>JALPQD010000042.1:7121288-9589589 GCA_023101885.1 Typhlomys cinereus | reverse complement strand
GACACCACATATCAATGCGATAAGGGTGAAGACCCAAGCTATAAGCCCAGCACAATTACGCCATTTGATCTTTGACAAAGGGGCCCAGAAAATCCAATGGAAAAAGAACAGATCTTCAACCAAATGGTGCTGGCAAACTGGATCTCCACTGCCGAAGATAAAAATGGACCCAATACTGTCACATGTACAAGACTTACTTCCAAAGGACAATTAAGGCCAGAGACTATAAAAACTTGTTTAAAGGGTGGGAACTCCCTGGATGCGATTTAGACTAGGCAAACAGTTTCTAATAGAAATCCCCTAGCACAGTCAATACAACCAACATTCAAAGATGGATCTATGAAATAAAGAGCTTCTGTTTCAGATAAGAGATGTAAACTTTGAGAACAAAGCAACCACATAACGGGCGCACATCTTCATAACCATCTATCTGCTCGAGTTCTATTATCCAGAGTTACAAGAACTTAGCAAAACTAACACCAAGGACACAAATGGCCCATTAAAAAATGGGGCCTTGGGAGCAATTGATATGCACGATCCTCGCACACAAGGTAGGCTGAAGCAATCATATTTGGACTTTACAGCCCTGCTACATGTCCAACCCACTATTGACCCACAAAAGTTCTAGCATTTGCTAGAGGCTACTTAGGCTCTCTGGGAGGCAAGGGATTGGACCTAGCCACAGTAGTGTTCCTAGTTAAGGGACACAGGCCAGGGTTTTGGGAATGCCACTGGGTTCTTTGCACCTCATCGGAGAGACGGAGGACTCAAGGAGAGTTTGGCCTGGCACATTAAAAGGATGTCTCCGGGGAGGGAGGGAAGGGGCAGGCACTAGGGGATGATGAGGGAAGGGGGAGGGGAGGGGGGACCGGGGGATACGGGTGGAGGGGTGCACTGGTGTATCTGTTAAGGTGCATGAGTGGAATAATAAAAAAAGGGGCTTGGAACTTAAAAGAAACTTACCAAGGACGAAATTAAAATGTCTAACAAATATCTTCAAACATGTTCCACATCCTTAGCCATCAGGGAAATGCAAACCAAAACCTCCCTGAGATATTATCTCACGCTGGTCAGGATGGCCAAAATCCACAATACAAACACCACCAAATGCTGGAGAGAATGTGGAGAGAGGGGAACTCTCCTACATTGCTGGTGGGAATGCAGGCTCATACAACCACTCTGGCGAGCCGTCTGGAGATTCTTTTTTTTTTATTAAAAATTTAATTATACATTTTAAAATTTTTTACCAGTTCCCTTCCTCCCGCCTCCTCCCCTCCCCTTCCCAGTGCCTCCCCCCAATTCCCAGAGAGTCCTTTATTGTATACGCCTAACTCTCCATTGGGTCCTCCTCTCCGATGACATATAAGGACCCAGTGGCATTTCCATAAGCCCTTTCTCTTGTTCCCCTTAAGCATAAGATCACTACTATGGCTGTCAATCCCTTGCCTCCAGGGGTCTCGGTGCCCTTAACAGATGCTAGACTTTATGAGGGCAACAGTGCGCTGGACATTGCGCAGGGCATGCAAAGTCCCATTACGATTGCTTTGGCCCCAACTATTGTTGAGAATCTTGCAAATCGTTGCTCCTCCCATCCTTTTGCTCTTACAATCTTACCGCCCCCTCTTCCGCAAATGTCCCTGAGCTCCAGGATGGGGAGAGATTAGGCTGTCCTAGTTCTATGTGATTGATATAGTCTCTGAAGTTCTGGATTGTGGTTTGTTGATTTTCTTTTGCAGTTTTGCTGCTCCTGCAATTCCCTTCACTCCATTCTGCTGGGCACTGTATGTCACCCCCTGGCCAGAGACAAAAAGCTGTTAAACTGGAGTCTTGTTGTAATAGCACATTCAAGGGTAGATGTAATAAGTAGGAAACCTCCCTGAGGGAGGGGTCCATCACCCATTTGCAAAATAATTACTTTTTATCTGCTAGACTATATGCCCTCCCCTTTGGTGAGATCAGGAAAGAACGTCTGTGAACTTAACCAGGTTTCTCATTACTTACTTGCAGACCTTGATGGAGGCCTATTTTCTCTGCTGTAACATGGTCTCCTCTCTCCTTGTTTCTGGTGTGGCCCTCCTAACCCATCTCTCTTGTTCATAATCCTTGCAATTACTGTGTTACATAGGTTTACTTTTGAGTGTCTCAATGTGGGCTGGGTGAGTTTGGTACTAGGAGCCACCTATTAGGGAGTACATACAGCGCTAATTTTCTGGGTTTGGGATACTTCACTTAATATAATTGTTTCTAATGACATCCATTTCCCAGCAAATTCCAGTAATTCATCATTTTTGATGGCTGAGTAGTACTCCATTGTATAGATGTACCACAGTTTCCTTATCCACTCGTCAACTGTTGGACATTTAGGTTGAT
This sequence comes from Typhlomys cinereus, assembly GCA_023101885.1. NCBI lineage: Eukaryota > Metazoa > Chordata > Mammalia > Rodentia > Platacanthomyidae > Typhlomys > Typhlomys cinereus. The sequence goes on along the minus strand of JALPQD010000042.1, from coordinate 9,587,219 downwards.
TCCATGACTTTGCTATTGTAAACAGTGCTGCTATGAACATGGTCGAGCTTGTGCTATCGAGGCGAACCTCTGCTGCATGGGGGGTTATTCCCAAAAGTGGATAGCAGGGTCATATGGCATTTCAATCTTTAATTTCTTTAAGAATCTCGTCTGGAGATTCTTAAAGATGTTAAAGATTGAAATTGCATATGACCCTGCTATTCCACTTTTGGGGATAAACCCCCATACAGCAAAAATTCACCTCAATAGCACAAGCATGACCATGTTCATAGCAGCACTGTTTACAATAGCAAAGTCATGAATTCAACCCGAATGTCCAACAGTTGACGAGTGGATAAGGAAAATGTGGTACACTTATATAATGGAATACTACTCAGCCATCAAAAATGATGAATTAATGCAGTTTGCCGGGAAATGGATGGAATTAGAAACAATTATATTGAGTGAAGTATCCCAGATAGAAAATTAAGCGCCGTATGTACTCCTTAATAGGTGGATCCTAGTACCAAACCCTGTTGGGGCATACTCAAAGATAAATCTCTGTAATACCTGCAGTAATTGTAAAGATTATAAACAAGAGAGAAAGGGAAGGAGAGCCCCACCAGAAACAAGAGGAGAGGGAATCATGCTACAGCAGAGAAAATAGGCCACCATCAAGGACTGTGAGTAAGAAATGAGACATCTGGTTAAGCTCACAGACTGTCCTTCCTAGTCACTTGCAACTGATGGGGTATGATTTTACCAGAAAGGGAGGGCATATAGGCTGGCAGATAGAAGGTAACCATTTTGCAAATGGGTGATTGACCCTCTCTCACTGTGGTTTCCTACTTTTATTACATCTACCTTTGAATATACTCTTATAAGAAGACTCTAGTTTAACAGCTTTTTAATCTCTGGCCAGGGGGTGAAATACAATACCCATCCGGATGGAGTGAAGGGCATTGCAGGAGCAGCAAAACTGCAAAAAAAAAAAAAAAATCAACAAACCATAATCCAGAACTTCAGAGACTCTATATCAACCACTTAGAACTAGGCAGCCTAATCTCTCCCCATCCTGAAGCTCAGGGAAATTTGTGGAAGAGGGGCGGTAAGATTGTAAGAGCACAAGGATGGGAGGAGTCATAATATGCAAGATACTCCACACAAGTTAGGGCCGAAGCAATTATAATAGTACTCTGCATGATCTGCACAATGACTAACATATCATTGACTGCTCAAAGTCTAGCATGGACTAAAGGCACTAGGATCCTTAGAAGCAAGGGATTAACAGTTCACAATAGTGTTCCTATACTTAAGGGGAACACAAGAAAGAGTTCTAGGAATTGCTACTGAGTCCTTACACCTCATCAGAGAGGAGGACCCAGAAGAAAGTTTGATATACACATTAAAGGATGCTTCAGAGATGGGGGGACGGGGCACTGGGAGAAAGGGAGGGAGGGGGGAAAGGAAAAGACAAAGGGGGGAGGGAACAGGGAGGTCCAGCGAGGGGTGGAGGGGGAGGGGACAGGAGTACCTATTACGTTTGTATGAACAGAAAAATAAATTAAAATAAATAAATAAAATTAAATGTTCAGAAGCAGAACAAAAAAAAAAAGAGAGAGAGAAGTGAGTTTCTCCCATCAGTTTTGTAATGTCACAACTTTCATTGAACAGGGTTCAGCTGCTCAGAGCCAGTAGTTTTATCCATACAGTCACACAATATCCTACTCTTTGCATCTGAGTATCTAACTCTTTGATTTCCCCTCTTATCAATAGGTGAAGCATGCCTTGAAGCTAGGTAAGAAAATGTCACTTCTTGTGCTAGTTAAATGTATACTTGTCAACTTGACAATTGAAGCCTGAACTTTGGGCACATCCGTGATGAACTGGTAGTCAAGGCAAACTGTGAGCAAGCCTGAAGCTTATAGTGAGTGGACTATTCCCTAGGCAGATAGATAAGATGGAAGGATCTGATTCCGTAGTGTGGCATACTTCAGCACACTTTGGCTGACTTATAGTCACACCCCTGTCTTAGCAATCCCTGTGGTGTGGGAAGTTCCCTTGCTTCCTGTGTTGGTATGAATGCTCTTAACAATACTGGACTATGCACTGAAACAGAATAAAATCCTGTTACTCTGTCATGGCTGGGGGGCACTTAGTTAAGCAGGCGGTTGAATTACCTGGAGGCTACCCTACTCTCTACTGTGTTCTATTCATGTTCTTCCCTCTCTTTTAAGACTTTCATTACATAAAAGTCTTTTTTAACCTGATTATCCATGATCTTCTCGTTTTCTAATCTTGTTGGGATCTCGTTCATATCTTCTGGCTTGTGTTCCTTGTGTAGTGGGTGTTTGATTCCATCAAACTGAGGGCTTAATGTTATGGATCCACTTAAAAGGGAGAACATGGCAATGTCTTTTGTGACTGGGTGTTTCATTCAGTATGATTTCTTCATATTTCAGAGGCTGATCTAGAGGTCTTGCCTTGCTTTGGCGAGCATGCTTTTAGTCATTCTAGCAATTTCAGTGGGCAAGGGCAGGTGATTGACAGATGCCGCCTCTCATCAGTATATTCCAAAAAGACAGTAAAACTATTCCATGGGCCCACTGTAGCTCTCTGGTTCCCATACTATGTGGTCATTAATGAGACAACTCATCTTTTTTGGTTGGATCTAGAAAATGAAACAAGATATGTTATCCCTTTTTGAATTTGTTTTTTATTTTAAAATATTTAATTGATAAAGATTGATTATATTAAGAGATGCAATATGACAATTTGATTTACATATTTATAGTACAGTAATTTCTGAAATAAACTTATCACATCTGTCACCACCCATTTTAGACATTAGATCACCATAAGTTCTTCATCTTATTATTGAAAACTTTCTTTCCTCTTTTGAATTCTCTAATGTTTTACCAAGGATAGAATCTCTAAAAAAGGTTTATGGAAGGTTACTGGTTCAATCTATTTTTTCAAATTGTGCATAATCATGAACTGCAAGTGTTTTATTGAACATCTTAACTCAATGGGATTCTCATATGAAATGGTTTTCTGTCACTTCCTTCAAACATATTCTTTTGAATTGCTTCTCTTTTTGCATTCCTTAGCATCCTGAGCAGGTCCTATAAGTCTACAGTAATTTTTAGATGTTGAAAACTCCAATCTTACTTGCTTTATGTTGAGACTTCAATCTCACATTAAATTTACTATTTCCTCCCTGCCCCCATAGCCAAGGCCACAGTTGAGGAATTTGTACGGTGGTGAGTAGCCACAATCTGTTCTCTTTTCCCTTCCTTTCCTATTTCTATCTCTGCCTTTGTTTTAGCTTTACTTCTTGTGGCGCTCCCTGTCTGTGACTGCTGTGTGGCTGGCTTCCAGATACTCGTTCTCTTTAGGGCATGTGATTGGTCATTTTTTGGGGGGGTGATATAGACAGAAGGATTCTCAGTATAGAGTTCTTCGATGTGCGTACAGGAAGGGAAGAAGTTGGAGTATTTGGCAGCATTGTATAGCCCTTAAAAAGTGTGCCAGTAATTCTCTATGTTGGGGATCCATCACAAAAATATTAGTGTCTGAACTCAACCATAGAAATTTTGACTTTTTGCTTTGGTACAGTCTGAGCGTATATGCATGGGTTGTTTACGTCATTCTAATGTGCAGCCAGGTTTGAGAAGCACTAATACAGTCTACCGGGGCAGAGCGATGACGACAGCAGCTCTTGTGAAGGTCATGGACTTGTGGTCATGCTCCTTAGTGGCTGGCTCTCTTTAGGATGTGGTTTGGACAAAGCACTTTTTGCTCTCCACTTTGCGTCCTACCTCAAGTTTTCAACCAACAGGAAATTTCCTATCTGACTTTATTGTTGCCTTCATAAGCCTCTCTGCTATGTGTTCTGTCTTAGAGTCTGTCCCTGAATTGAGAAGATTCACAGAGGACCCGGAAGTGCCTTTACAGACAGAGGTCAAGATGCTCTGACAATAAATGCAACTTCTCTAAAACTGTACTTCACCTTAGCTGCTTCTGAAGCAGTTATGGGAAATCATGAACTCATAACAACTTATACTACTCCAACTAAGATTAATAAGAGTTTCTTCAAGAAATCACAAACACATTCAAGTGACATATTACTTCTTCTCATCCACAACTCTCCTTTCTCAAACATATTTTACTAGCACCTTCGATATAAAAATAGTATCTTTGTTATTGAGGTTTTTGTCAGTTCCTGCTACTTAAGCTACACATGAAGTCATTATCATTTGGTCTCTTGACATACCACAACAGTTTCCATAGCAACAAATTTTAATATCAGAAATTGAGATGATCTCAGGTGATGAATAAATAACAAGAACCAACAAACTTGTGGGGCCAAGTGTAATGCCCCAAATGCAATGAAAAACACACTGAAAAAAAAAACACTATTCAATCCTGAAGCAGAAGTATCCATAAATAGAAATTTCAATTTTTCCCATGAATCATCAGCAGCTCCTTAAGTGCAGTTCTTGTTGGCATTACATTTACAGTTTTGATATGAATACTACCAAAAAGGAAACAAATTTCCTGACAAAACTATATAAGATTTAAGATGGGGACATTGACATGAGTGGACTGTATGTGATTTAAGATGGGGATGTTGACATAAATGGAAGAAAGAGTAGAAGAAGGAGATGGGAAAGGAGGGGATAGAGGGTAAGGACATATACCCATTTTGCTTATATATAGAAAGTTCAATAAATAAATTAATTAAAAATTTGTTTATAAGTATATGAAGCAGAGGTCTTGCTAATAACTAGTGACATTGGGTCATATAATGCTGCACTCTGGCCACAGAGGTAAAAGGACACTTATTGGTGTCATTAGGTAAGAATATGAAAATTATCTTCTCCATCTTTCCTCTGAGGAGAGAGAATATGCTATCCTAGAACATGATGCTATGGGATAAGAATTATTTTGATCTGAGGATAATTGAAAAACAGAAGATACAAGAAAACCTGTCTGCCCTCTCCCCCACATTTGCCTGCAGAACTTAAATTTATCCTTTCTCCCATATTAGGAAGAAGAGAACAACCATTGTTACTGGGATGGAGAGTTGGCACTGAGATGAGTCAGCATGAGTGAACCTTATTGAAATAATGCTTATCTTTTATGTATTTCCTTATGCTTTCCCCAAAATTGGTCTTAGAGTCTCAGCCTTTCTTTTCTTTATTTAACTATGTCCCTTATGTTTTTCATTCTGTTAAGAAATGAATGGTGTATGATCTTCTGATCCTGATGTTATATTTTTCTTAATATACTAATTATATACTAATTATACACAATAATGGGTTTCATTATGGTATTGTCATACAAGTATATAATGTCCATTAATTGTATTAACCCATTACCTTCTCTTGTTCCCTTTCTCTTCTCACTAACCTCTTCCTCTTCCCAGCTCCTCCTCCATTATGATTCTTTTTATCTGTTCTCCCCAGTGATGACAAAAACCTTTTTGGTTATTTCAGAGGCAGAATGCCACCAAGATGATTTAGCTAGATTGTCCAAGAGGGCTTATTGCTTAGAAATTTTATGCTTGATATTGGTGCAGGAGTGTGGTGGTAATTCAGGAAGTTGAGAATACGTAATTCTTTTTGCTTTCTACAAGCAGAACCTGTGTTGGAATAACAGCATTGAAAACCTTGGATATGAGAAACTAAACCACTGAATGGGCTACTTGAATATGTGGCCATCATACTTTTCCGTAGTATGCAAACTTTTTATATTTTGTTTTTGATTTTGGACCTTCCTTACTGACATCTGATTAGTATTGTTTTTCTTCTCAATTTTGACCTGTTGGAACTTGAAGAGGATTTAGTTGAAAAAAATAAAGAAAAGTGTGCACTGGGTATTGTGCAACAATTAGCATCATTTATGGATGCATGCTGCCCAGACATATAAATAATGCATGGATATGCAAGACTGTGCTTCACTCTATTTTAGTAGGTAGATCAACTGTCTCACAGGCTAAGCAAATAATGTCATCTTTGTTTTGTGGATTATCTCAGGGTATGTTAAATTCAGGATACATGCCTAATGGTTTTGTCACTTTACCTGCAAACTCCCAGCCCTATTTAATATGTATTACAGATTGCAAACATATTTTAACAACAGCCTAAGAAAAGTAGGATTAGTAAAATAAATTGGCTTATATTGTAAGAAAACAAAGTGTTCATGGTGTCCACTAAATCAGATAAAAATATCTTCCAAGATTATTTGTATTCTTATTACTACTTTAGCCTGCCTAATTAGGTACCACTTACACCTAGAAAATATTACAGGCAGAAATATTTGGAGAATGTGTGTCCTAGTTGTTAAATAGGGGAGTAAAAATATTCTTAATTTCAAATATCTTTCTCTTTTAAGTAGGTAGAATTGAGAAAGAAAAGCTGCTACACTGCTAGAAGGGAGGGAAAATCTCAGGATAGATTAGTGGAAATAAAAAGGGTGAAGTTCATGGAATTAGGTACCATAATCTCATATATAGAAAAAATAAGAGAGACAGACTTAATATAGTGCTTTTAATTAGAATAATGAATGAAACAGAATACTTTGTTAACATAGGACAGAGAAGACTGAATATACCTTAGTTTACTAACATAGAACTGTTCTTCCTACCTTATGCAATAGATTTATAATTGATAGGTAAATTATATTAAAGATAGTCTAATGTTGTTAGGAATGGTGCTGATTATTACTTAGCTAGAGCCATTTTGGACAAAGATCTAGCGATAAGGGCTAGATAAGTATATGGCCAGGTGAAAAAGTATGTCAGGAAAGAAAGGATTTTGAGTTATGTAAGAAGGGGTTTTACTTTTGTGGGGTAAGGCTAATTTTTATTTATATGCTTTTTACATTAAAATATTTTTTAACAGATACATATGAATTATATGTATTTGGGTTGAAGAGATGGTGTGGTTGGGGAGATGGTGTGGTGAATAAAGTGCTTGTTAACCAAGCCTGACAATCCGAGTTTGGATACTCAGACCCTCACACAAAAGCCAGACATGGTGTCGTACTCTGTGTGTCTTTTGGGAGACATAGACCCAAGAATCTCCAGAAACTCATGAGCCAACCAGCCTGGATTACCAGGATTGGTCTCTAAACAAGATGGGAAGGCAAGAAACAACACCTAAAGGTTGTCTTGTGTCCACACATATGCTGTGGCATGCATGTGCTTTCATTCATGCCTACATACTCACACATATGTATACACATAACACACATCCATATATGATATTTAGGAGCTACTTTGTGCTATTTCAAACCATATTTAAATCATTTAAAACATAGATGTCTCCTCCACCATTTATCATTTGTTGGTGCTAAGAACATTCAAACTCCTTCCCTCTAATTTTTCTTAAAAGGCCCTGACCCTTTCACCCAGCTATGCATTAGTACATGATAGCTTCTGTTTCTTTTTTTTTTAATTGCAAGGATTATGAACAGGAGGGATGGGGTTGGAGGGCCACACCAGAAACAAGGAGAGAAGTGACCATGTTACAGTAGAGAAAATAGGCCTCCATCAAGGACTGCAAGGGGTGACATACAGTGCCCAGCAGGATGGAGTGAAGGGCATTGCAGGAGCAGCAAAACTGTGAAAGATAGCTTCTGTTTCTATGTAGTGGTGAGTGAATACCTGTTGGTCAGTCTGTCCTCCTCCATTTCCCTTTCAGCCACTGTTTGCCTCCCAACTTTTTATGTTTTTTCACATAGGAGTGGGTTCGTATGGTAGATGTCTTGCTGTGCAAAGGGTTGATTCTTGCTAGATATGCTATGCCCAGGGCAGCTGCTGAACATTATGAGTTGTTTCTTTCACTAACTTTTGCCATGTCAGTGAAGGAAAAATATTGTATAGCTGCATGTTCCCAGGAGCTCCGTTTTAGCCTAGAAGACACTATGCGTGCACAGGGGAAGAAGCCCTTTTGTTGGGTTGTAAAGACGTTTGTAAATGCTCGTCACAATCTAGACATCCTGCTAGCTCTGTTGTTTACTTTTGCTCTCTGCCCTGGAGTCAGCACATGCAGTGAACAAATTGTGTTGGTTTTTAATGTGTCAAGAAGTCCTCCTCACTTAATGCAGGGCTTAATCTTTGTATGCCAATAACATCTTCGAAAGCATAAGGCATATATTATGCTTGCAATAAATTTAAGTGAATGAATATATGACTGTAAATAAATTCACTTTCTGGGAGAAAAGTAAAACCTGTATTTTATGTGCCTCAAAAAGTACAAATAGCTTTTAATGTATAGATATAAATTTGACATTGTAAAATAAATTCTTTATGTAATAGAAAACAGATGTCATTAACTCATAAAAGCTTTTATATAAGCTTTATGTAAAGCTAATTTTCTTTGCCCCTTGAACAAAATTTTTAGAGAGGTTCCATATGAATCTGTTCATTATTAATAATAAAACATCTTCTGGCCTTTTGAGCACTTGCAAAACTAATCAGTATGAACCGATGTCAATTCAGTCCAGCACACTGTATCCAGGGTATAATTAGATTTCTCCTTAACAGTTCAGAAAGTGGAGTGGCAAAGTGTACTGTATTCCTCCACCTGTTTTGTGGTCTCCTCACCCAGTGTACTAGGGACACTTCAGCTCTAGTATCTGAAGTCAGAGATGGGAGGAGAGTGAGGCGCCAGGAAAGATCTTCCTTGAAGGCAGTGCTATGAACTGTTGCAGTCCAAACTGGATTCATTAGCTGTTCAGAGGTGAGTCTTTTAGGGCAACAATTCCAGTTCTTGAGAGAAAGTTTCCTGGTCATTCCTTGAGCAGTTTCCTTAGATGAGTGAGTGAACCTGTTCTTATGGTTTCCTTTGGTGCTTCTCTGAATTCTTGTTTCAGGTCTCTTGATTATTCATCTTCAGCCTCTTTCTGCTTGAGATCCTTCCTTTGTAGTTAGGATCTAAGACTTCTTTCTTGTATCCTTCCTCCATGTTCACTTACGTTCTCATCATGTCTAACTCATATAAAATACCTGCTGTTGGGTAGACTTTACTTTCCATACAACACTCTTGTCATTAGCTCCTGTGCAGCACAGTCAACCACCTCTCAGATGAATCAGACCCAAGTCCACTAAAATTCCATTACCTCCATGTAACCCTACTGAGTGGCTTCCAGGAAGACCTTATCTCTAATCTTAAAATGAAGATCATCCTTTTGGGGGATGAAGGGGAGTAGAATCCTGTAGTTGATGTACAGAGAAGTCCTCTGTGATTGTTAGATACAGGTTTCAACAAGTGAAGGCTGAGCTCTGGGCACATTATAAAAGATTGGTAGTTGAGTGAAACCCAGAGCAAGACTGCAGGAGATTGTCTAATTGTTGGAGGGAGACCCGGTGCATGGTGGGTGCACCATCCCCTGGGTAGGTGGATAAAATGGAGGGAGTCGGTTAACTCAGCTGACGCTCTTCAGCATACTGGACAGACAGCATACCTGGCAAGGGAAGTTTGCTCCTTTCTCAGCAGTCCGATAGATGTGGTGCGGCCAGTTTCCTTGGTCCCTAGTATTCATGTGGACTTTCCTGCCAAGCTGGATTGAGAACTGTAAACAACAACCAGAATAAATCCCTGTTCCCCCATAAACTATTTGTTCATTCATATATCCGAAACACACAGACTAACTGAGACATCTTTCCTCCGATCTGCCCAGGTTCACCGCCCCCATCATCGTCAGTATGAGGCGCGCAGACACTTGCTTCTTTGCTGATCCTGCAGGGTGATCCACAGAACCATTTTGAGATATGATAGTGGTTGACTTTCATCGCCTTTGACTCACAATCGAGAGTGAGTTTGAAATAGTTCCATTAGTTTGCATTATGCACAGATATGAAAAAATCTTAATACTGGACTCGTTAAAGTTACCTCAACTGAGGCATTCAAAGATGAAAAATTCAGGAAAACTCTGAATATTTCAGTCTCTAGAGTCACAGAGCTGTGATGATTTTTAAATGTATTTTTTGGTCAGAAAGTCAGAGATTTACTTTAATCAGAAATCGGGAAGCAATCATAATAGGACTTTGCATGCCTTGCGCAATGTCCAACACACTATTGACCTCACAAAGTCTAGCATCAGCTAAAGGCACCAAGATCCTTAGAGGCAAGGGATTGACAGTCACAGTAGTGTTCCTATGCTTAAGGGGAACACGAGAAAGGGTCCTTGTATGTCATCGGAGAGGAGGACCCAGAGGAGACTTAGGCATACACAATAAAGGACTCTCTGGAAATTGGGGGGGAGGCACTGGGGGATGGGGAGGGAGGGAGGGGGAGCAGGGGGTTGAGGGGAGGAGAAGGGAGGGAGGGAACTGGTCTACCTAATAAGTTTGTATGAGCGGAAATAATAAAAAATGTATTAAAAAAGTTTCTAGAAAAAAAAAAAAAAGAAATCGGATAGTTTTTGTGGCCTGGAGTAAAAACACTTTTCTGGTATATGTAAAGTTTAGTTTCTTTTACTGTCTCTATATCCTGTCATTTTCTCCTCTTCCAGATCTATTCTGGTGATATTTATATTATTTTTTGACAAATAATTTCCAATAACAAATACATTAGGGGATCAAATCTGATTCTTCCTTTTTTATTTTTAAATTAGTTATTTTCAGGTCAATTTCAGTGACCATTTTTCTCCTAAAGTTATTGAGAAAGGGTGATATGAGCCAGTAGCTGAGTTTAGTAGCAAGCTATCTTGTTTGGACACATCTATTTTAAATAGGGGAAGGCCTTTAACATCCTTTTTTTTTTTTTAAAAAAAAACTTAAATCAGTTTTATTTAAGAAGTTCCAACAATGATAACTATTATAAAAATCATCCAAGCACAAGACACACAACTGCAGCAAACAGCATTCTTACGAGTAGCTAACAGACATGAGAACTTCCAACCTTCTTTGGGACACCTGAGTTCACTGGTAAACTTTGCTTCCAAGTTCTCCTGCAAAGCACACTACAAGCTCAGTCCATGTTCTCAGTCCATCACCCTCAGTTCACATTCCCACACTTACAGATCGTAACAGAGGAGAGCACACACTATACGCATTCATGGCATTTGACAAAGGAAGTACAAGTATTTCATTTAACACATTCAAAACTAATATGGATTATTTAAGAACAAAACTCAAAGTCTTCCAACAGATGTGGATGTCCTGTGAATGCAGAAACCTTCGTACATTATTTGCTATCATTGCTTTCTGCACACTCTCTCACCAAAGCCTCATGATTGAGTGACACATGTCGCCAAGTTTAAAATATCCATTATGCACCACCAAGTCTCTGCACGTGTTTGCTCCTTTTCTCACTCATACTACCCTTTCATGCTTTGGCACCACTATTGATTGATTCCACACAAAGTTTCAAAAGTTCAGACAGCCTTCTGGTTCCATATCACAGCCTTGCATTCACAGCACCGATACGATTCCATGAAATAAAGAGTAGCAGATAAAAATGGGACACATGGTCAAAGATGCAGCTTGTGCAGTGTGATTATGAATTTTTGGATGAGAAACCATGTAGACAGAGTTCCTATGGCAGATATTACAGCACTACTCTCAATGAAGTGCTTCTGCCATAAACATTTGAAATCAGATGAACTACAGAGATTAAATGAAGGCATAATATTGTGCTTTGAAGGAAGACAAGGTTAAAACAAAACCTAAAGAAGCAAACACCATGACATCATTATCTCCCCAAAGGAGATTTTCCTAAGAAAAAGAATGTAGTTCATTTAACAAGTCCAGGGATAGAATATTACAGGAGAAACCTTTTGAGACCAATTGCAGTGTGTTGGTTTACCATTCAGGTAAATAGCAATTCACTTTCAGCCACTCAATATTTTAACCCTTTATGTAACAAAACATAAAATTCCTTTAGCTCTTCCTCTTTTTCAAAAAAAAGTCAAAGCCCCTAAGGTGGCCCCATGTCCCAGCTCCTCCCACCAGACAGCCCCAGAGACACCCAGGCTGCCTCCAGTTTTGCTTGGGCCATGCCCTAGACCCCAGCCCTTTTCTTCCTCCAGCCCGCCTGTCACCCAACCGGACAGGACTTGCTCACATTCCTCAATCCCTGAGTTTGGGTGGGCCACTAAGCCAAGTCCTAGGTCCCAGGTGAAGAATTCTGCCATCAACATCAGCCCCTCTGCCTCCCTGGCCCAATGGAGACCCATGTGGTCCATGGAAGACACACTGCTACTCAGAATTCAAGAGTCCAAAGAAAACTCAAGCAAACGTCTAAGTGTTAAAGACCATACATCTGAAGACCTCTACAATCATCCTATCACATGGGAGAGATTCTTCACATCCAGCCCAAAGATAAGTAACCTCCTTTTTTTCACCTTGTTGTTCCTTTCTAGTATTAATCACTGTAGATTAACTTTTCCGTACAGCCACCCCCAAAACATATACAACTCCAGGGAGTACACCACTCACCCTCACATATCACCATGATACTGAATCGTAATACTAGCATACTAATATTCACCCCGTCTAATTAACCAGACTTAACTGATGTACTAACAGCCTAATAGCCTCATCTAGGAAATAACAATAACAAAAGAAAAACGTACCCAACTCCAAGGCAAGCACTAGCAATAACTGCCCAAGTGTAGTAATACCAACTAAATCAGCTCAGTCAAAAACACACAGAAACTGAAAGGTCCTAAAAAACAAAACAACAATGCCCAAGTCAAAGTGCAGATCCATGAGAAACAAAACCCAAGAAGACCAATTTCCCACCGAAAGAATTAACCCCATAATGATGGATTACAACCAGAACAAATTCATAGAAAATAGCCAAGAAAGCCAGACCCAAGATAATGACTTTCAAAGTATGATCATTATCATGATTAATACTATGAAAGAAGAAATCCAAGAGGAGTTAAACAACGGCATCAACCACTTTGAACAGGAGCACAATAGGCACTTGGAGGAGTTGAGAAAAACACTTCAAGAAACAAAAATAGGCATAGAGCAGTTAAAACAGTCTCAGGCAGAGTTTAAAATTGAACTAAAAGACAAGTTATCTTCAACCCAAAATTCAACAGAGAGTCTTATCAGCAGAACTAACAAAGCAGAAAATAGAATTTCAGATCTTGAAGACAAAGTGTGAGAATTCACTAGCTCAATGGAAGAGATTGTTAAAGCCAAAAAGATACTTGAGAGGAACATTCAAGAGATATGGGATACCCTGAAGAAGCCTAACATGCACATTCATGGAATACCAGAGCAAGAATCTCAAAATACCACACCTGAGGAAATTTTTCAAATTATCATAAATGAAAACTTCCCTCAACTAAAGAATGAGATGCCCATCCAAATACAAGAGGTGTTTCGCATTCCAAACAGATATGACCAAAATAGAAATTCGCCATGGCAAATAATAGTCAAAACACTCCACATTCAAGACAAAGAAAAGGTGCTGAGAGCTTCAAGAGAAAAAAAGCAAGTCACTTAAGGTAAACCTATTAAAATAACAAATGACTTCTCAATGGAAACAGTAAAAGCAAGAAGAGCTTGGAGAGATGTACTTCAAGTATTAAATGAGCAAAAATGCCAACCCAGTCTGATATACCTGGCAAAACTATCTGTCATGATCAAGGGAGAAAGAAAAATTTTCCAGGACAAAGACAACTTGAAGGGATACATGTCTACCAAAACAGGCCTTCAGAAAATGCTAGAAATGTTACTCAAACTTGAAGAAAAAACCAAGCATATCCAGGAGGACAGAAGGGAAGTATAATACCACCAAAACATAAATGTCAAACAATACACTTACAAAATCCACTAAACATAAAAAATATCCAGAATTAAAAATAATTTCTCCATTACAACATTAAATGTCAATGGTATTAACTCACCGATTAAGAGACACAGATTACAAACTTGGATTAAAAAGCACAACCCATCAATCTGCTACCTTCAGGAAACTCATCTCACCACAAAAGATAGGCACATCTTAAAAATGAAAGGCTGGTCCAAAATTCTGCAAGCTAATGGAACCAGGAAACAGGCAGGGGTAGCCATTATGCTGTCGGACAAAGTGGACTTCAAACCAAAAAAAATCATAAGAGACACAGATGGATACTACATTTTAGTCACAAGTACAATTCACCAGGAAGACTTCACAATACTGAACATCTATGCACTCAATACAGGGCCCTCCACATTCATTAAGAAAACCCTACATCATCTAAAGCGAGAAATCAACCCCCAAACAATAATGCTTGGGGATTTCAACACCACCCTCTCAATATGAGATAGATCAACAGGTCAAAAGCTTAACAGAGACACTTTGGAACTTAATCAAACCCTGAAAGAAATGGACCTCACAGATCTCTATCAAACTTTTCGTCCACACACCAAAGAATACACATTTTTCTTAGCAGCACACAGAACTTTCTCCAAAATAGATCACATATTGGGCCACAAAACGAATCTACACATATACAAGAAAGTTGAAATTCTAACCTGTGCCCTATCAGACCACCACGGCCTAAAGCTGGACATCCACAACACAAAAAACAAGAGAAAATACACTAACTCCTGGAAACTTAACACTATGATACTGAATGAGAACTGGATTCAGGAAGAAATTAAAAAGGAAATTCAAGATTTCCTGAAAGTGAATGATAACGAAAATACAACTTACCAAAATCTCTGGGACACAATGAAAGCTGTTCTAAGAGGTAAGTTCATAGCTCTTAATGCCTACATCAAAAAAATGGAAACATCAGAAATAAATATATTAGCAATGCAGCTTAAAGCTTTAGAGAAACTAGAGAAATCCGATCCCACAAGCAGTAGAAGAGAGAAGGTTAGCAAAATAAGGGGAGAAATATCTGAAATGGAGATTAGGAAAATGATATAGAAAATCAACCAGTCAAAAAGCTGGTTTTTTGAAAAAATCAGTTGATATACCCCTAGCTAAATTAACCAAAAGCAAGGAGAGAAAACCCAAATTAACAAAATTAGAAATGAAAATGGAGTTATCACTACTGATACCTGAGAAATCCAGAGAATTATAACATCATATTTCAAAAACTTCTACTCTGTGAAATTTGACAACACAAAAGAGATGGATGAATTCCTAAGTAAACACAACTTACCTAAATAGACTCAGGAACTTGTGAATTATTTAAATAGTCCTATAACATTAGAGGAAATTGAGAAAGTAATCTCAAATCTTCACACCAAAAAATGTCCTGGACCAGATGGATTCAGCACAGAGTTCTACCAGACATTTAAGGAGCTAATAACACCAATACTCCTTAAACTGTTCCACCAAATAGCAAAGGAAGGAACACTACCAAATTCCTTCTATGAAGCTAATATCGTCTTAATCCCAAAACCTAATAATGATACACTTAAAAAAGAAAACTATAGGCCGATCTCTCTGATGAACACAGATGCAAAGATTCTCAACAAAGTCTTAGCAAATCGGATTAAAAAACGTAACAAAAAGATCATTCATGAGGATCAAGTAGGCTTTATCCCCGGCACACAAGGTTGGTTCAACATACGCAAATCAATAAATGTAATTCATCATGTAAACCAGTCCAAAGTCCAAGACCACATGATACTCTCGATAGATGCAGAAAAAGCTTTTGACAAGATCCAACAGCCTTTTATGATCAAAACGCTAGAGACAGTAGGAATGGAAGGAACCTTTATCCATATAATAAAAGCTGTATACAACAAGCCTACAGCAAGGATTATACTCAATGGGGAAAAACTTGAAGCATTCCCGCTTCGATCAGGAACTAGACAAGGCTGTCCACTCTCATCACTTCTGTTCAATATTGTACTTGAAGTCTTAGCTGAAGCCATAAGACAAGAAAGGGACATAAAAGGGATTCAAATCAGCAAGGAAGAAATCAAGCTATCCCTATTTGCAGATGACATGATCTTATACCTGAGTGATCCCAAAAACTCTACCAGGAAGCTCTTGGAACTAATACAGAAGTTCAGCAGGGTGGCAGGATACAAAATAAATGTACAAAAATCAGTGGCCTTCCTATATGCCCAGAATGAAAAGAAGTGAAAAAGCCCTGAGAGAAACAATCCCATTTACTATAGCCCCTAAAAAAATGAATTATCTTGGTGTAAACCTAACCAAAGAGTCCTTTACAATGAAAACTTTAAAACCCTAAAGAAAGAAATTGCAGAAGACACCAGAAGGTGGAAAGACCTCCCATGTTCCTGGATTGGCAGAATCAACATCGTAAAAATGACTATCCTACCAAAGGCAATATACAAATTCAATGCTATACCAATTAAAATCCCAAAGCAATTCTTTAAAGAGGTTGACCAAACAATCTCAAAATTTATATGGAGATACAAAAGACCCAGGATAGCAAAGACAATCCTGAGTAACAAAAACACTGCTGGAGGTATTACCATACCCAACCTTACTCTAAACTACAAATCTATAGTTATAAAAACAGCCTGGTACTGGCTCCAAAATAGACACACAGATCAATGGATAAGGGTTGAAGACCCAGATATAAGCCCACACAACTATAGCCATTTGATCTTTGACAAAAGGGCCCAAAAAATCCAATGGAAAAAGAACAGTATCTTCAACAAATGGTGCTTGCAAAACTGGATCTCCATATGCAGAAGATTAAAAGTGGACCTGTACTTGTCACCATGTAAAAGAATTAATTCCACATGGATCAAGGACCTCAATATAAGGCCAGAGACTATAAAAACCATAATTGAAAGGGTAGGGAACTCCCTCGAGCTGATTGGGCTAGGCCAACATTTCCTAAACAGACATCCAATGGCATAGTCACTGCAACCAACACTCAACAGATGGGATCTTGTGAAATTAAAGAGCTTCTGTTCAGATAAAGAGGTTGTAACTAGAGCACAAAAGCAACCCACAGAATGGGAGAAACTCTTCACTAACCACATATCTGATAGAGCTCTATTATTCAGAGTGCACAAAGAACTTAGAAAACTAAACACTAAGGAAACAAATGGCCCAATTAAAAAATGGGCCTTGGAACTTAAAAGAAACTTTACCAGGGATGACATTAACATGTCTAACAAATATCTTAAAAAATGTTCCACATCCTTAGCCATCAGGGAAATGCAAACCAAAACTTCCCTGAGATATCATCTCACACCGGTCAGGATGGCAAAAATCCACAATACAAACACCACCAAATGCTGGAGAGGATGTGGAGAGAGGGGACTCTCCTACATTGCTGGTGGGAATGCAGGCTCCTACAGCCTCTCTGGGGAGCTGCCTGGAGATTCTTAAAGATGTTAAAGATTGAAATTCCATATGACCCTGCTATTCCACTTCTGGGAATATCCCCCCATAAAGCAAAAATTCACCTCAATAGCACAAGCACGACCAGTTCATAGCAGCACTGTTTGCAATAGCAAAGTCATGGAATCAACCCAAATGTCCAACAGTTGACGAGTGGATAAGTAAACTGTGGTACATCTACACAATGGAGTACTACTCAGCCATCAAAAATGTTGAATTAATGGAATTTGCTGGGAAACGGATGGAATTAGAAACAATTATATTGAGTGAAGTATCCCAGAGAGAGAAAATTAAGCGCTGTATGTACTCCCGAATAGGTGGATCCTAGTACCAAACCCACTTAGAGACACTTAAGGATAATTATCTGTAATACCTACAGTAATTGCAAAGATTATGAACAGGAGGGATGGGGAAGGAGGGCCACACTAGAAACAAGGAGAGAGGGGACCATGTTACAGCAGAGAAAATAGGCCACCATCAAGGACTGCAAGTGAGTAATGAGACATCTGGTTAAGTTCACAGACTATCCTTCCTGATCATTTACAACTGATGGGTTATGATCTTACCAGAAAAGGAGGGCATATAGTCTGGCAGATAGTAACCATTTTGCAAATAGGTGATTGACCCCTTCCTCATCACAGTTTCCTACTTTTATTACATTTACCTTTGAATATACTGTTATAACAAGACTGTAGTTTAACAGGTTTTTATCTCTGGCCAGGGGGTGACATCCAATACCCATCAGGATGGAGTGAAGGGTATTGTAGGACCAGCAAAACTGAAAAAAAATCAACAAACCATAATCCAGAACATCTATATCAACCACCTAGAACTAGGCCAGTCTAATCTCTCCCCATTCTGAAGCTCAGGGACATTTGCGGAAGAGGGGGCGGTAAGATTGTAAGAGCACAAGGATGGGAGAAGCAATGATTTGCAAGATACTCCACACAAGTTAGGGCCAAAGCAATCATAATTGGACTTTGCATGCCCTGCACAATGTCCAACACACTATTGACCCCACAAAGCCTAGCATTTGCTAAAGGCACCAAGATCCTTGGAGGCAAGGGATTGACAGCCACAGTAGTGTTCCTATGCTTAACGGGAACACAGGAAAGGGTCTGGGAAATGCCACTGGGTCCTTGCATCTCATAGGAGAGGAGGACCCAGAGGAGAGTCTGGCATGCACATTAAAGGATGCTCTGGGGAGGCAAGGGGGAGGCACTGGGAGATGGGGATGAAGGGGGGTTGGGGAATGGGGAGACAGGGGGGCGGGGAGTTGGATGGCGGGAGGGGACCGGGGTACCTGTTAAGTTTGTATGAGTGGAAATAATAAAAAAAAAAAAAAGAGATTGAACGCAAAATAAAAAAGTCAAAAATACTGCTGAACATATTCCATACTGAACAAATCAATCTTGAAAATTCATAGTACATATGTATTTTACAATATACTTGCCATGAGTTTATAAAAATTTGATCCTCCCATTCTACTACCAACCAACCAATCTAACTCACTGCCTGCATTCCCCAGCCACAGGACTTAGAATCCGTGCTGTAGCCAAAGCCTTCATTAAAACCACTGCCTGATCCTCCTTTGATGCCCATCCCTAACCAATAGTGGCACCAGGATTAGAACCACTGTAAGAGTTGTTTCCAGACCCAAAAGCCTGGTGTGGCTCTGTCTGTATGTTGCCCATCTTACCCCAACTGCTCTACAGCACTGCCTGGACTGCAGCCATCATAGCTGGATTAATGCTGAAAGCACCGAAATTCATCCCTTCACCCTTATTGCCACCCTGATTATTTCCCAAGCCAGCTCCACCTCCCCTCTACTGTTATAGAATCCACCAATTCCTAAAGCCACCTGGATTACCACCAAATGTTCCACTTCTTTCTAACTGTCTATTGCTATGGTGTTTAGGTTTGGCATTAGATATGTGTGCTGATTCCTTACATTTAAGGAGTCCACAAAGAGACTGGACAACCTGCTCATCAGCAGAGGTAACAAAGGCAAAAGCCCTGAACGGTTTGGGAAGGAAGACATCTACCACTTCTGCGTACTGACAAAAGAACTGCTGAAGCTCATCTGCTGCTCAAAGGCTCACCTGGGTTTTGCTTACAGTTAGGAAGTTTACAGTCACACCATCGCCCATTTATCATATGTAACTGTGACATCACTTTCACCTGGGTTTCATATTCTGTGAAATGAATAAAGCAAAATTCTTTAGAATGACCAGTTTTAACATCTTTCTTGACCTGCACCATAAAGACTTCTCCAAAAATACTGCAATAGTCTTTAAAGTCCCGTTCCTTTGTTTTCCATGAGAGACCAAACACTATTAAACCAGATATTTTCTGGACTGCTCTTTTCACTTTTACTGCTGATGAAGATCTGTCTCATCCATTTTCTTTTTATTTTCTTTGGGATAGTTGACAACATATACCAGATTTCCCCAGCCAGCAGCAGAGGCATGCAGAATTCCTTCCACTAGTCGGAGACCTTTCATACACTGAGACACTGGATTTCTCTAGCGCAGCCCACACCCCTGCAAAGTGGTCTGTAACAGTGGACTGACTATCCCATCGTCTTCTGAAGTATTTCAATGTGCTCATCGTAGCGTGGCTAGAAAGCACGAGAAGGAAACAGAGGCAGAAAGGGATCTGGGACTACACAAGCTACTGCTTCATGCCCACTGCCTGTAACATTCTTTTTAAAATTTTTTTATTTACTATTTACTCAATTGTGTGTGTATGCGTGTATGCACGTGTGTATGTATGTGTGTGTGTGTGTGTATGTGTGTGTGTGTGTGTAGAACCACGGATGAATTTGGGAACCATCATGGACGCCTCCACCTCCTCCCCGGGATTCACAGGCTCCGCCCTACCAGGACCAGAAACGCAGGTCGCCCCGGCTTCTGCCCGGCGTCTATACGTGGGTTCTAGGATCCAAACTCAGGACCTTCTGCCTGCAAGGCAGAGGCTTAACTCCTGAGCCACCTCTCCAGCCCCTGCCTCTAACATTCTTAAAAGAAAAGAAACTTGAAAAAAAAATCCACCCCGACGAAACCAATGCATATTCTACAGATTTTGGGTTAACCTGATTGTAATACTTGTAAACTGATGGAAATTTTTGGATGTTTAATTGGATCGATTAATTTAAAAAGAATTTGCTGGACATCCATGCCATTTCAAACATTGCAGTGTGGCTGTGTGTGTGTGTGTGTGTGTGTGTGTGTGTGTGTGTAGGTATGTGGGGGGGGTGGTTATAAGCACACCTGTGACAGGACCCTGTCATCTGTGTCTTTATAATTTTAATTGTAGACAAGAGCTTTTCATTTCTAGTTAGAAATTCTTGAGGGTATATATTTGAAAGGAATATGGAAATAACACATGTTCCTAAATGAGAAAGTTGAAACAGGAAGATAGAAGCCGGGGTTTGGATTAATCCATATCCACCAGTGGCTCTCAAGGTTTCCTTGCATGTGCTTTATTTTCTCAAAGCGCCTTTCTTTGGAAACTCAGTACTGTGGAAATCTTAATTGTTTGCATGGTGTTTTGAAATCTTCAGAAGCAAGCTGCTATAACTGCAAAACGGTATTTGAAAGACAAAGGATTTGAGATTAGGTGTTAGTTTTTCTTTTTCTACGGAAGATACCTGTTGTTTTTCCTCAGTGAGCATATCTAGACAATGGAAACTGTCAAATATTTATGATCCAAATTTCTTGCTTTGTAATTTAGATCCTGTGGGAGGAATCTTGATTATTTGTAACTGTTCTCTTTCAGCAGGTGACCTGATTTTCTTCTATTTTACAATTGCTTGATAAGTATTGCTCAAAAAGTAAACTTTAGAGTTAGAGAAATGCTATTTTCAATGAACTTGGAGTTCTAGCATGCGGTTTGTCACGGTTTACCTCCATGTTGCTGATAAATTCATGACAAACAGCTTATGGGAAAAGGGGTTCTATTTTTGACTTATTGCCCAGTTACAGGTAGTAATCCAGCTTGGCAGGAGAGCTCAGAGAATGGCCACACCATATCCGTAGGACTGCTGAGAGAATGGTGAACATTGTTCTTCAGATGGCAAGTCTGTCGGAGTATGCCAACTTCCGGAACCAGCTCCCTCCATCTTACCCACCTGTCCAGGGAAGAGTCCCCCCCACCATGGACTGGGTCTTCTCCTTCAATCTCCTACAGGTTTGCTCAGGGCTTCATTCAACTACCAATTGTTTACAGATGTGCCCAGAGTTTCAGTCATCAGGTTGACACCTGTAGCTAATTATCACAAAGTTTGCCAATTTTCAGCAGCTGTTTCATGTTTTTCATTAAGATTTTGAGCCATTTTCTACATCCAGAAACTTGTTAAATTTACATCAGATGTATGGGATCCTGTCCCATGTAGAAGGCTCATGTATAGTATGAATATATAGTTTGCATTTGCTGAATTGCATGCTGGATTGTGTATTCCTAGGGTAATGTTGTCGCCCCTGTTTAATTACACGTACATCTTCTTTCTTTCCTTCAGTCTGCCAGAGGGTCTGATTATCTTGGAAGAGAGGGTCAAATTAATATGACAGGAGTTGTTTGGCTCCTCTTTGGCGATTGCCGGGTAACCTGTTTTGTTTTTATTTCAAAGAACTGAGAACTTGATTTTATGAGTTAAACTTAGATCTCTTGAGGATCAAATAGCTTCTGTTATCCTTGGTGTGTCTCTTGCTGTTACTGGATGATGCTCTCCCACTGCTGTTGGCTGGTGTATTCTAGCAGTAGTGTGTGTGTGTGTGTGTGTGTGTGTGCGCGCGCGCGTGCGCATGTGGTGATAGCAGAATCATGAAACATGATTCTTAAGAGTTTTCAGTTGCGTGATTTCTAGTTCCTTGTTCTCAGCAAAGAAATCACAGAGTAATAGCAATTTCAGGAGTGTGGTCACTTAGGATGGGTTGAACATGCTCCACGAGATGAATAGCAACAACAAAATCCCATAGTATATGCACATGTAGGGAAGGGGTGTGTGTGAGAGAGAGAGAGAGAGAGAGAGAGAGAGAGAAAGAAAGAGAGAGAGAGGGAGAGAGAGAGAGAAAGAGAGAGAGAGAGAAAGAGAGAGAGAGGGAGAGAGAGAGAAAGAGAGAGAGAAAATTCTAGAGAGAAAATTTTAGTAATTATCTCATTGAAATCTGTTTCTGGTGGTTTGATTTTAAAATGGGACTTGTAATTTCATATGTAATTCTTCTAATTATAACCACGTAACACTGGCATTGGTAATCAAACAGCTCGATGCTTTTGAAAATGGGATTGTAAGCTTGTGGTTTGTACTATTCTGAACAAAGTGGGCTGCTTTGCTCACAGCACTCTCACAAACTTGAAGCTCATTCCATGATTTCAAAGATTCTCAAGTGTCCTTAGTTACAGACCTCAAACAACTGACCAAGGAGGTGCTAGTATGGAAGTGTAAATGAGTTTAATGGAATGTCATGACTAAATGGGAAAATAACTAATAAAAATGGTGCAAAACATTCTCAGATTTTTTTTTTCTCTGACTTTTGGTAGAGATACAAGCTCAAAGAGGTATTCTTGACAATAAAGTGGCACAAATGTGACATCACACATTAACTACGTCCCAGAAATCACAGTTTTGCTAACGAAAGGGAAATGTGCAAGAAGTGGTTTTGTGTTTCTTTTCTGGCCACACTGTGAGTAGTGCTGTGTTTAGTTCGTTGACAGGGCTTCTGGTCATGAAGGCCTGGGGTCTTATGAGGGGCCATTCTGGTGCTTTGAAAGCCCTCTTTTCTCCCCTCAGGACTCTTTTCTCTTTCCCTCATCTTTTCCATTCTGACATTTCTTCTCTTGACCACGTACACAGCAGCAGTGAGGGAGACGTCGCCAATCCAAATGCTTTCGGGTTCCTCGATCCTACTTCCCCGGGCTGCCATGCTCTGTGATAGTTATCAGGTGGCTTCCCCCCAAATCTTTTGTGTCAGAAATATTTGAACTATTCTTTTAAGGAAGGGCTAAATGAAATATCCCAAGTGAATGGAATATACAAAGACCCAGAGGCAACAAGTCCTAGGAAGCATGTTTGGGGGGACTAGTCTGTGACATGTGATTGGGAAGTGAGAAGAATGGGAAGTAGAGCCCAAAACAAGAATCAGGAAATATCCCTTTTCCACCACAACCTCTCACTCCCTGCCCAGTGTGTTGGATAATCTGGGTAGCATCCTCAATTCCTAGCCATTTCCAAGGGTTTTTTGGTGTGTGTGTGTGTGTGTGTGTGTGTGTGTGTGTGTGTGTGTGTGTGTGTGTATGCTATGTGACTTTGCTGTTTCCTCCAAGCAGAGTATGATGGGAGGGCAGACTCAAACCCTGGTGTCTGTTGCTAGCTACATGTCATTATTTTCTACAACTGAATCTCCAATGTCCCAGTGACATCTTAAATTCAACGTATTCAAACTAAAACTCACACTTTCATTTTCTCATTTGCCTTTCTTCCTTGATTTGTTTAAACAAATAATGTAGCTACTTGCCCAGTAGCCTGCAGTCAGAAACTTGAGTGAATATTTGATTTCTTTCACATACTTAGTCCTACTTAACTAATTGCCAAGTGTCACTCATGTCACCTGCCTTCTCTTGTCTGCCTTCTGCTCCTATTTCCTTTCTCCTCCCTAAAAGTCCCTTTATCACATTCACACATTCACATCTTTTTGTTTTGGCATCCACTGGGTTTCTCCAGGGTGGTCTGTGTGCTAAGGGGCTTGAAGTATCTACTGTAGTCTGGGGGAGCTCTTCAGTGGGTAAAGTAGTGAAGACACTGACTGTCCCTCCCTCAGAACCCATCAGTAGTCAACAGTTTGGTATGGGGAAGAGGGTCCTGTGAGAACTTCCCTGAACCATGTTTGACTGCTGTGTGAGCAGGGGGCTGTTGCTTCCGGGAGCTGGTGCTTGTATTGATTGCCCCAGGACCGCTTCTCAGCCCTTCTTCCCATCCTTTGACTCTTACATGCTGTTCAGCCCTCTTCTGTGATGATCTTGGAGCCTGAGAGGGGTGATTTTAATGTCCTGTTTAGAGTAGAGCACGCAACTGTCATTCACTCTCAGCAGCTTATACGGCTATGCCTTTCTCCGCTCATGACTGTTCAACACAGAGAGGAACATCTGTGATTTGGGCTGGGGGCAGCATTTGCCTGTGGGTTTAAACAGATTGATGCCAAGTGGTTTCAACTAAACGGTAGTTTCATCTTTGCCCATCCTTGACTTGGATGAGGTTTATTTTTCCCAACAACAGCTTCATGTGCTTGTGATGGGATCCCTCCCCAGTCCCTGTTTACCCACATGGTGATCTATGCTCATTGACTCAATCTTCCCCTTTTGGTTTACATCTTTAACTTCTTTTAAAATTTTTTGGAGTTTCATACGTGAATACAATGAATTGATGCCATTTTATCCCCTATTTCCCAATACCAGCCTCTCTTGGTCCCACTGCAAATCTTTTTATTTCTAATCTACTTCTTATTTTCATGTTTTTTTATGTACAGTCTATGAGTTTCATCTGTTGCTTGTCTCCTCCCCCACCCCCCGCTTTTTTTTTGAATTAAGAATTTTCTTTAGAGTCTGGCGTGTGCACCAATGCATGGAGGTGCTGTAGCTGGTGGGAAAATGTAAGCGACCTGTCAACACAACCTTCCTTTATTGCAAAGTGTATAACCATTCACCTGATTTGTGAATGCACTAGACATGCAGGATATTCTCAGTCACAGGCTTCCTGAGATCTCATGGGTTCCTACCTGCTGCTGTCTCCACCTGCACACAGTGAGGATTCTCCCAGCTCTGAGACACTTCCCTTGTCAGCCTTGCTGGGATTTTTATATTCTGGATTTCTCTTGGCTCTTCTAGACATTCCGGCTATGTGCTTGTTTGCTTACCAGGTGCACAGAGACAGTCAAAACAACCTCAGACTCTTTCAAAATGCACACTGCACAGATAAATTCTTCAGACTACCTCCTCCCCCCTGGATCTGGGCCCCAGGCCTGCCTGTTATCTATTTCTGCAAGCCAATTTGATTTTTCTCTTTTATATTGTGCCTTTAAGCATTATTTTAAAAAGTGAAATATTTCAACCTTGAAGCAAGAGGAAACATTGCTGGTTGGTGAGAGTCAGTCCCTGTGAAAGCTCAAGGCTTTATTCTCTGGAATTTTTCTTCTTGGGAAGCCCTTTGTGCAGAACAAATACCTTTATTGTTTTCAACTGGGCCTGTGGTATCCAGTGTTTATGACGGAGGCAAGCCCCAGAGATTTCTAGAAAGAGAAGCAGCAAATGTTGGTCAAGGATAGCCATGAGATGGAACGGTGGTATGTTTCCACCCAGGAGGCAGTATGATGAGAAGTGACACAGTAAAATCTCTAGCCTGGTGCCGGATGCGCAGGAAGTCTCGGGGCACAGCTGTTTTTGTCATCATTCTGTCTCATTCCTTGCCTCCCAGTCAGGAACAATGATAAATCTCACGTGACAGAGGTGCTCAGCGATGTTTGTTTCTGTTCCTGATGAAGCTGCTTGAATATGCTCTTTCCATGTCCCTGCTAGAGCTGGAGTAGCTGAAATTGGGGGGCA
The DNA here is from genome assembly GCA_023101885.1 of Typhlomys cinereus. Classification (NCBI taxonomy): domain Eukaryota; kingdom Metazoa; phylum Chordata; class Mammalia; order Rodentia; family Platacanthomyidae; genus Typhlomys; species Typhlomys cinereus. The sequence goes on along the minus strand of JALPQD010000042.1, from coordinate 9,561,345 downwards.
GACCGACAAGTCGTCCATATGGAGCCATGATTGATCAGGGGTGCTGGTGGTGAGTCTTAGGGTCCTTTTCTGGAGGATGGAACTGATTTGTTACCTTGAGATCAACCATGTGCACTGAAAACTCCACCCCACATTGGGTGCCTCAAATCGTTTCCTCTTCCTAATAGTGTTATGTTAATCCAAGTGCTTTATACCCACTGGGTGTAACCTGCTGAGACTATAATCAAGCATACTTCCCTTCTGTAGCCAAGAAGTGGGGATTTGAGAAAATCAAACCAAGTGGATGTCCCCTGCCTGAAATGTGATTCTCAGCTAAGAAGACAAAGAGACTTGAGCATGCCTGGAATCCATTTATCTCACTGATAGGTTGTCCTGACGCCCAATTAGCCTCTGGAAAAGGTAGATTCTGTTAGCGTTCCCACTGGTTCTGTTGCTACTTTATAATAAGATGCTTTTGTTTATACTTGGAAGTCTGTTTCTGCTGCCTGCAATCAAAGACCTCTCACAGTTACAAAGACCTGCCCAAAGGCTGCAGGCCTCACGCATAGTCTGGGTACTGCAGCTTGCCTGAGTCCTGTAGGAACAGGATCATCAAGAGACAAATGCATGCCAGACCCTAGACTTCAGAAACTTCTGTATTATCAAATCTTTTAATTAATTGTTTGCCCTTTCCCATGGCATCATAGCAGTTCATACATGCAGGTGCTCAACTAATGCCAACTGAATTAATTGACTTGATGATAGGCCAGAGCCCTAAGTGCTAATCCTAACAATAGCACTATTAGCAATGGAAGCTTGGCTTCATCTTCTTCTCATCTTATTTCTAAGTAAAATTAGAATCATTGGTTGAGTATGGTCAAGACCTAAGTTACATAGTGAATTTGAGGATGATCCATACTATATAGTGAGACCCTGTCTTAAAAAGGTAAAATAATTATATGTGCCTTATCTACTTCTGAAAGTTGTTAAGAGAGAAACGTGATAGGGGAAAGGTCTTAGGACATAATAAAGCTGTGAGAAAGTGATCGGAAAAGGATGACTGTCAGGTTTGGAGTTCCTGCAAAGGAAGATGAAGCTTACAGTTAGTGTAGTGAACCCAGGATATTGAAGATGCCAGACCATGTGTGAAATACATGATGCAATATTTACCTTGCCAGACTTTAGTTTTAATTTTGATTTGACATTTTCTGATATCATGGTGCTTCCATTTGAGTTTTCTGTGTATTTAACTTGTTTTGATTTGACAGGAATTTACAGTTAAAAATTTTTGGACTTTTAAAAAAAGAGACTTTGGATTTTAAAATATAGGGAGAATTATTAATGACCATGACTATTTTAAAACTAGACTAAGAGAACTTATATTATTAGAGAACTTTTAAAATTGAACTAAATGTATTTTTATCATAAATTGAATATAACATCTATGGAGACAAGGATTAAAAGGTGACAGCTTAAATATAATATGTTTTGTGTCAAACTGATGAGGAGAGGAGTGTGCTAGTTAGATATAGTTGCTAACCTGAAAAATTGAACAAGTTTGTAGGAGATACCTGGATGATATGGGAAATGGGTGAGACCATTACTTGGGCAGGTAGATGAGATGGAGGGAAATCGTTCAGTAGTTTGGCATACTTTCACATATTTGGACTGACTTATAGTCTGGCAAGTGAGATTTTCCCCTTTTTTGGCAATTCCTGTGGAAATGGTATGGTCAATTCCCTTGGTTTCTGGTGTTATTGTGAACTCTTCTATCAAGTTGGACTGTGGACTATAACCCAGAATAAAATTCTTTTGTTTCCCTAAGCTGTTTGTTGTGAATTTATCAGCAATATTCAACACATGTGCTAACACATCAAGCCTTATCCCTCTCATTGTCTGCTGTACTGAGTGTCTGGGACTACACAGAGAAGGACAGAAAGCCAAATAGCTCTTACATGTGTTTGAGAAGGTAGTTGAACTGCATGGCTTAGAGAGAGGCAAGGAATAAGCCAGTCTTGGAAGTTTCTATAAAGATAAGTTTATTGCTTGTTCACACTTAGGTATGTGATCTTTAAAGAAGTCACTTAATATCCAGAGGCTTAGTTCCTGTGTAGCATATCATGGAGGTGGTTTTGATGAATCAATAAATACCTAAAAGAGAGAGACTGGAAAGATACCAGTCCAAATTCATGTTGACTATGTTTATGTTCCTAGTACTGGCAAGACATATGCAGACAACTTGCTAGGAAAATTTTGATTTAGAATTGTATGTGCACATATCTATGTATACCTAGGTGTGTATATATACATATAAATCAGTAGAGCTCAATGCCAGGAAGAAAATTAATGCAATTTCTGCTTACCTGGGTCTTCTTGATGACTGGAAAAGATTGACAATGTCTAATATAAAAATATCATTGTTACTGTAAACCAAGCCAAGAATCAAGCGGAGACTATAGGCCCTGGTGAAAACAACTAAATTTAACTAAAAGTGCTTGATCACAGACTATCATCTAAACACTTATTATTATACACATAGATTAGAGAAGCTCTTGGTATTCAAAAAAGAAGCATCTCTTTGCAATGAAAGGTGTTTAATACAGAGAACTACAACTGGCCAAAGTACAGAGAATAAGCAACTATGGACTGCTGAGTCCTAACCATGACATCAAAATCATCTACTCCTCCCCTCTATCCTAAGGTTCAAGAAAGCTTGCAGAAGAGGAGTCTAGGGAGGGGCTTAAGAATAGAAGAACCCAAGGGTGGGGAAAGGTATCCTCTGTTCATGACAGGTTGTACATGCAAGAACTCATTGCAGCGATGTCTACTTCTATAAGACCAGTATTCAGCCTGTCAACATTTGACTACGGAAGGGAGAAGATCTGAAGAGACACTACACTTAACTGAGAGACTATTAGAGTTTAATGCCAGACTGGAGAAGGAGAGCTACTTTGCACAACAATATATCCACGGATGGGTCACCCATGCCCCATTAAGTGCTCTGGCATCCTAGATGAAATCTAGTAGGTCACATCTGCAAAATTGCAAAAAAGTAGGAGGGTGATCAACTGGAAAAGAAAAAGTATGGAGTAGATCGGGAAGAGAAATGAGACTGAATAGTAAGGGGTGAAAATGATGTAAATTGCTGCAGCCACGTATGAAAGTGTCAAATAATTAAAAATTAATTAAAAATTTATTAAAAAATGAAGGGCCCCTCCCTACAAAAAAGCAGTTTCTGGTGCTATTGGAGAAGATGGGATCTTAGATTGCAGCATGCATTTGAGACCCCAAACATTTCCTAGCAAAGCTCTCAAAGTGCTCTTTGTATTTCATGCAGTTGAACATCCAGAGATTAGTGGTGTTGAAGCACTTAAGAGATTTCAGTGCAACGTTGGTTTTCCCCAAACAGTGTAAGATCTAGCTGAACCTTACCTCTTATGCTATGTTAGTTTCTTTTGTGACCTTGAAACTAATTTTTAAAAAGTTATGTTGAAAGACTTGCGGCCTAATAAATATCAGCTGTCTGAAATCAGTGTAGATGTTTCCTTGAGATTTTAAAAATTTGACATTCACCACTGAATTCAAAGTTAATGCACAACCTTTTATTTCAGAGAAAAGCCCTTGTCAAATTTTACTTTCATAAATCATTTGAATACAGCTCTGGAAAGCTTTTTAAAATGCCTTTAGGGCATATGCACTTACTATAGAGCCAAAGGGCTTTTATTTTAATGTTGTAACTGTTCGTTTTTAAACTTAAAATATGAATATATTTTACCAGTTAGATTCCCCTAATTTTTGGCTTTGATTTGCAATATATATGAAAAACTTCATTCATTCATCATTCATCATCCATCCATCCATCCATTCATTCATTCATTCAGTGTGTGTATATCAGAGGGCACAGGTACCCCTGTGGAGGACCAAGGGTGACTTTGGGAATCATCTCGGATTGCTTCTACTTCCTTCTTGCTTCGTTCTGGGATTTCCCAGGTTCTGCCCACCAGGGCCAGAAGTGGAAGCCCCTGCCATTTCTGCCTGGTGTTTTTTTTTTTTTTTTTACATGGGACCTGGGATCCAAATTCAGGACCTTCTGCTTGTGAGGCAGAGTCTTAACCCTTGAGCCATCTCTCCATCCCTGCAATATATTTTTCTTTGAAACTTTCATGCACAGATACAATGAATTTGTGTGTCTTCATTCCCTACTACCATGCTTCCTCCCATCCTATGCCAGGCATTTCCCTTTTTAGCCAGTCTCCCTCCTGCTCCAACATTCTCCTGCACATGTGACCCTCCAGGCTCCATCCAGGACACCTACTTTGGCAAGTATCAGGTCATCTGCTGGGGCATCAACAGCCAGCCCACCAGTAGCCAATCCGTCAAATAATGAAGCTCCCTGGTTTCCTGTCCTGCACCAATCCCAAACCATTAATCAAGGTGGCACAGTATCTCCTGAGATCCTTCCTCCTTCATGGCAAACTGTTGATAGACCACCTATTGGGGGAGATCTAGTGGATGTAGACATCACTGCACTGAGCTCTTGGGTGTAGCAGTCCTGATATGAACAGAGACCACCATCTGGCAGTACCTCTCCCTATTCTCAGGCTCTTACATTCTTGCAGACCCCTTTTCTCTAAGGCTTTCTGAGACTTGGGATGGGAGGTGATTTAGAAGTTCTTTTTAGGGCAGTATACAGTCACTTTTACTTTGCATTTCGACCAGTTGTGGTTGCACTAAATAATTTTTTAAGATGGAAAAAGATGCTTAGAGGTAATTAAACTGATCTTTGATTAAAAAAACCCTAAGAAGATTAACACATTATGTAACTGTAACTCTAGGTTTTATAATATTTTGTACAAAAGCCACATGTGCTATCACATGCGAATTTAACAGCTTTTATGTTTACTTGGCCTGGGAGATTAGAATGTTGGTGGATAATAGCTTTCATTGTGCTTTGAAAGAGATGAGACATTTTTATTGTAGTAGACTAGGATCAGATTTTTCAATTAGAGAAGTTAGGTCTTGTTCCTCAGTGTTTCACGAAGCTTTTCATAATTAGTTTCAAACTTAATCACATAAAATTTGACGGAGAAAAGAAAGACGTGAAATTTGTAATTGAATAAGCTTTAAGCTATTTAGTGCAAACCTTTGATCTCATATTGAGGCAGAGATGCTCAAATTAAGAATAAAGGGATTTATAACTCTGATACAGGTGTAGAATTTCATTATTCTTACCCCCTCCCTAGACTGAGACCTGAAAGTTTGGCCGTAAGAATATGGCAAAGGCATATGGATGGGGATTGAACTAGATATTCTACTGAATAAAAATTCTTAATATACATGAACATAGTTATGAAGGGGCAGTTTGTAGCAGATAAAGCAATAGATGTCTTTACAGATGCATACAGAATGTCTACTGATTAGAAAGATGATAGGCATGCTCCTTTTACAAATGATGTATTGGGAATGTGAATATTTAAAATTCAAAAGGAGAAACTAAGTATTTAATGAACACAAAACTATTCTGGGGGAAAGGGAAGAGATATCACATTAAGATATGAAAGTAATCAGGTGGTAGAAAAACCAAAAGCCTGCCCAGTCAACACTGTATGGAAGAGACAGTACCTACATGTACTAGGTAAATGACCTATAAAGGAACTGAACTCCTACAGTTAAAGGTTTAATATCTATATTTCCCTAGCTTATTAGTCAATTTCTACTCTTGTGAGTGCCTTTTCAAATAATTGTGTGTGAGAGAGAGTGAGAAAAAGAGAGAGCAAGAGAGAGAGAGAGAGAGAGAGAGAGAGAGAGAGAGAAAGAGACAGATGCCATGATACATGAGTAGAGGAGAACAGAAAGTTGTCCTTCAGAAAGAAGACAGTTTTCTCCATATGACTTCTCTATTTCTATCACTAGGACACAGGAACCTGGAAATCTTAGCAGGTACTCTCTGGACTCTGACCTTCACTGTAACAATTTAATATGATTAGCAGTCATCAAATGAAGTTGAAAAGTTAACTGCCACTTGCCTGTTAGATTTGATGAGATGGGGTCACTTGCCATATTAATGAAAAGTGGGAAATCAAACCTTCACACAGCAGTATGTGAGTCATTCTACAAACAGGAGACTTAGGACAATGATATTTTAGAAGAAAATCATTATAAAATTTGATGCAGCCAATACAAAATTTGTAACTTAAAACTTTTACTTTATGGGAGCTGGAGAGGTGGCTCAGGGGTTAAGCCTCTGCCTTGCAGGCAGAAGGTCCTGAGTTCGGATCCTAGACCCCACATATAGACGCCGGGCGGAGACGAGGGCGGCCTGCGTTTCTGGTCCTGGTAGGGCAGAGTCTGTGAATCCTGGGGCAGAGTAAACAAGGAGGAGGTGGTCCATGGCGGTTCCCGAATTCGTCCGTGGTTCTACACACACATACACGCACACAATTGAATAAATAATAATAATAATAAAAAAGAAAATCTTAAAAAAAAAGAATGACAATATTAAAAAAAACTTTTACTTTATGACTTAATGAATAGTGTTTATATTGTTTATATAAATATGAATTTGTAACTTCAAATTTTTGTTTCAGATATTGATTGTTCCTCTGAAACACTTGCTTTAGAAGAACAAATATCTTTTAATAATTTATTCAAAGCATTCTAGTTGTTTATGAACTATATTTAATAGATACAACTGTACAATTTTTAATAGGGTTTAAGAAATGATAATATTTAGATTTGTAAGGTAAGGCAGTATGGACTTTTTAGGTATATGAACAGATCCAAATGATGTTTATGACAGAATAAAATAAATTAGGATCATCTGCTTTTAATCTGAACCTTTATTGTAAATTAGTTTTTTTTTTTCTGTCCTTTGTAAGCCTCTGTTTATGAAAAGAAAAGCAAGAGCTTTGGTTGAAGGTGTCCCATTTTTTTTCTTCAGTTTTGGGTTTCAGAACTAACATTTGAATGCTTATGTTTTATCTAGGTCCATGTTTTGGGTGTATAATGTGTGCTGCTTCATGGAGATTTCTTCCAAGAATGTCCACAGTGATTTCATGTATCAGACCATCCCAACACTACAAGTGTGGGAATAGTTCAAGATACAGGGAACAGAGCTATTGGAGTTCCTCCCCAGCCCAAGAATTTGGTATGTTCTTCTATGTGATTCCCTGTGAGAGCAATGGACATCATAGAGTCAGACACCACTGACATCCTCATTAAGATCCTTGTCAACTAGAATCACTCAGAATAAGCCAGAAGGAGAATTTGCTCTTTTCTTCAGAAACCTGGGAATCTGTAAGGAGAAAAATCTCTAGTGCGACTGGCTTACTGCAACTATTCGATTTTCAACCTCCATTAGGCCAGCCAGTATAGACAAAGACTAATGAGGACAAAAAATGTGACCTACAAACAGGAAATCCAGAGGTTATTTTATATTATAAAAGGATTAGTAAGCCCAAAGCTCCCTAGGGACCACTAAGAAGGCACAGTTTCAATATTTTCCATACCTACACCAATTATAATAGAGACCTCTCCAACACTGATTTGAATCAAAATGCAAACAGATGGGGTCCCTTGAAATTAACAAGTTTTATCCCACAATGTCAGTACCCCAACACTAAAAAAAATATGTCTACTCAAGCTTCAGACAGTGGGGATAGTTCATCTCCTAGCAGTTGGTCCTGTAAAGTGACCTGGAGTGAGTCCAAATGGCTGCCACTACCCAAATGTGGAGATAAAGATTAATCCAAAATCTAAAGACAAATGCCAAATCAGGCTATGAGGAAGATCTAAGTGAGCACTCTGCCAAAACAAACTCTGAACTTGCCTGTCATGTAACTGAACTACTCTGCAAGTGGCTCAACTGAACCTTTGAAATGACAAGCACGTCATCTGTGCCTGCTTTCTTTATGAATTGGTGTCAGCAACACAAAATGAACCAGGGTCAGGGCCATGACAGTTTACTAAGACCTTTCCAGATAATAAAGCCAAACAACTGACATATCTTTCATAAATAAGACCAAGCAGACATCCTTGTCTTCATCAACATGTCATTATAGGCAGCTGCTGGGAAGAGAGAAGATGCTTCCAGAAAGCTGGAAATTTCTCAGCATTCCAGCCAAGGGTGTGGTTTGTAGGAGTCTTCCTCCAGCAGGACCTATCCTAGATGCTATGGGCACTTATGTGCATAAATTCATTTCCTTACTTTCCTAGATTTTTCAAAAGAAATTAGAAAACTGTTATAGTTAAGCACAGGTGTCAACTTGACAGTTGAGGGTTTGAGTTCTGGGCACATTTGCAGAGAATTAATGGTTGAGTTAAGCCCAGAGCAAACTTGCAAGAGATTGTTTAGCTGATGGGGAAGATCCAGTCCATGGTGGGTGGGATTAGGCCCTGGAATAAATCACGGAGAGCTGGTTGAGAAAGTCAGCATCCTGTACACTTGGCCAGACGTGCTGGTCTGGCAAGTAAGGATTGTGTGTCTCTCAATCGTTATGTGGTGATGATTTGGCCAGTTCCCTCGGCCCTGGTGTTGGTGCATGCTCTACCGTCAAGCTGGACTGAGAACTGCAACCGGAATGTTGTAAGAAAGTAAACTCCTTGTTCCCTTAAGCCATTTGATGGTCATTTATCAGCAACCATGCAGGCGAACTACAACAGAAACGAATCGGTACCGGGAAATAGATTTATTTACAGTTTGGCTAGAACTGGGGAGAAGAAATTGTTTTTCTTCCCATCTTTTCTTCAGAAATGTCAGTTTCATAGAAAAGATGAAACAAAACCCAGGAATTAGGAAGATGTGGATATAACTGTGAGTCAAGCTGTCAGAATCTTTTCCTGAGAGGGAAGTTACTTCAGCCTATTTTATTCCCCAGCATGGAATTGCTGGACAATTTTCATTTTTTAGGATTCTTTTTTTTTCAACCAGAAGAAATGAGACAATTTTATTCTCAGATAAATGGGTATACCTATGTCAAATTTTGGCAATCACCCAAAATCTTTAGAATTCATTTTTAAGGGTTCTTGTTATACTGTCTTACCTAATAGTGGAATAAAATACCACTGTGTGTGTGTGTGTGTGTGTGTGTGTGTGTGTGTGTGTATGCACGTGCATGTGTGTGTGCTGCTCTTTTGAGTTCTTTACTCTGGACACTAATGTTCTGTCACATGAATGGCTAGCAAAGATTGTCTCAATGTTCTGCCGGCTATCTCTGCTGTTTCTTTGTTGTCTGTAAAATTGTAAATTTAATGCAACTCAACTGATCAACTCTGATTTACTTCCTAAGTTTCTGGAATTCTATTCAAGAAGCTGTTACCTGTGCCAATATTGTGAAACACTTCCTTGTGTTCTCAAGGAGTTTCAGTTTTAAGTTCTTACATTATGGTCTTTGATCTATTTTGAGTTGATTTTTCAATGGTCTAGTGTCAATCTTCTACATGTGAACATCCAGCTTTTCCAGTACTATTTACAGAAAAAGATCCCTTTTCTCAATGTATGTTTTTGGCATCTTTGTCTAAAAATAAGATTGCCCTAACTTTGTGAGTTCATTTCTTGGTCCTGTTCTAGTGTCTCTCTTTGTGACATTACTATGGTTCTGCGGAATAATTTGAAACTAGATATTGTGATACTACTGGAATAAGTCTTTTTGCTCAATGTTATTTTGCATACAAAGATTTTTTTATTCTTGTATTAATTTATGATTGTTTTTTCCAGTTCTGTGAAGAACGTCAGTAGAATATTGATGGAACTTGCCTTGAATTTGTAGATCACTTTTGGTAGTATGGCTATATCATTCACAAGATGAATTCTGCCAAATAATGGATATGGGAAATCTTTACACATGAGTGCAGGTCTTCTTAAACTTTGTCTATTCATTACCCCTTCTCACTTGAGAAATTTTCATATGACTCTGGATATATAGGCATATAAAATAACCTACAAATCAAACATTTACTACTAATAAATTATAATAATATCTATTTTAGAATAGTTCTTTGTTATATATTATTTTATCATTTATTAAAGAGGAAAGTTAATTGCATACTAATGAGGCGATGTACCTATTTATTTTGCATAATGAATTAAATCTTAGTTGAATACTTGATATTGCAGGATGCAGAGCATCTTCAACATTTTCACACTCAATCAGTATTTTGATTTTATAATGATCAATAATGAGAAATACCATTTTGTGTAAATATACTGTACAAAATAGCAGAAGTATACTTAGTCATTTCAGGAATTGTTGGAAGTTCTGTTCTACTCTAAAGACAAAATTCACTTAACAGTTTTTTTTTTAATGAAACTCAATTCAGCAGGATTAAACAGTAATTTTTAAAATCAGACTTCCCACAATGCAATCCAAAGACATGCTAATTTGACACATGCTGAGAGAAAATGGCATAAAAATATTAAAAGTCTTCATTTTCTTTAATTAAACCATTATGTTTTAATGAAAGCAAAAAATCTTTGCATGTACAGCAAAACACAGTGGTCAATAATGGGCGATAAGTCTTGATTTTGAGCCAAATTTGTTTTTTTATACATTTTTTATTATTTCCACTCATACAAACTTAATAGGTGGATCAGTTCCCTCCCTCCCTCCTCCTCCCCCCAAAGCCTCTGCTCCCCTTCCCCTGCCAAATTTGTTTCAGGTATGGTTCATTGGCTTCATTGAGGCACATTGGCAGAGAATGCAAACTGTGTTCATGACCAGGTCTGTAGTGAGGGTCACATGATGCATTCACTATGCATTTGATTTTATAATTACCTTTAATCATTGCTCATTCAGAACCTTTGACTGTTATATAAAATTTTGTGCCCCCCCCCCCACCTTTAGTTACCTGATTTGGAGTACCTGGTTTCCTGTCTTCAATTCTTCAATGTTTTGTGGATTTTCTTATATAAGTTTTCACCTCTTTAGTTAGGTTTGTTCCTAGGTTTTACTTCATTATTTATTTAATCACACTTTTAGGTCAAACTGGACTGGAACTTATTACGTAGGCAGGGTGACTTTGAGCTCATGACAATCCTCCTTTCTCAGGAGCATACCTACTCTAGGTTTTATTTTTGAAGGTGTGAATGAATTACTTCCTCGATTCCTTTCTTAGTAAGCTCATTGTTGATATATAGAAAAGCTACTGATTTTTGTACGTTGACTTTGTATCCTGCAACTTTGTTGAATCCATCAGATTTTTGGTGGAGTCTGTAGGGTTTTCTAAGTGTAGACTCATGTTATTTGCAAACACAAATGATCTAACTCCTTATTTGTTTTCCTTTTACTTCTCTTCTTTAACTTATATCTTGCCTCTATTTACTTCTCTTTCTTAATTTCTTTGGCTAAAATTTCCAGAACTCTATTAAATAAATCATGCAGGAATTTTAAGTTATAATGTAAATGTATTAAAAGCTCAAATTTTATCAACATTATAGATATTTTCTTATTAAGATTACTTATTTTTTAATTACCATTTTGACTATTTGTAATTGTTAATTTATGTTTAGTGTATTGGGTAAGGAACACCCTGATATCATAAATAATGACACACATTATTTTTGCATGTGCCTGTGATGGTATTTCTGGAAGTGATTGGCATTTGGATTAGTAGACTAAATGAAGAAGATCAGCTTCACTAGTATCATCCAATCTGTTAAGGTGCTCGAGAGAGAGAAGTGGGAAAGGTGAACCACTCTCTGAGCTGAGGCATATCTTCTGTTCTCAGATATCAGTCACCTGGATCTCAAACCTTCAGATTTTTGATTCAGATTAATGTCCTTTTATTTCCACCCTTCTGTTCACCAGTGAAATTGCTGTCTTGCATCTGCTCATTTGCTCCAGGGTCTTGTCTGTGTAACAATTCCTGCCGGCTCATGTCATAACATTTCTGATCCAGCCCTCTGGCAACAATACATTCTTTCATCCCAGAGAAATTACTGGTAGGTGAAGAAGAATTTTAATTTTTTTTTCCCAGAAGAGACTTTCAGCTCATGCTGAGGAAAGCTAGTTAATTTGTTAAGTTTATGATGAGACTTTAAAGGTTAACATTGAGATTGACAGAGCAGTTGATGACATTTGGTTATGTTTTGGCTTTCTAAAAGCCTTTGGTTAAGTTAAAAGTAAATCATTATAGACAGACCATTAGACTTTATGAACTATGAATATGCTTACTAGCCAGCTTTATAAAATGGTCTAAGTCTTCCATGGGCCATTGCTTATACCTGAGGCTATGTTCATACTTCAAATGTTGATCATCTAAAAGAATATTTCTCTCAGATTAGAGCATGACTCTATTTGACCTCATAATAAAGTGAACTTAAGAACTTTGGTAGTATTGCTAAGAATTAATTCTAATACTCTAATGCCTGACTGCATTAAAACTATGGTCTATGAAAATGATGACTAAAGAGGTTGGGTTTTTGCCAAAGTTTTTAAAAATAGACACTCTAACATTCTCTAATTAAAAAAAGTGCCAGGTGACTATTTTAGAATTCTTGCTATTTCTATAACACAAAACCTGAGTCTTAGTATTGTATGAAAAAGAGAAGCTTTATTAGTTCATCTAATATTTTGACAGTGAAAGTCCAAGATTGGGCAGCCTGTGTGCTTGTCTTCTGGTGGGACGCGGCTTCTTACCGAGAGTGAGTGTGTTTAGAGTGGTTGCATGTGAGGCAAGGAGTGACTTAGGGGTCAGGCTTGGTCTTTTGTAACAACTTCCTAATTGGGTTCCATGAAAACTATAATTACTGTCATGGTTTGAGTGTAAATTGTCCCCCATAAGCTTGGGTGTTTCATTTTAGTTGATGTTAATGTTGGGGAAGATAGTTATCACTTAGGAGGTGGAGCCTCGCTGGAGGAAGGCATGTCAGAGGGCTTGGGCCTTGAGGTTTTGGTGGCCCAGCTGTGCTTCCTCTAGCATTGGACTCCTGTTTCCTCTGCTTCCAGGATGAGGGAGTGATCTGAACTTGCCTCCAAGCCAAGCCTTGCTTTTGCTATGATGTTCACACCACAATGTCCGTATTCCCACCACAATGTCCGTATTCCTACCACAATGTCCGTATTCCTATACAGTGTTCGCATTTCCACCACAATGTACTACACATATTTCCCCTTTGGAATTGTAAGCCAAATAAATCTCCTTTTCTCCCCTTAAGTTGGGTATGAATTGTCTCATAGTAGGAGAAAAGTAACTACAACAATTATTTCCAATGGTAGCTCTCCAGTGACTTTCCACTAGGCTCCACCCCTTAAAGATGCCACTGATTCTTACATAGTAGCACCAGGGAATAAACTCCAACCCAGGAGCCCTTGAGGGATAGGAACCTTTTCCAGACCATAGTAGTGTCATGAATTCTGATTTTATAACAACTCTGTTAAAAAAACAGTGGTGGGGTTGGAGAGGTGGCTCAGGGGTTAAGCCTCTGCCTTGCAGGCGGAAGGTCCTGAGTTCGGATCCTAGACCCCACCTATAGATGCCAGGCGGAAGCGGCGGCGGCCTGCGTTTCTGGTCCTGGTAGGGCAGAGCCTGTGAATCCCGGGGCAGAGTAAACAAGAAGGAGGTGGAAGTGGTCCATGGTGGTTCCCGAATTCGTCCGTGGTTCTACACACACACACACACACACACACACACGCACATACGCATATACCCACAATTGAATAAATAATAATAAATAAAAAAAACAGTGGTCATAGTTGAGTTGGTGTTTTTATGTTCTGAGTCAGTCCATTTTTAAAGTTGTTTGATGGTTATTCATGTAAGAAGATGTCACAAAAGTAAACATGTTATTGTGAGTGTGTTGTGAAAAGTATCACTCATCCACAACTGACTTTTTATGGTGTCTAGACAGATGGTACCTGATTACTTTTCTCTTGTCATTTTCATTGATATTTACTTAATGTCTGCTAATTTCTTATACTCTCTTAAGACCTGTAGACATAAGCATGAACTAATTTAGTCATTAAACAATTTCACAAAGATCCTTAGTATGATTTCTCTATATGCTAGAGGACTAGTAGATGAGGAAGCCACAGGGCTGAAGCATTTAATGTTGTGGAAGAAGCAGTCCATTTTCTTTTATTTTTCTTTTCCGTGTCTTTTTACTTTTCCTTTTTTTGCCTAAAATAATATACCTTAGTCACAAACACTCTTTATCAAGACTTGGGATGGCTGGACATGGCGGTGCATGCCTGAAATGCTGTCACTTGGGAAGCAGAAGCAGGAGAATCATTAGGTGATGCCAGCCTAGGCTGTACAGTAAGACCCTTTCTCAGCAGCCTGCAGACTAGATTGTAACTCAGTGTTATGTAGCTACACTCTATGGCCTCTATTTAAACCCACTGATGAAAGATCATCAAAATTAACTTTAAAAAGAAAAAAAAGTTAAATATAAAAGTGTACTTCTATAGGTAATTATGCACATCATGTTTTTCTCTAGTATTCCCAAAGACAAGCTAGAGAAAGGTGCTGCTAGGGTTGGGAGACAGGGTAGTTTTTGTGGGGGTTGATCAGAATTTGTACACAAGGAGAATCTTAACCTAGACTGCATGATTTTAATGAGGTAGTGCTGAAGAGTTTGAGCTTAGAATGTTTATCTCACACACCACAATTTGGTGCAGCTTGTCTGTTTCAGTATCAATTATCAAGCTAGGGTTTTGTTTTGATTTCACTTACCATCTTCTGGTCATTCTTTAGGAGAACCTGAAGGCCAGGTCATTAATTCTCAGACATGATCATTCCGGATCTACACTATTGTGTGGAGCCTGCTGGTCAGACGGCCGCTCTGAGGATGTCATCTGAGTTAGAGTCAGGTCCTCGTGCTTCTTGGGAGGAGCTCGGGCCTCAGTGGGGGTGACAGTCACTGGTCAGTGTGTTGGAGCTCTGGAGGGTGGACACTCCGTAGCTGCGAACCAGACAAGGCCAGGGGAAGAATTATTCTGAAGACTTGGAAGGGAGACCGCATGTTTCATGGTCTGTTGGGATGTCCCTTAAATTTGGATACAGATTGTTTAACTTTGCCCGGGCTTGACTTAGTCCTCCACTTGATAGTTTCTTAGGAACAAGGTTCTTGAGATCACTGTGTTTAAAAATGGAGATCAGGGGCAGGAGAAGTGGCTTAGGGGTTGAAGCCTATGCCTAATAAACAAAAGAACCTGAGTTTGGATCCCCGTCCCACATAAAATGTTGAGCAGAAATGGCAGCAGCCTAAAGATGGGGAGGAGCAATGATATGCAAGATACTCCACACACGTTTAGGGCCGAAGTAATCAGAATAGGTCTTTGCATGACCTGCGCAGTGACTAACATATCATTGAACCCCTAATGTCTAGTATGGATCACAGGCACTAGGATTCTTAGAGGCGAGGGACTAACAGCCAGAATAGTGTTCCTGTACTAAAGGGGAACACAAGAAAGAGCTCTAGGCAATGCTATTGAGTCCTAACACCTCATCAGAGAGGAGGACCCAGAGGGAAGTTTGACAGACACACTAAAGGATGCTCCAGGAATTGGGGAGGGGGCATAGGAAGGGAGGGGAAAGGAAGGGAAAAAGGGGGAAGGAAGCGAGGAGATTCAGGGAGGGGTGGAGGGAGGGAGGGGAATGGGGTACCTATCAAGTTTGTATGAGTGGAAAAAAAAAAAAAAAAGAAATGGCAGCAGCCTGTGCTTCCAGCCCTGGAAGGTGGAGCCAGAGAAACTCCAGAACAAAGTAATAAAAAAAGGTAGAGCAATCCAGGATGATTCCTGATGTCACCCTTGGGCCTCCACAGGCACACACACTTAAGTGCCTTCTGATACACACACACACACACACACACACACACACACACACACACACACACACACAGAGGAACACATACATACACACAAACAAATAAAATCAGAACCATGTACAGTTTACAATCTGGAACCATCAGGCCAAAATGCAAAGCAGCCCATTTCCAGGAGAACTCCTGCTGCTGGGGAGCTGTGATTTCACTGAAGCTCCCACCTCAGTTGGGGCTGTGAATTTGACCAGAACATCCTGGAAATTATGACTTACTCCCAACTGACTTTCTGTGGTGCTGAGGCACCCCATTCCTTTTCTGTAAAGGCAATAGTCCTAGGAATGTACACAATACATTCTTTTCCTGAGGTAATTCTGATGCTTCTTCTAGAATATTCAGTGCCTGCTCCATAGCTTGTGGGAAGGGATTTTAGGTGAGCACAAGGAAAATGCAGCAACTGTCTGCACGACATGACTGAATGCTTCTGGTTAATAATTAACCATCTTAAAGGAGAAGTAATCTGAATTAGTAGTGTGGGTGAAGTAATCTGAATTAGTAGTGTGGATTGTTGTTATAAGGACTTAGTCACAGACTTTCCTTTAACTAGAGCAGGTTATAAATTGCAAAGGTCCTAACACCTCTGTAAGCCTTGAGCTTACTCCAAAGCATACTATCACTATTACCAGTTGACAAATATATTTTGATATTGAGGCAAAAAAAATACGTTACACAATGCACATGATAGTTTGAATGTGGTTTCAGTATGTCCCCCAAGTCTTTTACCTTGAATTTTAATCTTATTGTGAGGCGGTATTAAGAGGATAGAACGGTAAACTGATTACTGGTGTTTAGAGGGCTGGCACCTCCATGTTTGAATCCTGGTGGGTTTGTAAGAAGAGGGACTGAGGTCAGACAGGCACACATGTATATGCACACTCTCTGTCTTTAGAAATGCAATGTTCTCCACCACCCATGTCTGTGCCAGCAAGAAGGCCATTGCCACACAACCCTGGACTGTGTACATCCAGCATAATACACCACAGTAAGCTTCCTTTCTTTATTAAATAGCCTGCCTCAGGAATTTTATGACAGCAGTGAGAAACAGATGAACACACACACACACACACACACACACACACACACACACACACACACACAGAGTTGTTGTATTAACCTTTTAGGTGAGCATGAATCTGTTTCCATCTAAAAGGTACATGATTATTGAAGTGCATTCATGTAAACTCATTTTATTTGTATATAATTAATGTTTGGGAGGCTGAAGCTTTCTTTGCTTTGACTCTTATAAAGAAAACACAAGTTATTTCATGAGGAAAAATATTCTCAGGCAGTTATGCACAGTTTGAGTAAACTTAGACGATCCTGCATAGATTTTATTTGCAGAAAAATCATTTTGCTGCAACTATTTCTTTATGTTAGTAAGAAACCTAGTTAAATCCCCTTTCAAGTTTCATTCCCACGCAAAAGTGGCAATTATATTCAGGTTACTTTATAAATTTAAAAAGTCAGTATATTTAGAATGCTGTTGACTAACATTTATTGATTAAAAAATGCTAGCCCCAAGGCTGACATTTTTGAGAAAAGTACCTTTTTCTTGATCCGACCAGTTTTCAAAACCGAATTTAATTTCTTTTTTTAAAATAGTTTATGTGCTAACCCAGTCTCAAATTTTGTTATTTGCTACCCAAGTGACACTCTTCTCAGAATGTGAAGTTTTGTTCTTATAATAGCATGGGACCATTTCAGACACAAGTTTTGTTTCATCTTGGCATTTATTTGACAATGGGAGACCGTTTTTGGACTGCAGGCTCACATCTGTCTAAGTTATCTTCTAATTAACCTGACATATGCTTTCACAGGCATAATTTTCTCTGTACTATTGGTCTCCCAACTTCCAAATTGTGCCTCCCGTCAGCAAAAATGCTTTGAAACTGTCTCTTTGAAAAATGTGTGTATATTACTCATTCCTTCAAATTGTATACATGCAGTATTGTTATTCTGTATGCGAAATATTAAGGAAGTCTAACTTCTGATTTTTGAGGTAAAAATATAAACAGAAATTCTATTATTTTAAAATACAGTCTCTGGTATATAGACCTCAGTTTGGCAGCTATGGTCCTGTATTTGTGGTTCTGAATAATTTTCCTGCTCTATGATTCCTTTGGGTTGTATCTCATGTCTCTCATTTTGACTCCAGAGAGTCTCACCTGAGGAAATTCTGAGGGCAGACGCTGAGCAGCATACTTTGGCCGAGGTTCAACTGTCTTGATGTCAGTGGTCAGCATGCAACTCAACTGTGTTAAGGTGGTAGCTGCTTGTAACAAGGCCGTATCCAGTTCTTATCCAGGTCACAAAATGGCATGATTTGCAAATTTTTCTCTTCATGCAAATCATACTTAGATTCACAGGGTAACAAAACAGAGAGTAAAACAAATATATTGAAGACAATTACATGAATTTTTATGTGGTTCACATTTGTGTTTGTTCAAAGAAGTGGTCACTGTGATATCTTATTGTTGCTGTTCATCTGCATAGTTGCTGGTAAATGACCATCACACAGCTTAAGGGAACAAGGAGTTACTTCCTTATGATAGTCCTGGTTACAGTTCTCAGTCCAGCTTTCTGAAGTTCTGGATTGTGGTTTGTTGATTTTCTTTTGCAGTTTTGCTGCTCCTGCAATGCCCTTCACTCCATCCTGCTGGGCATTGTATGTTACCCCCTGGCCAGAGACAAAAAGCTGTTAGAGTCTTGTGATAAAAGCACATTCAAAGGTAGATGTAATAAAAGTGGGAAACCACAGTAAGGGAGGGGTCTATCACCCATTTGCAAAATGGTTACTTTTTATCTGCCAGACTATATGCCCTCCTCTTCTGGTGAGATCATACCCCCTCAGTAGTAAATGATAGGAACAAAAGTCTGTGAACTTAATCAGATGTTTCATTACTTATTTGGGTCCTTGGTGGAGGCCTATTTTCCCTGCTGTAATATGGTCCCTTCTCTCCTTGTTTCTGGTGTGGCCCTCCTACCCCATCCCTCCTGTTTATAATCCTTGCAATTAAGGTCTCTAGGTGGGCTGGGTGGGTTTGGTACTAGGAGCCACCTATTAGGGAGTACATACGGCGCTTAATTTTCTGGGTCTGGGATACTTCACTTAATATAATTGTTTCTAATGACATCCATTTCCTGGCAAATTCCAGTAATTCATCATTTTTGATGGCTGAGTAGTACTCCATTGTATAGATGTACCACCGTTTCCTTATCCACTCGTCAACTGTTGGACATTTGGGCTGATTCCATGACGTTGCTATTGTAAACAGTGCTGCTATGAACATGGTCGTGCTTGTGCTATCGAGGTGAACCTCTGCTGTATGGGGGGTTATTCCCAAAAGTGGAATAGCAGGGTCATATGGCATTTCAATCTTTAATTTCTTTAAGAATCTCCAGATGGCTCGCCAGAGTGGCTGTATGAGCCTGCATTCCCACCAGCAATGTAGGAGAGTTCCCCTCTCTCCACATCCTCTCCAACATTTGTTGTTGTTTGTATTGTGGATTTTTGCCATCCTGACCGGGGTGAGATGATATCTCAGGGAAGTTTTGATTTGCATTTCCCTGATGGCTAAGGAAGTGGAGCATTTTTTCAGATATTTGTTAGACATTTTAATTTCATCCCTGGTAAAGTTTCTTTTAAGTTCCAGGGCCCATTTTTTAATTGGGCCATTGGTTTCCTTGGTGTTCAGTTTTCTAAGTTCTTTGTGCACTCTGGACAGCAGAGTTCTATCAGATGTGTGGTTAGTGAAGATTTTCTCCCATTCTGTGGGTTGCCTTTGAGCTCGCGTTACAATCTCTTTATCTGAACAGAAGCTCTTTAATTTCACAAGATCCCAACTGTTGAGGGTTGGTAGCACTGACTGTGCCATTGGATGTCTGTTTAGGAAGTGTTGGCCTAGCCCAATCAGCTCGAGGGAGTTCCCTATCCTTTCAACTATGGTTTTTATAGTCTCTGGCCTGATATCAAGGTCCTTGATCCATTTGGAATTAAGTCTTGTACATGGTGACAAGTACGGGTCCAGCTTTAATCTTCTGCATGTGGAGATCCAGTTTTGCCAGCACCATTTGTTGAAGATGCTGTTCTTTTTCCATTGGATTCTTTGGGCCCCTTTGTCAAAGACCAAATGGCTGTAACTTTGTGGGCTTGTATCTGGGTCTTCAATCCTTATCCATTGATCTGTGTGTCTATTTTGGAGCCAGTACCAGGCTGTCTTTAAAACTATGGATTTGTAGTATAGACTAATGTTTGGTATGGTAATACCTCCAGCTGTGTTTTTGTTACTCAGGATTGTTTTTGCTATCCTGGGTCTTTTGTGCCTCCATATGAACTTTGAGATTGTTTGGTCAACTTCTTTGAAGAATTGCTTTGGGATTTTGATTGGTATAGCATTGAATCTGTATATTGCCTTTGGTAGGATGGTCATTTTTACGATGTTGATTCTGCCAATCCAGGAACAAGGGAGGTCTTTCCACCTTCTGGTGTCTTCTGCTATTTCTTTCTTTAGGGTTTTAAAATTTTCATTGTAAAGGTCTATTACCTCCTTGGTTAGGTTTATACCAAGGTATTTCATTTTTTTAGGGGCTATAGTAAATGGGATTGTTTCTCTCAAGGCTTTTTCACTTCTTTCATTCTGGGCATATAGGAAGGCCTCTGATTTTTGCACATTTATTTTGTATCCTGCCACCCTGCCGAACTTCTCAATTAGTTCCAGGAGCTTCCTGGTGGAGTTTTTGGGATCACTCAGGTATAAGATCATGTCATCTGCACATAGGGATAGCTTGACTTCTTCCTTGCCTGATTTGAATCCTTCTGATGTCCCTTTCTTGTCTTATGGCTTCAGCTAAGACTTCAAGTACAATATTGAATAGAAGTGGTGAGAGAGGACAGCCTTGTCTAGTTCCTGATCGAAGTGGGAATGATTCCAATTGTTCCCCATTGAGCATAATCCTTGCTGTGGGCTTGTTGTATATAGCTTTTATTATATTGATAAAGGTTCCTTCCATTCCTACTGTCTCTAGCGTTTTGATCATAAAAGGCTGTTGGATCTTGTCAAAAGCTTTTTCTGCATCTATCGAGAGTATCATGTGGTCTTGGACTTTGGACTGGTTTACATGATGAATTACATTTATTGATTTGCGTATGTTGAACCAACCTTGTGTGCCGGGGATGAAGCCTACTTGGTCCCCGTGAATGATCTTTTTAATATGTTTTTGAATCCGATTTGCTAAGACTTTGTTGAGAATCTTTGCGTCTGTGTTCATCAGGGAGATCTGCCTATAGTTTTCTTTTTTAAGTGAATCTTTATTAGGTTTTGGGATTAAAACGATATTAGCTTCATAGAAGGAATTTGGTAGTGTTCCTTCCTTTGCTACTTGATGGAACAGTTTAAGGAGTATTGGTATTATTAACTCCTTAAATGTCTGGTAGAACTCTGTGCTGAATCCATCTGGTCCAGGACATTTTTTGGTGGGAAGATTCGAGATTACTTCCTCAATTTCCTTATATGTTATAGGACTATTTAAATAATTCACAACTTCCTGATTCAATTTAGGTAAGTTGTGTTTACTTAGAAATTCATCCATCTCTTTTGTGTTGTCAAACTTCAGAGTACAAGTTTTTGAAATATGACGTTATAATTCTCTGGATTTCTTGGGTATCAGTAGTGATAACTCCATGTTCATTTCTAATTTTGTTAATTTGGGTTTTCTCTCTCTTGCTTTTGGTTAATTTAGCTAGGGGTGTATCAATCTTATTGATTTTTTGAAAGAACCAGCTTTTTGACTGGTTGATTTTTCCTATCGTTTTCTTAATCTTGATTTCAGATATTTCTCCCCTTATTTTGCTAATCTCCTCTCTTCTACTACTGTTGGGATCAGATTGCTCTAGTTTCTCTAAAGCTTTAAGCTGCATTGTTGTTTATTCCTGATGTTTCCATTTTTTTGATGTAGGCATTAAGAGCTATGAACTTACCTCTTAGAACAGCTTTCATTTGTGTCCCAGAGATTTTGGTAAGTTGTATTTTCGTTATCATTCACTTTCAGGAAATCTTGAATTTCCTTTTTAATTTCTTCCTGAATCCAGTTCTCATTCAGCATCATAGTGTTAAGTTTCTAGGAGTTAGTGTATTTTCTCTTGTTTGATGTGTTGTGGATGTCCAGCTTTAGGCCGTGGTGGTCTGATAGGGCACAGGTTAGAATTTCAACTTTCTTGTATATGTGTAGATTCGTTTTGTGGCCCAATATGTGATCTATTTTGGAGAAAGTTCTGTGTGCCGCTGAGAAAAATATGTATTCTTTGGTGCGTGGGTGAAAAGTTCGATAGAGATCTGTAAGGTCCATTTCTGTCAGGGTTTGATTAAGTTCAGAGTGTCTCTGTTAAGCTTTTGACCTGTTGATCTATCACATGTTGAGAGGGCGGTGTTGAAGTCCCCAAGAATTATCGTTTGGGGGTTGATTTCTTGCTTTAGACGCTGTAGGGTTTTCTTAATGAATGTGGAGGGGCCCGTATTAGGTGCATATATGTTCAGTATTGTGAAGTCTTCCTGGTGAATTGTACTTGTGACTAAAATGTAGTATCCATCCGTGTCTCTTATAATTTTCTTTGGTTTGAAGTCCACTTTGTCTGATAGCATAATGGCTCCCCCTGCCTGTTTTCTGCTTCCATTTGCTTGTAGAATTGTTGACCAGCCTTTTATTTTTAGTGCGTGCCTATCTTTTGTGGTGAGATGGGTTTCCTGCAGGCAGCAGATTGATGGCTTGATTTTTAATCCAAGTTTGTAATCTGTGTCTCTTGATCGGTGAATTAATTCCATTAATATTTAGTGTTATAATGGAGAAACTATTGTTAATTCCAGACATTTATCATGTTTAGTAGCTTTTATAAGTATATTGCTTTGCTTTTAATGGTGTTATATTTGCCTTCTGTTCTCCTGGATATGCCTGTTTTTTTCTTCATGCTTGAGTATCATTTCTAGCATTTTTTGAAGGCCTGGTTTGGTGGACATGTATCCCTTCAAGTTGTCTTTGTGCTGGAAAATTTTTCTTTCTCCCTCAATCATGACTGACAGTTTTGCAGGGTAAATCAGCCTGGGTTGACATTTTTGCTCATTCAATACTTGAAGTATGTCTCTCCGAGCTCTTCTTGCTTTTACTGTTTCGACTGAGAAGTCATTTGTTATTTTAATAGGTTTACCTTTAAAAGTGACTTGTTTTTTCTCCCTTGAAGCTCTCAGCACCAGTTCTTTATCTTGAATGTGGAGAGTTTTAACTATTATTTGCCGTGGCGTGCTTCTGTTTTGGTCGTATCTGTTTGGGGTGCGGAATGCCTCTTGTATATGGATGGGCCTCTCTTTTTTTAGATGAGGAAAGTTTTCCTTGATGATCGTTTGAAAAATTTCCTCAGGGGTGGTATTTTGAGATTCTTGCTCTGGTATTCCATGAATACGCATGTTAGGCTTTTTCAGGGTGTCCCATATCTCTTGGATATTTCTCTCAAGTATCTTTTTGGCTTTAACAACCTCTTCCATTGAGCTGGTTAGTACTCCCACTTTATCTTCAAGGTCTGAAATTCTGTTTTCTGCTTCGTCAGTTCTGTTGATAAGACTCTCTGTGGCGTTCTGGGTTGAAGATAACTTGTCTTTTAGTTCAGTTTTAAACTCTGCTTGAGTTTGTTTTAACTGCTCTATGCCACTTTTTGTTTCTTGCACTGTTTTTCTCAACTCCTCCAGATGTCTGTTGTGTTCCTCTTCAAAGCGATTGATTCGATTATGTAATTCCTCCCGGATTTCCTCTTTCATAGTATTGAACATGGTAATGATCATATTTTGATAGTCGTTATCCTGGGTTAGGCTTTCTTGGCCTTTTTACGCGGGTTTGTTCTGGTTGGAATCTAACATTATGGGATTAATTTCTTCAGTGGGAAATTTGTTTACTTGATTGTTGCTTCTCATGGATTTGCACTTTGACTTTTGCATTGTCGTTTTAACTCTTAAGATCTCTCAATTTCACTAAACTGAATTATTTGGCCTGCGGTCCTGGTGGGCGGGCGCGGGCAGAGACTTTCCTAGGTTGCGGGGTGAGGCCCGGCTGGACCGCGTGTCCTGACCGGCGGAGCGTGGTGGGGTAAAGGAAGGATGGGGGCGTTGGCATGGAGCTATTTAACCCAAGGGCAGCTGGAGGGGGCCCCGGGCGCAGGGGGAGGTCCTCCTCGTCCCTAGGTCCCGTGCGCGGCTCCGGCTGGATGGTGGGAGTCGGAGCTGGGTCCCTTTGGGCTGACCTGGGGTCCTGGTGGGCGGTGCGTGGGCGGACACTTACCTAGGGCAGCGGGGTGAGGCCCGGCTGGACCGCGCACCCACGCGCGTGTCCGGACCGGTGGAGCGGGTTGGGGTGTAAAGGGAGTTATTTTTGTTTTTTAGTAATTTTATTTTTCTAGTTTTATAAGCATATTGAATTTATCCCTGCTTCCCTCCATTCCCCCTCTTTCCCATTTTCCTCCCTTTCCTTCATCAATTCATTCTATTCCCTCTTGCTTTCCTGCCTGTCTACTTCCATGGACCCCAGGGTTTTCTCTGGCTTGTTTACTCTTGTGGCAGTACCAAGTTGCTTCTCTTCAGACCACCTCAATGACAGGGGCATTTCCCTTCACTCATCCAGCTACATTTATTTACTTTGAATTGAATAAATGTCGGTTGTATGAAGCTTTGAAATATGTGTGTATGTATGCAATGGAATGGTTGAACCCAGCAATTTAAGACATGTATGACCTCATACATTTATAATTTTTGTGATGACAGCATTTAACATCCTGTCTTAGGTCTCTAGAATACAATTAGCAATCTTCAACTGTAATCAATATTCTGAACAATAGATTGCTTGGGCTCTTTCCTCTTGTCTAAGTAATTTTAGATTCATTGTACAATTGTATATTAGAATGACAAATGGAAGCAAAAATGCAGATAATTCAGACCAAACTCTCCCTTTTGCTTGAATTATACAAGGCTGAGTTGCTAAAAAAAAAATCCTAGTTCTGTGTTACTTTCCTTGACTATGATCTCAGTAATTTAACCTTTCAAGAAAAAAGAGCTATGGTCATATAAGTCTGAGAAACAGACTTATATGTATGCCTCTTCTCTGGAAAACCATTGTGCATGGAAGATGAGGACATGCTTATTCTTAGGTTTATCCATTGTTCACCAAACTTCTTTGACTGGGAAGCCGTTCCATAAAATTGATAAAAACATGGAAAAACTTGTTTGCTTTTAAGTTGGATTTTGGGAAATGCTGATATAAATTACTCTAGTCTTTCTATAGTAACAACACTGGAATTCAAGTACTAGTCAATAAACACAAGAAGCTAGAGATGGATGGGACAGGTATAGTATCTGGTCATGTGTTGTGGAAGCTTCAGTTCTTGCTAAGGGGATCTCCCAGGCAAATGCTGGGTCTATTACTAATTTAGTTTCTTCCTTAACGTGGAAAATACTCATTGGGTGGAATGGTTGAGGTATTGGACAGAAGTTTTTTTTTTTTTTTTCCAGAGCTTCTTACCTTTCTGAAGAGCCCTATCTTTAAAGGAGGCAGAAAGGGATAGAACGTACCATCTTCTAAGTGAAGAGCCTGGAGGACTCTTATCAGAGAAGAAGGTGGGAAAAGGCAGTAAACGGAGGAGAGTTTGGAGAAAGAAACCTTTGAGCACTCCCTGAAGGTCAGTATCTTCTCATCACTACTGAGCAGAAAACTTGAAAACATATTTTTTAAAAGGGTTATCAATTATGAAGATTAAAATTTCACTTAAAATCACCTTACTGTTTTATTTAAAATTATGATAGTTATTCTTTAGAGTCAATGCATTCTTGGACTTAGGGATTATTTCATAGTTTAAGTTGTGCCTCTACCGGTGTGTGCCAGTGAGCCCTTGCCTAGCATGTCTAAAGTCCTGGGCATGAGCCACAGACTGTGAAAAAGAAAAATAAAAGTGTCTCTCATCAGCAAAATATTTTGAAACCATGCACATGCAGTATTGTGATTCTGCCTATTAAATGTTAGGAAAGTTTAATTTCCCCAGAGCTATTACAGTGTCTATCAATAGATAACCTACTTAGTACTATGAACTCATCATGATCTGTAAACTTTTTGCTAAGAAACAGCTCTCAGTTGAGATGAGCTCATCTGTACATACTGTGTTTTATATAAACACAACTCTGGCTTATTTAGCTTTGCTGAATTCTTCAAATGTAAATTCTTTGCCTCCCTTCCCAAAGGAAGTCTTTGAAGTATTGCATTTATTCCCCTGCATTTGGTAGGCAGAAGGCACTGCTCTGAGATGTTCTGACATCAGGAACATTTTTCCCTCGGGATGCCTGCGATCATGTGGCTCTGTTAAGGCCATTTTGTGCGCACACGCATTGCCTTCTGTTTACAGTGTGTGAGTGGAACGTGGGTAGGTTGAGCTCAACGAGCAGTCCTTGGTTTGGTGGGTTTCCTCTGATAATGTGATTTGGAGAAAAATCCGTTACCTTTGCAAAGCCTCAGAGCTTTGCATATTAATAACAGATGAAGTCAATATTCTAGGCTGGACACACACTATCAGCTGCTCTCATGTAAAGATGGTCCCACACGGGCAATGAATTAAGGTACATTAGTCCCTAAGTCTGTGGGGAAGGTGCCAAGTGATAGATCCCAACAGATCATTGCACATCTCCTTGGAGGTTCACAGCTCTTAGAAATTTTAAGAGGTAGAAATGTGCTTTTATGGTAAACAAATTCAAATTTGCTTGGGAACAAAATGAAAAGACACGAAGTTGTAACCCCTAAACCTAAGAATGGGTTTTGAGACTTCCAACAGGACCGTAGAGAAAACATTCATGTCTCTTTACAGTTAAAAGTGTAGGGGTGAAATCAGTACACAGTCTGGAAGCACACTGGCTGGGCCCCAGAGCCTGAGGGTATCTGCCAGTGGAATCTGGAAGCCCCTCAGGGCAGGTATCACCGCATCGTCTTCAGCTTGCTCGGCTCAGCCGCATCCGCTCTGCCTTCTGGTCCTCGGGGCAGTGCACACTGTCTTTGCGTTGGGCCCTGATCGTTTATATGCGGTCCTATTTCATCCCTCACAGGAGGAGTCCTAGACAGTAAGAAGGGTTACCCTGTTTTTCAGATGAGAAAATCAACACACAAGGATTTTTAAATTGAACAAATTTAACAAATGCTAGAGGCAGAAACCGAATGGTGGTCTTTAGAGCTACCTACTGCCTGTGCTGTTTAAACTCTCCCCGTGCGGATGCCTAGGAGCTGCCTCCTAGAGGGGACCGGGTGGAGGCGGGGCAACAGAAGGGGACCTGCAGAAAGTCTCCGCTCCCACTTCAGAGCCCGACAGTGTCGGTGGTGGAGCACCTTGCGCGCGTTACCAATCTGACTTTACAGAATCTAGGGCACTGCACTGTGCACAGCTGGACCGAAGTCTTATTTTTCAAACAAATGCATCGTTTTGCCCAGTCATGGTGGGCATGTTAATTTAATGCCTCCAAAGTCTAAATAGGTCTCAGATGAAGTGCTTCGAAGGGTTCAAATTTTTTCTGAGGCGTAGTGGGTAAGGTGGCTGCTTGTGAACCTGGAGACCCGAGTTCCCTCTCTGGATGCCACATGGTGGAGAGAGGGAACTGACTCCTGAAAGATGTCCTCTGACCTACACCTGTTCACCAGAGCGTGTTCTCTCTCTCTCTTTCTCTCTCAATTCAACTTAGGAAGTATGAATCTGGAGTTTGTCATATACCAGTACTAACCTGACACCTGGAAGAGACACATCCAAGGGAGTGCTTTGGAAGGCTGTCAGTGCTAAAGAAACAGGTGAAATAAAAACACTATCCTTTATTGTATACTATATAATAAAATAGTATTGTTATTTTTCATTTGCCTGTGCTGAGCATCAAGATAAGCAATACAGTAGTGATCCTTGCAAGGAAAACCATTTATTTTGCCAACCAGCCCTGCTTTTTTTCATCCTATGATTGATTGTCTGCTATTATGTTTGTTTAATAGGCATGCTAGTTACAGCTGACACTTGGTTGTCACATCTGCTTTGTTCTTAGTGACCTTCCAGTAAGCTCTCCCATCTCCCAGTGCTATCTGCTAGTTCATATTCCCAAAGACGAAAGGTTCCTTTTTCGCTTTGACAGTGAGCAGAGAAAGAATGGGCAGCTGGGTGACCTGACCATTATTTGCGTGGGACAGATCACATGATGTCCTGGCTTCTCCATGGGAGACATTGAATGAGTCACTTATGAAACGAAGTCCCCTTGTTTAGCACCTTGACTGTTGACCGGATGAAGGGACATTTTGCTTTATTTCTGAACTTTTGGTTCCTGTTCAGGCCATCCCTTGCTTCTGCTGATGTTATTTGCATCTAGGAGTTGAAAGTTACTCAGTTTATTAAGGGATCCTGATATGAAGTGCTCAGTCAATGTCACCTGCTCCCCAATCCTGCCTATGATTCCAGAATGATAGAGTTAATGGGCTCTTGTCCCTTTAGGAAGCTTTGTTTGAAATTCATTTAGACACAGGAGTTTTATGGTGCAATCAGATCAGACACTGCTTAATGAAATTCCAGACAGGATGAGCAGTGAATGATCTTCTCCTTATCCAAAACCTCAGCTAAGCTTTCCAGATACATCATTAGCTTTTTGAAAACCAGAAGCTATGACCCTAACTCTAATTAATCCCAAGAATAATGAGATACAGTGACTTTTTTTTTATTCTTTTAATTTTTCTTTTCTTACTAGCAAAGAATTTCAGGTTAACTTCAGCATATAAATGTGCACCTTTTGGATTTGCAATGTGTGGAGAATAATGTGAGATCATCATCAAGTCAAAGAATTAGAATATTTTTGCAAGAATATTATCTAGAGTGTAACGTTTTCATTTATTCTTATGCCAACCGCTGGTTATAGGTATTCAGAATCATAACCTCCACTTTGCTTCATTCAGGTCTTTAACACAAATTATATTCTATAGCATAAAACCCTGATATTTTTATTTGAGGAAACTGGAATTTAGAAAAAATAGAAAAGATAAACAGCACATCAGTGATTCTAGTAAGGAAAACCATTTATTTTAACAACCAGCCTGGGGTTTCTACCATCATCTGACTTGTTTGTCTGATATTATAGTTTGTTTAATTGGCATGTTGGTTACAGCTAAACTCAGTTGTCACATCTGGATTTAGTACTCCTAGTGACCTTCCAGTAGGTTCTGGACTCCTAAATGTCTCCTAGAGCCCTTCAAAGCTCTTCAGCTAATGTGAGTGAGAATGGGGGATGGGTATTAGAATAGGGAGTGGTAGGGACTGTTGGCAAAATGGAGCAAATACATGTCTCATTATCTTTACTTGGCATATTGGTTTGGTGATGTCAAATATCTTTAAAAATTTTGAGAGGAATCAAAGATCTGGATTTTATGTGAAATCTATTTTTTAAGTATCAATTAGCAAAGAAAAATATGTTTTTCCTCTTAAATTCTGTAAGCCAAGCAAAGCACATCTCACAGATGTGTTTAGCTTGTGACTCTTAATTGAAGCATGGTATTGCTTTCTGTTTTGTTGAGGGGTACTCATGGAAGAAGGGTAAGAGTGAGATACAGTCTTCATTGCCTGCTGGGGCTGTAGACACTTTTCCTGTGTGCT
The DNA here is from genome assembly GCA_023101885.1 of Typhlomys cinereus. Lineage (NCBI taxonomy): Eukaryota > Metazoa > Chordata > Mammalia > Rodentia > Platacanthomyidae > Typhlomys > Typhlomys cinereus. Next base: position 9,531,868 of record JALPQD010000042.1, on the reverse strand, counting down.
AGAACTCCAAGCAATGCTGGGAGCTACTCTGTGGGCCTTCTGACTGTGTCATGTTAACAGCTTTCCAACTGCCTTCTTCTTGCAGAACTACCAGTGTGTTCTTATGCTAGTGGTCATGTGTGGATCACGGAGCTCCTAGTCTGCACCCTGGGCTCACATGTGGATTGTTTAGGGTCAGTTCCTCTTCCCTCTCTCCTTTATTCCTTTCCTCTTCTTGGAGGAAGGATTCTGCCTGTCAGCTGCAGATGAAATGGCAACCATTAACATTTGCAAATGTCCCAGATAGAGGGCTTTCAAGAGGGCTATGCTGTTAAACTAGATTTCTTTTTGTTTAGGAGATCTATTGATTTTATTTATTCACTTTCCTGTCTTGGCAAGCACAGAAAATTGAAAACTGATTAAATTTTCCCAGATAGAATTGCATACTTTGCTTTAGCTTAAAGTTTTATAATTTTACCAATCCTGGCACAAAGTGACTATGTCACTGGTTGACATCCTCTGTAAAAGTAAACATCATCCTGTCATTCTTTTTTTTTTTTTTTTTGTAAAACCTAGACTCTTATGTGTACAACAAAATCACCAGATTTTCAAGCATAATGGTTTGAACCTTCTTGATCCTTGGATGTAAAAAGGGAACATGGGAAAAGGAGGCTATGCAAAAGGTTTGGAGACTCTAGAATTTAAAACTTCTGTTTGCTGAGCACTTACTATTTGTTGGGCTCTGCACAAAGTGTTTCACTTAACCCATTAAATCATTTGTAGTTCCACTTTATGCAAAAACAGTTTCTGAATGATTCACTGTGTTGCTCAAAGTCTTATGGACTTTACTGGAACTTGCATTCCCACTCATACTTCTTTCATCCCCAAGTGTCACTTTTCCAAGCACCATGCTATGCATGCTCATCCATGGAAGGATTAAGTCTACTGCTTCATTAGCCATGCAACAGAACAAGTCAAGAACAGAAGTTGTTGGAGCAAGACATGAAGAATATTACTCTGCAATGACGATAACACCAGCTGCTTAACAGACAAGGGTAGGGGTATTGAATCCCACATGCTTCCTAGGACTGGTAAGGGATCTGTCTCTTGCAATGCTGGCACAGATGGTGCATGCATCATGTTTGATGACCGATGTGTGGACATCATATGAGAACATGTTCCTTCAGTAGACCAGATAGTCCTTGGCTTATGATGTTTTTCTTTACGATGATTAAATTGCACTTTCTTCAGTTTTATGATGATAAAAAAATCATACACATTCAGCAGAAACTGCTTTGAATTCTGAATTTTGGTCTTTTCTTGAAATGGAAGTATGTGGCAAATACTTTCTCGGGGTACTCAGTAGTAACTCCTACTCAATCAGGATCGTGAGGAGAACAGTGAGCCGGGTACTCAGTAGCCCAGGTGTGTATGCAAAGGAGTTTTGACTATTAATACCTATTGCTTTAGTTGTTTTGACTGGGACATAATTCCATCTTAGGTCAGAGAAGTCTATACTCAACACTGATAAATGACTGTTGAATGGGATAATGTCAAATTTTATGATATTCATGTTTTGAATGAATTGAGTCCCTGCTGTGGGTCATGGTATATGAATGCTGCTTTAATTTATGCAAGCTAGTCTTATTTACAGACATTGAGAATTTAAAATCTATGGAGTTTGGTCTTGCACAAATTTCTGCTGTGGTGAATCAGTCTCAGTAGGGCTTCACCATCTACCAATTCTGGATTGTAGCATCATACTAGTCATGGTACATTGTATTTGTAAACAGGTAAATCCAAATGATTTATTTTTGGTAATCAAGGTCTTCCATAATGTTCTGTGTGAGCAATGGCCAGGTCACAAGAAAGGAACCAAGATTGTAGTTGGATCTTTTGTAGGTACTGTTTGTATATTTGGACAGATATATGCCTGAGTAAATGCTAAAATTCCTTGTTTCCAAGTGTGCAGATAGTCAGCTGGAACTAACATAACCTGGGGGGATATTATATGTCTTTTTTTTATAATAGTACTGACATATACAGCCTGCAAGATAAAGGAAGCCAACTACTTAAAAGTAATAACCTTGGAGGAAATTCCTACTGGGGGCACTGGGGATTGTCAGGGATGTTCTCCTGTGATGCAGTTATTAGATTATCACCAAAGTCTTTGCCTCCTCATGAGATATTAATATAATTAATGTGATAACATTTAAATCTGTGGTAAAATCAAATGGGTGTAGTGGGAAATAAACACTCCTTTGGCCCCTTTAGGCGCTGTTGCAAAGCAACTCTATATATTTGCAGATTTTTCTTTTATTACTTCAGAACTTATCCATGACTATAAATACATAATCACATTGGTAGCTATGCAGCATAAATTGTCTATTATTTATAACTATAAGCCTATTTATAAACATCCACTCTTGTTTGTCATAAATGGAGTCACTGGGGTTTCACTTGTTCTATAACTTGCTTTTCCTTTGTTTGTAGGACCTCTGTAGCGTATTTTTCTGTTGTCATTATTATGGGATGGACAGCAAATCTACTCAGAGCTTGCTTCTTGAAAAAATGTTTGGGAGGGAGAAGGTATCTAAGGAATGCTTTACACAGGGGGCTTTGCTTGCTGGTAGGTAGTCTATTGACTCAGCAACAGTTAAGCTAAGTTTGAATCCATGTCTCACCATGTGATATCTGTGTGACTTTGAGAAAATGATCTATCTTTCCTATGCCTTGCTTCATTTATTTGTCAAATAGGCCTTTTATATTACCTCTTTTATATTGTGAGAATTTAAAGCATGCGAAGAAGTCAACATATAATAAGCACACGAAAAATGATAAGGTATTTATAACATTGACTTTAAGGTGAATTTTAGCCTCATATTTAACTTCTGAGCGTTTGACTAGGAAGGGTATCTGCCTTAAATAAAACTGGACTAGTTTTAATATGCCAATGAAAATTGAAAAGGCTCATTTCATGCAAATATCCTAGTACTAATAAGTAACCTGCAAGTTGTACAGTTGTATATAGTAGTTTATTTTATGTACTCAAAATGATGGAGAGAAGTTGAGTGGGATTTATGGAAGACTAAATGACCAGAGCTAGGGATGTAGCTAGTCGGTGGTAGAGCACTTGCCTATGTATGCACAATGTCTTGGCTTGGATTCCCTAGTACAGACAGAAAGTGGGAAAGGGGGACCTACTGAAAAGCTAAAAGAGATTAAGCAATATGAAGAAAGGTTAAAGATGCTGAGATCCATAAGCCTTTTTGATGGAAGTTTAAGGGAGGACTTTGGCTATTTGCAGCCACTGTGAATCTATAAGAGGAAGAAAAGTATACAGGAAATTAGATTACTCCACTGTAGAGTGAGGGAGCAGATAACAAATGTGGCTACAACAGCAGCCAGGAGAGGAGGAGACCTGGGACTCTTTGGGGCTTGTTTTGCGTTTTCACTGGTTACTGCTAGACCCATCTACTCAATGCTGAAGGGTCCTTTGCCTTCCAGTTTCCAGTTGGGTTAATGCCAGATATCACTGCAAGGCTGTCGGCTTTAAGCTGTTTGGACGAGCCTTTCAGGAAGAAAAGATATGCGGAGGAAAAAAAAATCTACCTGTTTTTCTAAGCTTGTATATAAACCAACAGAACACATTTATGTGGTTTTTGAATTGGTTAATGACATTTTCCTAGCCAACCCAGAAGTCTCCAGAGTTAAGGGATCCAATAAGCTATGATTTTTTTTTGAGTGGAGCTTCCACTTGAAAATTCAGGTTTCAGATTTGAATCTGAAACCCTAACTTATAAATTTTCATTATTTGTTTAATACCATATACCTAGAAAATGACAGTATGGATAGCATTTTCGCTTGGTTTTACATTATAATTTGACAAAGTAATTTATGTGCTGGTTTGATTAAAAATTTAAGAAGTTAATGTTAATCTCTTGGAGTAATACGAATACAAAAAAACAGAACGTTAAATTTTTTCTTTCTGTGTGTGTGTGTGTGTGTGTGTGTCTGTGTGTGTGTGTGTGTACCAGAGGGCATTTGAGAATGTGTAAATGTGTACCTGCAAAGAGGTCCAAGGGGACACTGGGAACAATCCTGCATTGTTCTCTCTTCTGCTGCTTTACTTTTGGATTTCCCAGGCTCCACTTTCCAGGGCTGGAATTATAGACTGCTACCATATCTGCCTGGGGATCTGAGCTCAGGTCCTTTTGTGGCAAAGGCTTTAACCATTTTGCTGTCTCCCCATCCCAAATAAATGGCTAATATTCTCATCTTCAAGGTTGAATAGCTGATTTAAAATATGAATCCTTAACAGCAGTTGTGACCTATCCTGGTAAGTGGTGCTCCCAAAGGCATTATTGGCATGGATAATATTTACCATGAAGCTCTATAAACTATTCTTGGAAAAATTCATGCTCTTCATTGCCGTTTCTTCATGGTCTGTACTGTGTCAGGCATTGTTCTTGGTATGGGGGAGCATCAATGAGCAAAGCAAAATATCCTCCTCATGAACTTGGCTTTAAGTGGAGTATATAGGAAAATATTTATATGGTGATAACACACAGTTACTATGTACTCTATAAAAATAAAGTATGTAAATAAGGCGAGCATGTGCACTGGACAGGGGTCAGGAAAAATGATCCAACCAATACATTGGTTTTGGATGAGTGAGTTTATTAAGTACACAGCAAATAAGAGTAAAAGAATAAAACAATGAGTAGTAGATGATAGAACATTAGATCAGATTCTTACACTGTCCAGTAAAAACTCACTGCAGAAGCTCCCCCCCCCAAAAAAAAACCCAAAACAGGCAATTGTAGCTTCTGATTGATTAGAGCATATTTTCTTGGATGAGACTTGCAAACAATGGTTCCCACCATTGGCATTTTTATATTATGGTATAAACTGCAGCTGAATCTTTAGCTTTGGGAAGGTGCCCATAGTGATTTACCTCCCAACTGTGTTCAAGGACACAATGTTTTCATTCCAACGATTTACTCTCTTTTTGTTCTTTTTTTTTTTTTGTATTTTTTTTTATTAAAAATTTAATTATACATTTTAAAATTTTTTACCAGTTCCCTCCCTCCCCCCTCCCCTTCCCCCAGTGTCTCCCCCCCAATTCCCAGAGAGTCCTTTATTGTGTGCGCCTAACTCTCCACTGGGTCCTCCTCTCCGATGACATATAAGGACCCAGTGGCATTTCCATAAGCCCTTTCTCTTGTTCCCCTTAAGCATAAGATTACTACTATGGCTGTCAATCCCTTGCCTCCAGGGGTCTCGGTGCCCTTAACAGATGCTAGACTTTATGAGGGCAACAGTGCGCTGGACATTGCGCAGGGCATGCAAAGTTCCATTATGATTGCTTTGGCCCCAACTATTGTTGAGAATCTTGCAAATCGTTGCTCCTCCCATCCTTTTGCTCTTACAATCTTACCGCCCCCTCTTCCGCAAATGTCCCTGAGCTCCAGGATGGGGAGAGATTAGGCTGTCCTAGTTCTATGTGATTGATATAGAGTCTCTGAAGTTCTGGATTGTGGTTTGTTGATTTTCTTTTGCAGTTTTGCTGCTCCTGCAATTCCCTTCACTCCATTCTGCTGGGCACTGTATGTCACCCCCTGGCCAGAGACAAAAAGCTGTTAAACTGGAGTCTTGTTGTAATAGCACATTCAAGGGTAGATGTAATAAGAGTAGGAAACCTCACTGAGGGAGGGGTCCATCACCCATTTGCAAAATGATTACTTTTTATCTGCTAGACTATATGCCCTCCCCTTCTGGTGAGATCAGGAAAGAACGTCTGTGAACTTAACCAGGTTTCTCATTACTTACTTGCAGACCTTGATGGAGGCCTATTTTCTCTGCTGTAACATGGTCTCCTCTCTCCTTGTTTCTGGTGTGGCCCTCCTAACCCATCTCTCTTGTTCATAATCCTTGCAATTACTGTGTTACATAGGTTTACTTTTGAGTGTCCCAATGTGGGCTGGGCGAGTTTGGTACTAGGAGCCACCTATTAGGGAGTACATACGGCGCTTAATTTTCTGGGTTTGGGATACTTCACTTAATATAATTCTTTCTAATGACATCCATTTCCCAGCAAATTCCAGTAATTCATCATTTTTGATGACTGAGTAGTACTCCATTGTATAGATGTACCACAGTTTCCTTATCCACTCGTCAACTGTTGGACATTTAGGTTGATTCCATGACTTTGCTATTGTAAACAGTGCTGCTATGAACATGGTCGAGCTTGTGCTATCGAGGCGAACCTCTGCTGCTTGGGGGGTTATTCCCAAAAGTGGGATAGCAGGGTCATATGGCATTTCAATCTTTAATTTCTTTAAGAATCTCCAGACGGCTCGCCAGAGTGGCTGTATGAGCCTGCATTCCCACCAACAATGTAGGAGAGTTCCCCTCTCTCCACATCCTCTCCAGCATTTGTCGTTGTTTGTACTGTGGATTTTTGCCATCCTGACCGGGGTGAGATGATATCTCAGGGAAGTTTTGATTTGCATTTCCCTGATGGCGAAGGAAGTGGAGCATTTTTTAAGATAATTGTTAGACATTTTAATTTCATCCCTGGTAAAGTTTCTTTGAAGTTCCAGGGCCCATTTTTTAATTGGGCCAGTGTTTTCCTTGGAGTTTAATTTTCTAAGTTCTTTGTGCACTCTGGACAGTAGAGCTCTGTCAGATATGTGGTTAGTGAAGATTTTCTCCCATTCTGTGGGTTGCCTTTGAGCTCGTGTGACAATCTCTTTATCTCAACAGAAGCTCTTTAATTTCACAAGATCCCAACTGTTGAGAGTTGGTAGCAGTGACTGTGCCATTGGATGTCTGTTTAGGAAGTGTTGGCCTAGCCCAATCAGCTCGAGGGAGTTCCCTATCCTTTCAACTATGGCTTTTAAAGTCTCTGGCCTGATATCAAGGTCCTTGATCCATTTGGAATTAAGTCTTGTACATGGTGACAAGTACGGGTCCAGCTTTAATCTTCTGCATGTGGAGATCCAGTTTTGCCAGCACCATTTGTTGAAGATGCTGTTCTTTTTCCATTGGATTCTTTGGGCCCCTTTGTCAAAGACCAAATGGCTGTAACTTTGTGGGCTTATATCTGGGTCTTCAATCCTTATCCATTGATCTGTGTGTCTATTTTGGAGCCAGTACCAGGCTGTCTTTATAACTATGGATTTGTAGTATAGACTTAGGTTTGGTATGGTAATACCTCCAGCTGTGTTTTTGTTACTCAGGATTGTTTTTGCTATCCTGGGTCTTTTGTGCCTCCATATGAACTTTGAGATTGTTTGGTCAACTTCTTTGAAGAATTGCTTTGGGATTTTGATTGGTATAGCATTGAATCTGTATATTGCCTTTGGTAGGATGGTCATTTTTACGATGTTGATTCTGCCAATCCAGGAACAAGGGAGGTCTTTCCACCTTCTGGTGTCTTCTGCAATTTCTTTCTTTAGGGTTTTAAAGTTTTCATTGTAAAGGTCTTTTACCTCCTTAGTTAGATTTATACCAAGGTATTTCATTTTTTTAGGGGTTATAGTAAATGGCATGGTTTCTCTCAAGGCTTTTTCACTTCTTTCATTCTGGGCATATAGGAAGGCCTCTGATTTTTGCACATTTATTTTGTATCCTGCCACCCTGCTGAACTTCTCAATTAGTTCCAGGAGCTTCCTGGTGGAGTTTTTGGGATCACTCAGGTATAAGATCATGTCATCTGCAAATAGAGATAGCTTGACTTCTTCCTTGCCAATTTGAATCCCTCTTATGTCCCTTTCTTGTCTTATGGCTTCGGCTAAGACTTCAAGTACAATATTGAATAGAAGTGGTGAGAGTGGACAGCCTTGTCTTGTTCCTGATCGAAGTGGGAATGCTTCCAATTGTTCCCCATTGAGCATAATCCTTGCTGTGGGCTTGTTGTATACAGCTTTTATTATATTGATAAAGGTTCCTTCCATTCCTACTGTCTCTAGCGTTTTGATCATAAAAGGCTGTTGGATCTTGTCAAAAGCTTTTTCTGCATCTATCGAGAGTATCATGTGGTCTTGGACTTTGGACTGGTTTACATGATGAATTACATTTATTGATTTGCGTATGTTGAACCAACCTTGTGTGCCGGGGATGAAGCCTACTTGGTCCCCATGAATGATCTTTTTAATATGTTTTTGAATCCGATTTGCTAAGACTTTGTTGAGAATCTTTGCATCTGTGTTCATCAGGGAGATCGGCCTATAGTTTTCTTTTTTAAGTGAATCTTTATTAGGTTTTGGGATTAAAACGATATTAGCTTCATAGAAGGAATTTGGTAGTGTTCCTTCTTTTGCTATTTGATGGAACAGTTTAAGGAGTATTGGTGTTATTAACTCCTTAAATGTCTTGTAGAACTCTGTGCTGAATCCATCTGGTCCAGGATATTTTTGGTGGGAAGATTCGAGATTACTTCCTCAATTTCCTTATATGTTATAGGACTATTTAAGTAATTCACAACTTCCTGATTCAATTTAGGTAAGTTGTATTTACTTAGAAATTCATCCATCTCTTTTGTGTTGTCAAACTTCACAGAGTATAAGTTTTTGAAATATGATGTTATAATTCTCTGGATTTCTTGGGTATCCGTAGTGATAACTCCATGTTCATTTCTAATTTTGTTAATTTGGGTTTTCTCTCTCTTGCTTTTGGTTAGTTTAGCTAGGGGTGTATCAATCTTGTTGATTTTTTCAAAGAACCAGCTTTTTGATTGGTTGATTTTTTCTATCGTTTTCTTAGTCTCGATTTCAGATATTTCTCCCCTTATTTTGCTAATCTCTTCTCTTCTACTGCTTTTGGGATCAGATTGCTCTAGTTTCTCTAAAGCTTTAAGCTGCATTGTTAAGTTGTTTATTTCTGATGTTTCCATTTTTTTGACGTGGGCATTAAGAGCTATGAACTTACCTCTTAGAACAGCTTTCATTGTGTCTCAGAGATTTTGGTAAGTTGTATTTTCGTTATCATTCACTTTCAGGAAATCTTGAATTTCCTTTTTAATTTCTTCCTGAATCCAGTTCTCATTCAGCATCATAGTGTTAAGTTTCCAGGAGTTAGTGTATTTTCTCTTGTTTGATGTGTTGTGGATGTCCAGCTTTAGGCCGTGGTGGTCTGATAGGGCACAGGTTAGAATTTCAACTTTCTTGTACATGTGTAGATTCATTTTGTGGCCCAATATGTGATCTATTTTGGAGAAAGTTCCGTGTGCTGCTGAGAAAAATGTGTATTCTTTGGTGCGTGGGTGAAAAGTTCGATAGAGATCTGTGAGGTCCATTTCTTTCAGGGTTTGATTAAGTTCCAAAGTGTCTCTGTTAAGCTTTTGACCTGTTGATCTATCCCATGTAGAGAGGGCGGTGTTGAAGTCCCCAAGAATTATCGTTTGGGGGTTGATTTCTTGCTTTAGACGCTGTAGGGTTTTCTTAATGAATGTGGAGGGGCCCGTATTGGGTGCATATATGTTCAGTATTGTGAAATCTTCCTGGTGAATTGTACCTCTGACTAAAATGTAGTATCCATCTGTGTCTCTTATAATTTTTTTTGGTTTGAAATCCACTTTGTCTGATAGCATAATGGCTACCCCTGCCTGTTTTCTGCTTCCATTTGCTTGTAGAATTGTTGACCAGCCTTTTATTTTTAGAGCGTGCCTATCTTTTGTGGTGAGATGGGTTTCCTGCAGGCAACAGATTGATGGATTGTGATTTTTAATCCAAGTTTGTAATCTGTGTCTCTTGATCGGTGAATTAAGTCCATTAACATTTAGTGTTATAATGGAGAAACTATTGTTAATTCCAGACATTTATTATGTTTAGTAGCTTTTATAAGTATATTGCTTCGCTTTTAATGGTGTTATATTTGCCTTCTGTTCTCCTGGATATGCCTGTTTTTTTCTTCACGCTTGAGTATCATTTCTAGCAGTTTTTGAAGGCCTGGTTTGGTGGCCATGTATCCCTTAAAGTTGTCTTTGTGCTGGAAAATTTTTCTTTCTCCCTCGATCATGACTGATAGTTTTGCAGGGTAAATCAGCCTGGGTTGACATTTTTGCTCATTCAATACTTGAAGTATGTCTCTCCAAGCTCTTCTTGCTTTTACTGTTTCGACTGAGAAGTCATTTGTTATTTTAATAGGTTTGCCTTTAAAAGTGACTTGTTTTTTCTCCCTTGAAGCTCTCAGCACCAGTTCTTTATCTTGAATGTGGAGTGTTTTAACTATTATTTGCCGCGGTGTGCTTCTGTTTTGGTCGTATCTCTTTGGGGTGTGGAATGCCTCTTGTATATGAATGGGCCTCTCTTTTTTTAGATGAGGAAAGTTTTCCTTGATGATCGTTTGAAAAATTTCCTCAGGGGTGGTATTTTGAGATTCTTGCTCCGGTATTCCATGAATACGCATGTTAGGCTTCTTCAGGGTGTCCCATATCTCTTGGATATTTCTCTCAAGTATCTTTTTGGCTTTAACAACCTCTTCCATTGAGCTGGTTAGTACTCCCACTTTATCTTCAAGGTCTGAAATTCTGTTTTCTGCTTCATTAGTTCTGTTGATAAGACTCTCTGTGGCGTTCTGGGTTGAAGATAACTTGTCTTTTAGCTCAGTTTTAAACTCTGCTTGAGTTTGTTTTAACTGTTCTATGCCACTTTTTGTTTCTTGCACTGTTTTTCTCAACTCCTCCAGATGTCTGTTGTGTTCCTCTTCAAAGCGATTGATTCGATTATGTAATTCCTCCCGGATTTCCTCTTTCATAGTATTGAACATGGTAATGATCATATTTTGAAAGTCGTTATCCTGGGTCAGGCTTTCTTGGCCTTTTTCCGCGGGTTTGTTCTTGTTGGAGTCTAACATTATGGGATTAATTTCTTCAGTGGGAGATTTGTTTACTTGAGTGTTGCTTCTCATGGATTTGCACTTTGCCTTTGGCATTGTCATTTTAACTCTTAAGATCTCTCAATTTCACTAAACTGAATTATTTGGCCTGGGGTACTGGTGGGCGGGGCCCGAAAGGGGACTCACCTAGGGCGTGGGGTGAGGCCCGGGTGGACCGCGTGCGTGTCCTGACTGATGGAGCGGGGTGGGGTGAAAAGGGAGGATGGGCGCGTCGGCGTGGAGCTATTTAACCCGAGGGCAGCTGGGGCGGGGCCCGGGCGCAGGGGGAGGTCCTCCTCGTCCCTCGGCCCCCGCGCGGCTCCGGCTGGATGGCGGGAGTCGGAGCCGGGTCCCCGTGGGCTGACCTGGGGTCCTAGAGCGCGCGTTGAGGCCCGGCTGGATCTCGCCTACGCGTCCCGACCGGCGGAGCGGGGTGGGGCGAAAAGGGAGGATGGGCGCGTAGGCGTGGAGCTATTTAACCCGAGGGTAGCTGGGGCGGGGCCCGGGCGCAGGGGGAGGTCCTCCTCGTCCCTCGGCCCCCGCGCGGCTCCGGCTGGATGGCGGGAGTCGGAGCCGGGTCCCCGTGGGCTGACCTGGGGTCCTAGAGCGCGCGTTGAGGCCCGGCTGGATCTCGCCTACGCGTCCCGACCGGCGGAGCGGGGGTGGGGCGAAAGAGGGAGGATGGGCGCGTAGGCGTGGAGCTATTTAACCCGAGGGCAGCTGGGGCGGGGCCCGGGCGCAGGGGGAGGTCCTCCTCGTTCCCTCGGCCCCCGCGCGGCTCCGGCTGGATGGCGGGAGTCGGAGCCGGGTCCCCGTGGGCTGACCTGGGGTCCTAGAGCGCGCGTTGAGGCCCGGCTGGATCTCGCCTACGCGTCCCGACCGGCGGAGTGGGGGTCTCTTTTTGTTCTTAAGGACCTGATATTTTTCATTGTTGAGACGTTTTGTCTCTTTTCCTTCTCTCATAAGGTGGTGGTAGTTGGGGGAACCCATCCCTCAACAAAGAAGTCTTGGAGGACACTTGGAGACAACACGCTGGAGTGTGAAGTGTGTGTGTGTGTGTGTGTGTGTGTGTGTGTGTGTGTGTGTGTGTTTCAATCCAGCCTTCAAAACCAGCTTTTCAGCAAGCTTAAATTGCACCGGACCATTTATTAACACAATATATGTTACAGAAGGTTACAAGAAGAGAAGCACTTGAGTATGAAGGAGAGCTGTGAGTATACCACCATGAAGGGCAAGAGTTTCCAGGTATGATGGTTGGTTAGCATTGCTAACCTGATACCTAGGAGGCACAGCTTTGAGAGACTGTCTTGATTATATTAGTTGATGTAGTATGACCCAGTCCATAGTGGGTGGGACCATTCCCTAGGCAAGCAGTTTGATGTAGATGTATAAAGCTAGAGAGAGCAAGCTAGTGAGAATGCATGCATTCATTTCTTCTCTGCTTCTTGGCTGTGACTGTGATGTGACCAGCTGCTTCAAGTTACTGCTGCTGTGACTTCCCCTCAGTGATGGGCTGTAACCTGGAACTGGGAACTAGTTGACACCCTTCTTTCTTCAGTTGCTTCACCCAGGTTTTATTTTAATAAAATAAATTCTTTAATTTTAGAGCCATAAACAGTGTCATTAATGATATTACCCAATCCACGCATAGACATGTACATATTCCACTCATAACAATATGTAATACAAACATATACTTGTGTGTTGATTCTGAAACTACTTTTCAAAAGTAAGTAAAAACATTTTAAGACCTTGACCATTTGCTCTGCATCTCCCAAGTCCTGAGATTTCAGGCCTGTACAACCACACCGGGTTGTAAATGGTGCTGGAAATCAAACTCAGGGCTGCATGCAGGCAAGCACTGTACCAAGTGGATTATATCTTTTTTGTTGTTCTTTTTGCTGTTGCTGTTAGACAATACTCATGCATAACTTATGGGGAGAAAAGGGAGGTTCATTAGGCTTCAGGATCCACAGGGGAGATATAGTTTATTATTGCGGAAAATGCATGGTGGGCAGCAAGCAGGAGATGACTCAGGCCACAACCATTATCATGGAGGCAGAGGAAGCAAAAGGCAAGACTGCATCACCAAACGTCAAGGCACAACCCTGTGGTCTGTGTTCCTTCAGCATAGCCCCACTTCTCAAAGGTGCCATGACATGAACGTTAATATTAGCGAAGGGTGCAAACTCATGAGCCTGTAGGGTACAACTTACCTTCCAACCATGATAATCCTCATCCTCAAAACTTTTTTTTTCACTTTCCACATATCTTTTATTAATTTAAAATATTTTTAATATTATTTGAAGTTTTTGCACATAAAGGCACAAATGTAATGAATTTATATTTTTGTCCCCTACAATCCACTTCTTAACCTCTCTCTCATCCCACTCCATTCATTCTCCTTCCCAGTCAGTCTCCCTCCTGCTCCAACTCCCCCTGCATGTGTGATCCATTGGGACGCATAGGTTGTTTTTTCCATCCTTAGATTCAGCGGAGCATGTCTGGAGGAGAGATCTACCTTTTCTCTTTTTATTTTAACTTTCTTTCTGGTGGTGCTTCCTTAGATGTCTGTGATATTTAGCTATCTTTCTCAGACTCATAATCAGCATCTTTCCTAACTCTTCGATAATTCATACTGAAATCGCTTTGTAAAGACCATGAGGAAAGCCATCTTGGCTTCTCAGTTTGTCTGGAGCCATTAAGACTTTGATTTACTTTTTCGAAAGACATGGCAGTGTTCATTTATCTGCTAATAGTTATTGTATTATTCCTTTCAGTTTTTTTTGTTTTCTAGGCAGAATTTCCCAGTTTCACCAATAATTCATCTATGAGACAGTTCCCAGGAACCTCACTTCTTTGCTATTCATTTTCTGCACTTTGAGTTTGTCATAAGTCTTCAGACCAGCGCGGATCTCAGTAGAAACAGCTACACATAGTGGGAATCCTAGGGGCAGGTTCTGGGCAAGCAAAAGGGAGCATCCCTACTTGTGGACTTGCCCATTGAAGGACCATTTACACTAAACTATCATAGAGGCCTGCTCCCCTACTAGTACGGATAACTCGATGGAGTCCTATGGACCACACGAGCAGAGTCATGAGGGCAGGAGAGACTGGGTTGGATAGGTGAAGGGAGAGCAGGGTGGAAGAAAAGGCAGGAGAGGGAAGAAAGGGGCATGGAAATAAGTTAATTTTTTGTTAAGAAACTAAAAAGACACTTGGGACTGAACAGGTTTGATCTCACCAATCAGGGAGGATATAAGGACTAGCAAATAGATGGTAACATCTGGCAAATGGGACACTGACTCCCCTACTGCTGTGTCCTACTCCTATTCTTCCATCTATCTTTGAGTATCCTCTTACATTAAGATCTTCATTTAAACAGTTTTTTATCTTTGGGTAGGAGGTGACCTTTGATACCAATTGGGATGCAGCCAAGGGCAGTGCAGGAAAAGCAAAACTGAAAACAACAATAAACCATAATTCAGAACACTTAAGCCCCCACACTATTCACTTGGAACAAGACCAGGCAAATCTCTCCCCATCCTAAAGCTCAGGGATCCTTGTGGAAGAGAGGGTGGAGGGAGGCAATAAGATTGTAAGAGCCTAAAGATGGAGTTAGGACTGCAGCATCCAGGATTGGACTTTGCCTGACCTATACAATGGCTAACATGTCAACAATCCCCAAAGTCTAGCATGGACCACAAGGGAGAAGGCTCAAGCAGTAGGATCCTTAGAAGCAAAGGATTAAACAGTCTATAATAGAGTACTCATACTAAGGGAAAGCACAAGAAGGGGCTCCTGGCTTTGCCACTGAGTCCTGAACCCTGGCTAGGGTGAAGGATTCAGAGGGAGGTAGGTATTCACACAAAAGGATGTTCCAGGGTATGAGAGGGAGGAGGGGGAGGCACTGGGAGACGGGAGTAAAAAGAAAGAGGAACTGGGGGGAGAATGAAATGGAGGACAAATGGGAAGGGGAGGGAGAAGGGAGAGAATGGGAATGCCTATTGAGCTTCTATGATTAGGAAAAAAATGTGGGAGAAAAAAGATGATTTGATAAAAAAAATTAAAAAGAAAGAGAAATGAATAAAAAAGATACTGCTATGTTCCAGACATGCTCCACTGAATCTCAGTGATGGAAAAAAAACCTATAAAGTCCCATGATCTGCACATTATACTCCCTTGACCTGGAAATGATGTTGTTGATCAATGAAGCTCCAAGTATCATTTTGTTCAGCATCTGTTGTGGTTTGGATGAAGTGCTCTACCGAAGGGCTTATGTGCTGAAGGCTTGGTCCCCATGTGGTAGCATTTTCCAGAGAAGAGTGGATTGTGAGAGTGCTAGCTATGGATTCATCTATTCATGGTTTCATGACACATGTGCTGTTGTGGGTAGCGAAGTGAGAGTATATGTAGGTCAGTGGGGTTATGCATTTGAAGGGTGTGTCTTGTCTCTAGCTCCTTCCTCTGTTCTTCCCCTCTCTGGCTGCTATGCCCTTTCAGCATGATGCTTTTTTGCTCTTCCACAATGGAGACACTCAAACATGTATTGAAACCACAAGTCGAAATAAGTATTTCCTTTTTTAGTTTGATTTGTTTAGATATCTTGACACAGAGGCATTAGCTTTTATTTTCTATCATCAATTAATATGTTGCTTATAAGCAGAGAAAACTCAAGTTATTCAAGAACGAGAGAGATATAAATTAAGTTATAGTGTACCATCCATGTATCTTTAGGCAGATTGTATCTAATTGCTAAGAATCAAAGTTTTCTTAATTGTAAAATCATGCTAATTTTTTGATTAAATCATAATTAAGATTATTCATAAAATCCATAAAGCATTTAGGATGCATTTAGTAATACCAGAACTTTTCTAGGTGTAGCACAATCTATTTTTAGGGTCTAACTCCATTATCAATTGATTAGTATATGAAAAGAAGAAAGCTGAATAACCCACAGAAGGCACACAGCTATTGCCCATTGAAGTAGCCCCTCAATAAATTCATGTTTGTAGAAACATTTTATGTGAAGTTGCTTAAGAGATGAGGTAAAGGATGTAACTTATAAATTGGCTAGCAAGACCATGGGTAGTTGGTCTCTTAGTTGTCTATCATCTGTTGGGTTGATTTTATCATTATTATAATTATGAAGAATCAGGAAAATGATACAATGGATGTGATTAATAAATGATGAATTTAAGGATTTATGCTTCAGCCTGGCTGCTGAAGAGCCATTTAATACCCTGGAATGGATAATTTGTTAAACAGCATATAAGAAAGTTGAAAGAATTAATGTTTTGTTCCAAAGAGCAACTTACTCTTTTTTTTTCTAGTTAGGCCAAATATTTGTTCAGTGCTTTGGGCTCCTTATACCAAAGACATTATGGAATAACAATGTAATCAGCTCTTATTTTCTTATTTAGAGCAGTAAGAATCAAAGAAAGAACTTAATATTCAGAATGGATATTGGCAACATGTAAAGGAGCTTTTGTAGAGGTAGAGGCTTGCCAAACTGGATCTGAGAAATCACAGATGACATGCACAGCATTGGAAAAAACATCTGAGTTTGCATAGATCCTTGTCAGATACATGACAGCTAAACCTGTTGCACTTTTTATAATCACAAGTCACAAATTTGGCTGCCAATGTGAATGAATTTTAGTCTGGCTTCCTTGGAGGATTTACTGCCTGATGGCATGTAGTTGGTAACATAAGTTACAGAGTTCCTCCCCTCAGAATAGGGGCTCACATGCTTGGGCGTTTTCGCCTACTTGTGTTATGCCTGTGTTGGATCATCTAAGACCACTTGGTTCTCAAAGAGCTCAAGTGCAGGAATTTGTGGGTATTCACTCTTTCCTCAGACATGTCCATGTTTCACTACCAGGGACCGTATTAGTCCAGGTGAACATCTAACCAAAGTAGTTCATTGTGGAAAAGCCCACTGTCTTAAATAAATGTGGGTGCCCAAAAGAGAATACTATACAGTATAATGTCCACATAGCTCACGGGGAATATCAAACTGAGCCCTGATTACATGCTGATTACAGCTTCTCTGCTATATTTATAGATACATGCTTTTAAGAAGCAAGGTACACACCCATTCAGTGATTTCCATGTTTTGTTTGCTTTCATTGAAAACCTCCTTTGTGGCACCTGGGAAGCTTCATTATCAAATGCATTTTTTTTCTAGAAAGTCCAGTTTTTCACTCTTCTTTAAAATTTTTTTACTTTTTTAATCATTGTGTGTTGGGGGCCACATGTGCTACAGTTCAGATTGGAGGTCAGGGGACACTTTGTGGTGTCTGTTCTCTCCTTCTACCTTCACTTGGGCCCTGGGGATCTTCGGGCTTGTGCAGCCAGCACCCTTACTTGGTGAGCAATCTTTCCAGGCTCTTACTTGTCTTTCATTATCTTCAGTTTTTGGTCTAGTCTGGTCTCAGGTAATAGGTGGGTTTTTAAAGACAGTTCTTTGGACCCAGAGATTCTCAGACAACATCATGATTACTATTCTAATCTTCAGACAGAATGTAAGGTCTAATGACTGGAGGAAATGTTTGTGTCTTTTTGCTTGTTTGTTTGTTTGCTTCCTAGAATCAAACTACCTGGGAAATATGGCTAGAAATCATTGGCTTGGAGAAGCCAACAGTACTTGCTGTCTTCCATTTCAGCAGGATGTATTACTAATGACATCGGTTTTCTCCCTCTGGAAGTTTTGTTGTCTTTGTTCCCTTCTGACAGTTCCTGGGCCAGGCTGGGAGCCGAGGAGGCAGCAGGATGGAGCTAGCCAATTTACCTTGGCTGGTTACACCCCTCTGACAATTTCGATTCCTTTCTTGCTTCTGTTTTGGCATCTTTTTGATGAACAGCTTTTTAAAAATTAACTGAAAGGACACATGAGCTTCAAACTGCAGACCGTCCATTGGGATGCTGTATTTCTAGGAGGAGGAGAAGCAGTTGAAAGGGGAGAAGAGGCACAGAATTGCTAAAGGGCAGTCAGTGAGGGTTATCTAAGCACAGAAGCTGGGCCAACTTTCAGATCATTGCACTGGTATGCTGCTATCGCGACCTTGGGGACAGGCCTCATCTGGTAGTCAGACACTATCTCTTTCGAATGTGGTGGCAGTGCTTGACTCATTCTAAATTACAGGCATCCCTGATTTTTATGCCAAGAGTGATTTCCTCCACTGTGCTGCATGGAGGCCAGATGGCCTCTCATTGCTAATCAGTGGCTCATGGAGCTCTCAAGAGCATGCTGACGACTCTGGCTTTAGCTAATTAACGCAAGCACGGAGTCAGAGGCAAGGATTAAGCAATCAATTCCTTTCTCTAATTCTTCTACATTTTGGAAGCGTGCCCATGATTAGCTTTGTCTGAAAAGCCTCAAAATAGGAAAAAAAAGTATCACTTGGACTAAGCAGGAAATTATAAGAATTATGGGAAAACTCCCATATGAATTTGGAAAAGAATCTAAGTGTGAGGTCTAATTAGGACAAAATAAATAAAAACCAGATAGAGTCATATTCATAGTGTTTTTACTTCTTTTGATGAAAGCTCTATAAAGTTGAAAATTTAGGTAGAATCTGGTGATCTCAGATGAAGTTGCACTTTAATATTTCACAGCAGTATTTGGGAAAAGCAAAACCTCTATTAGCTGAGCAGACCCGTTAAATTATGTAAAGGTTATTTTTATAGTTGTGAAATAAGAGTGTGTCATGCACGAGTTTTACTTTTTTCTTCAGGTTTTTGGCACATACTATTCCTATATTCATAGCATCTAATAGAATGGCTAATGCATAGTAAATACATAGAAATATTTGCTGAGAAGAATGGATGAATAACAAATCCGGAACATGATTCTCTGTGGCATTAACACTGCTGAATGTTTATTACCAAGGTGTAGGGGAGGAAGCACAGAGCTGTTCTGTAATCTGTCTGACAAACAAATAATCATTGATGTCCAGTGATGGACCTAGCTTCTAGACATAGAGCAATGTATAAAACAGGCAAAAATTTCCATCCTCTGATAGCAGTTATTCTGCTATGTCTAAGTGAGCATGACCCTTCTAAGGTGGTAGAAATGATAGATTAAATTCTGAAACAGAGCAAAATAAAACAATAGCATTTTGGTCTTCTGAGTTGAGCATATTCATTTCTCTTGTCTCTGGCTCTGTTCCCATTGTCCCACAATATGGAGTGCTTTAATCCTATAGCAGTCTGGAAGGACAGAGTATATGGCTTCCTGCATCATTCTCTGTTTAGTTTTTGAGACAGGGTGTCTTAATAACTTGAAATTCATTAACTCAACTAGACTTTCTGACCAATGAGCTCCAGGGATTGTGCGTCACTTTCCCTTCATGTTGGGATTACAGATGTGTTTCACTACATCCAGCTTTGTTTTGGGTGCTGGGGATCTGAACTCAGGTCTTCTTGCTTGTGCTACAGGCACTGCAACTGGTTGAACCACCCCTGCAACTGTTGTACTTTATTATATATTTTTCCACTATTGTTAATGAGATCCACAATTTCTCAGAAAGTTAATTGTTGGTATATATGAAACCTGATTTTATAGATTAGTTTTATGCCCTGGCAAAGTCTGTAGGAGCTTTAAAGTACAAAATCATGTCATCTACAAATAGGGACAATTTGACTTCTTCCTTTCCTATTTTTACCCTTTTTATGTTTTCCCATTGTCTTATTTCTCTAGCTAAGACTTTGAGAACTATAGGGAATAGTGGAATATGTACCCTTATCTCATTCTGGATGTTGGTGAAAATACTCTGATTTTCCCTGTTTAGTATAATTTTGACCTCAGGTTTGTTGCATACAGGTTTTGCTATTCTGAGATATGTTCTGTATATTTCTAATTTCTCTAAGGCATTTAACATGAAAGTACATTAAGCTTTGCCAAATGACTTTTCTGCCTCTATTGTTCTTAAGATTATCTACATTTATTAATTTGTGTATGTCAAGCTGCTTTGCACCCTTGGGATGAAGCTACTTGATCAAAGTGTATGATTTGAATGTGTTCATGAATATGGCTTGCAAGTATTTTGTTGAGAATTTTTGCATTTATATTCATTAGAGAAATTGGTATGTAATTTTATTTTTTAATTTTGATTGATATCAAAATAATGCTGGTCCCAGAAAGAGTCTATTTTATTGGATATGAGATAGCTATCTCTGGCTGTTTACTCTTTCTATTTGCTTGGAAGGTTGATATTCATCTTTTAACACTCAGTTTTTAAGCATTTTTGCTAATTAAGTGTGTTTCTTATAAACAGTGTATGATAGTTGGTTCTTGTTTTTTAATCCAGGCATTTAGTCTTCCTATTGGTAAGCTGAGGTCACTTACATTTAAAGTTATTATTGAAAGGGACTTGCTATTTCTTCTGATTTTGCGAAGGTACTTTCTGGTTGGCTGATTACCAGTAGCTCTTTCCTTTCCCTTGTTAGTTTCGTGAATCATGACTGATTCTTTCCCAGTTCTTTGTGCATATGTTCCATTCATGGAGTGTAATCTTTCATGTATTCTCAGGGATGAGGCTTTTCCCCTGTACAATATTTCTTACAGAATTTTCCGTAGTCTTCCTCAGTTGTCATGAGTTGTCCTACTTTGTATTTGTCTTGAATTATTCTTATTTATCTAACACTTTTAAAATAACTTTCCTAGAGCAAGCAACTTTGGTTGGTGTTTATTTATTTTTAGGATTTTAATTGTATTTTGTAACAGTTACTCTTAACTATTGCTGTGAGAGAACACTCAAAGTCAACCAACTTAAGGGAGAAAGGGAGGTTTATTCAGCTTATAGTTTCAGAGAGGAGGCGGTTTCTCATGGCAGAGGAGGCATGGCTAGCTGGCCAAAACTGGAAGAGGCTAAGTCACCGCAGACATCTTGAAGCTGAGAGCTGCAGATTGCAGCAAAGGCCTATTTCTCCTGGAGGTAGGGTGGGACTAATCCACCTCAAGGCCCACCCCTTGTGACTGCCTTCCTCCAGCAAGGCTCCACCTCTCAAGGTGACATGACCTTGCGAAACACATGAGACTGTGGGGGACACATTTAAAACCATGACATATCTTCTGTGATTTTCTGGCTTTTAGGTTTGCTGATGAAAGATCTAAAGTTATTGTGATAGTCCTGCCTCTGTATGTGAGTTGTTGCTTTTCTCTTAGAGTTTCTATTTACTTTTATTTTTTTGACATTTTGACTTCATTGGGTCATGGAGAGGTTATTTTTTGGTCATGCCTATTTGGGGTTCTAAATGTCTCTGCTTGCTGCCATCTTCTTCCTCCAGATTTGGGAATTTTTATGTCATAATTTCATTAGACAGTTTATCTAATCCCTTTTGATTTTATTTTAGTTCATTTCTTCTTCTACCCTATGAGTGGGAGTTTTGGTCTCTTAACTATATTCCAGACTTTTTGGAAATATTGACCATGTTAATTACTCTTTCAAGTGTCAGTGTATTATTGTCTTCACTCTGTCTTCCATGATGATGTTTGCCCTTCTGTGTGGTCTTATCTGTTGGCAATGCTTCTTTCACTTCTAGAATTTCTGTTTAATTCTTCTCCAGCATTTCATTTGTTGAAATTTCCTCTTTATTTTAGACTCGTTCCTACTATTTTTACTTTCAGTCACTGTGGGGACTGCCTTATTAAAGTCTTGAATATAATGTCTTATTTTGTTCATTTTCTTACTTAAGTCCTCTATATGGTCATTACTTCTTTTAAAAGTGGGACTTTGAATTCCTTCTCAGGTGCGTCAGCCATCTTGGTGGTTTTGGCTTCCTCTGTTGGGGTGTTCAAGGTTAAGGTTGAGTTATGCTGGGTGTTGTTTTGTATTCTTCCTTTCTTTTTTGTGTTTTGTATTTCTGTAAAGAAGAATGTGCCTCTCAGGTTTTTAAAAATAATTTGTTTATTTACACTGCGTGTGTGTGTGTGTGTGTGTGTGTGTGTGTGTGTGTGTGTGTGTATGTGTCCCTATGGAGGTCCAAGAGTGACTTTGGAAATCATCCTGGATTACTTCTACTTTCTTCTTGTTTTGCTCTGGGATTTTCCAGGCTCCACTTACTTGACTGGAATTGCAGGCCTCCACTGATTCAACCTGACATTTTTTTGCTTGCGAGGCAGCGTCTTAACCCCTTAGCCATCTTTCCAGGCCAGTGTGTCTCCCAGTTTTATCCCCCCCTTCCAATTCTATTCAGTTGGATGTTTTGTTTTCTATGGATCCTCCTATAAGAAATGGAACTCATTAGGAATTCTATCTCTTGTAGTTGTTAGTGATGAAACATAATGATGCTGCCCACTTATTTTTAAACACTTCTGGGTTTGCCCAGTTAAAGGAGATTCTTGTGTTACACTTGTGTTCCTGTTATGGCTCAGAGACTGGTGTCATTGCACTAGCTGGAAAAAGCATGGTTCATAGCTGTTGTAAAGGGTATCAGTATTAAGGTGTGTGGGTTGGAGGTATGAGAGGAAGGGAGTGCTGGCTGGCATTCGGGCAAGTATCTTAATAAGTAGCTATAAATGGAAGTTTACTGACACCAAGTATTTGCCTATGAATCCTGCTCTGAGAGCTGCTTGGAGATGTATAGCAATCCTGGTCCTTTGCAAAATAACAATATCATTTACTCACTTAGACATGGTTGCTAACTCTCCATCTTACCTGAAAGTCATGAATCTATTTTTAATAGCTAATTTCATGAGTACTAAATACAACTAAGTATTTCCAATGAAAATTGGTATCCACTCCACGCAAGTTAAGGCTGCAGTAGCCATAATTGGACTTTGCATGACCTGCAAAATGATTGACATGTCAATGACTCCCCAAAGTCTAGCATGAATCATGGGCACTAGGATCCTTAGAGGCAATGGATTAACAGTCACAACAGTGTTCCCATACTAAAGGGGAGCACAAGTAAAGGCTCTGGGCAATGCCACTGAGACCTTACACCTCATTATAATGGAGGATGCAGAGGGAAGTTTGAAATTCATACTAAAGGATGCTCCAGGGAATGGGAGGGGAAGAGGGAGGCACTGGGAGAAAGGGAGGGAGGGGGGTGAAAGGAAGGGGAAAAGGGAGGGAGGGTACAAGGGGGACTATTAAGTTTGTATGATTGGTAAAAATAAATAAATAAACATCAACAAAAAGAAAAAAAAAGAAAATTGGTATCCAAATTGAGAAATATTGTCAATGTAAGATACATACCAGATTTTGAAACAGAAAAAAGCAAAATATCTAATAATTTTTACACATTGGTAGCATGTTGAAATGGGAATATTTTAGATGTATTGGGTTAAATAAAACATATAACTAATACTTTTATCTTTTTAAATATCTCTTAATAAATTTAAAAATGCTTGACTTGCATTATATTTCTGTTAGTGTTTTTGTAAATGAATTTTAATTCTTTGTCTAATTACTGCTTATCTCTATTTTTCTCACTATAAAATAGTTACCTAAGGATTTAAATCCTTGCCTTAGAGCAGTTGGGTGGGGGAACACTGTCTAGCTTAAGAGTTCACAAATCTTAATTTCACTTTGCTGAACTCTCAGGTAAGTCCTTTCTTATTTTGCCAGCCACTAGAATTCTATTCGATTTCCCTCCTTGCTTTTTCTCTCTTTCTTATCCCATTCTTTCCAGTATCTGCAGCACAACTTATCCTGAAATAAATAATTTAGCTTGTTATTTCTGTTGCCTAGCCTTAACTTTCCCTTCTCTTGAGAGTAGATTTCCTGTTTGAAATTTTGACCCCAAGATTGATAAAGGTCTTGCAATTCACTTTATATTAATGTAATATTGAATATAGATTAAGAGGGACTAGAGTAATTAAAAGACCAATGAAAACACATTAATTTGCTCCTTCATGTTTATTTTCAGTTATCATTTTCTCAAGATTTTTTCCTCCTCACACAGAGGAATGACCATATGTAAGCAAACAGTATGGGGAATAGGTAAAAAATAATGTTACCTTTGGATGAGTGGTATAAAGTTATAATTAATAAGAATTAACCAAAAGAAAGAAAGTTTTATATTTTGGGGTCAGAATCAAAACATCTTATATTGAACTTTATATTTATATTAGCTTTGTAGTGATGGCTGGCATTCAGACAAGTATCTTAATAGGTAATTATAAATGGAAGCTTAGAACTGCACCTATTTTGGTAGGCTCTAGTCATTTGTGCTTAAATTGAAATTATGTGTTCAGTAGTCACATGCAACTAGTGGCTACTGTACTGGACAGCACAGATTAGAGCAAGTTCATCATTTCAGAACAGCGCTATTTTTAGATTTAGGTCTGGTTGTGTTTGGAAGATTGCGGTGGTTGGTATTGAAAATGTGTACACTAGGGAACTAGATGATGCCCCTGAGGTAGAGAGGGTGTCATGGGAAAAGAAAGAAAGGTTCTAGGATGACTCCTATTTTAACAGAAGAAGCAACAAAAGAGAGGCCAATAAAAAGGCAAAGGTATTCTTGCTTTTTTATTGGTTTACACGAAATGAAAAGATGAATTTAGGACTAGATAGAATTCAGCTAGTAGAGTGCTTCTAGCATCTATACAACTTTGGATTTAATTCTCGGCACCACAAAAACCAGGTAAGACGGTGCATGTTTGCAGTTCTAACACTTGGTAAGTGAAGGCAGGAGAATCAGAAGTTTATTCATCCTCAGCTAACAGTGAGTTTGAGGTCATGAGACCTCATGAGGATACATGAGACCCTATCTCAAAAATGATGATGATGATGACAACAACAATTTGTTGTGTGCTGAAACTCCTCACGCAATGGCTATTGAGCAACATGAGGGATAATAAATATTTTAAATCCCAATATTGATAAAGATTCATTATTGCATAAATTGCAATTTTTCTGTACTAAAGCAAACTATCAAACTGTATCATTTGATCACCTGCAAAGAAATGTATGTGATACTTGGAGATATTTTTCCCTAATAACTTTTAGGAATTTCTGGTTTAAAACTTAGATAATTAACATGTTCAGTAGAATTTCTTTCAAATACTCTTTGCCTTATGCTTTGGGCAAGTTCGGAGTGACAGTGAGTGAATTCTTAACTAAATTTGAAACAAGAGGCTGTGGATTAGGTGCTCTGTCCTTGTGGTGAGAGAAACACTTTTCCTTCGGGGGCAGGTGCGAAGGTGGCAGAACTGGGACTGTGGAAGTTTCAGGGCCTAACTTCAGTTCCCATCTAGATAAGGATGTTCCACCTTACAGAGTGGATGGTTGGGGACTTAAGGAGGGTGAAAGGAGCACCACTATTTTCCTTAGACATTTTTACTGTAGGATTGCAGGATTTGGCTTGTTGAGTTGGCTTAACATTTGATTGAAAGTAAAATTATGTTTTGCTTAATGTGAAACAAATGGTTTGGGAGTGAAAATCATAAAGTACAAAAATCAAACAGTGGCCATGAAGAAAAGTTTCTTGGAAGTTCCTTGACTCTGTGGAACAGAGATACAAACTTATTGTATCAGTCAGGATAAATGGGAATTAAAAGGAGACCTGAGTGAAACTATTCAATGTAGGTATTTAGCATTTTCATTTTAATCATTAGTCACCGTTCTACCTCATTTTCATTTAACATAGCCACGGTTGAGCCTTTCTTTCTGAGAAATCAATGAAGAATTTATCTGGTATTTAGACTTCTCTTACACAGACATAATTGAAATGTATTAAAAATAAGAAGACCATGTTCTCCCTTGCGTGTGGCCTATTGCTGCTCTGTGCAGCTTCTTCCCAAGTTCCTTACTCCAGTGGAAGCACATTCTCATCTCCTCAAGAGGTTCCTGAGCTTCTCCATGGCTTAAGCCATGGAGTTTGATGCCCCTGTTAGATTTGGAACATGTGGTAGTCCTGTTGAATCCCCATTCATCTCTGAGCTTTGGTTATCTGCGATAAAGCTGTACTTACAGATTTATTATTTGATTCCTTGTCTCATTCCACAAAATATTTGAAGTAGATAACAGTTACATATTGACATGGCATTTGATTTGGCCATGAAGAAAATGAACTTATGAAAATGGATGGATCTGTAAATTAACTGAGGTAACCCAGACTCAAGAGGGCAAGTGCTGACTGCATATTTTACCTCATATGTAAATTGTAGCTTTTAATTTTATATGTATGTGTGTGTGTTTATGTAACTGTGAGTGTGGGCCATGAAACTAGAAAGGGGGCTATGATGGGGAAGAAGGTTTGAAGGAAGGGGGGTAATAATACGATACATGTGACATAAAAATGGAAAGGGAGACTTGGTATCTCTTAGTCTCATAGCAGCACTACACTTCTCAATACCAAATTTTGTTGCTGCGATAGAAAATTCTAATCTAAGCAGCCGAAGGGAAAAGAGTTGGTTATTTGGCTCATGGTTTCAAAGGGGATAAAGTTTACATAGTGGGTAATGGATGGTGGCACACATGGTGACTTAAGCAGATGCCGGCTCATATTACGGTCACCAACAGAGATAAAGACAGAGAGAGAGACAGAGCGAGAGAGACAGAGAGAGACAGAGGACAGAGACAGAGAGAGAGAGAAAGTGGGGGGGAGGCTGGGTTTCTAAATCTCAAGGCCTTTCCCCATAATATACTTCTCTGGTAAGGTTCTATTTCCTAAAGATTTTCTAACATTCCCATATAACACCATCAGACGGGAAACACATATTCAAACACATCAGCCTGTTGGGGGTAATTCATATTCAAACCATGACCTGGGCGATGGGGGAGAAGAGGTTCAAGTAACAAAAAATATAGTACAAAAATGCCACAATGAAACCCATAGCCTTGTGTGATAATTAAAAACGAGCAAATTAACAAAAATAGCAATTTATTGCCAGTAAGTAGTTGTGATGAAAAATTTACTTCTCTAACAAAAAATTTATATATCAGTAATATATTTATGAGTTCTGCCATTACAAAATTCCATAGATGGGTGCCTAGAACAATAGATTTCACTCTCTCCCATAGGTCTGGAAACTGTGGTAGCAGAACTGATGTCTTCTGAAGCCTTTTTCCTTGGCTGGCAGATGGACACTTCCTGCTGTATCCTTTTGTGTACACACCCCTGGTCACTTCATGTGCCCCCTCTTCTTGGGAGTACAATAGGCAGATGGAGCTTGGTCCCTGATGACCAGGTGAATGATTTCTTCCAAATATACCAGGTTGAAAAGGAATAAGCTAAGATATGTCCTGGAACTATGTCATATAGTATTAGAATTTTATTTGTTGAAAACTTTTTTCTGTTCATTCTCATTTTATAACTCAGATAATTAAATGGTTTGGTTTGAATACCAAAGATAAAGACTATATTGTGTTAAAGGATTAAGGAGAGGCTGGAGAGATGGCTCAGGGGTTAAGCTTCTGTCTTACAAGCAGAAGGACCTGAGATTGGATCCCAAATGGCATGAAAAAAGGCCAGGCAGAAGTGGACTTACAGCAAAGCAATAAGGAGGTCGAACAATCCAGGATGATTTCTGGTTGGACCTCCACAGGCACACATATATACATAAATGCTAAAAAGATTGAGGAAATATTGTTTCAGAAATAATTATGATAAATGGCTTAGTGAGCAATGGGACTCATTGCTCAGAACAGTTTCTCAAGGATTCTGAAAGCAAGACTTTACTTCCTAGCAATCTTTTCAGTTAAATAATGATATGCTTTAGAAAAGATGCTCTTATTGGAAAGATCTGTCAATGTAGAGGAAGGATCCCATCAATGTAAAGTGCACATTTATTATGGGTGATAGGGGTTTAATATCTCCCAAGTTCCTGTATTGAAAATTTGATTTCCAAGGCAAGTTCTAAGAGGTGGGACCCACAAGAGATGATTAGTTCATGAGGGTCCAGTCTTCATAAATAGATTAATGTCATTCATATCTTGGGAATATGTTAGATATTGTAGGAGTAGTTTAGTAAGGATCAATAAAAGGATGTGTTCAGGCCCTCTCCCCTTTTCCCATTTATGCACCTGTCCTTCTGCTCTCTACTAGGGAATGATGCAGTAAGAAGGTTCTTACCCAATATAAGCTCCTCACCTTTGAACTTCCCAGTTCTGTACTAGTAAGAAATAAATGTTGTTTCTTTACAAATTACCCAGTTTAAGATATTATGTAGCAGTAGCACAAAATGTATTAAGACTAAGGATCTACATGAAAACATTTGCTGAAATAGACTTGTTTGAGATAAAAAAATGAAAAATTTTTATATGATTCAGGAATCATCTCAATTACTTAAAATTAAGTTGAATAAACGTGTAAGCATCCAAGCAATTAATTTGTTAATATTATAGTTATTACCATCTTTCATAGATT
Source organism: Typhlomys cinereus (assembly GCA_023101885.1). Taxonomy (NCBI): domain Eukaryota; kingdom Metazoa; phylum Chordata; class Mammalia; order Rodentia; family Platacanthomyidae; genus Typhlomys; species Typhlomys cinereus. The sequence goes on along the minus strand of JALPQD010000042.1, from coordinate 9,503,686 downwards.
GTCTATGTATATATGCTTGTGAACATAAACATTCGTCTCACTATATTAAAAAGAGACAATGTAAATGAGGTTGCTAGTTTTATGTTTATACAATGAAAAGCATTGGTCTAAATTAAAGAGCTTACCTCTGTGTTGGATATGTGTTTCCTTTTACTGCCATGAACCAAAATGAATTATTTTCTAAGAGTATTTACCAGAAGGACCAGTAATTTTTCCTATCAGTCATTTCATCTTTGTTCCTGTTCATCTTTAAGGGATAGTTAGCTCCCTCATACCTTTGTATAGATGCCAAAGGAAAAGAACACCAATTTGAATAATAAAAAATTTTAACTTGGTAAATCCAAAACAAATTAAAAGACAAACTGTTGGAACTCCATGGTGTGGTTGTGCATGCCTGTGATTTCATCATATGGGAGATGGAGGTAGGAGGATCAGGAGTCTAAGATCATCCTTGTCTATACGGTGAGTTTCAGACTGGCCCGGAAGAGATAAAGCCTGTCTTGAATGAACAAATATGCAAAAACTAGGGAAAATATTTGTAGCATATAAAATAGACAATTAGTATTTTTATATTAAGAGACATTGTCAATCTCTAAGAGTCTAAAAGATAATCTGGAAAATGCATTAATGTCATAAAACAACAGAAGACCAAAAAATAGGAAAATAGTTTTTTTTTCAATGGTTATAGACAGTGTCTTAAAAATAATTCTAGGAAATTTAACTTGGTTATGGTAAAGTATCTGAGTAAATTTGTTTATGATGAGATTTTTATTTTATTTAATTTTCTCTTCTCAGTATTTAGATTCATTTCGTAAACAATTGAAGGGTTTATTTGCTATTTTTTAGTTACAAGCATTATGCCATGCCATTGATTATAATTATCCCAGACTGTTTTTTCAGACACTGCTCTGCTGCAGTTACAAATACTCAAGATCCTGCATCTGGCCATTGTTAATAGAGTGAAATAAAAGATATTGGTAAGGACTCTGCTGGGATTTCAGAAGAGATGTCAGTCAAATTTTCTGAACTTGTTTAAAATCTCTGGCTTTGCAAGTTGCCCACACAAGAAATCTGCCTGTGTATTATGGACATCAAGAGCCTAGGGGCCATAATTGTTAATTGGAATTATTTAATAGCTCACTACAGAGATTGGTTATGCCATGTGGAAGTCTGAAATGATTCCTGAATGATTAACCGACAAGTTTCACACTGAGGCTGAATCACCAATGAGCAATATTCCTCAGTAAGCAAAACATGGGCAAATGTTATGGTGACCTGTACATATGACTCTAATTCCCTGTTTTGTACAGGGACTGATGTGCCCTGCATTAAAACACTACTTTAAAAATGTGTATTCAAGGTATAATCCTTTGAAACAGAAATGAATTATTTTCATGGCAATGGGTTGGTTATTATAATAATGGCTTAATTGTACAAGGAATCTGAAGGTGGGAGTTAGGCATAGTGAAGAGAGAGTTGAGTGTTTGTGGATAGAGGCCCCTCCGCCCCCAGAAATCTAGATGAACTTGTTAGTCTGCATGAGTCAGGCTGAGCGTGGACTTACACATCTCTGAGGATGGCTCCATCAGATTCCCTTAGGGGTGAAATGTGTCATCTGAAGCATTGCAAAGAAACAGCCAGCTAGACAAAGAGTCCTTATAAAACCTCTGTTTAATTGTTAATGTTTATAATCATTAAGAAAAGCAACTCCCAGACAGCAAACCAGGGAATATTAACTCCTGTGCTTTTCCCAAGGCCTCCAATGGTGTGAAGATCTGGCAGGGCCGCAGGTCCTGGTTAGTGGTGCTGATGCAAGAGAAGGGAAAACGGAAGTGGTGGTAATGGAGGAGCTCATAGCTCTGTGCTGGGCAATGTGTTCCCACTGTTTCTGGATCTTCGGGTGAAGAGATGACTAGACATTGGAGAACTTGATCACATTTTCATGGAGTTGCTTAGCGTGTCTTCTTTCCTGTATGTGTCTTCACTGTGTAAAAGAATCAGTGATGGGATAGTTATGGAGAGAAAACTTTCCCTCTATCCTATAGCTCAGTGTGGCCTTCATAAAGGGTAGAGACAGCTAGGTGATCTGCCCTGGGGTTTTTAGACTGGGGAAGGCTATCTTGAGAGTTAGTTTGATCCACTATCTATCTCTGCTTATTTTATCTTTTCTTCATTCCTCCTAAGATAAGCCCTTGTTTTCTAGCTTACCTATAAAAACTTTAAAAAATATTAAAAACATTAGGCCTATATGAATCTCAACATAGATATTCAGTGCTTGAAGGTGTTTTATTTATTTATTTATTTTTTTCCCACTCATACAAACTTAATAGTTTACCCGGTCCCCTCCTCCCTCCACCCCTCCCTGAACCTCCTTGCTCCCTCCCTCCTTTTCCCCTTCCTTTCACCCCCTTCACTTTCTCCCATTCCCCCTCTCTTCCCCCTTCCCCAAGTTCTGTAACATCCTTTAGTGTGAATGTCAAACTTCCCTCTGCATCCTCCTCTCTGATGAGATGTAGGACTCAGTAGCATTGCCTAGAGCCCTTTCTTGTGTTCCCCTTTAGTATAGGAACACTATTGTGACTGTTAATCCCTTGCCTCTAAGGATACTAGTGCCTGTGATCCATTCTAGACTTTGGAGTGTCATTGATATGTCAGTCATGGCACAGGTCCTGCAAAGTCTTATCATGGTTACCTTGACCCTAACTTATGTGGAGTGTCTTGCATATCATTGCTCTTCCCCATCTTTAGGCTCTTACAATCTTACTGCTTCCTCTTCCACAAATTTCCCTGAGTTTTAGGATGGGGAGAGATTTGGTTGGTCTGGTTCCAGGTGATTAATGTAGGGTCTCTGATGTTCTGAATTATGGTTTGTTGTTATTTTCAGTTTTGCTGTTCCTGCACCGCCTTTGGCTCCATCCTGATTGGTATTGGATGTCATCTCCTAGACAGATATAAAAGGCTGTTAAAATGGAGTCTTACTATAAGAGTAGGTTCAAAGGTAGATGGAATACAAGTAGGAGACTGTGTGTGTGTGTGGGGGGGTCAGTCTCCCATTTGTAGGATGGTTACCATCTATCTGCCAGATTCTACGCCCTCCCTGACTGGTGAGATCAAACCCCCTCAGTTGCAAGGAAGGAAAGTGAGTGAGTTTCACTGGATATCTCTCTACTTACTTGCAGCACTTGATGGTGACCTATTTTCTCTGCTGTAGCATAATCCCCTCTCTCTTTGTTTCTGGGGGGGGCTTCCTTCCCCTTTCCTCCTGTTTATAATCTTTGCAATGGCTGTAGGTATTACAGAGATTTATCTTTGAATATGTCACTAAGTGGGTTTGGTACTAGGATTCACCTATTAGGGAGTACATATGGCGCTTAATTTTCTGTGTCTGGGATACTTCACTCAATATAATTTTTTCTAATTCCATCCATTTCCTGGAAAATTTCATTAATTCATCTTTTCTGATGGCTGAGTAGTACTCCATTGTGTAAATGTTTCACATTTTCCTTATCCACTCGTTAACTGTTGGGTATTTGGGTTGATTCTATGACTTTGTTATTGCAAATAGTGCTGCTATGAACATGGTCGTGCTTGTGCCATTAAGGTGAATTTTTGCTTTATTGGCGATTATACCCAGAAGTGGAATAGCAGGATCATATGGGATTTCAATCTTTAACTTTTTTAAGAATCGCCAGACAGCTCGCCAGAGTGGTTATATAAGCCTGCATTCCCACCAGCAATGTAGGAGATTTCCCTTCTCTCCACATCCCCTCTAGCATTTGGTGTTGTTTGTATTGTGGACTTTTGGCATCCTGACCTGGATGAGATGATATCTCAGGGAAGTTTTGATTTGCATTTCCCTGATGACTAAGGATGTGGAGTATTTTTTAAGATATTTGTTAGCCATTTAATTTCGTCCCTGGTAAAGTTTCTTTTGAGTTCCCAGGCCCATTTTTTAATTGGGCCATTTGTTTCCTTGGTGGTTAGTTTTCTAAGTTCTTTGTGAACTCTGGATAACAAAGCTCTATCAGATGTGTAGGTGAAGATTTTCTCCCATTCTGTGGGTTTCCTTTATGCTCGAGTTACAATTTCTTTATCTGAACAGAAGCTCTTTAATTTCGTAAGATCCTATTTGTTCAGTGTTGGTTGTAGTGACTGTGCTATTTGATTTCTGTTTAAGAACTGTTGGCCTAGTCTGATAAGCTCTAGGGAATTCCCTACCCTTTTGACTAGAGTTTTTATAGTCTCTGGCCTTATATTGAGGTTCTTGATCTGTTTGGAATTAAGTCTTGTACATGGTGACAAGTACGGGTCCAGTTTTAATGTTCTGCATGTGGAGATCCAGTTTTGTCAGCACCATTTGTTGAAGATGCTGTTCTTTTTCCATTGGAATTTTTGGGCCCCTTTGTCAAATATCAAATGGCTGTAGTTGTGTGGGCTTGTATCTGGGTCTTCAACCCTTATCCATTGATCTGTGTGTCTATTTTGGAGCCAGTACCAGGCTGTTTTTATTACTATGGATTTGTAGTATAGATTAAGGTTTGGTATGGTGATACCTCCAGCACTGTTTTTGTTTCTCAGGATTGTTTTTGCTATCCTGGGTCTTTCGTGCCTCCATATGAACTTTGAGATTGTTTGGCCAACTTCTTTAAAGAATTGCTTTGGGATTTTGATTGGTATAGATAGCATTGAATATGTATATTGCCTTTGGTAGGGTGGTCATTTTTATGACATTGATTCTGCCAATCCAGGAACATAGGAGGTCTTTCTACCTTCTGGTGTCTTCTGTAATTTCTTTCTTTAGGGTTTTAAAGTTTTCTTTGTAAAAGTCCCTTACTTCCTTGGTTAGGTTTATACCAAAGTATTTCATTTTTTAGGGGCTATTTCATTTTTTTAGTAAATGGGATTCTTTCTTTCAGGACTTTTTCACTTCTTTCATTCTGGGCATATAGGAAAGTCACTGATTTTTGTACGTTTATTTTGTATCCTGCCACTTTGCTGAGCTTCTGTATTAGTTCCAGGAGCTTTCTGGTGGAGTTTTTGGGATCACTCAGGTATACGATCATGTCATCTGCAAACAGAGATAACTTGACTTCTTCTTTGCTGATTTAAATCCCTTCTATCTCCCTCTCTTGTCTTATGGCTCCAGCTAAGACTTCAAGTACAATATTGAATGGAAGTGCTGAGAGTGGACAGCCTTGTCTAGTTCTTGATTGAAGTGGGAATGCTTGAATATAATCCTTGCCTTGTTGTATACAGCTTTTAATATGTTGATAAAGATTCCTTCCATCCCAACTGTCTCTAGGGTTTTGATCATAAAAAGGCTGTTGGATCTTGTCAAAAGCTTTTTCTGCATCTATCGAGAGTATCATGTGGTCTTGAATTTTGGACTGGTTTACATGGTGAATTATGTTTATTGATTTGCGTTATGTTGAACTAACCTTGTGTGCCTGGGATAAAGCCTACTTGATCACAGTGAATGATCTTTTGAATCCGATTTGCTAAGACTTTGTTGAGAATCTTTGCATCTGTGTTTATCAAAGAGATTGGTCTATAGTTTTTGTGATGCAAGGGTATCTTTTAATATCCTCTCCTGATCACATCTCGAGGGTTGTAACACCTGCAAAGATAAATAATTCTTATTTTCTAATTTCCAGTGGAACACATAGTCAGAGATCTCTAGAAAATTGTGAGGAGTAGAAAAGTTACCAGAAGTAGTGCTCTCAGCCCGGTGTAAGCTTTATGGAAGAGGTAGGGAATAATTGGGACTTGTGGATTGGAAATACAGTGGTAAAGTTTGGATGTGGCATTCCCCCCCCCCGAGGCCCATGTTAAAAGATTAGTCATCAAGTTGATTCTAATAGGTGGTGATGGAAGCTTGAAGATGTAGAACCTTGTGGGATGTTTTCAGGTTACTGTGCGATGCCCCTGAAGTGATTATAGGACCTTATCCTCTTCTGCTTCCTCTCTTAAGTTTCCTGGCCATTAAGCTTCACCTTGTGGTGCGCTCCACCATGGTACACTGCCTCACCATAAACCCCAAAGCAATGAGACCATTCAGTGATGGAGTTAAATCTCCAGGCCTCCTGTGAATCAAACCAACTCATCCCATCTCTCTCCTTCTCTCTCTTTTTCTCTTTCCCACTCTCTTGTTCCATCTCTTTGTAAGAGTTCTACAACTGTATCATTAATCTACATCCCCAGAAACAGGCTTCTCTCTTTCTAAACTATTTCAGGTGTTAAGATGACACAATGTTTACTAACTTATGGGTAGTTACCTTCTGTGAAAGGTTGTTATCACAGCTGCCATTTTGTAAAGTCTGCTCCACCATATCTGGAAAATGGCAATTCCTAGACTGACCACAACTCCTAAATTAATCTTTACTGTCTACCCCACCCCCTCTAACAACTTTTTAGGCAACTCCTTAGCAAGGTCTGAGGCCATAAAACTTTTCTCCCTGCCCAGGGTCTCTCCTTGTACTCTCTGCTCTTTCTGTCTGCCCACTTTCCTCTTTGGGGTTTACCCCTACCATATCCATGGTGGCCCTCTTTTTTCTTCTCCATATGGTCTCCCACTTAAGGGTAATCTATGAGTAACCCCTTGGTAATAACTAAGCTCTTAGCTCTAAAAATCTCCTACTTCTTAGGAGTCTTCCTCTTATTAGCTTCTCTTTATTAATGGATCTCCACACTGTCGTTGTCATTACACATGGTTAGAGTTTTTCAGTTCCCCCACTCAACATGGATGATCCTTAGTTATGAAGTGCTTTCTTTTCTGGGAATTAGGGAGAGTTCAATGGCAAGATAAAAATTCTTTTGTTCAAGTTCTATCCCAATAAAACCAAACCAAACTCTCAAATGTTTATTTTCTCTCCACATCATTTAACCATGCGAATCATGTTCATGATGTGTGACCCCCCAAGGCCTAAAAAGATCCTGTAGGGCTTAGGGAATCAAAGGAAAATTAAAAATGTGTCAAACAGTTTGTTAGTACAATGTAATCCTATTCTGATTCATTGACTATTAGTCATGGTTGGATACAAGGATGAGTATATGAATGGCAACTTTCCCAAACTTTCTTGTTAAGTGGGCCTTAATGAAAATTGGTCATAAACATACTCCAAAACCAGGAGTTTCCTTCTTCAAATGGTTGAGCCTCTCTAAGACTGAGTTTAGGAGTAAGGTAGAAGGTATAAATCTGGGGGAAGGTTATCTTCATCACCAGCCAGGCACTAAGTCATGTACTTAAACATTTTTTTCTGTGCTAAGTGCTAGGTAGGCTAGGTAGGCTTGGATAAATGCCTCTGTACTAAAAGAAATGTATGATCCAGTATGCACAGATAGCGATGAGAACAAATGCTTATATTATATTCAATCTACAAAACATATTATAAAGTGGAATAAGTAATTAGGCTTTTTTCCTCCTGTGTTTGCAACTTCATATCCAATGAAACCCTCACAATATTGGGAATGTCAATGGGTAAGACTTGGAAGCAAATTAACAATCCTTAAAGTCCCTGGATCACCATGATTTCTGTAACTGTCTCCTTATCTATTGTGCTAGGTACTTTAACAGACATTCTATTACAAGACTCTGGACTAGGAAGGCCCTTGCTTCAAGCAGAGCCAGATAGATTCTCCTCTTCAGAAATAAACCTGAGATGCCTAACCTTCTAGATCATGAGCAGGCCAGTCTGGATAGCACAGGAACATAGCAGAGGAGAGAAAAGACTGAAGCAGAAATGTTTTCTGGTTCTTGTCTGTCATGAGAGATCCATGAGTACATAAATCATCTCTTTAATTAAACTTCTATAGATCAAACTCATAAATTATATCGAATCAGGTTTTGTAACTTGCCATGAAGTGGTGTAGTTAACAGATTCATTTGGCTTAGGTTTTCCCTTTGCCTAGTCCTCTTGGTTGCCTGACACCCTTAATTAGACCCCCTCAAGGCCTCATGGATGTCTCCATCAATACCTTTTTTTTAAAATTTGTCTTTGTTGCTCCTGAAGCTTCTTTGTGACATCTGCTTGGTTTCCATTGTTACTAGTTCTTGAAGTGCTGTATGTTCTGAACACAGTTTGTTTATATGTCCTCATATTCACAAAAGCCCTAGGAACCATACACTACTATATCATTTTATATGTGACTGAGGCAACACCTGGAATCTCCAAATTTAGCTCAAGGTCCTTTTTCAATATCTCAAATTTCCAGAACTACTGTGTTCTGTCACCTCTGACTTTGCTGTCTGCTCCCACTTTGCTCTTGCTCTTGTTTCTGACCAGAGTTGTGCCTCACGGTTTGGCCACCTGCCCTTATTAAACTATTAAGAATTCAAACTGATGACGAAAAAGGAAATTTATTGAATATGGTCCTATTGGGGAGAGAGAATCCATTGTCTGAATTTGTCTCTTTCCAAAGTCTAAAGTTGAGGGACTAGTTTGAACAAAAAACCAGAAAATATACATAGCTAAGCAGCTGTGCTTCCATTGTTCTATCATTATCCTGCAAACTTGATAAGATTGAAATTTTGAGGAACCAACTCCTCCTCTGACTGGTGTCAGTTCCTCTGTTCCCAGCATGAAGATTCCAGAGGGGCCCTGATTGTCCCTACACTGGAAATGGAGGGAGAAGGTCAGGTGTTAATTCCCTGCTTCCTGTTTTACTATCCAGTTACATTCTTATAGGTGTTTTTTTCTTTCTTCCTGGTGACAACCCAGCCTTGAGACTTGTATATTTCCTTTAACCTTTTCTACATTTGATGTCCTCAGAAACATCTAAAAGAGCTAATTTTTCAGTGAGATTTTGGTCGGCAGGTTGCATTGTGTACTGCAAACAAATTCAAATTTCTCATTATATTATTACTGTGCTTAAAAGTCATTTAGATTTCCATATTTCATGAGCGACTAGGGGCCACTTCATTCAGTGAACCCATTCAGAGCCCAGTGAGCTCTTTTCTCTAGTACAACCTCCTGGTCTCATCTTTATTAGAGTTGGCTGAACAAGAGGGTTTTTGGGCTAGAACAGCCACCCAACTCAGTAAGTTTCTTCAGTTAGAAATGACAGTTCTTTGCTTGCTTTATGCTTTATGAGAAACCTGGGTTTTATAGTTTAGTGTACTGTGATTGAGTCAAGGTTCTACAGAACAAGAGGATACCATCTGTCAGATTTTTAACCTGTGACTATGGGACTTTCAAGTTTATGCATTTACTTGCTACTTTCCATTGCTCCTGCTTCATGTGCGAAAGAGTTAATAGTAATCAGGGTGATTTGAGTTCAGCAGGTATCAATTAAAAAGTTAATAAATAAAATGGTAAAAGTAAAGAAAGTTACAAAAAGTGGAAGATGAATCCTTTCCTTTCCCAGCATCCTTACCTAACTCTGATCTTTTTTTTTTCTTCTCCCCAAAGCTTTCCTTTTTACTTCATGGAAGATATAAAACCTCATTTGCTCAACATATCTGTCTTTTCCCTTGGGGCTCCAGGGAGAATTTATTTGCAACCTAAAATCTAAAGAGTCATTTCAAGCTATAAGATTATGCTACTGGGTGGAGCCACATAGTGAAAAGATTAAGAGTTGACATTCTCAAGTGATCCAATCAACTGAATGAACTGAATGGGCATGTTCAAAAGAAGTACAAATGGCCAATAAATAAAAGAAATTAAAGATGTCTAACATCTTTAGCCATCAGGGAAAAGCAAATCAAAATTGCATTTAAGATTGCATCTCACTCTGGTCAGAATGCTATCATCCACAAAATAAAACAATTGGCGATATGGGTATAGATGAATAAAAAGGCTTTTAGGACACTTGGTGAGAATATAAGTGAGTCCAGTCACAATAGAATCAATATGGAAATGTTTTTAAAAATTAATAGCAGCTTTTATTTTTGCTCTTTTGAATCTCATACATGTAGAAGCAATGTAGACAATAATCATAGGTACCCCTTTTTCCCTCCTGCACCCCCTGGACATTTCCCTAGCATGTCAATCTCCTGCCTTTATGTCCTAATTTTTTAAATTGGACAATATAAAATAATGTGTAAGCAATAAAAGAAAAAGAACATTAAGGATGTAGATAGTTATGATTGAGCTCCCAGTTCCACATGGTTAAGAACACATGATAATGATGAAGAATAGCAGTTTTGTCTATCTTCTATTAAACTAATTTCATGGTGTGAACACACAGAACCCAGGCTATGAGAGTTCATCCCTGCTGTGGGCACGAGGAGTCCAACCCATGCAAGGCTGTCCCTGCCATGGGCACATGGAACCCCAGCCCACAAGAGATCATCCCACTTGTGAACACACAAGAGGCCGTCCACCCTGTAAGCATGCAGAGCCCCAACCCAGGGAGGCCATCTACATTGTGTGCACATGGAGCCTACCCCCTGAGAGGTATTTATATTATGATTACGCAGATATGGAATTCAGGATTTTGGAAGGCAGTGTGGTGGGTCAAGGTATTAATCATTCAGCATACTGAATGTAGAAATAGTCTCATCTCCTCTGCCACCGTCAGATGCAAATGGGACATGGCAGCTATATGTGTAGTGCCTTTTGGGGCACTAAAATCTAGAGGTTTTTTTTTTAAAGAAAAGAAAATTAGAACTGCCATGTGATCCATTTCTGGTTATATACCTGAAAGAATCAAAAACAATGTACTAGAAATGCCTGCATGCCCACCTTTATTGTAACATCATCCACAACTGCTAAGCTATAGAATCAGCTAAGTGCCCATCAATGGATGAATGGATAAGGAAAATCACATAACATGCATATATGTGCATGTGCTCTGCAGTGTTACTTAGCTCTAAAGAAAAACGAGCCTGGGCTGATTGCTCAATGCTAGAACATTTCATAGAATGGGAAGACTCTAGGTTTAGCACCCAGTATATAAACAAGACAAAAGAAAAAAAAAAAACTTCTAAACCAAACCAAAACCACCCCCCCACACCACAAAATGAATGTAATAAAGTCATTGTAGTAAAATGGATAGAGTTATTAGACCCATCATTGTGATAGGACAGTATAAGGGTGTGATTAAAACATTAAAGAAGCCAGTAGGTGGAGAAAGACTGGAAACCCTTCCTCACCTGGACTACATGTAACAAGCAGAACATGAATGAGAAAAGCCTGCAATGTACAAACACAGGAAAAGGCAGGTGTTATGTAAACAACTTAAAAGGATTAGAACTCACTGGCGCTGGCTTCTAAGCACTTGTCTTTTTCTTAGTTTACTATATATCATTTCCACTCTCAGAAGTGCCTTTTTCTTTCTCAATAAACTGTCCCTATATCTATCATTATTCCTGTGTCTGTGTCCAGTTCATTATTCTAAAATACAAGGACCTGGAAATCTCAGCAGGTGTCCACTGGACTCATATCTGTGCATATAACAGGTATGATAAATAAAATAAGCCAGATTCAGAGAGAAGGCAAGAACTGTACATCGTCTTTCATATGTGGAATGTAAAAGAGACATGAAAGTGGAAAGGGGAAGGTTAGGGAAGAAGAGAATCAGGAGCAGAATGGAGGAAGAAGGCAGTAATAAGGAAACACAAGAGTCTCATGCATACATATGAAAATAGCACAATTACACCCATTATTGTGTATGATTAATATATATATATATATTGATTAAAAAAGAAAGAAGGGTCAGAGAGTTGATACTGCTACTTTGGGACCTCAATCACTTTTCAAACCATTCCTAGAGGCCGCCTACCAATACCATGAATAGAATTTTAACTAGGACTATGGATAAACATGCACGTGTAAAAAAGCATGTTCTCACTATGTCTGGTAGTGAGCCATTTTAGAATCAAAAGCCAGAGAGGTTTGTTCCTCTCTAAAAAAAAGATGATAATGGCTTCCTCAGCAGGCTGTAGTGAGGGATTAAAAGCCTGGCTGTGCTGTGGTTTAGGAATCCCACAAACCTGGTCTCTAATGGATGCCTCATAACTGGAGATCACAGGACACAATTTAATTAGCTCCCTAGCTACTGCTTGTGGAACATGGGCTGCAACTTTCATATTTTACATGGCTTCAGGTTTTACCACCCCAATCTTTTTGTGATTCCACACCCTCATCCTTGAGGCTCTGTGAATAGTTACTTCTGATGGAGAACCCAGGGCAGGAGGCATGGCAGCCCAAGCAGAATCCTAGTCAAATCATCACGAGAAGAGAGAATGACTTATCACATCTCAAGGCTTATGCCCAGTCATGTGCTTCCTCCAATAGCCCCATCTTCTAAGGTCCTATGACCTTCCTAAGTAGCTCCATCAACTGGGACCAGGTACTCAAACTTATGAGTCTATGGGGGACAATTCACATTCAAACCATGACAGGGGTTTTTGAAATTTCCCTGTGGAGTGACTTGGCATTGCCTTAGTTGGAATCTAAAACAGCTTTATTTCTGGTCCAGCATATTATTTTAGCATTGATTGAGTTATAATTCAAATAGCAAACCGCTCATACCTCAAGCATGCTATTCAGTTGGTTTGGACGTGTGTGCTGACCTTGTGCTCCAGCCCTGCTTTAAGGCCTGTGGCACTTCTGTCAGGCCAACAAGTTCCCTCAGGCCTCTCCTTGGTCCGTCTCCACCCCCAGAAGCAGCCTCAGGTACAGGATCTCATAGCATGTTCTAGAATTTCCCCCACTACTGTGTTTGGAACAGTTTTTTTTAAAGAAGTTTTTGATATGGGTGCTTCAACAGGACTTCAGGCAGTGTTGCCGAATCCCCACCCAGCTGGCTGGGGGAAGAGGGGAAACGGCAGGGGCCTCGTGGGCTCCAGGCAAATGGGCCAGCCGGCGTGGGGTCACCACCCAGACCCGGGGAGTCAGGCGAGAAGCAGCAGGCAGAGGACGAGGTGGCTGCAGACACAGCTTTAATCAGGAAGTGTTTGGGCTTATATAGGGTCGGGGTCCAATCAGGTGTGGTCATCCCTCCACTCCCGGACAGCCACCAATCATTTGACTGTTTACTAGGTGTCTATCTCAGGTGCAGGTTAGATGGCCGCTTCCCATTGGTTGTTCATCCTTCCGCCTGTATGACTCCTCTATTGGGACATGTTTGGGGCATGTCAGTAGGGCCTCCCTGAATGGATAGTGCTCCAAGGCAGACCCATGAGGACAGTCTTTGAAGATTGCTCTTTTGAGGGTGACTTGAGTCTGATCACTAGCTGGGGCTGGCGAGCTGCTTTTATTTTTATCCTGGACCATATATTGTTTTTCTCAAGTTCTCTTTCCTTGACGGGCAGATTTTTATTGGTTGCCAACTTTATACCAGAGGCCAAATCCTTGGCCTGGAGACTCTCCATCTCTGTAAACCCGAACTCTTACTTATTGTTAGTTCAAATTCCCTTGATTCTGGCATAACTGGAAATTACAGCTTTTTGTTTCCAAGCCTGAATAGATTTAGTTCATAAAATAATAGTTTCCTTCTTGGCATTTTCATAAAGTCCGTCATTGTGCAAGGCTCATAATCAGCCCCCATTATCCCCTTTTCCCTTCCTGAGGTTCTCTTTGCTTTTGCAAGCTGTCCTCCTTTTAACTGAGTCAAGGATAACTATTTTATTCAATTTTAAATTTGTGATGGTCTTACAGTCCAGTCAGATTGTGCATTTGGCTCACTCATTCAGCTGTGTTATTCACAGTCCCAGTTGTGCATGTGACCTTGAGGTACACATTGGATGCAACTCTACTCTGATGACCTGCTTATCTGTTCTGGTATTCTGAACAGACTTTTGAGTGAATCACCTCAAGCTACAAATTGGAGCTTCATTTTCACTGATTTTCTCAAGTTACTGTGGGAGACTAAGTCATGTTCATTCTGGGGCTCAGACATTTTGGAGCATGCCAGATGTAATGAGGATGATGCTGTCAGTGATCCATGGGCCCGGATGTCTCTCTTGAGGCAAATCAGCAGAGGGGTTGGATATGATAAGGACATCAGGCAGCAGGGATCGCCCAGCACTGAGCGGAGCATCCTTCCTATTGTCTTCAAGACTGGAGAAGCCCTGTGGGAGAAATTGCTGCAAGAAGTGACATTCAGCAGAAAACACAGTTGTAGGGTAGACATGCTGGAATGTTCTATATGAGCAGGGAGGAAAGTTTTTTTCCATTTTGGTGTGGAGCACAGCAGGGTCCAACCATACAACAAGCTTCAGATGCCCCTGCAACTTCCTGTTTCTCCTCTTCTGCTTCAGTGAGGAGGCACAGTCCTGGCTGTGGCATCAGAGGACAGAAAGAGAAGTGTTTGGTGCTATGGTCAGAAGCTTGTATGGCTCAGGTAGTGATAGAAGTAGAGTCCGCAGGAGAGTAAAAGGCTATGGATATTTCAGAAATTATGAGCATTTGACTATGCAGAGCGGCAAAGCTGTTCAATCTCTTTATTCAGTCTTTCCTAAGCAAGGTTCATAGGCTATTTCTTACTTTCCTTCTCAAATTTACTTTCTAAATAATCTGAGCTTTGTATTATCAATATCCTTTCCTGAATTATGTTTGCCTAATACCTGAGTATGGTATGATTCTAAGAAATCCTATTTACAAATTAATATCATAGTGATATTTTGCTCATCATATACTGGTGGCTATATACCATTGTAATATACCATTTCTAAAGTTAATAGAAGTTGTGCTAAAGCAAGTTTCATGCTCATGAAAAGTGGAAAAGTACTGTTTTATGGGAAAGATGGATATCTGGTAGAGTGTTTCTAATGAAATCATACCTTATGTATGAGATTTCTAGTGGTTATTTTTAAACTTATGGCAAGATGTATTATAAAATCCATGCAATGACTTGCTGTATTCAGAAATCCTAGAGGACATTTTTACTTGGAAGACAGGATGAGAGCTTGTGACTGAGGCGGGGTAACGATTATCCTGACTCATTTGGGGGTGACCATCCATTTCTGACCTTGGCCTTGATAGTTAGGCTGTGAAAGATCCTGGCTGTCTCCATGACTTGGTTTCTGTAATGACTGGTCTTGTATGTCAGTCTAACTGGTCAAGAAGACTCTAGAATAAGCAGTGTATCTGCATGTTTTTCATGTCAGTGTTTCCAGATGAAATTAACATTTGAGTCTTCAGACTGAGTAGCAAGGACAGCCCTCCCCCATATGGATTAGCCTCATGCATCTGTGGAGGGCACATAGAACACAAAAATGTCAGGAAAGAGGAAGCCTCCCCTTTTCCTCCCTGCCTGTCTCTCTGAGCTTAGACATCTTGACTCATCCACTTTTGGCCCTCAGCCTGGGATATACACCACTTTGACTCCCCTGGTTCTCAGGACTTCAAACTTGGCCTGTGTAATTTCATCAGTTTGCTAGGTCTCCAGCTTGCAGGTGGTAGACTGAACTGTGTTCTCAGTCTCCACAACCCCATAATTCAGTTATTCATGCTCTTCCCATCTCTATATCCATGTGTACATATGTATGTGTACATGCATGTGTATACCTCCTGCTAATTTTGTTATTCTGAAGAACCCTGAGATGGTCTCCCAGTCATGGATGCTATTTTATTTAAATCTATTTAAATATTTGGATAGAAACAGATCTCTTATGGAATATTCATTCATCACACAAGGCAGAAATTTATATATGGAGTGAGTGCATTGGTATGGAGGCTTCCAATATATATTCATTCCTGCATTAGTCAAACTTTTGCCAAAACAACTACAAACTTTTAATGGCTTACAGAAACAGCCATTTATCTCTCAGTGAGTACTGTGCCTTGCTCTGCTTGAGGCCATGGACCAAATTCTTGTCTGCTTTATGTGTTTGTTCTGGGACCAGGATATATTAGGACCCAGTTTTTATTTGATAGAGGTCATAAACTTCCGAGAGATGAACAGAACATGTGTTGCCTCCAAAGGCCTCTTTCAGAATTCTAGTGTCCAGGTTAAGTGATGTGACCCACTCCAAAATTATCAGAATCTAAAAAATTCTTTCTCTATAAAAATGGAAGAGGCAAAGGGTACATACTTGTTAAAAACTTAATTGATATACTTCCTTTTTCATTTAGTTTTAAAAATATACTTCTATCCTATTCTAATTTAGCTTTAATTAACCACGAATGAAGTAGACTCTCTGTAAAGTGGGATTTCCTCTTCATTATTTTAAAATGAAAACCTCTGCTTAGGAGATTATTATTTTTTTTTTTGCTCACACTTTGATGCCATTTTCATTGGTGTGTCGATAATTAGTTTATTTATTCTAAGGAATCTGTGCCAACTAGTCCAGTTACTTGTTGAAGGTTTACTGTGCTATTCCATATGGTGTTTATTAGCTGTATGTATGTGAATGTTAAGATTTCAAGTGACTGAAAAGTTTGATCCTCCAGTCACAGTGGCAGGTACTCAATAACTATCAATACACATGGCTAGTAGCTACTGTGTAGGAGAATGCACATATAGGACACTTTTGCCTTCTTAGGAAGTTTAGCTGGACAGCCACTGGGTTAGACATAAGCCTAATAGCCTTCATTTATCAAGCACTTACCATGTCCAAACATTCTGCTTTCCATGCTTCATGCTTCATTTAAGTTCATCCTTGCAACCATCCTAGGAAATCAACACTATCATTCTCCTTTTGTAATGAGGACACTGATGCTTAGTAGTGCTAAGAATAGGCCTGAGCTTGCCAGTGGGTAGCTGGCAGTGTCAAGTGAGTTTCTCTCCAAAGCTGTTACTCTGAGCCAGGAGCGTGCTCAGTTTTCTGTCCTGAGAATACATGTAATGAGGTCTAGTAGCAGAGGAATATCAAGGGAATAGAGTGATTGGATCTAGGCAGTTCTGAGTGACCAGGAACTAGATTATCACATTCCACAGTAGTGATCTTCAGACCCTGTGGTTAGTTCAGGCGTCAGTCTAACTTCAACAGTTTCCTGAAGAATTTGTTGTGTTTTCTGACAGTGCAATGTGAGATCTTTCCTCTGAGTCACAGACAGCTTCAGTTGTCTGACTGGACAATTTCAAGAGCACATGTCATGATCTTCAATAGCAGAGAAATGGCAAAGGGACTATGCTCATTCCTCTCTTCCTTGACACTTGCTGTGGACAAACTCCTTTGGACAAATGATCCTTTCTGACAAGAGATCTTAGCATGAAAAACCTTTTTGGAGGATGCTATAAAAGGAAGATCATAATTTTCCCTCCCAAATTTGTGCTGAATCTTAATTCCTATTATGGTGACATTAAAAGGGGTCCTTTCAGAAAATGTTTAAATAATAAGTTCTCTGCCATCATGAATAGATTAATGCTCTTAGGTAAGATCAGGTATGTTCAGGGTG
Source organism: Typhlomys cinereus (assembly GCA_023101885.1). NCBI lineage: Eukaryota > Metazoa > Chordata > Mammalia > Rodentia > Platacanthomyidae > Typhlomys > Typhlomys cinereus. Next base: position 9,486,401 of record JALPQD010000042.1, on the reverse strand, counting down.
GTATGACAATAGACTAGATTAATGCTTATGAAGAGAGAGACAGAGAGGGAGATCTTTCAGCCATTCTTTTATTAACCATATGAAGATTATACCAACAGAAGAGTCCATTGATACATTTGATGAGAATTACTGTGCTGTGGTGTCTCTAGACATTTTCTTGGTCACAGTGTGAGATCTTTGAGAAAGTGTGGGAATAAGTGACTGGAAGCTGTTTTTTAAGTGATTAAAGTTCAAGTTCTGTCTGTGATGTGAGGCTGAAGGCAGATTATATAACATTTTCCTGCCATAGCTTTCTCATAGTTCAATGAGGTTAATAACGATCTCTTAGCTCTGTTGTGTGGCCTAAAAGGACTTTGTTGAAGGCCAGGGGCATGGAGAACAGAAAGTCCCCCACACAGTAAATGCTTGTGCCACTCTACTCTTTAAAGTTGCATATGATTCTATTTATTTAAATTAAAGAATTTTTTATTTTAATTTTTTTATTCTTTTACAGTTTCAGATGTGAATACAGTGAATACAAATTTTCACACTTTAATGCCCAACTCCATCTCCTCCTTTTCTCATTACAACTCTTTTTTCATCTCTACCAGTTTCCCTCCTACTTTCATGTCTTTTTGCATGTGTGGCTCACTAAGCTTCATCCAGGTTGCCGTTGATGGTGTGTGTCTGCCCTTGGTAACATGAATCCTATATCAGTGGGGCTTGCTAGCCTGCATTGTTGCTGATAAAACCATGACAAGACAGCTTAAGGGAACAATGAGCTTTATTTTCTCTTACGACAGTCTGATTACAGTTCCTTGTCCAGCTCAGCAGAAAAGCCCACACCAACACCAAAGGCCAAAGGAACTGGCCACACTATATCTACAGAATGGCTGAGAGAGTGACAGTCCTTACTTGCCAGATCAGCATGTCTGGCCAAGTATGCAGAAGGATGTCAATTTTCAAAACCAGTTTCCTCCATCTTATTCACCTGCCCAGAGTCTAGTCTCACCCACCATGGGCTGGGCCTTCCCCATCAACTGGACAATCTCCTGCGGGTTCTCACTGGGCTTGACTTAATTACCAATTTCTACAAATGTTTCTAGAGCTTGATCCTTCAACCATTAGGTTGACACCTTTACCTAACTATGACAATGGGTATAGCATTGAAGAAACATCTTCCTTTCCCCACTGTCCAGGCTTATCCCTCAACAGTCTTTCAGGGAGATATGGAAACTCATGAGATCATAAAAGAAGTTTTAAATATTTATTTCACATACTTTAGAACAGCAGTATTGTTATAATTTTTTACTGTAACCTAGCACAATTTAGAAAACTCAAGAGAAGAAATGTCTTCTTTATCAACCTTATTCTTTACTTACCATATTTATTCTTCCTTCCTGATATTTTATGAATCATTTGTTTAAGTTTCTTATTATTCTTTAAAGTTTTGTACATACATGCCATGAATTTTGTCATTTTGCTCTCTATGATGTCCTATGTCATCCCCTTTCTTCTCTCACTGAAAAATCTTTTTCCTAATGATTTTCTTTCCAACTTTAATTTTTGTGCATGTGACCCACTGAGTTTAATAAGAGCTCCTGCATTAACCCATTTCTGGGCATGTGATGTAGCATAGGAGATAATTTCATTCGCAACATGACCAAAGCAACTGGGTCCCTTCCTCAGTCAACACTAGCCTTCAGTACTCACTCAGAGAGGGTTAAACATATAAGTAACCCCCCCATCTATGATGTAATATTGATGGATTCAGTCTTGTATAATTCGTGTACAAATAAACACAGCTTCAGTAAGTTCATAGATGTAGTGGCCTTACCACCAGGAGACACCGTTCTCCACCCTCGGTTCTTACATTCTTTCTGGCTCCCCTTTCATAATGTTTTCTGGGCCTTGGTGGGGTGGTTAGTTAAGGTGTTCTACCCAGGGTTGAGTACCCTCAGTCTCTTACTCTCTCTGCACTTTGGCCAGCTGTAATTTTCCATATTAACCACTATCCACCGAACAAAGAGGTTTCTTAGATGAAGGTTGAGAGCTGCATTTATATGGATTTAATATAAGTGTTTGAGAGACAGTTTGTTGCTGTGTCCACTTTGCAAAACAGTAGTAATGGGTTCTTCCCTAGGGTCCATGACCTCCCTAGTCATGGATTGTCAGTGAGGCTTATAATGCCAGGCATGAGCTAACTCCAGTTGAGTAGGCCTTAAATTCAGTTGAAAAGCACTTGGTTCCCCAAACCAAAATCTTCATGCCATTATTGAACTCATAGGTATACCTTGCTGGGTTGTTCTTACTGTAGTTCATTGTATTTGTATTGAGATAAGACTGTTGATGGCTTTTCTCCCCCAGTAGCCTGTGTATTTCTTTCTGGTATTATGAAAGCTTGGCAGCAGGGATCAAGCTTTCCAATAACTTCTAGCTTGATTTTTTTTCATGGATGGAAACATGCTTAAAAATTATTACTCTGGGGCTAGGGAATAGTTTAGTAATTAAAAAAAAGTGCTTGTTCTTACCGCACAAGCAAAAAGACCAGAGTTTACATCCCCAGATAACATGTAAAACGTAAATGCTGGTGGGCGTGGCAGCCCTGGAAAGCAAAGCCTGGGAATCTACAGAGCAAACTGGGTAGTCAGACTAGTTCTAATAATGGCTTCTTGGCTTAATGACACCTGGTTTAGAGGCCAAAAGATGCAATCAATAAGGTGGAAGACTGATGGAGAATGGTTCTCATCATCCTTGGGCCTTCACAGAAGCTCTCAGCCTCCATGATGGATGTGATTTAGATGACCTCCAGCCTCTGCCACCAGCCACGCCATTTTAGCCATGAAAGACTGTATTTCTCCTCTGGAACCATAAGCTGAATAAATCTTCCTTTTTTCCTTTAAGTTGCTTGACTGGGTGTTTTCTCACACAACTGCTAGGCTGTGTGAATTCCTCGGCTCCATGCCTACCAGAGTCAGAAGTGCAAGCCATTGCCATTTCTGTCTAGTGTTTTTACGTGGGATCTGGGATCCAAACTCAGGACCTTCTGCTGTGAGGTAACTCTCCAGCCTTATCTTTTAATTTTTATTTTGCTAATTTTAGAAATGTAATCTCCCCTTCTCACTCTCCTCCTCCTTTTCCTACTCTCCTCTTCCTTCATGGATCCCTCCCACTTCCTCCCACCTTCTTGTCTTTCTGCTACTATAGTCCCCAGGATTTCTTTTGGATTATCTGCCTTAGTGGGTCCTCAGGCCTCTGTGGTAGACTGAGTGGTCCTTTTTAGGGCACACCCTTCTGATAAGGCAAATCCTTCTGATAGAGGCATATCTCTTTAGCCCCCAAGGTTACCACTGTATATAATTATCCTGAGATCCTCACTAATCTATGAGGGAATGTTGATATGTCAGCCACTATGCAGGTCTGGTGAGAATAAGTCTCATTGCAGCATTGCAGCGGGTACCTAGATGCAGCAGCCCTTCCTTGAGTGGAATTTCTTTTCCAGTGGTGGAACTCTCCATTTTTACATTCTTACAATCTTACTGTCCCCTTTTTCTGCAAGATTCCCTGAGCCTTAGGATGGGAAGAGATTTGGCTGGCCTGATTTCAGCTGCAAATTTCAGAGTTGCATTCTGGTTGGTTGCTGTTGTCTGTTTCACTGCTATTTCAGTACACTAGACTGCATCTTGTTTCGGTATTGAGATCTGATTTTCTGATCTAAAGATCTAAAGATAAAATGAGAGTTATTTAGATGAAAGTTTGCTCTCCAGTGTTTGTGGTTAGTATTGAGACACCTGATCCTGCCACTGTTGTTACAGTGGACTGTTTTACAGTGCTGAGAATGTGTTCCCTGTCATGGAAGGGGGGTGGTTAGGGGATAATAAGCAGGTGGTTGGTTACCTGGAAGCTAACCCTACTCTCTACTGTGTCCTATTCCTGTTCTTCCCTCTCTTTTAAGACTTTTCTTACATGAAAGCCCTTTCTTAAATCTGTTTACCCATGATATTTTATTTATGCTCTTTTGGGATCTTTTCCCACCCTTTTTTTTTTTTGTGTGTGTTAGTGGGTGTTGTAAGAGTTTCTATTTGATTACATCAAACTGGGAATTTGATGGCTTTCTTTCTGTGTATGGGATGCTTCACTCAGTAAGATTTCTTCTGGTTCCATCTATGTGCTGGCCTTGGCCTCAGCCAGCATTTCCCCAATAGGATCTCAAAGCCACAGAGAATAAGTCCAGTACTAAACAAGTGGGACTATGTGAAATTAAAAAGCTTTTGCTCAGCAAAATAGATTATTAATTGAGCAAAAGGCAGCATACAGGATAGGAGAGCATCTTTACTAACACATCTGATAGAGGACTAATATCCAGAGTACACAAAGAACTTCAAAAGTTAAATACCAAGGAAGTAAACAACCCCATCAAAAACTGGGCCATGAGTCCCCTTTTTTCACCCCACCCCGCTCACGCCGGTCGGGACGCGTACGCGAGATCCAGCCGGGGCCTCACCGCGCGCTCTAGGGCCCCAGGTCAGCCCACAGGGACCCGGCTCCGACTCCCGCCATCCAGCCGGAGCCGCGCGGGGGCAGAGGGACGAGGAGGACCTCCCCCTGAGCCCGGGCCCCGCCCCAGCTGCCCTCGGGTTAAATAGCTCCACGCCGACGCGCCCATCGTCCCTTTTCGCCCCACTCCGCTCCGCCGGTCAGGACACGCGTGCGGTCCACCCGGGCCTCACCCTGCGCCCTAGGTGAGTCCCCATTCGGGCCCCGCCCACCAGTACCCCAGGCCAAATAATTCAGTTTAGTGAAATTGAGAGATCTTAAGAGTTAAAATGACAATGCCAAAGTCAAAGTGCAAATCCATGAGAAGCAACACTCAAGTAAACAAATTTCCCACTGAAGGAATTAATCCCATAATGTTAGACTCCAACAAGAACAAACCCGCGGAAAAAGGCCAAGAAAGCCTGACCCAGGATAACGACTTTCAAAATATGATCATTACCATGTTCAATACTATGAAAGAGGAAATCCGGGAGGAATTACATAATCGAATCAATCGCTTTGAAGAGGAACACAACAGACATCTGGAGGAGTTGAGAAAAACAGTGCAAGAAACAAAAAGTGGCATAGAGCAGTTAAAACAAACTCAAGCAGAGTTTAAAACTGAGCTAAAAGACAAGTTATCTTCAACCCAAAATGCCACAGAGAGTCTTATCAACAGAACTAACGAAGCAGAAAACAGAATTTCAGACCTTGAAGATAAAGTGGGAGTACTAACCAGCTCAATGGAAGAGGTTGTTAAAGCCAAAAAGATACTTGAGAGAAATATCCAAGAGATATGGGACACCCTGAAGAAGCCTAACATGCGTATTCATGGAATACCAGAGCAAGAATCTCAAAATACCACCCCTGAGGAAATTTTTCAAACGATCATCAAGGAAAACTTTCCTCATCTAAAAAAAGAGAGGCCCATTCATATACAAGAGGCATTCCGCACCCCAAACAGATACGACCAAAATAGAAGCACACCGCGGCAAATAATAGTTAAAACACTCCACATTCAAGATAAAGAACTGGTGCTGAGAGCTTCAAGGGAGAAAAAACAAGTCACTTTTAAAGGCAAACCTATTAAAATAACAAATGACTTCTCAGTCGAAACAGTAAAAGCAAGAAGAGCTTGGAGAGACATACTTCAAGTATTGAATGAGCAAAAATGTCAACCCAGGCTGATTTACCCTGCAAAACTATCAGTCATGATCGAGGGAGAAAGAAAAATTTTCCAGCACAAAGACAACTTTAAGGGATACATGGCCACCAAACCAGGCCTTCAAAAACTGCTAGAAATGATACTCAAGCGTGAAGAAAAAAACAGGCATATCCAGGAGAACAGAAGGCAAATATAACACCATTAAAAGCGAAGCAATATACTTATAAAAGCTACTAAACATAATAAATGTCTGGAATTAACAATAGTTTCTCCATTATAACACTAAATGTTAATGGACTTAATTCACCGATCAAGAGACACAGATTACAAACTTGGATTAAAAATCACAATTCATCAATCTGTTGCCTGCAGGAAACCCATCTCACCACAAAAGATAGGCATGCTCTAAAAATAAAAGGCTGGTCAACAATTCTACAAGCAAATGGAAGCAGAAAACAGGCAGGGGTAGCCATTATGCTATCAGACAAAGTGGATTTCAAACCAAAAAAAATAATAAGAGACACGGATGGATACTACATTTTAGTCACAGGTACAATTCATCAGGAAGAATTCACAATACTGAACATATATGCACCCAATACGGGCCCCTCCACATTCATTAAGAAAACCCTACAGCGTCTAAAGCAAGAAATCAACCCCCAAACGATAATTCTTGGGGACTTCAACACCGCCCTCTCTACATGGGATAGATCAACAGGTCAAAAGCTTAACAGAGACACTTTGGAACTTAATCAAACCCTGAAAGAAATGGACCTCACAGATCTCTATCGAACTTTTCACCCACGCACCAAAGAATACACATTTTTCTCAGCAGCACACGGAACTTTCTCCAAAATAGATCACATATTGGGCCACAAAATGAATCTACACATATACAAGAAAGTTGAAATTCTAACCTGTGCCCTATCAGACCACCACGGCCTAAAGCTGGACATCCACAACACATCAAACAAGAGAAAATACACTAATTCCTGGAAACTGAACACTATGATGCTGAATGAGAACTGGATTCAGGAAGAAATTAAAAAGGAAATTCAAGATTTCCTGAAAGTGAATGATAACGAAAATACAATTTACCAAAATCTCTGGGACACAATGAAAGCTGTTCTAAGAGGTAAGTAAGTTCATAGCTCTTAATGCCCACGTCAAAAAAATGGAAACATCAGAAATAAACAACTTAACAATGCAGCTTAAAGCTTTAGAGAAACTAGAGCAATCTGATCCCAAAAGCAGTAGAAGAGAAGAGATTAGCAAAATAAGGGGAGAAATATCTGAAATCGAGACTAAGAAAACGATAGAAAAAATCAACCAATCAAAAAGCTGGTACTTTGAAAAAATCAACAAGATTGATACACCCCTAGCTAAACTAACCAAAAGCAAGAGAGAGAAAACCCAAATTAACAAATTAGAAATGAACATGGAGTTATCACTACTGATACCCAAGAAATCCAGAGAATTATAACATCATATTTCAAAAACTTATACTCTGTGAAGTTTGACAACACAAAAGAGATGGATGAATTTCTAAGTAAACACAACTTAGCTAAATTGAATCAGGAAGTTGTGAATTATTTAAATAGTCCTATAACATATAAGGAAATTGAGGAAGTAATCTCGAATCTTCCCACCAAAAAATGTCCTGGACCAGATGGATTCAGCACAGAGTTCTACCAGACATTTAAGGAGTTAATAACACCAATACTCCTTAAACTATTCCATCAAATAGCAAAGGAAGGAACACTACCAAATTCCTTCTATGAAGCTAATATCGTTTTAATCCCAAAACCTAATAAAGATTCACTTAAAAAAGAAAACTATAGGCCGATCTCCCTGATGAACACAGATGCAAAGATTCTCAACAAAGTCTTAGCAAATCGGATTCAAAAACATATCAAAAAGATCATTCACGGGGACCAAGTAGGCTTCATCCCTGGCACACAAGGTTGGTTCAACATACGCAAATCAATAAATGTAATTCATCATGTAAACCAGTCCAAAGTCCAAGACCACATGATACTCTCGATAGATGCGGAAAAAGCTTTTGAGAAGATCCAACAGCCTTTTATGATCAAAACGTTAGAGACAGTAGGAATGGAAGGAACCTTTATCAATATAATAAAAGCTGTATACAACAAGCCCACAGCAAGGATTATGCTCAATGGGGAACAATTGGAAGCATTCCCACTTCGATCAGGAACTAGACAAGGCTGTCCACTCTCACCACTTCTATTCAATATTGTACTTGAAGTCTTAGCTGAAGCCATAAGACAAGAAAGGGACATAAGAGGGATTCAAATCGGCAAGGAAGAAATCAAGCTATCCCTATTTGCAGATGACATGATCTTATACCTGAGTGATCCCAAAAACTCCACCAGGAAGCTCCTGGAAGTAATTGAGAAGTTCAGCAGGGTGGCAGGATACAAAATAAATGTGCAAAAATCAGAGGCCTTCCTATATGCCCAGAATGAAAGAAGTGAAAAAGCCTTGAGAGAAACCATGCCATTTACTATAACCCCTAAAAAAATGAAATACCTTGGTATAAACCTAACTAAGGAGGTAAAAGACCTTTACAATGAAAACTTTAAAACCCTAAAGAAAGAAATTGCAGAAGACACCAGAAGGTGGAAAGACCTCCCTTGTTCCTGGATTGGCAGAATCAACATTGTAAAAATGACCATCCTACCAAAGGCAATATACAGATTCAATGCTATACCAATCAAAATCCCAAAGCAATTCTTCAAAGAAGTTGACCAAATAATCTCAAAGTTCATATGGAGACACAAAAGACCCAGGATAGCAAAAACAATCCTGAGTAACAAAAACACAGCTGGAGGTATTACCATACCAAACCTAAGTCTATACTACAAATCCATAGTTATAAAGACAGCCTGGTACTGGCTCCAAAATAGACACACAGATCAATGGATAAGGATTGAAGACCCAGATACAAGCCCACAAAGTTACAGCCATTTGGTCTTTGACAAAGGGGCCCAAAGAATCCAATGGAAAAAGAACAGCATCTTCAACAAATGGTGCTGGCAAAACTGGATCTCCACATGCAGAAGATTAAAGCTGGACCCGTACTTGTCACCATGTACAAGACTTAATTCCAAATGGATCAAGGACCTTGATATCAGGCCAGAGTCTTTAAAAACCATAGTTGAAAGGATAGGGAACTCCCTCGAGCTGATTGGGCTAGGCCAACACTTCCTAAACAGACATCCAATGGCACAATCACTGCTACCAACTCTCAACAGTTGGGATCTTGTGAAATTAAAGAGCTTCTGTTCAGATAAAGAGATTGTCACACGAGCTCAAAGGCAACCCACAGAATGGGAGAAAATCTTCACTAACCACATATCTGACAGAGCTCTACTGTCCAGAGTGCACAAAGAACTTAGAAAATTAAACTCCAAGGAAAACACTGGCCCAATTAAAAAATGGGCCCTGGAACTTCAAAGAAACTTTACCAGGGATGAAATTAAAATGTCTAACAATTATTAAAAAATGCTCCACTTCCTTAGCCATCAGGGAAATGCAAATCAAAACTTCCCTGAGATATCATCTCACCCCGGTCAGGATGGCAAAAATGCACAATACAAACAACGACAAATGCTGGAGAGGATGTGGAGAGAGGGGAACTCTCCTACATTGTTGGTGGGAATGCAGGCTCATACAGCCACTCTGGCGAGCCGTCTGGAGATTCTTAAAGAAATTAAAGATTGAAATGCCATATGACCCTGCTATCCCACTTTTGGGAATAACCCCCCATGCATCAGAGGTTCGCCTCGATAGCACAAGCTCGACCATGTTCATAGCAGCACTGTTTACAATAGCAAAGTCATGGAATCAACCTAAATGTCCAACAGTTGACGAGTGGATAAGGAAACTGTGGTACATCTATACAATGGAGTACTACTCAGCCATCAAAAATGATGAATTACTGGAATTTGCTGGGAAATGGATGTCATTAGAAAGAATTATATTAAGTGAAGTATCCCAAACCCAGAAAATTAAGCGCCGTATGTACTCCCTAATAGGTGGCTCCTAGTACCAAACTCACCCAGCCCACATTGAGACACTCAAAAGTAAACCTATGTAACACAGTAATTGTAAGGATTATGAACAAGAGAGATAGGTTAGGAGGGCCACACCAGAAACAAGGAGACAGGAGACCATGTTACAGCAGAGAAAATAGGCCTCCATCAAGGTCTGCAAGGGGTGACATACAGTGCCCAGCAGAATGGAGTGAAGGGAATTGCAGGAGCAGCAAAACTGCAAAAGAAAATCAACAAACCACAATCCAGAACTTCAGAGACTCTATATCAATCACATAGAACTAGGCCAGCCTAATCTCTCCCCATCCTGGAGCTCAGGGACATTTGCGGAAGAGGGGGCGGTAAGATTGTAAGAGCAAAAGGATGGGAGGAGCAACGATTTGTAAGATTCTCAACAATAGTTGGGGCCAAAGCAATCATAATGGGACTTTGCATGCCCTGCGCAATGTCCAGTGCACTGTTGCCCTCATAAAGTCTAGCATCTGTTAAGGGCACCGAGACCCCTGGAGGCAAGGGATTGACAGCCATAGTAGTGATCTTATGCTTAAGGGGAACAAGAGAAAGGGCTTATGGAAATGCCACTGGGTCCTTATATGTCATCGGAGAGGAGGACCCAGTGGAGAGTTAGGCATACACAATAAAGGACTCTCTGGGAATTGGGGGGGAGACACTGGGGGAAGGGGAGGGGGAGGAGGGGGAGGGAGGGAACTGGTAAAAAATTTTAAAATGTATAATTAAATTTTTAATAAAAAAAACAAAAAAAAAACTGGGCCATGAAACTGAAAAGAAAGTTCTCGCAAGATGAAATTCAAATGTCTAACACACATCTTAAAAAATGTTCTGCCCCCCTAGTCATTAGGGAAATGCTAATTAAAGCCACTCTGAGATACCATCTTATTCTAGTCAGAATGGCTAAGATCCAAAACACAAACAACAGCAAATACTAGTGTGGAAGTGGGAAGGAGGAGACCACCATACACTGTTGGTGGGATTGTAAACTCATATAACCCCTTTGGTGATCAATTTGGAGGTACCTAAAAAAGTTAAAAATATAAATATCATATGACAACTCCTAGAAATATTCCCAAAGAACACTGTGTCCATCACCAGAGACATGTGTACACTCATGTTTATAGCAGCCCTTTCCACAACTGCAAAGATCTGGAACTAGCCTAGATGTTCAGCTGAATGGTTAATGAAAATGTGACACACATGCACAATAAAATACTATTCAACTGTCAGGAAAGATGAGCTAATGAAAATTTGTTACTGCATATTTTTATACATGCCCATATTTTAATGTTTCACAGTTTTAAAGTATTGCTCCTTTAGTGGTATTTAAAGTTACTTTTAACAGTTTCAAACAGACTAATATTACTATATAAAAACTTATGAGTGGATACCAGTACCTTATTACAACAATTGAACTATGTTGATGAGGGACAATTTTAGGAACAGAAGAAAGATTTAATATTAAAAATCTTTACAATGTATCAAGACGTCAAAGGAGAAAAGTAAAGTTGACCTCTTTGTAGAAGTCCAAAAGTTTATATATAATTCTACATATATTTCTACATCTATATGTATATTATATATATATATATATACACACACTATCAATTCTTATTTTAAAATATTTTAGAATACTTATGACTCTGTATTTGAAGTAACTAGATAACCTCAATTAATAATAAGTTATAGATTTACTTGTTTGAAATTTGTGAAACATAAGGACATCCCCAAACTAGCAAAGAATACCCATTCTCCTTATTTGAAAATATTCTGCATGTTTTAATAAGAAAAAACATAAACAAAACGGGGAAAAGAAGATTATCTTTAAAATATTATCAGTGCTTCCTTAGTAAACTCAAGAGAAGTACCTGAAATTAAATAAAAATAAGAATACAGAGAGCTACTCGATTACTTGATTAGTAAAATAGCTTTTCTAGAAAAAATGTGCTAGAGCCTCCCTGAATTGGTAATGCCACATGGTCAGCCAATGTGAAAACCAGTATTCATTGGAAATTTATTTGTCTTAATAAGCAATTTATAGGCACATTGATAGTAGTCTAAAACGTATTGGTAAATATGTATTAAACCATCATAACAAAAGTTGTAATAGTAGTGTTATGGTTTGAAATGTGTCCCCCACAGTCTCATGTGTTTAGCAAGATCATGACACCTTGAGAGGTGGAGACTTGCTGGAGAAAGGCAGTCACAAGGGGTGGGCCTTGAGGTGGATGAGCACCCTACATCCAGAAGAAGTCAGCCTTTGCAGCAAGCAGTCTGCAGCTTTCAGCTTCCAAGATGTCTGCGGTGATTTAGCCTCCTCCAGCTTTGGCCAGCCAGCCATGCCACCGCTGCTTTAAGAGACTGTACCTTCCCTCTGGAAGTGTAAACTGAATAAATCTCCCTTTCTCCTTTAAGTTGATTGACTTTGAGTGTTCTCTCACAGCAATAGTTAAGAGTAACTGTTACAATTAGCCACCAAAATGTTAATTGCAGTTATCAAATTGTGTATAGTATTATGTAACAAATACTTCTTTTGTCTTTTTTTTGTTTCCTTCTTTTGTCTTTTAAAATTCTAATTTATATTTCATCTGCTAATGTTTTTTATTTTTTTATTATTTATTCAATTTTGGGTGTATGCATGTGTATGCGTGTGTGTGTGTGTGTGTGTGTGTATGTGTGTATGTGTGTGTGTGTAGAACCACAGACGAATTCGGGAACCATCATGGACGCCTCCACCTCCTCCTTGTTTACTTTCCCTGGGGATTCACAGGCTCCGCCCTACCAGGACCGGAAACGCAGACCGCCCCTGCTTCATCTATACGTGGGGTCTAGGATCTGAACTCAGGACCTTCTGCCTGCAAGGCAGAGGCTTAATCCCTGAGCCACCTCTCCAACTCCATCTGCTAATGTTTTAAGTGGTGTCATGCTTGTTTTTCATTGTGTCTGAAGCCTATTATTTTTCCATTTTTATTTTTTTTCTGCTATTACAAACATATTGAATGTTCATCCAGGCTCCTTCCTTCCTTCCTTCCTTTCTTCGTTCCTTCCTTCCTTCCTTCCTTCCTTCCTTCTTTCCTCCCTTCCTCCCTCCCTCCCTCCCTCCCTTCCTCCCTCCCTCCCCCTCCCCCCTCCCCTCCCCCCTCCCTGCCCTCCCTCCCTCTTCCTTCCCTCCCTCACTCCCCCCTCCCCCTCCCCCTCCCTCCCTCCCTCCCTCCCTCCCTCCCTCCCTCCTTCCCTTCCTCCCTCCTTCCCTTCCTTCCTTCCTTCCTTCCTTCCTTCCTTCCTTCCTTCCTTCCTTCCTTCCTTTCTTCCTTCCTTCCTTCCTTCCTTCCTTTCCTTAGCTTCATCATTCTCTCCCATTCCCTCCCACTCTTCCACTTGCATACTTCTATGGGCCCCAGGATTCACTCTGGTTTGTTTACTCTTGTGGGGGCTCAAGCCTCCATGGTATATGAAGTTTCCTTCCTTCAGGCCACCCACTGATATGTGCATTTCCCTTCACTCATCCAGATTTAGGCCCAAAGGTTTCCACTATAAGTTCTATGGCTATAACAACATTCAGGTATGACATTCTATGGGTATAACAACAGTTACCAACGGATCCTCCTCCCCATTTTGTTTTTTTGGTTTTCGTTCTAGTTTACAGTAACAGGGATGTTTACCATTCTGACAAGCAGGTCTTGAGTTCTATCAAAATCAGGTGGTTGTCTCCTTGATATTCATAGCACTATTACACTGGTGGTCACCTGTTGCCATGGTGATTTATATTGCAACTGACAGATCTCATGCTGTTGATGTGGCTAGTGAATATTTCTTTCTGCCAGCAGCTTCTACAAAGTCCTCAGACCAGTTCCATTTGGTATATTTTGCCCATATTCTGTGATCCATTAGTCTTGCATCTTCAATAATAGGGTCTTACTGACAGTTTTTGGAGAGCAACCAAGAGCAATGGCAAAACCCTATAAACTTTGGGGTCCTTTAAGACCTTTCTGACCAACATTTTATCAGGAAGTGCCACATTCCTGTTACTTCTACTATAATTTTCTCCCTGGATTCTAAGTGGATCAGCTCAAGAATTTTATTTTATTTTATTTTTTTGTTCCCTGTTTTCCTTACTCTGTGCTCCTCTATATAGGGATTCTCATTCTTGTTCCTTTCTTTAAAAGACTTTTTGAAATATTATTGATATAGGATGTTCTTTCAGGGTTACTTCCCACAATCTTTGGGTTTTTCTGTAAGCCCTCTATCTCTTCTATCTCCCCATGTTCTCCTATCTCCCATCCCCTCATTTCCTGCTATGCATTTTCCCCAATTATTCCCTCTCTCACCCTTGTCCTGGGATCCTAAATCTCTCCTTTAAAAGGTTTCATCCTAACCATCCCTTCCCATCTTCCCACTTATAGGTCTTTTTCAAATTTTCTGGCTCTTATAGTGCTTCCATTTCAAATATATTGACAAGGATATCAGTTCAATCATCCACATATTAAAGAGAATATGCTGCACTTAACTTTCTGCATCTGAGATACCTCACTCAATATTAGTTTCCAGTTCCATCCATTTTGCCAGAAAATTCCATAATCTCATTCTTTCTGATGGTTGAGTAATATTCCATTGTGTGTATGTACCACATTTTCATTATCCATTCCTCTGTTGATGGGCATGTTGGCTGATTCCATTTTTTCACTATTGTGAATAGAGCTGCAATAAGCATAGATGAACAAGTATCTTTGTAATAAGATGTAGAGTCTTTTGGAATATTCCATGGAGTGGTATAGCTGGGTCTGAGGAACCTCCACACTGATCTCCATAGAGGCTGTACCAGTTAATACTCCTACCAGCAGTGAATAAGTGTCCCTTTTTCTCCACAGCCTCGCCAGTAACCTCTAAATTCTTGCTTATTAAGCATCTTATAAGAAGTATCTTTGAAAAAAAAAGAAAGAAAGGGATACACCTTTTAAAAATTCAACCTCTGGTTTCTTCTTTTTCTCTCCTTTCTTTAGAAGAGACCAATAGAACCAATACTAAATTTAAATTTTAAAAGACTATTATTGAATAGGTAATCAATTTGTATTTAAGAACAATGGAGCAAGAACACAAACAACAGAGATTACAAATAGCAGATTAAATAACCTGATTGCCAAATCCCTAATAATATCACCTATAAATTGATTTCTGAAACAAAAAAGCTACATTTCAATTTGTACTGTTGAAGAAATATCAAAATTTGCATAACAGTTCACCAAACATATGTCGATCTTTGCTGTAACACTTGCAAAAAACAACCATGGCAAATAAGCATGGCTGCTGGTTTAGGAACTGGATCAGAGTTTGTTCAATGTGATTTATACATTTAACACATTGGAGATGTTTGCTCATTTATCAAAGCTTACAACTGCTTTTGTGAGCGATTTTTGGAAGAATAATCTTTTCACTGTCCAACCACCCACAGTAAAACAAAATGTTCTAAATTCAATTTAGATAATTTTTAAAATAAACATAATAAAGTTCACAAGCCTTGACACTGTTCTTGTTGAAGAAAGTACAACATTTCACAGTGGAAACGAATTCTGACATGCTCTCTGCAGCAATGCCAGTGGCCTTTAATAATGTTTTTAAGGCAGATAAAGGATCTGCTAGACAGTGTCATTGGTACTTGGGAAAATCCAATTACTTAGTTCTGAATTGTCAGATGTTAAACCAGGATTACTATCTTGGTGCTTCTGCCTTGTGCCTAAGCCAGCAAGCAGGACAGAGGTTCCATAAAGGCCACTGCACTGTGGATGACCTAAGTCACATCTCATTCCTGGTCACCCCTTGCCATTTCTTGTTCATTATATCTGCAGTGGGATACAGGATTCTGTATTTTAAATGAGGTATGCAGGTGATTTGTAACGTATCCAGACACATCTCAGAAAAGTGAAAGGAAGGCTGAATGACAAGTGGCAAATGGGCAATGTACAGAGTTCTTGTTCTGTTCTGTGTCTGGTTTACTGTGACTGACCTTCCAGGTGAGGAAGAATGGTGTGAGGGAGGAAGCCTATGGAGAGAAGCAGGATGTAGAATCCCTTCCACTTACATTGGTTGTATGTTGGGAGAAATTAGTGGAAAGGAGCGTGAGAAGTTGAGAGGATGATCGTTACAAGAACCAGACCATTTTCCCTTTCTCTCTATCTCAGAACTTATGAGACCTTATGAAGAGAATTGGTGAAACCTTTGAGCAGATGCCCCATGCAAAGTACATTATATTTTTATCAAATCTTAGTATGAATGTGGGTTGAGTCAAGCAATCATTTCACAGTGAGAATAAGCTTCAACGGAGCTAATCCTGCCTCGCTGAGGATTCCTAAATGAACCGTAAAATTATAACTGCAAGAATGACTCCATAAAGGCTGTTTATATATCTGTATATATTTGGTAAAGGATGAAAAGCACAGAGAATCTCAAGCTCTAATCAGCCCATTTACAAATTGTGCCTACTAAAGCTCCAGTATAATAGATCATTTGATTTTTATTTTAAGAGAACTAAAGACTTTACAATTTCTTCAGAGGACTGTATGAATAGGTCCTTAATGTGCAATTAGTCACTTTTTTAGCCATTAATTTTGAACCACTTATTTCAGAATTATTTGTTCTCAAATGTGTCTGCCAAGAGTACATATGTGCTAAGGTGCCTGCTGTACTCATTAATAAAATGGCAGGGAATGCTGGAATGATCTGATGGAATAGCTCAGTCTTCACATTGCCAACTCCCAATCAGAGTATTGATGGAGAAATATATTTTCACCACTGCATGCACAGGCAAGTCTTTAAAAGTTCTGGAAGTACAGTGTGTGCACATCTAAGAGCTAGAGTGAAAAAGGATTCTAGAAAGCACTTATTGGACAGAAAAGACAGATGAAGATCATGAGAGAAATATCTACCTACAGGGCAGCCTGATATCTCTTCTTTGCCTTGTGTCCAGGCTCAATGGGATCAGCCTAAAGATAAAGATGCTGGAATAATAATAATAATAATAATAATAATAATAATAATGAAATGTAAATGTTGTTATAACTTGGAAGTTATTGATTTTATAGGCAAAAAGGGAGAAAATTTGGTGTTGGACTCTGATGACAAATAGCAAGTGGTGAAACCACAATTAAAAATCATTGGTTTACACAATCCAGAACTTCAGAGACTCTATATCAATCACATAGAACTAGGACAGCCTAATCTCTCCCCATCCTGGAGCTCAGGGACATTTGCGGAAGAGGGGGCGGTAAGATTGTAAGAGCAAAAGGATGGGAGGAGCAACGATTTGCAAGATTCTCAACAATAGTTGGGGCCAAGCAATCATAATGGGACTTTGCATGCCCTGCGCAATGTCCAGCGCACTGTTGCCCTCATAAAGTCTAGCATCTGTTAAGGGCACCGAGACCCCTGGAGGCAAGGGATTGACAGCCATAGTAGTGATCTTATGCTTAAGGGGAACAAGAGAAAGGGCTTATGGAAATGCCACTGGGTCCTTATATGTCATCGGAGTGGAGGACCCAGTGGAGAGTTAGGCGTACACAATAAAGGACTCTCTGGGAATTGGGGGGGGAGACACTGGGGGAAGGGGAGGGGGAGGAGGGGGGAGGGAGGGAACTGGTAAAAAATTTTAAAATGTATAATTAAATTTTTAATAAAAAAATCATTGGTTTAATCATAGCAAGATCTGTTTCATCCTTTTCCAAACAGTCATAGTTCATAGGTTTATGAATTTGTTAGGATCTGTATTCTAGGGCAAAAAGATGGCATGGAGCATGAAAGATATTGTTCAAAATTTTTTCTTGAGCCAGAACATTTAGAAGAGAATAGGCATATCATTTAGAGATGTAGGAACAATGTTGTCCTGGTGTTTGAAGTACCACAGACTATCTATCCAGGGACTAAATCCAATATTATGAAAAGCTTTCCATATTTTGGCTACAGGAAATAATTCCTGTTATTGTAACAAGAGTCACTGAAACAAACAGTTTGATAATCTTGTAAGATTTATAAGACAACAAAATTCATATGCTTATCAAATATATAAACATCAAATTTTCTTCAGCTCTAAGGCATCACTAATGGGGGCCTTTGGGTAAGATAAAATTAGCTAGGACCTAGGATTTTGAATGGAAACTTGTATTGCAGCATCTGGTTTTGATGACTTGTTAGCTAATTATTGGAATTATGGGATTGCAGAATTTATGAACCATACTGATTTGTTTTTTTATAAAGATGATCAAATAATGGAATTTATATGTAATGATGGAAAGAAATACACATTTAGTTCTGTAAAATATAATCAAGGGACAAGTAGTAGTAGAAATCAACTAAGTCCTCCTCAGAAGTATTGTTTCGCTAAATGGACACAGTACCAAGCTGCCATGTAAATATGTCTCTTTAAATCCATTGATTAGTGCAGTTCTCAAGTCTTCAGTTTCCAGAAGTTCCTATGAAGCTCATAGGTCAGCCAGGACATTTAACCCTGTTTTCTCAAGGACCAGGAAACATTACAGAAGAGGAAACAGAAAGAACAAAAAATAACCATCAATCTTTTTTTTTAACATTTTTTATTATTATTTCTGCTCATACAAACTTAATAGGTACACCAGTTCCCTCCCTCCCTCCTCTTCACCCTGAACCCCCTGCTCCCCCTCCCCTCACCCCTTCCTCCCCATCCCCCAGTGCCTCCCCCCCAATTCCCTGAGAGTCCTTTATTGTGCGTGCCTGACTCTCCTCTTGGTCCTCCTCTCCGATGATGTACAAGGACCCAGTGGCATTTCCCTGAACCCTTTCTCGTGTTCCCCTTAAGCATAGGAACACTACTGTGGCTTCCAATCCCTTGTCTCCAAGGATCTTGGTGCCTTTAGCAGATGCTAGACTTTGTGAGGTCAATAGTGTGTTGGACATTGCGCAGGGCATGCAAAGTCCAATTATGATTGCTTTGGCCCTAACTTGTGTGGAGTATCTTGCAAATCATTGCTCCTCCCATCCTTTTGCTCTTACAATCTTACTGCTCCCTCTTCCGCAAATGTCCCTGAGCTTCAGGATGGGGAGAGATTAGTCTGGCCTAGTTCTAGGTGAATAACCATCAATCTTAAGCACAAAAACTTGTCACTGCAATGACTGGAGGTAAAAGTAGAGACTCATTGCTTCACAAGATGTTGAGAATAAGCCACTCACTTCTCAAAATGCCATGTGTATTGTCCCTAAAAGGCTTATGTACATTTGTGGGAGAGGGAATAGAAAGAATATAAGGGTCAGAAGACAGGGGAAAGAGTTGTGAAATACCATCCACCAAAAACTTCATGGCCCTGACAATTCTGAACCCACAACAGATACATACACATTAAATCTACAGTGGATTTACCTGACTAATGGATGGTCAGCTGCTACTGAGGAGAGCATTGTCCTTACAGAGCATTGATGAACAATGGTAACTAACAGATCTGGGGAGGGGCAGAAGTATCATCATATACCTATAGGGGGATCCTACTATGCTCCAAAATAGAGCTTCTGAGTCCCAAATCACATAAAAGTCTAGGTTAAATTCAATGGAACACACACAAAAGAAAGCAGATGGACTTGAATAAGGAGGGAGAATTATGGAAAAGTGGGCTGGCAGAGGGAGGAGAGGAAAATAGCAAAAGGTAAGGGAGAATAATCAGAATACAATATATACATGTATGACAATGTAAAACGGCAGAATTAACCAATAAATGAAAGTGGACAAAAATGGAGTTTACTCTTTTTTTTTTTTTTAGAAGCTGGTCTGTATTTATTGTCCGAACTTTTTTTTAATGAATCACAGATTAAACTCCAAAAGGGACACTCCAAAGAAGATATTCATATTCTTTTTGTTTGTTTGTTTTTGTTTTGTTTTGTTTGTTTGTTTTTATTTTTCTGCTCATACAAATATAATAGGAACCCCTGTCCCCTCCCTCCCTCCACCCCTCCCTGGACCTCCCTGTTCCCTCCCTGCTTTGTCCCTTCCTTTCCCCACTCCTTCTCTTTCTCCCAATGCCCCCTCCCCCATCTCTGAAGCATCCTTTAACTTTCCTCTGGATCCTCCTCTCTGATGAGGTGTAAGGACTCAGTGGCAATTCCTAGAACTCTTTCTTGTGTTCCCCTTAAGTATAGGAACACTATTGTGACTGTTAATCCCTTGCTGCTAAGGATCCTAGTGCCTTTAGTCCATGCTAGAATTTGAGGGGTCAATGATATGTTGGTCATTGCACAGATCATGCAGAGTCCTGTTATAATTGCTTCGGCCCTAACTTGTGTGGAGTATTTTGCATATCATGACTCCTCCCATCCTTGTGCTCTTACAATCTTACCGCCCCCTCTTCCGCAAATTTCCCTGAGCTTCAGGATGGGGAGAGATTAGGCAGGCCTGATTCCAAGTGGTTGATATAGAGTCTCTGATGTTCTGAATTATGGCTTTGCTAGGACTGAAAAAGATAATTATATTGCTTGTACCAAATGACCAAGAAGAAATACTATTTTCATATGTATAGTTAGTCTTCTTTTAATCTTAAAAAATCATTTGCTCAGAGACTTGCAATTTTAAAGCTACAGCAAAGTATTGTGTCTTTCTGTTTACTTTTGGTTCAAAATACTACATGAGTGAAAAATGGACTTGTTTTGTTTTAGGTCACAAAGACTTTCTTTTTATGCTTTTTTGAAAATATTTTAAAACACTTTGTAACAGTTACTCTTAGCTATTGCTGTGAGAGAGCAACCAAAGTCAAACGACTGAAGGGAGGAAAGAAAATTTATTCACCTTTGGGTTCCACAGGGGAGATACAGTCTTTCACGGTGACATGACTGGTGCCTGAAGCTGCAGGCAGGCTAGTGGATGAAAGATTCCTGGAGCGTCTCTCTTCTTCTTCCAAGTCTTCTGCTCTGTAGCTCCTTTTAGCTGGTCCACTACTGGGCGGTTCCAATGAGATTTAGGGAGGTTCCAATTTAATTTATGGCGGATCTTTGTATTATCCAGATAATCTCTTCAGGTGGTCTCAGCTGATCTTAGGGAATGCCAGTGTGTCAAATTGACATCCAGGATTAACTATCACACTCTTTATGTTTTAATCAATAAAACATGGTAGAGAAAAATCCATTTAATTTAAAAAATCAATGTTGTAGCTAGCTAAAGCAAAAAGTACATCACCTTTAGAGTGAGACTCAGTCAACTTGACCAACTCAAAGTCAAGGCAGATAACTCAGCTCATTTTCCTCAGCTTAACAGGATACACCTATGCCTTCACTGCTGTGATTTTTTTTTAAGTGAGACAATCTGTGATGTGCCTGATACAAGAGTTAAGAATGACCATCATTTAGTAGTTAATGCAGGGTTATACACTGTTGTATAAACCTAGTGTGCTATGTATGAACTCTGCACTTACCTTCATTCTTCATATGTGGAATTCTTAACCCCACTGTGATATTTAGAGAAAGGGACTTTGGAATATAACTGGAGTTAGATGAGATAATGAGCATGGGAATCTTCTGATGGTGTTAGTGGTTTTATAAGAAGAAGAGAGTTATCACACTTTTCACTGTATGTCACAGGAGGAAGGTGGTCATCCACAAGGCAGGTAAGAACTCTTCAAGAAACCAAATCTTTTCTGAAACAATGATCTCATACCTCTAGTTTCTAGAACTATGAAGAAATAAACTACTGAAACTTAAATCACTAGGCTGTGGTATTTTCACTATGGTAGCCTAAATATATGCATTCATTTAATCATCACAATGATCCTTCGAAATAGGCAAGGAAATTGAGGTATGGAAAGGAGAATGACTTGTACAAAGTCACACAGAGATTCCACTGTAGGCCCTTGCTCCTCTCTGCTGTGTAGTGGACAGGATGTAGCATCAGTTCTGCATATATTTAGGCTACCATAGTGAAAATACCACATAGTTTCTAGAACTATGGACCTCGTGATTCATGCTACAGCAGCTCTAGAGTACAGGTATAGTCACTTTATTGTTCACTTCAAATTACAGTGTGTGTGTGTGTGTGTGTGTGTGTGTGTGTGTGTGTGTATGTGTGTGTAGAACCACGGGCGAATTCGGGAACCACCATGGACTGCCTACACCTCCTCCTTGTTTACTCTGCTCCAGGATTCACAGGCTCCGCCCTACCAGGACCAGAAACGCAGGCCGCCCCCACTTCCGTCTGGCATCTATACGTGGGATCTAGGATCCGAACTCAGGACCTTCCGCCTGCAAAGCAGAAGATTAACCCCTGAGCCACCTCTCCAGCCCCCTAAATGCTCTTGATCTATGGGCATTCTGATAGGGTGCAGCTTGGAGGATTGTACTAGGAAAATTGTGCTGCCTATATTCTGTTAGATGCATTGGCATTTTAAGTCATAGACCCTATTCTAACAGATTCTTTTCCAAAATGATTTAGTTCTTTATGACATTTTGTTTGCAAAAGTCATGTGCAATTTGGTGAAATGGCTCAGAGAGTTAAAGTACCTGTATCAGAACTGGCGACTCAAATTCCATCTCTGGAGTCTCTGGTAGAAAGAACTGACTTTCAAAAGTGTTCCTCTGACCACCATTTGTGTACCATGGTGAGTATGTTCTGCTCTCTTTCTGTCTTTTTCTCAGTCAAATAAATTTTTTTTAATAATAATCACATGTGCATTACACATGCTTATATAAAATCTTGGAATTATACTTTAAATTGTTTATATTTTTCCTATTACAATTATTAATTCACATTAATTGTATGTATTACTGGAGTTCACAGTAACATTTTCAAACTTTCTTCCCTCTTTTGATGAGTCAGAATCTAAAATAACTCATGGGAGCAAAGTGTTAATATAGTAGTTCAATATTCCCAGCAGGTTTTCAGATACATGCAAAAATTCTCTAAGGAACATTTCAAAATCCCATTCATTTTCATTCATGGAGAGGAATGAGAAATCGTCCCTACTTACCAGCAGCTCTCTCAGTCTAATGGAGCTATTTATCAGTTCTAACTGTTAAATACGGAGATTCTGCTATACACAAACATTTCTATTTTAAATAGGGTCTGAAAGGCATAGCATTGATGCTATGATAAACTACTCTAAGAGAGAGTAATAAGAATAATAGAGGAAAAGAGTTACATAGTAAAATTAATCCTGGAGGAAATTATTAGTACATGAGGCATATGGTAAAGTTATGCACAATGTTTCGTATTAACCCTTAAGCTTGTGAATGAACTGCTTAACTCACAAAGTTCACAGCTGTCACTGAAGCATACCTGTTGCTCAGGATAGCCATTATCTGCTGGTAAAGCGAGTCTTTTTGTAGGTGTTTTCACATGGCAGATTATGGAATATCTCATTATCTATGAAAGTTACTTTTCATTACAGTAGTATAGTTTCCTAAGTCTTGTTTCTACTCAATATAGGATGTATAAAACATTACTTTGAATAGTTTTTATGTAATATAAAGTAATTTCTGCTAAAACACTTGAGCACATCAGATCTTTGAAAGAAAATACAAAACAAAATGTAACAAAGCAAAAACACTTCAAATCAGTAAAAACCCTACCAGACCTTTCCAAAAACTTAAGTTAGCATCTGACAGAGAAATGAACACATGGCTTAGAAGTGCATCAAAAATCTGGTGTATATTATGAATAAATAATATTTTCAGAAGGGATTTTTTTCATTGTTCTGATTAATAGATAAATTGATGGATCAGGGGTTAAGACTCTGCCTCACAAGCAGATGATCCTGAGTTCGGATCCCAGGTCCCACATAAAATGCCAGGTGGAACTGATGGTGGCAGCCTACACTTCTGACCCTGGTGGGCAGAGCCTGGGAATCCCAGAGCAAAGCAAAAAGGAGATAGACGCAGTCTGGGATGGTTCTCAAAGTCACCTTGGTCCTCCACAGGGACACATAGTGCCCTCTGACACACACACACACACACACACACACACACACACACACATACATACACACACACACAAATGAATAAATAAGAAAACTAAAAAATAGATAAGTATTAATTTGTGTATTTGGACGTTTATTCAATTCAATGATGAAGGCTTGTAAAAAACATCTCAGAAAGGACTGGGGAGATGATTTGGAGCTTACTATGTAAGTGTGAGGATCAGCATTGAGATCCAAGGAACCCATGTCAGTAACTGATGGGTGTGTGGTCCACCTGTGGTTCCAGCACTCAGAAAGCAGGGACGGAGGATTCCTGGGGCAAGCTGCTAGTCAGACCATTTGAACTGGTTCTTGGTTCAAGTGAGAAGCTTTGTCTCAATGAATGCAGTGGACAATGATTGAGGAAGATACCTGATGCCAACCTTGGGCCAAATGAGTACATGCACCTGCATTCACTGTGTGACCACCCGCATTTATAGTACATAAATACACATGAGAAGGAAAAAATAAAAAGGCTTAGAAAGGAAGGTGCTGGCTGAGCTAGGCCTTTCTGGTCAACTGCAGAAAAAGGACACATATCCAGTCTCCTTGCTGAGCTGGCCTACGCCTTCAGGATGCTCATGGTTGCCATCTTTCTCTATTTTTCTTTTCTTTTCTTTTTTTTGCAGCTAGGGTCTCACATAGTCCAAGTTAGCCTCAAACTTGCTATGCAGCCAAGGATGACTTTGATTCTCCAATCTTCCTTCTTCTATCTCTTCGGTGCCATGATTACAGGTATGTACCATCACATGTGGTTTATGTGGTGATGAGGATGGAACACAGGAGTTCATGTATGCTAGGCAAGTATTCTGCCAACTGAAACACATCCCAGCCTCTTCTCCCTGTTTTCCTCATCCAGACCCTTCCGTCTTGCTCTTTCTTAGCACTGGTCTGTCTATCTCCTTTCAGGTTCAGTCGCACAGTTGATCCAGTTGAGCCTCTGACCAAGCTCTCAGTCATTGAAGGACAGATCCCTGAGTAGGTATATAGGAAAGTATAGGCAGTATTTCAAAGTTTCTGCTGACTATCCCTGGAAATAGAAGACATGTGAATTCCAGCATTATTGGAAATCAGATCTCTGTGAACTAGAGCGTATTGTGATTTGAAGGCTTCTGGGGTGGCATGTGGCATTACAAAGTGCCACATGATCCCAGCTTCTTTCACATGGCATATTATGGAATATCTCATTATTTATGAAAGTTAGATCATGTTAAATGGCTTGATACTAGGAAGAAAAATATTAAATTTTAAAATAACCTTAGAAACTGGGTCAGGCATAACTGAAGAAAGGTTATATATGATGTTTTTATGCATATAGGAAGGGACAATGATAGTAAAATGCAAAGGGAAGAAGGTAGGAGAAAGAGATAAATAGATAGAGATGGGAACTTGTGGGGGTTGTTAGGCCCAAAGTCTGCTCTGTGGATGATACATTAGCAACTGAATGGTCTGTTGAAGCACTACTCCCTTGGGGGGTTGAGTTTGCCTCTTGTCTGCAAGACAATGGCAGGCCTAACTCCCTCCTTTAGGAGTAGAGAGAACTTCCGGGTCGTTTGGGTCGCTTTTGTTTCTCTTAGAAACTGGTTGGGCTGTTCCTCCCCCAATGGTCCTTTCCTGCTTATCTGAGATATATTAATGCAGGGACCAGGTAACTGTTTTGAGGCATACATTGTCCAGTCCCTTCTAGCAACAAGGTGACATGCCTGTTTACCTGGCGACATCATGTCTGGTCCCACAGCAATTAGATGTCACTCTTGTGAGACAGAGTCACAACCCCTGAGCCATCTCTCCAGCCCTCTTGACTTTTCTTTGTTAACCAGAATGTATATGTTTTACATAATCCTGTAAAGAATTTGGTCCTGCTCTTCTTTGATGTTTTCCTGAATTTGGCCCTGCTTCTTGATTATAAAACCCATGTATGTTACAATAAAGTTGGCTTGGATGATAAGAGGACATCTGACATCCAAGGCCCCCTCCTACCGAAAGCCTGAAACTTTTAATTCCTACGACTCCCACTTCAGTTTCTTGCGTTTTAGGTCGGGGTTCATGCTGGTTCATGGGCCCGGACAGGGGCTTGGCTCATGAAACTCATTGCACCTTGTGACACAACATAGAGCAATCACTTAGTCTATGTTGGCTTATTTAGATTAAACTAACAAAGATTCAGCCCGAAGATCAGGCCAACTCTTCCAGTAACTTGGTTCACAAAGGCATCCAAAGTTAGGATGCTTCATCAATTTTGTAACTTCTAGCTATCCACAATTATTGGTGTTCTAGTTGCCTAAAAATATCTACCTCCAAATAAGCAAACCTGATTTCCCCCAGAAAAATATGAAAGCCCCAAATTAAGAATCTCACGTTGGAGTTCTTTTCATTCAATTTACTTTCTCCTGCCTTGCTGAAGATGCTGTTGGAGCTGCAAGAGATGGTGGTACAGCTTTTTAATTTAGATTTGGAGACTGATTGTGCTGGGCCTGGTTTTCATCCATTGGTGACAAAAGTTCCCTGCACTCACAAAAACCCTCTTAGCTATTCTAGAGTACACTTCCTCCTCATGTTATAAACACTGATAAAATGGACAGATGCATGTAAATTACTGATTCATAATATGCTTGGAGTGGAGAAGCAGTGAATATCTATGATTAAATTCAGACTTGGGCACAGAGACCTTTGACAGAGGACTGGAGAGGGCACAGCTATTAAAGGAGTGACTGTTTTGGTTCTCTTTGGAATATGTTAGTTTTATGTTCAGATCAAATTCTGGAAGTTTCTGCTTTTGACAGCTGTCTCAAGCAGTTATTTATTTACTTATCTAAATAAATTTTAGTTAGTTAAAATAATAATTATTTTTATTATCATAAAAAATAAAAGAGGGTTTCAGGCATGCTAAGCACAAACATTATCACTAATCTGCATTCCCAGACTTAGACACGAATCACTCTGGACTCCTTACCTGGAGCATCCATACCACCCTCAGGATTTTCTGCTTCCGAGATGCACCCCTGGCAGTTGCATGCCATCTTGGTCACTCCTGCTTTACTCTTACACTAGGCTACTGTTGTAGTCTGCTAACTCTACTGCCCTTTGTGGGCCATGACATAATTACGGGGAGTCTAGAGTAGCTAACTTGGGTAGCTTGCTCTTTGCTTAAGTAGATTGTGGATTCCCATCACACTTAGAAGAAATCCAAATGCTTCCCTTGTCCAGTCCCTGAGCTTGTCTTGGGTCTGTCCATTCACTCCATTTAAATCTCATAGACCTTGTTTCTGTCCTTGGATATGACAATCTCATCAGTGATGTAATGTCCTTTTCTAGTGAATTTTTCATTGTTCCTTTTTGAAGCCTCCTCCTCAGACCATCTACCTTGTATGTTGTATTTCATCTCTTTCTTTCATGTTATATTACTTTTGGAAAGCAACATGATCTTTTTCAGTTGTTCCTAGCCTGCTTGGAATGTAAGTCTTGAGCTCATGTATGATGTCTGATCAGTAAATGTTTGGTACAAGGGCTGGTGTGTTAAGGATACTCAAGTACTTATTGTATAGAAATATAATAGCAATACTATCATAATCTCTTTTGGGTGAAATACTACAGAAGGTGGAAAGTCTTGCACAGTCTTCACAACACTAAGAAATGCAAAGAATCACCTACCAAATACAGTAAAGGAAGTTGCTCTCATATTTTATCTGAGCACACAACATTTTTGGGGTGGATATATGAAAAGTAGCTATGCACTGGACACAATTTTAGAAATACATTCTTTACTGAATAAAGATAGTAGTAAGACCACTTGCATATATTAGGGCATATGTTATGAGTGATAAAAAATGTATTCCACCTTTTGAAATGAACCCTGTTATCACTTTTTGGAATTAAGACACTGAAGCCACTTATCATGAGACTGCTATTTTGGAGCAAAACTACTTTAGTTATTTATTGGCTTACCATCACAGGATGGGTGTGTCCCTGGGAAGCAGACGACCTAGTAAAGGGCGTTTTCTAAAGATGAAGGCTTTGACAGAGGATAGGCTAAGACAGGGCATGGAATGAACAGGCCTGGAGTGAGTTATAGGAACTAAATAATATTGGGGTGAGTGGGTCCTTGAAGGAGAGACCCAGCAGGAGGACTGGGGTAACAGGCTTGGGAGAAGGCTGTGGAAGCAAAGTCTCTGACCACCACTTTGAATTGCTTCTCTCCATCAGTTTTCTTGAAAAAACTTGATAACATAGGTCTTGATATTCCCACTGAAGGCGCCTAGCTCTGGAAATATTCTAACTGGGTGGCTGTTTTATAGCTAGGCAGTATTGAGGGCCTGCTTCCTGTCTTTGGTGTAAACATTCATTGACTAGTTATCCAAACTTTCCCCTGAACTCTGAATTATAAGTAATAGGGATAAAAGGGAAAAATAGTATTATGATATGTCTTTATATACATTCCATATATATGTATATACACATATGCATACATATTATATGTATGTGTGTGTATGCCTTGTACTAGAAAAGCATCAGTTCTGGATTTCATCTTCTTACTCTTACTCTTGCTAGACATTGTAACTCCTCAGTTTGTTAAGTCCATGCTCAAGTGGAAGCTTAGAATAGATCTGGGAGGCACTTTGTTGGTTCCCCAAATCATAACTAGTTTTGGTAAGGACATTATGAAGGCTGAATTACAGCCTTCAGAATTAAAATCAAGTGTTTCTAAGATTTTTATCAGTGACCATCTCTTGCCATTTTCTTCTATTGAAGGCAAATTTTGTAAGTTTTTTTGTCCAATCAACATATATAACTAAGAATCTGGTTTTCCTACTGGGAGAGTTTCTGTTTAACCTAAAGTATAAATATATTGTCCTTAATATATTTATTCAGATAAATGATATGTAAGATAAAAGGAATTTTGATATTAAAAGAGCTATAAGACCCAATGCATATTGGAATACCAGGTTAGGAAAATTATATACGATAAATCATAAGAAATGATAAAATCGCAGGAAATGATAAAAGTTCTTATGGTGAAGTTCTATTTTTAGTTATTATTTCAGGCATATATATATAGGGAGGTTTTGAAGGGCAATAGGGTTTGATCTAGTTGCTTAATAACTGCCTGAAGCTGTTAAACATACATATCCCCTCATTCTCATACATGTTCACACACCATATATGTGAACATTTTTCTTTTAGAGGTTGAGTTTAAAGGGGGGCATTCCTGAGATACTTTTCACAGATAATTAGCATAATGAATAAAATGTTTATTATTTTCCAAAGATAGCAAATAATTGAGGGTAATCCCAGCCTAGTCCAACAGAGGTTCCAAAAATACGCTAAATGTCAAAGTTTGAATGATTGAGAAAAAACAAATGCCAGGACTTCCTTTCTGACCATTCTCACAAAAAGATGGTTTTATTAGCTGCTTTTCCCAGCAGAAGAAATCCTTCATTACACAAGCTGTGTTTATTACTGAGAGTTGACCTTTGTTTTCATGAAGAATTGAAGAAAGAAAGGACTTCAATGTCTCATGGTGTTTAAAGAGAGCCAAGAGACAGATTGTGGATGACTGAAGAGGGGATCAAGCTGGAAAATCAATCAGAAGCTGAAGTTGAGGAATCAATGGCTGAAAGAAGCACCCACAAGTTGATTTTGAAAGAAGAAAGGAAGACATTGCAAATCTGTACTTGCCATCAGCTTTTACAGATGGAATCACAGGAATTTCGGGCACATTGTATATAGCCTTTTTAACAATAAGGGATCACAGTAAAAGTTAAGACCTGAGGAAAGAGAAGACAAACATTTGTCATGTTTTACCATGATGTGCTGGAGAGCAAAAGAGAACAGGGTTTTAGAAAAGGCAACAGAGTGGAGTTCAGATAATGAGTTAATCAGAATGTGGATATGAAAGAAGTCATCGCCAAGAAGTGAAGAAACAGTTTATGTTTTTCTTTTTAAATTTGAACAAGCAGGTTTGCATTTTAAATAAGCACTTGATTTTAGAATAGTTTTACATGTTTAAAGGTTACAAAGATGGCGCTTATGTGCCCCAATTTCCTCTGTTGTTAAATCTTAGTAGTGCAAATTCATTGTGATGAACCAATACTGATACATTATTATGACCCGAGGTTCACAGTTCCTTAAGCTTTCTCGTGATACCCCTTTTTCTATTCTGGGGTGGCAAGAGGTTTGGCTATTATGTTTTTCTTGGTTGTGACAGTTTCTCAAAGGGTGTTTTTGACTACCTGAAGTTGTTATATGGGATCAAGGATCTGAACTCAGGTCCTTCTGCTTGCGAGAAAGTTTAACCTCTGAACCATCTCTTTAGCCCACACGTCCTTTAGTAAATTCATATTGTTGTAGTTTTAGCAAATTCATATTGTTGCAGCTTTAAAAAATTTCAAGAAGTGCTTTGTTTCTGAGCTGCAGGATGCTTTATACTAATATTATACATCTCCTATCTCAGTCTTGGAACAAGCCATTTCTCCAAGGAACCTTGGTTCTCCTAAAGATAGTTGTCATGGTTTGAAATGTGAATTGTTCCCTATAGGCTCATGTGTTTTAATCTTTAGTTATTTGGGAAAGTCGTGGCACTTTTAGGAGGTGAAGCCTTGTTGGAGGAAGACAGTCACAGAGAGGGAGTCTTGAGGTTTGTTAGCCCCGCCCTGCCTCAGTTGATAAGTTTGCTTTTGTAGGTGGAAGTTTTGCAGTTTTCAGTCTCCATGATGGACATGACTTAGATCACCTCCAGTTTCTGCCAGCCAGTCATGCTTTTTCTGACATAATGAACTGTATCTCTCCTCTGGAACCATAAACTGAATAAATCTCTCTTTCTCCCCTTAAGTTGTTTGATCCTCAGTGTATCTCACATGTTGGCTGGAACAGCACCTTTTAAAATTATTAACCCACATTAATTGTGCAGATGACTGCATTTCTCTGTGACACTTCCACACACACACACACATATCATACTTTATCTAAAGCCACCTCTCTCTTGCCCCTCCTTTTCTTCCCTCTCCTATGGTCTTATCCCCCTTCCTGTTTTTGTCTTTTCTACTTTCATATCTGTTTTTTTGTTTGCTTTCAGTTTACATATTTAAAAAAAATAACAGTTGTCTGAGTCTGGCTTATTTTCCTTAATATGAAGACTTCCACATTATATTCCTGTATCTTTCCTGTAAATGACAAGACTTAATTTTTCTTTATCGCTGAATGATATTCTAATGTGAATGAACATCATTCTTTCTTTTCTTCATCTAACAGTAGACACTTAGACTGATTCTATATCTTGGATATTATGAATAGTGCTCTGATGAATATGGGTATGCAGATGTATCAACTGTAGGCTGCTCTGGGTACATACCTAGGAGTTATAGACTGTAGTATATAAAAATAGTAATTCTATTTTTAACTTTTCTGAGGAGTCTCAACCTTATTTTCCATAGCAGTCTTTATTAGTCAGGGTTCTGTAAAGTCACAGAACCAACAGAATTAATATATAAAAAGAGAATTTATTGGATTGGCTTAAAGATACCACCTACATAGTTCAACAGTGGTTGTCAGTAGTTGCTCAGTAAAGCAGTCCAGTAGGAGGCTGAAGGCTGGAGGATTTCTGGAGAGTCTTCAGTCACCTTGAAGAATTGTTAGACTGGAGGGTTAGAGGACCAAAGAAACTGGGTGGCAGGAGGGAAGATGAGTTTGCAGCACAGTCGTGTTTTATAGTTTCTTTTATCTGGTCTGCTACTGGAAGGTTCCATCCAGATTGACAGTTGGTCTTTGCATTGAAAATATTGATCCAGATAAACTCTTCAGGTGGTCTGGCAGCTGATTTCTTAGTCAACTCCAGGTGTGGTCAAGTTGACAACCAGGATTAACTATCACATAGCTGTACTAGTTTACCGTCCCATCAACAGTGTATAAGGGTTCATTTTTCTCCATGTCCACACTGGCAATTTTATTTATTATTATTATTATTGTTATTATTATTGATAATTGCAATTTAAACTATGTTGAATTAGAATCTCAATTTAGTTTTGAGTTTCAGTCTCCGATGGCTGAGGATATTGAACATTTTTACATAAATTTATTGGCCATTTGTATTTCTTTTTTTGAGAAATTAGACTTCAAATTAAAGAAAATCCTCAAATAATGAGAGAGTAGCAATAGCAACAACAATAACAACAACAAAACCCATGATAAGCAAATGCCAAAGTGGAACTAGATGTGGAAGCACACATCTGTAATCCCAGTGCTTGGAAGAAAGAGACAGGAAGATTGCTACAAGTTCTAGGTACAAAGGTCTGCATAGTGAGTCCTCTCTTGAATAAAACGAAACAAGAAAACAATACAAGAAGATGAAAATTAACAGGTTGCCAAACATATCTAAAGAACCAGATAGCATTTTAGAGGCAACTCTGTCTCTATCAGATAATACAAAATCTGTCATGTAAATATCAATGAAAAGAAGAGGATTTTTAAAATAGAAGTGTTTGCAAATAAAACGTGTATATTTGGTCTATGGGGCCATGATTATCAACCTTTGAATAATACCAATGAAAGTCAAATAAGAAATGATTTATATGAGACAAACATAAAGTATAAAAAATATTAAAAGTACATGTGGCAGAAAAGCCAAACTCATTGAAAATGGAACTGAAACACTGAAAGATTCAGAGATTAGGTGAATGACTTTAAGTGACTTAAAAATATGTGTTCCCTTTCTCTTTAGTGGGAGGACTGGATGAATATATCTGAGCTATGTATCTAAATTTGATGATCAAGTGATTGATCTATCAGCTATCAGCAAATAGAAAGAGAATGTTCATACAGTATTAGTTTTATACCTTTTTCTTCCCAGATTGAGATCTTGACACTTGTTTTCTTTGAGTTATTCTTTGCATAAAGTTTGATATGGTCCTAAGATACACCGATTAGGTATTACATTTTGTATTGATGCAAAACATTCTTTTAACTTGGGTTTCCTGAATACCTCAAAGGCTAATGGCTCAGACTTTGCATGGGAAAGGGGGTTATTGCATAAATCTGACACGGAATGCAAGATTTTCATGCATATGTGAACGTGATCCAAAGTTCTTATCAACATCTCATATGCATGCTCCGTGTACTAGTTAGGCATTAGTTCAGTTGTATGTAGTAGAAAACCTGGGGTAAATAATAGTGGAAGAGACAAGAAGGAGGCTGACTCCCATCTTGTGGCAGCAGAAGAGGCCATCAGAAGTTGATTTGTTGATCTCAGAGTGTCTTTATGGATCATCCTGCTGTCTTTCTCTACATGTGATTCTCATCCTCAAGATCACTGTGGCTTCATTGACTGTCTTCAAGGAGCTTTCAAAGAAATTCTGCACACTTTTCTATGTGTGTATCACTAACAGATGCTGGCTGAATCCCTGAATAATGCAGGACCAAGTGAATGATCAAAATGAATATTGGAGTGTTGGAAGTCAGAAGTCAAAAATTAATTTCACCGTGTGAAAGTTTAGATGTTAGCAAACAGTTACGCTTAACTATTGATATGAGAGAGTACCCAGAGGCAAACGACTTAAGGGAGAAAGAGAGATTCATTTAACTTACAGTTCCAGAGGGGAAAACAGATTTTCACCACGGAAGCAGCATGGCTGCCTGGCCGAAGCTGGACACAGGCTACATCACACCCATCTGAGAGGCTGAGGCTGGATTCCTGGAAAATTTCTCTTCTTCTGTGGTTCCTTTGATCTATCTAGGGCTGATCGTTATATTATCCAGGTAATCTCCTCAGGTGGTTTCAGCTGATCTTGCCAAGTGTGGTCTCAGCAAATCTTAGTTAATGCCAGGTATGTCAAGTTGACACCCAGGATTAACTATCACACAGGGATGATTTCTTCAGAGGTTTGGCTTTCAGTATCTGCTTATGTACCTTGGCTTGTGGCTCCTTCCTTCATTTGCACAGTGGAAAATTCCAGATTCAACTTCAGTCCTCATATTGCTTTCTCTGCTTCTACCTCCTCTACAACATCTGTCCACATGCGTCTTAGAAGGATCGTTGTGATTAACAGGACTCACCTGGATGGCATGGGGGGTCTGTACCTCAAGATTTTTAACAAAATGGCATCTTCAAGATCCCTTTTTCATGTATCTTTTTGTTTCTGAAACATGATACTCCTCAAGTAGATATGGGTCCTATTCCCCACATTTCCAGGTTTCAGGGAAAAAGACATCTTTTGAGTCAGAGACATATTACACCATGAAAACTACCCTCTGAGCACATCTGCTACAAATCTGTTAGACATGTTGGTATCTACAGAGGGCTGCAGAAATTTCTATTAAATCACTGTATGTTTATGCTTGAATTGGATTATAGGAATTGACATTGAGGAAGTAGAACTTTTCCATCTTCTGTTCAGGAAAAATTAAATTTATCAATTTCTTTAACACATACTATGTGTCACATACTGTTTAACTTCCTCTCCTCCAAACTTGTTTTCTCTCAAAAATGAAGTAATGGCTGATTTAATTTTCTTTCCAAGACTTACATTTAGAAATATCCCTTCAAATCAACCAATTCCCACATCATTATTCACATATGTCAAGACTCAAATTCAAAATGCCCCTTCCTTCCTTCCTTCCTTCCTTCCTTCCTTCCTTCCTTCCTTCCTTCCTTCCTTCCTTCCTTCCTTCCTTCCTTCCTTCCTTCCTCCCTCCCTCCCTCCCTCCCTCCCTCCCTCCCTCCCTCCCTCCTTCCTTCCTTCCTTCCTTCCTTCCTTCCTTCCTTCCTTCCTTCTTTCCTCCCTCCTTCCCTCCCCCTTCTTCCTCCCTCCCTCCCTTCTTTCCTCCCTTCTTTTCTCCCTCCTTCCCTCCCCCTTCTCCCTCCCTCCCTCCCTGCTTTCCTCCCTCCCTCCCTGCCTCCCTCCCTCCCTCCCTTCCTTCCTTTCCTTATTATTTTCTTTTACACACAGTCTCACTATGTAGTCCAGGGTGGTCTTGAATTTACCATCCTCTTGATGCAGGATCCCCAAGTGCTGAGATTATAGGCATGAACTACCGAGTCTGGTTCGTCTGTTCTCTTTAGATGCTGAGTATCTTGCCATGTTGCTTCTCTGAGCTCTGCTCAGCTCCCCTCCGATTCATTCTCACCATGCAGAGAGATCTTTTAAAAGTGAAAATCTAATTATACCACTTTTCTTCTCAAAACATCTCCATAGGTTTCTGTTGATCTTGGTATAAAACCTTGTTTTAAATAAACTTCTCTTGTCGAACAAATCTTCCTTTTCATTCCCTTGAAAGTGCACATAAGATCTTGCTTGCCTTTGCACCTTCCCACAGACTGTGCCCTCTGTCTGGAAGGGTTAATCCTCCCTTTGGTAAACCTCTCATTCAAAAAGTTGGGGCAGCTACTCCGCACACTAGGGAGGATCTAGGGATTTTATACATTCTTTGTAATTTTTTCCTCTTTATTGTACTCATCAGAACATTGTTCAAATAGTTAAAGGTAGTGTTGGAATTAACATTCATCTTTCCCTCTAGATTAGAAGTAGTACAGGGGACCCCCTTCCAGAACATGAGTTCTTTACATTGTGCCTTACGTTGTATTTATTGCATACTAGGACTCAGCCAGTGGCTGTAGAATTGGTGATGGGAACAATTCTCAGGTATCAGCAAAACACATGGAACAATGAAAAGCAACACCAAGATATCTTTTTTTTTTTTTAATGGACTAGTACCACAAAGCAGAGCTGTCTACTAATTGTGCACATTAGCTTTATAGAGAGTGAGCCACTTTTCTTTTTGTGGCTAGTGTCACTGCTGGATCATTGGTTCTCAAACTCATACAGTTTCCGAATCATCTGAATGGCCTGTTAAAGTCCTTGGCTTCATTTTCAGCTTTTGATTTATGCCTTATAGTGCATGAGAATCTTCATTTCCTAGGAGTTTCTGGGTCATGCTTCTGCTGATGGTCAGGTCACACTTGGAGATGCATTGGCATTGACTCTGAGCCAATCTATTTGATAGGCAAGTCCATCCCTTTGTAGGAAAGAAATAATTTGCTCAGTTCAGTGGCTATGCACAGGGATAAGAGTAAGTTTGAAAGCATCTGTGAAGTGACCTGCTCATAGCTATTTCCTCCAGGTCCCCATCCTTTCTTTTCCTGGGGATTTTCAAAAACTAAATAAAGGAATCAGTAGCAGTAAAAAACCAATTTGAAAACTTGATGAATAAAATCTCGGTACCCAGAAATATACTATATTTACAATTTAGTTTTCAGTCATAGTCAGGTTG
Source organism: Typhlomys cinereus (assembly GCA_023101885.1). Taxonomy (NCBI): domain Eukaryota; kingdom Metazoa; phylum Chordata; class Mammalia; order Rodentia; family Platacanthomyidae; genus Typhlomys; species Typhlomys cinereus. The sequence goes on along the minus strand of JALPQD010000042.1, from coordinate 9,450,423 downwards.
GTTCATACATGTAAACTGGATATGCATGTAGATCAGCATCAAACTTTACCTCATTTTTAAAAATTTGTGTAAGCAGTTGGCTTGCTGAATCTGAATATGTCTGGGTGTATAGCTTCCAGTTTGAATTTCATGGCCCACAGTTTGGTTCTGTGGAGTCACACTTCGGTTTGTAATTGAGCACCTGAATAAATGTGTTTTTGCATCAAACAAGACAAGCAAACAAAAACACCTCTGGGCTAAAAGGAATTGAATGCTTGCTATCCCTCAGTGCCATGAACTCAAACTCCCACTTGCCATTACATGTATCCAACCAGCAGGGTGCAAATCAACCATCACACATTTCTCTGCTGGGGGAGCAGTGTGCATTCCTGTGTGATCAGAAGTGCACTGCAAGCGAAACTTAGCCAGCTGCTATTCCAAAGCCATAATTCTCTTAGGAAAGTGAGAAGAAGAAAGTGCCTTTTAAAACAGAACTAACCAAAAAGAAACAGGTGCACAAATAATCATAGATTATTAGATATGGAAGAGAGAGTTGGAGCCAACTGATCTAATCTCCTTATGTTACAGAAAGGAAAGCAGCAGAGAGGCTAGTTCTCCTGCCAAAGTCCTTGAACTGATTAGGAACAGACCCAGAATTGGAATTCAAGTCTCGCATCTCTTGGGCAGATGGTACTGACATGTTGTTTTCTACTCTTTTATCATATGAAACACTTATGTTGGTTGTGTTCAAGGTCATCAAAATAGGCTATATCTCTAAGGTTTTGTTGGTTCTGTTGAGAGAGAAACATATCCAGGCATTCCTAGCAGTGGAAAGCAGGAAAACCTATAGAGATCTCACTTTTGTCTCTTTATATAGAACCAGAAAGTCAGATTTCAAGCCTGTATAAGGAACACTAGGATTAGAGTAGGACAATGGGATGCTAGCATTAAAATTGTTTTTACCTCTCATATTCTTATTCCTTACTCTTTTGGATCTTTGATCAAATGTTCAATTTAGCATGTAGTGTCAAGTTGATAATTTTATTATAGTTCTTTGCCTGTAAAGATGAGAAACTCAAGACTAACACATATTAAAGGAAATTATTTTAAAAGTATACAACAATTTGCATCATGTATTCAAGGATAAAGAATGATGTGCTACCAAACACAAAGAGGATTGGAGTGAAAGTGTTCTCAGAAAGCCCCATAGTCAGTCAGTAAGCCACGACTGTTTATTAAATACCTGCTATAAATCAAATACGTGGGGACACAGGACCAAAATTGTCAAAGACATTGTCTCAAAAAGCTTACTCTAGCAATGAAGTAATGATTTGAAGCGCTCGGAAGTGCTGAGAGATGAAATAGAGAGATGTGGTAGATGGCAATGGAGTAGGGTATTTGCAATGGGACAGGTGGACAGGGATGCCTCTCTGAATTCACAACTGACTGTAAGAGGAAAGCAGGTATGTGAAAATGTGAGGAAGACACTCCCAAGTAGAGGAACTAGAAAGTGCAATGACTCAGAAACATAAGTAAACTCAAATTTTTTAAAGAATAGAAGCAAGACTGATACAGTCTAAAGGCAAAAGCCAAAGTACACAGAGGAGCTTACTGAAGGGGTCATGCAACCTCTTCTAAGCCTGTGCAAAAGTTTATATTTTAATTTGAGTGATGTAGAAATCCATTAAAATGGTAAAATGGGATAGTAACTATCACTATTCATAGAACTGTAGTTTAAAGGCTGTTGCAATCATTCTGTGAGAAATGATGATGGGATCATGGTGGAGAAATATTAAGGGCTCATCAGGGTTAGAAAAACTTCTGAAAGTAGAACTCATGAGATGTGCCATTGGCTTAGATATGATTTGTGAAGGAATGAAAGGAATTAGAGATGACTGGCAAGATTTTTAACTTGAGTGCTATTTATTGAAAATAAATAGATTAGGAACATGTGACATATGGAATAAAAAATTCTCTGACCAGGAGAAGGAAAATTAGTAACTAGAGAAAGATATTTAATAGGGAATTTTTTCAGTATCAAAATTTTATTTTCACCTAGTTATACAAAGGCTCAATAGGTACCCCCTCCATCTCCATACCCCATCCCCTTCCTCTTCCCTTCCCTTCTGTTGTTCTTCCATCCCACTCTCTCCTCTTTCCCTCTCTCTCACCCCTCTTTCCTCCCCCCCTCCTTTCTTGGTATTTCCTGTTTGCTCCCTCCCATCCTCCAGAATATCTGTTTACATGGGCGCTGAATTTCTACACTAGTGAGGGTTCAGGACTTAGTGGCATAGCTTGGGGCCTCTTTTTGGGTTGCCCACTAATATGGGAACTCTGTTATATCTGTGTAACCCCTTGCCTCTAAGGATCCTCCTGCCTGAAGCCTTCTCCCCTGAGATCTGTGCTAAACCTGGGGCTTATGGACCTATCAGCCATTGGGCAGGTCAGGCAATGTCGAACCACATTGTTACAATATCCTGGCTGCTACTGCCCAGATTTGAGTGGGTTATCTTCCCTATCCATGGTTTACTCCTCATCTTTAAGCTCTTACAGTTTGCTGCCTCCTCTTCCACAAAGTTCCCAGGTGAACATTTGGTGTTATGAATTATAGTTGGTTGTTGTTTTCAGTTTTGCTGTTCTGCACTGCTCTTGGCTACATCCTGATTGGGTATTGAGGTCATCTCCAAACCAAAGATAAAACACTATTTAAATGAAGGTCTTAATATAAGAAGAGGCTTAAAGATAGATGGAAGAATAGAAGTAGGATTCAGTAGTGAGTGGGGTTGATCACCCGGTTGCTGGTTGTTCATCCCCTGCTAGCTCCTAACCTCTCCCTGACTGAGGAGCGCAGACCTAATAACAGGAAGGGAAGTGAGAGTGAGCTGTGTCAGATGCCTTGCTACTTACATGCAGTTCATGACTGTGGCCTAATTTCACTATTGAAGTGTCTTTTGTCTCCTTTTTTTTGAGGTCTTCTTTCTCCTTTCCTGCTAGTTTTAATCCTCTGTGGTTATAGTGGGTGTTGTAGAGATTTACATTTGAAAATGTCATTAAGTGTATTTGGAAGTAGGATCCACTTATAAGGGAGTACATATGGCATCTAACTTTCTGTGCCTGGGATACATATAATTCCTTCTAATTCTCTTCATTTACTGGCAAATTTCATTAATTCATGTTTGATGGCTGTGCCACATTTTTATTATCCATTTGTCAACTGTTGGGCATTTGGGTTGATTCCCAAAATAGCTGAATTTGCAATGTACTTGTGTCACTGTAGTGAATTGATGCATTTTGGGGAATTATTCCCAGTAGTGGTATAGCAGGGTCATAAGGCATTTCAATCCTTAACTTTTTTGGAAACTGCCATACTGACTTCCAGATTGGTTGTACAGGAATGTATTTCAACCAGCAATGTATGAGATCTACGCTCTCTCCACATCCTCTCCAGCATTTGGTGTTATTTGTATTGTGTATTTTCATCAACCTGACCTGGGTGAAATAATATCTTAGGGTAGTTTTGATTTGTATTTCCCTGATTGCTAGGGATGTGGAACATTTTTAAAGGTATTTGTTAGACATTTCAATTTCATCCCTGAAAAAGTTTCTTTTAAGTTCCATGGCCCATTTTCTATTTTGGCTATTTATCTGCTTGGTGTTTAATTTTTTAAGTTCTTCGTGCACTCTGCATATTTGACCTCTATCAGATGTGTGGTTAGTGAGTATTGTGTTTTTTGTGAAAATGGGTGGAGACCTAATAGTTTGCATTAGTCCTTAGAACCAGGAACAGGTTTTCCTGAAGGACTTCAGTAAGGTCCAAGGTTGACTTACAATGAGAATTTTGCAAATAGGTCCCAGGATAAAATGTGAAAGGTGCTGGAATTAAAAAATGCTGGGAAATGGCAAAACTTTTAAATATCCAGAGGCATTAGTTCATGACTAAGGGGCCAAGTCACTGACACTGTGTTTTGGCTTTATTTTTTTATTCAGCATTTATTAAGCATTTTGCATGTGCTGGGTCTCACGTATCAGGCAGTTAGGGATATAAAACAAAATACAGAGAAGTAAAAATCCTGAGAACTGCCCCTCCCTTTATACAGGCCAGACAGATTTGCTGTCTCCTCCCAGGGGCCTGCTGGGGAGATGGCTCAGAGGTTGTGGTGAGATGGGTTTTCTGAAAGCAGCAGATTGATGGGCTGTGATTTCTAATCCATGTTTGTCTTTTGATTGGTGAATTAATTCCATTGACATTTAGGGTTATAATGGAGAAATTACTGTTGATTTCTGATCTTCTTTTGTGTTTAGTGGCTTTCATGTGTGGATTACTTAGTTTGGAGGTTGTGATGATATTATACTTCTCTTCAGTCCTCTTGGATATGGTTGTTCGTTTCTTCAAGTTTGAGTATCTTTTCTAGCATTTTTTGAAGGCCTGGTTTGGTGATCACATAAGCTTTCAACTTCTCTTTATAGCAGAAAATTTTTCTTTCGCCCTCGATTATACTGATAGTTTTGATGGGTCAGCTCAGATTGACATTTGCGCTTATTGAATACTTGAAGTACATCTCTCCAAGCTCTTCTGGCTTTTACTGTTTCCATTGAAAAATCATTTGTTATTTTAATAGGTTTACCTTTAAAAGTGACTTTTTTCTTTTTTCTTTTTTAACATTTTTTAATATTATTTCCGCTCATACAAACTTAATAGGTACACCGGTTCCCTCCCTCCCTCCTCCTCTCCTCTCACCCCCTGCTCCCCCTCCCCTCACCCCTCCCTCCCCATCTCCCAGTGCCTTCCCTCCCCCAAACCCCAGAGAATCCTTTAATGTGCATGCCAGACTCTCCTCTGAGCCCTCCTCTCTGATGAAGTACAAGGACCCAGTTGCATTTCCCTGAACCCTTTCCTGTGTTCCCCTTAAGCATAGGAATATTTCTGTGGCTGTCAATCCCTTGCCTCCAGGGATCTTGGTGCCTTTAGCAAATGCTAGACTTTGTGGGGACAATAGTGTGTGGGACATTGCGCCAGGCATGCAAAGTCCAATTATGATTGCTTCGGTCCTAACTTGTGTGGAGTATCTTACATATCATTGCTCCTCCCATCCTTGTGCTCTTACACTCTTACTGCCCCCTCTTCCGCAAATTTCCCTGAATTTCAGAATGGGGAGAGATTAGGCTGGCCTAGTTCTAGGTGGTTGATATAGAGTCTCTGAAGTTCTGGATTATGGTTCGTTGATTATCTTTTGCAGTTTTGCTGCTCCTGCAATGCCCTTCACTCCATTCTGATGGGTATTGTATTTCACCTCTGGCCAGAGATAAAAAACTGTTAAACTAGAGTCTTGTTATAAGAGTATATTCAAAGGTAGATGTAATAAAAGTAGGAAACCACAGTGAGAGAGGGGTCAATCACCCATTTGCAAAATGGTTACTTTTTTTCTGCCAGACTATATGCTCTCCCCTTCTGGTGAGATCACACCCCCTCAGTTGTAAATGATTAGGAACGAAAAGTCTGTGAACTTAACCAGATGTCTCATTGCTTACTTGCAGTCCTTGATGGAGGCCTATTTTCTCTGCTGTAACATGGTCCCCTCTCTCCTTGTTTCTGGTGTGGCCCTCCTACCCCATCTCTCCTGTTCATAATCCTAGCAATTACTGTAGGTATTACAGAGATTTATCTTTGAGTGAAAAGTGACTTTTTTTTCTTTTGAAGCTCTTAGCACATTCTCTTTGTCTTGTATGTATAAGGTTTTGACTATTATTTGTTGTGGCAAGTTTCTATTTTGGTCATATCTGTTTGAAGTGCGATATGCCTCTTATATTTGGATGGGACTCTCTTTCTTTATGTGGAAAGGTTTCTTTTGTGATAATTTAAAACTTTCCTTGGGTGTTGTATTTTGGGTATCTTGTTCTGGTATTCCATGAATGTGCATATTAGGCTTCTTCATGTCTCATAACTCTTGAATATTCCTCTCAATTATCTTTTTGGCTTTAACAACCTCTTTGGTTGAACAGGTTAGTTCCTCCATTTTGTCTTTAAGATCTGATATTTATTCTATTTTCTGCTTTATTAATTCTGCTGATAAGACTTTCTGTTGTGTTCTAGGTAGAAGATAGCTTGTCTTTTAGTTCGAATTTAATCTCTGCTTGAGATTGTTTTAACTGCTCTATGCCTATTTTTGTTTCTTCACCTCCTTTTCTCATCTCATCCAAGTGCCTGTTGTGTCCCTGTTCAAACTGGTTGATGCGGTTATTTAACTTCTCCCAGATTTCTTCTTTCATTGTTTTGATCATAATAAAGATCAGGCTTTGAAAATCATTATCTCCAGTATGGCTTTCTTGGCTATTTTCTCTGAGTTTTTCTGGTTGGATTCCATCATTTTGGGGTTTATACTTTTTGTAGGACATTTGTTGTCTTGTTTTTTTTCCTTATGTATTTGCATTGTGACTTGGGCATTTTGACGGGTCCATATTAGACAGTGTTACTACACTTAGCAGTTATTGCTAATGTTTGTCTAGGAGTTGGATGTCTGTCTGGCATTCCTTGGTGTTGTTTCCTAGATGAGGCTATAGGATTGTGAGCGTATCAATTAAGGTGGGTTTAGTAGACAGGGATCGAAGATTAGTATGGTAGTGCAATTTTAACTTTTACTTCCTTGGTGATATGTGAGGGTGAATGGTTGTCTTTGAAGTTGTATGGGTTTTTGGGTGGGCTATATGGAAATCTTAAACTAAGGTGACTATTGAGAGTAATAGAAAGGTAAAAGGGGTTTATTTATCTTAGAGCTGAAAGTGAAGATTCTCTTTTGTTTGATGGGATTTTTGAAGACCTCAGTTGTATGATATTGGTTTGCTTGCCCGTTGCTTAGGTTTTCTCTGGACTCTGTTAAATTCTTGAAAAGTTTTAAAGTTCTATAATGATTAGATGACATTAGAATGGGTAGGTGGTTGAGACCTGGGATGGAAAAGATGAATAGGAAAATTTTTTTTTAAAGTTTTTTTGTTATTTATTTATTAATTATTTTTTTGTGTCTGTCTCTATTTGTATTAGAGGGCACTGTGTGTGCCTGTGGTGGCCCAAGGATGACTTCAGAATCACTCTGGATTCCTTCTACATCCTATTTGCTTTGCTCTGGAATTTCCCAGGCTCTGCTCCAGGATCAGAAGCATAGTTTGCCACCATTTCTGCCTGGCATTTTACATTCAGATCTGGAATCTGAACTCAGGACCTTTTGCTTGTAAGGCAGGAGCTTAACACCTGAGCTATCTCTCTGTCCCTGAATAAGGAAAAGTTTAACATGAGAATTGACAAATAAGATACCAGAATATGCTTGAAGCCAGGAGACAGAATTGAGACTAGAATAGAGTCTTAGGCTGAATCCCACGAAAGCAATGTCAGCAAAGGAGACAATGAAAGGGTCTGGAGAAAGTAGGAGGAAGAAATGCACAGTCCATTAAACTCTGCTGAAGTGAATCCTTTGGATTGAGGAGAAAACAGGAAGCAGAGTTGTGCAGCTTAAAAGGGTAGGCAAGTTCTCTGAAGAACTGAGATGTATTGGTCACTGAAGGAGGATGTGGGGCAATAGGACTGACGTGGAGTACGGCTACCCTGAGGCAGATTTGAACACTAGTGTGCATAATCCAGCACAAAGGGGAGAAGGAAGAACCTAAGAGAAAAAGAGTCATAATGCAGGGATTAAGCTTTTGTGAAACTGAAGCGTTGGCATCCATAACCCAGTGGGGAAAGTTTTCCTTAAAAGGGGTGGAGGCAATTCTTCCTCTAAAATGAGAAGGAAAAAGGCTGTGTGGGCATAGATGCACTTAGAATGATAGGCTCACAGTGGGAAATGAGATCATTCTTATCTGATTGCATGTATTTTTACTGTAAGGTGTGCGGAATGCTGAGCTCCTCATTTTTCCATTTTGCAGGTTATAGAGACAGCACTTGGCTTTTCTGTAACTTCATTCTGAAAAAGGCTCATGTTTACTTTGGGACTAATTCTGGTCTAGCATGCATGTGATTATGCATTTCCAGGGACCAGTATGAGCTGGCAGTGTTTATGTTTCTGACATACAAATTCTTTCATGTGTTATTTTAATATTTTATTCTTTGAATTTCATATACTATGAATTATAGTCATTTCACCCCATGTTACTTGAGCCAATACTACTTCTGATTCCCAGTAAAAATCTTCTTCCCAAAGTCTCTCTCTGAATTTTTTATCTTTTTGTATGTGTGGTCCACTGAATTTCTTAATGGTTCCCCACATTAGCATGTGCCTGGGCATTTACTGGAGTATGGGCAATATGTCACTGTAGAAAGTAGCTCCCTTTCTCACAGCTACAATCAACCATCATTAGTCCCTTAGGTAGGAATGGCATGTTATGACACCTTATGGGGGCTTTCTCTTTTCATTATAAAGTGTTGACAAGTCAAATCTTGTGCAGTAAGTAAGCACAGCTACTATAAGTTCATGAGTGCAACAGCATGTCATGGACAGAAGATCCTGCTTGGAGGCATTCTTTTCCATCCTCTGGCTCCCTGAGCCTTGGGATGGGGTGATATAGATGCCATGTTTAAGCCCAAGCATTCCACAATCACTGATTTTTTTTTCACTTTTGTGCAATTCCAATTCTCTGTATTAAATGCCTTCCATTACAAAAAGAAGTTTCCTGGTCAAAGGTTGAGAGTTACACTGAAATATGGGTATGGGTATAAAGGTAAATATTCAGGAGATAGCTTCATATCAAAGGCAAATTCCTGACAGGGAAAATCTGGTTGGATGTACTTGCTTCACTGACTTTTTATTGGTATCTGTTCCTGTCCCAATAGCTATAGTTAAGAGTCTTGCTTATGACGCACAAACATGCAATCTGGAATTAGACTTTGCTGTGGGGTAAAGAAGACAGCGTGGATTGGACAGCATTTTTGTTTCCTGTGTCTGTGTAGGAAGTTACCTCAAACTTGGTTCAAAACAATTGCAATTTATTCTTTCACAGTTTTGGCGAATAGTTGAAATTTAAGGTGTTGATAGAGCGTCACTTCTCTTATGCTTGCAAGAATTTGTTTCTTACCATGTCTAGCTACTGGGTCTGCCAGTATGCCTTGATATTCATTGGCATGTGATCAACTCACCCAGCCTCTGAATTTATATCACCTTTTGTTATGAGTGGGTCTCTCTTGTTGTCGGTGGCCCAATCTCTCTCTTTACTCTTATCATACAGAAGTTATGGAAATGTATTGGTGCCCACTCATATAGTATCAAGAGATCCTCAAAACTTTTAAGTGTATAATTTTGTCACATAAGGTAATATTAATTATTTTCCATATAAGTTGAGGGTCACAAGCTCTATGGATTAGGATATGAATCTCCACCTCTCTTTTTAGGATCATCATTCTGTTCATGACAGATGAATATGTGAAAACTTGAAGATACTTTCCAAAGGGCTGACTGCTAGAAGCACCTGGTTGTAAATCTGGTGACCAAAGCCTACATGGTGGAAAGAGATAATCAACCTTGAAATGTTGTCCTTTGACTTCCATGCACATCCCAGGGCACAATTGTTCTCTCTCTCTCTCTCTCTCTCTCTCTTTCTTTTATTAATAAATAAAGTACTACAAAATATTTTACAGAGTTTTGCCACTGTTATACTTTTCATAAAGAAAAAGAATTGGGAAGAAGGATGTCAGCATTGTATTGAAGAATCAGTCTCTGAACAACATTGTCAAAGGATTTATGATAACTGTGTGTTGATTGATTGATACTCCTACAGAGGGAAAAAGTTCTAATTGGCACTGTTTTGGTTATGCAAAGAAGATGCACTTACAACATCACTGTTTTTTCTTTGTTGAGCATCTATACATACAGAAAGTTACCAAGGGATGGCTGTGTGGGAGAGAAACTGGTTGCATAGGTATTTTTCCATTTAATCCAGACTTTGTGAAGTATAGTCAAGCAAATTATTAAAGAAGCAGTCTGCTTTTACCTTACTGTCCTTTCTTGTCAATCAGAAAACAAAAAAAGTATAAAAATAGAAAATAATTTCTGGGCTTAGAGGAGGATAAGAAGAAATATTGTAGCATTATTAAGACTGTTGGAGTTATTTCCTCTGCTACATTGTGCGCTTTTTGTGAAATGCCCTTACCTGGCTTTCTTGGCTGCTGAAAACAATACTGCAGCTGTCCTTGAGTTGACCTTTTAGGAGAAAACCCTCCTTCTGGATAGTTATTCTTGTCCTGGCTTTTTTCCCTCCAGTCATCCAACCTAGTCCCAACTACTTAATTAGAAGAGAGGCCTTATTCAAAGTTAATATTCCATTAATTTTCTCTTTTGGGATGACTAAAAATTCCAGGTTTATTCCCTTTGAGAAGCACTGTCTTCATGCTTGCATCTCTTCTGCCTGATTTGATTTCAGGTCAAATGGGGTCTTGTTTGTCCCACAGTAAATGTAGTGTTTGGTGGTACCCGTCAGGAGAAAGCTTCTCTGTGATAGTTAATCCTGGATGTCCACTTGACCACACCTGGCATTAACTAAACTCAGCTGTCAGACTACCTGAAGAGACTATCCAGTCAATACATTTATAATACAAAGATCAGTGTAGATCTGATTGGAACCTCCTAGTAGCATATCAGATAAAGAGAACTGTAGCAGAGAAAACTTTGAAGACAGACGCTCCAAGCCATGCTAGAAAACTCTCTTCAGTCTACTGGACAGAGCAGCTCTGAGCCTTGAGGATGTTTGCAATGATTTATCCTGCCTCTAGCTTCAGCCACCAGCCATATCACCTCTTCCATGAAAGACTGTTTCTCCCCTGTGATAGTTAATCCTGGGTGTCAACTTGACACACCTGGCATTAACTAAAATCAGCTGAGACCACCTGAATAGATTATCTGGATAATAAAAAGATGAGCCCCAGATACAATTGGAACTTCCCTAGATCTCATAGGAACCTCCCAGTAGTGGACCAGATAAAAGAAAGCACAGAATAGAAAAAGGAGAGAAACTCTCCAGGAATCTTCCAGCCTTCAGCCACGTGGATGGGTGTGGTTTAGCCTGTCTCTAGTTTCGGCCACCTGGCCATGGTGCTTCCAAAAAGACTGTATCTCTCTTCTGAAACCCTAAGGTGAATAAATCTTCTTTGCTCCTTTAAGTTATTTGACTTTAGGTGCTCTCTCACAACAATAATTAAGAGTAACCCATTACATCCCCTCTGCAACTGTAAGCTGAATAAATCTCCCTTTCTCCCTTCAGTTGCTTAACTTTGAGTGCTCGCTCACAGCAACAGTTAAGAGTAGCCGTTACACCTGTCTCTGTTCCTCTGGCTCTCACCTGTGGGAATGTGGATGGCTGTGGCAATTGCATGAAGGAGGAAGATGATGATAAGACTCTTTGTGGGTTGTTAACCAGCGAGGAGCACATTGCTCATTTCCATCTTCGGGGTAGTTTCTAGACTTGCTGGTGAGGAGCTGTGGACCTACTGCCACCCTCCTCTTCTCTGTGTAGAGTCAACGATAAGCCATTTTGCTGTGGAGGCAGAATCTTTGGGATGGATTAGAGAGAAGCTTATCTACCTTCCACAGCATCAGGTGGAGAGGATCTATTTGAATGAAACAGAATTAATTCCCTCCAAAGTACTTCCCCTGAGAGGGCAGATGGTCTTTGCATTTAGGTAAGCAGCTGAATATCTCCAGCCTAGGCAGTGGTGCCAGAGTCTATGTGGAAACAGGTATATTTTACTTTCATCTTTTTGTTTTCTCAGCAGAGTGCTACATTCCATGGTGACTGCCTAAACTTTGAAAGACCTTCCCCAGTTGGACAAGAATGGTATTATTCATCAGTCTTCAGCTTTCTCTTTTCTAGGCACATTCCTTAACATTTTCTTTTTGCATCCATTTTCTGTATCTTTAATCATTTTCATAGTTTTACTAAAACATTTCTTTGCTTCTCCACTCTTACAAAGGTCTGGCAGAGAGACAACCTACAGTGCTGTACCGGACAGTGCCTCAGTCAAGAAAAATAAAAAAATCATCTATATTTGAGGTATTGCCATCCTCTTTTTTTGTTTAAAGTGAATCTTAGCTGAAAAATCTAACATTTTGTTTGGAATAATTTTGCGTCCACTTGACCAGACTATGAGATGGCCAAATATCAGTTAAACACTGTTTTTGAGTGTGTTTGTTGAAGTGTTTCTGTATGACATTAACATTTCTGTTAGTAGCTTTAGTATAAAAGATTGCTGTCCATTGTATGGGCAATCCTCCTGGTCGGCTTAAGAACTAAATAGAATAAAAGGATAGGAAAGAACTCTTACTTTTTGACTGACCATGTTTAAACTGGAATATCAGTCTTCTTTCTTCTTTGGATTTAAGTCTTGGACCCAAAACTTTATGGTTGAATTGAGGCAGGAAAACAAAAAAATACTTTGGTAAGTTGGGACTTGGCAGTCTGTCTCTTATCTGTATGTCCTATCAAGCTATACCTTATAAGCCAAACTTTTCTTACTGAACCCATGAAAAGAAGATTTAAGCGATATTGGAGTCTTTGAATATCCTCACCCATGCAGCCCATTGTTATTTTGCAGTGTAATCTTCTAATGTCCCACTTTGAATAAAATATTCCTTATACTTCCACAAGGATATATGGGTTTTTATCTTAACTCTTTGAACAAAAGGTCAAGAGCCTTCAAGCATCTTGCATAGACCCCAACTATGGTTAACAGAGTCTCCTGGGTTGTGTCTTGTCAATCATAGGACAGGAACTTTCTCAGCTTCCTTAACTGCATGAAACAATTCATTATAGTAGGCTTTCATTCTGTCTCTATATCTCTGTATCTCTCTCTCTCTCTCTCTCTCTCACACACACACACACATTTGTCATCACAGGAAAATAAGCCAAAGATATTTATTATATTTGTGACTGAAAGCCTAAGCTATCAAAGATTTCTGGGATCATGCCATCAGAACACAGGACTATTTGAACATAAAATGAGTATGCTGGGAAGATGGCATAATCAATAAAATGCCTGCTGTATAAACATGAGAATCTGAGTTCAAGTCGCCGGTACCTATGTAAAAACATACAACAGTAACCCTAGCTTAGGGGAAGGAGACAAATAGATCCCCAGAATTCACTGGCCAGTCAGTACAGCCAATCAGTGATGACCTAAATGCTTAGTGGGAGATCCTGTCACAAAAAAGACAATAATAGAGGAAGATGTCCAACACTGACCACTGATATCCATGCATGCACACATATGCACATGTACCTACCTGTATACACACATGCAAACATCTACTCACACATACTCTACACTTATACACATATAAGAGAAGAAAAAAAGGTAAAACTTTGTGAGTTCTTATAAACGGATGATAGTTTGCTATGTTGATATTCATGGTAATTGACAGAGCTCACTCTTCTGAAGACCTGTAGTCAAAGGGAAAAATATGATTCCTGTTTAGACTGTATTTCAGGGTGAATATCTCTCTCTCCTTCATTCCTTTATATCTGAAGTCATCTGCCAACATGAACACATTTGCCACTTAGTCAGAGTAGTACTTGTTGCTGCTGCAGAGGCAAAATACACCAGACAATAGGTTGTGGTATTTCAGTAGTAGGTATGAGGAAGAATTTAAAGATTCAGGCTGATTTGGAGTGGATGTACTGAGCAAGGGAAGATGCTTCAATTACTGGGTAGTAATATGTCTCATAGGGCAAGCTGCTGCAAAGATAAAACTATAATGATTATAGAAATGTCGGTCATTCAATTACCTGGAAAAGGATGATGTTTGATATTTTTCTGGTGTGCATAGTGATCTCACTTTTACCTTCAGGTTAGACAAAATGTTACAAAATGGTCTTATTTCCCAGTTTATGATTTCCTATTTATAAAGCGGTGTTCTGTGAGATTGTGTCTGATAAGAGAATTCTGAAGTCTAGGTATGAGTGTCAATCTAGCTTCCCCAGGCTAGGGGCTGTTCCCTGTGTTTCTCAGTGGTGATGATGAAGGGCTTACTGATTTTTGTTGTTGCTCATTTTATTTTGTTTTAAAATAGAATAGAGGAAGACAAAAGCAGAAGACATGAAAGATCTGGATAATCCCATTTTTGATGCTTATTGAAAAAGTGAGTCTAGGAAATGTAGATTAAAGTCATGGGTGGGCTAGAAAGAAGATTCAGGGGTTAAGACTCTGCCTCTAAAGCAGAAGGTCCTGAGTTCAGATCTAAGATCTTACAGGGAAGTGACTTGCACTTCCAACTGTGGTGTGCAGAGCCTGGGAAATCCTAGAGTGAAGCAAAAAGGAGGTAGAAGCAATCCAGGATGATTCCTGAAGTCATCTTTGGCCCTCCACAGGGAAACAGTGCCCTCTGATACACACACATACATACACACACAACACACACACACACACACACACAAACACACACACATACACACAAACACACACACACACACACACACACACACACACACACACACACACACACTAAAGTTAAAAAAATAGGTTAATGTATAATTTTCTCCGAGATGACTCGGGCTGACATCATCATGGATCTAACTTAACAGCACTAAAAGAAGGGTAGAGAAACATTATGTATCCCTCTGTGAACTATAGCACCACTTTCAGAATATTCTTGCTAAAAGATTTGAATTTGCATCTTATGAACTCTCTTCCAGTTTATGGGAAATGTAGAGATTTAGCATAATCTTAAATCATGCCATTGCTTGTACATATGATCATCAAATCTAGAATCTTTTGCAATTAAATAACATGAAAAATAGAAGAGGGGCATGTTGTGGATTTAGAAGAATTTATGTGGCAAAGTAGACTCAGGGCCAAAAATATGTTTTTTGAGATTAAACAGAGAAAAGCAACCAGGTGTTAAAAGTTAGGTGTTTTTAAAGTTGTGTAAATTGTGTTGGTTATGAAAATGTTGCAATGGCTATTTTCAAATATTTTTTTCCTGGTAGAGATGTAGTTGAAAGTATTTAGGGATATAATGCTATGATATTTGGATGTTGCTTTAGGAAAAATAAAATTTGGAATTAAAACTGACAGATTGTTACTAATTCTTAAACTTGAATGATGAATCTGTGATGGTTATTTGCCTTTCAACTTTGGGTATATTTATAAAACTCTAGATTAAGTATGCTTTTGAAAGAGTATACTTTGTTTCATTTTATGTGTTTGGTTATCATGTTTTCTTTTAAAAGCAGGGCCATTACCCACTATTTAAAATAAAAAGAAAGATAATCACAGGTTTCCTCAAATTCTTAATTATCTGAACAATCCATAATTTTTAAAAGTTTCTTATTAATTAATTAATTTTCCCCAATCATACAAGCTCAATAGGTACCCCATCCCCTCTCTCCCTCCACCCCTCCCCAGTCCTTCCTTGCACTCTCCCTCCATTTTCCCCTTCCTTTTACCCCCCCCCTCCATACACTTCTCCCAGTGCCTCCTCCTTCCTCTGAAGCATCCTTTTGTGCGAATGCCAAACCTCCCTCTGAGTCCTCCATCCTAGCAAGGTGTAAGGACTCAGTGGCATAGCCTGGAGCCCTTTCTTGGGCTCCCCTTTAGTATGCGAACACTACCATGACTGTTAATCCCTTGCTTCTAAGGATCCCACTGCCTGTGATCCATGCTAGACTTTGGGGGATCGTTGACATGTCAGTCATTATGCAGGTCATGCAAAGTGTGGTTATGGCTACTGTGCCCCTAAGTTGTGTGAAATATCTTGCATAACATTGTTCCTCCCCATCTTTTGGCTCTTACAATCTTGCCACCCTCTTTTCTGCAAGTTTCCCTGAGCTTTAGGATGGGAAGAGATTTGGCTGGTTTGGTTCCAGGTGATTGATGTAGGGTCTTTGGTGTTCCAAATTATGGTTTATTGTTGATTTCAGTTTTGCTTTTCCTGCACCACTGTTGGCTCCATCCTGATTGGTATTGAAGGTCACCTCCTGAGGAGCAGTGAGTCCGCCCTGGTCTGGGTGGATCTGGGGCAGAAAAGATGATTTTTGATACTCTATGCTCATTTCTATTCCATATCCTTTATGGGATAAGGGTACTTAGTGATAGTTAAAAATGTAAAACTTTATTTTCTGCTTCATTAATTTCCAAAGATTATGTGTCTATCAAAATAAAAGGTCATTAAAAAAACAACCAATGCATTATATTATGGACTATAATTAATTCTTATATGGTGACTATAATGCTCAGCATTTCCAGGACAAGATAGCAGTTGGATGGCCATTAATATTGCACTGGAAGTTTCTATGGAATTAAACATTTCATGGTATTTTCCACTCAGAAGCAAATCTTCTCTAAGTGTTCAAATTTAAAAAAATCCCCGTGGAGCTGGGATAATAGTATCTGTCTAAAATGGATGAAGATTAAAAGCCAAAAACCTAAGGAAGTCCTAATTCCCTCTCTTGGGATATTTTTAGCCTTCAGCTTGCTCCCAGAGAGAGGTGAATAACGTTGCTGTACATTTCTCCTTATCCCATGTGGATCTGACTTTTTGCTACTTATGCATGGGACTGGGATCTAGGGTTTCTGCTATTCTGACCACCTTAAAGATTCTTTCGAATCCATTTCTTTTGAGGACTCTCTCTCTCTCTCTCTGTGTGTGTGTGTGTGTGTGCTTGTGCTCACTGGAGTTTCCAGAAGAGTTCTGTTGTACAATTCTTGCTGAGTAGAGTGACATGCAGTGCTTAGTTCCTGGCTTGTGGCTCTTCTTGAAATTCTCTGGGAACTTTCATAAAATGAATGGAGCAATTTTTATAGCGCCCAAGCTTGTATCTTTGTCATGATTTCATTTACTTATCAATGAAATTTTTGTTTACTGTCATGTTGTCATTTGAAGGTAACCCATAACAGGACGTCAGATTCCCTTCATTAGAAAGTCACATTGACAGCAGCAAAGAGAGAACGATTTATCCTGTATAAGGGCAGGGTCAGGAGCATTGATTGGCGTCAAAAGATGAAGTTCATAATCTTAATTAATTGTGAGGAACTGTCTCTGAGCTTTATATTCCTACTATATATGAGATGAACTCTGCATTTTTGGAGGTTGTAGAAGAGAAATGATCATACAGGACTGCTTCCTTCTAGTCAAATAGTGGTATAGAGACAAAGGAAGAAGCTTCCAAGTAGAGAAAGACTGAGATATGTTTGGAAGAGAAGAACAAAGATGCTTTACAAGAGAGTTGATGTTTAAATTGAGTCTTAAAAAATTTTTTTATTCAATTGTGCGTGTGCGTGCGTGTGTGTATGTATGTGTGTGTGCATGTGTAGAACCACAGGCGAATTCAAGAACCACCAGGGACTGCCTCCACCTCCTCCTTGTTTACTCTGCCCCGGGATTCACGGGCTCCACCCTACCAGGACCAGAAACGCAGACCGCCCCCGCTTCTGCCCGGTGTCTATACGTGGGGTCTAGGATCCGAACTCAGGACCTTCCACCTGCAAGGCAGAGGCTTAACCCCTGAGCCACCTCTCCAGTCCTAAATTGAGTCTTAAAGAGAGGAAAATACATGATGGACAGGGAGAGAAATGAAGAAAGCCAAGGAGATTATTCATAATGGTAACTGTAACTAGTTCCTTAACGGCTAGTACCTACTTATGTATGTGTGTTGTGGATGAGGAGAGTTGCCTCCTTCACATTCCCTTCCAATTATCAATAGTCTTGGTTCTTGTGCTTCCAAAGGACAAGTTCACATTGGGTGTAGCGGTTAGTTTCACATATCAGTTTAATAGCTGAAAACAGATCCTGTGGACACACTTAAGAAGAATTACTTAAAGAAACCTTTGAGCAAGGCCGTAGATGATCTAATTGTTGTGGGCAGACTCAGCCCATGGGGTGGAACCACTTCCCCAGCAGGTAGATAAGATGGAGAGATCAGTTCGGTTAGATTGGCAGGCTTGTAGTTATGCTGTGGTCCCTCCCCCTCTCTTAGCTCTTCCTTTGGACATGTATACGATCCCTGCTGATGAATCTCCTGCCATAATGGATTGCAACCTGAAATCGTAACCTGAAACAAAAATCTCCTTGTTCCCCTAAATTGTTTGGGTTATATATTCATTACAATAATTGGGAACACGAAAACAGTATAATTTGGTACCAGAATAGCTGGGCATTGCTGTGTAATTAAGACATTGGGGCACAGGTGGAGTGAACAAGCAGTCAGAGTTTATTTTAGCAGTTGAGAAAACAAAAGCAAAGTTTACCCTCCAGGGTGGAAGACAGACTGAGCTGAGCAGCAATAGAAAAAGGCTCTTTCTTGTATGGAGTATCATGCAAATTATTACTCCTTCCATCCTTTTGCTCTTACAATCTTACCGCCCCCTCTTCCGCAAATTTCCCTGAGCTTCAGGATGGGGAGAGATTAGTATGGCCTACTTCTAGGTGGTTGATATAGAGTCTCTGAAGTTCTGGATTGTGGTTTGTTGATTTTCTTTTGCAGTTTTGCTGCTCCTGCAATGCCCTTCACTCCATCCTGATGGGCATTGTATGTTACCCCCTGGCTAGAGACAAAAAGCTGTTAAACTAGAGTCTTGTTATAAGATCACATTCAAGGGTAGATGTAATAAAAGTAGGAAACCACAGTGAGGGTTTGCAAAATGGTTACTTTTTATCTGCCAGATTATATGCCCTCCCCTTCTGGTGAGATCATACCCCCTCAGTTGTAAATGATCAGGAACGAACGTCTGTGAACTTAACCATGTGTCTCATTACTTACTTGCAGTCCTTGATGGAGGCCTATTTTCTCTGCTGTAACATGGTCCCCTCTCCCCTTGTTTCTGGTGTGGCCCTCCAACCCCATCCCTCCTGTTCATAATCCTTGCAATTACTGTAGGTATTACATAGATTTATCTTTGAGTGTCTCAAGGTGGGCTGGGTGGGTTTGGTACTAGGAGCCACCTATTAGAGAGTAGGCCGAAGCAATCATAATTGGACTTTGCATGCCCTGCGCAATGTCCAACACACTATTGACCCCACAAAGTCTAGCATCTGCTAAAGGCACCAAGATCCTTGGAGACAAGGCATTGACAGCCACAGTAGTGTTCCTATGCTTAAGGGGAACACAGGAAAGGGTTCAGGGAAATGCCACTGGGTCCTTGTATGTCATCAGAGAGGAGGACCCAGAGGAGAGTCTGGCATGCACATTAAAGGACTCTCTGGGGATTGGGGGGGAGGAGGCACTGGGGGATGGGGAGGGAGTGGTGAGGGGAGGGGGAGCAGGGGGTTCAGGGGGAGGAGAAGGGAGGGAGGGAACTGCTCTACCTATTATGTTTGTATGAGCGGAAATAATAATAAAAAATGTTAAAAAAAGAAAAAGGGTCTTTCTGCTTCTATTATCTGGATTTGGAAGTTTTGGTCTACTATTTCTCTCCCCTCGGCAATCCTCAGAGCAGTTTGGGGTGTTCTCACTCTGAGGTTTTCTTAGTAGTAATCTGTACCCACGATGTAGTTTGCTATAATTAGATGTTTTAGATGCAACAATATGTATAAAGGTATAATTCATCATAAAGATGATAACTTTACTAGAGGGAGGGGCAAGGGAGATTTGGGCATGTTGCTCAGAGACACGCAGTGGGAATTGGCTTAGCCTGCCAAGATTGGCTCTGTCGATTTTTCAGAGCTCTGTCTTCCTTCTGTCTGGTCAGTTTGGCTGTCTCACAGCAGCTGCAAGCTTTCTTGCCACCTTTCAGCTTTTCTGACTTTAATCTTTCAACCTTAAGAACTGTTTTTGCTGTAATATAATGCAAGTATACACATGCATGACTGTATGCTGTAGAAAGCAAAATAGAGCTGGCAATGATTAAAGAAGGTATAATAAGTGATGTTATAACATGATTAGTTTATAGAATTTTGTCCTGGAGATGATGGGGAAATTTTTTTGGGTGGCTTGTTAACATGGCTCTGTCTCTATCGTGGGTATTTATTTATTTGAGAGAGAGAGAGAGAGCGAGAGAGAGAGAATGAACATGCATGCCATGTGCATGGTGGAGGTCAGAGGTCATTTCTTTCCTTCCACTATGTGGGCTTCCAGGAATCACTGAGGTCACCAGGTTTGTAAGCAGGTATCCTTTATCATGAGCATTTACCAACAGTCTGATCAATCATATGCAGATCTGGGATTGTTTTTGGAGATTTAAAAGCAAGGCATGGACAAATTTGTGTTTTTATAAGCATATTTCTTTTGTGTTTATGTAGTGAGTGCAGCTCAGATTTAGGTCTTGAGAATTTTATTGAAGGTGGGATTTACTAAAGCTCTGCAGGAACAACTAAATGCCACCTTAATTAGTGCTCATGGAGGAGCGGCACTTGGATTCTATGCAAGAAGGGAACTTGCTATGCCCTTGTAGAAATCTGATCTCATTTTGCCTTCACATTTCCAGGAACCTTTACCAGGTTTTATTTGATAATTTTCTCTAAGCTTTCTATTTCATAAACTTTTTCCATGATGTAAAAGTGGATTCTGGCTGATATTTCCATTTATAATTTAGTGTGTCTGATGTCATAATTTAGTCCTTGCTGTACATAGAAAAGCAAAAACAGCATAGACCTCAAATATCCACGAAGTAACGTTCCAATTAGTTTTTCTATGAAGTTCAGAGCAAACAATTAACTCACTGTGTTTATTCCAGTTTATGCTAGAGTGGGACATGATGCCATAAATGCCTGCTGAGGTTAGAAGAGGAAGATGTTATGAAAATCTAGGGCTCTCTCCGTTGGTAGAGCAAACTGTCATCTTCCTGAAGGGCTTGGGTATAAAAAAATCAGGCAGGAAGATATGACAGTTTAGATGAAAACTGCTTGAAAATAATTGCATTTTTCTTAGACAGAAGCAATATATTTTACTCATCCTAGCTGCTTATTTTATACTTGCTAGGTGTGTGTGTGTGTGTGTGTGTGTGTGTGTGTGTGTGTGTGTGTGAGAAGGCACTGTATGTCCACCGTGGAGGCCCAAAACTGACTGTGGGAATCATCCTGGATTGTTCTATCTCCTTTTTGCTTTTGCTTTATTCTTGGTTTTCTAGGCTCTGCCTTCCAGGGCCAGAAGTGCAGGCTACCACCAGTTCCCTTCGGCATTTTAATGTGGGATCTGGCAAAGGCTTTATTCTCTGAGCCTTCTCTCCAGTCCCCATTTTACCTTTCCTAACCAGCTCTGAGAGATAGCAGCACTTTGAGATATTCTTTCCTTAAAGCCAGTGGACCCAAACTTACACTTTGTTGGTGAAATCAGACTGCACACAATCTTCTTCATTGGGTGCCTGGTTATTTATGGCCACTTGGCACATTAACCTGTACAAGAGGATCTTAAGGTTTTTTTCCTTTGGTTTTGAGGGTTAGGAATGAAAATATAACACATGGAAGAAGATGCTTTGTCACTGTTTCGGGCTCTGTGGATTCAGTTGGGATGATTACAATGATTGAAAATAGGAACAGCAGGGCTGGCTGGGCATCTTTTTAGATAGTCTGTCCCTTTTCATGAAGTTTTGCCAGTATTGTGGGTCTAATATAGCATGGACTGTAATGTACCAATTTAATGTTCTAAGAGTGAGTATTCTGAAAAGGTCTTTTATATACAACAAGTCACATAACATTGCTCTGTCATGTTCATATGTTCTCTAAGAGCTAGTCTTCATGTGGCATGGGAGAGAGACGGATGCTGGGCATGGATATTACACAGCATGGGTCATTGAATGGAGGGTAGTAGTGGCCTAGGAGCGGGTGATATATCAATTCATTGCCAAGGCTATTAAGGGTCACTTCTTTAGCTCACTTACTAGTCTGAGAAATGAATACTTTCATAAGTATGGTTAGTGGGTAAACTATTATATATATGCTAGTTTTAAATTGCCTTCTAACACTCAGGCATTTCCAAGGTTATATCCTGAGAGAATCTACTCTTCTTCACTCTCTTTTCCACCATGGAGAGTTAATATTCTTTACACGGGCAGATAAAGAAATCTGAATGTTTTCAATCAGACCATGACTTCATATTTTAGCTTTCAATGATCTATGAAAGCTCTTAGAACGAATATCTTCATTCTAATGCTTTTCTTATACACTTACTATGTCCCAAGTACTAAATCTAAGCTTCAGGATTGCCTTAGTGAATAAAACTGATGGCAATTTCAGTTCTTATGGGGCTCACATTCTCATGTGTGTATGTGTATGTGTAGCAGACAATCACGTACAAATAGTTTTTGTGATATATTAGGTTCAGAAATAAGCCAGGTAAAGGGAAAGAGAAGGGCAGATGCAATTTTTTAAAGGTTTAGAGTGAAGGAAATCCTCCCTGGAGATTCTGGATCAAAGACTTAAAATGGATGAGGGTATGAGCCTTGTAGATATGGGGAAAAGTGTACGGGCAGAGGGAAATACAGGGAAGGGAAGCTATGTTTTCTTTAAGAAAATAAGATCAGAGATTTAATAGAAGCTGAAGCTGTGGTCTGGACTTGTGGACCTTTGTAATGATTTTAATTTTCATGTTGTAATGTAACTAAACAATACTGAGAATCTTGGAGACTTAGCAGAGAACAATGATCTAGTGTAACTTATGTTTTAAATAGTTCCCATTTATTGAAATGGGGGAATCAGCTAGTAGAACAAATCTGAAAGACAACTCAATTTGGATATACCAAAAAATTTATTTATGATTTTGAATGCCATGGTGTAACTTTAAAGATCACTATGACTAGATAATAGGATACCCAGATAGCTGGTAAAATATTAATTCTGGGTCTGTAAGGTGCTTCTGGAAGAGTAAGGGGGATCGTTTCTCACCAATGTGTGTGGGGGTAGTGATAGAACATAGGAGGAGGCAGACTTGTAGTCAACCCTAGAGATTTAAGACTCATCTCTTGTTAATTTCAAACAGCAGAATTTCAAGTTCTGTGCCCTTCAGACTCTGAAACTTACAACAGTATCCTTCCTCATACTTCCAGGTTCTGTGTCTTGTAACCTCATCCTAAGAGTTGTTTTGATGTTTCCTAGTTCTCAGACTACTAGACTTGGAACCATGCTACCAACTTGTCTGATTTTCCGGATGGCAAATGGTGTACCATGAGATCTCTTAGCCACCATAATCAGTAGAGTTAATTTGCTTAATAAATCCTCTATCTATCTATCTATCTATCTATCTATCTATCTATCTATCTATCTATCTATCTATCTTCTATCTATCTTCATCATCATCATCATCATTCTATCTTTATTATCGTCTATCATTATTTATCATCATCTGTTTATGTATCTATATATTGATTCATCTGTCTATCATCTATCTTTCTATCTATTATCCATCTATCTATCATCATTTGTCTGTCTTTTATTGGTTCAATTCTCTGGAGAGCTTTAAATATAAAATCCACATTTTTCTCAGTGAGTTCTAGAATCTCCTTTTAAAAAACTTTGTGTGTGTGTGTGTGTGTGTGTGTGTGTGTGTGTGTGTGTGTGTGTATTAGAGGGCATTGCATGTCCCTTTGGAGGACCAAGGGTGACTTTGGGAATCATGTTGGTTTGCTTCTACCTCCTTTTTGCTTTGCTCTGGTGTTTCTTAGGCTCTGTCCACCAGGGCCGGAAAGCCACTGCTATTTCTACCTGATGTTTTTATGTGGGACCTGGGATCCGAACTTTCTGCTTATGAGGCAAAGGCTTAAAGCCTGAGCCATGTCTCCAGTCCTGAGTCCTAGAAGCTCTTACCCCATGTTTCTTATATCCCAAAGGTTAGTCATGATGATTTCTCTCATTTTCTTGGTTGACTGGTTTCCGTTTCTCTCTTATAGCCATCACATGTGTTTTTATTTCCATTTGGCCAGAATGTCCTTTCTATACTATCTTCTTCATGAATTAATCCCTAGTCCCTCAAGATTCAGTTCAATTATTGCTTTCTCAAAGAAATCTTGATTCCTTTTAACTATGTAAGCAGCTCGTTAGAACCCATAAGTTGTTTGATGGAACCTACTTTTGTCTGAGTGTATGCTAATAGATAGAGAGATCTTTTTTCTACTGCTTACCCCAAGGTATGTAAAGGCTGCTAGTAGCGCTTAATAATTTTCTAAATTATTATGCATTTTCATTCAAAAATTAAAATATAATTCATTTTATCTTCATGCTTCTCTTGCTTTTCTCTCACTCTCTCTCTGTCTCTCTCTGTCTGTCTCTGTCTCTGTCTCTCTCTCTCTTGCAGGTTTTCATACTGAAGCCCAGGCTGACACTCTTTTCTTTCAAAACAGATTGATCTAAACTACTTACTTAATTCAGAATCTTCAAGAGAGTAAAGATGCAGTCGATAGCTCTGGAAATCCTCTCAAAAGCCTGAGGGTTATTTTTTCTTCTTTCTATCGCAAACCTTGTCATATTTTGGTTCCTCCATTTGGAAGCATATTGAACTGTTCAGTGGCAGATCATTCTGTCCTGGGAGGATGTCACATACATCTCATCCTTGGGACCAATATTTCCTAAATTCTCAAATTCTCAAATTTCCCCAAAGATGTCAGCACTTCTGTCGTGCTTCGGAAGAGCTTAAGTTGTTTCAATGAGAGGAGATGCTGATTCACCAGCAGTGAAATGTCATTTCAATTCCTTGCTGCCTCTCATGGAGAACATTTGTTAGCAGTGACTTTTCAGCACAGAAGGTGAGAAGGGAAATGGAAGTGCCTGAGAGGTGGAAGGCAATTTAGAACCAGCATATATTTCATAATTTGTCTACTAGTTGTACTAATAAAAGTCATGCACATCAAAGAATGCAGTTTCTAAGGAGGGAGTAAAGGTGTAACGAGATCAGTGGTACCAAGTGAGACACTGCATTAGAGGAAAACTTCATACTTCGAGTCATGGGTACTTGAAGTTTGGCTATTGTCAGTGGATAAGATTTATCTTCATTAAGCAGAACAATTCAATTTCTGAGACTAGGAAGTAAAATATTTGGGGATATGGCATCTGCTCTGAAAACCTCCCTAGAAATCCTCGTGAGCATTTTTAATTAACACTGTGGCATCGGCCAGAAATAAATCCTCCTGTGGCCATAAGCCAGAGTAGGGGTCCTCTCTGCCTGCTCCAGAAAATGGAACTGTGACAGCTGGGCCCGTTCTGGGGAAAATCAGGAACTGTGCAAACTGTCACTGGAGTCTCCTCCAATACCAGGCACTTTGGCCATAGTCCTCTTCCTGGTATTTTTGTAATTTCAGCCCTCCTACCACTCAAGACTGTCAGAGATATTAATATCTTACTTCCAATTTGGTAATGCAGGCCTTCATCATTCTAAAAGCACATCATGGATCATTAATACAGCATTTTTTTGGGGACAATGTGTCTCTTAACACCCTAGAGATCCTATTATACAGCAAGATTCTGCATGAATTAAAGTCCAGAGATTGTTCATCTTTCACCTTTCTAATTTTCTCCTTCACTAATCATTCAACTGCTAATTTCCCAACTGTGATTACCCCGTCCCCCACCTACATGCTCCCATTAGCCTTTCTCTTCTAGTTAGAACCAGTAGCAGAAAAATTTGTGAGGAAGGTGAAGTTTGTCCTTTTTTGGATGCTTTCCCCAAATATGATTTTGAGTTTTAGTGAGTGAAATGAGACTTAAGCTACATTTAAAAAGAACCTTATTGGCTTATGTATCCTTAAAGTTCAGAAGATGTTGTAGCAGAAGATACAGAGGATGGCACATGGTGCCTGTTAGCAGTTTGCAGACTCCAATTCTGCACACTACCCTTCTCCCACAGCTTTGGAATGTCAGGAAGGAAGAAGTTCCACTCTCCTCCCAATGTTGTGATTGGCCAGTTTACCTTCTTCACTAGCTGGAAGGTCTTGATGGCATCCCTTGTAGGATGGGGTGACCCTCAACTAGCAAATTCAGAAGCAATTGGTGATGATATGGTATGTCTGGCTGGCATCAATAGAAAGTGGGCAGCATGCCCTGCAGGAAGGAATTTTCTCTCAGACTCTGTTTCTTTTCCTCATCACAGAGCTTTTCTTTTTCACCTGACAGCCTGAATCCTTGTTCTCAAAGGTAGAACACAGACAGGAGAGCCTTTCAGAGAAATTTCTAGCCAAGTATAAGGAAGAAAGGAAGAAGTCTCTCTCTCTCTCTCTCTCTCTCTCTCTCTCTCTGTGTGTGTGTGTGTGTGTGTGTGTGTGTGTGTAGGTTAGAAGACAATTGGCAGGAGTTTGCTCTCTAGGTCATTTCTTTAAAAAAAACTTCATTTATATAAAGGAGAAGAAGAAATGTGAATAGGCATGAGCATGCTACAGTACATGTGTGGACTTTGAAAATCAAGGACAAATATCAGAAGTTAGTTATTTCTTTCCACCATGTTGGCTCTGGGAATTAAGCTCAGGGATGCCAGGTTTGTTTAAAAGCACTTTTACCCGATGAACTATCTCACTGGTTCTGATTCATTTCTTTAGTAAAATGTCACATTGATTATCAAATCTATATTTTCTGATATTTAATATTTTTATGAATGCATTCATTGATTTGATAGAGAAAAATTTTGCAAATACATTTTTGCCTTAGATGTTACATATGAGAAGCACCATGTAAATAATTGAAATGAGTTTATTATTTATATTATCAAATTTGTGAATGAAGACAAAGCAGTGATTCTTTTTTTCATAAAATAAAACCCTTATGTGATATGTTATATATTGATTTGTAGAAACTTAGAGATGCTTAGAGACTGGATTCAGACTCCTGGCTTCAAATCAAATACTTTTTCTTTTGTCTGTGTGATTTAGGGATGCCAATATCCTCTCTTTTTTTTTTTTTTTTTTGATTCTAGCAATGAATCTAGGCCCTCATACTACATGCATGCGTTCATACATAAAGCAAGTACTTTATAAGTGGCTATTTCCATAGTCATGATTATGACCAAGTTTCCAATGGTGCATAATGTTGACAACAGGAATAGCTTTCTTTTAGGAATGTGGCGACTTCAAAAGAGATAATGCAGGTTAAGTCATGGCAGTCTTTTTTTTAATTTTATTATTATTTATTCAACTGTGTGCATATGCGTGTGTATGTGCGCGCGCGCGCGCGTGTGTGTGTCCGTGCATGTGTAGAACCACGGACGAATTTGCGAGCCACCATGGACGCCTCCACCTCCTTCTGCCCCGGAATTCACAGGCTCAGCCCTACCAGGACCAGAAGCGCAGGCCGCCCCCGCCTCCGCCTGACGTCTATACGAGGGATCTGGGATCCGAACTCAGGACCTTCTGCCTGCAAGGCGGAGGCTTAACCCCTGAGCCACCTCTCCAGCCCCAAGTCATGGCAGTCTTATAGCATAGTAGCAACCTGGTAAAATTGACTGTTAGAATAGTAGTATTTTCTGTTTAGTAGCTTCCCAAGTTGTGAATAAAACTGTGACAGGAGAAAGGGCATCATCAGTTCTGTCAGTTGTCACAAAGTTGTCACTGTGTGTTGAGGACTTTGATTATTTGTTTTTCATGTATATTGTTTGGAAATGAGAAGAAACATTAACTCCCTCATCTCAGGAACAAGCAGCAGTTAATAATGATAAAAACCCTGGTATAAAGGGTAGAAACTACAGGGGAGGAAAGTGTAAAATGTACTAAGAAACACATATTATTGGTGCTGCCAGGCTGAATTCAACAGCAGAAGAGATATGGAAGTGCAAAGATGGCTGTGTAGCATGGAAAATCTGTGATCCTTTAAGAAGAGATGTGGGCAAATGATGAAGTAAGTCCAAACATCAGTATGTGCTTACAGTTTAGAAAATAGCAATTGTAAATGGAAATATTAAAAAATTACTGAATCTGCACTGCAGACTATAGACCTTTAGGTAGGAAGACATTATACCAAACTGCACTGTAAATACCTGTAATTATACTCATAGATTGGAAGAACACTCAGCACTCAACCTAGAAGCCTTCTTCTACAACAGAGTGTGTTCATTAGTAAATAGCAAAACTTGCCAAAATGAAGAAAAATAAGAGTCTGCAGACTGCTTGTCCCTAACTGGACATATATGCTTCAACCACTTCCACCCCAAGGCCCAGGGAACATCAAGGAAGAACAGGTGACAAGATTGCAAGAGCCTGAAGCGGGAAGGTGGTGAGCCATCGTCATCTCCTGGACATGACATAGCTGTGATAGACAAGATTTCATGGCAGATGTGTATACTTACACAAGAGTTGCATGGGAACTGTCTTATCAACATATTACCATAACATCAGAAAGATGTCAAGAAGCTTCACACTTCTCTGAAATGTTGATAGGGAAGTAAAGGAGGATGCTTTCCTCGATGGTATATCCACTGATCTAGGATGTTTTCTGGAGCATGAATCAAGGCAGGCATAAGTCATCACAGACTAGATGAAACACAGTGGGCCATGCAAGCAAAATATTTGAAAATTAGGAGGAGCCAGGCAGGGGAGATGAAGGATTATATGGGGAAAAAGAAGGGGGGATGAGGTTTGGGATTAAGGACTGGAAATATTATAAAGTCACTATATTCGTGTGTAGAACATTAAAAAATAGGATTAAAAAAATAAATACTGAGTCTGGACAATAGTCCAGTTGCTTCTGTCCTAGATGCTTGGTGTCAAAGGCATAGGAAGCTTTTAACATAGTACCTGATACCTGTTATACCATCTCAAGGGATTCAAGAATGTCAGAGAACAGAAAATGCTGCAGCTAAAATGTTGGTTTCTCTGAAATTTTTTTTTCTTAGGTTAAAACTCTATTCATTCTGTCTTCTATTTTCTTAAAATAATGGAGTTAATTAATATATCCATCTAAGGTACCAAGGTGCTCTCTCCAAAACTGCCTCAACAGACTTTCAAAGAAGATAAAATTGATCAATTTTAGGGAAAAAAAACAAGGATAGATCATATATCACCAAGATGGAGAAGGATGACTGGTTTTAGTGCTTCAAGGGACTAATTTGTACTCTTTTAAAAAATGTACTTGGGAACTGTGAACTTAAATCCCTCTTTGTTTGAACAAACCAATAGAGTTAATTAAAACATTTCAGAATCAATCTTGTCTCAAAGAATAGACACTTCTGAACGATCGAAACTGTCTTATTTAGGCACACCTTTTAGAATTATTTCTAAATTATTGGAAATGGCATGGGAATACAATTCTTGAAATTAACTAGAAACTTCAATTAACTTTGAACTCAGAAATATTGAAACTTTCTTGCTTGGTCATAGGATGTATAAAGAAAAATTTCATGGTAAGTAATTTCCATGGTCCTCTGCCACAAAATAATAAGTGCAATATTCATATTCTGTACCATTTGGCTCTCTTTGCATTTGTTAACATTGATCTATTTTGTACATTGTGAAATAAATGAAACAGCTTCCTGTAAATGTCTTGGAATTTTTTTTGACAAGTCTTCACTGTTTCCGTTGTGCTACCAATTAACATTTATTTTTGCTATTCTATGCTTCTTAGTCTTTTCAGGAGAAACAATGAAACACAGGCAGCATGGTGATTGAGTAACTCAACTTGACTGGAGAGTAAATAGGTCATTGAAAAAAATTCTCAATTGTCACTTTTCCTTCTTAAGAAAATATAGCTTAACATTTATGTGCATGTGTTTGTATGTGTGGGTACACATGTATGCATGTGCTTGTGCAGATGAAGGTCAGAAGTCAGACATCTTCCTCAGTTGAGCTCCACCTTATTTAATGAGGCATGGTCTCACTGAACCTGGAATTCACTGATTCGACTAAACTGGCTGGCCAGCAAACCCCAAGAATCCTCATTGTTTCTAAAACCCCAGTGTGTGTGACACTGAGCCAGATTTCATATGTGGGTTCTGAGAGTTTGAGCTAGGTTACTCACACTGTGTGCAAGCACTTAACCCATTCAGTCATCTCCTCAGCCTCTAGCTTAAACATTTTAAAAACAGATCATTTTACAGTACAGATATGGAACCAGGATGACAGGTTGACAAATCAAAAGATCATGTCACCTACTTCACATGTCATAAAATTGAACAATCCCTAATCTGAAAGTCAAAAGCTGCAATTATTTTTAACATAACTATGTGAAGTGATTTGAAACAGGATTCTTCCAAGAAGGTTATGACATAAACCTTTACAGAAGTGCTACAATAGTTGGACATAAACGTACACTTATTGTTTCCTGAGTCAAAATTTCCTGTTGCTCAGGCAGGGGATTTTGAATCTCTTGAGTCTGTCCTTCCCTTTCCCCACTGAAGTCTGGGAATTGCCAGAGAGGATCATTTTTGAGAAACAAATACAATCAGCGGATTCAGATGTGGCATCTGCTGTTTCTTTTTATTTATCCATTTTTAGCTCTGCTCAGGTGTCTGTGTGAACGAGCCCACAGAGGACTGTCTTGCCTTGGGCAACATTGTCTTCAGAAAGGCAGGTTGATCTGCCAGGCAACAATGCCCCTGCTTGGAACCCGAATGCTAGATCAGTACTATGCTGGGACAGTGTGCCCTGGGGCCCTTAGCTTTGTCATGCGCAGAATTGGGAAGCATGTCTCCTGTCTCTCACTGGTTCCAATGTCTCAGGGTTTGCTTCCAGGGCCTTATGCTTGGTAAATGGAACCTGTCATTAACTTTTCAGTCTAGCAGTTCCTCCACATAAGATCCACTCCAGTAGGTCTCTAACCAGGATCACTGGGCAGCAGGGGAGGAGGGGTCAGTCTTCAGGTGATTTCTCCTGAACTCCTCCTCATAGACTTTCAGATCTCATGTGACTTATTTGGACTGAATTTGTTTAATTTAGGATGAATGGTAGATAGTTCATGACTTATTTATTCTTCTGGGATCATGGAAGGGAATGTCTATTTGTGGGTTCTCTGGGTGGTAAAATGTAGCCAATTTTTAGATGGGATTCCCATGCTTGTGATTAAAGCTTACCTTTGTTTTTATTCACTTGGGAATGAGTTTGAATATGCTAACATCCCTTCCTATGGGAGTATTCAGTACTCTTTATGTAAAAAATTTTGGAGTTTTTAAACATTTATTTTTTATGAACTTTGTTCTTTGCTAATTTCATACACATATATAATGTATTCTGATTATTCTTTTTGCCTCTGTCTCTTATTTCTCTTCATTCCTGTAAAGTCCCCATCCTCCTTACTAGTCCCTTTCCCAGATTAATGACTTTTGGTTTTATTTTGTGACCCGTTTAATTTGACCAGGGTCTTCTGTATGGCTACTGAATTGGACCTATCCTTTGGAGTCTGATGCAGTCATCAGTGAGTATACATTTGAAGGCAATGTTTCCTCCTCTTTCTGAATCCATCTAGAGCAAATAGTTCAGCAGAGGAGTATGGGCCATGAGTCCTTCCTCCATCCATGTCTAGATTTGAAAGGCCCATTCTTGAATAGACCAGTGCAAGAATTGGCAGATAGCCACGAGATATGTAGAAGAGCATGTTTCTCAGCTCTTCTTCTGGCTACATTTCTTCTGGCTCTTAAATTGTTTCCATCCATGTTCTGCAACTCTGAGTCTTAAAGGAAATGATGTAAATGTCTTGTTTAGCCATAGGCTTTTGACCAGGTTTTCAATGCCAGACGTGGATTACCTTCTGTGGACAGGGCTTCAAATCCAACTAAAGAGTGGTTGGTTACCCCCTTTCAGTAGTGCGACTATTGCACAAATGTGCACATTTTATGTGGCAACTTGGTATCATGGTTTATAAGAGTTCATAACTGGGTAACGTCATTGACCCCTCTCTATAAATTTTTATATAAATCTGAGCAACAACTTTTCAGAAGCTATAAAATAAAGAAGTATATTCCCCATCTCTGTAGTCAGACCACTATGCTATGTTCTAGTCCTCTACTCCATATCTGTATGGTCTTGAACAGCTTAATCTCTTCACTTCAGTCTGTGAATTTCAGTACCCATCTCATATGGTTCCTGTGAAAGCTGAATAAGTTTAAGACTTGTAAAGAGTTTCAAGTATTACCTGGTTTATATAACTCCCTCAGGGACAGAAACTCCTGCTAGTATGTACCAGCCCATTTATTTCATAGAGAGGATTTCCTACCTGGTAACAAAGCTGTGGAAAATAATGCAATGTTTTAGATGAGTAGTTTTCAAATATAAGCCTGCATCATAATTACCTGTAGAGCGGCTGTATCCCAGCCTGTAGGATCACATCCTTAGGATTTCTGATCTGGTGAATCTGAAGTGCAGTTGATGGAGTACCATGGGAAACTACATTCCTAACAAGTTCCCAGTGAATGTGTATAGTCATATAAGCTCATTGTAGAACTCTCACAAACAACTGATAACATACAAGTGTGGAGGGAGACGAGAGAGAGGTAAGTTGCTAGTACGTTTCTGCCAGCCGCTGTAATTGAGAGCAGGTATCTGGGCCATGTGGAGGAATTGGAAGGTGAATTTGGAGAGAACAGTCACATGAACTGGGAGGAGGAAGAACCCCAGATGTGGTAAGGATGTGGAATTC
Source organism: Typhlomys cinereus (assembly GCA_023101885.1). Classification (NCBI taxonomy): domain Eukaryota; kingdom Metazoa; phylum Chordata; class Mammalia; order Rodentia; family Platacanthomyidae; genus Typhlomys; species Typhlomys cinereus. Next base: position 9,418,003 of record JALPQD010000042.1, on the reverse strand, counting down.
CAATAATTACCAAAGACAGCAAACAGCTGAGAAAGCAGGTTGGATGCATCAGTGCCTGAAATTGAGTATAGCATAGGAAGACAAAGACTGACAAGCAATGTATTTCTCTAGGTTATGGAGAATCCACCCCTTCCCCCAAAACAGGCTGCATCTTACAATTAAATATAGTAATTTCTACTCCTTACCCCAAGGTAGTATAGTACTTCTAATGATTTCTTTAACATAGTTGTTATTTTAGGATCAAAGAAATGAAAAATGTGTAGGACAAATTTAATATAATTTAGAATTGGTTTCATTCCCCAAATCTCTTCTTCAATCTCTTTTACATCCTTCCTCTCTTAATTATTTCTTTGTACTTTAGAAAATGCCACTACCTAACAGCAATGTTTCTTTAGTTTGGGACAGGGATAGCTCTCTAGAATTTATAGGTGAAATTTCTCTGATATTCCTTATTGATGTCACCTAAAGTCACAAAAGTAACATGAAAAAGAAAGTTTGTGTACTTTTGAGCAATTTTTTCAGTACTGAAGTATGAAGCAGAAATATTACCATGCCTTTGCATATCAATATTAATGTCTCAAAGCTGAAAAGAATAAAGGCTTGTTGAGATTTTTAAATTGAATAAATATGTGAGGCAGAGAGGAAATATGTTTATGTCACTCCAAGTGTCATTTATATAAATGATATCATACACTTGAGAAATGTTCTTAGATCCGCAGATAGCATATTTACATAGGCATGCTTCTAAATCTATGGGCAGTATATTTGATAAATATCTTTTAATATAAAAGAGCTTCAGATGTCTGCTCTGGGTGGGTGGTAAAAGGCTCCTCTGCTCATTTTTCCTTCTTTCCCTCAATATCAGATCTTGCTAAAGTTACAGAAACATAAATACAACAAGGAAAATAACAACCCAAGATTTGGAGCTATTTATTTAATTTGATGACAACAATATAGCAAAATGATTATTTGGGCATGTGTTAGTGAAATAGCATTTTGTTTTGCAGTAATAATATCTAATGATAGAGATAGAATAAACATCTATCATCTATCTAACTATCCATTCATCCATGCATTCATCTATCATGTACAATATATACCAAGATTTATGTCTTCTTATAGCTTTTTCTGTTGGTTGTAGCAATAAGATGCTATGGTAGAAAGTCTCCTTATTCACTGGAAACTGCGAGTTATATTGTATATATTTTCGGAATCATAGTAAAAACAGTATTCCTTTTTGGGGAAGTATTTCTTTTTAGTATAACTAGGGAATTTAGAGTATGGTAAGATAAAGACTTTCAGTTATGTCGAAATGATTTTCGTGGTGGTGACATTATTAAGCACTGAACTCATAGTACCTCATTAACATCCTTGACTGATTAAAAAAGCACAGAGATTTCCTTATCAGTAAGCAAGAAGTGCAATATAAACCCGACATAGAAGCTTCATAATTAAAATGTGGAATACTTTGATGATGTTTCTGCAATATGTCCTGAGTTTTAATGATAGGTTTGTTTCAAAATTATGTCTAATGATTCAGGATGGTTTTTCTCTAGTTGTTTAGCAAGTGGGGAGGGGGTAACTGTTCTGTCCCAGTAAATGGGCAACAAATCACCATCCATAGCCTTTTCCCAAACCTTTCACTTAATCTGCTGTGATTTGTGATCAGTTGCTAGTTCTAGAGAGAGAAATGATGTCAGCAGTTTAAAATTATTTTTCTACCCACTATAAGAAGAAAATAGGTAGTTACTGGTTTTGGTTCAGTGTCTGTGATTCCTATAGTAATCCCCTCATGATCAGGTGTCTGCTGAATCTATGTCTGTTACTACATTTGGTTTCTAATAATCAGATAATGAAGAGTGTGGAGGGATATATAATTGTGTTTGTTTTGTTATTATTTTTGAAGAGGTTATTGCTCTGCAGCCTGATTGACCTAGAATTCTCAATCCTCATTCTGCAGGCTCCCTAAATACTGGAATTACAGGCTCATGCCACCATGATTGGCCATGAAGAGCCTCCAAGAAGGGTTTGCTTTCATTTTGTAAACCATCCTGTTTTCAAAAGATACTGTGATGGGATTTTTTTCAGCTGTGGATGTAGGCAAAGCCCTGTTAGTGTGGAGTAAGGCAGTAGTCATTGTCTGTCACATTGATTGGCTCTCAAAGTGGTCATCCACACCTTGAGAGCATTTGCACAGTTCTCTCTATTCTGGCCTACTGTATGTGGTAGCAACCTCACTCAGTCTCTTCCATTCAGGCTTCTTTGTCTTTGTTCATGTTATGGGTATGTACTGCTTTAGTTCAGCAGACCTATGACAGGATGAGTACAAGTGGTTTGTTTATTTAGGAGGCAACATAGTGAAGCAGAGGAATAAAGGGGAGAGGCAGTTAATAAAGGTTGTATGACTAGGCTGTTTGTAATTAGAATTTAATAGGATGAGGGACACATATTGGAGGTTCTATTATCAAAAGGAAAGGATTAGAAGCATTTATCACAAGCAATGGCAGACACTGATTGTGCCCTTTTCCTTGGCATTGTTAATTCCTGAGTCCTCAATTTCTGACATTCAAGGGCAGGGAACTTTCCTGAAAGTGACTTTCCTGAATTTTTGAAAGCTTTTAAGCAGAATCTGGTGGTTGGAAGACATTGCATGAGAAGGACCTAAAAGGACCTAAAAGTATCCACTACTCATTTCTCATGTGACAAGTCCTTTTCTTATTTTTCTTGATCTGGCATACTCAATGCTTTTCATAACCATGTGAAAGGAGGTGTCACATTCATTATATGTTTGTTTTCTTTTTTTAATACATTTTTTTTATTATTTCCGCTCACACAAACTTAATAGGTAGACCAGTTCCCTCCCTCCCTTCTCCTCTCCCCGACCCCCCTGCTCCCCCTCCCCTCCCTCCCCATCCCCCAGTGCCTCCCCCCCCCAATTCCCAGAGAGTCCTTTATTGTGTATGCCTAACTCTCCTCTGGGTCCTCCTCTCTGATGACGTACAAGGACCCAGTGGCATTTCCCTGAACCCTTTCTCGTGTTCCCCTTAAGCATAGGAACACTACTGTGGCTGTCAATCCCTTGCCTCCCAGGATCTTGGTGCCTTTAGCTGATGCTATACTTTGTGAGGTCAATCGTGTGTTGGACATTGCGCAGGGCATGCAAAGTCCTATTATGATTGCTTCGGCCCTAACTAGTGTTGAGAATCTTGCAAATCATTGCTCCTCCCATCCTTTTGCTCTTACAATGTTTGTTTTCTATCACTGGGAAAAAAGTTAACATTAACAGTGGAGTAAAAAATATACCCATTTGTCAGTCCCAGTTCTGTAGGTGAGAAGAGTAGTTACTACTGAGTCTTGTGCTCAGGGTATCAAAAGTTGAAGTCAAAGGGTCCTGGATGCCTTACAGGAAGCTCTAAAGAGAATCTGCTGAAGGCTTATTTAGGTTGTTGGAGCAGTCAGTTCCTTGTAGTTATTGTGGAAATCATCAGTGTTGCCTACCCTCAGTTTCTAGAATTGGCTTCTATTTCATCTTGTGTCATCACCATTGTCTCACAAGCAGGGATATACTGACTTCTTTCTATATTTGGAATTCTTCAAACTTTCTTTTCCTCCACCAGCCAGAGCAAACTTACTGTTTTTCAGATCTGCTGTGGTTACATCTTACATACTCAGATAGTATAAGCTGAAAAGCATGATGGATCATGCCAGCAATTGCTCATCACATTTACAAATTCTAGGGAGTAAGATATAAAATCTCGAGTGGGGCATTTTTAGAATTTTACCTAGTGTGTCTTTAAAATATCTCTAGATCCTCCCTTTGCTCATTTTGCCACCATACCCCAAGTATAATTGATAATTCTTCCTTTAATCCCCATTGTGCTCTGTTCTTTCATCGGAGCAAATAATGTTCATTATTGCATTAATTATTATTCTGAAAGGAAGGTTTTGGAATCATGCAGTGAAGACTCAAATATAATTTTGAGCTCAAAGACTTAGAACTAATTGCTAACCTTTCCAGATTTCAATTTTTCCCTTTCAGGGTGGTTGCAAAATTTAAGAGGGTATTATAAATAGACCACTTGGTACTGCAGTTGACAAACAAATATAAAAGTACTTCTCAATGGAAGTTTTTCTTTTTTTATCATGCTTACATATTTCTTCTTTCTTTACCATAAATCACAGAGGGAAAGGATTATGTTTAAAACATGTTTATGTTTTTAGAGTATTGAATCTTCATTCTCTTGTGGATTTCAGTACTTACTGAATGAATGAATACCTTATCCCCTTGTTTATTTCTTTATCTAACAAATGAGACTACAAATACACTTTAGCTATTGTTATAGTTAATTGTCAAAAATCTACAGAGTAGTTAAGACCACACTTTCCAAAGCATAAAACAATGTATCTGAACATAGGGCATGTTTGTGCTACCTGGTTAAAAAGCAAGAGCAGAATGTGATAGCATATGTGCCAAATCAGAGGACAGAGAGGGTTGTCAATGACTTTCCTGGAGCTATTAATTTTATATGCACTTCCAGTTATCGGAATCTGGTTGTAAGCTACCAAGTTGCTACAGCTGATTGTGTCAATCATATGTATATTTTAAGCAGCCGATTTTATGAAAATCAAACAATATACCACTGAAATTCTTTTTGTTTATTAAAACATCTTGAGAGGTTAAAATGCAGCACAAGACTTGCATAGAGGATGGAGCGTAAAGGAAAAATTAAATTATTTTAAATAAATAATAAATTAAATTAAAAATAAGATAGAATTAAATTAAAAGTAAGACACTAATTTGTTGAGGAATATAGAGGACTTTGTTTTAGAATGATTCACTGGAGAACCTTTTGTTTGAAAGGGATTTAAATTTTTTGAGAAAATAATATTTTTTAAAAATTTATATATTTACTAACAAACTTGGTTTTTTATGTCTTTGCCCTGATCCCCTCACCTCACACTTCCCTTTTCTCCTACCCTCCCCATCCACACACCCTTCTCCCAGCCTCCCCTCCTTTCATCCATCCCATTCTGCTCCTCCCTTTTCCTGTCCCTCTGCTTGTGGGTATCACAGGACTCCCATTGGAGTATCTGTGTTAGTAAGGAAGTCATATTTCTGTGGAGCTTTTTCTTCATTGGGTAAAGTCATAAATGGAAAGGTTCCTCTTCCCTAGTCCAGAACCTGCGGCTGAGATACTCTGTGAGAGCAATCATTTCTTCTAAGATCCTAGTTAGTCCTTTGGAAACTGTTGATAAGTCCGCCACTGTGCAGATCTGGTAGTAAAAGTTCTCACTGCAGTGACTTTCTGGGTACAGATATCTTATCTTGGATGGAATGTGTTGGTCAGGAGTCTTTAATCTCTTACAATCTTACCACTTCTTCTTGCAAAGGTTCCCTGAGCCTTGGTGTGGGATAAGATTTTGATGGGTTGATTAGAGCTGAATATTTCACGTTAGCTGATATTCTGTACTCTGGCCTGATGCGGTTTTCTGTCTCAGTAGTTTTCAATCGTAATAGGGGGTAACTTGGTTAAGTGCTGAGAGCTTTTTTTTTTTTTTAAATCTAAGGTTTGAAAAAAGGAATATTTAGGGCTGGGGAGATGGCTTGGGAGTTAAGATTCTGTCTCTGCAAGCAGAAGGTCCTGAGTTCGGATCCTAGGTCCCACATAAAAATGCCAGGCAGAAATGGCGCTGGCCTGCCCGGCTGACCCTGGTGGATGGAAACAGGGAAATTCCAGAGGGAAACAAGGAGGAGGTAGAGGCAATCCAGGATGATTCCCAAAGTCACCCTTGATCCTCCACAGGGACACACAGTGGCCTCTTTCGATCCTCCACAGGGACATACAGTGGCCTCTTTCTCTCTATCTTTCTCTCTCTCTCTCACACACACACACGCACAGACACAGACACAGACACACACACACACACACACACACACACACACACACACACACTAAAAAAAGGAGTATTTAGATGGAGTTATATTATCAATCTTTTATAGTTAACACTAGGATATCTGTTCCTGTTCATTTGGATAGTTTACAGAATCAGGCATGATTTCCCTTATATTGAGGGACTCAGAAAGTTATTCAGAGAGTAACTTCCCATGAGTCTTACATACATCTGTTGCTCCCCTAGATCCTCCTTACAGGAGCTGTAGTGGTTTGTAGCATTCACTACTGGGTTAGGCCCTTGATCTTTTTTTTCCCCTGAGTTACTTGCTTCCACTTTTTTCTTCCCTTACCCCTTATTAAGACCTATCACCTTACTTCCCTTTACTTACAGGGCTTCTTTTCTTTCATTGTAGCCTTATTTATCTACTTACCTGTATTCCTTTGTGTCCACTCTCTGCTGCTAATGGTGGAATACAGAAGTAGAAGCCATAGTAGCGCCCACAGGCCTACCTGACTCAATGGTTTTGACTTGACTATTAGATTAGTTTATTCAAACATTCTCTCTGCTAGATTCATTTTAAACTCTCTGTTGCTTTTGTTATCAATATTAGGATATTATTAAATCAACTTCAATTAAGACTAAATGGTAGAAGCAATTATACATGCTAATTTGGACTATATTGTTGAAAACCATTATGTCAAAACGTGTTTCTGGTTTTCAGTGAGGAACGTTACAGTCTGTGTGGTAAATTCACACATGATTTCTGCTTTTTCTGGGCAGTACATTCACTAAGGGACTTTAGGGACTTGTGAGATTTGTTTCCTAAGCAGAAATTCTGAAAAATCTGTCAGATTTTAACACTGCTGATATCTTTCTCTCTGGAGGGGTTTAGATATCCACAGTCTAGACTACTGGGATGTGCAATGCAATAGATTCAGTTCTACAAAGCATGTCATTCTGAGTACAATAATCATGGAAAATATTTCAGAATGAAAAGTGCTTAGCTATTCAGGGATATTCCTCCTATTTTATTCTTTTTAAGTGAACGAAGTTTTTTCAATCGTTTATTTTTTATTTTTCTACTTTTATAAGGATATTGCGAATTCATTCCAGCTTCCCTCTTCCCCTTTCCCTTTTATCACCTCTCTTCCCTTCGTCAATCCCTCTCACTCCCATTCCTGCTCACTCTTCTGCCTGTATGTTTCTATGGACCCCTTGGGTTAAGTGAACAAATATTTTTGAAAGCCAAAGGATGACTATCAGTTTTTCTGAATAGAGGCTAAGTGGAGACTAACTATCATCAGTTCAGTTACATTTGCAAAAAAAGTGACAGATAATGCTCTTTTTCTAAATAATTCATTTATTCTCATGTGTACATGTGTGTTTCTGTGTGTGTGTGTGTGTGTGTGTGTGTGTGTGTGTGTGTGTGTGGTAGGATAACAGTTCTGTCCTTCCACCTACCTCTATGTAAGTTGCAGGGGTTAAACTCAGTTTGTCAGGTTTACATGACAAGTACTTGAGCTATCTATCTCACTGTCTCTAAATAGTATTTTTAAATGAAGGCAATTTACCTATTACTATTATACCAGAATTTCAGTTATTAAATTCATAGTGATATTTTGAGTCATTTGGAGTTTATATCTTAAGCACCTGTCAAGTCATATTTCTTCATTAACTACTAAGTGATGTAGAAATCACTCATGTCACACACTGAAGATAACGATTTTCTTCATTTTATTTTATGTTCAGTTGTTGAGTCAGAATTCGCTTTCTAAATTAAAGTGTACTCAAAAGTATGTGTCTTATTTGCTGTCAGCTGAAATTTTACAGAAGGGAAGAGAGTTTGTAAAATGAAAAAATACGTGACTGATTAATCCATATTCTCTGTTCCACTTCAAGTGCTTCAGATGTGTTTGATTAGCTGGTGATATTTCATAGACTGTGGTACAACATTATTACCAATCATGCAAACCTTGACTACTGTTTTTTGATTTTTTTTAAAAAAGATTTGTTTTGTTTTGTTGGTTTGTTTGTTTGCTTATCGCATGTGTGTCTGTGTGTGTTTCTGTGTGTGTGTCTGTGTGTATCAGAGTATAATGGGGTCCCGCTGGGGTCTGTATGTCACAGGCTCTTGTGTTTGGGAGTCAAAGACTGAAACCAGAGTATGCTAGAGGATTAAGGCAGAGCTTACTAGAGAAAGAACAGAACTCACACAGATGAATTTGCGAGGGGCAAGAGATCCCTGGAGGACTCTCAGACTCCAGGCATGGAATCCCATGAGAAGCAAGGGAGCCAAAGATGGCTGCCAGGGTCCAGAATATTTATACCCTTAGGCCTGGGAAAAGTGGTTTTTCCTCATTGGTTAGCTCCAGTTTCTGCAAACCTAATTGTAACTTTTGGTCCTTTACATCTCGTAAGCCTGTACATATTGGGGCCCAACCCATTTGATCTTGTGCTTAACTTCATGCTGGGGCTTATTTACAATGGAGAACTAATTTCCATATCCTTTCATGAACAGAGGGTTGGGGGAAATTGGCAACTTTACTTCTGTGAAGGATTAGAGTCAGTTCCTCCAGAGCGATTGATTGTGTTCCTTCCGAGTAACCCCAGCAGTGGGTGATGCCCTTTGAAGACCTTCAGAGACGTCCCAGTGTGGCTGCTCTAAACCTGCCTAAAGAGGGCACTATGTGCGGGTGGAGGAGGCTCATGGGTGATTCATCCTAGATTTTTCTACCTTCTCTTTATTTTGTTCTGGAGTTTCCCAGGCTTCACCTTAAGAATGGAAGTGCAGGCTGCTGCCATTTCCTCCTGGCATTTTTAGGTGGGATCCAGGATCCATAATCAGGGCTTTCTGTTTGCAAGGTTTAGCCCCCGAGTCATCTCTCTGGTTCCTGTTTTTTGATTTTTAATTATTAACTTCATCTTTCTATTTGCCCTCAAATGGCTTGTTCTTGCTTCAAACACTTTGCATTTATTTAGAATTTTTTGCAGTGCTTTGAAAATTTAATGTTGACATGCGTGTTGATATGAACAGTAACATATTACTTAAAACTGTATTGCTGTCTGGATTTCTTTACATTCCAATCCATGTTCTTGTTGAATCCTATTTCTGTTGCTCTATGTTTCTTCTTACATGTTTTACACTGTACATATATATTTGCATATGTCAGGTATTTTTGTTTTCCCATAACCAAAAACACCTGATAGAATAGCTTACAGGGACAAAGATTAACTTTGGCTTATCAGTTCAGAGGGTCAGTTTAGGGTTAGTAGGCTCTTTGCAGAGCATTGACTTCAGTAGTCTGTCAGGGAGGAATGATATCTCTCAAGATCTCTTCCCTTCCATGTAATAACACAACATTTTACGTTTTTCTCTAAGGTAATAGACAGTTGTTTTTTCTTTCAACTCTTTCTTTCTGTAGACAACATGGTAATAAACATTCTCATACCTGGTAGAGTGACCTGTATATTCATTTGATAGGATAACAAAAATAAAAACTCTATTCAGTTGTTTTTTCTTTCAACTCTTTCTTTCTGTAGACAACATGGTAATAAACATTCTCATACCTGGTAGAGTGACCTGTATATTCATTCGATAGGATAACAAAAATAAAAACTCTATTCTTACTCAGGTTTTCATTTTAATTGCATGGAGTACATTCATCTTTTTCCAATTATTGATTTGTCTTTTTTTTTAACACATTGGAATTTTAGTTTGTAGCTTCAACTTTAATTTCCCTCTCATTTCTCTCTGTTTGTTTCTTCCTATCTAGAAAATATGTAGGTTACCTCCAGGTCTTATATTAAATTGTTTTGACAACCAGTATCACTGAGCCTCTAGGCATAGGACCCAGGTGGGTCATGGTTGGAGCCGTTTTGGCTTTTTTTCTGTCTCTTGTACATATAGTCATTCTCAGGCAATATTCTTAGCTATAATATTCTACTCCAGCTTTCTTTCAGAGGAGGAGTGGCCAACACTAGTCCTAGTTTTAAACAGTCATCTGGCTTGGAATCTTTTCTCTTATAGGGCGCATTGGATGTCCATAATAATCACACTGGTTCTTACTGGCTGCACATTAGCCTTGTCATGCACCATTGCTGCCAGAGCTCATAGTTATAAATTTATAGCCCTTTCCTTCATCTAACTCATCTTTACTTGAGGACTTGATATATCATTAAAAATATACACATATTGCTGGTTCTTGAAGCTCTTTCTTTAAATTTTTGGTAGTTGAAGTTTTTTTTGGACACTTGGTTCAAATGACATGGAGTTCAGAACTGGATTGAAAGAAAGATCCTGGAAATGTCTGTTTAATTCATATGCTTTGTCACTGCAAAAATATGATCTTTGATCTTTGCACTAGTCTTCAGAGAATAAAGGGTCATTTTTCAGGCACTCCAGTGTCAGATCTGTACAGTGCTTAGATGGACAAAATGTTGCTTAAAGTTCCAATTAAGTGATTTTTTTATGAATTTGAGAAGTAACAAAATACCTGTGTTTCAATTTTAAAATCTAGTAGTCAAGTATATTTACTAATACTCTGTAATAGTAGTATATGCTATCAGATATGTTCCAAAAATATTTCTTCCATTTGAAAGTTGCTCTTTTACTACATTGAATACTACCGTTTTTGTGTGTAGAGCTTTTCATTTTGAAATAATTCATTTGCCTTTCTTTGCTCTTGTTGTTGTTTTTTTTTACATTTTTTATTATTATGTCAGCTCATACAAACTTAATAGGTTCACCAGTTCCCTCCCTCCCTCCTTCTCCCCCCGAACCCCCTGCTCCCCCTCCCCTTACCCCTCCCTCCTCATCCCCCAGTGCCTCCCGCCCCAATTCCCAGAGAGTCCTTTCTTGTGCATGCCTGATTCTCCTCTGAGCCCTCCTCTCCCATGACGTACAAGGACCCAGTGGCATTTCCCTGAACCCTTTCCTGTGTTCCCCTTAAGCATAGGAACACTACTGTGGCTGTCAATCCCTTGCCTCCAAGGATCTTGGTGCCTTTAGCAGATGCTAGACTTTGTGAGGTCAATAGTGTGTTGGACATTGCGCCGGGCATCCAATGTCCAATTATGATTGTTTTGGCCCTAACTTGTGTGGAGTATCTTGCAAATCATTGCTCCTCCCATCCTTTCACTCTTACACTCTTACCGCCCCCTCTTCTGCAAATGTCCCTGAGCTTCAGGATGGGGAGAGATTAGTCTGGCCTAGTTCTAGGTGGTTGATATAGAATCTCTGAAGTTCTGGATTGTGGTTTGTTGATTTTCTTTTTCAGTTTTGCTGCTCCTGCAATGCCCTTCACTTCATCCTGATGGGCATTGTATGTCACCCCCTGGCTAGAGACAAAAAGCTGTTAATCTAGAGTCTTGTTATAAGACTACATTCAAAGGTAGATGTATTAAAAGTAGGAAACCACAGTGAGGGGGACAGGGTCTATCACCCATTTGCAAAATGGCTACTTTTTATAGTCTGGCAGATAAAATGCTCTTGTTTTTTTTGACTTTAGTTTCATATGCAACAAGTTAGAGCAAAACAAAGGTTGTATTATTTTTCTCATTGTTGTGACCAAATACTGATATAAGAGCAACCTAAGAAATAAAGAATTTAAATTTGGATCATGGTTGAGGGTGTAGTAAATCAAGACAGAAAAGGCATGACAGCAGGAACAGCTTACAGTTGTGATGGCAGAACTGAGAGTTGGCTTGCTCACATCACAAGAGATCATCAGCAAATAGAAATAGGATAGGACATGAGGCTGCACTAGAAAACTCTAAAGCTTGCTCTGCTCCAATGATCCATGTCTTCCATCTATATCCCACTTTGTAAACTTTCCACAAAGTTCCCAAATCAGTGATATCACTGGGAATCAAATATTTATATGAACCTATGGGAGTCATTGGGTCCTGATACACATAGACTTATGACCATTTCATGATGTAAAATGCAATAAATTCAATTTTGAAAGTTATCATAGTTTTTACCAATTCCAACATTGTTCAAAAGTCTAAAGTCTCTTCTGAGATTGAAGACTTTCTCTTAATTGTGAACTCTTATGAAAGAAACCATCAAGTTATGTACTCCTGACATAGAAGGACCCAATGTAAAAATTTTTATTCTAAAAGGGAGGAATGGGGGCATAGCAAGTAAAGATTAGACCAAAGCAAGGTCAAAACACAAAAACGAAAACCCCCAAGCACTGTAAATATATGTTAAGGATCCAGTGCTTTTGGTAATATCATCTAGGCTCCAAAAGACTTAAAGGATCCTGTCTTTTGGCTCTGGTATTTGTGGCACATGTGATCTCCCTTGGAGGCAGTTCAACTTGACACTTCAAGTTTTCTTGATAGATGTACCATGTTCATGAGATTTCCAACATCCTCATGACTCTATTGCAACTTAGATTGTACATTCATAGCTTTATGAATATCTTTCATTCAGGGAAATTCAACCCAGCTGCACATTGCTTGGTCCAAGTGGCTTTTGAAAATTTGATTTGAGTCTCCGTAAGCCCCTCACTCTTGAATCTTGCAAACCTATAGAAACAGCCCCACATGAGTAATGCCAATTCTGAATGCCAGCTCAAGATGTAGTCTGGCCTTCTTTGGTCACACTTGCAGCCATCTCTATATAACTTCACAAATGTATCTTGGAAAATGCTTCTTTAGGCAGTCATTTTCTCATAGAGTATCCATAGGCTCTATCCTTTTAAGGACTTTTCCTTTTCTATAAAATTTTATCGTTATATCCAGGACCCTGTGTGTGTATTTGTGGGTGTGTGTCACAGCACATGTGGGAATGTTAGAGAGAACTTTTGGGAACTGGTTCTCTCCTTCTATCATGTGGATTCTGGAATTGAAATTTAATGTGTTCTTGGCTTACAATTTGTAGTTGTAGTTCATCTGTATGGCAGGGAGTTCATACAAAGATCAGGAGTGGAGGGAATTGACCATACCATATCCACAGAAAAAACTGAGAGAGAGGCATAATTCTTACTTGCTAGTCTGCTAAATACTGAGCCAACACTTTTCATCTTATCACTTAACCAGAGAATTGTCCTCATGCATCATGTTGGTTAATCTCTTATAGGCTTGCTTTAATTAAATAATTCTTCATAGATTTGCATAAATGCTCAATTATTAGTTGCAAAATTGATGACTGTTTCCTAACTTTTGAAAGGAGAGTTCTTGCTGTTAAGGTGCCTTTCTTGTTAAAGTTCTAAGTTTCTTTGTATTGGTAATAATTTATTTCATGATCATATCCCTTTCTCTGTAACTAACTCACCCACAATTTTAGTTGTGGCAAAGTGCCTTTCTTGTCTACATTATATACCTTTATCATGTTTCTTCTCTGTTTATTGCTCCCTCTCTCTCTCACTGTAAATGGTACCTGGATAATTGCAATGAGCAAATCTATGTGACAACTTGAAAGTTAATCTGTCTTGAAATTTCCTCTATCACAGAAATTAGTCCATTTTTAATTCAACATCATACAAGTTTTTAGGGTATAGGCAGAATATAATTTGTTTCTTTGACAGAATGCAACATAAATGGCTTCTAGCCCAATTCCCAATAGAATCCTTATTCCTCTCTGAAGCTGCACAAGCTAAGATTCCACTGTCATAATTCCATTGTCATCACTTCCATTAGCATTCTGGTCTTACACACTCCCATCAGACTGGCAGGATAAGCTCTGTTGTATTAGTCCAAGTCTTTTTTAGCTTTTAATTCCAAACTCTTCTACCTTTCTCCTGCAAACTATTTTCAAAGACCTCTTCATGACAATATATATTTTTTTCTCAAAGAAGTTTGCTATTGTGTGCTGTTGGAACTCTTGTTGAAGAGGAATTGGTAAAAACTATAAGGATTTATTTTGGGTTCGCTAGTCAATTTCATTGATTTAAATGTTTACCATGCCAATACTATACTTTGATTATTATACATTTATATTTTGTTTTATAATCAGTATATTTGATGGTTCCAATTTTGTTCTTCTTACTTGAGATTGCTTTGGTTTCTCTGGGTCTTCTGGCTTCATGTGGATTTTAGCACTATTTTTTACATCTATGCAAAGACTACCATTATCTTCCTGTTTAATTAAGATATACTAAGATTACCCTCATTTCCACATTATTTTTCTAAACCTCAGCTTAAACAAAATTTCCTACCATAGTTCAGCCTCTCTGAGTTTGCTGACTTAAGAATCATGCCCTCTTCTTTTGTAGTAGTGGTTATACTTTAAATTTAATATTGATTGATGATTAATACTTATCTATATGATGCTTAAAGGACAGCATCTTTTTAATTTTTAAAAATCTTTATTATTTTTAATGTTATATACATGAACATAATGACTTTATATTTTCAGCTCTTAGTCCCAAATTCCATGTCCCCCCCTTTTCCTGAATAATGCTTCATTTCCCTTGCCTGACTCCTTCCTATTTTCAAATCTTTTTGCTTGTGTGATCCACTGTGTTTCATCTAGTCTATGAAGACTTGTGCCTGACTTGATTCATTCTCCAGCAGGCATCTTAGATCAGTGGATACACTATAGGAGAAAGCATTCTCCTTTACTTCCCCATTAGAATTAGTCCTTATCAGTCTCTCAGGGAAGTGTGGAGCTGCTTGAGGTCTTTCCAATATTATGGTGAGATATTGAAAATACAGTTCCCATGCAATTCTTTTGTAAGTATTCATATCTGCTATGAAATCTTGAATATTACAACTCTATCAGGACCAGGAGATAATTCATGGCCTGCCACATTCCCACTTCTGGCTTCTACAATCTTGTTGCCCCCTTTTCTGTATTGCTTTTTGGGTCTTGGGATGTGGGGGTAGAAGAGACTTACCTGTTCTGTTTAAAGACAAGCAGTTTAGGGTCCATAGACCTTTAATTTTCTGCATTTTGACAGAATAAATACCTTCTATTGTAGAAGAAGGCTTCTACATTGCGTGCTCAGTGCTCTTCCAATCTGTGGGTGTAATATTAGACATTTACAGAGCAGCTGGTATACTGTCTTCCTAGCTAAAGTTTATATTCTGTTCTTCCTTACTGACTTATTTTTGTCCCTTTTATAGTTCTTGTTATAATGGAATCTGTCCATTATGACAAGTGGGTCTTAAGTCCAATTAGAAAGTGTTGGTTTTCTTCTTGATACTCATGCCACTATTACAGTGGTGGGATCAAAGTCAGATGGGCTCTTGAATTGTGTCTTTTTAACTGTTCATCACTATACCTTCAATTCCTAACTCTGTGTCTGGAATACAGGTGTGTACTGTAATATTGTTAAAAAACATCAGATGGGTGCAAGATTAGTAGGAGTTGTGAGGCTGATTCAAAGCAAGTAAGTTCATAACATTTATTATAAGGAAGCAATAGTTTCTGCTGTTTTTTGAAATGATGGATACTGAAAATCAGTTCATTCCCTAGTACTTTCCTGAATTAATTGGAACAGAAATTTCCAAATTAAATAATTGTTCTTACAGAATTATAAATAACTTGTTGCAAAACATAAAAGCATATATCCTCTTAAAATTATTAGCTAGATTTTTAATGAACTTACATAACAATTTAGTCAGCTATTTAGTATCCAATTCATTTGTTTGATTTCCTAAAATGCGAGTCACATTGGTTGTCTGGTCACACTTACATTTTTACATTGAAGAAAATGCCTTCTGGATCATGAAGAAAATCAGAAACTTGGCATTTGAAATGCTTCCTTTCTTAGAAATTTTGAGGGTTGTGAGGAAATCATAGTTACATGAGTAAAGGTTTTGAAAATTCATGTAACATTTATAGGTGGAATGACTCCAGAGGATGATGTCTGACACATTTTAAGCTTCCTTCTGACAATTACAAAACAGCCACATGCATCAAGGAGTATGTGTGTGTGGTGTGCACTTACCTGTGTATGTATGCATGGAGGTTAAAGGTTGATGACAGTTGTCTTTTTTTTTTTTTGTTCTTCATTTTATTTTTTCCCGGTATTTATTTATTTATATCTTTTAATTAAATTTATGTAATATTCTTTGACTATAAGTGGAGTGAACTTGTGTGTCTTCATTGCCGAACCTGGAGCTCGCAGTTTTGTCTAGACTTACTGGGCTCCTAAAGCCTCTGGAATCTGCCTCTCTCTGCATGCCTTCTTTTGTGTTGGGGTTCAGCTTATGTGGATATTGGGGATCCAAAGTCACATCTCATGCTTGTGCAGTTTCCCTTTGAATCACCCTCTAGAGTCCATCTAAAGGGCATTTTTGGAAGACCTTTGTACTGTATCCTACAACTGGTTAGGCATAGTATAACCAGATCAGCTGTAGTTGTAGAATTTTCTCTGAGAGTTCAGTGCCACCTTCTAACTCACATACACTGACGTACAATTTAGACATCAGATTATTCAGCAATCTGATTCCTAAATCTGTTAATGTCCTCGTTTCAGATTATTTTCAATAAGAAAAATAAAGCCAGTCAGGAATCTTCACAGACCTGTGGCACAAAGAAAGCCATACCTAGTCCTGTGGAGAAGGTGGAAAGCCTGTCAGGCCAATTAAAGCTTTGCTTTTTTTTTGCATTTGAGAAGTGAGTATGTGTTAAACACAATTCTTGACAAGGTTTCTTGTTAAGAATTTTTGCTGCTAAGTGTGTCCCTTACATTTTGCTTATGAAGGGCATCTGACTTTTGGAGTCTCTATTTCTCATAAACTACTTTACAAGAAGAGACTACAGAAAGCTTCAATATTATCTCATAAATTAATACAAATTTCTGTTTTTCTCCATTTCAAGGCAACATTGAACAGACTACTTACTAGTCATGTGGTTTGGGCTTATCTTAATGAACAAAATATTCTTTAGTTATATTTTATGATTTATTAATTTACCAGAGATACTTGCACATTAATATTTATTGAGGCATTAATCATTGTATCCAAGACATGGGCTAGTCTAGATACCTAGCAACAGATGAATGGACAAAGAATATTCAATACATATAAACATATATGTATATATATATATCAGACTATATATGTGCTATATATCAGAGTTTTGTTCAATGAAGACCATTTGCAGGAAAATGAATGGAGCTGGAGATCTTTATGTTAAGTGAAAAAGCCAGACTCATAAATACTAATATTTTCTACTTCCTTTCAATACACAGTCTAAAAATCTCTCTCTCTCTCTCACATACACACCACATGCACACATAACATGAAAGTAAAGGCGAGGATTATGAAGAGGGAGGAAGAAGTGTACAAGGGAGGAGTGATATACGGGGAGAAAAAGATAAAGCCATTTTCTTTTCTCATATAGTGGAATATATTTACTTGGCATGAAAACAAAAAGTAGAGACTAAGGAACCATGAAAATGGAGGATGCATGGGGGCTAGAGAGAAGGCAGGTGAATATGGCCAAAATGTTGGCCAAAATGTAAATATAATATAATGTAAATATAAAATGTCAAAATGAAATGCATTATTTTTCATACTAATTAAAGAATTAAAAACATTAAATATGTCTTCATTTGGCATTTATTTACTTCTCTTGTTATATGCAAATGACTATTTTTAAAACAAGGGTTTTAAAATCTACATCTCTACCAATGGTATCATCCTGGCCTAGGAATATGCTGGAAATGCAAATTCTTAACTTTAATTTTTTTTTTTATTTTCACTCATACAAACTTAACAGGTACACCGGTCCCCCCCTCCTTCCAATCCCCATCCCCCTGCTCCCCCTCCCCTTCCCCCCCCCCACCATCCCCCAGTGCCTCCCCCTCCCATCCCTGGAGCATCCTTTAATGTGCATGCCAAACTCTCCTCTGGGTCCTCCTCTCCAATGAGGTGCAAGGACCCAGTGGCATTTCCCAGAACCCTTTCCTGTGTTCCCGTTAAGCATAGGAACATTACTATGGCTGTCAATCCCTTGCCTCCAAGGATCCTAATGCCTTTAGCAAATGCTAGACTTTGTGGGGCCAATAGTGTGTTGGACATTACACAGGGCATGTAAAGTCCAAATATGATTGCTTCGGCCCTAACTTGTGTGGAGTATCTTGCATATCATTGCTCCTCCCATCCTTGTGCTCTTACAATCTTACCGCCCTCTCTTCTGCAAATTTCCCTGAGCTTCAGGATGGGGAGAGATTAGGCTGGCCTAGTTTCAGGTGATTGATATAGAGTCTCTGATGTTCTGGATCATGGTTTGTTGATTTTTTTTTCAGTTTTGCTGCTCCTGCAATGCCCTTCACTCTATCCTGATGGGTATTGGATGTCACCCCCTGGCCATAATTTTAACTCAAACCATTGAATTGAAAACCCTTGGGTCTTTGTGATTCTGATGCCTTCTCAAGGTTGATAGCCAAATAACCTATATTATTTAGTAAATTTAGTGGAGGGGGCTTAGAAAGATTATACATACATACATGCATATATATTCATGAATACATATTTATAAATTATATAATATAAATATAAATGTATATATACATATATAAAATGGAGTTGGTACATATGTCTCTGAAGAGAATTTGTTGATGGGTACTTTCTTGTTACCATTTTTATAGTAAAACCTACTTTAATAGCCATGTGTTATTCTTCAGTTCCTTTGCCTTATGACAAAGACTAAGCATTAAAGACAGCCCATTCTGCAGTTGAAATTTGCATATACTTTATTAGCCTATTTGAAATCGATCAAACCCGGGCTTGAAATCCCCCAATTACTGGATGTAGAGCCAAATAGGCTCTGCGAATGTGTAAGTGTCCAGCTGCCAACTTAGTGATCAGAGCTTCCCTCGTCCATGGTTTTCACTCTCTGGTGGCTCCAGCATCTGGATTCACACTTCTCCTGTGCTGCCTTCACTGCTCAAGCTTATGTTTTCTAAGCAGCATCCTATGGGCCAACTGTGCAATGTCATATAGTGGATTTCTTTGCTTTTTTTTTTTTATTTCGTACATGTGTGCATGTGTATCAGAGGCACTCTGTGTGTCTTTAGAAGTCCAAGGGTGACTTCGGGAATCATTCTGGATAGTTTCAACCCCCTTTTTGCTTTGTTCTGGGATTTTCCAAGCCTTCCAGAGCCTTCCAAAGCTGGAAGTATAAGCTCCTGCCATTTCTGCCTCGTGTTATTACATGGGATCTGGGAGCTGAACTCAGGTCCTTCTGCTTGTGAGACAAGAAGAGTCTTAACCCTTCATTCATCTCTCCAGCCCCAATTTCTTTACTTTTAAGGCTGAATATTATTCCACTGTATGTGCAAAATACATTTTGTTTTTCTATGTATCCTATTTGGTTTTGTTTCAGTTCTTGGTTAGTATAATAGTGTTTATGTGAGAATGACACATTGTGTGTGTGTGTGCGCGCACCCGCATGCGTACACACGTGTGCAGGTGCATGTGCATCCTTCAAGTTTTAGAAATGTTTCTTTAATTTGTACTGCTAGATCATATGGTGATTATATAATTTAGTTTCTTTAGGACTTCCATATTGTTGCCCACAGCAGCTGCAACTTTCACAACCTACCCACAGTGCACAGGTGTTCCATTTGTTTTACTTTCTCCACATTCTGGCCAACATTTATCTTTTTCATTTCTTTGAAAATAGTCATTCTAAACATGTGTGGTGATTTCTCATTATGGGTTTAATTTGCATTTGTCTAATTATTAACAAGGTTAAGCATCTTTCTGTGCTTGTTAGCTAATTGTGTCTTTGGAAAAAAGCTTACTGAAGATTTTCACTGTTTTTTAAAATAAAAAAAATTTGTAAACAAATTTGTTGAGCACATTCCTTCCATATCCCCTACCTTTCTGTTAGTTCTCTTTGTTTCAGGGATAGTTTTGCTTTTACATATGTCATATACACATGCATGACTTTACATACGTATCTGTATAAATCTGGGATTCATAAAATGAGAGAAAACAGAGTATTTGTCTTTCTGAAATTGACTTTTAAAAACATGATTGTCTCCATTTATACTCATTTTCTGAAAATGATATCTTTGTTCTTTTCATGGCTTAAAAAATTCTACTGTATTTATAACACGTTTTCTTTCTCCATTATGTTGCTTACTTTTTAATTAGGATATCAGATGTTTATGTGGTTAAGCTAGCTGAGTTCATCATGTATTCTAGATTATAACCTATAATCAACTATGATTTGCTATTCTTTCTACTAATATGTATTTTCATTCTAATTGTGTCCTTTTATGCACAAAAGTCTCAAAGTTTAACACATTCCATTTCTCTGTCTTTGTCTCATCAGTTAAGTGTTTGATGTTATACTGGAGAAGTCATTACCAATCCAATGTCAAGAAGGTCTCCTCTTTTGTTCTCTCCTAACTTCTCAGGGAGCTTCCAGAAGCTACCTACATTGTTATCTTGTAATGGATTTTTTTTTTTTTTGTGGCACTTTAACATGGTTACAATAAAAGAAAGCAATAGTTTAAGGTAAGGTTCTGAAGAAAGAAACTCTTCTAAAATCACCTCAATACTAGAGACATTATAACATGAGCAAATTGTTTCAGGTTCTTTTTAATAGTGAGTCTATAGTCTCTTTTGAAAAAGAGAACTGGTCATCTATTGATAAAAGTATTTTAAAATCAGAATTAAATTTTGAGATGTTGTGTGTTTCAAGTGTGAATACAGGCTTTATTTTTCTTAAAGTAGAAAGTACCTCCTATTTATAAAATGCCTAGTTTTGAGACATTCTATTTCATTCTGGCCAAGTTACAATTGCTAAAATTTCATATTTAGAATATGGTGCAATTGCAAAGATACAATCAGCAAGCTCAGAACTAGCAATTTCCTGGGGGAAAGGACTGGCTATTTGGCAATGAGGAGATGACATTTTAAAGTCTAACATTAAGCTATAATTCTGGAAAAAAACCAACACGCCACTACTGAAGATTTTCTGGTTTAACAAATGTGTCCATATACTTATTCCCTCTTGAGGTATAATGTAGGTTCCAGGGTCCAAAGAATTTTCTTATGACAAGGTATCTTCAGAATAAAATGAAGCACAAGTAATTTATTTCTGAAAACATGATGGGAAGAAACTGCTGTGATTTTTCTGAAATGGGCTCTCTAGTTCTAAAATATCATCCTAAAATAAATAGCTAAGTATTTCTTATACCACTCCCTCCCCCCAGCAGAAATTGAAGAATGACTCCTATTTTATCATCTAAAATAGTGTCTCTTCAGAAAATTTTCAATATTGCAAAAAGGAAGTTTGTGAAGCAATTTAAGCCATTGGCAATGAACAATAAGAAACAAGACCACATTTAGAAACTATAATAACACAAGAGAAAATAATTTCCAGTAAGATTTAAGATTTATACACTTAAGACTTCTTTCTCTGAGTCTCTGTCTGTCTGTCTGTCTCTCTGTCAACTAGGGAGAAAGGAAGTTGAGTTTTTTCATGATTTGCTCTTGACAGAAGAATAGCTCGATAGATACTGAGTACCTGATTCACAAGGGAGAAAGGCCAAGGAGATGATGAACACTAGCTGTGATTTTCCAAATAAAAGAAATTATACTTTGTAATCAATTTAATAATAATTTGAATAATTTACTTGCATAGGCACTGCTCTAGGTGCTGGGAATTCATCTGTGTAAAAGCCAAAAGTGCAACTATGAGAAAGAGAGCGAGAGTGAGAGAGAGAGAGAGATAGATAGAAGAGAGAGAGAGAGAGAGAGAGAGAGAGAGAGAGAGAGACAGAGAGAGAGAGAGAGACAGAGAGACAGAGTTACCCAGCTACCAGACTGAAACGAAACAGCAAGCCCTATGGTGCCTTGATCTGGAGGAAGTTCTAGGCAAAGAAATAGGGAATGTGAGAGCCCTGAGGGACTTGGGTGTGGCTTGCCAGCAGCCCCAGGTCAGTGAGGCTAGAAGCTGGGGTGGACAGAGTCTGGGAGAGAGCAGAGATTGGGAACAGAGAGCTGAACGTGGTCAAGGCACACTGGCCTTGCGGGCTGCAGTTTATTCTGGGTGTTTAGGAGGCTCTGGTTGCTCTAGCAGCAGTGTGCTCTGATCAAATGTGCATCTTGAATGGTCGCTCAGTGTTTTAATCATGCGATCCGACAAACCCAAAGCTCAGAGGAAAGGCCACCTGGTGAGGTCAGGCAATTAGCTGCATGCCATCAAACTCTTTGCTCCCAGAGAGCAAATACCTTCACAGAACTTGAACTTACCTGTCATGGTGGGTATTCTGACAGCATTAGTATTATTACTTTATAGTGATACTTCAGTAGATTAGCTAAGATGAAACATTGTCTTAGTAAGAAAGGTAAAAACTTCAAAAGCATCTGAAGATGAAAACATTTTCCCAACAGAAGACTACAAGATTTTCCAAAGACTATATAAGATTTTAGTTCACAAAACATTTTTGTTCCATTAATTTTAATAGTATACTTCATATAAATTCATCTGAATAAAGTCTTTTTTATTGTGCTTTAATACAATATGCTTCTGTAAATTATACTTAAGGCACATGAAAAAGTTTGCTTTTTCTTCCTCCCTAAACCTCCCATTTAATTTTACTGTTTTCTGAAGTGTTTCTGAAGAAGGTAACTTTAAGCAAGTCTCCTTCTCACCTATCTCCTAGAAGAGTGTAGTCGCAAGATAATGACAATTAATTTACTAATTTTCTTCATAGTCTAATTACCAGCCATTAGAAGATTGATCTGAAATTGCCTGGAAAGAGTTTACAAAACATCTTTTGACCTTTCAGTAAAAAAAAGAATTTCTTCAAATTATTTTAAGTCCCATATCATGTAATCTAATTTCAGTGCCTACAAAATTTATTTATAATTGCTCAAATCTAATTGAAGATCATTTTTCTTTATGAATATTCCTTGACAACCTTCTTGCATATTTGGCAGATTTGTACTGATTTGCATTTGGATGCCAGAGGCTATCATTGGTCTATGACCTGGGCTTTCAGATCATCCAAATAAAGTTCTGTTGTTTCCTTCCTTGCTCACCATCCAATTTTATAATTATTCTTTGGCTTCTAAATAGATTTTTCAAACAGAATTCATATATTAATGAGTGACTTTATGTATTATGGTTTCATTTTTTTTCCACTGGCATTTTGAAGGGCATGACAATCTTTTGGGGATTTGATTAAGCATCAGAGAATCAGTATGTTAGTCCCTTAGGAAGTGATGACTTTATGTTAGTCCCTTAGGAAGTGATGACTTTGGGTATTTTAGACTTCAAATACTGTGCCAAGGAAATGTGCAAAGACTAAATGTGCACTTGTCTAACTTCCATGTTATTCATTCACCAATTCCATCTAAAGTAATATGCCTTTGGGCCACAGCAAATTATTATTTTCTTTTATTTAGGTGTTTATGTGTCATCAGCAAATGTTTCACTTTATTAACAACATAAAAGGGCAAGGCATATGAAGGACCTCATTGAGTATTCAGTTTATGGATTTATCCTCTTTTTATAAGTTATTCAAGACAACAATTTTTTCAAAACAGAAATTTCTTTTGCAAGCCCTTTCAAGAGAACTGACTGAAATCATTTTGCTTTCGATGAGGCATTATGTTTTGATCTAGCAGGTAACCAGTAGGATCTTGATTTATGACTACTTAAAACACGTGCAACTATAGTAAAGAGTAAATATTTGAACTTTATTTTTCTGACTTGGTGTCTTTTTTCTTTTTTTGTTGAGAATTTTTCATATACCTACAAAAGGCATTCTGTCCTTTCCTCATTCCCCTCTCCTCCCACTCCCATCCTCTCCCATTCTATCTTCCCTTCACCAATCTGGCCATGTCTTTCCCAACCTCCTTTGCTTCTGCAGGTATGGATCACAGGGCTCCCTTTTGATGTGCCCGATCTCTGTGGAAGTATATGTGGCCCTTCAGTGGGCAAAAATCACAAAGCAGGGTGGCTACCTTTCTTTTGTCCAACACCTATCTCTGAGATTCTTTCTGAAGGTAGTTGTTTTTCCTGAGATATTTGCTGGTTCACAGGGGAATATTGATAAGCCAGACATTGTGTGGACATAGTGGTAGTAAATGTCATTGTAATGAGCTCCTGGATACAGTAGCCCTGTTGTGATTAGAGTGTATTGTCCTGCAGTATACTCCCTCCTGCACTTTTAGACTTTTACAATCTTACGACCCTTCTTCTGCAAGTTCCCAGAGCCTTGTGATGGGGTCTGATTGGGGTTGAAAATTCCAGGGTCGGAAATATTCTGCACTCTGCCCATTTGTTTTCTGTCTCACTAATCTTCCAATAGAGTAGGGAACATTTAGGCTAAGGTCCTGATGCCAGGTGCCCAAATTATCTCTCTGAGCCATGGTGGCAGGCACCACACATGTGGGGAGGAGGGGACTTTGGGAAGCTGGGGTCCTGACCTTGGCTGCTGACTTGGTGCCTTTAAATCTTTGGTTTTTTTTTTTTTAACCATTCATGGATAAAATTGTGCAAACCATTTATCAAGATAACACAGTGAATTGTTAAAGAAAATTATACAATTATTGGTATTGTTATTGTTCTCATTAGAAGTACAATGCAGCTGCTGAGAAGGAACTGTCTATAGTACCGATACTTCTTTCATGAGTTACATGCAAGGAAAAAAATAGTAAAAACAGCTCCAAAATATTTACACAACCCTAAAAAGTCCAAGAAATGAAGTGGGTTCAGGTAATAAGGGATAACATGAGTGGAATTTATTGTGTTCATATATAAAAACATAAAAATAAAAATCTCTGTAGCTGTGATTAACTGCAAAATGGCACACGTGAGATTGGGTCTGTCCACATTTCATTATGGAAAAGGGAAGAACGTATGGGGGAGCTTATACCTACCTGAGAGACTGGCTACAGGAAGTGCGTCATCTTTTTCACTGATGTAGCCACTGATAAGACACCCATACTCCAGAACGTAACTTCTCACACACTTTCATATAGACAACTCATTAACTCAGTGAGTCACACACACAACACAACAAAGAGACATGGAAGTAGGATGGGGTCTGGTAGATAAGAAGAGGCTTCGATGGGAAAAAATGGAGAGGGAGTACAGAGTGACAGGGATGGAAATTACTAGAATTCAAGGCATATGTGTATGAAGTTGTCAATGAATAAAAAACAAATTTAATAAAATGTTTTCAATTTTCTAGCAGAATGCTGACAAAGTAATCTCCCAAGGGTTTCTCACAATTTGTATAAATCAATTTGTCTCATATTGAGAAAAGTGAGAAAACAAGACACTTGTTTTAGAATTGAGGTGGGTGTGAGTGTGAGTGCGTATGTGTGTGTGTATGTGTGTGTGTGTGTGCTCCTCAGGAGAAGTCACTCCAGGGGCTGGAGAGGTGGCTCAGGGGTTAAGCCTCTGCCTTGCAGGCGGAAGGTCCTGAGTTCGGATCCCAGATCCCACGTATAGACGCTGGGCGGAAGCGGGGCGGCCTGTGTTTCTGGTCCTGGTAGGGCGGAGCCTGTGAATCCCGGGGCGGAGGAAGTGGAGGCGGCCATGGTGGTTCCCGAATTCGTCCGTGGTTCTACACACACACAGACACACACGCACGCGCACACATACATATGCACACACGCACAATTGAATAAAAAAAATTAAAAAAAAAAAGAAGTCACTCCAGACAAAGAGAATTAGCTGGGTGAAGTTATTAGCTTTTCCTACTGCAAGGGGATATTACTGTAAGAATCAGATAAAAGTAACTGTGTAAGTGCTAAGTGCTGTGATGCACTAAGGCATCAGCAAGGAGGGAACTCTAATGAGAGGAGTCACATTCTTTCCAACAACAGCTTTTATGATAAAGGAATAACTGAAGAGGTGAGCATTTCCAGGACTACCTTAGGAGTTATGGAGCATGGAACCTTGACATTCCAAGCACTTCTTTGGTATCACTGTAGCAATTAGCTATTGTAGACAACATCTTTCATCTCCTGGATGTAACTAAAAACTTGCTGCTAATTATAATGAACAACAAGCACACTGAAAACTGGAGTCCAAGCCTCAAATTCAGGTACTCATTAATGTTATTAGCGGTTTCTTAGGTGAATTAATTGAAAGTCTTTTCACTCCATGGCTGTTTCTCCTCTCTTAAAAAGGCCATTGATGGGGTTTGTGATTTTCTCTCCTCCAGCGGCTTCTACAATATTCCTTGATATTGTATAAGCTATCCAGTAAGGAGAAAATCCTCAGACCAGTTCCAGCTGACACTTTGCCCATGTACTGTAATAAATTTGTGTTGCATCTTCAGAAATGGGGTCTTACTGACAGTTTTTGGAGAGCAACCAAGAGCCATGGCAAAAGCCTGTAATGTTTGAAGGCCTTTAAGACCTCTCTGACCAACATTTTACCAAGAAGTGCCACATTCCTGTTACTTGTAGTATAATTTTCTCCCTGGATTCTAAGTGGACCAGCTCAAGGCTTTTATTTATATTTTTTTGTTCCTTGTTTTCCTCACTCTGTGATTCTCTGTACAGGGACTGTCCATTCTTGTTCCTTTCTTTAAAAGACTTTTTTGACATATTATTGGCATAGGATGTTCTTTTGGGGTTACCTCCAACAATCTTTGGGTTTTTCTATATCCCCATGTCCTCCTCTCTCCCATCCCCTCATTCACTGCTATGTATTTTTCCCATTTGCTCCCTCCTTCACCCTTGTACTGGGATCCTAAATCTCCCCTTTAAAAAGTTTCTCCCTAACTATCCCTTCCCATCTTCCCACTTAGAGTTTTTTTCAAATATTCTGGCTCTTACAATGCTTCCATTCCAAATATATTGATGGATATCAGTTCTGTGTCTGAGATACCTCACTCAATATTAAAGTTTCCAGTTCCACAAATTTGCCAGAAAATTCCATAATTTTATCCTTTCTGATGGCTGAAGAATATTCCGCTGCGTATATTTTCATTATCCATTCCTCTGTTGAAGGGCATGTTGGCTGATTCCATTTTTTTTTGCCATTGTGAATAGAGCTGCAATAAATATAGATGAAGAAGTGTCTCTAATAAGACGTAGAGTCTTTTGGAATATTCCAAGGAGTGGCATAGCTGGGTCAAATGGCAGTTCCACTTTTAGCTTTCTGTGGAACCTCCACACTGATCTCCACAAAGGCTGTCCAGTTTACACTTCCACCAGCAGTGAATGTGTCCCCTTTTCTCCACAGTCTTGCCAGCAATCTCTGTTGTTTGTGTTAATGATCTTAGCCATTCTGATTGGGGTAAGATGGTATCTCAGGGTTGTTCTGATTTGCATTTATCTGATAATCAGGGAAGTTGAGCACCTTTTGAGGTATTTGTTTGACATTTCAATTTCTTTTTGGGTGAAATCCCTCTTTAATTCCAGGGCCCATTTTTTTTTTTAATTGGAATGTTTGCTGTCTTAATGTTTAATTTTCTGGGCTCTTCATACTCTGGAGATTAATTCTTTGTCAGATTCATAGTTAGCAAAGATTTTCTCCTATTCTGTGGGTTGTCTTTTTGTACAATAAATAGTTTCTTTGCAGAACAGAAGCTTTTTAATTTCATGATTATTGGTCCTAGTTCCTGGGCATTTGTTGTTCTGTTTAGAAAATCTTCACTCAGGTCTATCAATTTAAGTGTACTTCCTACTCTTTCTTCTAGTAATTTCAGTTTCAGGTCTAATATCCAAATGGGTCAGGTCTTTGATCCATTTGGATTTCGCTTTTGTGCAAGGAAAGAGGCAATAATCAATTTTTATTCTTCTATATATAAATGTTCAATTTCCCCAACAACACTTGTTGAAGATGCTATCTTTTCCCCAGTGTACACGTTTGGCACCTTTGTCAAAAATTAAATGGCTGTTATGTGTGGGGGTTTATGTCTGGGTTCTCTGCTCTGATCCATTGGTCGATATATTTATTTTTGTTGTAATACTAAGCTGTTTTTATTACTATAGCTGTGTAATATAGTTTGAAATCTGATATGGTGATACTTTCAGTCTCCTTCTATTGCCCAAAATTGTTTTGGCTAATCATGTTTTTTTCTTCTTTCATATGAATTTTGAGATTTTTTCCAGTTCTGTGAAGAATTGTATTGGGATTTTATTGGAATTGCATAGAATCTGTATATTGCTTTGGGTAGGGTGGTCATTTTCACAATATTAATTCTACCAATCTATGAGCAAGGAAGGTCTTACCACTTTCTAGTATCTTCTTTAATTTCTTTCAGCAGTGTTTAATAGTTTATATTGTACAGGTCTTTTATTTCCTTGGTTAAATTTATTCCAAGGTATTTTATTTTCTTTGTAGCTATGGTGAATGGGATTGATTCTTAGCTTGTTTGTCTCTGGTATATAGGAAGGCTACTAATTTTTGTATGTTGATTTTGTAACCTGCTACTTTACTGAAATTGTTTATTAATTCCAGTTATTTCTTGGTGGAGTTATATGTATCTTTCAAGTATAGAATCATATTATCTGCAAATAGGGCTACTTAGACTCTTCCTCACCTATCTATATCTCTTTTATTTTCTTTTCTTGCTTTATTATTCTAACTAGGACTTCAAGCCCAATATTGAACAGGAGGGGTGACAGTGGACAGCCTTGTCTCATTCCAGATCTAAGTTGGAATGCATCAAGTTTTTCCCTATTTATCCATTGTTTGCTTCCTATGTCAAATATAAATAAAAGGTGGCTCTGCTGGCATGGGCCTCAGGAGGGCAAGATATAGAGATCACTAGTTCAAGACCAGCCTAGGATGTAGACCTGAAAATCAGCCTGAGCATTTTAGTGTGAGGCAGTCTCAAAATTCAAACTATAAAGAGGGATCTAGATATAATCATGTTCTGTATGGTCCAGCACTGTAGAATACTGCACTAGTATACTTGAGACTGTATATTGAGTTCAATTCTCAAACCATAAAAGCCCCTAAACATTATAGGCTCTTGCTTTTGGTTGATCTCTAAAAACTGTCAGTAAAACCTTATTACTGAAGATGCAACACAAATGGATCACAGAACATGGGAAAAATATATCAACTGGAACTGGTCTGAGGACTTTCTCCTTGCTGGATAGATCAAAAAATACCAAGGAATACTTTAGAAGCCGCTGTGGGAGAGAAATAAGCACTAGGCCCATCAACAGCATGAGACCTGTACATTGCAATATAAATCACCATGCCAACAGGTGACCACCAGTGTAATAATGGCATGAGTACTAAGGAGAGAACCAACAGTTTTATGATTGGATTCAAGACCTGCTTGTCAGAATGGTACACATCCCTGTGACTGTAAACTAGAACAACAGCCTATAAAAGGGAAGGAAATACATCAATAGAGAAGATAGCCAGTAAACCTATAGGTAGGAAGACAGTACATCAAAGTGCTCTGTAGACAGCTGTTATTCTACCCATAGAATGGGAACTCACAGTGGAAACCTTTGAGTCTAAAGCTGGATGAGTGAAGGGAAATGCACACATCAGCAGGGTGGCTTGAAAAGAGGTAACTTGTTACACTACAGAGGCCTGAACCCCCACAGGAGTAGACAAGCCAGAGTGAACTCTGAGGTCCATTGAGGCATGCAGGCAAAGGGAAGCTGGGATGAATACTCAATATGCTTGCAAAAGTAGAAAAAATTAATTAAAAATATCAGAGATGTGACCTCTTTGTGGTTATTTTTCTCTCATGTTTTATAACTTTTGCAAGTATTGTCTTAGTTAGGAAGAACATGAAATGAGTTAGCATAATTTTTGTTCTATGTACTTGATGCTCTTTGATGGCAGAAAAATAGTTAAAAAACAGTTTTTAGGATAATAATGTATTAATGGAGGCTAGGGATAATAACAATGTCTATCCCAAAGATTTTTTGGAGGGTTGAACTTTCAGTGACTCTCAGTGTTCTCTGTCATCACATTTCTTAGAGAGAGTTAAAAATATGTAGCTAGCAGACTTTAAGCTCAAGGATTCTGCCGATATTGGTCTCTGGTGATCTCATAATGAAAAACTTTATTCAGAAAGGCTCTTGGATGCTCAGGTACAGTTGAGATCATAGAAAATGGACTGCTAAAGAGACAAGAGCATATATAAATATCAACTCAATAAGTGGTAGTGGTGGTAATGGTAGTGGTAGAGATACTGGAGGAGGAGAGAGATCACACAGCTTATCAATATGTATCTCTAGTTCTTATATTCTCAGATGCACCATCAATTGATAATAGATTCTATAGTTTAGTTTATCTCTGCATTTCAATAAATTCCCAAATGGTTGTCTCTAGGAGATAACTTCTCCTAAACTTAACCATGGAATATTGATGATATTTCTGAATCCTTAATATGGAAAACTAGTAAATTTATGGAAGAAGGTACTAATGACACTTAAGTGAAGCAGTCTAAAGTACTGAGAGAACTGAAGTGTTCTTAAATATATAGCCATAGAAAAACATATAATCTAGAGTTTGAATTACATTTTAGTTCCCCAGATTAAAAAATTCATTTCATTTGATATGAAAAATTATATTACATATCTCATAATTCAGTTTTTTCATTTTTCTTTTGATATAAAATTATTCTCTTTCTCATCTTGAAAGTAATTGTGTCTCAACAGGATGTAAAATTACTCGGAAGTTAGTATCTGTGAAAGGTATCATTTTATGAAGTGATTTTAATTAACCATTTGATCTTTTTCCCTTCCCTGGAGTAATCTTCTATTACAATTGTTCTTGTGTTTTGCATATTATAATATTAGCAAAATGACAGCCTTATTATTTCTCTTTTTAAACTTCCAGTCAGATGAATAAGACTATATTACTCCTTAAGGGCATTATTCTATGTCTGATAGCACAAATCAGAGAGTTTTTTTTCTATTTATTTAAATACTAATTTCCTCCATATAATCTCACCTATCCTGTTATTGAGTAGTTTTATTCCTATTGAAATATAAAGTCAGAGCATGTAACTAATAATATTATGGAATATGTGTATTAAGTCTGATTTGCACCTCAGTATACTATGTTCTTATTGATGCAAAGATAATTGATGTAAGCCTTGCACTATGAATATGACAATAGACAAGACAAGAAAAGATTGTATCTGCAAGTTTTCTGCAAGTTATCTTTGTGAGAGGATCTTCATTTGCTTTGAGCTTAGTTTGGAGATAAGGAGAAACTGGAGCTCTGAGATTTCCTCATAAAGAGTTATTTAAATGCCTTGAAGCCAGGCTGACCAAAGACAAAACTATTTTGGACATTATCATATGGATAGCTAGTTGATTTTCAAACTGCAAGTAGATATTTTGAGTTAGGAAAGAAAGAGCTGCTTATTAAAAAAAAGAGGGTTAGCATTATTCAGAACACCAAAGACCCTATTATTCACCTGGAACCAGACCAGTCAAATCTCTCCCCATCCTAAAGCTCAGGGAACCTTGTAGAAGAGGGGGTGGCAAGATTGTAAGAGCCTAAAGATGGAGAAGACCAACAATATGCAAGATACTCCACACAAGTCAGGGCTGTAGCAGCCAGGATTGGACTTTGCCTGACCTGCACAATGGCTGACATGTCAACAACCCCCCAAAGTCTAGCATGGATCACAAGGGAGAAGGCTTCAGGCAGTAGGATCCTTAGAAGCAAGGGATTAACAATCATAATAGAGTTCCCATACTAAGGGGATCCCAAGAAAGGGCTCCAGGCTATGCCACTGTGCCATTGAGTCTTTAGCCCTCACTAGGGTGGAGGACTCAGAGGGAGGTTTGGCATTCATATAGAAGGATGCTCCAAAGGTAGGAGGGACGAAGGGGGAGGCACTGGGAGAAAGGGATGGAGGGGGGTGAAAGTAAGGGGAAAAGGGAGGGAGAGTGCAAGGAGGACTGGAGAGGGGTGGAGGGAGGGGGAGGACAGGGGTACCTATTGAGCTTGTATGAATAGGAAAAAAATAAAATGTTGGAGAAACAAAAGGATTAGAAGAGCATAACAGAATATTCACCAAATTTGGACTTTGGCAATTCAGAAATGACTACAATGATTAATGACAATTAATTCCAGAAGAAATAACAGCAATATTTGGAGCATAAACTTAAAAAAAAAAACTTTTACTTTAAAAAATCATCTATATTAGTTGAATGCTGAAGTTATGTTTTTATTGTTGTGAAACAATACTCTTATAGAAACAACTTACAGGGGCTGGAGAGGTGGCTCAGGGGTTAAGCCTCTGCCTTGCAGGCAGAAGGTCCTGAGTTCTGATCCTAGACCCCACGTATAGACGCCGGGCGGAAGCGGGGGCGGCCTGCGTTTCTGGTCCTGGTAGGGCGGAGCCTGTGAATTCTGGGGCAGAGTAAACAAGGAGAAGGTGGAGGGGGTCCATGGTGGTTCCCGAATTCGCCTGTGGTTCTACACACACACATACACACACACACACACTCACAATTGAATAAATTAATAAAAAACTTACAGAGAAAGGAGTTAAATTTGACTTACAATACTGGAAGGCATAGAGTTCATTATGTCAAGAACTGCATAGCAGAAGACATGGCTGAAGGCAGTTCAGGTCATTGCAATCATCAGGAGACAGACAGAACAAGAACAAACTGAGAGGAAGCAATATCAGGCCACCCAAACTTCAAGGCCTGCCACCTGTCACTTGGTTTTCTCTAATGAGGCATTGCCTCTTCTTAGTGCTACGAAAATCCCAAATAGGCTAAGGATTCAAACACCTGAACCAATGGAGGCCAACTCACATTCAAACCATGACATTGAGCCACTCCCCCTTTTTTTCCCCAACAGACAATCCTAAAAAAGCTTAGTAATAATATTTTCTGTGTAAAATGACCAACTATGATAAGAAACCAAAATGAAATATTATGAAGAACTAACAAGGGGCGGAAAGCAGAAACAGGAAACTCAAAGGAGTGGCAATATAAACAGGCAGATTAGCATAGTATGGCTTCAGAATAAATCTCAAAGAAAGGTATATAATATATTTAAAATGGGCTATATAATATATTTAAAATGGGCCATTTGGAAGGGCAGAAAACAGACTAAATTAAAAGATATGGTTAAGGGGGAACAATGTAGCACATTATCCAATCCCTAGCCATGAATCTGTCTCAGATCAGGGCTTGTCCTGGCATATGCGCCACTGGATTAGCAATGAAAACTGTGGAAGTTACAGATGAGTTCAAAGATTTTCTATGACTCCATTTTCTAGCTTTGCAGCTATAGGTCTCTCTGTATACATCCCTGGGGATATTTGTTCTTTTATGCATGTAGATAACAACTGTCTGCATATTTCTTGTTCAGAGCCATTATACTTATCCTTGTTTTATAGTCATACCTCTCTCTAATTTCATTGTGTCACTTCTTTCCTTTTTGTCTTGCTGCTTCTCTTATCCAGAAATAATGAGAAATGGAAGTTTATTTTTCTAATTTTATTTATTGGGTAGCATTTTATGTCTTTTGTTAATTAAAAATATCAATGAGCAGAATGCTTGTTTCACTCTATTTAACAAAGAAAGCAATAACCAAAGCTAAATTGAATTATTTTAAACTTATGTGATTGTTCAATTGATTTGTCTCCCTATTCCTGTAGATGATAGTTTTTAATTTTCTGGAGGAAGTTCTTTTTTCTTGATTTAAGAATATTAGTTCTACACAGAATTTGATGTGCTTTGTAGTTATTCTCCCTTATAGTCAATTACCATCTGTGTAAAGTGAGGAAGCACAGATATTAGCATCTGAGTTTTACTGACAAAAGAATTGGAAAATGGAGGAGTTAAACAATGTATTCTGAATTGAAAAAGGACTATAAGTTGACATTACAATTCAGGACTCTTATTATTCTAGTGTTACAAAGTATCAGAGTAATGAGATTAGTTTAACAAACCCCAAATATTATCCAGTATCTTTTCATTCTTAAAGCTTTATAAGTTTGGGTCAAATATTTCTCTGACTTTAAGAACAGCTATTTCAGAAAGCTGTCAACCTATGGATATTTGAAATTATCTTATCCTCTTTCCTGTTCTCATTCTCCTTGCTTTCCACAAGGTAATTATTTTTTAACTGAGCTTTAATCATTCCTATATATTACTTTGAAAAACTTACAACATACATATTCTTTTTTTTAACATTTTTATTATTATTTCCAGCTCATAAAAACTTAATAGGTAGACCAGTTCCCTCTCCCCTCCCCCAGAACCCCCTGTTCCCTCTCCCTCGCTCCCCATCTCCCAGTGCCTCCCCCCCAATTCCCAGAGAGGCCTTTATTGTGTATGGCTAACTCTCCTCTTGGTCCTCCTTTCCGATGACGTACAAGGACCCAGTGGCATTTCCCTGAACCCTTTCTCGTGTTCCCCTTAAGCATAGGAACACTACTGTGGCCATCAATCCCTTGCCTTCAAGGATCTTGGTGCCTTTAGCAGATGTTAGACTTTGTGAGGTCAATAGTGTGACGGACATGGCGCAGGGCATGCAAAGTCCTATTATGATTGCTTCAGCCCTAACTAGTGTGAAGACTCTTCAAATCATTGCTCCCCCCCATCCTTTTGCTCTTACAATCTTACCACCCCCTCTTCCGCAAATGTCCCTGAGCTTCAGGATGGGGGGAGATTAGGCTGGCTTAGTTCTACATACATATTCTTATGTATCATGTAGTTAAAATATGGATACAACAAAAAATACCCAGAGATAAAAGATAAGAACAGACAAAATGGCTCAAATAGAAATGCTTGCCCTGCAAGCATGATGACCTGAGTTCAATCTCTAGAACCTGCATAAAAGTGGAATGAGAGGACTGATATACATATGTGTACTATGGCATGTACACACCATTACATACACATGGTGCACATCCATTTTTCTACCCACCAAGCCATCTTCCAGTCCTGAAATACTTTTTGAGAAATATGAATGTCTTCCTGACTTGGATTAGACAAAGTGATTAAATCGGGTTATAGAATACACACACACACACACACACACACACACACACACACACACACACGTATATATCTTATAAATAAGCAACTGATGATAAAGACTTTTTTCCAATTATTTCATTTCATCAAAAAACTATTAAGACAGTAAGAGAAATCCACAGAATAGAATATCTGTAGCAATGTATTTACTGTCATATAGCCTCATATTGAGAATATTTGATTCTTATAGTCTATAAAAATATGTTTATATTATATATAATTTGTGCAATTACACTGGAAATGTCTCAGTAATGTCTGCTAAAGCTAAAAATATACATTTCTAAAGCCAACAGTGCTACATCTAGTCATACACTCAATGGAAATGAAACCAGCAAAAGACATGTTTTGGTATCATTTATGCGGTTGAAAGCAAAGCCTTTTCTTCTGTTGACCTTTTTGACACATTTCCTTCTGATTTCATCTCATTAACTTAGTTTTCCCACCAGAATAAAAAGTATTAATATTTCCATGGATGGTCACTGATGTGCTGAATTTAATGGTGATTCTTGTGGAAAATGGTCTCTAATTTCTTCCTTTTGATGATTTCTATGTATAAATACTCCTGATGTGGTCTACTTAAAACTGCCAATTGGCTACTAACTATCTTATAAACTTCCTGAAAAACTGAAAATCAGTTTTTTATATAGGTATGAGCTGACTTTAACATTACTTTAAATATAATCAAAAAGTGAGAAGCATTTTTCATAATCTGTTGGGTATTCCAATGCTGACTTTATTTTATTTTGCTAGTTAAACAATGACATTAAGTTAAGCATTTTCAAATTTCTTGGTGACAACATTCTAGATTCTGAGCAGACAGCACTGATCACATCTCAAAGGTATTTAAATTTAATCCATCATTTAAATAGATGAATCTCGAAGAGATGTTGAGATTGAGATCTGGGAGTGGATCACTGTGGAAGTCTCACATTTTTGTCAGGTGACTTGCATCTCTTTTGACTTGGTGTAGAGAGAAAGGAAATGAGATGAAAGTATCTTTCCCCACTGAGTGCTTACATAAACATTTAAAGTCACTATTATATTCCAGTGTTTTATAAAACATCGACTATTCTCATGTGATGTTTGAGATTAATTATCAGAACAATTCTCATCAACATTCTCCTCCTTGCCTTTCAAAGGAATTTTGAAACTAACCAACAGATACATGTCAGAAGTTTGGTGATTTTCCTTTTCAGGAAATTTGAATTGATTTTTTTTTGTCAGTGTGCTTAGACTAAGATGACCAGCTGTTTGTTGAAACACTAGGCCAGATGTTGTACTATTTAGATGTGATTAGTATTCCCAATCTGCTTACATTAAGCAAATTACTCTCCAAAATATGGATGGGGTTTAGTGAAGGCCTTCATTGGCGACTGATGTTTCTCAAACTTCTTAAAGGATACAACATAGAAAGTCTGCTTGAATTTTTCCTTCTTTCTTTTTTTTTATTTCCACTCATATAAACTTAACAGGTACACCAGTCCCCTCCCTCCCTTCATCCCCCCACCCCCCTGTGCCCCCCTTCCCTCTCCCCTCCTTTCCCATCCCCCAGTGCCTCTCCCTCCCATCCCTGGAGCATCCTTTAATGTGCATGCCAAACTCTCCTCTGGGTCTTCCTCTCTGATGAAGTGCAAGGACCCAGTGGCATTTCCCAGAACCCTTTCCTGTGTTCCCCTTAAGCATAGGAACACTACTGTGGCTGTCAATCCCTTGCTTCCAAGGATCCTAGTGCCTTTAGCCCATGCTAGACTTTGTGGAATGTGTTGGACATTGCGCAGGGCATGCAAAGTCCAATTATGGTTGCTTCGGCCCTAACTTGTGTGAAGTGTCTTGGATATCATTACGCCTCCCATCCTTGTGCTCTTACAATCTTACCACCCCTTCTTCTGCAAATTTCCCTGAGCTTTAGGATGGGGAGAGATTAGGCTGGTCTAGTTCCAGGTGATTGATATAGAGTCTCTGATATTCTGGATTATGGTTTGTTGACATCCAATACCCATCAGGATAGAGTGAAGGGCATTGCAGGAGCAGAAAAACTAAAAAAAGTCTACTTGAATTTTTAATCGTTGAAAGTCAAAACATCAGTTCTTAAGCTGAATTTCCAGACGTTGGCTGGACTTATTTATTTCTGACTTCTACCATAATTAAATAATAAATAATATAAATTAAATAATAAATAAAATAAAAGTTCTTTTAATCAACAATCTATTATCAATTGTCTTCCTACCTATCATCTATCTATAACTATCAGCTATCTTTCTATTATCTATTAATTTATTATCTATCTTTTTATCATTGATTTTTCATTTATCATGTCTGTTATCTATCTATGAATAACATATCTAAAATCTATTATCTATATATCTATCCCCTTTATTATCTATCTATCTTTTTAAAAATTTTTAAACCTACAGCTTTTATTGCAAAACTAACATTGTAATTATTATTTCCATCTATCTATTTTATCTATCTATTATTTAATCTTCTATTCTCTGTAAATCTCCTACCAATCATCTATCTATCCATCGATCCACCTACCTATTATGTAGTTATCTCTCATCATGACACAAAAGTCATAGCAGAAGTCCTGTTTTCTGAAGAAGTTCTAAACTTATATATCAACTATGAAACTTAATTGCTTTTTTTGTATTCTACCCTCTTTAGAAAGTAAGAACAATAGCTATTATTTTGAGGTTAGCCACCTTTTTGGTCTTGTTAAGTGCTTTCTCTGCATTTACATTTCTGTCCAAATAACTTGTTTCTTTGTTTAGAGATTTAAATTTCGACTTCTTTCCTAATCTTTGTATCTCTTCTTTGAATATTATTCAGGTTTCCCATATCCTGTTTTAGTTGTTAACCTTTAGTTGTATTTTAAGGAATTCAAAACAAAATTATTACATCACAGTTTTCATCTTAGTATAATTCATTTGAAAAGAAATGAACAAGTTCTGTCTAGTAACCTTGACATGTGCAAAATATACGTTCCATGATAGTTTTAGAATTAACCAGATTTCATTGCAGTTCAGTTTTTAACAATACTTTTTATAAGAAGCCCGAGACTACTCATCTTATTCTTAAAACAACATGTTTTAAGGGGAGGAAAATAGAGGGGGAAGGAAGAGAACAGAGACAACCATTCATTTTGTTTGTATAAAAGGGAAATTCTTAATTAAAAAGATTGACTTACAAAATAAGATTTATTGTCTGAAAATCTTTTGGATGGCCAATTCAAATTGTTTCAGAGAGAATAATGTGGGTAATTAACCAGAATTGGTTCATGTGGATAAGTCATGGAATCATTACTGATATGCCCTCTTTGATATGTGACTAATATAAGTCAGTTGTCATTGTTTTGTTCTTTGCATCTGAATAGAGCTGACTGGAAGGTTGGAACAAAGGGCAGATGCCTTAGGCCAGCTTGAAGTCTTTCATAGCTAGTCATAACTAATGTCTCACCTTCTTTTTTCTTCAGTGAATTTTTCCTTACTAAGCTTTTATAGTAAAGTTGTAATGAACAAAGAACTGTTGAGGTTTTCAAAAATGTGTAAAACAAATAAAAAACTTCAAATAAAGCTAAAACAAAACAAGCATAAGCTATTGTGATTTCTCTCAAGCAGCATACAGTTTTGCATAGCGTATAGGAAGGAATTATTTTTTATTATTTATTATTTATTCAATTGTGCGTGTATGCATGTGTGTGCGTGTGTATGTATGTGTGTGTGTGTGTGTGTGTGTAGAACCACGGATGAATTCGGGAACCACCATGAACGCCTCCACCTCCTTGTTTTACTCTGCCCCAGGATTCACAGGCTCCGCCCTACCAGGGCCAGAAATGCAGGCCGCCCCTGCTTCCGCCTGGTGTCTATACGTGGGGTCTAGGATCCGAACTCAGGACCTTCCGCCTGCAAGGCAGAGGCTTAACCCCTGAGCCACCTCTCCAGCCCCAGGAGTGAGTTATTTATAAATGTAGTTTCATTATCAACTCTCAGTGGAAGGGGAGAAAATAAATACTAGACAGGATCAGTTATGTCTTACTATTAACCATAAACACCTGACAATAAACCATCATCTAAACTAAACATCTCTCATTGTGTCCTTA
The DNA here is from genome assembly GCA_023101885.1 of Typhlomys cinereus. Taxonomy (NCBI): domain Eukaryota; kingdom Metazoa; phylum Chordata; class Mammalia; order Rodentia; family Platacanthomyidae; genus Typhlomys; species Typhlomys cinereus. The sequence continues at coordinate 9,379,122 of JALPQD010000042.1, read as the reverse complement.
GGTAAGAAAAGATCTCATCGCCCACTAGTGAAGTAGAAAGCCACAATCAACCAGAGTACAGAGCATAGGCAACCCTAAAATGCTCAACCTGAATCAAGCAATCCAAATCTCTTCCTATCCTAAGGCTCAGGGAACCTTACAGAAGAGGGGTGGTAAGATTTTAAGAGCTTAAAAGTGGCTACCAGCCAAGTCACTCCAGTCACAACAAGGCTGCTGCATTCAGGAGTTCACTGTAATGAAATCTATCTCTACTGGACTTTCAATTGTTGACATGTCACTATTCCCCACAAACTAGCAAGGATCTCAGGGGAAATAACTGCATGCAGGTTCTAGACAGGTGAAGGGCAGCGTCACTACCTGTGGGTCTACCCACAGATGGGATGCTTATATTGCCACAGAAGCCTGAGCCCCTACTAGTATAGACAACCTGAAGGGAGCTCTGTGTCTCAAAGTAGTAGACAGGCATAAAGGTGGAAGGGAGAGAGATCAGTTGGTGAAGGGAAGGGCTTTTCATAATTTGTTAAGATAGAACTCTGGAAGTACAATTAAATACTAAAGAAACTTGTTCATTGTGGGTAGTCTCTGACTGACTTGGCTATCAATATATTTCTCTGAAGATAGGATTGCACTAAGTTCTGCTAAGTACAATATATATTTCTTGCCTTCATGACATCTGTTTCTAATATATTACCCTTGCTGACCTTTCTCTTAGGAGTTTCCTTTTCTTATAGACAGGAAACAAATATTATTCAGAAGTCATATCTAGTTTTCTTATTTCTATAGAAAATTGAAAGCAGGGATAATTAATTTCTTGTTCCACTCTAGAAAGAGTGATGTCCTGATGGTATGCATCTGTGCTCCGTGTTTTGAAGATTTGTTAAAAAACCTTGTTTCACTGCTAAAGGCAGAAGTTATCAAGTATTTGGGGACAATCTCATAACCAGAGGAGACAGGTAGAGAGGTAGTATCTCTAAGACTAAGAAGGAGACAAGATTTTCAAGGGTTTTCTCTAAATGGCAGAGATCTGGACCCTGTGCTATGATTGAAAGACAGCACTTGGTCCCAACACAGGGCACTAAGAATAGACAGAGACTGGAGAGTAGTGGAGAGAACCACAATGAGGACTTCCATGTCCATCACATTCAGAACAGTAGCATGTGATAGACCATGAGGAATAAGCACTGTCTAATGTAAGCAGAATAATGGCTTCTCAAAGACATCCGTATCTGAACATCAGAGACGTGGATATCTTCTACATCAAAAGTGAATTCAGATGTGATTTGGCTGTAGATTGAGGTGGAGAGACAGTTCTGGATTGTTCGAGTGGACCTGAAGGAGTGATGAGAATCTTAACAAGCAGGAGAGGCAGAGGAGGAAATGCATGAATAGGAGAAAGGCTGGAGTGATGTGACTATTGTTTTTGACAGAGGAGAACAAGGAGCCAAGGAATATAAGAAGCTTCTGAAAGCTGCCAAAGAAAATGGGTTTATCATCAGAGCCTAGAAGGAAGGCAGACCTTCCAGCACCCTGACTTCAGCCTTGTGTGACTTTTGCAAGTTCCTCCCAGACTTCCGAAGCACAAGATAATATATTTGCATTGTTTTAAGTCACTGAATTTGTACAGGTTGGAAATTATTACAGCTGGCACAACAGATTAATTGCCTAACTCCTCATATTTCCTAGGTTTCTTTAACTGAGATTGTGTTTTTTTTAGAGGAAAAAACCATCCCCCTTTCTAAAACAAGAACAGAAGCAATAAACCCATAAAAATTCTTGGATGAGAAATCTCATTCTTATAAGTTGGAACTTCGAATCGGATGTTTCATTAAAGGGAAATGAAGTGATGCTCTGGGTATCATGCCCTCACACTCATATGTACCTCCCATGTTTGGGTCACTTTCACTCCTGGAGATTCAAAATTACCATAGGACACACTGAGACTTTACTTCTTTAAAATATGTATACATGGGGATCCTCCCTTCCCCCACCCCGCCGCCGGACCAGCACGCGGTCCAGCCGGGCCTCACCGCGAACCTAGGTAAGCTCCAAGTCCCCCCAACCCCCCCCCCCCGCCCCCCCTAGAACCCCAGGCAGCCCAAGGGACCCAGCTCCTCCCGCCATCCAGCGGGAGCCAGGCAGGGCAGGGCGTGGAAGGAGGACAGTCTCTCTGCGCCCTGGGCCCTGCCCCAGCTACCTCCAGGTTAAATAGCGCCCTGCCGACGCCCTAGCCTCCCTTCCCCCACCCCGCCGCCCAGCACCAGCAAGCGGTCCAGCCAGGCCTCACCGCGACCTAGGTAAGCTCTGCCCTGCACACCCCCAGAACCCCAGATCAAATAATTCAGTTTATTGAAAAACGCGCAGAAATTGAAAGAAGATCTTAAGAGTTAAAACGACAATGCCAAAGTCAAAGTGCAAATCCATGAGAAACAACACTCAAGTAAACAAATCTCCCACTGAAGGAATTAATCCCATAATGTTAGACTCCAAACCCATGGAAAATGGCCATGAAAGCCTGACCCAGGATAACGACTTTCAAAATATGATGATTACTATGTTCAATACTATGAAAGAGGAAATCCAGGAGGAATTAAATAATCGAATCAATCGCTTTGAAGAGGAACACAACAGACATCTGGAGGAGTTGAGAAAAACAGTGCAAAAAACAAAAACTGGCATAGAGCAGTTAAAACAGACTCAAGCAGAGTTTAAAACTGAGCTACAAGACATCTTCAACCCAGAACTCCACAGAGAGTCTTATCAACAGAACTAATGAAGCAGAAAACAGAATTTCAGACCTTGAAGATAAAGTGGGAGTACTAACCAGCTCAATGGAAGAGGTGGTTAAAGCCAAAAAGATACTTGAGAGAAATATCCAAGAGATATGGGACACTCTGAAGAAGCCTAACATGCGTATTCATGGAATACCAGAGCAAGAATCTCAAAATACCACCCCTGAGGAAATTTTTCAAACGATCATCAAAGAAAACTTTTCTCATTTTAAAAAAAAGAGGCCTATCCATATACAAGAGGCATTCCGCACCCCAAACAGATATGACCAAAACAGAAGCAGGCCATGGCAAATAATAGTCAAAACACTCCACATTCAAGATAAAGAACTGGTGCTGAGAGCTTCAAGGGAGAAAAAACAAGTCACTTTTAAAGGTAAACCTATTAAAATAACAAATGACTTCTCAGTCGAAACAGTAAAAGCAAGAAGAGCTTGGAGAGACATACTTCAAGTATTGAATGAGCAAAAATGCCAACCCAGGCTGATTTACCCTGCAAAACTATCCGTCATGATCGAGGGAGAAAGAAAAATCTTCCAGCACAAAGACAACTTGAAGGGATACATGGCCACCAAACCAGGCCTTCAAAAAATGCTAGAAATGATACTCAAGCTTGAAGAAAAAAACAGGCATATCCAGGAGAACAGAAGGCAAGTATAACGCCATTAACAGCAAAGCAATATACCTATAAAAACTACTAAACATAATGTCTGGAATTCAAAATAGTTTCTCCATTATAACACTAAATGTTAATGGAATTAATTCACCGATCAAGAGACACATATTACAAATTTGGATTAAAAATCTCAATCCATCAATCTGCTGCCTGCAGGAAACCCATCTCACCACAAAAGATAGGCATGGCCTAAAAATAAAAGGCTGGTCAAGAATTCTACAAGCTAATGGAAGCAGAAAACAGGCAGGGGTAGCCATTATGCTATCAGACAAAGTGGACTTCAAACCAAAGAAAATCATAAGAGACACAGATGGATACTACATTTTAGTCACAGGTACAATTCACCAGGAAGATGTCACCATACTGAACATATATGCACCCAATATGGGCTCCTCCACATTCATTAAGAAAACCCTACAGCGTCTAAAGCAAGAAATCAACCCCCAAACGATAATTCTTGGGGACTTCAACACCGCCCTCTCAACATGGGATAGATCAACAGGTCAAAAGCTTAACAGAGACACTTTGGAGCTTAACCAAACCCTTACTGAAATGGACCTTACAGATCTCTATCGAACTTTTCACTCACGCACCAAAGAATACACATTTTTCTCAGCAGCACACGGAACTTTCTCCAAAATAGATCACATATTGGGCCACAAAATGAATCTACACAAATACAAAAAAGTTGAAATTCTAACCTGTGCCCTATCAGACCACCACGGCCTAAAGCTGGACATCCACAACAACACAACAAACAAGAGAAAATACACTAACTCCTGGAAACTTAACAATATGATGCTGAATGAGAACTGGATTCAGGAAGAAATTAAAAAGGAAATTCAAGATTTCCTGAAAGTGAACGATAATGAAAATACAACTTACCAAAATCTCTGGGACACAATGAAAACTGTTCTAAGAGGTAAGTTCATAGCTCTTAATGCCTACATCAGAAAATTGGAAACATCAGAAATAAATAATTTAACGATGCAGCTTAAGGCTCTGGAGAAACTTGAGGAATCTGATCCAAAAAGTAGTAGAAGAGAGGAGATTAGCAAAGTAAGGGGAGAAATATCTGAAATCGAGACTAAGAAAACGATAGAAAAAATCAACCAGTCAAAAAGCTGGTTCTTTCAAAAAATCAATAAGATTGATACACCCCTAGCTAAATTAACCAAAAGCAAGAGAGAGAAAACCCAAATTAACAAAATTAGAAATGAACATGGAGTTATCACTACGGATACCCAAGAAATCCAGAGAATTATAACATCATATTTCAAAAACTTGTACTCTGTGAAGTTTGAAAACACAAAAGAGATGGATGAATTTCTAAGTAAACACAACCTACCTAAATTGAATCAGGAAGTTGTGTTTATTTAAATAGTCCTATAACATACAAAGAAATTGAAGAAGTAATCTCGAATCTTCCCACCAAAAAATGTCCTGGGCCAGATGGATTCAGCACAGAATTCTACCAGACATTTAAGGAGTTAATAACACCAATACTCCTTAAACTGTTCTGTCAAATAGCAAAGGAAGGAACACTACCAAATTCCTTCTATGAAGCTAATATCGTCTTAATCCCAAAACCTAATAAAGATTCACTTAAAAAAGAAAACTATAGGCCGATCTCTCTGATGAACACAGATGCAAAGATTCTCAACAAAGTCTTAGCAAATCGGATTCAAAAACATATCAAAAAGATCTTTCACGGGGACCAAGTAGGCTTCATCCGCGGCACACAAGGTTGGTTCAACATACGCAAATCAATAAATGTAATTCATCATGTAAACCAGTCCAAAGTCCAAGACCACATGATACTCTCGATAGATGCAGAAAAAGCCTTTGACAAATCCAACAGCCTTTTATGATCAAAACGCTAGAGACTGTAGGAATGAAAGGAACCTTTATCAATATAATAAAAGCTGTGTACAACAAGCCCACAGCAAGAATTATGCTCAATGGGGAACAATTGGAAGCATTCCCACTTCGATCAGGAACTAGACAAGGCTGTCCACTCTCACCACTTCTATTCAATATTGTACTCGAAGTCTTAGCTGAAGCCATAAGACAAGAAAGGGACATAAGAAGGATTCAAATCGTCAAGGAAGAAGTCAAGCTATCCCTATTTGCAGATGACATGATCTTATACCTGAGTGATCCCAAAAACTCCACCAGGAAGCTCCTGGAACTAATTGAGAAGTTCAGCAGAGTGGCAGGATACAAAATAAATATGCAAAAATCAGAGGCCTTCCTATATGTCCAGAATGAAAGAAGTGAAAAAGCCTTGAAAGAAACAATCCCATTTACTATAGCCCCCCCAAAAATGAAATACCTTGGTATAAACCTAACCAAGGAAGTAAAAGACCTTTACAATGAAAACTTTAAAACTCTAAAGAAAGAAATAGCAGAAGACACCAGAAGGTGGAAAGACCTCCCATGTTCCTGGATTGGTAGAATCAACATTGTAAAAATGACCATCCTACCAAAGGCAATATACAAATTCAATGCTATACCAATTAAAATCCCCAAGCAATTCTTTAAAGAAGTTGACCAAATAATCTCAAAATTCATATGGAGGCACAAAAGACCCAGGATAGCAAAGACAATCCTGAGTAACAAAAACACTGCTGGAGGTATTACCATACCAAACCTTAGTTTATACTACAAATCCATATTTATAAAAACTGCCTGGTACTGGCTCCAAAATAGACACACAGATCAATGGATAAGGGTTGAAGACCCAGATATAAGCCCACAAAAATACAGCCATTTGGTCTTTGACAAAGGGGCCCAAAGAATCCAATGAAAAAGAACAGCATCTTCAACAAATGGTGCTGGCAAAACTGGATCCCACATGCAGAAGATTAAAGCTGGACCCATACTTGTCACCATGTACAAGACTTAATTCCAAATGGATCAAGGACCTTGATATCAGGCCAGAGACTATAAAAACCATAAGTGAAAGGGCAGGGAACTCCCTCGAGCTGATTGGGCTAGGCCAACATTTCCTCAACAGATATCCAATGGCACAGTCAGTGCTACCAACTCTTAACAGTTGGGATCTGGTGAAATTAAAGAGCTTCTGTTCAGATAAAGAGACTGTAACACGAGCTCAAAGGCAACCCACAGAATGGGAGAAAATCTTCACTAACCACATATCTGACAGAGCTCTACTCTCCAGAGTGCACAAAGAACTTAGAAAACTAAACTCCAAGGAAAACACTGGCCCAATTAAAAAATGGGCCCTGGAACTTCAAAGAAACTTTACCAGGGATGAAATTAAAATGTCTAACAAATATCTTAAAAAATGCTCCACTTCCTTCGCCATCAGGGAAATGCAAATCAAAACCTCCCTGAGATATCATCTCACCCCGGTCAGGATGGCAAAAATCCACAATACAAACAACGACAAATGCTGGAGAGGATGTGGAGAGAGGGGAACTCTCCTACATTGTTGGTGGGAATGCAGTCTCATACAGCCACTCTGGCGAGCCGTCTGGAGATTTTTAAAGAAATTAAAGATTGAAATGCCATATGACCCTGCTATCCCACTTTTGGGAATAACCCCCCAAGCAGCAAAGGTTCGCCTCGATAGCACAAGCTCGACCATGTTCATAGCAGCACTGTTTACAATAGCAAAGTCATGGAATCAACCTAAATGTCCAACAGTTGACGAGTGGATAAGGAACAGTGGTACATCTATACAATGGAGTACTACTCAGTCATCAAAAATGATGAATTACTGGAATTTGCTGGGAAATGGATGTCATTAGAAACAATTATATGAAGTGAAGTATCCCAAACCCAGAAAATTAAGTGCCGTATGTACTCCCTAATAGGTGGCTCCTCGTACCAAACTCACCCAGCCCACATTGAGACACTCAAAAGTAAACCTATGTAACACAGTAATTGCAAGGATTATGAACAAGAGAGATGGGGAAGGAGGGCCAAACCAGAAACAAGGAGAGAGGGGACCATGTTACAGCAGAGAAAATAGGCCTCCATCAAGGTCTGCAAGTAAGGAATGAGAAACCTGGTTAAGTTCACAGAAGTTCTTTCCTGATCTCACCAGAAGGGGAGGGCATATAGTCTAGCAGATAAAAAATAATCATTTTGCAAATGGGTGATGGACCCCACCCTCAGTGAGGTTTCCTACTCTTATTACATCTACCCTTGAATGTGCTATTATAACAAGACTCCAGTTTAACAGCTTTTTGTCTCTGGCCAGGGGGTGACATACAGTGCCCAGCAGAATGGAGTGAAGGGCATTGCAGGAGCAGCAAAACTGCAAAAGAAAATCAACAAACCACAATCCAGAACTTCAGAGACTCTATATCAATCACATAGAACTAGGCCAGCCTAATCTCTCCCCATCCTGGAGCTCAGGGACATTTGCGGAAGAGGGGGCAGTAAGATTGTAAGAGCAAAAGGATGGGAGGAGCAACGATTTGCAAGATTCTCAACAATAGTTGGGGCCAAAGCAATCATAATGGGACTTTGCATGCCCTGCGCAATGTCCAGTGCACTGTTGCTCTCATGAAGTGTAGCATCTGTTAAGGGCACCGAGACCCCTGGAGGCAAGGGATTGACAGCCATAGTAGTGATCCTATGCTTAAGGGGAACAAGAGAAAGGGCTTATGGAAATGCCACTGGGTCCTTATATGTCATCGGAGAGGAGGACCCAGTGGACTGTTAGGCGTACACAATAAAGGACTCTCTGGGAATTGGGGGGGAGGCACTGGGGGTTGGGGAGGGAGAGGAGGGGGAGGAGGGGGTTCGGGGGGAGGAGGGGGAGGGAGGGAACTGGTAAAAAAATTTTAAAATGTATAATTAAATTTTTAGTAAAAAAAAATTAAGAAGTAAGGATCTGATTAGATATGATGTTATATATGTGATGACAGCAACTAAGTAGAAACCTTTCTTAGAAGGGCAAAATCATAAAAAATTATTTATAAGAATTTCCAAAATTAACACTCTAGATAAGCATACAAAGTAATGGGTTTTACTGAGGCAGCTTCACATACACAAGTGCCACCATATTCTGCCACATTTGTTACCCTACTTCTCTGAGCTCCCTTCCTCCTCGCTGGCTGGTTTCCTTTCTTTCTCCAGTAAGTTTTCCTGTTGTGTGTATTCCTTACCTTTTCACTTCCATGTTCCTTAAGATCTCTTCTTTTCCTCTCATTCCCTTTCTAGGGGTAAGATGCCATCTTGGAGCAGATTTAATTTACATTACATCGATGGCTAAGGACTGTTGAAATCTGCTTCAAAGTTCAACATGATTTTGTTCAACCTTTGTATTGCTGGTTTACACATATACATGTGTGTGAGTGCACACCACACGCATACACACACATACACACACACAGTTTAAAATTTACATTCCACAGATGAGAGAATGAGGGAAAACATGTATTTCATACATTTCTGAATCTAGCTTTTTTCTCTTAATGATTTATAGTAGAATCTGATTTATAGAATTTATAGTAGAATATATATATATATATATATATATATATATATATATATGCACCTTCCTTACCCATTAACCTGTTGATGAGCATTTAAATCAGTTTCATTTCTAGCTGCTATGACAACTGCAGCTACGAACATGGATGTGTGAGTATCTGTGTGCTTTGTCAACTTAAAGTCCCAAGAGTAGGAGAGCTGGATCATATATATGGTAGTTCTGGTTCAGTGTCTTGGGGAACCTTCATATTGATTTTCAGAGTAGCTACACAAGCTTATACTCCCGCCAGCAGCAAATAGCTGTTTCTTTTCCCCCCACATGTTTACTGGCATTTGTCATCATTCTGACTGCGGTCAGCTACCATATCAAAGAAGCTTTAATTTGTGTTTTCCTGATGTCTAAGGGTGTTGACATGTGCTTCAAAGTTCAACATGATTTTGTTAAACTTTGGCATCACTGGTGACTGTTTTATTCCTCTTTTCAATATTCTGAAAGTGGTCATAAGACTTTTATAACTAAAATGTTGATTTGCAAAGCAAAAGACAGGTCTTATTTTTTTTACCTCTTTCTCTCCATTGGTACAGTCTTTATAGGCTGTTAGTTTACCAAGCTACTGATTTAGATTTTACTTTGTTGTCACTTGGAGTCTTCTGGAGAATGGCTGATTTCAACAGATTCAGATTATGCAGTGAGAGAGAGAGAGCCACAAAGTCCTCTGTGTGGACATTGTTAGAGGCTTCTTGGAGTGCTTGCCAAATCTGCTGAGACATTTGCAAATATCCAAGCTGTGCCTCCCACTTTCAAATGTCTGGTGGAATAATGCAATGTAGAAAATCCATGCAGAAACCAAATAGCAATAAATACAAATCTCGTGGGTTGCTGTTGCCTAGCAGGATGCAGAGAAGGAGCAGTTGGGAAATTTTAATTCATTTTCAATCCTGGAGTCCTTCCCAAATGGATGATGTTGCATTCACAGCTGATCTTTAAAGGCGATGGTGTGGTGGGGAGGATAAACTTCAAGATATTGTTAAAAAAGAAAGCTCCAGCTGTCTCTCTGCCCCTTCCCTTCCTGAACCTCCATACATGTGTTCATTTCTGTGACTTCAGAGATGAAGGGAACCTAAAAGAATTCATAGTGATGGTCTTATACTTCAGAATTTCAGAATCTTGGACCAGGTGAGTCAATTAGTAAGAACTGATTCAGCAATGCCTTTATATAATATCTATGTCCTTGTCTTCACATTTGACTTTAACAACTAAACATATTGTCACTGAGTTTTGCTCAGCTGTAGTATTCTATTTCGTATCCTGTCCAAAAGTAGTGAGATTTTTGTATAATGAGATTGTTCCCTTTGCCCTGTTTGAATTTTTAAATTCTTACCCTTGATAACAAAGGATATTCTTCAGTGTAATAACATATCAGGTTTGTTAGGTGAGACAATCTGAATACCCCCATTTTCATATATCATGTGTGGGTATGGATGCATGCATGTATGTATGCATGTTGTCATGTGTGTGGATAGAGGAGTGTGTGTGTGCTCACATGTTTGTGTAAGCCTGAGCTGATACTGGAAATCATTAGTGTTCACTCTTACATCTTATTATTTTTATTTCTTTTTATTAATGTTTAGTCTTAATTACAAACATAATGGGTGTTTGTCCCTGCCCTATCCCTCCTTCTCTCTCTCTCCTTTTCCCACTCTCCTCTTCCTTCACTAATCTATGCCTCTCTCACCCACCCTCTTGCCTGTCTGCTTGTGGGTTCTATAGAGTGTTCTCTTCGGATTGTCTGTATTAGTATGGACTTGGGTCTCTGTGGCATATTAAGTGACTTTTACTTATATAGACCCACTGATGGGGTACTCTCACTTGTCTAGCCCTATCCCCTAGGATTCTACCTGCATGTAATTATTTCTCCTGAGTTTATCTTTATTCTATGGAGGAATGTTGATGTTGGTCATAGTGAGGATCTGGTGAAGATAAGTCCCATTGTAGTAAGTTTCTGAATGGGGCAGCCTTATCTTTATGGAATGACCTAGCTTGCCATGGATCTCCCCACCTTTAGGCTCTTACAATCTTACTGCCCCTTTTCTGCAAGATTCTCTGAGTCTTAGGGTGGGGAAAGGTTTGGTTGGCCTGATTCTGGTTGAGTGTTTTAGGATCACTGCTACTCTGCACTCAAATTGGTTGTTTTTATTTCATTGCTCTTCTGTGCCAATAGGTTGTGTCTTGTTTGGTGTTGAGATAGTTTCTTTTGTTTGTGGGTGTTGTAAGAGTTTCTGTTTGATTACATTAAACTGCATGTTTAATGTTAGGACACATTTGTAAGGGAGAACATACAGCATCTGTATTTCTGCATCTGGGATAGTTCACTTAGTATGATTTCTTCCAGTTCTATCCATTTACTAGCAAATGTTATTGGTTCATCTTTCCTGACAGCTGAATAATAACCCATTGTATATAGGTACCACATTTTCATTAACCATTTGTCAACTGTTAGACATCTAGGTTGTTTCCATTTTTTTGCTACTAAGAAAAGAGCTGTTTTGAACATGGTTGTGTATGTGACTTTGTTTCAGGATGAAGTGTTCTTTGGGAATGCACAAGGGTGATATAGCTGGATTGTATGGAATGTCAAGTTTTACTTTTTTAGGAACATCAAAATTGATCTCCAGAGGGGTTGTATGAGTTTACAGTCCCCCCAGCAGTGTGTGAGGGTCCCTTTCTCCCCACATTCATATCAGCATTTGCTGTTGTTTGTATTTTAAATCTTAGCCATTCTGATTAGAGTGAGATGATATCTCAGGGTGGTTTTAATTTGCGTTTCCTTAATGACTAGGGAGGTAGAACATTTTTTAAGATGTTTGTTAGACATTTGAATTTCATCTTGTGAGACATTTCTTTTCAATTTGATGGCCCAGTTTTTGATGGGGTTGTTTACTTCCTTGGTATTTAACTTTTGAAGTTCTTTGTGTACTCCGGATATTAGTCCTCCATCAAATGTGTTAGTAAAGATTTTCTCCCATTCTATATGTTGCCTTTTTGCCAATTAATAGTCGTTTTTGCTGAGCAAAAGCTTTTTTTTTAAATTTAATATAGTCCCACTTGTTTAGTGCTGGACTTATTCTCTGTGACTTTGAGGTCCCTTTTGGGGGAAATGCTGGGTGAGGCCAAGGCCAACAAATTGATGGAACTGGAAGAAATCATAATGTCAAAAACTTTTTTTGGAAGACCTTATCCTTAGTATTGATTTCCTGACTGGTATCCATCAGGCTGTTCTGATTAGAATGTATCATATGGAGGTTGGTGTTTTTTGTAGGAGACACGTATATGTTGTGTAGTATATTTTGTGGTTTTACTTGGGCTTTTCTGTTAAATCTGTGTCTGCTTTCCTTGGTACTTGTTTTTGACTGTCCCGAGTCAGATGAAGTTGTCTGACTTTAGGAGATGTTGGGAAAACTTCTCTGAATTTGGATGGAATCTACTGGTCTGGAGAGTTGGGGTTGGTGTATGGCCGTGCTGGCTCTGTGTGCCTCTTGTCTGACTTAGGGCTTGAGCCTGGTAGCTGGCTCCTATGGGTGGGCAGTTTCTCACCTGGCTTGGTTGAGAAAAGGTTAGTAATTAATCCCAGAGCTTGTTGATAGGGCTGCTCTGATTTGTCAGCTTTTCTGGGATTCTCAGTCTCTGCCTTCCAACATGCGCTACCACACCAACCTGGCATTTTACTTGAGATCTCGGAATCTGAGCTCTAATCTTTTTGCTTGCTCAACAACTGTTATAATTGTTGAACCATCTCCCCAGTCACAATCTGCCTTATGAAGGAGAAAGATTTTATTTTTCTGTACATTCTACTGTGGAAGATCCAAGAACAGAGACAGAAATAGAGCTGGGGATTGTGATTTATTTTAATCTTATTACAGAGGTAGATTCAGGACAAAGTCTCTGTGACTAATCATCTGATGAGAGGAATTTCCAAAGCGACTTAAGGATGATTTTATGTGAACTGAACCAAGTTGAAAAAAATAGAGGCATACAAATGTTTTCATTTTATTGTCTGCATTTAATGTCTGGTCAGCTGCTAGACCGGTTCTGACCTTTTGTTATCCCCTTCTGGATATTGTGGACATCAGTTCAAATGCTTGTGACAGTGAGCACAAGCAGTGTGTTCCATCCGTGAATGCAGAGGAGAGTTTCAAGGAGGTGCTCTAGGGAGTTACAGAGAAGAGCTATTTCTTATTGCATTGTTAGAGAGCCCATGAAGTGAGCTCATGGTCTCTTCCTAATTTTGTTATTCCTCCCAGGGCATTCCTAGAGAAGTCACTGGGAACTGGACTAAGAATGCCTTGGGAACAAAATTTATGAGAATGACAGGGGCAGTTTGCTAAATTCCTAGGATGTCTGACAGAAAGTTACACAAATTTTTCTTTTTCTTTGCTGCCATTGTCTTGGAGTCTGAGCCTTTGAACTTTGATTAAAAAGTTCCCCTTTTCATCTAGTTTGTCTGTTCTTTAGTCAAGACAGATGAATCCTTTAGGAGATACTATCATGTTGCTGTTCAGTAAGAACTGTAATGGATCTGTGGCAATTTCAAGATTGAGAGGCCTGGAGTTGCTGCTGTCTCTCTGCTCATAATTCAGGAGCAGTGGTGGGAGTGTGGAAGTTAAGATTTTTCTTTAATTTATCACTTGCATTGGCATTAATAAAAGTCTTCGATTTTCTGCTTTTAGAAAGAACATTCATCTTCACCTTTATGCAAAATATTTATCTCAGACCCTCTATACAATTTTTACTAGTCACTTATGTGATAGACTCATACAACAAGTTTTTCTGAGGGACATTTTAATTTGTGAGCTATGTAGTTTCAGTTTGTCTGTGCAATATCATAAAGCTCCATAAAATGAGCAAAAGATAATGAAAGAAATGGCCAATTTCCCTTCTCTCTGTCTCTAAGGTTAGAAGCACCCTTGAATTGCACATAATGATTTTTACATGTTAGTATTTTACTTGTTTATATTTGTGAGCAGGGCAAATAATACATCATATACTATACAGCTTCATTGGAAAGAGTCGAGTAATTGCTTTACAGGGATAAGGTAAAGACAACTCAGTATATTTCTAAGCTTTTTTTCCTCAGAGGAGTAGAGATTGGAGTTCTAAAACCTGAGAAAAGCAGATCAACAAAAAACAAAGTATGCATGAAAATATCATAATGCTAACTTTTGTTAGCTTTGTATGCTAACATAAACAAACAAAAACATAGCTATAGTAATTTGATAAAGGGGGCACAATATATAAAAGATGTAAAAATAGCAGTCACATAAGATGGAAGTGAGTGAAAGTACACAGGTATATGTAGTTGATGTTAAATTGTTAAAGCAAACTATTATAACCATATGAAAAGTAAAAACAGAAAAACGTAATAGTGTGGAGCTAGTGCAAGGTTTCAGGAAAAGTAATAGCTTGTCTTCGGTATTATATAATAGATGTTATCTGGATAATGTAACCTGTCTAACAATGTCAAATGTATTTACAAGCATTTGAGGTGGCAGAGAAGTAAAGGAAATTATAAGTCAAGATCAATGAGAAAGCATGTTTACAGATAGGCAGTGAACGTTAGAGCCAAACTCTGTCACAAACATTTTTCATAGTGGTTGCACTTATGCATGGTAGAATAAAGGCTTGGTATGTGCAGACTAGAGGTTGAATCTGAGACCTTTGAATGAAAGTAGCTCTCCTTTGTTAAGATATGTACTACTTGTGACTTTTCTGTGAGTGAGAAAAATACATCTCTGTAGAATATACCACAATCATATGAGAGTTGGGATGGAAGCTACATCCTCTGTGGGACCTGAGAGAAGCATTGAAGTGAAAGCCTTAACCTTAACAGGTACACCGGTCCCCGCTTCCCTCCAACCCCCTATCCCCCTGTGACCCCCTCCCCTCCCCCTTCTCTCCCCATCCTCCAGTGCCTCCCCCTCCCATCCCCGGAGCATGCTTTAATGTGCATGCCAAACTCTCCTCAGGGTCCTCCTCTCCAATGAGGTGCAAGGACCCAGTGGCATTTCCCAGAATCTTTTCCTGTGTTCCCGTTAAGCATAGGAACACTACTGTGGCTGTCAATCCCTTGCCTCCCAGGATCCTAGTGCCTTTAGCAAATGCTAGAGTTTGTGAGGTCAATAGTGTGTTAGATATTGCTCAGAGCATGTAAAGTCCAAATATGATTGCTTCGGTCTTAACTCGTGTGGAGTATCTTGCATATCATTGCTCCTCCCATCCTTGTGCTCTTACAATCTTCCAGCCCCTTCTTCCACAAATTTCCCTGAGCTTCAGGATGGGGAGAGATTAGGCTGGCCTAGTTCCAGGTGATTGATATAGAGTCTCTGATATTCTGAATTATGGTTTGTTGATTTTTTTTCAGTTTTGTTGCTCCTGCAATGCCCTTGGCTCCACCCTGATGGGTATTGGATGTCATCCCCTGGCCAGAGATAAAAACCTGTTAAATTAGAGTCTTGTTATAAGAGTATATTCAAAGGTAGATGTAATAAAAGTAGGAAACCGCAGTGAGGGATGGGTCAATCGCTCATTTGTGAAATGGTTACTTTCTATCTGCCAGACTATACGCCCTCCCCTTCTGGTAAGATCATACCCCATTAGTTGTAAATGATGAGGAAGGAAAGTCTGTGAACTTAACCAGATGTCTTATTACTTACTTGCAGTCCTTGATGGTGGCCTATTTTCTCTGCTGTAACATGGTCACCTCTCTCCTTGTTACTGGTGTGGCCCTCCTTTCCCATCCTTCTTGTTCATAATCTTAGCAATTACTGTAGTTATTACAGAGATTTATCTTTGAGTGTCTCTAAGTGGGTTTTGTACTAGGAGCCACCTATTAGGGAGTACATATGGCACTTTATTTTCTGTGTCTGTGATACTTCACTCAATATAATTGTTTCTAATGACATCCATTTCCCAGCAAATTCCAGTAATTCATCATTTTTGATGGCTGAGTAGTACTCCATTGTATAGATGTACCACCTTTTCCTTATCCACTTGTCAACTGTTGGACATTTGGGCTGGTTCCATGATTTTGCTATTGTAAACAGTGCTGCTATGAACATGGTCGTGCTTGTGCTATCAAGGTGAATTTTTGCTATATGGGGGGTTATTCCCAAAAATGGAATTGCAGGGTCATATGGCATTTCAATCTTTAATTTCTTTAAGAATCTCCAGACGGCTCTCCAGAGTGGCTGTATGAGCCTGCATTCCCACCAGCAATGTAGGAGAGTTCCCCTCTCTCCACATTCTCTCCAGCATTTGTTGTTGTTTGTATTGTGGATTTTTGCCATCCTGACTGGGGTGAGATGATATCTCAGGGAAGTTTTGATTTGCATTTCCCTGATGGCTAAGGAAGTGGAGCATTTTTTCAGATATTTGTTAGACATTTTAATTTCATCCCTGGTAAAGTTTCTTTGAAGTTCCAGGGCCCATTTTTTAATTGGGCCATTTGTTTCCTTGGTGTTTAGTTTTCTAAGTTCTTTGTGCACTCTGGATAATGTGAGCTCTATCAGATATGTGGTTAGTGAAGATTTTCTCCCAATTCTGTGGGTTGCCTTTGTGCTCGTGTTACAATCTCTTTATCTGAACAGAAGCTCTTTAATTTCACCAGATCCCAACTGTTAAGAGTTAGTAGCAGTGACTGGGCTATTGGATGTCTGTTTAGGAACTGTTGGCTTAGCCCAATCAGCTTGAGGGAGTTCCCTGCCCTTTCAACTATGGTTTTTATAGTCTCTGGCCTTATATCAAGGTCCTTGATCCATGTGGAATTAATTCTTGTACATGGTGAGAAGTACGGGAAAATTTTTAATCTTCTGCATGTGGAGATCCAGTTTTGCCAGCACCATTTGTTGAAGATGCTGTTCTTTTTCCATTGGATTTTTTTGGGCCCCTTTGTCAAAGATCAAATGGCCGTAATTGTGTGGGCTTATATCTGGGTCTTCAATCCTTATCCATTGATCTGTGTGTCTATTTTGGAGCCAGTACCAGGCTGTCTTTATAACTATGGATTTGTAGTATAGACTAAGGTTCGGTATGGTGATGCCTCCAACAGTGTTTTTGTTACTCAGGATTGTCTTTGTTATCCTGGGTCTTTTGTGCCTCCATATGAATTTTGAGATTGTTTGGTCAACTTCTTTAAAGAATTGCTTTGGGATTTTAATTGGTATTGCACTGAATGTGTATATTGCCTTTGGTAGGATGGTCATTTTTATGATGTTGATTCTGCCAATCCAAAAACATGGGAGGTCTTTCCACCTTCTGGTGTCTTCTGCAATTTCTTTCTTTAGGGTTTTAAAGTTTTCATTGTAAAGGTCTCTTACTTCCTTGGTTAGGTTTATACCAAGGTATTTCATTTTTTTAGGGGCTATAGTAAATGGGATTGTTTCTCTCAGGGCTTTTTCACTTCTTTCATTCTGAGCATATAGGAAGGCCACTGATTTTGTACATTTATTTTGTATCCTTCCACCCTGCTGAACTTCTGTATTAGCTCCAGGAGCTTCCTGATGGAGTTTTTGGGATCCCTCAGGTATAAGATCATGTCATCTGCAAATAGAGATAACTTAACTTCTTCCTTGCCGATTTGAATCCCTTTTACGTCCCTTTCTTGTCTTATGGCTTCAGCTAAGACTTCAATATTGAAAAGAAGTGGTGACAGTGGACAGGCTTGTCTAGTTCCTGATCAAAACAGGAATGCTTCAAGTTTTTCCCCATTGAGTATAATCCTTGCTGTGGGCTTGTTGTATACAGCTTTTATTATATTGATAAAATTCCCTCCATTCCAACCTTCTCTCGGGTTTTGATCATAAAGGGCTGTTGTCTAATCCATAGTTCTTTAGTATTAAAAATTGTTTTGATTTTTTTCATCATGAAAAGAAACAGAAGATAGAATCTTTATGTTGGATAAAGAGTGGCCATTTACAGAATTATGATAACAGCAAGATTATGTATCAAAGAGATTAAGGTACTTTTGAGGGGTTTGGAAATTACATGATGAGGAGATTATAGGACATGAGTTAATTTCTTTAATCTAGGCACTAAGATCCTGGGAGGCAAGGGATTGACAGCCACAGTAGTGTTCGGAGAGGAGGACCCTGAGGAGAGTTTGGCATGCACATTAAAGGATGCTCTGGGGATGGGAGGGGGAGACACTGCGAGATGGTGGGGGAAGGGGAGGGGAGGGGTGCACAGGGGATAGGGGTTTGGAGGGAGGGGGGCCGGTGTACCTGTTAAGTTTGTATGAGTGGAAATAAAAAAATATAAATTTCCTTTTAAAAGGTTAAAAAAAAAAGAAAGACAGGTTGCTTCCAAATACATTTGTATGCAAATCTGTTGAGATGAGCAGGGAACCATTACAATTTTAAAACTAACAAGAGGATTTTTATGTTGCTCATTTCATTTTTGTTTTCAATGTGTGAATACCAGGGCAGACGATTTCTTATTAATCTGTTAGTGCTTAGAAAGCCATTACACTTATTCAAGGTTTTTTTTTTTTTGGATAAACAAATGAAACAGCAGTGACTGCTGGTTGATCACCCAACATGCTCTGGAGATGCAGTAACTAGAGGGCAATTCAAAGACAAGGAGAAGCCTTGATGTATGAAATGTCATTCTGTTCATCATAAGCGTTGCTGTTTCTCTTAAGAGCTCAATTTTTAACTGAGCAAGGGTTGATTCATCACAGGAGACAGGCTTCTGTCTGGGAACCAACACAGAATGAAAAACATTAGTTTATGGGCTTCTTTATCTGAAGAATTTGTAAAGGTAATCACATGGGGTTTTGTTTTAAACAGGATTATTTGACACATGAGCTCCGTGCGTAACCATTTGTTCTTATGTTGATACTTCATCCAGTGCCAAGAATCTCTTATTCATTGTCCTACCTGGAGTGCCCCAATAACTTTTAAACATTTCCGGGAAAGTTATTCATAATTAATTTGTAGCCTAGAATATATAGCTGATAAATAATTATAAGTAATATATATGCTTTTATTATTAAGCACAAAGTTTGGTGTATACCTACCTCTCACTAATTTTATTGTTATATTAATTTCTCCATCAAAAGCAAAGAGAGATGAGAGGGGGAAAGGGGAGGCACTAGGAGAAGGAAAGGGAGGGGGTGAAAGGAAGGGGAAAAGGGGGGAGGATGCAAGGGAGACTAGGGAAGAGTGAGGGAAGGAGGGGACCGGAGGTACCTATTGAACTTGTATGATTGGGGAAAAATGAATAAATATATAAAAAAGCAAAGAGAGAACTAAGAAATATTTCGTAATTATATCTATATGAATTGAGAATTTATCATCTTTTTTTCCTGACAATTTAATAATATATCCTATTTTGCTAAGTCTTTTCAATTTTTAATTATTTTTATTTCTATTTTGGATTATTTTGTTTTCTTAATAATTTGTTCTTTTTGCCAGACATTTCACCTGTGGTGAGTAATTTTTGTCTAACATTGTAAGTGGTTATTTGGACTCATGATCTCTTTGCAGGAAAACCAGCATTTTATAACAGTTTGGTGTAACAGTTTATAACAGTGTTCTAGTTACGAAAGCAAGAGATTTTGATGCATTGTTTAGTTCTTACAGTAGCTCTGTATATTTATTATCCCAATTTACTAATGAGAAAATGGGTTCTATGACGCCAAATGATCTGCTTTGATGTGCAGAGAATTGGTAATTGGCAAGACAAGGATTTCACTGGACATTTTTGGAGCTTCTTATATCCACTGGGCTCTATCAACTCCAAAACTTCAAATGCTTTTCGGTTATCCCTCCCATTGTGTGATGTCTGTCAGTTAGCTTTAGTTCTACATTAGACTTTTAATAAATTATCTTGTGTGTGTTTGTGGCTTCATGGGTGGCATGGTATGTGTGTGGAGGATAGAGAACAACTTTGAAGGAGTCAGTTCTATCGTTTTATCATGTGAGTTCTGGGATCAAACTTAGGACGTCAGACTTGGCAACAAAGCTCTTACCAGGAACTGAGCCAGCTTGTTGACCCAAGTTTTATAATTTTATATTTCTTTTTAGTTATAAACTTTAGTTTTTTAAGAGCTGTTGATATTTATAGTGACTCTCCTGTAACATTAGGCCAATTGTTTAACCAGAATTTGATATTTTGCTGATTAAATTCCCATTTTTTTCTTCATAGTCAGCCTAATTTGCCAAGTGCAACATTTTAAATGTTAAAACTATAGTTAGAATCTGTATAGTTTGGCTTTTTAACTTTTTAATCATTAAATTTGCAAAACTGTTCAGTGATCTTTTTCTATCTGAGAACTCACATCATCATTTCCTTTTCTTTTAAGTCAGGGGTATTTTCTATTATTGATCTGATTGCTGCATTTTCTTTTCTTAGAATATTTCAAATATACTGCATTATCAAGGATACCTTCTGTTTTGATAGTGTTAGGTTCAATATATCAGTTTGAAAATTTCTACTGAGTTATTGGAGAATTTGCCAAGTGACTCTTTTTTCCCCTATATGTAATTTTGACAGTTTCATGCATGCATGCAAAGAGAATGTGAAAAAATTATCTTTGCAAACTTACACATTCATCACAGTGTTTTTTAAAATTATTTTCTAGTTTTACAAACATAGTGTCTTTGCCCCCTTACCCTCTTTCCCCTCCCCATTCTTCTCCCAGTCTCTCTTCCCTTCACCAATTCATCCCTCTCCCTCCCAGCCTCCTACCTGTCTACTTCTGTGGGCCCTCGTGTTCCCTTTGATTGTCTGCTCTAGTAGGGAATCAGGCCTCTGTGGTAGATTAAGTGGGCCTTCCTTGGGTAGATAGGGGTACTTTCCTTCACCTGTGTAGCCCTAGCCCCTAAGGTTCTCATTGCATGTAATTATTTCTCCTAAGTTCCTTGCTAGTCTAGGGGACAAAGTTAATATGTCAGCCATAGTGCAGGTCTGGTGAGGATAATTCCCAGTGCACTAAGTTCCTGGATGCAGTGGACCACCCCACCTTTAGGCTCTTACAATCTTACTGCCCGCTTTTCCATAAGATTCCCTTAACCTTTGAATGCGGAGAGATTTGGCTGGCCTGATTCTGGCTGAGCATTTTAGGGTCGCCACTACAATACACTCTGTTGGTTGTTGTCTATTTCACTGTTATGTCAAATTTGAATGTTGAGATCTTTTCTTATCTAAAGATAAAATGAGAGGTGTTTAGATTTACTATGGAGTGTTCGTGGCTAGTATTGAGGCATCTGACTCTGTCTAATGTCAATTTTTTTCCCATCTACTGTTTTTTAGGCGGTTTGCAATGATGGGCATGTTATCACTGTATTTTGCAGGCAGTTGTTATGATTCTTCATGTCTTTCAATTAAAAATGTTTCTGTTGCCTAGCAATTTTTGTCTCTTCTCCTGCTTGCAGGTATCTGCTTCTTATAGGTTCAAGTGTTATGACAATAATGAATATGACAGATTCAATTCCTGCTCTTACACAGATGTACCTTGATGTTTGATGAGATTATATCCAATAAGCTCATTGCAATTGAAAACAATAGAAATCTAAAACATGTTGTTGTATACCCAATCTACCACTCATCAAAGCTCAGTGACACAAAACATTGCTGGGCACCTTTGTCTCTTTGTGAGACTGTGCAGTTCACCAAGAGTATGCAGCCGCCACCCGGAACTGAAAGAGAAAGTTATGGATAAAGATCAAGGCAACTCATTATACTTTATAAGTCTTCACTGTTGAGAACAAATTTATTTTAAATTATTTAATTAGTGTGTGTGTGTGTGTGTGTGTGTGTGTGTGTGTGTGTGTTGTGTGCATGGTGGCTGGGGATATGTTAAGAGTTTTGTCCACTCACTTCCATAACAATCAATTCTGTTTTGAAAGCAAATATTTTCTCCAGAGTAAAAATATGTTATACATATCATTGAACACCCAAATTCTAGCATGGATCATAGGCACTATGATCCTTAGAGACAAGGGATTAACAGCCACAATAGTGTTCCTATACTTAAGGGGAACACAAAAAGAGCTCTAGGCAATGCTACTGAGTCCTTACACCTCATCAGAGAGGAGGACCCAGAGGGAAATTTGACATGCACACTAAAGGATGCTCCAGGAATGGGGGGGGGGAAGGGGGCACTGGGAGAAAGGGAAGGAGGGAGTGAAAGGAAGGGGAAAAGGGGGGAGGGAGCAAGGGGGTCCAGGGAGTGGTGGAGGGAGGGGAATGGGATACTTGTCAACTTTGTATGAGTGGAAGAAAGAAAAAAAGAAAAAAATATGTTATAGATTATATTCATTAAAAACTTTTTTTGGGGGAGGCTGGAGAGATAGCTCAGGAGTTATATAGCCTCTGCTTCACAAGCTAAAGGATCTGAAATCTGATCCTAGATTCCACATAAAACACTAGGCATAAACACTGCTGCCTGCAATTCCAGCTTTGGAAGATGGGAGTATGACAAACCCCAAAGCAAAGCAATAAGGAGGTGGAACAATCCAGGCTAATTCCTGATGTCACCCTTGGGTCTCCACAAACACATAAGCACACATACTCAAGTACCCTCTAGTGCACACACACACAAATAAAATTCCACATTTTTATGGTCATGAATAGCACCCAATATTTTTCTCTATTTGTAATGGTTACTCTTAACTATTGCTGTGAGAGAGCACCCAAAGTCAAACAACTTATGGGAGAAAAGGGAGATTTATTCAGCTTACAGTTCCAGAGGGGAGGCAGTTTCTCATGGCAGAAGCGGCATGGCTGGCTGGCCAAAGCTGGAGGAGGCTAAGTCACCGCAGACATCTTGGAAGCTGAGAGCTGCAGACTGCTTGCTGCAAAGGCAGACTTCTCCTGGAGGTAGGGTGGGACTAATCCACCTCAAAGCCCACCCCTTGTGACTGCCTTTTTCCAGCAAGGCTCCACCTCTCAAGGTGACATGACCTTGCCAAACACGAGACTGTGTCAAACCATGACACTATTAATAAAGTTCTTTATCCTCTATTTACTAAGAAATTTGGTATGGGCCCTGGTTATTATTTATCTATTTAATTTTCATTTTCAGGTTTGTGTGTGGGGGAGTGTGTATTATGTATGTATGTATGATCTGCTTGTGTGTGAATACATCTCTCTTTCTGTGTGTGTGTAGGTCCAAGATCAATCCTGGGAATCATCTTTGATCAATTCTCTACCTTTCTCTATTTGGGGGTAGGTCTCTAATTAAACACAGAGCTCACCTATAGGGAAAGTCTGGTTACTCAGATTGCTTTGGGGATTCCCAGGCTCTACCTTTTAGAGTTGGAGTTACAAGGCGGGTAGCTATACATGGGACCTGGGGATTTTTTTTTTTAAATCTGGGACCTGGGTATCACAACTCTGGTTCTTTTGCTTGCCTAGCAAGCACTTTAAATGCTTGAGGACTGCTCCAAATAGAAATTCCCTGCTAAATCTTACTGTTGCTAGGTCATGCCTTATTGGCATATTCATTTATTAGATAATGTTAATATTTAAAAACTGACCTAGTATATCATCAAGAGCCAAATATATGCTATAATGAATGATGATAGAAGGAAAGTGTAGCAGATCAAACCAGATGCATAAAACTAGTGGGAGATACAGATAGATTTCTTTTATGAAATCTTATGTGATTTTAGGGTGGCCAAAACATATCTACAAGCCAGAAGGCAGGTCATCAGGAAGGACAAGGAGGCCCAACATGGTGATGGGCAGCGCAGCAGAATTTTTCTTTAGAGCTAGGATATCAATTCTGCTCCTAGAGCCTGTCAACCTGTCAGGTCATTTAAACAGATTTCTCTTATAGCCAGTCAATCACTTCAATGAGATATCTCAACAGCACCTGGATTATTGGTTGAGTAGTGGGTCAGTGCTTAAAATCTCTTAGAAACTACTTTTGCTTGTGTGTTATGGAAAGGGAATATGACCTAGAAATAAAGCACTGCAGAAATCATTTTAAAGTGGCTGAAAAATGTTTTTCTAACACATATGTTCTGCTGTTCAAATTTTAAGATCACAAATGAGTTTCACTGGAGTTATTTATTCTGTGTTAAATTTCTACCTTTCTTCTTCAACTGTCTGGTTCCCCAGCACACTTTACTGTGTTCAGACGGAGATAAGCTGTTGATTTGGTTGTATAAGACTCTAAACAGTCTTTTTATTCCTTTTTTTCAGCTGCATTTACAGTTTAATAGAAATATTACATGACTTTTTAAACAAGTGTTTTGGCAGGGAGGAAATGGCAAATTCCATACAAACAAGCGTAGCTTCCTTTCTTTTTTTTTTGAAGTTTTTTTAAAATTTTTCTGCTCATACAAATATAACAGGAACCTCCGTCCCCTCCCTCCCTCCACCCCTCCCTGGACCTCCCTGTTCCCTCCTCGCTTTGTCCCTTCCTTTCCCCCCTCCCTCCCTTTCCCCCAGTATCCCCTCTCCCCATCTCCGAAGCATCCTTTAACTTTCCTCTGGGTCCTCCTCTCTGATGAGGTGTAAGGACTCGGTGGCAATTCCTAGAACTCTTTCTTGTGTTCCCCTTAAATATAGGAACATTATTGTGACTGTTAATCACTTGCTTCTAAGGATCCTAGTGCCTTTAGTCCATGCTAGAATTTGAGGGGTCAATGATATGTTGGTCATTGCGCAGATCATGCGGAGTCCTTTTTAAAAGTGTCTTCCATCTACTTGCATTCCTTTGTTAACTCTTCTCTTCCTAAAGATATCAATTGCCATAGGTTTTCTTCACTTTTTGAAATTTTCAGTTCCTCAGTAGATCTCTATGTGGTACTCTCCAATCAAACCCATAGCTGCCTGATTAGAAGTCTGAACAGGACAGGAGTTACTTTTCATGTTGGCTCTGGTCAGCAGCAATGCCAGTCAACTAAGTGATTCTTTTACATTGTGTGAGATGACATTGCTCAACCTATGAAAATTAGACTGGAACATTCTGAGCTAAGAGTCTCCCATCTAGCGTGCTTCACTTGTCTGGTTTTAATTTAGAATGTTCACTTTAAGTTAGCTTGATCTGCAGGAAATTAAAATCAGCTGGGAGTAAGACAAAACACTACAGAAATTCAAGGGATGCAGCAACTGACTGTGAGCAGGCAGCACAGCATGCTGGGTGAAAAGAAAGCGATCTAAGGAATAGGAGAGTGAAGGCTCAGTCAAGTGCTAGGAAAGCAAGTCAAGGACAATCGTGTGAGAGAAAGAGAACCCTTAGGGTAATGCTAAAAAGCATGAAAGGTAAACAAATGGGGGAAAACTATAAAATAAATGATGTGATGTCTGAAAAAGTACAGCAGAGGGACTTAGAGGACTGTTATTTTCTTTTCTTCTACTGTGATATACTGAGTTAATTAACATTGCATTTGTTCAAAACCTCTTAGGAATTATGTCTTCAGAAGTAAATTTTTTAAAGAATTGCCTTTAATTTTTTTCTCCTTCCTTTGCTCAGATAAACATTTTTCCCATTGGTTTATTTTACTTTTAGATATAATTTAGATCGGTTTCTTAAAGCTGTATTAGTTTCACATAAGAACCTTCTGGATGGAGTGAAGGGCATTGCAGGAGCAGCAAAACTACAAAAGAAAATCAACAAACCACAATCGAGAACTTCAGAGACTCTATATCAACCACATAGAACTAGGCCAGCCTAATCTCTCCCCATCCTGAAGCTCAGGGACATTTGCAGAAGAGGGGGCGGTAAGATTGTAAAAGCAAAAGGATGGGAGGAGCAATGATTTGCAAGATTCTCAACACTAGTTAGGGCCGAAGCAATCATAATAGGACTTTGCATGCCCTGCACAATGTCCAACACACTATTGCCCTCACAAAGTCCAGCATCTGCTAAAGGCACCAAGATCCTTGGAGGCAAGGGATTGACAGCCACAGTAGTGTTCCTATGCTTAAGGGGAACAGAGAAAGGGTTCAGGGAAATGCAACTGGGTCCTTGTGAGTTATAGGAGAGGAGGGCCCAGAGGAGAGTCTGGCATGCACATTAAAGGATTCTCCGCGGTTTTGGGGGGGAGGCACTGGGGGATGGGGAGGGAGAGGAGGGGGAGCAGGGGTTTCGGGGGTAGGAGGAGGGAGGGAGAGAACTGGTCTACCTATTAAGTTTGTATGAGCAGAAATAAAAAAAAAGAACCTACTGGAAGTGTAAATTCTTAGCCTTCATCCTAGACCTGTTGAATTTCATAATTGTGGTTACTGGGTCCAGCAGTCTATATTATCAAATCCTCTGATATAAACTCAAGTTTATAGCAGTAGAATGTAAAGCTTTGTTTTAGTTTTCAGTGTTCCATATCAATTCCTTCTGGTTCTGTGAGAGGATACTAAGCCTACTACCTAGTCTGCTACTTTTGGGTCCATTTCTTTACTATTTGATATGCATTTCTAGTTCATGATACTCTTATTTCTGAAATGTCAACTTCTTTTCTTCTTTATTTTGCATACTTTAATTTCAGAACAAAATAAACAAAAACAAACCCCACAATATATAATACCCATCTACCTTGCTGTCAGGAGAGGGAGGGGGCTTTCCTGCCATAAGTACGACATGAGGACAGGAGAGAATAAAAACTAGTAGACATCAGCAAAGGGAACCAGGAGGGACAGAGACCAGGGAGCCATGGGGAAACTATACAGAGGGTGCAGGCTTCCCGATGGGAACTCTAATCATCTACTTCTTCCACGTGAGATGCATCCTCGTCACCCTCCAGTGGGGGGAATATCATCAGAATGACTGCTCTGGGCTCCTCAGCGAGACAACTCTACAATGGGCTACATGATAGCCAAAAGCACCTGGAGATCAACCCTGATCACCCCATTGTGGAGACCCTGAGACAGAAGGCTGAGGCAGACAAGAATGACAAAGTTGTCAAAGACCTGGTAGTACTATTGTTTGAAACTGCACTGCCCTCTTCCGGCTTCTCCCTTGAGGATCCCCAGACCACTCCGACCGCATCAACCACATAACGTGCTTGATCAAGCTAGGCCTGGGTATCCATGTTGGCTGTCCAGCCACGGGTGCTTGTCACCATGTAGCAAGGTATAGACACAAGCCTATTGGAGATGGTTACCTTCTCAACTTTTTTAGCTAAGTTCTCCTTCATGAGCTTACAGAACTTCTCAAGTTTGACCTTGTTCTCCTCCACTTTCTTCTTCTCCTTCTCATCCTCCGGGAGCTCCAGGCCCTCCTTGGTCTCAGAAACCAGGCTCTTTCCACCAAACTCCTTGAGCTGCTGCATGCAGTACTCATCAATACGCTCAGTCAGACAACTACCTCAAAGCCCTACTTCTACACATGCACCACAAAAGCAGAGTTGGCCACTTATTCCTTACTCTCACTAGTGGTGTAGTAGATGGATTTCTGTGTCTCCTTCATGGGAGACACATCCTCTGACAGGGAAGTCATCTCTGTCCTGACTGAGAGGTGTGATAGGGCAGCAACTCTGGAGGTGCCACCGGTGAGTGGAATCTTCATAGATACCAAGCTTTAAATTCTTAGAGAATGCCTCATAGAATTTCTTATAGTTCTCCTGTCTTGGGCCAGCTCAGAGGAGAGCTTAAGGTATTTCTTTACGATGTTTCTGTGGATGA
This sequence comes from Typhlomys cinereus, assembly GCA_023101885.1. Classification (NCBI taxonomy): domain Eukaryota; kingdom Metazoa; phylum Chordata; class Mammalia; order Rodentia; family Platacanthomyidae; genus Typhlomys; species Typhlomys cinereus. The sequence continues at coordinate 9,351,560 of JALPQD010000042.1, read as the reverse complement.
CTTTCAAGATTTTGCTCTGCAGCAGCATTCTCAGGAGGTCCAAGGGCAAGTACTCAGAGTCAACCACACCACAGATGAAGCTGAGATACTCAGGTATTAACTCATCACAGCTGTCCATGATGAACCCTCAGTGATGTAGAGTTTGATGTTGTTCTTTTTCTTCTTGTTCTCAAAGAGGCCAAAGAAAGCTTGGCGGGGAATGAAGAACAATGCTCTGAATTCAACTGACCTTCTACAGAGAAACTTGACTGCCAAGTGGCCTTCCCAGTCATTGGTGAGGCTCTTACAGAATCTGCATGAGTGATGTCATCAGGGTTTCTGGTCCAAATGGGCTTAGTCTTGTTCAGTTCTTCCTGATCAATATACTTCTCCTTAATCTTCTTGGTTTTCTTTTCTTATCATCACCACTGTCATCCTCCTCATCTGATCCCACATCTTCAGTCTTGGGCTTTTCCTTGTCATCTTTATCTACCTCTTCTTTCTCACCTTTCTCCTCTTCTGCCTCATCATCACTGATCTCCTTTTCTCGCTCTTTCTCCAAATAGAGGGTGATGGGATAGCCTGTGAACTGGGAGTGCTTCCTCATTACTTCCTTGACCCATCTCTCCTCCAAGTATTGTGTCTGGTCTTCTTTGAGGTGGAGGATCACTTTGGTACTTTGGTCAATGGGCTCACCATGGTCTGCACGCACAGTGAAGGACTCTCCAGCAGCGGATTCCCAAGCATACTGCTCATCATAATTGTGTTGATGATCACAGCCACCTTCTCTGCCGCCAGATAAGCAGAATAAAATCCAGCCCCAAACTGCCCAGTCATGGAGATGTCAACACCAGCCTGGAGGTCTCCCATGAAAGCCCCAGTACCAGGCCTAGCAATGGTTCCCAAATTATTTATGAGGTCAGCCTTGGTCATGCCAGTTCCTGTGTCCACCAAAGTGTGGTGCTTCCTGAGGGTTGGGGATGATGTCAACTTTCAGTTCTTTGCCACTGCTCCACTGTCAGGCTCTCGTAGTGAATCTTGTCCAAAGCATCAGAAGCATTAGAGATCAACTTTTGAAGGAAAATTTCTTAGTTTGAATAGAAAGTGTTGATGATGAGAGATGTTAAGTTGAGTGATTTCTGCTTGAAAGGCAAAGGTCTCCACCTCCACTTTCCACAGTGTAGTTCCTCAGGCATCTTGAAGGGAAAAGACTAAAGCCACACAAAGTAGGGTGGGCCCAGACCAAGTCTGACTCGCATGAGATTCGCTGGCTGCATGGAGTAACTCAAGAGACTGAAATGTTAAAGTTTTATACTTGTCTTCTAAGTGGAAGCATGCATACATTTTTTTCCCTGAGCATTCCTTTGCATTTTGGTGATGTCCTCAAAATGAATTAAATTTCTCTACTTACCTGTAGCACATATAATATTCTTACTTTTTGCAGTTTGATGCATTACGATGTCCTTTGAGTTCATTTCAATTAGATTTATAATCAAGCCCCCTATACACTCACATTAGATGACTCTCTCAACCTTTTGAAGTGATTCTCAACAAATTTTCTCAAAGGAATCCTCTTAGAGAACCTGAGTGTGTTTCATCATACCTGTTGATATTTCCCTGTAGTCTTAACAAATCATTTAAACAGATTAAGCTGTGGTATCTCCTTCCTTCCTTCCAGTGATCCCTTCCTCTAGAGTCTGGTTTCTTAAACTATTTGTTGTGACTTCATATCATAACTGAAAGTAGTGATGGTGGTAGTGGGGGTCATGAGAAATTGTTAAGTATAAAAGTTTTATGAATATATTCAATCCATAAATAGTTCAATATCAAATACATAAGGAGTCTAAGGCATTCTGCTCATCCTTGATGTACCCCATATACAGTTCAATTTTCTTTCTGAACCTTTACTCTTAGTGTGTTGTCATGCCACACGTTGCCATGAAATGCTGCTCAAGACATTTCAACTCAGATTTGAGATTATAGAATATTATAAATTGCAGTGTTTTTAGCATACATGCAATGTTTTCTACTCTTATGTAAACAGTAGTAATAGGAATATTTTTACATTTTACATATTCATTCATCAACATATAAATATCAAATTAATGTATTTTTGGATTCTATAATGCTAAATGCTTGATTTAAAAATTGTCATTTTAGGGCTGGAGAGGTGGCTCAGGGGTTAAGCCTCCGCCTATGCAGGCAGAAGGTCCTGAGTTCGGATCCCAGATCCCACGTATAGATGCCAGGCAGAAGCGGGGGCGGCCTGCGCTTCTGGTCCTGGTAGAGCGGAGCCTGTGAATCCCGGGGCTGAAGGAGGTGGAGGCGTCCATGGTGGTTCCTGATTCGTCCGTGGTTCTACACACACACACACACACACACACACACACACACACACACACGCGCGCGCGCGCGCACACACGCGCACATACATACGCACATGCACACAGTTGAATAAATAATAAAAATAAAAAAAATTAAAAAAAATTGTCATTTTAATTGCTGAGTTGACTTTCATAAAAAAATTGTTAAATGAATTTTGGCTTGGGTTGAAGAAAAAATTTCTAACAATTTTTGAAATGGCCCTGAGAATATTTCTGCCACTTTATTATATATATTTAAGTGAAGCTGCATTCCCCTCACAGATGATTACAAAATTAAACTATCCACCAGTTCTAATAAGCATTAAAGATGCTCAACATCATACATGATCAAATATTCAGCCAAGATTTATGTAAAAATAAACAAAACACATCCATCTCATTACTATGCAAATGTGCTTTCAATTTCAATTAATGGAAAAATTAGCATCCCTCACTTGTTGCTCCATTTGATCGTGTGGACTAAATGGACATTGCATGGTCATGTTCGACTTATTTAATTTTAGAGTCATTTTTTCTTCCACAGACAATGAATAGTAGCTCTGTGACCAAAGTCTACACATTCTCCTTCATGTCTTAGTATACTTCTCAGATCTAGGAATAGATCTCATCCCTAGGAGGGCACTGAAAAGTGTTAACCAATTTTGTCTGTCTTCTAAGAAAAGCAAAATGGAGAGGTGTAATGATCCAGGAGGTTTTTGTGGTGAAAGAGTAAACTAAAAAAAAAAAAAAATCTAAAGACTAAAGCGCTTGGCAATAGGAAATGCCAGCACAGGTGTTTTGGGTTTTTTCTAAGCATACACTCCTTGCTAATGTCCTCAGAGATATTTGCTGTTCTTTGCAGTGTGGCCTCATTGATTTATATTCATTTGAATGTCTGTTTCTGCTTTTTCTTGTTCATTTTCTTTGTTGCTTTCAGTTATTCCTGACAATATGATTTTAGCCTCATTTTATGTGGGTCTCCTATTTAATTTTCCTTCAGGGGATGAAAAATTCTCCTTTAACTGTAAAAGAGAGAGGATAGTACTTCACAAAAACTTTTCATTTTTCAGATTGGAGAAGAGATTTGTTATGGCTGCATTAAGAAACTGGAAAGGGTATAGAATAAAGAGAGACTGGTTATGTTAGATATAAAGATAGGAAGATATTCCAGTTAGAACTATTGTCTCCCAATGCATATATGAATACATTATGTTCAAATTAAATTACTTTAGAAACTTAAAAAGAGATGTTCACTTGTAGTAGCAACACTTATCTGATTTGTTAAAGGAAAGTAAAAAATGAAATTCTCCTGGATACTTTTGATGAAAGCACTGAAAAGACTATTTGAAAATTGTGTTTTCTGACAGAGAAACTGACTTCAGAAACACACAGCATACTCTGATATTTTACCTAAGTGCAAATTATTTCTTCAGAAGAAATAGTTATACAGAAATGGTTGTAGGAACTGGACTTAATTTGGAATTTAAAGAATGGTGAGATGAGTACTGCTATAATTTCTCTTTGGATGTAATTTCAGATATATTTAAAGACAGGCATTTATTAGAATAAGTAAGGAATTTATTTAGTGAGAAGACCATCTAGTTTGAGGATTTCATAATAAACATGCTTTGGGCAAACCATATCTTATGTTATAAAACTTAAAAAGATTATTAAATAAGAATAAGTTTCAAAAGAAAATGTAATAACTTCTAATGGATCTGTCCTATTAGTGGTTTTTCTTCATGTGCTCCATGATTTTTCATTGTGTGCTTAGTACTGATAAGGCTCCAGTGACAGATGCCAGTGAATCACATCTTCTCTGCAGGTCTCCTTTCCTGAAAACAGTTCATCTCTTTCCTTTCTTCTCCCTGTTATCTTTCATGGTCTGTAATTTGTCCAGAATCTCTCAGCCATAGATCCTGAGATAGGTTCATGCTGTTTATGAAGAAAAGAGTGCACTGAATTGCATACTTAGGTCCTAAGGGCTCTGATCCAGCTGGTCTGAAAACTCTGTTGCTATTGAATTAATTATTTTCTTGTTCCACCTGTTAATGAAGAAATTATTTTTTTTTATTAAAAATTTAATTATACATTTTAAAAATTTGTTACCAGTTCCCTCCCTCCCCCCTCTTCCCCCTCCCCTTCCCCCAGTGCCTCCCCCCCAATTCCCAGAGAGTCCTTTATTGTGTGTGCCTAACTCTCCACTGTGTCCTCCTCTCCGATGACATATAAGGACTCAGTGGCATTTCCATAAGCCCTTTCTCTTGTTCCCCTTAAGCATAAGATCACTACTATGGCTGTCAATCCCTTGCCTCCAGGGGTCTCGGTGCCCTTATCAGATGCTAGACTTTATGAGGGCAACAGTGCGCTGGACATTGCGCAGGGCATGCAAAGTTCCATTATGATTGCTTTGGCCCCAACTATTATTGAGAATCTTGCAAATCGTTGCTCCTCCCATCCTTTTGCTCTTACAATCTTACCGCCCCCTCTTCCGCAAATGTCCCTGAGCTCCAGGATGGGGAGAGATTAGGCTGTCCTAGTTCTATGTGATTGATATAGAGTCTCTGAAGTTCTAGATTGTGGTTTGTTGATTTTCTTTTGCAGTTTTGCTGCTCCTGCAATTCCCTTCACTCCATTCTGCTGGGCACTGTATGTCACCCCCTGGCCAAAGACAAAAGCTGTTAAACTGGAGTCTTGTTGTAATAGCACATTCAAGGGTAGATGTAATAAGAGTAGGAAACCTCACTGAGAGAGGGGTCCATCACCCATTTGCAAAATGATTACTTTTTATCTGCTAGACTATATGCCCTCCCCTTCTGGTGAGATCAGGAAAGAACGTCTGTGAACTTAACCAGGTTTCTCATTACTTACTTGCAGACCTTCATGGAGGCCTATTTTCTCTGCTGTAACATGGTCTCCTCTCTCTTTGTTTCTGGTGTGGCCCTCCTATCCCATCTCTCTTGTTCATAATCCTTGCAATTACTGTGTTACATAGGTTTACTTTTGAGTGTCCCAATGTGGGCTGGGTGAGTTTGGTACTAGGAGCCACCTATTAGGGAGTACATACGGCGCTTAATTTTCTGGGTTTGGGATACTTCACTTAATATAATACTTTCTAATGACATCCATTTCCCAGCAAATTCCAGTAATTCATCATTTTTGATGGCTGAGTAGTACTCCATTGTATAGATGTACCACAGTTTCCTTATCCACTCGTCAACTGTTGGACATTTAGGTTGATTCCATGACTTTGCTATTGTAAACAGTGCTGCTATGAACATGGTCGAGCTTGTGCTATCGAGGCGAACCTTTGCTGCTTGGGGGGTTATTCCCAAAAGTGGGATAGCAGGGTCATATGGCATTTCAATCTTTAATTTCTTTAAGAATCTCCAGACGGCTCACCAGAGTGGCTGTATGAGCCTGCATTCCCACCAACAATGTAGGAGAGTTCCCCTCTCTCCACATCCTCTCCAGCATTTGTCGTTGTTTGTATTGTGGATTTTTGCCATCCTGACCGGGGTGAGATGATATCTCAGGGAAGTTTTGATTTGCATTTCCCTGATGGCGAAGGAAGTGGAGCATTTTTTAAGATAATTGTTAGACATTTTAATTTCATCCCTGGTAAAGTTTCTTTGAAGTTCCAGGGCCCATTTTTTAATTGGGCCAGTGTTTTCCTTGGAGTTTAATTTTCTAAGTTCTTTGTGCACTCTGGACAGTAGAGCTCTGTCAGATATGTGGTTAGTGAAGATTTTCTCCCATTCTGTGGGTTGCCTTTGAGCTCGTGTGACAATCTCTTTATCTGAACAGAAGCTCTTTAATTTCACAAGATCCCAACTGTTGAGAGTTGGTAGCAGTGACTGTGCCATTGGATGTCTGTTTAGGAACTGTTGGCCTAGCCCAACCAGCTCGAGGGAGTTCCCTATCCTTTCAACTATGGTTTTTAAAGTCTCTGGCCTGATATCAAGGTCCTTGATCCATTTGGAATTAAGTCTTGTACATGGTGACAAGTACGGGTCCAGCTTTAATCTTCTGCATGTGGAGATCCAGTTTTGCCAGCACCATTTGTTGAAGATGCTGTTCTTTTTCCATTGGATTCTTTGGGCCCCTTTGTCAAAGACCAAATGGCTGTAACTTTGTGGGCTTATATCTGGGTCTTCAATCCTTATCCATTGATCTGTGTGTCTATTTTGGAGCCAGTACCAGGCTGTCTTTATAACTATGGATTTGTAGTATAGACTTAGGTTTGGTATGGTAATACCTCCAGCTGTGTTTTTGTTACTCAGGATTGTTTTTGCTATCCTGGGTCTTTTGTGCCTCCAAATGAACTTTGAGATTGTTTGGTCAACTTCTTTGAAGAATTGCTTTGGGATTTTGATTGGTATAGCATTGAATCTGTATATTGCCTTTGGTAGGATGGTCATTTTTACAATGTTGATTCTGCCAATCCAGGCACAAGGGAGGTCTTTCCACCTTCTGGTGTCTTCTGCAATTTCTTTCTTTAGGGTTTTAAGTTTTCATTGTAAAGGTCTTTTACCTCCTTAGTTAGGTTTATACCAAGGTATTTCATTTTTTTAGGGGTTATAGTAAATGGCATGGTTTCTCTCAAGGCTTTTTCACTTCTTTCATTCTGGGCATATAGGAAGGCCTCTGATTTTTGCACATTTATTTTGTATCCTGCCACCCTGCTGAACTTCTCAATTAGTTCCAGGAGCTTCCTGGTGGAGTTTTTGGGATCACTCAGGTATAAGATCATGTCATCTGCAAATAGAGATAGCTTGACTTCTTCCTTGCCAATTTGAATCCCTCTTATGTCCCTTTCTTGTCTTATGGCTTCGGCTAAGACTTCAAGTACAATATTGAATAGAAGTGGTGAGAGTGGACAGCCTTGTCTTGTTCCTGATCGAAGTGGGAATGCTTCCAATTGTTCCCCATTGAGCATAATCCTTGCTGTGGGCTTGTTGTATACAGCTTTTATTATATTGATAAAGGTTCCTTCCATTCCTACTGTCTCTAGCGTTTTGATCATAAAAGGCTGTTGGATCTTGTCAAAAGCTTTTTCTGCATCTATCGAGAGTATCATGTGGTCTTGGACTTTGGACTGGTTTACATGATGAATTACATTTATTGATTTGCGTATGTTGAACCAACCTTGTGTGCCGGGGATGAAGCCTACTTGGTCCCCATGAATGATCTTTTTAATATGTTTTTTGAATCCGATTTGCTAAGACTTTGTTGAGAATCTTTGCATCTGTGTTCATCAGGGAGATCGGCCTATAGTTTTCTTTTTTAAGTGAATCTTTATTAGGTTTTGGGATTAAAACGATATTAGCTTCATAGAAGGAATTTGGTAGTGTTCCTTCCTTTGCTATTTGATGGAACAGTTTAAGGAGTATTGGTGTTATTAACTCCTTAAATGTCTTGTAGAACTCTGTGCTGAATCCATCTGGTCCAGGACATTTTTTGGTGGGAAGATTCGAGATTACTTCCTCAATTTCCTTATATGTTATAGGACTATTTAAATAATTCACAACTTCCTGATTCAATTTAGGTAAGTTGTGTTTACTTAGAAATTCATCCATCTCTTTTGTGTTGTCAAACTTCACAGAGTATAAGTTTTTGAAATATGATGTTATAATTCTCTGGATTTCTTGGGTATCCGTAGTGATAACTCCATATTCATTTCTAATTTTGTTAATTTGGGTTTTCTCTCTCTTGCTTTTGGTTAGTTTAGCTAGGGTGTATCAATCTTGTTGATTTTTTCAAAGAACCAGCTTTTTGATTGGTTGATTTTTTCTATCGTTTTCTTAGTCTCGATTTCAGATATTTCTCCCCTTATTTTGCTAATCTCTTCTCTTCTACTGCTTTTAGGATCAGATTGCTCTAGTTTCTCTAAAGCTTTAAGCTGCATTGTTAAGTTGTTTATTTCTGATGTTTCCATTTTTTTGACGTGGGCATTAAGAGCTATGAACTTACCTCTTAGAACAGCTTTCATTGTGTCCCAGAGATTTTGGTAAGTTGTATTTTCGTTATCATTCACTTTCAGGAAATTTTGAATTTCCTTTTTAATTTCTTCCTGAATCCAGTTCTCATTCAGCATCATAGTGTTAAGTTTCCAGGAGTTAGTGCATTTTCTCTTGTTTGATGTGTTGTGGATGTCCAGCTTTAGGCCGTGGTGGTCTGATAGGGCACAGGTTAGAATTTCAACTTTCTTGTATATGTGTAGATTCATTTTGTGGCCCAATATGTGATCTATTTTGGAGAAAGTTCCATGTGCTGCTGAGAAAAATGTGTATTCTTTGGTGCGTGGGTGAAAAGTTCGATAGAGATCTGTGAGGTCCATTTCTTTCAGGGTTTGATTAAGTTCCAAAGTGTCTCTGTTAAGCTTTTGACCTGTTGATCTATCCCATGTAGAGAGGGCGGTGTTGAAGTCCCCAAGAATTATCGTTTGGGGGTTGATTTCTTGCTTTAGACGCTGTAGGGTTTTCTTAATGAATGTGGAGGGGCCCGTATTGGGTGCATATATGTTCAGTATTGTGAAATCTTCGTGGTGAATTGTACCTCTGACTAAAATGTAGTATCCATCCGTGTCTCTTATAATTTTTTTTGGTTTGAAATCCACTTTGTCTGATAGCATAATGGCTACCCCTGCCTGTTTTCTGCTTCCATTTGCTTGTAGAATTGTTGACCAGCCTTTTATTTTTAGAGCGTGCCTATCTTTTGTGGTGAGATGGGTTTCCTGCAGGCAACAGATTGATGGATTGTGATTTTTAATCCAAGTTTGTAATCTGTGTCTCTTGATCGGTGAATTAAGTCCATTAACATTTAGTGTTATAATGGAGAAACTATTGTTAATTCCAGACATTTATTATGTTTAGTAGCTTTTATAAGTATATTGCTTCGCTTTTAATGGTGTTATATTTGCCTTCTGTTCTCCTGGATATGCCTGTTTTTTTCTTCACGCTTGAGTATCATTTCTAGCAGTTTTTGAAGGCCTGGTTTGGTGGCCATGTATCCCTTAAAGTTGTCTTTGTGCTGGAAAATTTTTCTTTCTCCCTCGATCATGACTGATAGTTTTGCAGGGTAAATCAGCCTGGGTTGACATTTTTGCTCATTCAATACTTGAAGTATGTCTCTCCAAGCTCTTCTTGCTTTTACTGTTTCGACTGAGAAGTCATTTGTTATTTTAATAGGTTTGCCTTTAAAAGTGACTTGTTTTTTCTCCCTTGAAGCTCTCAGCACCAGTTCTTTATCTTGAATGTGGAGTGTTTTAACTATTATTTGCCGTGGGGTGCTTCTGTTTTGGTCGTATCTGTTTGGGGTGCAGAATGCCTCTTGTATATGGATGGGCCTCTCTTTTTTTAGATGAGGAAAGTTTTCCTTGATAATCGTTTGAAAAATTTCCTCAGGGGTGGTATTTTGAGATTCTTGCTCTGGTATTCCATGAATACGCATGTTAGGCTTCTTCAGGGTGTCCCATATCTCTTGGATATTTCTCTCAAGTATCTTTTTGGCTTTAACAACCTCTTCCATTGAGCTGGTTAGTACTCCCACTTTATCTTCAAGGTCTGAAATTCTGTTTTCTGCTTCATTAGTTCTGTTGATAAGACTCTCTGTGGCGTTCTGGGTTGAAGATAACTTGTCTTTTAGCTCAGTTTTAAACTCTGCTTGAGTTTGTTTTAACTGTTCTATGCCACTTTTTGTTTCTTGCACTGTTTGTCTCAACTCCTCCAGATGTCTGTTGTGTTGCTCTTCAAAGCGATTGATTCGATTATGTAATTCCTCCCGGATTTCCTCTTTCATAGTATTGAACATGGTAATGATCATATTTTGAAAGTCTTTATCCTGGGTGGGGCTTTCTTGGCCTTTTTCCCCGGGTTTGTTCTTGTTGGAGTCTAACATTATGGGATTAATTTCTTCAGTGGGAAATTTGTTTACTTGAGTGTTGCTTCTCATGGATTTGCACTTTGACTTTGGCATTGTCATTTTAACTCTTAAGATCTCTCAATTTCACTAAACTGAATTATTTGGCCTGGGGTACTGGTGGGCAGGGCCTGAACGGGGACTTACCTAGGGCGCGGGGTGAGGCCCGGGTGGACCGCGCGCGTGTCCTGACCGGCGGAGTGGGGTGGGGCGAAAAGGGAGGATGGGCGAGTTGGCGTGGAGCTATTTAACCCGAGGGCAGCTGGGGCGGGGCCCGGGCGCAGGGGGAGGTGCTCCTCGTCCCTCGGCCCCCGCGCGGCTCCGGCTGGATGGTGGGAGTCGGAGCCGGGTCCCCGTGGGCTGACCTGGGGGTCCTAGAGCGCGCGCTGAGGCCCGGCTGGATCTCGCGTAGGCGTCCCGACCGGCGGAGCGGGGGGGCGGGGCGAAAAAGGGTGAAGAAATTATTTTTTAAATTATCATGTTTGCTCTTCCTGTGGTGACAAATTTCAGGTGTGGATGACTGATTCAAATATTTAAATCAAAAGGTAAGAATGTGGGGGAATAAGCTGTGAGAGACATTTGATTGGAAGAACAAAGGTAGCTGGTAAAACCCTGATGGGTCATCCATCAACACTGACCTTAAGTCTTAGAGCCTTGAAGCTATTTTATGATAGAGCAGGTACATTTCAATTTTAAGTAATTCAAAGACAACAAAAACAACTACCATCAAGAGTGAGTCACTACTTTTTCTCGTTTATAAGTCACTGATAGCATTTAAGATAATCATTTCAGTGGTTTTAGGGGGCATTTGCTCTACTTCAAGAAATTGTGGATAAAGTAGACTTGAAAATCAGAGCAGTGGTCGTAAATTGCACACTCACCAAGTCTGTTAAGAGAAAGGGATGCAGCAGTAAGGTCAGGAGAGACCAACAGATGTAAATCAACATTTTTTTTCTGAAATTGAGTCCTGTGTATGAGTGCAGAGAGCAGAGAAAGGTGCTTGAAGATGATGTGGGAAGGAGGGATGATCAGGGAGCCAATGACTGAGGGAAGAGAGCAAAGACGAAGGTAGTGTAGAACACTGGAAAGGTCATTCTTTCTTCTGTGATAGGAAGGGAGATGATATGATTGGCACTGTGCTTAGTGCTTCATGTGTGTCTTCCACTTAATCCTCATGGCATCCGTTCAAGGTCACATTTTGTTATGATTAACTGCGGGATAGAGGCTTATCAAGGGTGAGCCACATAATCTAGACATTCTCAGCCAGGATGAAAGCTAAGATTCTTTGATTTCAGAGTATGTACTTATAACCATGGCATTGACATAAATTGCTTATATTTAACCCTTTAGACTTAAAAGATTTCATCTCATATGGTGCAGCTCATTAACATTGGTAGAGATCTATAAAAGCGGGGAGGATTTTGATTGGTGGCCTTTATACTGGTTAGAAGTCTTATTGAAAAACCATGCATACAATCCACTCTGTCTAGTATATGAAGAATGACAAGATACTCTGCTTTCCAGAGGAAAGCCACGAGGCTACACAGCCACAGCACATCTTAAATATCATTGCCATTGTGATTGTCACATTAGTACTGTCACAAGGGTTTGGACTTGGTGCTTCATCATATTTTTTTAGTCAATTCACTGAGATTCAGACTGGTTAGCTCATTTATCTCCCTCTCTACCCTTCACCAAGCCCTTTCAATCTAAACCATCTGTCATTTTATTTCCTCACAATTCTTCCTGATCTATCTATTCTCTTTCATCATGCCATCTGACACCTGCTTGTTTCTCTTGTTTCTTTCTAAGCATCAATTCTGCATCATCATCCAAAAAGCCTTTCATCACCTCCACAGACAGAACCACCCAGCCTTTTGTGACAGCTGCAACTCTGTTCCTACATCCCCTGTATCTTTCACTACCCCTCCCACATTTTCTCCTAGGTGACACACCCAGACTTCTATTTGTGTTTCCCATGACACCCAGAAACATCACCTATAGTGCCTTATAGTTTTTTGAAAGTTGTTGCATTATTTTTTGAAAGTTCATTAAATATTAGAGCTTCAAAGGCTAGCATAATATTTAATAACAATGACTGGATTAATACTTAGAAAAATAAAGAATGCTTAAGGCAATTGTCAATTATCAAAAGATGGCATGTTTGAGAACTTTAGAAAAAACTAACAGGAAGAAAAATGAAGACAGCAAGAAAAAAATGGGGACTTTTTAAAAAACATTTTTAAAATAAACTTTTGGGTACTTTCTATGTCTCAGTCCATAGGTTAAGTACTGAAAAAGTAGACAAGATCTCTGGCCTTATAGAGTATATATTCTAATGGAACATAAACAGACAATATGTGCATATGTCAAATAGCAGTTGTGTTAAGTTCCACAAAGAAAGTTAATCAGGAACAGAGCCTAGGGAATTGTGGAGGTGAGTGAGGTGTGTAATAACTAGTGCTTAGTGATGATGTCCCATGAATAGAGATCTGAAGTACACTAAGGCTTCTCCAAATAAAGAAAGTTCATTAGAGCACATGTAGGTTAAAACAAAGACTTAAACTGGTGTGCTTGGCACATTCTTGCCACATTGGAGAAATGAGTAGAAAATGAATGAAAATGAGGTAGAAGATAGGGTGAGAGATACCTGGTTTCCCTACACCAGAAGTTGTATGTATCTACTGATGGGTCATTCTTGTGTAAAATGCATTTTGACGTTTATGAGATATTCAGCCACATAGTAAATTTCCATTGAGTGAGGATTCTTGAGACTGTATCACTCCCTAGCTGTGTTGAAGTAATATTACTTGTGGTAGGTATCTTAGTACTTCCTGTGTGGGTAAGGTAGTACAGGCAAGTTTTGTGTGGCCAGTTGTCTTCAATTAGAGGATAGAGAAGTCCAGGTTTTATTTTATTATTCAAATTAGCTTTATCGAGCTATATAAACTATTTAATGAAATTATGCTTTATTGGATTTGGTCAATGCATTGCATAGGTAGAACTTTGCCTTGTATAGGTTTCTTTAAATTTTTTTTGTTATTTATTCAATTGTGAGTGTGTGTGCGTGTGTATGTATATATGTGTGTATGTATGTATGTGTGTGTAGAACCACGGACGAATTCGGGAACCACCATGGACGCCTCTACCTCCTCCTTGTTTACTCTGCCCCAGGGATTCACAGGCTCCGCCCTACCAGGACCAGAAACGCAGCCCGCCCCGCTTCCGCCTGGCGTCTATACGTGGGATCTGGGATCCAAACTCAGGACCTTCTGCCTGCAAGGCAGAGGCTTAACCCCTGAGCCACCTCTCCAGTCCCTGCCTTGTATAGGTTTCTGCTTCAGCCTTTCTTCCTCAAATTGCTTTATGTTTTCAGATTGCAGTACTTCTCAACCATGGCATTTATGGCTAAAAACTTCTTTGTGGTAGGGTTTGTCTTGGACCCCGAGAGTATGTTCAGCAGTACCCTTGATCTCTACCCACTAAATGCCAGGAACAACCCTAAACACTCAAGACATGTATCAATTGTCCCATGAATGCCCAAACTGTGATGGTACATAACCAGGGATCTTGTGGGATGGGAGTTTTCCATAAGAGAACAATGAACACATATACTTATTATCTTTCCTGGGACTTCAGAAATGTTTTGAAACATACTAGCAGTTTCCTTCAAAAAATATAATCAAACTTGGTCACTGTGTATTTTTAACGTTCTTTTTTTATTTTTTCAAACTTGTGACTTAGAATAACCAAAACATATTTTTTTTCCAAATGAAAATAACAAGGCAGAAAAAAGGCAAAGCTGTGCTTCTTTTCCTATCTTTCAACAGGGAATTTTTCTTCTAGTCATGATGGTAAATGGCTTGTGCACTAAGACGAATTCCAGTACAGGGTGTTGATACATCTAAGTCGAACAGCTGCCTTTGGTATATATTCATCTTCCCTCTGTAGGCATTTCAAGTGCAGAAAACCTTCCCTTTATCTTTTCTCTGCAGTTTCAGAGCACATCTGGAATAGCCACATAGGTAGATGCCGCCTGGCTTTCCCAAGATAGACAGGAGAAAAGTGATTTGGAAAGTGGAACCTTGACTTTTCAAGTGGGGAGGTGAAGTATTTACCTTCCCTTCTTTACTCATTATTAGTGTGTTTCCCTAAGTTACATGTTGAAGCCGCCACTCTTGATGAGACTGTCTTAGGCAATAGGGCAGTAAAAGAAGCAATTGTTGCTAAATGGAGTCCTGTGGGTTAAGCTTACATTCATCGGGACTGGCATCCTCGTGAGGAGAGATGGGAATGTGTGCGTGTAGAGAGAGAAAGGCCACGGGAGGTGTGGGGAGAATGCAGCTGTTGGTCAGTCAGTCAACAGCTCTCACCAGTTACCAATGCTGCTAGACCTGGATTTGGAGCTTGAAGAGTACAGAATTATAAGAAAATAAATTCTTATTGTTTAAACCACTCTGATACAGACTAATGGCCAGCAGACGGATTATGTTATGATGCTTGAATGAAGCCACTGTTCCCCACTTCTGCCTCCATTTAAGCTGTGCTCACCTTTTTTTTCCACGTCCAGGCCAAGTCCCTTTTATTTCCCTTTTTATCCTCATAGAACTTCCAAGCTTTTGAATTCTCTGGGAATTTATAGTTTCTAGCATATATTTTACCTCTTAAATATATATTGTTGTGTGGAATTTCTCATAACTTCAGTGCTACTTGCCGTGAAAAATTTGAAAGTTAAGCTTTTTTTCCCCTTATCCTACGTTTCTTGGAGGTAGTAGGTTGAATCATAGCACCTAACGCTGCTGTTAAGACTTCCCTTTTTCTTGTTCTTTGCTTCCTTCCCTTTCTCTCTTTGGATTGGATCCAGAGCCCAGCTGCAAGATATATAAGCACCCTATCACTGAGCTGTCTCCCCAGCCCTGGGGTTTTACCCTTTCTTTTTGTCATGGTTACCAACTTGACTGGACAAAGCATATATTTTGGGTATATCTGTGGAGATGTTTTCAGAGAAGATTGGCATGTGTGTTAGTGAACCTAGCGAGGAAAACCTGCTATTGTGGGCAGCACTATCCAACATATCGGGGTCAGATGAGATGAAAAAGTAGAAAAAAGAAGTTTGGTCTTTCACTAATGCTTGACTCTTCCAGAGCGGGTGTTCGCATTTGACCCTTCCAGAGTGGGTGCTCACATTTGAACTTTCCTGAGTGAATACCTTTTCAGGTAGTGTCACCAATAGAATTTAAACTCCAGGTTCCTTAGTCTTTGGATAAGGACCTATGCCAGTGGCTATCCAGGGCCTTTCAGATCTTTGACCTAGGACTGGGATACATCAGTGGCCTCTTTCATTCTGAGGCTTTTAGCTTAGACAGAGTAGCGGGCAGCTTCATAAGCTCTTCAGCCTGCAGATGGCCATTAGGGAACCTCTCAGCCTCTAATCATGTGGATCAATCTAATAAATCTTCTCTCATAATTACACATATTCTCTTGGTTCTGTTTCTCCAGAGAACTCTAATGAATACACTTTACAAGAAATGACACAGGCATCTGTTTGAGTCATGCCAGTGTCTTCCCTCACTGTGTACTTAACCTGATTTTATGACAGGATAACTAAGGTCTTGGACAGCGCTTGTGGAGGTTGCAGACACTAACATCCGCCAGTTTAACTCCCACTCCAGATCTCTGTCTCATAACTTAGTTATATAACTGAGTGTTAGATTCAACCTGTGTTCCCAGGAAACAACAGCAACTGAGAAATCTTCCCTATTATATGTCCATCTTCTGGGGATGACTTGCTGTAGACAAGATAAGACTTGTGGTGACTTCTGTGTATCTGTGTCGAGATCATATTCTCTAAAGTCTTATTATTTAATCTATGAATGATTAGCTGAGCTCTGTGTCTCCATCCTGCCTAGTTAAGATACTGGGCAAGGTGATGTCACCAAGTTTTAGTCAGACTACTTCTCTTGTTTCAAGTCTCTGAACTTTGACCTCTCTCCCTAGCCTAAGGCAGCAATGAAATTTAGATAGCTCTCCCTTGCAACCTTTTCTGAAAGTCTGCTGACTGTAAGGAAATATATTTAAGTTCTAGCAAAATAGATACACCATTTACCATCTTAATCATTTTCAGAGTGATGTTTAGTAGTGTTGGTTAATAACATTTCAAAATTTTTAATTTTTGGGGATATAACGTGTATCCATAGTATGGTTTGATATGATATATGTGCATATGTGTTTGGGTGTAAAGGTGTATGTGTACCACAGTGCACATGAAGTGGTCAGAGGATACCTGAGGTTGTTGGTTCATGCCTTCTACCTTGTATGAGGTAAGGTCTTTGTGTTCGCTGCTGCATTGCCTGCTCCGGGCATGCTGGCCTGAGAACTTGCAGATATCGGACTGTCCTACTGTTTATACCTTCTCCGTAGGAGTTCTGGGATTACAGTCACATGCCACCACATCTGGCTTTTTTTTCCCCACATGGATTCGAAGGCTCAGAATTCAGCTCATCAGGCTTGTATGGAATGGTGATCTAACTCTTCAGTCTTAGACTTGCATTTTTTGTTCAATGAATCTTCAAAAAATTTTAATCTTGATTATATCTGGTCTGGCAAGATAGCTCAGCTGGTAAGACATGCAAGTCTGGTGATCTGAGTTCAATACCTTAGAACCCACATGGTGGAAAGAGAAAACTGATTTCTAAAAGTTGTCCTCTAACCTCCACATTTGTGGCATGAATTGCATATGTGTGCTTCTCCTCTCTCTCACTCTCTCAAATAAATAAATAAATAATTTCAAAAATATATTATGCCCATGGAACTGTTCCTTAGCAACCACCATTCTATACCTTCTGTCTGTGAACCTGACTACCCAGGGCCTCTGTTTCATGAATGTGCAATAATTCAGTCTTTGTTAACATGATGTTCTCCAGCTTTATCCATGTTGTAACAAATATCAGAATTTTTCTCCTTTGAACATTATGCATTGACAAGAGGAAGGAAACCTGTGTTGCTTCCAATTTCTGGATATTATTCATAATACTGGTATGGAATGGAAAATATGTATTTCTTATTGACCCTGTGCAACAGTTATTCTTAACTGTTGCTGTGAGAGAACACCCAAAGTCAAAGAACTTAAGGGAGAAAGGGAGATTTATTCAGTTCACAGGTCCAGAGGGGAGAAATAGTCTTTCATGGTGGAGGCAACATGTCTGGTGGCTGAATCTGGAGGCTGGCTGCAAATATCCTGGAGGCTCAGAGCTGTGGAGAGTGTCTGTTCTCTTCAGGTGGTCTGAACAGGTGATCTTAGTTAATGCAGATGTGTCAAGTTGACACCCAGGATTAACAACACACCCTGCTTTTAATTTCTCTTCATATATATGCAGAAGAGGAATTGCATATGTTAATAGATTAAAGTTTTTGAACAATCATGGTTTTTAATAGTCACTGCACCATTGTATATGTCCACCAATGTGCAGGATTATAATTTCTTCATATCCTTGACAACCTATGATGATGATGATGATTACAGTTATATTAGCTAGTTTTGCAGCACTGTTACAAAACACCTGATGGAAATAACTTAAAGGGGGAAAGTTTTAATCCAAAATTCAGAGGGTCTCAGTCCATCAGCAGGGATATGGGAGAGGTCACTGTGGCAAGAACATGTGCCAGAAGATCTCATGTCTGACAGTCCAGGAAGTAGAGAAAACTTAGGAACCAGGTCTTGGCTGTGACCACCTTCCTCTACCATGTGCTACCTCCCCAAAGGTTGTAGAGCTTCCTATAGGCTCAGAAACAAGCACTCAAGACATGAGACTGTGGAGTATATTTCAGATTCAAAATTTAACACTGCTATCCTAATGGGTGTGAGGTTACAGACTTTAAGTGAAGTCTCTTCTTAATTAAGTCTGGATTTGTCGACAATACTTAGAAGGCATACTAGTTTGTAAATACTGAAACAGAAATCGTAAGCCACAGTGCTATGGGAATTTCTCTGGAGTAATTTCCCGGGTACTAATGAGGGTAGAGGAGAAGAGCCTTTATTCACTGGTGGACTAGAGCTGACATCACTCTCTAAGGATTCCAGCCTGAAGTTCAGTTTGCATTTTATTTTTATACTAAAGCAGTGTAGAGGCAGAGCAAGTGAAGCAGCACTTTCCAGAAGCAAATGCAGTGGTTACTAAGTAGCAGCAGGGTGGGTTGACCTCAGATGGGTCAATGGCCTTGTGACTCTTATTGGGCATCAACACGGGTGCAGGCTGTTCCTGGTGGTGTCTTTGAAATTTCCTCACCTGACTGTCTTGGGGGTTTCAGTAATTTCTTTATCTTAACTTACATTTAGCAGTTACTTAACAGTTAACATCTTCCTACTCAACAGGTTTTTGTGATGGATTTTGAATTAGTTATTCACCTGTCTTTCCTTCTATATACTCAATATAAAATCGGCATTTGCAGAAAGGATAAAAAGCAACAAAAATCAAGGTATGTTTCCAGGAATTAATTAGAAGCGTACATAATTGCCATTTTGACTGTTGCTTCTTAGACTTGCGAAATGCAGAAGGCATCATATCATACTTGCTACTGATTCTACATTCTGTGAGGGACTTCTTCCCCCAGGCAGACCAAATGGATGTCTCCTGTACAGGGCTGTGCCAGGGCTGCTACTGGTGTGGGGCTGCATCAGGAGACTGGGGCCACGCAGGCCACAAGTCCCTAGCTCCGTAGTCGAGCTGCAGGCTGGTGCTGTGACGACTGTCCCGGCTGATGTACTGTATTGCCTGGCCTGCTTAGCTAGCTGCTCAGTGGCTCTGACTGCTGGGTACAGTGAGGCCAAGCCATGACAGAGTGCCTGGGCCACCTGGCTGATGTCTACAGGTAACGCCAGGGGAGGGTACCCAAGAAACTCCTGGCCCTCTGACCCTCATGATGGAACACACCAAGGAGCTCAGCAAAAACCCCACCCCCTTTCCCCCTGATTGGCATTCAGATTCCTCAGCATGCCTTAAGGCAGGGTCTGGCCCACATGTTTGGAGCGCCTCTGGCTCTCACCCATGCCAACCTCAGCTCTCAGGCTAGTCCTCTTAATGCTGACGGGTTCCAAGACCTCTCTGGCCTCATTCGCCCCTGGTCATTTTTGGGGGACCAGTTGGAGAGAGCCAGAGCGCTGAGCATCGCCTTGGCTTGATTGTGGTTTATTTATCTGTGCCTGGAAAGTTTGGCATGATTCCTTCAAGCTGTGCCCTGGAAAATAATACAGTCATCCTGCAAAGAGAGTATGGGCTGCTTCGCTCATAAAGTCCTACTGGTGGTCCATGGGAAGAGGGAGGCCCAAGAGCCATGCCGGCCACTATGTGTCGATGCTGGTTGACAAGACCTTGCTTGTAGAGGTTGCTGGGAGTCTATCAGTTACCTGGCATTTTAGGCAATGTACCTAAATCCTGTAGACCAGAATTTGCTAGTTTACCCTCGCACCTGCAAGGAAGGTTCTATTTATTCTGTAATTTCATATATCAATTAAAATTGAATGGAGAGACAGGAACATTTTTAGGGTTGTGCCCTTTTGTGATAAGTTTCTATTCTCTTTCTTTTTACCTCATAAGTCAAAAGTAATTTTTGTAACAGATGTAGAATCTAGCAGGGGTGTCCTCTCTGGTGCAAGAAGCGTTTAATGTCCAAACCAGAGAGAAGGACTAGTGTGGTTTAAAAGTCTTCAGAACTAAGATAAGAGTTAAAATGCTCCAGTCCAAACACTTTCCTGGGACCTAGAGAGTGATCATTTTGGCCTAATGTTGGAAAATTATAGATTATGGAGGTATAAATTAAATACTCTTAGAAAATAAATCTTTTTTTTTAATACATTTTTTATTATTATTTCAGTTCACACAAACTTAATAGGTACACCAGTTCCCTCCCTCCCTCCTCCTCCCCCCGAAACCCCTGCTCCCCCCTCCCTTCCCATCCCCCCGTGCCTGCCGCCCCAATTCCTAGAGTCCTTTCTTGTACATGCCTGAATCTCCTCTGGGCCCTCCTCTCCGATGACGTACAAGGACCCAGTGGCATTTCCCTGAACCCTTTCCTGTGTTCCCCTTAAGCATAGGAACACTACTGTGGCTGTCAATCCCTTGCCTCCAAGGATCTTGGTGCTTTTGGCAGATGCTAGACTTTGTGAGGTCAATAGTGTGTTGGACATTGCGCCGGGCATGCAATGTCCAATTATGATTGCTTCGGCCCTAACTTGTGTGGAATATCTTGCAAATCATTGCTCCTCCCATCCTTTTGCTCTTACACTCTTACTGCCCCCTTTTCCGCAAATGTCCCTGAGCTTCAGAATGGGGAGAGATTAGTCTGGCCTCGTTCTAGGTGGTTGATATAGACTCTCTGAAGTTCTGGATTATGAGATCCAGCTTTTTGACTGGTTGATTTTCTCTATCATTTTCCTAATCTCGATTTCAGATATTTCTCCCCTTATTTTGCTAAGAATCTCCAGACAGCTCGCCAGAGTGGCTGTATGAGCCTGCACTCCCACCAGCAATGTATGAGAGTTCCCCTCTCTCCACATCCTCTCCAGCATTTGTTGTTGTTTTTATTGTGGATTTTTTGCCATCCAGACCGGGGTGAGATGATATCTCAGGGAAGTTTTGATTTGCATTTCCCTGATGGCTAAAGAAGTGGAACATTTTTGAAGATATTTGTTAGACATTTTAATTTCATCCCTGGTAAAGTTTCTTTTAAGTTCCAGGGCCCATATTTTAATTGGGCCAGTCTTTTCCTTGGAGTTTAGTTTTCTAAGTTCTTTGTGCACTCTGGATAATATAAGCTCTATCAGATATGTGGTTAGTGAAGATTTTCTCCCATTCTGTGGGTTGCCTTTGAGCTCGTGTTACAATCTCTTTATCTGAACCGAAGCTCTTTAATTTCACAAGATCCCAACTGTTGAGAGTTGGTAGCAGTGACTGTGCCATTGGATGTCTGTTTAGGAAATGTTGGCCTAGCCCAATCTGCTCGAGGGAGTTCCCTATCCTTTCAACTATGGTTTTTATAGTCTCTGGCCTGATATCAAGGTCCTTGATCTATTTGGAATTAAGTCCTGTACATGGTGACAAGTATAGGTCCAGCTTTAATCTTCTACATGTGGAGATCCAGTTTTGCCAGCACCATTTGTTGAAGATGCTGTTCTTTTTCCATTGGATTCTTTGGGCCCCTTTGTCAAAGACCAAATGGCTGTAATTTTGTGGGCTTATATCTGGGTCTTCAATCCTTATCCATTGATCTGTGTGTCTATTTTGGAGCCAGTACCAGGCTGTTTTTATAACTATGAATTTGTAATATGGACTAAGGTTCGGTATGGTAATATCTCTAGCAGTGTTTTTGTTACTCAGGATTGTGTTTGCTATCCTGGGTCTTTTGTGCCTCCATATGAATTTTGAGATTATTTGGTCAACTTCCTTAAAGAATTGCTTTGGGATTTTGATTGGTATAGCATTGAATCTGTATATTGCCTTTGGTAGGATGGTCATTTTTACGATGTTGATTCTGCCAATCCAGGAACAAGGGAGGTCTTTCCACCTTCTGGTGTCTTCTGCAATTTCTTTCTTTAGGGTTTTAAAGTTTTCATTGTAAAGGTCTTTTACCTCCTTGGTTAGGTTTATACCAAGATAATTTCATTTTTTTCGGGGCTATAGTAAATGGGATTGTTTCTCTCAAGGCTTTTTCACTTCTTTCATTCTGGGCATATAGGAAGGCCTCTGATTTTTGCACATTTATTTTGTATCCTGCCACCCTGCTGAACTTCTCAATTAGTTCCAGGAGCTTCCTGGTGGAGTTTTTGGGATCACTCAGGTATAAGATCATGTCATCTGCAAGGAGGGATAGCTTGACTTCTTCCTTGCCGATTTGAATCCCTCTTATGTCCCTTTCTTGTCTTATGGCTTCAGGTAAGACTTCAAGTACAATATTGAATAGAAGTGGTGAGAGTGGACAGCCTTGTCTAGTTCCTGATCGAAGTGGGAATGCTTCCAATTGTTCCCCATTGAGCATAATCCTTGCTGTGGGCTTGTTGTATACAGCTTTTATTATATTGATAAAGGTTCCTTCCATTCCTACTGTCTCTAGCGTTTTGATCATAAAAGCCTGTTGGATCTTGTCAAAAGCTTTTTCTGCATCTATCGAGAGTATCATGTGGTCTTGGACTTTGGACTGGTTTACATGATGAATTACATTTATTGATTTGCGTATGTTGAACCAACCTTGTGTGCCGGGGATGAAGCCTACTTGGTCCCCATGAATGATCTTTTTAATATGTTTTTGAATCCGATTTGCTAAAACTTTGTTGAGAATCTTTGCGTCTGTGTTCATCAGAGAGATCGGCCTATAGTTTTTTTTTTTTAAGTGAGTCTTTATTAGGTTTTGGGATTAAGACGATATTAGCTTCATAGAAGGAATTTGGTAGTGCTCCTTCCTTTGCTATTTGATGGAACAGTTTAAGGAGTATTGGTATTATTAACTCCTTAAATGTCTGGTAGAACTCTGTGCTGAATCCATCTGGTCCAGGACATTTTTTGGTTCGAAGATTCAAGATTACTTCCTCAATTTCCTTATATGTTATAGGACTATTTAAATAATTCACAACTTCCTGATCCAATTTAGGTAAGTTGTGTTTACTTAGAAATTCATCCATCTCTTTTGTGTTGTCAAACTTCACAGAGTATAAGTTTTTGAAATATGATGTTATAATTCTCTGGATTCCTTGGGTATCAGTAGTGATAACTCCATGTTCATTTCTGATTTTGTTAATTTGGGTTTTCTCTCTCCTGCTTTTGGTTAATTTAGCTAGGGGTGTATCAATCTTATTGATTTTTTCAAAGAACCAGCTTTTTGACTGGTTGATTTTTTCTATTGTTTTCTTAATCTCGATTTCAGATATTTCTCCCCTTATTTTGCTAATCTCCTCTCTTCTACTACTACTACTTTTGGGATCACATTGCTCTAGTTTCTCTAAAGCTTTAAGCTGCATTGTTAAGTTGTTTATTTCTGATGTTTCCATTTTTTTTGATGTAGGCATTAAGAGCTATGAACTTACCTCTTAGAACAGCTTTCATTGTGTCCCAGAGATTTTGGTAAGTTGTATTTTCATTATCGTTCACTTTCAGGAAATCTTGAATTTCCTTTTTACTTTCTTCCTGAATCCAGTTCTCATTCAGCATCATATTGTTAAGTTTCCAGGAGTTAGTGTATTTTCTCTTGTTTGATGTGTTGTGGATGTCCAGCTTTAGGCCGTGGTGGTCTGATAGGGCACGGGTTAGAATTTCAAATTTTTTGTATATGTGTAGATTCGTTTTGTGCCCTAATATGTGATCTATTTTGGAGAAAGTTCTGTGTGCTGCTGAGAAAAATGTGTATTCTTTGGTACGTGTGTGAAAAGTTCGATAGAGATCTGTAAGGTCCATTTCTTATGGGTTTGATTAAGTTCCAAAGTGTCTCTGTTAAGCTTTTGACCTGTTGATCTATCCCATGTTGAGAGGGCGGTGTTGAAATCCCCACGAATTATCGTTTGAGGGTTGATTTCTTGCTTTAGACGCTGTAGGGTTTTCTTAATGAATGTGGAGGGGCCCGTATTGGGTGCATATATGTTCAGTATTGTGAAATCTTCCTGGTGAATTGTACCTGTGACTAAAATGTAGTATCCATCCGTGTCTCTTATAATTTTCTTTGGTTTGAAGTCCAATTTGTCTGATAGCATAATGGCTACCCCTTCCTGTTTTTTGCTTCTATTTGCTTGTAGAATTGTTGACTAGCCTTTTATTTTTAGAGCGTGCCTATCTTTTGTGGTGAGATGGGTTTCCTGCAGGCAGCAGATTGATGGATTGTGAATTTTAATCCAAGTTTGTAATCTGTGTCTCTTGATCGGTGAGTTAATTCCATTAACATTTAGTGTTATAATGGAGAAATTATTTTTAATTCCAGACATTTATTATGTTTAGTAGTTTTTATAAGTATATTGCTTCGCTTTTAATGGTGTTATACTTGCCTTCTGTTCTCTTGGATATGCCTGTTTTTTTCTTCACGCTTGAGTATCATTTCTAGCATTTTTTGAATGCCTGGTTTGGTGGACATGTATCCCTTCAAGTTGTCTTTGTGCTGGAAGATTTTTCTTTCTCCCTCGATCATGATGGATAGTTTTGCAGGGTAAATCAGCCTGGGTTGACATTTTTGCTCATTCAATACTTGAAGTATGTCTCTCCAAGCTCTTCTTGCTTTTACTGTTTCGACTGAGACGTCATTTGTTATTTTAATAGGTTTACCTTTAAAAGTGACTTGTTTTTTCTCCCTTGAAGCTCTCAGCACCAGTTCTTTATCTTGAATGTGGAGTGTTTTAACTATTATTTGCTGTGGCGTGCTTCTGTTTTGGTCATATCTGTTTGAGGTGCGGAATGCCTCTTGTATATGGATGGGCCTCTCTTTTTTTAGATGAGGAAAGTTTTCCTTGATAATCGTTTGAAAAATTTCCTCAGGGGTGGTATTTTGAGATTCTTGCTCTGGTATTCCATGAATACGCATATTAGGCTTCTTCAGGGTGTCCCATATCTCTTGGATATTTCTCTCAAGTATCTTTTTGGCTTTAACAACCTCTTCCATTGAGCTGGTTAGTACTCCCACTTTATCTTCAAGGTCTGAAATTCTGTTTTCTGCTTCGTTAGTTCTGTTGATAAGACTCTGTGTGGAGTTCTGGGTTGAAGATAACTTGTCTTGTAGCTCAGTTTTAAACTCTGCTTGAGTCTGTTTTAACTGCTCTATGCCAGTTTTTGTTTCTTGCACTGTTTTTCTCAACTCCTCCAAGTGTCTGTTGTGTTCCTCTTCAAAGTGGTTGATTCGATTATGTAATTCCTCCCGGATTTCCTCTTTCATAGTATTGAACATAGTAATGATCATATTTTGAAAGTCGTTATCCTGGGTCAGGCTTTCTTGGACATTTTCCGTGGGTTTGTTCTGGTTGGAGTCTAACATTATGGGATTAATTCCTTCAGTGGGAAATTTGTTTACTTGAGTGTTGCTTCTCATGGATTTGCACTTTGACTTTGGCATTGTCGTTTTAACTCTTAAGATCTCTCAATTTCACTAAACTGAATTATTTGGCCTGGGGTTCTGGGGGTGGGCAGGGACGGAGCTTACCTAGGTCGCGGATGAGGCCCGTCTGGACTGCGCGCGCGTCCCGTCTGGCGGAGTGGGGTGGGGAAGGGAGAGAAAATAAATCTTGACTACATTTTCTAGCCCTCCCTTCAATTTCTGTGAGGAATATATTATTTTTGGATATATTGTATGTTATATATGTATGTGTTTATCAAAGGATACTGTGTGTACTTTTGGAAGCCCAAGAGTGACTTTGGGAATCATCCCGGACTGCTCTGTCTCCTTTTTGCTTTGCTCTAGGGTGTTCCAGGCTCTACCTGACAGGGCTGGAAGTGCAGACCGTCACCATTTCTGCCTGGCGTTTTTACAAGCGATCTGGGATCCAAACTTAGGTCCTTTTTCTTATGCACGCAGAGACTTTAATACCTGTCATCTCTCTAGCCCCCTGTGCAGAATCTTTATGCATAATAGGTAAAGACAGTGAGAAGACCCAGGCTTCTATGTTTCCTTAGTCTCTTTTGAAGAGTTCAAAAACCTAAAGCTAGAATGCCTTAAGTGAATGGACTGATCTTTTTCTTCAGAATTTTTATTCTTTGAAGCTTTTATATGCAAATATAACAAATTGATGCCTTTATCATCTACTACTCCCATTCCCTTTCATACATCCATCCCACCCACTCATTCTTTTTTCCACCCAGTTTCCACACTTTCATTCCCCACCTTGTGAGATCTATTGAGCCCAGTCCAGGAAGCTTGCATTGGCTTGTGCCTGAGTATCTACTGGGGCATGAATGGCATGCCAACTGGTAACATCAGTAGAATTAATAATCTCCCCCCTCATGTCCTGTACCTGTCCTACAAAGTCTCTTGGGGTGGCATTGTATCTCTTGAGATTCTCCCTGCCCATGGAGAAATTTTGATAAGTCAGTTATTATAGAGATCTAGTGGAAATAAACATCAATGTATTGAATTATTGAGTGTGACAATCCTGACATGAACAGAGGCTCTTACTAATTCTTATGGTTCCCTAGCCATGGGATTGGGGTTTTCTTAGATATCCTGTTTTAGATCAAACTGTTACCAATAGCTCTAACTTTGTACTTTAGCTCCATGTAGCTCATTTTCCTCCATTGCAGAAGAGCACTTTTTGGTTGGGTGTTGAGTGCTTCTTTGATCTGTGGGTTTAATGGTAAATGCTTAGATGGCAGCTTACTATGAACTATTTATAGTTAATACTGAGAAGTTTTTTTCCCACTTAGGGCCTATGGTCTTCCCTAGGTATTTGGTTTAGTGAACAGCACCAGGCTTGTGTTTCCTACTGTGAAGAGGCCCTTAATACCACAACTGGTTGCCTGAGAGTGTGTTAAGCACTTTCTTGTCCCCTATGTTCCATTGTCTCCCCATTTTAGGGTTTAGCCCATCTCCCTATTTTCCAGCTTATGCTCCTTTCTAGATTATAGCAATTATAGAAGATTTTTTTAATCATTGAAGGTTCAGTGTTAGCATCTGCATAGAAGGGAGAACATGAAGCATTTCTCTTTCTGTGTCTGGGATACTCCATTTAATATTATATCTTTCAATTCCATCCGTTTACTAGGAAAGTCATAATTTCATTTTTCTTGACAGTTGAATAGTATTCCATTGTGTAGATGTTCCACAATTTTTAAATAGACCAATCTTAACAAAATCATTTTATTTTAGTTTATTTTTAAGTTCAAAAGTTTATTATTTATATTTACCTTCAAATGTAATTCCTGAGTATGAATCCAAAGGAAATGAAATTGGTTTGTAGAAGAGATGTCTACACTCCCTATGTTTACTACAGCATTATATAATAACCAAGATATGGAATCCACTTGGGTGTGTATCAATGGGGATGAATGTGTAAGGATAGTACATATGTATATAGATGGAGCACTGTATAGCTGAGTTTAGAAAGAAGGAAATCATGCTATATGAAACAATATGGTAAACCTGGAGAAAATTATGTTAATAATCCAGGCACAGAAAGACAATACCATATGATTTTGCTTATGTGTGGAGTACGGAAGAGATGGGCTTATAGAAGCAGAGAATAGAATTGTAGTTTTTCAGGAACTGGATGTGGATTGGGATGGTTAGAAATTTGGAAATGGTTGGTCAAAGGATGCAAAATTTCGTTAAATAAGAATAGATTCTCCCATTTTGAGGTCTATTATAGGGCATGGTGGCTGTACTGGATGTATTATATCTTGAGATATACTAAGAGAATAGATTTTAAGCATTCTTACCAGAAAAATGGTAAGCACATGAGATAATGAATATGATAATTAACTTATTTTAGTCATGTCATAATGAATGCATCAAACTATGGACCATAATTATGCAAAATTTTATTTACAAGTTAAATTGAATGAATGCATGGATACAGTTTGTATTTTTTTCTTATCACTGAATCAATTATCCTCACTTTGCTTAGAGGTGATTGAATTCAAATCCATATTCTACAATTTAACAAATGCTTGTTCTTCCTTTTAATTTAATGCAATCTCTAATGAATTTCCCAAATGCCAGCAGTAATGAGTGACCCCTTTTATCACCCCTCTCCAGAATAGAGAGTCAAGGCTACGCTCTATTACACTTCATTACTAGAGATTTTTGTTTTTATTTTGTCTGTTGGGATTTCATGCATGTTAAGTCAGGAGAGTGTTTCAGTATCAAGGTGTTGCCACTTTTATATTCTCTTTATATTCTTTATATGAGGAATTTAAAAGGTAGCACTCTGGTAAGGAAGCACTTAGAGGATTTGTTTTTTAATTCAGGAAGTAATACAATGCCAGATCCTTACAATGGAAACTTAAGATGCTAAACAGTGGACTGAAGAAGACACTTGAATATGAAAAAAATGCCATGTTTATAAATTAGTAAAACTAATCCTGTGAAAATGTCCTTTCAACCAAAAGAAATCTACAATTTTTTACATGGGTTTGGGGATATTGCAAATGTTCTGTCAGAAAGTCCAGTCACTGTACTCTGAGACCAAAAAGTTAAATCAAATGTTAGTATCTTTAAGGGGGATGCTAAAACAAGATTTTATCTTTCTCTATATTTTTATAAATTGTATATAACCCTATAATTGTGTATAATTCTATAAATTATAATGATAAATTATAATTCATTATAATTTATTCTAATTTTAATAATTTAAAAAATGTCTCCCACATTTAATTTTTTACTAATCATACAAGCTCAATAGGTACCCTATCCTCTCCCCCTCCTCTCCCCAGTCATCCCCTCTTACACTCTTCCCCTTTCCCCTCTTCCTTTACTCCCTCCCTTCCTCCCTCCCTCTCCCTTTCCTGGTGCCTCCCCTTCTTCCCTCCCATCCCCTGGAGCATCCTTTTGTGTGAATGCCAAACCTCCCTCTGGGTCCTCCACCCTAATGAGGGTTCAGGATTCAGTGGCATAGCCTATAGCCTCTTCTTGGGCTGCCCGCTAGTATGGGAACTCATTTCTGTCATTTAATCCCTTGCCTCTTAGGATCCTACTGCCTAGAGCCTTCTCCCCTGTGATCCATGCTAGACTTGGGGGGGGGGGGTCGTTGACATGTTAGCCATTGTGCAGCCCAAAGTCCAGTTCTGTCTACTGCAGCTCTAACTTGTATGGAATATCTTTCATATCGCTGGTCCTCCCCATCTTTAGGCTCTTACAATCTTAGAATTATTGTTATAATTCTATAAATTATAATGTGAAAATGGCCCATTATCTATTGTTGTTTTATCTATTATCTAGCCTCTATATTCTGTTTATTTTGCTGTTATTAACACACATGTATATACACACATAGAGGCATTGGATTATAACACTGGAGAAGTCCTATCTAAACTTAAGTATGACATATATTGAATTTGAACTCTGGGTTATACACTGATAAAACTGAATCTAGAGTGTATGGCGATTTTCTGTTTCTTTTGTACCACCAACTTCCTGTAGGTAATACACCATTTTCTCCTTTATGACTTTTAACTTCAATGTAATACTAGGTTTTAATGTGCAATTTTTTGAGAAATAACTTTACATGTTAGCTAAATTTTAAGTTGTACATTTTCTTAGCCTTCACATATGGGATAATTTTAATGATTTGCTTAGGTTTATTAAGTTTTGCAAGGATAAACCTGATACTGCACTTCATTACTGGAGGTTTTTCATTTTTTTCCCCTGGGATTCAGGATGTTAAGTCAGGAGAGTGTTTCAGTTTAAACTTTTTGGACTTAAGGAATGGGTCATGAGTGCTTAGGGAGGGACTCTGTGGGGAACTGAGTCATATTTTTCTGATAGATGTCCTTGCTGAAGGTAGATCCCAGATTCTTGCTATATACTAAGATTAATACTCATGAGTAGAACTGAGTACAATATGTATAATGAACTAGGGGAATCTGTGCCTTCATATATATTTTAGGATTTTCATTTCTGTGGGTCAATAGAGGAGGAATTTACTTTAGAAAAAATTAAATTGATAAATGTGAAGAGTTTTGTATTATTAAAATTTCAGGCATTTTGGCAAATATCAGGAAATCTGAGCTTTCTCCCTTTCTCTCCTGATTATCTTGATAGTTGGTTCATAGCATTTAACTCTTTCAGGTTAACTTGGAGAAATGGGTAGAAGTTATGCTTCAGGCTGAGTATAATCTGGCCTTGGAATAAATGTCATGTTTGGTCCTGATAAATTTTTTAGGTTTCTAGGACAGTATAAACAAGAAGACTCCTACCTATTTCATTGCTTCTAGAAGATGTATGGAATCACTTCATGATTTGAAAAAAATCAAGCATAGCCTTTTTGGTTGACATCTCACTGTGACTAGTCGGAAAGAGAATAAAATATGATAGATTATTATATTAGCCTTGATGGCCCCTTTCATATATTTTTAAAGGATATGTCAAAATTATGGCCAAGGGCAATTATTGGGGCTAATCAGTAGGAGTTGGAGACTTTTTGAGAGAGGCAGAATAAAGAGTGGTCCTCTGCCAATATCTGACAAGTTTCATCTATTCAGTTCTTTTTAAATGAGATCCTATTCTCCTGGAAGGTCTTGTTTTTTTTTTTCCCTGTATGGTGTGGATGACATAGTTCCCCAAAATATACCAGTCCTCAGTGTAAAATGGATGTTAACTCAAGCAAGACTGAAGGAACAACTTCTCAGGAGTGTAAATTCAGAAAACTGCTCCTTTTCCTGTACCATTAAGACACATGACTTTAATAACTGTTGACTCTTATTGGGAAATATTGCTAGACACTTTTTTGATCCAGAAAAGAATGATTCCAGGGTAGAAAGATCATTGGAGCGAAGCCACTTTGATGCCAGCAGCCTGATATGTTCCCCGACATGCTGCTCTCCAAACCCTCAGGATGTTCCTGCATTTTTACTTTACTTAGAACTGTGAATGCTGAAGAATTTTTTTTCTTTTACAAAGGGAAAGTATATGCTTATACTTGTGATGAGTCCTGGCTAACCAGGTTACTGACTTTAAGATTGTCTTGCTTTTGTTTGCCCTTTTCTCATTTCTATGGAATAGGCTGGAGAGATACAGAAGACAGCTGAGTAGGTCTTACGTTAATAAAAACTTTGGGTTAGAGATACCAGGGGAGAGCTGTGACTGCTACATAGCCTAGTCCTGTTCACCAGCAATTTTAGGGGTTCTTTAATGAGATGAAATGAATGCATATGATGACAAAAAGTGAGAGTTTGTCTTCTTTTTTCTCTTTGCATGTATCTTGCTTGCTATGGGATAAGTTATGTTACCTAAATTCATATGCTGAAGCCTCAGTCAATAGTATGATGGTACCTAGAAATCAGGCATTTGGGCTAAATAGGTTTGTATCAGGTCATGAAGATGGGGCCCACATGATAGATTTAGTGTCCTTAGAAGAGACAGTAGAGAACTCCTTCTCTGCATGTGTGTGCAATGAAGAAAGGCCACGTAGAGACAGAGTGAGAAGGTAGCCATGAGCAGGCCAGGAAGTTCCCTCACCAGAAGTTCACATGCTGACACCTTGACCTTGAACTCCCATCCTTGAGAACTGTGTGAAAACAAGTTTTCAATTATTGAAATCACTATTTCTGGCATTTTTCTTCTGGCAGCCTAAGCTGAGTAAGACATTGCTTGTAAACCTCTAGTAATGCTAAGGTTCAGGTAGAATTTAAACCATATAAGATTCAGGTAGAATTTTAGCATCATATTTTACTGGTTGTTACTAAATGAATTCTTCATCTTGAATGATGAAGCATGATATGCATAAGCATGAAGAATGATAAGCATAAAACTCAAAGGCATGTATTTCCTTATGCAGAGTACATGACTGCATACATACGTTGCAACTCAGCATCTATATGGTACAACCATGTTGAGACAACAAAGATGCCTTGCATCTGTGCCCAGCCTCCTTCCTGAACACCAAGGTCACATTGAATAGAGTAATCAACTAGTGTGGTTTTAGACAACTTAAATGAGGCTTAGCTGTTGAATGTTCTCTGTCCTCACCACTGTGAATTGTCTACTTGCATTATTTTAAATGTTTCCTTACAACAAAAATGGTTCATTTTTCTTATACTCTTCTCACTAGTTGTGACTGATGCAGGAATGCCATGCTTTCTCTGGCCTTTGAATTCACTGTTCTTCCTGTCCTGATTATTTTTTTCTTTCAGCTAGCTTACACAAACCTCACGACTTGACAAGTTTTATCCAAATATTGTTTGCCTAATGAGGTTTTCCTTCTCTATCAGTCTATATGTCAACCTCTGTCCTAATTAAGCACATATGTTCTATCCTGATCTAGAATTCACCACTATTTCACAACTACTTATTCATCTTTACTTATCATGTATCACTGTTGGTTTATCACGAGCTCAAAAAATGTAGGAATATTCGTTTGTTTATTTATTGCTGAGTCTCTAGCATCTAAAATAGTTTCTGGTACATAGTAAATATATGACAAGTGACATGCATTGACTATTAAATCAGTGATACATGTTGAATAAATGAGAAATGACAATAGCTGTAAATTCAAGCCCTGGTCTTTGAAAATGCCACACTGGCAATTTTCACTTTCTTCTGTGCAAAGTAAGGGTTGTAGAGGTCTGTGGAGTATGAATACAGTGTATGTGCTAGATGCATGCATGAAGCAGGACTACGTCTCGCTCCTTTTCCAAGATAAGGCAGTTCTATCTTGTTGCTTATATCTTGATTTCAAGGTAATATTTCATACGGAAAAATGGTTTGACAAATAAAATTGTAAAAGCTGCTGATTTTAGACAACAGAACAAAATGTTTACAAGTGATTAGGTCCTTCTGAGCTGTGATTATCAGTTCTTCTTCATCACCTCAAAGGAGAGTGTAAGGATTGGCATATGGAAGTCAGTCACAATCCAAGTGTGATAAGATTTATATTTTAGAGGTATAAAATGTTTTTAAATGTAAAAGCTATTGTGTTTTGATGAATATTCTTGAAATTCCTCTACCTCATCTTCAGGCATATCGCAATGTACTTAACTTTAAGTGTGACTGAAAATTCTTAGTGAGAAACTATACGCTATTGAATTTTGTTTGAAAGGTGTTACATATTATAGGACCCAAAGCAAAAGCAGGTGGACAACAGGAATAAAAGTTCCTAGATACATTCTCCAAAATTTGTTCCTCTTTAACGCTTTTCAGAATGAAATGAAGGGGCAGGGATGTGGCTTGATGGCAGAGAGCTGGTTTAACATAAATGAGGCCTTCTGTTTGATTCCTAGCCTGAAAATAAATAAATAAATAAATGTTTAATGAACATTACTAAGGCCATGACTAAGGTATCGACACAATCTATTTGGAGGCAAGATAATGAGTCATGTAGGCAGAAACTATGTTTGCTCTTTTAGAAACTTGGCCCAGAATCTTCCTTGGGTCATAGCTGTCTTGTGGTCATTTAACTAAGTGATTTTCCTCTTGAAGGAATACTAACCAGGTATCTGTAGGATCACACAGATAAATATTTGATAAAGTCAGGCCGAAATACAGACTGCCATATATAATTTCTTTTATAACTTTCCCTTACAACATTGTTAGAGTAGATGTGATTGTCTTTTATATGCCAATACAATAATTCTGTGCTTGAATATCATGGCTCACATCTGCAAACCCAGAACGTGGGCGACTGCAGCAGGAAGATTGCTTTTATTTCAAAGCCAGTCTGGGCTAAACAGTGAGTTCCAGGTTTTCTGAGTTACAGAGTGAGACATGAGCTGATGAAATTAAAATGAGTGAGCGGGGTAAGGAAAGAATATTTCTTTGCCGAAAAAGAATGTGTATATATAAAACAATACAAAACTCCCACTGACATAGCTAGATTTTTAGATGGGATATGAGAGAGGAAAAAAAAGAGATTTACTGTACAGTTACAGAAGAGTGAATGAAATTCTGGTAAGTAGAGAGGAGGAGAAGAGCAAGTTGAGCCAGGGGACCCAGAACCACATTAAATGCCATGAGCAACTGCTGTTGTAAAATAAGCCCTTTATTTTCATTCTTCCTCATTCCTATATTATCTCTGACTCAGTAGTTCTACACCTGATTTGGTTAAAAAAAAACTGTTTGGAAACCTGGTTAAAATTTTAGACTTTCTCCCAGAGAGGAAAAAGCCTAAAGGCACAGTGTCTTCAAAGGCCAGCAACTGGGTGCTTTCTGCTTACCTATAACTGAATTTAATCCATTACAAGCCTGCATCCTGCCTGATAACAAGGACCTCATCCTGCTGCTGTCCAAACGCATGATTTCTCCATGGTCTGGGATTGTAAACAGCTACTGCCAAATTATAGCACATCTTTGCTCCTCTCCCCCTGTGTTCGTTAAAACTCTGGGACTCTACTCTGAGCTGGTACACCTGCAACACAGAGACACTGAGTAGCAGATTGAGAAACCCATCACCATTTGCTCTCTTACTCATCTCCTGCATCCTGTAGTCATTGACTACTAAGTCTTTTCCATTTGTTCTGACAATAAGATTTACAAATATTTTATTTATTATATTACAGAGAGAAAGAGAGAGAGAGAAAGAGAGAGAGAGAGAGAGAAGAGGAGGAAGGAAAGGAGGAAGAGGAAGAAGAAGAGGAGGAAGAAGGAAGCACACAAATGGATGCCATTGTGGAAGTCAGAGAATGGCTTTCAGAAACCAGTTCTCTTCTTCCACATGTAGGTTTCTGGGGATCAAACTTGAGTCACCAAATTTCTGAGCAAATACCTTGCCCACTGAGCTATCTACCTCCCTAGCCCCCAAAGGCATATTTTGATTTTGCTTTTCTGTTAGGCAGCTGCTGTGCTTGAACCAGTGACTCCCTCACGTGTTAGGAAAGAGCACCACGAAAAACTTACAGGAGCTGATATTTTTCCTGTTGTCAGTTCCTCGTCTCTGTCCCTTTTCCTCCTTTTCCTCTTCCTAAGACCTCATGTTCTTGGAAATGATCTTATGTCCATTTAAGGGAAAAGCTGTGGGAAACAGAAAATCATCCTACCATCTCCTAACCAGGTGGGGATAAGGGATTGTGGAAAGCATAGTTTAGTAACTGTATCATAATCTTTCATAAATGATATTTAATTGAAGAAAAATAACAAATATCACATATTTTCTCTATGTAGAAATTAAAAGAAAATGAATGCAAGAAAAAAACCTGTAGGAGGAGATAATAGAGTGGGGTGAAAAAGAAGGTAGATGTAATCAAAGTATGAAATGTGCACACATGAAAAGATCATAATAGCCATTAATACAGTAACTGTAAATATAGTAGAATATATAGAATATAGTAACTGTAAAAACAACCATTGCAAAATTTCTTACAGTATTAATATAGGAAATTTGTCCATTGCAAATTAACAAGACAGTTCTTGGAATTTTTCTGAATGGAACACTGATCCACAAGTATACTTTTCCACTACATGTGGTTATCAGGCTAATTTATTGAGTGAATGGCAACTTTTGACTTGCAGCTACACTAAAGAAAGGAGGCGAGATTATCCATCTCTCATTCAGTCCTTCAGAGAAGAGTAAGAAGGAAGGCTTTTCCTGTGGCTTATGCGATTTATACTCAGTATCTATATCTCACGGATATATGTATTATATATAGTGAGTTGGACATTGGAAACTATGCCTGAGTTGTCCAAGGCAACCATGATATTATTGCAGCTGATTCGTCTATTCTCTTCCCTTCCCTTTGTTTTTCTTCTCTTTTCTTCCCCTTCCTCTTCTTATCCTTTTCCTTTCTTCTCCCCTTCATTTTCTCTTTCCTCCCTGCCCTCTCCTCCCATTTCCTCCCATTCTCTTTCCCTCCTTTCTTTCTTTCTTTCTTTCTTTCTTTCTTTCTTTCTTTCTTTCTTTCTTTCTTTCTTTCTTTCTTTCTTTCCTTCCTTCCTCCTTCCTTTCTTCGTCCTTCCTTCCTTCCTTCCTTCCTTCCTTCCTTCCTTCCTTCCTTCCTTTCTTTCTTTCTCTCTCTTTCTTATCTATCTATCTATCTATCTATCTATCTATCTATCTATCTATCTATGGATTTCACACAGCTCAGGCTGCTCTCAAGTTGGCCGTGTAGCTGAGAATGACCTTGAACTTCTCCACATCACGGGATCACAGCTATATACTACTGTTGCCTGATTTTAAGCAGTACTGGGAAATAAACACAGGGTTTTATGCTTGCCAGGCAAGTAGGCAAGCATTCTATCCTTTGAGCTAAAATTTTCAGTCTCTAAAATCTCTTTTTAAAGTAAAGCAAGCCCAGGGATGGCACATTAATGATATCTTCTAAATTTAATTGACAGTTGGTTCCTGAAACCTATTTTCCAGCACTTGTAGCATGTGGATGAGGCAATGGTGTTTTCTTCTGGAATCTATCACACAGGTTCTAAGTGTATTTTTTCATTTTAACTACCTCTACCAGTGTGGTACTCTGATTAAAAAATATAGAACACTTCTTGCTTTCTAGACATTTGCTACTATTTCTGAATCTTTCCACTGATACTGTTATTAACATGCTGCCTTTCTAATGAATTTCTTCTTATTTAAACCAACTTAATCAGACAGACTTTTTATTGGCTGCAATCACAAAAGTATGACTGATACAGTGAATAAGGTAAATTGTCAATATTCTTTAATTGTGATTGGGGTTTTTGTTATTTACTGTAAATTCTCTAAAGCAACGGACATTTTGAGTCATAATTATGCAAGTCAGACTGTGTTACTGAATAGTTCCAGCCTCAGCCAGATTCTCTCTTGTTTCCATGGTGAGATGCAGTTCAATGAGCAAGTTTGCTCCTTGTTGTTGGCCTGCAACAGGAAGTCAGCTGGCCAATGAGATATCAGCCTGGGCTTGTTCAGATGGTGGCAACAGGAGATTTAGGGAAGTGTTTGTATGGTTAATTATGTCCCTCCTCTCAAAATTTGTATCAAATCCTTAACAGTACCTCAAAATGAGTATATTTGGAGAGAAGACCTGTAAAGAGGTAATTAAGGTAAAACCTAACCCTAAATAGGCTTTTGACCTCATAAGGAGAGAAAATTTGACCACACAGAGACTAAGGACTATAGCCACAGAGAAAAGACTAGGAAGGGATGTATCAAGAAGACAACCACTTCCAAGCCAAGAAAGGAAATGCAACAGAAAAACAAACAACAGACTAACAAAACAGCCCATGATGCCTTGTGAGATGCAGCTTTGTTGTTTAAACCACATAGAATGTAATGTTCCATTTTAGCAGTCCTAGTATACTAATGCAGGGAATATGAGCGTGTAAGATTTCCTTGGCCTGGGCTTGTGATCAATACAACATTGTACTGGCATTTTATTGATGAAATTAAGTCACAAGTTCAGTCCAGCTGGGAGGTATCATTATAAATATGGAAGGGAATAAGTGAGGGCATTTTTGGAGATAATTTATCATTATAATTAGAATGGCAAGGAAATATTCAGAAGAGAAAACAGATATCTATACAGGGAGTATTGCTGAGCATTTCCGTCTATAGCCAAAATGCTTTAGTCACAGCACATTTCTATCTGACTTCAGCAGACTAGGCTGATGGACACTCATTCAATGACAGGGAAAACATGCTTGCCTGGAACAGTGAGGCTTACTCTAGTATGAAGCAATATTTCCAGACCAATGATCAGAATGTGGGAAAAATGAGTTTGTCTTGACTTTACAATTAAGTTACAGCATTAGGTCCTATAAGATTAGATCATATCTAATTTACTTTTCAGATGTGTAATGGCTAATGCCTTGCCACTGGTAAAACAGAATGGTATTAGAGAAGACCCTTAACTTCCTTTACTATATACTCCAGACCTTCTTCATCTTAGTGGACAAAAGCCCCTATTTACCTCTCAGTGATAATATTTAATTAATTAATATTTTATTTAAGTTAATATTCTGATTTAAATCATTTTTAACTCTTCATGTAACATTTATTTAAAAAACTTATTTCATACTAATCAAAGTGATGTTTCTTATTCTTTGCTTATCATCCTTTTCTATTTTCGTTCCACCCAATAAAAGCATCAGAAAAAATAATACTGAGGAATTTTATAGGGGTGGGGGATAAAGAGTGTCTTTCCATCACACAGTGCTCACTCATTCATTCATTTAACAACATACTCAGTGATCATTGCAGTGTGATAAATCTCCATTCTTTTTTTTCATATCTACATGATTTCTGTCCACTCATCCTTGCTCTGCCTTCTTGTTCCTGCCTTCTGTTTGCTAACCTTGCCTTAAAATTCTTTAATACCTCTTAGGCAGGATCGATGCATCTAGGAGCTCACTGCAATGAGACTTGTCCTTACCAAACCTGCATAATAACTGACATGCCAACATGTCCCCATAGACTATCAAGGAACTCAAGAGATGGGAACATACAGTGGAAACCTTGGGAACGAAAGCTGGATGAATGAAGAGTAATGCTCCTATCAGTGGGGTAGCCCAAATAGAGGCAGCTTGGTATGCTACAAGAGGCCTGAACTCCCACAGAGGTAGACAAGCCAGAGGGAAATCTGGTGTCCGTAGAAGTAGATGGGCAGGAGG
This sequence comes from Typhlomys cinereus, assembly GCA_023101885.1. Taxonomy (NCBI): domain Eukaryota; kingdom Metazoa; phylum Chordata; class Mammalia; order Rodentia; family Platacanthomyidae; genus Typhlomys; species Typhlomys cinereus. Next base: position 9,313,107 of record JALPQD010000042.1, on the reverse strand, counting down.
GTGGGAGGGAGTGGGATGGCTTGATTAAGGGAAGGGAGGGAAGCTGGGATGAATACTCAATATGCTTGTAGAAGAAGAATTCAAGAGAGACAAGAACATACAGTAGAAATCTTGGAAATTAAAGTTAGATGAGTGAAGGGAAATGCTCCTATCAGTGGGGTGGTCTGAAGAGAGGCAACTTTGTATGCCATAAGGGACACACCATTCCCCCCCACCTTTTTTTTTTATAGCAGAGGTCTCCTCTGCCTTAGATTCTTCTTACATTCTTCTGATGCTGATTGGCTCCAGAGCCTACAAAGCTTCCTTTAAAAGTCTTTTCCTTCGTCAGAGCAGGCATTTTGCCTCCTACCTACAGCTGCCCTCCTCTTCATGATCCATCACCTTCTATTAAACCTCTCTGTGACTTCATCGATAGCACTTACCAAATCAGAATAGTTTGCTTGCTTTAATGTAAGTGGTTGTTTCTATGGGTTCAGAAACCATTCAATATCAGAGAACTGGTCTTTACTCATTACCTCAAGTTACCAACCCAGTTAGTGACAAGGCAAAATAATCAACCTTTTCTTAGTGTGCTCCAGTCAGCTGAGATTCTAGATGTAAGGACTCTAAAGACCCTGTCTTCCAGGGTTGGAGAGGTGGCTAAGGAATTAAGCCTCTGCCTTGTAGGCGGAAGGTGGAAGGTCCTGAGTTCGGATCCTAGACCCCACGTATAGACGCCGGGAGGAAACGGGGGCAGCCTGCCTTTCTGGTACTCCCTCGCTCCTCCCCCCCACCCCCCTGCTCCCCTCCCCTCACCCTTCCCTCCCCATCCCCCAGTGCCTTCCCCCCAATCCCCAGAGTACATATTTTTATTTTTTAAAACTTTATTTTTATATGAGTCTGTCTGTGTGTTTGTGTATACCTGTGGGGGACCAAGGGTGACTTCAGAAATCATCCTGGATTGCTTCTACCTCTTTTTGCTTCACTCTAGGATTTCCCAGGCTCCACTCACCAGGGCCTGGAGTTCAGGCCACTTCCCTTTCCACCTGGCGTTTTTAGGTGGGGCCTGGGTTCTGAACTCAGGACCTTCTGCTTGAGAGGCAGAGTTTTAAACCCTGAGCCATCTCTCCAGTCTACTACATATCTTTATAAGTGGGCTTTTTTAAATTAAATTTTTTCCAAGTTTTACAAGCATAATGAGTAATTTTTCCTGCCCCTTTACTTTCTCCCTCCTTCTTTCCCTTCCTTTCCCCCTTCGTTCCCCTCATTCACCAATACATCCCACTCCTTCCCGCCCTCCTGTCTGTCTGCTTCTATGACTCCCAGGATTCCCTGTGGATTGCTTGCTGTAATGGATATTCAGGTCTCTGTGGCAGACCAAGTGGCCTTTCACTGGGAAGACCCAGTGAAGACCCGCTGATAGAGGCACCCCCCCACTCGTCTAGCCCTAGCCCCTAAGTTCTCACTGCATGTAATTATTTCTTCTGAGATCCTTGCTAGTCTATGGGGGAATGTTGCTATGTAGGCCATTGAGCAGGTCTCATTGCAGAGAGTTCTTGAATATAGCAGCCCTGACTCAAGTGGAATTTGTCCAGTGGTGGACCTTCCCATCTTTAGGCTTTATAAGTGCACTTTAAGCACTCTGTGAATAGTACCTCTTTTTGAAATCTTTATAGAAATTAGTTTATTTAATGCAAATAGAATATTTTCAACACTTAAAGTGCTCTGAGGGAACATTGTATGATAAATTGCTTATTTTTCAACAAAGTATTCTCTCTGCTCAATAAATATTTCTAACTGTTAGCAACTAAAAAAATGAAGAAGGTGGGTGTCTAAATACAAGAATGACAGAGGATCATAAAGAGTAAGTGGTGAAAAAAGAGAGCAATAAAGGTATTTGGTTTCTTTTTTTTGCACTAGGGTACACCTGTATATGTATATTTATGTGTTTGGGTACACAAATGCAGAGGTGTATGTGAATGTGCATGAATGTGTGTGTACATGTGTGTGTGTGTGTGTGTGTGTGTGTGTGTCTGAAGATGTATCAAGTGTCTTCCTCAATTGCTCTTGACTTCACCTATTGAGACAATGTCTGGTTGAACATGGAGCTCAACAATTCCAGCTAGTCTAGCGGGGAAACTTGTTTTGGGGATTCCTCTGTCTCTGCCTTTGGAGAACTGGGACCACAGGCAGCTGCCCACTTGTCTGGGTATCCTTACCCTAGTACTCATGCTTGTGTAGCAAGTGATTTATCTACTGAGTCATCTCCCTCTCCTTGAAGGGTTGGACTTGAAAGGCAAATACCATATTGCTATGAAGACAGTTTTCTTATCACATTATTTCCTGGAACCTCAGAATAATTCAATAACAACTATTTCTTTAGATATCTATAGGAAGTTAAAGATGAGTCAGATGTAATTTTAGCTTCATAAGAACCAAAAGTTCATAGACCTTAGTATGTATATCTATTTGAAAATTTAGCTCATTATTTTCAGCTGCCATGGGAAGTTACACAAATTAATTAAAAACATACATTCAGCAGTAATCATTTAATTGTGATGTTTGGGAGAAGGCAATTGTGTACCAACTTCACTGGTATTTTGCACCTGTAATTTCATTAATTATTAATGAAACCAATATAAATAATGCATTTCTTATTATGTTTACTAAGCCAGTGGGGCTTAGTATTGCCTGAGATAATATCACTGACTAAGACAAAGAAAATTGCAGCTGCTCATTACACTAAAGTGTGCCAGGGAAGAATCTGGCTGCCACTAATGGACTTATAAAAATGTGTGGACTGATTCTTAATAAATACAGTTTGAAGATGATGGAGTATCCTACTGAGATAAAAGTTTCTGTAAAAAAAATTAGTGGCTTTTCAGATGGGCTGACCCACAGATGCTTTGGAACTGATTTATAATTTAATGAAAATTAAGGAAAAATTGTGTATGTATGTACTTATGTGTTCTTATATTTTGTATGTGCATGGAGCTATAATTTGGTATAAAACATGGAATATAATTATAAAATAAAAATAACAAAATAAAATAAACATAGAAAACAAAAAATGTATTACTCATGCCAGAATTCATATTTGGAAGAATAGCAAAAAGGCATTTAAATAAAAAATAACTGAGTGCAACTAAAAGTTGAAAACGAGGGAGGAAAAGCCTATTTTTCTTCACTCATCTTCTTAAGTCTTATTGAATTTCAAGACTTCAACCCAGATGTCAGTGAATATAGATGAGCTAGAAGGAAAATGTTAGCAAAACTTTGCAAAACGTTCCATGAAAGACCTTCCCCTGGAGCCTCACACATATGAAATATTCTAGCTGTTCATGCACCCCACCTGGACACCACTATGTCTTGCAAGCATGATCTTATTTTCATCACCACCCATCTAATCTCCCAATTTAAGTTCCTAAGCCACCTGTTTTTCTCCTTTCATTTATTCATATTTGGCTCTATGCTGAATCTCATTTTTTTTTCTGCTCAACTCTCTTCTTGTATCCAAACCTCTCCTCTCCACTTCCCTTCTCACTGGATGAGTTCAGACTTTGTTACTTTCAGTAGAAGAGTCCAGCTGGTCTCTGTGCAATTCTTCTTGTCATGCTATATGAACTCTTTACAGATATGTCCCAACACACCTCTCTTGCCATCATCACTTGCTCTCCCTGACATCCAGCTATGTAGAATTCTTTTTTAAAAATGTGTGTGTATGTATGTGTGTGTGTGTGTGTGTGTGTGAGTGTGTGTGCAAGAGGACATTTAAGTGTGTGTTTGTGTGCCTGTGAAGGCCGAAGGATGACATCAGTAATCATTTTGGATTGCTCTACATCCTTATTGCTTTGTGTTCTGGATTTCCAAAACAGCGCTGATTCCACTCATCTGTAGGATCTTTAAAGAAAAAGACTATGGTATCTGAAACAAATGCCTAGTATGGAAGATCATGCTGAATTCTTGGAAAGTACCAGGAAATCTTTATAGTTACAGCAGGGAAATAATCAGTGACTGATTTGTAGAAGAAAGCGCTAACTAAAATGCAAATATATCTTTTTCTTTCCCTCTGCCTGTTTACAGTTTCTTAGACACTGAATAAGAACTCAATAACTCCCATGGGTCTTCTTCTTTTCTTGAATACCAGTCATTTTCTTGATCACCTAAGTTGCAAGCAAATTCAACTCACTAGAGTTTCCAATCTGCCACATGATTAAAATCAAAGGCAACCCACAGAATGGGAGAAAATCTTCACTAACCACATATCTGATAGAGCTCTACTGTCCAGAGTGCACAAAGAACTTAGAAAATTAAACACCAAGGAAACCAATGGCCCAATTAAAAAAATGGGCCCTGGAACTTAAAAGAAATTTTACCAGAGATGAAATTAAAATGTCTAACAAATATCTTAAAAAATGCTCCACTTCTTTAGCTATCAGGGAAATGCAAATCAAAACTTCCCTGAGATACCATCTCACCCCGGTCAGGATGGCAAAAATCCACAATACAAACAACAACAAGTGCTGGAGAGGATGTGGAGAGAGGGGAACCCTGCTACATTGCTGGTGGGAATGCAGACTCATACAGCCATTCTGGCGAGCTGTCTGGAGATTCTTAAAGAAATTAAGAAATATGAAATGCCATATGACCCTGCTATTCCACTTCTGGGAATAACCCCCCATGCAGCAGAGGTTCGCCTCGATAGCACCAGCACGACTATGTTCATAGCAGCACTGTTTACAATAGCAAAGTCATGGAATCAACCTAAATGTCCAACAGTTGACGAGTGGATAAGGAAACTGTGGTACATCTATACAATGGAGTACTACTCAGCCATCAAAAATGATGAATTACTGGAGTTTGCTGGGAAATGGATGTCATTAGAAAGAATTATATTAAGTGAAGTATCCCAATCCCAGAAAGTTAAGCGCCGTATGTACTCCCTAATAGGTGGCTCCTAGTACCAAACTCACCCAGCCCACATTGAGACACTCAAGGGTAAATCTATGTAATATGGTAATTGCAAGGATTATGAACAGGAGGGATGGGGTTGGAGAGCCACACCAGACACAAGGAGAGAGGGGAACATGTTACAGCAGAGAAAATCGACCTCCAAGGAATGCAAGTAAGTAATGTGACACCTGGTTAAGTTCACAGACATTCGTTCCTGATCATGTACAACTGAGGGGGTATGATCTCTCCAGAAGGAGAGGGCATATAGTCTGGCAGATGAAAAGAGATCATTTTGCAAATGGATGACTGATCCCTCCCTCACCGAGGTTTCCTGCTTTTATTACATCTACCCTTGAATGTGCTATTATAACAAGACTCCAGTTTAACAGTTTTTTGTCTCTGACCAGGGGGTGACATACAGTGCCCATCAGGATGGAGTGAAGGACATAACAGGAGCAGCAAAACTGCAAAAGAAAATCAACAAACCACAATCCAGAACTTCAGAGACTCTATATCATCCACATAGAACTAAGCCAGCCTAATCTCCCCCCATCCTGAAGCTCAGGGACATCTGCGGAAGAGGGGGCGGTAAGATTGTAAGAGCAAAAGGATGGGGGGAGCAATGATTTGAAGAGTCTCCACACTAGATAGGGCTGAAGCAATCATAATAGGACTTTGCATGCCCTGCGCCATGTCCGTCACAGTATTGACCTCACAAAGTCTAACATCGGCTAAAAGCACCAAGATCCTTGGAGGCAAGGGATTGATGGTCACAGTAGTGTTCCTATGCTTAAGGGGAAGACGAGAAGGGGTTCAGGGAAATGCCACTGGGTCCTTTTACGTCATCAGAAAGGAGGACCAAGAGGAGAGTTAGGCATACGCAATAAAGGACTCTCTGGGAATTGGGGGGGGTTACTGGGAGATGGGGAGGGAGGGAGGGGGAGCAGGGGATTCGGGGGGAGGAGGAGGGGGGAGGGAACTGGTCTACCTATTAAGTTTGTATGAGCGGAAATAATAATAAAAATGTTATAAAAAAACCCCAAGATTAATTTAGTGTTGTGTCTTATCCTCCTTCTAGTTCTGCCTACATAAAGCTGAAAGTGCACCGAGGTGTTAAATAACACAGTGATGTTAAATAACCACCCATTTCTTGAAGACCTGATAAACTTTGGGAGTACAAATGATCAGCTGATGGCATCAAAGTGGGACATATGCCATGGTAGAAGTTTGCTTTGATGCCTAGCAGAAAAAGGAGAAGAAAACTGAAGGCAAATTTTGACATGAGGAAGGCTATTGGTAAGAGGTAAAAGCACGAACAAAGCTGAGTTCTGCAGGCTTGTCAGCACAATCTTAGATGGAGAAAATGTTTGTAAGACAAGGAGAGGTCATAAACCTATGTGTCATGTTGTCAAACGGAGAAGTCCCAAGGGGAATCACTTTGGTTAGTTGGGCAAGTGACTGCATATTTTAGTTTTATTTTTGTTGTGAACAAATATCTAAGAACACCAACTTAAAAGGAGGAGCGGCTTATTGGATCTTAATGGTTTTAGAGGTTCAGGCCGTGGCACTTAACCCACTTGCTTTGAGCATTTGGCAGGATTGTACATAATGGTGGGAATATGTAAAGGAGAAAGAATGTCTACCTTATGGTGGCCATTAGGCAAGGAGAGAGGAGAAGAAGATAAAATTCTAATACTCACTTTAAAGGTATATCTCTAGTCACTCAACTTCTTAACACTAGGCTGTTCCTTCTAAAGGTTCCACTCACCTCCCATAGCATCAACAGGTGACCAAACCTTCATATATTGGTCTTTTGTGGGTCATGTAAGATCCGAATCATACACATGTGCTGTCATGTGTTTTTAGTTATGGGATAAAGTCAAGCTGTAAGTTAGATTATAGTATTATGTACAGAATTGGCTATGGATCAGTTTTTTTTGAGTTCCAAAATTTATGGGCTATATGATTTTGGTCAAGTTGCTTTTCATAAAATGAGATTATTTTCTTTCTCAAATGTTATACATTTCAACAAGAAAATATGTATGTGAAGTCCTTTGTGCTAAAACCAGTATTTAATTTGGGCTTACTAAGTTTTAGTTCACTTATTGTCATTCATTTACTCCCTGATTTTACTTTATGTGTAGGATAGTCAAGAGGAACACAATCAATAAGGTAAAATCAGGGTCATTTTATTTTAAGCATGGGGCAGTATGGAGATATAATTAGCATGTTGGTGATAGGAATGATAAGGAAAACCAGTGAATTAGAATCAACATCCTGAAAGAAGCTGAGCTGTGTTTGTGCCATTATTAATTTTTGGTTGCACTTTATTTGCCTACTCATTGAATATTTGGATTATTTGAGGGCCCATCATCATTTTCATATTTTTAACATAGTTTTTTTACATAGTTTCAGATGTTAAAATTAAAGTTATTTTTATAAAAAGCATTTCTACAGTAAAATGAGTTGCTATCTGGATGTTTTTAACCTAGAGGCATCCTTACTTTATTAGTTGATAGGAACAGATAATCAGAAGAACAATTGGTGTGTGATTCTTAATTGTCTTTGATTTCCAACACAGATGTTTTTCTTTTCTTTTCTTTCTATGTGTAGTGTTGTATGTGTATAGAGTATATATTTATGGGTGTGTGCACAAATGCATGTGTGCATGAAGGTCAATGTTGGATGTCTTTCTTGATTGCTTTTCACCTTTTTTAAGACAGGTCTCTCACTGAACCAGGACCTGATCAATTTGACTAGTTCAGGGATCCACCTGTCTTTGTCTCTCAGCTCATCCTCCACACAGATTAAAATCACCATGCCAAGCTTTTCATGTGGATACTGGGGATTCAAACTCAGGTCTTCATGCTTGTGTGGCAGGCACTTTACTTATGTTAACTTACCTGGAATAGATGTTCAGTTGCTTCAATTGTTCTACACGCAATGGCAATCTGAGGAAAGACAGTGGAAACTGCATAAGAACAAGACCCCAAATCCCATGTCTGACTCTGACATCTGTCTAGGCATGCATCTCTGTTTACCAATTAAATAAATATGGTAAATAGATGTGGTACCTGGAATGGTGACATAATTGCTGGTATATTTCCTTTTCAATTCCTTCAAATCTCTTCATTGCCCTATTACTTTCACAAGTTCAGTGTTAAGTCTTAACTGTTAGCAAAAGTTACAGTACATATTGAAGCAGAGAAAGTCCCATTTCATTTCTGGCTGGGCCCAATAGTTAAGTTGGCATAAGATAAAGCAATGTAGAAACAGATCACAAATTTTTGTAATGCATACTTTCAAACCTTGCCATAGGGTTCTCATTGAGCAGTTAAATTCAAACGCATGCTGGATTGGACAGGGAGTAGCAATTTGTGACAAAACAGTTAGATGATGTAGGGAAGTGGAAAGAATTGTTTTAGCAAGTTCCGGATAGAACTTTTTATATCTCAATTTCTTATCTTCAGGTATAAGATAATCCTTTAGACATAGGGAGAGTATCACTCCTTTGTGAATTTTGTCTTCTGCTTTTAAGAAACAGAAGAGTACGGAATAGTCTTTTTGGACTTTTGTTCTATTTCTTAATGCCTTCAATTTAAAACTATCATTACTCCAGAATAGTACATGTTGGGGTGGCATATTTGAAACTCCTTCATTATTAAGGGTTTTATAAGCAGAAGAAGATGAGGACAAATTGAAAAAGGGGATAATTATTTATCAGCTTTTTTCCCTGTGACTTATGCAAGTAGAATTTTTATTAATGACTTTGACTTAGAAGTTGATTGTTCTTGTTTTTCTTTTATTTTTTTGGTGTCATGTGTATGTGGGTGGATATACAAGAGGTCACTTAAGTATGCATGCTGTGGAAGACCAAAGGTAACATCAAGAATCCTCCTAGTTGCTTTACCTCCTTATTGCTTCGCTCTGGGTTTTCCTAGGATCCACCTTCCAAGATCAGAATTGCAGGCTGCCATATTTGCCTGGAATTTTTATGTGAAATTTGGTGATCAGAACTTTTGTCCTTTTCTTGTGAGGCAAAAGCCTTAACTCTTGAGCCATCACTCCAGACCAATATCTTGTTTTTCAAGTCATGAATATTTATCAACATTGCTGATATTTACATATTTAAAAATATGTACATATTTATAAAATATTGTATATTTACAAAAACTCTTCAGAGTTTTTGATGACAGAGACGCATGAACCAGGACAGTATTTCAGGATAATTATTTGTGTTATCCATGTCTGAATTTGTTAAGCAAATAGTACCACTCTTGGTACACAGCAGAGTCAATCACTTATGTGAACTGAATGTGAAAATGAGGAAATGTTTGTTTCCAAGTTGATACTTCCATCGTGATTTGAATTTTTATACCTGGGTAAGTGAACATGTAGTCATCCATATGGAAATTCTATGCAGTGAGAAACTTGAGTGGGAAATTGAAGTATTTTGTAAAGTATTTTATATTCATGCCATACCCAAATGCTTTACCAAATGTCTAGAAATATGGTCTTTTGTAAGATTTAGCATATAAAACATTGTCTCAACCCAAATCTGTGCTTCCCATATATATTTTTATTTTACATGCTTAGAGAAGAGAGAAATGCTTTTTAGCTATTTAGTGATGACTGTGAAATTTGTGGCACTTTAATAATGGTGAATGGCTTACTCATTAAAAAATCTTTTTTGTTTACTTGCTTGGATACCATAGGCTGGGACATGACACAGAGTTAATTGTGGGTGCAGGAAGATTGAGCTGAAGGTAGGCTGACATTTTCAGTAATGCCATGGGTCAGAAAGGTAAGCTAATTTTAGTTTGTCTAAATCTGGAAAGCAACTCTATGTTTTACACATCAAAAGAAAGGAAACAACTTTTTCTTCTTTCTATTTCATGTTTGCTTATGTGTGTGTGTGTGTGTGTGTGTGTGTGTGTGTATTTGTGTGCGAGGTTCTTGTGTGCATAGGGGCCACATGCATGTGAGGGGCATATACATGAATAGGCCTGAGGTTAATTGTTGGGAATCATCCTTAATCACTCTCCCACCTTATTCTTTTAAAGTAGGTCTGTAGTAAAACTCAGAACTTACAATACAGCTAGTTTAGAAGCCAGCTTTCTGTAACTGCTTCCAAGTCTCCACTTTACAAAATTAGAATTGCAGGCACACTGGTCTAACCAGTGGACATTTTAACTGGCATCTGGAAATTCAAAGTTCAGTCCTCTTGGTTTTGTGGTTAGCCCTTTAGCCACTCAACTGTCTCTCTAGCTCAGCAAATAGTTTTTGAGAGTCATATTGATAGTCCCCTAACAGTGACTTGGTTTAACTGTGACTCCTCTGGCCAAGTTGGTTCGATAGGTAGAGATAGATGAAATAGGATGGTGTGTGGCTGAGTCTGAAAACTGCTCACAAGGCAGTGAGAGCTACAGTTCTTGAGTGTAATATGAGTCTTCTGAGTGTCTAATGCTCTGTGGCCAAGTCACATGCATGTATTCTCAACTGTGTGCATTACAGCATGAGAACACACACGCAGACAGACACACAGACACACAGACACACACACACACACACACAAGAGAAGGGGTGAGTGGGCTTGTATTTAAAGCTTAGGACTATAAGAAAGCCTGTTTTTTTCTCCCACTTCTGTTGCATAACAGCTATGTGTTCTAAGAGAAGTTACCTAAAGGATGGAAAAACTTTGCTTTGTTCCTCTAAATCCTCTTCTACCTTTTTTTCACTTGTTTTGTCCCAGACTGTGGCTTTTATGTACTGTACCAGAGGGCTCCCAGCCTCTTGTATTATCATTGAGTTTGTTGAAAAGTAAGTCTCTGTACAAACCTGTGGTGTGGGGCAGTTGTGTGTGTGGGGGTTTGAACAATGGAACTTGCAGTGTCATTGCCTATTTTTGTCTCTGTACTTCATGGTTACAACTCATAAGTAGGCCATCTTTACATGACTTTTCCTATTGTCCCTTTCTCCTCTTACCTCTACAGTGCTTCCTGATCTCATAAGTTGAGGGGTTGTCATGTGGAGTCTCTTTCTTAAGCCCTATTTGGATTATCTAACTCATATGTTCCACTTCCTGTTAGTACCATGTTTAATGGATTTGACAGACCACCATTGAGAATAACCCTAAAGTCATATCTCTGGTCATGAAGAAAGAAAGTCATGGAACTGGGAGATGAGCACCATCAGTTTAAAAAGAGAGATAAAGGCACAAGTATCCAGAAGTAGGCCATTCCAGAAGACTCATCTAGCTCTTAATCTGTGATGTTACGTATAAGATACTGAAAGAATGGGGCTGGAGAGATGGCTCAAGAGTTAAGCCTCTGCCTTGCAGGTGGAGGGTCCTGAGTTCGGATCCTAGATCCTATGTATAGATGCTGGGCGGAAGCTGGGGTGTCCTGCATTTCTGGTCCTGGTAAGGTGGAGCCTGTGAATCCCAGGGCAGAGTAAACAAGGAGGAGGTGGAGGCGGTCTATGGTGGTTCCCGAATTCGCCCTTGTTTCCACACATACACACACACACACACACACGCACACTTGAGTAAATAAAAAAATAAAATAAAATAAAAAAGAAAAAGATACTGAAGGAAGCCTAATAACATTGTTAGTTGTTATATTACTATATAAAGGAATAAAGCAAACATATCAGGAAGACACCATGATGTACTTAGAAAACCCAGTTGTAATTCTGCATATGAAGAATTGCTTTCTACGTTTCAATCAGTTGTCTTTATTTTTAACATTGTGTTATTTTTCCCTAGTGTTCTTTTGTGCCAAGCATATTTTATAAGTAGCAATGTATAATATGCAGAGTATAAAAGTATATGGCAGTCAGATAACTTGGTTTGGTAAAGTGGTAAAGATCTTCACTACCAAATATAGTATTGAAATCCTAGAATCTAGACATATTTTCTGAATTTTGGTCTCTTTTGTTTTATTTCCTTTCAGGTAAAAACTAAGCCCACTTTTCTTCATGACCTTTTGAAATAGCAATATTTTTGAACTGGCTTACATCTTTTCCTGTAATTAATAATTGTATTTCAAAAAGCCAGGAGTACCTATTTCAGCACCATGATAAGTCCTTCTTCTGGTCAGAGTTCTGCCTGCTTCATTTTTAACAAGGATCAAATGATCATAACTGCTTATGATGCACAGTGTGAGCAAGGTCTCTGCAGAAGATTTCATATTAGTAAAACTTACCTGCATTCTTATTAAGCCATTTTCTGACATGAAATTTGATCAAGTCAGTAGCTGGCAGAATTCAACATTTGCTGCAACTTCTCATTTTCCTTGGAAAATATCCTGTTAAGGGTCTTATATTATAGATTTCTATAAAAAGCAATAATGCAGAGCAACTGACACTTTTGCCTATGGGAAACTGAACTCACCACTTGCTGGAAAAACATGTCTTATTTGACTACAGAACAGATGATAATTGTAAAGTTTAATTGCCTTTATTTTCCAGATTATTTTTGCATGTGGTAGACTATATTATTCTTGAGCTAATGGCATAAGTTCATAAGAAAGTGTTTTCTCCTTTATAATGGTTATTATCAAGGCTGCACTGAAAAGCTAGCTTATTTATTCATAGCTTGGCTTTGATTTTTTTTCCTTTAAGAAAATACTTAGATTTAACCTCAAATATGCTAAATAAATAACTGTAGGACAGCATGCTGCACTCTTGTCTAGATCTTTTAAAAAGGGGGCAATAATTAAAGAGGATGTACTCTACCCTACAGTGCCTGGTGGTATTAATACCATTTTTCTTCATAGCTACTTTCAGCTTTAAGTGAAGGTGTGAGCTGCTACTGTGAGACCAGGCTTAAACTAATAACAGACATGGAGTTTTATATCACTCCCTAGTATTTCCTTTCTGTCTACTTTCTTAATATGCAGAAAAATCTGGGCATCTCTATGTGCAGTCCACTTTCAGATTTCAGAACATGTGGGCCAGATATGGAAACTGAATACATGGCTAACTCCAACAGTCTCGAGTGTCATTCTTCAAATAAGCACAAATCCCGTTGCTGAGTCCAAGACCCTTGCCTTACACTACACCCAGGATTTTGTTGAGAAACAGATCTGGTTGAGAAGATTCCATATGGGAAATTTAGAGTAATTATACTTGGTAACAATGAAAAGGGATAGACTTGCTGACCTCGTTCAACTTTAAGAGTTTAAATATTGATAGAATTCCATCTCAACAATTATGCTGTGTCATAGGACCTTGTACGACTTGTGCAATGACTGACATAGCATTGACCCCTCATAATCTAGCATGGATCACAGACACTAGGATCCTTAGAGGCAAGGGATTAACAGCCACAATACTGTTCCCATGCTAAAAGGGAACACAAGAAAGAGCTCTAGGAAATGATACTGAGTCCTTACACCTCATTAGAGTGGAGGACCCAGAGGGAAGCTTGACATTCACACTAAGGGATGGGGGAGAGGGGGCACTGGGAGAAAGGGAGGGAAGGGGGAAAGGAAGAGGAAAAGGGGGGAGGGAGCACGGGGATTCATGGAGGGGTAGAAGGAGGGAGGGGACCAGGGTATCTATTAAGTTTGTATGAGTGGAAAAAATAAATAAATAAAAAAAGTAAGAAAAAAAAACAATTTGGGGTAAATAACAATGGAGTACAGGGAAGAACAATGACTTCACTACCTGCATTAGTCAGTTTATCCTCACTGTAACAAACTTTACATAATAAGCTCATGAGGGAAACAGATTATATTGGACTCACAGTTATAGAAGCTCTAGTCCATGACCATTGACTTCGTAATTTTAAGCCCGTGACTGAACTGAGTAACATGTAACTGCATAAGGGTATGATAGAGAAAAACTCAACTCTTTTGCTGGGAAGAAGACGAAAAGAGAAGAGGGGCTGGGACTCACAGGTCCCTTTCAGGACATACTCCCACTGACCTAAAGACCTCTTATTAAGCTCCACCTCTTAAAATTTTACCATCTCCTGATAGTGCCAAGCTGGCGACTAAGCTGCTAACACACCACAATAGTGTGATAAAAGAAGTGGATAATAACTAGTGAAGAGAGCTAAACAACATTTTTGCAAACTGAGTTTTTTTGTCATATGGTGATTCTCAAGACATTTCTAAACTTGTATGGTAATATCTGTTTTAATTCCAATATATAATGAAATCATAGAAAAGTGAAAACATGGAGGATTTGGGAAAAAAAAGAAATGGAGGTTCAGGAACAAGAAGGCCAGAATGAAAAATTAACATATTACAGAGGCAACCTTAGAGAAGTCATAAAGAGCCAGTTTTGAAGGTTAAGTTAGTATAACCACATAACAAATTCATGGGCCAGCAGCAGAGGAAGAGGGAGCTAAGATAGCAGCATAATATCAAAAATGCTAAATTATAGAATCATCATGGAGTCAAATCCCAGTTCTTCCATCTAAAAAACACACGAACAATCTTAGAGTGGTGGTGCCAATTATTATTTGAACATTATCACACTAGTTATACCTGAGGAATTTTGAAAAAAATGCAATGGCCAAGTCCAGTTCTGGAAACATTTAAACAAAATCAGGATGAGAAACAGATTAGAAAGTCATGGTTGATAATAATGATCCTTGAACATTTGTGTGTACCAGAATCAACTGGGATTTATTAAAACAGACTGTTCGGTCCTATTCTTGATAGTAAAAGCTAAGATCAAATAATAGGTATACAGTTCAGAATATGCGAATCTATAATTTTCTTAAAATATATGATACCTTATTTTGCTGAATGTGAACAATGATGTAAAGAAAGCATGAAAGAGATAATGGATATTTCTATATAATATGCAAGACAAGTTGAAATCTAGCACATTCAGGTAACTGAACCCAGCTAAATCTTTTGGAATTCTGTGGTTAAGATCTCTTAAGTTTTGGGGCTGGAGAGGTGGCTCAGGGGTTAAGCCTCTGCCTTGCAGGCAGAAGGTCCTGAGTTCGGATCCTAGACCCCACGTATAGACGCCGGGTGGAAGCGGAGGCAGCCTGCGTTTCTGGTTCTGGTAGGGCGGAGCCTGCGAATCCCGTGAATCCCGGGGCAGAGTAAACAAGGAGGAGGTGGAGGCATCCATGGTGGTTCCCGAATTCGTCCGTGGTTCTACACACGCATACGCGCGCGCGCGCACACACACACACACACACACACACACGCACGTGTGCAATTAAATAAATAAATAAAAGATCTCTTAAGTTTTATTTCTCCTTGAGGAAATTTTTTTAGATTGTTTGCTCCTACAACATAGGTCATCTTTTTCATGTTGACTACAGTTGGTTTTCAGAGATCAGAAATTAATTTTATTAAGTATCTTGAGGAAATATCCAACACAAAAAGGAAAAATGTAACTACTCTCAGTTAGTAAATATTGCCATGAAGTGAGATCAATATGAATGGTAGGAGTCTAGCCATAAAGCACAGAGAGTATAATCTGAGACATTGTTGCACTGGTAGAATAAATGTAATTTCTGCTTGTTCTTGTTGGTTTCTTTTTAGAGGGGCTGAAAAGCTTTGCTTGTTTGGGGAGAAGGTTCTCTCATTTAATAAGGTGGAATGTTGTCTTCTCTATAGTCTTTGCTGTATACAACTTGTAATCCATGGATTTGAAAATATTTTAGAAATGTAAGCTCTTAGTTGTCTTGCGCTCAGACTTATTCCATGATAATTTGTAGTGGAACAAGATTCCTGGGTGAATTTTATGTTCATTAAAGTTTCAGAAACTAGTCTATAGTGTTCTGGCATTGTAACTCAGGGGTCCTTGGGAAGCAGATCATAGTCCTCCTAGGTATTCTTTCAGGTGTGTATTGGGCCTGGGCAAATCTGCTAAGACAAAAGTCTAAAATTTGTTCCTTATCAGCAGAGTATGACATTCTCTTGACTAATGGGATAGTTACCCATCCTTGAGATGCTGAGTTCCTATTTCCCTTGACATCTGTATACTATTCTATTCTTTCTTCAGAATGGCTGCAGGGAGTTTTAGTAGGTCATCCTGGGGAATGAGATGCCAGACTGTCTTTTCTACTCATGACTAATTCCTATACATAGTTTTTAGAGAGACTGGACTTCAGTGGGTAAGGATCACCGTACTTTCATTTTCCATAGTGTAAAGTTTCAATAACACAATTACACTCAGTGTCAGTCATGTCCATCTGGTGGCATAAAGTATATATTTTAAAACCTTTTTATATTGTCATAATTCTGTTAATGTTAAATGCTACTGCCTTCATGAAGAACCAAGAAATAAGTTATCCTTTATTTCTGGAAAGACTATGTGATTAGATTTTTACCATTAGACCCATCTAAGAGCAACTTCATCCTGAACTGGGCTGTTCAGTTCAGGTATGAGATGGAGCATGATCCTGAGGCAGAGAGAACACAGCTCTGCTCCTGGCAGTGGTGATGGTAGGATCCTGCCTTGGCTGCTTCTGGGATGGTGGCAACAACTTCCTTGAAGGTCTAGTTCTGATACATATATCTGAAATATTAAAGTTTATTTTGCTATCTGTTGCTGAAGTCTATTGAATGATTCTGGGTCTCTTTGTCTTTTGGTAAATATTTTGCTTAGACAAGCTGCACACATTTGTTGTTTGCTAAAAAAATCTCTTCCAGGGCAGCAATAAAGCCATATTACGTCTATCTTCATGAATGTATACTGAAAAGCAATTCTTAGAAAAATTGTCAGGAATATCTGTTATGACTATATTGATAACCCCTAGATCTATTCTTACTATAGCAATGTTCTATTTAAACCAAAAGGCTTAAACACAAGACTTGTTTTATCTTCGACAGTTTGTCTGTAGCTGGAAAAATTTCCTCTAGAAAAGATTATCTACTACTCTGTAGGTTATATCTTCTCCTAATTGCTTCCTGTGATGTGCACAAGCTTTTAAATTTTATTTCCTGAGTAACTTTCTTCCATGTAAGAAAGTGCTTTTCTATACTGATATATCAAAGTATTTTCCCTACTTTTTTCTTCTTTAGAGTTTAGACTTTAGAGCTTCGTATTTTGCATTAAGGTATTGATTCATTTGTAGTTGGTTTTTGTACACTGTGGGAGAATAGGGATCTAGTTTTATTCTTCTCCCTAGAACACTGGTTGCTATACATCTGACAGAAAGTTAATAGTTAGAACACGCAAAGAACTAAAAAAAAATCTTTAAAAAATTAAGAAATCAAACAACTTAGTCAATAAATAGGCTATCAGAATGAGCAGACAGTCTCAAAATATTATGAACCAATAGTCAATAAAAATATGAAAAATGCTTAGTATCATTAGCCACCAGAGGAATAAAAATCAAAATACATTGAGATTCACTCTTGCCCCAGTGTGAATGATAATCATCAAGCAATACTAGTGAGATGACAAAAGGAAACCCTTACACACTGCTGGTAGGCATGTAATGTAGTCACTGTGGAGATCAATATGGAAGTTCCTCAAAAACTAAAAACAGAGCTTCCAAAGAACTAAGTTATACTACTCCTTGATATCTACACAAAAGACTCTAAGTCAATGAACCACAGAGATAAATTGCATATTTTTTGCAACACTATTCACTCTTGCTAATTTATGGATCCAATAACAGAGGAATGAATAAAGAAAAGGTGGTTTACATGCACGATAGAATTGTTTTCAGGTATAAAGAAGAAAGAAGTAATGAATGGAACTGGACATATATTAAGTTGATTTAGTCTCATGAAAACTTCATTTGTGAGTTCTAGACTTTATAGATACAAGCATAGTGCCATATATGTACTGATGACATGAAAGTATAAGTGAAATTGTCTGGAAGCAAAAAAGGGAGTAATGAAAGGGGTGAGGGCTGAAAAGCGAGAGATACCGTGGTATGGGAGAATGCACTCAAAGAATCTGTGCAACCCTGAATAATAAAAATATTGATTGAACACATGCAGATTTAAAATACTTGTTTTGTCATGGCTTGGTGCAACTTTGTTCTCCTGAAGTAAGAGAGTGGGAGCCAGATTCAGAACATATGTCTGAGTCCTTGCACTGCCTCTTATCAACTTTGTGGTCTTAGGCAAATTTATTAACTGCTTTGAGACTGTTTCTTCACTATAAAATCAAAGTAACCATAACAGTAATATTTGGCACACATTCAAGGCTACTTTGGTGAAAGGCATAGTTTGTGAAAAAGAAGCAGGAATAGTGATATAAAATAATTGTTTTTATAATTATCATTTTGTAGTAATATGTTTGAATAGCAAATTAGTGATTTTAAAGTTCAGATTATTAATAGAAAAAGAGGAAAGACAGTTTTAATAAGGTATGGAGAGCATATTTCTGTGCATGAAAGCATCTCTTTTGTCAGATTACATAAATCTCTGATCTTCCTTTATTAAGTATATTTTAATGTAACAGCTTAGAATCTCAAGACAGTCAAGCACATTTTATTCCTATTTTTGGAAAAGATGGCAAACTTTCTGCACATTTTATTATCCATGAAAATCTGTTATTTCAAAAATATTGTTCAACCAAATCAGTATATGTTGCCCGAAGGCTTGCAGGTCTGTGATGCTGGGTAACTGATATGCCAAGTCTGTCTTTTGAAAATGGGATTCAGAAAGCTTTGTACTTGCAGAGTCAAATAAAGCAAGTAAAAGCACTGTCATGGAGAATTGCTCTTTGGGCTTCCATACTGCAGAGGATGGGGTAGATACAACAGAGGATGAATTCCTCTTGGGTATATTTCCTTTAGTGCTGGTCTGGCCTGTAAAGATTAAGCCACTTTTTTCTAAGTGTAGAAATAAAAAAGGAATGTATTTACAGTACTTTGTGAGGATGAGGATGATTTTATGTGAATTTTGCTAACACAGTTTTCAGTCATGGTCTAGCCTCATGATGATTTTTATAATTATCATATACATAAAATGAGTTTGTGATAATTGTACTTATCAGGAACCTGCTGCTGCTCCAGCAGGACTGTTGCATATTAGGTATCCAGATGGGGAGATGGCAGATGCCAATGGGCATGTGGTGAGTTCCCCTCTAATGATACCCTGAAATCTTCAGCATGTTACTTATTTCAAGATGTACTCACTGAATTTAGATTCTCTATGGGAGCCAGAAGAAGGACTGAACATTCTGTGTAACTGAAAGGGCATCAAGTCAGAGACAGCTTTTGAGAAGGAAGGTAGGGAATCTGCAGTAAGTATGAGAGGACTTTGGTTTAGAGATGGTTATAGACAAAGTTGAGTAAAATTTCTGGGGACAGAAGAACGTGGGGACAGTGTACTAGTGAGTTCCATTTATTAGAAACAACTCTCAGGGCTGGAGAGGTGGCTCAGGGGTAAGCCTCTGCCTTGCAGACAGAAGGTCCTGAGTTCTGATCCTAGACCCCACGTGTAGACGCCGGGGGCGGAAGCGGGGTGGGGGTGGGGCGACCAGGTTTCTGGTCCTGGTAGGGCAGAGCCTGTGAATCCCAGGGCCTGTGAATCCATGTAAACAAGGAGGAGGTAGAGGTGGTCCATGGTTCTGCACACACACACACACACACACACACACACACACACACGCACATGCACAATTGAATAAATAAAAACTGTTTAAAAAAAAAGAAACAATTCTCACAGCTGAAGATATGGCTCACTCAGTAAAATGCCTGCCCTGTAAACATGAGAACCAAAATTTTGTCCCTAGCACACGTGATAAAGAGCCAGTTATGCAGCGTGTGCCTACAATTCCAGCACTGGGGAAGGTTGTTCTTGGTGTTTTTTACCAGCCAGTCTAGCTCAATCAGTGAACTCCAGGTTAGAGGATAGACCATGCCTCAAAAACTAAAGTGACGATGTAATGAATGCACCCAAAGTTAGCTTCTGACCTCCACATGCATGCAGATGCATGAACAACCTCCACATACATGTGTGCATACACACACATACATAGGCATCATCATAACTAACATGGACTTGAATCTTAAAGCAGATAGATTATTTGAGACATCAGATCTTATTTTGCTCTTCCGAGGAACCTGTGAAGGACCTGTTATACTTCCAGTTCCTATTTGGAAGCAAAGAATAAGCTTTCTTGTTTAGGTTGTGCAGGTTCCCATGGTTAGCCAGACTCAAATCTATAACTTCCTCTAGAGACCTTTCTTCATTTCCAAATCTGCCCTGATAAGTACTTTGAGGAGAATGATGGCATGTCTTCATGTTTACTCCCATTAGTTTATTTTACACAGCCAGGATTCTCAGTGTGGCAAAGAAACTGAAGCTTCTGGTTCAGTTTACAGTTCTGTATTAGAGTTACGAAGCGAAAGCTTACAATCATGGTTACTTTTCAGGCTTTTTAACTGAAAATATTATTCGTTATTTGCCTTGAATCAGCACAGGGAAAAAAGGCTAACTAAATCTGAAGTCACTCTGATAATCTCTCTTTTTGTTTTTCTCTCAAGAAAGATTTCCTTTTCCATAGTTGTTTGACCTGCTTGCTATTGAAAAAAGTCAAATACTCTGTGGAAATCTAGTTATGAAAAAGGTCTTTGTTCTTTACTGTAATGGAAAAATACTATTTTCAGAAGCATTCATTTGATTTCTAAAGCCCCAAAGAGCCCATTGAGAAATAAGCATAGCTCCTGCTGTCAATTGGGTAATGAGAAAGTGAGAATAAAATTTGGATAAATAATAAATATTAAAAATCAAAAGAACAGGATCATATCGTTTCCAAAAGACAATGATACAAACTAATCTAAATTGGCTGCCAGGAGAGGAAAATCATTCTTATCAATATGGAGCATTAAGAATGATCTTCTGGATTGGAGAGATGACTCAAGGGTTAAGACTCTTTCTCACAAGCATAAGATCCTGAGTTTAAATCCCAGGTTGCATGTAAAAATGCCAAGTGGAAATGGGAGGTAGGCTGCCCTTCTGGCCCTGGTGGGTGGTTTCTGGGAAATCCTAGAGTGAAGCAAAAAGGAGCTAGAAACAATCCAGGATGATTCCGAAGTCACCCTTAGTCCTCCACAGGGACACACAATTCACACACACACACACACACACACACACACACACACACACACACACAAATAAATAAATAAATAAAGTTAATTTTTTAAAAATAAAAGACTTATTTCTGAGCATAAATTGTAGTGGTCCATTTCTCCCTGGGAAAGATGAAGTTTTAAGCTTTAGCAGAATTTTAAATCAGAATGTAAACAAGTTCAGTGAGTATTTTAATAGAAAATATTTTAATAGGATTAGGATTAAGGGGATATTGAAATAAAACAGAGGACCCTGGACATTTGAAGATGAAAGTTTTAGCTCTCCTAAGATGGTAGGGACAAGCATGGTTCTTGATCTTTTAGAAAAAGTCCAGCAATACTCCTGCTCAGTTTCTTATCTAACAAAGACAGGTTTAATATCCTGAGAGAGAATACTGTGAGATAAAAACATGTAACCTTTTATATTACTTGGACTTTTGATACCAGTGTGGTCTGATGGTTTTGCTTTGTTGATTAAGAACACTGAGCTACTAAGGCCACTAAAAATGATGTATTGACAGTAACTTTGTCTTTCAGACACATGCATGTGCAAAATTGTGAAATAGGAAAGTTAAATCTTTTTTTAACTTTCATTTTTTAATTCTCACCTTCCTTCTCTTCCTATACCCAGATTTTTCCTCACCCTCCTACTTCCCTGGTTCTTGTGCTCTTGTTCTCTGCGTCGTGCTTGGCCCTCAGCATGTCACCATGTGGTAGCTGGCTATAATCAAACTCTCTCATTTTTTTTCATGTTCATGAGAGGTCACATGCATACATGAGTATGCGTGCATGTGTGTGTGTGTGTGTGTGTGTGTGTGTGCGCGCGCGCGTGTGTGTGTATCAGAGGGCACTTGAAAGTGTGTGCCTGCGGAGACCCAAGGGTTCATTGGTTATCATCCTGGATTACTCTCTTTATTGATTTGCTACGTCATCTCCTCAGCCCTGTCCTTTTATTTCTGCTTATATGTTCTTTATTTCTTCCTCTTCATTCTTTGAAATTTTCACATACAAACAGAATACATCTCTGTCTTTTCCCCTCACCACCTTTTCCACCCTCCCTCCAGTCCTTTGTACCAATCATCTTTCTCCTACTCTCATATCCTTCTGCATGTGTGGACTCCAGGGCTCTGTTTGGGACCCTTGTACAAGAATCCAGGGACTACATGGTGATACAAATGACCCTCCAGTGGGTGAAGTTACAGATGAGGAAGCTAACCTTCTCTTGTTCTCTTGTCCAGCACTTGCCCTAAAGATTCTCTTTGGGTAGAGTTGTTTTTCCTGAGAATTTATCCATGGGGGAATGTTGATATGTCAGTAGATCTGGTAGAAGTTGATACACTGCATTGCGCTCCTTGATGCAATAGCCTCGTCATGATTAGAGTATCTTGGTTAGTAGTACACCTCCCCACCTATAATCATACACCCTCCTCTTTTTCCAGTTTTCTCGAGCCTCTGAATGGGAATGATTTTTGATGTCCTGATTAGGGTTGAACACTCTAAGATCACCTATACTCTGCAGTCTGGCTGGTTGTGGTTCTTTGCATTACATAACTTCCATTGCAACAGGATACATATGGGTTGAATGCTGATAATTTTTCTTATCTAAGGGTATAGTTTACTATCAAATATTTACAGTTGACACTAAGATATCTGTTCCTGTCTACAGTCTATGTTCTTCCATACCACTGTTATTTGGATAGGTTTATGCCAGGCATGTATTCTATGTCAGTAAGTGAGACTTCAAACTCATTTACAAAGCAATTGGTAACCCAAGGACATTATATATCACTATTGCTACACTGGACTCTTCTTGCTAGTGTTGTTGTTTTGGTAGTTTGCAACATTCATAGTTGGCTGAAACTGTTGATCACTTTTCTTCCCAAGCCACTTGCTTTCTTGCTTCATTATCTTTGTCTATGTTCTCTCCCCTCTCCCTTCTTTAACACTTTAAACTTACATGGCCTGGATCTAATGATTTTAGGACACTGTTTTTCTGTTATATTGAGAGTGTATGTGGTGAACGATTGCATCCCAAGCAATGCTAGAAATTTATTAGATACCATTTTTTTTGGGGGGGGGGGATAAACGTTGGTCGTGTGTGAGGTAACACTCACATGAAGGCTCATGGTGCTCATGAGCATATTAAAGATTTGGAAATTTTTTTATTTATTCTTTTAAACTTGCATGTACAAACAATACATTTATTGTTTCCGTACTTCCTTTCCCACTCGTTCCAGTTTTCCATTACAGCTGTTTCTCTCCTGTTCCCATGTCCCTCGGCTTGTGTAGTCCACAGGTTCCCAATCAGCATGCTTGCATTAGCAAGTTCCTCTGTCATCCACGGTGTCAAAGTGTTCCACTAGTTGGCAAACTTATGAGTGGAGAAATTCTCCTTTGGGTTGAAGATGTTTTTAGAAAGAAAACCGTGTGATGAATTCAGTGTAGACAATACAATGTAGACAAAGATGAGCATCAAATAGTCTTCCCAGTGAACATATTCATTTTAACATGAATCAATAGAAAAACATCTTGTCTTTAGTATTGGCCCTAATTGTCAGAGTTTGAGGTGTTTCAGGGAGTATTAGCAAGTATCATGTTTGGCATAGGGATTCCTGTGGTACAATTCAAATGTTGGTTACTCTTGGGTGCTTTTAGCTTTGATAAACTAAGCCACAGTCTTGGAATAATCTGAGTACTTCTAATCCATTTGAACAAAACTGAGGCAAAGAGTGGGGCAAGCTCAAGCCTCTTATTTTAGCAATTTATATGTTCATTTGTGTCCAGATAGTCTTTGAGAAGTGACAGGTCCTTTTACCCATTGATGTGCTAATATTAGGACATTCAATGTTTAAAAAAATAGGTTTGACCTGGGCTTGGAATCCTTTTTTTGTCATAGGCACTTTAGGTCAGGAGCAGAGCTTTCTGATAATTTGTGGTCAAATAACTGAACCACAATTCCCTTCTAGCCAGTACTCTGCTCGTGAAAACATTTCTGCTTACCTGGGAATTGGAATATTTTGGAAATTATGTTTTAAAGTGCTTATATTAAGAAGATGCCTCTGAGAGACTTCAAAATGAGGTCACAGACCTGGGAGAAATATGTATCGCCTTGGGAATTTAGGCTGTCAAATGGAATCTGGAAAAAATGCTGGCAGTTCACTTTCTTCACTCTCTTTTCTCTGTGACTGTAGCAAAAAAAATTATTCCTACTTATCCTCCCTTTCTCTCAATCTGTTTGCATGCCAGCTCCTTCTCAAATAATACAGATTTGTGTGAATTTTCTAGTCTAATGAGATTTTAAATCAACTTTCTCGATTAACTTGTAATTGTATGCATTAATGGGTACAGTATGATATTCCAACACATTCATACAGCATGTACTATCGAATTAGGGTAATCAACATTCCTCTCTGCTTATCATTTCTTTGTGTTTGGAGTCTTTGATTTCTTCTCTCTAGTTATTCATAAAATATGTAATAGGTCGGACCTCATTTTTATGTTGGTGGTAGATTTGTTGTGTAATTTACAAGGAGATAAGTCTAATTTTTCCAAGTTCCATTAGAAAATAGTTGAAATGGGTGCTATCAGAGGTTTTTCTTTGCGTGTGCTTTTTCTTCTTTTATTTTGTTCTATGTGGCTACATATGAGAATTTTTTTAACTATGTCACAGTATAAATGCATCATATAGATGTCTGAAATACAAGGTTCCACAGAAATCTTCTGCACAGTTACATCAAGCATACTTCTTCGATCACTCTCTGTGAGATGGACTTGCTCTCCACAGTAAATCCTAGAACAGAAATCTGCTCACGAAGTTAAACTTCTTGAGCATGCCAAGCATGTACACTTTTTAAGATTTCTAATGAAGACATACCATTGATGATTTGTCTTATTAACTTCATAATTTTTCTTATTTCTATGATTTATATCTCCCTCAGAGCCCATGTAATGAAGATTTCCTCTCAGAATATTAAGTATCATACTTGGCATAGTCTAGAATTTCTAAAATGCCAAGTCAAGATTATATTGTTTCCTGTAGTCAAATTATTTTAATTAAGAGAATAAGTCTCGTTTTCTGGACAATATAATTCTAATACTAATTCATGCCATTTCCCTGAGCAGATAGAATTCTTGGTTTAGCCATAGAAATATTCATTCAGATCCCAGAAAGGATTTTCTTGATAGCATTGGCTTTTACTATTACCCAGCTCCTTCGCTGGGTTTGATCAAAGGTGATGATCCCGGAGGGCCAGGAGAGTAGACAGCACAGAGTCATACTATCCAAAGTCTTTAAAGTGCTTCTGGAAGTTAAACTACAGCATCTCCTACTCCTTGAGACTTTTTTTTTTTTACTAGCCACAGTGGTGACAGTGATTAGGTTGCAGAGGAAGTTATCAGATCTTTGCTACTGCAACTATTCCATGACTTCACAGCCTTACTTAATAAAATCACCTATATTTGATACTCAAGGACACTTAGCTTCTCATATTAAAATCTCAAAGCAATTCTTCAAAGAAGTTGACCAAACAATCTCAAAATTCATATGAAGGCACAAAAGACCCAGGATAGCAAAGACAATCCTGAGTAACAAAAACACTGCTGGAGGTATCACCATACCAAACCTTAGTCTATACTACAAATCCATAGTTATAAAACCAGCCTGGTACTGGCTCCAAAATAGACACACGGATCAATGGATAAGGGTTGAAGACCCAGATATAAGCCCACAAAATTACAGCCATTTGATCTTTGACAAAGGGGCCCAAAAAATCCAATGGAAAAAAGCCAGTACCTTCAACAAATGGTGCTGGCAAAATCTTCTCCACATGCAGAAGATTAAAACTGGACCCGTACTTGTCACCATGTACAAGACTTAATTCCAAATGGATTAAGGACCTTGATATAAGGCCAGAGACTGTAAAAAAGGGTAGGGAACTCCCTCGAGCTGATTGGGCTAGGCCAACATTTCCTTAACAGACATCCAATGGCACAGTCACTGCTACCAACTCTCAACAGTTGGGATCTTGTGAAATTAAAGAGCTTCTGTTCAGATAAAGAGATTGTAACATGAGCTCAAAGGCAACCCACAGAATGGGAAAAAATCTTTACTAACCACATATCTGATAGAGCTCTATTATCCAGAGTGCACAAAAAACTTAGAAAACTAAACACCAAGGAAACCAATGGCCCAATTAAAAAAAATGGGCTCTGGAGCTTAAAAGAAACTTTACCAGGGATGAAATTAAAATGTATAACAAATATCTTAAAAAATGCTCCACTTCCTTAGTCATCAGGGAAATGCAAATCAAAACTTCCCTGAGATATCATCTCACCCTGGTCAGGATGGCAAAAATCCACAATAAAAACAACAACAAATGCTGGAGAGGATGTGGAGAGAGGGGAACTCTGCTACATTGCTGGTGGGAATGCAGGCTCATACAGCCATTCTGGCAAACGTCTGGAGATTCTTAAAGAAATTAAAGATTGAAATGCCATTTGATCCTGCTATTCCACTTTTGGGAATAACCCCACATACAGCAAAAATTCATCTCGATAGCAGAAGCACAACCATGTTCATAGCAGCACTGTTTACAATAGCAAAGTCATGGAATCAACCCAAATGTCCAACAGTTGACGAGTGGATAAGGAAAATGTGGTACTCAGCCATCAAAAATGGTGAATTACTGGAATTTGCCGGGAAATGGATGTTATTAGAAACAATTATATTAAGTGAAGTATCCCAGACCCAGAAAATTAAGCACCATATGTACTCCCTAAAAGGTGGCTCTTAGTACCAAACCCACCCAGCCCACCTAGAGACACTCAAAGATAAATCTCTGTAATACCTACAGTAATTGCTAGGATTATGAACAGGAGAGATGGGGTAGGAGGGCCACACCAGAAACAAGGAGAAAGGGGACCATGTTACAGCAGAGAAAATAGGCCTCCATCAAGGACTGCAAGTAAGTAATGAGACATCTGGTTAAGTTCACAGACTTTCCTTCCTGATCATTTACAATGGAGAGGGTATGATCTCACCAGAAGGGGAGGGCATATAGTCTGGCAGATAAGAAGTAACCATTTTGCAAATGGGTAATTGACCCCTCCCTCACTGTGGTTTCCTACTTTTATTGCATCTACCTTTGAATATACTCTTATAACAAGACTGTAGTTTAACAGCTTTTTATCTCTGGCCAGCGGGTGAAATACAATACCCATCAGGATGGAGTGAAGGGCATTGCAGGAGCAGCAAAACTGCAAAAGAAAATCAACAAACCATAATCCAGAACTTCAGAGACTCTATATCAACCACCTAGAACTAGGCCAGCCTAATCTCTCCTCATCCTGAAGCTCAGGGAAATTTGTGGAAGTGGGCGGTAAGATTGTAAGAGCACAAGGATGGGAGGAGCAATGATTTGCAAGATACTCCGCACAAGTCAGGGCCGAAGCAATCATAATTGGACTTTGTATGCCCTGCGCAATGTCTCACACACTATTGACCCCACAAAGTCTAGCATTTGCTAAAAGCACCAAGATCCTTAGAGGCAAGGGATTGGCAGCCATAGTAATGTTCCTATGCTTAAGGGGAACACAGGAAAGGGTTCATGGAAATGCAACTGGGTCCTTGTGAGTTATCGGAGAGGAGGGCCCAGAGGAGAGTCTGGCATGTACATTAAAGGATTCTCTGCCGTTTTGGGGGAGAGGCACTGGGGGATGGGGAGGGGGAGCAGGGAGGTCGGGGGGAGGAGGAGGGAGGGAGGCAACCAGTGTACCTATTAAGTTTGTATGAGTGGAAATAATAATAAAAAATGTTAAAAAAAAAAAAGGACACTTGGCTTCTATCCTTTAGGGAAACTTGGCTTATATCCGTTATAGGAAATTTTTTTCTTTTCCTTTGGTCTCAAGCTTTTTTCTACCCTTAATTTCTCTGAAAACTGATTTACACTGTGTGTTGTCTCTGACAACGGATTTACATGTTTTACTTTTTTAAAGGAGTTTTTAGGAACGAGATAACGAAAGTGAAATAGATTAAGAATTTCCATATATTCTCATTATCTTAAATACCTTTAAGGTATGACTAACTTAAGGGAGAAAACAAGACGGGATAAAGAAAAGGGAGATGAAAGTAAGAGCACGCTAGAAAGAGAGAAAGCGATGGGAGATGTCGGCGAGAGTGGATATAGAGGGAGAGGCGAGATATGAGAGGTGAGTTCTCGTCTGGAGATAGATTGCTGTTAACCGCGCGCGTCGTTCGTTGGAGCTAGATGTAGCCAGACTATTACTGCATTCTTTCTTGAGTAGATCTTCTCTCTTCTCTCTTTTCTTCTCTTCTCTCTTTTCTTTCTCTCTCTCTTTCTTTCTCCTTCTTTCTTTCTCTCTTCTTTTTTCTCTCTTTCTTTCTTCTCTCTTCTTTCTCTTCTCTCTTTCTTTTTTCTCTTCTTTCTGTCTTCTCTCTCTCTTCTTTCTTTCTTCTTCTTTTCTTTCTTTCTTTTTCTTCTTCTTTCTTTCTTCTTCTTTCTCTTCTTTCTTTCTTTCTTTCTTTCTTTCTTTCTTTCTTCTTTCGTTCTTTCTTAGAGAATTTTTAATTTCATTATGTTCATACCCCTTTCCCCTATTTTCTTTCCTTCCCTCATGTCCCTCTGCATGTGTGGATCACCAGCTCCCTTCTGAATGCCTCTGCCAGTAAGGGACCAGGCCTCTGTGGTAGATTAAGTGGATCATCAGTAGGTATAAAGACAGGTGGATATTAATCCTTTGCCTCTAATCCTGATCCATGCTAGACTTTGGGGGGTCAATGCATGTTGGTCATTGCGCAGGATGCAAAATCCTATTATGATTACTTTGGCCCTAACATCTGTGGAGTATCTCGCAATAGCCACAATAGTATTCCTATACTAAAGGGGAACACAAAAAAGAGTTCTAGGCAAAGCTACTGAGTTCTTACACCTCATCAGAGACAAAGACCCAGAGGGCAGTTTGACATGCACACTAAAGGATGCTCCAGGAATGGGGGGGAGGGGGCACTGGGAGAAAGGGAGGGAGGGGGGAAAGGAAGGTTAAAAGGGGGGAGGGGGCAAGGGGATCCAGGGAGGGGTGGAGGGAGGGAGGGGAATGGGGTACCTATCAAGTTTGTATGAATGGAAAAAATAAAAAATAAAGACAGGTGGAGAAGCTTCCCTTCTTTTATCCAGAACCTGTTCCAGAGAGTCTCTATCAATATATTTGTTTCTCCTGAGGTCTTCACTGGTCTATGGAAAGAGTTGAGATGTCATTCTGCTATGTTTAGATTTGATTGTCCATTTGACTGTTGCAAACTGTTTGGAGCACAGCTGTGAAGAATCAATGGTAGGAGAAGACCCCTGAACAAGTCTGCAGGTACTTGCTTAATTGATGTGGAAAACCCAGCCCGTAGTGGGTGGGGCTTCTGTTGCGTCCACTCTTGGAGTATCATTGCCTTCTTCATTGCTGCTGCCACTATTGCCTCTGTCCTTGGCTGACTTGGAGCTCTTTCAACCTTACCGCTGTTTCCGCTGGCTTTGGAGCCTGGTCTCGTGGGCCTTGCCACTATTTGCTGGTCATCCTGACAATGTCGGAGCCCAGCTGCTCCTCATCGACATTTGAGCCCAGCATCTTCAAATCTCCAGTGAGATGGAGGCTAGAGACTTTCTCGGGATCCTTTGATTTTTGTGAGTTATTCTGGTGAGGAACAAAACAGCTACAGTCGGCTCCTTTGAAGGACACTACTTTTATTGTGAGTTGATTTAACAAAGTTATGTATATTTTTATACGGTCTATGGATTCTGTTCTTCCAGACAACCCTGGCTAATATATAGCCATTGGGTAGATCTGGTGGAAGTAGCTAAAATAGATTTTTCTTAGTATAATATAAATAGCACTACAATGCTCTGTGGCTGCTTTTATCAGAAAGCATTGATATCACATATACAGGATGCAGGATCAAATACAAAGCAGGACATACAAGGATTCCCTATCAATACAGATTGGAGGCAACTGGGCTTGCTTAAGGTCTGAAGCCGACTACATCCAGATAGGTAGTCTCCTTTTTGTGACGGAATACCCAATAAGATAAGGGAGAGGACATTTATAGCTTACTTAGAAATAAAAGTCTTTAGCAAAATGTTGTGGCGCACTAGAAAAGATAGACTATCCAGATTAGCAGGGAGTCGTAGTCAAAGAGAAGGGACATAAAGAAGGCTTTTACGATAGGAGCGTTAAATGGGTAGAAAAATATGCAACCCAGAGAGCTGAAGGCAGACGGAAACAGCAACGAGAAGATAGGAATGAAAGTATGGCCGTCGAAGTAAAGCAAAAAGAGGGCACGAAGAAGTAAGAGGAAAGAAGAACCCAGAAGGAGGAAAAGAAGAAGGGGCAGAGAGGGAGGGGAGGAGGAGGAGGAGGGATGAGGGAGGAGGAGGAGGAGGAGGAGGAGGGGAGGAGGAGGGAGGAGAAGACAGAAGAGAAGAAGAAGTGACGGCAAAAGACGAAGAGCAAGCAGAAGAGAAAAAAGAAGAAGAAGAGAAGACAGGAGAGGAGAAGAAAGACGAAGAAGAGGAGGAAGAAGAAGAAGAAGGAGGGAGGAGGGAGGAGGGGGAGGAGTGGAGGGAGGAGGAGGAGGAGGGGAGGAGGAGGAGGAGGAGGAGGAGGAGGAGGAGAGGAAGGGAAGGGAAGAGGAAAGAAGAAAAGCGAAGAAAAGAAGAAGAAAAGAAAGAAGAAGAAGAGGGGAGGAGGAGGAGGAGGAGGAGGAGGCAGGAGGAGGGGAGGAGGAGAGGATGAGGAGGAGGAGGAGTAGGAGGATGAGAGAAGAGGACAGGAAGATGGAGAGCAAGAGAAGAGGGAAGAAGAGAGAAGGTACAGAAACCCCTCCTCCCCTCCTCCTCCTCCTCCTTCTTTTCTGTGGTTCCTTTTATCTAGTAACTAACTGGGAGGTTCCAATGAGATCTTTGGCAGTTCTGATCATATCTAGGGCTGGTCTTTGTATTGTAAATGTATTGATTCAGATAATCTCTTCAGGTGATTTCAGCTGATCTTAGTTAATGCCAGGTATGTCAAGTCAACATCCAGGATTAACTGTCACATGCCTGCACACACACACACACACACACACACACACACACACACACACACACACATCAGAATTGGCCTATGTGACAATGAAGTGAGAAAAATCCCATCATGTACTGTTGGTTTTAGCAAGGTGGAAAAACAGGACATATTATGTGCTGCTTCAGTAAGCATTTGAGATCTGACAGTCAAATGAGCCATAGGTGTTAGTTCCAACCTAGAAGTCAATAAGTTCAAGCCTCTAGAGGAGACAGTGCTTTGATTTCCATAGTCTAAAGGCCAGAAGAGATAGATGCTCCTGCTTGGAGGAGTTGGGAAGGAAGAATTTTCTCCAATTCAGTATTTATATTCTACTCAGAACTGAATTCACAGAATGAGACCACTCACACTGGGAGGGCAGTCTGCTATAGTTAGTCTACTAATTCGAGTGCTAATCTTATCCAGAAGCATTTTCACAGGCAAATCCCACGTTTGGGCAAATACATGGTACCCTAATAAACTTGACACAAAGACAAGTAAGAAAATATAGGTAAAATGTTTGTACAAGCAAAGTTAATAAGGGATGTCCAATGCCACCAGTGTGATCATCACCTAGCACTATTACCATCATCACCAGTGTCGTCACCGCCTAGCACAGACTGTATCATCACCAGTGTGACCATCACCCTGTGAGTCATTAGTTCGACCAGTGTGACCACACTTACCACAGTCACTACTCTTGTTACCAAGCATGAATATCACCCAGCACAATTGCTGTGACCACCAATCATAACGAGCCTCCAGAATAGTCACTATCACCACCAACCAGTGTAATAATCACATAGTATATAGTCCCTGTCACACCAAGCATGATCATCACCCTAGACACACACACACACACACACACACACACACACACACACACACACACTGTCACCATCAAGTATGATCATCACCCTTCAGTTATCATCACCACCATCATTTGGTTCAAGCACTAAACTCCAGGTTAGATTAAAAAAAAGTCGTGTTCCTCAGAGGATGCTATCTAGCCTAATATTTTACCTTTCTTCTCCTATCACTACCTTCAACTCCTAGTCTTAGTATCATTTTCTAAAATAAGTCTTTGCTTACAATCTCTAGTGTCCGAGTCTACTGCCTTTTGAATCCTAAGTAAGAAAAACAGCAAATATCAGAAGATTTAATAAGCATTTTACTCCTTAGTCTAGTCACTGAAGTAAACACAGAAAAAGTTAGCAATGTATTATGTTAAGTGACTTTGGAGAACAAGAGTATTATTTTTCAAGTAGCGTTCAGCCCAGAAGTTATGCTTTTCTCAGAAGTGTTATGACAGTTTTGCAAAGTCCTCCAAGGGCTAAGGAGAAATTATTTCATTTTGATTGAAGCCTACACCATTGACTGACCCAGCAAACCCATCTGTAAAAGTGGGCAAGCATTACACTTACAGATTTTGTGTGAACCTGTGCTTTCTCAAATTGAGAAACCTGTCTTTGAAGTCTGAGTTTTGAATAATTGTGGGCAGAGGCTGCAATTATTACAGTGCATGTATTAGCCCTGATCTAAGCCTGACACAGGCTGATGTGAAATTGAAAGGGGACAGCATCTGCATACAGACGACAATCAATGAATTCTACACAACCAGACTGACAACAGAAAAACTTGGCAGCTCTTTGTGTGTTTGTTTCTTGTTGCTGTTTTTAGTCACTAAAGATACAGGTATTTGTTAATATACTAGTGAACAAATAGTTTTTTCTATAAATTCATTTAGATTTAGATTTAGTTATTTAATGATAATTATGCCCAAAACATTGCTTGATATCTTTTCAGATGTTCACTTTTTTACATGCTAGCTAATAGGAGCCTTCCATGTTTCATTTGGGTTGAAAAGCCAAAACAGTGAGCCTCCAGTGGCATTAAGCTGTGTCTTCTTAGGTATAAATCCTGACTTAGCTTGTTCCTATTACACTAGGTTACACAGTTAATGACAATAAAGCCCTCCAAAATACTGCACTCAGCTCTGCTAGATCTGTTTTTGTGCTTTCTCTGAAGGTCAAATAAATGCTGCCCATATTTCCTAAGGAGACAAGTATCCCACTGCACATTGCAGAGTAGCTGCTATGAGAGAGTTGAAGTGGGCAACAGAATGAAAATACAGTTTATTTTGTAAGTAGCTGGAAGCTATAGTTTTCCTTCTAAGATTCAGGTTTCAGAAACTGCTTAGTGGGATCTGAGAAGGATGAACATATAGGAATAAAGGAAAATAAGTGAGAGAAGAAGGGAAATTGGTAGGTGGGGGAGACAGAGGGAGATTTAAAGAAAAAAGTGATTTTTGGAGAAAACTATGAATTTCTTAAAAGACATGAATAATGGCATTCTCTATTCTTTCTTGCCTTCTTCTACATCCTCTTTAATCATATGGTCCTGTTCATTGATAAAATATTTTCCTCTATATCTCTGTAGGTATATATATAGTGACCTTCTGGTATAGTGCTACATACAAGCATATTATCTGTAGAGGATTGCTTATGTCATATGACTTTCAAACACTTTTTTTCAAAATCATTTTTCATTGGTCATTGGTTGTATGAATAATTCATATAGACTATATGTTATATATATATGAAAATGTATATATCATCCAATAACTCCTTTAAAAACTTTATTCTTCTGTTTGAGCATAGCCCACAGAAGGACAATAAAGACTGTCTCCATATCACTTGGAGTAACATTTTAAACTTTCATTGGTTTGTTCTTTGACTTATGCTTGTATACAGTACATTCTGATTACTATAATACCACCTTCTCTCCACCCTTATTATCCCTTCTTTTCTCTAAAAACTCCTTTCCCACATTCATGCCTTTTTAGTTTAAGATCAGTTGTGTTTCACCAGGGACATCTGCATGAACATGATTTAAAACTATCCACTGGAGTCTGGTAGATATGCAACAAAAGGTATTGAGTGCCTCTCCATCAGATCCCATCTGTGGCCAGTAGTT
Organism: Typhlomys cinereus; assembly: GCA_023101885.1. Taxonomy (NCBI): domain Eukaryota; kingdom Metazoa; phylum Chordata; class Mammalia; order Rodentia; family Platacanthomyidae; genus Typhlomys; species Typhlomys cinereus. The sequence continues at coordinate 9,279,083 of JALPQD010000042.1, read as the reverse complement.
TTTCTGGGATGAGTATGCCCCATGAGTGTCTCCCTGGTCCATGCTTGGCTGTTAACAGGTCCAGTGAAGGAGTCTCAGCAATTGTGACATGATAGTTGCATTGACTGGGCCAAGCCTAGAAGACAGTAGTTTAGCCTTTTCTTCCTCTTCTGAAATGTGCCTTAAACTTTAGAGGGGGCTGGCATAAGTGTCCTTTTGTCTGTGAGTATAAACTTAAGTACTTAGAAAGCAGCTAGGTGTCATGTCAACTTAATAAACAACAGTAATGAGTTTATCTCTAAGACCTAAGACCTCATGAATCATAGGATTTTTGACTGAGTCTCTAGTTCCAGGAATGAATTATTTCTTGTGAAGCAGACCTTGGATCAGAAAGCTTTTGTTTGCTCCTATAACAATAATGCCATGATTACATCATGAATACAATGAATTTGTTATTTTTGCCTCTTATTTCCTAATCCTATCCCTCTCTTTTTCCCCACTTCAAACCTTTATTTTCCTACCAGTCTCTCTTCTATTTTCAAGTCTTTGTGTGTGTGTGTGTGTGTGTGTGTGTGTGTGTGTGTGTGTGTGTGGTGTTGTCTAGTTGGTTGTCTTTAATGGAATGTGCCTAGGCATTTGCTGTAGCATGGATGATATATTATGGGCATATCCACTGATGAAAGTAGCTCTCCTCTGCATTTACCATTAATCCTTAATAGTTTCTCTGGAAGGTGTTGAGCTTCTAGAGATTTTCACCTTTCCATAGTGAATGTTGATAGACCAAACATTGTGTATATGTTGTGGAAGTAGACATCACTGCAATAACTTCTTGTATGTAGCAGCCCTTCATGACTAGATTTTTATGCCCATCCTCACGTATAGATTCTTATATTCTTACTGTCCTTTCTTCCATGGGCTTCCCTGAATCTTGGGATAAGAGATGATTTAGATGTTCTGTTTAGGGACAAGTAGTCCACAGTTACTTTTCATCTGCACTTTGGTTAGTTGTGAATTTTTGTGTTAATCACCTTCTATTTCAGAAGGACATTTCTTGGTCAAGAGCTAAACCAGACCAAGAACTTTAGAGGCCTTTTATATTTGTATTTGAAAGTGGGGGTTGGAGGAAGAGAAGAGAACAAATCTATTTTTAAGAAAACCATTGCAAAACTCAGTATCTTGGATATTTTTTCTGACTAGTTTCCTTCAGTGCTTAAGGGGACCATAAGCACTATGATCATAGTGGACCATAATGGACCATAAATTGAGTCATGGTCCTTCCTTTGAGACAATCTCTAAGTTAAATCTTTTCTTTCTTATTCTGAACTTTTTGGAACCAAAAGAATTGTCTTTGGGAACTCCTGTAAGGTACATTATATGAAGATAGCTTCAAAGTCATTGGGTTTCTAAAATATATTTGCACATACTTTATTTGGCCAGATTGTTCTGATCTGGGAAAAGGTGATATGAATGTGATGGTAATTAACAATTATTATTGTATTATTAATCATATTTCCAATATGGCATACTGTATTTTTTTGAATAAGTGTGTGCACTCAGTACATATGATCTTCTAAATAATTTGTTAAATGTTTTTAGAGGGAAAACTCCAAATTAAATGTACCCTTGCTATCAGCATATAATAGCTTCTTTTATTTAATATCTTCGTACAAGAATTGTATAAAAGTATGCTTCATTTTATTGTTTTTTGTGTGATTGTCTGTTTTATATATATGTGTGTATATATATATATGTACAAGTGTGCATGTGAGGGTGTGTGTAAGTGTGTATGGCACTGGGTGCCTAACAGGCTCACTCTCTACCTTATCTGTAAGAACTATTATTATTATTTTATATTTTGTGTTGTTGTTGTTGTGTGTATAGGGTGTTTGTGTGTGGGTGAACATGTTGCAACATGTATGTGGGAGTAAAAGGACCACTTTGTAGTGCTGGCTCTCTTCTTTCATGTTTACATGAGTTTTGGAAGTTGAGTTCAGATTGTCAGATATGAGACACATGTACCTTTAACCTGTTAAAAACTCTTGCTGCTCTGCTATGTTGAGTTTTGAGACAAGGTCTCTCACTGAACTGAGCTCATTGGTTGCTAGACTGGACAATAGATTCTAAGGATCAACCTGTCTCCAACCTCACTGGTACTGGTGTTACAGAAACTTGTGACCACACCTGACTTTTGCATGGGTACTGGGTATCAAAACCCATGTCATCATGCTGTGGGGTGGGTACTTTATCAGCTGAGCCATCTGCTCATCATTAGAGTACATTTATAATCCTTAAATCATTGCTCAAATTACTATTTACAACTGCTTACCTATTGTATTTACCTAAACACAATTATGTATTTGATGAACACCAATATAATCTATGCTTCTATTCTTAGAACTTGATGACATGTTTACTAAATTAGTTTTAGTTGCGCCTTGTAGATGATTGAGGGGAGCAAAATTTCCCTACCTGCAACTAAAAGATAAAATATTTTAAAAATTTGAGAAAAGTAAAGGCATAAGAACTTAAAATATCTGGCATAGCAATTGGTATTTGTGCACATGAATATGCTTTTGTATGTGTGTGCACCATGTTCCTGTGTGTGTACATATGTGTGCATCATGTGGAGAGAGGGGTCAACCTTGGGTGTCATTTTTCAGGAGCCTCTTACCTTGCTTTATGAGACAGAGTCTCTCACAGGGACTTGGGGTTCAACAGCTGTGGTGGACTGACTGGTGAGCGAGCCCCAGGACCTTCCTGTTTTCCCTGTGCTGGCTTACAAGCATTTATGTGGGTGCTGGGGAATTAAAGATGGTCTTCATGCTTGTATAGCAACCATTTTACCAATTGAAACATCGCTCCAGCCACAAAATTGGCATTTATGTGAATTGATTGGAGAGATAGCCCTTTGAAGAACAGTCTGAAACTTTTAGTCTTTTCTTAGCTTAACAAAACAAACTGAGAGGCATAATTCAAGGATTACATCTGGTTAGATGACTTTCCATCGTATAGGTAAAGTTACTAAAAGAAGCTTTCCCATGTAGAACATGTGACAGGAATATTCTCTTTATTCCTTATTTGAGACAGAGTTTGGTTGAAATTACCAAGGCTGGTATCATATTTGTGATACCACAAATCTTATTGCTTCAGCATTTCAGGTGTTAAAACTAAGGGCATGCTGTGTGTGCTAGTAATTATTACATGATAGTTGTATTTTTCTATGACTATTAAGTGTATAATTAAGAAATGAAAGGTGGTCTGGAGAGATGGGTCAGGGGTTAAACCTCTGCCTCGTGAGCAGAAGGACCTGAGTTCAATCCCACATAAAAATGCCAGGCAGAAATAGTAGTGACCTGCACTTCAGGCCCTGGAAGGTGGAGCCTCAGAAACTCCAGAGCAAAGCAAAAAGGAGGTATAGTAATCCAAGATGATTCCTGAAGTAATTCTTGTGCCCCCACATGCACACACAGTACTAACACACACACACACACACACACACACACACACACACACACACACACAAAGTGAAAAGTAATAGAAAAATTAATTTTGAAGAACATAACTTGCATAACAATACCGTGAGAAGTTTGACAAATAATGACCAACTAACAAAATGGTATTTTATAGAAAGCTTATTGTGAGATGAAAGACTTATGCCCCAGTTAGTTAAAGCCCCAGGGTCTGGACCTTACTTTAGCAAGGTTCCTTTTATAATAAAAGTAACTGTGTGGGGAACAGGTATTCTCTTGGGAATTTGTGACTGTTTATGACCTGGATTCACTCCTTCTTCTAAGGAGGTTTATCTCTCACTATATCATCTTTCAGAAAATGGAACAAGATAAAATAAAAGATTGCAGGCATGGGAACAGCTTAACTTCCCAAGGTTATTCAGAAGCAAGAAACAAAAAGTACAGGCTTAGAAGGTTTAGAGTTTTGGTTTCTTAAATCTGCTTATTTCTTCCAAGTTTTATATGCATAGTGAGGTATTTCATCTGACCTTCTCCTTCCCTCCCCCCCCTCCTTCTCTCCCTCCCTTCTTCTCTTCATCAACCCATCGCACTCCCTCCCACTTTCTTGTCTGTCTGTTTCTGTGGGTCCCAGAATTACTTCTGGATCCTCTACTCTAGTGGGAGTTCAGACCCCTGTGGCAGACCCATTGATAGGGGTAATACCCTTCATCTGTTTAACCTTAGTCTCTAAGGTTTCCACTGAATATAATTATTTCTCTTGAGACCTTCTCTAGTCTGTGGGGTCATGTTGGTATGTCAGTCATTATGCAGGTCTGCTAAGGACAAGTCTCATTGTGGTGAGTTTCTGGATAAAGAAGCCTTGCCTCACATGGAATGGCTTGTCCAGCAGTGGACTTTCCTATCATCTGGCTCTTGTTCTCTTGGGATTTTGTGATTGCTTATGGCTTGGGTTAATTCCTTCTTCTTAGTAGGTTTATCTCTTATCATATCATCTTTTGGAAAGTGGAAACCAAATAGAATAAAAAGAATGCAGACATGGGAACAGTTTAGCTTCCCAAGGTTATTCAGAAACAAGAAACAAAAGAACAGGTTTAAAAGATTAAGTGCTTTAAAAAAATTAAGATACAGTTATCAGAGGAATAATAACATCAAAGCATTTTTGTATTGTGTCAAGCAGCTATTATCACAATAATTTAATGTACTTATCAATCAAAATAAACATCATAAGAATATAATGATGAATGTTTAACCTCTTTTATGAATCTGTATATTGATTGAAGCCCAGATGACATAGGCTGAGAATATCTAAACTCTAATTGTTGTTCATTCTAGAGCCATTGAATCTTTCCTTGACTACAGTAGAAAAACAGAGTCAAGTCCTAGTTCTGCATTTTATAAATCTCTGTTTGTGACATACCAATAATATCTCAGTGGCCAAATCAAGTCAAATCGTGAACCCAGAGACAACGAAGTAGGAATACGTCTAAACTGCTGTGTGTTTTTGTGTGGGGGCCATGCATGAGTATGTTCTGAAGAGCAATATAATCTATGCTTATATGTTCAGGACTTGCAGAAATCTTTTCTACATTTGTCTTATGTTCAATGGGATGATTTAGGTGAGCACTCTTTTCCTACTTACAACTAAAAATGACAAATTTCCTTTGGTTCTTTGTAGCCACAGATGTCTAAAAAGTCAAAAACAGTAACTAGTGAATTTTGAATGTGGTCTGTTTGCAATGTTAATAAATCTTCAGAATATTAGTAAACCTTGAGGTGCACTGATCCTCCTCAGCCCCTCCCTCACTTCTGCCCGCTCTGAACTCTAGGTCACTCTCTGGCTCGTGGTCCAGGTAAGGCGCCCTGCTTCTCAGGTACTTCCCACCAGCACCCAGGTCACCCACTCGTCCCAACCCCTCCCACCATCCAGCCTGAGCAGTGCCCAAGCTGCCCAGGGCTTGGGCGGACCACTAGGCCACACCCCAGGACCCAGGTGAAGCATGCAGATCCTCCTTGGCCCCCCTCACTTCCGCCTGCCCTGAACGTACCCTCCCTCTCTCACTTGCTGGTGGTCCAGGGAGGGCACCCTGATTCCCAGAATTCAACAGAATCCAAAGAAAACCCAAGCAAACTTAGGGGACAAAGGCCAAACATCTGAAATCCTCTAAAATCATCCTATCACATGGAAGAGATTCTTCACATCCAGACCAAAGATAAGTAAGCCCACTTTCTACCGTCCTATTCCTCCCAGTTATTAATCACTGTAGATTAACTTTTTTTATAGCTACCCCCAAAACATATACTACTTCAGGGATTATAGCACTCACCCTCACATATCACCAAGGTACTAAATTGTAAAAGTGCACCACCATACTAATATTCACCCCCTGTCTACTAAACCTGACTTAATTGATGTACTAATAGTCTAATAGCTTCATCTAGGAAATAACAATAACACCAGACAGATGTGCCCAACTCCAAGGCAACCCCTAGTAATAACTGCCAGAGAGCAGTAATATCAACTAAATCACTTCAGTCAAAAACACATAGAAACTGAAAGGACTCAAGATACAAAACAACAATGCCCAAGTCAAAGTGTAGATCCATGAGAAACAAAACCCAAGAAAACAAATCTCCCACCGAAAGAATTAACATAACAACAGATTCCAACCAGAACAAATTCACAGAAAATAGCCAAGAAAGTCAGGCCCAAGATAACAACTTTCAAAGCATGATCATTACCATGATCAATACTATGAAAGAGGAAATCCGGGAGGAGTTAAATAACTGCATTAACCACTTTGAACAGGAACACACCAGACACTTGGAGGAGTAGAGAAAAACAGTTAAAGAAACAAAAATAGGCACAGAGCAGTTAGAACAGTATCAGGCAGAGTTTAAAATTGAACTAAAAGACAAGTTATCCTCAAACCAGAACTCGAAAGAGAGTCTTATCAGTAGAACTAACAAGGCAGAAAATAGAATTTCAGATCTTGAAGAAAAAGTGGAAGAATTAACCAGCTCAATGGAAGAGGTTGTTAAAGCCAAAAAGATACTTGAGAGGAATATTCAAGAGATATGGGACACTCTGAAGAAGCCTAACATGCGCATTCATGGAATACCAGAGCAAGAATCCCAAAATACCACACCTGAGGAAATTTTTCAAATTATCATAAATGGAAACTTCCCTCATCTAAAAAATGAGAGGCCCATTCAAATACAAGAGGCATTCCACACCCCAAACAGATATGACTAAAATAGAAACTCGCCATGGCAGATAATAGTCTAAACATTGCACATTCAAGACAAAGAAAAGGTGCTGAGAGCTTCAAGGAAAAAAAAAGTCATTTTTAAAGGCAAAAATAACAAATAAATAAAATAACATATAACATATAAAATAAAATAACAAATGATTTCTCAATGGAAACAGTAAAAGCAAGAAAAGCCTGGAGAGACATACTTCAAGTATTGAAAAAACAAAAATGTCAATTCGGGCTTATATACCCCACAAAACTATCTGTCATGTTCGAGGAAGAAAGAAAAGTTTTCCAGCACAAAGACAACTTGAAGGCTTACCTATCTACCAAACCAGGCTTTCAAAAAATGCTAGAAATGGGACTCACGCTTGAAGAAAAGAACAAGTGCATCCAGGAAGACAGAAGGGAAGTATAATACCAAATAATATACTTACAAAAGTTACTAAACATAAAAAATGTGTAGAATTAAAAATAATTTTTCCTTCATAACATTAAATGTCAATGGAATTAACTCACCAATCAAGAGACACAGATTACAAACCTGGATTAAAAATCACAACCCATCAATCTGCTGCCTTCAGGAAACTCATCTCACCATAAAAGATAGGTATGCCCTAAAAATAAAAGGCTGGTCCAAAATTCTGCAAGCTAATGGAACCAGGAAACAGGCAGGGGTAGCCATTATGCTATCAGACAAAGTGGACCTCAAACCAAAAAAAATCATAAGAGATACAGATGGATACTACATTTTAGTCACAGGTACAATTCACCAGAAAGACTTCACAATACTGAACATATATGCACCTAATACGGGTCTCTCCACATTCATTAAGCAAACTTATAGCATCTAAAGCGAGAAATCAACCCCCAAACAATAATTCTTGGGGATTTCAACACCGCCCTCTCAACATGGAATAGATCAATAGGTCAAAAACTTAAAAGACACATAAGAACTAATCAAACTCTTAAACTCTTACTGAAATGGACCTTATTGATCTCTATCGAACTTTCCATCCACGCACCAAGGAATACACATTTTTTCTCAGCAGCACTCGGAACTTTCTCCAAAATAGATCACATATTGGGCCACAAAACGAATCTCCACATATACAGGAAAGTTGAAATTCTAGCCTGTACCCTATCAGACCATCATAGTTTAAAGCTTTACATCCACAACACAACAAACAACAGAAAATACAGTAATTCCTGGAAATTAAATACTATGATGCTGAGTGAGAATTGGATTCAGGAAGAAATTACAAAGGAAATTCAAGATTTCCTGAAAGTGAATGATAATGAGAATACAACTTATCTTTGGGACACAACGAAAGTTGTCCTAAGAGGTAAGTTCATAGCTCTTAATGCCTACATCAAAAAAAAAAAATAGAAACATCACAAGTAAATAACTTAACAATGCAGCTCAAAGCTATAGAGACACTAGAGCAATCCGATCTCAAAAGCAGTAGAAGAAAGGAAATTAGTAAAATCAGAGAAGAAATATCTCAGATTGAGATAAGGAAAATGATACAGAGAATCAACCAGTCTAAAAGCTGGTTCTTTGAAAAAATCAATAAGATTGATACACCCCTAGCTAAATTAACCAAAAGCAAGAGCCAGAAAACCCAAAATAATAAAATTAGAAATGAAAATGTAGTTATCACTACTGATACCCAAGAAATTCAGAGAATACAATGTCACATCACATTTCAAAAACTTATACTCTGTGAAATTTGACAACACAAAATAAATGGATGAATTCCTCAGTAAGCATAACTTACCTAAATTGAATCAGGAAGTTTTGAATTATTTAAATAGTCTTATAACATATGAGGAAATCGATGAAGTAATCTTGAATCTTCCCACCAAAAAAAATGTCCTGGACCAGATGGATTCAGCACAGAGTTCTACCAGACATTTAAGGAGTTAATAACACCAACACTCCTTAAACTGTTCCATCAAATAGCAAAGGAAGGAACTCTACCAAATTCTTTCTATGAAGCTAATATCATCTTACTCCCAAAACCTAATAAAGATACACTTAAAAAAGAAAACTACAGGCCAATCTCTCTGATGAACACAGATGCAAAGATTCTCAACAAAGTCTTAACAAATCGGATTCAAAAACATATCAAAAAGATTATCTATGGGGATCAAGTAGGCTTTATCCCAGGCACACAAGGTTGGTTCAACATACACAAATCAATAAATGTAATTCACCATATAAACCAGTCCAAAATCCAAGACCACATGATATTCTCAATAGATGCAGAAAAAGCTTTTGACAAGATCCAACAGCCCTTTATGATCAAAACCCTAGAGATAGTTGGAATGGAAAGAACCTTATCAATATAATAAAAGCTGTAGACAAACAAGCCCACAGCAAGGATTATACTCAATGGGGAAGAACTTGAAGCATCCTGTTTCAATCAGGAACTAGACAGGGCTGTACAATCTCACCACTTCTATTCAATATTGTACTTAAAGTCTTAGCTGAGTCCATCAGACAAGAAAGGAAGATAAAAGGGATTCAAATCAGCAAGGAAGAAGTCAAGTTATCCCTATTTGCAGATGACATGATCATATACCTGAGTGATCCCAAAAACTCCACCAGGAAATTCCTGGACTAATTGAGAAGTTCAGCAGGGTGGGAGGATACAAAATAAATGTACAAATATCAGTGGCCTTCCTATATGTCCAGAATGAAAGAAGTGAAAAAGTCCTGAGAGAAATAATCCCATTTACTATAGCCCCTAAAAAAAGAAATACCTTGGTATAAACCTAACCAAGGAAGTAAGAGACCCTTAAAATGAAAACTTTGAAACCCTAAAAAAAAGAAATTACAGAAGACAGCAGAAGGTGGAAAGACCTCCCATGTTCCTGGATAGGCAGAATCAATATCATCAAAAAGACCATCCTACCAAAGGCAATATACAGATTCAATGCTATACCAATTAAAATCCCAAAGAAATTCTTTAAAGAAGTTGACCAAACAATCTCAAAATTCATATGGAAGTACAAAAACCCCAGGATAGCAAAAACAATCCTGAGTAACAAAAATACTACCGGAGATATCATTATACCAAACTTTAATCTATACTACTAGCTCCAAAACAGACACACAGATGAATGGGTAAGGGTTTAAAACCCAGATATAAGCCCACACAACTATAGCCATTTGATCTTTGACAAAGGGGCCAAAAAATCCAATGGAAAAAAACAGCATCTTCAACAAATGGTGCTGGCAAAACGGGATGTCTACATGCAGAAGATTAAAACTGGACCCGTACTTTTCACCATGCACAAGACTTAATTCCAAATGGATCAAGGACCTCAATATAAGGCCAGAGACTATAAAAACCTTAGTTGAAAAGGTAGGGAACTCCTTTGAGCTGATTGGTCTAGGCTAACAGTTCCTAAACGGAAATCCAATAGCACACTCACTACAACCAACAATCAAAAGATGGGCTGTTGTGAAATTAAAGAGCTTCTGTTCAGATAAAGAGGTTGTAACTTGTGCACAAAGGCAACCCACAGAATGGGAGAAAATCTTCACTAACCACATATCTGATAGAGCTCTATTATCCAGAGTGCATAAAGAACTTAGAAAACTAAACACCAAGGAAACAAATGGGACAATTAAAAAATGGGCCTTGGAACTCAAAAGAAACTTTACCAGGGATGACATTAAAACGTCTATCAAATATCTTAAAAAATGCTCCACATCCTTAGCCATCAGAGAAATGCAAATCAAAACTTCCCTGAGATATCATCTCACCCCGGTCAGGATGGCAAAAATCCACCATACAAACAACACCAAATGCTGGAGAGGATGTGGTGAGAAGGGAACTATCCTACATTGCTGGTGGAATGTCGGCTTATACAACCACTCTGGCGAGCCATCTGGCAATTCTTAAAAAAGTTAAAGATTGAAATGCCATATGACCCTGCTATTTCACTTTTGGGAATAATCCCCCATACAGCAAAAATTCACCTTGATATCACAAGCACAATGATGAATTAATGAAATTTGCCAGGAAATAGATGGAATTAGAAAATATTATATTGAGTAAAATATCCCAGACATAGAAAATTAAGCACCATATATACTCCCTCATAGGTGGATCCTAGTACCAAACCCACTTAGAGACACAATCAAAGGTAAATCTCTGTAAAGGAAAGGAGGGCCCCACAAGGAGAGAGGGGATCATGCTACAGCAGAGAAAATAGGCCACCATCAAGGATTGCAAGTAAGTAATGAGACATCTGGTTAAGTTCACAGACTTTCTTTCCTGGTCACTTGCAACTGATGGGGTATGATCTCACCAGAAAGGGAAGGCATAGAGTCTGGCAGACAGAAGGTAACCGTTTTGCAAATGGGAGACTGATTCTCCCCCTCACCGAGGTCTCCTACTCTTATTCCATCTACCTTTGAATCTACTCTTATGATAAGACTCTATTTTAACAGCCTTTTATCTCTGGCCAGGGGTGACATCCAATACTCATCAGGATGGAGCTGAGGGTGGTGCAGGAGCAGCAAACAGAAGAAAATAATCAACAAACCATAATTCAGAACATCAGAGACTCTATTATCAACCATCTGGAACCAGGCCAGCATACTCTGTCCCCATCCTAAAGCTCAGGGAAATTTGCAGAAGAGGGGTGGTAAGATTGTAAGAGCCTAAAGATAGGGAGGAGCAACGATATGCAAGATATTCCACACAAATTAGGGCTGAAGTAATCGTAATAGGACTTTGCATGACCTACACAGTGACCAACATATCATTTATCCTCTAACGTTCAACATGGATCACAGGCACTAGGATCCTTGGAGGCAAGGGATTAAAAGCCACAATAGTGTTCCTATACTAAAGGGGAGCACAAGAGAGAGCTCTATGCAATGCTACTGAATCCTTACACCTCTTTAAAGAGGAGGACCCAGAGGAAAGTTTGACATGCACACTGAAGTATGCTGCAGGGATGGGGGGGGGAATGAGAGAAAGGGAGGGAGGGGGTAAAGGAAGAGAACCAGGGGGGAAGGAGCAAGGAGATTCAGGGAGGGTTGGAGGGAGGGAGGGGAATGGCATACTTATCAAGTTTTTATGAATGGAAAAAATAAATAGATTAAAAAAAAGAATATTAGTAAACCTTGAGATTAAGATCCATGAATGCTCACTAGAAGAGATCTCATGAATCCAGGCTACTAAGACCAATTTACAAAGGTAGTGGACAATCATTGGGCCTTTATCTCAGTTCTCAAATCTTGACCAGGGAATACAGTACATGAATTCAGTGCTGCTGGAGAAAGAAACTCTCAATTGAAATAGACTGGTTCTAAATACCACCACGTGGGAGATTATTTTCAGGTGTTGGCTGAGGAAAGTGCTTAGAAATTATCTGACCTGGACTTTATGTTGCTCTTGTCACTGGCTATTAAGTTGCTTCATTTTCTGTTATTCAGTTTTTTCATCTATATAATATCTAATCCCTTATTAATAGTGCATCCATTAAAACTAGTTCATGATAACTCGTAGAATGATCATAAAAGTTCATGTACTTAGGTTGAATCCTGTCACCAGCATTTACTCTAATGTTTAACTTTCATCCTTGAATTGGGTTCCTAAGCCTATCTATATAAAAATGAAAATTAATATACTTTTGGTGGTCAGAAGTCCTCAAATCATATTTTCAGCAGAGTTTATGATCTCTGGGGCTCTGAGAAAGAATCTGATCTATGTTTCTAGCTCCTAGTAGTGGTAACAATCTTTTGCTTCCTCAGGTTGTAACAGCATGAATTCAATAACTACCTTTATTTTTACATGGTCTTGTTCTCCTTTATGTTCTAAGAAATTCAGTAATTTCTCTGTGCATCAGTTGCATGTATTCTATTTTTTTATGTGGATGCTAATTATAGTGTATTAGGCCACTGTAATTCAACATCATGGTAACCAAACCCATCTGTAAAGAACTGATTTTCGGGGCTGGAGAGGTGGCTCAGGGGTTAAGCCTCTGCCTTGCAGGCAGAAGGTCCTGAGTTTGGATCCTAGACTCCATGTATAGACCCCGGGGGCGGCCTGCGTTTCTGGTCCTGGTAGGGCGGAGCCTGTGAGTCCCGGGGCAGAGTAAACAAGGAGGTGGAAGTGGTCCATGGTGGTTCCCGAATTCGTCCGTGGTTCTACACACACACACACACACACACACACACACGCACACGCACGCGCACACATGCATACACTCACAATTGAATAAATAATAAATAATTAAAAAAAAGAACTGATTTTCAAGAAGGCCACATTCACAGTTATGGACTGTTCTGAGGTCCACTGTTCAAATGGCAGCAGTCTACTTTCCTTATCATGCAATACTGGTTAAATTTCCTGAGATGTCATGATAAGGATCACTTTTCCTCCACTCTTCAATACATGTTCACCATTTCCTCTTCATGTCTTTCCAGAAGCGTCTTTGACATCTGTATTTCTCTGGAACCAGTGAATCTACATTTTGGGATTAGCAAAAGAATCAAATGCAATAACACATAAAGAGCTTATCCTAGAAAAGGATGCCTTGCAAATGCCTCATGAGTACTGGCATTTACCTAAGCATTAGGTTCAAGGGAAAGAGTGAAGTGCAGTTGGTTGCAAATGATTATATATCAGAAAAATTTTTGTGGCATGATTTGAAATACAGTGAAGTTCCTTTTTCATAGGTCTAAATAATGAGGGCAGAGCAGGTCCATCTTATCCATGAGTGATATGTCCCTAGGACCCCAGGGGATTTATGAAACTCAGAAATTCTTAAATCCTCCTAAATCCTTTGCAGGTTATTTTTATACACATAAAGTTTAATTTATGTGTATAAATAGGTAAAGTTTAATTTATAAATTAGGCGTAGTGATAATTTAGCAATAAGAACATAATGACACAGAACAATGACAGTGTGTTCAAATAAAATCTCCAGCATTATGTTTACTCTTTAAAATAGGAATTTCTTGAATACAAGCACTATTATGACAACTAATTTAAAAATGGAAAGAACTAAGTGACTAATGGCTGAGGAATGAGTTGAGTGTGGGTCCACTGGAAAAAATGGTGATTCATGTACCTAGTTGGTAAAAGTGAAATGGTGTAATTGCTTATAATAGTATTCAAAACATTGCACAATTTGACATGTATGAATTGCTCTGAAACATAGAAAGTAAAATTTCAGATAGGAAGGGCCCATTAAATCAATAATTCTGTTTCATTTAGTGTAATATTTGTATAAGGGAAATGTGACACACTATGGCAAGGCATCCTAATTAACCCATGATATTTTTCTTGAAAAGCATTTTAGGAAGACTATCTCCAACTAAAATAATTACTACATTATTCTGTGAATGTTTTGGTACATTTCTGTTTAAAAGCAAGTGAAGTTTAACCTTTGTCTATTGGCAAAGCAACACTTAATGAGAAAGCATGCATCATGCATATGTTGTTTAATTATTAATAACATTTGTGGAGGGATTTAAGTATCTGTTTATCTTAGGGTGCCAAGTATCATCAGCTCTCCCCAGTTTGAGATATAGTAGTTTCTCACTTCTGTCACAGCACATTTAAAAACCTCAATTCAGGTAGTAAGAAACAAATGACTAAAGTAACTTTCACAATTATTCTAGAAGTCTTATAGATTTTTATTGTAAAGCAGTTCTCCCCAGGCGAAAGAACTATAAGAAATATAAAAACTTAATTCTGCCAAAATTTTCTGTAGAGATGGTAGTACAAATGGAACAAATTAATTGAAGATAATGGCCATAAATTAAAGTATTTCCAGCAGTGTCTCCAAGGAACAAGCAAGAAATCAGAAATTAAACTGAACGCCAGAGTTTAAGAAAGTGGGAACTGAAGCGTATCGAAGTAAGATGTATATAATGGATTTACTAAAGAACCAACTAGAAGTGTGGGTAAGTTGTACACAAAAATATTAAGAAATTACTGGCTTAATATAAAAAACACATAAAACATAAGGCAAGATGGATGAAAAAAATATGAAGGCAGCTGGAAATTTATAAAAAGGACTATGAAGAAGCCAAGGAAATATTCATCTTTTCAGGAAAATTTCTTGAATATATTTGTGTGTGCTGGTTAATCAATAGACCGTCTGTACATATCAGGTGCATTATTCTAAAAATGTCTGTTGAATGGATTTGAATACTGAAATAGGGATGTATATGTCTGGCTCTGAACAAACTTCCAAAGAAGACATTTAAATAATAAAAATTCTCATCCTAGTCTCAGGTGTTATGTAATATAAAAGAACTGTATTAAGACTCAGATTTGAATACAAGCCAGGGGTCCCTTTTCTCATATGTGCATGATGTAGAAAGTCACTGGTTTCACTACAGGAGCATCCAGTGAATGGGTAGTTTGAGTTTCCAAACTCATGAAAATTCAAATTCATTTCAAATTTGCGAAATAACATTTTTTATCCTTAAAGTTTTTCACTTAGATCTTCGTCATAACTATGTATCAATTTGACTAATCTAAGTGATTCTGCCCTCATTAGTGTGATCAGGCATCGTCTGATCCACGGGATGAAAAAACAGAATGAAAAGAGCAGGGGTGAATTCTTTAAGTTTCTGCCCTCAGCCTTAGAAATCCTGTTTCATAGACTGGGATTCTGGAACATGTGTCGATGAAACTCTGGTTCTCATGACTGACATGTGGATTGATTATAGTTATTGGTCCTCAACTTGCCAACAGTACATTGTGTGACTTCTTATTCCATAACTGAAAGCTAATTCCCATAGTAAATCTCCTACAGGTTATATCTCTGTATCCTACTGAATATGTTTCTCTGGAGAACCCTGGTTCATTTGCATTCTGTCTCTCTCCTTATTGGTTTTTGTTCTCACATAAATCACTCCTCTTATGATCATTTTAATCAAATCTTTGCAATTGGGCTTTTGGGATATTCCTAAAGTTCTTTCTTAGCTCAAACTTATACTGGTATCATAAGCCCAATTGTTGTTTAACTTATATCTGGAGTTATGCCAGTGACTTTTATAATTCAACACATGGAAATAAACATCTCATGTAGACTTGATCTGTTAATGCTTCCAACATCTTTGAGAGAGATCTTCTTGAATTATTGATAGCAAAATAAGGCTAGACCTTGGTTGTTCTGGATATTTCTTGGAAACTAACATTATTCACACAAGAAGGGGATTTGGTAGAAAGGTATGTCTAGTAGGCCATAAGAAGAAGCACAATATTAGATTAAACAATTAGTTATAGATTCCCAGGTAAGAAATTAGTTCTATCAGTGAATTTGTAATCCACATGGAATTAGAAGCAATAGATTAGACCATGATCTGAGGTCTAGTTTCAGCAAGCATGACTCAGAATAAAATATGCTTCAATATAATGTACCTTGTTTTTTTCTGTGTTTTATACGGAGATGTGGCAATCAATCTCCTTATAACAGATAAAGATAATGGAGATAAATGCAATAACTCACATCCTTTCTATGTTACATAAGTTGTAATGGTTTGACATGCAGTTTATCAGGTTCAAATCTTGTATTCAATGTATCTGATGTATAGTCTAACATGGCCTATTTGTGTGTGTGTGTGTGTGTGTGTGTGTGTGTGTGTGTGTGTTTGTATGATGTATGTGTGTGGAAGCAAGAGGTCAACATTGGTTGTCTTCCTTAATTGCTCTTCACCTTACTTTTTGAAGCTGGGTGTCTCCTTGAAGTTTTGATTTGTATGCATTGATTTTTGAACTCATTGATTTAGCGAGACTTACTGGCCAATGAGCTCCAGTTTTGTTTCTCCAGTTTTGGGACCACAGACGTGCTTTTGTGTGAGTGCTTGGAATCTGAAGTCACATCCATACTTTGTACAGCAAGCATATTATATATAACTGAGTTGTAACCTGAGTCTCCACTCCCCCAACACTCGATAGAACCTTTTGAAGTAATTAAGAGGAATTAAATTTACTACTGTGAAATCACACTTTAAAATACTTTGTAATATAATGCCAGTTTAATGATTGGTTTAATAAATCTCAGTCAGAATAGGCACATTAGTGAATCATGCGTCTGGTATCATAGTGGCTGGGACTATTTGTGTATAAAATTTGACATTAGTTGATAAGAGCATGTCACAGTAACTCTTCTAGAGGTTTCAATCACATTCAAAATCCTATTTTTTGCTTACATAACCTGTTCTTACAGTGAACAGCCAGGGAATTTTAACATATGCTTCTAAGAGAAAGCTTGTCATTCACTTTGGAGGTAGAATTACATGGACTTCTGCTTCATGAATGATGAAAAAGAAAACATACTTATAAGCCTTCCAGATATTTAGTAGGACATTTAGCAGGATATTATCAATTATTAGTTCACCTAAAAATTTCTGTGGTCAGATAGTCACTGATAAGGGCCACCTGAAGGGAAATGATATAGTTGGATCCAAATCAAAGCTTACTGTAGTTAGGATCCTTTTCTTACTTAAAAAACCAAAGAGAATTAAGGGCTTCCTTGACACTCAGTTAAGATTTGTCCTTTTTAGTTTATCAGGTTATCTAAACTTTTGTCCTGTATTTGCAGATATACAAATCAAACTTACTTTCTAGAACTTCTCCCTTTGGGACTTAGACTCTGTAGTAGTGGTTATTTATTGCCATAGTCTTTGGCATTAGGCGTGCCTAGATTCTATCTGTGATCAAGATATGGAATGTCATGGGAATCAAGGTTTATTGTGAGTTTTCATGAATTCATTTCTATTTACCCCAAATACAGAATACAATGTAGAGGGTAAAACCTCTCCCCTCAAAAAATGATTTCCATGTGTTAATGAGGGTTAGTTAACAGGGGCACTGCAATTTTTTTAAATTTATTTTTTCCACTCATACAAACTTGATAGGTACCCCATTCCCCTCCCTCCCTCTACCACTCCCTGGATCCCCTTGCTCCCTCCTTTTCCCCTTCCTTTCACCCCCTCCCTCCCTTTCTCCCAGTGGGCCCCCTCCATTCCTGGAGCATCCTTTAGTGTGCATGTCAAACTTCCCTCTGGGTCCTCCTCTCTGATGAGGTATAAGGACTCAGTAGCATTGCCTAGAGCTCTTTTTTGTGTTCCCCTTTAGTATAGGAATAATATTGTGGCTATTAATCCCTTACCTCTAAGGATCTTAGAGTCTGTGATCCATGCTAGACTTTGGGAGGTCAATGACATGGTGGTCATTGCGCAGGTCATGCAAAGTCCTATTATGATTATTTTGGGCCTACCGTGTGTGGAGTATCTTGTATATCATTGCTCCTCCTCATCTGTAGGCTCTTACAATCTTACCACCCCCTCTTCTGCAAATTTCCCAGAGCTTTGGGATGGAGAGAGAATAGGCTGGCCTGGTTCCTGGTGATTAATGTAGGGTCTCTGATGTTCTGAAATATGGTTATTCTTTTTTTTCTTCTTCCAGTTTTGCTGTTCCTGCACTGCCCTTGGCTCCATTATTCTGATGGATATTGGATGTTGCCTCCTAGCCAGAGATAAAAGGCTGTTAAAATAGAGTCTTACTATAAGAGTATATTCAAAGGTAGATGGAATAAGAGTAGTGAGGGGGGCGTCAGGGCATTATCAATTTATGAGAACCACACCCCCTAAGACTTTTCCCTCCCAGCAATTGGTAACTCCTTATATAACTTTGGGGGAGGGGGCAAAAGAGCCTAAAGAGCCTAATTATTCTTACATTTCCCTCAAAGAGAGAATCTTAGCAGGACCCATCTTGTAAGGACCTCCTGGGGCTACTCTGATTCAAGAAGGCCATTATCATGTCCAATTCAGGCAAAGAGCCACATAGCAGAGTGGGTTTGGGGGGGAAGTCTCAAGACCCTGAGGAGGTCCAGTGCCCAAAAGAAAGTATGAACCCAGAAGTAAAGGCAGTCTACTCTTGAGCTAAACAATAGATTAGTCTTTTCTGAAAAGAAAACTTATCAGTATTTAGTACTTAGCTTGTCTACTGTGGAGATAAATAAATGTGACACATTTGTAATCTAATAATTTAGGGACACTTAAGATTTATATTTTACTGTGTTTAAACTAAATTGCTCAATTACAAAACCAGGAATGCTCAGTAAACCACTTTATTTTCTGTAAAGATAGAGAATTAAAGTGGGTTATAATACTGGCTTTAAAGTAATTATGATGGATGGAAAGACACTCAGTGCTATCTAAATCTATGCTGCATTTAGAATGACATGTTTCCATAATAAACTGCACTAGAAATGTTGTGTTTAATGAGAATGATTGGTGAGTTTAGTTTTCAGGAATAGAATTGACAAGGTGAAAGTCAAAAATCTTCAAGAACTTCAAGGTTATGGCATATAATTTCTCATGTAAAATACCTATGGAATTTTATGAAGGCAATGAACATGTTTATTTCAAAATGCCCATTTTATTGTACATTGTTTTAAATAGTTAGTTCTTAATAAATTTTGACAAGCTCATTTCTTTTATATTCTAAATAATTTTAAATGCCTCGGTTTATCTATAAATCCATTATTAGTATGGGGAAAAACTCAAAACAAGTATACTCATTCATATGTATTTCATGGGAAAATGAATGCAGATGGAAATCCATTTATAGAGAAAGTTTTGCTTTTTGTGGTGAGGCGTGATGTTGAAATATGATCTCATAATGAGGAAGACATGTCTATTTTTTCTAGAGGACACCATGATTGCATTACTATGTAGAGGAAAAGGTGAGTAAGGATATGTGAACTTTCGAAATTCTACCTCACCCTAAGCTAGTGTTGGGCTAACTTTGCTGAGCTTAGAGTAAGGTACAGTTGGGGAAGCCCCGTTGCTTCTTGGGATGATTGACCTTTTTTCTTGTAGTGATGGTGTTTCAGTAGATTCTGTAGAGATATGCAGCCATAGGCTAAATTTTATTATTAAATCCTAAATATGAAGTGGTAACATCTTATCTATTTTGAGGGAGAATTGTAAGCTGATAATTTTCATCTCACATCTGTTTTTTTTTGAATAGTATATTTTTCCAAAGAAACCCAAGGAAACACGTTCTTGTGTTTATCAATTTATCTATTCTATTAGGAGACTAAGAGGAGACAATTGTGTTTTCAGTTACAGAACATATGGTGATTACCTGAAGCCTTTTAACTACTGCAAATGTGCAAATGGGTCAGTAAATTTTTAACATATTTTCCTTGCTTCACTGCATGTGTAATTCCCGTTGATTTGTGCATCTGAGGATTTTCACAGATTTCCTAATCAGCAATGGCTCAGATGACATCAATTCTACTTTCATCACATTACATTGTATGCTAGAATGTAGTTGGCTGATTTTAATTTCATGCTTCTGATTGGAAATTGCATGGTAAAAATGAACTCATCCTGACAGGTAAATAAATGTGACCAAGATATTAAGAAAGCATCTCCTCCATGTCAAAAGCAATGAATCTTCTCTGGGATGCATGGGCATCTGTTACAGATAAAAATGAATCCTCTTTCTCCTTGGTACTCTAGTATTTAATATTAACTACACCCGATAGGGAAATCCAGAAGACTGTCCTGCAAACCATCATGGTGTAATCCACAAATGCTTGGAATGCAAGGTAATCAATTGAGATGCTTCTCAGGAGAATGAGGAAGACCTTCTGGATGTTGTTTTCATAGACTCCTATTATAAAACTACTATGCAACAATGTATTTGGAAAAATCTGAAGAATAATTGTAGAAATTGCATCATTTGTACACTTACAATGACTTATTTAAAACCACTCTGCTCTTTCTACTTCTTCTCTTTGTATTTACTCTTTCTTATCTTCATATTTCTTTTTTGGTTGCATCAGAGTCTTTCCATTTTTTTAAACTTCCACATGTCTTTTAATTTTAGAGAGGAAAGAGATTCCATCTAACATCAAGTCTCATAATAACAGACTGTCCTATGTATTTGATTATATTGTGATTATATTGTATTTGAGAATATTTTGAATGTTTTTATATTTTTATTTTGGAAAGGTGGCATACTGACTTTTTTATATAATACATTTATTATTATTATTTCAGCTCATACAAATTTAATAGGTACACCAGTTCCCTCCCTCCCTCCTCTTCCCCCCCAAAACCCCTGCTCCCCCTCCCCTCACCCCTCCGGCCCCATCCCCCCTTGCCTCCCGCCCCGATTCCCAGAGTCCTTTCTTGTGCATGCCTGACTCTCCTCTGGGCCCTCCTCTCTGATGACGTACAAGGACCCAGTGGCATTTCCCTGAACCCCTTCCTGTGTTCCCCTTAAGCATAGGAACACTACTGTGGCTGTCAATCCCTTGCTTCCAAGGATCTTGGTGCCTTTAGCAGATGCTAGACTTTGTGAGGTCAATAGTGTGTTGGACATTGCGCCAGGCATACAATGTCCAATTATGATTGCTTCGGCCCTAACTTGTGTGGAGTATCTTGCAAATCATTGCTCCTCCCATCCTTTTGCTCTTACACTCTTACCGCCCCCTCTTCCACAAATGTCCCTGAGCTTCAGGATGAGGAGAGATTAGTCTGGCCTAGTTCTAGGTGGTTGCTATAGAGTCTCTGAAGTTCTGGATTGTGGTTCGTTGATTTTCTTTTGCAGTTTTGTTGCCCCTGTAATGCCCTTCACTCCATCGTGATGGGAACTGTATGTCACCCCCTGGCCAGAGACAGAAAACTGTTAAACTGGAGTCTTATTATAAGAGCACATTCAAGGATAGATGTAATACTTATACCCAAAATTGGAATCGCAGGGTCATATGGCATTAGGCAATGGGAGGGGTCAATCACCTATGTGCAAAATGGTTACTTTTTAATCTGCCGGACTATATGCTCCCCTTCTGGTGAGTTCATACCCCCTTAGTTGTAAATGATCAGGAACGAATTGTGAACTTAACTAGGTGTCACATTACTTTCTTGCAGTCCTTGATGGAGGCCTATTTTCTCTACTGTAACATGGTCACTTCTCCACTTGTTTCTGGTGTGGCCCTCCAACCCCATCCCTCCTGTTCATAATCCTTGCAATTACTGTAGGTAATACATAGATTTACCTATGAGTGTCTCAAGATGGGCTGGGTGGGTTTGGTATTAGGAGCCACCTATTAGGGAGTACATACGGCACTTAATTTTCTGGGTCTGGGATACTTCCCTTAATATAATTGTTTCTAATGACATCCATTTTCCGGCAAATTCCAGTAATTCATCATTTTTGATAGCTGAGTAGTACTCCATTGTATAGATGTACCACCTTTTCCTTATCCACTTGTCAACTGTTGGACATTTGGGTTGATTCCATGACTTTGCTATTGTAAAGAGTGCTGCTATGAACATGGTCGTGCTTGTGCTATCGAGGTGAACCTCTGCTGTATGGGGGGTTATACCCAAAAGTGGAATCACAGGTCATATGGCATTTCAATCTTTAATTTCTTTAAGAATCTCCAGACGGCTCGCCAGAGTGGCTGTATGAGCCTGCACTCCCACCAGCAATGTAGGAGAGTTCCCCTCTCTCCACATCCTCTCCAGCATTTGTTGTTGTTTGTGTTGTGGATTTTTGCCATCCTGACCAGGGTGAGATGATATCTCAGGGAAGTTTTGATTTGCATTTCTCTGATGGCTAAGGAAGTGGAGCATTTTTTAAGATTTTTGTTAAACATTTTAATTTCATCCCTAGTAAAGTTTATTTTAAGTTCCAGGGCCCATTTTTTAATTGGGCCATTAGTTTCCTTGGTGTTTAGTTTTCTAAGTTCTTTGTGCACTCTGGACAGTAGAGCTCTATCAGATATGTGGTTAGTGAAGATTTTCTCCCATTCTGTGGGTTGCCTTTGAGCTCGTGTTACAATCTCTTTATCTGAACAGAAGCTCTTTAATTTCACAAGATCCCAACTGTTGAGAGTTGGTAGCAGTGACTGTGCCATTGGATGTCTGTTTAGGAAATGTTGGCCTAGCCCAATCAGCTCGAGGGAGTTCTCTATCCTTTCAACTATGGTTTTTATAGTCTCTGGTCTGATATCAAGCAAGGTCCTTGATCCATTTGGAATTAAGTCTTGTACATGGTGACAAGTACGGGTCCAGCTTTAATCTTCTGCATGTGGAGATCCAGTTTTGCCAGCACCATTTGTTGAAGATGCTGTTTTTTTTCCATTGGATTCTTTGGGCCCCTTTGTCAAAGACCAAATGGCTGTAATTTTGTGGGCTTATATCTGGGTCTTCAACCCTTATCCATTGATCCGTGTGTCTATTTTGGAGCCAGTACCAGGCTATTTTTATAACTATGGATTTGTAGTATAGACTAAGGTTCGGTATGGTAGTACCTCCAGCAGTGTTTTTGTTACTCAGGATTGTCTTTGCTATCCTGGGTCTTTTGTGACTCCATATGAATTTTGAGATTGTTTGGTTAACTTCTTTAAAGAATTGCTTTGGGATTTTAATTGGTATAGCATTGAATTTGTATATTCCTTTGGTAGGATGGTCATTTTTACGATGTTGATTCTGCCAATCCAGGAACATGGCAGGTCTTTCCACCTTCTGGTGTCTTCTGCAATTTCTTTCTTTAGGGTTTTAAAGTTTTCATTGTAAAGGTGTTTTACCTCCTTGGTTAGGTTTATACCAAGGTATTTCATTTTTTTAGGGGCTATAGTGAATGGGATGGTTTCTCTCAAGGCTTTTTCACTTCTTTCATTCTGGGCATATAGGAAGGCCTCTGATTTTTGCACATTTATTTTGTATCTTGCCACCCTGCTGAACTTCTCAATTAGTTCCAGGAGCTTCCTGGTGGAGTTTTTGGGATCACTCAGGTATAAGATCATGTCATCTGCAAATAGGGATAGTTTAACTTCTTCCTTGCCAATTTGAATCCCTCTTATGTCCCTTTCTTGTCTTATGGGTTCATGTAAGACTTCAAGTACAATATTGAATAGAAGTGGTGAGAGTGGACAGCCTTGTCTAGTTCCTGATCGAAGTGGGAATGCTTCCAATTGTTCCCCATTGAGCATAATCCTTGCTGTGGGCTTGTTGTATACAGCTTTTATTATATTGATAAAGGTTCCTTCCATTCCTACTGTCTCTAGCGTTTTGATCATAAAAGGCTGTTGGATCTTGTCAAAAGCTTTTTCTGCATCTATCGAGAGTATCTTGTGGTCTTGGACTTTGGACTGGTTTACATGATGAATTACATTTATTGATTTGCGTATGTTGAACCAACCTTGTGTGCCGGGGATGAAGCCTACTTGGTCCCCGTGAATAATCTTTTTAATGTGTTTTTGAATCCGATTTGCTAAAACTTTGTTGAGAATCTTTCCGTCTGTGTTCATCAGAGAGATCGGCCTATAGTTTTCTTTTTTAAGTGAGTCTTTATTAGGTTTTGGGATTAAAACGATATTAGCTTCATAGAAGGAATTTGGTAGTGTTCCTTCCTTTGCTATTTGATGAAACAGTTTAAGGAGTATTGGTGTTATTAGCTCCTTAAATGTCTGGTAGAACTCTGTGCTGAATCCCTCTGGTCCAGGACATTTTTTGGTGGGAAGATTCAAGATTACTTCCTCAATTTCCTTATATGTTATAGGACTATTTAAATAATTCACAACTTCCTGATTCAATTTAGGTAAGTTGTGTTTACTTAGAAATTCATCCATCTCTTTTGTGTTGTCAAACTTCACAGAGTATAAGTTTTTGAAATATGATGTTATAATTCTCTGGATTTCTTGGGTATCAGTAGTGATAACTCCATGTTCATTTCTGATTTTGTTAATTTGGGTTTTCTCTCTCCTGCTTTTGGTTAATTTAGCTAGGGCTGTATCAATCTTATTGATTTTTTCAAAGAACCAGCTTTTTGACTGGTTGATTTTTTCTATTGTTTTCTTAATCTCAATTTCAGATATTTCTCCCCTTATTTTGCTAATCTCCTCTCTTCTACTACTTTTGGGATCAGATTGCTCCAGTTGCTCTAAAGCTTTAAGCTGCATTGTTAAGTTGTGTATATCTGATGTTTCCATTTTTTTCATGTAGGCATTAAGAGCTATAAACTTACCTCTTAGAACAGCTTTCATTGTGTCCCAGAGATTTTGGTAAGTTGTATTTTCATTATTGTTCACTTTCAGGAAATCTTGAATTTCCTTTTTAATTTCTTCCTGAATCCAGTTCTCATTCAGCATCATATTGTTAAGTTTCCAGGAGTTAGTGTATTTTCTCTTGTTTGATGTGTTGTGGATGTCCAGCTTTAGGCCGTGGTGGTCTGATAGGGCACAGGTTAGAATTTCAACTTCTTTGTATATGTGTAGATTCGTTTTGTGGCCCAATATGTGATCTATTTTGGAGAAAGTTCCGTGTGCTGCTGAGAAAAATGTGTATTCTTTGGTACGTGAGTGAAAAGTTCGATAGAGATCTGTAAGGTCCATTTCTTTCAGGCTTTGATTAAGTTCCAAAGTGTCTCTGTTAAGCTTTTGACCTGTTGATCTATCCCATGTTGAGAGGGCGGTGTTGAAGTCCCCAAGAATTATCATTTGGGGGTTGATTTCTTGCTTTAGACGCTGTAGGGTTTTCTTAATGAATGTGGAGGGGCCCGTATTGGGTGCATATATGTTCAGTATTGTGAAATCTTCCTGGTAAATTGTACCTGTGACTAAAATGTAGTATCCATCCGTGTCTCTTATAATTTTCTTTGATTTGAAATCCACTTTGTGTGATAACATAATGGCTACCCCTGCCTGTTTTCTGCTTCCATTAGCTTGTAGAATTGTTGACCAGCCTTTTATTTTTAGAGCATGCCTATTTTTTGTGGTGAGATGGGTTTCCTGCAGGCAGCAGATTGATGGATTGTGATTTTTAATCCAAGTTTGTAATCTGTGTCTCTTGATCGGTGAATTAATCCATTAACATTTAGTGTTGTAATGGAGAAACTATTTTTAATTCCAGACATTTATTATGTTTAGTAGTTTTTATAAGTATATTGCTTCGCTTTTAATGGTGTTATATTTGCCTTCTGTTCTCCTGGATATGCCTGTTTTTTTCTTCACGCTTGAGTATCATTTCTAGCATTTTTTGAAGGCCTGGTTTGGTGGACATGTATCCCTTCAAGTTGTCTTTGTGCTGGAAGATTTTTCTTTCTCCCTCGATCATGATGGATAGTTTTGCAGGGTAAATCAGCCTGGGTTGACATTTTTGCTCATTCAATACTTGAAGTATGTCTCTCCAAGCTCTTCTTGCTTTTACTGTTTCGACTGAGAAGTCATTTGTTATTTTAATAGTTTTACCTTTAAAAGTGACTTGTTTTTTCTCCCTTGAAGCTCTCAGCACCAGTTCTTTATCTTGAATGTAGAGTGTTTTAACTATTATTTGCTGTGGGGTGCTTCTGTTTTGGTCGTATCTGTTTGGGGTGCAGAATGCCTCTTTTATATGGATGGGCCTCTCTTTTTTTATATGAGGAAAGTTTTCCTTGATGATCGTTTGAAAAATTTCCTCAGGGGTGGTATTTTGAGATTCTTGCTCTGGTATTCCATGAATACGCATGTTAGACTTCTTCAGGGTGTCCCATATCTCTTGGATATTTCTCTAAAGTATCTTTTTGGCTTTAACAACCTCTTCCATTGAGCTGGTTAGTACTCCCACTTTATCTTCAAGGTGTGAAATTCTGTTTTCTGCTTCATTAGTTCTGTTGATAAGACTCTCTGTAGAGTTCTGGGTTGAAGATAACTTGTCTTGTAGCTCAGTTTTAAACTCTGCTTGAGTCTGTTTTAACTGCTCTATGCCAGTTTTTGTTTCTTGCACTGTTTTTCTCAACTCCTCCAAATGTCTGTTGTGTTCCTCTTCAAAGCGATTGATTCGATTATGTAATTTCTCCCTGATTTCCTCTTTCATAGTATTGAACATGGTAATGATCATATTTTGAAAGTCGTTATCCAGGGTCAGGCTTTCTTGGCCTTTTACACGGGTTTGTTCTGGTTGGAGTCTAACATTATGGGATTAATTTCTTCAGTGGGAAATTTGTTTACTTGAGTGTTGCTTCTCATGAATTTGCACTTTGACTTTGGCATTGTCGTTTTAACTCCTAAGATCTTTCAATTTCACTAAACTGAATTATTTGGCCTGGGGTTCTGGGGGTGGGCAGGGACAGAGCTTACCTAGGTCACGGGTGACGCCCGGCTGGACGGTGAGTGCATCCCGACAGGCGGAGCGGGGTGGGGAATGGGAGGATGGGGGCATAGGCTTGGAGCTATTTAACCCGAGGGTAGCTGGGGCGGGGCCCGGGCGCAGGCGGAGGTCCTCCTTGTCCCTCGGCCCTGCACGCGCGGCTCCGGCTGGATGGTGGGAGTCGGAACCGGGTCCCTTTGTGCTGACCTGGGGTTCTGGTGGGCGGGCCCGGCCGGGGCTCACCTAGAGTCGCGGGGTGAGGCCGGCTGGACCGGGCGCGCGCGTCCCGACTGGGGGAGCGGGGTGGGATGAAAGGGGCATACTGACTTTTTAAAAGCTTTTTTATTCCACTTCCTCCCACCCTCCTGCCTGACCACTTCTGTGGTCTAACTTAAAAAAAAAATTCTCAAGTGTTTTTACAATCAAACATTAGTAATTACAATAAATGAGTTGAGAATGTTTGTTTCAAAATTGAGGTAACTTTTGTAAAACTATAATCTCTGTAACTTTTGTTAAAAAAATGTGTGTGTATGTACCTATGTACACATGTAGAGGCCTGAAGTTGATGTTAGGTGTCTTCTGCAGCTGCTCTCTCTCTCTCTCTTTAAATTAAGACCTCTCTCTCTCTCTCTCTCTCTCTCTCTCTCTCTCTCTCTAAATTAAGACTCTCTCTCCATGAACCCAGAGGTCACCAATTGGCTAGACTAGCTAAGTTAGCTTGTCCTGGTGATTCTCTGTCTTAGCCTCCTTGGCATTGAGATTGCAGGAGGTCACGTCTGCCACTTTCTTATGTGGGTTATTAAGATCTGAAATCTGGTTCTTATACTTGAAGGGAATGTGTCTTATCCACTTAGCTATGTTCCTAGCCTTACCTGTCTTTTTACATAGGTTCTGGGGATTTGGATTCAGGTTCTTAGGCTTGTGCAATGAGTACTCTTACCTATTGAACCATACCCTAAACCTCAGTATCTGCATTTTTACAAGTTTTTCTGTTCTAAAATAAGGATAAAGAAGTTGACTCATCAAATCTAAAACAAGATACAAGTTTTAGGCTAAACAGAGATGTGGCTACAAGTTATGAAGTTAAAATAGGACATGGTTTGTATAATCAAGAAAATAAAAGATACCTTAGTGTATAAAAAATTTGAGATGATCTGGAGGAAACCAAGATAATTTACTAGTACCTCTTTACCATATTGTAGAGTCTTGATAAATATAGTTTTGCTGTGTTTCAAAAAAATTGGTTGTAGTGAGAGGAGTCTTGCTCTCAGTAGTATGATGTAGGATCTAAGTGAATTAATTCTTTCTTGACAGAGCAAGGTTTGAAAACCACCATGTTTATCATGTATTCCAGTTTTATGGTAGAAAGCACAGTCTTTATGTCTATTTTGCATCATCACCACTGTCAAGTTCTAACAATGAGTGGTCCTGATGGACACAACACTACTGTACTAATGTGAGTAACATTGACAGTAGAACAGGTATCTTCATCAAGGTGCATGTGTGTTTCTGAACTGCACATCTTGCAACAGAGGAGTTTGATATGTCTGTCCTAGTCCATACAGCATCCTTTCTTTAAGGCAGTAGCTAAGGCCACAATGTTCTGAGCAAAGCTCACTACTTATATCCATAGGCTCAGAAGTTCTGTCTTTGTACAAGTTATCACTTCTGGTGTTTCTAGTGTTGATTTATCAGTCATCTCAGAAACAGATTTGCTTGTCTGCTCTAAATACCTCAAACCCCCTTTTTAAACTCGCATGAATAATAATTGTATATAATTACTATTTATATTATCTAGACTCACAATAATATATTATAATAATACCTTCATGGTTTAGAGAGGTTAGCAATTTTTAACTTATATCTAGTATTCCTCAGTAGAATATAAGCTCAATGAGAGAGAGAGAATTTTTGCTATTTATTCTTATAACTTTAATATATGGTAGAATGGGAGATAAAAATCTGATGAGTGCATGCATGAGATTTTATATGAGAGATGAAAAGCATAACAGTAGACTCGGTAGGTGTATTTCTTTCAAGCAATTTTCCAGGGAAATGTAACAATGTTTTGAATTTTTCATTATATAAAATAGTGAAACCTGGCCTATACATAGAATCATTAATGGTAGTGAAGCAAAACATATATATATAGACTTTTATTCAGTCTCCTGTTGTAAAGAATGTGATGCAAAGTGTTAGGAAAACTTGGAAATACAATAAGACTACAGGATTGAGATTTCAGGATCTATATTTTTTCGCTATTATAACCAAGTTGCATAAAATATGTATATATACATATACAAAATGTATATACATTAATCTTAGAAGCAGTCCCATCTCCTACCACTCACTTTCTGGCATAGTTCTTGATTGTGCCCAGGAGAAAGTGATTACCTTAGAGTGTTAAGTCTCCAGTTGGTTCCCAATATGATGGGCACATCCTTCAGAGCAGAGGACACCCAGTACCCTGAGTGGGTACCATGTATGCAAAAGCTAAGAGAAGTGGTTTGTATAGATACAGACCACTTAAGAGAGTGGAGGGATGGCTCTGCTTGTTATACTTATTTTGAGGTGGTAGAGATTATTCATGATTCATTTCAAGTGTAGAGACTTAAGGGAGCAAGGCTTAATTATAATCAGGTGGGTTAGTAAGATTGAAGGGAAAAAAGGAAGCAATTATGGAGGGCCTACTGGGTTCTAGGCTAAGTAGTTTTATGTCCATTATCTTCCAGAATTTCAGGTGGAAGTTTGAGTTCGTTACAGCTGACACCTGGAACTCATATTCTTGGCAATGAGGATCAGTCTAGGGCCAAGATCCATCTTTTTCATTGCTATTACCAGGTAGTTATGAATGATATTAGTATCTGAGTTTTCCTAGTAATGAAAGACAATGTTAGAATATTTGCTCAGTAAGATTTTTAGTTAACATAAAACAATTAAATGCTTCCGGGGCTGCAGAGGTGGCTAAGGGGTTAAGCCTCTGCCTTGCAGGCGGAAGATCCTGAGTTCAGATCCTAGACCCCACGTATAGACGCCGGGTGTAAGCGGGGTGGCCTACGTTTCTGGTCCTGGTAGGACGGAGCCTGTGAATCCTGGGGCAGTGTGAACAAAGAGGAGGTGGAGGCGTCCATGGTGGTTCCCAAATTCGTCCCTGGTTCTACACACACACACACACACACACACACACACACACACACACACACAATTGAATAAATAATAAAAAAACAAAACAAAACAAAAAAACAATTAAATGCTTCCTTCCACCTATTACTGTGAAGAGGATTAGGGGAAATGAGTCATTATTGCAAACCGAATCCATGTATGATTCTTGCCTGATAAGTTCTGCAATTGCATTATTTCTTTAGTTTCTTTTATTAGGTAGCTGTCGTTGCAGTAGGCATTGGCTTTTACTCTTGTAGATATCAATTTTCTGAGATGCTTACTCTTTCCACCGAGTACTGAAAACTATCAACATTAAAGAGTGTGCATGTGTTTTAAATTACAGCCATGCATGTGGTTAATGATTAAGATGTGCTTGATTTATAATTACCAAATTCAGTATATAGAATTCATAATATGTAATCAAGAATGCAGACTTATAAAAGTCTCTGTTAGGAAAGTCAACAAAGATACTACAAATGGAACCCCACATGTGGGCGAATGCCTGGAGTATTGGTATTTGATCTAGCTTATTAAATATGGAAGTACTCAATATCTGAGTTCACTGCAAAGAACTAGTTTCTCCTCATGAATAATGTTTTCTCTGAGAGCCAAGAGCACCTGGATACACAATTCCTCCTGTCTCTACCGCTCCCTTTTCTTTCCAAAAATTTGTAGAAGCCCTGAAATAGTTATATAGACTTATTGATATTAGAAAATGAATCAAACTTGAGTCATTTTTGAAAATGCTGTGTGGCACTTCTCTATTGTCTTGAGTGTGAATTCTGTTGTGTGGCTGGACCTTGGTATCCCAGGTGATGCCATGTTTGCATGTTGGGTTATTTCCTTCAGTGATTCAGGTGTAGGCAAGGTCTCAGGTATCTCTGAGTGACACCTGTCTATTTTCTGTCAGTGCAGTGTGTAGAAGCCCTAACACCCTCTTTTCTCTACTTGTATTCCACACAGGAGATATCCAGACACAGAGGTCTAAGAAGTATTTTCTCTGGAATTGTTTATTGAGGTAGTTTCCTCACCTTATGAGCCTGAGAACTTTGCATTCTGCATGCTCATCACTTCAGGGCACTCATCTTGGCCTGTTGGTTCCTAGAATCCCCCCACATTAAACAGCTTATAAAAAGATGGTTCCTAGAATCCCCCCACATTAAACAGCTTATAAAAAGATGCTTAGAAGAGGAAAATGAACTGGAGCTGGTGTTTTTGAGCAGGCTCTCTTCTTTCCCTAATGCACAGTTAAATCTTTCATGGGCTGTTATTCTTGTTTACTAAGACTGATTTGTAATGTTTTTTCCTCTCACATCCAGAGTTTCCTCTGATTGGGTGGATGGATTAGATAGATTCTTCCGGGCTGGAGAGGTGGCTCAGGGGTTAAGCCTCCGCCTTGCAGGTGGAAGGTCCTGAGTTCGGATCCCAGATCCCACGTATAGACGCCAGGTGGAAGCCCGGGCGGCCTGCGTTTCTGGTCCTGGTAGGGCGGAGCCTGTGAATCCCGGGGCGGAGGAGGTGGAGGCGTCCATGGTGGTTCCCGAATTCGTCCGTGGTTCTACACACACACACACACACACACACACACACATACATACGCACACACGCACAATTGAATAAATAAAAAAATTAAAAAAAAATTTAGATAGATTCTTCCTGTTTAACCCAGTTTTACTAAGGACTGTGATGGGATTGCAGATCTGTTTCAGCATCAGGATACATTTTGGGTAATCCATTAAGTTTAAGGCTTGTGTACTGATTTCTTAAAAGCTACTCCATTTCTTTTATATCTTAGGATTGTGAATAAGTGATTGTATGTATTGCATTTCAAGCTTGCCTGTACACATTTTCAAATCAACCATTACCATAAAAATTGACTTGAAAACATCATGCCACTATGGTCAGAATACCTTTTGTACCTTTTGAAGACTGTTATCAATTTTATGTATAGATTACAGACGGACTACATGCCATTTCTGATCACAAATTCTACCAAGATGACTGTCAGGTGGGAGAACGCTTTCAGATGCAGGCTAGTGCAAAGAAAAAAATATCCTCTTACACGTTCATCTACGAGGTGGGAACTATTCATTAACATATATATTTATTCATGAATTTTCCAAAGCACAGGGAGAATGATTGAAATTTCCCTTCTTAAGAATGCATGAATTTAGCTTTATTAGTTGTTATATGCATCTAGACTTTAAGTGGACATAATTCAGACAGTCTTGATTTCTTGTACTTTTGAGGTCTTGTAGTTAATCTGCCAAAGCCAATTAGCTGCCTTTGGGATTTTTGAAGAAACCTAGTGAAGGTCAGGACACCAATTCTCACCACAGCATCTCTGTCCAGATATCATCTCCACCTTAAAGGATGAAACTGTATTTATAGCTTTTATAAATTAAGGTATTTGTGAAAGTTAATTTGGATTGAGAAGTAATTATCCAAGGGAACAACACTGAGAGGAAAATAATAACAGAAGCAAAGAACTGTCTTTTATTAGGGTCAGAATGAAAGAAGATGCTCAGATCCAGGTGAGAATGATAGAATTTGTTTGGTGGTGGAAATATGGCCCTGGGCAATTTCAGAGCACTGGGTTTGGATATGGAGTCCTCTCTAGGGATTCTGGGAGAGGGAAATCTATGCAGGTAGAAAAAGCAGTGCTGTGTGGGCATCATCTGTGAAGGGATGAAGAGCCTCGTGCTTTTAGAAAGGAACATGGTGAAGAACTCACTAGGTGATACTCAAATAGAATACAACTAGGGAAAGAAAGCCTTGACTAGATTTGAAGAGTCAGACACGACTATACATAAATAGCTTAGTGACTATAGAGCAGACATCATATTCATATCTATTCATATAAGTATATATATTCATGTAAGTGTAGAGTTAATACAGTAATATTTGCAACATTTTTAACGTTGTACACATGGATATAGTAATTTTATAATATTTTCTACCATTAGTATCAAATCCCATGACCCCTCCATTTCTCCTTATAGCTCTTCATCTCCCCTGCCTAACTTATTCTTAATTTTCAAGTCTTTTCATTAATGCAGGCACTGTGTTCCATCTAGTCTATGCTGACTTATGTCTGACCTGATTCATGCTCCAGCAAACATCCTAGATCACTGGATACGCCACTGAGGAAAGCATCCTCCTTTACTTCCCCATCAGCATTAGTCCTCATCAATCTCTCAGAGAGATGTAGAGCTCCTTGACATCTTTCTGATGCTACTGTGAGATGTTGATAAGATAGCTCCTGTGTTTCTTGAGTAAGCATATATATCTGCCATGAAATCTTGTATAGCACAGCTCTGTCTTGCCTGTTCCACTTCTGTGATGCTTCTTAGGCCATGGGGTGGGGGTTAGGGGTTAGGTGAGTCTTTTGTGTCCTGTTAGGGACAAGCAGTCCATATACCCTTATTTTCTACATTTTAGCACGTCATGCTTTTCAGTTCCATTTTTAACTTTCTGAACCTCCACACTGATCTCCAAAGTAGCTCTATTAGTTTACACTTCCACCAGCAATGAATATGTATTCTCTTTTCTTACTATTCTCTTATGATTGTGTTCATGATGTTAGCCATTCTAACTGGGGTAAGATGGTATCTAAGGGTCTATCTTTATCTAGACCTATCAATTCAAGTGTATGCTCTGCTCTTTTTTCAAACAGTTTCAGGTTTTTGAGTTTAATATCAAGGTCTCTGATTTATTTGGAGTTGATTTTTGTGTAAGGAGAGAGGCAGAATTTTTATCCTTCTACATGTAGATATCCAATTTTCCCAATACCACTTGTAGAAGAAGTGTTTCATACCTTTGTAAAAAATCCAGTGGCTATATGTGTGGGAGCTTATATCTGGGATCTCTGTTCTAATCCATTGGTTGACATATGTGTTTTTGTGTCAGCATCAAGCTGTTTTTATTACTATAGCTCTGTATTATAGTTTGAATCCAGTATAGTAATAATTCCAACAGTCTTATTATTGCTCATGATTATTTTGGCTTATCAGGGTTTTTTGTTGTACCATATGAATTTTGAAAGTGTTTATTCCAGTTCTGTGAGGAATTGGATCAGAATTCTAATTGGGATTGCACTGAATCTGTATATTGTGGTAGGATGTATTTCCACAATATCAATCCTACCTATAAGCATGGAAGGTCTTTCCACTTTGTAGTATTGTCTTTAAATTCTTTCAGAAGTGTTTTGTAGTTTTAATTGTATGGGAGTTTTACTTCCTTGGTTAAGTTTATTTCAAGGCATTTTATTTTCTTCAAAGCTATGATGAATGGGATTGATTACTTCATTTCTTTCTTAACTTGTTTGTCTCTGATATATGAAGGCTACTGACTTTTGTATGTTGATTTTATAGCCTGTCACTTTACTGAAAGTGTTTATTTATTGATGGAGTCATTGATGGAGTCATGTGGATCTCTCAAGTATAGAATCATATCATCTGCAAATAGGGACACTTAAACTTCATCCTTTCATATTTGTATTTATTTATTTATTTATTAGTGTGTGTGTGTGTGTGTGTGTGTGTGTGTGTGTGTGTGTGTATCAGAGGGCACTGTGTGTCCCTTGGAGGACCAAGGGTGACTTTGGGAATCATCCTGGATTGCTTCTACCTCCTTTTTGGTTCACTCTGGTATTTTCCAGGCTCTGCCTACTAGGAATGGAAGTGAAGAATACTGTATTTTCTGCCTGGCATTTTTAGGTGGGACTTGGGATCCAAATTCAGAACCTTCTTCTTTTGAGGCAGAATCTTGACACCTGAGCCATCTTTCCAGCCCCCATTTGTATTTCCTTTATTTTTCTAGGACTTCAACTTCAAGCACAATATTGAATAGAAGTGGTAACAATGGATATCTTTGGGTCATTCCTGATCTAAGTGGGAATGCTTCAAGTTTTTCCTCATTTAAAATGACGTTGGCCTTAGACTTGTCATATACAGCCTTTATTGTGTTGAGATAATGCTACCTGTATTTCTGTTTTCTCCAAAACTTTTATTATAAAGGGATATTGAATTTTGTCAAAGGCCTTTTTTAATCTATTGAGAGGATTGTATGATTTTTGTTTTTGCGTCTGTTAATGTGATGAATCACATTTGTTTGTATATGTATGCTAAACCATCCTGCCTTTGTGGAATGATCTCAACTTGATCATGATGTATGATCTTTTGGATATGTTTTTGGATTTAGTTTTCAAATATTTTATTGAAGATTTTTACATCTGTATTCATTAGTGAGATTGGCCTATAATTCTCTTTCTTTGATGTATAGTTTTGGAATCAGAATAATATTGGCTTCACAGAAAGAATTTGTAAGTATTCCTTCTTTCTATGTTTTATGGAATAATTTGAGAAATTGTGGTGTTAGTTTTTCTATGAAAGTCTGGTAGAATTCTGCACTGAATCCACCTGGTCCTTGGCTTTTGTTAATTGGAAGACTTGTAACTACTGTTAAATTTTGTCACTTATTATTATTGATCTGGTGAAAGTATATATTCCATCTAGAGTCAATTTGGTAAGTCATATGTGTTTAGGAATTCATGCATTTCCTTTAGATTATCCAATTTAAGGGAGTATGAATTTTTAAAAATATGTTCTTATGATTCTCTGGTATCTTTTGTGATTCCCCCCTTTTCATTTTTGAATTTATTGATTTCAGCATTCTCTCTTTAGTTCTTTAGTGTGGCTAAGAGTTTGTCAATCTTGTTTAAAACCAGCTCTTCATTTCATTGATTTTTTTTGTATCTTATTTTTCAGTTAAAATTCATTGATTTCTGCTCAGATCTTGGATATTCCTGTGTGCTATTTTTAGGATTGGTTTGTTCCTTTCTTTTTAAAGCTTTCAGTGTTATATTATGACATTTATTTGGGATATTTCCTTTTTTGTGTTGAAGG
Source organism: Typhlomys cinereus (assembly GCA_023101885.1). Classification (NCBI taxonomy): domain Eukaryota; kingdom Metazoa; phylum Chordata; class Mammalia; order Rodentia; family Platacanthomyidae; genus Typhlomys; species Typhlomys cinereus. Next base: position 9,243,175 of record JALPQD010000042.1, on the reverse strand, counting down.
TATTTAATACTGTAAACTTTCTCCTTAGACCTGATTTCAATGTGTCTCATAGATTTTGGTAGGTTGCGTCTTCATTTCATTGGCCTCAAGGAAGTTTTTAATTTTTTTTCTTTGTTTCTTTCTTCCTTGACCCATTCCTCATTCAAAAATGTGTTATTTAGCTTTCATGAGTTTGTGTGGTTTCTGTTATTTTTTATTTGTCTATCTATCTTTATTCCATGATGGTCGGATTATATGGAGGGAATGATTTCAATTTTCCTGCATTTGTGGAGGCTTGATTTGTGTCTTAGAATATGTTCTATGCTTGAGAATGTTCCATGGGCTGCTGAGAAGAATGCATATTCTTTAGCATTGGGCGAAATGCTCTGTAGGTATATGTGAGACCCATTTGATTCATGGTTTCACTTAACTCTGATGTGTCTCTGTTTAGTGTTTGACCTGTTAATCTGTCCAATGGTGTGAGTAGGGTATTGAAGTTTCTTATTCTCATAGTGTTTGGGTTGATTAATTGTTTTGCCTCCTGTAGTATTTGTTTGATGAATTTGAGTGCTCCTGTGTTTGGTGCATGTATGTTTAGGTGCTGGAATGTTCCCTTAACTAGGACATAGTATCCATTTGTATCTCTTATGGTTTTCTTAAGATTGAATACTATTTTGTCTGATATTAAGATGGCAATTCCTGCTTGTTTCCTCTTTCTATTTATTTGGAGTACCTTTGACCATCCTTCACCCTAAAAAAGTGTCTATTTTTCATGGTGAGGTGGGTTTCTTGGAGGTGAATTGACTGTGATGTTTGATCTAAGCTATACGCCTCTATCTCTTGATTGGGGAGTTGAGCTCACCTATATTTAAAGTTATTATTGAAAGGTACTTAATAGTTCCTGACATTTGTTTGCATTTTTTAGTCCCTCATTAAGTTCTTGTGCTGGTATTATTTATTTCCTTTGGCCTCTTTGATGTGTTTATCCTTCTCTTCCATCTTGCATATTCCTTCCAGTATTCTCCACAGCTCTGATTTAATGGCCATTAATCTTTTAGTCTTTTTCTGTAATGGAATATTTTTCTTTCATGAAGAAATTTCTTTCTACTATGACTGACAGTTTTGTTGGATATAATAATCTGCATTAGCATCTGTGTTCATTCATAACTTTTATTATATCTCTCTAAGATCGTCTGGTTTTTCCATTTGTATTGAAAAGTCAGTTGTTATTTTGATGGGTTTGCCTCTGTATGTGATCTGTTCCTTCTGTCTTGCAATCTTTAAGATCTTGTCTTTAATGTGCATATTTGGTGTGTGTCCCTGTTCCTGTTTCAAAGGATGCCTTCCTAATAGTGAAAATGTCTCAGTGACTGAAACCCAAGGTGAGATAAGAATTGACTTAACAATGTGCTATGTCTATCAGTATTGAAAAGAAAGGACAATTTTAGTTTAGAATGTTTCTGAACAGAAGGAATATGAGGTCTGAATTTAGTATCAGTCACATTGTCTGCACTGAGGTCAGGTGGCTTCATGTGGCAGTGGTAGACACGAGGGCAAAACATCAGCTCTAGACTCAGAAACACTGATCTTAAAATGACTACATTATCTTATCATTTTCCTTTCCCTTATAAATGTGTTTGTAAGGAGAGAGTCTTACCAAGAATTTCAACATATAAGTATTGCATATCTTCCTTAGGTTTTCCAGTTTGTCTTGGAGTACTCTTCTTGATATGCAGATTAGATGACCTCATTTTACTGTGTTCTAGAATAGAAAACAGCTTTAAAGAAGAATTGGTTTCTATTTCCCAGAATCCTCCATGAACACTGGCTATAATGAATGTGGACTGGAGATCCTGAGAGTAAAGACTGAAAGAGAAGGAAACTGCAAAAGGCATCCACATTGAAGAGTCCGGGGCAAGGTAAACAGCAGGAGCTTCTAAAACTATTCCAGGGAGAGTTGCTGAGGGTCTTACCTAGAGAAGATAGAGTGGAGGTGAGAAGGACAGCTATACTCTCTTAAATTTTGTCCTTTCTGTTCTCCGTCTTCAATGGTATCCTTGGATATGGAAGTGATAACTCCAGAGAGATGTGCAGAGCTTGTAGGTTACAACCCCTACCGTGGTTACCACCAGCATGGTTATTTTCAGCTCCAAGTTTCTCATAGTCAAGTGTTTCCTGTGTTTTCAGTCTCCATATTCTCTAGGAAGACCTGTGTCCCAATATGAACCATCAGATCTTATAAATAAGTGTGATTCACTGAGCCATGGTGTGATTAATTTTTGTTTTGGTTTGCTTTTGTCTGGTTTTTGAATCAAATCTTCTCCCCCATAGGAGTTATTGCAATGATAGAAGATAAATGAAACTGTTGCTCATTACAACTCACCCAATATAAATCATCTCACTTTTGGCAAACGGGTAAATGGCTACTTGAGAGACTGCAAATTGAATGTGCTCAGCACATGAAGGAGCAGGAACCAATGAGAGTATTCAAAATGGATTATTCTAAGAAATTTCAAACACCCCTCTCCCCAATTTGCTCAAAATTATTGTGTGCTTAGAACATGCTTGGGAACAAGAAAGATCAGCTTCTCTAACATAAGGCTGTGTATGAAAGTGCCAGACTTCAGGGAACCCTGAGCTTATGCCTGAGGACCAGGGAAGATGAGATCATCATTGTCCAGAGATGGGACAGAATGGAGTTGGCAGAAACCAAAGGAATAGTCTCTATGCAAAACTATTTCCATTATGTGATTCGAAGCTGACTACATGGCCAAGTCTTCCCAAGAATCCAAGAGTAGACCTGTAAGCCAAATCTGAGATTTGAATCAGATTTCTTAAGGAAATTTCTTAAGGAAAATTGCATTTTAGAAGCATTCTTTACTTACTTGCTTAAGTTCACAGATGTTCGTTCCTGATCATGTACAACTGAGGGGGTATAATCTCACCAGAAGGGGAGGGCATATAGTCTGGCAGATAAAAAGTAATCATTTTGCAAATGGGTGATTGACCCCTCCTTCACTAAGGTTTCCTACTTTTATTACATCTACCCTTGAATTTGCTATTATAACAAGACTCCAGTTTAACAGCTTTTTGTCTCTGGCCAGGGGGTGACATACAGTGCCATTCACAATGGAGTGAAGGGCATTGCAGGAGCAGCAAAACTGCAAAAGAAAATCAAAAAACCACAATCCAGAACTTCAGAGACTTTATATCAACCACCTAGGACTAGGCCAGCCTAATCTCTCCCCATCTTGAAGCTCAGGGAAATTTGTGGAAGAGGGGGCGGTAAGATTGTAAGAGCAAAAGGATGGGAGGAGCAATGATTTGCAAGATTCTCCACACTAGTTAGGGCCGAAGCAATCATAATAGGACTTTGCATGCCCTGCGCAATGTCCAACACACTATTGACCTCACAAAGTCTAGCATCAGCTAAAGGCACCAAGATCCTTGGAGGCAAGGGATTGGCAGCCACAGTAGTGTTCCTATGCTTAAGGGGAACACGAGAAAGGGTTCAGGGAAATGCCACTGTGTCCTTGTACGTCATTGGAGAGGAGGGCCCAGGCATACACAATAAAGGACTCTCTGGGAATTGTGGGGGAGGCACTGGGGGATAGGGAGGGAGTGGAGGGAGAGCAGGGGGCTCGGGGGGAGGAGGAGGGAGGGAGGGAGAGCAGGGGGCTCGGGGGGAGGAGGAGGGAGGGAGGGAACTGGTCTACCTATTAAGTTTGTATGAGCGGAAATAATAAAAAATGTATTAAAAAGTCTAAAAATTTATATTCTCTTAAAAAAAAGAAACATTCTTTAAAAAAAAAGAAAGAAACATTCTTTAGTTGTCTAGAAACAAAACCTCACTTCTGGTAGCTTGGTTTAGAATGAAAGAAAAAAATAGGGCTGTATCTTAGTAACAGCAGCTGTGAGGATACCTTGGGTTCTGGTTCTTTCTTATAAGATGTCTCCCAGATTCTTTCAGGTTATACAATGTCAAGCCTCAAAAATTGAGAGCTTTGACATGGTTTTAGCAATAAGTTACATGTCTGCTTTTATGTTTTAATTTTAGAAACTCATTTATATAGGTAGAGTTTGGGTCTGCCTGTGGAATCCATTCAAAGGTTTCCAAGGAGGCCTTTATTTCCCTTATTAAATCTTCTTTTTTCTTTTTTTATATTGTTTTTTCAATTGTGCATGTGTGCAAATGTGTGTGTGTGTGTGTGTGTGTGTGTGTGTGTGTGTGTAGAATCATGGATGAATTCGGGAACCACCATGCGCCACCTCCATCTCCTCCTCCTCCTTATTTACTCTGCCCCAGGATTCACAGGCTCAGCTCTACCAAGACCAGAAATGCAGGCCGCCCCTTGCCTCCGCCTGCATCTATACATGGGGTCTAGGATCTGAACTCAGGACCTTCTGCCTGCAAGGCAGAGGCTTAACCCCTGAGCCATCTCTCCAGCCCCTCCCTTAATTAAATCTTCTATGCCAACTTGTTCTCAGTTTCAGATTTATTCTTTACAGGAATAATCTTTAAGGTGAGGCTTCTTTAGGAGTTACCAAACTGGAATCATAAGCTAGTGTTTTTTTTTAATAAAAATATTAGCATTTTACAATTTTTTCCCTGTTGTTCAAATACCTGTGATTAATAATGTCCAGGTGAGTCTCATCTTCAAATCACTATTTTTTTTGGCAAGCTGCAAGATTCAAACCGTAACTATTCTTTTCTGCTACTAGGAAAGATTCTCAGGATGCAAATTAATTTTTGATATTATTATTCGAACAACAGACTCTTCTCAAGTATAATAAAATAAAGTATACTTAGTTTCCAAATTTGATATGAGAAAGTAATTCAGTACAAAGTTCTTTCTGATTGTGAGTTTTTTCTCTGCTAGTTTGGCTATCATATGCTACATTCTGCTTCTTTAAACAATATAAATTTATTATTGCTTCACAGTTCTGGAAGTCTAGAGGTCTGAAATAGAGGTGTTGACATAGTTATTTTAGGATAAGGATTGTTCTGGGATTTTCTCCTTGACATATAGACCAATAGCTATCTTCTTCCTTATCTTCATCATTTCTCTCTTTTCTAGAATTTTTTATGTCCAAATTTCCCATTTATGAACATATTGTGCTACTGACTTCTTTAATAAGCTCATTTTAACTTGGTTACCTACAAAGACACATTTCTTTCTTTTTTCAAGTACATTTTTTCTAAATAAGGCCACATTTGCAGGTTTTGGAGGCTAGAATAGCAGTGACTTTCCACTGTGATATTTAGTGGTGCAACTGGTGAATTAATTTATGAATTGGGTTATGGCCTTAATTTTAGAAAATTAATAAAATTACAAACAAGTTTTTCCAGTGTGAGCAGAAGATATTGAAGAGGCAGCCAGCCAAGGGTGTGTGACCAATGCAAAGTAGTTGGTAACAAGTGACTGTGGGAAATGTTTCTATAAATAAGGATACCATCATGCCATTGCAAAGGCATTACGCATCAACTTAGTTTTCTTCATGGGATGATTAAAGACCGTTCCTGGGTGGAGAAAGTTACATGAATGAGTGAAGTAAGAGCTGTTCTGCATCTATACTACTGTTTAGTAATAAATAAAATAGTATTAAATTGTTAATGAGTAGTATGATCACTCTTACAATAAAAACATCAATCACATATGTACTGCATCTTAAATTTGATAGTTTTCCATTGGTAAATATTCAATTTTACAATTCAATAGTTTTATAAAACATATTGTGTGCTGATATATAATGGAACCAATTCAAGAAGAAATCTGGAAAAATGGGTGTGTTTGGTAGTATTTTGGAAAAGTAATAGTGCATTGGAGCCTTCTGATATCATGATGTAATCATGTACTTTTTCTCTTGACTTTATGATCTAGGATCTATCTTGAAATTGGTTAAAGGAAGAGAATTTAAATCGTGGAAATTGATAAATAATATAAACCCAACTGCTAATGTTTTGTTTATGAGACCTGTCTCATAAGCCTACACTAGAACACCACAGGCTACACATATATACATGTGATAGTTGAAATGAATTAATATCCTCTGGTTTGGGAATCATTTATAAGAGACTTCCATGATGAACAGAAATAGCTCTAGGTAGCAAACTTTAGGATAGTGTATGAAGATAACCTATAGAGCTGGATCCGGAAATTAATGACAAACATTTGAACTGCAATTTAGTAATAACTTCTAGACTGCTGAGCAAATTGCTGAAGTAATTTTGGAAGGTGAATATTTATTTAGAACAGTTAAAACTCTCCTTCTGTGACAGCAGGATGATGAATGGCAGGCCTGGAAAAATCAGCATTTCTGTGGGAAACCCTGGAAAGCAGAGTTCCAAAGCTGTCATTTATTGAGATTCAAGGTTTTTACAGGGGGAAAAATGACTAATGGAACACTTGTTATTTCGACCTGCCTATTTTATGAACTCTTGTTATATGACTTAGGTGAAGGAAAGCAAATTTAGAAACTTAGATCTGAGAATCTTCGCCCGTGTAATGACTCTTGAAAGGGTTTTGCATTTTTAGTTTGCAGTCACTGAAGGACCTGAGGCATCTGGGAGATTGGGCAAGACTGTGATGCTTCTGGACTTCATTGTGCTTAAGGATCCCTGGGGTAGCTAGCTTAGATGCTCATTCAGTAAATGTTGGGGGTTGTGGGAACATTGAGCTGAAAGGTTCTGGAATTCTCTGGGAGGTGCAGAGACTATTCATATTCCTTCCTTTGGCTTACCTGCCTCTAGCTGTAAATAATAACAAGCACCATGATTGAAAATATTTTTCCTTTTATCATTTAGCTACACTTTCTTTCAATTGAAATTTCTTGTATTAGGCAAGTTTACCACCATTGAATTACCATTTAATTCCTTCAATTTAGATTGTTTTAGTAGTTTGACTAAGTTCCTCTTCAGTTCCTGCTTCATACTACTTAAAACTATTCTGCATTATTGTCTATTTTTATTTTTCCCTTCCCCACCCTGCTTTACTTAGATCTCTGTAATTCTGCATAGCTTCCAGTAGAGGTCATTGCCTTGTTATGCAAAGTTTCTTTTCTTTTTCTTTCTTTCTTTCTTTCTTTCTTTCTTTCTTTCTTTCTTTCTTTCTTTCTTTCTTTCTTTCTTTCTTTCTTTCTTTCTTCTCTTCTCTCTCTTTCTATCTCTTTCTTCTCTCTTTCTTTCTAGGTAGGGGGAGTGCGGGCTTTCTTTCCGGTCTTCTTTCTTCTCTCTTTCTTTCTTACTGTTCTCTCGTTATTTCTTCTCTCTCTCTCGCTCTCTCTCTTGCTCTATTTCCTCCTAGCTCTCTTTCTTTCTTTCGATTAAGAGATAGCTCACACCAGACCATACAGATCTCTTTCCATCCCAAAGCTCAGAGAACCTTGTGGAAGAGGGGGCAGCAAGACTGTAAGAGGGGAGGTCCACCAATGGACAGGAGATGCCATTCAAGTCTGGGCTATGGCAACCAGGATATTGCTGCAATATGATTTGATTTTACCTGACCTGCCCAAAGGCTGACAGGTCAACAAAGCCCCATAGGATTTCAGAGGAGATATCTCCAGACAGTATGAACCTTAGAGGCAAGGAGTTTGACAGATATAACAGAAATCCCATATCAATGGGTGGCCCAAGAAGGGACCCCAAGGTATGCTACAGAGTCCTGAACCCTCACTAGTGTAGACAACTAAAAGGGAACTTCAGAGCCCATATAAACTGATGCTCTGGAAGGCATGTGGGGGGACAGGCAGGAAACACCAAGAGGAGGGGCAGGAGAGAAAGTGGGAGAGAGAGGGGTAAGGGGGCAGTTAGGGGAAGGGAGGGAGGAGAGAGAGGAGGAATGTACTTACCCATTGAGCTTGCATAAATAGGTAAAAAATAAGACGAAATGAGTTAAAAAAGGGAAAAAACCCTCTAAGAAAGAAGTAGGCAAAAAAGAGGGATAGCTCGCTCAGTGGTTGGAATGAAATGACTTTGTCTTACATTTAGGAATTAAGACCAAGGGACCAGTTATCTCTAGGGTGACTGAATTATCCATCATAGCATCTCCATTCCAAAGTTGGATACCCTTCTAGTTATATATTCTTGTGCACATATCAGGCAAATATTTCCTGTCATCTGGATGGAATGAAGAAAATAACTGGGCGAACATGGCCAATGTGATACTGAGATGAAGTGCAGTATGTTGGTTTGCTAGTACACTGTCAGAAAGTGTCACAGATAGGGTGACCTAAGCTCTGGAGCTGAATGATTAAGGTTTGGATCCTTGTGAGGCCCAAAAGAAGTATGTGCTCCAGGCCTCCTTGGTATGTTCTTGCTATCTACTCGGGACATTCATGCATCTTCCCTTTGGATATGGGTTAAATTTCCTTTCCTGATGAAGATGCTAGTCCAATGGATTTTTGGACCCATGCTAATCAAATCATCTTAGTTTAATTATTTTTTTAAAGACCTTACCTCCAAGTACAATTACATATTGTAATTGATACTAAGGGTTGGAGTTCCCACAAATGGACTTTTGAGGGAGCATGACTCAGTTCACACATATGATAAACAAGTTGTCCTACTAGATGAAGACGTCTTTGAGGAATATAGTCATGATTAGAGGAATAATTACATGTACTGCCTACACCTAGAAAAACTAATTTCACCTAAAAATCAACTCGCTTCATTTAAATAATTATTAATTTCTTGCTGGAACTACATATCAAAGGCTGATGTGCATTAAGATGGCTTTGTAGTAGGAAGCAGAATGCAAAGCTTCCAGCATCCTCTTTCAAACTCTATGCATTTTCCTTTAAATTTTCTTCATATACCTTTTCTTTCCATCACAATTTTTCATGATTTGAGATTTGCTGAGTTTTTAAGTTATTTTTTATTCTTTGATACTTTCTTACATAAATAAATTTAAATCATAGCCATAAATAAATTTGTTTCATTCTTCACTATACCACCCTATCCCTGCCTCTTGTCCCACTTTACACTGTCCCCTTTCAAGCCAGTCCTTCTACTTTCACATCTTATCTATGTGTGTGGCCACTGGGTTTCATCTGGGATGTCTGTATTGGCAAGAGCCTGAGTACTTGGGGCATGGATAATTTAACCATGGGCAAATCACTGAGTACACAATCATTTATCTGAGTGTTTTTTAAAAAAATATTTCTTGACCACATGAACTGATGGTAAGTTATTACAATAGAATAGAAAATATGATCAGATATATGTGGACTTGTGCCTTTCAGAACAACTTGGGGAGTGACTTCTTAGGGATTCAGAAGATGTTTCATCTATTGTTCATTTGATATTTATTCACATTCCTGTAATGCTTTGCTTAGCTGCTCATGAATTACTTGAGTACCATCTTTGTGTTTCTCTTAAAGAAGTAAATATCATAGGTAATCAATGGACGTTTTCAGACAAGGAATAAAATAAGATGTTGTGGAACTCTTAATAACATGAAGTTCCCTATAAAATCTGCCCATAGGGATACAATGAAAGCTTTCCTAAGAAGTATGTTTATAGCTCTCATGCCTATATCAAAAAACTGGAAATGTCACAAGTAAATAACTTAGCAATGCAGCTTAAAGCTTTAGAGACACAAGAGCAATCCAATTCCAAATGCAGTAAAAGAGAGGAAATTAGCAAAATTAATGGAGAAATATGGGAAATTGAGATAAGGAAATGATACAAAGAATCAATCAGAGAAAAGCTGGTTCTTTGAAAAAAATCAGTAAGACTGATACACCTCTAGCTAAATTAACCAAAATCAAGAGAGGGAAAACCCCAAATTAACAAAATTAGAGATGAGAATGGAGCTAACATAATTGATACCCAAGAAATTCAGAGAAATATAAGGTCATATTTCAAAAACTTATACTCCATGAAATTTAATAACACAAAAGAAATGGATGAATTTCTGAGTAAACCCAACTTACCTAAATTGAATCAGGAACTTTTGAATTATTTAAGTAGTCCTATAACAAATGAGGAAATTAATGATGTAACCTCAAGTCTTCCCACCAATATATGTCTTGGACCAAGTAGATTCAGCACAGAATTCTACCAGACATTTAAAGAACTAATACCAGTACTCTTTAAACTACTCCATAAAATAACAAAGGAAGGAACACTTCCAAATTCTTTCTATGAAGCTAATATCATCTTAATCCCAAAACCTAATAAAGATTCACTTTAAAAAAGAAAACTATAGGCCAATCTCTTTGATGAACACAGATGTAAAGATTCTCAACAAAATCTTAGCAAATCAAGTTCAAAAACATGTAAAAAAGATCATTCACTGTGATCAAGTAGGTTTAATCCCAGGCACACAAGGTTGGTTCAACATATGAAAATCAATAAATGTAATCCATCATATAAACCAATCCAAAGTCCAAGACCACAGGATACCCTCTATAAATGCAGAAAAAGCTTTTTGACAAGATCCAACATTCTTTTGTGATCAAAACTTTAAAGACAGATGGAATAGAAGGAACTTATATCAACCTAATAAAAGCTGTATATGACAAGCCAACAGCAAGGATTATATTAAACAGGGAAAAACTTGAAGCATTCCCACTTGAATCAGGAACTAGACAAGACAAGGCTGTCCACTCTCATGAATTCTCTTCAATATTGTACTTGAAGTCTTAGCTAGAGCCACAGGACAAGAGCAGGAGATAAAAGGAATTCAAACTGAAAAAGAAGAAGTCAAGATATCTCTGAAGGTGACATGAATTTATACCTGACAGATCCTCAAAACTCTACAGAAAACTCCTGGAACTGATAGATAAGTCAGGGTACAAAGTAAATGTGCAAAAATCAGTGGCCTTCCTATACACAAGGATTTAAAAAGTCCTAAGAGAAAAATGAAATACCTTGGTATAGATCTAACCAAATAGTGAGAGAACTTTATAATGAAAACTTTAAAACCCTAAAGAAATTGCAGAAGACACCAGGAGGTGGAAAGACTTCCCATGCTATATCATAAAAATGACCATTCTACCAAAAGCAATATACAGTATATTATATATACTATATATTATATAATAGTGTATATAGAATACAATGTTATACTAATCAAAATCTCAAAACAATTCTTTAAAGAAATTGACCAAACAATTTCAAATTTCATATAGAAGCACAAAAAGCCCAGGATAGAAAAAAATACTGAGTAGCAAAAACACTGCTGGAGGTATCACCATACCAAACCTTAATCTATGCTATAAATCCATAGTAATAAAAATAGTACTGGTTCCAAAATAGAAGAATAGATCAATGGATAAGGGTTGAAGACCCAGATATAAGCGCATATAATTACAGTCATCTGATTTTTGACACAAAAGCCCAGAAAACTCACTGGAAAATGAACAGCATGTTCAACAAATGGTGGTGGCAAAACTGGATATCCACACGCAGAAGATTGAAATTGGACCTGTATTTGTCACCATGCACCAAAAATAAACTCCAAATGGATCAAGGACCTTAATATTAGGCCAGAGATTATAAAAACCTTAGTAGAAACAGTAGGGAATTACCTCAAGTTGATTGGGCTAGGCCAACAGTTCCTAAACAGAAACCCAATAGCACATCACTAAAACCAACACTTAACAAATGGGATCTTATGAAATTAAAAAGCTTCTGTTCTTCTTGGGCAATTGTAAAGTGACCAAATGGCAACTTACAGAATGGGAGAAAATCTTCACTAACCACACATTAGACAGAGCTCTGTTATTCAAAGTGCACAGAGAACTTAAAAAAATGAAACACCAAGGAGATAAATAGCTCCATTAGAAAATGGGCCTGGGAACTCAAAAGAAACTTTTACAGAGATGAAATTTTAATGTCTACTAAATATCTTAAAAAATGCTCCACATCCCTAGATATCAGGCAAGTGCAAATCAAACTACATCATCTTACCCCACTTGGATGGCGAAAATCCACAATATAAACAACACCAAATTCTGGAGAGGAAATGCCACATGACCCTACTATACCACTGCTGGGAATAATCCCCCATAATGCAGAAATTCACTACAGTGGCACGAGCACAACCATGTTCATTGCAGCACTATTTACAATAGCAAACTCATGGAATCACCCAAATGCTCAAAAATTAATGAATGGATAATGAAAATGTGTTATATTTATACAAGGGAATGTTACTTAGCCATCAAAAAAGATGAATTAGTGAAATTTGCTGGGAAATGGAAGGAATTAGAAGAAATTACATTGAGTGAAGTATCCCAGACATGAAAGTTAGGTGCCATATGCACTCCCTAACAATTGGATTCTAATTACTAACCCACCTAATGACATGCTCAAAGGTAAATCTCTGTAATACTCACTATAATCATGAAGGATTATTAACAGGAGAAAAGGGAAAAGAAAATCTCAAAAAAAGTGACAAAAGAACACACTTCAATAGAGAAATTAGGCCATGATCATGTATTGTATGTAAGTAGTGAGGCATCTGATGCAGCTCACTGTCCCTTCTTGGTCTCTTGGGACTGAACAGGCTTTGATCTCCCCAGTCAGGGAAGATAATAGGGACTGGTAGTTAGATGGTAACCAACCGGCCAATGCGAGACTGACCCCTCTCACTGCTGTGTCCTATTCCTATTCTTCAATATACCTTTGAGTCTCTTCTTACATTAAGATATTCATTTAAAGTCTTTTTTATTTGGTTAGGAGATGACCTCAACAACTAATCAGGATGCAGCCAAGGGCAGGGAAGGAACAGCAAAACTGAAAACAATAACAAACCTTAATTCAGAACACCAAAAACCCTACAATATTCACCTAGAACAAGACCAGGCAAATCTCTCCCCATCCTAAAGTTCAGGGAACCTTGCAGAAGAGGGGGCAAGATTGTAAAAACCTAAAGATGGGAAGGATCAACGATTTGCAAGGTACTCCAAGCAGCTCAGGGCTGTAGCAGCCAGGATGTAGCCACAATGTGATTGGACCTTTCCTGATCTGCACAATTACTGACATGTCAACAACACTGTAACGTGTAGCACAGATCATAAGAGAGAAGACTTCGGGCAGTAGAATCATTAGAGGCAAGGGATTAAACAGTCATAATATAGTTCCCACTATAGTGGGCAGCTCAAGAAGGGGATCCAAGCTGTTTCACTGAGTCCTGAACCCTCACTATTATAGCCGATTTAGAGGGAAATTGAGTGCCCACATAAACAAATGCTCTGGAGGATGGGAGGGGAAAGCAGGAAGTGACAAGAGAGGAGGGAAGGAAAAGGGGTAAAGGGAAGGGGGAAAAGAGGGAAGGGGGGAGGCTGGAATTGGGGACAATGGGAGGGGGAGGGAGGGGGAGGAAGAAGAAGGGGGGTATCTATTGAGTTTATATAACTAGGCAAAAATATTTAATAAGAAATTTAAAAAATATGCCCATGGCATATAGATGGTATATAGATGGTAACCATCCTGCAAATGGGAGAATGACCCCCCTCATTGCAGTCTCCTACTCCTATTCTGCCTTTGAATCTGCTCTTATAGTAAGACTCCATTTAAACAGTTTTTTTTTTTATCTCTGGCTAGGAGGTGAACTCCAATACCAATCAGGATGGAGCCATGGGCAGTGCAGGGACGGCAAAACTGAAAACAACAATCAACCATAATTTCAGAACATCAGAGACCCTACATTAATCACCTGGAACGAGACCAGCCAGATCTCTCCCCATCCTAAAGCTCAGGAAAATTTGCAGAAGAAGGAGGTAGTAAACATACCTGTCCTAACCTGAAAACCTGGAGGATTCTCAGGAGACCAACAAAAGGATCTGCTGCACCGCATGGAACTGAAATAATTTAGAAATGTACAGAATTGTTTATGTGCCTAAATTCTAGAATCAACAAGTAAACAATTGAGGTTTCAAATTTACATTTTACTTCCTTTTCTCTGTAAAAATAGCTTATATCTTAGTCTGCCTTGACTATCATAATTATCTTGGCTTGCTTTTAGATATATTTTTTAGGGTGTTTCAACTGAATTTTTCCCCAATTGTTCTAGCTTATTTCATTCTATGTCTTTTGACGTTAGAATGGGTATTTTTTTTCACAGTGGAACCTTTTTAATTATGAAATTCTAAATTTGCTTAGGACCAATATTAAATGCAGACTTCATTAGTTTACACATAGAAGGTTTTCTAATACTAGGAACTTATTTTTTTAGCATTTTTTATTATTATTTCCGCTCATACGAACTTAGCAGGTACACCAGTTCCCTCCCTCCCTCCTCCTCACCCCGATCTCCCTGCTTCCCCGCCCCTCACCCCTTCCTCCCTCTCCCCCAGGGCCTACCCCCCAATCCCCAGATAATCCTTTAATGTGCATGCCAGACTCTCCTCTGGGCCCTCTGCTACAAGGACCAGTGGCATTTCCCTGAACCCTTTCCCGTGTTCCCCTTAAGCATAGGAACACTACTGTGGATGTTAATCCCTTGCCTCCAAGGATCTTGGTGCCTTTAGCAAATCTTAGACTTTATGGGGTCAATAGTGTGTTGGACATTGTGCAGGGCATGCAAAGTCCAATTATGATTGCTTTGGCCCTAATTTGTGTGGAGTATCTCGCATATCATTGCTCCTTCCATCCTTGTGCTCTTATAATCTTACCACCCCCTCTTCTGCAAATTTCCCTGAGCTTCAAGATGGGGAGAGATTAGGCTAGCCTAGTTCTAGGTGATTGATATAGAGTCTCTGAAGTTCTGGATCATGGTTTGTTGATTTTCTTTTGCAGTTTTGCTGCTCCTGCAATGCCCTTCACTCCATCCTGATGGACATTTTATGTCACCTCCTGGCCAGAGATAAAAAGCTGTTAAACTAGAGTCTTGTTATAAGAACACATTCAAAGGTAGATGTAATAAAAGTAGGAAACCACAGTGAGGTAGAGAGGGATCAATTACCCATTTGCAAAATGGTTACTTTTTATCTGCCAGACTATATGCCCTCCCCTTCTGGTGAGATCATACCCCCAAGTTGTAAATGATCAGGAAGGAAAGTCTGTGAACTTAACCAGATGTCTCATTACTTACTTGCAGTCCTTGATGGAGGCCTATTTTCTCTGCTGTAACATGGTCCCCTCTCTCCTTTTTTCTGGTGTGGCCCTCCTATCCCATCCCTCCTGTTCATAATCCTTGCAATTACTGTAGGTATAACATAGATTTATCTTTGAGTGTCCCGAGATGGGCAGGGTGCATTTGGTACTAGAAGCCACCTATTAGGGAGTACATATGGTGCTTAATTTTCTGGGTCTGGGATACTTCACTTAATATAATTGTTTCTAATGACCTCCATTTCCTGGCAAATTCCAGTAATTCATCATTTTTGATGACTGCGTAGTACTCCATTGTATAGATGTACCACCTTTTCCTTATCCACTCATCAACTGTTGGACATTTGGGTTGATTCCATGACTTTGCTATTGTAAACAGTGCTGCTATGACATGGTTGTGCTTGTGCTATCTAGGTGAATTTTTGCTGTATGGGGGGTTATTCCCAGAAGTGGAATAGCAGGGTCATATGGCATTTCAATCTTTAATTTCTTTAAGAATCTCCAGAAGGCTTGCCAGAGTGGCTGTATAAGCCTGCACTCCCACCAGCAATGTAGGAGAGTTCTCCTCTCTCCACATCCTCTCCAGCATTTGTTCTTGTTTGTATTGTGGATTTTTGCCATCCTGACCGGGGTGAAATGATATCTCAGGGAAGTTTTGATTTGCATTTCCCTGATGGCTAAGGAAGTGGAGCATTTTTTCAGATATTTGTTAGACATTTTAATTTCATCCCTGGTAAAGTTTCTTTTCAGTTCCAGGGCCCATTTTCTTTCTTTCTTTCTTTCTTTCTTTCTTTCTTTCTTTCTTTCTTTCTTTCTTTCTTTCTTTCTTTCTTTCTTTCTTTCTTTCTTTCTTTCTCTCTCTCTCTCTCTCTCTCTCTCTCTCTCTCTCTCTCTTTCTTTCTTTCTTTCTTTCTTTCTTATTTCAGCTCATACAAACTTATTAGGTACACCAGTTCCCTCCCTCCCTCCTCCTCCCTCCGTATCCCCTGCTCCCCCTCCCCACCCCTCTCCCTCCCCATCCCCCAGTGCCTCCCACCCCAATTCCCAGAGAGTCCTTTCTTGTGCATGACTGATTTTCCTCTGCCAGGGCCCATTTTTTAATTGGGCCATTAGTTTCCTTGGTGTTTAGTTTTCTAAGTTCTTTGTGCACTCTGGACAGTAGAGCTCTATCAGATATGTGGTTACTGAAAATTTTCTCCCATTCTGTGGGTTGCCTTTGAGCTCGTGTTACAATCTCTTTATCTGAACAGAAGCTCTTTAATTTCACAAGATCCCAACTGTTGAGAGTTGGTAGCAGTGACTGTGCCATTGGATGTCTGTTTAGGAAATGTTGGCCTAGCACAATCAGCTTAAGGGAGTTCTAAACCCTTTCAACTATGGTTTTTATAGTCTCTAGCCTTATATTGAGATCCTTGATCCATTTGGAATTAAGTCTTGCACATGGTGACAAGTACGGGTCCAGTTTTAATCTTCTGCATGTGGAGATCCAGTTTTGCCAGCACCATTTGTTGAAGATACTGTTCTTTTTTCCATTGGATTTTTTGGGCCCCTTTGTCAAAGACCAAATGACTGTAATTTGTGGGCTTATATCTGGGTTTTCAACCCTTATCCATTGATCTGTGTGTCTATTTTGGAGCCAGTACCAGGATGTTTTTATAACTATGGATTTGTAGTATAGACTAAGGTTCGGTATGGTAGTACCTCCAGCAGTGTTTTTGTTACTCAGGATTGTCTTTGCTATCCTGGGTCTTTTGTGCCTTCATATGAATTTTGAGATTGTTTGGTCAACTTCTTTAAAGAATTGCTTTGGGATTTTAATTGGTATAGCATTGAATTTGTATATTGCCTTTGGTAGGATGGTCATTTTTACGATGTTGGTTCTACCAATCCAGGAACATGGGAGGTCTTTCCACCTTCTGGTGTCTTCTGAAATTTCTTTCTTTAGGGTTTTAAAGTTTTCATTGTAAAGGTCTTTTACCTCCTTGTTTAGGTTTATACCAAGGTATTTCATTTTTTTAGGGGCTATAGTAAATGGGATTGTTTCTCTCAGGGCTTTTTCACTTCTTTCATTCTGGGCATATAGGAAGGCCACTGATATTTGTACATTTATTTTGTATCCTGCCATCCTGCTGAACTTCTGTATTAGTTCCAGGAGCTTCCTGGTGGAGTTTGTGGGATCACTCAGATATAAGATCATGTCATCTGTAAATAGGGATAGCTTGTCTTCTTCCTTGCTGATTTGAATCCCTTTTATGCCCCTTTCTTGTCTTATGGCTTCAGCTAAGACTTCAAGTACAATATTGAATAGATGTGGTGAGAGTGGACAGCCTTGTCTAGTTCCTGATTGAAGTGGGATTGCTTCCAGTTTTTCCCCATTGAGTATAATAATCCTTGCTGTAGGCTTGTTGTATACAGCTTTTATTATATTGATAAAGGTTTCTTCCATTCCTACTGTCTCTAGTGTTTTGATCATAAAAGATTGCTGGATCTTGTCAAAAGCTTTTTCTGCATGTATTGAGAGTATCATGTGGTCTTGGGCTTTGGACTGGTTTATATGATGAATTACATTTAGTGATTTGCGTATGTTGAACCAACCTTGTGTGCCGGGGGTAAACCTACTTTATCTCCGTGAATGATATTTTTGATATGTTTTTGAATCCGATTTGCTAAAACTTTGTTGAGAATCTTTGCATCTGTGTTCATCAGAGAGATTGGCCTATAGTTTTTTTTAAGTGAATCTTTATTAGGTTTTGGGATTAAAATAATATTAGCTTCATAGAAGGAATTTGGTAGTGTTCCTTCCTTTGCTATTTGATGGAACATTTTAAAGAGTATTGGTGTTATTAACTCCTTAAGTGTCTGGTAGTACTCTGTGCTGAATCCATGTGGTTCAGGACATTTTTTGATAGGAAGATTTGAGATTACTTCCTCAATTTCCTCATATGTTATAGGGCTATTTAAATAATTCACAACTTCCTGATTCAATTTAGGTAAGTTGTG
The DNA here is from genome assembly GCA_023101885.1 of Typhlomys cinereus. NCBI lineage: Eukaryota > Metazoa > Chordata > Mammalia > Rodentia > Platacanthomyidae > Typhlomys > Typhlomys cinereus. The sequence continues at coordinate 9,225,135 of JALPQD010000042.1, read as the reverse complement.
TTTATTTAGAAATTCATCCATCTCTTTTGTGTTATCAAAGTTCACGGAGTATAAGTTTTTGAAATATGATGTTATAATTCTCTGGATTTCTTGAGTATCAGTAGTGATAACTCCATTTTCATTTCTAATTCTGTTGATTTGGGTTTTCTCTCTCTTGCTTTTGGTTAATTTAGGTAGGGGTGTATCAATCTTATTGATTTTTTTGAGAGAACCAGCTTTTTTTTTGTTTTTTTTTTTCATTTTTTATTATTATTTCTGCTCATACAAACTTAATATGTACACCGGTTCCCTCCCTCCCTCTTCTTCCCCCTGTCCCCCTGCTCCCCCTCCCTCCACCCCTCCTTTCCTATCCCCCAGTGCTTCCCCTCCCAATCCCGGGAGAATCCTTTAATGTGCATGCCAGACTCTTCTCTGGGCCCTTTTCTCTGATGACGTAGAAGGACCCAGTGACTTTTCCCTGAACCCTTTCCTGTATTCCCCTTAAGCATAGGAACACTACTATGGCTGTCAATTCCTTGCCTCCAAGGATCTTGGTGCCTTTAGCAAATGTTAGACTTTATGGGGTCAATAGTGTGTGGGACATTGTGCAGGGCATGCAAAGACCTATTATGATTGCTTCGGCCCTAACTTGTGTGGAGTATCTCACATATCATTGCTCCTCCCATCCTTGTGCTCTTACAATCTCACCACCCCCTCTTCCGCAAATTTCCCGGAGCTTCAGGATGGGGAGAGATTAGGCTGGCCTAGTCTTAGGTGGTTGATATAGAGTCTCTGAAGTTCTGGATTATGAGATCCAGCTTTTTGACTGGTTGATTTTCTCTATCGTTTTCCTAATCTCGATTTCAGATATTTCTCCCCTTATTTTGCTAATCTCCTCTTTTCTACTATTTTTGGGATCAGATTGCTATAGTTTCTGTAAACCTTTAAGCTGCATTGTACTTGGAACTTATTAAAGGTGTTATGTTTTAAATCTTATTGTGGAATTTTATTATTACACTCTCTTTTGTATATTCTGATAGTAACATTAAAAAATTCAATTGATTTAGAGGTTGAAGAGTATTTCATTTTTTTTCCACAATAAATATTTTACTACCCTCTCAGTCAAGAACACAAATATTGTAACATCCTGTTTGGTCTTAGCCACTTGAGGAAACTACTATTTGACTGAACAGTGAAGTGCTTAAATTAGTCTACAAGGCCTTTGTTCTCTGCTTTTCAAGACCTAATTCTTTTCAGAACAGTTGTCACACCTTGAACGAAAACTGATTTAAAGAGCATTTGGGGCCTCCAGCACTGCCTTGCAATGTGGCTGGCTCACCCCCCTCCCACTTCCTCTCATTGAGGTAAATGAGCTTATTTGCCTTTTCCTGGATACTTTTCATCTGAGTATGCTTGGTTTTGAGGTACTATGATGAAGTAAATAGTATGCCTATGAGAATCTTTTATAGCCTTCTCAAAAGTCCCTGTCATAGTGAGGCATAGGTGTCAACATGATAGTTGAAGGTTTGAACTTTGGGCATATTTGTGGAGAATTAGTTGTTGGGTTAATCCCAGGGCAAACTTGCAAGAGATTGTCTGGCTGATGGGGAAGGTCCAGTCCATAGTGGGTGGGATTAAGCCCTGGAATAAAATATAGAGAGCTGGTTAAGAAAGTTGACATCCTTGTGTATGCTTGGCTAGACCTGCTGATCTGGCAAGTAAGGATTGTCTCTCTCTCTCTCTCAACTATTATGTAAAGATGTTATGGACCGTTCCTTTGGCTCTGGTGTTGGCTCATGCTCTCCCATTAAGCTGGACTACAGACTGTAACCAGTATCAATAAGAGAAAATAAACCCCTTGTTCCCTTAAACCATCTGATGGTCATTATCAGCAACCATGTAGGCAAAGTAAAACATTCCCAAATAAAAAATGTTGTGAACAGCTATTGAAAATCCCATCAATAGTATGATAAGTCTAGACACAGAATAAGCTAAAGCAAAGATATCAGATTATTCCCACATTTCACACCATGTTCAATATTTTTGCAAATTGACTATCTTGTGGACTCTTCAGATCTAAAGTTATTATGAGTTTGATTTGGAAACCTCATTGAGGTACTGTCATCAGAAAAGATTAATGCCTTCATAGATTCTTTCCTTGCATAGTATGTATTAAGCTCATTATATAATTCCTGCAGTTATTGTTGTTCTTGTCTTTAACAGAGACAAAAGGTTTGGATGAAAGACTCTGTGTAGGAGCTACTCATGAGGTTTATTTGTCAGTTTAACCCAAATTGCCTTTCTATCCCCTGGAAGAACACATCCTCTGTTTCCTTTAATCTCTTTTACAGGAGATGACAGTATATATTAATGGAGGGCAAAAATAAATCATGGAGTTTAAATGTTAATGATCATCTAGTAATAAGATGTGATAGGATTATATTAGAATTGCAGAATTGTGCTATTTATTAAGAGTGGCATGCTATCAAATTATAAGCCTCAGAGGACATAGGGATAATTATAGTCATCTAGAAATGCAAAAAATTAAAATCTTTTTCAAAGTCTATTTTATTATTTTGCTGTAAGTTATAACCAAATAAGGTGAACTCCAAAATGTTTGTTATACAAAAAGGCAAATTTTATTAGCATTTAAATGAGACCCTATCTTCTAATACTTTTGATAATTTTTTAGAGGAATTTCATTTTTGATGTCTTATTATGCATAAAATGCTGAGGGTTGATTGATAACACAGGAATTAATATGCTTTTAAAATGTTATTTGGCATACAAGATTATTAGTTTCAATTATATTACATTCTCTAATAGCTCATTGCAAAATATGTTGTGAAATATGTTAGCTAAACATATTTGTTTTGTAAGACCTTGAAAGAAACAATCCTAGTGCCTGTGACTAGTAAGCTGAATACAGAAGCTCAAAAGTTGGTGTTTAAATCTTACCTGAACTCTTTAACTGACTACCTATAGAACTTTCTTAACAAATGTAACCAGCCATTTCATCAGTCACAGCAAGTAACTTGTCTGGATATACATTCGTCTTTCCAAATGACCTTGGTTTTCCATTGTCTCCAGTCTTACACAGTCTCTTTTATTTGAGTATTTTTAATTTTCTTTCTTGGCTTCCTTATCAGAATGTCTAATTTTAGATACCATATAATCACTCTTCTCTGCTAAGAAAAAATGCTTGAAAGATGTTCTAATCTAATTAGTCTAATTTATTTGTAATCTCTTAACTCATTGCATCTTGGCATCAGTCCAAGCATTTTACTAAAATCATTCTTAATTACTAAATACACAGTCATTTGTTTTTCTGTCACCATCTTTGTAAGCATATGAATGTTATACAATGGATATCTCTGTTTTTGATGAGTTGTCCTTGGCCTTTGTTCTGTCACACTCTTTATTAGGGATACGTTATTACTCAGTATAGATTGTAGGACAACATTTCATCAGTTTTTGTTAGAAATCTGGGACAAGAAGAGAAATGACAACATTATATCTAGTTATCCAAATATGTATGCATGTCTGTCTGGTTTTACAATTATTATGTTATTAGCACAACATTTTTTCTCAACTGTTATGCATGGAATTATATAGACATTCTGAGTGCATATGTAAATCTAAGTAGTATTATACCACTCCGACTTATATCGTACAGAGTTTTGTAATGCAATCTTTGGTTCCTTCTCTTGGATAAAATATCATATTCTTTAAATTAAAGATAGCAAGGCACATAATGCTTTTTTAAATTTTTAAATTTTATTTTTTCACCCACTCATACAAACTTAATAGGTACCACAGTCCCCTCCCTCCCTCCACCCTTTCCCAGTCCCCCTTGCTCCCTTCCCCCTTTTCCCCTTCCTTTCACCCTCCTCCTTCCCTTTCTCCCAATGCCCCCTCTTATCCCCTGCCCAATCTCTGGAGCATCTTTTAATGTGAATGTCAAACTTCTCTCTGCGTCCTCCACTCTAATGAGGTGTATGGACTCAGTAGCATTGCCTAGAGGCCTTTCTTGTGCTCCCCTTTAGTATGGGAACACTATTGGACAGTTAATCCCTTGCCTTTAAGGATCCTAGTGCCTGTGATCCATGCTAGACTTTGGGGGGTCATTGATATGTCAGTCATCTCAGGTCATGCAAAGTCCTATATGGTTACTTCGGCCCTAACTTAAAGAAACACAATGCTTGAATGTTGGCCTTAAAAATGAAGTACTTTCCCAGATCTACAACTACTTGTTGGAGGAGGATTCTGAAGAGCTTTTCCAAACACTGTGTAAGTTCCTTAATTCATCTTGTGTGTGTGTGTGTGTTTATGTATGTGTGTGAAAGAGAGAAAGAAAAAGGGATTTATCAGTTGTTTTTGTCTATTATGAGACTATAATTATAATTATTCAACACTGATAAAACATAGCGATCATATTTCAGTGTGCTGACGGGAAGCAACAATTACAGGTTGAGATGTTTTCTAGTTTGCAGAAACTATAGATCAGGCTGAGTAGATGGCTCAGTGGTCAAAGACTTGGCTTCACAAAACCTGCAGATTGACTTTCATTATATAATCAGAGAAGAATGGGTTGAAAGTGCTCTTAAGAGACCCTGTAAGAACCCCAAGGACAGATCACATTTTAAAAACTAGGTATTGATTTATGCAAGTTCTCTGAGGTTGGGTAGTCTGGCCCTGCTTCCTCTTGCAGTTTGCCTTTTGCTTGTTCTTCTTCCATGATGATGGTGGTGACCTGAGCTGTTTCCAGCTTCTGCTGCCTACCATGCCTTTCCTGGCATAATGAACTATATCTTCCTTCCAGAACCACAAACCAAATAAATCTCCCTTTCTTCCCTTAAGCTTGTTGTATCAATTTTGTCTCACAGCAGGAGAAAGAAAAGTAGCTAAAACACCATGGATCTTCATGGAAAGAGCTTCTTGGAGGACCCTTGTGACGATGCTTCCCATATAGGAAATCTCCTCTCTGCTCTTGTAGATGCGACTAACATCTCAGGAAGAACTGAAACACTGAGAGAGAAAACAAAAGAACCTGGGAAGGAAAAAAATGCATGAAAGAGAACCTAAAGTACCCTCTAAGAAAAGTAACTTTAGCATAGGTAACCCTAGTTAGACCTGAGGGGGAGAATAAACAGATTTGAAGAAATGAGACATGATATCAAATGTTAATACCAAACATACTAATGCAGTGAAACAAGTCTTTACAAGTGACAGTGACAGAAAAGCAGTGGGATCTAACCAAAGAGTCTCCTGCCTAATCGGAAAGGGGTTCTATCAGAGCATAACTCAAGTCAATGATTGGAAAAATAACTGAATTATTTAATTCACAGACTATTGAGACTCATCAATGAGCTGGTTTCAAACATATTGACTTTTCTTAAAATTCTGTGAATGCTTATTGTTGAAAATAGCCCCACCTACATAGCATAATTCTCCCCTAAATTTTTAGGTAACCTATAGACCTTCAGCAATGTCCATTCTAAAATGCTTAAGAATGATGAATTAATGGGAATCCTAGCTTCTGAGAAAACAAACTAGTAGTCAGGGTTTCAAAACCACTAGAGAATTCAACAATTAACACACAAATACTGCCTAACAATGCCTGTATCCTTCAGAAAGAGAGGAATTGAGTCTTTTTATTTTTAGAGCATTAAACTGTTTAGCTTATCCTAAATGACATAACCATTGGTATATGATTCAAGTCCCAGAAAGCGCCAGGCACATGCTATCAAAAACAACTCAGATGAAACTCAGTGGGCCATGATGTGATAAAAACAAGAAAATAAGAGGGAGACTGGCAGGCAAGAAGAAAGGTTGAATGGGAAGAAGAGAGGAGATGAACTGGGGATTAAAGTATAAAAATATCATATGTTCACTATATTCTTTATGAGATACTGAAAATAATACTTAAAAAACTTAGCAAAATGTTTAGCTTGCCTTCATTTAAAGAGCATCTGACATCTTTGTGACTCTGCTGTTCTGAAGGCAGAAAGGGGGTACCTATCATTTGTATCAGTGATACTATCTCTATCCAGTCTAAAAGTCTTCTGAGATGGCATGTAACTGAGCTTCTGTTGAATGCTGGATGTTGGAGTCTCTTCTGCTGATGCTCTTAGAAGTTGGTGTCCCTTTTATGTGGTTACTGAATTTTTTTGAGGTTATCTTGCCCGTGGTTTTATTCAACTGAATTGCCTTTCGGACATACAGAAGCTGATAATCTGGAGTGACTGGGTCTTCTTTTGATGGGAATCTTCTACAGAAATTTGGTTACTCTTGTTCTTGCAGGTAGAATTCCTTCCTTTTGTACTAGCCAAAGTGAAAAAATGTAGTGGATTTATATCTGTCTAGGATTGGATTTCCTGTATATCTATGTATGGGCAACAACAGGTCCTTTCCAAGTACAAATTATATTCATGATTTGCACTCTAAAAACTAGAAAGTATTGGGAGATTGTCTTCAGAATTTTGAGGGAAGTCTGAAGCTTGTTAATATCATGACAATGTCATTTTCTTTGCTCTGATAAGTGTGCATTGGTGCTATAAGGTGATACTAATGGGAACGTGTATTAGGGAATGCAAGAACTCTCTAGCTAATAAATTGAAATCTAAGAGTACTGTAGAGTCAAAGCTTTGCTTAAAACATTGGGAAAAGTAAAGTCCTTTTTAACCAGTGTTTCAAAGTTAGTCAAACTATCAAATAAGTACAGATGCAAAATGAATAAATGTGTAGGGATGCACTAATATATTGAAAAAAATATTTGCTGAGCACCACTAATTGCCAGGCAGTGTTCTACCACTGACACATTGGTAGACTGACCCAGAAAAAGTCCTCTTGACTCATAGAGCTCAAACTCTGCTAAAGGAACTACAAAACAAAAAGAAAATTACGTAGCATGGCAGATGCTGCTATGGAGAAAACAAAGCATGCTGGAGACTATGGGAATAGTGAGGGATTATAGTTGATATAGACAAGATTATACAGGCTTCATGAAGTTAACATTTCATAACCATATGAAAGAGACCAGTAGTTGCCTCTTTAGCTATATTGGGAAGAATTCCTGGGTTTCAACAACAACAGGAAACAGTAAGTACAGGGCACTCTGGTAGCATTGTGTCTGAGGTATTGAAGGTGGAGTAGAGAAGACAACTAATCTGAAAACAAGGGAGAAAAATAACATGACAAGCCACAATGATGGACCACAGATTTGAAAACTATGTATATGATGAAGGACTGATTTTTATTCAGATCGTGCAAAGAACTCTAAATTTTCCAACAATAAGAAAGTAAACTACCCCCCAAACATCACCATCTTGAACCAAAGGGAACAGATACAGGTGAGATGTTAGAAGATATAGCAGTTCTGCTGCTACAAGACACCACTCAGATTCAAACAATTTAAGGGAAACAAAGGACATTTGTTAGGCTTATGGTTCCAGAGGGGAGATATAGTACATTATGGCTGAAAAGACATGGGTGCTGGTAGAAGCTGGAGGAGACTTAGGTCACATCCATCCTGGATATGAGAGAACAAACTGCAAACTGCAAGAGCAGAATGCCAGCAGAAACCAACCTCCAGGCCCACCCCTTATGACATGCCTTCCTCTAGCAAGGTTCCACCTCTCAAAGGTGTCATGACCTTCCAAAACACCAGCAGCAACTAAGGATTCAGACACACGAACACATCTTCCCTCTGTGGGGAACAACTCACATTCAAACCATGTTGAGGGTTGGCATACTTGTGGGATGCTACAGGTAGTCTGATGAACTGTTTGGCTGAAAATGTCTTTTCTTGTAAGAAAAAGGAAGAATGCCTCTGAGAATGGTTGAGATGATTAACACTGATGATCTGCTGGGTCCTAGGGGGTGTGAAGCATTGTGCTACTAAGAATTACTTTCATGTTTTGAAACCTAATGGAATTTACCTTATTGAGTTTAGACATGCTTGGAAACATGAATCCTTAATTCCTTGTCATGTCTCCCTTTTGGGAGGGAAATGAGTGGCTTATGTCTGTACTACCACCATACTTTTGAGGCAGAAAACCATTCTCTAAATCTATAGTTGAAGAATACTTTCTGAATTTTTGGACTATAGCCAGAGTCTCACCATACTTGACTTAGATCATTTATTATTATTTATAAGGGGAAGGTTGGGGCTTATTGACATAAGAAATTTAGGACTTAGATTTGATACTGGGATGGAAATAATGCATTTTGCATTTTGGAAGGGCATGAATTTGGAGGGGGCAGAAGGCAGGATATAATGAATTGAACTCTGCCCTCTCCCATGAATATAACCTTACCCATTATGCTACTCATAAATATAACCTTACCTGGAAAGAGTCTAGGGCACGAAATCAGGATAAAATTATACTGGATTATGCAGTATCTAGTGTCTTTATAAAGCGAAATTTGAGGAAACAAAGACATAAAGGAAGCCCAACTAAGAAGTATTTGTGAAAACAGGAGAGATTTGAGTGAGGCTAACAAGGCAATTTAGAGAAAGCATTTTCAAAAGCTTCAGATGCTAGGAGAGATGAAGAGGAAATTTCTTCTAGAGCCATGGCATACGGACTGGCCTCCATTTTTTGGTTTTAGAATTTTAGACTTTAGAACTGTTATAGAAGAAATTTCTATTGTCTCAAGCCACTTGACCAAAGCTAATTTATTATGGAAGCTCTATTGGACTAGTACAATATAGGATTATAGTCATGAAAAAATTTAGAAAATTTTAACTTCCACCTAGTGATCGAAATTAGATCAGTAGCTTGCTGGGAATTTGCAGATGGTGATGGGGACAGAAGGAAGGAAGAAAGAATTACAAAGTGAAATGAAACAATTTTTGAAGTGAGCTTTTAGGAGTTGAAACTTAGCAAAGTGTATAACTTTCAATATGCATGAATTATTATGTCAATGTTATCTTAAAAGTATATCATTTCAAGAGAGTATTGAAGTTAGAATGGAATTAAGGGAGGGCTGCTGAAATAACTTTAAAAACCTATCTTCCTTTTTTTCAAAGTCACTTGCATGTTTTTGAGATGTAGAAAGAGAAAACATCATGCATCATTAAATTCTTTGAAATTAGCTCCTAAGTAGATTTAAATGGCTAGGCTTTAGTCTCCCATGGACACTTTAGCCATTGTCCACTTTGACACCTCTATTCTAACATTTTGTTTTAGGTTAAGTTCTAATCTCCTTCAATCAAGGTAATTGGGACTCCATTTGAAAGTTATTTTTTTTAATTTTCTCTGAGAAACATTTCTCTGAGAAACACTGTGCCAGTTATACACTTAGTAAACATTTTGTCTTAACTAGTATTTCCTCAGTCATAGCTGCTTTACTCATAGAGCAACAGATTAGCAATTAGTTTTCCATCAAGGCAAGGTTGGAGACAGTTAAACAAAATTTCATTTTTGATGTAGGTGGTACAATGATTTTAGAGACAGTGAATTGTTCAATTTATGATTGGTGAAAAAGATGCTAAAAAGAGAATTAACATTTTGTAGTCTTTCATGTTGTTGAACAATTTATTCTTCAAAAACAGAAGTCTTAGCTGGTTGTTTGCTTCTGATTTCTCTCTCTCTCTCTCTCTTTCTCTCTCTCTCTCTCACTTTTTCTCTCCGTGTGTGTGTGTGTGTGTGTGTGTGTGTGTGTGTGTGTGTGCGTGTGTGTGTGTGTTCCTCTTTGTTTCATTGTTACCTTTTCTTTTTGTCATGTTTTATGTGAGAGAAAGGGGGCATACATGGAATGTTATGGTATGATATAAGTGGAGACCAGAAGATAATTTTCAGAAGGTATTTTTCTCCTTCTAGCACGTGAGCTTCTGAGGATTGAAATAGGTCTCCAGGTCTATGAGCAGATGATTTATCCGAAGAGCTATATTGCTGACTCCTGTTAGTTCTCTTTTAAAAATGCTTCTTTGCTTTCATTTGAGATGGTCTCATATAAATGTGTGGCTTCAAGTAGCACACATACCTTTCTTCCTGAACTTCGCATTGATATGCCCAGCTGCACGTCACGTGTGCTTGGAGTCAGATGCCCTTGATGACCTTCAATAAAACTAAGTATCTTTGATCCTGCTGTGCTTCCTCTCCTTGGCAAATATTTTAACATTAATACTTCAACATTTTCCTGATTTTGAAGTATTTCACTTCACTTTATGTTGATTATACAGGTTTCAGCTTTAATGTAATTTTCCTCCAGTGTATTTCAAGGAAATGTCTTTTCAAATTGGCCATAAAAATCTTGTTAATTTAGTCAGATATTAGAGCAGATACACTTGCTTATTTCCTGGCTTCATTTGGAATAAAGTTTCTATACTTTAATGTGGTATTTGTCTTTGCTGGATGCACATAAAGTTGGGTCAAGTTTCCTTTATTTAAAATTTGTAATAAGTAACTCACACTGGTAATAGTGAGTTTTATTTTGTTTTATAAATGAGAGCAAAAGACATACGGAGAGAGACAGAGAGAGACAAAGAGAAAGACAGAGAGAGAGAGAGAGAGAGAGAGAGAAGCTCCCATACGTACCATGGTGCATGAGTGAAGGATGGAGATTGGAGGACAAGTTTCAGAAGTCTTTTCTTAACTTCCTTCATATGTGTTTTCTGGGATCAAACTTAGATGGACAAGTTTGTGAGTGGATGCCTTATCCAGCATTGTTGGCTCAAGTTTTCTAATCCTATCTTCTGTGTCTTTTTATTAGTGCACTGAGGTTATTAAAATTCAGTGTTATTATTGAAATATGAGTATCTTTTACTGTTTATTTGTGGGGTTTTGCCCTTTTTTTTTTTACTTCTTTTGATTACTTATCCTAGTATTACTTATTTTTCCATTGTGTCTTCTTGGATTTATTTATCTTTCTCTTCAATCTGAATTTTTCCCAGTAGTATTCTCCACAAAGTTGGACGGTGGTCATGTATTTCTTTATTTTTAATCTTCATCATAGAAGGTTTTTACACCTCTTTTGATTTTTATGAGTAATTTTATGCAAACAGTGTTCTGGGTTGTCAGTTGTTTCCTTTTCTTCTTTATTCTTGAAACTTTCATATACAAATAGTTAATTTATGTGCTTCCTTCCTTTTATCCACCTTGTCCCTTATCCACCTCATCCCTTCCTTTCCCCTCCCACTCCCTCACAGTCTCCGTTCTGGCTGCCAGTCTTGCTCCGATGTTGTCCTGCATGTGTGGTCCACTAGTCCCTGTCCAGGACACCTATACTGGCAAGTGTTCAGTCCCCTACTGTGGCATGAACAGCCCACCAGTGGGCAAACAAACAAGTGGAGAACCTTACTGTCAGACACTATCCCAAACATTCTCTCAGATCCTTGCTCATCTATGGGGGAACATTCACAGGCTAAGTATTGTTTAGGTCTAGTGGAGGTAGACTTCACCTCAGAGTGTTTTTGCTTATATTGTTGCAACCAGAGTATAGTGGCTGGCAGTACAATTTTTCACCTGTGTGCTCTTAGAATTTACCAACTCTTCTGCAATGTGCCTAAGCCTTGAAGTGAAGGATGATTTTAATGGCCTGCCTAGGGCTGAGGATCCAGAGTTTCATATACACTGCACTCTGACCAGTTGTGGTTATCTGTGTAATATCTTCCATTACAACAGGATACTTCTTGGTTTAGTACTGAGAGCTTGTTTTATTGAAGAGTATAATGAGAAGTGTTTAGATGGTAGTTTACTATTAAGTATTTACAATTAGCTGTAAGGTATCTGTTCTCATCTGGGGCCTATGGCCCTGCCTTCCACTGATATTTGAATGTCTTAACTTTACCAGACATGTGTTCCATGCCGATAAACAGGTCTTCAAAAATCTTTCAGAGAGAACTGGTTATCCTAGGACATTACAGATCACTGTTTCCCCACTGGACTCCTCCTGTCAGAGTTGCCAGCATTTGTTATAATTTGTATGTTTTATTTTAGCCTGGTTAGGGAGGTTGTTGCAGCTACTCTTTCTGGTGCTGTGAAACAACACTCAGACTCAAGCAACTTGTAATATTATTATATCTTTATAACATTACTATATAACATTATTATTGGAGATGGTGGTACTGTCTTAGTCGTGTTTTTTCCAGTGAGTTAGGGCATTTTAAGTTGGTTTATGGGTTGTACTCCTGATTTGATTTGTAGGCCTTCTGGTGAGGTACTCCTAGGTAAGACAGAAAGTTGTACTGTTTATAAATTGCTTTTGAGGGAGGGGATGGTTCTCATAGAGATGCTGCAGTGGTGTGGAGTAGGCTTCTGCAATGGAGGCATCTGATTAAGGCAGAGTTTCAGGTTCCATGTAAGCCCACCCAAACAATAAATGGGTTGGGAGCCTGCCTAACCTGTAGTCCCATGATTCTCCAGGCAAAGAAATGGGGCTCTGTATCATCCAAATTATTCTTTAACTTTTTTACATTATTTTTAAAGTTAGAGCAGTGACAAAGTTTCCAAACACATTTTATTGTGTTAATGCAACTCTGACATAAAAAGTCAAAGATATCTGCATATGGTATTTTCCTAGCTTAGCACTTCTTTTCTTTAATTTCTAAAAGTCTTTATGTTTCCCTTTAACCACTTTTTCTATTCTGTCTCTTCTTTTGTATTATGCTTTTCTTAAAATATTTCTTATTTATGTAACTCTTATTTCTCAAATGGTATTTTTTCCCCTTATTTCAAAAAGTTCTGTATTCATTTTGTATTCAATAGTTCTGTAGTTTTCTGGGCCATCATACTTGTTGACTATAGTATTTTTCAATTTTTGCACATTTTTCTTTATCAATGAGTTTACTTAATTTCAGCATTCATGCTGAAATGCTGGCACATACCTTTTTATCTCTCTTTTTAAAAAATTATTTTATTTTATTTTTGACCTAGTTATGTAAGCTCAATGGGTAGGTGTTGCAGTCCGTGCACTACAACCTCGAATCCAGGGCTCCCCTCGACAAGGTCGGCAAGGCTTAGATGAATGAGAAACAAATACACGCACAACTCTGGGCTGGGTGAATCTGAGTCAGTTTATTGGAATATCCTTTATTATTTATTATTTAATATCCTAAATCATTTATTATTATTTTCTATTAACTATCTGTTTTATAAGAAATATTTGTATACTAATTTTAGTGAACAGATGGCATAGTCTCATATATGTAGAATTTCTGAGTTAATTTCACAAGAGTCATATATTTTTAGGGAATTTTATCTATCTATGTTTTAGGACTCTTGAAATTATTCTCTAATTTCTTTACAATCAGTGTATACATTCTGGCTAACAAGCCTGTTTACCGTGTATGATTGGACATAAACTTTCTAGTTAGAACTTTAATTTAAAGTTAAAAGCAGGCTTGGTATGTATTTAGGAAACAAAAGACTTAAGGCAAATTATTTGACATCTAGTTCTGGAAGCAGGACCCTAGGGGGAGGTGATATCCTAGGTAGTTTTTTTGGGAAAAAAAAAAAAGGAGGCCTGGGAAAAGACAGGCGGCTCCCAGTCCACAAGAAAGAGAACTCATCTGGCAGAGATAGGAGGCACACACAATCACAAAAAGAGAGGAACTTGTCTGTCAAAGATAAGAGACAAGACTCTGAGGGGCGCGGTCCCTATTAACCACTCAGGCCCTTAGTAACTGCCTATTCCATGGAGCAGGCTGCAAGCCTGACAACTCCCATATGTATCATATCTTTATTATTTATTTCAAAATAAGCCATGTCCCAGTTTCCAGAAGGCACTTTCTTGAAGTTCTTCCCCAGGTTGGGACCTTGTCTACCAGCCTAGTTGGCACAGGATGTGACAGGTAGGTACCCTCATTCCCCTTCCTTTCCTTTTCCCTCCTCCTTCCTCTTTCTCCTATTATTACTCTATCCTACACTCTCTCCCACACCTCCCTCTCTCCCTCCCCCTTTTGCTCTCTCCCTTCCCTCTCTTGCTATTTCCCACCTTCTCCCTCCCTCCTTTAAGAACTTCAGCTTATATGATCCCTGAAGTTTCCTCTGAGCATTCTACACTAGTGAGGGTTCAGAGCTCTGCGGCATAGCTTGGGGCTCCTTTTTGGGCTTCCTACTAATGTAGGAACTCCATTATATCTGTCTAACTCCTTGCTCTAAGATCCTACTAACCTGAAGCCATCTCCCTTGAGATCAGCGTTAGTCTATGGGGTCTTGTTGACATGACAGCCATTGTGCAGGTCAGGTAAGGTCCAATCACAATGCACTGAGATCCTGGCTGCTGAAACACAAACGAGTGGAGTATCTTGTCTATAGGTGGATCTCCCCATCTTTAGGCTCTTAAATTCTTGCTGCCTCCTCTTCCACAAGGTTCCCTGAGCTATAGGATGGGGAGATATTTGGCTGGTCTGATTTTAGGTGAACATTGTAGGGTCATTGGTATTCAGGATTAAGGCTGGTTGTTGTTTTCCCTTGTGTTTCCTGCACTGTTTGGCTGAATCTTGTTTGGGTGTTGAGGTCTTCTCCTAACCAAAGATAAAAGACTGTTTAAAAGATGGTCTTAATATGAGAAGAAGCTTAAAGGTAGAGGGAAGAATAGGAATAGGGCACAATAGTGAGTGGAGTCAGTCACCTGGTTAACAGTTGGCTACCATCTGCCTGCCATCCTCTATCCCCTCCATGACTAGGGAGATACACCCAGCTCTTCAAGCCTGTCTAAGCCCAAGTGAATGGGAAGGGAAGTGAGAGTGAACTGTAACAGATGTCCTGCTACTCAATGTCTATAGCTGATAATGGCCTAATTTTTCCATTGAACAATTCTCATTTGTCCCCTTTCTCTTGAGGTCTTCTTTCCTCTTCCTTCCTAGTTGTAATCCTCTGCAGTTATAATGGGTGTTAAAGAGATTTATCTTTAAGTATGTTGTTAAAAGGGTTTGAAATTAGGATCCACTTAAAAGGAAGAATATTCAGAGTCTAACTTTCTGTGCCTTGAATACTTTGCTCAGTATAATTTCTTCTAATTACACCCATTTACTGGCAAATTTCATGAAATCTTTTTTGATAGCTGATTAATATTCCATTGTATAAATGTGTCACATTTTCATTATCCATTTGTCAACTGTTGGGCATTTGGGTTGATTCCATGACTTGGCTATTGAAAATAGTACTGCAATGAACATTGATATACTCGTGCCACTATAATGAAATGATGCATTTTTAGGGATTATTTACAGTAGTGATATAAACGGGGTTATAAGGCATTTCAATCTAACTTTTTTAGAAACTGCCATACTGATCTCGAGAGTGGTTGTACTAGCCTGCATTCCCATCAGCAATGTATGAGCATTCCCTTCTCCCCATATCCTCTCCATCATTTGCTGTTGTTGGCATTTTGGGATTTTCACCAATCTGACCAGCTTGAGATGATATTTCAGAGGGTAGTTTAGATTTGCATGTCCCTGATGGCTAAGGATGTTGGAACATTTTTTAAGGTATTTGTTTGATACATCAGTTTTGCTCCTGGAGAAGATTCTTTTAAGTTCCTTGGCCCATTTTCTAATTGGGTTATTGGTCTCCTTTTTAAAGTTCTTATGTGGGACCTGAACTGAGAAATGCCATCTTATATATGTTCCCATTTTGTATTGTTCACTTGTCCATGCCAAGAAACACTGGATAGACTGACTGACCCAATCAACTGTGTACGTGACTCTAGTCATAAAAAGTCAGCTTCAAGTTACAGAATACTTTACACTCTGGAGTTGTCACTAGCTGGGAGGACAGCCTTGAATGATAATGTATAAAGATTATGAACCAAGCAGGTGGACCAGTCCAATAGGAAGCAAGCCACTAGCTGCTTGAGAAATTCCAAAGATAAGCAATGTAGCAGGTCTTAGAGACAATGGGTGGATGGAGCTGATCAATCTCCACTCGCCAATACTATTTTTAGTTTTATTTATCCAATCATATATCTGCTAGGTTAGAAGCCCCTTCCCCTAGAAGTAGCCACTATAAAAAGCCTTGCTGTTCAGGGCTTTTGTTCCAGATCTACTGCATCAGTGACAGCAAAGGCCAGGGTCAAGCTTGAATAAAAAGGCCTTCATGTAACTGCATCAGTGTTGGCTTTATGGTCTCTTGGGATTCAGAAATCTAGGTACAACACTTTGTGCATTCTAGATATTAGACCTCTTTCAGATGTGGTTAGTGAAGATTTTCTCCCATTCTGGGGGTTGTCTTTTTGCTCAGTTTACAATTTCTTTAGTTGAACAGAAGCTTTTTAATTTTATAAGATCCTGTTTGCCGAGTGTTGGTTCTAGTGCCTATGCCACTGGTGTTCTATTTAGAAAGTATTGGCCCAACCCAATCAATTCGAGTTAATTTCCTAGTGTTTCTACTAAGGTTTTCATAGTTTCTGGCCTAATATTAAGGTCCTTGATCCATTTGGAGTTTGTTTTTGTGCATGGTGACAAGTACAGGTCCAGTTTTAACCTTCTACATGTGAATATCCAGTTTTGCCACCATTTGTTGAACATGCTGGTCATTTCCCAGTGAGTTTTCTGGGTTTTTGTGTCAAAAATCAGATGACTGTAATTATATGGGCTTATATCTGGGTCTTCAACCCTTATCCATTGATCTATGCTTCTATTTTGGAACCAGTACCATACTATTTTTATTACTATGGATTTATAGCATAGATTAAGGTTTGGTATGG
Organism: Typhlomys cinereus; assembly: GCA_023101885.1. NCBI lineage: Eukaryota > Metazoa > Chordata > Mammalia > Rodentia > Platacanthomyidae > Typhlomys > Typhlomys cinereus. The sequence goes on along the minus strand of JALPQD010000042.1, from coordinate 9,208,500 downwards.
TGATACCTCTGGCATTGTTTTTGTTACTCAAGATTTTTTTTCCTGGGACTTTTGTGCTTCCATATGAATTTTGAGATTATTTGGTCAATTTCTATAAAGAATTACTTGGGATTTTTATTGGTATAGAATTGAATCTGTACATTGCTTTTGGTAGGATGGTTGTTTTTATGATGTCAATTCTACCTATCCAGGAGCAAGGGAGATATTTCCACCTTCTGGTGTCTTCTGTAATTTCTTTCTTTAGAGTTTTAAAGTATTTATTTTAAAATTCTCTCAGTTCCTTGGGTAGATTTATACCAAGGTATTTCATTTTTTTAGGGGCATGGTAAAAGGGATTTTTTTTAGGACTTTCTCACTTTTTTCATCCTTGGTGTACATTCAGGAAGACCACTAATTTTTGGATACTACTTTTGTCTCCTGCCACTCTGCTGAACTTATGTATTTAATTCCAGGAGTTTCCTGGTGGAACTTTTAGGATCTCTGGGGTATAAGATCATGTTGTCTGCACACAGAGATATCTTAACTTCTTTTCTGATTTGAATCCCTTTTATCATCCTTTCATGTCTTATGGCTCTAATGAAGACTTCAGGTACAATGGGGAATAGAAGAGGTGAGATTGGACAGTCTTGCCTTGTTCCTGATTGAAATAGGAATGTTTCAAGACTTTCCCCATTTAAAACAATCCTTGCTATAGGCCTGTTGTATATAGCTTTTATTATGTTGATATGTGATCCTTCTATTTCAATTGTCTCTAGGGTTTTGGTCATAAAAGGATGATGGATCTTGTAAAAAGCTTTTTCTGCATCTATGGAGCATATCCTGTAGTCTTGGTCATAGGATTTATTTATATGATAGATTACACTTATTGATTTGCATATGTTGAACCAAACTTGAGTTCCAAGAATAAATTTTACTTGATCATAGCGAATGATCTTTTTTGAATCCGATTTGCTAAGATTTGGTTGAGGATCTTTGTATGCGTGTTCATCTAAACTTTCTTATAATTTGCCTATAGTTTTCTTTTTTAATTGTATCTTTATTAGGTTTTGGGATTAGCATAATATTCTCTTTGTAGAAAGAATTTGGAAATGTTACTTCTTTTGCTAGTTCATGGAATAGTTTACAGAGTAGTAGTGTTTATTTTGCAATGTTTGGTAGAATTCTATGCTGATTCCATTTGGTCCTGGACATTTTTTTGGTGGGAAGATTCATGATTATTTCTTTAATTTCCTCATTCGTTATAGTACTATTTAAATGACTCAGTTCATCCTTGTTCAATTTAGGTACGTGGTGCTTACTTAGAAATTCATCCATTTTTCATTATCAAGGTTTATGGAGTATAAATTTTTGAAATATGATTTCATAATTCTCTGAATTTCTTGGGTATTGTGATAATTCCATTTTCATCTCTAATTTTGTATTTTCTCTTTCTTGATTTTTGGTTAATTTGGCAAAGGGTGTATCAATCTTATTTTTTCAAAGAACCAGCTCATTATTTTGTTGATTCTTTGTATTGATTTCCTTATCTTGATTTTAGATGCTAATCTTCTTTCTTCTATTGTGTAACAATCTCCAGGGCCCACAGAGACCCTTGGGGCAGGGATAAGCTGGCACAGAGTCAATGTCACATACCCCAGGCTCATTTATTGTAAATATCGGGCTGCTTATATACCCCACCCAACCTCCCAGAAGTCTCAGCATGAGCTTTGCTGAGTTATCCTGACTGGATTGGTCCTCTCAGCCAGGCGGTTTGACGTCAGCACCAGGTGTGGCAGCAGGTGTAGCTTGGGGAAGTTGCATTGGCGCATGCAGCTCATACAGATCATCCCTGAGTGGCATGCTCCCCAGGTGAAGGTATTGTAAGTAATGGTAGATCAGATATCTTAATATAGGCCTGCCTGGTCCGTTCCTCCTACATTATTGCTTTTGGGATTGGATTGTTCTTGCATCTCTAAAGCTTTAAGTTACAATATCAAGTTATTTACTTGTGACACTTTTTATAGGCATTGAAAGCTATAAACTTACCTATTAGGACAGTTTTCATGTCCCAGAGATTTTAATATGTTGTATTTTGTTATTGTTCACTTCTAAGAATTCTTTTTTTTTAATTTATTTTTCTGCTCATACAAATATAATAGGAACCCCTGTCCCCTCTCTCCCTCCACCCATCCCTGGACCTCCCTGTTCCCTCTCCGTTTTGTCCCTTCCCTTCCCCCCTCTCTCCCTTTCTCCCAGTGCCCCCTCCCTCCATCTCTGAAGCATCCTTTAATGAGTATATCAAACTTTCCTCTGGGTCCTCCTCTCTGATGAGGTGTAAGGACTCAGTGGCATTTCCTAGAATTCTTTCTTGTGTTCCCCTTAAGTATAGAAACACTATTGTGACTGTTAATCCCTTGCTTCTAAGGATCCTAGTGCCTTTAGTCCATGCTAGAAATTGAGGGGTCAATGATATGTTGGTCATTGCACAGATCATGCAGGTCCTGTTACAATTGCTTCGGCCCTAACTTGTGTGGAGTATCTTGCATATCATGACTCCTCCCATCCTTGTGCTCTTACAATCTTAGCACCCCCTCTTCCGCAAATTTCCCTGAGCTTCAGGATGGGGAGAGATTAGGCTGGCCTAGTTCTAGGTGGTTGATATAAGTCTCTGATGTTCTGAATTATTGTTTGTTGATGATTTTTTTTTTTAGTTTTGCTGTTCCTGCAATGCCCTTGGTTCCATCCTGATGGGTATTGGATGTCATCCCCTGGCCAGAGATAAAAACCTATTAAATTAGAGTCTTGTTATAAGAATATATTCAAAGGTAGATGGAATAGTAGTAGGAGACTGCGGTGAGAGAGGGGTCAATCACCCATTTGCAAAGTGGTTACTTTCTATCTGCCAGACTATATGTCTTCCCCTTCTGGTGAGATCATACCCCATCAGTTGGAAATGATCAGGAAGGAAAGTCTGTGAACTTAATCAGATGTCTCATTACTTAATGCAGTCCTTGATGGTGGCCTATTTTCTCTCCTGTAACATGGTTCCCTCTGTTTTTGGCGGGGCCCTCCTTCCCCATCCCTCCTGTTTATAATCTTTACAATTACTGTGGGTATTACAGAGATTTGTCTTTGAGTGTCTCTAAGTGGGTTTAGTACTAGGATCCACCTATTAGGGAGTACATACAGTGCATAATTTTGCATGTCTGGGATACTTCACTCAATATAATTGTTTCTAATAACATCCATTTCCAGTCAAATTCCATTAATTCATCATTTTTGATGGCTGAGTAGTATTCCATTGTATAAATGTACCACATTTTCTTAATCCATTCGTCAACTGTTGGACATTTGGGCTGATTCCATGACTTTGCTATTGTAAACAGTGCTGCTATGAACATGGTCACACTTGTGCTATCGAGGTGAACCTCTGCTGCATGGGGGGTTATTCCCAAAAGTGGTATAGCAGGGTCATATGGCATTTCAATCTTTAACTTATTTAAGAATTTCCAGACGGCTTGCCAGAGTGGTTGTATGAGCCTGCATTCCCACCAGCAATGTAGGAGAGTTCCCCTCTCTCCACATCCTTTCCAGCATTTGGTATTGTTTGTATTGTGGATTTTTGCCATCCTGACAGAGGTGAGATGATATGTCAGGGGAGTTCTGATTTGCATTTCCCTGATGGCTAAGGATGTGGAGCATTTTTTAAGATATTTGTTAGACATTTTAATTTCGTCCTTGATAAAGTTTCTTTTAAGTTCCAAGGCCCATTTTTTAATTGTGCCATTTGTTTCCTTGGTGTTTAGTTTTCTAAGTTCTTTGTGCATTCTGGATAATAGAGCTCTATCAGATATGTGGTTAGTGAAGATTTTCTCCCATTCTGTGGGTTGCCTTTGAGCTCGGGTTACAATCTCTTTAACTGAACAGAAGCCCTTTAATTTCACAAGAGCCCATCTGTTGAGTGTTGGTTATAGTGACTGTGTTATTGGATTTCTGATTAGGAACTGTTGGCCTAGCCCAATCAGCTCGAGGGAGTTCTAAACCTTTTCAACTATGGTTTCAATTGTCTCTGGCCTTATATTGAGCTCCTTGATCCATTTGGAGTTAATTCTTGTACATAATGACAAGTACAGGTCCAGTTTTAATATTCTGCATGTGGACATCCAGTTTTGCCAGCACCATTTGTTGAAGATGCTGTTCTTTTTCCATTGGATTTTTGGACCCCTTTGTCAAAGATCAAATGGCTGTAGTTATGTGGGCTTATATCTGGGTCTTCAGCCCTTATCTATTGAACCTTGTGTCTATTTTGGAGCCAATACCAGGCTGTTTTTATAACTATGGATTTGTAGTATAGACTAAGATTTGGTATGGTGATACCTCCAGTGGTGTTTTTGTTAGTAAGGATTGTTTTTGCTATCCTGGGTCTTTTGTGCCTCCATATGAACTTTGAGATTGTTTGGTCAACTTCTTTGAAGAATTGCTTTGGGATTTTAATTGGTATAGCATTGAATTTGAATATTGCCTTTGGTAGGATGGTCATTTTTGTGCTGTTGATTCTGCCAATCCAGGAACATGGTGTCTTCTGCAATTTCTTTCTTTAGGTTTTTAAAGTTTTCATTATAGAGGTCTCTTACTTGCTTGGTTAGGTTTATCCCAAGGTATTTCATTTTTTGGGGGGGCTATAGTAAATGGGATTGTTTCTCTCAGGGGTTTTTCACTTATTTCATTTTGGGCATATAGGAAGGCCACTGATTTTGTACATTTATTTTGTATCCTGCCACCCTGCTGAACTTCTGTATTAATTCCAGGAGTTTCCTGGTGGAGTTTTTGGGATTTCTCAGGTATAGGATCATTTCATCTGCAAATAGAGATAACTTGACTTCTTCCTTGCCTATTTGAATCCCTTTTATGTCCCTTTCTTGTCTTATGGCTTCAGCTAAGACTTCAAGTTCAATATTGAATAGAAGTGGTGAGAGTGGACAGCCTTGTCTAGTTCCTGATCGAAGTGGGAATGCTTCAAGGTTTTCACCATTGAGTATAATCCTTGCTGAAGGCTTGTTGTATAAGCTTTTATTATATTGATAAAGGTTCCTTCTATTCCAACCTTCTCTAGGGTTTTGATCATAAAGGGCTGTTGGATCTTGTCAAAAGCTTTTTCTGCATCTATTGAGAGTATCATGTGGTCTTGAACGTTGGACTGGTTTATATGGTGAATTACATTTATTGCTTTGCGTATGTTGAACCAACTTTGTGTTCCTGGGATAAAGCCTACTTGATCTCCGTGAATGATCTTTTTCATATGTTTTTGAATCCGATTTGCTAAGACTTTATTGAGAATCTTTGCATCTGTGTTCATCAGAGAGATTCGCCTGTAGTTTTCTTTTTTAAAGTTTATCTTTATTAGGTTTTGGGATTAAGACCATATTAGCTTCATTGAAGGAATTTGGTAGTGTTCCTTCCTTTGCTATTTGATGGAACAGTTTAAAGAGTATTTGTGTTATTAGCTCCTTAAAGGTCTGGTAGAACACTGTGCTGAATCCATCTGGTCCCTTTTTGGTGGGAAGATTTGATATTTCTTCCTCAGTTTCCTCATATGTTATAGGACTATTTAAATAATTCACAACTTCCTGATTCAATTTAGGTAAGTTGTGTTTACTTAGGAATTCATCCATCTCTTTTGTGTTGTCAAATTTCATAGAGTATAAGTTTTTGAAATATGACATTGTAATTCTCTGGATTTCTTGGGTATCAGTAGTGATAACTCCATTTTCATTTCCAATTTTGTGAATGTGGGTGTTCTCTCTCTTTCTTTTGGTTAATTTAGCTAAGGGTGTATCAATCTTATTGATTTTTTTCAAAGATCCAGCTTTTTGATTGGTCGATTTTCTCTATTGTTTTCCTAATCTCGATTTCAGATATTTCTCCCCTTATTTTGCTAATCTCCTCTCTTCTACTGCTTTTGGGATCAGATTGCTCTAATGTCTCTAAAGCTTTTAGATGCATTGTTAAGTTATTTATTTCTGATGTTTCCATTTTTTTGATGTAGGCATTAAGAGCTATGAACTTACCTCTCAGTACAGCTTTCATTGTGTCCCTGAGATTTTGGTAAGTTGTATTTTCATTATCGTTCACTTTCAGGAAATCTCGAATTTCCTTTTTAATTTCTTCCTGAATCCAGTTCTCATTCAGTATCATATTGTTAAGTTTCCAGGAGTTAGTGTATTTTCTGTTGCTGTTGTGTTGTGGATGGAAAGCTTTAGGCCGTGATGGTCTGATAGGGCACAGGTTAAAATTTCAACTTTCCTGTATATGTGGAGATTCGTTTTGTGGCCCAATATGTGATCTATTTTGGAGAAAGTTCTGTGTGCTGCTGAGAAAAATGTGTATTCTTTGGTGTGTGGATGAAAAGTTTGATAGAGATCTGTAATATCTATTTCAGTAAGTGTTTGATTAAGCTCCAAAGTGTTTCTGTTAAGTTTTTTACCTGTAGATCTACCCCATGTTGAAAGGGCGGTATTGAAATCTCCAAGAATTATTGTTTTGGGATTGATTTCTCGCTTTAAATGTTGTAGGGTTTGCTTAATGAATGTGGGGGGGGGCGTATTGGGTGCATATATGTTCAGTATTGTGAAGTCTTCCTGGTGAATTGTACCTGTGACTAAAATGCAGTATCCATCTGTGTCTCTTATGATTTTTTTTGGTTTGAAGTCCACTTTTTCTGATAGCATAATGGCTACCCCTGCCTGTTTTCTGCTTCCATTAGCTTGTAGAATTTTTAGGATGTGCCTATCCTTTTGTGGTGAGATGGGTTTCCTGCAGGCACCAGATGGATGGATTGTGATTTTTAATCCAAGTGTGTAATCTTTATCTCTTGATTGGTGAGTTAATTCCATTAACATTCAGTGTTATAATGGAGGAACTACTTTTAATTGCAGACATTTATTATGTTTAGTGGCTTTTGTAAGTATATTGTTTCGCTTTTAGTGGTGTTATACTTCCCTTCTGTTCTCCTGGATATGCCTGTTTTTTTCTTCAAACTTGAGTATCATTTCTAGCATTTTTTGAAGGCCTGGTTTGGTGGACATGTATCCCTTCAAGTTGTCTTTGTGCTGGAAGATTTTTCTTTCTCCGTCGATCATGATGGATATTGTTACAGGGTATATCAGCCTGGGTTGACATTTTTGCTCATTCAATATTTGAAGTATGTCTCTCCAAGCTCTTCTTGCTTTTACTGTTTCGACTGAGAAGTCATTTGTTATTTTAATAGGTTTACCTTTAAAAGTGACATTTTTTTTTCCCTTGAAGGTCTCAGCACCATTTTTTTTATCTTGAATGTGGAGTGTTTTAACTATTATTTGCAGTGGCGAGTTTCTATTTTGGTCATATCTGTTTGGGGTGTGGAATGCCTCTTGTATATGGATGGGCCTCTCTCTTTTTTTTTTTTTTTTGCTTCTCCAATTGTGTTTTTATTTATGAAATCATCCCGTGGCATGGTGACAGGGATCCCCACCCAGGACACCCAAGTGTCTGGCTTAGAACTCCAGACAATGATCTGCCTTCTTTAATCAACATTGAAATTGTTACTTGAAAAGAATTCGGGCAAGAGAAGTTCAATACAATGGAATTTCTTAGAAGAGCCCCCATCCACCTGTGACTGGCAGAGGCTGGGTCTTTCTCCTTCAAGGGGAGGAGGGATCACTGGACTTTAAAATCCTGGGGGATTTGTTTTTTCTGGTCACCACTGCAGATGAATGATAGGTTCTTACTGTAGGTACTAGGGTCGCGTGCAAAACTCTAATACATGGAGACCCGCCATGCCAGGCAGAGGGTGACTTTCTGCATCTTTCAGTCCTGCATGAAGCGGCAGCGATTCCATCGGCATCTTTCTCACACTTGGTCATGAATTGGCGTTCGGTTCTGAGTTCTGGCAGTGCGGTGACTATTTCTGGATAAACCACCTTTCTGCACTCAGACTTCCATTAGCACTGGCTCGGCAGTCACCTTGCGCTGGAAACCAAAAAGCCCTCCTCTACGAGTCCCACTTCACGGAGTCCATCAGCAGGCAATACACTCACTGTCACGATGAAACTATACAGCCACATTTTTCAAACACAGCTATTACCCAAAGGACGGCAGGGTAGGAAAATGACTTCACGAAAATACACTGAATGATCTGACAATTTTATGCAGGAACTGCCAAAGGTTTAGTGTTTAATAATTAAGAGACAACTGACCATGTTCCAAGATGGGAAAACACTGAGGCTAAGAAATTAGGGGTTTGGGGAGGACCACTCTATAAACTAACTCTATAGGCTGTGATAAGAATGCACACTTTATAAAACCTGTCTACATGTAGTAGTTGTTTGAAGAAAGCCACTTGGTTTTTTCTCTTGGCTTGGAAAGATGGTGTTTCAGATTCCAGTGTGATTACCAGCAACCTTCAACTCTTCTGTGCGGTGGCTATCTTGTTGTCTCCTTCCAGCTCCTCCACCCCGGCCTGAGTCATGAGGTCTGTGATGTTCTTCTCCAGATCATCAATGAGACTGCTCATATCATCAATTCTCCCAATGATTTGGTCGGACATGGTTTGAAATTTGTCTTGCATCTGCTGCAAGAGTGTCTCTACCACTAAAGTGATGTCCTGCATGGTCTTGGGGTCCGTCTTGGCCATCTCCCCGGTGCCCAGCTTGGCGGTGATGTCTCAAACCGTTACCTACACTTCGGTTTGTCGGCGCAGACCAGGCCTCTCTTTTTTTAGATGAGGAAAGTTTTCCTTATGATCGTTTGAAAAATTTCCTCAGGTGTGGTATTTTGAGATTTTTGTTCTGGTATTCCATGAATATGCATGTTAGGCTTCTTCAGGGTGTCCCATAACTCTTGAATGTTTCTCTCGAGTATCTTTTTGGCTTTAACGACTTCTTCCATTGAGATGGTTAATACTCCCACTTTGTCTTCAAGGTCTGAAATTCTGTTTTCTGCTTCGTTAATTCTGCTGGTAAGTCTCTCTGTTGAGTTCTGGGTTGAAGATAACTTGTCTTTTAGTTCAGTTTTGAACTCTGCTTGAGTCTGTATTAACTGCTCTATGCCTGTTTTTGTTTCTGTTTTTCTCAACTCCTCCAAGTGTCTGTTGTGTTCCTCTTCAAAGTGGTTGATGCGGTTATTTAATTTCTCCTGGATTTTCTCTTTCATAGTATTGAACAAGGTAATGATCATGTTTTAAAAGTCATTATCCTGGGTCAGGCTTTCTTGTCTATTTTCTGTGGGTTTGTTCTGGTTGGAGTCTATGATTTTGGGATTAATTCCTTCAGTGTGAGATTTGTTTACTTGGGTGTTGTTTCTTATGGATTTGCACTTTGACTTGGGCATTGTCATTTTAACTCTTAAGACCTTCTTTCAATTTCTGTGTGTTTTTCACTGAATTGAATTATTTGGTCCAGAGTTTTGGGTTTGGGTGGGCGTGCAGCTTACCTAGGTTGCGGTGAGTCCTGGCTGACTGCGCGCGCGTCCCGGGCAGCAGGTGGGGAAAGGCACTTCTAAGAATTCTTGAATTTCCTTTTTTTATTTCTTACTGGATCCATTTCTCATCCATCATCATGGTATTTAATTTCCAAGAATTAGTTTATGTGCTGTATTTGCTTTGTTGTGACTGTCTAGCTTTATTCCATGGTAGTCTAATGTATAGGTTAAAATTTTAACTTTCTTTTATATGTGGAGGTTCATCTTGTAGCCCAATATTTGGTCTGTTTTGGCGAAAGTTTCATGGGATGCAGAGAAGAATGTGTATTCCTTGGCATATGGATGGAGGGTTTGGTGGAGATCTCTTAGGTCCATTGGGTAATGGTTTGATTCAGTTGCAGTGTGTTTCTGTTGAGTTTTTGTCCCATTGACCTATCTAATGTTGAGAGTGGGATATTGAAATCCCATACCATCATTATTTTGTGGTTGTTTTACATGTTGTAGCATTTAATGAATGTGGATGAGCCTGTGTTTGGTGTGTATATGTTCAGTATTGTGAGGTCTTCCTGTTGAATTGCTCCTTTGAATAAAATGTAGTACCCTTCTGTGTCTCTTATGATTTTCTTTGATTTGAAGTTAGTTTTGCCAGCTACCATAACTGCTACACCTGCTTTTCTCCTGGTTCCACTAGCTTGATGTAGTCTTGATCAGCCTTTTACTTTGAGAATTTGCCTTTCTTTTGTGGTGAGATGTTTTTCTTGAAGTCAGCAGATTGCTAGGTTGTGATTTTTTTTTAAACTTTTTTTTTAATTTATTCAATTGTGCGTGTGTGCGCATGTGTGTATGTGTGTGTGTATGTATGTATGTATGTATGTGTGTGTAGAACCACGGACGAATTTGGGAAACACCTCCTTGTTTACTCTGCCCCGGAATTCACAGGCTACGCCCTACCAGTGCCAGAAACGCAGGCTGCCCACGCTTCCGCCCAGCGTCTTTACATGGGGTCTAGGATCCGAACTCAGGACCTCCCGCCTGCAAGGCAGAGGCCTAACCCTTGAGCCACCTTTCCAGCCCCTAGGTTGTGATTTTTTTAAAAATATTTTTTATTATATACATTCTTTATTATTTCTGCTCATACAAATTTAATAGGTACACCAGTTCCCTCCCTCCCTCCTCCTCCTCCTGAACCCCCTGCTTCCCCTCCTCCCACCCCTCCCTCCCCATCCCCCAGTGCCTCCCCCCCAATTCCCAGAGAGTACTTTATTGTGCATGCCTGACCCTCCTCTGGGTCCTTCTCTCCGATGACATACAAGGACCCAGTGGCATTTCTCTGAACCCTTTCCCATGTTCCCCTTAAGCATAGGAACACTACTGTGGCTGTCAATCCCTTGCCTCCAAGGATCTTGGTGCCTTTAGCAGATGCTAGACTTTGTGAGGTCAATAGTGTGTTGGACATTGTGCAGGGCATGCAAAGTCCTATTATGATTGCTTCGGCCCTAACTAGTGTGGAGAATCTTGCAAATCATTGCTCCTCCCATCCTGTTGCTCTTACAATCTTACCGCCCCCACTTCTGCAAATGTCCCTGAGCTTCAAGATGGGGAGAGATTAGTCTGGCCTAGTTCTAGGTGGTTGATATAGAGTCTCTGAAGTTCTGGATAGTGGTTTTTTGATTTTCTTTTGCAGTTTTGCTGCTCCTGCAATGCCCTTCACTCCATTCTGCTGGGCACTGTATGTCACCCCCTGGCCAGAGACAAAAAGCTGTTAAACTAGAGTCTTTTTATAATAGCACATTCAAGGGTAGATGTAATAAAAGTAGGAAATCTCAGTGAGGGAGGGGTCAATCATCCATTTGCAGAATGATTACTTTTTATCTGCCAGACTATATGTCCTCCCCTTCTGGTGAGATCATACCCTACTGTCTCTAGCGTTTTGATCATAAAAGGCTGTTGGATCTTTTCAAAGGCTTTTTCTGCATCTATTGAGAGTATCATGTGGTCTTGGACTTTGGATTGGTTTACATGATGAATTACATTTATTGATTTGCGTATGTTGAACCAACCTTGTGTGCCGGGGATGAAGCTTACTTGGTCCCCATGAATGATCTTTTTGATATATTTTTGAATCCGATTTGCTAAAACTTTGTTGAGAATCTTTGCGTCTGTGTTCATCAGAGAGAATGGCCTACAGTTTCTTTTTTAAGTGAATCTTTATTAGGTTTTGGGATTAAAACGATATTAGCTTCATAGAAGGAATTTGGTAGTGTTCCTTCCTTTGGTATTTGATGGAACAGTTTAAGGAGTATTGGTGTTATTAACTCCTTAAATGTCTGGTAGAACTCTGTGCTGAATCCATCTGGTGGGAAGATTCGAGATTACTTCTTCAATTTCCTTATATATTATAGGACTATGGGTAGGTTGTGATTTTTAATCCATATTTGTAACCCATGTCTTGTCTTTTTATTGATAAGTTAATTACATTGGCATTTAGGATTATAATTGATAGGTTATTGTTGATTCCTGTCATTTGACTATTACTTGTTGTGGTGAATTTCTATTTTGGTCATCTCTGTTTGGACTGCTATAGGCCTCTTGTACTTGTCTCTTTATTTAGATGTGTAAAGTTTTTCTTTATGATAGTTTGAAAAATTTTCTTGGAGGTGACACTCTGGGTTTCTTTTTCAGGTATTCCACGGATGCACTTGTTTGGCTTCTACGAGGTGTCCTATAACTCTTGAGTATTTCTCTCAGGTATCTTTTTGGCTTTTATCACCTCTTTGATTGAACTAGTATATTAGTCATCTATATCTTCTAGCTCTGATATTCTATTTTCTGCTCATTTGTTTTGCTGATAAGACTGTTGAATTCTGGATTGAGGACAACTTGTTTTTTAGTTCCAGTTTAATCTCTGCTTGAGATTTTTTTCAACTGTCCTGTGTTTGTTTTGTTTTGTTCTTCTTCAGTGCTTTTCTCATCTCAATCAATTGCCTGTTGTGTTCCTGCTCATATTGGTTGATGTGGTTATTTAATTCCTCTCAGTTTTCCTCTTTCATTGTTTTGATCACTGTAAAAATCAGGTTTTGAAAAATCATTATCTTGGGTATGGCTTTCTTGGCTCTTTTCCATGGCTTTATCTTGGTTGGATTCCATCATTATGGAGCTGATTGTTTTGTAGATTTGTAGTTTTGGCTTTTGTTGTCTCTTATGGATTTGCATTGTGACTTGGGCATATTTTGTACTGTCTTTAATATCTTTCATACTGAGTGTTTTTGACTGATATGAATTAAACAATATTACTATACTTACACAGTTATTGCTAATGTTAGCCTAGGTGTTAAATGTATCTGTCTAGCATTCCTTGGTGTTGCTTCCTAGATGAGGCTATTATACTGCTAATGTGTCAATTAGAGTGGGTTTAGAAGTCAGGGATTGAAGATAAGTATGGTAGTGAAGATTTTAGCTTTTACTTCTTTTTTATTATTTATTCAATTGTGCATGTGTGTGTGTGTGTGCGCATGTGCGCGCTTGTGTGTGTGTGTGTGTGTGTGTGTGTGTGTGTGTGTGTGTGTGTAGAACCATGGGTCCGGGAACCACCATGGACCACCTCCACCTCCTTTTTGTTTACTCTGTCCAGGGATTCATAGGCTCCACCCTACCAGGACCAGAAACGCAGGCTTCCCCTGCTTCTGCACGGCATCTACACATGGGGTCTAGGATTCGAACTCAGGACCTTCTGCCTGCAAGGCAGAGGCTTAACCTCTGAGCCACCTCTCCAGCTCCTAGCTTTTACTTCTTAGGTGATGTGTGAGGGTAATGGTTAAGTCCTGAAATTGTATGGGTTTTTGTTTGGGTTGTATGGAAGTCTTAACTGGGTTAACTATCAATTGAGAGTAACAGAAGGTAAAAAAAGGTTTACTTATCTTAGAGTTGGAAGTGAAGATTCTCTCTTGTTTGTTGGGATGATGTTTGAAGGTCTCAGCTGTATGTTTTTTGTCTGCTAATCTGTTGCTTGTGTTTTCTCTCAACTCTGTTAAATTTTTGAAAAACTTTAGTTCTGTAATGATTATGAAGGGGAGACACAGAGAGGAGAGAAAGAAAAGAAGAAAGAATAGATAGGTGGGTGAGGGCTGCTGGGCGCTCAGGTGTAGTCAAATGGTGCAACCCTAGTCCCAACCAGGAGGAGAGGAATTTCCTAGCTGCTTTTACTTATAGATGAGGTGAGACCTGGGAGTGTCACCCCATCAGATGGACCACGGCTGACTCAGGAGTGTTGACAAGAGGTATAGCCCTGGGCCCACCTGGGATTTAAAGACCACATATCTTTCTACACTGAAATAAATTTTGATAAATCTAAAGCACTTCTAAAGACTATTGGAAAGATAGTGTAGAATAATTTCTAAACATTGCACCAATTATTTATTTTGTAGTATCTTACATTACTCTCATAAATATATTATGACTAATGAACAAATAATGAAGTTGTTATTAATATGCTTGGCATTAGCTTTCCTTAATATCCCTTTTCTATCCAATGATTGCATTCAAGGTACCATATAACATGTAGTCACCATATCTGTTTAGGCATCTCTGGACTGTGAGAGTTTCTCATTGTGAAAGTGTTTTTTTATATCAGTTTGGCTAGTAAAATTAACATATACACTGAGTGAACCTTAAGTAAAGGGTGTTATACTCGATAATCTTAGTGGTGCATTGGTTCAGAATGAAAACATTATTAAGATTCAGTGATGTAGAACATGGTATTTTCAATAAATTTTGTCAAGTCAATTGATTATACATAGAAAAGTGAGTATTGACTCTTCATGTTATATCCAAAAACTATTGAAAATGCTAATACCTCAGAAATCTAGTTGAGATTAATGGAAAAAATAAAGCTTTTGGATGATAAAATGGGGCAACATTTTACTCCTTTAGGATGAAACAAAAGCTAAAAATCATAAAAGACTGATATATTTGATTGTAGTGAAATCATAATGGATATTATTAGGAGAGTAAAGGGAAACCCAAATAGTGGGATAGGATTTTCTCAGGATAGGAATCCAATGAAGAGCTGCCACACCCAAAATTTGTAAATAACTTCTACACTTAGTAGAACAATAGAGACAATCCAATAGAGTCATGAGAAAGGACAGGTGGGAACTTTGCAGAGAATGATATCCAAATGCCAATAAGCACAAATTTATAATGCCTATAAATTTTATAGAAATGAAAATAAAAAACAGAATGAAATTTTGCTTCATAACAAATTAGATTGAATGAATAAGGGGAAAATTACTAAGCCACCAACAGCATGTGAAGCAATTACAATCATCTTGTACTATTGATGGGACTATAAACCATTGTAGATAATCTGCATAATTAGAGTGTTTACTAAAACTGATACTTAAATTCCTATCATCCTGGAATTACAATCCCATGTACATAATCAACAGAAATATATGATGTTTTCATCAAAAGTACTTTTATAGTTGTATTTTTAGGATGTTCTCCTTGTGGGAACCACCAAAATTTTCTTCAAACATAGCCAAGTGGTGACATGGATAGTATGATCATTTAACCGTAAGTAACAATGAAAACTGCTACAAGTCCAAAAAAACTCTGCATGGCATTTTTTAAAAGCTTTTTTTTTTCTTTTCCATGTTCAGGGCTAAGAACTGAACCCAGATATTTTCATACACTAGGTAACTACTATATATTAGGGTGCATCTCAAGTCCTTTGTGCTAAGGTTGTTATGTTGTATTGCAATACTTTATGATAATGACAGAAAGGGATCATAAAGGTTGCTTCTGAGATGTGTGTGGTATTGTTTCCTGCTCTGTGAGATGTTTACTTGAATTTATTTAGTTTGTAATTTTATAAGCTGATACTTATAATGTGCATACTTTACTATTTCCATCAAATCTTGCCAAGAAACTTTGGCTATGTCAAGCAGGTGGTCTTTTCAGCTTATCTCCTCTGCCACTTCACTAAAAGCTGTGGCTTACATTGTATTCTATTTTATGATTCCATGTCAAAGAGCTGGCGTAAACTTCTGGTTTACAAGCATGATTATGTATCAGAAAATCTTGGAGAGTTTTAATAAAATATGGATCTTATTCTGTGGCAGAAGTAGGGAATTTTAAAAATAACTTAAAATAATTATCCATGTGAATTTAAGTTGTAAACAGGTTTAGGAACCTCAGAATTATGCTACTCAAAAGAGTCCCAGAGAGATTCATCAAGCAAAATGTTAATTTATAATTATATGGGTGAAAGCCATTTTGATGAAATTCTGACCTTGGTTATTACATTTATTTGCATTGATTCGACTCAGTGGAATCCATACTAAGTAGACAGAACTTAGCTTGTTTCGATACCATGGTCCTAATGATTAAGAACCTTTTTGAAAGTTGATTAAATTACAATTAAATTAAATTGTATAATCTCTTCAAACCGTGACTCTTACATGTATAATTAGAAGATAATACTTGTCACATACAGTTATTTTAACGGTTAAATGGATGATATAGTAAAAGCACTTAGTATAGAGTGATGTGTGGCACATAATCAATTTGTTCAATGAATTTCAATGATTTCTGCAAGAGTGAAAACATCATTTGGCCTTCTGCTTTTTCAGAATAATGCCTCTCCACTAGCAGAGGAAACTTTTGGGTGGTGTATTTTAGACATGGTAATGACTTTGCTCTACTCAACCATGGTTTTTAAAAATTCGTAGTGTTTTATTATTACTACCTTTTTGTAAAATTAGTAACCAGTATCCAAAGAAAATCTAGAGTCTGTGATCATGAGCTAACTAGCTTTTTCATGAGCATCTTGGCATCAAGATTTAACCAATGAGCTATCCGGCCACAGGTAATTGAACAAAAACAAAGTAATGGGTATAAAATGCTCTACTAATTCAGAAGACAAATTTGTTCACAACTCTTAATTTTTCAATTAATCACTTCAGCACCCTACTTCCTTATTTATCAGGAAATCAAACCTCTCTTTTGGGATTTCCCTATTCCTCTAGTTTTTAAAGAATGACAACACTCACAGAGTCTCTTAGAATTTCATGTTTTTTTAAATTAATTAGAGAGCAATTTTGGGTCCTATCTTCAGGTGTCCACACTTATTGTCTTAGTGTGTAACTTCTGAGTTTAGTCCTATTCTGTCAGAGAATAAGGAGAATCACTGGTGGCATAAGACCAAGATGACCCATGACCCAGCTTCCTACAGAGACCACTGTGAGTCCCTCCGTCCCTCCCTCCTCTCTCCTTCCCTCCTTCCCTCTCTTCCCTCCTTCCCTCTCTTCCTTCCTTCTTTCCTTCCTTCCTTCCTTCCTTCCTTCCTTCCTTCCTTCCTTCCTTCCTTCCTTCCTTCCTTCCTTCCTTTTCTTCCTTCTTTCCTTTTCTTCCTTCCTTCCTTTTCTTCCTTCCTTTCCTTCCTTCCTTCGTTCCTTCCTTCCTTCGTTCCTTCCTTCCTTCCTTCCTTCCTTCCTTCCTTCCTTCTCTTCCTTCCTTCCTTCCTTCCTTCCTTCTCTTCCTTTTCTTCCTCCTTCCTTCCTTTTCTTCCTTCCTTCCTTCCTTCCTTCTTCCTTCCTTCCTTCCTTCCTTCCTTCCTTCCTTCCTTCCTTCCTTCCTTCCTTCCTTCCTTCCTTCCTTCCTTCCTTCCTTCTTCCCTCCTTCCCTTCTTTCCTTCCTCACTTTCTTTCTTCTTCCTTCTTGCTTCCTTGCTTATTTCTTTCTCTCTTTCTTTGTGTGTGTGTGTGTGTGTGTGTGTGTGTGTGTGTGTGTGTGTGTACCTATGCATGTGGAGGTAACTTGTTATTGATCTTCCTCAATCATATTTCTATCTTCTCTTTAGAGAAAAGGATCTCTTACTGAACCTGATATTTATTGCGCTAGCTGGCTAACAACACCCCCCCCCATGTTCAGTCCGTAGCTAGCATTATGGCTACAGACCAGTTGGTCACATCCAAATTTTATGTTGGGGCTAAGGATTTGAGTCCTCCTGGTCTATGTAGAAAGCTCTATAAGCATTAACTCATCTGCCCAGCAAGACTGGAATTCTTGGAATGGAAGATCCCTTAGGGTTCAGCTTGGTTTACCTGCTGACTCCCGTATAAGCCAGTTTCCATAATTCCGTGTAATTCCAAGAGTACAGAAACAATCAGTTATTTCATGCCTGGTTCACAGATCTCAAATCATTCTCCCCCTTTCCTCCCAAGGGGTCAGCTGTGAATCCAAGTTTGTATTCAGGAGCCTTTACCCACTGAGTCATTTTCCTGGGCCTCATGCAATTTTTTTTACAATCAAATACTCTAATGTAATATAATCAAATAAATGTGATACTCGTGCTAAGGAATGATAGCTGCAAAATATTAAAATTCTTTGATTTTCATCCTTAGTCATGCATAAATGAAAACTAAAAGTATTTGAGATTACTTCCCACCCCAGTCAGAATGCTGTCATCAAAGAAACATGTAAGTGTCAATTAGATACAGGTATCAATTTGATAGTTGAGAATTTCAGCTCTGGGTACATTTGTAGAGAAATAATAGTTAAGCTCGCAGTAAACCTGCAAGAGATTGTCTAGTTGATGGGGAATGTCCAGCCCTTGATGGACAGAACTAGTCTTAGGTAGGTGAATAAGACAGAGGGGACTGGTTGAGAAAGTTGGCATTCTTCTGTGTACTTGGCCAGACATGCTGGTCTGCCAAGTACAAATCATCCCTCTCTCAATTGCTGTGTGAGTATGGTGTGGCTAGTTTCCTCAACTCTTGGTGTTGGTGTGGGCTTACCTGCCATGCCCAACAAGAAACTAACTGGACTATCATAAGCCAAAATTAAACCACTTCTTCACATAAGCCATTTGGTCATTGGTTTATCAGCAACAATGCAGGGTAACTGTGACAAACAACACATGTTGATGAGGATTTGGGGACTGAGGAATCCTTACTTACTGCTGGTAGGAATGTAAACTTGTATAGCCAATGTGAAAATCAGTAAAGAAGTTACTCAGAAATACCGAAAATAGAGCTATTGCATAACCTAGTATACTACTCAGATTTCACCAAAAATAATGACATACGACAGGTGCACTTGAATATCCATGCCTACAGCTGTAAACATAATAGCCAGGAAATAGAACTACCAAGATATCTATCAACAAATCAATGGAGAAGAAAATGTGGTGCATGTATAAAATGAAATTTTGTGCAATCATGATATATGAAATCATGATAATTATAAGGAAATGGATGCATCTGGACATCATATTATGAAATAAGGAAATAAGACAGACTCAGAAATACAAATATTCCATATTTTCTCTACCTGTGAGACATAGATTTTACATTTATGTATACTTGTTTGTGAATGTGTATGTGTGTAGATCATGGAAACTAGAAAAGGTCCACGAGAGGGGAGAGAGCAATGGGAAAGAGGTATATATGTATTAGGAAAGCAGAAGGGGGATTAACCGAGTAGATGGAATGTGATGGGGAGAAGAAAATGACAGCAAAGTATAATGACATATACGTATGAAGTTGTCATGATGAAACCATTACATTGTATGGTAACCTAAAAAATTAGAGAAATTTAAAAGAAAATTATTAAATATGTATGTAGTAGTTTGCCTGCATGGTTGCTGATAAATGACCATCAAACAGCTTAAGGTAATGAGGGGTCTATTTTCTTACTGATACTCTGGTTATAATCTGTAGTCCAGCTTGATAGGAGAGCATACACCAACACCAGGCCGAGGGAACTGTCCACACCATCTCTACATAATGGCTGAGAGAGGAATGATCCTTACTTGCCAGACCAGCATGTCTGGCCAAGTATACCCAAGGAGGCCAATGTTCTTAACCAGCTCTCTCTATTTTATTCATTAATCCCACCCACTTGGGCCTTCCCCATCAGCCAGACTCCTGCAGGTTTGCTCTGGGCTAACCAATTCTCCATAAATGTGCCCAGACTTTAAACCTTCAACTGTCAAGTTGACGCCTGTACCTAACCATGACAATGAACCAGAATCCAGAATTGTGGGGTTATTTTGCATATGTGTATGTGTGTGTGTGTTTATGTGTATCTGAGGACACTGGTTGTGCCTATGGAAGCCTAAGGATGACTTTGGAAATCATCCTGGATTGCTTCTATCACCTTTTTATTTTTTTTCTCTGGGATTTCTTAAATTTCACCTTCCAGGGTTAGAAGCTCAGGCCACTGCCTTTTTTTTTTAATTTTTTAATTATTATTATTATTATTATTTATTCAACTGTGCGTGTATGTGTGTGTGTCTGTGTGTGTGTAGAACCACGGACAAATTCGCGAACCACCATGGATGCCTCCACCTCCTTCTGCCCCGGGATTCACAGGCTCCGCCCTACCAGGACCAGAAGCGCAGGCCGCCCCCGCTTCCGCCTGGCGTCTATACGTGGGATCTGGGATCCGAACTCAGGACCTTCCGCCTGCAAGGCGGAGGCTTAACCCCTGAGCCGCCTCTCCATCCCCGCCACTGCCATTTTTACTTGGCATTTTTATTTGGAATCTGGGATGTGAACTAAGGTCCTTTTGCTAGTGAAGCTTAATCCCGGAGCTGTCTTTCTAGCTTTAGAGTGGCATTTTAAGGTAGTTTAATTAAAGTTAGGAGTCAGTACTAAAAGTAGTCTTTGTTTTCTATAATTAAACTCTTAGATCTTTGCAAGAGCAGAAAACTCTGAATAACAATAATAACACTGAAATTCATAAATTACAATTGCCTAGACTATGTGCTGAGTTGTTTCCAGTAGTGTTTTTGTATAATACGAGAACACATGCAATGTAAAATGCACATATGTATTCAAAACCAAGGCTGTACTTCTGACACAGTGAGCTCTGTAGATGGCCTAGGGTCCGTAAAGAGTTTGATTTCAAATGAATTTTTGGTTACTTTCATAGGACTCTATATGGGGTTATGACCTATGTTTACATGCTGTGGTTTAGACCAGTTGTTCTCAGGGTGGTCTTCAGGCCCCTCACATAGTTGTTACCTTTGGGAAATGTAAATTATTGGATCTCTTCCAGAAATCCTCAGTTAGGGAATCTTGGGAAGGGGATTCAGTCTAGTTCAGTGAGTCATTTGAAAGATTGTGGTTTAAACGAGGTTTAGAAAACTCTGTTCTAGACACATACACACATCTCCTCTAGAATAAACGACAGTTTGTGTAAAATTGCTGTAAACTAGCTTTTCTTGGAAAGTTTCCTTTCTCTGTGTCTCATGGCAGTTCTGACTTGGAGGCTTCTGAATTATTCTGGAAGCAGAAGGAGACTGAGAACTTGGTTGCACCTGCTTCTTTCATCCTGAGGTCTCTGAACTGTCGGACTTCTTCATGCCCTTTGGCATCTTCTTATGGTCGTGTATTTTGTCAAGCAATATACTTGTTTTTGTTGCTGCTGCTATAAGCAGGCCTGGTAGGAATGAAGCATCTTTATCTGCCAGGAAGTAATGGAAGTCCTGTGTGGTTCATATGGCCAGATTGCCATAAACTACGCTAGGCTTTCTGTTTTTTTTTTTAAATTTTTTAGAAATATTTTTGTTAAGAATAGAGCTAGTGATTCAGGTCTATGTTACAATAAGCAGAGCTCATATGTAATTGCTGAACAATGAAAATAATACATTTAAAAATATTGTTACTTCTGAGCTATAGTCTATTGTCAAAGAATGAGTTGCACCTGGGGAAATATCTCATTGTCTCTTGGATGCAGCACAAGGAGAGAGTCAAGAAGAGTGACACACAACATTTTATTCTTAACTCATAGAAAACTCGCACAACTGTGTCCCTATCTACAGAATTCAATGGCATGGCTGTGTGACCTGTAGAGCCCTGGGAATGTCATCTGTAGTATGGTATCCACCAGCCATTTTCCCCAGGAATGAGAAAGTACTCCATAAGTACTTCAGTGCTTCAAGATTTGGTCCACTTTGGTTGCACAAGTTCAATAGGGAAGAGATTTATCCAAAAGTATCAGCATTGAAAGGAATAGATGTCAGATCTAGTTAGTATGCTCTTGTTTCATGAGCAGTCATTGAGATTTATAGAAGGAAAATCTATATTAAATTTCTCCAGAAAGCCTTGATCATTCATTTCTATATGGCTTGTGAGCACTTTTATTACTTAAATAAATACTCATATAACCTTTCACTCTTGATGTGATTAAAATTGGCTGAGCTATTGAGTTCACCATGGATTTTGTTACCCAGTGACTCACTAGTGTTTTCACCACTTAATGTAATAGTGTAGATATACTTAAAATAACATTACCTAGAAAGACATGAAAGAGAGAATGTTTCTTTAAAAATGCTATGTCCTAAATTTAGAAGCATCTTCATTTTTCTCTTTCTATCTATCATACTTGGGGCACTGAAATATATGAAAATTTAAATTTGACAAGAATGTTTTGATATTTATTACTTAAAAAAAACTCCAAGTATACCTTTATCCATTCCTCTGGGTTGTTTAAAAATGTTGTTTCTTTTAATTTAGTCATATGGAATGCTTTTAATGAAAGAAGTAGCAGGTGTAATTAGTTCTCTTTCTTGTTTGCCATCCCTCCTTTCTTCCCTTCCTCCTTTTCTCTTTCCACATGATCTCACTATGTAGTTGGGTTTGCCTTGAGTTAATGACCCTCATGTCTGTACCTCACAAGTGTTAGATTGCAATTGTGTGCCAAACTCCTGGATTCTATTTCTTAAACCTTACTAAAGCATTATAGTTGTCTCTAAGATCATTCAGGAATTTACTAAGATGGACTTGCATAACTCAAAAGCTATTGTATTTATACTCATGTGCATTAATATTAAGTTTTTACTACAATCTTAATTTGTAGACTGATAATCACTCACAACTACATAAGTTTTAGAACTTTATGTTAATGGAAAACAAATTTCAATTACAAATAAACATTATAGAATCATTAATAAAATATAAGGGTTGAATTCTATGTTGGAAGTAGAATGCAAATATAAATTTAAGGTGGAAAAGAATCAAAATTTCTGTAATAAACAGTCATATAATTTTAAATTTATGAGACCACAAATTGTGAGGCTATTTTGATTATAACAGGCATATTTATATGATATACATCAGTTTTATTTTAAAAATACACATTTATACAATATCATAAGTGAATCCCTAGATGTAATTTATCATAAATCTCTCACATTTCTTTAAGTCTGGCATTACTAGTCAAATAACTATATTTTAAGCAATTTTTTTAAATTTATTTATTTATTTATTATTTATTCAATTGTGCATGTATGCGTGTGTATGTATGTGTGTGTATGTATGTATGTGTGTGTGTGTGTAGAACCACGGACGAATTTGGGAACCACCATGGACCACCTCCACCTCCTCCTTGTTTACTCCACCCCGGGATTCACAGGCTCTGCCCTACCAGGACCAGAAACACAGGCCGTTCCGCTTCCACCCGGCGTCTACACGTGAGGTCTAGGATCCGAACTCAGGACCTTCTGCCTGCAAGGCAGAGGCTTAACCCCTGAGCCACCTCTCCAACCCCTTAAACAATATTTGTACAAGTAGATGACCTTGGAAAGATAGATCCATTACCTCATTTGGAGGAATACAATGACATTCACACCATTAAAACTACTTCCTCCTTTCTCTAGAAAGATTCTGTCCTCTCTCCACAGGAATGGAGTGATAGATTTTCCAGTAACCTTTTTGTAAAAACAGAATTTCTAGTCTCAGTGTTCCTTTCTAGGAATGTATCACCACTGTACATTTATTCACAACTAACTTTCCCTTGTATCACTCTTGGTGACTCTCAGATGCCTGAGACCAGAGCCAAAAGGCTATTAACGCTGCCTAAATTTATTTGGAATCACTATCTCTTTAGAAACCAAATTCAACAAAGGATGGCAAGCTGGCTTTGCTTCTTAGGTTCAGTTTAATTATACACATTCTTCCATTAGTTGAACACATAAAACAATTTAAGTGTTAAACTTAAAAAGAACTTAAATTCAGTTTATCTGTAGTTTTGGTTCCCGTGACGGTGACTGGTTAAATGAGCACAAAATATATTTGTTTAAAAATTAAATGGAAGAATAAATAGTTGAAATCATGCATATGAATTTTTGAATTCATTCTTGGCACTTGATCTGCTGTAGACCTAGTAGCATGCTAAATTTGTTGGCTATGTCTAAGAAGATGATGAAATGTGAGAATGAAACTCATTTATTCATTCATTCCCTTCAAATATTTACTAAATGTCTGCTCTATGTTCATAGTTTCCTAGGCACAGAAAAATAAAGTTTAATGGAATCTGTTGTTTCTTTCAAAGAAGCCTAGTAGAAAAAGCACAAATATAATGAAATATTGCAATTGCTATAATGGAAGAAAATACAAAATGTTTGGTGACTATGAAGGTTATAATGCCTTTTTGCTAAGGGACTAATGAAAGCCTTCTCAAACAGGTGTTTTTAGCTGATTATTGAATTAGCACTAGGTTGATGTCAAAGTATGCATTCTGGTACATACCAGGACGAAACTGGGAAACACTGCAGGATGTTAGTAGAGATAGAACATAGTCTCATGCAAGTTAATTTTAGATGACTAAAATATCTCCAATATATTAAAAATAGATATTCATAAGCATGTATGGATGGGGTTGAGGATTAAGAGGTGAAAATATCATAAATTCTCTATATTCATGAATGCAACATTAAAAATGAAACTAAAAAAGATAGTACAAGAGTAAACAAGTGTATGATTGTAATGAAAATATGATAAGAACTGGCTTAAAATCTGCAACTTTCAAAATTTATCACCATACTTGACTACTTAAAACAATTTACTTATTTTTGATAAATGATTGAAGAAGTCAACCTCCAAGATTTGGATTTGACAGCTAATATTTCACAAACTGGTGTGCTAATGGTGTTTCAAATGCTACTTTTTGCCTCTGGAGAATTCCTGCAGGGAATTCAGGCTTCATTGGAAAGAACTCAGAGTTAACAAGCAGTCAGCCGAGTGAAATATGTTCTAAGTCAGACACTTTGGCATAACCCAAATGGATGGGTAGCTGTAAGCTAAAGATGGTGATTCCTGTAATTCTACTGAGATCCTAATACTTGCCCCTTGGAGCCATTTTTATTCTGAAACATCATACTAAATCAGATTTTATTCCCTCCCCAATTCATTAAGGATTAAAAACCCCAGAGACAACAAATCTAATGTTATTAAAGTTGGGTGTGGGGAATCTTATTTTGTCAGAAAGTCATTTTTTGTAACATTTTTCAAAGGTTCAGTAATGCTAGTCTGTCTACTATTTGACTGTAATTTTCCATAAAATTTGTAAGGCTACTGAATTTTTAAAAAGTAAAGGCTAAACACAACAGTTATGTTGCATTCCAGAATCCTGACCTTTTAAAAACATGGCATTTCATTATGTTTCCGATATGTAAGTGATATGCTCTTTTATACCTTTTTGCCCAGGGGAGAACTTGTTGTAAGGACAAAAGCTGGCTACAGCTAATGCCCTTTGAATCTCTAACATTCTCTTTTCCAAACACACTATATCTGCCAACAGAGCAGAAACCTCTATTTCCTGGCACCGAATATAATTGTGCATGCTGCTATACAGGACAGAAGCAAAAATAAACCACTTAGAGTGTAAGAACAGATAAAATCTGATATGAATAATTTTATACTTTGATTTTTATCTCTTGACATATGTGCGTCACATGAGTCCTTTATTTTTGACCCACTCACATCATGCACATGGTTCACATGATGCATTTTGACAATTAATCAATCATAAACTGTCTTATAATGTTTTCATAATGTTTTATATGCATGTGTCTTATCTTTCTAAGCCATAAGTCTTATGAGGGGAAGAAGAATTCTGGTGTCTCCTCTGAGATTTGTAATCAGTATTCCAAATGTTTTAGTTTGATTATGTAACACTTTGGTTGGCTGTCATGCATAAGAATGTGTAAGAATAGCGGCCTTACGGAGATACCACTAAATAGAGTTTGCCATGTCTCCATGACTATTAAACATCTTTTAGGCAATTTCCTCTGTGTTCCAAGCTAATCTGTCAATTTGTTATCATCCTGCTTTAGCTTCTCAAGTGCTGGTATTAACAGGTATGTGTATCACATAAAGTCCTCCCAAGGACATTTACACTTGACAGTGAAAAAAAATCCACATTAAACTTAATATGAGGTATTCCACTTGCTTAGTTACAAAGAAAAAGTACCTTAAATAACTAGAATTCCTTTAATTTTTGGATATGATCTTTGAGGATGAAAGCTTTGACAATATCATATACAAGTGAGTATGACTAAATTTAGATCCACGTCATGTTGACCAGTGTACAAAGTATTGACTAGCTGCTATAACTAGCAAAATACTGGTAAATATAGTGATTCAAGCCAAAGGAGGCCCATTTTTTCCTAGTAGTGATGAGTGTGCGATGAAAGTTGGTGTGGTGATCCACCTGCATGTAGTTTTTCAGGACCTGGTAGGTGGAAGCAATGCTATCTCTATTCGTAGGTATCAATGATCCAATGGGATGGGAAGACATCTCTATTTAGACCAGCAATCGTGGAAAAATAAAAGCAGGAGAAAAGTTGTGGGATATGAATAGGGACCATGTGTTAACTGGCAAAATAATTTCCACCAACATTTGTTTCATTGGTTAGATGCCAATCATATTAAGTAAATGCCAGGAATATAAAGAGCAGGAGGGTCCATGAGAGGTGACAGAGGGTTCCCAGTTCAGGAAAAGAAAGGAAAAAGTCTCTGTTTTCCTAGCTTCGGTTTTGCTTACCAATATGTTTTTGTGTTGTGGGTGTGTACAGGTAGATTCACACATAATGAAAACAGGAACAATATAACTTATAACAGTCTCTGGGTCTGAAGCATGTGGAGTTTGTCAAAGTGCCTTCACATGACCTATAAAGAAAAGTTGTAACTTTACTATTACAAAAACTTTCTCCCTAGGGTTTCATTAGCTGAGGTATTCTTGTCTATGATGGCATCTTATTAGTTCAACTCATATTTAATGACTTCGATAATCTTTTCAACTTTTTAAATTAGGAAAACTCTCATGGAAATTTACTGAACATGGGAGTTTTGGTATTTCAGTGAACAGTTGTATAGCATATGAATAATTCAATGCTGTGCTAATCAAGTTTTACATTATATAGTCTATAAAATATAAAAGCCTCCTAAAGCCTTTCTGAAACCCTAATGGATTTATACATTTCAGACTTTTTTGCTTTGCTATGTGCTGGCTAAATTACCAAAAATCACTCCACTGGAACAGCTGTAAGCAATAGCATCAACATAACTGTTAATGAATTAGTCTATAATGCTCTGAAATATTCTTTCTTTTTAAAAATGCTTCTATAACATTATGTGGAAACTATACTAATGATATTCAACCTACATCTGTTAAAAAGGTTTGTGTAACTACTTTTAACTAGCAAGAGGGGACACTAGACTAACAGGGAAGCTTATTAGGAAGAAGTCTCCCAGGGGTAGAAGGACAATGAGATGCCATAATAAAAGAGAATAACAATAAAAATTACATTGTAATTATAAATAATCTACTTTTAAATTAGGGAAAAAGAAACCTCTGACCCAAGGGAAAATTTGGTTTATATAAGTAGCTGGAGGTATAGCTTAATGATAAAGCCCTTGCTTAGGTATGCATGAGGGACTGGGTTTGATTCCAGAATTGTAGAAATGTTTGTGCAAGTTGATTGGGCAATATGAAATATTAAAGCTTTGAAAGGAGCCATGTTAAGAATTAAATAAATGAAATTACACACCATATAGTAGGTGCTAAAAATATTTCCTAAAGACATTAAAATTGTTTTACCATGCTTTGGACCTGATTTGTCATTTACTACTTCAGTAATGGTAGATCATTCAAATTCCTCAGCAACAAGGGCTTTTGCCCCTGGTCAGGACAGACATAATGAATTTGCTTAGCAGTAGAGTTTTTAGTATGATTATGTGGTTTTAATTGTTAATAGTTGATTCAATTGTGGATTAAGATAATCTAAAAGAGATTTTGACATAAATTTTGAATTTTATTTGTTGATTTTTTTCTTAACCATAGCCTAATACTTACATATACACACATAGTATATACGTTTTATACTGTATCACACAGACTAATGGGAAATGGAATAAAATGTGGGAGTCTGAACTGAAAATGTTACTTACATCAGCTACCAGGAAAAAGTGGAATAAAATTAAATTTCAGATCTTTTACTCCTATCATTGCATGGTTCTGGCAAGAATTTGCTGATAATTTCTCTTTACCATTTGTTTCAGACTACTGGATAATTTGCTTATATGGAACTTTTATGTTTAATATTCAAGATGTCCTTAAATTAGTAGAAGAAGTTAATTTACTGGGCACCTGCTCTGTATAAACCAACTTGATATAGCAATGAAGTTTGCTTCAATTCACAATACGTTAATCACTAAACATGGAAAGACAATTTATTCTGCAGATATAAATACAGTATTGAATTAAAAGATATATATATGATTTAGTGAAATTTTGGTCCTAAAATGCAGTCATACAATGGTTGATCATTGATAAGCTATATTTGCAAAAATAGCTCCATTAGATTAAAATAAAGCTGAAAAATGTATACCTCTTTATATACTATGTTTAGTATTTGTATTCTTTGTATTCTATGTTTAGAATGTCTTCATTTTCTTAAAATCTTTTTTCTTTAAAATATACACATATTTTTTAAAAATTATTTATCCTTATCACTTTATTGACTAAAATGACTTTCTAATTATAAATTCTCATTATTTCTTGCAAGTATATAGAAAAATTATCTTAGGTTCATTTATCATAAAATATGCTAGCTATATTACCAATATATTTGGTTTCCACAGAAGTATTGATTTCATTTTAATCAGAACATGAAAGACTGTTCATGTTCATTCAAAGACTCATGAACACCATAAAAATTGATTTGTTTTCTAATAAGCATCTTAAATGATTTTACATTAGGTGACTTACGGGTTAACTATTCATACCTACATGCTCTAGAATAAATTCTTATTTCAGACCATTTATTTCAGACTACTGAATGGAAGATGTCTGAATGAAAAGAATGACTTTTTTTAATAATACATTTTAACTAATCCTTGACAGTACACTCCTTGTGCTTCTGAAAACCACTGGGTTAGTGATAGGCCCACATTTCTGAAGTCATTCATTCAGCAATAGTGAGGAGCTTGAGTTTTACCTCCATAGCTTGGATATAGCGATGATTTTAAATATGCTTCCAGTTCTTGATGACTCCAATTTCTAAAAATTCTTCAGTCCCTGACCTCCATGTGTCTGAAACTTTGTATAGATTAGCAGTTTGTAAGGACAAGTGATACTGTGCTGTTTTAGTTTTTTGGGGGAGCTTCTGTGACAAAGTGCAGGTAGATTAGTAGCTTTTTAGGAGTTGAAGTTTCTTTCTTGTCCCCATTTTCATGTTTATGTAATGCACATATGTATGCATGTTTTCTCAAGCATTAACACATGTATGCATATATTTGCATGTTACTGTGCATGCATGTGGAGGCCCAAGATTGATGTCAAGAATGATCTTTTATTACTCTTCCAGTTTATTATTTTGAAATCAGTTCTTTAATTAAACCCAGAGCTCATCTATAGGAATAGAACCAGGCTGCCTATGCAGCTTGATCTGAGCATTCCCAGGCTCTACTCTCTCTCTCTGGCTGGCGTTATAGGCAGGCTGCCATGCGAGTGAGCTATCATTATATATGAGATCTGGGGATCTAAAATTCTGGTCATTATGCTTCCTTGGCAGGTGTCTTCATTGCTAAGACATCTTCCCGATCCCTGAAATTTATATCAATTGCTTTTCAAGATGAAATTCCAAAATCAGATATCAGCAGGTTTATGTCTAGTGAATGCTCACTCTGGTTCACAGATAGTATCTACTCCGCGAAGACATGACAGAAAGTACCAAAAAATTACTTCAGGTCTTATTTATAAGATCACTAATATCATGACCTAGTTACCTCCAAAAGGCCTCTCTTCTTAATATGATCATGTTGGAGAAAAGATCTTTATAAACTATGGAAGGACACAAATATTGATCCTACAGCTAATGGTCTAGAGACAGACCTCTGGTTTATCAAGCAATTTTTTCCCCAATCTTTTCTTTCAAACACTAAGTTCAACCTCTTTCTTTGAGAACTTTTATTCTTGTCACCAACTAGGACATTGAAAAGCCAGGAACAAATCCGTCATAAAACTTTGATTCTATTATTCTAATAGTATTTGTTGCTATTACAGGTATGTCCTAGGCCCAACTATGTGAATGTAGTTTCTGTATCTTCTACTCAAAAGATATTGATTCTGTTGTACAATATCTAGTTCATTGTTCCTTATTTATAAAAGTATTGTTTAACATTTTTATTAGTCTCAGTGCTACAATGAAGATTCCTTAAATATTGATTCTAATTTAAAAATAATGGTCTTTACCACTATGACATGTATTTCCCAGGCTTGCCACTTCTGCTATTAAGATTTCATTCATGTGGTTTTACCTTACCTTGTCTTAATAAGTCCATTTTTTGATATTGGATATGGAAGTCGTTTATAATATCATCTTTACTATAAACATCATGAGACCTCCAATGTGTATATACTTACTAATTTTTCTAGATACCTTTGACTTCAAAACAAAACATTTTTATAAGATTCAGGATTTGGTGGTTATGCTTTAATAAAACCAGTAGACTAAAGTTATAGTTTCACAAATAACTTACAGCATTGTCATTATTTCAAGGGGTGAAACAATGTGTGATAACACTAATTATCAGCATAACTAGTAGAAGGTCAAGATCCTGACAGCTGTTAATTGGCCAACTATATCATCATCTTTAAATGCATTGCAACTTTAATAATAATATTGTACTGCAATGAAAGGAAGATCTTTGTTACTAACAGATGAAATGAAAGTGACAGCTTATGATTTTGTTTTACTCTTCTGTTCATCAAAATACCAAGATAGTTGAAGCTATTTCTTGCTAGTGTAAGAATTTACCAACTTAAGTGATGAAGAGAATATTCTAAATGAGACTGACTTTGAATATGATATTAAAATAGAGTTTACTTCTTTCTATTGCATGCTGTCTTAGTATTTTGAGTTAGGTAATGTGAGCTAATTTGTTGGCCCTGAGCTATAGTTGTTATGAATATAGTTACTATGAATTGTTTTTTTTCTATTACCAGTACTAGTCCTGTTATTAGATAAAATGGTGGTCCATGAGGTATAGTTTAAAAAGGTGATGAGAAGGGCTCATTTTAATTTATGCTTTTTTCCTAGATTCATTGTGCTGACATTCTGTACTAAGAGTGGTTATAGGAAGGAATGTAATGAAGGGAAGATGTGGATTCATGCCTTCAAATACTAATTAAATAGAATAAAAGATGAGGTAAATCTACATCATTAAGACCAATTATCTTTTTATCCAGGGGGCTTAGTAGACACTTATGGGAGAGATAACACAATAGATCTTATTCCTGAGGATAAATAAATCAGTAGGTCTGCTTTGAGTCATGAGATGAGTAACCGGAGTGCTTGGTGGTGGGGAGGGGATTGCAAAAATACAAAAGCATAAAGAAGTAGGAAAAACCAGTCACGGTGGTATATTCTTGTAATCCTAACACTGTGGGAAAAACAGAAAGGACAGTTAGGAGTTCAAGGATATTCTTAGCTATCTACTGAGTTCTGGGTAAGTTTGGCTCCTAGACACAAACAATGAACAAAGAATGCAAGCAAATAGGAAGAATCAATGCAGTAATGTTGAGGCCAGGTGCTATCCCTGACTAATCTTTTTTAGTAGTGACTTTCAGCTACTTCTATATCCAATAACCTGTAATCTGAGGAAATAGGGAGCAAAGTAGCACCACTTTTTACATAATTCCCAATTATATTTACAAGTGGCCTTGCTTTAAGGACTGTAAGGTTAAGTTCTGTAACCTGGCAACAAATACATTAGCAGAGAGGAAATTGTTTGCTTTTCAAGGAAGCAAGAAAAAGTATTGTAAAATAAGGTTATTCTGACACTCAGTGAAGGTTCTACCTGTTCCTGATCAAATGGAACTAAACAGTGTTGGAAACATGATTTATGTTTTCTGTTGATTTTCCCAGTTATTGAAAGCATCTCTATGTTCTTTATATCTCCCATATAGATGTCTTTCTAGGATTAACAGAGAGGCCAATGTCCTTGGGTTTGCTTCAGAGACCTCACAGGAGCATCAGAAAAGTGTTCACAGAGGCTGAAGTAACTGATTCTATTGTTTTAGAATGCCCTAAGTTGTTACTTCATTGTATTATTTTTGTTAAGTCTACACAATTTGTTAGGATTCCTCATTCAAAAGGAAGGTATAGCAAAATATATATAGTTGATTCTTTTAGCCATCTAAGATGACCCAAATGTTGTCTTTTTGGTGTTTTTTTAAAGGTACTTAGGCTGGGAAAGACCTGAACTAGGTTGCACAGTCAGTGATGAATTTTAAGTCAAGTCCATCTGACTCCTCAAAATCTGTTTTTCACACTGTGTCTTGTTTTCCCTTTCTCTGATGTATCAGAGAAGGAAATACAGTTTGTGAATAACAGGTTTTAAGCAATTACAGAAGGTTTTTTTTCCCCTCAAATTTGTGTGCCCCAGAACCTACAATTTTAGAAGGAACATCTGAGGGATATGCTGCTGGATTGGCAGTGGTTTCAAGTATGTTTCCTGGGGACCTTTCCCCAATCTGTTCATCTAAGTCTCAGCATTGCCATGAATCTCTGGCATATGAGCCAGCACAAAGCTACTCTTATGACAGAACAGCTAACGGAAGCTTGTCTCAGCAATCAATGTTATTGATGGAGTGCGAAATTGTGAAGTTGTGTTTCTTTGGAAAGTATTGCCAGGACTCCATTTGACAAACTCCCAAGCTCGTGTTTAAGCTGAGTCCTGATGATTGGGGAAAGAAATACAAAGAGAAATGGCTGCTCTACTTTCATTGTGTTCAGCTAGAAACAGTCGAATGCCAGCCCACATCAAATCTGTGCCCAGACTGGCTGCTTGAAGTTCAATTACATTCTACAATGTGGCCTTGCAGGTCTGCATTCTCCTCCCTCAATGACTTTCATATCAAAGCTGCTTTGTTTTCAATTTAACATAATGGGACTTCAGCCTAATTCTTTGCCAAGCTCTCATTGATCCTTGGTGTGGAATAAATGTGAACACTGCCTCATTAATCCCCTCTGTGGTCCTTGGAGAGAAGTGGCATACAATATCCCATCATTTTCTAGTGGAGGAAGAAAGGTAAAATAAATTGTTCGCTTTACATCTGAATCTCAGCTTCTGGACATTTCTACCTGGATAGCCTGCTGCCTTGCCATTCAACTTACCCCAGCTTTCTACTTATTTCTGAAATATGCCCCTCTTTGGGGAGATTGTGTCTGGGTTAATGGTGCTACTATTCATATAGTTCTCTAGGAGAAGTTTCTGAGTCATCTTAAATTTTTCTCATTTTCTGTGTTCAGTCGGTTATGAAGCGTATTTCCCTTTCCTCTGAAATTGTCCTCTAATCCATTCTTTGTCTGGACCTTTCCACATACTTCTTTCATGCATTGTCTCTTCATCCAAAGTAGAAAAAAACAACTTTTTTCTATATCCTCAAACTTGGTTTTCAGTTTGTCTTTCTATCCTGCCTCTATGTCAATTCATCTGAAACTGAAGTATGATAGTTTTTCTTCTGTTCTCAAGGCATTGATAATATTACACAGTCATAAAAATGCAAATTGACTCAATGTCATTAGTCAAAACCTTACTCTCAGGAATCCCCTCTGTGTCGCACTCTTCAGCCATTTCCCAAGTGGATTCTTCCCTTCAGTTCTGCTACTTTATCAGCTCCTTTGTTACATAAAATTTTCACCATTGTTTAGAACTCAGAGCATATTTTCTACATTATTATTTCTTTTGGCTCACAAATCTGCCTACCCTCTCAGTCGACCTCTTTTGGGTTTTTTCATCATAATTTGTTACCACCATCATATTGTACTTTGTAGTTAGTTGTCAGTATTTCTTAGAGTACCCTGGAAGTTCCTTATTGCCGAAGTAAATATTTTATTTATTTCCAAACTATTAACACTTAGTGTAGTATATTAGTTACTCTTCTCTTTGTTGTGGCAGAATACCTAACAGAAGCATTTTAAGGAATGATAGATTTATTCTAGATTTTGACTCAAAGAGTTATAGGTCATCGTGGTAGGGAAGGCAATGTAGCCAGGACTCCATCCATGGTGGTGTGGGTAACAATGTAGCTTGTTCATGGCAGAAAGTTTGTGCCAATAGCAGAAAATGATTTTATCATCAAGACTGTATTTCCTAATGACTTACTTTCTCCAGGTAGGCTGGCCATCTACTGGTTACATAACCTTCCCAAATAACACAACCAATTACAGGCAAAGTTTTGAGACATGTGGTAGACATTTCCTTTTCAAATCATAACACATGGTTTTTGAGTATTTGTGGGTTGTTAAATAAATAATATTTTAAAGTCAATTTGTAGATGAAAATGACTTTTCTAAGGACTATTTTTTAAAATATTTAAGATTTACATTAACCCTATAAGGTAGACACTACTACTAAACTCTAAAGAAGTACAAAGATGCTTCCATGGCTTCACACTATCACCAGCACTTAAACTCAGGGTTCTTAACTCCAAATCCTGATGCTGGCTCATTATGCTAGACTGAACTTAAAAAGAAGCAAAAATGGAACATGAGTCAGATACAGTACTGATTTTGATAAACATGCTTTGTTGGTTACTAAAACATGCTAGATAGTATTGATTTTGAGGGACTGTCAATATTCGTAGAATTACCTGCTGTTGTTTCTACAGTTTCCTGTGTCTAATGGTAAGAATGTAGTCTCTTGGGGGTACACTTAGAGTGACTGTAACATCTGTATGTTTTAATTATTAATGATGTTCATAAATTATTCTTTATCATAGTCTAACCAGAGGAATTTTAGTCCTTGACCATTTGAGCTTTCCTCAATCTTCACAATATATTGGCTAATTCTTATGAAAGCACAGACATAGTTTGTTTGGTTCCTATAGTATTCCATTCATTCTAAGACAGAGGACATGCTTTTATTTCCCTATTTTTGAACATGCAAGAGTGAAAGATGCTGAGAGCTACAGAAAAACCCATATTATTTACATATTGAAATGATAATGTAATGGGTATTGTCTCAAGCCACTGGAATTGGGGTGGATGCTTCAAAACAATAGCTAATTCACACAGTGTATCACTTCATTTGAGCCTTCTTTTTTAAATTTTTTTTCATTATTTTATTCAATTGTGTGTGTGCATGCGTGTATGTCTGTGTGTGTGTGTCTGTGTATGTGTGTGTAGAACCACGGGCGAATTTGGGAACCACCATGGACTGCCTCCACCTCCTCCTTGTTTACTCTGCCCTGGGATTCACAGGCTCCGCCCTACCAGGACCAGAAACACAGGCTGCCCCCCACTTCCGCCTGGCATCTATACGTGGGGTCTAGGATCCGAACTCAGGACCTTCTGCCTGCAAGGCAGAGGCTTAACCCCTGAGCCACCTCTCAAGCCCCCATTTGAGCCTTCTTAAAAATATATAAATATCATTAATAACTCTACTTATGACTGAAGAAATTTAGGATTAGCAATTTAAATCATTTATTTAAGTTCTTATAGGGAGTAAGTGACAAGGCCAGGATTTGAGCCAAGAGCATCTCAACTACAGAGTTGAAATGTGAAAGTGTGCTATATACAGTTTTCCTTTAGGAACATATAATTTGGTGAACTTAATTTATGGAATCATTAAATATTTAGAGGAAATAATTTAATTTCCTGCCTTTGATTTCTGCCCGGGGAGACGGAGACCTAGAGTTTACTGATTGCTCAAGGTTGCAAAGTGAAACCATCATTATATTTTTTGATTGATCCTTAATAACCTGTAACTAATTTATCTTTCTCGGTCAAGGGCATACATTTTCTACCAGCTGACTGCAAGTTTCTTGAGGTTTAATATTATTGCAAGTTTTCTGAGATCTAATACATTTTGTAGGAGTTTTTCATTTTATTATTTATTTATTTTTTTATTATTCATTCAATTATGCGTATGTGCGTGTGCGCGTATGTGCATGTATGTGTGTGTGTAGAATCATGGACGAATTCGGGAACCGAGTTTTTTTAATGCCTAACACAGTACTAAACATTTAGAGTGTTTAACCCATACATATTGATGAAATATTTAATTTGTGGAATCTGTTTATTTCTGAAATGAACATCATTTGGATGGCCAGGTGACCATATAGCAATGGCGGAATAGTGAGGTTTGCTAGTCTGTTTTCTGTACCAGCATGAGAGATTTTTGCTTAGACTTAAGTTTTCTTCTGGAAATTATTTTTTTCTCTTAGTGGCACACTACCTATTATTTCCTGCATTATGAAAGCTGCTATTTCTCGGTACTTGAGAAAAAAAACCAAGTGCTTTAAATTTTGGAGGGTGAGACTTTTCACTCTATGAGGTAGAACTGTGTTTTAGACTTCCCTTTTACACAGTCTGTTTTAAGATTACCCTTTAAAGATGGGAACAAATTTAAGGAAAAATTATTTGAGTAAGTGCAAGTAAGATCAAATTCAACCTGGATTCTGAAATTTAACTGTTTTTGTATACATTTCTTATAGGCCAAAGAATTCAGCTTCCTGATAGTATTTATTCAATTGATGATATAAAAGGTGCCACACTCCAGAGAAACAAGTCAGGGATATGCTTTTCTTTCCAGTATTTTGTACCTTTTCTTTTTTAAAAAGAATACAGCAAATTAAGATCCTGCTCACCCCACCTTGCTGTACAGCATATTTCTCCATGAAGTCTCACACCGGTGCTCCATGACATTCTACAATGCAGCTAAGGATTGGTGCTGTGATTAGGAAATATAACCCCTGGCTACTCTACATGTGCTTCTTCTCTGCCTTGCTCTTGTGTGCTTCCATATAATACAAATAACTTGATGGATAGTTTTCTAGGGAGTAGACACTGGGCTTTAGGCATGAAAAGGTTTAGACCACAGAAATACAAATTTTATTTTGTATTTTCATGTATATATAAAAATACCTCAGTTGTCTTCAAATATGAGAATCACTTTTGAAAAAGAGACTGTTTTTAATCACTGTAATGTCAAAATTCTAACCTTAAATTGATAGTATTTCAGAATGAAGTAGAAGAAAGTATGCACTAGAGGGATGAATGATCTAATTTCTATTGTCATTCTTTACAGACTGCATTTTTTTTCTTTTTTTTTTCAGGTCATAACCAGTTTTATTGCAAAAGGACCCTGTACACATTTATCATCTCTAGTACCTTAATAGCTACCCAACAAATCATTAACGTACAGAAACATGCATCAGGAGAAGCAAGAAATATCACCCATCCCTTCTGCATATTAGCAACTCGTCACTCCGAGCCACAGTGCATCACTGAGGTCTGTGAACAGTCACTTTCATGATCATCCTGAGTGAAAGATGGAATGACTTAAGTACATGTGCAACATATTAAAACAATTTCTTACAAAAAGTCACAAATTAAACCAAAGTATTTTACAGAATTTACTACAAAACGCCATAAAAACCACGTTCACTTAAGCTCTCTCTCCCCGTATCCGACGAGCCAACTGGATGTCTTTGGGCATGATGGTGACTCTCTTGGCGTGGATGGCACACAGATTGGTATCTTCGAACAACCCCACCAGGTACGCCTCGCTGGCCTCCTGCAGCGCGCTGATAGCCGCGCTCTGGAACCTCAGGTGGGTCTTGAAGTCCTGCGCGATCTCCGATACCAGCCTCTGGAATGGCAGCTTCGGGATCAGCAGCTCCGTTGACTTCTGGTAGCTGCGAATCTTGTGCAGGGCCACGGTGCCGGGTCTGTAGCGGCGGGGCTTCTTCACCCCGCCGATAGAGGGCGCGCTTTTCCGGGCGGCTTTCGTGGCCAGCTGCTTGTGGGGGGGTTGCCACCGGTGGACTTACGAGCGGTCTGTTTGCTTCGGGCCATCTTCTCTCACCCACAGCCGAAGTCTCCGGTCGTGCTCCGACTGCCGTGCTGCTGCCAATGCCCAAGAAGAGCTGAGAACACCAAACGACAGAATGACGCTCGCTCAACGAACGACCAAACCGCTCTGCCTCTTAGTTTCTTTTAGTTGTTGATAATCCTTGGTATTAAATTTCATGCCAGGATACCAAAGATGAATCTTTTTATAAGGACAGTAGTCCTTGGATTTAGGGCTGATTTGAACCTAGAATGAATTTATCTTAATTTCATTACATACACCAAGAATCTATTTGCAAATAATGCCATATCCATAGGTACTGAAATTAGAATATTAGCAATTTCGTCTCTTTGTATGACAAAATCTAACATCCATCTGCTTCATCTTCTTCCCTGCAGAATTCATGTTTTTCTTATGGGCAAAGTATTCATTCCAGTCTAATGCCACAATTACACTAATCCATTATAGAATCAACTCCAAATTATCATCTAAATTTAATGAGCAAAAGACTGCAGTTAAATCTGAACTTCCAAATCTTCTAAATCAACTAAGGAAAGACTTTGGTTTGGTTTATCCTAAGGAAAACATCCCATCTGTGAGCTCATGAAATGTAAAAGACAACCTATATGCTTCCAGAATACAATTATGACCTAGGCAAAGGATAGTCATTTCCTTTCAAAACAACAAAAAACAAAAACCTAGGTGGCGGGTGAAGGCCCGGCTGGACCGCTCGCGCGTCCCGACCGGCGGAGTGGGGTAGGGAAAAGGAGCTACAGACTGCATTTTTCCTTAAAGCACTTTGCTTACTGAGATGGGTCAGTTCTTCCTCTGTCCTTTATTGTCTTCCCAACTGGATCAGAACGTGGCTGTGACTAGCAATCATTGGCAATAAAACTGAACTTGGTTGAAATTGTTTCTATTAAAGAAAAAATGGCTCAAATGTATTTCCACTGCTTCTCTTTTAGGTAAACAAATATAAAAGTATTATTTCAATGAGTCAGATGCATATCAGATATGTGAGAGTCACACTGGGCTCTACTGCATGCTGTGTATGACGAATTTTGCTTGGAAATCAATAGTCAAAGGAAGAAAATGCCTTTCCCTCTGTTTTACATTGTCTCACAGATAATAATAGGTGGGCAGAAGTCCTAGTGTTAGCAATTCATGGTGTTCCTTTTGATGCACAATGGAAACCAACTTTGTTTCAGCTTCCAATTTTTCAGCTATTGGGAGCAAGAATTCTTAATAATTTTAGCAGCATACAAAGAAGTGGATTTCATTATGATATTTTGATACATATATATATATATATATCTTGCTTGTCCTGACTCACCCTACAGCCCTCTTCTGCTTTCCTTCTTCCCTTCTTATTGATCTTCCTCTCTCCAATTAGCTCCTCATCTTTTTCACATATATTATATTAGAGAAAGGAATTTATTCTGTTCTAATTTTTAAATTTTTATATTTTTCTTTGACAGCTTCACATACAAATAAAATAAATTTGTGTCATTTTTTAAACCATAATACTTGATTCCATCCTTGTTTGCCCTCCCATTGAAAACCTTCCCAATCAGTGTTCCTCCTACTTCATGCCTTTTAGTGCATATGGCCCACTGAGTTTCATCTAGGTTCAACCTGCATTGGTATGTTTCTGAGTAGTTACAAGAGCATGATTAATATACCAGTGGGTTGTCACTGAGTAAAAGAGCTCCCTGCCCCACAGCCATTATTAACCCTCAATAATTTCTCAGAAAGAGGTTGTGCTTCATGAGATTTCCCTCTTCCATGATAAAATGTTGACGGGTCAAATCTTGTGCAGCTTTTATTGAAGTAAACACAGTTGCATTAAGTTCATGGATGCAGCAGACTTGTTATGCCCAAAGACATGATTTGGCAGCTCTCATCCCCACTCTCTGGTCTTTAAATTCTTCTTCTGCAACATTTTCTGATCCTTTGGGTAGGAGTGATTTAGATGTCCTGTTCAGGGCCAAGACCTCTACATTCAATTGTCCTTTGCGCTTTGACCAATTATGGTTATCTGTATTAAACACCTTTCATTGCCTAAGGAAACTTCTCAGTCAAGGGATGAGAGCTGTGCTGATCAATGGGTATAATGACAAGCATTTAGAAGGCTGTTTGACATATCCATATAACATACTAATAGTGGTTTGTTTCCCCAGGGCCTACGACCTCCCCATCCAGATTCTTAGCTTAGTTTACAGTATCAGACATGAGTCCCCCATTGAATTTTAAATCTGATTATCTATATAGAACTTACCACTTATTCCTTTGTAATGCTGCTTTTGCACTTTAGAAAAACAATAGAAAAATACTTAAAAGTACTTGGGAGCTATTCAACAATAAACAAGTGAGTTATTTATATATTGACTTTAACTATGATGTAATATGAAATGAGAGCTATATATACTAATATATATACCAATATATATGAAATACCAATAATAAGAAAACTATTGGTAAAAGACCTCCACTTTATAAGATAAAATGTGAGAGGGTAAATGGGAAGTAACTAAAATAATAGTAATGATTACTGTGGATGGACATTTCTTACCTATCTTTCAAATAATGTTGTTATCATCATTGCTCTACTAACTTCCTCCCTATCATACAAAGCAATTACTGTTGTGTGATTTTCTTCTTTTTTTATACATGCATATACTTCATCATGCACACATAAATACATGTCTTGAAGGTAATATAATTTTATGTATCTTTTATAATTCATTTATTATCACAGAGTACACAGAATTGAAACATTATCCATTATTTCAGAAATTTTATTTCTTGAACATTCAATTTGAAATATATTTTTATTGATTTTTATTTATTTAGGGTTACTAATGTGTCTACCATTGTGGTAAATATTAATCTTCAATAAACTCTAGTGCAAATGAGAACGTAATCTGACCAGAACTTTTTTCTTACTGTCAATGCTTTGAAGAAAAGTTGAGAGATTCAGTGACAATTTCTGCTGTCTTGATCAGTTTGTTAACAGGATATAATAGAATAGTAACATAATATACATATATTTATTACAACAATCTGATACTAATGTGATAAAAAGAGAATTTGTTTATGGAACTCCCCATATTATGTTGGTTCTGCTTTTGTGATTCTTAAAATTGTTTTCAAGTGATATAAGCTTTTCTTTTACAAACTTCTATAAACTTTTCTTACATAAGTATAAGAGCTATAACATGTTAGCAATGAATATTAATCCCTGAAATTGAATTAAGTCATTCTGGTTCTGGATTTCTTCTATGAAGAGCAGTCCTGTGGTATTAGAATCCTGCCAATCAAAATAGGACATTTATTTTTCTAATGGACAATAAAAAATCGAAATTACAGATTCCCAACTTCCTAAAGGTTAGTTCATTGCTTTGAGCATGTGGAATAAAGCTTAGTTATGAACCGTGTAAATGGCTTTGCAAAGTGAAATGTGCAGTCACACAGAATTAAATGAATTTTATTTATAGTGTGTTTGTTTCATATTATGAGAACCCAATATCCTTAATAAACGAGAACTCCTCATACCTTAAGATGACCTGTTCGATTTTAGGATGGTTCACTCTATTGTTGAAAAAAAAAGTCTTTGGGTCTGTTGCCAAGGAGAAACAATATAATCTTTTGGTGGGAATTTAGGTTGTGTATATATGGGAATAATCATCAAATTCTAGAAGCATGACAATGAAGAAAATAATGTGTGTCCCCCAGAGGTATGCAAAGTTGGCTATAGTCATATTCACCACAAGTCTAAAGCCACAAGTCATCTTTTGTTGAGGTTACACTGCATAGTAATTTTCTGTGTTCTAGATTATGCTGTTTGTCAGATTGTGCTGATGAAGATTAAGATGACAAAGAAATATTTAAAAGAAATATTTTTTCTTTTTTTCTCACACATTTTATTTTTTTTTCCTAATCATACAAGCTCAGTGGGTATCCCTGTTTTCTCTCTCCCCCCTTTCCAGTTGTCAACGCTTGTACTCTCCCCCCTTCTCCCCTTCCTTTCACTCCCCTTCTTTTCTTCCCCTCTCTCAATGCCTCCCCCCTCCTTCCTCCCATCTCCGGGGGCATCATTTTGTGTGAATGCCAAACCTCCCTCTGGGTCCTCCACCCTAGTGAGGGGTAAGGACTCAGTGGCATAGCCTGAGCCCTTTCTTGGGCTCACCATTAGTATGGGAACTCTATTATGATTTAATCCCTTGCCCCTCAGGATCCTATTGCCTGGAGCCT
Organism: Typhlomys cinereus; assembly: GCA_023101885.1. NCBI lineage: Eukaryota > Metazoa > Chordata > Mammalia > Rodentia > Platacanthomyidae > Typhlomys > Typhlomys cinereus. The sequence goes on along the minus strand of JALPQD010000042.1, from coordinate 9,166,660 downwards.
TCTCCCCTATGATCCATGCTAGACTTTGGGGGGTCATTGACATGTCAGCCATTGTGCAGGTCAGACAAAGTCCAATTCTGGCTGCTGCAGCCCTAATTGTGTGGAGTATCTTGCAAATATTAAGAGGTGAGTGTTGTTTGGCTGTAGATAAAGATTGAAGGAAGGCAATGCTGTACTTAAGTGTAGGTACAGAATCCTTTAACCATGTTGTCTCTTCCAAAATACTGAAAAGCAGGTGTTTCACAGTTCATTTGGCAGTAAAAATCTGACCTCATCTAAGGTGATGCAATTTATACTCTCAGTCACATTAAATATTAATATTCATATTTTATTGCAGAAATGCTAATGTATTTGATCACGGATAACTGCTCCATACTCTGTGGGAGGCATTGGATAATATATACTATGCGAATTATTATCTTTCCAAGTTTGTAAGTTGGAAAAAATAAAAAATTTGTAACGTATCTATCCCCAAGGATTATAGATTCAGTAGTTGATCTTTTCTATATCTAGTGGTGTTTTTTAATAAAATCTATTTGATAATATTTCTTTCTCCTTCTTAAAAATAATATTGAAATACATGAATATTTTGAAATGGTGATTTTTCAAGTAAACATCATTATAAAATTTTATGGAAATAAGGATACTACCTGAATGAGGAAAGGGCCCTTTGCTTCTGCAAAAGAATGATTTATAAGAGCTATGTAGGGGAAAATAGGAAATAGAAGCTATGTGGCATATTTCAAGAACAGTACTTTTTAAGTATTTTTATTCTTTTAGAGTTTTCATATAGTGAATTTATGATATTTTACATACCTCTATCTCCAAAGCCTATCCCATCACCTTTTTTCATTACAACCTTTCTTTTTACTCTGTGAGCTCTATTCTATTTTCATACCTTTTTACACATGTAGCCACTGAGTTTCATCTGGGTTGCCTTTGATGACATGTGCCTGAGTACTTGCTGAAGCATGGATCATAACTTTTTTGGTATACCATTGAGGAAAGCTTCCCACCCCAATCCGTATTAACCCTCATCAGTTTAGCAGAGATGTGTACAGTTTCTTGAGATTAGACAAATCCAGCACAGGTCTTATGAAAATATGAATAACTACAGTGAATTTATGGATACAAGAGCCACATCATGTCCCAAAGGTAATGTCTGGCCATACCCTCGATCCTTTCAGGCTCTTAAAATCTTTCTGCTTCCTCTTGCATGATGTTCCCTGAGCTTTAAGATAGGGAGTGGTTTAGGATGTCCTATTTAGAACCAAACAGATTGTAGTCATTTATTTTCTGCACTTTTGCCTGTGGTAATTTTCTGTTACAAACATCTTCTATTGCAAAGGGAAGCTTCTAGGTTGAGTGGTAAATATTTCTCTAGTCAATGGCTATAATGACACATTTTTAAAAGGTAGTTTGATAGAGCATCTTTGTAGCTAAACTTTAGTAGTTTTCCCCCCCTCTAGGGCATATGTCCCTTTTTCATAGATTCTCCTGGTTTATAGTACAAGGTATATATGTGATCCTTGCTGAAAAATGGGCTTTGAATCCAGTTAGAAAGCTGTTGGTTGCACTCTTCATATTCATGCTACTAATTACACTCATGGAAAAGGGAATATTGGGGGAAATGCTTAATGGTGAGGAGATGAGGAAATAGAATACAGGAAGGAGTGAGACTCTTAAAGATAGCACTAAGATTGTATGATGCAACCATATGAAACATGCTATATATTTAGCACATCAAAAACGTTTTCATTTAAAAGAGTGAAAACACACACATATACAAGAAAGAGACCCTATACAGGGGAACACAGAGAGAAGAAGATAGGGAAAAATGGAAAATGCTTCACAGTACTCCAACCAGAATTAATATGCCATTAAAGAATAATCCAAATACTAGGTATGTGGTACCTCCTAATAAGTTGTTAGAAAGGTCCCAAAGATCCATAAATAATATATAGGCTTTTGCATTTGCTCTTGGTTGCCCTTCAGAAACTCACAATAAGACCCTATTGTTGAAGATGTAACACACATCCAAGATATGGATTAAAAAAAAAGTTGGAGCTGGTCTGTAAACTTCCTCCTTGCTGGCCAGTTTTCACAGTATCAGCAAATACATGCAAGCTCCTGGGGGAGAAAAGCATATAACAATCTCATCGATCCACAAAAATTGCAAGCTGCAACAACGACCACCCTGGCAAAAACAGTATATCTTTCAAAAACATTTTAGATATTTTTAGATTAGTGTAAAAAGTTATGGGTTTTATTATGATGTTTTCGTATATGGTATATTATGCACTGTGCTCATATTTACTCACCCATTATACTCTAATCATTTCCCTTTACCTCTTTCAGTGGCCTTCTTTCCCCTGAATATTGTTCTTTCTACTTTCATCTAATATATATGTTATATAATATATATCTATAAATCATCTATAACTTTATCTTTATACCTATATGTACATCCACATCCGTGTACATAAAGTCTAAAGCATTAGGCTTATTTTTCTTTTAAGACGATCTTCTATAGAGTGGACTAATATTGAAGTCATGTGTACTGGAGCATGACTTTGAACTTCTGATTCTTTTGCTTCCACATTTCATGTGTTAGAATTATAGGCATGCACCATCACAACTGGCTAGAGCATTAGTACTTTTTTTTTTACTTTATTTTTTGTGTGAGGGAGGATGCAAGTGTCACTGTATGTATGTGGAGGTCATACAAAGACTTTGTAGAGTTGGTTGTTCTCTCTACTTCTATATGGGGTCTAGGTATCAAACTCAAGTTATTAGGCTTGTATGAAAATGCTTTTATTCACAGAGCCATCTTACTGGCCCCAAGAAAGATGGTAGTTCTAACTAGTATAAAGCTATGTGTCTTTTGGAAAACCTGATGGAAAAGTCTTTTGATTTTTCTTAATAAAGGATATAACTGAATACAAGAATATGCACATATTTTCATAATGTGTTCAAAGACTCCTTATGATCATATAGCTACAGATATGAAGTCATATGATCCTAAGTTTCCCATAGTTAAAATTCAGATAAAAACTTTTAAGGTTTTGATATTTAGGGGTATATACTCATCTTTTCTGTCATTGAGCAAAAACACCTTAGGTGAATAGGAATTTTACTCCAGCTCATGATTCTAGGTTACTGTCCATCCAGAAAGAAATGAGAGAACTAGTCACATCATATCCAAGTCAAAGGGCAGAGTGGAAAAAAGCAATACTTGTCATGTTTATAAATATTTGTCCAGCTCTCTCCATTTTTATTTACTTGTCCATGGACTATTCCTACCCACTGTTGGCTTCTTCCCAGATCAATTGTGTAAGTTTCCTTCAGAGGTGCACGGAGACCTGTCTTAACTGCATAATTGTCCACAGGGCCAGAGAACCACCTCATGATTGTCAAGTTGATAGCCAAGAATAATGGCACAGGACTCCTTCCTTATACTTCCTTACCAATCATGCCATCACTTTCTTGGTGGGGAAACAAGTCAAAGAGAGAATGGCAGGAAAATCTGAATATTCCATCTTCCTCAGTACAGTGAAAATATTTCCTGTCCTTATGGAAACAAAAACTGAGGATGAACTATTGAAACTTACAGGACGTGGGGTCATTTTTGAGTTTCAACCCAATGTTAGCTAATGACAGAACATTTCTGAAAAGCAGAGCAGCCCAATTGTGTCTGCACAGTAATCATGTTAAATTGAGACTGTAGGTTTCAAAGGCTGAGTGAACAAGAGGATGGTGCACAAGAAAGTTACAGTGAAATTGTGGCTTGGTAAAGATATCAGAGAGGGGCTGTGTAAAAGGTGTGTGAGAATAAAAGATAGTAGAACACTTTAGAGTTAGCATTTCTTTTCCATTAGATCTGCCACTAGGATGGGCACCTCCAAAAACAACTGTCCCAAGTGCAAAAAGCCTCCACATGGCCTGTGTCCTCATTGTGGGAATCTCCATTGGAGGAAGAATTGCCCTCTGAATCCCATAGGTCAAGTGCCTCTATTGCTGACCAATGATGAGGCCTGAGGCTCTTAGCTTCTCTCTCATGGGGAAAAAGAGTTTGCCACTGAAACCCAGAGAAAGAGAGCCCAAATTCCATTTGGTATAGCATCTCATGAGAACCTTCCCATGTGAGTGGGAAGCCAATTTGTTCCTCTTTTAATAGACATGGGAGCACAAATTTTCAATGTTCAGCTTTCTTCCTATCAAACTCCTATTTAAATAGAACTGTTAAGATCAGGGGAATGATAGGTTTAATAATGTAACTATTGAAGTTCCTTGAATACTTAATGGTATGGTCTGTAGTTATTCCTTTGTTTACATACTCAAATGACCTAAGTTTAGATTTAATGGAATATTTTAGTGCTGTTATAACATTGTCCATGTTATAGTTATTTTTGGAGGATATTTTAATACAAGCTCCATTTCAGGTATGGGCCTCCATCCTAAAACATGGGTTGAGTCATGAGTCTCACCAGAAAATATAATGCTCAGAGACCCACAAAATTTTCCATGTCAGGAAACAATGTCAGAGACTAGAGCAGGACTAATTCAGACTTTCAACAACTTGAAATTTAAAAGATGTGTTCTTTTCTAGATATATATTGATCCCTGAAAGCCTATATCTCTTTGCTTTTAAGAACCCAGAAGGGAAATTAGAGATAACTTGGATTGTTCTGCCCAAGTATTCAAAGACAGTTTACTTATTTTGGAGAGGCCTTAGAATGTGTGCTTGCAGATTTATAGCTGCCAGAGGAGAAAGGTCTCCTTCAGTATGTAGATTACCTGCTGCTCTTTGCTTCTACACCTGACAAAATGTAGTGACTATTCCAGACAAGGTAACAGGTTTTATTTACCAACTCTTGCCTGTATCCATAGTAAGACTGCTAAGCTCCTTTGACTTATCCCATCTGCCTTTCCAATTACAATGGTTTAATCCATATATTTGGATCATGCAAGCTTTATATACCTGTTTGTTCCAGATTAATGTCCATAAATTTCAAATGTGGGGACCTCTGGACCCTTCCAACATCTCATAGATGAGGACTATTGACTTTGCCCCACTTGCTTTGACCACTTCCTTTGCCTCAACTCAGCAGGAAGTAGTCACCCTTCATCCCTTGAATAGTCAATTCCTCATAAAAATTGAGGAAGGAATTAGGCAGTTTTAGAGCAACTGTGGTGGGATGATCTCTAAAGGTCTTGAAAAGCCATGCCCCCTGCTGGGATTATACACCCTTTGATAACTTCCCCCAATTCTTTGCTAATGAAAGGATATGGAGATTATTTCTCCTTTACAGATAAGTCCTACCCTGAAATGGGCACGAGATCAATTTAGTGGGGCCCCAATATAAGCTAACCAATGAAAAAAAGCCATTTTTCCTGGGCTTGCCTAAGTATATACATACACTTGACTCTGTCAACCATCTTTGTCATATCCTCTTCATGGCACTCCAAATCTGGAGTTTTTTAGTTCTTTTCCAGCTCCATGCCCTTCAGGGATTCCATGCCTGGAGTTCATGAGTTCTCAAGGGTGCCCTAGCCTCTCATGGCATTCCACGTCTGGAGTCCAAATTCTGTTCTTTCTCTCCCCTAATAAACTTTACCTTAATCCTCAAAAACAAAACCAAAACAACCAACCCAGAGACACAGAGAGACACATACAGACATGCACACACAAACACAGATACAGACAGGCGCACTGAAACACACACACACACACACACACACACACACACACACACAAACACACTCATACACATATCAACCACCAAAATACATGGACACACACAGACACAGATACAAACACACACAAACACAAGCAAACACACAAGCACCACACACATAGACACACAGACACATGCATAGGCACACACAGAGCCATATACAAAGATGACCACACATAGACATACACACATAAACACCCAACATACAGATGCAGACACGAATACAAGTAAATGAACACATATGCATCCAAAAGTACAAATATGTATAGATACACACAGGCATACAAATACTACAAGAAATATCAGTTTTTCTTCCCACAGATACCTGACAGCTGTTGCTGAATGGCCGTTTCTGAAGCCTACCATCAATTTATGTAAATGTAAATGTAGAGCTGTGCTGCTTTTCCCTTCATTTACCTATCCCATGTGACCAGAAGAGTGCTTGATAACATCTCATTTCTAAATGATGAATATGATTAAGTATCTCTTCAATAATTTAGATACACTTACATTTTTGTTCCTCTGATTTGCTAAAAAATTTTTACCGTTAGGTTTTGGTTTTCAGTCATTCCAACAAAATCTGCACTTTGTCTGTAACATGCTTAGATTCTTTTCTGTGCTAATTGCAGTAACTTTCTTTCCTTTAAGTTTTTCAATAGTGAGGATGAGAAATATAACTTTTCCATCTCTAAGATCTAATGTTTTCTTTCCTCAAGATTAAAAATGTATGTATAAAATGATTCTAACTTATACCCTAAGGATAGAACTTCATTCATATTTTATAGCTAACAAGGATTCAGTAATACTTTAAATATTCTATTTGCTATCAGTTTTTCTCTCACCAACCTTCTTTGTATGTGTTTTTTGATTTTTCAAGGGGGACAAAATGGAAAAATATATTCTCTTCAGCTGGTAATCTCATTTCTGGGACTTTATGCTAAAATATATAAAACCTTACGCATTTTTAAAAACTCGGTGTCATGGTTTCAATGTGAGTTGTTCCAAATATTGTTGTCAATATTTGGAAAGGTCATGGCACCTTTAAGAGGTGAAGTCTTTCTGTAGGGGGTAGGCCTTGAGGTTGGTTAGCCCTGCCTTGTTTCTACTAGCAATATACTATAGCAGTTGCAGCTTGCTCTGTCAGTCTTCATGATGGATGTGACCTAAGCACCTCCAGCTTCTCTGCCTGCCATGCTTTTTCCACCATAATGGATTGTATCTCTCCTTTGGAACTGTAAGCTAAATAAATCTCCTTTTTTCCCATTAAGTTGTGTTTTTTTTCCAATTTATTTTATTTTTTTACTTTAAAACTTTTATTTTTCTAGTTTTACAAACATGTTGAGTACTTAGCTTTGCTTCCCACCCTTTCCTTTATCAATCCATCACATGTCCTCCTGCCATCCTGCCTGTCTACTTCTATGGACCCCAAGGTTACCTCTGGTTTATCTATTCCTGTGGGAGTTCAGATCTCTTGTGACATATTAAATTGCCTCTTTTTCAGCCACCCCACTAATAGGGACATTTCATCCAGCTTTAGTCCCCAAGATTTCCACTGTATGTTATTTTTTTTAAGCTGGCATTTTTTATCTTATTTATTTATTTATTTCCCCAATCTTCTTATCTCTCTTGAGTTACTCAATAGTCTATGGGGGCATGATAATATGTCAGTCATTATGAAGGTCTGATAAGAAGTCTCACTATAGCTCTTAAGTTGTGTTTGAGTCACAGCAGCAGAGAAGAATACCTGGACCCATACATAGATTTATGCCCTGGGGCTGGAGAGGTGGCTCAGGGGTTAAGCCTCCGCTTTACAGGCGGGAGGTCCTGAGTTCGGATACCAGATCCCACGTATAGACGCCAGGCGGAAGCGGGGGCAGCCTGCGCTTGTGGTCCTGGTAGGGCGGAGCCTGTGAATGCCCGGACAGAAGGAGGTGGAGGCGTCCATGGTGGTTTGGGAGTTCGTCCGTGGTTCTACACATACACAGACACACACACACACACAGACACACACGCACGCGCGGGCACATACACATGCACATGAGCACAGTTGAATAAATAATAATAAAAAATTTAAAAAAAAATTAAGATTTGTGCCCTCCACATCATTCTGACTGATACATAATAATGTGGCATAGATGGCAAATGCCTTAGCAAACATCACTTCTTCCATTCCATCTAAAGACCTATGTTGAGGGTATCAATGGGCAGGAGCTCTCTTTTCCTTGTATCTAGGTGGTGTCTGGTGTCTTCCACATGCAAATGTCCTATGAGTGAATTATTGTAGTTTCTCTGTTCTCTTTTTCTTATGATTTTCACTGAATAGCCCTTTCTTTTTTTATTTTAACATTTTTTATTATTGTTTCCGCTCAAACAAACTTAATAGGTACACCGGTTCCCTCCCTCCCTCCTCCTCCCCCCGACCCCCCTGCTCCCTCTCCCCTCACCCCATCCTCTCCATCCCCCAGTGTTTCCCCCCCAATCCTTTAATGTGCATGCCTGACTCTCCTCTGGGCCCTCCTCTCCGATGACATACAAGGACCCAGTGGCATTTCCCTGAACCCTTTCCTGGATAGCACTTTCAAAATAAGGTGTTAAGTAAAACCTTCATTAGATTGTATCCTTAAATAATTGTGGGAAAAAAACTTTCCCTTCTTTTCAGCTTGTATTTTATGTCAATAAGAAATACATATTTGTAATGTTAAGTCACTGAAATTTTGGGTGTTGATTATATAGCTGTTTTGTTTTCCTTAAAATGAAGGAAGACAATTTCTAAGCCTGCCGTATACAGACAAGTCCTCAACTTATGGCACTTTGACTTACATTCTTTTGATTTGACCTTAGTGCAAAAGCTATATGAGTTCAGTGAAAACCATACATCACATGAACTGTTACTGGGGAGATGAAAATAATCTCCTTACAGATAGGGCACCAACAGCAGACCAAAGTAATGATTCCAATAAAGTCCAACTTGCCAAACCAGTGAGTTTATTGGATTGACATAGAGCATGGGTGACCCCCAATCAGCCACATCCCTGAAACATACATCTTAACCCAGCATGGATGGTGACTTCTCTATAGCTGATAAATGCAGTCTCCTTTTCAGTTAACCTTTCATGTTCTATGTAGTACAGTGTTTCATAAGATCACGAGACCACGTGTAGCTTAGGAAGATCTACATACAACTGGGAAGGAGAAACCAGAATTGCCTGGATTCTCTGATGAAAGTCTGATGATCTACCCCTGCTCCACCTTCCATAACAGGCCTGATATTGAGGGTCTATGTAAGTAGTCACAGGTACTCCAATTAAAAGGAAATGAATATGTGAGGGAGACTATCAGAGAAAGGGACCTGACATGAAGAGGGGAGGGAGATATGAAAAGGCAGAAAGGAAAGTAATTAGGATGAATTATGTACATTTATGAAAAAGCAAAATTTATCATGAAGAAAATCAGGGGAAAAAGGATGGTTATAGTTTTGATTGAGAACAGTATTCTACAGCACTGTACTTAAGATTCAGATTTTTTTTTTTTGCCTGGACTAGCAATATGTAATTCACACTTAATGTTTTCTGGAAGCTAGGAAGTGATAGCAAATTGAATAGAAGATAATCATTACATTCTGTGTGGATAAGCTGTGTATGGTGTTTCATAGGTTAGTTGTGTCAGTTTGTCTCTGCTGGAGACAGATGGACACATACTTATGAGGCCCCTACAGTGAGTCAAACTTCTGGGTAAGTTTGTAGGAGATTGATTCATTTTTTAAATTAAGGTGAGAAAACCTGCCCATTGTGGGTGGGACCATTACTGGAGCACGTAGATAAAAATAGTATTTGGCAAAACCAGCAGTAAATTGATATGCATTGGTTCTTGTTCTTTGTTCTTTGTGGTTGAGATGGTATGAACAGTTCTGTCTGCTTCTGCTGATAACTCTCTCACCATGACAGACTGTAACCTAGAAGTATGAGCCAATAAATTCCTCTTGTTCTCTAAATTGTTGGAGTAAGGAATTTATTTCCACAAGGAAGACATGGAACTAAGATAGGTATGTTAAATGTAATTTCAACACATACATTTTCAAAGTACAGTAAATTTGTAGGAAAATAACCACATTTGAAGTTGAAGAATTTATACTAGATGGAGAGTATATGACTAAGTTCTCATGAGGGTACTTGGAAGGTAGAAATGATGTGTTTCTTGATGTCAGTGGAACTAAAGAATAGGCAAATATTCTTTGTTGTATCTCTATCTCAGGGTTGGATTTGGCTATTATAAGAAGCATAGGCTTCGTCTCTTCTGAACGAGAATTCACTAAGGGGATCTTAAAATTATAAGCTTTATTAGATCATAATTTAAGAAGAAATGAACATTAGGCTAAGCCTCTGAGATTTCAGTATTTAACAGATGCAGCTGCAAAAAATTGCCAAGTACAAGATGTTAAATCTGTCAACCTAAGGCAACTATAGCAAGACTTTCTCTTGGGAGCTTACTGATTTCACTAAAGCCAGGTTTATAGTCCAACTACTCAGAAAAAGGAAAATCATTGAGTTATTCTTCAAATATCTTGATGCTATTCTCAGGAAGAATAATCAAATTATATTTTCAAGGCATGTGTCTAAAATCAATGAAAGTGATTACTGCAAAAGCAAATGCCACAATAAATCACTGGGATAGCCCCCTTGGTGTCCAGATCTGTTGGGTATCGATACTAATTGTGGACTATTTCCTTGTATGTATACATAATTTAGTTCACAGGGATCCTTCCTTTTCATAATATGAAATTCAGAGCAGGGCTAATATTTATTAGTAACAATAAAGGATATAAATATAAACAATGGACAAGTATGTTCGTTTACCTGTTCATTTGGGGATTGCTTGATATGAGTCTGCATGTGCAAAGCCCAGTTATTTTTATGAACTTGTGGAAATTTGTAACTAAAATGTATATCTGAACACTATATGTTGCATTCATGTTTCTCTGCATTGTTGCTGATAAAATCATGACAAAAGAGCTTAAGGGAACAAGGGGTTTATTCTCTTTCAATAGTTTGGTTACAGTTGCTTATCCAACTTGGTAGGAAAGCATGTCCCATCAACAAGGGTAACTAGCTACAGCATATCCATGTAACAGATAAGAGAAGGACAATCCTTACTTTTCAGATCAACATGTCTAGCCAAGTATATAGATGGATGACTTCCTTAATCAGCTCTCTGTAATTCACTTACCTGTCCAGGGCCTAGTCCCACCCACCTTGGGCCTTCCCATCAACTAGATAATTTCCTGCAGGTTTACTCTGGGCTTAACTCAACTATTAATTCTCTGACAAATGTTCTCAGAGTTCAAACCTTTAACTGTCAACTTGACATATGTATCTATGACACTTCACTTCTTGTCAGCTTGACAAAAAAAATATTACTGTTAAAGTGAAACTTAAAATTCTTGTCCCCTCATGTATCATATTTATCTTATAAATACAATTAATTTTATGAATTATATAATTATACATTAGGCATTTAATTTTATTGATTCTAAAAATCTGAAAATAAAAGTTTTCATAATTTAATTTTAAAATGTTAGTCACTAAATATTCAGTTATTAAAATGTTGGACTTAAAAGTCTCTTTTTCAAAAATGTCCAAAATATCTTTAACTGTAAATTCTGTCTATAAAATCCATATACCAAATTATAACCAAAGTCCAGCAACTAAAATGCTGCATACTGTACTTCAATATCCATCTTCTTTGTTCATTGTGTATTCATGATAGCTCAAAGATCCTGGGCAGTCTCACAGTTGAAAACTGAATAAGTAGCATTTATCTGGACCAGGTTGATTCTGCATTCACAGGGATCTTTAGCAATCATTTCATGGTTCTGGCATCTCCAACAATACTCTGGGTTTGCCTCTGTATTTATAAGCTTCATTTTCCTTTGCAGAAACTCCAAATCTGCAACTTGGTACCAAGCTTCAGCTGTTCTTCATCAACTATTAATTGTACACCGAAACTAGTACCACCTGGGTAATGCTAACTAATTATGCAACAACATTGAAATGTAGCTTGATCAACTCAAATTACAGATGTACCAACTTTTGTGTAGGCTTTCAGACCCTGAAAGATTCCAGGTTTTCAAGCCATGAAATCTCCATTTGGTAGCATTCATTTGTTCCACTATCCTAGTGCAAAGCACTAGATTTTTCCTCCAATGATGCTCATTTCTCTGACAATGAAAGCTGCTCTGATGTCTAGCCTTCATCCAAAGCTTCAATACAGCTGCTAATACAGCTTTCCTTTACCAAGCAAACTAGATCATCATTATCTTTAACTTCATCTTTACCAAAGACTTTGTTTTCTTCATCACTAATGGGGCCCGAACAATCCACAACTCTCTTAGCACCTCTATTGCCCAAATGGGCCACTAAACTCTGCAGAACAATATTTGTAATCCACAGTCCCAAAATCTTTAAACATTTCAAACTTTATTCAGCAAAATCAGTCAAAATTCACATAAGCCACACAACCAGATTTACTAGCAACACCACACTTTCCCTAGTACCAAATTCTGCAGCAGTTACTCTGCATGGTTGCTGTTAAAATCACCATCAAACTGCTTAAGGGAACAAGGGGTTTTATTTTCTCTTACAATTGTCCAGTTACAGTTCTTTGTCTAGCAGGAGATTCCACATCAACACTAAGGTTGAGGAACTGAGCATATCCACATAATGGTGGAGAAAGGATGATTCTTACTTGTCAGACAAGCATATCTGGCTAAGTGTACATAAAGATGTCAACTTCCTTAACCAACTCTCTGGTTTTATTCACCTGTCCAGGGCCCAGTCCCACCCACCCTGGAGTTGACCTTCCCCATCAACTAGACAATCTCCTGCAGGTTTACTCTGGAGTTTTTAAGTCAACAATTAATTCTTTACAAATGTGCCTAAAGCTTAAACCCTCCACTTTCAACTTGACACTTGCATCTAACTATGATAATGTTTATGAGTTAAGGTCAATTTTTTTCCCTGAAAATACAAGGTAATTATTCAAGATGTTCAAAGTCATGTGTTAGAATATATGAAATCTGGTATAGAGAAGTGGAGCCTGAGGGATCAGTGATTGAAAATGGAAGATTTTTTATGTAAAAGGGTGCTTATCAAATTCCCCATCTGTCATTTCTTAATATTCAGTTATGAAAGTAAATCATGTGTACTTACTACAGATAGCTGTCATTTGTGTTAGCTCTCTGTGTTAAAGTACTCATATTCTTTAAAACTCTACTTAAAATCAGGGGCTGGAGAGGTGGCTCAGGGGTTAAGCCTCTGCCTTGCAGGCGGAAGGTCCTGAGTTCCGGTCCTAGACCCCACGTATAGACGCCAGGCGGAAGCGGGGGTGGCCTGCGTTTCTGGTCCTGGTAGGGCGGAGCCTGTGAATCCCAGGTCAGAGTAAACAAGGAGGAGGTGGAGGCGGTCCATGGTGGTTCCCGAATTCGTACGTGGTTCTACACACACACACATACATGCACACACTATACATGTATAATTGAATAAATAATAATTTAAAAAATTAAAAAAATTAGACAGGATTATCTCTCCCCACTGTCCTATATAATCCATCCATTTCTTCTTTAAAATTTTCACAAATGGATGAATTTTGTTTATAGTAGAAGCTAATGCATATTATTTTTTTTATCTCATGACAAGGGGCATATTTACTTCATGATAGAGTCATGATAGAGCATTTCTTACTGCCGAGAGTTTCAAGATTTTGTCTAAGTCCTATCAAATCACATCCATGGTTAAAACCTAACTCCAAGGCTGGAGTCATGAATAAAATGAGAGCATTGGTCTTAGTATCATTACTTTGCTGCCATAAATAAATTCCTGATTCCAAAAATTTATGGTAACAGTAGGGATTTATTGGGTTATAATTCCATAGTGATAGAAGTCACACAACAGGAGCCAAGAGAACCGTCCACACCAAAGTTTCAACAAGAGCAGAAGCAAAGTCCAGTGCTTCATTCTTGATTTTTAATATGCCACCATTGCAAACACAAACAAACAAAAACCCTCTTTATCTTATCTACCTGTTCAGGAAATAGTTCCACTCATTTATGTGCTAGGCCTTCTCACATTAATCATGAATCCAGATAACCTCCTACAGTCTCACTCTGAGGCTGCTACTAACAAAATAATTCTTCATAGAAGTATCAAGCTCACAGCTGAAACTTACCAGCATAGCATGGATAAAGTAAAACACAAGAAATTGAAGTTAAAATATGGTGCATAATGATCCTCTCTATCTCCAGTAATTTATGTTTCCATATGTAAAATACATTTGCCCCAACCCAAGAATCATTAAATCCATGTCCAATTATACAACAGACTCAAAATGCATACCACTTTTAGTTTGACAATATATAAATTAAAATCCTACCTAGAATTTCCTCTGCGATAGTCAATATCAGTGGTGGAAGAGAAATGGAATAATGTAATCAAAATACTCACTTGAAATGGAAAGAATACTATATCTTTGGTTTTCCTTTGTTCATGATGATTCTGAAACCGCTGGAATGGTGTTGATAAGTCTCTCCACCTTTTGATTAGATCCATTTTCACTCTCTTGGAATAGTTTTTCCACCCATACTTTTTTTTTTTTTTAATGGAGCTGTGATCCATCATCCTGAAGGAATTTTCTTTCCCATCCATCTTCTTCAACCATCTCAGATGGTTGCATTTTCAAAATGCACATTGGGGAGTATATCCTTCTTTGACATTGGCTTTTTCCTACCTTTAGAAAGTGGTTGGCCTATTCTCTTTTTAGATCTTGAAAGTTCTCAATTATTTTTAATTTGGTTGGCAATCACTTTTATAAATGTAGGTTTCTCAAATACACTGTGCTAATGTACACACTTTTGACTTCAATCAGTACACAAAATCACTTTTAACCTAGCAATTTCTGGGCCATATTTCATGATTAAGTCTGCTGCAAATGATCTGTTTACATATACAGGCATCTAGATTTAGATACTAAGTTGGCATCTAGATTTAGAGACTAGGTACTCAACTTTTGACATTGCTGTTTCCCACAGGATTGTAAAAGCATTTTTATTTTAAGAATTCCCTTGTGGGATATGTCTCGTGATTTCACTAAATGAATTTGTTGAGAATTTAGACTATATAATATTTACATATAATATTTGGGGATATCTTTTTTCCCTCTGGTAAAAATTTAAAAATGTATTTATTAAATATCTTCTTTTGTCCAGAATTTATAATCTATTAATATATTTAAACGTGACATCACATAAAATGTACAATTATTCTATGAGAAAGCTTAATGAATATACATTTAAAGTCTGAGTTCTTAAAATTTTCTTCTTGGTTTGCACAACACATACTATCTGTATATCTAAAAGTCAAACTATGCCCTAATCAATCAAAAATCCATAATCAAATCAAAACATAGCAAAAATGCATTCAGATAGGAGTAATAACTTTTGTTCTATAGTAACGTGAAACATCTGTGATTGGCAAAAATTAATTGGATGTTTTAAAATAACTAGTAGAGAGGACTTTTAATGTTTCTAGCATAAAGTAATTATAAATATCTGAGGTGACTGATATGCCAATTACATTGATTTAATCACTCTACATTGTATGCGTGCATTGAAGCATCACACAATAACTTATAAGCATGTAAAATTATTATATGTCAATTAAAAATAAAACAAATATTAAAAACAGATGAAAGACTTCAACACATGACCTAAATTAGTAAAACTACTGGAATGACGTATAGGGGAAAAGCTTAATGACAATAGTTTTGGCTGTTATTTCTTTTTAAATTTATTTAATTTTTCTTGTTTTAAAAGCATATTGAGTACTCATCCCTGCTTCCCTCCAACTCCTTCACACCCATCCCCTTCCTTTCTCTTCTTCAGTCCATTCCACTCTCTTCCACCCTTCTACCTGTTTACCTTTCTGGACCTCAGGGCTCCCTCTGGCTTATCTACTCTTTTTTTTTAAATTTTGGGGAACACAAGAAAGAGTTCTAGGAAATGCCACTGAGTCCTTATACCTCATCAAAAAGGAGGACCCAGAGGAAAGTTTGACATACACATTAAAAGATGTTCCAGGGATGGAAGATAGGGAGGGAGGGGGGGAAGGAAAAGGGGGAGGGAGCAAGAGGGTCCAGGAAGGTGTGGAGGGAGGGAGGGGACCGGGGTACCTATTAAGTTTGTATGAGCGGAAAAAAAAGAATATTGAATACTCATTCCTGCTTCCTTCCATCATCTCTCCCTCTCATCCTTCCATCAATCCCACTCTCCTGCCTGTCTGATTCTATGGATCCCAGGGTTGACACTGGCCCATCTACTCCTGTGGGGGCTCAGGTCTCTGTGGCATATCAGGCTTAGGCCACCACACTGATAGGAGCATTTCCCGTCACTCATCCAGGTTCAGTTCCCAAGTTTTCCACTGTATACTCTTATTTCTCTTGAGTTTATGTTTTGCCCATATTAGCATAGTTTTGTCGCTGGGTTCCAAGTGGATAAGCTCATGGTGGCAATTATTTCTTAAATGTGGCCACAAAAGCACAGGTAAAAGAAGCACTTCAAAGTTAAAAGCTGAGTTATAACCCAAGGTTTATGCAGTATAAAGAGGTCTGTTGGCACTAGCTCTTAAAATATTAGTGACTTGACATATTTCTGCATCTATGCACATTTCAGATATATGGCCACTTGAAATCAGAATATATTATAGTTTTGTCTTTTCATACTGTTTTGGAAAGTGAATAGAAAAATCAGATATTCTATAGGGGCATGTGGGTATGTCAGTCATTATGCAAGTCTGGTAAGGACAAGTCTCACTGTAGTGTGTTCCTAGATGGAACAGTCCTGTCTTGAGTGGAATGTCTTGTCCAAAGGTTTACCTTCCTATCGTTAGGTTCTTACATTCTTGCTGCTTCCTCTTCTGTGAGGTTCCTAAAGCCTTAGAATAGGGATATTGTTTTGGTCTGATTTTGGGTGAGCCCTATATCACCAGCACTCTGCATCCTGTCTGGCCACCACTGTCCATTCACTGCTCCTCTACTGCCCGAGGCTGCATCTTGTCAGGAGGTTGATATCCTCTGCCTCTCTTATAGATTTCTAGGCCAAATGTTAAGTGCTCTTCAAATCTCTGAGTATAACAGCTGTTTACAGAGCAATTTTGAGTACTGTTGTCCTACTTATAGATTCATTGGCTGTTTTCCCTATTAATCTATTTCCTTCCCTTTTTTAGATCCTTGTTCTAGTTAATAGTAACAGGAATGTGTTTCATTCTGATAAGTGGGTCTTAAGTCCAATCAGAAATCTGTTGTTTGCCTCCTTGATACTTATACAACTATTATACTGGTGGTCACCTGTTGCCATGGTGACTTTTATTGCAACTTAAAGATCTCATGCACTGATGGGGCCTGTGATTGTTTCTTTCCCCTAGTAGCTGTGTAAGCTATCTTTGGTCCCGTGTAAGCTGTCTAGCAAGGAGGAAGCTCTCAGACCAGTTCTTGTTTATGTTTTGCCCATATTAGCATAATTTTGTCACTGGGTTCCAAGTGGATAAGCTCATGGTGGCAATTATTTCTTAAATGTGGCCACAAAAGCACAGGTAAAAGAAGCACTTCAAAGTTAAAAGCTGAGTTATAACCCAAGGTTTATGCAGTATAAAGAGGTCTGTTGGCACTAGCTCTTAAAATATTAGTGACTTGACATATTTCTGCATCTATGCACATTTCAGATATATGGCCACTTGAAATCAGAATATATTATAGTTTTGTCTTTGTCATACTGTTTTGGAAAGTGCATAGAAAAATCAGAGCAGCATAAGTTTTCTGTGGGAATTTCAATTTATGATAAATAAACGCAGGCTGTGTATTTCATAGTAATATTACATTTTGGTTTGATAATTTCTCCCTTCCCATAGTTGATCCAAGAGCCTCATGTGTAGTATTTCTATCAGAGAAGTGGAGCATTAGTGCTGGGCTAGTAGCCCAGTTAAATCATTTGATTAAATGTCTTTGTGCCGTAGTGGAGAAAATCTAATGTCAATTTCTGATCAATATACAACAGAAATTTCTGTGAAATCAGAAGAAAATCAGAAAAGAGGAGGAAAGAAAACATCTGTTCATTTTTATTATGGCTTACCAGATTGCTTTTTATTTTTTATTCTTTCTGTTTAACCTGGAGTAAGGAGTAGTGACCAGTAATGCTTCAATATGCAATTCTCAGAGAATGAACCTGATTGGCTGAAAACCACTCTTTTTCAAAATGAAAACATTTTATTCAAGATAAATACAACCATATTTATTATGGAATTAGGCTACCATTTCTTTCTTCAGATTTTTTTCATTAATAAGTTTTGTTCTTTGTCAATTTTTCATATATAAATAGTATATTCTGACTACTTTCCTCCTTACCCTCTGTTTTTATCCCACTTCTGCCTGCTTCTCTTCTCACTCTTGTAGGGATCTTAATTTCATAAAATTAAACCTTTTTTACTAAATCGAATCAGCTATACATTTGATTTTAGTTTTCTGTTGCAAATCTCAGGCACTTTCCTTCTGGATTCATTGTGTTCACCTCTCCTTTTAAATTCTTCCCCCTGTTCTTTGTGTAATAAGGTTATCTATTTTTTTTATTTTCTCTGTAATTCCAGAAACAAAATATTTGTAGGAAGACAGAACTATATTCAAGTAGTCATGCTAATAGCATCCTATTAGTAAATATATTAGTATGTAAAGTAAGTAACTTCCTGGCTTTAAAATAACTTTATTTTCTTATAATTCAAAAGCCCAGGAGATTTTGGTTGAGTTCTAGAGGTCCAAGGTCAAGGTATTGATTCTTCTGAGGCCCCTTTGACTCAGTCATGGCTTTTCTGTTCCATCTTGCAACATAATCTCCTATGTGCTTCCCCTTGTCAGTTTATGTGTCGTATTGGATTACAGCCTGTCCCAATAATCTTGTTTAATCATAAGTACTTCTTTGTACCTCATTGATAATGAACATCACATTGCAGGAACTGGAGTCTAGAATACTTCAGCATTTGATTTTTATATGGAACCTTTTAATTCATGACAGCAAGTTGTAGCAAATACAAATTTGTGTTCTATATGTAAAACATCTACTTTTTTCCACTGAAGCATGTTTTTGAAGTCATGTGAGTCCTACGTTCACCTTAGGGCTATGAGTTTCAAAGGTTACTAAATCCTGATGGTAGATAATAAGGAATGGTGGATTTGGCACAGACTTGGTTCCTTTTCCAAGAATTACAATTGTATTCAGAGTCTGTGATTAAGCAAAGGAAATCATTGGCAAATGTATTACCAGATGGTTTTGGAATATGATTGTGAGCATTGACTTGGCATTGTGCAATCCCATAGTACATATATCACTTCTTCAGCAGGCACATACAAATCCTAGAGAAGGGAAGGGGTAAAGGACAGATTTCTATGTTGGGTAGGTCTTCTCCTGTGGAGATTTCTGAGTACTTCAAAGTGAAGGGGGGGTGGCATTTGGCAAGATGGGGGCATTTCCCCTTCAAAATTAAAAGCATTCCTAGAGGTTATTCTGAGTGTGAGCCGCTTTAATTGGCTGGAAAGCTTGCTGTGCATGGAAGGAACAATGAGCTTACTCCTCAATTAAAGCTCATCTGGAGATAACATTATACTCTATGTGAGTCCCAGTTTTTTACTGTCCCTATGCCCAACCACATTCTGGCCCACAGGAACAACATGCTTGATGCTTTGCTGAAGCATAGACCCTTTTAGAAAAGCTTGAAAACTGAAGCTTGGTACTGTGGAGCTTTAAGGCCCTAATTATGCCAATTTTTCCAAATTAGTCCCTCTCTAATGAGTCTTGAGAAGTGAAGAAAAGAGGTAGGGTGCTGAAAAGCAGCATGGACGCTGAGCAGTAGAGATTTTTCAGTCTTCCATATCGCTAATAGAAAGTGCACTGAGTTATTGAATTTTTAAATAGAAATAATCTTTGTGTGTGTGTGTGTGTGTGTGTGTGCGCACATGTGCATCTGGATGCAGTTACATATTCTTGCTGTGGTGATGGTGGGAGTCTCAAGAAAATACTGATATCGAAATCTTTTTTTAAACATTTTTTATTATCTCCGCTCATACAAACTTAATAGATACACCGGTTCCCTCCCTCCCTCCTCCTCTCCCCACCCCTCTGTTCGCTCTCCCCTCACCCCTCTCTCCCCAACCACCAGTGCCTCCCTCCCCCAATCCCCGGAGAATCCTTTAATGTGGGCCCTCCTCTCCAATGACATACAAGGACCCAGCGGCATTTCCCTGAACCCTTTCCTGTGTTCCACTTAAGCATAGGAACACTACTGTGGCTGTCAATTCCTTTGCCTCCAAGGATCTTGGTGCTTTTAACAAATGCTAGACTTTGTGGGGACAATAGTGTGTTAGACATTGCGTAGGGCATGTAAAGTCCAATTATGATTGCTTCGGCCCTAGCTTGTGTGGAGTATCTTGCATATCATTGCTCCTCCCAGCCTTGTGCTCTTATACTCTTACTGCCCCCTCTTCCGCAAATTTCCCTGAGCTTCAGGATGGGGAGAGATTAGGCTGGCCTAGTTCTAGGTAGTTGATATAGAGTCTCTGAAGTTCTGGATTATGGTTTGTTGATTTTCTTTTCCGGTTTTGCTGCTCCTGCAATGCCCTTCACTCCATCCTGATGGGTATTGGATGTCACCCCCTGGCCAGAGATAAAAAACTGTTAAACTAAAGTCTTGTTATAAGAGTATATTCAAAGGGAGATGCAATCAAAGTAAGAAACCACAGTGAGGGAGGGGTCAATCACCCATTTGCAAAATGGTTACTTATTATCTGCCAGACTATATGCCCTCCCCTTCTGGTGAGTTCACACCCCTTCAGTTGTAGATGATCAGGAACGAAAAGTCTATGAACTTAACCAGATGTCTCATTGCTTACTCGCAGTCCTTGATAGAGGCCTATTTTCTTTCCTGTTACATGGTCCCTTCCCTCCTTGTTTCTGGTGTGGCCCTCCTACCCCATCCCGCCTGTTCATACTCCTTGCAATTACTGTATTACAGAGATTTATCATTGAGTGTCTCTAGGTGGGCTGGGTGGGTTTGGTACTAGGAGCCACCTGTTAGGGAGTACATATGGCGCTTAGTTTTCTGGGTCTGGGATACTTCACTCAATATAATTGTCTCTAATGACATCCATTTCTCAACAAATTCCAGTACTTCGTCATTTTTGATGGCTGAGTATACTCCATTGTATAGATGTACCACCTTTTCCTTATCCACTCATCAACTGTTGGACATTTGGGTTGATTCCATGACTTTTGCTATGGTAAATAGTGCTGCTATGAACATGGTCCCACTTGTGCTATCAAGGTGGACCTCTGCTGCATGGGGGGTTATTCCCAAAAGTGGAATAGCAGGGTCATATGGCATTTCAATCTTTAATTTCTTTTTTTTTTCAATCTTTAATTTCTTTAAGAATCTACAGACAGCTCGCCAGAGTGGCTGTATGAGCCTGCATTCCCACCAGCAATGTAGGAGAGTTCCCCTCTCTCCACATCCTCTCCAGCATTTGGTGTTGTTTGTATTGTGGATTTTTGCCATCCTGACCGGGGTCAGATGATATCTCAGGAAAGTTTTGATTTGCATTTCCCTGATGGCTAAGGAAGTGGAGCATTTTTTCAGATATTTGTTAGACATTTTAATTTCATCCCTGGTAAAGTTTCTTTTCAGTTCCAGGGCCCATTTTTTAATTGGGCCAGTGGTTTCCTTGGTGTTTAGTTTTCTAAGTTCTTTGTGCACTCTGGACAGTAGAGCTCTATCAGATATGTGGTTAGTGAAGATTTTCTCCCATTCTGTGGGTTGTCTTTGAGCTCCTGTTACAATCTCTTTATCTGAACAGAAGCTCTTTAATTTCACAAGATCCCAACTGTTGAGAGTTGGTAGCAGTGACTGTGCCATTGGATGTCTGTTTAGGAACTGTTGGTCTAGCCCAATCATCTCCAGGGAATTCCCTACCCTTTCAACTATGGTTTTTATAGACTATGGCCTTAAATCAAGGTCCTTGATCCGTTTGGAATTAAGTCTTGTACAAGGTGACAAGTACGGGTCCAGTTTTAATCTTCTACATGTGGAGATCCAGTTTTGCCTTGGATTTTTTGGGCCCCTTTGTCAAAGACCAAATGGCTGTAGTTTTGTGGGCTTATATCTGGGTCTTCAAGCCTTATCCTATGATCTGTGTGTCTATTTTGGAGCCAGGACCAGGCTGTTTTTACAACTATGGATTTGTAGTGTAGACTAAAATTTAGTATGGTGATACGTCCAGCAGTGTTTTTGATACTCAGGATTGTCTTTGCTATCCTGGGTCTTTTGTGCCTCCATATGAATTTTGAGATTATTTGGTCAACTTCTTTAAAGAATTGTTTTGGGATTTTAATTGGTATAGCATTGAATTTGTATATTGCCTTTGATAGGATGGTCATTTTTATGATGTTGGTTCTGCCAATCCAGGAACACGGGAGGTCTTTCCACTTTCTGGTGTCTTCTGCAATTTCTTTCTTGAAGGTTTTAAAGTTTTCATTGTAAAGGTCCTTTACCTCCTTGGTTAGGTTTATACCAAAGTATTTCATTTTTTTAGGGGCTATAGTAAATGGGCTTGTTTCTCTCAGGGCTTTTTCACTTCTTTCATTCTGGGCATATAGGAAGGCCTCTGATTTTTGCACATTTATTTTGTATCCTGCTACCCTACTGAACTTCTCAATTAGTTCCAGGAGCTTCCTGGTGGATTTTTGGGGATCACTCAGGTATAAGATCATGTCATCTGCAAATAGGGATAGCTTGACTTCTTCCTTGCCGATTCTAATCCTCTTTATGTCCCTTTCTTGTCTTATGGCTTCAGCTAAGACTTCAAGTACAATATTGAATTGAAGTGGTGAGAGTGGACAGCCTTGTCTAGTTCCTGATTGAAGTGGGAATGCTTCCAATTGTTCCCCATTGAGTATAATCCTTTCTGTAGGCTTGTTGTATACTGCTTTTAGTATATTGATAAAGGTTCCTTCCATTCCTACTGTCTCTAGCGTTTTGATCATAAAAGACTGCTGGATCTTGTCAAAAGCTTTTTCTGCATCTATCGAGAGTATCATGTGGTCTTGAATGTTTGGCTGGTTTATATGGTGAATTACACTTATTAATTTGCATATGTTGAACCAACATTGTGTGTCGGGGATGAAGCCTTCTTGGTCCCTGTGAATGATCTTTTTGATATGTTTTTGAATCCGATTTGCTAAGACTTTGTTGAGAATCTTTGCATCTGTGTTCATCAGAGAGATTGGCCTATAGTTTTCTTTTTTAAGTGAATCTTTATTAGGTTTTGGGATTAAAACGATATTAGCTTCATAGAAGGAATTTGGTAGTGTTCCTTCCTTTGCTATTTGTTGGAACAGTTTAAGTTGTATTGGTGTTATTAACTCCTTAAATGTCTGGTAGAACTCTGTGCTGAATCCATCTGGTCCAGGACATTTTTTGGTGGGTAGATTTGAGATTACTTCCTCAATTTCCTTATATGTTATAGGACTATTTAAATAATTCACAACTTCCTGATTCAATTTAGGTAAGTTGTGTTTACTTAGAAATTCATCCATCTCTTTTGTGTTGTCATATTTCACAGAGTATAAGTTTTTGAAATATGATGTTATAATTCTCTGGATTTCTTGGGTATCAGTAGTGATAACTCCATGTTCATTTCTAATTTTGTTAACTTGGGTTTTCTTTCCCTTGCTTTTGGTTAATTTAGCTAGGGATGTATCAATCTTATATATTTTTTCAAAGAACCAGCTTTTTGACTGGTTAATTTTCTCTATTGTTTTCCTAATCTTGATTTCAGATATTTCTCCCCTTATTTTACTAATCTCCTCTCTTTTACTGCTTTTGGGATGAGATTGCTCTAGTTTTTCTGAAGCTTTATGCTGCATTGTTAAGTTGTTTATTTCTGTTGTTTCCATTTTTTTGATGTAGGCATTAAGAGCTATGAACTTACCTCTTAGAACAGCTTTCATTGTGTCCCAGAGATTTTGGTAAGTTGTATTTTGATTATTGTTCACTTTCAGGAAATCTTGAATTTCCTTTTTAATTTCTTCCTGAATCCAGTTCTCATTCAGCATCATAGTGTTAAGTTTCCAGGAGTTAGTGTATTTTCTGTCTTTTGTTGTGTTGTGAATGTCCAGCTTTAGGCCGTGGTGGTCTGATAGGACACAGGCTAGAATTTCAACTTTCCTGTATATGTAGAGATTCATTTTGTGGCCCAATATGTGATCTATTTTGGAGAAAGTTCTGTGTGCTGCTGAGAAAAATGTGTATTCTTTGGTGAGTGGGTGAAAAGTTCAATAGAGATCTGTAAGGTCCATTTCTTAAGGGTTGAATTAAGTTCCAAAGTGTCCCTGTTAAGCTTTTGACCTGTTGATCTATCCCATGTTGAGAGGGCAGTGTTGAAATCCCCAAGAATTATCATTTGGGGGTTGATTTCTCCCTTTAGACGCTGAAGGGTTTTCTTAATGAATGTGGAGGGGCCTGTATTGGGTGAACATATGTTTAGTATTGTGAAGTCTTCCTGGTAAATTGTACTTGTGACTAAAATGTAGTACCCATTTGTGTCTCTTATGATTTTTTTGGGTTTGAAGTCCACATTGTCCGACAGCATAATGGCTACCCCTGCCTGTTTTCTACTTCCATTAGCTTGCAGAATTTTGCACCAGCCTTTCATTTTTAGGATGTGCCTATCTTTTGTGGTGAGATGAGTTTCCTGAAGGCAGCAGATTGATGGGTTGTGATTTTTAATCCAAGTTTGTAATCTGTGTCTCTTAATCAGTGAGTTAAGCCCATTGACATTTAATGTTATAATGGAGAAATTATTTTTAATTCTGAGCATTTTTTATGTTTAGTGAATTTTGTAAGCTTATTGTTTGACATTTATGTTTTGGTGGTATTATACTTCCCTTCTGCCCTCCTGGATAAGCTTGTTCTTTTCTTCAAGTTTGTGTATCATTTCTAGCATTTTTTGAAGGCCTGGTTTGGTAGACACATATCCCTTCAAGTTGTCTTTGTGCTGGAAAATTTTCTTTCTTCCTCAATCATGACAAATAGTTTTGCCGGGTGTATCAGTCTGGGTTGGCATTTTTGCTCATTTAATACTTGAAGTATGTCTCTCCAATCTCTTCTTGCTTTTACTGTTTCCATTGAGAAGTCATTTGTTATTTTAATAGGTTTACCTTTAAAAGTGACTTGCTTTTTTTCTCTTGAAGCTCTCAGCACCTTTTCTTTGTCTTGAATGTGGAGTGTTTTGACTATTATTTGCCGTGGCGATTTTCTATTTTGGTCATATCTGTTTGGAGTGCAAAATGCCTCTTGTATTTGGATGGGCCTCTCATTCTTCAGTTGAGGGAAGTTTTCATTTATGATAATTTGAAAAATTTCCTCAGGTGTTGTATTTTGAGATTCTTGCTCTGGTATTCCATGAACGTGCATGTTAGGCTTCTTCAAGGTGTCCCATATCTCTTGAATGTTCCTCTCCAGTATCTTTTTGGCTTTAACAATCTCTTCCATTGAGCTGGTTAATTCTCCCACTTTGTCTTCAAGATCTGAAATTCTATTTTCTGCTTCATTAGTTCTGCTGATAAGACTCTCTGTTGAGCTTTGAGTTGAAGATAGCTTGTCTTTTATTTCAGTTTTAAACTCTGCCTGAGACGGTTTTAACTGCTCTATGCCTATTTTTGTTTCTTGAACTGTTTTTCTCAACTCCTCCAAATGCCTGTTGTGTTTCTGTTCAAAGTGGTTGATTCTGTTGTTTAACTCCTCTTGGATTTCCTCTTTCACAGTATTAATCATGTTAATGATCATACTTTGAAAGTCGTTGTCTTGGGTCTGGCTTTCTTGGCTGTTTTCTGTGTATTTGTTCTGGTTGGAATCCATCATTAAGGGGTTAATTCTTTTAGTGGGAGATTGGTCTTCTTGGGTTTTGTTTCTCGTGGATCTGCACTTTGACTTGGGCATTGTTGTTTTGTCTTCTAGGGCTTTTCAGTTTCTGTGTGTTTTTGAGTGATTTAGTTGGTATTCCTACACTTGGGCAGTTATTACTAGTGCTTGCCTTGGGGTTGGGTATGTTTGTGTTTTATTATTGTTATTTCCTAGTTGAGGCTGTTAGGTTGTTAGTACATCAATTAAGTCAGGTTAAGTAGACAAGGAGTGAATATTAGTATGATAGTGCACTTTTACCATGTAGTATCTTGGTGATATGTGAGGGTGAGTGGTATGATCCTTGGAGTTGTGCTTTTGGGTGGCTTTATGGAAAAGTTAATCTATAGTGATTAATATTAGAAAGGTACAGTAAGGTGAAAAAAAAGGAGATTTACTTATCTTTGGGCTAGATGTGAAGAATCTCTCCCATGTGATAGAATGATTGTAGAGATTTACAGATGTATGGCCTTTGTCCCTTATAACTTTGCTTGAGTTTTCTTTGGACTCTATTGAATTCTGAGTAGCAGTGTGTCTTCTGCAGACCACGTGTGTGGGTCCCCGGTGAGCCAGAGAGGCAGAGGGGCTGATGTTGATGGCAGAATTCTTCACCCTGGACCTGGGATTCGGCTTAGTGCCCCACCCAAGCTCCAGGGATGGAGGAAAGGGAGCATGTCCTGTCCAGTTGGGCAGGGGGAGGGAGAAAGGGGCCTGGGGCATAGGACGTGGCCCAGGCCAATACCGGACAAGGGACGACCTAGGCGAGGCTGGGCGGGGATTCATCTGGTGGCCTGGCAGAGTGGAGAGCTGGCGGCGTGGGAGGGAGAAGGGGTCCTGGTCAGGTGGACAAAGCGGCGCGGGAAGGGAGAAGGGGTGATATTGAAATCTTTTCTGAAATTTCTTATATTTCTGACAAGAAGTTCTGGCCACCAGTTGATTAAACTATTTAGGGAGAGAGAAAACTGGCATATCAACTTGTCAAATCATCACAATCTGGAGTCAACTCCTGAACATGAGGGAAGTCCAACAAGCAACATTCCCTTGGCATAGCAATTTGCTGGAGGCATAAAACATGTCAACTTACGTGAAGTTTCACACTACAAATTCCTTAAAATGATACAACTTTAGAAACATTGCAGAAAATAAGATGATTGACAGTGTATAGTTAGTAAATATCTTAATAAACTATTAGTTGTTTGATTTAGTAAACCCTCTTTAGGCTGGAGGTTCTCATAATTGACTGTGCATCATACTCTTCTGGAAGACTGGAGTTTATGCATATTGCAGGCATCACTCTCCAGATTCCTGGATCAATAAGTTTGAAGACTCCTTGAAATTTCAATCCTTATTATTTCCCAGGACTTCTGGTTCTGTTGGTTTAAGAACTACACTTTAGGGAACATTCATAAAGGAAACACTTAGATAAGGAAATTTTTCAGTATTTTTTTTGCCAATTGGTTTAGTCGAATTCACATCTTCAGTGAGTGTTCTTCCTAACAGTTATAGATTACTATAATGGCATAGGCATATGAACCTGGAGAACTAGCTGAGGACCCAGGAATCATCAATGATCAAAAATTTATTGGTCATTCCTTTCTTTTCTTATAAGCCATCTGGACCTAACATGAAATGCTACCCTCCCATAAGAGCATGTGTTTCGGAGAAGTTTAGATGGTCAGTCAATATACAAAGCCTACTTATGAAGTAGGATTGGTACTGCTTCTTAACTGATGTGTGCCAGTTTAGTGCAAACTAGTTTCATCATCTGTGGGTTTCTATCTTTGCAGTATGTATTAGTCGGGGTTCTCTGAAGAAACAGAATCTATAGAATGTAGCCAGTATAGTCGCACATCTGGCCATTTTTCCTTCCAAGCAAAGTTCACAACTATATGCACTTCCTGAAGTTCTGCCCACTGTGAAGACTTCCCTTCACCAGTGTCCTTCAGGGTTGTTGCAGTAAGGGGTTGTAGTGCTGCAGCTGTCCTACTTCTGGGCAGCACCTGAATAGGGAGCAGAACCATCTGTTTTCTCTTCTTCAGTCAGCTGATCATAGGGCACACCCCAGGAGGCCATAGGTGCATATTTAGAGACAGGCATCATAACAGGCTGAGGAATCATAGGCATTTGGGCAACTTCTTCATATAACTTAATTGTCCCTTCAGGACCTGTATGGGTCCTGTCTCGTATGTACCATTTCCATTTGATAATGGATTGCTGCTGTGCCATCCAACTTTATGACTTGCTGGGTCAGACAATACCCAACTCATGATGGGCAACTCAGGTCTCATGGTAACTTGATGACCCATTGTCAAGTGTTCAGTTTCCACTAGGGCCCAATAACAGGCCAAAAGCTGCTTCTCAAAGGGAGAGTAGTTGTCTGCCAATAATGGCAGGACCTTGCTCTAAAATCCTAAGGGTCTTCGATGTGATTCACCCATAGGAGCCTGCTAAAGACTACAGACAGCATCTCTATTTCTGACAGACACTTCCAACACCATTGGGTCTGCTGGATCATATGGCCCAAGTGGCAAGGCAGCCTGTACAGCAGCTTGAACCTGCTGAAGGGCCTTCTCTTGTTCTGGGCTCCACTCAAAACTGGCAGCTTTCTGAGTTACTTGGGCCTGAGTAACACACCCAAGTAAGGAATGTGGTGCCTCCAAAATCCAAACAGGCCCACTAAACGTTGTGCTTCCTTCTTAGTGTTAGGAGGGGCCAGGTGCAGCAACTTATCCTTTACTTTTGAGGGACTATCTCTGCATGTCTCACACCATTGAACTCCTAGAAATTTTACTGAGGTAGATGGTACTTGGATCTTGGTTGGATTTATTTCCCTTTTTCTCATGCACATATGGCTTATCAGAGAATTCAAAGTGTTTGCCACCTCCTGCTCGCTTAGCCCAATCAGCATAATATCATTGATCAAGATCTCTATGAACCAAGTTATGGCACAGAGCTGGAGAATTAATATATCCTTGAGACAAAACAGTAAAGATATACTGCTGGCCTTGCCAGCTGAAAGAAAGTTGCTTCTGGTGGTCCTTATGAATAGTTACTGAGAAAAAAGCATTTGCAAGGTCAATAGCTGCATATCAAGTGCCAGGAGATGTGTTAATTTGCTCAAAGAAACTACTGCTGACACAGCAGCTGCAACTGGAATCACAACATTGCTGGTGGGAATGCAGGCTCATACAATCACTCTGGCGAGCCATCTGATGATTCTTAAAGAAGTTAAAGATTGAAATGCCATATGAGCCCTGGTTTCCACTTTTGGGAATAACCTTCCATACAGCAAAAATTCACTTCGATAGCACAACTATGACCATGTTCATAGCAGCACTGTTTACAATAGCAAAGTCATGGAATCAAGCCAAATGTCCAACAGTTGATGAGTGGATAAGGAAAATGTGGTACATTTATACAATGGAATACTACTCAGCCATCAAAAATGATGAATTAATGAAACTTGCCAGGAAATGGATGGAATTAGAGACAATTATATTGAGTGAAGTATCCCAGACACAGAAAATTAAGTGCCATATGTACTCCCTAATAGGTGGATCCTAGTACCAAACCCACTTAGAGACACACTCAAAGATAAATCTCTGTGATACCTACAATAATTGCAAAGATTATGAACAGGAGGGAAGAGGAAGGAGGGCCCCACCAGAAACAAAAGAGAGGGGATACTGTTACAGCAGAGAAAATAGGCCACCATGAAGGGCTGCAAGTAAGTAATGAGACATCTGGTTAAGTTCACAGACTTTCCTTCCTGATCATTTGCAACTGATGGGGTATGATCTCACCAGAAGGGGAGGGCATATAGTCTCGTAGATAGAAAGTAACCATTTTTGCAAATGGGAGACTGACCCCCCCCATGGTCTCCTACTTTTATTCCATCTACCTTTGAATATACTCTTATAATAAGACTCTATTTTAACAGCTGTTTATCTCTGGCCAGGGGATGACATCCAATACCCATCAGGATGGAGGCAAGGGCATTGCAGGAGCAGCAAAACTGAAAAAAAATCAACAAACCATAATTCAATCAGCAGAGACTCTATATCAACCACATAGAACTAGGCCAGCTTAATCTCTCCCCATCCTGAAGCTCAGGGAAATTTGAGGAAGAGGGGGTGGTAAGATTATAAGAGCACAAGGATGCGAGGAGTAATGATATGCAAGATATTCCACATAAGTTAGGGCCGAAGCAATCACAATAGGACTTTGCATGACCTGTGCAATGACCAAAACATTATTGACCCCTCAAAGTCTAGCATGGACTAAAGGCACTAGGATCCTTAGAAGCTAGAGATTAACAGCCACAATAGTGTTCCTATACTTAAGGGGAACACAAGAAAGAGTTCTAGGAAATGCCACTGAGTCCTTATACCTCATCAGAGTGGAGGACCCAGAGGAAAGTTTGACATATACATTAAAGGATGCTCCAGGGAGGGGGGGATGAGGCACTGGGAGATAGGGAGGGAGGGGGGGTAAGGAAAAGGAAAAGGGGGAGGGAGCAAGGGGATCCAGGGAGGGGTGGAGGGAGGGAGAGGACCAGGTGTACCTATTAAGTTTGTATGAGCAGAAATAAGTAAATAAATAGATAAATTATAAAAAAGACTTCAAAATATAAGGAAAATAAATGTATTAATAAAAAATAAATAAATAAATTTTCTCCCCCCCAAAACAATTTGCTCAAACAAAGAACCTATATCTGACATAGCAGCTGCAACTGGAGTCACAACTTGATTAAGTTTATGATAATCAACTGTCATTCTTCATGATCACCTGTCTTCTGCACAGGCCAAATAGGAAAATTAAAGGGAGAGGTGGTAGGAACCATCACCTTGTATCCTTCAAGTCCTTGATGGTGGCACTAATTTCTGTAATCCCTCCAGGGATGTGATACTGTTTGTGATTCACTATTTTCCCTGGCAAAGGAAACTCTAATGGCTTCCATTTGGCCTTTCCTACCATAATAACCCTTACTCCACAGGTTAAGGAACCAATATGGGGATTCTGTCAACTTCTGAGTATATCTATACCAATTATACATTCTGGAACTGGGGAAATAACCTCAGGATGAATCCAGGGACTCACTGGACCTACTGTGAGATGAACGTTAGCCAAAACTCCATCAATCACTTGTCCCCCATAAGACCCTATTTTAACTGAAGGACCACAATGCTTTTTAGGGTCTCCTGGAATTATTGTCAACTCAGAACTAGTATCCAGTAGGCCCCAAAATGTCTGATCATTTCCTTTACCCCAATGGTCAGTCACTCTTGTAAAAGGCCATAGGTCCCTTTGAGGAAGGACAGGAGAAATATTAACAGTAAAGGTCTTCATTATTATGCCTAAGTCCTTCCTCAAAGTGACCTGGCCTTCCCTTCATTCAAGGGGTTCTGGATCTATGAACTGACATAATCTGGAAACTGATCAACAGGTTGTGATTCTTTACTACTGCAATTCAAAGCAGCCCTTCCTTTATTTGCCTTAGAGAGTTTTTTCTTATACAAATCATATAAAAACTTTGTAGGCTTCTTATTGATTTTACTCTTGGGAACACCATGATTAATTAACCTATACCAAAGATCTAAGTGAGTCAGACCACCATGAATACTGTTCTTTCTATGCTGTGCATTATGGTTGGTATGCTTGCTTTGCCACTGGCAATTCAATGCTGCCACTTGGCCCCTGTTGCTCCTGAATCCACTTAGGTCCGTTAGATTTAATTCTTCTAATTGCATAGCTTGCCTCACCCATTGTTAATGATGGTGCAAGAAGAAGAGCAATGGTGGGGCCCTTCAAATTTGTTGGCGCCCCTCTCACCAATTTGTGTAATACAGTCTTGGTGAAAGGCATATCATCTGGATTCTGCCACTGAGAGTTAGATTTTAAACGAATCCAGTCAAGCATACCAATTTCCCTGAGCCTTTTAATCACATCCTCAACACTAAACTAAGGAATATCTGGTATCTCCAGCTCTCTTGTAGAAGGCCAAACGCTAACAAATGTTTAAGCCACCCACTCAAATAAACTCTTGACACCACTTTTAACTCTATGAGCTGCAGCATTAAACCTAGAATCTCTACTCAATGGACCCATTTCAATAAACTCAGTTTGATCCAGTTTTATATTCCTTCCACCAGTATCCCACAGCCTTAAAGTCCATTCCCAGAGGTATTCTCCAGGTTGCTGTTTGAATGTGTTACAAAACTCATGAAGTTCTCTAGGAGTATAGCAAACCTCCTCATGTATCACATTTTCTATGTCACCTCTAAGGGCCTGCTTAGACCTGGTAATAGGCCTAGAGGCAACCAAGGTGGGCCCTCTGCAATATCAGCATTGTCCTGAGGGAAAATCCTTACTCCCTCCTCAACCAAAGAAGGGTTAGTTTCCTCAGACAAAGGCTGCGATGTTGTAGGAGGTGAGGGTGGGGATTCATTTCTACCAAGGGTGGTAAGACCAGTTCCCCAGATGAAAGAGGCCCATCAGAATTGGAGGCTTCACTCGCCTCAGCCTCTTCTGAGTCTTCCCACACATCAACACCCCAGTTTTCAGGATCCCAGTCCTTTCCAATCAATCCTCTGAATTTAACTGCAGACACCTTCTGAGACTGGGACTTTAATTATATTGCAACTCAGCCAATCTAATAATTAAAGCTTGAGTTTGATTTTCAGCAGTTTGAGCCCTATTACTACTGGAGAGAAGACTCTTCCAGAGCACACTTAGAAACTTCAAAGTTGTTTACATGCATCTGAAGCTGATTCTTTTCTTTTTTATTATTTTATTATTTATTCAATTGTGTGTGTGTGCGTGTATGTATGTGTGTACATGTGTGTGTAGAACCACGGACAAATTGGGGAACCACCATGGACCACCTCCGCCCTACCAAGGCCAGAAATGCAGGCCGCCCCGCTTCTGCCTGGTGTCTATACGTGGGGTCTAGGATCCGAACTCAGGACCTTCCACCTGCAAGGCAGAGGCTTAACCCCTGAGCCACCTCTCCAGCCCTTGAAGCTGATTATTTTCATCTCTGAGGTCTTTCTTTTCCTTCTCTATTTTATCCAGAGATGCTTCCAAAACACACTTAGAAGCCCTTAGATTTTCTATGCTCATCTTGAGTTTGGTAATTTCATCTCTGAGACTTTCCTTCTCATTTTGTACTTTATCCAGAGGTGATAAAAGTGACCAACCAGCCTCATTATTTTCCTTATTTTTCCTTAGATTATCAAAAATATTATATACAGAATCACTAAACACCATGCTCCTCACAATAGGTGAATCAGGACTATCCAACACCCCCACTTTTATAGGTTCTTTGATAAGTTCACACCACGGAGTTTTGGTGATCTTCATATCACTAATGCAGTCTTTAGTAGCTGGAGGTTTCATTGTGTTGGAAAACCAGCTCCAGATAAGCTCAAGCTTACTAGAGAAATTCATCTTATAATTCTGTTCCTTCAGAACCACTCCTGGTACCAAGATCTGTATTAATCAGGGTTCTCTGAAGAAACAGAATCTATAGAATGTAGTGTGTGTGTGTGTGTGTGTGTGTGTGTGTGTGTGTATAATATAATATATATATATATAAACAAGTTTATTAAAAAATAACTCACAATAAAAGTAGTGTCCTTCAAGTTAGGCACCCGCAGCAGCCTCTTTCCTGGCTGGAATGTTCCACAAAGCCAAAAGATCCCGAGAAGGTCTCAAGCCTTTGCTCCTATGGATGGTTGAAGATGCTGGGCTCTGACATCAGTGATAAACAGCAAACAGCAGCAAGGCCTAGAGACCAGGCTCCAAAGGCAGAGGGAACAGCAACAACGTGATGAAAGGTGAAGCTCCAAGTCAGCCAAGAACGGAGGCAGCAGCAGCAGCAACAAAGAGAGCCAGATGGCTCTACAGGCGAAGAACGTGCATGCAGAGTGTACTCCACAGCATGTTGATACAGCGATAGGTCAAGTACCTACAGGTTTGTTAAGGGGCCATTCTATCCATTAACCTTCCACAGCTGCCCCCAGACAGTCTGCAACTGTCAAGTTGACACCAAAATGCAACCATAACACAGTGTAAAATTTAAATGTGACCCAGATGATTGACAGTTTCCTAGAAGAAATGACCTTTCTGTCCATGGGACTTACAGAGATCAGTCAAATCACAGATAAAATTGAATCCCAAGTAGAAAATCACTCTTTGTGTTTTCAGTTAGAAGCAGTTACCTTTGAAAGATGCAGTACAATTTGGAGCTTACTGCTCTCACTGTACTTTTTGAGGTAGGGAAGTAAAAACATTTGTTTAACTTTAAATGCCAAGTATGATACTGAACCTGATAATTTGAGAAAAATCATCAGCAAACTCTTTGGGGAGAAAAAGTTTTAATACTTTTGCCAATATATTTAAAACTTGTTATGTATATATTTTTCTAAGTGTTATTGACCCATTTTATTTTTTGTATTTTTAGTAATTTATTCTTTTAATCTCAGTCATACACTTGATTAAAGTTGGCCACGATATCTTAATTTTGCTCTTTTTTTTTCTCTCTAGCCATTTTCTTCTTTACATAGTGAATTTACTTATTTGGATCTTGCCTCTTTCTTTCATTAGGCAGTATTGGCAGAGTTCAATTTTATCTCCATTGGGTTTCTTATTTGCTCTATAAGCTATGCACAAGTGTGGTTTTTAAAGGATATGTAAAACACTTAGAGATTCCTGTTATTTTTATTGTTCATTTACCATTTTTATACTGTGGCAGCATAATACTATGTAGTACTTCCTGTATTTTTTGAGACATGCTTTGAAGTCTGTAGTGAAAGTTTTATATGTATTTTTGCACATTGTTACAGCTAGCTTCTGTTTTGCTAAAGGATAGCACTCAGGCTCAAACAAGTTAGGGAAGATAGATATTCATTTGATTTGTGATTACAGAGTCCATGCATAGCAGAAATCACACAGCACAAGGCAAACTGTTTTGAAGTTGGAGGTTGGATCAGGTCACCAAAGCCATCAGGAGAAAAGCCATCAGAAGAGAAAAACGAGCCAGTGACAGAGTAGAGTAGGTTACCAAACCTCAAGGCCAGGTCTTCTGTGAAGAACCGCCTTCTAAAATAGTGCAATAGCCTCTTAAAAGTGTAAACATTAGCACTAATCTTGACACCCTTTTAATCTGAGGATTTTCCTTTCATCAGATAAAAGTCAGAGATGAGACTTTAGAAAGACTGGTTCAGAAGAACATTAGAGTCTGCTAGGAAATCCCTCAAGTTAGCGATATCTAGTTGATACTCTGGACCAATAATGGAGAGCTGGAGTAGAAGGAGGACTTCTAGGGAGTCTGGGGTCACTGCTGGTCAGATGTATTAGCAGTTTGTTGACAGAACTGAATATGGGGTGGGAATGATTAAGAATATGCTCAAATTCATCTGAAGTTCCAACCCTGCCTCTTACTACTTTGAAAGATATAGTCAGATTTTAGTGCCTAACTTATACCTTCTAAATCTCAAAGTGAATTTCTCTCTTGTCAATTTAAGCCAGAATCGCACAGACAAGATGATTTTAGGAATGTTGGTTCTAGTTTAGTCAGACAGGCAGTACAATTCTATGATGACTAGCATGCATTCCATCCACGATTTCTAAAATTTACCCCAAATAATCCTAATTTGAGTGTGACTATTTTCTATTTCCAATTTCCTATTGGAACCCCCAGATAAACAAACATGTAGATTTTTTTGAATTTATCTTTTTTAAAACATTTTTTAAATTTATTTTCCCCAATCATATAAGCTCAATAGGTACCCTGGTCCTCTCCTTCCTCCACCCTTCCCCAGTCCCCCTTGTACCTCCCTCCTTTTTCCCCTTCCTTTCACTCCCCTCTCTCCCCTTCTCCCTCTTGAGTTTATCTTGACAGAAATGGAAAACAATTAGATCCCAGACACAACAATAATGGCTGTGCATGGAGTGATTAGTTTAGATGCAACATATTATAAATGAAACAGAGACCTGGAGTTGTATTTGTTATATAAGTTTTGAGAAAATAGATTTGAGAAAAATCTAGAAGCAAAAAGATCAAGACCAGTTGGGAGTCTTTTGCAGTCATCCATGTGTGGTAGTGATGAGGAAAGACAATTGAGGGATCTAAAAATACTTGTGTCAAGCAGAGTATACAGAGAATGAACTTCATGACTAATGGGGAGGGAAATTCTCTATAGACTGATGTGATAACTGATGTGATGGGGGAGAGAGAGAGAGAGAAAGAGAGAAACGCTATTAGCACATCTGAGGAAAATTTTTACATAAACTCACATGAATGAAGACTGAAGTCTTAGATAATCCATAATTTATATAATATAGTACATAAAATGCAAATTCTCATATGGTCTTTCTGTGCTTCTTTTCTGCTGCAGGCAAAAGCAAAAGAAAAAATCATCTTGCCAATTTGAGGCAACTTTTTTTGGCTTTAAGAAATCTATTTTAGTTCAATTTGTCATCTTTTCAGTAAACTGTCAGGCTTTCTAGGTTTCTCCTCTCTCTTCCCCTTTATATAAAGAAAGCTTGTGGAAAGTCTCACCCTACTGGCAAGGAGAGGGAATCTGGAAGACATAGCATTCTCCTGTAGGCTGTGGCTGACCTTCACTGCAGCAAGACCGGGGTATATATAACTTCTAGAATGACCTCTTTGTACATGCACTATATGCTAGCTTTCCTTGTCAGCTATGTTCCTGAAAGTATGCTTGGATTTTGAGCTTAGCTCCAGAACCATTTATTCATCTAGGATCTGAACATCCATTTCTATGTCTTTTTATTCCAATGTATTCTTTCATCCTTCATTGTGATGAAAGGCCTCTCACAGTCATCTATGGACATCTGAGAATGTCTAGATTCTACTAACATCTTAGGGAAGATGTGTTATATTGAAAGGAGAGAGGAGGTGAACCACCAGCTTGAATATCTGACTGCTCTTCAGTTTTGTATTTTTTCTCAATATTTGTCCCCCCTTACCATTTTCCTTTCTCTCCTAGCAATCGAAAAAAATCACAATTTCCTACAAGGTGACTTGTTCTTTGTCATACTATATATTCTTCTGAAAGTCATACTTATATAACTCATGAGCCTAAATCATTTGGGCATGGAAGGGAGACTTCCTTACTCAATAGACTTAGCTGTCAAGCCTATAGAACATCACTGCAAAATGAAAAAAAAATGTACAATGAAGCAAAACAATCATATCTTTGTTTTGAATTTGAATCTTGCATTGAATCAAAAACTGAGGGGAATAAAAAATTATACAATTTTCATGTGTAAAAGCAATGAGCATTAACTGCTCATTCATGATCACGACTGGATCAGCTCTTAAATGAATTGCAAATGAGAAGCTTGAGAAAACTTGTACAAAACTGGAAGATTGAAATAATGGAGTGAAACTGTCCCTTACTAATATCTTGGGGATAATTTCTACACTTACATTGCAGCACCAAGCATTGTTCATTTTAAGTCAGAAATATCATGTTTTACTGGGTCTCAGCAAAGAGGTTGTTTTTAACCTTGCTCCTTAGTTACATGGAGATTGTGGATGTTTTTATGTTGTATTAAGACATTGCCTAATCCTAAGCTCTCCCTTTGGACTGAAGGAAATTCTGATAAACAAAGTTATAAAAGAAAAGACGATGAGCTCTGAAACTTTGCCCGGAGGCATTTAATTAAAACATTTACTAGGGAAAAGTGTCACTGCATTTAGTTTACAAGCACAATGCTCATTCTTTCCAAAAATTTGACAATAAAGCTTGTATGTTTGGGCAGAGTGAGTTTCTGCATTCATGTGGCAACACAAAGTGGTCACTCAGACGAGCCTGCAATCAACATTCTAAAAACAACATCTCGATATTATTGTTCCCTGACTGTTTCGCAGTTTTTTTTTTTTCTTGCTGACATTTAATGATTCTCCAGGTTTCTTGGATTTTTTCATTATTCTAGAATTCAATCACATTGAGCTGAAATATTTAAATATGTCATGAATGCATCTGAATGAACACAGATAAAGAACCATGGAAGGTCATTTCATTTGGAACAAGTAAAGTTATTATGGAACATTAAAAGCCATAATTATAAATATTTTGGGCCTCTCCCCAGTTGACATTTATGATTCTGCTACAAGGTAGGCAAGATTTCCAATTTCTTTTTTTTTCTCCTACATTTTATTTTTTTTCCTAATCATATGAGCTCAATAGGTACCCCAGTCCTCTCCCTCCTTTCTCCCCTTGCACTCTCCCCCTTCCCCTTCCTCCTTCCTTTCAGTTCTTCCCTCCCTCTCTCTCTCCCAGTGTCTCTCCCTTCTCCTTCCCATCCCTGGAACATCCTTTTTGTGAATACCAAACTTCCCTCTGAGTCCTCCTCCCTAGTGAGAGTTCAGGACTCAGTGGCATAATTCAGAACACCAAAGATTTCCAAATTCTGAAGGATTACTGAAACCAGAAACATCCCTGAAACAATAGGTGTTTTTGTTTTGTTTTAGAAAAAATTCTTAAAAGAATTAAGCAGCACATTGCTTGGGAATCTTCCTAAAGAACACTGCATCCTGTAACAGAGTCATCTGTACAGCCATATTCATAGCAACTCTTTTCACAATAGCAAAGAAATGGAACCAGCGTAGATGTCCCACAGTTGATGGATGGTTAATGAAAATATGGTTCATATGTACGATGGAGTACTGTTCAGCTGTCAGGAAAGATGCACTAATGAATTTTGCCAGTAAATGGATGGAACTGAAAAGAAATCATACTCAGTGAAATATCCCAGATGCAGAAAGACAGACACCTTATGTTCTCCCTTATAAGTGGATCCTGGCATTAAACATTCAGTTTGGTGTAATCAAACAGAAACTCTTATGACACCCACAAACGCAAAGGAACACAAGTGAGGGGGTGATAGAAGAAGATCCTAAAAGAAGAGAAACGAAAGAACAGTGGTAAACAGTTAAAAAAAGACTTTTATGAAAAAAGACTTTTATTGTAAGAAAAGTCTTAAAGGGGAGGGAAGAAAAGGAATAGGTGGAATCAAGTCAACCAAATTTCTTCCCATCCTGAGGCTCAGGGAATCTTGAGGTAGAGGGGTGGTAAAGGTGGGGAAGTCCACAGCTGTTCAGGGCATTCCACTCAAGACAGGGCTGCTGCTTCCAGGAACTTACTGCAATATGACTTGTCCTTGCACTATGACTGACATACCAAAATTTCTCCATAGACTAGTGAGGAACTCAGGAGAAATATTTACATTCAGGGGCTAGGGCTAGATAGGTGAAGGGGAGTGTCC
The DNA here is from genome assembly GCA_023101885.1 of Typhlomys cinereus. NCBI lineage: Eukaryota > Metazoa > Chordata > Mammalia > Rodentia > Platacanthomyidae > Typhlomys > Typhlomys cinereus. The sequence goes on along the minus strand of JALPQD010000042.1, from coordinate 9,127,584 downwards.
CTATCAATGGGTCTACCCAAGGAAGGGCCACTTAATTTGCCACAGAAGCCTGAGCCCCCACTAGAGCAGACAACTCTCAGGAAATCCTGGGTCCCACACAAGCAAACAGGCAGGAAGGTGGGTGGGAGAAGTATAGATTGATGAGTGTAGGGAAGGGAGTGAAGGAAGTGTGGGAGAGGAGGGATAGAAAGGAGGGCGGCAGGAACAACTAGTCATTATGTTTGTAAAACTAGGAAAAATTAAAAATAATTTAAAATTAAATAAAATCCCTCATTTATAACTAAGAAAAAGCAGCACACTGAAATTCTCATTAGATTTATTAATAAAGATAGTGCTGCTTAAGGGCTGATAATCTTACATGTATGCATCTCTTTACAGGCTACAGGGACAGACCGCCACTCTGATAATACTTCCATGGGTTACCTATCGTCATCTTCCATACAAATTGGTGGTTTCTGGATGATTTAAAAATATGTGAAGTCTTCAGAAGTGGGAATTATTTGTAACAGTTTAGACCAGTCTGGTTTGGAAGGGACATGATAATACATAGAAGTAGGATAACAGAAGATTGTGGTGAACCACTACAGTGAGGCAGTTAGTATAAATTTTGTTAAATTTAATTATTGAAGTGACATTTGAAGATTTACATGGATTGTCAAATTAATTTTTCTGGTGTGTAGAGCACTTAAATTTCTAAGATAGACACCACCTATAATGTTTCTTTGGAATTAAAGATAAATAGTAACTGAAGTAATTGATTCACTGTCACAGTATTCTTACATTTATATCATTTATTTTTTTTAATTAGTTAATTTATTTATTTTTCCAACTCATACAAACTTAACAGGTACCCCAGTCTCCTCCCCCTTCCACCCCTCCCCAGACCCCCTTGCTCCCTCCTCCCTTTTCCCTTTCTTTGCCCCCCCTCCCTCCTTTTCTCCCCGTGCCCCTTCCCCCCTCCCTGGAGCATCCTTTAGTGTGCATGTCAAACTTCCCTCTGAGTCCTCTTCTCTGCTGAGGTTTAAGGTCTCAGTAGCATTGCCGAGAACCCTTTCTTGTGTTCCCCTTTAGTATAGGAACACTACTATGGTTGTTAATCCCTTGCTTTAAGAATCCTAGTTTCTATGATACATGCCAGACTTCAGGGAGTCAATGCTATGCCAGTCATTGTGCAGATCATGCAAAGTCCTATTGTGGTTACTTCGGCCCTAACTTGTGTGGAGTATCTTGCATATCGTTGCTCCTCCCCATCTTTAGGCTCTTACAATCTTACCTCCCCCTCTTCCGCAAATTTCCCTGAGCTTTAGGATGTGAAGAGATTAAGCTGGCTTGGTTCCAGGTGATTAATGTAGGGTCTCTGATGTTCTGAATTATGGTTTGTTGTTTTTTTCAGTTTTGCTGTTCCTGCACCGCCCTTGGCTCCATCCTGATGGGTATTGGATGTCACCTCCTAGCCAGAGATAAAAGGCTGTTAAAATAGATTCTTACTATAAGAATTTTGTGGGCTTATAGATTCAAAGGTAGATGGAATAAGAGTAGGAGACTGCAGTGAGGGGGGGGTCAGTTTCCCATTTGCAGGATGGTTACCAGCTATCGGCCAGTCTCTATGCCCTCCCTGACTGGTGACATCAAACCCCCTCAGTTGTGAGTGACCAGAAAGGAAAGTTTGCGAGCTTAACCAGATGTCTCAATACTTACTTGAAGTACTTGATGGTGGCCTATTTTCTCTGCTGTAGTATGATCCCCTCTTTTCTTGATTATGGCAGGGCCCTCCTTCCCCTTCCCTTCTGTTTGTAATCTGTATTACAGAGATTTATCTTTGAATGTGTCTCTAAGTGGGTTTGGTACTAGGATCTACCTGTTAGGGAGTACATATGGTGCTTAATTTTCTGTGTCTGGGATACTTCGCTCAATATAATATTTTATAATTCTATCCATTTCCTGGTAAATTTCATTAATTCATCATTTTTGATGGCTGAGTAGTACTCCATTGTATAAATGTACCACATTTTAAGGAAAATGTTGGGCATTTGGGTGGATTCTATGACGCCAGTGGTCGTGCCATTGAGGTGAATTTTTGCTGTAGGAGGGATTACTCCCAAAAGTGGAATAGCAGGGTCATATGGCATTTCAATCTTTAACTTCTTTAAGAATCGCCAGACTGTTCACCAGAGTGGCTGTATGAGCCTGCATTCCCACCAGCAATGTAGGAGAGTTCCCCTCTCTCCACATCCTCTCTAGCATTTGGTGTTGTTCGTATTGTGGATTTTTGCCATCCTGACCGGGGTGAGATGATATCTCAGGGAAGTTTTGATTTGCATTTCCCTGATGGCTAAGGAAGTGGAGCATTTTTTTAACATATTTGTTAGACATTTTAATTTCATCCCTAGTAAAGTTTCTTTTAAGTTCCAGGGCCCATTTTTTAATTGGGCCATTGATTTCCTTCGTGTTTAGTTTTCTAAGTTCTTTGTGCACTCTGGATAATAGAGCTCTATCAGATATGTGGTTCGCGCAGATTTTCTCCCATTCTGTGGGTTGCCTTTGAGCTCCTGTTACAATCTCTTTATCTGTACAGAAGCTCTTTAATTTCACAAGATCCCTACTGTTGAGAGTTGGTAGCAGTGACTGTGCCATTGGATGTCTGTTTAGGAACTGTTGGCCTAGCCTAATGAGCTCGAGGGAGTTCCCTACCCTTTCAACTATGGTTTTTATAGTCTCTGGCCTTATATCAAGGTCCTTGATCCATTTGGAATTAAGTCTTGTACAAGGTGACAAGTACGGGTCCAGTTTTAATCTTCTACATGTGGAGATCCAGTTTTGCCAGCACCATTTGTTGAAGATACTGTTCTTTTTCCACTGGATTTTTTTGGCCCCTTTGTCAAGGACCAAATGGCTGTAATTTTGTGGGCTTATATCTGGGTCTTCAAGCCTTATCCATTGATCTGTGTGTCTATTTTGGAGCCAGTACCAGGCTGTTTTTACAACAATAGATTTGTAGTATAGACTAAGGTTTGGTATGGTGATACCTCCAGCAGTGTTTTTGTTACTCAGGATTGTCTTTGCTATCCTGGATCTGTTGTGCCTCATATGAATTTTGAGATTGTTTGGTCAACTTCTTTTGCAAGGAGTATGAACAGGAGGGATGGGGTAGGAAGGCCACACCAGAAACAAGGAGAGAGGGGACCATGTTACAGCAGAGAAAATAGGCCTCCATCAAGGACTGCAAGTAAGCAATGAGACATATGGTTAAGTTCACAGACTTCTCTTTCCTGATCATTTACAACTGAGGGGGGTGTGATCTCACTAGAAGGGGAGGGCATATAGTCTGGCAGATAATAAGTAACCATTTTACAAATCGGTGATTAACCCCTCCCTCACTGAGGTTTCCTACTTTTATTACATCTACCTTTGAATATACTCTTATAACAAGATTCTGGTTTAACAGCTTTTTATCTCTTGCCAGGGGGTGACATCCAATACCCATCAGGATGGAGTGAAGGGCATTGCAGGAGCAGCAAATCCGCAAAAGAAAATCAACAAACCACAATCCAGAACTTCAGAGACTCTATATCAACCACCTAGAACTAGGCCAGACTAATCTCTCCCCATCCTGAAGCTCAGGGAAATTTGTGGAACAGGGGGTGGTAAGAGTGTAAGAGCACAAGAATGGGAGGAGCAATGATATGCAAGACACTCCACACAAGTTAGGGCCGAAGCAATCATAATTGGACTTTGCATGCCCTGCACAATGTCCAACACACTATACCCCACAAAGTCATTTGCTAAAAGCATGAAGATCCTTGGAAGCAAGGGATTGACAGCCAAAATAGTGTTCCTATGCTTAAGGGGAACAAAGGAAAGGGTTCAGGGAAATGCCGCTGGGTCCTTGTACGTCATTGGAGAGCAGGACCCAGAAGAGAGTTTGTCATGCACCTTAAAGGATTCTCTGGGGATTGGGGGAGGGGAGGCACTGGGGGGTGGGGAGGGAGGGGTGAGCAGAGGGTGAGCAGAGGGGTGGGGGGGCGGGAAGGAGGAGAGAGGGAGGGAACCGGTGTACCTATTAAGTTTGTATGAGCGGAGATAATAAAAAATGTTTAAAAAAAAAAAAAAAGAAGTGGTGAGAGTGGACAGCCTTGTCTAGTTCCTGATTGAAGCGGGCATGCTTCAAGTTTTCCCCCATTGAGTATAATCCTTACTGTTTGCTTGTTGTATACAGATTTTATTATATTGATAAAGGTTCCTTCCATTTCAACTGTTTCTAGGCTTTTAATTATAAAAGGCTGTTGGATCTTGTCAAAAGCTTTTTTGCATCTATTGAGAGTATCATCTGGTCTTGGACTTTGGACTGGTTTATATGGTGAATTACATTTATTGATTTGCATATGTTAAACTAACCTTGAGTGCCTGGGATGAAGCCTACTTGATCACTGTGGATGATCTTTTTGATATGTTTTTGAATCCGATTTGCTAAGACTTTGTTCAGAATCTTTGCATCCGTGTTCATCAAAGAGATTGGCCTATAGTTTTCTTTTTTAAGTGTATCTTTATTAGGTTTTGGATTAAGACAATATTAGCTTCATAGAGAGAATTTGGTAGTGTTTCTTCCTTTGCTATTCCCTGGAACAGTTTAAGGAGTATTGGTGTTATTGACTCCTTAAATATCTGGTAGAACTCTGCTGAATCCATCTGGTCCTGGACATTTTTTGGTGGGAAGATTTGATATTATTTCATCGATTTTATCATATGTTATAGGATTGTTCAAATAATTCAGAACTTCCTGATTCAATTTAGGTAAGTTGTGCTTACTTAGGAATTCATCCATTTCTTTTGTGTTATCAAATTTCACAGAGTATAAGTTTTTGAAATATGATGTTATAATTCTCTGAATTTCTTGGATATCAGTAGTGATGGGGTTGGAGAGGTGGCTCAGGGATTAAGCCTCCGCCTTGCAGAGGGAAGGTCCTGAGTTCGGATCCTAGACCCCATTTATAGACGCTTGGCAGATGCGGGGGCGGCCTGCGTTTCTGGTCCTGGTAGGGCGGAGCTTGTGAATCCCAGGACAGAGTAAAACAAGGAAGAGGTGGAGGTGGTGCATGGTGGTTCCCAAATTCACCCATGGTTCTACACACACACACACACACACACACACACACACACACACGCACAATTGAATAAATAAAAAAAATTTAAAAGGAAATCAGTAGTGATAACTCCATTTTCGTTTCTAATTTTGTTAATTTGGGTTTTCTCTCTCATGCTTTTGGTTAATTTCACTAGGGATATATCAATCTTATTGATTTTTTTCAAAGAACCAGCTTTTTGAATGGTTGATTCTCTGTATCAGTTTCCTTATCTCAATTTGCCACATTTCTCTCCTGATTTTTCTTCTCTACTGTCTTCTACTGCTTTTGGGATCACATTGCTCTTTTGTTTATAAACCTTTAAGCTACATTGTTAATTTATTTATTTGCAATGTTTCTATTTTTTGTTGTTGTTGTAGTCATTAAGAGCTATAAACTTATCTCTTAGGACAGCTTTCATCATGTCCCAAAGATTTTTGATAAGCTTTATTTTCATTATCATTTGCTTCCAGGAAATCTTGAATTTCCTTTATAATTTCTTCCTGATTCCAATTCTCATTTAGCATCATAGCATTTAGTTTCCAGGAATTAGTGTATTTTCTGTTGTTTGTTGTGTTTTGGATGTTAAGCTTTAGACTTTCCTGTATATGTGGAGATTCGTTTTGTGGCCCAATATGTGGTCTATTTTGGAGAAAGTTCTGAGTGCTACTGAGAAAAATGTGTATTCTTTGGTGCATGGATGAAAAGTTCTATAGAGATCAGTAAGGTCCATTTCAGTAAGAGTTTGATTACATTCCAATGTGTCTCTGTTAAGTTTTTGACCTGTTGATCTGTCCCATGCTGAGAGGACAGCATTGAAATTCCCAAGGATTATTGTTTGGGGGTTGATTTCTTGCTTTAGATGCTGTAGCATTTGCTTAATGAATGTGGAGGAGCCTGTATTAGGTGCATGTATGTTCAGTATTGTGAAGTCTTCCTGGTGAATTGTACCTGTGACTAAAATGTACTATCTATCTGTGTGTCTTGTGATTTTTTTTTTAGTTTGAAGTCCATTTTGTCCGATAGCATAATAGCTACCCCTGCCTGTTTCCTGAGTCCATTAGCTTGCAGAAATTTTGACAAGCCTTTCTTTTTTTCTTTTGGTTTTACTTTATTTTTTTTTCCACTTATACAAACTTAACAGGTACACTGGTCCCCTCCCTCCCTCCAACCTCCCACCGCCTTGTGCCCCCCTTCCTTCCTTCCTTCCTTCCCATCCCCCAGTGCCTCCCCCTCCCATCCCCGGAGCATCCTTTAATGTGCATGTCAAATTCTCCTCTGGGTCCTCCTCTCCGATGAGGTGCAAGGACTCAGTGGCATTTCCCAGAATCTTTTCCTGTGTTCCCCTTAAGCATAGGAACACTACTGTGGCTGTCAATCCCTTGCCTCCCAGGATCTAGTGCCTTTAGCTAGATTTTGTGGGGTCAATAGTGTGTTGGACATTGAGCAGGGTATGCAAAATCCAAATATAATTGCTTCGGCCCTAACTTGTGTGCAGTATCTTGCATATCATTGCTCCTCCCATCCTTGTGCTCTTACAATCTTTTTTTTTTATTATTTATTCAATTGTGCATGTGTGTGTATGTATGTGCGCGCGCATGTGTGTATGTAGAACCACGGACGAATCGGGAACCACCATGGACGCCTCCACTGCCTTCTGCTCCGGGATTCATAGGCTCTGCCCTACCAGGACCAGAAGCGCAGGCCGCCCCCGCTTCTGTCTGGCGTCTATACGTGGGATCTGGGATCCGAACTCAGGACCTTCTGCCTGCAAGGCAGAGGCTTAACCCCTGAGCCACCTCTCCAGCCCCTGCTCTTACAATCTTACCACCCCCTCTTCTGCAAATTTCCCTTAGCTTCAGGATGGGGAGAGATTAGGCTGGCCTAGTTACAGGTGGTTGATATAGAGTCTCTGAAGTTCTGGATTATGGTTTGTTGATTTTTTTTTCCAGTTTTGCTGCTCCTGCAATGCCCTTCACTCCATCCTGATGGGTATTGGATGTCACCCCCTGGCGAGAGATAAAAAGCTGTTAAACTAGAGTCTTGTTAAGCCTTTCATTTTTAGGATGTGCCTATCTTTTGTGGTGAGATGAATTTCCTGAAGGCAGTAGATTGATGGGTTGTGATTTTTAATGCAAGTTTGTAATCTGTGTCTCTTGATTGGTGAGTTAATTCCACTGACATTTAATGTTATAATGGAGAAATTACTTTTAATTCTGGATACTTTTTTTAAATTTATTCAACTGTGCGCATGTGCGTGTGTATGTGCGCACGCGCGTGTGTGTCTGTGTGTGTGTGTGTGTGTGTGTGTGTCTGTGTCTGTGTATGTGTAGAACCACGGACGAATTAGCGAACCACCATGGACGCCTCCATCTCCTTCTGCCCAGGGATTCTCAGGCTCCGCCCTACCAGGACCGGAAACGCAGGCCGCCCCCGCTTCTGCCTGGTGTCTATACGTGGGATCTGGGATCCAAACTCAGGACCTTCCGCCTGCAAGGTGGAGGCTTAACCCCTGAGCCACCTCTCCAGCCCTAATTCTGGATACTTTTTATGTTTAGTGGCTTTCATAAGTGTATTATTTGGCTTTTAGGTTTTTATGGTATTATACTTCCCTTCTGTCCTCCTGGATATGCTTGTTGCTTTCTTCAAGCTTGAGTATCTTTTCTAGCATTTTTTGAAGGCCTGGTTTGGTAGATATGTAAGCCTTCAAGTTGTCTTTGTGCCGGAAAACTTTTCTTTCCCCCTCAATCATTACAGATAGTTTTGCCAGGTATATCTGCCTGGGTTGACATTTTTGGATATTCAATACTTGAAGTATGTCTCTCCAAGCTCTTCTTGCTTTTACTGTTTCATCTGAGAAGTCATTTGTTATTTTAATAGGTTTACCTTTAAAAATGACTTATTTTTTTTCCCTTGAAGCTCTCAGCACCATTTCTTTATCTTGAATGTGGAGTGTTTTAACTATTATTTGCCATGGTGATTTTTTATTTTGGTCATATCTGTTTGGGGTGTGGAATGCCTTTTGTATTTGGATAAGTCTCTTTTCCTTTATATGAGGAAAGTTTTCCTTGATAATAATTTGAAAATTTTCCTCAGGTGTGATATTTTGGGATTCTTGTTCTGGTATTCCATGAATGCACATGTTAGGGTGTCCCACAACTCTTGAATATTTCTCTCAAGTATCTTTTTTGACTCTAACAACCTCTTTCATTGAGCTGGCTAATTCTTTCACTTTGTCTTCAACATCTGAAATTCTATTTTCTGCTTCGTTAGTTCTGTTAATAAGACCCTTTGTTGAGTTCTAAGTTGAAGATAACTTGTCTTTTAGTTCAATTTTAAACTCTGCTTGAGACTGTTTTAACTGCTCTATGCCTATTTTTGTTTCTTGAGCTGTTTTTCTCAACTCCTCCAAATGTCTGTTGTGCTCCTGTTAAAAGTGGTTGATGCACAACCACATAGAACTAGGCCAGCCTAATCTTCCCCTATCCTGAAGCTCAGGGACATTCGCGGAATAGGGGGCGGTAAGATTATAAGAGCAAAAGGATGGGAGGAGCAATGATTTGCAAGATTCTCCACACAAGTTAGGGCCGAAGCAATCATAATAGGACTTTGCATGTCCTGCGCAATGTCCAACACACTATTGACCCCACAAAGTCTAGCATCAGCTAAAGGCACCAAGATCCTTGGAGGCAAGGGATTGACAGCCACAGCAGTGTTCCTATGCTTAAGGGGAACATGAGAAAGGGTTCAGGGAAATGCCACTGGGTCCTTGTACGTCATCGGAGAGGAGGACCAAGAGGAGAGTTAGGCATACACAATAAAGGACTCTCTGGGAATTGGGAGGGAGGCACTGGGGGACGGGGAGGGAGGGAGGGGGAGCAGGGGGTTCGGGTTCGGGGGGAGGAGGAGGAAGGGAAGGAACTGGTCTACCTATTAAGTTGTAAAAAATGTATTAAAAAAAAAGTGGTTGATGCAGTTATGTAACTCCTCCCGGATTTCCTCTTTCACAGTATTGATCATGGTAATGATCATGCTTTGAAAGTCATTATCTTGGACCTAACTTTCTTGGCTATTTTCTGTGAATTTGTTCTGGTTGGAGTCCATCATTATGGGGTTAATTCTTTCGGTGGGATGTTTGTTTTCTGGGTTTTGTTTCTCATGGATTTGCACTTTGACTTGGGCATTGTTGTTTTACCTCTTAAGCCCTCTTTCAGTTTCTGTGTGTTTTTGACTGAATTGAATTAGTTGGTATCACTACTCTCCAGCAGTTATTACTAGTGTTTGCCTTGGAGTTGGGAACGCTTATCTGTTGTTATTTATTTCCTAGATAAGGCTATTAGACTGTTAGTACATCAATTAAGTCAGGTTTAGTGGACAGGGGTGAATATTAGTATGGTAATGCAGTTTTATGATTTAGTATCTTGGTGATATGTGAGGAGGAGTGGTATAATCCCTGAAGTTGTATATGTTTTGGGGGTGGCTATATGGAAAAGTTAATCTACAGTGACTAATAATTGAAAGGAGCAGGATGGTAAAAAGAGGTTTACTTATCTTTGGGCTGGATGTGAAGAATCTTTCCCATGTGATAGGATGATTTTAGAAGACTTCAGATGTGTGGCCTTTGTCCCCTAGAGCTTTGCTTGGGTTTTCTTTGGACTCTGTTGAATTCTGATGAGCAGTTTTCCTCCCTGGACTGTGAGCATCCAGGGAAAGCAGGCGGAAAGCTTTGGCAGAGGTGCTGGTGACAGCACAGTTGACCTGGGGATATGGGGTGTGGCCTGGCCTAGGGGCCCTCCCCAACCCGGAGCAGGCTGGGTGCTGCTCTGACTGGCTTGTGGGAGGAGCTGGGAGGAGTGGGTGACCTGAGTTCTAGGGGTGAGCTGTGGGAGGAGGGGGGTTACCTGGGGGTCAGTGTGTCCTCCCTGGACCATGAGCGTCCTAAGTGGGTGGGCGGGCAGAAGGGGGCACGTTTATATTATTTAATAAAAATTTCAGCAAAGAAGAGCACTACATTTGATATAGTGGACATGAGGACTGGCTTGAGTCTCTTTCCCCTTTATGGCAGAGGTGGCAATAACCTCCATGATGAATAACACAAGCAAGTAATTCTTTACGTTCACACTATTTTATAGTTAGACATATAAACAAGTTGTTGCTGTCTCTAACTTAAATGACTTTCTCATATTTGCAGACAGGTACAACATCCTCATTAATATGTTTAGATGCCAGGAGCAACTCATCATTTTAAACTAGTTGACAGAAGGGACCAGTTCCAAGTTCTAAAATGTATCCTGTCTTCAAATGCATTAAGCCACTGAGGGACATTGTTGCCTTACACAACATGTGTGTGTGTGTGTGTGTGTGTGTGTGTGTGTGTGTGTGTGTATGCATGCAACAAAATCATCGAATTGTACTGATATCTTGGAGCTTTACCACAGGCTTGACACTATGCTACATCTATCTTTAGAAAGTGAAATTATCCCTTTAAAGATAAAGAGAAAGTTGTCACACCATGCAGAAAGTTAATGAAATGACATCCGGGGTTCAGAAAAGCACCACTGTGGAAGATGCAGGTTTTGAGATCATGTTTCTCTGGATAGTTTTGATAAATCAATAGCTGACAACACTGCAAATTGGAAGCCATGTGGAGATTGAAAACACTGGCTGGCATACTATTGCACTTAATTTGTTTATGCTAAAAGAATAAAGAATAATTATAGCCAAGCTAATAGGAATAGTCATTATCAGCTTAATTAAATGTTTCTCATGCCATTTTGCAAATTATTCATCAATTGGCATAGAAGTGGTTGGTGAGGTCAGTTGGCCATTTTACATCAGATGTTTACTTTTACTGAAGCTTCCTGTTAATGCACAATCTCAGAAAAAGACTAGCTTTGGAAAACCTTATACTCTTAACTTTTCTTGTCTTTATGCATTCATAACTGCATTGAAGTCCTATTTGGAAAAGAGCCCTAATCACAGTAGTAAGGTTGTTTATCAACTGTGCCTTTTCAGTCTCCTTGTTCATTATTGTAACAACAAATATATCTTTACTTAAACAACTTCAGGTTTTAATTATCTATATCAGTGTATTTCATGTTCATAGAATCAACTAGCCATAGATTGAAAATATTAAAAGCAAAATCCTTCAACTTCACTAAACATATTTATATAACACTTATATTGCATTAGGTACAACACATAATCTAGAGAGAATTTTAAAGTGCACAGGCAGTTGTATAAAGGTTGAATTCAACATTACATTATTTTACATAAGGTCATTGAGCCACCATAGATTTTTGGCATCAGCAGGAATCCTAAAATCAATCCCAGGCAGATCAGATTTGAGTGCATGTATTTTTCTTCAAGGTTAATGGCCTCTTCTAAACATGCTTGTATATAATGCCTTTTTGAGACTGTGCAAACTGCCTTGGTATGGCTAGATTCAAGTGTTGACTTGACAGTTACAGGCTGTTTGGTGCATGGCTGTGAAGAATGAATGGTTCGAGCAGGCCCCTGAACAAGTCTGCAGATACTTGGTAATTGATGTTAAAACCCAGTCCCTAATGAGTGATGGTTTCCAATGGTGGACTGGATAATAAGTGCAAGGAGGAGGACTAGATCTTCTCTTATCCTCTGTGGACTTGCTGTTGAGTTCACTCTTTGAGCATTTTTGCCTTCTTTGAGCTCCATTGCCTTCTTCGTTGCTGCTGCCACTGCTGCCTCCATCCTTGGCTGACTCAAAGCTCAGTCCTTTCCACTTTGCCACTGTTCCTGCTACTTTTGAAGCCTGGTTTCACAGGCCTTGCCACTGTTTGATGTTCATTGCTGATGTCAGAGCCTGGTCTCTTTAACCCTCCATGGAGAAAGAGGTTTGAGACCTTCTTGTGATCCTTGGGCTTTGTGAGACTATGGGAGGCTTCTTTGAAGAAGAAGCGAGTTGATTTAATAAAGACATTTATATATTCTATAAATTCTGTTCTTCCAGAGAACCCTGACTAAAACATGCCTCAAATTTTGATTCTCTATAAGATGATCATATGCTAACTCCCTAATATAGACAGATTATTTAGGTAGTAGCCTTTTCTAATCTTATTATGCTAAATCATTTCAGATGCCTTGACTGTAGAAAGATTGTCTACCTGTAGAAATAAATCTTGGCTCTAGTCACCTAAATCTTTTAAGATCTGTGGAGTGGCTTTGAAAATACAAAATAGATTCTTCCTAAATATACCAGAAATAGAAATCCTGTATCACAAACTGTTATTATTTTTAGGTACATTTCAGATGCTAAATGAAGAACATTATATACCTTCAACCACAATTCCAGGACAAAATGTCATCAACAAGTAATGTCATCATCATGTAATCTCAGGAGGGTTAAACAGTATGTTCAGGAATATAATGTCAATAAGTCAAGACTACATTATTTTGGGGGATTATTTTGGGGGATTATTTTGGTTACAGTCCATTCTGATGTTAGAAGAGTTCATACCAATATTATGAGATGGGGAATGGAACAAATCACATCAAATGAATCACTGAGAGAATTTCATAGTTTTAAATTTGCCAGTCTACTGGGAGTCATCCATTTTTTTAATTCTTTTTTTTTTTAGTTTTTTTATTTATTCATTGTGCATGTGTTTTGCGCATGTGTATGAGTGTGAGTGTATGTGTGTGTGTGTGTGTGTGTGTGTGTGTGTAGAACCACAGGCGAATTCGGGAACCGCCTCCACTTCCTCCTTGTTTACTCTGTCCCGCGATTCTCAAGCTCTTCCCTACCAGGACCAGAAACGCAGGCCGCTCCCGCTTCTGCTTGTCATCTATACCTGGGGTCTAGGATCCGAACTTAGGACCTTCTGCCTGCAAAGCGGAGGCTTAACCTCTGAGCCACCTCTCCAGTCCCCATTTTTTTCAATTCTTTATCACTTTCATTGTGAATACAATGAATTTATTTAATCTCACCCCTTATTATCCAATTTAACTTCCCCTTTTCTCACTATATGCTTTCTCCTTTCTAGCCATTCTCCTTCCTATTTTCATGTCTTTTTGCATGTGTGGCCTATTAGATTTCATCTTAGATGCATGCCCTGGTAAATGCTTGAATATATGCTGGGGATGAATGGTTTATCAGTGAGTAAGTCATTGAGGAAAGTAATTCACTATTGCAGTTTGTATGTTACCAATAAAGTCAAGAGCAGACATTTTAGGGGAACAAGGGGACTTTATTCCTGGCTACAATTCTCTGTTAACAATTCACAGTCTACTTTGGTAGGAGAGTTCATACCAACATAAGGCTGAGGGAACTGTCACACCATATGCACAAGAACTGCTGAGACTGGTAAACTGAAATTCTGCCAAGGTATGCTGAAGTATTCTGCCAAGGTATGCTGAAGCATGCTGAAGTATGCTGAAATAGTCCACACTACTGAATCGGTTCTTCCATCCCAGCCACCTGCCCAGGGAATAGTCCCACCCACCAAAGGCTGGGTCTTCTCTTATCAATTAGATATACTTTGATGCAGGTTTATTTAGGGCTTGCTTTAACTACCAATTCAAAGATACATCCAAAGCTCAGCCTCTAATTGTTATGTTGATGCCACCTGCATTTCTCTTGTCTGGCATTAATGTTTAATAATCTCAGAAAGATATGTAGTGCCTCTTAATATCTTCCCCCATTCCATGGTAAAGTGCTGATAGGTCAAATACTATGCAGGTCTTGTGGAAATAGACATCACTGCAGTGAATTTCTGGGTGAAGTCCTGTGTGAAGATTCTGTCTGGCAGCACTCTCCCCACCCTTATGATCCTACATTCCCAATACTCTGTCTTCCACAAGGTTCCCAAAATCTTTGAGTGAGAGTCCATAATCACTTATTCTCTACACTTTGAGTGCTTTGTGGTTCTCCATACTAAATAACTTCCATTGCAAAAGGATGCTTCTTGGTCAAGGGCTGATAATTATTCTGATCTCTGGGTATAATGGTAAGTGTTTAAATAGAAGTTTGATATCAAATATTTTTAGTGAAATCTTAGTAGTTTGTTCCTACCCTAGGGTCTGTGTTCTCCCCATCCATCAATTCTTAACTTGGTCTACAGCACTAGGCATTTGTTCCCTGACTAAAAGTGGGCCAACCAACCAGCAGGCAGTTGGCTAGCCCAATACCATTCATACCAGTGGTCCACTCTTGCCAGAGTGGTTATAATTGTAACTTGCAGGATTCACAGCTGGGTGAGATCGTTGATTGCTTTTCTCCCTTGGCAGCACGCATTTTACTTTTTGGTAAAATGAAAGCAGGCCAGCAAGCAGGAAGCCTCCAGATCTATTCCAGCTTATTTTCTCTACGCTTTGTGCTTTGTGATCCTTGTGAGTGGTGTCTTCAGCAATAGGGTCTTACTGACAGGTGCTAGAGGGTAAACAAGAGCAATGACAGAAACCTGTATTTTTTTCTTCTACTTTTACAAGGATATTGAGTATTCATCCCAGTTTCCCTTCTACCCCCTTCTCTCTCATCCCCTACCTTTCCTTCAGCATTCCCTCCCACTCCTACTTACCCTTCAGCCTGTGTGCTTCCTATAGATAGACCCTGGGGTTCAATCTAGCTTTTCTACTTCTGTGGGGGCTCGAGCCTCTATGGCATATAAAGTTACCTCTCTTCAAGCCACCCCACTGATATGTTGTTTTGGGGGTTTTTGAGACTTCTCTAACCAGTAGTTCACTAGGAGATATAAAATACCTAGTACTGAGAATTTTTTTAAATTACCTATGGCTTCTGCTATGAACAACTCTGAGCATTTTTTTTTTGTTACTCCTTTTCTTATCCTCTCTGTGAACACAATTTTAATTTTCTTGTTATAATATACTTTAATGTATTAGAAAGAATGGTGATTGAAAGAATTGGGTTTGCTTGTACTGACATTCTGATAGGTTATAATGGGGAATTTTTAAAAAATGTATGCCTTCTTTTCTGAAAGAATTTGCTGTGATTTAGCTAAGTGAAAATACTAATTAAATTACATAAAAACACTGTGTTTTATTCTATTCAAGGCAGGACTACTACATCTGGGAACTTACTACAGGGAGACTTGTCCTTAGCAGATCTTCATAATGACCGACTATTGAGGAACTCAAGAGAGATGGAAACATACAGTGGAAACCTTGGGGACTAAAGCTGGATGAGTGGAGGGAAATGCCCCAATCCATGGGGTAGCCTGAAGAGAGGCAATTAGGTATGCCACAAAAGGCCTGAAGAAAAATAGACAGGCTTCTATGGAGTCCATAGAGGCAGACAGGCAGGAGGATGGGATGGATTGATGAAGGGATAGGAGGGAGGGGGGATGAAGGGAAGGAAGCAGGGATAAGTACTCGATATGCTTGTAAAACTAAAAAAAAATTTAAAAAATTGTCTTCAGAGCTCCCCAGCTCCCCAGGTGAGTGAGTGAGAGAGCCCGTCCCAGCCCAGCCCAGCCCCTGACCCTGGAGAACCCCCTGCCTCCTGGTGAGCACCCAGGCCGACTCTGGCTTTGACTGGGCCCTGCCCTGGACCCCAGCCCCTTACATCCTCCTGCCCCCAAGCGCCTCCCCCCCCCCAGTTCCCAGGTGAAGAATTCTGCCATCAACATCAGACCCTCTGCCTCTCCGGCCCACCGGGGACCTACACACGTGGTCCATGGAAGACACACTGCTACTCAGAATTCAATAGAGTCCAAAGGAAACTCAAGCAAAACTCTAAGGAACAAAGGGAACACAGGCCATACATCTGGACGCCACTACAATCATTATATCACGTGGGCGAGATTCTTCTCATGCAGCCCAAAGATAAGTAAACTTTTTCTTTTCACCTTACTGATCCTTTAAAGTATCAATGCTGTAGATCAATTTTCTCATACAGCCACCCCAAAACATACAACTCCAGGGAGTACACCACTCACCCCAACATTTCACCAAGATACTAAATCATAAAAGTGCACTACCAAACTAATACTCACCCTCTGGTAACGTAACCTGACTTACCTGATGTACTAACAACCTAATAGCATCATCTAGGATATAACAATAACAATACACAAACATACTCAATCCAAGGCAAGCACTAGTAATAACTGGCAAGTGTAACAATACCAACTATATCAGTATAGTGAAAAACACACAGAAACTGATTGGTCCTACAAAACAAAACAACAATGCCCAAGTCAAAGTGCAGATCCACGAGAAACAAAACCCAAGAAGACAAAGCTCCCACCGAAAGAATTAATCCCATAATGATGGATTCTGACCAGAACAAATTCACAGAAAATAGCCATGAAAGCGAGACCCAACATAACAACCTTCAGAGTATGATCATTACCATGATTAATACTATGAAAGAGGAAATCCGAGAAGAGTTAAACAACCGTATCAACCACTTTGAACAGGAACACAGCAGGCACTTGAAGGAGTTGAGAAAAACAGTTCAAAAAACAAAAATAGGCATAGAGCAGTTAAAACAGTCTCAGGCAGAGTTTAAAACTGAACTAAAAGACAAGTTATCTTCAACCAAAACTCAACAGAGAGTCTTATCAGCAGAACAAATGAGGCAGAAAATAGAATTTCAGATCTTGAAGACAAAGCTGGAGAATTAACCAGCTCAATGGAAGAGATTGTTAAAGCCAAAAAGATACTGGAGAGGAATATTCAAGAAATATGGGACACCCTGAAGAAGCCTAACATGCGCATTCATGGAATACCAGAACAAGAATACCAAAATACCACACCTGAGGAAATATTTCAATTCATCATAAATGAAAACTTCCCACAACTAAAGAATGAGAGGCCTATCCAAATACAAGAGGCATTTCGCATTCTAAACAGATACGACCAAAATAGAAAATCGCCACGGCAAATAATAGTCAAAACACTCCACATTCAAGACAAAGAAAAGGTGCTGAGAGCTTCAAGAGAAAGCAAGTCACCTTTAAAGGCAAACCTATTAGAATAACAAATGACTACTCAATCGAAACAGTAAAAGCAAGAAGAGCTTGGAGATACATACTTCAAGTATTAAATGAGCAAAAATGCCAATCCAGACTGATATACCCGGCAAAACTATCTGTCATGATTGAGGGAGAAAGAAAATTTTTCCAGCACAAAGACAACCTGAAGGGATACATGTCTTTCAAACCAGGTCTTCAAAAATGCTAGAAATGATACTCAAGCTTGAAGATAAGAACAAGCATATCCAGGGGGACAGAAGGGAAGTATAATACCACCAAAACATAAATATCAAACAACACACTTACAAAATCTATTAAACATAAAAAATGTCCAGAATTAAACATAATTTCTCCATTATAACATTAAATGTCAATGGTATTAACTCACCAATTAAGAGACACAGATTCCAAACAATCTGCTGCCTTCAGGAAACTGATCTCACCACAAAAAATAGGTGTGTCCTAAGAATGAAAGGCTGGTCCAAAATCTTGCAAGCAAATGGAACCAGGAAACAGGCAGGGGTAGCAATTCTGCTTTAAGACAAAGTGGACTTCAAACCAAAGAAAATCATAAGAGACACAGATGGATACTACATTTTAGTCACAGGTACAATTCACCAGGAAGACTTCACAATACTGAACATATAGGCACCCAATACGGGCCCTCCACATTCATTAAGAAAACCCTACACCATCTAAAGCAAGAAATCAACCCCAAAACGATAATTCTTGGGGACTTCAACACTGCCCTCTCAACATGGGATAGATCAATAGGTCAAAAGCTTAACAGAGACACTTTGGAACTTAATCAAACCCTGAAAGAAATGGACCTTATACATCTCTATCGAACTTTTCACCCATGCACCAAAGAATACACATTTTTCTCAGCAGCACACGGAACTTTCTAAATATAGATCACATATTGGGCCACAAAGAAATCTACACATTAATAAAAAAGTTGAAATTCTAACCTGTGCCCTATCAGACCACCACAGTCTAAAGCTGGACATCCACAACACAACAAACAAGAGAAAATACACTAACTCCTGGAAACGTAACACTATGATGCTGAATGAGAACTGGATTCAGGAAGAAATTAAAAAGGAAATTCAAGATTTCCTGAAAGCAAATGATAATGAAAATACAACTTACCAAAATCTCTGGGACACAATGAAAGCTTTTCTAGAGGTAAGTTTATAGCTCTTAATGCCTACATCAAAAAAATGGAAACATCAGAAATAAACAACTTAACAATGCAGCTTAAAGCTTGAGAGAAACTAGAGCAATCTGATCCCAAAAGTAGTAGAAGAGAGGAGATTAGCAAAATAAGGGGAGCAATATCTGAAATCGAGATTAAGCAAACGATAGAAAAAATCAATCAGAAAAAAGCTGGTTCTTTGAAAAAATCAATAAGATTGATACACCCCCTAGCTAAATTAACCAAAAGAGCAAGAGAGAGAAAACCCAAATTAACAAAATTAGAAATGAACATGGAGTTATCACTACTGATACCCAAGAAATCCAGAGAATTATAAGATCATATTTCAAAAATTTATACTCTGTGAAGTTTGATGGATGAATTTCTAAGTAAACACAACTTACCTAAATTGAATCAGGAAGTTGTGAATTATTTAAATAGTCCTATAACATATAAGGAAATTGAGGAAGTAATCTCGAATCTTCCCACCAAAAAATGTCCTGGACCAGATGGATTCAGCACAGAGTTCTACCAGACATTTAAGGAGTTAATAACACCAATACTCCTTAAACTGTTCCATCAAATAGCAAAGGAAGGAACACTACCAAATTCCTTCTATGAAGCTAATATCGTTTTAATCCCAAAACCTAATAAAGATTCACTTAAAAAGAAAACTATAGGCCGATCTCCCTGATGAACACAGACGCAAATATTCTCAACAAAGTCTTAGCAAATCGGATTCAAAAACATATTAAAAAGATCATTCATGGGGACCAAGTAGGCTTCATCCCCGGCACACAAGGTTGGTTCAACATACGCAAATCAATAAATGTAATTCATCATGTAAACCAGTCCAAAGTCCAAGACCACATGATACTCTTGATAGATGCAGAAAAAGCTTTTGACAAGATCCAACAGCCTTTTATGATCAAAACGCTAGAGACAGTAGGAATGGAAGGAACCTTTATCAATATAATAAAAGCTATATACAACAAGCCCACAGCAAGGATTATGCTCAATGGGGAACAATTGGAAGCATTCCCACTTTGATCAGGAACTAGACAAGGCTGTCCACTCTCACCACTTCAATTCAATATTGTACTTGAAGTCTTAGCTGAAGCCATAAGACAAGAAAGGGACATAAAGAGGATTAGTATCGGCAAGGAAGAAGTCAATCTATCCGTATTTGCAGATGACATGATCTTATACCTGAGGGATCCCAAAAACTCCACCAGGAAGCTCCTGGAACTAATACAGAAGTTCAGCAGGGTGGCAGGATACAAAATAAATGTGCAAAAATCAGAGGCCTTCCTATATGCCCAGAATGAAAGAAGTGAAAAAGCCTTGAGAGAAACAATCCCATTTACTATAGCCCTTAAAAAAATGAAATATCTTGGTATAAACCTAACCAAGGAGGTAAATGACCTTTACAATGAAAACTTTAAAACCCTAAAGAAAGAAATAGCAGAAGACACCAGAAGGTGGAAAGACCTCCCATGTTCCTGGATTGGCAGAATCTACATCATAAACGTGACCATCCTACCAAAGGCAATATACAAGTTCAATGCTATACCAATTAAAATCCCAAAGCAATTCTTTAAAGAAGTTGACCAAACAATCTCAAAATTCATATGGAGGCACAAAAGACCCAGGATAGGAAAGACAATACTGAGTAACAAAAACACTGCTGGAGGTATCACCATACCAAACCTTAGTCTATACTACAAATCCATAGTTACAAAAACAGCCTGGTACTGGCTCCAAAATAGACACACAGATCAATGGATAAGGGTTGAAGACCCAGATATAAGCCCACAAAATTACAGCCATTTGGTCTTTGACAAAGGGACCCAAAAAAATCTAATGGAAAAAGAATAGTATCTTCAACAAATGGTGCTGGCAAAACTGGATCTCCACATGCAGAAGATTAAAGTTGGACCCGTACTTGTCACCATGTACAAGACTTAATTCCAAATGGATCAAAGACCTTGATATCAGGCCAGAGACTATAAAACCATAGTTGAAAGGATAGGGAACTCCCTTGAGCTGATTGGGCTAGGCCAACATTTCCTAAACAGACATCCAATGGCACAGTCACTGCTACCAACTCTCAACTGTTGGGATCTTGTGAAATTAAAGAGCTTCTGTTCAGATAAAGAGATTGTAACACGAGCTCAAAGGCAACCCACAGAATGGGAGAAAATCTTCACTAACCACATATCTGATAGAGCTCTACTGTCCAGAGTGCACAAAGAACTTAGAAAACTAAACACCAAGGAAACCACTGGCCCAATTAAAAAATGGGCCTTGGAACTGAAAAGAAACTTTACCAGGGATGAAATTAAAATGTCTAACAAATATCATAAAAAATGCTCCACTTCTTTAGCCATCAGGGAAATGCAAATCAAAACTTCCCTGAGATATCATCTCACCCCAGTCAAGATGGCAAAAATCCACAATACAAACAACATCAAATGCTGGAGAGGATGTGGAGAGAGGGGAACTCTCCTACATTGCTGGTGGGAATGCAGGCTCATACAGCCACTCTGGCGAGCCGTCTGGAGATTCTTAAAGAAATTAAAGATTGAAATGCCATATGACCCTGCGATTCCACTTTTGGGAATAACCCCCACTCAGCAGAGGTTCACCTTGATAGCACAAGTGCGACCATGTTCATAGCAGCACTGTTTACAATAGCAAAGTCATGGAATCAACCCAAATGTCCAACAGTTGACGAGTGGATAAGGAAAATGTGTGAGTACTACTCAGCCATCAAAAATGATGAATTACTGGAATTTGCCAGGAAATGGATGGAATTAGGAACAATTATATTAAGTGAAGTATCCCAAACCCAGAAAATTAAGCACCATATGTACTCCCTAACAGGTGGCTCCTAGTACCAAATCCACCCAGCCGACCTTGAAACACTCAAAGGTAAATCTATGTAAAACCTACAGTAATTGCAAGGATTATGAACAGGAGGATGGGGTTGGAGGGCCACACCAGAAACAGGGAGAGAAGTGAACATGTTACAGCAGAGAAAATAGGCCTCCATCAAGGACTGCAAGTAAGTAATGTGATACCTGGTTAAGTTCACAGACGTTCGTTCCTGATCATTTACAGCTAAGGGGGTATGATCTCACCAGAAGGGGAGGGCATATAGTCTGGCAGATAAAAAGTAACCATTTTGCAAATGGGTGATTGACCCCTCCCTCCTTGAGGTTTTCTACTTTTATTACATCTACCCTTGAATGTGCTCTTATAATAAGACTCCAGTTTAATAGCTTTTTGTCTCTGGCCAGGGGGTGACATACAGTGCCCATCACGATGGAGTGAAGGGCATTGCAGGAGCAGCAAAACTGCAAAAGAAAATCAACAAACCACAATCCAGAACTTCAGAGACTCTATATCAACCACCTAGAACTAGGCCAGACTAATCTCTCCCCATCCCGAAGCTCAGGGAAATATGTGGAAGAGGGGGCGGTAAGATTGTAAGAGCAAAAGGATGGGAAGAGCAATGATTTGCAAGATTCTCCACACGAGTTATGGCCAAAGCAATCATAATTGGACTTTACATGTTCGGCACAATGTCCAACACACTATTGACCTCACAAAGTCTAGCATCTGCTAAAGGCACCAAGATCCTTGGAGGCAAGGGATTGACAGCCATAGTAGTGTTCCTGTGCTTAAGGGGAAGACAGGAAAGGGAAATGCCACTGGGTCCTTGTACATCATCGGAGAGGAGGGCCCAGAGGAAAGTCAGGCCTAGACAATAAAGGGCTCTCTGGGAATTGGGGCGGGAGGCACTGGGGGATGGGGAAGGAGGGTTGAGGGGAGGGGGAGCAGGGGGTTCGGGGGGAGGAGGAGGGAGGGAAGGAACTGGTGTACCTATTAAGTTTGTATGAGTGGAAATAATAATAAAAATATATAAAAAACTGTCTTTAAACAACATAATATATATATATATATATATATATATATAATGAATTAAAATTTATGTGAAGATCCTACAATAGTTTTAGAGCCGAAATATTCTCCAACCATATTATTAATAAGATTTTTAATCTACTATCTTTAAGTAAATTTCTGTGATAATAAATTAATTATGGATCCTGACTTTGATCCCCTTGGTTGCTCTCATACCCTCTGCTCAGTTTTCCTTTCTGGCAGCCAGACCCTTAGGTCCCATTGACTTTTATCCCATTAGTTGCTCACATGCTGATCCCCTTACCCACTGTCCCTCCCCCCACCTCTACCTATCATGCACACAGGAAATAAGTTCAGGTAAAAGAGTCCAAATAACACCAAACTGCAAGAATAAAGAAAAGGCCTTCCAAAGACAATTTAATAGTCCACTTCGGAAAACTCATCTGAGAAGCATCAAAACACTTCTACAGCTAGAGGACACTGGAATAACTACCTATTGTCTTGTTACACACATTTGATACTTAACACAAAGTAAAACATATACACTGCAAACATCATCCAAGTGCTGAAAAATATTATTCCAGATAGAAGATAAACATCCTACCAAAAAAAACTCAGTATCCAGTGACTTCATATGAATCTACAATCAATATCTACCTATCCTAAAAGCCGTATACAAAATAAGAAATCTTAACTTGGAAATAAACATAAGGAAGATAACAATATAAATTAAAAAATATAAGCAACAATAGAATTTCAGATGCCAGCATCACACAGGAAAACAGAAAAAATACAAGAAGTCAAGAAAACATGTCTTCTTTCAAGATCACCAATCCCAAGGAGTCATTTTCCACGGAGGATAGTCCATTGGGAGATATCCACAAGAAAAATAACTAGAACAACAAATTTCATATTAGAAATATGTTCAAACAGCTCCAAGAGAACACAGATAAATGCCTGAACAAATTTGAAGAACATCACAAACTCAGGAAAGTAAACCAAGAAAATATAAGCACACAAGACACAACTAAAATGCAAGTAGATAACCTGAAAACAGGTCTAGAAACACTGAAAAAAACCCAAAGCGATCTGCAAGTAAACATAGAAACACTGAAAAAAGCCCAGATTGAAATACCACTGGAACCAAAAATTTAAACAGCATAATAAGAATTCAGTAGAAAATCTTGAAAATAGAACCAACCATGTAGAAGACAGTTAAATGAAATCATAAATCAAATGGACCTTATAGATATCTACAAAACGTTTCATCTAAACACTAAAGAATACACATTCTACTCAACAGCCCATGGCACATTCTAGAAAATAGTTCATATGCTAGGACAAAAATCAAACCTCCATAAATACAGAAAAATTGAAATCATTCAATGCATCTGACCATAATGGAATAAATGTAAACACCTATAACAAAGGAAACAACAGAAACAACACAAACTCATGGAAACTAAATAACACATTTTTGAATGAGGAATGATTCAAAACCTTCTTCAACATGTGAGATCTGCAAGTTACAATAAAAATCATCATGGAAACAGGCAACCACCAGTGTGATAGTAGCATGAATATCAAGGAGACAACAAACAACTTTCTGATTGGACTCAAGACTGGCTTGTCAGAATAGAACATAATCCTGTTAACTGGAACCTATAAAAGGGTAGGGAATAGATCACTAAGGAAAAATAGACTATGAACCTACAGGTAAGAAGACAGTACACAAACTTGTTCTATAAATACCTGTTATTATACCCATAGATCTGAATTGCACTCAGCACTAAACCTAGAAGTCTTTGTCTACAACAGAAGTAGAGGATCTTAACACCCTGACAGGAAGCAGACTAGAGTACTGGAAGAACAGTGAAGTGGACAACAATGGGCAACCACAATGAAAAGTACCAGCAACCCTGCAATGCTCACCCAGAATCAGGCCAACCAAATTTCTCCCCATCCAAAGGCTCAGAGAACCTTGTAGAAGAAGGGATAGTAAGATTGAAAGAGTCTAAAGATGGATAGGTCCATCATTGTACAATACATTCCACTCAAGATAGTGCTGCTTGAACTCAGGAACTCACTGCAGTGAGATTTGTTCTTATCAGACCTGTATAATGGATGACATGTCAACATACCCCCAAAGACTAGTGAGGATTTCAGAATAATAATTACATGCAGTAGGAACTTTAGGAGCTAGGGCTAGACAGCTGAAGGGGTCTGTCCAAGAAAGGGCTACTTGGTCTGTCTCAGAGGCCTGATTTCCTCACTAGAGCAGATGAACCTGGAACTCATAGAAGCAGACAGACAAGAGGGTAGGAGGGAGGGGAAAGAGGAGATGGAAGAAGGAAAAGAAGGGAGAAGGAGTGATAAGTACTCAAATCAGAAGTCAGACAGTATGGGGAAGGCGAACAAGGTAAGATGATAGGAGGCCAATATATATGTCATAATGAAACCCTTTATTCCATATACTAACTAAAAGAAAGTGATACTAAATACAATTCAAACAAATCAATGATTTTGAAAATCATGATCCTAATTATTCAAGAGTGGGTATTGGCCAGAGTTATCTGTAGTGCAAGAAATGTTGTATAATCAGGGCATTTGCTATACAGGTTTGTTGAATAAAAGAAATTTTATTGAGAAAATATAAATTTTATTTCTAGTGGCCAATAATGATACTTTTATCAATGATTGTTTTTCTTTGTTCCATCTTCCCTAGGCTGAGCTTTAGAACATTTTTAGGCAAATGTTAGCTCTCCTTCTAATGACAGGTCAGTAGAGTTACGCAGGGGAACTCTGCAGACAGCTAGAGTACATTCTCAGGTAGGACTAGTAAACTGAGCTGATTATGGTCTGGGAAATAAATTAATCATTAAGTCTTCCTTTACCCCACCAGTACTATTTTTATATTTTAAAGGGTATAGCTAATTCAAATGAATGAAAATGTTATTTTATTTTTTATTTCTATTTTCAAAGGGTTTGTTTTTTTTTCTTAAAGGAACATAATAAAAACTTGATAAACTAGTCAACATGTTTAACATGAGCATTATGAAGCTTTAGAATGAATTAAGAACCTACAGAATTCAATTTCAAAATATCCCTGCTTTGCTACTGAAAACACGAGCTGTTTTTCAAAGGTATTCCAAAAGAATCATTTTTTAAAAGCAATTCTGTTCCTTATCTGTAAAAATGTGCATCTTGGATTTTATATCAACTTTGAACTAGTTATTTATTCTTATTAAAATGAAAAATGATCCAGATATTGGTTTGTGTGAAATAATCCAATATATTTCATTTATTAGGAGTGAGATTTACATTAGCAAGATTGAGGAGTGATTTTGATGCGACCCCAAGAGAAAAGCCCATCAACATCTGTGTATATTTACTCTCATATTTGTGCTTGTGTCTGCATTAAAATTCATAAGCACTCATGTTCTTATTCCCTAAAGTACAAGGGATTTAATAATCATGGGAATTTCCTCTTTATGAAGAGATTAGAAACAAATATCATAGACATATGCTACATAAAGAATCTGCCTTTGGGAAACTACACACAGTGAAGACACCAGCAGGAGACATGAGACATTGCAATGCCTATTCATGTGCAGCATTCTATTCTCCCCAATTCCCATGAGTTAATTAAAAAGGTCAGAGGAATTCTATAAATAATGAAGGTCATTTTCCTCTTCTACATCAAGTGGATTGCCTTATTATACTTGTGTCCAACAATTGTCTTCATTAGTAGGGAAAGAAAAAGTATTTTGCTTAAATCAATCATCCTAAATTGCTTGTTTACTAAAATAACTATCATACAGAAGATGCTAAACTAAAAAAAAACCTTTAATATTTGTCTCATATCATTTACCTCAGATATTAAAAGATATAAATTAATATCATTTGTTAGTAGGCTGAATATTCTAATTACTACACAAGAGGCTGGATCCTAAATATAACAGCAGTCAAGAGACTTCAGGAAAGGTTGCTTATAAGTCTGTCTATTATGGTCTGTCTATTATGGCTTTCACAAAATGGTGACTGGAATCAAGAATCTGTTATGTAAAAGTTCATAGGATAATTGTGATGACAGGCAAGTTAAGAAACACTGGCCTATAGCACTACATAGTGTTATAAAACTTAGGATAGAGTGGACAGAAAGGAAAATCCATCTTTTTGAAAGTATCATCTGAAATTCTCCATAAAGTATAAATACATTTAATTACAATTAGGCTACATTAGGCTACAAAAAATTGAAACAACTAAGGACAAAAGGAGGAAGACACAAATCTGAAAGATTAGTAGTTTATGACTGGAGTAGAGAACGTCAAACAGTTGGGTATAAAGTGAAAGGATTCAGAACCTTAGATATAAGGATCTTAGACAGACACCAAGACCTTAAACAGACACGAGAAAGTAAGCAATCTGTTTTATAAGACTTGGTCTAGTCATTTCTACTTCTTGTGCTCTACTGAAAGTCAGAAATATTTTCATCATCAACTTACCTGTATTGCTTTTAGAACCAGTGATGAAATCTTCCTCAAATACTTTATGCTAACTATATTGTGAAATTAAAATTTTTTTCTAAAATGTGTATGCTATAATAAAAGAACAAAAAAGCATCAAATATTTCTGTTTTATTGAACAAGGAGAGGTAGGTCAGTGAATAAACTGCTTGCTGCACAAACATTAAAAATGTTAGGCAATTGAGGGGTCCAGAAATCCTGAAATCAGGAGACAGATACATGGCATTCCTGGGGCAATTTCTTGCTAGTTAGACTGACTGGTGAGTTTTGATTTCAACTGAAAGATTCCCATCTCCATAAGTGAATAGCAATTGATGTGGACACATATTACCAATTTTGAATCTCAAACACGTGCAGGTTTATTTGCACACACATGCAAACACACAAACTCATACATATTTTTTATTTAAGCAAACTGGGGATAAAATAATAATATAAAATAGGAACAGAAAATGCACCTATTTTCCTTTGAATTTTATCATAACTATTATTACTTAAAGGTTTTATATGCATATACATCAAAATGAAATAATAGAAATGGTATGCTATTCAGGAGTGAGAATGAATAATTTATATTTATGTGTAGCAGTGTAGATAAAACATTCAATCAAGATATTAAAGTTCTAGTTTTCAGTTTGACTTCTATATTCCTGTTAATCTTAAATCCTGACCTTTTCTAGAATTCCATAGGATGAGGCATTTTGCTTCTCATGCAACTGCAAATAGTGCAGTTTCACCAAAGTCAAACATTCCTTGCTCATTTTCTATTGTGCGGAACACTGGTTGCCTTGTCAACTGCTATCTACT
This sequence comes from Typhlomys cinereus, assembly GCA_023101885.1. Classification (NCBI taxonomy): domain Eukaryota; kingdom Metazoa; phylum Chordata; class Mammalia; order Rodentia; family Platacanthomyidae; genus Typhlomys; species Typhlomys cinereus. The sequence goes on along the minus strand of JALPQD010000042.1, from coordinate 9,100,034 downwards.
CTGTAGTTGTCTTTTATGCTTGGAATTACATTTTCAGTTTCCTTATTTTGATTTTAATGATGCTTCTGAAGGAAGCACAGAATTATTTATGAATGCTTCGTCATATTTAACTGAATGTCTCTGATCTTTTTTACTGGACCTTCATAGAGTCTTTGGTATGGTTTTAAGGGTTTTGGTTATAGATTGTAGTATCAGAACACCATAGCTTTGCCTTCTGTTTTCCATAAAATATTTTCACCTCTTTTGTTAAGTATGCTAGCTTTATAATGCTATGATAAAATACCCAATATCATCTTTCTAGGAGATATATTTATTTTGGCTCTGGGTTCAAAGATTTCAGTCCATGATTGCTTGGCAATATTGCCTTTGCATTTATGGCAAAGCCAAGCATCACAGAAGGGATTGTGTGCTGAAAAGAATTGCTTACCTCCTCTCCTGATGGTAGGACAGAGAGAGAGAGAGAGAGAGAGAGAGAGAGAGAGAGAGAGAGAGAGAGACTAGCATTCCCAACAAACTCTTTAAAGGTACACTCCACTGCTGTAATTTCATTTTGCTAGGCCTTACATCAAATCTTTCCATCAGCTCCCAATTGAACCACAAGTAGTCAGCCAAACTTTTCATACCTAGAGTTAGATGACACTGCCAGGTCACTTCTGGCAGATCACTTCAGATGCAAACCAGAACACTGGTTTTTTAGCGACTATCCATTTCAATGATACTAAGTCATTCCAAAGTAGATTTCAACTATTTGATAAATTCCATTCCCATGCCTTGCAGTGTCATGCCCATGTCACAGGAGGCCTGCTTCTATCATTCATTGTTGACAATTTTCAGTTGAGGAGACTTCTTATATTATATACTTAATTTAAATAAAATTATTGCATAATATAGCTGTTTAGTTCTTGAGAAGTTTAGGGGAAACAGTTCTCTCTGCTCTCTAAATTCAGGTTCTGCTTTTTGGAGACATGAGAAAAAATAGATAAAATAAAGTTAGGTTCCTTCAACTAGTAGAAATATAGCCACATAATAATCTTTTCTCAATTCTTTTCATTTTTGTTACATGTTCATGTAACATTTTCTAAAATTACTAGGGACTGTTTTACTGTTTTTTGATTGTTAGTACTGCAGTTTTATTTGTAGTTATTACTCATATGTATCTACAAGAGGTATACACTAATTCAGATTGTGTAAGAGAATATTTCACATACCAATTTTTGTTTCCCAGTTTATATCACTGGCCCCAGGAGCATAGGGAGTCTATACCTGCATTTTATATGATGTTTCTGTATTCCAAATATTGGCAAATGTCAACTGATGTAATGTATTTATAATGAAAATGTGGATATTCATAATGAAGATAATGGTTGGGACATCTAGAGTTAAAGATTTAAACATTTTTCTAAGTGAAAATACATCAGAAGGTTATTTATTATTTATTGCATGTGTGTCAGTGTATTTGTCTCTTTGTGAGTGTTTCTATATATCAAAAGGCACTGTGTGTGCCTTTGGAGCCAAGGAGTCACTTCAGGAATCACCCTGAATTACTCTACCTCCTCTTGCTTTGCTCTGGACTTTCCCAGGATCTGCCGTCCAGGATCAGAAGCACTCGGCTCTGCCATTTCCTCCTGCATTTTTATGAACCCAGAACCTTCTGCTTGCAAGGCAGAAGATTAATCCCCCTGAATCATCTCTCCACCCTTCAGAAGGTTATTATGTGGGTTATTATATACATATAAATATGTATTTCTGAATGAAAGAACTTATCAGAAAATGCATAGCACAGGTTCTCTTGAACACAGAAACTGTGTCTATTTCATCTTGATTGCTTCAAAATAGTGAGAATAAAGACATTCAGTAAATAATTGTTATATCAACGAAAGCATAAAACTATTAGTGAGATAGATCTTGCCTGTTATGGCTACTTCCTCAGCCCAGCTTTACAGAATTAAGAGAGCTTAATATGAATGATAGTCTGAGTTCTGTGCCAGCACAGAACCCATAATTATGACTTCAGGCATCTTAGCTACTGTTCCCAGTGATTTTTATACCATTGGTGGTGACAGATAAGAACAGTTTCTTGTGCTGAGTGCATTTCTCTCATTTGTAGTCACACTCCTATAAATGCCTCAAGTAAGACATGTTCACATTTTCTTCATCAAATTATCTGTTTGGTCAATATGTATCCATACATTAAAACAACTAAACATTCTAAATGATGAATGGATTAAGTTACAATCAATTATGCTTTAGAAATTTCCTATATTTTGGTCGTTATAGTCTGTTGTATTCCTGATATTTTTCTAACTCTTCTTGGTGGTTCTTATACCCTGAGGCTGTTTCATGAAGGGTACATTTATAGAAACTCAAGAAAATAAGCAATCAAATGAATTGTCTTTGTGTAGCTCAATATCAGATTAAATGTACATTACTGCAAGCTCAGTTCTTGTAGAAAGCAAATGAAAGATTTTCATTGCTGCTCATGCAAACGAAGATGAGGATGGAGCTTGCCTTGTTGCTGTGAGTCCCATAACTCTCTGTGACACAGGATCACAGGAAGGAGAAGCAGCTGATTTTTTTTTTAAAACTGGGATTGTTACCATTCCCTATTTCTCCATAATCAACACGTACCTGGTTGTGTGTAAGACAATTTTAGTGCATATTATCTCTGGGTAGAGTCTTTTTTAATTATTATTTTATTTTCTAGTTTTACAAGCAAATTGAGTACTTATCCATGCTTCCCTGTATTTCCCCTCTTTCCCATTTTCCTCTCTTCCCTTCATCAATACATTCCACCTCTTTTGCCCTCCTGCTTGTCTACTTCTATGGACTCCAGGGTTCCTTCTGACTTGTCTACTCTTGAAGTGGGGGTTGGGGGTTGGGGCGTGGGGGTGGGGGGGTGGGGATGGTGTTCAGGCCTCTTGTTGCATACCAAGTTGTCTCTCTTCAGGCCACCCCACTGATGGGCATTTTCCTTCATTCATACAGCTTTAGCTTCCAAGGTTTCCACTGTATGTTTTTATCTCTTTTGAGTTCCTCAATAGTCTGTGGAAGCTAGTTGGTAGGTCAGTCATTATGCAAATCTTGTAAAGACAAGTCTCACTGCAGTGAGTTCCTAGTATCAGTAATCCTGCCTTGAGTGGAATTTCTTGTCCAATGGTGAATTTTCCCATTTTGGGGTTCTTTCAATCTCACTGCCTCCTCTTCCATGAGGTTCAAAAAGCCTTAGGATGGAGAGAGATTGTGTTGGCCTGATTCTGGGTGAGCCTTGCTGGGTCATCAGTAGTCTGCACTATGGCTAGCCATTGTTGTTGACTTCACTGTTCTGTTGTTCTAGGTTGCATGCTGTGAGGGTGTTGAGTAACATCCAGTTTTGTTATAGAAGAAAACTTCTACAACAACTGAAGAACAGTGTTAACTATTCTTCAAATCTATGGGTATAATAGCAACTATTGACAGAACAGTTTGGTGTAATGTCTTTCATAAGTTCATTGGCTTTTTTCCCTATTAATCTATTTCCTTCTATTTTTTAGGTTCTTATCCCAATTAACAGTAACAGGGATGAGTTTCATTCCAACCAGTGCATCTTGAGTTCAATCAGTAAGCTCTTGGTTGTCTCGTTGATGCACATGCCACTATTACACTGATGGTCACCTTTTGCAATGGTGATTTTTATTTTTTTTTTAAAATTTCTTTTTATTATTATTATTATTAATTCAACTGTGTGCATGTGCGTGCGCGTGTGTCTGTGTGTGTGTGTGTGTGTGTGTGTGTGTGTGTAGAACCACGGACGAATTCGGGAACCACCATGGACGCCTCCACCTCCTTCTGCCCCGGGATTCACAGGCTCCGCCCTACCAGGACCAGAAGCGCAGGCCGCCCCCGCTTCCGCCTGGCGTCTATACGTGGGATCTGGGAACCGAACTCAGGACCTTCCGCCTGCAAGGCGGAGGCTTAACCCCTGAGCCACCTCTCCAGCCCAATGGTGATTTTTATTGCAACTTAAAGATATCATGAGTTGATGAAGCCTGCGATTATTTCTCTCTTCCAGTAGCTTTTTATTGCAACTTAAAGATATCATGAGTTGATGAAGCCTGCGATTATTGCTCTCTTCCGGTAGCTTTTACAATATTCTTTGGTATTGTATCTACTCTGGGTAGATACTTTTTAACAAAAAATATTCCTGTACTTGCTAAAGAATGGTAGGCACTGAGAATTATCACAATAAAAGTAGGACCTCTGCAGCAAGGTTTTTCAGTGAGGGAAAGAGATTGTGCTCAATTATGAATGTGATAACTAAAAGCAGAAATTTAATGCTAAAATAGGTGTGGATGGAGATTCTAAGTAAAGAGAATTAATAATATTTTTTTCTGCTGAAGGCATGATCAGCTGATAACTGTATGACTTGCAGAGTGGTGGAAAGTAAGAAACTCAATCTAAGACTGAGGGTGATCAGATATTGAGGGTGGAGAACGTGGGGGTAAGCTTGCTTAGAGAGATTCTTACTTAAATCTGGATGTTGAATAGACCAATGAGGAAACTCAAAAAGTCAGGACCCAGTTAAGAAGAGAGCTGACTAAAAATAAAGAGGAAATTATTTGCCAGTACCTGTATTTAGAAAAGAAAAAGACAAAATCATGACATTTTCATTTCAGCCCAAATCTAACATTTTTTTCAGTATTTTTGTTACTATTTAACTATTGAAATGTTTGTAACAATATAATTTCAGTAATATTTGATGTATTATGTAATTTCATTTCCATTTTTTTCCTCTATTCTTTTATACATAAAATGAGAAATGTAGCCTTATACATTCAAAGTCAAACAAGACTGGTCGCTCATCCAGAAATTGCCTGTCCTTATTTTTTGTCTACTTAGAAGAACTGAGGTAGAGGGTATGTGGAAATGGCTAAGGGGTTTAAAAGACTTTGCTTCACAAATGAAAGAACCTGAGTTCAGGTTCTCAGATTTCGTGTAAAAATGTCGGCTAGTGGACTGCAAATTCTGGCCCTGGAAGACACAGCCTGAAAAACTACAGAGCAAAGTAATAAAGATGAAGAGTAATCCAGGATGATTCCTGAAGTCACCCTTGGACCTTTACACACACACACACACACACACACACACACACACACACACACACACACCACACAAACGCACACACAAGAACGGAGATAGACAATGTGTCTCCACAAAAATTTCATCAAATTTTTATTTTCATGGCTTAGTTAGATCAATGAAAATGAACTGATAAAACTTGATAAATCCCATGCCAGCTGTCTGTGGGCATACCTATCTGCACCCTTCACTTTCTTGGTATTAGCATTCCCTATGTGGCCTTCAAGTTGAATGTCATATTCACAGCCTTTCACATTGTTCTCTATTTTAGTTTGAGTTAGTCACGCTGTGACATTCCAACACAGCAAAATGAAACTTTCTAATGTTTCTATATAGTTAACTCAGCCATAAGATGAAGTTTTAACCCAAACAGAGAAGAATCTGTATTCAGACAGACAGATGGGCTCTATGTATATTTGTATAGAAACCAATTAAGGTGAGAAGTGCTATGTATGCTTGAAGCTCTTGAAAGCTTTTCTTTGAGCTATAATTACTTTTCTTGTGGCTCTTACTGGCTTCTCTCAGTTGAAATTGTGCATTTCAAGTAATTCTAATTCCTATATGCATCCTTTTAATTCCATTTGACAGTCAAAGTTTAGCTTTTATTATAGAATATGATCATTACCTCCTTTGGAATTGCTTTATTTATTAGGTATGGATGAATTCATCAAATAATTCATAGATCTCTAAAATCCTGTGTTTTACATGCAAGTTGATAATGGAAAACATTGAAATGCTGGCCAGGACATAGTGCTTGGCTTGATTTCACTGACATGGAGATGTGAGTGTAGCACAGATTTCTGTGCTACGACTTGATAGCAGTGCCAAATAAATGTAGTCATTATCAGCGCTCCTTTTATGAAGAGAGACAAGAAGCACATCAAGATTCTTTTTCCAAGGTTGAATACTCACGATCATTTTTCACCAAGATTTTTTGAAAACTGTGTTTTTTTTCTTTTAGAAATAAAGCAGCACCTCCATACTGCTTTGTCCCTAGGATGAGTATATGGATTTTGCCAGCCATTGCTTGTGCTTCTGAAAAGTACTTTAGAAACATAAGTTGGCATGTAGTAATTAGATATAGGATTTCTGATTTAATAGGAAGGTTAGTTTTCAATTTAGACTTGAGAAGAAAAGAGTTGTCACAGATGTTAGAAAAATTTTTTTATTGCTACAGAGGGAAAAAAAGAGGGGAAACACAGAGAAAGATATTGTCTGGGGCCATTTCACCTGCTCTATAACTTTTTCATTTAAAGTATTTATCTCTGGTATAGATGGCATATTTACTTAGCCTCATCTCTGTGATTTGATATAGTATGCAGCAAAGCCACAGCAAATATTTACTAGAAAATGAAGAAAATGATACTGATAATTACAGAGCTATATAAATAAACCTATGTAAGAGTACTACTCTGTTCTTCCAAGAGTGGAGGCACATGCCTAACGTCCTAGTGCTCTGACTGCAGAGACAGGAGAATCACAAATTCTAGGTAAGTCTGAGATGTATTGTGACTCTATTTCAAAATTAAACAAGGATCTTGTTATCCTTATGCAAATATTTTCTATCTTTCCTATCATTTTAGGCGAACTATGCTAGCATTCTCTTTTATTTTGCTCTTTGTTGTTTTTGTCTTGTCTTTTTTTTCCTTATAATAATATTCAATACAGCTTTACCAAGTTTACCTTTTACTCAAGACCCCATTATTATATTCCTGTTTTTCACAAACATATTCAGTGGGACTATTATGATATTCTTCTTTTTAGCTGTCAAAAGAAGTTAATGAGTTGGAGCATTGAATTTTGTTAGAGAGAGTTCTTGATACTATGATGAAAGTTTCTTGTAGGCTATACTTAGGTCTACATTACACAGTGATACTAATTTTCCTAGAATTGGATGTCCATCAGATTTTAAAATTACTCAGTTCAACAAAATTTTGTATATCGTAAATCTCACTTGTCCATAAATGTAATAATTCGATTTTTAACAGTTTATGCAATCAGACAGCCATCACTCCAATCTAGCTTGAGAACATTTCCATCAATCTAAGCATACATTCTATTTGTAGTTAATTCCTCTCCCTCTTCAGGTCTTAGTCACCCATTATTCTTTCTCTTTTTGAATATTTAATATAAAGAGAATCACCCAATACCTAGTCTCTGAATCTATCTTCTTTCATTTAGCATGACACTAATGAAGTTCATTCATATGCAATGTAGTTTTTTGTAATTGCTGAATGGTATGCTAGAAAATGAATATGTTGTATTTTGTTAATTCATTCACCAGATGATGTGCAGTTGTATTTTTTCCAGTTTTAAATTTTAAAAAGAATGCTGATATTAGAATTTATGTAGACATATGTTTTACTTAGTATTAGTTATATGTCTAGAATTGGAATTTGTAGGTTGCACAGTAAGTTTATATTTAGGCTTTTAAGCAACTGCCCATATCATTTATTTGTTAATATATAGCAACTGGAAACTTTGTGAGTTAAAGCAGCATATATTCCTTTTCTCTTAATTTTTGTGGTCTGGAGTTTGAGTATGCTTAACTAGTTCCTGTGCCTCAGAATCATTTATAAGGCTGCCTTTAAGTGGGTTGGTGGAGACTGTGGCTCTACATCATTTGTTGTGGAAGAATCTATAGCCATCTCTTGGTGGGCTTGGTAACATTTAATTTCTTACAGGGTTTAGATTTATGGCATCAATCTCTTTCTGCCTGTTGGCCAGATTGCCACATTTCTTACTCTCCATAAGACAAGGAAGTCCTGGTAGGTGGACATTAATGGGAAACATTAAACTATCTCTTTTATTCCCTTGGGTTTAGGATTAATTTAAGTATCTTTAATGCTGCCTTGGAATTGTTTTAATCTGTCTTGAAATATTACTCCATTTAAAAGATAACTTTGCTGGATACAACTATCTTGCTTTCAGGACCTGGAACATGTTTGTTTGGAATTTTAGGATTTATGCTGAGATATCTGATATGTTTGCCTTTCAAAATCAGTTGATGTTTTTCTCTGGCAACTTTCAAAATATTTGTCTTTGCATAGTAATTTTGGCATCTTTACAATAATGAGCACTGTTGGGGTTCTTTTTCCTGGTTTTGTCTCTTCGAGATTCAAATATCTCTTGTGCTTGGATGTCCATTTCTTTTCTTAAATTTAGGGAGATTTTTGTTACATTTTCAAAGCAGGTCTTTTGCTTGCTTGTTTCTTTTTGAAGTTATTGGTCATTTCTGGAAGTAAACTTCTAAATGATTCATGTCTTTTACTCAGCTCAGTATCTTTGGCTTCAATAATTAAGGAGTTTTGGCTTTTTAGAGTTTTGGTCATACTGTCTTAATTTTTCATGTTTCTTTCTGAGTTGTAATTTACATATATGGTGATACAAGCATCTCTTTTAGTTCTACCAGAGAATCTTCTGAGAAATCCTACTTCTCAGGAAGGCACAATCCCAAATACCTCTCAGAAAGTAGAAAATAAACTATTGTAAAAAAGCAACAATGATCCAAACAAAATACAGAAATATATTTCAAATTGATATAGTCAACTAATATTGAATGAAAGATGCAAAACAAAGTGACTTAAGTTATGATTTTGAAACTTATTTAGAGTAAAGGTAAACATCGTAATAAAGTTACATAAATGAAGAAGGAAGAGAAATGGAAAAAAGTAAAGCTAAGTGGAAACAAGATTAAAGAAAGATGTTAAAGGGAGAACAAAGAGCAAAAATGGAAAAAAATGACTATAATAAACATGTATGAACAAAAATAAACATAAACATGTATGAACAAAAATAAACATAAGACAAGGATTAAAAGTGAATTTGTATAGAGTTTTAATAATAGAATAGAAACATTAGGACTATAGTTAAAGGGAGCCAAAGATTAAAAGAAAAAGTGAAGCAAATAAAACTACTGAATCAGTGTATTAAAGTAATTTAGCTTCTTTATCCTTTGCTAATGTTGGAACCAGCCATGTGGAAAGGGTGGTGAATGACACTGGACATTCTTGCAAGTTTCATGTTGGAGGATCAGTTGCTTATCAGTACCACAATCACTAGGTAATTCTTATTGGGTAACAGAAGATGCTTTTAACCACTATTGACTTCACAGTCTTTTGTCTGAGCTGGTTCTCATCAATCCAGATTCTCTAGTTTGTACACCTTGCTGTGGCTAATGTCTAAACCAGGGGTGCTTTCTGAGTGTGTTGGAGTCTGGAGGAGTCAGGTAAAGCACTGAGATCTTTGATAAATGGACTATCTCCAAATCTTTTGTAATCAACAAACTGTGGAACAAAAGGGAGTGGGAGAAGTGTCCACTGTTTCTGAGCTTTAGAGCTCTCAGTTCTGCCAGTGAAAACCTGTACATCAGAGGTATAGTTATGGAGTGGTTCATTGTGGGAGTGAAGTTTTAAGTATTAACTTGAGAAATAAGTTTTTAGACATACCTATGAAGAATTATTTAAGACAAGCTTCTAAACAAGGCTGTCTAATCAATATGAGAAGGTTCAGTTCAACTGAGTGGACTCATTCCTTGAGCAGGTAGATAAGATGGAAAGAGAACTGGCTGACTTTGGCATACAAGCAAGCTAGAAAGTATGCCACTTCCTCAGCTCTTCTTGTGGAAATAATATGTTTAGTTCCCTCAGTTTCATATGTTGGTGTAGCTCTCCTACTTTAATGGACTATAATTTGAAATTGCTAACATGAATAAAAATTCCCTTGGTTCCCTACATTGTTTGTGTCATGTATTTGTCGTAGCAATAAGAATGTGCCATTAAGACACACCCTGATCTCTGGTTTGGTGTCATCAGTCTCCGTAGTTATCCCTTTCTTTTTCAAAGTATACATGGCTATTAACCCTAGAATAGTTCATCACTTGAACTATTCTTACTCTTTGTCATAGATTGGCACAGGTGTCAACTTGGTAGTTGAGGTTTAGAGCTCTGGGCACATTTATGGAGAATCAGTGGTTGAGTTAGGCCCAGAGCAAACCTACAGGAGATTGTCCATCTGATGGGGAAGGCCCAGCCTATGGTGGGTGGAACTAGGCCCTGAAGAGATGAATAAAATACTGAGAGCAGGTTGAGGAAGTTGGCATCCTTCTGCACACTTGGCCAGACATGCTGGTCTGGCAAGCAAGGATTGTCCATCTCTCAGCTGTTATGTGGTGATGGTGTGGCCAGTTCCCTCGGCCCTGGTATTGGTGCATGCTCTCCTATCAAGTGGGACTGAGAACTGTAACTAGTAATTGTAAGAGAAAATAAATCCCTTGTTCCCTTAAGCTGTTTGATGTTCATTTATCAGCAACCATGCAGGAGAACTGCAATAGAATTTGGTACCCAGGAAGTGGGGTATTGCTGATAAATCTGGCTATGTGGACTTTTGAGTTTAGGGATTACAAATCTCATTCTGCAGAATTTAATGGGCTATTTGGATAATGAATATGCTGAGAATTGTGGATTGTTGGGGCCCAGTTTATGATGAGGGGAATGGGGACTTTGGTGAAGTTGAATTTAAAGACAATAGACTGGATGGCTTGATAGAGGAGAGTTGTGTTGGTGACTGTGAAGTTTGGATGTGGAAAGGGCAGGCAACAGAGCAGCTGCTGCTGTTAAGAGTTTTTTGAGTATCATTGAAAGGAAACCTAGTGCTTTGCATTGGGATGGTGGAAGACATGAACACCATCGTATGGCGATTGCATGGTTTGAAAACCAGGATTGAAGCCATTTCTTACCCATCAGAAGTTTCGGCTACTTAGAAAGAGGCTTTTTCTAGAGTCCGCATACTAAAGCTGTTACAGTGGACTAAGTGTCGAGTGGACTAAGCTATGTTTTAACTGGCTTTGGAATCTGTCAGCGTCCACTAGGTGGTACTGGTTTTGATGTATGATTGAGGGGTTCATGGAGAGCAGCAAAAGCTTGGCACCAAGTAGTAGGCATGGAGTTCCTGCTAGGAAAAGTGATGCTTATAGCTGCAGAGGAGAACCCAGAGTACTGTTAGAGATGCCAGAACCATGGAATGTATGCTGATGACAGCTTTGAGTGGGGATTCAGCCAGGTTCAGAAAAACTTTGCTTCTACAATGTTGAGCTGCGAACTGAGACTAGAATTGCCTAGAATTTTTGAGTACTGTGACTACATGATGACAACAGAGGATGAACATTGCAATACAGGATACAGTAATTGATTTGCTGGACTTGATTTAATGTAATGTTTTCTTATTGTGTCATGATACTTCTATTTTGATGTTTTATCTTGTTGAAGTATTTAGCATATTTTGATTTGATAGATTCTTTTTTAAATATTTTAATTTATTCAATTGTGGGTGTGTGTGTGTGCACGTGCATGTGCGTGTGTGTGTGTAAGAGAGAGAGAGTGTGTGTGTGTGTGTGTAGAACCACTGGCGAATTCAGGAACCACCACGGACTGCCTCCACCTCCTCCTTGTTTATTCTGCCCTGGGATTCACAGGCTCTGCCTTACTGGGATCAGAAATGCAGGCCGCCCTCGCTTCTGCCCGGCGTCTATATGTGGGGTCTAGGATCCAAACTCAAGACCTTCTGCCTGCAAGGCAGAGGCTTAATCCCTGAGCCACCTCTCCAGCCCTTGATTTGATAGATTCTTATAGTTAAAAGATTTGAGACTTTTTTGAAACTTTCAGTTCCAACATTTTAATTACTGAACTTTTAATGACAGAACATTTAAAATTTTGTCTGAGAACTTTCAGGGAATTAGAATAAAATTAAATGTATTTATATTTTAAGATAAAATTAACATGTTTGGGGACAAGGATTGAAGATTACAGTTTAAAAGTGGTAGCAAAAATTCACCTCAATAGCACAAGCATGACCATGTTCATAGTAGCACTGATTACAATAGCAAAGTTATGGAATCAACCCAAATGTCCAACAGTTGAAAAGTGGGTAAGGAAAATGTGGTACATTTGTACAATGGAATACTACTCAGCCATCAAAAAAAGATGAATTAATAAAATTTTCTGGGTGATGGATGAAATTAGAAAAAATTATATTGAGTGAAGTATCCCAGATACAGAAAATTAAGTGCCATATGTACTCCCTAATAGGTGGATCCTAGTACCAAACCCACTTAGTGACAAACTCAAAGATAAATCTCTGTAATACCTACAGTAATTGCAAAGATTATAAACAGGAGGGAAGGGGAAGGAGGGCCCTGCCAGCAACAAGGAGAGAGGGGATCATGCTACAGCACAGAAAATAGGCCACCATCAAGGACTGCAAGTAAGTAATGAGACATCTGGTTAAGTCCACAGACTTTCCTTCCTGGTCACTTGCAACTGATGGGGTATGATCTCATCAGAAAGGGAGGGCATAGAGTCTGCCAGATAGAAGGTAACCATTTTGAAAATCAGAGACAGATCCCCCCTCACTGCGGTCTCCTACTCTTATTCCATCTACCTTTGAGTCTACTCTTTTAATAAGACTCTATTTTAACTGCCTTTTATCTCTGGCCCGGGGGTGACATCCAATATCAATCAGGATGGAGCTAAGGGCAGTGCAGGAGCAGCAAAACTGAAAAAAAAATCAACAAACCATAATTCAGAACATCAGAGACTCTATATCAACCACCTGGAACAAGGCCAGCTTAATCTCTCCCCATCCTAAAGCTCAGGGAAATTTGCGGAAGAAGGGGCAATAAGATCATAAGAGCATAAAGATGGGGAGGAACAATGATATGCAAGATACTCCACACAAGTTAGGGCCAAAGTAATCATAATAGGACTTTGCATGACCTGCACAATAACCAGCATATCATTCACCCCTCAAAGTCCTGCATGGATCACAGGCACTAAGATCCTCAGAGGCAAGGGATTAACAGCCACAATAGTGTTCCCATACCAAAGGGGAACACAAGAAAGAGCTCTAGGTAATGCTACTGAGTCCTTATATCTCACCAGAGAGGAGGACCCAGAAGGAAGTTTGATATGCACACTAAAGGATGCTCCAGGGATGGGGGGGGGCAATGGGAGAAAGGGAGAGAGGGGAGGAAAGGAAAGGGAAAAAGAGGGAGGGAGCAAGGGGATCCAGGGAGGGGTGGAGAGAGGGAGGGGAATGGAGTACCTATCAAGTTTGTATGAGTGAAAATATAAATTAATTAATTAAAAAATAAAAGTGCTATGTTTTTGTGTCAAGTTGACAAGTGGTGGAGTGTCATAGTTAGGCACAGGTGTCAACTTGACTGTTGAGGGTTTGACCTCTGGGTACATTTCTAGAGAATTAGAGGTTGAGTTAAGCCCAGAACAAACCTGCAAGAGATTGTACATCTGATGGGGAAGGCCCAGCCTATGGTGGGCGGAACTAGGACCTGAAGAGATGAATAAAATACTGAGAGCAGGTTGAAGAAGCTGGCATCCTTCTGTACACTTGGCTGGAAAAGATTGTATGTCTCTCAGCTGTTATGTGGTGATGGTGTGGCCCTGATGTTGGTGCATGCTTTCCCATCAAGCTGGACTGAGAACTGTAACTAGTAATTGTAAGAGAAAATAAATCCCTTGTTCCCTTAAGCCGTTTGATGCTCATTTATCAGCAACCATGCAGGCGGACTGCAACACCCTTCAATATCCACCACTATTTCCTACCCAGGTATTGTAGTTGGGATCCCAGATTCCTTAATTCCCAGATTTTTCAGATTCCCAACATAGCTTAATCTCAAGTAATGCACTTCATTTCAAGATTGCACTTGTATACATCCCTAAAAATATGGAAAGCGTGGAAATATAAGACATCTTGAATTCCCTTGTAAAAAGGCTTCATCCTGATAGGCAATTTCTGCTTTCCTTGTTTGCTTTGTATATTTCTCTGGGCTTTTCAACTGTCCTATTATTGACACTAAAAATTCTAATGTCTCTCCTCTCTTCATTTGTTTGGAAACAGTGTTATTCTTTATTGCCCTCAATTTTGCAACACTCCCTTTACAATCAACTATTCAGTTTTCATTTGTCAATCTCATGTGAAGAGCTGAAGACAATTTGCAATCTTGATGTTAAATTAGTAACAAAGACAAATAAATATGTCCTTTACCCCTTTTATTTTTTATTTTATTTTACTTACTTATTTTTTATTTTACTTCAATTTCTTTTCAATTTAGAATAATTAATCAAATTTGGAAGGAAATAGTATGAACTATGTATTATTTAAAATAAGGGCCAGAGACTTGAGAAGTTATATGACTCATTAGGTTGAACCTGCAAATTTAAAACCACTTCTTGAGACACTAACTGGCATAGATATAAAATGATAACATTTTAATACAGAATTATAATAATACCACCTTCTATTACACCTCTCAGATTACAGTTTTTCAGATTTCACTTAAAAGAATGCCAGTTATCTCAACCATTTTCAGTGCAAAACAAATTGAGAATGAAATCATATTTACATTTTCCATTTTCAGAGAAGTTTTTTTTTTTTTATTAAAAATTTAATTATACATTTTAACTTCCTGTTTTTAGACAAGTCTATGTATATGCTTGCTGAATCTAGATTCTATTCTCTTTTAAAAGTCTTACGGTGAAATTTGCTAGATTGTTCTGTGTCTGTGCTATCTGAATCAATGTGCTAAAGAAAACTTAATGAATCATTTGCTTCTGTGATCCTTAGTTACCATGTAAATTTGAAATAATAAAATAGTGTTTGGGCTAATACTCTTGGCATTTATTCAAGTAACTTGAAATTGAGGTCTTCCATCAAATTTTTTCTGAGTTTATGTAAGAATCTTCCATCTACTGTCAGTGACTTTGCTTTCAACATCTAAACTAAGACTGGTAGTAAGCATTAGGTGAGTTAACTTACAAAAGAGAAATGTATTTATTGCACCTGACTTCCATAGTCTTACAAATATGTCTGTACAAAGCAATGTACTATGACCTTAACTAGTTGCACAGAGAAAAGAGAAAACACTTCTAATTTTTCCCTATTCTGTGTTCTACTAGATTCCAGAAAAAAGAAGGAAGGTCATCTAAAGATAAGCCCACCCACATTTGCCTACTTCTTTTACTTCTCTAGTCCTATTCATGTATAAAACTAGATGTAGCTACAATCATCTAACAAATTTTAATTTGCTGTGAGTGAAAATTTGTAAATTACCATGTAACCATACTTTGGCTAATCAACTAGAGCAGTCTTCATTTAAAGATTCCTCTTGATTTTTTCAGTGAATTTTAAATTGTGATAAAATTAGAAACTGGATTTCTAGTTAGGGCTAATTGCAGTAAAAATAAAAAAAATGAGACAAAACTTTCGATAGCTTGGAAAATCTCTTTTTACATTCTATAGTGAGTTCATCCTAAATTAATATTTAAAATATAAACATTCATTTAAATATAAACAAGGTAGATTTTGTTGGATGGATCCTCTACAATAGACCACCTGACATGTCCTGATATGCATCATATATGTGCATTTATTGGTAGATTGACTGGTTCTTATAGTTTGGTATCACATTTTGGGTGACTGTCTATTGTCCAACCCAAGTTGTATATGCTCCTACTTTCATTATTTTATGAATATTCATACATTTATTATTATGCATGTAGATGCTCATATTCATCTTTAATCGTTTCATAGTTTCATACTTTCATAGCTCTATCAGGGTATGTAGGTCAAGGCCTTTTAAGAGCTAGACCCAAGATTGAGATGTGAATTTTGTGATATTTCACCAGCCTGAATAAGTTTCAAGTTTCCCAAAGACTAAGAGTAGGAAGATTAACATTTTAATGAGTATATCTGGAATATCACCAGACAGGAAGTATAGATATGAGATGCGGAGTAATTCTGCACGTATATTTTGCAAATAAGCATTTCAAAGACAACCCAACATCAAGAGATAAAAACACTTTTGTTTCCTAATTAAAGATGAGAAGAATATCTTCAGTTATGCCTTCTTGATACAGACCCTTTTATGGCCAAATAAGGCTATGTATTATATATGTGTATATATACATATATATATATATATAATAAGTATTTGTCATATATTTGCCATCTAATTTCTAGGACAATTCAAAATCTTTAATAAGTTGACTTGTCTCGAATTTGTATGTTTCAGATGCTTTGAGAGAAATTTATTTCAATGGATAATCTCAGTTGATTCTAAAATCAAACTTCTTTAACTAATTTCTCTAAAAAATCAAATGACTATAAATTAATATGTCTAAAATGATGGTTCAGGAAAAAAAATCTAGTTTCTGACTTTCCTTTTCTGACATTTCCTCATTGTATCTGAGGTCTGAACCTGATATATTTCCTATTTCAGCAATTGGCACGACTGCTGAATTTAAAGAAAGTGCAAAATGCAGACATTCAATCAGAATTTTGTCTTGGACAGAGACTCCGAAAAAGCTTTGACCTTAAAGTTATTTTTAATATCATCTGGGAAATGGCTCAATCTCAGTACTTAAGTCTTTTCATTCCCTCCTTTGGACATAGTTCATTAAAATCCCTATAGATCTATGAATATTAATTGATAATCAAGGTACTTGTAGCCTGAAATAATTAAAATTATGTTTTCTGAATTACAGGTAAGATACCTTTGGAAAGCATGAAATCTTTAGGGAAATTACAAAACATTGAAAAATTGCTTTTGTAATGTCGTAGTGTGTTATTTTTCTGAAGATTCATTCATTTGAATTTTTGATCATCTGTTCTACAATGAAAACTTTAATCTGTAAGGTAAACAAATACATATCTAAAAATATCCAATATTAATGGCATCTCTAATCTTAATTCTCATTTCTATTAAATAATGGAGTTTTCAGTGCAAAGTTCTAAGTTTTGAATTTATCACATCTGAAACTTAATATTACTCCAAATTCCTCAGAAGTTTTTTGACTAAAACATCAATTTACCAACACCCCCTCACTCATTAGCAATTCAGTATTTCCTATTTGTGCTCCCTAACTAGATTCTACAGCTTTGTCTACCTACCTCAAACAAACAATGGATTATAACCAAAAATATCCTTGAAAATGTATTTTAAAAAAAGCACATTTTTGTCCTTTTTTAAAGCAGAGGGAAAAGTGGTAATTATTATTGATGTGAGCTTATTTCATTTTTCTTCTACAAAATATAAGACTAAAATTAAGTTTTAAAGTTCTCAATTCCAAAAATGAAGTTGGCAGTTATTAAGAATATATGAGGTATATCTTTAAGTTTTTACTGAAAAAACATTTATCTACTGAAGATTTTTTGAGATTAAAGATAAAGACAAGCATGTTTACTGGCTCAAATTTTCCTTAGTGTCAAAAAGAGCCATGTGTGCCACCTTCTCATCCTCTGTAAAAGAACAGAGAAAATATGTCTATGTATATTCCTTTGGATCTTCCAAAGTTTTGATGTTATCTTAATTTTTCACATCTCAGTTAACAGTTTGTTTCACAGTAAACAGGTCAGCTGAGATAATGTGAGGAATTCCATGCTAAATATAATCCTATGAAAATTAAAAAAAAAACCTGCATAGGTAATATGAGTGGCAGCAACCATTTACATTCCTACCATCAGTATATAAGGGATGCTCTTTTCATATCCTTGGCAGTATTTATTAGGATTTGTTTTCTTTATGACTACCTTTCTGACTAGATCGAAATAGAATTTGAAAATACTTTTAATTAGTATTTTGCTGGATGTTTTTTAAACTATGCATCAGTCATTTGTGTTTCTGCTTCTTTTGACAATTGTCTTTATAGCTCATTAGGCTATTTATTAACTAGATTATTCTACTGAGGGTTAATTTTTGTGGTTCTTTACAGCAGACCACTATCTGAAGTATAGCTGGACATTTTTTTCTCTCATTTTGATGCTGCCTCTCTGCTTTGAAGATTGTTTCCTTTGCTTTGAAGGAACTTCTTAATTTTCATGTAACTTTGCTTTCCAATTTTTGGTTATTATTTTCTATATTATTGGAATTTTTCAGAAATTCCATGCCTATGCCTATATCTTGAAGTATTTTCCTGTAGAAGTTTTAAGGTTGATATACATCTATTTAGCTGTCCTTGTAATTTACATGCTTAGTCACTAGAAATGGTGGGTGAAAATGGTCAAGACAGGTGAGAATTTTATTGATCAGTGCTAGCAAGCTAGGTCTCATGGTGGAATTTAGTGTTTTGCTTTTATAAATAAAGCTGTGTTGGAACATGGCTGCCATATATTTTCTATTACTGATTTCACACTACAACAGCGAAGTTGTACGCTGCAGGAGAGAGCTAAAATATTTACTATGCTATCCTTTATAGTAGAAGTTTGCCGAATCATGATCTGTTCTGAAATGTTCAGACAGAATTTTTTTCTATTTTTATTTAGATGTGATTTCCTGAAATCTTAGTGTGATAGCTAGATATAGGTGTCAACTTGACAATTGCAGACTGAGCTTTGGACATATTTGTGAAGAATTAATAGTTAAGTCAAGCCCTAAGCAAGCTTGCAGGAGATTATTTGATTGATGAGGGAAGACCCAGCCTACTGTGGATGGTCCTAGGCAGGAGGATAAGATGAGGCAGGGTATGTATGTGGTCCAGTAGTTTACAGTGTTGTTCTCTGGTAAGTGAGGTTAGCTCCTCTCTCCGCAGTTCTGTTGATATAGTATGGACAGTTCCTTCTACTCCTCATGTTCTCATAAAAAATTTGGATGTGAATTTATCCACAACATGTAGCAAACTATGATACTCAGTTTTTACATTTATTGCATCATTTCTTTTAAAATGAAATATACATATGGATGGAGTCTGTTGTGTATGCCCAAGATACTATCATTTCTCTATGAACATACACACATTTTAAGATAAATTTGGTAATTCTTTTCATCTATTCTATGATTCAGGGATACAGTCTATATTTAAACAATTTCATCAAATATTAACATACAGAATGGAAAAAGCAGAACACAGGAGAAACATCATATATAAACATATATGTGTATATATGTGCGATGTGCATATATATGTGTGTGTGTGTGTGTGTGTGTGTGTGTGTGTGTAATCAGAAGCATAGAAATAAGGCATGTAATGCACAATCCCAATCCCACATGGAACCTGAAGTGAGCTGCTCTCATTCAAGCTGAGTAACTTACTTCTTCCAAGTAAGTTACTGTCCTCTAACTCTGTACAAAAGTCTTCTGACAAGCCTATCCTATATGAGGAGTAATGTGATAAAGCTGGAATTTGGTCATTATGGAAGTAGAACTGAAAATAGGGCAAAGGCTTAACAGTTGTTCAAGAGTTTTCTGTGACATTCTGATGACACTGAACTTTGTCTTACAAATGATGAGAAGCCACCAGAGAATTCCAAATTGGGAAATTTCATGATCACCTTAGAGTTTTGAAAGGTAATTCTTACAAAAATGGAACGAAAGAAAAAATAATCCATTTCTGTACCTATAATAATAATTTAGGAAAAAAATAATCACATTAACCAGGTGATAACATTAAGAGAAGCAAACAAGGGCTGGAGTGATGGCTCAGAGTGATGACTCTTCCTTGCAAGCAGAAGGTACTGAGTTAGGATCCCAGGTCCCACGTAAAAAACACCAGACAGAAATGGTGGCAGCCTGCACTGCAGATCCTGGTGGGCAGAGCTTGAGAAATTTCAGAACAAAGCAATAAGGAGGTAGAAGCAATCCAGGATGATTCCTGAAGTCACCTTTGGTCCTCCACAGGGAAACACCATATCCTCTGATACACACACACACACACACACACACACACACACACACACACGCACGCACACACACACACACACACACACACACACACACACACACACATTAAAAAAATAAGAGAAGCAACAAAGAAATATTGCAGTTGAGGAACGGAAATTGTCCTTAAAAATTGACATTTGAAGATGAAATTACCACTGAGTAAGATACTCTTTCTTTTTGAGAGTGACTTTTCAATGTGTACTCAGACAGGTATACTAAAGCAGGGAATTGATGAGCATTCTGTAGTCCATAAAATAAAACTCTAATCGCTTTAAAGTTGGCATGTAGATATTTTTGTCATTACATATTAGCAGAGAGTGAGAATACAAGTGAGACAACATAGGCCTCACATAAGAAATGTAACAAAGCTTATATTCTTCATGTTCTTAAGAAGAACCCTCGAAGGGCTTTCTGCTCTAGGATAGACTCCATTTTCTCATTAATGCACAGTACTTCTCTCAGTACTTGATGACAAGTTCTAAATCATAGGCTGTCAGATGTAAGAAATAAATAGAGAAACAGGAGACTTGAAGTGACCTGTGAATTACTAGGATTCTAAGAATTATTGGTTATCATTTGGATTTCATTTCCTGAGTGTAAGCACAGTTTATTACACATAGTGAGTGAAGTAAAAATATCTATAACTTTTTAATTTGTTTATTTAATCAGAGTAAATGGCCTAACATTAGTGGGAGCATTGGGATATCAAGGGGAAGTAGGGGAATGTTCATTTGAAATATTCTCTTCCTCAACTTTGATTGCTCTAGCAGACCTAACAGTCCATGGACAGCTAAGAGAAAATGGATGTTATTTGATGACTTGAAGCCTCCCAGAATTACTGGTTATTTTGGGGCAGCCTTCATGTTTTCTACCCTTTTAAAATCTAATCTCTGAACCTTGTTGGTTCAGTAAGTTGAAATCAATAGCAGCTGGAGAGATTCATAATATGATAAAATGCACATATCTCCATTGCATATATATTCCAGTCACAGCAGGAAAGAAATTGTATTCCATCCTGAACCAGTAAGATTTTTTTTTTTTGCAAATTCTACTACATGGTAATGTGTGTTGTACTTTTTAGAAAATATTTATTTGTTGGTGATTTATTTGTTGTGCAAACAAAAGAGCTAAAGTCTCATAGCTTTTGCCTGTGCTAATTGTGACCTGGTACAAAGATATTTCCTAATAGGAAATACGGTAAAAATGATAATAGATATCTAGAAAATTCCATATTGGAAACTGAGTGCCAGATTAGTATTTTCCTATGTGAAACCCAGGTCAATAGTATTGGCTCCAAAGATAACTTGTCCTTTAGCTGCAACTAAGCAATAAGAAGGAAGTGTGTATTGATTTTACATCATCATACATCCTACTTCAGTATATTAAAAAGCATTTTCCATAGATGTGTGACTGCTGGCATTGAGAAGCCTCTAATTCAATGATTTTACCTGCTGTAGAGCCAATGACTAAGCAGGATAATAAGAGGAATTAAAAATGCTTTAAATCATTGAATTAAATGACCACTGAGATGATGGAGACTTCAAAAGGATTCACAGAAGAGCAATATGAAGTTTAGAGTATATGAAAATTGATAGGTCATATGTGGAGAAAATCTGTGAGTTCAGTGAGCAAGGCGCCTGCTTGTAAAGCTGACAACCTGATTGATCCTCAGAAGTCCTCCTGATGTAACGAGAAAACTGACTTCTGAAACTTGTCCTCTGACCTTCCCCCATGCACCATGCATGCACATGTGTGCTTTCAATTCTCTTTCTCTCTTTCTCTCTCTGTCTAATAAACGAAAATATATAAAAGAAAATTTTTATTGCAGCTCCTAAAATAACTTATTCGTATGATAATTTTAGCATCCAAGTAAGTTGATTGTACCCATCTTTTTATTTCTATTACTGCATTTTTAGAGAGGATTATATTTATACCTATTTATACCTATTAAAAATCTCTAATACAGCACAAATGCTTAAAGCGTAAGTAGTGTGACAAATGTTATACCATTTATATATTTTTTCTGTTTTTAAATAAAATACTCAGCTGCATACTTATTCTTTTCTATTTATTGCATATTTTAAATGCTAATTGTGATATAATGAAAATACACAATAAAATGTTTATGAGATTGCAAATTACTGGAAGATAATTACATAACACACACACACATAGAGAGAGAGAGGGAGAGAGAGAATAATGCAAAAGAGATAATGATGCAAGTGGTAAATGTGGCACAAATGTTCTGAAAATTCAGAACTGGAAACCATTGAACAATTGAAGTCAGAAAATATTTAAGAGAACAGGTGGTATTGTTTTGGGAATGTGAACGGATTAAGAAAGCAGGATGCCAGGACCTCAAAAATTGAAGTCTGTTTCTCCAGTCAAGAACCTGGGGTGCCCTTCATAGCTAAATCTTGGGTTTCATGCTCTTTAGTTACAAGGTAAGTTACAAAGCATTTAGGCTCATAGATTTATAGGAGTCATCTATTGAATTTTGATAGTTACAGACAGAGAGACCAGGAAGACAGACTGCAGCATAGCAAGAAATTACAGAAGCAGATAAGTGAAGACACATGGAGACTCTTGATTAAGGGATCCTCTTAGTCCCTTCATAATGATTATAGGAGCAGATAAACAGAGTTAGATCTTCTCTTAACTTTTTTTTAAATTTTTTTTATTATTTATTCAACTGTGCGCATGTGCATATGTACGTGCGGCGCGAGCGCGCGCCCGCATGTGTGTGTATGTGTAGAACCACGGACGAATTCGCGAACCACCATGGACGCCTCTACCTCCTCCTGCCCCGGGATTCACAGGCTCCGCCCTACCAGGACCAGAAGCGCTTCAACTGTGCGCATGTGCATATGTACGTGCGGCGCGAGCGCGCGCCCGCATGTGTGTGTATGTGTAGAACCACGGACGAATTCGCGAACCACCATGGACGCCTCTACCTCCTCCTGCCCCGGGATTCACAGGCTCCGCCCTACCAGGACCAGAAGCGCAGGCCACCCCCGCCTCCGCCTGGCGTCTATACGTGGGATCTGGGATCCGAACTCAGGACCTTCCACCTGCAAAGCGGAGGCTTAACCCCTGAGCCTTAACTTGGTTGAGTCAGGTATCTGTTATAGAGAGGAAGTTATGAAACTCTGACAGTATTGTTCATGTTTCAAAGGAAATAGGCTTTAGCAACCAAGAGTTTTTCTTAGTTTTAAAATTACATATGTCTATCAATGTTTGAAGAGTCACAAATATCATTTTTACTTTAAAGCATTTTACATGTATTTCCTTTCAATATTATTTATGGTAGTTCAAAAATAAAGATTAGCTTGGGGATATTTTTCTTTCATCTATGAAAGTTTGAATGCTTATATCCCTAATTAGCAAAGTCTAAGGGTATAGCGAATTATTTTGATAAAATTAACACTTGTCTACAGTACAGAGAACCACAGTTCAAAATGTGAAATTCTTGACTGGATCTATAGAAATATTTAATTTATGCTAAAGGGTGATTTTGTTCAACAGTGTCCTTTTAGATTCCAAGTAACAGTTACTAAGAAAGAAGACTTCATATAACCTTCAGGAAAATGCAGATCAAGATATGATTCCTAGCAGGGAGAGATAAATTTTTCTGGTAAGAAAGGATTATTCTAGATAGTCTCTCCAATGAGTTAATATTTAATATGCAATAAATTAATATGAACTAGGTGAGCTATTTCTTGTTTAAACTATTTCTTCTTTCAATGACTATTATTAAAATTATTTTAAGAATGTTCAGAGTTTAGGAAGATTTATTGTGTTTTTGAGGAGAGAAAAAATTATGACTAAAGTAAATGATGCGATTTTTTAAAATGACATTGCTTTGTTCTTTGATAAGTTCATATGTGGATATAGTATATCTTGATTGTACCCACTACCCTTCATTCTGGCTCCACCACAACACATTCCTTCTATCATCTTCATGTCTTCTTCTTGCTTTTATTTTTTATTTTGTGTTCTGCCAATCCCATTAATTCCTGTATGGGTATAGGTGTGAAATCAACCACTAGATCATGGGTTAGATGTATATTTTTAGTAATGAAGACTTGTAATGAAGACTTGAAGGTATGCCATGAAGGAGAATGATAAATTAACTATTTCATCCCTAAGCCTTCACTGTGCAAATCAAGCAAAAATTAAGAAGATTATTATTTAAACTAAATATCCTTATTTCCTCTACCCATATCTAACTTTCTGTTATTTCCTTTAGTTCTCTAAAACAATGATAAAATTAGGGAAAATCAGACAATGATATTTATCAGTGGAATACTCAAAGATGAAGAACAAAACATGATACGTTCAAACATTGGGGCATTATCTAGCTATAAAAATAAGTGAAGTAATGATTTTTACTGTAAGGAGCCTGGAAGCTCAAGACCCCAATTTATTGTAGAATAGATGCTGAGAACATTTCTCGCAGTCAGTAGTAGCAGTGTGCTTCCTCTTGCTAGTAATGGTAGCAAGAGGTAGAGACTAACTCATATTGACTTTCCCACAGGGGGCAGGGATGGATCTTTTCCTGTCTCAAAAAAAACAGGATCTAGGAGAAAAGTGTTTCTTGCATATCTCTTTTCTTTCCTTGGAAGCCATTCAGACATTAATTAGCACATCTAAAGGATGGGCACAGAGCTTCATCTTTGTGATTGTTATCACCACTATTGCTGACTTTTGTATATAATAGTAGCCTGTTCTTTCTCCACAATGAATGAAACCATTAGGACATATTAACATGTTTAAGGATTGGCAGGGTTGTATTGGTGGTGGTGGCCATCCCAATTGTTGACTTTGGTGTAGTCTATCTGATGTCACCCCTCTGCAGTGTATAGATGTCCCCTCCCTGTTTCGTGATATATAAGGGGTTAGATTCTATAATAAATTTGATTTGGTTTTTGCTTTTCCACATCCCCTCTAGTAAGCATGCAGGTCGTGGAAGCCTGCCTTATACTACACATGGTTGAACTTTAAAGCTATTATGCTTTTTAAAAGCAAGAATAAAGACGGTCATGTGTAGTCTGAATCCATTTTTATGTTACTTACAAAATAGGCTAAACAGAGAGAGAATAACAAGAGTTTGCTGGGAACATATGGGGAGGCAGTAAGAGGAATGTTTGCTGACAGGTACAGGGTTCCTCGAGAGGGCGTTAGGAATGTTCTAAAATTAGATAGTGGTGTTAGTTTTAGAGCATCGCAGATGCACTGAAATTCATTGAATGTACTTGTAAAATGTTGGGTAAACTCCAGGTATTGAGTGAAGTGTTATGTCGATTCAGTAAATTTTGATAGCACTGTTTTGGTTGTTGTCATCAGAAGGATTAGTGTAAAAAAAGTTTAGTTGCTGATCCCTTAAGCATACATCGATCTTAACATTTTATCTTATATATAACTATGTGCATATGTGTTACATACATCATATTACCTGATTAACTTTAGTAGCTTTTGTATAGCTGTCTGCTAAATTTAATTTTTTTTCCATTGACATGGTTATATTTATATTCTGGATTTAATGGCTTTGATTATTTTCATCCTTTGCATATCAAATGCCATTGTGGTTTTGTTTTGCTTATGTATATTCTTATTCATAGTGATTTTTTCTTTTGCTCATTTTTCAAATGTGAGCTGATGGATTTACAATTTTGTCTATGCAATTCTTTGAGCAATATCTTTTTTTTCTTTTTTTCTTTTCTCTCATACAAACTTAACAGGTACACTGGTCCCCTCCCTTCCTCCACCACCCTGCTCTCCCTCCCCTCCTCCCTCCTTCCCCATCCCTCAGTGCCTCCCCTTCCCATCCCTGGAACATCCTTTAATGTGCATGCCAAACTCTCCTTTGGGTCCTCCTCTCCCATGAGGTGCAAGGACCCAGGGGCATTTTCCAGAACCCTTTCCTGTGTTCCCCTTAAGCATAGGAACACTACTGTGGCTGTCAATCTCTAGCCTCCAAGGATCCTAGTGCCTTAAGTCCATGCTAGACTTTGTGGGGTCAATAATGTGTTGGACATTGCACAGGGCACGCAAAGTCCTATTATGATTGCTTTGGCCCTAACTTGTGTGAAGTATCTTGCATATCATTGCTCCTCCCATCCTTGTGCTCTTACAATCTTACTGCCCCCTCTCCCTCAAATTTCCCTGAGCTTCAGGATAGGGAGAGATTAGGCTCGCCTAGTTCCAGGGAGTTGATATAAAGTCTCTGATGTTCTGAATTATGGTTTGTTGATTTATTTTTTTCAGTTTTGCTGCTACTGCAATGCCCTTGGCTCCATCCTGATGGAGATAAAAACCTGTTAAATTAGAGTCTTGTTATAAGAGTATATTCAAAGGTAGATGTAATAAAAGTAGGAGACCGGGATAAGGGAGGGGTCAATCACCCATTTGCGAAATGGTTACTTTCTATCTGTCAGACTATATGTCCTCCCCTTCTGCTGAGATCATAACCCATCAGTTGCAAATGATCAGGAAGGAAGTCTGTGAACTTAACCAGATGTCTCATTACTTACTTGCAGTCCTTGATGGTGGCCTATTTTCTCTGCTGTAACATGGTCCCCTTCCTCCTTGTTTCTGGTGGGGCCTTCCTTCCCCATCCCTCTTGTTTATAATCTTTGCAATTACTGTAGGTATTACAGAGATTTATCCTTGAGTTTCTCTAAGTGGGTTTGATACTAGGATCCACCTATTAGGGAGTACATATGGCGCTTAATTTTCTCTGTCTGGGATACTTCACTCAATATAATTGTTTCTAATTCCATCCATTTCCTGGCAAATTGCATTAATTCATCATTTTTGATGGCTAAGTAGTATTCCATTGTATACATGTACCACATTTTCCTTATCCACTCGTCAACTGTTGGACATTTGGGTTGATTCCATGACTTTGCTATTGTAAACAGTGCTGCTATGAACATGGTCGTGCTTGTGCTATTGAGGTGAATTTTTGCTGTATGTGGGGTTATTCCCAGAAGTGGAATAGCAGGGTCATATGGCATTTCAATCTTTAACTTCTTTAAGAATCTCCAGACGGCTCGCCAGAGTGGTTGTATGAGCCTGTATTCCCACCAGCAATGTAGGAGAGTTCCCCAATCTCCACATCCTCTCCAGCATTTGGTGTTGTTTGTATTGTGGATTTTTACCATCCTGACTGGGGTGAGATGATATCTCAGGGAGGTTTTGATTTGCATTTCCCTGATGACTAAGAATGTGGAGCATTTTTTAAGATATTTGTTAGACATTTCAATTTCGTCCTTTCGTTCGTTTCTTTTAAGTTCCAGGGCCCATTTTTTAATTGGCCCATTTGTTTCCTTGGTGTTTAGTTTCCCAAGTTCTTTGTGCACTCTGGATAATAGAGCTCTGTCACATATGTGGTTAGCAAAGATTTTCTCCCATTCTGTTGGTTGCCTTTGTGTTTGAGCAATATCTTTGCAAAATTTCAAATGGTTTTAAATTCTAACTTCAAACCCATCTAAATAATTCTGAGAGTGGGCATTACTATTTTTTTCTTGCCATTTGTAAACAAGACTGAGATATAAGCATGAACCTCTTGGGCATTCTTTCCTCTGATATATGTAAATATCTCAATTATTCTCAATCCTCAAATTATCTCTAAGTCAATAGTTATTTTAGAACCCAGGGCTATAAACCACTGTGGAGCTACAAACACTCCTAGGAAAACTGAAAGCACAAAGCTTTCATTAGGGAAATTTTTAATTTATATCATATATTCTTAATTTTATGTCCTTTCCTAGTTATACCAAATTGTTGTATTTCATATATCTTTTATTTTATGTGTAAAGATATTAACAGGTTTCTACATCAAGCTTGCTATATTGACAAGTTCATGTATCTTAATACTGTCAAACTGATTCTCATAAATCATTTACTGATTTTCAAGTAAATTCACTAGGCACATTTCTTGAGCAGGCACTGCAATATAAAATGTGATCTCATGGAGAGATATCTAAAAATGGCAATCTTAATCTTCATGTTGGCAAGTAAATGGAGCACACTTAATGAAATATAGACAGAAAGTATTTAGGTAGGAGCATCATCATTAAGTTTTGAGAGGTTGATGAAGGTAATTTAAATTCAACATGCTTATTTAGATTAGTTATACAGATATTGACAAAAAAACCTTAGCTAAAATATAGCCTATGTTATATTTAGCAGATGATACAGCTGCATTTGAAATATAGTAGAAAGAGAAGTTATCCCAAATTCTATACTAAGCAGTAACCATAAATACCCTTTCTGATTTTGAGTTTTATTTGGAGATTCCCAGTAAATACTCAGCCTACTTGTGATCTGGCATTTTATGTCTATTTCAGTTTTGGATGGAATGTGAATACAAAACCAATATACTATGTAGAAAAAAGAATGGGTCAAACAGATTTCTGTAATTTAAGGTATCATTTGAATTAGCATTACAGAAAATGTTTTTAATAATAAAAATAAATGAACTGTTTACCCATGTTCTTTTGTTTCTATTCTTTTGGTTTCTTCTAATAACCCCCTTTCTCCATCTTGTGTTTCTTTGAGTTCATGGGTGCTGCAAGAGTTTCTGTTTGATTACATCAAACTGAAGGATTTCTACTCATAAGGGAGAACATATAGTTTCTGAATTTCTGTGTCTAGGATAATTCACTCAGCATGATTTCTTGCAGTTCCATCCATTTACTGGCAAATTTTATTAGTTCATCTTCCTAGTAACTGAATAGTATTCTATTGTGTAAATATCCCATATTTTCATTAACTGTTGGACATCTAGGTTAATTCCATTTATTTGCAATTGTGGAAAGATTGCAATGAATATAGTTTTACATGTCTTTGATACAGGATACAGTGTCCTTTGGGACTCTTCCCAGGAGTGGTGTAGCTGGGTCATATGAAATTTTGAGTTTAACTTTTTTAAGTACCTCCAAATTAATCTCCAAAAATGCTGTATGAATTTAAAGTCCCACCAGCAATGTATGAGGGTCCCCATCTCTCCACATTTACACCAACATTTGTTGTAGTTTGTGCTTTGGATCATAACCACTCTGACGGGAGTGAGATGATATCTCAGGTTGGTTTTAATTTGCATTTCTCTAATGACTAGGGAAGTAGGATTTTTTTAAGATGTTTGTCAGACATTTGAATTCTTTTCAGTACTATAGCCTATTTTTGATGGAGTTGTTTACTTTCTTGGTATTAACTTTTTAAAGTTCTTTGTATAATCTGGATTTTAGTCCTTTCTTGGATGTGTGGTTAGTGACAATACTCTCCCATTGTGTAGGTTGCCTTTTTGCACAATTAACAGTCACGATTTATTGAGCAAAATTTAATTTTTCTGCTCATATAAATGTAATAGGTACCCCTGTCCCCTCTCTCCTTCCACCCCTCCCTGGACCTCCCTGCCCCATCCCACTTTTCCCCTTCCCACTTTTCCCCTTCCTTTCCCCCCTTCCTCCCTTTCTCCCAGTGGGGCGCCCCCCCCCATCTCTGAAGCATCCTTTAATGTGTATATCAAATTTTCCTCAGGGTCCTCCTCTCTGATGAGGTGCAAGGACTCAGTGGCATTTCCTAGAACTCTTTCTTGTGTTCCCCTGAAGTATAGGAACACTATTGTGACTGATAATCCCTTGCTTCTAAGGATCCTAGTGCCTTTGAGTCCATGCTAGACATTGAGGGGTCGATGACATGTAGGTCATTGCACAGATCATTCAGAGTCCTATTATAATGGCTTCGACCCTAACTTGTATCTTGCATATCACACTCCTCCCATCCTTGTGCTGTTAGAATCTTACCGCCCCCTCTTCTGCAAGTTTCCCTGAGCTTCAGATGGGGAGAAATTAGGAGTCTAGCATGGACTCAAGGGACTAGGATCCTTAGAAGCAAGGGATTAACAGTCACAATAGTGTTCCTATACTGAAGGGGAACACAAGAAAGAGTTCTAGGAAATGCCACTGAGTCCTTGTACCTCATCAGAGAGGAGGACCCAGAGAAAAATTTGATATACACATTCCAGGTGGTTGATACAGAGTCTCTGATGTTCTGAATTATGGTTTGTTGATTTTTTTTTCAGGTTTTGCTGTTCCTGCAATGCCCTTGGCTCCATCCTGATGGGTATTGGATGTCACCACCTTTCCAGAGATAAAGGGACTGTTAAAATAGAGTCTTATTATAAGGATAGATTCAAAGGATAGATGGAATAATAGTAGAAGACTGCGGTGAGCGGTGGGTCAGTCTCCCATAGCAAAATGGTTACCTTCTATCTGCCAGACTGTATGCCCTGCCTTTCTGCTAAGATCATACCCCATCAGTTGCAGGTGACCAGGAAGGACAATCTGTGAGCTTAACGAGATGTCTCATTTTTTACTTGCAGTCCTTGATGGTGGCCTATTATATCCGCTATAGCATGATCCCCTCTCTCCTTGTTTCTGTCGGGACCCTCCTTCCCTTTCTCTCCTGTTTATAATCTTTGCAATTACTGTAGGTATTACAGAGGTTTATCTTTGAGTGTGTCTCTAAGTGGGTTTGGTACTAGGATCCACCTATTAGTGAGTACATATGGCGCTTAATTTTCTGTGTCTGGGATACTTCACTCAGTATAATTGTTTCTAATTCTATCCATTTCCTGGCAAATTGCATTAATTCATCATTTTTGATGGCTGAGTAGTATTCCATTGTATAAATGTACCACATTTTCCTTATCCACTTGTCAACTGTTGGACATTTGGGTTGATTCCATGACTTTGCTATTGTAAACAGTGCTGCTATGAACATAGTAGTGCTAGTGCTATTGAGGTGAATTTTTGCTCTATGGGGGGTTTATTCCCAGAAGTGGAATAGCAGGGTCATATGGCATTTCAATCTTTAACTTCTTTAAGAATCGCCAGACGACTCGCCAGAGTTATTGTATGAGCCTACATTCCCACTAGCAATGTAGGAGAGTTCCCCAATCTCCACATCCTCTCCAGCATTTGGTGTTGTTTGTATTGTGGATTTTTGCCATCCTGACCAGGGTGAGATGATATTTCAGGGAGGTTTTGATTTGCATTTCCCTGATGACTAAGAATGTGGAGCATTTTTTAAGATATTTGTTAGACATTTTAATTTCATCCTTGGTAAAGTTTCTTTGAAGTTCAAAGGCCCATTTTTTAATTGGGCCATTTTTTTCCTTGGTGTTTAGTTCTCTAAGTTCTTTGTGCACTCTGGATAATAGAGAATTATCACATATGTGGTTAGTGATGATTTTCTCCCATTCTGTGGGTTGCCTTTGTGCTCCTGTTACAATCTCTTTATCTGAACAGAAGCTCTTTAATTTCACAGGGTCCCAACTGTTGAGAGTTGGTAGCAGTGACTGTGCTATTGGATGTCTGTTTAGGAACTGTTGGTCTAGCTCAATCATCTCGAGGGACTTCCCTATCCTTTCAACTATGGTTTTTATAGTCTCTGGTCTTATATCGAGGTCCATAATCCATTTGGAATTAATTCTTGTACATGGTAAGAAGTACAGGTCCAGTTTTAATCTTCTGCATGTGGAGATCCAGTTTTGCCCGCACCATTTGTTGAAGATACTGTTCTTTTTCCATTGGATTTTCCTGGCCCCTTTGTCAGAGATCAAATGGCTATAGTTGTGTGGGCTTATATCTGGGTCTTCAACCCTTATCCATTGATCTGTGTGTCTATTTTGGAGCCAGTACCAGGCTGGTTTTATAACTATGGATTTCTAGTATATATTAAGGTTTGGTATGGAGATACCTCCAGCAGTGTTTTCGTTATTCAAGATTGTTTTTGCTATCCTGGGTCTTTTGTGCCTCCATATGAACATTGAGATTGTTTGTTCAAATTCTTTAAAGAATTGCTTTGGCAATTTTAATTGGTATAGCATTGAATATTGCCTGTATATTGCATTTGGTAGGATGGTCATTTTTATGATGTTGATTCTGCCAATCCAGGAACATGGCACGTCTTTCCACCTTCTAATGTCTTCTGTAATTTTTTTCTTTAGGGTTTTAAAGTTTTCATTGTAAAAGTCACTTACTTCCTTGGTTAGGTTTATACCAAGGTATTTCATTTTTGGGGGTCTATAATAAATGGGAAATTGCTTCTCTTTGGGCTTTTTCACTTCTTTCATTCTGTGCATATAGGAAGGCCACTGATTTTTGTATGTTTACTTTGTATCTTGCTAGCCTGCTGAACTTCTGTATTAGTTCCAGGAGCTTCCTGGTGGAGTTTTTGGGATCACTCAGGTATAAAATCATGTCATCAGAAAATAGAGATAACTTGACTTCTTCCTTGCTGATTTGAATGCTTTTTATCTCCCGTTCTTGTCTTATGGCTTCAGGTAAGACTTCAAGTACAATATTGAATAGAAGTGGTGAGAGTGGACAGCCTTGTCTAGTTCCTCATCAAAGCGGGAATGCTTCGAGTTTTTCCCCATTGAGTATAATCCTTGCTGTGGTCTTGTCATAGATAGCTTGTATTATACTGACAAAGGTTCCTTCCATTCCAACTGTCTCTAGAGTTTTGATCAAAAAAGGCTGTTGGATCTTGTCAAAAATTTTTTGCCCTCACTGAGGTTTCCAACTTTTATTACATCTACCCTTGTATGTGCTCTTATAATAAGACTCCAGTTTAACAGTTTTTTGTCTCTGGCCAGGGAATGACGTACAGTGCCCATCAGGATGGAATGAAGGGCCTTGCAGGAGCAGCAAAACTGCAAAAAAAAAAAAAAAAAATCAACAAACCACAATCCAGAACTTCAGAGATTCTATATCAACCACCTAGACTAGGCCAGACTAATCTCTCCCCATCCTGAAGCTCAGGGAAATTTGCGGAAGAGGGGGTGGTAAGAGTGTAAGAGAACAAGGATGGGACGAGCAATGATTTGCAAGATACTCAACACAAGTTAGGGCTGAAGTAATCATAATTGGACTTGGCATGCCCTGTGCAATGTCCAACACATTACTGACCTCACAAAGTCTAGCATCTGCTAAAGGCACCAAGATCCTTGGAGGCAAGGGATTGGCAGCCACAATAGTGTTCCTATGCTTAAGGGGAACACGAGGAAGGGTTCAGGGAAATGCCACTGGGTTCTTATATGACATCGGAGAGGAGGACCCAGAGGAGGGAATTGGAGCTGGAGGCACTGGGGGATGGGGAAGGAGGGGTGAGGGAGTGGGAGCAGGCGTTTCAGAGGAGGAGGAGGGAGAGAGGGACCTGGTGTACCTATTAAGTTTGTTTGAGTGGAAATAATAATAAAAAATGTTAAAAAAAGTTTTTTGCATCTATCGAGAGTATCATGTGGTCTTGGAATAGGACTGGTTTACATGGTGAATTACATTTGTTGATTTGCGTATGTTGAACCAACCTTGAGTATCTGGGATAAAGCCTACTTGATCACTGTGGATGATCTTTTTGATATGTTTTTGAATCTGATTTGTTAAGACTTTGTTGAGAATCTTTGCATCTGTGTTCATCAAAGAGATTGGCCTATAGTTTTCTCTTTTAAGTGTATCTTTATTAGGTTTTGGGATTAAGACGATATTGGCTTTGTAGAAAAAATCTGGTAGTGTTCCTTCCTTTGCTATTTGATGGAACAGTTTAAGGAGTATTGGTGTTATTAGCTCCTTAAATGTCTGGTAGAATTCTGTGCTGAATCCATCTGGCCCAGGACATTTCTTAGTGGGAAGATTTGAGATTACTTCATTGATTTCCTCATATGTTATAGGACTATTTAAATAATTCACAACTTCCTGATTCAATTTCATTAAGTTGTGCTTACTTAGGAATTCATCCATTTCTTTTGTGTTTTCAAATTTCACAGAGTATAGGTTTTTGAAATATGATGTTATAATTCTCTGAATTTCTTGGGTATTCGTAGTGATAACTCCATTTTCATTTCTAATTTTGTTAATTTGTTTTTTCTCTCTTGTTTTGGTTAATTTATCTAGGGGTGTATCAATCTTATTGATTTTTTTCAAAGAACCAGCTTTTTGACTGGTTGATTTTCTGTATCATTTTCCTAATCTCGATTTCAGATATTTCTCCCCTTATTTTGCTAATTTCCTCTCTTCTACTGCTTTTGGGATCATATTGCTCTAATGTCTCTAAAGCTTTAAGCTGCATTGTTAAGTTATTTAATTCTGATGTTTCCAATTTTTTTTTTACATTTTTTATTATTTCCGCTCATACAAACTTGGTAGGTACACCGGTTCCCTCCCTCCCTCCTCCTCCCCCCGACCCTCCTGCTCCCCCTCCCCTCACCCCTCCCTTCCCATCCCCCAGTGCTTCCCCCCAATCCCCGGAAAATCTTTTAATGTGCATGCCAGGCTCTCCTCTGGGCCCTCCTCTCCGATGACGTACAAGGACCCAGTGGCATTTCCCTGAACCCTTTCCTGTCATGCCCTTAAGCATAGGAACACTACTGTGGCTGTCAATCCCTTGCCTCCAAGGATCTTGGTGCCTTTAGCATATGCTAGACTTTGTGAGGTCAATAGTGTGTTGGATATTGCGCAGGGCATGCAAAGTTCAATTATGATTGCTTCGGCCCTAACTTGTGTGGAGTATCTTGCATATCATTACTCCTCCCATCCTTGTGCTCTTACACTCTTACCGCCCCCTCTTCCACAAATTTCCCTGAGCTTCAGGATGGGGAGAGATTAGGCTGGGCCTAGTTCTAGGTTGTTTTGGATGTAGACATTAACAGGTATGAACTTACCTCTTAGGACAGCCTTCATTGTGCCCCAAAGATTTTGATAACTTGTATTTTCAATATCAGTTCACTTTCAGGAAATCTTGAGTTTCCTTTTTAATTTCTTCCTGAATCCAATTCTCATTCAGCATCATAGTGTTAAGTTTCCAGGAGTTAGTGTGTTTTCTGTTGTCTATTGTGTTGTGGATGTCAAGCTTTAGATCATGGTGGTCTGATAGGGTACAGGCTAGAATTTCAACTTTCCTGTATATGTGGAGATTCATATTGTGGCCCATTATGTGATCTATTTTGGAGAAAGTTCCGTGTGCTGCTGAGAAAAATGTGTATTCTTTGGTGCGTGGATGAAAAGTTCAATAGAGATCTGTAAGGTCCATTTCAGTAAGGGTTTGATTAAGCTCCAAAGTGTCTCTGTTTAGTTTTTTACCTCTTGATCTATCCCATGTTGAGAGGGGGTATTGAAATCCCCAAGAATTATCATTTTGGGATTGATTTCTTGCTTTAGACATTGTAGGGTTTGCTTAATGAATGTGTGGGGGGGGCTCATTGGGTGCATATATGTTCAGTATTGTGAAGTCTTCCTGGTGAATTGTACCTGTGAGTAAAATGTAGTATCCATCTGTGTCTCTTATGATTTGTTTTTGGTTTGAAGTCCACTTTATCCAATAGCATAATGGCTACTCCTGCTTATTTCCTGGTTCCATTAGCTTGCAGAATTTTGGACCAGCCTTTTATAATCAAAACCCTAGAGACGTTTGGAATGGAAGAACCTTTGTCAATATAATAAAACCTGTCTACAACAAGCCCACAGAAGGATTATACTCAATGGGGAAAAACTCGAAGCATTCCCGCTTTGATCAGGAACTAGACAAGGACTGTCTACTTTCACCACTTCTCTTAAATATTGATGGGTTTTGGTTTTTAATCCTAGTTTGTAATCTGTGTCTCTTGATCGGTGAGTTAATACCATTGACATTTAATGTTATAATGGAGAAATTATTTTTAATTCTGTACATTTTTTATGTTTAGTGGCTTTTGTAAATGTATTGTTTGACATTTAGGTTTTGGTGGTATTATACTTCCCTTCTGTCCTCCTGGATATGCTTTTTTTTTTCAAGCTTGAGTATCATTTCTAGCAATTATTGAAGGCCTGGTTTGTTGGAAATGTATCCCTTCAAGTTGTCTTTGTGCTGGAAAACTTTTCTTTCTCCCTCAATCATGATGGATAGTTTTGCCAGGGTATATCAGTCTGGGTTGACATTTTTGCTCATTTAATACTTGAAATACATCTCTTCAAGCTCTTCTTGCTTTATTGTTTCCATTGAGAAGTCATTTGTTATTTCAATAGATTTACCTTTGAAAGTGATTTGTTTTTTTTCCCTTGAAGCTCTCAGCACCTTTTCTTTGTCTTGAATGTGGACTATTTTGACTATTATTTGCCGTGGCGATTTTCTATTTTGGTCATATCTGTTTGGGGTGCGGAATGCCTCTTTCATTAGGATGGGCCTCTCATTCTTCAGTTGAGGGAAGTTTTCATATATGATCATTTGAAAAATTTCCTCAGGTGTGGTATTTTGGGATTCTTGCTCTGGTGTTCCATGAATGTGCATGTTAGGTGTCCCATAGCTCTTGAATATTCCTCTCAAGTATCTTTTTGGCTTTAAGAACCTCTTCCATTGAGCTGGTTAATACTCCCACTTTGTCTTGAAGATCTGAAATTCTATTTTCTGCTTCGTTAGTTCTGCTTATAAGACTGTTGAGTTTTGGGTTGAAGATAACTTGTCTTTTAGTTCAATTTTAAACTCTGCTTGAGACTGTTTTAACTGCTTTATGTCTATTTTTCTTTCTTGAACTGTTTTTCTCAACTCCTCCAAGTGTCTGTTGTGTTCTTGTTCAAAATGTTTGATGTGGTTGTTTAACTCCTCCTGGACTTCCTCTTTCATAGTATTAATCATGGTAATGATCATACTTTGAAAGTTGTTATCTTGGGTCTGGCTTTCTTGGCTATTATCTGTGAATTTGTTCTGGATGAAATCCATCATTACGGGCTAAATTCTTTTGGTGGGAGATTTGTCTTCCTGGGTTTCCTTTCTCATGGATCTGCACTTTGACTCGGGCATTGTCATTTTGTCTCTTAAGACCTTTCAGTTTCTGTGTGTTTTTGACTGAACTGATTTAGTTGGTATTACTACTCTCGGGCAGTTATTACTAGTGCTTGCCTTTTAGTTGGGTTCGTTTGTCTGTTGTATTATTTCCTAGATGAGGCTATTAGGCTGTTAGTACATTGGTTAAGTCAGGTTAAGTAGACAGGGGGTGAATATTAGTATGGCAGTGCACTTTTACGATTTGGTATCTTGGTGATATGTGGGGGTGAGTGGTATAATCCCTTAAATTGTATATATTTTTGGGTTGGCTGTATGGAAATGTTAATCTACAGTGATTAATACTAAAAAAGAGCAGTATGGTTTTAAAAAAAGAGGTTTACTTATCTTTGGGCTGGATGTGAAGAATCTCTCCCATGTGATAGGATGATTTTAGAGAACTTCAGATGTATGGCCTTTGTCCCTTAGAGCTTTTCTTGGGTTTTCTCTGGATTCCGTTGAATTCTGAGTAGCAGTGTGTCCTCTGTGGACCACGAACGAGGGTCCCCAGTGGTTCTGAGGGGCCGAGGGACTGATGGTAATGGCAGAACTCTTCACCTGGGACCTGGGACTTGGCTTAGTGACCCACCCAGGCTCCAGGATGGAGGATCCAGAGCAAATCCTGCCCCGGTCAGGCAGGCAGGTCGGCGGCAAGAAAAAAGGGTCTGGGGCAAACCAGAGGCAGCCTGGGTGGGTCAAGGGGCTACCTGGGGGCTGGATAACTCACCTGGGATGGAGGACCGACCAACTGGGAGTGAGTCCTGTCTCGGGTGGGCAGGTGGGGGGGGAGGGGGGAGGAACAAAGGGACTGGGCAAGCAAAAACTTTTTAGTTCCACTTGTTAAGTGTTTGATTTATTCTCTGTGACTTTGGAATTTCTGGTGGAGGCCAATCAATTCAAGAGTATCTCTATTTTATCTTCTAAAGTTTTATAGTTTCTGGTTCAAAATTGGGGTCTTTGATCCATTTGGAGTTGATTTTCATGCAGAGAAATAAATAAAGGTCTGGTTTCATTTTTCTGGATATAGATATTAAATTTTCCCAGAACCATTTGTTGCAGATTTTATCCTTTCGTGATTTTTTTGACACCTATCTCAAAGATCAGTTGACTATAGTTGGATGTGTTTATGATTGAGTCTTTGATTCTGATCCATTTGTCCGTTTCTATTTTGGAGGCAGTACCATTCTATTTTTTTTTTTTGTTGTTACTATGGCTTTATAGTATAGTTTAAGATCTGGTATGATGATGCCTCCTATAGAGTTTTAAAAAATTATCAATCTATCTATCATCTATCTATCTGTCTGTCTGTCTGCCTATCTGTCTGTCTATCGTGTGTGTTTGTGTGTGTGGGTATGTGTGTGTGTGTGTGTGTGTGTCTGTGTGCGGGCGTGTGTGTATTAGAGGGCCCTGTGTGTCCCTGTGGAGGATCAAGAGTGACTATGGAAATAATCCTGATTGCTTCTACCTTCTGCTTCTCTTTGTGATTTCTCAGGCCCCGCCCACCAAGTGCAGGCTGCTGCCATTTCTGTCTGGAGTTTTTACATGGGACTTGAAATGAGAACTTAGGACCTTCTGCTTGTGAGGCATAGTTTTAACTCCTGAGTCACCTCTCCAGGCCTTCCTGCAGAGTTTTTATTATTCAGGATTGTTTTTGCTATACTGGGTCTATTATGTTTCCATATGAAATCTGAGATTGTTTTATCAATTTCTGTGAAGAATTGGGTCAGAATTTTGTTTGGTGTTGCATTGAATCATTGCTTTACTTAGAATAGTCATTTTAGCAATGTTAATTGTGTCAATCCAGGAGCATGGGAGGTCTTTCCATCTTTTGGTGTCTTTTGTAATCTCTCTCTTTCTCTCTCTCACTCTCTCTAGGGGTTTTAAAGTTTTCATTGTATAGATATTTCACATCCTTGGTTTAGTTTACTCCAAGTTATTTAATTTTTTTTAGGGACCATATCAAATGGTATTGTTTCTCTATGGTCTTTCTTGCTTTGTTTGTCCTTGGTACATAGAAAAGCCTGATTTTTGAACATTAATTTTGTAACCTGTTACTTTGCTGAACTTATTTGTTAGTTTCAGGAGTTTTCTGACAGAATCTTTAGAGTCATTAAGGTATAGGATCATGTCATCTGAGAATAGGGATATAAGAAAAACCTTAAAGGATAGGAAGAAACAGGAGGAATAGGACACAGTAGAGAGTGATGTTTATCAACAAACACCTCATTTGTCTTCAGCTTTTTTTCAAGTCAAATGATAAGAGATATCAGTAAATTTTCCAATAAATTATATTGTTAAGAACATAATCTTCACTCTAGATTTTGATATCAGAACACTGACCTACAGTTTTTCACCTTGAAAGAACTTTTAGGGTCAGACATGGAAGTTGACCTATGAAGATGGCATAGGTCTGAGCCTTTACCTATTAAGTCATCTCACTAAAAATAATTTTCCTAAAAATGATATTTGCCTGAAAGTCACAAATTCTTTCACTTTATTTCATTTAATCTGTGTTAAATCTGAATAGATTGTTTAAAGCAATTTAACTTATTATTAAACTGGCACTATATATGTATATATATATATGGATTCGAGGGTTTCAGGAAAATATTATTATTGTTTATATTTCATGTATTAATAAAGGAATTAAGCTTTACTTCAATTTATTATACAGTTTGGAATCTTGTTTAGACCCTGTGTAGATTAATGACACAAATAACTTAATTTCTTACTTCTTCCCTCATCCAAGCTGTATGTGTCACGTGAGATTGTTTCCATTAAAAACTGAAATGTCCCAGTCCTTTGCCAGTAGGCCTGAGGTGTTGCTTTGAGCAACAAAATACTGGTAAATGCAATGACCTACTTTTGAGTTTCAAGAGAATTTTTCCCCTTCCTTTTCTTTCTTGGACTAGTATGAGCAAGTGTGAGGCACTCAGTTTCTTAATCACCTTCTAGATCTCATTTGCTTCATCTGTCTTCTCTGCATACTCCCAGTATCAAAGTTATTTTATTCCATTTTCTCTAGGAATCAAAATATAGCCAATGTGAGTTTCTCTAAAATTAAAAAAAATTAATTTTGGAAGGAAAGAAGCTGTTATTTACATGGCACCATAATATTTAAATACCACATATTTTCATGTACCCAAGAATATGAATGCTTTCACAATCGTTCTTAGAAACATGTGGTTGTTTTCCTTTGTCTGAGAATGAGAATACAGAATATTGACATGAATTTATTTTTTATCTAGGCATGTTTGTCCTGTGTGAATCCACCTATGACTGATCCAGAGGAATGAAACTTTTACTCTTAATGTAACTTCTGATTGCTCAGATATTTGAATCACTCTGCAGATACTAAAAATTAAAAACAGGTCCTAGTTGGGACCTGTGGATCACACATGCAGAGGGACATGTGAGAGAGAGAGGAAAACTTGCTGAAGGGGAGAATGTGTGGGGTCTTATGGGACAGGGGATGACGGTAGGTAGTGGATGATGTAAACATAGAAACTCATTCTTAATACAACTAAAAATAAATAAAATAACTACGCATATAATCATGATATTTCTGCACAAGACATTTTTTATTTAGAGAATAAAAGATTTTATAACATCTTGAATTCCTTTAAATTCCTTATAACTTGATCATTTTACATCTTCATCACATAGTAATTGCCACCAAGTAACACAGGTGAGGAGCAAGTGCTGTGGGAAGTTGAGAGGTCACATATATATTGAATCAATTTCAACAGGCTCTGCTGGTTTTTTAAGCCACTAGGACATTCCTTTCTCAAAATTATGCTTTGTGGTCTATGAAGAAGATATTTTTTCCTAGGGGTCTAATTAAATGTGAGTGAAAAGCTGTTTGAGGTTGCCTTATGATGTTGAAACTGTAAAAACTTATCCTTCTTAGAAATTGTTTTACTTGTGACAAAATTAATCTTTGAACATTCCATTACTTTGGTAACACTTGATACTTAGATTAAGGTGATTTTTTTGAAAATTATTTTATTTTAGTTATTGTTCAGAGAGAGAGGTGGAAGTCAGAGAAAACTTTTTAAGTCGGCCCGCTTTTTCCACCATTTAGACTCTGGAGATTGAACTCAAGTAGTCAGGTTTATGTGCAGGTGTCTGCTAATGAGCTATCTTGCATGTCAGAGTAATTTTAAAACTTTTAAATTTTTCATGGTAGTTGATTTTGCTTTATGATTTTTTTATTTGTTGTCTTTTGGTTTCTTGACAATTTATTTTTATAAGTGAATTTCAGAAACCTGCTCGATTTCATTCTTTCCTGTGAAAAATGGCATGGAATTTGTTCTGTTGTGAATTTTTCTTATAATGTATTTTTTAAAGAGTGGCTATCACAGAAGAAAAGGCTGACATGGCTTTGGCTAAGTGAGAAGAGGAAGACAAGATAAGGCCCTTCTCCAGGAAAAAAGAAAACCTTACAATAAAAACTATAGACCAGAAACAGTTCATGTTTCAAGAAACTCAAAGATGGCATCTTTTTTAATTTTACTTTTTAAAACATTTTTATTTCCATTATTATTATTATTATTATTATTTGTGTGTGTGTGTGTGTGTGTGTGTGTGTGTGTGCGTGCGTGCGTGCCACAGTGTATGTGTGTAGAGATGAGAAGACAGCTTTGGAAGCCAGTTTTCTTCTTCCACCTCGTCTTGCTTCTGCTACTCTGTGCATTCCAGGCTAGTTTGGTCTTCTAGACCATCTTCCTATCTCAGATTTGCATCAGGTTCTAGGAGTGCTGGGATTACAGATGCAAATCCTCACATGAAACTTTTTTTCTGGTTTCTGGGCTTTGAACTCCGATGTTCTTACTCTCTGAGCCATCTCACTCTCTCATTTTTTTTATCAATTTTTTTTCTACTTTTACAAGCATACTATTTGTTCCAGTTCCCTTCCTCCTCCCTGCCTCGCATCCCTCTCTTCCCTTCACCAATCCCTATAAAATATTTTAAGAGGGCTCGTGAGATGGCTCAGCACGTAAAGGGTCATGCACAGAAACCTGGTGAACTGAATTCTAATTACTGACCTCTCATAATGAAAGAATAACATGAATTTCTGAAAAATGTCCTCTGAGCTTCACAAGTTCCTTATGGCATGTTCTCTCTCTCTCTCTCTCTTCTCTTTCTCTCTCTCTCTCTCTCTCTCTCTCTCTCTCTCTCTCTCACCCCATCTGTCAAAAGCAAGTAAATATTCTTAAACACATTTAATATTGGTGGTTTAAAAAACACTTTTAAATAAATATTTTTGACCATGTAAGTTAAACATGATTTGAACTATACCTAATTTCATACAAAGTATAGGAGCAATAGAGATGCCATTCAAATTAATATAGTGATAGCTAATACTTAATTGAGGTCCATATTCCACTTTGTGATAGTTAATCTTAACTGTTTACTTAATAGGATTTAGAATCACCATGGAAACTAATCTCTGGGCATGTGGATGAGGGATTTTCTAGGTTAGGGTAGTTGACTGGGATGACCCATGCTAATTGATGTAGGACAACCTCACTGAAGGTGAGCAGCACTATTCCATGAGCTAGAGCCCCTGACTGAATAAACAGGAGAAAATGAGAAGGGAGACACATATAACATTTTTTAGTCTTGCCAATTGGCTTCATAAAATGCAGATTTACAAAGTTGCATTTTGTTGTCCTCTGGGAAACTAGTGGTTGTGATGATGTAGGGTTCACTTAATGACTCTGGTGCTACATCAGTATGTTAGAATGTATGGGTCTGTGGGATATACATTTGGGATATTTTGCGTGTGTGCATGTATGTTTTACATTTGCAAAAAGGCATTTGAGTGTGTATGTCTGTGGAAGTCCAAGAGTAATATATAGAATCATTCTGGATTGCCTCTTTGTTGCTTTGATCTGGGGCTTTCCAGGCTCCACCTTTCAGTGACAGAAGTACCATTTTTGCCTGGCATTTTTTTCATGGGATCTGGGGATCTGAACTCAGGTCCTTTTGCTTGCAGGGCAAAGGCTTTAACCTCTGGGCCATATCCCCTACCCACATTTGGAATTTTTAAAATATGATTAGAACTATATGGGTTATGAAGGGCAAGCTAATATTTATAAATGCATCGTGCATAATATTTTTTTACTCTAAAAACCATGTACATGCCCAAATAAAGCATTCAGTGGTCATTAAGAAAAGAATCGAGTTTGGTGCTGAGCATATATTATTCATATTTCCTTAAGGGCATTATTTTAATTACACATTTTATTTTTGCCTAATCATACAAGTTCAATAGGTACCCCCTCCTCTCCATCTCTCCTCGCCTTCCCCGTCATCCCCCATTGCATTCTCTCCCCTTCTCCCTTCCTTCTCACCTCTTTCCATCCCTCTTCCTCTCCTGGTGCCTCATCTTTCCTCCCTCCCATCCCCCAGAGCATCCATTTATGTGGGCGTTGTCACCCTGTGAGTCTTCTACCTTAGTGACGGTTCAGGACTCAATGGCATAACTTGAGGCCCCTTCTTGGGTTGCCAGCTAGCATGGGAACTCTATTATAACTGTTTTACCCCTTGCTTCTAAGGATGCTATTGCCTGAAGCCTTCTCCCCTGTGATGCGTGCTAGAGTTTAGGGGATCGTTGACATATCAGCCATTGCACAGGTCAGGAAAAGTCCAATCACATTGTGGCTATATCCTGACTGCTGCAGCCCTGACTTGTGTGGAGTATCTTGCATATCTTTGCTCCTCCCTATCTTTAGGCAATTATAATCTTGCCGCCCTCTCTTTCCCAAGGTTCCCTGAGCTTTAGGATGGGGAGAGATTTGGCTGGTCTAGTTTCAGGTGAATAGTGTAGGGTGTTTGGTGGTGTTTTCAGTTTTGCTGTTCCTGTACTGCCTTGGCTCCATTCTGATTGGTATCGAAGGTAACCTCCTTTGAAT
This sequence comes from Typhlomys cinereus, assembly GCA_023101885.1. Classification (NCBI taxonomy): domain Eukaryota; kingdom Metazoa; phylum Chordata; class Mammalia; order Rodentia; family Platacanthomyidae; genus Typhlomys; species Typhlomys cinereus. The sequence goes on along the minus strand of JALPQD010000042.1, from coordinate 9,056,408 downwards.
ATATCGTTAAGTGGCTTTGGAACTAGGATCCACTTATTAGGGAGTACATACGATGTCTTTCTGTGTCTGGGATACTTCGCTCAATATAATTTCTTCTAATAACCATCCATTTTCCTACAAATTTCACTAATTCATCTTTTTGATAGCTGAGTAGTATTCCATTGTATAAGTGTACCACATTTTCATTAGCCATTCACCTAAGGACTTTTTTAAAATTTTTTTATTATTTATTCAATTGTGCGTGTATGCATGTGTGCGTGTGTGTGTGTATGTGTGTGTGTGCACGTGTGTGTAGAACTACGGACGAATTCGGGAACCACCATGGACGCCCCCACCTCCTCCTTGTTTACTCTGCCCCGGGATTCACTAGGCTCCGCCCACCAGGACCAGAAGCGCAGGCCGCCCCCGCTTCCGCCCGGCGTCTATACCTGGGGTCTAGGATCCGAACTCAGGACCTTCCGCCTGCAAGGCAGAGGTTTAACCCCTGAACCACCTCTCCAGCCCCAATGACTTATTTTTTTATTGGACAACAAATATTCTAAAGATAAATAGTGAAAGCCAAATTAATGTTGCTGGTTTCAGATAAGACTATTGATATAGGAGCTAAGTATTTATTATTACCAAGTAACCAGTGTGGTCAAGAGGCCAACATAAAGGAAATTTTGATGCTTTTCACCTTTGTCATACTGAGGACAAAACCTCAATAAACCACTTTTAAAAGAATACATTTTTTAGAAATATCTAAAATTCTAGAGGAGACAGTTTAAAATCCTTGTTATTTAGATTCTTACTGATTACAATAAGTTATCATAAATGATTTCACATTTTATTTTAATTCTTTAATTGCAAACATTCATTCACAAGGAAAGCAACATCAAAATTTGTAATTAGATAAATTTTGCAGTAAGGTTTTCATAGCATAATAAAACTATGAATTTATAATCATGTCTATTCAATATTTATGCAAATAAAGAAAAGTTTTATAGAAAAATAATTTATAGATTTTTTTATCTGTAGGAAATGGTTTTATTTGTAAATAAAACGATTTCTGAAAAGAGAGGGTGAAATCGCAAAGAAAAAGTGTGCAACTTATGGATCCAAAAATGGAAGCATTCAAGGTGAGAAAATTTGAAATTAAGTGTCTGTAAAAAGTAAAACCAGAATATTAAAGAACAATTAGAATGAGATAAATATTTCATCAGTTTAGAAAAATTTGGTCATGTCATAGGCATTGCAAGTATTGTCATCTAAATTTAGAATGTACTAAATGTTATCTGGAGATTTGGAAAAAACATAGTGGCCTCAGCCAGACAGAACCATAGTATAAATTTAGAGTTGATTTGAATAAAATGCTAGTCTAAGTTAAATGAGGCCTTCTACATCAGTGGACAATTAAGAGGACTTGCAGCTAATTTGCAGGGAAAGTGGCATAACTGCACAAATGCATTTTGTGGATGATTTTTGGATTTTAGGGTAAAATGTTTATGAACTACTGAACAAAAAAGAATTAATCAAAGGACTAAACGTGTTCTTCCTGATTTTTTAACTTCATTTGAAAAACAAAAGATCTGGGGTATCTGCTCCTCTGAGATATTTATGAATGTGAAGAAGTGTAGCATGCAAAAAGCTACACGTTTCTCTTCCCCTAAGACCACTGTCCTGCTTCAGAGAGCATTTGACATTCATGGACATGGTCCTGTGCATTGAGTCCAGAATATATTTTTGTAACCCTTACCAAAACTAACACAGGTTTATGTGTGAGGATTGCAATGCCACATGATTTCTGAGTGCACAATGGCAAAAAAATTAACTAAAAATCAAATGTGTAATGAGTCTGTTGTGTTTCTATGGTGTTTATATCTGTTATACAGGTACAACATGCAGTAACTTCACTGCATGTTGACATTGAACACACATTATATATGCTTGACAACGTGCATGCCAATACACCCCTCAGATGCTCAGATTCCAGATTTTAATATACTGTGGATTGTGCAGTTTTTTTTAAAATCGTGCATACAAAGTTTTCAGTCTCATATAAATATACTTGCTTATTTACGGAAAAGCAATTTTCTTATAGATTGTGTTAGAATGTGTGATGTTTAAAAATACTGTTTGGATTCTTGAATTTCACACAATATTGCTAAATGAATTTTGGCTTCATATTTGGACAGAATATCCAACAATTTCTGAAATAGCTCTGTGATGGTAAGTATTTATGTAAATACTAACCAGACACCTAAGAGGCAGGTGTCTGGAAACACCTGAAAGGGATGCACTAGATGAAGCTTGATTTTAGGACATGCCTGTGAGAAGTTGTCTGAACTGTATTAACTGCTGTGGGAAGACCTGCCCATGGTGGGTTTGCCGTCCCCTGGGCTTAGGGTCCATAACATTTAAAGGATGAGAATTCAGCAGCAATTAAGCATGTGTGCATTGATTCACTCACTGCTCTCTGTTTTAGCTGTGCCTTGAGATGTGATCAATTGTGGCTTCTGTCATTGAGACTGCCCCACCATAATGAACTTTATTTAAATTGGAATTGTGAGTCAATTAAATTCTTAAGTTGCTTGGGTCATGCGTTTTGTAGAAGCAATGTGTAATGAGCTAAAATATGGCCTGAACATACTTCTGCCATTTTATACTACATAGTTATTCAAAAGGGCATTCTCAGCATGGTGATTATAAAGTAAAAAAATACCGTATTATTTATTCTAAGTTCTGTAATATCAAATTTTACCTAATATTTAATTCTCTATATAAAATAATTGAGTACCTCCATTTCATTAGCATGAAAATTGCTTTAGTATTTACTAAGAGGCAACATTATGTGCATATCAAAGAATTAATTTTTATAAATTTATGATTCATTATCAGTAAATATTTGATTTGTATACCTACTTTGCATACTAATGTCCTTGGGAACACAATTTTTTTTGTCTGAAAGGGGGTTATGAGTAGAAAAATAAACTAAAGAAGCCTTGCTGGAAACTCTCAGCTTATAGAAATTTGCTGGAAATTTGGGGGAATCTATTTGAAATTTAGTGTTCACGCTGTAGAGCAAATTTGCATCTTAAATCATTATTTATGAGCAACTGTAAACAGCTTGCTTGGCTGCAGGTTGTTGGAATGTTTTTTCTTCAGATGGTGCTATTTTGGGAAGCTGTGGAACCACTTGGAGTTGAAGTTTTACTGGTGAAAGTAGGTCACTGGGATTGGGCTTTTGAAAGTGATATGGTATCCCAGTTCCTGCCATTTACTTGTTTCTTGATTCTCCAGCAGGTGAAAAGTCTCTCTGCTACTCATTTTCAACACCACAGACCATGAGCTTTACTGGTCATGATGGACTAAAACACTACCAGACTGAGAATGATCTTAAATCTTGTCTCTGTTGTATATTACTGTCATAGTGGGGTGAAAGTAACAAATACAGCAGCTATCTTTTTTTCATATGCATATGTGTATGTATGTTCTCATGTGTACAGGGGCATGTGAGTACACATGCATATATGTGCAGGAGAAAGATTGAAGTTGATATTGGGTATCTACTTTGACCATTCTTCATTTTTTTATTACTTAGACATGGTTTCTCAATTGAACTTAGAATTTACTAATTGGCTTGGCTAATTAGCTACACTCTGAATAGATAATCTGTCTTTGTTTCTGGAATGCTGAGATTATAGGTGACCAGCCAAACTTTTGCATGGGTTCCAAAGATTCAAATCTAAGCCTCCATTTGCTAGGTGAGCAACTTATACATGTTCCATCTCTCAGGACAAACTAGAAATTACTGATTATTGGCTACGTATCTTCATCCGCCTCATGGGATCAAGAACTGTTTTGCCTTGACATAATCTTTGTGTTATGTAAGTCTGGGAAAAGCACATTTCTTTTTGTACAAATTCTGCTCTGATCATATTGAGCATTTGACTCGCTGGCAGTGTTTCTTTTTCAGTATTTTTGTAATTTTTATTTTGAGACAGTTATTTTTGTCAAATTTGTTGACGAACAACTTTCTTTCCAGCACAGATCACTTTTCTTATCAATAAATTACTTTTTGACTTTGCACTGAAATTAGAGTTGGACAGTTTTTGATGATGAACATTGACTATTTTTCTTCTGACTATTTAGTATGGTTCCTACATTAAGACAATGGCTTATGCTCATTGTGATTCTTTTCTATTTCTCCTAATTAGAAAAAAATGGGATCCCAGATTGATCAGACTACTAGATTCAATAGGATACCCCAAAACAATAAGTATCAGCAATTAAAATATTAAAATGTAGTTCTTACCCACAAAAAATTCTTTGTAGGTTCTTGGTCTGTTGCTATGCCATGTAAGAAAGAACTGGAACTAGAGGAAATCAGATTTCCTCACTGAGGATTTTGGATTTTAAAGAAGGAGTCAGAGGTTGATTAAGACACAATAAAAAAGCAGACTTTTTTTTTTCTATTGGAGATTAGCCACTCTTCTGTGTTCTAAACTTGCTACAGCTGAAGATTTTAGAATCTCTACTTTCTGCAACATGTAGTGTTGGCTCAAAGTTTTCTAGTTATGTTTAAGTTAATAAATTCTGGAAAGAGGAGATCTATTGGCATCTTGGAGAACTGAAACCAAGGTCTTATTTTCTGTTGATCTTCTCTACCCATAATCCACAGTCCTTACTGTGACCTGGCAACAGTACTGGCCTCACTGAGGACCAAGGCCTGAAATAACTGGTCTTAATGATGAATTTTATTTTTAATATGGTGGATGTGGTTCAGGGTTTTGGAAATATTTTCATATATTTGAGCTCTTGGAGTCTGGAAAAATCTGTTCGAAAATGATTATAATTTCTAAGACCGGATTTTAAGAATTCAGCATAAATACACATATAATAAATGAGAATCAGTTCAATCTATCATCACAAAGAAGTATTTCAAAGTGAGATTTAAGAATAATTTTTTTAACTTCAACTTTCCAGAATTTTAAATTTTTAGGAAAACTAACTTTGTTTTTTATTTTGCTTTAACTTAAATGCAGATACAATTTTGGTCTTGAATTTCTACAAATTTGACAGATAAAGGAGACATATACATTCAGACATTGGGATATTTATTTTTGACATTTTAAAATTTTGAATTTTTGAAACTGTTGAATTTCATCTCATTAGTCCTTTTTTTATTCAATTGTGCATGTGTATGTGTGATGTGTGTGTATGTGTGGTGTGTGTGTCTGTGTGTGTCTGTGTGTGTGTAGAACCATGGGCGAATTTGGGAACCACCATGGACTGCCTCCACCTCCTCCTTGTTTACCCTGCCCCGGGATTCACAGGCTTGGCCCTACCAGGACCAGAAACGCAGGCCGCCCCGGCTTCCTCCTGGTGTCTATATGTGGGATCTGGGATCCGAACTCAGGACCTTCCGCCTACAAGGCAGAGGCTTAACCCCTGAACCACCTCTCCAGCCCCTCATTAGTCCTTTTGTGGCCTATGTTAGACAACATAGGTGGGTGTCTTAAGCACAGGTGTCAACTTGACTCGAGGGTTTGAGCTCTGGGCACAGTTGTGGAGAGTTGATGGTTGAGTTAAGCCCAGAGCAAACCTGAAGGAGATTGTCTAGCTGCTGGGGAAGACCCAGCCCATGGTGGGTGGGATTAGGCCCTGGATAAATCAGAGAGAGCCGGTTGAGAGAGTTGGCATCCTTCTGTATACTTGGCCAGACATGCTGGTCTGGCAAGTAAGGATTGTCCATCTCTCAGCTGTTATGGTGGCCAGTTCCCTCAGCCCTGGTGTTGGTGTGTGCTCTCCTGTCAAGCTGGACTATGAACTGTAACCCGATTGTCGTAAGAAAGTAAACTCCTTGTTCCCTTAAGCTTTGTGATGCTCATTTATCAGCAACCATGCAGGCTGACTGCAACAGTGGGTATAGAATTTTGAATGAGAAGTGAAGAGCAAATATATATATATGTTCTTAAATTGATAATGTCTTGGGATTGGTTTAACTAATGTCTTGTTCTCTTTCCAAGGGCATAAATTTCCAGATTGTGGTTCCTGTGAAACATCACAAAGGACCTGTGCTTGGTTTTGGAGGTATAATATCAGAAAGGATGATATATTTATGTGCATGTGTGTGTGTGTGTGCGTGTGTGTGTGTGTGTGTGTGTGTGTGTGTGTGTGTGTGTGTGTGTGTGTTATTTTAAATATTTACTTCTTTAAAGAGGGAACAAAAGATGGAGGAATGGTTTTCGTGGGAAATTTTCTGTTTTGGGCATGGGCAGAGGTATGAGTGTAAGGAAGAAACATATAGGTCCTTTATATGAAATCTGTTTTGTATTTTGGTCCTCCCTTTGTTAGAAATCTATTTACTAATAAAGCATAAGAGAGTAACATGTTAAATAGACAAATTTCAATCAGAATCCTGTTCATGTATCATAACGTGAAGTTTTGTAATCTTTAGCTCAAAATCTCTGCCTTCTTTCCCCTCCCTTATTTCTCTCTCCCTCACTCACCTCCTTACATCTTTCCCTCTTCTCCTGTCTCAGAAACCCAAGTGCTATGATTACAAGCATGAGTCCACAATATTTTGTTCATTTTGTGCCTATTTCTTTCTTACACGTCATCTCATGAAGGATACTTACCATTGTCAAAAAGAAAAACGTGCCCAGCTAATTCTGATCCAAAGTATTTAAGTCACACATTTAATTTTCAATACATTGTAATTTCAAATGAATGAACTCACTTTTCATTGTTACAGATAAATATGTTTTTATAAAGTCCTTCTTAATAAAATGGAGACATTTTCTGAAAGATAATATAAAGAGTTATAAGTTTATAGTTATATATAAAGATTTATGTTTTGTTATTTTACTTTTAGCCTAAATCAATGTGGCTCTAAAAACATGGACTACAACCATATCCATGTTTGCTTTCCATAGTAACAGCATTATTAATACATTGGAGATAAAAATAAATGATGCTAAGTAACAAACTAATTTTTTAAAATACTAATTTTTAAAAATGAATAAATTATCCAGAATCCATAATTAACTTTACCATGGTTCAGATCCAAGTTTCATTGGCATAATTCCTGCAGGGAGATGTGTGAAGCTGTGTCTTTTATTTTGGGTCTCCAAGTCTAAGATTAGGCATGCAACTGAGTCAAGCTTTTCTAGAAGAGCTAAGAGTGACTCATGGGTTTGCTAGTACCTGATATTTCCTAATGAATGCCCCTGAGATAGTGATATATTTATCAGGTGCTTTTCAACATCCAGGTAAGCCACCGAGCCTCTTAGCATCTATATGTATACAGTTGGAGATTGATGAGCATTTTGGAGGCAATAGAAGCTTGCACTTCTTTTCATATCTTTCCGATAACTAAATTTTGATACATTTCAATTGTTTCTGTCTGTTCTATTTGCCAACATCTGTGTATTATTAACAATCTGTCAATGAAACAGCCACAAAGTTATCTCCATTTATTAATAGTAGGAAAGAAGTATATGTTTGTGTTGTTATTATAAACTTGAAAATTTTATCATATGATTTATAGATAAATGACACAAATAAATATCATATATTTTGTGTTTTATGTAAAAAGCATTTCATAAGAAGCTGTTGGATTTCTGTGCAATCTTATTGTCATAACTTTCTGTTACTTATGTATTACCTACTGATGTTGAAGCTCATGGTTTTTCCTTCATGGATAAACCCTAATTGCAGAACTCCTTTTTAAAATAACTACAGAGAACATAAAAATTTGAAACTTTAGTTACAGAGAAAAAAATTTGAAAACTATCCATGAATTTGCTTTGCTTTTCTTTTGCTTTCTTGGGGTCCCCAGTGATTTTCTTTACTTTCTTGGGAATTCATTTATGGAATTAAAATATATTTGGACACTTGATTTTTTTGGTTTCTGTTAGGTATTTATTACACCTGGGTAGATTCTTGCCATAAGTTTACAACACAATAAATTATTAAATATTCTGTGAAATAGAAATTTTTCTTGAATTTTTTGGTGAACTGAGATTATAGGGAAAAGAACTGGCCTGAAATCTGAGGAAAGACATTCCTCCAAGGACAGAAACAGACAAACACATGGTCACTGGGAGCAAGTTCATGACACTCAACCTCACTGAAAGTTTTAAGATGCATTCTGCTGAGTTTTGTAAGCTTTTATTTGAAATAGTTATATACTTATAGAAAAGTTGTATAAAATCATATGACATCCTTTATCACTCTCTTTATCTACTTCTGAAGTTAACATCTTTTATGACCACCATAATATTAAGACCAAGAATGAGGAAATAATGGTAGTACTGTATTTTCACTGAGCTACAGATCTTATTTAAATTTCAATAATTTCCCCAGTATAATGATTTTCTGTTCCTAGATCCTGTCTAGCATGACATTTTGTAAATTTGCTTTTAATTTTTCCTTACTCTCCCATTTTTCCAGTTCCTTAGCCCTTTCCTAGTTTTGTCTGATTTTTAAAATTTTTATTTTAGTTATGATAGAGAGATGGGGTACACATGTTCATCATGGAGCACAGGTGATATTTAGAACTTTCAGAAGTCAGTTCTCTCCTTCTATCATATGGTTTTGGGAGCTCAAACTCAGGTCACCAAGTTTGCCAGCAGAAACATCACTAGGGTCTTATTTTAAGCTGTTTGAAGAATAATATTATTTATTTAAGTGTCTTTAAGAACAATTCAAAGGTTTTCTCTGCATCTATAATCTATTGAGATTATCATGTGATTTCTATCTTTAAGTCTATTACACATGTTGAGGATCCTTGTATATGTCTTCACCAAAAAGATTTGCCTCTTCTTTTCTCTTTTTTGTAAAGTCTTCATTTAATTTTGATTTTAGAATGATACTGACTTCTTTAAAAGAGTTTGGAAGTGTTTCTTTTTACTACATTTTCAACCTTATTGCTTGTCACAGATCTGTTTACATTGTTTATTTTATCCTCATTTAAGTTTAGTGAAGGTATTTGTTTAGGAATATATCTTTTGCTTTTTTAAAACAAATATGCATATTCATGGAATCTTTATCTTCAGTTCTCCTTTATTGTTACCAATTATAGGTAAAACATCAATCTAAGTTCTAGATTTCCTTCCCATATTTCTTCTGCATGAATATTTTTTTAATGAACAGATACATGTGTTTTATGCTTTCCTTCTTATAACAGTGAGGTCAGTTGCAAATTTTAACCTAAATAGATAGAATTCTTCCTTTTTACTTTAGTCATTAATACTCTACCTTGTGAGTATAAATAACTATCCAAAGCACTATCTTATATGTGGCAAGTGGATAACTTAGAATAATTTTTGAACAATTAAAATACATTTACATAGCTAACTCTGAATATGTGTTCACATATTTGGGATCTTATTACAGGCTTGGCTATCATATTACTGGGATAAAAGTTGATGAATGTATATTTTATTAATAAGTATCTTCAAGTTTTTATGCTGAGGGATTATACTAAATTTCTTCCTCATTAGCAACATATTAGTTTTAGAGTCCCACAGTCCAAACCTCAGAAGGAATTTTCAAAGTTTTAAAGGATGGGAGGAGCAACGATTTGCAAGATTCTCAACAATAGTTGGGGCCAAAGCAATCATAATGGGACTTTGCATGCCCTGCGAAATGTCCAATGCACTGTTGCCCTCATAAAGTCTAGCATCTGTTAAGGACACCGAGACCCCTGGAGGCAAGGGATTGACAGCCATGGTAGTGATCCTATGCTTAAGGGGAACAAGAGAAAGGGCTTATGGAAATGCCACTGGGTCCTTTTATGTCATCGGAGAGGAGGACCCAGTGGAGAGTTAGGCGTACACACAATAAAGGACTCTCTGGGAATTGGGGGGGAGGCACTGGGGGATGGGGAGGGAGAGGAGGGAGAGGAGGGGGTTCGGGGGGAGGAGGGGGTAGGGAGGGAACTGGTAAAAAAATTTTAAAATGTATAATTAAATTTTTAATAAAAAAAAGAAATCACAGAAAAAAAATTTCTGGGCTGATATATTAATAACATGTATTTTAAAAATTATATGAGTGTGATTATGTGCATTTGAATATTTTTGATATATTTGAGAGTCATTTTGTCCTTTTCAAAATTATTTGTTCATGTGTGTTTCAGTTACTTTTTTATTCTGACAAAATACTCTGACTTGTGCAAATTAATGGAGAAAGGGTTTATTATTTAAATTCTGGTTCTAGAAGGCATAAAGTCCATCATGACAGAGAACACATAGCAGAAGGCATGGTGGCAGAAGTAGAGACTGTCTGACTGCTGCTGTCATCACAAGACATAGGGAATGAGTAGGAAATAGGGTCAGTTCATCAATACTCATCCTCCGTGGTGTACTTCCTCTAGCAAGGCTTCTTCTCTTAGAGGTTCCATACCCCTCTCTTAGAAGTTCCATGCTGAAGCACATGAGCCTTCGGGATTTGATTCACATTCAAACCATGACAATGAGTTTCACTTCTTTTCCTATCAGGTATTTAGCTTCATATCCACTGATTTATATGAGCTCCTTATGTTATTTTTAAATTTTTGCATTTAGTGATTTGTGATGCCATTTTTACCATGTGTGAATTTAAATGTAATGTTTGGAATCTCTGGTTGATCCATTTGTCTGTTTGTATGTCAGTTCAGCTTTAGCTACAGGACTGATAAGTCTTCATAATTTTTCTCTTTTAGTTTTTCATAGCTTTCTCTTTGTGTTTATTTTCACTGTTAATCTTCCATGCTTATAATATTTGAATCTATTTGTATTGACATGATAATAAGATTATAAATTAATTTAGGCACTTCTAATATATAAAACACATTAAATTCTTCTATATATGAATGAAGAATATGTGTCACATACTGAGGTGCCACTGAAGATATCAGAAACTTAATGAAAATATAAATATAGGCTTATCGTTTCCACTAAGATAATATCATTTGCTAATAAAGTCTTTCTCTGTCTGCCTGCCTGCCTGCCTGCCTGTCTGTCTCTCTCTCTCTCTCTTCTCTCTCTCTTTCTCTCTCTCTCTCCTCACACTCTCTCCTTTCCTGGTGCTAGAAATTTAGTCCGGATTGTCATCCATAAGGAATATTCTCTACCATATACATTCTTCTAATAATCTTTACATGTCCAGCTATTTATGTTTTATTTTTGACCCAATTACATGTTTTATTTTCCTTTTTAAGATTTTATTTTGTATTTACCTTATATATCTTTGACAATTTCTTCTCAAATTTATGTATGGTGAGGTGCATTATCTTCCATGTTGTTATGAGGTTTACCATACTAATTGACCAGCTTGTTTATTGAGAGAAATTGATTTTAAATAGGGATTTGTGGAAAGGTTAACTTTTAAAAGTGTTTGCAGGAGGAGACATTCAAGAAGAAGAGCTCATAAAGAATGGAATGATATTGCTTGGATGGAACCGTGAAAATTAGAAAAAAATTGATTCATTTGGAAAGGTTTTGGTGCTGGCTTATGCAATATCATGGTCAAGGGATCAAGAGGATTTTTTTGGCACATAATTGATGTGAGTCCTAGGCACAAAGTAACATTTAGAAGATATCCTTGTATCTTCCACAACACAATCAATCATAAGGTGTCAGGAATATCTATTCCATTATCTTTCTTTTACCTTAAATGTGGAGTCCATGATCTCTATCTTGTCAAGACCATCCATTTTTAAATTCATGGATGCTTTCTCCCCGTTCTTTCTAGTCATTGTTTCTATTATGCTGTTACTTTTCTCAAATGGTTTTGTATTACTACCAAATAAAACTTTCTTCTTTCAGTTTGTATTATTTTGGATTCTTTAAATTCTTTAGCTTAAATAAAAAATATGAGTTTATTTGCAAATACAACTATCTGGTAAAAGTGAACGGATAAAAGAATCCATGGACTTTTAGGTATCATATTTCTATTTTCTTTGTTTTCTGTTTGTTTTATTTTCATGTTTTGTACAAAATATTTCATTGTATAGTAGTGATTATGGTGTCAGTTTCCTTAATAGTCACGTTTCCCTGATATTGTATCTAACAGGAAAGAAATGCTTTACTGAGAGTTCTAATCAAGCAATACTTAAGTAATTATTTTGTCACAAGATAGTCTGAAAAGAAATAGTCATAGTAAAAGAGATGGAATATTAGACTTGGTACTTAAATTATAACCACACAGTGGTTTAGAAATAGCAGAAATTCATGTAACACAAAGAAAAATTGTTCTGAGGCAACATGACAATAACATGAAAACATCAATATATGACTACTGTTTTCTCTGAGTAATAGCCTTTAAATGCATTTTCAACCTGACATTCTCCATACTTAAAGTGAACTGTTAGTTTTAGTATTCACATTTTTTTAAATCAATGATTCATCCACATTGTTTTCTTTCTTTATTGTGAATTGTTGTTATTATTTGAATGTGAGCTATTCCTCACAGGGTTATGTGTTTGAATTCTTAGCTTGTGTGAATATTCAGAAAGATTGTGGCTCCTCTAAGAGATGGAGCCTTGCTGAAGGAAGATATAATACAGGAGCTGACCTTGAGTTTTGTAGCTTGCCTCTGCTTCCTCTTGCTTGCTTTTTCTCTCTGCCTTTTGATACCCGTGGTAATCAGAACTGACTTAATTCTTTTTCTTATAACTTTGACTTCTGCTTGCAATTAGTGCCATAAATGAAGTATATTCTCTCTACAATTGTAAGCCAAATAAACTTTTCTCTCTAAAGCTGGATGAATTAAGAATTATCTCACAGCACAAGAATAAATGTGATAATTGTTTAGGCGAGGCTTCAGATCAGGATTTCTAGCTGATTATTTAGGTAATTTTTACTCTGTAACTTTCAATCCCCATGCATAAATTAGTGATGCTAGTTGTGATAATCTCAAGAATTCTGTGGAATAAAAAATTCAAAATACTAAAACATTCCTTAACATAGAACTTATAAGGCAGTGATATTCCACAACTTTAGAAAGTTAATGGGTAGATAAAGGTCACAGAATGTCTAAAACAGAATTTCCTACTCTTACTTGTATTTACCCATGTAAGTCTCTTTAGCTCAAAACCCCCATTCTCTTTATATTACATGTCAACCAGTTTTAAAACTTGACTAAGTTTCAATGATCTGACTTTGACTCTAACTTTTTTCTTTTAAGTTTTGTACTTGTTCTCCCATTGAAGTGCTAAGATTGGGCATATACAGAGTGGTAAGTCCACGGAGTACCTATTCGTGGAACATGTTAATGGAAGACTTTACATTCATATAAATCAATGCTGTAACAACATTGGCTGAATTTTATAAGTTTATCAAACTATGCTTTTCTCAACATCTATGTTAAGATTCAGCACTTATATGTATCACCATATCAGAGTTCTCATTTTATCTTTCATTGTTATGATTATTTATAGCCTGAAAATTGCATATTGTGTCCAAAAACACATTAGATAGCATAACCTGTGTGTGTATAAGTTAAAGCCAACAAAAAAGAAGTAAAATAACATTCTTTAACATTTTTGTAAAATATTTATTTCTCTATTACTATAATTGTGGGGATAAGACTGATGCTCATAAAACTCTCATAAAACTACAAGATCCTAAGAATACAAAACCAAAAATCCCTACTATTTTTATGAAGATTTTTTTAAATACCTTGGTTTGTTATTGATAAGTTTTTTAAAATTTCATGACAATCACATGTTCTAAAGGTCTGCTCTCTTGAAGTGAAATCAAGAGCCATTAAATAAATCCAAGTAGGTTGATTATGTGTGGTCAGTTACAATCTTAAGGTCTTATTATTCATGATTTCCAATTAAAGACCAGTTGGGCACAATGGGCTCAGTATCTTAAAACTAGACCAGAAGTCAGGAATGGTAGCAGTCAGAAAAGCAGAGAATGGGAATGCAGAGTAGACAGTTCTCAATTCCTGAAGTAAAATGTCAAAATGTTAGATTACTTGTTTCATGAGAATGTTCTCCATATATCTCAGAATTCATGTAAATTCCTTTCTCTTTTTTTGAGGATTACAGAAAATATAGACTTGAGAAGGCAGCAAGTCTTAAAATAGCTAGGAAAGAAGGAACATTGAAAGAGGGAAAGAGCTTTGGTGAAACTATAAGAACATTAATTTGACTTGATTATCTGGTCTCTTCTGCTTTCCTTATTGAATTCACTACAAGCATCTCTTTCTGTCTTTCCCCCAATAACGTTGGCATCCAGTGTTTTTAGCTTAATGTTTTACTTTCATGTATTCCAAATTTATTTCATTACCATATTTTATACAGACATGACAATAATATGACCTCCAACATTCTTATCACCTGGCATGCCTTTGCTGTGTAATATTGTACACTTGAATATGAACTAAGAGATACCATAGGACAAGGGTGAGAGTATATTTACTACCATTAACATGACTAAGAGATACCATAGGACAAAGGTGAGAATATATTTCCTACCACTAATTACTAACACTGGACCTCTTAGCTGGCTTGAGAACATTCTATTTTTACTTAGAAGAATAAGCTTTCATGTGAAAGGACCAATCAGGTCAACCTCTAGCTACTAACAGATGCCTCTCTTCCCCTTATCCAGCAAGAATCAGAGACCATAACCTCTTATTCTAAAGGAATTAAATCATGCCAGCAATCCAAATGACCTGAAAATATAATCCTTGAAAACCCTTTATTTCATCTTCATGGCTCCCTAAGCAGAGAACTGACTTTACTAGATCCATGCCTCCTATTCATAAAAATTATGGCATATTACATCTCCATTGTCTTAAGCTAAGATTAGGTACTTTCTTATACAGTACTGGAAAGCTATTTGTTCTAGATTTTAGTTTAGAATTAGGACGTTTGCTGCATTTCTTTATGCTTTCCATGACATATAATTTAGATCCTTGAAAAAGGCAAGCATACAATTAAGATTTGCTCTTAGGTCAATTTGCTGATTAATGTAATCATTTTGAAAATTTCCTTCCAATGTTTTTTTCACCAACTCTTTAAAATTTTTTCCTAAGTATTTAGGAAATGTCCTTCTTGTATATTTTTATGGAAATTTCCTCTACTTAAGCAAAAGTAATGGCATAAACAAAAATAATCATTGAATCTAGATTACTATATTTGAGAACAATTAAATTGTCTAAGTACCAAATTATGTCATTTGGAGTTTGTTGTGAACAGACTAAAAGTATAACTGGTTTTTTTCCCTATGCTTACCAAGTATACTAATGCACGAATCTGTAATAATAATAGTTAAAACTTATTAGTCATCTGGCAATTTTCAGGAGTTTAATAACTTGTTTAGGATTAAATAGATAATGACATCAATAATAACAATAAACTATCAAATTTGTGAGTTAAATACTGCTATTATTTTTACCTTTAATATAAAGGAAGAGAGGCATACATTTTTACATTTTATAGTACTTTCCCCCAAATACTTTCTTTTGATGCCTATTTTATATGACATTGTGACTGCATCATGGAGTTTATTGCATTGCTTCTGTATATGCATGCAATATTTACTGACCATTTCTATTTACTCTTTTAAGATAATTAATCAAATTTAAGAGTTTTAACTTGCATAATGAGCAATTGTTTTTCTGAAAAATTGTTGAAATTATCAATGACTTATATAGCTAATTGGACAAATTCCAACATGTGATGATCATTGAGTCTACCATAACTCAACTCCAATGTGTATTTCTAGTTATGTTTTCAATGTCTCATAGGGGATATAGGTTCAGTGAAATTAACAGTTAGAGTTCACTGTATGAAGCTTTCATAGTTCTGTGGTTTCTGATTTAATTCTAGCCACTTAAAGCCCTTCTCTGCCTTTACTTGTCAATATATTTCCCCCTCATATTCAAGCCTTAAATCTCTAGAAAGACATCCTTTAATTGTAAAATTTAAGGAAGAGTGTTGCTTCTATTAACTTTAAAATAACTTATGAATCATAGCACATTTACATATTATAGTCTTCATTACATGTCTTCTCTACAGATAATCTTACATCAAAGAAGAGACATCAGTCACACAGAAAGAAAGGATCTGTTAATGTTTTTCTATGACAAGGAAACATAAATATTCTCTTTTTTAGGATTTCTTTTTGAAATTTTCAGGTTTCACTTTCCTCAGTTTCACTAAGTTAGCCATGAACAAGAGTGAGGTAGACTGTGATTCTTTATAAATGATTGACTAAAAGATTGCAAGTAAGTGTGAGACCTGTTTTTATTGGAATAGGAAATTACTGTTATTTAGTCTAATTGATAAATAAAATCTTTGTCCTCACATGGCTTAGATTTCCATTGGATGGAATAAACAAACAAACAAAATCAATTATATCACATACAGAGCATTGGAAAAGGAGATGTGGTAAGGCCAGGAATCACTGAAAATACAATAGTTGAGAAAGGATAGCTGTGCAAAGGATTTCTTCTTTCCTTCAGTGTGAATTGTAAGTTTTGAAGGAAAGAAGATATAACTTCTTTACAGGCAAATGAAACAAGCTTTTTTTTTTTTGCTTTGATCAATTGGGTATAATAACAATTGCCTAACATTTTTTGCATTTCTCTTCACTCAAATATATATAGAGAGAATTAAATTATGGTGATATATCTTTTGAAATGTTAGAACAGATGGAGGACATCATAAGCTAAATTGCGCCTCTTCAAAACTCATAGTGAAATCTTAAACTGTAGTATCTTAGAATGTATCTGTACTTTGAGACAGGACCTATAAAAGGTAAATAAGGTAAAATGATTACATGGATAAGCACCATTCCAATGTGAATGTTGACTTAATAAGAATTGATAAGAACACTGACAGTATATAGAGCAAGAGAACAACCTTGTACAAGACAAATGGCAAAAAGAGTGTCTTATATAGGCTAAACTTGTCAATATTTTGGTCTTGTATGTCTGGTCTTAAAAACTATAAGAAAATACATTTTTCTTCAAATTACCTATTTTATGGTATTCTAAAACATTTTACAGCTATACATTGGCTGTGAAAATATCATAACATATTTAAAGGTTTTAAGTAGCTAATCCAGACCAATAATGAAAATTAGTCTGTGCTTTGATATGAACCTGGAAATTAAATTGGGTTTGGTGTGGTAGCTGCCCTTTAAGCTGATCCTATCCCCATGAAACTTGCTTTTTTGCTTAGTGCTTTCCAGTTATGTGATTTTTCTAAGGAAATGATCAATTTGTAAAGTTAATAACTTAGTCTCTCATAAGCAAACATATATTCCTCCAAACAATAAAAATTTTAATCGAACTTACTTTTATCTACCTTCCCTCCTTTATCCTGTTTGCCACAATCTTTTAGAAGAATAGTCTGCAGTCAAAATTGCTTTTGTTCCACATTTCATTCACCTCTTAGCCATTGATACTAACATTACATTCTTACAACTCTACCAAAATGATTCCTGATTATCTGCCATTGAATTCAAGGTTGTGTTTGGTGACTACTTCTTTCTCTGATGTTTTTGCTGGCTTGTCATCCTATGATGATATATTAACCTCACAAGTTCAGTCCTACTTTTTCTATATTCTCCCAAATGTATATCCTTAGTATTCAACCAGATGCCGGTAGGCATTTATGCCCTAAGGAATCTCCTTGCAACCATCTTTATTCAATGTTATCTAATTTACTTTTTATAGTCTATTTAAAATATTTTTAAATTACTAACTTCCACCTTATTTCATGCTTAAAAACCTTCAGTGGGCTATTTGTTATGTATATATTCATTTTACTACAGTATTACTCTTTCATATAACCTGTAAGGATACTTATGGTAGAAGTTGAGATTCACTAATAATTACTTTCATAAATCTTCCTTGGTCCACTCTTTCTCCATTTAGTAAATAATGTAATTATTCATTTGCACATATAAAATCTCTAAGAATGTTCCTACCATGTCATTATCCTTCACTCTCACTTATCCAGTCCCTCTGTCATATTTATTACTATGTCCTATTAATTTTTGCTATTTATACTCTGACTTTTCCTTTCTACATAGTTTACTCCAATATAATTTTGAACCACTTTCATCTCAAGAGTAGGCTATTACAGCCCTCATGACTCTCTATGAGATCATCTTTGTTCAGCATTATCTGATTTACTGTTTAATCCATAAACTTTCACCTTGTTATATTCATTTTAAAAACTTTCAGTAGGTTATATGTTATCTATATATCCATTGCTGCATTTTGATATTCATTCTTTCTAAACTTAATTGCCTGGCAGATTTCACTTTTTTTCCCTAGTTATACAATCTCACTGGGAGGCATCCTTGCCACCCTCATTCCCCTATCCCTTCTTCTCTCCCTTCCTCACTTCCCTTGGTGTATCCACCCTGCTCTCTCCTACCCTCCTGTCTATTGAGTCCTGGGGTTCTCTCTGAATCATGCTCTAGTGGGGTTCAGGCCTCTGTAGCCTTGAGGACCACTGATTTGGGTACTCCCCTACACATGTCTGATCCCTTTCCCCTAAGGATCCTATTGTTTGAAATGATTTCTCCTGAGATCCACTTCGGTCAATGAGGGCATGTTGATATATCAGCCATTGTACAGGTCTGATAAGGTCAAGTCTTAATGCGGTGAGATGCTGGCTGCAGTAGCCCTATATTGAATGGAACGTCTTGTCAAGCAGTGGACTTCCCCATCTTTAGGTTCTTACAGTGTTATGCCCTCCTTTTCCACAAGGCTTCATGAGCCTTAGGATGGGAGAGATTTGGCTAGCCTAGTTTGAGGTGAATATTGTACGGTTGCTGGTATTGTGCATTCTGGTGGGTTGTTGTTTATCTTGCTGTTCTTGCACTTAACAAGACTGCATCTGGTCTGGGTGTTGTTATTCTCTCCTATCTAGTTGTAATCCTTTGCAGTTATAATGGGTATTTATAGATATTTTCCCTTGGGTATGTCATTATGAAGGCTTGGAACTAGATTCCAATTTATAATAGAGAACATGTGATGTCTGAGTTTCTGTGCTTGGGATACTTCACTCAGTATGACTTCTTCCAACTCCATCCATTTGCCAGAAATTTTCATTAATTCAAGTTTTTTGATGGATGAATAGCATTCCATCATGCATATATATCACATTTTCATTATCTATTCATCAACTGTTGGGCATCTAGGTTGATTTGATGATTATACTATTGTGAATAGCCCTAAAATGAACATATTTGTACGTGTGTCATTACAGTAAGAGGAAAAATTTGGGGGGAATATTCCCAGCAGTGGTATAGCAGGGTCATATGGCATTCCAATTTTTAACCTTTTTAGAAACTGCCATACTGATCTCTAGAGCAGTTGTTCAAGTCTTTATTCCCTTCTGCTATGCATGAAGGTTCCCTTTTTTCCTCATCCATTCCAGTATTTGTTGCATGTCTTGGATTTTCACCATTCTGACTGGTGTGAGATGACATCTCAGGGTAGTTTTGATGTGCATTTCCCTGATGGCTAGGGAGGTGAAGCAATTTTAAAGTATTTGTTTAACATTTCAATTTCATCTGGGGAAAAATTTCTTTTAAGTTCCATGGCCTTATTTCTCATTGAGCTGTTTATTTTGTTGGTGTTTAATTTTTTGAGTTCTTTGTGCACTCTGGATATTAGTCTTTGTCAGTTGTGTGGTTAGTGTAGATTTTCTCCCATTCTGTGGGTTGTATTTTTGCGCCATTGACAATATCATTAGCTGAACAAAAACTATTTAATTTAATGAGATTCCATTTGGTGAGTGTTGGCACTAGTGCCTGTGTCATTGGGGTCTTGTTTAGAAAGTGTTACCCAATCGGTTCGCGGGAATTTCCTATTCTTCTTCCAAGGGTTTTATGGTCTCTGGTCTAATATTAAGGTCTTTGAACCATTTAGAGTTGATTTTCATACATGGTGAAGATGCAATAGGATCTTTAGAGGCAAGGAGTTAAACAATCATAGTATTGTTCCCATACTAGCAGGCAGTCCAAGAAGGGGATCTAAGCTATGCCATGGAGTCCTGAATCTTCCTAGTGTAGACAACTCAGAAGGAAATTCAGTGCCCACATAAACAGATGCTCTGGATGATGGGAAGGAGAAAGCAGGAAGCACCAAGAGAGAAGTAGGGAAAGAAAATAAGTGAGAAGGGGGCGGGAGAGAGGGAAGGGGAAAGTGTGAAATGGGGAACAATAGGGGAGACGGGGAGGGGGGAAAATTGATAAATAGGCAAAAAATGTAATTTAAAAAATGTTCTTAAAAAAACTCAGATGACAGTAAGTGTATGGCTTATTTTGGGGTCTTCAACCCTTATCTATTGTTCTATGTGTCTCTTTTGGAGTCAGTACCATGCTGCCTTTATTACTATGGATTCGTAATATAGAGTAAAGTCAGGTAAAGTGATACCTCCAGCAGAGTTTATTGTTCAGGATTATTTTTGCTATCCTGTATCTTTTGTGCTTCTATGTGAATTTTGAGATTGCTTTATCAATTTTGTAAAGAATTTTTTTTGCCTTAGAATTTTGTTTGATACAGTGTTGAATCTGTATATTTCTTTAGGTAGGATGGTCATTTTTATGATACTGATTCTACCAATGCAGTATCATGGGAGATATTTCCACCATCTGGTGTCTTTTGAAATTTCTTTCTTTAGGATTTTAAATTTTTTGTTGTACAGGTCTCTTACGTCCATGGTTAGATTTATACAAATGTATTTCTTTTTTGTTTTTAGGGTCTATGGTACATGGAATTGTTTCTATTAGGATTGTCTCACTTTTTTCATCCTCGGTGTATAAGAAAACCACTGATTTTTGAATATTAATTTTATAACCTGCCACTCTGATGAACTTACGTAGTTCTTCCAGGAGTTTCCTGACAGAGTTTTCAGGGTTCTCTCAGATATAGAATCATGTCATCTGCAAATAGGTATGAGTTTATTTCTTTTTTCCTATTTATATCCCTGTTATCTCCCTCTCTTGTCTTATGGCTCTTGCTAAGACTTCCAGTACACTATTAATAGAAATGGTGAGAGTGGACATCTTTGCCTAGCTCCTTATCAAAGTGGCAATGCTTCAAGGTTTTCACCATTTAGAATGATCCTTGCTATAGGTTTGTTGTATATAGTCTTTATTATGTTGGTATGAGTTTTTTTCATTCAAATTGTCTCCAGACCTTTGATCATGAAAGGATGTTGGATCTTGTCAAAAGTTTTTCTGCATCTGTCAAGAGAATGATGTGGGTTTGATTTTTGGATTTGTGTATATGATGGATTACATTTATTGGCTTCTATATGTTGAACCAACCTTGTGTGCCTGAAATAAATCCTGTTTGATCATAGTTAATGATCTTTTTGATATGTTTAGGAATCCTGTCTGGTAAAATTTTGTTGAGAATCTTTACATATCTGTTATGTATGAGATTGGTTTATAGTTTTTTTTTGGAATCAGTCTGTGCCTAAGGGGGAGCATATTTCACATTTTGAAACCATTTTCAACTATTGATCCTTGTCTCCTCTCACTTGAAGGAATGAAAATACTTTTCTTATGGTTGACACTCCACCTCCTGCTATTATCTTCATCGGCTTAAATTTTCTTAACTTTTAACCATTATTTATATTTTAGCTCAAATGATTTTTCTTAGAAAATTACATTATGTCAAAAATCATATTGTCCTTACATTTTTAAAAACAATATTTGTGTGTCTCACCAGAAACTGATATGTGGTTACTATTTTACTGGGATCTTATATTTTTCATATCCCAGAATTAGCTGACTATTTAGGAGACAAAAATATTTGAAGAGCTAAATAGATGACAGATAAAGTTCATTCGTAGAAACAAGGAAAAAAATTTTAGGAAGTTTCCACTGAAGTGTTCGTTTTTAAACGTGATAGGACTCTGAGTACCATGGCATTTTGGCTTATCATGCTTATTCATTTACAATTACATGTAATGTATATTTTCATGGTTTCTAAATCATAGGCTGTGTTTTTTTGAAGCTAGCAGACTTGAGAATTTAGCCTATGATGCAAAAATCAAGCTGTTCCCTCTCTACTTAGCTTCATCAATAAAACACGATTCTGCATATGAAAGCATAGCTTTGTAGGTGATGCATGAGAGTATCTGCTCTATCCTTTGAGAATAAAAACAATCTTTTCACCAGAAATAACATAGAAATGCAAAGCCAGGAAAAAGGGAAAAGTTCCATTTCTGTGTGATTCACAGTGACAGCTATGGTTTGCATAATTTTCAGACAGTTTTGTAAATGATATAATTATATATTTATTTTTCTCTTGAATATATGGTATTAATAAGCATATATACATATATATATATATATATATATATATATATATATATCCACTCTTTGTTGTGGAGGAGTTTTAGGATGGTTGTACAAATAAGCAAAAGATGGGGACTAGAAGTAATTTGCTTATGTATAAGAGAACTTTTTTCAAACCAGTAATATTCAAAGTGCAAGGAAAAATATTCTGATCCTATATTTTGTTTTAAGGTTCTTAAAATTTGAGTCTCTAACTGGTTATATCAAAAGCTATACATATTTTTATGAGTAAATTCAATTGATTTATATAAAAATTGGATGCATCTTCAGAAATTCTAGAAGTCATTGCAACTGTATTTGTATTGCTGCATAGTTCAATAATAGAAATATAACATATGAAATATTCTAGCACTGACTTTGGGCTATCTTAATATTGTCTTCACTTTATCTTTTTATCCTTCATTTTTCTTTCTCTCTCTATTCTGTCCTTGAAAAGACATAGAAGATTGCAAAAAATAGGTCATAGGTACTCTGATGACATTTTTACTTATCTCACATGCAAATATGACTTCTCAAACTCTGAGGAGGTACTGTTTCAGATGTTTCCTTACAGTAGAATTCTTACAGAAGTTTTGGTTCTATTGTAGGATTGGGTCATACATGCTCTGGTGAAATTTGAACTATCTCTGCAGTGTATATGTGTTTGGTTTGTGTATATGTGTGAGAGAAAGAGAGAGAGAGAAAGAGAGAGAACATGAGGGCATGCATGAGGGCACAAGGACATGAGAGATTAGCTACAGGCCTGAGTTTTCAGTCTGTATATGTAAAAAAACTGACTACAGGCTGTACTTGAAAGAGAATTGTAGGCCAGCAGAGATTATAAGACTCTAGAGAAATTGTAAATCCTGGAATATAAAGTTAAGAATCATCTTTTTTTAGCTAAGGATTGATTTTCAATTCTGCCAATCTATAAACAAGAAGATATGCATCTCTCCAGGACATTGGACTTTTATATCTAGGAAGTTCATAGCATTGCAGGTGTTCTGATAAAGTGTAGCCTTTACCTTAGGAATGCAAGTGCACTCAGAAAATGAGCAAATTCCTTTCTGGGTTGAGGTTGGAGAAGGAAGATTAAAAAAGTATATATTAAAATCAACAGGCAACTCATAGACATTAACATAAAATGAAAAACAAATCATAAATTATGAACATTTATCCTAAAAGAATGACATCAGAATTGTTTTCAGCGGAAAATGCACTTGTGAGAGGGGACATCACCAGCTCACAAGTTAAATGTGTAGCAACTAGAGGATATTCTCTCAGGAATGACCATAGTTTTTGTAAGTTTTCTTTTTGTAATGAAAAGTATTTCAAAGATAATCTAGGGCTTTATGCAGGTGACCTTACATATTGATATTTGCCTACAATCATGATCAAATGTCGGGTTTTCATTTTTTTCTTAGTTAAATAATAATATTCCATGTAATAAATACTGTGAATATTCTCTCCCAAAGCCTAGAAAATTATCTTGTTTCCTTACCCTGGAAAATGATATTTAAAGAAAATAGATACTGCTGTATGTTTTCTGGAGAGAAAAATTGTAAGTTACTAGCATTAAAGGTATTTCTTCTTCAAAAAGTTCTGTTGAGTTATTCTCACTCATACATTAAAGGAATTTAACCCATAAGTAAAAAATGAAATATGTATATACAGTCAAATAATTGCTTATAATGACTGTGGTTCTAAACAATAGTTTGGTTTATTTGATTAATCAGTTTGTTTATCATTAGCTATACCAGTGTTGTGCTGAAATAGTTCACAATAGCTGAAATTCAAATTCTGACACTGATTGTTGTTTCAATCAGAATCTGAGTGCATTCCAATCAAGAATGGCAGGTTAGAGCTGGCCTTAGTGTCATTGATTACAGTTTAAAGGCTTTTCTTCTTTACATTATACCTCATTCAGAACATTATGCCGTTTGTATTTGTTTTATGCCATATTCTGCCTTTGCAAAATAGTTTCTTTTCAGAAGCCTTAGGAGAAACCACTAAATTCAGACAAAGGTTGAGAATGTGGAAACCCTACTAGCAATAGAAAAATCATATGGGATAAAATAACAGGATGGTTTTCATCATGAAACTCTGTCTTTCTGAGGCTCTCAGTGCTGATGGGTGGATTTATTTTCTTTTTCTTTCTTTTGTTGAGTGGTCCTTTTGGTGATATCTAACTGAGCCATGCAATAGGCTGTACATGTAACAAGACTATGAGTGTCAAATATGTATCTATAGGTGGAAACATTTCGTTAGGAAATTGTCGATGAAATAAACTCCTGTGAGCTCATTTGTGATGAATAATAGGCCAGTATCTGCTCAAATATTCCAAAGAGAAGCCCTAGTACCATTGATTTCATTCACACTATTTTCAATGCCTCACTTTGCATTTTACAAACTAGCTTGAGTACTTTTAGAGAGTAATCACATTTATGCAAGATTGGATTGCTGATGTTAAGTCTAAAATTTAAAGTCTTGACCAGAGACAACAATAAAACAATTCAAAGCACATTAAATATTGGAAGAAAAGTAAAATAAAGTGTCAAATTGTTCTCAGTGAGGTTTTTTTAAAGTATGAATTGATACTTTCATAAATCCAAGTGTCCAATTGATCTTATACATCCATGATTGATGGCTTTTAAAGCTACTTTGCCAGAACTTGTTATTGTAAGAAGTTTATAGATATGTATTAATGGTATTTTGAAATAAAAAATATTTAAAGATGCATAAGGAGATCACTTGTCTCAGACTTGAGCTTTTAAAAGACAAGCTACACAGAAGGATGGTTAAATACCTCTCTTTCTTTGCACGCTCCCTCTGTTTGCATTTTTTTGTGAGTTTGGTATTCATTGAATAAAGTTATCAGATGACCAGCTCCTTATTGTAGAAACAAAACAAAATTGATGATTCAGGCGTTTGTGTATACGTGTGTGTATGCACACAGAACTCAATTTCCAAGTTTTCTATATGCCTTTGATTCTAGTGTAATGCTGTGAATTACTGTTCAGCCCATTGATTCCCGTTCTTTTGGCTAAGATCAAATATACTTGTGAATCCACTAATAAACTGGTACTTCAGGGCTAGAGAGATGGCTCAGGGGTTAAGCCTGTGCCTCACAAGCAGAAGGTTCTGAGTTTGGATCCTGGATCCCATGCAAAAGCAGAATTGGAGCTATTCTGTAATTCATGCCCTGGAAGGAGGAGTCTGGAACACTCCAGAACAAAGCACAAAGGAGGTAGAGCAATCCAGAATGATTCTCAAAGTCATTGTTGGGCCTCCATGGGAACACATAGCACCAACACACACACACACACACACACACACACACACACACACACACACACGCAGAAACACATGCAAAAAATAAATAAAAATTTAAAGTTAAAAATAAACATACTTCAGGTTTTTTTAAATTTTTCTTTTTTTAATTTATTTAATTGTGTGTGTGTGTGCTTGTGTGTGTGTGTGTGTGTGATTAGAACCCCTGGCAAATTTGGGAACCACCATGGACGGCCTTCACCTCCTCTTCGTTTACTCTGCCCGGGGATTCACAGGCTCCGCCCTACGAGGACCAGAAGCGCAGGCCGCCCCCGCTTCCGCCCGGCATCCGCTTCCGCCCGGCGTCTATTCGTGGGATCTAGGATCCGAACTCGGGACCTTCCGCCTGCAAGGCAGAGGCTTAACCCGTGAGCCACCTCTCCAGCCCCATACTTCAGTTTTTATCTGACTCCTTATGACTCTGTTCATTAGACTATTAAGTTATTGTGGGAGAAGAGAAGTAATTAATTAAAAATTGATATTTTAAAATCTCAAAATCAGTTAAATTATTTTCCTTAATTTGAAGCTCTTTAGGTTTAAGGTTATGATCATGTGGGATAGGGGAAGTAAGATAAAGACACAGTGTGAAATGTTTTCCAGGACATGTAAATGCTCAGGGTTGTACTGATAACTTCCATTTACTGGACACAAATTTGGTACTAGGGAACTATTCTAAAGTATTGCTAATATAGTCTTTTCATACTCAGAATAACTTTGCAAGACAGGCCTGTTACAGACTCATTTTGCAGAAGCTAAATAACTTGCCTAAAGTCACAAAGCAAATAAATATCAGAGTAGTAACTCAAACACGTCTTTAATTTATGTTCTGAAGCACTTCATTGCCATCAGGGATATATTTGGAAACCTTTTGTATGCATTGATATGCATCTTTTCTGGGCCAACATTGAATTACATGATATTTTATGACACTATTGAAGCTATAAAAATGAAGAAATTTGGTATGAATTCTTACTTTATATTTTATAACAAAATTAAACTTTTCCAAATAATATAAGACTTTGGCTGAAAAAGTCTATCCTTTCCTCTTGGAATTATTAGAGTGATGGTTACTGCCAATTTGTTCCCACAAGCATAAACCTAAAGAGAGAGGAGGACATTTTCACAGGTATTTCTATGCTCCAGTCAATAGAACCAAATTGTTCTTTAAAAGAGTATTTCAGAAAATGATGCTAATTTATAAATGAGTAACATATCCAAAGAAACAACACACTATCCACAGAAAGAACATAAAACACACAATTGTAATTCACATTTGCTTCTGTGTTTGTTTTCACAATTGACTTGTATTTTGGAAACCACTTAATTTTTTTTTTTGTTTCAGTACCAATATTTATGAAAGGAGGAATTATTCTCCTCCTCTCAAATTGCATTGTTGCGGCATCACACTAACCCTTGCTGTGCAGATGAATACAGTAGGTTTTGTTCTAAATCATTAAACACCTGGAGCAACAGACATTGCACCTGTAGTGTAGCAGCAGCATGACCACCGCTCTCACATGATCTCAGATTCTCAGTCCCCCCAGAACTTGAAGAGCACGAAAGCCCATTAGAGAGGAAGCCTTATCATACGAAAGCTAAGGAGCAAAGGTCTGAATGAAAAATACAGGCTTCTTCAAGCTGCTCTGCAGTTATGGCAACTACATAGCATAATTTTGGTGACTAGAAATGAGTGGAGGGATTTCAAAAGCATTGGGCTTACTTGATTTAGGTACTCCCCTTTCCATTTTGTTATTATCCTGAATATACTCATGATTTATAAATTTTAACATACACACAACATCATGATCATCAGAAATAGAGACTTTCTTGGTTTTCAATGATGGCAATGAACTATTCCACCAGTCTTGAGTCACATGTCAGTAGACCATGTATAACTGGGAAATGAACACATTACCATCTAGTTTAAGTTACTGTTAGGTTTTCTGCTATGTGCAAAATTTCTCTTGAACATGCTGGGAGACAATGCCCTCATTTCTGCACATACTGTAAATAGATGTTGAAAATAGTATTTCAGAATATTTTCTGCAAATGCTTGCATAGAAAATATCTTGAAATGATCATATACATTTTAGATTAACCATGTATCTTTTTTTTCTTTTACTCTTCTTTTTTTCTCTTTTTTCTCTTTTCAGCCATTCAGTTTAGTAAGCTTAATGCTTCTTTCTGAAAAACAGTTTAGATATATTTATTGCTTGCTATAAAAGGTTCAGTTTTTTAAGTGTGGGGGGAGAGTGCAAAGGGGGGACAACTGGGAAGGGGAGGAGGGAGGAAGAGGATAGGAGTACCTATTGAGCTTATATGATTAGGAAAAAAAAGTGGGAGGAAAAAATGCCATCTATTTTATTTACAAGGATTACCTGGCTCTATTCATGTCTCTCTATACAGGTTGGGAGTAATGTAAATGCTAATTCCATGGAAACTGCTATTAGCGTGACTGAAAAGCATTTGGTTAACCAAACCTTTCTACATCCTAAGGTTTAGGGAACCTTGTGGAAGAGGGGCAGTAAGATTTTAAGAGGCTAAAGGTAGAGAGGTCCAAGGATGGCCAAGTCATTTCAGTAAAGATAGGGTTGCTGCATGCAAAAAGTTACCACAATGACACTTATCCTCACCAGATCTGCACTGTAAATGATGTATCAACATTCCCTCATAGACTAGTGATGAAATCAGGAGACAATATTACATGTAGGTGGAACTTTAGAGGCTAGGGCTAGACAGGTGAAGGGAGAGTATCCCAAGACAGGTGAAGGAGAGTACCCCTACCAGTGGGTCTACAAAAGGAAAGCCCACTTAATATGCCACAGAGACCAATACAGACAACTCAAAGGGAATCTTATGGTCTACACAAGCAGACAGACAGGAGGAAGGTAGGTGGGAGAGGGATGGATTAGTGAAGAGAGGGGAAGGTGGAAAAGAGAGGGGGAGTTACGGAGAGATCAGGGACAATCGCCTATTATGTTTAGAAGACTAAATGTTAATAAAATATTAAATATTAATTTAAAAATCAGTGAAAAGAAAACTTGCACTCACTCATGGTCATTCATGAACTGATTGCAGATGTGGTTGATATGGTTACTTTCACAAGATCTATATAAGATAGGGCCTGTTAGTGTTCAATAGCAGATAGGGTAAGGTCTTACAAGGCCCTATTCCTTCCTGGGGGGCTGTTGACAGTTAATGGTTACTGAGAATGGAGAACCATTTTCTTCAGTTCTATAGCTACCAATGGTAACTTGCTTAACTGCCAGTAATTCCCTCACCCATGTTCATGAAAAATCTCTAATGAAACTTAATAGGTCACCAAAAATATAGATGACAGTAGGAAGCGAGATTGTTCAGAAGATGAGTTTAGCAGGAGCAGAGGGGGATAAGACATGGTAATGATAATAGAGGTGAATTAGGTCAAAATGTATTATTTATAGATATGCAGTTATTAAAGAATAAATTGAAAATGTTTTCAAAAATATATATATAGATTATAGCAGATGAGCTTGGCAAGCATCCAGAATGCAAGGAGAACGAACAGAGAAAGGAATATAAATAAAAGACTGAATAGTGCTGTAAAAATGTCTGTAAATAGTGCTGCAAAAAATGGCCAAGAAATTTACCCCAGACTGAACAGAAAGATCATTCAAATGTAGTACTGATGAAAGAACACTGAATTTTAGTGACAGTGTGACCAACGAATTGTAAGAAAAAAAAAAAGAAAGAAAGAATAATGAGCAATTGGGTATTATCTGAGGAATGTCCAGAGACTGAAACACAGAAACCACTAAAATGTAGGGGAAAGGTTTTTTAACTAGAAAAGAATCAGATAGTCTTCTTTATGATCTCATATTTGTGACACCCTGGACCCAACCAAACTGTGGATATGGAAGAGGTCAGTGGCTGTTGTGGGACAAGACACAGGGAGGGAGAGTAGAGGAGAACTGGAGCAGTGTACATGGCACCGTAAGGGGAGGTACATATCATCACGCGTTTATCTAACCCACAGAAGGTGCAACGTAAACGGCAAATCTTAACGCACAGAGCAACCTTGGTTTGTTATGATACCTCACTGAAGGACCCTCCTTGTAATAAATGTACTGCTCTGGGATGGGGTGTTGATGGTAGGGAGGCTCTGCATATGTTGGTGTAGACTGTAAAGGAAAAATGTCTCTACCTTCCTCTTAATTTTTCTGTGAACTTGAAAGTATTCTAAAAATAAAGTCTTTAAAAATCAAACTGTGCTTAAATACTTTTCCCCACCCTATGGAATTCCAGAATATCATGGAGGAAAAGTTTTTTAATAATTCTTAGGTAATCAGTCAGCTAAACAATTTTATATCAGATTGATTAAATACCTCATCTTTTTTACAGTAATAATCTAACACTACTGGTAGTAGTAAGGACACCTGTTAAAATGCTAATAAATAAATTTAAAATAGGAAGTTGCAAGCTATTTTATTTCATGTTTAATTTTGTTCATTTTAAGGCCTTACTTCTTTTGTTAAACTTCTTTGTACTTTCATTTCAATGACACCTAATCCAGTACTTGATTTATCTATTATTGTTATATCATATTATTAGTATATTCATCTAATTTTAAGGAGAATATTTTTCATTTTCATTTGAATTATTCAAATACTATCTTTCTGACTTCTTTGTTGGTTTTGTGTCAAAAGAGATTGGTTCAGACATAAAATAGTAGCTAGCAACCAACAAGAGCTATGAAATGAAAACATAGTAGAAACTATGACACTTAAAATTATTTAAAACTGTTTAATCATAAAATGTGCATACTATTCTTATAGTAACTTTTAAGGCCAAAATAATTTTTAGCATAACTTTTCCAAGTTTTATTTTACTAAGACGTTTGTAGATTTAGAAAGACCAATTCTTTTAGCAATGTCATATAAATAATTAGTAGCAGAAAATAAATTAGAAACATGAGTCCCAGATTAGTTTAATGTCTTCCATAGCAAGTTCCAAACTGATAAGTTCAGTAGAATAATGTAGTCCACAGTAATTATCTTAGAGTAATTATCTCTGTGTTTCAGTGTTATAAAGTTTGATCTATTTAAATCAAGTAGTCCCTCAAATCAATAAACTGATGCTAATTAAGCATACTTCTTTCACTGTATATTGCTTATTTCATTTATAGTACTTAGGAAAAAGGTATGCTATATGTGTTCAATGATGACTACATATTCCCAAATTCATACATTTATTTAATGTCTAAAATCTCTACTGCTCTATTAGTTCTTTCAATATAGAAAACAAATTTTAACTCTGATCACTGTGTTTATACTGTTGCTCCTTTTTATTTGAGATCCATGATGTCATATATTTATTTTTTTAAACACCAGGATTGTTGAACCCCTTTTCAGCTTGCTAAGATGATGATACCAGCAAATTGTTAGTCTAAGTTTTAGCTTTCTATGTGTCATCATAAACGGGCACATTGTCAGTTACACATATTCAAAGGGTAAAGCCAACAATAAATCATATTCTTACTGTTCAGCTGGAAAAAACATTGAAAAGAATTTATCGATATATATTTAAAAAATATTGAAACTTTCACAATGAGGTTTCCATAGGCATAGTCTGATTTTTTTGTCTTGTCTAACAGGCAGCAATTATTTTATAAATACTAGTTGAATTTATTCTCAATATATTGGGCAGAACATTGCCTGTTATTTATTTGCTCATTATGATTCATAATTAATTGGACAGATCATTGATATGTCATTACCCTATTTTCACAACCATAAAATGATACGATGATGTCTCAGATAGTAATTAGTACTGATTTTTTCTTTACTTCTGACTGAAATTTAGTTCATGGTATTAACTTTATGATAATGGTTACAACATCTTCGACTCAGGTAGGAAGGCCATCCTATTCAGTTAGTGATATACAAAGGACAGAAATATGGATAACATATTTCCGTAGGCCAGTCTGTATATTTTGTGTCTAGCCAATTTCTCTTTCAGAAGAGGCTT
Source organism: Typhlomys cinereus (assembly GCA_023101885.1). Classification (NCBI taxonomy): domain Eukaryota; kingdom Metazoa; phylum Chordata; class Mammalia; order Rodentia; family Platacanthomyidae; genus Typhlomys; species Typhlomys cinereus. Next base: position 9,024,777 of record JALPQD010000042.1, on the reverse strand, counting down.
CTTTTACCTGACTCTCTTTGCAATGTAATCTTCCTTTACATGTATCTTCTCAGTAAAATGTTCAAATCCCTGTACACATTAACGTTCATAGTCCTTGTGGTAAAGTTTTAACAAATAACTACTTCAAAAAATGGCCTCAAAAGTAAGCAGAAGGGAAACAGGACAGACTAGTTGTTTAGTCCACTATTTCTCAAATCTCCTAGAGCCACAACATAATGAATGAGATTATTAAAGGTTTGAAGGTCAGCTCTCAATGTTTGTTAATATTTTGAACTTAGTTGCTCAAAGAAATGGCATCAGATTACTTTCAGATTATATTTATTCAAGCTAAGCAGATATTTTATTGTAAATTAACTATCATACATGTGGCTTCATGAACAGTAGTTTTATTCTTTTCAATCCAGGTCATTGAGAAATAAAGTGTTTAAGAACAAATATTTCAGACCATTTTAAAGTTGATGGAACCCTGAAACCTGTACCCATGCTACATCACATCTCACTGAGGATGGTCACAAGATGACTTTTCTAACTACTCTGTATTTTAGTGCTTTACTCAATTCTGGGAATGCGTTATGTATACAACAGCAAGTGGGGTTACTCTTGAATGAATGAAACAGAAAGAGTCTTAGTAATCTGTCATTGTATTTCAATTATGAAGACATGTCTTCATTGGCAGAAGAGGAAAGAGAATCTTGACTTCGGTTATCTCACACTATCCTCTTGAAAAGCCCAGTTGATTGTTTTTTTCTGATTGAATCCAGATATTCCTTCAAAGATGTACTAGTATATAGTTTCTCTGCTAAGCTTTGTTTGATCAATCTGAGATTTAGTAAATGGTCATTTCTCTATGACCTGATTCCATTTTTCCCTGGCATCCTATCATCACTCTGTATTGTGGATGGTGGTTTATATTGTTTAGATGCTTACTTTTAAATTAAAGGCAAGAAATGAGCCTTCCTTTTTAGTCTTAAAATATTAATGAGAAAATGTCTGAAAAGAAATGAAGAAACTGGAATTAAAGCCACAATCCAATCTGGAGTCACCTAAATTAGTCAGAGATGGAGAAAACTCAAGACGAGAAAGATTAAGACTTTGCAATAGACAACAGTAGAAACCAAGTCACATGTCTCTTTGCATCAAGTTCATTCAAACTAGAATAACCAGGAGGTCAAATGTATACTATGTTCTCTGACATTCACTTCTAAAAAGAATATGACATGTTCTTGTTATGTTCTGTAACATTCACTTCTGGAAAGAATATGGCATGTTTTTCTTATGTCTGATCTAATGAACAACGGGTATTGCTTCAACTTTAAATTATGTAGTGGTGATATTTAGATGTAATTGCAGTTAAAATATAGAGAGTGATTAAATATTAAAGCCAGGATGAATTCTAGAGACAATCTTAGTCAATTTGGTGATTTCTTTCTGAGTGGAAAACCTTATTAGGAAGATTTAAACTTATATTTGCCAGAAAACAAAAGTGAACAGCAATTCATGTATAAGAGATAGATCATCAATCCTAGAAAATTTTGTAAGCTAAGGGGACTTTTCTGGAATTGGTGGGCAGATTTAACTCTTTCTAAGATGAGAAATGATCTTTCAGAGATATGTAAAACATTAGATATTTAGATGCAAACACTCAGGGAATGAAGAAAAAATGTTTTGATAATGGAAGTTTTCCACTTGGTGGAGGGAAAGTTTGTGATTCCAAGGGAACTAATGCACTTAGAAGGCAACACAGCACCCATCCTGGTTTCCATGCATCAGGCAGGCCCTTTCAGTGTTGTTAAAACATACTTCAGAGGTTCCTGAATTGTCCTTTTTCCCCTGATTTCCTTGCTTCTCTTTCCTTTACTTTACAAAACTAGAAGCATATGCTGAAACATACATCTTCAACCTCTACTATGTAAACAGAGACTTTTAATTGCACATTCTTGATTTATAAAAGTGACAGAAACAATTGTCTGGGGTTTTCCTTCAAAAGTCATTAAGCTTCTTTTGATTTAACATATGTCTAATGTTTTTTTTTTCCTTCTGTGTGTCAGAAGACTTGTCGGAGAATTTCGTCAAGATTATTTCAAAATAGAACAGCTATGAGGTTAATTGGTGGTTGGCTGCAATTCCTGTAAATGCTGACATTTCCTGTTATTTTAGCTGTAAAGGCCTTTGCTCAAAGAAATAGGAGTTCAGGAATCAGGGTAAATGCTTTGCAGAGACAATCTAATATGGAACTTAAGGAACATGAATGATCTTTTGTCCCTATGGTTACAGCCTCAGTCTGAAATTGTGGTCTCATGGAGTTTTAACTCACTGAATTCTGTTAGAAGGGCTTAGGGGAGGAATCTCAATCACTTACAATGGGCTTTTACTTTAATTTCATTTATTCTCACAGTTTTGTGCTACTTCCTTCAGAAACTGATCATTGAAGGAAGTAAAAATTTGTTGCTGCTTATACTCTGTCTAGTTGCATGATCTATCCTGTATCACCGTGAAACTGTGTTTTCACACAACAGGTTGAAAAATTATTCTGAAAATTTTCCCCAGTTGAATTTTAACTGTCAGTTAAATATTTTTTCTAGCCTAAATAATGCAAAACTCAGATTCTCTTCAGCACTAACTATGGTTTATTATAGGTTTGTATTCCCTGTTGGTACTCATTGCTCAGAATATAATTGCATTGCCTGTGAGAGATATGAATTTGAATCATGGTTGTATGTAAAGTTATTTACAAGGAAAATGAAGATAAAATAGCAAAGTCTAGTCATCTGAAAAGAGGAGCCAGTAATTAGGCTGAGAAAAAGGAATTGTTTATGGATAAATTTTGCTTGAGTAAGAACTCAAAAGCTATTTATCTTCAATTTTTACCTTTTGAAAAAGAAAGGAGCAATAGCTAAGACAACTAACTCTTTTTAAATTTACAGTTTTAATAATTTATTTTACAAACACCTTTATTGTTATGATTGAATCAATTTATATAATTTATGATTACACTGTCACTTCGAATTGCAGTGTGCTTTTAAAATAAAGACAATAGAATATTTTCTTCCAAGTTCATTTTAGAGAACTTTGTAAGGATTTCTCCTTTCCTTCTGTTATACTTTCTTTCCTGAAGTACCAGAATTCAACCTACATAGTCATTTGTATTAAAGTTTATAATTCTTTTGTAGTTTAATCAAGTTCAGGATAAAGATTGCAAGTAGTCTATTTGTATGTGGTGTGTGTGTGTGTGTGTGTGTGTGTGTGTGTGTGTGTGTGTGTTGGCAATGGGTGTTTGCATTAGTTGTTCTCCACCTTTTTTTTTTAATTATTATTGTTTGTACCAGAGTTCTTCCTAGAACCAGGAGCTCCCTGATTCAGCTAGACTGATTGGTCAGCAGGTCCCAGGGCTTCTCATTTTCAATTTCACCAGTGCTAAGATTACAGACACACAATTTTATGCCCAGTATTCTACATGAATGTTGGGACCCAAACATGTCTTCATGTTTGCACAGCAAGTGCTTTTATCGACTGAGCCATTTCCTCATTCCCTAAGTACAATTTTGAAATCACAAGATATTTATATTTTATTGCTCTTTCAAATTATCTAGATGATGCATTTTGGAAGCAAAAACTGTAAATAACTCTTACAGGGTCAGTTAAACATCCTCATTATTCAACTAGAGTGGCTCAATTTGAAAACATGATTCTATTTACACATGGTTTCCTTCAATGTACTTTCAATTGTCTATCATGTTTCTATACCTTAACTTCTGGACTTGATATCCTGTATTTTCATTTTCTTTAACATTTCCAAGCATGTATTTTAAAATGTAATTCTTTTATTTGATAAGTAAATAGTGTTGAACTTCAGTGACATGCCAGGCACTTTAGAGGGTGAGGAAGATTCAACTTGAGTACAATAGGAAGCACACTCCTGATTATGACTATAAGGCAACAGACAGCAGGCCTCTTTCTCCTATGTTCCCTACCAGAATAGACTCTATCCCTTCTGGAACAATGAACCACAATAATAAGCCCTTTCTTCTGTAAGTTTTTTTTTGGGGGGGAGTGGGGGTTAAAGAATTTATCACTTAACAGAAGACTGAGTTTCCAAACAAGCATATTATTTTTATTCTCATTTGAAACATGTTTTTAATAGCCACTGAACCCAGACTCACAAAAGTCGTCTCAGTTTGCTTGAACCCTGTGTTTTTTAAAAACGCAGTATGGATGACTAACTTTCTGAATAAATATGTCTTTACTTTGAGCAATTTAAATTTATTCTACAAACTTATAATAACTTCTTCTTCTTCTTCTTCTTCTTCTTCTTATTATTATTATTATTATTATTATTATTCAGGGTTGAGTTACTATAAAACACATATGAGACAATCAACTCAGTAATGGGAAAGGTTCATTTTAGGTCACAGTTTCAGAAGTTTTAGCCCATGGTCAGTTAGTCTATTGCTTTTGGGGTTGTGGTAAGTCAGTACATCATGTCAGAAGCATATTGTAGAGGAAGTTTCTAATTTTCACAATAGGCTGAAAGAAAAGAGAAAGATAGGGGGAGTGTCAGCTATTGCTCCAAGTAAGGGTCATTTGGGAGACAATGCAGATCCAAACTATAGTAGACGTTCATCATACCTGCATGTATAAATAAACTTTCTTTGTAACTATTGTATTTGTTTTTTTAATTTTTTATTATTATTTCTGCTCATACAAACTTAATAGGTACACTGGTTCCCTCCCTCCCTCCTCCTCCCCCAACCCCCCTGCTGCCCCTCCCCTCTCCCCTCCCTCCCCATCCCCCAGTTTAATTGGAAATATGTCTCGGGATTCTGAAACTTACTTGAAACTGTTGCCCAGTAATTTCTCCTCTGAGAAAGTATTCTAAAACACATACATTTTTTTCATCAAATATGTTCATTAAAGGTCTATTCTTTAATAGCAATAAGAAGAAACTATCTACATATGCAGAAAATAGCTAAAGAATAAAATAATTAGGGGAAGGGTCATCATATACATTAGACTTCCTTATAATTTATTTTAATATTCATAATGAAAATGCTTTGTTTAATAATTGTAAAAACTTTTACAGATTTACTTTATCAGAAACTTTACTCATTATTATTTCTAATATAGAGTATCATATTTACATTTTAGTGGCTTCTCTTCAATCTGAGATTTCATAAGGAGTAGATGGAGGGTGAAGAAGAGTAAAGATTCAAGTACAATAACCTTGGTTTACATTTCATAAGCAATAACAATAAGCACTGATAAATGAGCGTCTTGATCTTATGTTATATTATATGACCTATCTTAAGATAAGTAAGGATGAGTGAAAGTAACATAAAAAAGAGTCAAACATGATATTTATTTAAAACACAATACATCCCTTTTGCCTACTAGTATCCTCACTGGAAATTTTTAAATGCAATTCTTTGGAAAAGTGATGATGAAAAAGTTAAATAAGTAAATGGAATTTTCATTGTTTCTATGAGACAAGACATAACACCTGTATTGTTCAAGACCTAACACCTGACTATACAGTTGATATACAAAACATTTCCTATGTCAGTTAGAGTGAGTTTAAGAATTTTACTGTATTCCCCCTTTCCCCACTTGCCCGGGACGCACGCAGTCCAGCCGGGATTCACGGCGACCTAGATAAGAAATAATTCAGTTTAGTGAAAAACGCACAGAAATTGAAAGAAGGTCTTTAGAGTTAAAATGACAATGCCCAAGTCAAAGTGCAAATCCATGAGAAACAACACCCAAGAAAACAAATCTCCCACTGAAGGAATTAATCCCATAATAACAGACTCCAACCAGAACAAACCAACGGAAAATAGCCAAGAAAGCCTGACCCAGGATAATGACTTTCAAAACATGATCATTACCACGTTCAATGCTATGAAAGAGGAAATCCGGGAGGAATTAAATAACCGCATCAATCACTTTGAAGAGGAACACAACAGATACTTGGAGGAGTTGAGAAAAACGGTACAAAAAACAAAAACAGGCATAGAGCAGTTAAAACAGACTCAAACAGAGTTTAAAACTGAACTAAAAGACAAGTTACCTTCAACCCAAAACTCAACAGAGTCTTATCAGCAGAACTAACGAAGCAGAAAATAGAATTTCAGATCTTGAAGACAAAGTGGGAGTATTAACCAGCTCAATGGAAGAGGTTGCTAAAGCCAAAAAGATACTTGAGAGAAATAGTCAAGAGTTATGGGACACCCTGAAGACCCTAACATGCGTATTCATGGAATACCAGAACAAAAATCCCAAAATACTACTACTGAGGAAAATTTTCAAACTATCATCAAGGAAAATTTTCCTCATCTAAAAAAAAAGGAGAGGCCCATCCATATACAAGAGGCATTCCGCATGCCAAACAGATATGACCAAAATAGAAACTCGTCATGGCAAATAATAGTTAAACACTCCACATTCAAGATAAAGAAATGGTGCTGAAAGCCTCAAGGGAAAAAAAAAGTCACTTTTAAAGGTAAACCTATTAAAATAACAACTGACTTCTCAATGGAAACAGTAAAAGCAAGAAGAACTTGGAGAGACGTACTTCAAGTATTGAATGAACAAAAATATCAACCCAGGCTGATATACCCTGCAAAACTATCCGTCATGATTGAGGGAAAAAGAAAAGTTTTCCAGCACAGAGATAACTTGAAGGGATACATGTCCACCAAACTAGGCCTTCAAAAAATGCTAGAAATGATACTCAAGCATGAAGAAAAAAAACAGGCATATCCAGGAGAACAGAAGGGAAGTATAATACTACCAAAACCTAAAAGTGAAACAATACACTTACAAGAGCCACTAAACATAATAAATGTCCGGAATTAAAAATAGTTTCTCCAATATAACATTAAATGTGAATGGAATTAACTCACTGATCAAGAGACACAGATTACAAATTTGGATTAAGAATTTTACTGTATTCCAAGAATACATTCACAAACATATGAAAATAATGTATAACTAAATGGCCAACCATCCTAGTCTTAGTCAATTTGATGCATGAAATTAAGCATCACAACAGTTTTATCTATAGGAACAGGGGAAAATGAGTAATATCCTGTCTAATGCTACCTTTTGTACAATATAATTTTGCAATTTTGAAATAGAGTTGCAATCGTGCACCAGGATGCTGTAAAACAGATACTCTGTCAACACCCACTAAGAAAAGTGTGATAATACAACACAACTAACATATCATAGCTGTGACAGCAACAAGAGGTGGTGTTTCATGATTCAACTATTCTTTAGAAAAAATAGAGAGGCTTAAATTCATAAAGGTTTGAATTTAATATTTTAAAGCTATTTAGCAAGATAGGTCAGTAATTTATAATATTCAAATTATGGGCTCTTGTATATTTATGATAAGCACAGCAAAAATGTAGCCTCATTACTGTGATGAATATCACAAGACAATTTTAAACAAGAATTTTATAACTTGCTTATATCCAGATGTATATGTTTCCATTTAAAATAACACTTTTGGAGAATGTATACTGAACTGATAAATGCTGGCATTGTTCCCAGGAGGTGAACAAATCACACAAGACAAATTCCTATTTATTTGCTAATTTTCTTTCATTTTTAAAGCAAGCTGAAATTTTCCATTTAATTTCTTTTGCTTGTCTTGGTTCTGGTAAGTTCCAGAAATTACTTGGTATAAAATTCACTGAAAAAGAATGATTTGCCTTTACTCACCATAGGACGATAGTAGACCAGAGCATCAAAGGCAAACCAAGAGAAAGGTCTGAAGATAATAATGAAGAAGCAGCATCAATGTTGAGGGATAGAATCACACAAAAATATCAGCACAAAAATTTGAAAATGTTATTTTCAAACATGCTCCTTATTCCTGGAAGGATGGATATCACCACCTCCTCTCCATCCACTTTCTTCCTCATTAGACACTCAAGTGGTTTAATCTGAACAAAGTCAAGCTGTACTTGCAAGAAAGTATTTGAAAGACTAAAATCACTTAAAAAAATCCAACTTTTCTTATCAGAACTATTTAGAAGATTAACAATTCGCCACTTTACAGCTAACATGGGTGCAAATGCTTTTTTCACATTCACTCCTTCAAACTAAAGAGAAGGACATTTATTGAATTCCGTATTTGGGGAAAAAGATCAGCTTTCTACTTTCCCTCATCTCTAATGTGGCTAAGGAAGACCGGGGCTCAGCCGAGGGCTGGGCACATGTTACACAGCAGAAAACAGCAAAGATTCATGTTCAAGTGAGATTCCTAGTCTTATAAAATGATTATATTCCTAAGATGATTAACTTAAAGAGAAAGGCTTATTTTGGCTTACAAGTTTAGAGGTTTCAGTTCATGATTAATTGGCCCCGTTGCTTTGGGGCTGTGGCCAAATAAATATATCATTGTGGAAGCACATGATGGAGCAAAACTGATTACCGTTTTGTCAGGAAGAGAGAGGCAATGATGTAAAATAAGTATATAAAATGATATATAATTTCAAAGTGAAAATGGGCCCCCAAATTGGAAACAAACATGTTGAGCCAAGTTTCTCTCTTTTAACTTCCAAGAATCTCTAAGAGGTAGGGCAAAAGTAACAAAAATAACTAGGGAAATGGTATTTTTGCTTCAAATCAGTTTTATAAATCTTGATGTGCTTTAATTTGCAAGCATGCTTTTAAAAAGTATAGTTATAGATAATAAGACATTCTGGTATAAACAGAATTCTTTCTCTTATTTGTTTAAAGAATAGATTTTGAAGTTTTAGCACGATATAAGTTATTCATAACTTCATGACATGTTCAAATTTTTTAAATTTGAATGAAATGAATGAAAAATAATAACAGTATATTTTTAGGTTAATCTCTAGAGACGTAGTTTAATTAACTACATGTACTGTCCACCTGAATTTTAACCCTAGGTATTGTCTTATACATCCGATTGGCCCAGGAATTCAGAATAAGAAGATAAATATCTATCAGTTGCATACTAGGAGGCATTTATATACAAGAGAATATCTCAATCATCATTGAAGAATATATATGATTTGAATGGATAGAGGCAGAAATGTGTAAGTCATGAAAACAGATAGATGGACCCAACAGGAGAATGTTAACAAATCTGAGAAATAATCATCTGAGAAATGGTCAATACATTTTTTTAGAATTCATTTAGTGTGTGTGTGTGTGTGTGTGTGTTTGTGTGTGTGTTTGTGTGTGTGTGTGTGTATGTGTGTATGTGTGTGCACTGTCTACTTATAGAAACCAGAAGACAACTGAAGGGGTTCTCTCATAACAACAAGTGCATTATGAGAATTAAAGTCAGTTTGTAAAGCTTGGTGGAAAGACATTTACCCAGAACCACCTTAGTGGCCCAAGCAAGTTCTTCATTAAAACTTACAGCCTTATATAAATATTAGAATTTTAATGTTTTTGATTTTTTAAAGTTTTTATATAATCATACATTTTTTCTGTAAGTGAAAAAAATAAGTAAAATGGCATATGTTGCTGTTTGTTGAGTCTTTATCATTTATAGGTTTTGCTTTCATCATTATCCAAGGCAGATGGGGTATTTATGACAGAAGCATCCATAGCTATATGTGAAAACTTGTTACAAATGGTAGTCCTTGTGCCCCACTGAATCAGAATCTGAGAATAAATATCAGCAATTTGTTTTAATAAGATGCCTTTCATACAACTGTAACATAGGCAACATTTGTGACATATTTCATTTTGGGAATGTGGTAAGTGCAACTATGACCTATTTCCAAGACTCACTGAATTGGTAAAGTATATAACAATGGTTATAAAGTAAGTTTTACAACTTCTAAACGTCTACATTTGCTACTAAGTCATATCACCTTTAAAATTAATTCATAATTTTATTTTGAGTGTCTCAATGTGGGCTGGGTGAGTTTGGTACTAGGAGCCACCTATTAGGGAGTACATACTATGTAACACAGTAATTGAAAGAATTATCAACAAGAGAGATGGGGTAGGAGGGCCACACCAGAAACAAGGAGAGAGGGGACCATGTTACAGCAGAGAAAATAGGCCTCCATCAAGATCTGCAAGTAAGTAATGAGAAACCTGGTTAAGTTCACAGATGTTCTTTCCTGATCTCACCAGAAGGGGAGGGCATATAGTCTAGCAGATAAAAAGTAATCATTTTGCAAATGGGTGATGGACCCCTCCCTCACTGAGGTTTCCTACTCTTATTACATCTACCCTTGAATGTGCTATTATAACAAGACTCCAGTTTAACAGCTTTTTGTCTCTGGCCAGGGGGTGATATACAGTGCCCAGCAGAATGGAGTGAAGGGAATTGCAGGAGCAGCAAAACTGCAAAAGAAAATCAACAAACCACAATCCAGAACTTCAGAGACTATATCAATCACATAGAACTAGGCCGGCCTAATCTCTCCCCATCCTGGAGCTCAGGGACATTTGCGGAAGAGGGGGCGGTAAGATTGTAAGAGCAAAAGGATGGGAGGAGCAACGATTTGCAAGATTCTCAACAATAGTTGGGGCCAAAGCAATCATAATGGGACTTTGCATGCCCTGCGCAATGTCCAGCGCACTGTTGCCCTCATAAAGTCTAGCATCTGTTAAGGGCACCGAGACCCCTGGAGGCAAGGGATTGACAGCCATAGTAGTGATCTTATGCTTAAGGGGAACAAGAGAAAGGGCTTATGGAAATGCCACTGGGTCCTTATATGTCATCGGAGAGGAGGACCCGGTGGAGAGTTAGGCGTACACAATAAAGGACTCTCTGGGAATTGGGGGGGAGGCACTGGGGGATGGGGAGGGGGAGGAGGGGGTTCGGGGGGAGGAGGGGGTAGGGAGGGAACTGGTAAAAAAATTTTAAAATGTATAATTAAATTAAAAAAAGGGGATGTTTACTTATCTTTGGGCTGGATGTGAAGAATCTCTCCCATGTGATAGGATGATTGTAGAGGTCTTCAGATGTATGGCCTTTGACCCTTAGAACTTTGCTTGAGTTTCCTTTGGTCTCTATTGAATTCTGAGTAGCAGTGTGTCTTCCGTGGACTACCTGCGTGGGTCCCCAGTGGGTCGGAGAGGCAGAGGGGCTGATGTTGATGGCAGAATTCTTCACCTGGGACCTGGGACTTGGCTTAGTGGCCCACACAAGCTGGGATGGAGGACTGGGAGCGCAGTAGGGCTGACAGGCGGGAGGGAGGAAGAAAGGGGCTGGGGCCCAGGATTTTGCAGGCTTTTGATCATGTATTTCTTCATGCAGATCAGGATAGATCTATGGCTTTCACAAAAATAACTTTTGCTCTGTTTTGGATTTTTTCTTTACCAATCTCAGAATATGAGAAATATTTGTTTTCAAAACAATTGTGCAAACTCTAACTAGCACTGTACTCATTCAAGACTGCAGGATGTAGTATATTTTTTTCTCTGTCTCTAAATCATAACATCCAAAGCCAGCCATGATTAACACTTTTGTCATCTGCAATTTGTTGTGGAATCCTTATGAATTATATATAGAAGTAAGTATACTGAGAATTCATAACAATGGCATAGTAATCACATTTTACAGCATTTGAGAACACAAAATGTTCAGTAATATTTTGAAAAAAAAACAAGAATAAAATGTTTGTATGTCCTCATTACATTTTGCAGCAATGGTCTGGACAAATACACTTCATTGAGGTTTTTGAGCATACCATTTCCAGAATTCATGACTGTTTCTCGAGCTGTCTGTTTGGTATAAAAATTCAGTAACAGAATAATTTCATTTGATGATAACCCTGACACATGAATCCTTAATTTTTGACAAAATAATTGTTTTCTAATTTTCCTCAGAGCTGAAGGAAGTATTTGAAAGACCTCAAAGAAAGTGTATAAGAAAACAGGAAATTACTTGTTGGCCACATTCTCTGATGATCATTTCTGTGGTGAAATTAAAGTGTCATCACAAAGGTGGTTAATGTTGGAGTGGAGGATCCTGGGCTTTAAAGTCATGTTTATTAGTTAATTAATTAGCTAATTAGTTTTTATTCTTGTTAAATCAGTTGTTTATAAGAAATACAATAAGCAAAGAACACTATTTCTTAGACATGAGTCAAAATAAAGTATTTTATATTGTATTTTTTTCTCTCCATCCTTTGAAATTTTCATATACAAACAAAATGATTTGGTGTCTTTACTCCCCCCAACTCTCTCCCTTCCCACCTGACACCTCTCCCACCCTCGCTTCTCTTCACAAGTCCAACCATATCTCTTATGAGTTCATGTTCCTCTGCATATGTGGACTGCAGGGAAAATATTGTGGTGCCTATACTAATAAGAGTTCAGACATTCATGGAAGCAAAGGTGTCCCTAGTGGGCAAGTCTATAGGTTGATTAGCACCACTTCTTTTGTCTGGCACCTGCCCTAAAGATCCTTTGAGTGTAGTTGCTTCTACTAAAATCCTGACTCTTTCACAAGGGGATGTTGACATGTCAGCCAGTGTGTAGAGGTAGTAGATCTCCTTGTAGTGAGCTTCTGGATGCAGCACTCCTCTCCTGACTTGAGTGTCATGGCAGGCAGTACACTCACCCCTCCTCTTAGTCACTTACAATCTTACTGCTGGGTTCCCTCAGCCTTGGGATAGAGAGAGAGATTTCAGAGTCTCCTATGTTCTGCACTCTGCCCAGTTGTGGTTCTCTACATCACAAATCTCCATAGCAATAGGATGCATGTGTTTGAGTGCTGAGAGCTCTTTTCATCTAAGGGTACAATAGCATGTGTTCAGATGATACTTTACTATCAGGTATTTATAGCTAACATTAAGACATCTGTTCTTGGTTAATGCATGTGTTCTCCTCTACCTACTGATATTTGGGTAGGTTTACAGCACCAAGCTTGTGCTCCCTGACACTAAGGGGGGCTTACAACCCACTCAGAGAGTAATTGGTTACTGGAGGACATGGCATAACACCATTGCTCCACTAGATTCATCTTGCCAGTTATTGCTGTAGTTTATAGCACTCAGAGCTGGATGAGGTCATTGATTACTTTTGTCCCTGAGCCAGTTCTTTTTGTGCCCTCACCCCTTTATTATATCCTTTCCCCTTTCTTTCCTCCCCTTTAAAACCTTTCTTCCATAATTGCCTTATTCATCTAATTGCCTATGTTTTTTGTCTCCATTTCGGGGAGATCTTACCCCTCCTGTTGTGTTCTTTTGTAGTTTTGTGGGTGTTATACAAGTTTCCATTTGAGTATAACATTCTGAAGTTCTATGTTAGGGTCCACTTACAAAGAAGAACATGTGATATATGTCTTTTTGTGTCTGGCCTACTTTGCTCAGTATATTTTTTTCCAATTTCTCCCATTTACCAGAAAACATCATTAATTCATTTCTTTAATGGCTGAATTATATTCCATTATATGTATGTATCATATTTCCATCATCCATTAATCTAATGTTGGACATCTAGACTAATTTCATTCCTTTGCTATTGTGAACAGAGCTGCAATGAGCATGGGTGCATAAATATCTCTGTAATGAGATTCTTTGTAATAACATTCTTTGGGAATATTCTCAGGAGTGATATTGCTGGGCCATATGGTACAGTAATTTTTCACATTTTTAGGAATCCCCATACTAATCTCTAGAGGGCTCCTCCTAACCAAAGGTAAAAGTTTACATTCCCACTAGCAATGAGTGAGGGATACTTTGATCTTCATCTTCAGAAACATTTGTTGTCATTCCTGTCTGGGGTGAGAAGATATCTTCAGTGGTTTTAATTTGCATTCCCCTAATGGCTAGAGAAGTGGAACATTTTTAAAGATATTTGTTAGAAATTTGCCATGTCAAGTTTGTTTTTAGTACTAAGGCCCATTTTTAATGGGTTGCTTACATCCTTGATATTTTATTTTTTTAATTACATCATTGATTTTTTACTTCTTTATATGTTCTGCATATTAATCCTCTATCAGATATGTGGGAAGACAGATTCTCTACAATTCTGTGCATTGCATTTTCACTCAGTTCACAATAGCTTTTGCTTAAACAGAAGCTTTTTAATTTTAGGGAATCCCACTTTTCAATGTTGGTCTTATTTCCTGTACATTTGGTGTTCTTTCAGAAAATGCTGACTAAGGCCAATCAGTTCAAGTATACTCTGTTTTTTCTTCTAGGAGTTTTATGTTTTCCAGTCTAACAATGTGATATTTAATCTATTTAGGTTAGATTTTATTCAGTGTGACAGATAAGGATACCATATCATTCTTCTTTATGTAGATACCTAGTTTTTTTCAGCACTACTTTTTTCTTTTATTTTTTCCCCAATCATACAATCTCAATAAGTATCCCGGTCCTCTCCTTCCCTCCATCCCTCCCCAGCCCCCCTTTGCCCTCTCTCCCACATTCCCCTTCCTTTCATCCCCCTCCCTCCTCTTCTCCCAGTGCCTCTCCCTTCTCCCCTCTCATCCCCTGGAGCATCCTTTTGTGTGAATGCCAAACCTCTGAGTCCTCCACCTTAGTGAGGGGTAAGGAATTAGTGGCATAGCCCAAAGCCCTTTTTTGGGCTCCCTGTTAGTACAGGAACACTATTATGACTGTTAATATCTTGCCTGTAAGGATCCTGCTGCCTGTGATCCATGCTAGACTTTGGGGAGTCATTGACATGTCAGTCATTGTGCAGGTCATGCAAAGTCCGATTATGGCTACTGCAGCTCTAACTTGTGTGGAGTATCTTGTATATCATTGGTCCTCCCATCTTTAGGCTCTTACAATCTTGCCATTCCTTCTTCCACAAGTTTTCCTGAGCTTAGAATGAGGAGAGATTTGGCTAGTCTGATTCCAGGTGATTAATGTAGGGTCTTTGATGTTCTGAATTATGGTTTGTTGTTGATTTCAGTTTTGCTGTTCATGCACTGCCCTTGGCTCCATCCTGATTGGTATCAAAGATCACCTCCTAACCAAGATAAAAGACTGCTTAAATGAAGATCTTACTATAAGAGGAGATTCAAAGGTAGATGAAATAGGAGTAGGACACCACAGTGAGAGGGGTTCAGTGTCCCATTTTAGGATGGTTACCATCTATCTACCAGTCCCTATACCCACCCTGATTGGTGAGATCAAACCTCTTCAGTCACAAGTGACCAAGATGGAAAGTAAGAGTGAGCTTAACCAGATGTCCTGCTACTTATGTGCAATACTTGATGGTGACCTATTTTCTCTACTGAAGCATGATCCCCTATCTTTTTCTGGAGGGCCCTCCCTCCTTTTTATTATTATCTTTGCTATTACTATAGGTATTATAGAGATTTATCTTTGAATATGTCATTAGGGAACTATTAGGGAGTATATATGGTGTCTTAACTTTCTGTATCTGGGATACTTCACTCGATATAATTTTTCCCAATTCCATCTATTTCCTGGCAAATTTCATTAATTCATCTTTTTCGATGGCTGAGTAGTATTCCATTGTATAAATGTACCACATTTTCCTTATCTTCTTATCAACTGTTGGGCATTTGGGTTGATTCCATGGTTTTGCTATTATAAATAGTGCTGCTATGAACATGGTTGTGCTTGTGTCACTGTAGTGAATTTTTGCTTTATGGGGGATTATGGTCGTATGATATTTCAATCTTTAACTTTTTTAGAAATCGCCAAACTGGGGGAGAGAGCGGGGAAAAAAAAAAAGAAATCGCCAAACTGATAGCCAGAGTGGTTGTATGAGCCTGCATTCCCACCAGCAATGTATGAAAGTTCCCTTCTCTCCACATCCTTTCCAGCATTTTGTGTTGTTTGTATTGTGGAGTTTTGCCATCCTGATTGGGGTCAGCACCATTTGTTGAAGAATCTGTGTTTTCCCAATGGGACTTTTTTGTATCTATATTACAAATTAGTTAATTGTAGATACATGAGCTTATATGTGGTTCTTCTGTTCTAATCCATTAATCAATATCTCTGTTTTTGAGTCAATAGCATAATATTTTTATTGCTGTCATAATTAGATATAGTTGTCAACTTGATGGCTCAGGGTTCAAGCTCTGGGAACATTTATAGAGAATTAATCAATGACTTAAACACAGAAATAACATTCAGGAGACTGTCTAGTTGATGGGGAAAGACCAGTCCATGGTGGGTGGGACTAGTCCTTGGGAAGGGGAATAAGATGCAGGGAACTGGTTGTGAAATTTGGCATCTTTCTTTATACTCTGAAAGACAAGCTGGTCTGGTAAGTAAGGATTGTTCCTCTCAGTCATTATGTGGATATGGGGTGGACAATTCCCTCATCCCTTTGATGATGATGTGTGCTCTTCTGTCAAGCTGGACAAAGAACTAACTAGACTAGGTAAGCCAAAAATAAATCCCTTGTTCCCTTAAACTGTTTAATCATCATTTTATAAGCAACCATGCAGGCTAATTGCTACAATTAATATGGCTTTATAGTATTGTTTAAGGCTGGATATAGTAATAGCACCAGTAGAATTTTTAATACTCAGGATTATTCTTGCTATCCTGGGCTTTTTGTGTTACATATGAATTTTAACATTATTTTATCAATTTTTGTGAAGAATTTGTTGCAATTTTGATTGGAATTTCATTGAATCTGTACATTTCTTTTGTTAGGATAGTAAATTTTGCAATGTTAATTTAGCCAAGTCATGAGCATGCAAGGTCTTTCTATCTTTTGGCATCTTTTGTAATTCCTATGTTCTCTGATTTTAAAGTTTTCATTGCACAAGTCTCTTGCATCCATGGTTAAATTTATTACAAGGTATTTCATTTTTTTGATCTATGGTAAATGGAATTGTTCCTCTCAGAACATTCTTGGTTCATTCATCCATGATATATAGGAAGGCCACCGCTCTTTGGACATTAATTTTGTAGCCTACAACTTTACAGAATATATTTATTAGTTCCAGAATTTTCCTTGAACTGTAGGAGTCTCTCAGGCATAGAATCATATCAACTACAAATAAAGGTACTTTGGCTTCTTTCTTTTCTATTTGTATCCATTTTATCTGCCTTGCTTGTGTGCTAGCTCAAGGTAAGATTTTAAGTATAACATTGAACACAAGCAATGGGAGTGGAGAGTCTTCTTGATCTCTGAATACGTAGGTTTTCATCATTCAAGATGATTTTTGCTATAGGTTTGTTGTATATAGTCTTTATTACATTATGTATTCCTTCCATCCCTGTGTTGCTTCCAAAGGCTTTCATCATAAAGGGATTTATGATAAAGTTTAGTTTTTACTTTTATTACAATGCACGTAGTTATTTTCACTTTTCATTTATAAACAATGCCCTTAAATTCTCTGAGCATGTATTTTTGCATGCATGTGTGAGAGAGTCTACATGTACAAAAGTATGCTGATAATGGCACTAACTTATAAAATACTTTTCTCTTCAACATTATATTCCCACCTATTGTGGTAAGCCCTACATTCTTATGCCTGCTTATTATTTGAAAATTTTAAAACTTTTGCCAATATAATGTTTTGAAATGATACATCATTTATTTTTCATGTTTTTCCCAGCTGATACTGTTTTCATTCCTACTTGCCTATTACCTCCTTTTTTAGCCATAAAACTATATCCTTGGCTCACTTTTTATTGCATTATTATCTTGTAAGAAGTTTGAAATTTTTCTCATTTCCTATAATATTTATTTACAATATTTTAGTTATTTTCTTTAACATTACAGTTTCTAAGTATACAAGTTTTATATCCTATTTTGGAGTCAATCTCTTAAGTTATTTGTCTTCTTCAAGAAAAAAATCTTTCTTGCCCAAATAGTATAATATCAATCTTAAGTGCAATTTTAAAATTTTCTTAGGTTATACATTCTATATTATGTTATGTATAATAATTTTGTATATTTCTACAATGGAAAATTACCATCTTAATGTTATTTATTGAGTAAATGAAGCTACTCTTTGACTTTAAAATTACTTTGTGTGTGTGCATGTACGTGTGTATGTATGTGTGTGGTATAGGTATGAATGCATGTTTGTGAGTGTACATGTGCATGTGGGTTCGTGTGTTGAATTTTTGTGTGATGTATGTATAGGTTAGAGGCTACATCAGATAGCTTCCCACTTCAATTTTTGAGACAGGTCCTCTCATTAAGTCTAAGACTCACCAATTGACTGTCTTCCCTATTGATCTTTTTCCTTCCCTTTTTTAGATTCTTGTGTATAAACCTATAGGTAGGAAGACAGTACATCAAACTGCTCTGTAGGCAGCTGTTATTATACTCATAAACTGAATCTCACAGTGGATACTTTTGGGTCTAAAGCTGGATGAATTAAAGGAGATGCACATATCACTGGGGTGGCCAGAAGAGAGGTGATTTTTATACTACAGAGGCCTGAGCCCCCACAGCAGTAGACAAGCCAGAGTGAACCCTGAAGTCCATAGAAGCATACAGGTGGAGGGTGTGATGGAATGGGAGAGAAAGGTGAAGATGAGGGAGAGGAATGGGAAGGAGGGAAGCTGGGATGAATATTCAATGCACTTGCAAAATTAGAAAAATAAATAAAAATGGAAAAAAAATACTCACCAATTGACTAAACTACCTAGCCAATGAGTTTCAGAGATACTATTGTCTCTACCCCTTCATCAGGCTTAGAGCTAGGCCCTCATGATTGCACTCCAGACACTTTACATATTGAACCACCTTCCCAACCACACTTTATTTTTTAATTGAAACTTAAAGTATGCTAAAGTTTGCATAAAGTCTCATGAAATGTTTATTCTGACTTTGAATGCTCATTTTTTTCTGTTACTTTCCCTGACCTAATGTCACATGTTTCATTACTATAGTTTTATAATGTCTTGATAAGTAGTTCTTGTAAATTATTCCAACTCCTGTCCCTTCAATATCATGCTTAAGTTTTTATTGTTTCAATATAAAGATTGTTAATTCAGAAATCACAATGGACCTTGCTTATAATTGCATTGAATTTTGTGATTTGAGATCTCTAAAAAAATTCAAACATAATGCCATTTATTCAGGCATGTTATACTTCCTTTGATAGCTTTTAGTTTTAGACTTAGGCTTATAAAAATAATAACAAATGAATAATTCATGTATTGTGATTTATATTTCTTTTAGGTATGTGAACAAACTTGAAATCATACAATGACTACCTTTAAGTAACAGCCTGTTTGTAAATAGCATTCTGAAGAGACTAAGACAATTCCAAATGGTTCCCACACTTTTGTGTAGTTAACCCAATGAATCCTATCTTTATAGTTTCACCTTTTCCAAACTTCATATCAGTGATATCTTTGTGAATCTGACTTCCTGCACTCATAACAGTGTTTGGAGGAGGTCTCCATGTTGCTTTAAGTAAGGGTAATTTGCTTCTTTCTAATTCTAAGAAGTTTTACATTTAATACAATAATGTTTTTATTTGTCTTAAAATTCATTTCAAAGTTATTCATCCCACCATTAATAAGTTGTATGGTTAATGCTCTGTGTCAATATTACCAGACTTGCCCATTGCCGGCAACAGACTTTGAGACAATCCATTTCTTGGCACTTCAATCATTACACTGCTCTTCTCAAAACATACTCACAGAAGCATCACATGCACTATTTACCACCATTCTTTAAATCTGAATCTATATTGTTAATTTACATCAGTGGATGTTAAAATGACAACTGTATAAATTAAATACTATTAGTTAATATTAGACAATAGTATCTTGCAAACACATATTACATCTTATCTTGCAATCTGTGTGTCATTTTAGATAACTGAAATTTCACGGCAATTAAAGTTTGAAAAATTGAGTTCTGTACATTACTTCCAAATAGTTCTGTAATAGAAATAATAATAACAATATAATAGAAATACAATGAGTTTTAGTCCATTCATAATCAGTAAAAAACTGATTCGTTTCCAGTTTTTGGTGATTATGAATAAAGCTGTTGGAAACGTTAATGTGTTCATTCACAAGTGGTATAGACTATCTTTTATTTCTGCTGAATAAATAAGGAACTATATGGCTTGTTAAGTGTTTAAAATTTTTTAGCAGATTATTTTCCTGAAGCTTGTACTTACACATTCTGCTTTTTACATGAACTGCAGCTACTGTTTAGTTGATTGCAGTTGGTAGCACCACTTTAGCATAGAGAATTGAAGTCATTGTATTAGACATGGTAACATCTTATACAGATTTTAGTTTATATCCAATAAATTATAAAATCACATATATTTTGCAAAGTATTATTTTAACTTTGTTGTCATCTTTTCTATTTGGTGAAATGTGCCCTCATTTTCCCGTTTTTCTTATTGATTTATGATGGAGTTGTCTGTTTATTTATGACTACTATTGCACACAGTATCTTTTCTACTACATTTTAAGATTGATTATTTTTAGAATTAAAGGTTATTTGTTTAGAAGTTGATCCAGTAACTAAATTTTGTATTTTTTCAGTCTGCTGTGGCTGTTTTGGAACTTCAGGATAAATAATCACATCATCTTTAAATAATGAAATGTTTCTCTAAATCTTATTTTCCAGACTTACATACTATTTCATTGTCTTTATTGATTTTTACAGTTCTCATAAAATACTGAGGGAAAGGGAAGCATCCTTGATGTTTTTATGTTTTCCATGGAATGGTTTTAAAGCTTTCACAACCAAATGGCTTAAGGAAACAAGGGCTTATGATAGTCTGGTTATACTTCCTTTTCCAGCTTGGCAGAAGAGTATATACCAACACCAGGGATTGAGAGATTTGACCATTACCTTCTATATATAATGGCTAAGGAAGGGACGATCCTCACTTGTCAAACCAACATGTCTGGCCAAGAATACAAAAGGATGCTAACTTTATCAATCAGTTCCCTCCATCTTATTTACCTGCCCGGGGACTAGTTCCACCCATCATGGACTGGATCTTCCTGCAGTCTTGCTCAGCATTTAATTCAACTATAATCTCTATATATATGCCCAGATTTCAAACCCTCAACTGTTAAGTTGACACCTGTATCTAACTATGACACTTCACTCTTTGTCAATTAACTAGATTTACACTTTCTCTTTTACCTTCCTTCCTTCCTTCTTTCCTTCCTTTCTATAAATGTGTTATCAAATTAAAGAACACCTTTCTATTCCTGCCTTTCTAAGTTTTTAAACACCCATTAAGAGGTTTCATTGTTATGATAATTGTTAATATTAAACGTTTTTGAATTGTTAAAATAAATTAATCTAATTATTATTATTTGCAGACAGGAATCACACATTTGCACTACGTAGTTCATGCTGACCGTGATTTCACTGCGTAGCCCAGGTTGCCCTCAAACTCACAGTAGTTCTCCTATCGTCCCAAGTGCTGGTGTTGCAGGTCTGTGCCCCTATGTCGGATCTGGTTGCTACTTTTGAATTTTTCATTTGCTATATTTTATTCAGAGTTTTTATATTTATGTAAATAAATGAGGTTACATTTGTGTTCACTTTAAAGTATTACTTGATTTAGTGACATTTATAGAAATTAATAAAATGAACGAATACTGTTCCCTTTTCTTAATACGCTCTGGAAATATTTTTTCCTTTCTTTTTTTTTATTTCCACTCATACAAACTTAACAGGTACACTGGTCCCCTCCCTCCCTCCACCTCCCCACCACCTTGTGTCCCTCTCCCCTCCCCCCTCCTTTCCCATCCCCCAGTGCCTCCCCCTCTCATCCCCAGAGCATCCTTTAATGTGCATGCCAAACTCTTCTCTGGGTCCTCCTCTCCGATGAGGTGCAAGGACCCAGGGGCATTTCCCAGCACCCTTTCCTGTGTTCCCCTTAAGCATAGGAACACTACTGTGGTCATCAATCCCTTGCCTCCAAGGATCCTAGTGTCTTTAGCCCATGCTAGACTTTGTGGGGTCAATAATGTGTTGGACATTGCACAGGGCATGCAAAGTCCAATTATGGTTGCTTTGGCCTAACTTTTGTAGAATATCTTGCATATCATTGCTCCTCCCATCCTGTGCTTTTACAATCTTACAGCCTCCTCTTCCGCAAACTTCCCTGAGCTTCAGGATTTGGAGAGATTAGGCTGGCCTAGTTCCAGGTAGTTGATGCAGAGTTTCTGATGTTCTGGATTATGGTTTGCTGATTTTTTTTTCAGTTTTGCTGCTCCTGCAATGCCCTTCACTCCATCCTGATGGGTATCGGGTCACCCCTTGCATTCCTTGATGGTGGCCTATTTTCTCTGCTGTAACATGGTCCCTTCTCTCCTCGTTTCTGGTGTGGCCCTCCTTCCCCATACCTCCTGTTCATAATCTTTGCAATTACTGTAGGTATTACAGAGATTTATCTTTGAGTGTCTCTAAGTGGGTTTGGTATTAGGAGCCACCTATTAGGGAGTACATACGGTGCTTAATTTTTTGTGTCTGGGATACTTCACTCAATATAATTGTTTCTAATTCCATCCATTTCTCGGCAAATTCCAGTAAGTCATCATTTTGATGGCTGATTAGTACTCCATTGTATAGATGTACCACCTTTTCGTTATCCACTCATCAACTGTTGGACATTTGAGTTGATTCCATGACTTTGCTATGAACTGCTATGAACATGGTCATGCTTTTGCTATCTAGGTGAATTTTTGCTGTATTGGGGGTTATTCCCAAAAGTGGAATAGCAGGGTCATATGGCATTTCAATCTTTGACTTCTTTAAGAATCACCAGATGGCTCGCCAGAGTGGTTGTATGAGCCTGCATTCCCACCAGCAATGTAGGAGAGTTCCCCTCTCTCCACATCCTCTCCAACATTTGGTATTGTTTGTATTGTGGATTTTTGCCATCCTGACTGGGGTGAGATGATATCTCAGGGAAGTTTTGATTTGCATTTCCCTGATGGCTAAGGAAGTGGAGCATTTTTTCAGATATTTGTTAGACATTTTAATTTCATCCCTGGTAAAGTTTCTTTTAAGTTCCAAGGCCCATTTTTTAATTGGGCCATTGGTTTCCTTGGTATATAGTTTTCTAAGTTCTTTGTGCACTCTGGATAATAAAACTCTATCAGATATGTGGTTAGTGAAGATTTTCTCCCATTCTGTGAGTTGCCTTTGTGCTCCTGTTACAATCTCTTTATCTGAACAGAAGTTTTTTTAATTTCAAAAGATCCCATCTGTTGAGAATTGGTTGTAGTGACTGTGCTATTGGATGTCTGTTTAGGAACTGTTGGCCTAGCCCAATCAGCTTGAGGGAGATCCTTACCCTTTCAACTATGGTTTTTATAGTCTCTGGCCTTATATTGAAGTCCTTGATCCATTTGGAATTAATTCTTGTGCATGGTGACAAGTACGGGTTCAGTTTTAATCTTCTGCATGTGGAGATCCAGTTTTGCCAGCACCATTTGTTGAAGATATGGAACAGGAAATATTTTGTAAAATAGATGGTATGTTTCTTTATATTCTTAGTTTTGGCTGTTTTCAATTTTTGATGTTAACTACTTTAAGATCTAACCTTAAAATTTGAATTTAAAATATATTGCTGTAGATGTTTAAAAATCTCTTTGTTTTGGAAAAGTATACTATTTAATTAAAATATTGAATTTGTTTTAGCTATGAATACATTTGTATCACATAGTGTTCATATGCTCCTTTTCTCAGCCTTCAGATAATTTAAAGATATGCTCATGTGTTAAGTTTTTCAAATGTTCACTTTTTGTGTCACTGATCATTCATTTTTAAACATTTTAACAATTTTTGTTGTAAAAGGTTTATTATTTTCTTTATACATTTTTTTAATTTTTCTTTCTTTGAAAGAATAAGTAGATCATTTACATTTCTGTAAAACAAAGTATTTGGGTGTGTGTGTGTGTGTGAGAGAGAGAGAAAGAGAGAGAAGGCACTGTGTGTCTTGTGGAGGACCAAGGGTGACTTCAGGAATCATCTGGAGTACTTCTACCTCCTTTTTGCTTTGTTCTGGGATTTCTTAGGCTCTGTCCACCAGGGCCAGAAGTAAAGGCACCCACCGTTTCTGCCTGGTGCTTTTTTTTTCCCCACATAGGAATCCAAACTCAAGACCTTCTGCTTGTGAAGTCTTAATCACTGAGCTATCTCTCCAACTCAAAACAAAATATTTTAAATAAATATTTGAATATGTGAATGCTTCAACCACTTGTACTTCCTGCTGAAAATTTTTTATGCATAAGCTATCAAGAATGTAATTTAGTTTTCAAATGTGCTTCTGTTCTCTGCTAGGTAATGTAATTTAGTTATATAGTGTGTACGTAGAGCACATGAAGCTCTGCAATGTTTCTAGCTGCCACCCTACTTTATCCTTGTAAAATGGTTGTGCCTCTTTTCTACAAACTACTATAGTTTGCATAATTTTACCGTTTATCCTTGAAATTGCTATAAGTTTTAGCTTTATGTATTTTGAAGCTATTCATAGGTGCAGGAAAATCCATTATCAAACTATATAACTTCTGAGTTTTTCCTTTTATTTCAAAAGCATATATGATAAAATAGCTATTTTATTGTATAATATATTCCTTTCAATAAGTTATGTATTTGCCACTATGTTAACAGGATCTAGTGATCTTAATTTATCTTAGCCAGATAAAAGAATAATTGTGATGCAGGGCATAAAGTAATAGGAGGTAAGCCCCTTAGAGTATTACATTTTGGATATCTGGATTCAATTCTTGATCTTAAGACTTCCTGTCCATGAGGTATAGTGAGATTCATTTTAACATTTAAAGTTTGAGTTCTGGACTGGAGACATGGCTCAGGTGTTAAGATTGCCTTGCAAGCAGAAGGACCTGAGTTTGGATCCTGGGTCCAGGTAAAACACCAGGCAGAAATAGGAGCAGCCTGCACTTATGGTGGAGCCTGGGAAATCCCGGAGTGAAGCAAAAAGGTGGCAGAAGCCACCCAGGATGATTCCCAAAGTTACCCTTGGTCCTCCACAGGGAGACACACACACACACACACACACACACACACACACACACACACGTATGTGCGCATGCAAAAAGTTAATGAAATTTGAGTTCCCTCATTTTTGAAATAGAAACAATAATGCCTGAGTTCTCTGAATTGTTGCTTGAAAAGATCCAAAGGGAAAATGTAATGCTAACCCCCCACAGAAGGAGGCAGTGGGGATGCATTCAACTATTTCACTTGGACAAATGAAATATTGCCAGATTACAAAATGTTCAGAGAAGCCCCAGTATAAACTCACTTCTTTACTTTTTCTCCTTTTTATTCCCCTAGTTTTACAGGCATACTAAGTAATTATCCCTGCCCCCTTCCTATCTTTCCTTCTCTCTTCCCCCTTCTCCCACCCTTTCCTTCATCAATACATTCCACTGGCTCCCACCCTCCCATCTGTCTATTTCTATTGGTCCCAGATTTCCCTCTGAATCATCTGCTTCTGTGGGATTTCAGGTCTCCATGGTAGACCATGTGGCCCCTAACTAACAGGAGCATTCCCCCTCACCTGTCTACCCCACAGCCTTTAAGATTTCCACTGTATTTATTTATTTTTTCTGAGATCCTTGCTAGTTTATGGGGACATTTTGGTGTGTTGGTCGTTGTGTAGTTCTGGTAAGGCTAGGTCACTTCTTTAATAGTCGAAGTACATGTTCTAATTATGATATAAAACTTTATTGAAAAAATTTGGAACAAAAAGTAATTATATTACATGCATTAGGCAAGATAAATAACATTAAAACTTTCACATTTAGTTTGAATGTAATGGCATGCTCATGTAATCCAAGAATTAATTTGGGATGCTGAGGCCAAAGGATCACAAGTCTCAGGCCAGTCTGAGGTGTATAGACAATCTGTCTCACTCACATCAGTAAGTAATAATTTTGGTCATTTGATGACAAAAATATTTTAAGACCCTATGAGGTAGTATCAATTGTGCACAGCACTTTAGAGCACAGATTTTTCACTGTCTTCTAGTTTAGTAAGGACAGCAGACATAGGTACTAACAATAACAATGGACTATTGCAGGGTCTTCTCCATCCATAATTAATTGTTCTGTTTGGGTCTCTGAAAGTGAGAAGTAAAATATTAGAACTGCTCAATGAATTTTTATGGTTTCCTCAATCAGATCAAAAGAGAAGAGAAACACATATGAAAAAAATGACTGTGTGTCATGTTAGGGCCGAAGCAATCATAATTGGACTTTGCATGCCCTGCACAATGTCCAACACACTATTGACCCCACAAAGTCTAGCATTTGCTAAAAGCACCAAGATCCTTGGAGGCAAAGGATTGACAGCCAAAATAGTGTTCCTATGCTTAAGGGGTACAAAGGAAAGGGTTCAGGGAAATGCCACTGGGTCCTTGTCTGTCATCGGAGAGGAGGACCCAGAGGAGAATTTGGCATGCACATTAAAGGATTCTCTGGGGATTGGGGGAGGGGAGGCACTACGGGGTGGGGAGGGAGGGGTGAGAGGAGGGTGAGCAGAGGGGTCGGGGGTAGGAGGAGGGAGGGAGGGAACCAGTGTACCTATTAAGTTTGTATGAGCGGAGATAATAAAAAATGTTAAAAAAAAGAAATAAAAAAAATGACTGTGTGTGAATAATCTGGATCTTTTGGCTTGTTTCATGCAGCTGGTTCAGCTGAATAATTACTAAGTGACTAAAAAACAGCCAAGGGACAACTCATGAGTTGTTACCAATGGGTGGGGTGTTCATAGTGGAAGAATATCATTTTCAAATATAGAATATCATTTTCAAAATCAGTTTTTTCACTGTATGAAACCTTAGACAACGACTTTGGTGCATTGAGGTTTCTGGAAAGTTGGAGTCGAGGAGGAGAGGGAATGGAGAAAGCCAAAACTGGATGTGCTGTCAACGCTGCTAGTTTAGGTAGGAAGATGGTCAGAGTGTCTTCCAGAACTACTGAAGGGCTAGGAAATTAACCTGCTTATTAATTGATACATTATCCCATAGGTTGATTGTTTCCCCAGACCGGCTAACTGCCTTCCATATCCAGACTTTTTTTTTTTTTTTTTATTAAAAATTTAATTATACATTTTAAAATTTTTTACCAGTTCCCTCCCTCCCCCCTCCCCTTCCCCCAGTGTCTCCCCCCCAATTCCCAGAGAGTCCTATATTGTGTGCGCCTAACTCTCCACTGGGTCCTCCTCTCCGATGACATATAAGGACCCAGTGGCATTTCCATAAGCCCTTTCTCTTGTTCCCCTTAATCATAAGATTACTACTATGGCTGTCAATCCCTTGCCTCCAGGGGTCTCGGTGCCCTTAACAGATGCTAGACTTTATGAGGGCAACAGTGCGCTGGACATTGCGCAGGGCATGCAAAGTTCCATTATGATTGCTTTGGCCCCAACTATTGTTGAGAATCTTGCAAATCGTTGCTCCTCCCATCCTTTTGCTCTTACAATCTTACCGCCCCCTCTTCCGCAAATGTCCCTGAGCTCCAGGATGGGGAGAGATTAGGCTGTCCTAGTTCTATGTGATTGATATAGAGTCTCTGAAGTTCTGGATTGTGGTTTGTTGATTTTCTTTTGCAGTTTTTCTGCTCCTGCAATTCCCTTCACTCCATTCTGCTGGGCACTGTATGTCACCCCCTGGCCAGAGACAAAAAGCTGTTAAACTGGAGTCTTGTTGTAATAGCACATTCAAGGGTAGATGTAATAAGAGTAGGAAACCTCACTGAGGGCGGGGTCCATTACCCATTTGCACAATGATTACTTTTTATCTGCTAGACTATATGCCCTCCCCTTCTGGTGAGATCAGGAAAGAACGTCTGTGAACTTAACCAGGTTTCTCATTACTTACTTGCAGACCTTGATGGAGGCCTATTTTCTCTGCTGTAACATGGTCTCCTCTCTCCTTGTTTCTGGTGTGGCCCTCCTAACCCATCTCTCTTGTTCATAATCCTTGCAATTACTGTGTTACATAGGTTTACTTTTGAGTGTCCCAATGTGGGCTGGGCGAGTTTGGTACTAGGAGCCACCTATTAGGGAGTACATACGGCGCTTAATTTTCTGGGTTTGGGATACTTCACTTAATATAATTCTTTCTAATGACATCCATTTCCCAGCAAATTCCAGTAATTCATCATTTTTGATGGCTGAGTAGTACTCCATTGTATAGATGTACCACAGTTTCCTTATCCACTCGTCAACTGTTGGACATTTAGGTTGATTCCATGACTTTGCTATTGTAAACAGTGCTGCTATGAACATGGTCGAGCTTGTGCTATCGAGGCGAACCTCTGCTGCTTGGGGGGTTATTCCCAAAAGTGGGATAGCAGGGTCATACGGCATTTCAATCTTTAATTTCTTTAAGAATCTCCAGACGGCTCGCCAGAGTGGCTGTATGAGCCTGCATTCCCACCAACAATGTAGGAGAGTTCCCCTCTCCCCACATCCTCTCCAGCATTTGTCGTTGTTTGTACTGTGGATTTTTGCCATCCTGACCGGGGTGAGATGATATCTCAGGGAAGTTTTGATTTGCATTTCCCTGATGGCTAAGGAAGTGGAGCATTTTTTAAGATAATTGTTAGACATTTTAATTTCATCCCTGGTAAAGTTTCTTTGAAGTTCCAGGGCCCATTTTTTAATTGGGCCAGTGTTTTCCTTGGAGTTTAATTTTCTAAGTTCTTTGTGCACTCTGGACAGTAGAGCTCTGTCAGATATGTGGTTAGTGAAGATTTTCTCCCATTCTGTGGGTTGCCTTTGAGCTCGTGCGACAATCTCTTTATCTGAACAGAAGCTCTTTAATTTCACAAGATCCCAACTGTTGAGAGTTGGTAGCAGTGACTGTGCCATTGGATGTCTGTTTAGGAAGTGTTGGCCTAGCCCAATCAGCTCGAGGGAGTTCCCTATCCTTTCAACTATGGCTTTTAAAGTCTCTGGCCTGATATCAAGGTCCTTGATCCATTTGGAATTAAGTCTTGTACATGGTGACAAGTACGGGTCCAGCTTTAATCTTCTGCATGTGGAGATCCAGTTTTGCCAACACCATTTGTTGAAGATGCTGTTCTTTTTCCATTGGATTCTTTGGGCCCCTTTGTCAAAGACCAAGTGGCTGTAACTTTGTGGGCTTATATCTGGGTCTTCAATCCTTATCCATTGATCTGTGTGTCTATTTTGGAGCCAGTACCAGGCTGTCTTTATAACTATGGATTTGTAGTATAGACTTAGGTTTGGTATGGTAATACCTCCAGCTGTGTTTTTGTTACTCAGGATTGTTTTTGCTATCCTGGGTCTTTTGTGCCTCCATATGAACTTTGAGATTGTTTGGTCAACTTCTTTGAAGAATTGCTTTGGGATTTTGATTGGTATAGCATTGAATCTGTATATTGCCTTTGGTAGGATGGTCATTTTTACAATGTTGATTCTGCCAATCCAGGAACAAGGGAGGTCTTTCCACCTTCTGGTGTCTTCTGCAATTTCTTTCTTTAGGGTTTTAAAGTTTTCATTGTAAAGGTCTTTTACCTCCTTAGTTAGGTTTATACCAAGGTATTTCATTTTTTTAGGGGTTATAGTAAATGGCATGGTTTCTCTCAAGGCTTTTTCACTTCTTTCATTCTGGGCATATAGGAAGGCCTCTGATTTTTGCACATTTATTTTGTATCCTGCCACCCTGCTGAACTTCTCAATTAGTTCCAGGAGCTTCCTGGTGGAGTTTTTGGGATCACTCAGGTATAAGATCATGTCATCTGCAAATAGAGATAGCTTGACTTCTTCCTTGCCAATTTGAATCCCTCTTATGTCCCTTTCTTGTCTTATGGCTTCGGCTAAGACTTCAAGTACAATATTGAATAGAAGTGGTGAGAGTGGACAGCCTTGTCTTGTTCCTGATCGAAGTGGGAATGCTTCCAATTGTTCCCCATTGAGCATAATCCTTGCTGTGGGCTTGTTGTATACAGCTTTTATTATATTGATAAAAGTTCCTTCCATTCCTACTGTCTCTAGCGTTTTGATCATAAAAGGCTGTTGGATCTTGTCAAAAGCTTTTTCTGCATCTATCGAGAGTATCATGTGGTCTTGGACTTTGGACTGGTTTACATGATGAATTACATTTATTGATTTGCGTATGTTGAACCAACCTTGTGTGCCGGGGATGAAGCCTACTTGGTCCCCATGAATGATCTTTTTAATATGTTTTTGAATCCGATTTGCTAAGACTTTGTTGAGAATCTTTGCATCTGTGTTCATCAGGGAGATCGGCCTATAGTTTTCTTTTTTAAGTGAATCTTTATTAGGTTTTGGGATTAAAACGATATTAGCTTCATAGAAGGAATTTGGTAGTGTTCCTTCCTTTGCTATTTGATGGAACAGTTTAAGGAGTATTGGTGTTATTAACTCCTTAAATGTCTTGTAGAACTCTGTGCTGAATCCATCTGGTCCAGGACATTTTTTGGTGGGAAGATTCGAGATTACTTCCTCAATTTCCTTATATGTTATAGGACTATTTAAGTAATTCACAACTTCCTGATTCAATTTAGGTAAGTTGTGTTTACTTAGAAATTCATCCATCTCTTTTGTGTTGTCAAACTTCACAGAGTATAAGTTTTTGAAATATGATGTTATAATTCTCTGGATTTCTTGGGTATCCGTAGTGATAACTCCATGTTCATTTCTAATTTTGTTAATTTGGGTTTTCTCTCTCTTGCTTTTGGTTAGTTTAGCTAGGGGTGTATCAATCTTGTTGATTTTTTCAAAGAACCAGCTTTTCGATTTGTTGATTTTTTCTATCGTTTTCTTAGTCTCGATTTCAGATATTTCTCCCCTTATTTTGCTAATCTCTTCTCTTCTACTGCTTTTGGGATCAGATTGCTCTAGTTTCTCTAAAGCTTTAAGCTGCATTGTTAAGTTGTTTATTTCTGATGTTTCCATTTTTTTGATGTGGGCATTAAGAGCTATGAACTTACCTCTTAGAACAGCTTTCATTGTGTCCCAGAGATTTTGGTAAGTTGTATTTTCGTTATCATTCACTTTCAGGAAATCTTGAATTTCCTTTTTAATTTCTTCCTGAATCCAGTTCTCATTCAGCATCATAGTGTTAAGTTTCCAGGAGTTAGTGTATTTTCTCTTGTTTGATGTGTTGTGGATGTCCAGCTTTAGGCCGTGGTGGTCTGATAGGGCACAGGTTAGAATTTCAACTTTCTTGTACATGTGTAGATTCATTTTGTGGCCCAATATGTGATCTATTTTGGAGAAAGTTCCGTGTGCTGCTGAGAAAAATGTGTATTCTTTGGTGCGTGGGTGAAAAGTTCGATAGAGATCTGTGAGGTCCATTTCTTTCAGGGTTTGATTAAGTTCCAAAGTGTCTCTGTTAAGCTTTTGACCTGTTGATCTAT
The DNA here is from genome assembly GCA_023101885.1 of Typhlomys cinereus. Lineage (NCBI taxonomy): Eukaryota > Metazoa > Chordata > Mammalia > Rodentia > Platacanthomyidae > Typhlomys > Typhlomys cinereus. The sequence goes on along the minus strand of JALPQD010000042.1, from coordinate 8,993,494 downwards.
CCCATGTAGAGAGGGCGGTGTTGAAGTCCCCAAGAATTATCGTTTGGGGGTTGATTTCTTGCTTTAGACGCTGTAGGGTTTTCTTAATGAATGTGGAGGGGCCCGTATTGGGTGCATATATGTTCAGTATTGTGAAGTCTTCCTGGTGAATTGTACCTCTGACTAAAATGTAGTATCCATCCGTGTCTCTTATAATTTTTTTTGGTTTGAAATCCACTTTGTCTGATAGCATAATGGCTACCCCTGCCTGTTTTCTGCTTCCATTTGCTTGTAGAATTGTTGACCAGCCTTTTATTTTTAGAGCGTGCCTATCTTTTGTGGTGAGATGGGTTTCCTGCAGGCAGCAGATTGATGGATTGTGATTTTTAATCCAAGTTTGTAATCTGTGTCTCTTGATCGGTGAATTAAGTCCATTAACATTTAGTGTTATAATGGAGAAACTATTGTTAATTCCAGACATTTATTATGTTTAGTAGCTTTTATAAGTATATTGCTTCGCTTTTAATGGTGTTATATTTGCCTTCTGTTCTCCTGGATATGCCTGTTTTTTTCTTCACGCTTGAGTATCATTTCTAGCAGTTTTTGAAGGCCTGGTTTGGTGGCCATGTATCCCTTAAAGTTGTCTTTGTGCTGGAAAATTTTTCTTTCTCCCTCGATCATGACTGATAGTTTTGCAGGGTAAATCAGCCTGGGTTGACATTTTTGCTCATTCAATACTTGAAGTATGTCTCTCCAAGCTCTTCTTGCTTTTACTGTTTCGACTGAGAAGTCATTTGTTATTTTAATAGGTTTGCCTTTAAAAGTGACTTGTTTTTTCTCCCTTGAAGCTCTCAGCACCAGTTCTTTATCTTGAATGTGGAGTGTTTTAACTATTATTTGCCGCGGTGTGCTTCTAGTTTGGTCGTATCTGTTTGGGGTGCGGAATGCCTCTTGTATATGAATGGGCCTCTCTTTCTTTAGATGAGGAAAGTTTTTCTTGATGATCGTTTGAAAAATTTCCTCAGGGGTGGTATTTTGAGATTCTTGCTCCGGTATTCCATGAATACGCATGTTAGGCTTCTTCAGGGTGTCCCATATCTCTTGGATATTTCTCTCAAGTATCTTTTTGGCTTTAACAACCTCTTCCATTGAGCTGGCTAGTACTCCCACTTTATCTTCAAGGTCTGAAATTCTGTTTTCTGCTTCATTAGTTCTGTTGATAAGACTCTCTGTGGCGTTCTGGGTTGAAGATAACTTGTCTTTTAGCTCAGTTTTAAACTCTGCTTGAGTTTGTTTTAACTGTTCTATGCCACTTTTTGTTTCTTGCACTGTTTTTCTCAACTCCTCCAGATGTCTGTTGTGTTCCTCTTCAAAGCGATTGATTCGATTATGTAATTCCTCCCGGATTTCCTCTTTCATAGTATTGAACATGGTAATGATCATATTTTGAAGGTCGTTATCCTGGGTCAGGCTTTCTTGGCCTTTTTCCGCGGGTTTGTTCTTTTTGGAGTCTAACATTATGGGATTAATTTCTTCAGTGGGAAATTTGTTTACTTGAGTGTTGCTTCTCATGGATTTGCACTTTGACTTTGGCATTGTCATTTTAACTCTTAAGATCTCTCAATTTCACTAAACTGAATTATTTGGCCTGGGGTACTGGTGGGCGGGGCCTGAACGGGGACTTACCTAGGGAGCGGGGTGAGGCCCGGGTGGACCGCGTGCGTGTCCCGACTGGCGGAGCGGGGTGGGGCGAAAAGGGAGGATGGGCGCAGGGGGAGGTGCTCCTCGTTCCCTGGGCCCCCGCGCGGCTCCGGCTGGATGGCGGGAGTCGGAGCCGGGTCCCCGTGGGCTGACCTGGGGTCCTAGAGCGCGCGTTGAGGCCCGGCTGGATCTCGCCTACGCGTCCCGACCGGCGGAGCGGGGGTGGGGCGAAAGAGGGAGGCTGCGCGCGTCGGCGTGGAGCTATTTAACCCGAGGGCAGCTGGGGCGGGGCCCGGGCGCAGGGGGAGGTGCTCCTCGTTCCCTGGGCCCCCGCGCGGCTCCGGCTGGATGGCGGGAGTCGGAGCCGGGTCCCCGTGGGCTGACCTGGGGTCCTAGAGCGCGCGTTGAGGCCCGGCTGGATCTCGCCTACGCGTCCCGACCGGCGGAGCGGGGGGGTGGGGCGAAAGAGGGAGCCATATCCAGACTTTTATCTCTTGTGATCTGGGATACTCTAAATTCCTCCACAGATTCATGTATTCTCTGAGGAAGAAAGTGATTGAACACATTTAGTTCAGAATTCCTTGTTTTCTGGATTTCCCCTGGGAATGTCCTTCATTTTCACAACCAAAAAGTCTACTGTGAAACATCTGATCTTTTTAACTTCTGTGTAAATTGATTTCACTTACATACACCAATAGTTATTTTCAATAACTGTTTTGTTAGACTCCTAGAAATACCAAACTTCTTCTGACTGAACAAATTTTATAATTTAACAAAAGCCATTTTAAGAAAATACCAACACAAAGTAAAGGCCTCAGTATAGAATGAATATTTATTGAAAATAAAAGGTAAAATATTACTCTTCAGCTCAACAAATGAAATTATAGATACTCAATGTTTTAGATACTGAAAGATTTTTTTTATCATTGCTTAGATTCTTTCCCCTTTATAAATAGGTTTACTTATAACTATGCCAAAAAGAGAAATCTTTGGAGAAACCACTACATTCTCCCTTATGACTTTCTCTTCTATGACTAATTTGTACAGGACTAGCCTTGTTTACCCAACAGAGAGATCAGGTGGAGATCAGACTGTGTGCCACTCTAAGTTACTCCACATTGTACAAAATTGACTTTCAGGCTGATTCTTGCTGTTAATGAATTTTATTTTATAAGAAGCATTCAGCTTCATTTTGAGTACAAATGAACAGACAGTATTATCCACACCTTATTGTGCACATAGACACCATTATCTGTCCAGTACCATCCATGTGGTAGAGACTGAAAAATAAATTGTTCATGAAAGTAAAACAGTACTATATAAAAACTTGTATATTGGATGAGTATGAGCACTTTGCTACTAAAAACTTTTAGAAAATAGCAGGCTTGAGGACTTATTAAACACACCAGACCAATGAAGTATACAACATGTTCCTCTGGACCTCATAAAGATGAAATCATCTAATACTGCAATAACAATGGCCCCAGTGACCTGTCATCTGACTACACAGTGTATCAAGGAGAACGGACTCTTAATTGCTCCCAAGACTGTAGTTTAGCTCTGTCCCCACTGATTGACAAGGCTCACTTAACGTTGCTGTTCATCTGTGTGGGACTGGTTATGAATTGTGTTTTGATGGACTTGCTTCTTTGCAACTTGACACAGCTCTGTAGGTTCAGCTCTGAACTCCTCCAGATACTCCAGCAACTCTCTGTCTGGGACCATAAATTCTTTCTAGCCATGTCTCTTCCTTTGCCTCTTTTGAGCTCCTTGAGCTTTGCTTTGGCTTCTTTAAATCTTTCATAGAAATTGTATAGTCTACTTATATAAATATAATTACTGCATGACATGTAAGGTGTAACCTGACAGTTATGGCTAGAAATTAACATTAGAAAACAACTGAACCCATGCTTGCAAATGATGGACTATCAAGGAAAATCAGGACTACCTGGCAAATTACAGACAAAAAAAATTGACATTACTTGCGAGTCTGCTCTTATTTAATAAATTCTGCCACTGAAAAAAATACACAAATGTGTTTATCTGTGTTCCTGGCTTAGCCTTCTCAATTGCTTTTGTATTTATTGCCCCCTTTTTCCATCCAACAGCCAAGCCAGAGAAAAATAGGACAGGCTACAACCTGTGCTGGGTGTATTCCTCTGAACATGTAAGTCCAGCTACTGTTCCAGACAGCTGCTCTCCTCTAATAACACACTAGTCCATTTCTTCTATGAAGCAGTCCAATTTTTTCCAAGAAGAGTGATTGGAGCATTTACCAACTGATTATATCCCTGAGCACAATGATAAAATTGTGTTCTTAACTCAAAGGGAGATAACCCATGTCAAATTGATTCTACTTTAATACATTTGACTTTCTTTTTTTTTTAAATCTACACCTTTCTACAGAAATTCAATAGAAGTCTTATATTCATCTTAAAAGTAATAGAACACAAAAATAGAAAAATAACATTTGGTCACTAGTTAAAGAAAATTGTATAAAATGTATAGCACATTTTCAGTTATATGAAATAAAACCATCAGTGAGGATAATGAAAGAAACAAGTACCTTTTACTGGTACTGTGCCGTGTATTGAGAATAGATTTAATGAACACTGTCTAATTTGCATAGTCATGCTCCACCAGCCATGGCTACCATCCTATTTCACTCATATGTACAATGAGGACAACCTCAGCCTTTGCAATGCAGGTGATGATGCGTTCATTGTTTCCAAATAAGGGACTTGGTTTCAATTATAAACATCAAGCATCTAATATGTGATTTAGATCAATTAGCAAATTATAGTTCTGATCTTCAAAGCATTTGTCTTAACTTTACCTTCTAAAGATAATTCAAAATTTAATCCTGATTCTAAGTAGGAAGCAATGATAAACAGTTCTCCTTGCTTCAGTACTTTAGCATTTAGTACTTCAGTACTAAATGGCAAGGTGGATTGTATCACCTTAGAGGCCCCTTTAAAATCTGGAAGTCCAGTTCCAAGACAGTTTAAAGCTCCCATTAAGCCCCCATTCTTGTTCTATGTAATTGTGTAATCACAAAGTTTTTTGCATTTGTGGAGATCCAGGGATACATTTGGGGTTAGTATTTCAGACTCCCCAGCTATCCAAACAGAAAAGTGGTTTTTTTCAAGTTTAATATTGTGAAGCTTCACATAAAATTTGTTCTAAAACTCCAAAAGCTAAACACAGTCACAAACACAATGTCACAGTAATTTGGATAAAAGTCCTAAAATTTTAAAAGAGTTTCCCCTATAATTTTATCCATCTCTCTTTTTTTTGTTTATTTGCAATCATTTAACCTTGCCCTTTACATTCAAGTCTCTTGTGTTGTGCTTACATACCACGTCTCGAATTATCGAATCAGTTAGTAGTTATTGAGCAATGGCAAAACCACTGCACACATTAATCTCAATAAAATTGATGAAAAATTTATGTCTATTACCAGCCATGTGTTGCCAACCAAATTACTTGTGCCTGTTAGCTTTAGGTATCAATTTAATAATTGAGGGCTTACCCTTTAGGCGCATTTGTGACAAATTATTTGGTTAAGGCAACCCCTGTTCAAATTCATGGATATGATCTAAATGATGTGACCAGACCCAGTCCACAGGACCATTTCCTGGGCAGGTGGCTAAGACAGAAAAAGCTGGATTAGTATTTTGGCACACTTTTGACGTACTATTGTATAGGGCATGCTAACAAGTGAGAAAATATGTCTCCTTTTGGCTCTTTGTATGGATAAGGTGTGGCCAGTTTTCTAGGCTGCTAATATTGGTATAAACTATTTTGCCAAGCAGATGCACTGTAACTGAGAATCATAGACAAGAATAAACTCCGTGTTGCCTTAAGATGCTTGCATCCTGCATTTTTTCAATAATGGGAAGATAAAATAGCACATTTCCCAACTTCTCTGAGCATCAGGTTTTTTTAGCGACAAACAGCTAATAGTAGGTCTTTTGTCTGAGAACTCCTTTGAGGGTTAGATGAGTATGAAATAGATGCCCCTAACTTGATTGGTAACTGTTGCCTCTCAACTTTAAGCATTTACTTACTCAGGAACATCACCTTTAATAATGCTGAAAGCTCCCTTTACAGCAAAGAGGCCATACTAAAAATCTTTTGTAGATTTCAGTTTCTGGTTGTATCTGACATCTTTTTTTCCTAGTCAAATGTTATATATGCTAACCTGCAGTCTTCATCAGCACAATTTGCTTTTTGCTCTCATTGTAGAGTATTTTGAAATTATTGCCTCAGGAAACAGTAATTTTACAGAATATTTCTTATTCTGTACTTCTAATTAAATAAAGGATTTATTTAACCACTCTTCTGTGTAATCTCCTTTTTGCTATCATAACATAGTTATAAACACCATAAATTATAAATGCCAGTGCCTTTGAGTTTCATTCACACTCTAGGGCAGTGGATACCTCTCCCTGTGGGAGGGTAGCTAACACATTGTTACATTGACTTAGTCACAAACCTTACTTTTCCCATTTGTATTCTTTAGTCTCTAGTTTCAAATGCCTTCTCCTGGGGATGTGGACTTTCAAACATTTGATTTGTTAGAAACGTGCTGTATCAACTGCAAATTTATCAACACATTAGTGGTCCAAGCCCAGGAGAACAGCCTGTCGATTTCTTAGCCACAATCTGTATGCCTTCAGTGGAGGCTTTCCTCCACAAAAGACGACTGGTTCTTGTTGGGTTTTTTTTAATAGTTTTTATTTTTTTAATATTTCTAAATGGTGAAAAGATGAGCTGGATGAAAAGATGGCTCAGTGTTAAGACTCTGCCTGGCAAGCAGAAGATCCTGAGTTCAGATCCCAGGTCCCACATTAAAAAATGCCAGAAGGAAACCACAGAAGCCTGCACTTCTGTCCCTGGTGGGCAGAGCCAGGAAAATCCCAGAGATAAGCAAAAACAAAGTAGAACCAATCCAGATTGTTTCTGGATGATTCCAGAAGTCATGCTGTGTCTCCACAGGGACACACATTGCTCTATCTCTCTCTCACACACACACACACATTAAAAAAAACAAATAAAATAAAGTTAAATGGTGTGCAGTCTCTTTTAATTCATAATTTTATTTTTTTCTAGTCTTACACACACCTCCTACCTTCCTGCCTCTTTGTTTCTATTGGCTCCAGGGTTCTCTCTGTACTGTCTACTCTAGCAGGGGTTCAGGCCACTATGGCATAGCAAGTGGCCTCTCCTTGAGCCACCCCACTGATAAGGGTACTCCTTATCAGGGTCTCCTACTGGCTTGAACAGCACCATGCCTCAACTACACAATTCCTGTTAAGCCTTCCATATCTAACCATAACTCACTTACACTTGTTTCTTCTAAATATTGCATATAATACAATTTTTATACTATTATACTATTTTTTAGTAGAGAATCATTTTTTCAGAGCCTAGGCCCTCAATTTTTTAGTACTTACTGAATCACCAGAAAACTGAGATATTTTAGTGAATTTAAAGATAAAATTATTTTGACATTACAACTCCATTACAATTATTTTAGATGAATTTTAATTGTTAATTTTAATTCACAATAAACACATATCAATTATAAAACCTACCTTTAAAAAAAAAAAGTTCTTTTAGATCTCCAAGAGTCCTGAAATTAGAATTATAGAGAATACTGGCCTAAATAAATACTAAAATCAGGTAACTCCAGGCCTGGGATCAAGACTATAAAGCAAGGTAGTTTCAAAGAAGCCGCACAGCACAGAAAAGAAAGGAAAGCACACAGTATTCCACAGTTCTTCAGGTTAAGAACAAACTCTTCCCTTGGTGGAGTGGAACAGGTCTGATTGCTTTGCATGTTGGAAGGTGCCGTGGTTTGGATGTGTGACACCCAGAATCTACATTTGAAGACTTGGTTCTCAGGGTGGCAGTAATACACCTTTAGGAGACAAAATCTAGTAGGAGGCACTTAGAAGGCCTATCCCTAAAGGAAGTCGTGGAACTGAGATCTTTCTGCTTCCTGGTTCATGCTCTGTTTATCCTGACCTGCATTCCCACCATCATGTGCTTCTTTTAATAGATAACCAAACCAATGGAGCTGCTGGGCCTTGACCTGTTAGTAAGCTTTTTCTCACTATAACAAAACATCTGAGATTATTATCTTATAAAGGTTAAATATATGTTTCAAAAAACCCAGGCTAAGGGGCTGGAGAGGTGGCTCAGGGGTTAAGCCTCTGCCTTGCAGGCGGAAGGTCCTGAGTTCGGATCCTAGACCCCACGTATAGACGCCAGGCAGAAGCCCGGGCGGCCTGCGTTTCCGGTACTGGTAGGGCGGAGCCTGTGAATCCTGGGGCAGAGTAAACAAGGAGGAGGTGGAGGCGTCCATGGTGGTTCCCAAATTCGTCCAAGGTTCTACGCACACACACCCACACACACATACATACACACACATTTGAATAAATAAATAAAAAATTAAAAAAAAAACCCAGGCTAATTGTAAATTCACTCTGTACCTGAGACTAGACTTCTGATGCCTGATCCTCCTGACTCTAACTTTCAAATGCTTGCACCAAAGGCATGCATCATCATGGCCAGCTGAGATTTTTGTCTAGGAATGATTTCTGTCCAATGGTTTTTAATTTTCAGGTACAAATTTATTTTTACCTGAGAAGTATTGAATCAGTGTAAGTTCTTGTAGCAGTTAGTCTGTGGTTGTTGATAAATGACCATCTAATGGCTTAAGGGAACAAAGGATTTATTTTCTTATTGACAATCCACTTACAGTCTGTAGTCCAACTTAATGGGAGAGCATGCACCAACACCAAGCCAAGGGAACAGGCCACACCATCTCTATGTGATGGCTGAGGAAGGACAATCCTTACTTTCAAGACAGCATGTCTGGCCAAGTATACACAAGAATGCCAATTTCCTCAACTGACTCTCAGTATTTTATTCATCTGTTCAAACATAGTCCCACCCACCATAAGCTGGGCCTTCCCCATCAGTTAGACAATCTCCTGCAGGTTTGCTGTGGGACTTAACCACTAATTCTCCACAAATGTGCCCAGAGCTCAAAACCCTCAACTGTCAAGTTGACACCTCTGCCTAACTATGACAATTTTCTTACTGTCTTATTACATATAGTTCATTTGAATGAAATTTTATGAAGCAATGCTTCTTTTTTGATGCCTAACTGGTGAGCACATTTATTTGGAGATTCATTGTTATCTTATACTTTAAAGATTATGAAGTACACTTATCAAATACCTTCATTTAGACATTTTATCCAGTGCCTCTATATGCAATGTTCTTGGTATGGTAAACTGTCAGAAGGTAATTAATTTAAAATATCTTTCTTTGTGAGTAATATTTGTTGACACTGAAACATTTTCTAAGTAGTAATGGAAACGTTAAGAGAACCTGGAACAGTCTGTCTGCATCCTGGATCAGTCTGTCTGCATCTTCTTACACAGAGCATATTCTTAATTTTTTATATGTTGCATATAACATGTAATTGATGCAAGAAAAGGATAAAAAAAGTAAGAATGTGTTACAAAATATATCATTTCAGGTAAATCAAGTACCTATCCAGGAAATTTCAAAAGCTAAATTCATGAAAATAACTGAAATTTGAAGATAGAACATGATCAGTTCTCAGGAATCAGTTGTTCTGGTCTGACTTGAAATTGACATGGAAAGTGGTTTCTTTTTCTTTCTTTCCTTTTTTTTTTTTAGGAACATTTCAATTTGCTCTTTGATGACTTCACACTTTCTTCCTACAGTGTAGTGGGTATCGATGCAAATGGTAACCATGGAGAAGCTTTAAGATAATTTGTCTGCTACCACTTTATCAATATTGCAAATTCAGGAACTGAAGGAAAAATAAATTGTGTGTTTTAGCAAACCTAAAAAAAAATTATTGACATTTAAAAAAAATAAGATTACGCCTACTCAGTGACTTTGGACACTAAAATAACATTCTGGTTTTTTCCAGCCTTCAGTAAATTGGTCAAAAATATTCCATTCAAAAATCTATGAGTGAAATTTCCAGCTGATATAATTAGTGTAACGGATTTTTCCTTAGGAAGAGTGTCTGATCAATGGACATCCTGAGTCTAGGAAAAATTTGGAGAGGTGACATGTGTATGTCTTTCATGTGACAATGTGTTCATGAGATTACTAAATGCCTGTGAATATTCAGACATTGTGCCAAACACTGGCAACATATATGAAATAACTGCTACTCTAACTGCTACTCTCAAATATTTTTATAATGTAGCATGAGGCCATCAAGCATTTTGAATATAAAATGGATTTTGGCTTGAATAAGGGTTATGTAATAAGCAAATGGGACTAATACCTTATCTGGGGCAGAGAAGATATTAAAACACTTGTCAACTATAAAGGAAGATTTGACTTTGGATCCTCAGTATCTGTGTAAAAGCTGGGCATGGTGATATGTGCCTAGAATCTCATGATACGGACATAGAGTTAGGCAAATTATGGACTGTTCAGCAGTCTTCAAACCATTAAACTCCAGGTTCAGTGAAAGATTCTGTTTTCAAAACTGAGATGTTGAAATCAGAAGAAGACACCTAATGTTTACCTCTTGCTGAGTATGCCAGTGCTCACACGTAAACATTCATTCACCTGCACACAATACATTTCAAAAGAAAGAATCACTCTTAATTTTGGCTCATTGTTTTATGCTGCTGTAATTAGTTAACAGTGAAAGAACGGAGATTTAAGTTGTAGAACCTTGAAGTTTAGGAAGTTAAGATATGGCAGGAACCTGGTTGCTTCATCCTCTTGTGAGAAGGGTAAGAGAAAAGATGTCAAGATGTGGCCAAATATACTTTTTATTAAAAACCAGGATAAACTCATTCACTGATTGCATTATTAATCTACTGATATGAACACAGCTTTCTCAAACTAATCACCTCAATAGTCAACACCTAACTGAAGTTTCTAATTGAAGACACATTCAAACCACAGTAGGCGGGATGGGGTAGGATATCCTCCAAGGTGAGATAGTGGAATGTGAGCTAAGTCCTGCAAGAAAAACAGAGTCATTTTCACAAAGGAAGATGTGATAGTTAATCTTGGTTGTCAACTAAATTACACCTTGGATTAACTAACAGATTAGCTGTCAGCTCATTTGGACAGATTATCTAGATTAAGATATCTTCAACAAGAAGACCAAATCTAAATCTGCATGAAACCTCCAGGAACACACCAGATAAAAGGAATCATAGGACCAGAGAGCTCTGAGACTCTTGTTATGAGAATTTCTCTGGAATAATGGACTCAACACCAGAAATGGATGGAAGAAGAGAAGTTTATCCACTGGTGGTAAGAGAGATCCACTGGGTCTCCCTGTAAAAAGACTACAGCTGGGCATGGCAGGCTGAGTAACTGCTTATACTCTAGTAGAAAAGCATCTAGAAGCAAGCTTGAAGCAAGCAAGCAAGAAGCAAGCTAGTAGCTGTTATAGAAGTAGAATCTGCAGGCAGTTATTGCTTTTTCTGCAGACTCAGAGAGAAAGGGAATTTCTGAAGGCGCTGGTTTGAGCTAACTTTGTAGACTCAGAGAGAAGGGAGAGAAAGGGCTCTGCATGCTCTGGCAGCTTCTGTGAAACAGATGTACTATGTAGTTAAGTCAAGGTCTGCTATATTTCCATTGACAACTTAAGCTAGAACTAGAGATACTGAACTGAGCAGCTTAAATAGCTGAGATGAGGGTCTTAAAAATAGGGGCTTTGACCAAATGTCCAACAGGTGACGAGTGGATAAGGAAACTGTGGTACATCTATACAATGGAGTACTACTCAGCCATCAAAAATGATGAATTACTGGAATTTGCCAGGAAATGGATGTCATTAGAAACAATTATATTAAGTGAAGTATCCAGACCCAGAAAATTAAGCGCCGTATGTACTCCCTAATAGGTGGCTCCTAGTACCAAACCCACCCAGCCCACCTAGAGACAGTAATTGCAAGGATTATGAACAGGAGGGATGGGGTAGGAGGGCCACACCAGAAACAAAGAGAGAAGGGACCATGTTACAGCAGGGAAAATAGGCCTCCACCAAGGACCCAAATAAGTAATGAGACATCTGATTAAGTTCACAGACTTTTGTTCCTGATCATTTACTACTGAGGGGGTGTGATCTCACCAGAAGAGGAGGACATATAGTCTGGCAGATAAAAAGTAACAGTTTTGCAAATGGGTGATAGACTCCTCCCTTACTGTGGTTTCCCACTTTTATTACATCTACCTTTGAATGTGCTTTTATCACAAGACTCTAACAGCTTTTTGTCTCTGGCCAGGGGGTAACATACAATGCCCACCAGGATGGAGTGAAGGGCATTGCAGGAGCAGCAAAGCTGCAAAAGAAAATCAACAAACCACAATCCAGAACTTCAGAGACTCTATATCAACCACCTAGAACTAGGCCAGCTTAGTCTCTCCCCATCTTGAAGCTCAGGGAAATTTGCGGAAGAGGGGACGGTAAGAGTGTAAGAGCAAAAGGATGGGAGGAGCAATGATATGTAAGATACTCTATACTAGTTAGGGCTGAAGCAATCATAATTGGACTTTGCATGCCCTGCGCATTGTCCAACACACTGTTGACCTCACAAAGTCTAGCATCTGCTAAAGGCACCAAGATCCTTGGAGGCAAAGGATTGGCAGCCACAGCAGTGTTCCTATACCTAAGGGGAACACGGGAAAGGGTTCAGGGAAAGGCCACTGGGTCCTTGTACGTCATCGGAGAGGAGGGCCCAGAGGAAAATCAGACATGCACAAGAAAGGTCTCTCTGGGAATTGGGGTGGGAGGCACTGGGGGATGGGGAGGGAGAGGGGTGGAGAGGGGGGAGCAGGGAGTCCGGGGGGAGGAAGAGGGAGGGAGGGAACTGGTGTACCTAATAAGTTTGTATGAGCTGAAATAAAAAAGAAAAAGTAATGAAAAATAAATAAATAAAAAAGAAAAAAAAATAGGGGCTTTGAAATTAATCCTGAAATTCTACCACACTCTTTTGCCCTATTTATCTTCCCTCCTGGTGCCATCAGAATCCAGCTTCTTTGACTCTCCATGACAAATGTGACTTACCCAACTTTTGCCATACCCTCTCTGCCATAATGGATTGAACCTTCATTCCTGAATTTTAAACCAAATAAGTCTCCCTTTCCCCACCAAAGTTGTATGAGTGCTGTTTTGCAACAACAGAAAGAATAACTACAACAGTATGATTGTATGTATGCGTGATGATACTTTAGGAAGACAGTCATTCCCACACAAGAAAGATCTTAGTGGAGAGTGGCTAAACTGTGGAAATCTGTTAAGTTTTTGAATCTGTAAGAAAAAAGTGCTCATGGGTAATTGGCAAAGCAAATAAGAACGTCAAAGTATCTGTCTTTCACATGCCAAACTTTCCACTTGTATTTTCAGATCCTGAAAGATGCTTGTGGCTGAACAGCCCTTAGTTTCTAAGCAGTAACTCTATGAAAAATAAATCAATTTATGTCTCCCCTCTTCTACAAAAATAGAGAAAAATGGCATATACAAGGACAGTTAATTCAATCAGTAAGTGACCAAGTTTTTTTAGGTTCCTCTCTATGGTTTACAGCTAAAGTTATAATTTTAGTTTCAGATGAATCAATACAAGCACAGAATCTGATGGAATAAAATAGATTTTTTACTTATGTTGAAAATTCCTGTATAATTTCTGATGTGGCAATGGAATTATTTATAAAGCTTTAAAAATTGTAATCTTGAGAAGTATGATTATATAACTTCGAATTGGGATATATGAAATAATGGGCATTTAAATATATTTACTAACTGTTCAGAGTAATAACCAGATGCCAAATTTTAGATTTGAGCCATTTGAATGAATCTAAAAATATGGCACTACATAGAAAATTTTATTTAAATGCTTACAAATATTTTTCTCTTTCTGACAATAATCATTATGTAAAATATAAAGTCAGTGCATTGACAACATCCTTGGCAATCTATGGATCACATTTTCTGATTCTATGATTTTCCTTATCATTAAAGAATTTCTTTCAACATTCCTTATTACTACTAGAAAAAAAAAATCCTTCAATTTTTCTTTGTCTTTGAAGGTTTGTTTGCCCTTGACTTTTGAAGAACAATTTCATAGAGTATAGGTTCCTCAGTTGCTTTCTTTTTCTCTTTCAAGAAGTAAATATTTCACTTTCCTTTGTATGAATGGTTTCTGAGGAGGAGCAGGAGGTGATTCTTTGATTTTCTATAGATAAGTTTTATTTCCCTTGTTCTTCTTCCTGTACTTTTTTGTTTGATTTTCTATAATTGAAAGTAGTATGTTTATGTGTGGGCTTTCTGGAATTTTTGTTCTGAGCTTGCTATAGCTGTGATTTGGTGTCTGATACTAGTTGGAGATGAATTCTTATTCATTGACATATCAAATGATCTGTTTTCTCCTTTTTCTTCTCCTGTTTCACATGTTATAATTTCTGCAGTATTTTCCTTTCTGGAGTGTTTTCCTACCTTTAAAAAAGGTTTTATGGTTTTTTTCAGATAGCTGTAAACCCAGAAATTCTTTGCTCAGTTGTGTGCCATCCAGCCAGGAACCATCAAAGATATTCTGTACTTTTATTACAGTGTTTATTTTTGATTCCTTCTTAGAATTTTCATCTCTCTACTTATCTATTGTTGCACAGTGTCTATTTTATCAGTGAAGATCTTAGTATATTAATTATACTTGTTTTTAAATTTCAGTTTCATAATTCAACATTTCTTCCATATCTGAGACTGACTATAGTACTTCAAATTATGTTTTTTATTTATTGTATTTTTTTGCTTGAAAAGGATATACTGAGTGAAATGAACAGCTGAACATGGGCCTTTGAAAATAAGGATGGAGGAGAAGTCAGCCTTTGCTGCAAGCAGTCTGCAGCTCTCGGCTGGCTTCCAAGATGTCTGTGATGACTTAGCCTCCTCCAGCTTTGGCCAGCCAGCCATGCCGCCTCTGCTTTGAGAGACTGTCCCTTCCCTCTGGAACCGTAAGCTGAATAAACCTCCCCTTTTCCCTTAAGTTGATTGACTTTGGGTGCTCTCTCACAGCAATAGTTAAGAGTAACCATTACAGAAATTGGTACCATGTAATGGAGTATTGCTCTGAGATTAAAAACAGCTGGTACCACAATGTGAAATTGTTTGTGAAGCTGAGAGAAGTTGGTACCCAAAAGTATGGCCAATGCTGTGATGTGGCTAGTGTGCCTTTGGAAGTGTTTGTTGGGAGAAATGTGGAGAACTTTGGGACTTTGTGCTGGGAAAGTCTTTGCATCTGAGCAAGGGGGCCAAATGGGCCTTTCTCGTCAGAGCTCAGAAGAGAGCAATGCTGTGAGAGATGCAGACAGTGGAAGCCCAGCTTGTGATGGTCCAGAGGAGACCAGAGACTGCGTTTGCAATTGGACGAGTGACACATGGAGGCATGTGTTGGCCGAGAGTTTAGTGAAGTTTTGCCCTCGTCCTGAAAGCTTGCCTGAAGTTAAGCTGGAGTGCTTGGCGGAGGAAATTTCAAAGCAATGTAGTCTTGACAATGTGATATGGCTACTTTTTAGTTGTCTTCAGAGTTATGAAAAAGAGCAAAGAATCAGGTAGAAAGAAGCAAAAACTGTAAGACCCAATGATGAAAAATACAATGGCAAACTTAAAGAGTTGACCGAGGAAGAAGCAGAGAACAAAATGGCTGTTGAAGAGATTAGCTCCATTTGTAAATCAAAGCCTGCTCTTAATTTGAAGGAGAGGCCCTAGCTTGAGGGCAAGATCCTTAGGGAAGGCTCCCACTCATAAGAATGCAAATCCTTTCAGAAGACTGGAGCTAAAGGGTGGTTTTCAAAGCAAGAGTTGGTTTCTCTTACTAAGCAACTGCCCAGGAGTGAAAGAGATGGTCAACATAGAGAAGCAGAATTGGCTATGATTCAAGGGGGCCAGTCTTGACAAAGTCGTCCATGTGGTTCTGGTTTTAGAGGCATCAGTGATGCAAAGGGAGGAGATCATGGAGTCCTCCTCCAAGATTTCAAAAATTGGCAGAATCTAGGCATCATGAGGCAAGAAGCCTGCAGTTTAGAGGCCCAAGAAGGGCAGTTTGTGCTGTGGAGTTAAAGCCTGGTTTGCCATTGAGAAGTAAAGATGTTAGAGATTCCAGACACAACGTGTGACACCTACCAAGGAGGGCTGTATACCCTGGGAGGAGTCAGCTCAAGAGACCAATGTATTCTATGGGCAGCTGCATTGGAGGGGTGGAACCAAAGCCCTTTGGAACTGAGATGATTTCAAGGAGAAGCTCACCTGTTGGACTTGAAGCTACAAGATTTGGAGGTTGTCTTGCTGGTTTTCAGTCTTGTTATGGACCAATCTTTCCTGGATATGCCCCCACTCCTTCATTTTGGAATGGGAATGTTTATTCTGTGCCATTGTATGTTGGAAGTATGTAACTTGTATTTTGATTTTACAGTAAGTTTTGGACTTTGGACTTTTGGACTGTGTTGGGACTACTGTTGTAGTCTATGAAGACTTTTAAAGTTGGACTGAGTATGGTTTGCATGAGATGGCAATGAGCCTGTGGGGGCCAGGGGTGGAATGTCATGGTTTGAAATGTATCTCATGTGTTTGGCAAGGTCATGGTACCTTGAGAGGTGGAGCCTTGCTGGAGGAAGGCAGTCACAAGGGGTGGACCTTGAGGTGGATTAGTCCCACCCTACCTCTAGGAGAAGTCTGCCTTTGCAGCAAGCAGTCTGCAACTCTGGGCTTCCAAGATATCTGCAGTGACTTAGCCTCCTCCAGCTTTGGCCAGCCAGCCATGCCACCTCTGCTTTGAGAGACCGTCCCTTCCCTCTGGAACCGTAAGCTGAATAAACCTCCCTTTCTCCCTTAAAAAAAAAAAAAAAAAAAAGAAAGAAAATAAGGAGGGAGTGACTGGAATTACCTTGCAGTCCTTTGAATAGATCTCACTATCTTAATCACTCTGTATCTGTAGATTGTGACCTTCAGAAGTGCTTCTCAGTCTTCTTCCCATCATCCTCCAATGGGACAGCATAGATTGGCATTGGTTATTTCCCTTCTACATGGGCAAGTGGAAGAGATTGGAGTTGATATTTTCTGCCTCTATGACAGGCTCTGGTGAAATCCTAGAAGTTTGATTCTGGTTAAATAATTTCTCTTGACATATTTTGTCTTAGAGAAAATTCCCTGCGTATTTCAAAATGACTATTTTCCTTTCCTACTACCATGTGATTATGGGAATTTTCCTCTGAAGTTCAGTGTGAAGACTCTGCTTGCTAGATATATAGGTGTCAACTTGACAATTGAAGGCTGAGTTCTGGGCACACCTGTAAGGAATTAGTCATTAAGACAAGCCTTGAGCAAGCCTGCAGAAGAGTATTTAATTGATGTGGAGAGTCCAGTCCATGGTGGTTTGGGCCATTCCCTGGGGAGGTGGTTAAGATGAAGGGAGCTGGTTCAGTAATTTGGCATACTTCAACATCCAGGGACAGAATTTCAGTCTTTCAAGTGAGGTTTGCCCCTCTCTTTGCAATGACTAGGGTGTGGCCATTCTCTCAGCTCCTGATGTCAGTCTGAATTCTCTTGCAACACTGGACTATGAACTGTAACAAAGAATCATATGTAAGATAGAAACCTCCTTGTTCTCCTAGGCTGCTTTGTCATGAGTTTATTGGCAACAAACTGACAAATTGCAAGATCAGCCCAGTGGAGCTTCAAGAGAGAAAACTCATGGAAGTTTAGAATTTTCCCAAGAACTGCAACCTTTGAAGTCTTTTTTTTTTTTTCAAATCTTTAATTTTTGTACTTCTATAGAGTGAATTTAAGTAATTTTTACCCTGTGAATTCTGATTGCTTACCCCCTTTTTTTCCCACTGAAAACTTTATTTTTCCCAATCAGTCTCCCTTCTACTTTTCAAGGTATTTGACACGCATTATCTAGTGAGTTTGACGGGAGTTGCCTGCATTATCATATGTCCAAGCAAGTGTTGGAGCATGGGTGACTACGTCAGTGGCTATATCACCAAAGAAAGAGATTCCTTTTCCCACTCCAACATTAATCTTCAACAGGGAGAGCTGGGGTCTCATGAGATCTTTCTCCTTCTAAAAAGAAATGTTGAAAGGGCTAATCTTGTGCAAGTCTTGTACAGCTTAACACAGTTGCAGTGAGTTGTTGGAATTTTTATCTCTTGGACCTGTCACTACTCAGAGTTTCTCACAGCTTTCAGGTTAAAATTTAGCATGATTCTCAAAGGGAGATCTGTGCTCTGGAATCCAGTATTGTATGCTTGTCTGTAGATCCCTCTAAGCTGGAAACAGGTGTTTGCCCTTTTTTCCCATTGAAGAAGAGTTGATATTTTACTTTTAGATTATTCAATTTTTCACTTGTCAATAGGATTAAGTAGCAATTTTTATACCCAACCAGGATTCCTTTATGCAACTATTAACTCTTAAATAGTCAGCGTATTGACTTGCTAGGTTTGGAATGTTCTAATACTCTTCAGGCTGTTTAAACAGCCTAGTGTTGATGAAAAAGTTGAAAACAATTCCTGGAACACATTTGAAAGATGTAGAGAAAAGCTACATTCATTTATTTTTGCTTATTTTATTTCTATAAAGAAAAAATAATTCTTATCATATGAACCTCAAGAAAGAGGCTTTTTAAAATTTCTTCAGTAATAGAAGAATGTCCCTCATGAGGACATGATTATGTGTGTGTGTGTGTGTGTGTGCGTGTGAGAGAGAGAGAGAGAGAGAGAGAGAGAGAGAGAGAGAGAGAGAGAGAGAGAGTGCTTATGGACCTGATCAAGGGCTGTGTGGAGCTGCTGTTTTCAAGGAGAGAATCTGAAATGTTCAAATGTCAGGTTTCTGTTGAGAAAGCACATAGTCAGTGGCTAGTGCAGATTGCCCAGTCCATTTGTCTTGCCTGAGTCAGAACACAATGATGTGTAATTTATATACCAGAGCTCCTTTAGGGTCATCTTAGCCTGTCTTCCTCGTCTCTTACAGAAAGGAGAAAGCCAAACAAAAAGCCAGCAAGAAATGTGACAGAATCCAGTTTCTGTCAATAGACTGCTACTTAACTGAATAACATTGAGTATGTGTTGGTAAGGAGCTTTATGTAGGATATAAGGAAGACTTTTGATTTAGATACTGTGAAAACTAACTATAATTTTGAAAGTTTGTCTTCTATAAACTGTTGAAGATAGGCTTTCTACTTAGATTGCTTCCATTCACACAAAGGAATAAAAGTTCTATAGCAGAATATCAATCTTTCAGTAGAGAATGGTGAAGTTCCAGTGTACAAAAATGCAGACTGCTATTAGAAGCTTGGATTCAGCTAGTTGACGCTGGCAAAGCCCTGGAACCAAGCACAAGCTTCGTTTGCATATCTGTAAAATGGATCAGGGACAGCATCTCTGCAATGTTCTTTTGTGGGGCAAGAGATACAGTGTAACATGCCTTTGGTGGAAATTGAAGTTGTAAGTAATATTGTAAAGATGCTCTACTAGTTTCTCTTGTGTTGCTGTGAGACAAAACCCAAAGTCCAGCAATTTTTTATTATTTATTCAATTGTGCACATGTGCATATGTATGTGTATGTGTGTGTGCGTGTAGAACCACGGGCGAATTCAGGAACCACCATGGACCGCCTCCACCTCCTCCTTGTTTATTCTGCCCTGGGATTCACAGGCTCTGCCCTACGAGGACCAGAAATGCAGGCCGCCCCTGCTTCCGCCCGGCGTCTATACTTGGGGTCTAGGATCCGAACTCAGGACCTTCCACTTGCAAGGCAGAAGTTTAACCCCTGAGCCAACTCTCCAGCCCCCAAAGTCCATCAATTTTAAAGGGAGAAAGGGAGATTTATTCAGCTTAGGGTTCCAGAAGAAAGATGCAGTCTTTCACGGCAGAAGTTGCATGGCTGGCTGGCAGAAGCCGGAGTAGGCCTAGCTAGGTTATTGCAGACATCTTGGAGGTTGAGAGCTGTCAGACTGCCAGCTACAAAAGCAAACTTCTTTCAGAAGTAGGGTGGGACTAACCCACCTCAAGGTCCACCCCCTGTGAGTGACTTCTTCCAGCAAGACTCCACCTCCTAAAGGTGCCATGACCTTCCCAAAACACATGAGACTGTGGGGGACACATTTCAAACCATGATTTATGCCTTTTCGAATATTGTTATTCATGTCCTTTCTAAATAGGGTATGATGTTGTTCTTGACCTAAGTATTTTATTAACAGTAATTACTAACAGTATATACATATTATTCCTATTAAAGAATTAGCAGATATAAATGTATATATAACTTAATTGTGTAACAATATATAATTTAAACACAAGCAAATTATAAACACAAGAATTGAAATCCTGAAACTTCAAAAAAGCTGTTCTTTATTGATACGTGAGGCTAACTGAAATCTTAGGATCAGTAGGACCAAATAAGGAATATGACAACAAAAAGAATGTTTCTTTGTTTAACTTATTTATTCTTCTCAATGCTAGAATACCCAAGTAAAGCCAGTGGCTTTGCAGTTGATATCTATGGATTAGAAATCAATTATCCTATTATTCCTAATCCTAGTGCCTGTCTAAAAGAAAAGGTACAAGCTTAAATGAAACCACTTTTTTTATATTGACCTGCTTTTTTATTTCAATCAGGGAGAATATTTAAATAACAATCAGAAGAACCTTAAAGTCCTGAGGCTTTTTGATTGATGCCTGCAGAGGAAGGATTTTTATCCCCTTCTGTATATTTTCTAGAGAAACACATAAATGTTTTTCTTTCAATACTTTCCTACTGATATTTAAATATATCATGCGAACCACACATATGTATAACTATGGCTCTCCAATATGTCATGTAATAAAGACCTACCCAACACCTTGCTTTTACAAGACAGTCAAATTCATTTCAAGTAATGAAAGAATTAATAATTGCCTGAATTGCTGGATAAATGATGCCTTAGTTTCATTTTTGTGCTTCTCTGATTAATCCCCAATGAAAAGCAACTTAAGGAAGAGAAGAGCAAGTTTATGTAGTTCACAATTTCCTTACAGTCACCTTAATGGCAGAAAAGTTAAAGCAGCATGAGCTTGAGGTAACTGGCCACACCACATCCACTGTCAAGAACATGAAACAATGAACAACACATGCATGATTAAAAGTGCTCAGCTTAATTTTATGTATATCCCTTATCCTAAGTTCCAGGATGATGGTATTGCTCACTTTAAGACTGGGTCTTCCCAAATCAGTTAATGCATTAAATCAGCCCCTCACAGTCATACTCAGAAATCAATTTGGATTCTTTATGTGTGCCCAATCCTGTCTTCTATGTGTCAGATTGGCAATTAATGCAATGATCACAAGTTGGTACAGTGTTCAGATGAAACTCTAGACAGAAACAAAAGAATGAATTTGTTGTTTTCATGGCAAGCAGAATTATATAAAAGTCTATTTTCCTTAATCTTTTATTTAGAAAACTTTGTAATAGCATTCATACTCATTTATTCATTCAATAAATATTTTGAGCACCCGCTTTATACAAGGTACTTTGTTAACTATTGTAGATACAGCAGAGTAAGTATGAGTAGTATCTGTCTTCAAGGTGTCATTCTCTAGGACATGTCATAGAGTTGAAGTATATATAAATTAATGTCTTATTTTCAAAATCTGAGAAAACCTTACCTCAGTCTGTTGGAAACCTAGAATGTATCTGCCAGTTTTCAATGATACAAATTCATGAGCTTCAAGGCTTTACCCAGCTACCTTCTTTCTAGGAATAAAATAAATAAAATAATTTTTTCTGAGTCTACAAACAATACTGAATTCCACACAAAGTTTTGGTTGTAATAGATAAAGTATATCCTTATCTTAGTCATATCTCCTATCCTGTTTAGATGGTATTTGAAGAGTAGTAAACTAGAAGATGGCTTATTAGATATTTGAAAGAAATAAACTTCATATTTTCTTATGGAGACAAAAGTCATAAGGAATTATAAGTATTAATGAGTACTTAAGCCACTTATAGATATATAATTTTTAAAATATTTCTCTAATGAGTTATGAAGTCAAAAGCTGTTTGAGATGATTAGGACAGGACAAAGAAGTAAAAAGTCCAATAAGCTGTGCAGTAAACAAGCTAACATAATCTTTACTAGTCTTATGTAAAATTTGTCCTAAGAATTTTCCTTCTTAAACTTTTTTTACTATTAGTTTCTATGACAATATTCCAGACAAAGCATTTTTAAAAATATATGAACCTAAACACACACACACACACACACACACACACACACACACACACGCACACGCACACATACACACACAGGGAGAGAGAGAGAGAGAGAGTTAACTGTAAGTCCTAAAATGAATATTGCACAAATCATAAAGAAGTGGAACACTAGTGAGAGACTAATAGTCAACCAAACATGAGCTTATGTCTTGGCTTTGCCACTTATTTGCCAACTAGTTTAATCACATAAAAGTTTGAACTCTTTGTAGCTTCGCCTATCCATGAAAGTGTGACACTGTTCATTGTGCATTCTCAGTGTTGCTTCAAGATCAAAGGGAATAATCTGATCCAGGAAACATGATTGAACTAGTAATTATTTCACTTTTAAGAATTTTGCCACTAATGGGAAGTTGTGAGCTAGCCCATCAGTTCAAAGTATCCTACGATCAAGTTGCAAGTTGATTTGTATCCTTTTAAGACAAATCAAAATTATAGAGACTGATTTTTTTTGGAAAATAAAAAGACTTATTGAAGCATAACAGCTCCAACCAAAAAGGAAAGATCAGCAATGAATATCCATAGCCAACAGCCATGTGACTAAGTAGAAGTTGGAAAATTTTCAGTACGTTCTTAAAAAACAGCATTGTATAAAATAATGAGAACAAGTATAAATTACTTCTATTGAACCTTATTGCTATAAATTATGGGAAAGTGGAGCAACATAAAGTATACAGAATTTTAGGATAGGACTTAGCTTATAAAGATAAGTTCTTAGTGTTGTTTAATTGACTAAGGCTGTAAGCAGCAGGGCTACAGACCCTGATCTTGTAGTTTAAGTAAGGGTTTCAATACAGTTTTAGGGATATGGGAGCAGTTTTTTTCTGTTTATTAGTCGGTTTGGAGCAAGACCGTTAGTTAAATTTTCAGCTCTCCTCCATCCTTGGACTATGATGAAATTCCGTATATCTCAGAGTCTTTTCTTTATTCTGTTTTGCTTTATGGTTTTTGAGATCAGATGTTACTAATGCAACCCAGGCTGTTCTTGAACTGTGGCAATTCTGACTCATCCTCTTGAATGAAGAGATAACAAGCATCAAACTCAAGTTCTGACTTCAATACTACGAAAACTAGCCCTATTTTCAAATCAGATCATTATAGATATAATTGATTATAAAGAGATTATCCTGGAATAGTGGTTGTTTTTTTCCAATATGGCGATTTTCCTTAAAAGAGGCATATTTAAACACTGCAGATGTTCACATAGAGAATAGACAGAGACACAGGGAGACCCAAAGTAGCTACATGCCAAAGACAGAGCCTAAAACAGTCCCTACTCTCACAGTCCTCAGGAGAAACCAACCATTCTCACCCTTTAGACTACAAATGTTGTTCAAACTATCCAGTTTGGGGCACTTTGAAATGATATCTTAACAAACAAACACATAAAACGAATTCTAATTAATTCTTAAAGATGAGAAAAGTAACCAAGAAACTAGAAGAAACTGAAGACAATGGCTGTGTGTGTGTGTGTGTGTGTGTGTGTGTGTGTGTGTGTCTGGAATATATTCCTATAAAAGCATTTTCCTGAGGCAATTACAAGACTTGGGAATGAGAGCTTGTAATTGGGGGTATTAATAAATCCAATAAAAGGAAATATTCTTCCTCAAATTGAAAATGGGAAACTAAATTATGTAGGAGTCAGAGCTGTAGCATTTTCTTCTTCATGTTCACTCTTTTGTCTGTCATCTCCATTAGATGACAAGTCTTCTAATGAGAATGTCCTTTAAATTTATTTTGTTTATTATTATTTATATATTCATATAATGTCTGAGTGGGAGTAACTCCTAATATTGACTGAATATAGTATTTTGAATATGACACAGCAGCAAAAGCAGTTAAAAAGCAACTTCTGCTTAAAGTATTTATTTAAGTCATAAGGAAAGATTGTCAGCATTGTTAGAAAGATTTGATGAGGTGGATTTTGGGTGAAATATACTTTAGAAACTATAGAGGAGTGTGATTATTCTCCTGTACATTGGATATTTTGGGATCTAACAGTATGTAACAGTCATGTTCTAAGTAAAATAAAGAAAGGCAACATTAGCCATAATTTAGTAACAATAACTCAGGTAGTAAGATTCAAAAATATAAAATAAGAATTCTAAGTTTTTATCATTGGAACAGTCTATAGAAAAAGAAAGACTTGGTATAAGAAGTGTCTTAGAAGAGATAAGAACACATAGTGGAAACCTTGGGGACTAGAGCTAGATGAATGAAGGAAAACACCCCTATCAGTGGGGTTGCCAAAGGAGGAGCAATTTGGTATGCCACTGATGCCTGAACCCCCATTGGAATAGACAAACCAGAGGGAACCTTCAGGTCCATAGAAGAGGCCAGGCAAGGGTCAGATTGATGAGAGGAAAGGAGGGGGATGGAGGTCAATTCTTTATGAGGCTCAGTTTGCTGCTTACGATTGTCAACTGTAATGAAAAATAGATACACCAGTTATGTATGGTAATTCCAAATTTAGCAATTTATTGAAAGATGCATTTGCTTCCCATTAAGGCAGCTGGCACAACATTATAGGAACCAGAGTGCTTATTCCCTCATAGATCAAAGTCTGCTTGCACGTCTTATATTTATTGACCTGTCCAGCTTCTTTTCCGTGATTGATCACTCTGCTGCCCAAAGGTTTTCCTGCTGCTTTATGCCTGCAAAGTTCTCTATAATACTTTTGTAATGAAACCCCCGCTTACTCTTTCCCTGGAAAATCTTTAATTTCACTAGAGCAGGAATGTTCCTGCATTGGCAATTGTTGCTTCTCATACTCTGCAATCATTTCTATCCCCTTTATCACCAAAGAAATCCCCTGTTTTGCTAACACTTGCAGTGTACCCACCTTTACATTTTATTTCCCAAGTTTGATAGTTGTGTGATCTCGCTGGTTTAAATAATGTAACCTGTGCTCTGCTGACTACAGAAAATCATTGTTTCCTTTAAAGATACGGCAAAGCATTCAGCATTCATCTTTGACTTCCACTGGCCTTGACTACTTTTATCTGGCATGTAAACATGATATATGGTAATGGGATAGTCATAAACACTAATTGAAAATGAGAAAGAAAGTGTCAAATGAGCTTCCTGGTGCCTAATTTCATGTGGCATTTTTAGAAGTTGAACTCCAGCTCTGAACTGGTTACCTCTGCCCTTACTATGGGAAATTGTTCTCTATAATATTTATATCATCAATATAAATAAAATGAATGCAATCCTGAAGAGATTCATGACTCCAGATTTCAGGCTCAGTCATTTCTGTGCTGAGCTGTTTTTACTACAGAAACCCACTTACTGCCTGAGAAGAGTTGGCTCTGCATGAAGTCAATCTCTATGAATTCCAGCTTTGAAGGGGAGTGGGAGGGACAAGAGAAGAGAATCATGCAACAGATCCATGACTTTGCCACTCTTAGGAATTGAAGGGAAGAATTTCAAATTATTGGAAAATATGTTCACATATTTATAGAGACATAACCTTATGGTTCATAAATATGTTCTTTTCCTGATAATGAATATATTGATAAGCATAGAAACTGCCTTTCATTTTATGAGTGAACTGTTTCCCTGAAAGTAAAACTGAGAGTAGTACAGATCATTCGAGTACATGGGTCTTTAAATATTTATGTATAGCTTAGAGATGATAATTTTTATGTTTCTTTTACAAACTTTGGAAAAAAGGATTATTCAGGTTAAAATGATTTAGCTAAATAGTTATACTTTAAAAAATCAATAATATATTGATGACAGAGAAGAACAAATAAATAATTTAACCTTGTTACATCTAAAATTCCTGGGGCCCAAACTTGCAGGGCTAGTGCTCACATACAAACTCTTGTGCACTTCGTGTCTTGTTTCTTTTTTTTATTATTATTATTATTATTTATTCAACTGTGTGCATATTCGTGTGTATGTGCATGTGCGTGTGTCTGTGTGTGTGTGTATGTATAGTCTGTGTATGTGTAGAACCATGGATGAATTCGCGAACTACCATGGACACCTCCACCTCCTTCTGCCCCGGAATTCACAGGCTCCGCCCTACCAGGACCAGAAGCGCAGGCCGCCCCTGCTTCCGTCTAGCGTCTATACGTGGGATCTGGGATCCGAACTCAGGACCTTCAGCCTGCAAGGCGGAGGCTTAACCCCTGAGCCACCTCTCCAGCCCTCGTGTCTTGTTTCTAACTGACAATTGTAAGTACCCAAATAAATACAAGTATGACTACTTCAAAAGGATGAAATATATCACCCATGAAAGCACAGAACTATGAGATGAGCAACAAAAGAATTTGTTGATTCTTATTGATCTGCCTAAAGAGTTTTGCATTATTGTGATTATTGAATGTTTTCCAAGATAAGGACAAACATACACAGTAAGGAAGTTTATGTTGAGCTCACAGGTCCTCCTCCATTTGATGCTGGCACTTCACGTTCTGGTTCCTTCACATATTCAAAGCCTCTAGTTGAAACTCTCTTTTAACACCTACTTTCCCATCTATTTTTCCAATTATGCTAAAAATGATTGATATTATCTGGCCACACTTTAATTTTAAAGAAAAGTACTATAGTCAAGAATCCCGAAGCAAATTCACATTACAGATTTAAATAATCAGTGAATATGAATAGGAGAGTAAAGAAGACTAGCACAGTATATATCATTCAAACCTCCTTTCCTTCTTCCGTATCTCTCTTCCTCTTTCCCTCTGTGTTTCTTCCTTAGCTGTCTTTAGCTCATTGTAGTTATAAATCTAAGTTCTAGCTAAGAAGTGTGAGAGTGATTTATGTACCCTTTCCAAAACTCCCTGTCATGGATTCTTCTTACCCACGTTTCACTAGCTTGGAAATGTAAGAATGAGAACATCCATGGAAGCAACATTATGCTTCCCTGACAAAATCTCAATATTTTTATCTTGACAACATTGCATAAGAGAAAAATAAATGAATCTCATTTTATAGTCTGCAGAACCTTCCCCTCTTTGAAGGAATATTTATCTTGATTGATCAATTTTATTTATTGATTGCTTCATTATAAATACTGTTATCGTAAGATAGCACATGTTCATATGTTCATATACTATTTCCACAACTTTTTTTTTATTATTCATTTGTGCGTGTGTGTATGTATATGTGTGTGTAGAATCACGGACGAATTCAGGAACCACCATGGACGCCTCCACTTCCTTGTTTACTCCCAGGATTCACAGGCTCCGCCCTACCAGAACCAGAAGCGCAGGCCGCCCCCGCTTCTCTCCGGCGTCTATACGTGGGGTTTACAACTTTTAAAGTAACTATATGCTATCATATAATAACTTTTCTGATTTCTGCCAAAATTCACCAAAGCAGGAGATGTTGATGTGTCGGGAAATAAAAAGTTTTAACTAGACTATAAAGTTTTCCATAGCAGTTTTCACCATCAGTTTTTTAATAGTCATTAGTAGCTTTGAAAATAATTACTTATAGCAGTTTTAAGGGAGTATGGCTGGTGTACACAGAAAGTGAATAAGGAAGGATGAATAGAATTTTACTCCCAAAATATTCTTTTTATTTAAAGGTAAGCCCAATTTTACAAACATAAAGCTATGGTTTTGTCTTAAATACAAACAATTATTATTAGTGTTGCTAGTGAAAACTATTGAATGTCATGCTTATATATATTTTCCCACAATTGCATTTACCTTTAAATGCTAACAGAGTGTATGTTTAATTTGCTGCAATTTCACATCCATTTTAACTTTTCTCCATACAACTTCTAATGTTTTCTTTTTTTTTTTTTTTTCTCTCAAATTTTTATTGTCAGGGGAGGAAAATTAACACTGTTGATTGCAGTGATTGACCAAAATGTGACCACTTTTCTCACTAATTATCGACACCTTTGGATTCATGGACATCATCATTCCTATGTTGCAGATGTGCATGGAACTCTGGCATGGAGAGCTGGAGATTAAGGCTGCACCTCTCACAGATAAAATTCAAACCCAGAGCCCAAGCTCCCATGCTCAGAAAGCCAGATTAGCTAATGAAGCTCTGACTTTCTGCCTCTCTACCATTTGTGCTTCATCATTTCTCTTTGCTGGCCATTGCCACCACCTTTTTCTCTATTCCATGGGTATTAGGATAAGTGTACATGGAAGTTCGGAAGTACTAGAGGAACTTTTTTGATTCTGTTGTTCATCTAATGCAAAAAAATTATCTATTTTGTAAATGCAAATGAAAATTTCCCAGTTTTTTTGGAAAAGAGATTAATATTTAGTTTATTTCTTTGTTTTACAATTACCAGCCTAAATGTTAACATGAACTATGTAAGTTATTAACACGTCACTTTAAAATTAGAATTAAATGTAGAGCATTTTAAGAAGGCTGTTTCCAGTACACTTAAAAAATCAACAAAGAAAGTGATATACATTCTATTCTATACTCTGCTCATGACTTCTCTAATTTTCATACCCAAAATATACTAATTTATCATTTATCTCTATCCATCTCTATCTATCTATCATCTATCTATCTATCTATCTATATATATATCTCTGTCATCCATCAGTCATCTATCCTTTAACTTTCTATCATTTATCTATTTATCATCCATCTATCTCATAGTTTACCTGCCTATATATACATACATATTAAGTTTGCAATCTCCTTTGACATATAGCATAGCCAAGTATAATTAAAGATGTGCAGTAGAATGACCTACTTTCAATGTGACCATCGTCTTTCAATTTCTTGTGATAAATCTCTCATTTATCTTTCTTCTCTTGCTTTCAGGATTCTCAAAATTTAGGATATTTCTGTTCAGCTGTCATGGTATAGTAGCTAATTTTTATTGCAACTTGAGTAGATTTAGATACACTAGAGGGACTCCCTCTGCCGCATATGACTATAAGGGCTTTTCCAGAAAGATTTAACTGAGAAAGGAAGACCTACCCCAATGTGAGATTTATCATTGCCAGGACTGGGGTGCTAGACTGATCAAGATGCAATTAGGCCAGCTGCTTCATACTGCTACCACCATGACTTCCAGTTATGGCAGATTGCATCTTTGAAGTGTGAGCCAAAATCATCTTTCCTTTCTTAAGTTGTACACGTCAGATATTTTGTCACAGCAACAAGAAAAGCAACTAATACACATGATTTCTTTTCAGATGCTACTAAATTTGCCTCTCTATTAATCTCATCTACTTAGTGCATGGAAAGTGTATTCCTTTGGAGAATAAATTTCATGAAGGACATATTTTTCTTAGAGGAATGAAAGGGTACTTATCTGAAATGTTCTATCATTCAAATTTGCCAGATATTCTAACCATAAATACATCTGGTTTTTGAGTACTTACAGTCAGAACACAGATTTTGTGGAGAGTTGTAAATCTGGTGTGAACTTCCTAGATCTAGTTCTTTCTATAATAAAATCAGAGACTATAAATTGCTAGATAGTTGAATGTAGGTAGGTAAAATTTGATTACTAATTCTCTGCCTGTTTTTTTTTTTTTTTCTCTTTCCTTATAGCCACGTGCTTTAAATAGACACAGGACGTCACTGTTTTTTACTAAAAATACTTATTATTAAATATTTGTCTCCAAAATTTTTTTTTCTAAAGTGATTTTCTTTTTATGCAGAAAGGTAATATGTTATTAGAACTTGAGAGAGGAAGAAAACCAACACATTAGAATCAGAAGTTAGAACCCCGTGTCACATGTAACATTCTATTCTCCTAAAATTTCCATTTAAAGGAAGGTTGTCAGTATAGGAATTGCTGTGACAAGTGTCTTCCTTTCTTTCTTTTAAAAAACATTGTATTTATTTTTTCACAATTTCATACATATATAATGTACTCTGATCATATTTCCAACATTATCTTCTTGTAGCCTTTTCTATTCCTGCTGACTTCCTTCTTCTTCCCAAGATCTCTTTCTACTTTCATGTCTTTAAAAATTATGGAACTTGGGAGATAGAGAAGAGCTTAAAACTTTTACCTCTAGATCAAAAAGACCTGAGTTCAGATCCCCAAGTCTCACATAAAAATGTCAGGTGGATATGGCAGTGGCCTTGCAATTCCAACCCTAGAATAGAACCTGGGTAATAAGGAGGTAGGGCAATTCAAAATGATTCCCAATGTCACTCTTGGATCTCCGCTGGCACAGACACTCAGATTCACTCCTGTACACACACACACACACACACACACACACACACACACACATGCACACACACACGCACACACACAAATTAAAAGTATTTTTATATATTTTAGAAAGAAGCAAAGAGAAAGAGAGAAGCAATGTGAGCAGAAAGAGAGAGAGAAAGACAGATAGACATAGATGATTGTTGCAGTTCACCTGCATGGTTGCTTATAAATGACTTTCAAATGGCTGAAGGAGACAGGGGGGTTATTTCCATATGACAGTCCAGTTAGAGTTCTCAGTCCAGCTTGACAGAAGAGCATGCACCAACACCAGGGCTGAGGAAGCTGGCCACACAATCACGTAATGGCTGAGAGATGGACAGTCCTTACTTGCTAGACCTGCATATCTGGCCAAGTGTATAGAAGGATGCCAACTTCCTCAACCAGCTCTCTGTATTTTATTCATCTCTTCAGGGGCTAGTCCCACCCACCATGGACTGGGCCTTCCCATCAGCTAGAAAATCTCTTGCAGGTTTTCTCTGGGCTTAACTCAACCATTAAATTTTTACAAATGTGCCTGAGCTCAACCCTCAACAGTCAAGTTGACACCTGTGCCTAACTATGACAATGATATACGCATGCTATAACATGTAGGTGGTGTGGCCAGAGAACAGGTTTCAGAAGTCAATTTTCTCCTTCCACCATTTGAACTTCTAGTTTAAATTGCCAGGTTTGTGATAAGCACCTTACCCTCTGAGATATCTCATATCTACATTTTGCAGCCTTAGGGCTGTTGCCCAAACATGCATAGAGTTATGGACTTGAACAATTACTGTCTCATGAAGAATATGATGGCCCCAGTGACAATATTACCTCAAGGAAGGGTAGCACCTCAAGAACCCCTTCCTCATTCATGACTGAATGTAGATGTGCCCAGTTGTGTGCAGATCTCATGCAAATAACCGCTGCTATTGTAAATTTGTGAATGTGAAAGTCATATCACGTCCAGAAGATAGCATTTCACATTACTTTTCCCATCCTCCAGTTCTGATATTCTTCCTACCCTCTTCCATGATGTTCTTTGAGTCTTAGAGGGATTGGTACAGAGTCCTTTCTATGACTGAGCATTCAGCTGTTATTCTTAGTATTATGTTTCATTATGGATTTCTGCATTCATTTCCACCCACTGAAAAATGAAACTTCTTTGGGCAATGCTTAAATTGATACTTAATCAATGACTAAAAATAAAAAATATTTATAACATATCCGTTATTACTAGGTTCATTCCTGGGACTTACGACTTCCCTAGTCACAGGCTTTGGACTAGTTATAATGCCAGGCATGATTTCCCTCCAGCGGAAAGGGTTGTTCCCATAAGCTATAAAATTATTATACCAATTGGGCATATATTGCCTGTCAGGTCAGTATTGTAGCACACAGAGTCAAGAGATGGGTAAAACTAATCATGACTCCCTCACCCTGGAAGCTTACATAGCCCACCCTCTGGAATTATGAAATCTGGCCATCAGGGAAAACCTGTCATCTCGGTTTTAGGTAAATTTCTGCATATCTGGAATGAGTTCAATTTGAAAATGGTGAATGACACACTAAAGGATGCTCCAGGGATGGAGGGGGGACATTGGGAGATAGGGAGGGATGGGGGTAAAAGGAAGGGGAAAAGGGGGGAAGGAGCAAGAGGAGACCAGGGAAGGGTGGAGGGAGGGAGAGGACTGGGGTATCTATTAAGTTTGTATGAGTAGGAAAAAAATAAAGAAAGAAAATGGTGAATGATAGTTTAGACTTATTCCTATATTCAGTATGCAATGATCTTGTTCAGAATTTTTGAATCTTTATTTATGAAGTAGATTGGTCTATCCTATTCTTTTTTATTATATCTTTATAAATGAATTTAGTAACATTCTTTGCTTTCCTATTTTATGAAAAAATGGATAAATATGTTGTTAAACTTTCTTTGATGGCAGAAACCTTTCTTTTATATCCATTGTCACAGTAAATTTGTTTTCTTATGAAATATAGAGGTGTACAATATCCTAGGAAAGAAGAGGTAATAGTCACTCTTTATGTTCAGTCCTAATAGTTACTAAGATGCAACTGGTTGTTCTTTTGTTTCACAGTATATAACTTATGGTTCCAAGTCTACTATTTGATAACTAATTGTGAAGAGTGTCACATGTGTAGGGACTTCAGTTTCATCTTCAAAGCTCAGTATGAAGCCCTAAATCTCTGTGGTTGAAAGTCTTTTTAGATTCACTACTGTTTTGGACAATCATCTTAGAAAAGGTTAATAACTGGGATCCATATTCTGTTTTTTAATTCTTCATTCATATGCTATTTTTATTCACTATTTTTAAGAAAAAAGGCATATTTATTTTCCTTTTTCTCCTTTCCTAAATAATTTTCTTGAGAATCATTTATTTTTCCCCTGGTTTCTGCAAGAAGATTGCATCAGAATTGGAAATGTGTACAAAGTTTAACTTCTCCTTGTTCCAATTACCCTCTAGAGGAACTGGAGAACAGAATTGGTTCAGACTGTGCTGATTCTTGCATTATTCAAGATTTTGTAAGTTTTGTGTATTTTATCAGCCCTGACAATTGGAAAACTTTAGGATGTATGCACTTTAGACACAATCATCAATACAGACTTAGAACTTGCTGAAGTTTTCCAACTCTATGTTTGTATTTCAATTTGATCTAATTCTATATAAAGTATATTTAGCCTAAAGAAAAATAAATTGCTTAAAGTATTAAAAATAGTTATTTTTAGCGAAAAGTAAATAAGAAATTCTCTCTTAAATGAATGCTTCTGACATCAACGAATTGTAAATCAAATACTGTTATTTTCTTATTATTATTAAAGTTAGTACATGTAAGTTTATATATTAAGAAAATCAAACTACTGTTATTTAATTTCTAAGTACAATCTGAGAGTTTGTCGTACAATTGCAAAATAAAATGAAGATGCTACTAATCAATATGGGGAAAAATTACAAAATGTGTATCACAGCAGAGCTAGTCATAAAAAATGACAGATGTCTACTGATCCAGGGTAGATGGACAAATGATTTGTTATGAATTGTGTTATTCCCAGACTTCATTGTCTGGAATTTCAATTACAGTCCATAAAGTAATTACCTAAACCCTGTTTTAAGATAGTCATTCTGATGATTTCCTTGTACCATTGTTAAAATAAAATCTCGTATACCTATCCATTCCCAATGGTGAGGAAAGTTCAGCTCAATACTGTGCAGTGAAGTGGGAAATGTTCTCTGTAATTGAAGTAGTGCAAATGGTTACCTGTTCACAAAGCTAAAAGAATAATGGCTACAATAAAATATCATGTTGCATTATTGCCAATTCCTTGGCGCAAGAACTGGAAAAACTGCTTTGATTTTTCATAGGTCAAAACTTGCTGGTGTATCTATCCACTTCCACCCTCTGTCAGCTACTCAGAAAATAAATGACCTTGATATGTCAAATGTCAGTTTCAAGCATGGAAGAGATGTAGAATCCAAGTAAAGATAATTTGACTTTGAGATATCCAGTTTTCTTTTGATATCTGTGGAAATTGTTTATAGCAACACTTATGGACAGTAAAATCTGTGGATACTCAAGTTTATCATACAAAATGTCATCATGTTTATATATAAATCATATCCCCTTATAGATTTTAAATAATCTCTAAAGCCTACTATCTACAAAAGTAAATATTTGTCATACTGGATAGTATGTAAATGATCACAAAGGAAAATATTTAATAATGCTGTATTTCTTTTTCAAATACACTTATCTATGATGGTTTGAAATCTTGGATAAAAGTACTGATTGACCTTATCTCAGTAGTATATTTAGTTTAGAAAACAATTAGTTTCTATTCATGAAAACAAATGGGAATCAGTATTGATGCTATTCTTTGGAAGTTGAACATATACTCAAACACTGCATGTAATAAATGGTAGATATTTCTGGAAATGGCTCATGTTCTGTAAGCAGCAACTCTTATGGACAGATATGCTTTTGTAACCAATTCCCAAATCATCCAAGCAAGAGGCTGAGATGATGTCCATAATTAGTAATACAGTAATAGGTCTATTGCAGTAATGCAGTAAGAGAATCCAAGAATATTTCTGAAAAAAATTAAGGTATTAATTCTGGTATCATAGTTCAAACCATATTATTTATAAAATAAAAGTGTAATTTACTTTGAAAATTCTCAATATCACTAAATTTTGCAGAAAACCATAACCCTAGACCAACAAGGTGGTTAAATGCTTATAGGTACACTAACAAAAATAGGTATAGGTATAGAAAAAAAACTCATAATCTAACAATGGTTTTTTTAGAGGGCATTTACTTCCTGGTTAAATATTTTATCTTCCTGCTTTAGGCCTTCAGTCACAGTGTTTCAGGCAAGTCTATAACTTCTCTGATCATTGCTTTTCATTTACACAGCTCACACTTGGATATATATACAGGTCAAAAGGCTCATGTTTGTGTCCCTAGACTCCAATAGTATAGCAAAATCCCAATGAAACAGTGGAGAATATTTGCAAAGTTATCATATCCCAGTCATAATCTAAGACAAACCACCCAATGTAAAAGTGTAATTTCAATTTATGTTAGCTACTGCTGCACATTTGAAACACTGAGATCCTTAGAAGCAAGGGATTGACAGCCATAATAGTGTTCCTATACTAAAGGGGAACACAAGAAAGGGCTGTAGGCAATGCCACTGAGTCTCAGGCCCATTTTTAATTGGGCCATTTATTTCTAAGTTCTCTGTGCATTCTGGATAGTAAAGCTCTATCAGATATGTGGTTAGTGAAGATTTTCTTCCATTTTGTGGTTGCCTTTTTGCTCAGTTTACAATCTCTTTATGTGAACAGAAGTTCTTTAATTTCATAAGATCTCATTTGTTGAGTGTTGGTTCTAGTGACTTGCTATTGGATTTCTGTTTAGGAACTGTTGGCCTAGTCCAATCAGCTCAAGGGAGTTCCCTACTCTTTCAACTAGAGTTTTTATAGTCTCTGGTCTTATATTGAGGTCCATTTGGAATTAATTTTTGCTCATGGTGACAAGTACGGGTCCAGTTTTAATCCTCTGCATGTGTACATCCAGTTTTATCAGCACCATTTGTTGAAGATACTGTTCTTTTTCCATTGGATTTTTGGGCCCCTTTGTCAAGATCAAATGGCTGTAATTGTGTGGGCTTGTATCTGGGTCTTCAACCCTTATCCATTGATCTATATGTCTATTTTGGAGCCAGTACCAGGCTGTTTTTATTACTATGGATTTGTAGTATAGATTAAGGTTTGGTATGGTGATTCTTCCAGCAGTGTTTTTGTTACTCAGGATTGTTTTTGTTTGCTGTCCTGGATCTTTTGTGCTTCCATATGAATTTTGAGATTGTTTGGTCAATTTCTTTAAAGAATTTCTTTGGTATTTTGATTGGTATAGCACTGAATCTGTATATTGCTTTTGGTAGGATGGTCATTTTTATGATGTTGATTCTGCCAATTCAGGAGAATAGGAGGTCTTTTTCACCTTCTGGTGTCTTGTGTGATTTCTTTCTTTAGGGTTTTAAAGTTTTGAATTATTTAAATATTCCTATAACATATGAGGGAAATAGATGAAGCAATCTTGAATCTTCCCACCAAAAATGTCCTGGATCAGATGTATTCAGCACAGAATTCTACCAGACATTTAAGGAACAACTATCACAAAAACTCCTTAAACTGTTCCATCAAATTGCAAAGGAAGGAACAGTGCCAAATTCTTTCTATGAAGCTAATATGATATTCATCCCAAAATTTAATAAAGATAAACTTAAAAATGAGAACTATAGGCCAGTCTCTTTGATGAACATAGATGCAAAGATTCTCAACAAAATCTTGGCAAATTGGATTTAAAAACATCAAAAAGGGTTCGTTCAACATATGCAAATTAATAAATGTAATTTACCATATAAACCAGTCCAAATTCCAAGACCACATATTACTCTCAATAAATGCAGGAAAAGCTTTTGACAAGATCCAACAGCCCCTTTATGATCAAAACCCTAGAGAAGATTGGAATGGAAGGAACCCTTATCAACATAATAAAAGCTGTATACAAGGAGTCAACAGGAAGGATTATACTCAATGGGAAAAAACTTGAAGCATTCCTGCTTCAATCAGGAACTAGACAAGGCGGTCCACTCTCACCACTTCTATTCAATATTGTACTTGAAGTCTTAGGAGCTGTAAAACAAGAGAAGGAGATAAAAGGGATTCAAATAGGCAAGGAAGAAGTCAAGTTATCTCTCTTTGCAGATGACATGATCATATACCTGAATGATCCTAAAAACTCTACCAGTGAACTCCTGGAACTAATACAGAAGTTTAACAGGATGGCAGGTTACAAAAAAATGTACAAAAATCAGTGGCCTTCCTATATGCCCAGGATGAAAAAAGTGAAAAAGACCTAAGAGAAACAATCTCATTTACTATAGCCCTGAAAAATAATGAAAAAACCTTGGTATAAACTTAACCAAGGAAGTGAGAGACCTTTACAAAGATATATTTACTTTAAGGTTATGTTAAATGTTTGTTACTTCCATGATTTCAATATCTATGTGGCATAATCACAACCCATTACTTATATTGTGAAAGTCTGTAGTATCTACTTCTCCAGTCATGTGTCAGGACAGGTGGCAACCAAGAGGAAAGAAAATATGCTCTTAAGAACTTTTTGCTTTGCAGATTCATATGCTTCAATTTTAATTTGTTGATAAAAAAGTCAAAAGTTTGGAACATCTGTTCCTTTATTTCTTGCAATTTTGCTCTCTTCTTGTACATTTTCTGTATGTGCCATTGTCTACCTTTAAGAAATTAAAACCATGCAGGATGCAGTCCTATTACTATATTGAACGGGCATTGTGTTCCCTTCAGTTAAAGCATTTATGCTAGATGACTATAACTGTAAATAAATGGCATGCTACATGACAAGGCAATATTTCTTTTAAAAAAGTTCCAAATTGTATTTTATTTTTATATTATTTTATTTTTCTAGTGTTATAATCATATTGAGTACTTATTCATGCTTTCCTCCATCCCTCCTCCCTCCCATTTCCCTTCCTTCCCTTCATCGTCCTTACACAAGACATTCCATTCAAGGCAGGATTGCTGCATCCAAGGCAATTTTCTTGATTGACAGTGGTTTCTCATCAGCTTTGATGTAAAGTAAAAAGAAAAAAAATGGCATGGATGCAATTATGCTATGACAGTAGTTAGTGTTTCTACTTGTTCTAGAATGTTGAAGCTCAAATATCTGTTATCTGAATTTATTGAAGCTACAGATTGTACATTCTTGTAGTCAAAATTATGCTGGAACACAACAAAGATTCAGAATCAAGCTTAAAGCTTCATGATTAGACTCTCCACTTATAAGGGTGTCTTTTCCCATCTATAACTGGTGTTTGGCAAAGATCAAAGTCCCAAAGGCTTAAGTTAGTGATTATAAATTCAATTTCTGAATGCATATGGAAAAGGTGGTGACAAACATTAGTGCTATATCATAAGGTAGATCAGGGGGCAGAAACACCTGTTCTGCAGGTGTGAGGCCTGTGCTTAACTTCAGCACTGGAAGAGAAGGTAACAATCTCTTTCTCAAGGACACTGAATGTTCTCAGAAATTTAAAAATTTTGAAATACTATAGGAATACAATCTGTCCTTCATTTTGTTTGAACCAGATAACAAATTTTTAAAAGAACATTGTCCTTCACTTTATTTCTTTTCACAAAAATTCTTATTCTATCAGCAAATTCTGCAGTATGAGTTCATAATTTACTATGTCTACCAAAAATGTAATAGGCTCAAGCTAGATTGGGAAATGATACTTAAAGGAAAATAGAAGACAATTAAGGCAAAGATTACAGGATTTTTTTCATTGTCCTTTCTTCAAGAATCAAAGTTAAAACAAATATGAGTCAAATATTTCACCCTGAAATGATTTTATTAGCTATGGTTATGGTGTACAGAATTTATTGGATGAATTTGTATAGATGCTACTATGGGTATCTAGTTAACAGAAGAATATTGTTGGAGTTTAGATATGAATTTCATTCTAATCTTTATGAAGTTTACTTAGTAGCCTAACAAGGAGTCAGATTTATCTCCTCCACTTTGGAAAATTCACAGAGAAGTAAGTTTTCATTTCAGTGTCACTAATATAATATATTGGTACTGAATTTAAGAAGATTGTTAAATACCTTGTTCTTTTCAGCATTAAAAGGAACTCCACAAACTCTAGGTTTGTAAACAAGTGACTGATATGTTCTGAGAGGCCCTTTCTCCATTGTTATTGCCCAGTATATCCCAACAATACAGTGATAATCTGGTGTGAAACTTGAGCTTGCACGTGCCAGCATGTCTCAATATTTTGGGCATGGTTATGTTGCATTGCTTTTCTTGAAAACAACTCAAATAATAATTAAATAAATATTCCGTGTTGTTAAATTATTTCCAGATCTTCATGAAAACTTTAGTATCAGGATAAAATTTTGATCATAAGAAACTAACTTTTTAGCACTGCTATTTGGTGGAATACAGCTGATACTGTATCTGGTCCTGGTGTCAGAGGTGGCCAGAAATTTAGCAACATATTTGCCTGACAGGTGTAAGACCCTAGGTTTGATCCCCAGTTTGAGAAAAAAGGTAATTGGGTAGAATATTCCTTCAAATTCCTCTTGGAGCATTATCCAAGCCTCTTGAGCTCTATTAGAAGAACCTAAATCAAATTTTTATATTTTGTTTTCTGGGATAAATTGAGGTTATTTTTATCATTTATCTTTCCTTCATTCAGAAAGATGGGATATAGATGAGTCAAAGAAATGAATCAGAGCAATTAATAATCATAAGGGAAAATGAGAACAGGCCATGTGATGCTAGCTGGTTGCTTCTTTACATGTATGGATAGCTGTCAAGATTGGGTACACAGTCTCCAATGAGGATTCTAAGAACTAGTTTTTCTTGTCCCAGGCATGTCCACTACATCCCCACTGTCAGCTTCCTCCACATGCCCGCTTAACTAACATCCTTAGGGTTTCCAAGATTTTTATTAAAAAAAAAACTTGTTTTTCATGAAGACTTCCATAAGCACCCCATTTAAAATTGCAAGCTACCTACCAATAGCTGAAGACTCTTTCTTAATAGCTTCTTTTAAGAAGCCTTAAAAATCTTTTATTTATCATATATTTCATTGTTCTCTCATCAAGAATATCAGCTTCACAGTACCAGAAGCTTTTGTCTATTTTATTTCCTGAGAAGCTTGGCTTACAGTAAGTGCTAAGTGGGAGGAATATAGAAACTCCATAATAATGGATTTAAAGAATATTTAGCAAACTAAATGCTCAAAATATGAAATTGTTATTATTACTTAATAAACCTCAAATATAGAAAGATTTCAAAGTGAAAATTTGAAAGGAAAACAAAGAACAAAATTTGCATGCAGACTATTGAATTTGCTTATCCCGTATTTATTTTTTTGCCTTTCTAATTGGGGTGACCTCTGTTGAGGATACATTCAATCTCTTCACCAGGGAAAGCAGCACAGGACAGACTTTGTTGTTTGCAGCTTGAGAAGAGAAGGAGTGTATCTTTGAATTCGATTTTGTTAGAAGTCTTAATAAATTAATCATGGCATGGAGTCTCTATACAAAAGATCCACATTAGTTGTTGCTGATTCCAAATTTTATTTCTTTGGCTGAAATAGCTAGGATGATCACTGATTTCAGGTCAGAAGGCAAATTCAGAAATGGCAGAATTTCATAAGAAACAATTAATTTTGGGAAATGTCTTACATTTAAAGTCTCCAAACCAGTTTGCAAATGACCTGATCTTAAAACTGACAGTGATGCTTCTGCTCTCTATATGGTGGTTTACTGGAAGACAATAATATAGAATGTAAGTGGCTATCAATAACCTTCAGATTCATAATCTGGACTTTGCTTAATTGGCTTTAAATTTGGAATCTAGATTCAAGAACAACAGAAATAGTATACTTAAATGTTTGTTTTTATTATTAAGTTAAACATAGACTTTATAAATGAAAGGGTTACATTTGGATTAAGTCACATGTTTCAGATATTAACAGTAATGCAGACACAACTTAAGATATTACAGTAATGCAGACACAACTTAAACATCTAATGAAATCAGATACCTAAAATAACCAAGGGAGCAAGTATATGAGAGTATAGTGAAGACCAGTAATAAAGAAATACTATTTCTGGACTTGGAAGAAAGAATATGATGACTTAGATTTTTTCTAACTGAGTTCTATAAAAAGTAATTGCTTTTACTTTGATGTCCTACTATTTATATTTTGATTATGTCATTGGCTAATGGCTACTTTTCCACTGTTCCCATATCAAACTGTGGGGTTGAAATGTACAATTATTTCTTCCAAATTTCATAGTCAAGTGTGTGATGGAGTTGGGTTCAGAAGAATACTTCCATAGTATTTTCTAGTACTCACACTTCTATCACCAAGACCTATTGTCAGATTCCTGGCTAATTGCTTCCCGCCTGTGTTTTCCTTCTTTCACCAGTCATAGAGATGGGTCTAATGTTGGATTTGAGCATAGAAGGAGTATGAAATCACCAAGCATATATAGCATAGATCTAGTTTCATGATCAGTGATGCGAACTGCTTAAATCGTAAGACTGAATTCCTCTGAATTATTGATGTTCTTTTTAAATGTATTGTAAAACATAATGTCTTAGATAAGAAAAAAGTCACCGAATTAAAAAAAATTATGTATTCTAGAAGTATGGAACAAATCTTCCATGAGTAAGTTATAAGAAAATGAAAACCAGTTATGCTTTCTTAAGTTCTAAAATTATACTATTCAATTGCATTGTGTATTAAATGGTGCTTTATTAAAGAACTTTATCTCAGTTGTTTTAGCTAGGCAAATAAAAAAATATCCAGAGAGTTCATTCCTTCTCAGTTGCTAAACTGCTCTAATATTAGGCCTCCTTTCAATTGACAGCCAGTTTGCAACTGTATTCCCTTCTACTTTTTCCTCTTGGAAGTGGAGTTGGGTTTAATGTTTGAGGGGAGGGGGCAATATCGCTTTTTCTTATTAGACATATGCTTAAGATTTGGGTTGTTGGAGTAGCAAAAATAGCTTGTTGCTTTTTTAATTTTTGTTCTTTGACAGTTTCATTCATGTATACAGTGAAGTCATTTTTACCTCATTAATATATCACTCTATAATTTCTAAAACAGAAATTTTAGGGGACATTTTTCAAAACTGCAAAACTCTTTATGCCTTCCTTAAAGAACATGTTGAAAAATAGCAGACTCTGGAATGAAATTGACTAACAGAAAAATTACATTTTAAAGGAAACAATTTCACAATATTTTCAGACTCAAGTACAATAGCAGAAAATCAGAAAAGATACTATGTATTCTTCACTAGTTTACCCCAGAAGTCATGCCTTTCAAACACTAATAACATTTCACAAACAGAATACTGACTTATACTAACCCACCATCAATTCTATAGAACTGTTTTACCACATGACTTTTATCTCAGTCAGTATTTTAAATGTGAATAATACTCATTCATTATAGATCTGAACTTTTTTTTACCTAGTAGTATAGATTCTATTTTTAACTGGGCTTCCAATTCTTCAGAAAACATAAATCTTCAGAAAACATAAATTTCTTTCTCTCTCTTTATTCTTTGAAATTTTCACATAAAAATAAAATTAATTTATGTCCTTGCTCCTCACCCTTTCCTCTCCCATCTGTCACCTCTGTGACCCTCCCTTCTATTCACCATCCAGAAGTGTCCCTTCTGCTCTCATGTCTTTCTACATGTGTGGACCAGAACTCTTTTTGGAGCACCTTTGCTAGTAAGAATTCAGACTTCTGCTGTAGCATAAGTGCCACTTCAATGGGCAGACCTACAGATGAGGCAGATCCCCTTCTCTTGTTAAGCACCTGCCCTAAAGTTTTTCTCTGAGTTATTTTTCATGATATCTTTGCTCGTCCATGGGGGAATGTTGATAAGTCAGATATATTGCAGACTTGGTGGAAGTAGATCTCATTGCAGTGAGCTCCTTGATACAACAGCTCATGACAGGAAGTACACCTCCCCTCTTTTAGACTATTACAATATTTCCTCCCCTTCTTCTGCCAGGTTCTTTGAGCCTTGGGATGCCTCCTCATTCAGAAGATCTGGTTAGGGCTGAGCATTCCAAGGTTTCTGATTCGCTGCACTCCTGCCAGTTGTGGTTCTCTGTATCATAAATCCTCCACAACAACATGGTAGATCACTATATCATTTCTACAACATAACACTCATCGCCCCTTTTTTTTTATCAACTACCAGCTACTCTGTTTCTCCTGTACTGCTTGTTTATGACTGTCTGTCCTGCAACATGGTAGAGAAGTTTCTTAATACCTATATGGCCCTAACTTGTGTGGAGTATCTTGCAAATCATTGCTCCTCCCATCCTTTTGCTCTTACACTCTTACCACCCCCTCTTCTGCAAATGTCCCTGAGCTTCAAGATGGGGAGAGATTAGTCTGGTCTAGTTCTAGGTGATTGATATAGAGTCTCTGAAGTTCTGGATAGTGGTTCGTTGATTTTCTTTTGCAGTTTTGTTGCTCCTGCAATGCCCTTCACTCCATCGTGATGGGCACTGTATGTCACCCCCTGGCCAGAGACAGAAAGCTGTTAAACTGGAGTCTTATTATAAGAGCACATTCAAGGGTAGATGTAATAATTATACCCAAAAGTGGAATCTCAGGGTCATATGGCATTTGGCAATGGGAGGGGTCAATCACCCATTTGCAAAATGGTTACTTTTTAATCTGCTGGACTATATGCCCTCCCCTTCTGGTGAGTTCATATCCCTTTAGTTGTAAATGATCAGGAACGAATTGTGAACTTAACTAGGTGTCACATTACTTTTTTGCAGTCCTTGATGGAGGCCTATTTTCTCTACTGTAACATGGTCACTTCTCTCCTTGTTTCTGGTGTGGCCCTCCAACACAAGTTAGGGCCGAAGCAGTCATAATTGGACATTGCATGCCCGGTGCAATGTCCAACACACTATTGACCTCACAAAGTCTAGCATCTGCTAAAGGTACCAAGATCCTTGGAGGCAAGGGATTGACAGCCACAGTAGTGTTCCTATGCTTAAGGGGAACACAGGAAAGGGTTCAGGGAAATGCCACTGGGTCCTTGTACGTCATCGGAGAGGAGGGCCCAGAGGAGAGTCAGGCATGCACAAGAAAGGACTCTGGGAATTGGGGCGGGAGGCACGGGGGGATGGGGCGGGAGGTGTGAGGAGAGGGAGAGCAGGGGGTTCGGGGGAGGAGGAGGGAGGGAGGGAACTGGTGTACCTATTAAGTTTGTATGAGCTGAAATAATAATAAAAAATGTATTAAAATAAAAAAAATACCTATACGAGTTTATTCACCAGTCGCCTAAATGCAGTCACTTTTCCACCAGGTGGCACTTCATCCCCTCCTGTTAAAGTCAGGGAGCCTGATGACCCCATTAAATCTCATACAAGCTAAAACCATTTATTTTTCCCAAAAAGAATAATGTTATTAAGTGAAAGCAAATGTGCTTTCATAATACCAAGTGCATGGTGCTTTTTATAGTCATAAATATATCTCTTAGGTCCAATATACAGTCAACAGCCATCTTACATTTTCACTTGTAAATTTAACATATCAAATCTAAACTAACAAACCCATAACATTTTATAACCCCTTTGCTTCTCCTATGTCCCCAATCTCATTAATGCAGTGTATCGGGTAATCAGTTATTCACATTCACATCAAAGACCTGAAAATATTCCCCCTCCCCTTTTTTAACCAAATCACCATTTTCCTGACTCATTCATTGTATTTATCTATTTTGCACTGGCTAGGTTTCCAAGGTATAATTTTAATCACACTCCATTAAAGCCAAGATACCAGGACTCCACAGCTTGACTACTGCATCAGTTCCCTATGTACTTATTTCATTTGCTTCCATTTTTGTCCTTTATGATTCATTCTTTATTAACACTAACTAGGCTATATATCTGAAAGCATAAATCACAGCCTAAAAAGCATTATGAAATTTAGCACACACATCTCTTTAGTACTATTTTTTCTTTT
The DNA here is from genome assembly GCA_023101885.1 of Typhlomys cinereus. Lineage (NCBI taxonomy): Eukaryota > Metazoa > Chordata > Mammalia > Rodentia > Platacanthomyidae > Typhlomys > Typhlomys cinereus. The sequence continues at coordinate 8,949,189 of JALPQD010000042.1, read as the reverse complement.
CTCACATTTAATTGCAGTGTTTCTGTTATCTTATGTTATTAAAACACTAACATTTTTGTCTGCTAAACACTTCTCTTAGATTTTCCTCTGTTAGTCACAAAACTGGCATTTTAGTCTTCAGTTTTCAAATTTTCATCATAGAGGATTTTGGTCAACTACTAGATAAAGGGGCTTATCCCCCTCACCAGTACAGATTCTGGTATCATCCATTCTTTTGATGCCTTGTTATGCACCATCAGATCCTGTCAATTTATGAGTTAATGTACACAATTTCTCTTTCTGTCTTACATGTGCAATACAAATTTCAAGAGATCAGAGATTTGTTATTTCTGTTTATTTCTATATTATCTAAATTCTTGACTATTTCAACAACATTGTCTTTATTCATTAAAAATTTATGTGATGGTTTGACTAGATGAGGAAACACAAAAGATATTTCAATTTGGAAAAAATTGTAGCAAACATACAAATTATTCAAAGTTTGATTATCCTTGAATATATAAAAATGTTCAGCATTTAAATTTTAATTTACTATGTTTTCTATTTCTAGCTGTGGTAAACTAGCAGCACTTTTAAAACAAATATCTTTGATAGTTTTGTATATGTATATGATAAAGCTTTATCATTTTCTCCCCCTATTATCCTATCTTATCCCTCTTCCTTCTACCATTGAGGATTTTCTTTTCAGTGAGTTTCCCTCTTATCTTTATTTTTTTTTTGCAAGTGACCCTCTAAGTGCACTTTGCTGAAGCATATAGTGGCAACTTTCCTTGGCCAACATTAACTATTAATATTCTCTCTAAGAATGATGAAGCCACATGAGTTCTTACTCCATCCATAATGTAGACCTTGTGTAGATCCAATGCAGATAAAAAGAAGTACATGAGTTTTCAAATATAGTGTTCTTACAATATCCAGAAGACACTTATGGGTCTACTCTACATTCCCTGACTCTTAAATTCTTTTTGTGCCCTTTTCTGTGATGAAACAAGATTTCTGGTGCTTGGTAGTCAACAGCCTAACTCCAGGCTCATCTGGGAGACCTTGTTTCAAAGAAATAAAGCAGAGAGTGATTGATCAGGATACCAGACATCCTCTTTTGGTCTTTATGTGTGTGCACAGACTGGACACTTAGGTGTGCATACAACTCAGATATTCAAAATAATGAGTCTAGACCGAGTTGCTCCAAACAAGCAAGCATGCTCTTTAATTTCATGTACAAATATTTTTGTAACAGTCAAATACAAACAATCTCATGTTGTTGTTAGCATCCCATGAGCTTGTAATGATTGTTAAGAGCTGTTTGAAGTATGCTTCATAGATTTGGTTTTTATATAACTGATGAGGTAAATTCTATTGTACAGTCTCAAATATGCTATTAATAGTATCATTAAGACTATTGAGATTTTGGATTCGCTATCTTTATCTGAATTTTGACCGCTGACCTCAAAGCTCAATGTGTGTGTGTGTGTGTGTTTCTTTGTTTGGAAAGGGAAGGAAATATTAGGCTCCAAATCATGTTCTGATGAGAGTGCATACACTGAAGTTGCTGTCAGAAAAGAATCCTTTAAAAGAGTAGAGGCAGCGATTTAGTTGAAAGGAAAGAAGAAGGTTTAATTGCAATGCTGACAGCTGTGGAGCACAAGAAGAGGTGACAGACTCTGAAGCCCGCCAACAAGAAATGATGAACTAGCATAGCTGACCCTTTAGAAACTGCTAATAGAGTTACAGCTGTTGACATGAGGTCCCTCTTGCCAATTATCTATATCAGTGCAATTCAGAACAGGAAACAAAGTAAAATGGAACAATATTTAATACTGAAGACGGTGCTGTCAAGGGATGATATGGATTGAGATTAGTCTAGGCAATCATCAATTGGCTCAAGTACTAGCTATTATCTGATTAGAACTGATATCAGAAGAACTGAGAAGGTAAGCAGGAATAGACATACATTTTATTTTAATTCCACTTGTTTTGTACTGAATTATAACTTGTTTGAATTAAAGTCTAAATATGTACATTAGCTTTGCTTTTTGATTGTTTAAAATGAGGGATGCTTGCATAGTCTACAGTTTTATAAAATCACATAAAAAACTTGCTTCTGGTTTCAATGAATGCAAGGTGATTTGCACTGGATCCGTTCTTGGAGGAATTAATTATTTCCTCTGAGATTTATCACATTAATTACTACACATGGTGTGAGTATGATTGCCACTGAACCTCAATGGTCTAATTTGTTGATCTGTAGAGTGATCAAAGAGGTAATTATTTCTGTTTCTTTGAGCATTTGCATACACAATTTCTTACTTACCAAAGTAAGTGATTTCTTGCTTACTTAGTTATCTAAATTCATGAGCAGATAGCACAATACCTGGTACCTGAAAAACCTAAGAATATATTAGAATCTTAAGAGAACTTGAGAAGAAAGAACTGTATTTGCAGTATTTTTAAAAATCACTATTGAGATATTCATAAATTGTAAAATTCTGATGCTCTCGGTATTTTCCAAGTTTTATAACCATTACCACTAATTTGAAATAATGTTCCTCAACTACAGAAGAATTGATGCAATTTAGTCTCTCCCAATTTTCTCTTCTCTCAGTTTCTAACAACCAATAATCTCCTTTGTGCTTCTGTGAATTAGTCTACTTTAAACATTCCTATAAATGTGTGTGTGTGTGTGTGTGTGTGTGTGTGTGTGTGTGTGTGTGTTCTACAGTTTGTTAATCAGTTCTCTCCTTCCACCATGTGCTGTTCCAGGAAGAAACTCAAACAGCCAAGTTTCTGATGAGATGCTGTGGAGAGCATGAAGAAAGTGTCAGTGATGAAGAAATGAATGTGGAAAGGTTAGTAAATGAGAAAGCCTATGTGTAATATTAAAAGAATGTGAAAACAACTGAATGTGAAAACAATTGTATGTAATTGTGTGTGATAGATAAGTGGGTCTCTGTGTCAGTCTAGCTGTGCTGTGATACAGACTGTGAAAGATACAAGAAATGAAAATGTGTAGTATCAAAATGAGGCAAAACAACCGTATTGTAACTGTAAACAGACATGTACCCCGATGACGTAATGTGGAATAAAACAGTATTTAAGAGACAGGCTGAGAACCCGGACCTCAGTTCAGTAGGGGCAGAGCATCCCCGATGCAGCTCCAGCCAAAGTACGTCCTATTACCCTGAGGACTTGACCGTTGATGGTCCCGCACCCCGCGACTCTGACAATGCGTGGAAAAGGCCCTTCGTCCAGCTCCGGTCCTGGCTCTAGACCTGCACTCTGAAATATGTCGATCACCGTGTGGTGTGGTTATTGCTGGGTGGCACAGACCTCCGGGAGGTAGAAGTCACCGACACAGGCCCCCCAGGTGTGCTCGCATAGATGCTAGCACTGACTTATCTTGCAGGTCTGTATTATGGTTTGGCTGTGAAATATCCTCTGAAAGCTCCTCTGTCTCTGATGTAATGTTCAAAGGTGGAACTTTCTGGAAACGAGAGAATGACCAGGGCTATAATGTAATCAAGTGATTAGTTTATTGTATTTTTTACAGTTCAATGGAATAATTAAGAGGTGAGAGAAACTGGGAGTTGGCTATGGGGTTTACCTGGAATAAATGTTCCAATGGGGATGTGATTTTGAAGGGAGTACGACTTTTTTCTTGCTTTCTTGCTGCTTCCCAGATGCAAGAGCTGCACGGCTTTCCTCTGTTTTGCCCTTTTGCCAGGTTATTTCATCTTTGTTGCAGGTCCATGGGAGAGAACTTTCCAAAATAACTCACTCATTCATTAATCTTTCCTGTTATATTATATTCAAGTAATTCAAGGCTGATTGACTATTTGCATCATTTTTCCAAGGAATCCAGTCTTATAATGATGCCTAGCATATAAGTAATTTGAAGTTGGTGCCTGTTTTATCATTTCTGGTTCTCAGTTTTCTTATCCCCATAATGAAAATGATAATAGCTACTACTTCATAGGATTGCTGTAGAGATTACGCTAAAACATATTTAAAGAGCTTTTCAGAATATCAGACACAGGACAAGTTCTAGATAAAACTTCAGGTTGCTGGCACATGTTTGAGTAGATAAATGCTAGAAGCTACAACAACTAATCTACAATGATGGTCTAGCAGCTAGTTAAAGCATTGACTTCTAAAAAAGGGGGGGTGGGGGCACAGGTATGGAGGGAAGGGGGGACTGGTATACCTGTTAAGTTTGTATGAGTGGAAATAAAAATAAAATAAAATAAAATAAAATGCTCGTGCTAGAAAGGTATTGAATGAGTGACTCTAACTTTGTTATTAATCTATGCACATTCCTCAAATTTACCAGTTTCTGTGATATTATCAAGAACACAGAACACAGTCACAGGTTCTTAAATGGGGGGGAGGGGACTTTCATACTGTAGAGACGGTCATACACAATGAAGAAAGGTACCTTATACTAATATTAATTCTGATTCCTCATCTTGCGGCATAAGGTTTTATATGCTGTTTAAGTCATTAAGGTAAAATTTCTGATAAAGACAGGTGCTTCTCTCTGATTAGACAAGTATTTAAAGAGAAGAAAGGGACCAGTTTCTATTTCTATTCAGAGGAGCTATCAGCTAGCATCTGTGAATAAAGATCTCACAGTGATATTTTAATATTTTAAACTCTGGTAATATTTTAGAGTAATCATGTCTTCCCCCACTTTTTCTTAAAACAATTATAATTTAATAATTTATAAAATATCTCACAAATATTACCTATTTGGTTATGTAAGCAACCTTGCTTCATAATCAAGAATATTGAGACTTGGGGACAAAGTGGTTTGCTATTAATTAAATGTGTTAATTGGTAGGATCAACTTATTAATAGCTATAGTTAAATGGAAACCCTAAACTTGATTCTGGGTACTTTGTTGTTTTCTAAAAGTTTAAAGTTAGAATTTCATTTTAATTCTACATTGTTAATTTATGTGTGTGGTGTGTAATTTGTATTTTTGGTATGTGCTGTGTTTCCATGTGCAGGATATGTGGAAAACAGAATTTGATGTCAGGTATCTTCATTATTCACTCTCCATCTTATTTTATGAGTTAGAGTCTCTCTGTACACCAGGATCTTACTGATTGAAAAAGATTGGTCAGTAAGCTGCAATTCCCAATTACTTCTGGCTCTAACCCCAACACTGGGGTTGTAGGTATGCATTGCTCCCAGATTTATTATATGAGTGTTGGGAGTATGAACTTAGATCTTCATGCCTTCATAGTAAACACTGTACTGACTGACCCATCTCTCTAGAACCACAGTATTATTTTCTAAAACTAGTATTTAGGTTATCATTTTCAGTGAATTAGGCAGTAACTGCTTTCAGAAGTCTCGTTGACTACCCTAACTTGTATAGCTTTGCTGATTCTCTTCAGACATTTCCCACCCTTGATTATTAATTCCTTGATTATGTCATCAATTTACCATGTACATCTTTGTTTACTTATATAATATTTCCTTCCTCTACTAAGGTCATGCAAAGCAGGATGTGTACACATCTTGCTTACTGCTGTATTGCCAGAACTTGGTCTAGTGCTGTCATTCTTTTGATACCTAAATGTATAGCAATCTATAAATTGCCCCAGTTTCTTCACCACATGGATAACTTCTGCCTGAGCAGTGCCAGAAGAAGGTAGTCTGGATTGGAAGGCATCCTTCATGCTTTTGGAAAATCATACTTTCAGACAGACAGTATACATATGATGTTTTGAATATGCCTTCTAAGTTGCCTGTACTGCTCATATTGATAACCTCTGCAACATTTACTCACCAGGATTTTAAATGAAATATCTTTTTTTAAAAGAAAAACTCCATCATTTATTTCTGTTCATATCATCTGGGACTGATCTAAGTTTATCTGGGCTGGACATGGCTGGAACAGGTCTGCTCAGTGACTGTGAGTTTGCTGGACTGTCTGTGCTTTAGGAGTTAGTAGTTGAAGTGGTTTTGCTATATGAAATGCAATGTGCTGACTTAGATCATATGAACTCTTTTTTTTTACTTTAACTTGCATATCCCAAAGCTGTTAAATGTGGAGTTTTACTAGCTTGGGTGTTGTTTCTCCCTTCTGTGCAGAAAGGGACTTACAATTGAATTACTTCTGGTTAGTAATATTGGATTTATGTTTAGAAAAAATATACTTGACATATTTTCAGACAGCATATTTTTTTCTGATCTGAAGTTAAATAGCATGTGAAGTTAAATAACAATGAGCCTAGGTATAAAAGCAGTTTGCCAGTTTTGTGAGTTCTTACGACTTTGCTTCTGTTGAAAATAATCAAAGAAAGACAGCAACATATTTTGACTAGGATGTGGAAAAATGGAAATCTTCGTGCATCACAACTGACACATTGAATATTATAGACATTTTGAAGAGTTTGGAAATATAGACATAGAATTAGCATTTTGTTTCACTATGACCCAAGATACTTAAAAACTTATGTGTATACATGAATTGTTATTTGGAATACCTTAAAAATAGAACCAAGCAAAACTTTGGAAGGTTTGTTACAAAAAAGAAAATTTTGTTACTGTGAGTTATTTCGTTATTTTGAATATTTTATTTATTTATTTGAGACAGAGAGAGAGAGAAAGAGAGACAGAGAGAAAGAGATGTGCACAAATATAAAATGTGGGCTGCTCAGGATTGAACTCAAGTTGCCATGTCTGTAAACAGGTACCTTACACACAGCTATCTGTCTGGCCCCTATGAAAGTTATTTATGTGTCAATAAATTTATAAATTTTCTTAGAATTTTTTTCTGTTCTTTACATTTATCTAGTATCAGATACTATAGCATTGCTTTAATGACATTAGCTTGGTGGCATATTTTAATTGATATGGTGTAAATTTCAGAACTCTGACTACTTTAAAACAGAGATTTTTGCTACTTTGAGATCTTTAAACTTCTGTACGATTTTAAATATATATTTCAGGGTTTTTTTACCAGCTTGGAGCTTGATTGGAAATTGGTTCAATATTTAGAGTCATAAGTTAGATATGTTGACTACAGTTTATTTTATGTTCATTATATTTATTGCTCTTTAAAAGTATATTGTTTCTTTTTTATGCTTTTTGAAATTTTATTATGGTTTGTACACCTTTTGATTACTGACTTAATGATATTCATGGTTTCTCAGGTTAGTACTGGAGAAAGAAGCAAGATCTCATACATTCAGGAAAGAATCAAGATCTCACACATTCAGGAAAATCACTTAAATAAATTTCCAGTCTTTTTAATAAAATATTACTTTAAGCCAGTGTTGCTAAATTGTCCAGGAAGGCTTTGAATTTATGCAATTCCGATTTAGCTTCTTAAATAAGCGAGAATACAGGCATGAAGCAGTACAGTTAGTATCGATGATTTTTAATGTTGTAAATTGGCTTTAAATTGTTTATTGTTGCCATGTAAGCTTAATTATTTCTTGTTTATTTTCTTAATCCACTTTGCACTACTGCAACAGAGTACTTGAGACTAGGTAATACAAAGAACAGATATTTACTTCTTCCAGGCTCCACTAATAAACTGCTACTTCAGTCTGCTCTAGCAGTTTTCTGCTTGCTCTCTTAACCTCCCTGATGGATATGACCTAAGCTGCCTCCAGCTTCTGCCAGCCTTGCCATAATGGATTGTATCAATCTCTGGAACCATAAACTAAATAAAACTCTTTTTTCTTCCCTTAAGTTTCTTAAGTCTCAAAGTTGTCTCACAGTAGCAGAAAGGGTTAACTGTGACAGCTTAACAATCATGAATTTTATCAATTTTTAATGCTTTTTACTTTTGTGTATTTGTTCTGTATATATATGCTAGTAAAGATTTTTTCAAAAAAATCAATTACTTGAGAAAAATAATGGCTTCTACTTTAACATGTTTACACATGCATACTATGTTGTTCAGTGACATTGACCTTCTATAGTTTTTCATTTACATCTAATTATTCAAGGTGTTTCTTTTTTGTACTGTGGATTGAATTCAAGGCCTTGAATGCATGCTAAGCAAGTACTTTATCAATAGGCTACATTACCAACTTTCCAAATTTATTTCAAAGCAGTTTCTGAATTCCCCTGGCAAGCTGTAAACTTAGTAATCTCCAGAGATCTTAGTTTCTTGAGTAAGTGACAACATAAACATAGAACAGCAACCTAACTAGTGCTGGGCACACCCTTGTTGACTGCTGTTTTCTAGTAAATGGTGCTCCTTTTATTTTCATTCATTCTGTTCTCTTAAATCTAGATTCCACATATAACAAATGTATGTATATATATTGTATATTATATGCATGCGTATCTATCATCTTTTAGATCATCATATATCATTTTTTATCTATCATCTGTTTATGAGTGCCTAGACCTTGGCTGCTGAGTAGTTTCACAATAGATATGGCTGTGTATTTTGCTTCTTTTGGATGTTATGAGTGGATCAGGTAGTCATCCTAGCTTTTGCACTAAAAATCCTTGAGGTTTTACCACACTGATTTTCACAGTGGGTAAGCCAATTTACATTGCCAACAATAGCATATAAATGTTCCATAGCTCTACATCTTTTTCACAGCATTTGTTGTTGTTGTCCTAATGACAAAAATTCTGATGCACTGAAATAGAATCCAAATGTTGTTTGAATTTTCTTTCCCTGATCGTTAAGGATATTGAATTTTTTTCAGGGATTTATTGGCCAGTTGTACTAATATAGATTGGATTATGTGTTCCTTTAGTGTTTAATTTTTTGGATTTTTGTGTTAGGCAAACGTTTTAGTACTCTTTATTTTTTATTGTGCATATGTTTATACTGTTAAATTTTATTTGTTGTAACTTGGTTTTCCCCTTAATGTTTGTGTTCCTTGCATCATTGTATCATTAGTACTTAATGGTAATCAGTCTTTATAGATATTTGGGTATATTTAAGCAACTCTTGTCTGGTTGAATTAATTTAGAGTGTCAGAAAGCTATTCTCATCTGTTTGATTGAGAAAAATTGCAAAGAAGATGATGTGGAAGAGCCTGGAGAGTTATTGACTCATCATGTTTTCAGCTTCTCTGAAATCACTCTGAATTGTTTTGTGGTAGGACTGGAGTCACGATTTGTCAATGAGACTGACAGCATGGAAGTAAAGCTGACACAGAGTTGAGGAAAAGCCAGACCACAACTATGCCTGAGAACTCTTAACTGTTCCTCATTGCTTCTAGCTGAGACCTTCAAAGAGTAGTGGTCATAGCTGCATATCATTTTCTGTCTTAGTCTCTAATTTGCTGCAGAATTACCTGAGACCGGCTATCAAATTTGCAGTTTCAGAGGCTGAGAAGCATAAGAGCATGTTGCTGGCATCTATGTGGTTTCCAGTGAGGGCTTTGTGCCACATAATAAGGTGGCAGATAAGCAGAAGGGCAAATGTACCTGGACATTTGGGAGAGTCCTGGACATAAGGGATTGCCTAGCTGCAGACCAACTCTCTTTTGAGATATGTAATATACTCCCATGACTCTTTTGCTCTTAAAGAAATTACTATAACCCTGAGAGAGATGCATTCATTTTTAGTAAACTAGTCACCTCTAAAAGGTCCTACTTGAAACCAGGTACCTTGATGGCATCAAACTTCAGCATGCATTTCAGAGGGAACAATATACAGGGAAACCCCAGTCTTCAGCCATTATGACATAAAAGTCCTGAATAATTTTCCCCCAGTAACTGACTTAGGCTTCCATTCAATATCACTGAAAACTATTTTTCTTCTTTATTAATCTCTGTGTTTTGGAACTGTCCCTTATTTTTCCTTAATTTCTTATATTTCTACAAATGTTTAAATAAAGTTTGCCTTCACCTCACTTTTACTAGTGTCAGCATCTTTAATATTTACAAGACAATATTTATATTTAATATTTATAAGACAATAATCTCACAACATTGTCTCAGGTTGATCTTTGACAATTGCGAATGTCCAGCATGTTAGGAACCTGGACCAAACATGACAGGGCCAAGAAAGTTTTGGTTGCTCTTAAAAACCTTGCATCAGTATTATCTAACAATGTATAAAAATAATAAATTTTTTCTACAAAAATTAATGAAGTTTGGAGAGTAAGGACATTAAGCTTGTCATTAAATAATTGGGAAAGCATAGCTTACACAAAAGTGGCAGAGAGATAGTCCTAAGTGAGAACATTAAATTTTGTTGTATTATTTTAATGAAATGTACCAAATCAATGTCTTTTGAATTGCCTCCCAAACCACCATTTCTGGGGGCTAAGGTGCTTGTAAAAATAAAGATGAACATTCAATTCCAGCTGAGTGGCAAAAGTTTGCAGGCCAACTTTAGGTTGTTATCAAAGCATCTTATGAGGAAATGGCTTGTCTGCTCTTATTTGAGTTGGAGTGTGTCTAGCATCTTAAAACTTTAATGCTTGTTTCTTGTTCAAAAAAGAAACAAGAAAAGAGGTTGTTGGAACTGTTAGAAATTGTACTTTGGTGATAGAGCCAAAAGAAATTAGACATGTTGTGTATTTGCCATGTAGAAAAACTAAGTAATAGACTCCCATGTGGATCCAATGAATAACAGAATACTTGATCAGCATTTTAAGATGGTTCAAAGAAAGTTGTAATCCATTGGGTTGAGCAGATGTTAATTTTATGAAGTTGTCTATATCTGAAATGTTGTCAGAAGAGGTCAAATATCAAGCAAGAAGGAATATTATTGGTGTGGGAAAGGTCCATATAGGATCTTAAAGACATTGAAATCATTCTTCCCTATTAGACATCATCATCTTGTATAGTTTAATGGATTATTTGTTTCATTTGATACAGAGGTATGACAATTCTTAAATAGACACATACCCTTTCCCTTTACTTCATACTCCAATACCAACTATGGAAGGAATAAAGGATGCAGGGGAAGAGGGGATTAAGCAAGCAGAATGAACCATAGACTACATTCAATTTACTCAACTACATTTTTCAGTTGGATTTCATTGAATGAATATAGAAGCTTCAAGTTAGACATAAGATTTCAGAAACAATTATATTGAGTGAAGTATCCCAGACCCAGAAAATTAAGCACCATATGTACTCCCTAATAGGTGGCTCCTAGTACCAAACCCACTTAGAGACACTCAAGGATAAATCTCTGTAATACTTACAGTAATTGCAAGGATTATGACCAGGAGGGATGGGGTAGGAGGGCCACACCAGAAACAAGGAGAGAGGGGACCATATTACAGCAGAGAAAAGCCACCATCAAGGACTGCAAGGGGTGACATCCAATACCCATCAGGATGGAGTGAAGGGCATTGCAGGAGCAGCAAAACTGGAAAAAAAAATCAACAAACCATAATCCAGAATTTCAGAGACTCTGTATCAACCACTTAGAACTAGGCCAGCCTAATCTCTCCCCATCCTGAAGCTCAGGGACATTTGCGGAAGAGGGGGCAGTAAGATTGTAAGAGCACAAGGATGGGAGGAGCAATGATATGCAAGATACTCTACACGAGTTAGGGCCGAAGCAATCATATTTGGACTTTGCATGCCCTGCGCAATGTCCAACACACTATTGGCCCCACAAAGTCTAGCATTTGCTAAAGGCACTAGGATCCTTGGAGGCAAGGGATTGACAGCCACAGTAGTGTTCCTATGCTTAAGGGGAACACAGGAAAAGGTTCTGGGAAATGCCACTGGGGTCCTTGCACCTCATCGGAGAGGAGGACTCAGAGGAGAGTCTAGCATGCACATTAAAGAATGTTCTGGGGATGGGAGGGGGAGGCATTCGGGGATGGGGAAGTAGGGGGGAAGGAAGAGGGGCACAGGGCTGTGGGAGGTTGAAGGGAAGGAGGGGACCGGTGTACCTGTTAAGTTTATATGAGTGGAAATAAAAAAATAAAAAATAGTTAAACACCTAATGAATGAACATAAATGAAAATATTCTGATACATTTTTGTGATTAGAAAAAAACCCTAGAATCTGTCCGAAGTATCCTCAAGAGACTGGTATCATCTTTGAAAAGCATGAGAAAAAAATGTAGGCTTGTTTTCAGTATTACAACTACATACAGAAGTCAATTTATCAAAGATCCTGATGTGGAGAAATTCAATGTAATGTAAGATTCTTAAATGAAGTAGAAGAAAGTTCAGAACTGTAGAGGAAGCATGATTAAAGTCTAAAGTAATAGGGGAAAACAAGGAATGTGGGATTGCAGTTCATCTGCATATGCTGATAAAATCATGACAAAACTGCTTAAGGGAACAAGGGGTTTATTCTCTTATGATTGTCTATTTACAGTTCTTGGTCCAGCTTGACAGGAAAGCTCAGGCTAACACCAAGGTCAAGGGAACTGGCCACATATCCACATAGCAGCTGAGAAAGGAATTATCAGTACTTGCCATACCAGCATGTTTGCCCAAGTACACACAACGATACCAACTTCTTCAATCAGCTTTCTGTATTTTATTCACCTGTCCAGGGCCTAGTTCCACCCACCATGGGTTGGGCCTTCTCCATCAACTAGACAATCTCCTGCAGGTTTGCTCTGGGTTTAACCTTACTATTAATTCTCTACAAATGTGCACAGAGCTCAAACCCTGAACTATCAAATTGACACCTGTGCCTAACTATGACAGTGGGTAACAACTACAAGCTGTAAATGGCAAATGTTCTTTGCTGAGATTCTAGGAGGAACATAGCGCTATTGACATTTTTGTTGTAGTATAATAATGATTTATTTTAAGGGAAAATTGTGTGGAATTTATTGCTTTAGTATTGGAAAGATAATATAGACACTAGTATTTAGTCTGAAGTGCTGTTGTTACAAATATGTCAAAATGTGGATATCACTCTGGAATTGAGAAGAAGTAGAGGAATCTTGAAAAGATTGATTAACAAAACCTACATTGTCTTGAACAAAAGTAGATATACAAATATCAGCAATTCTGCTGAGTGGTCAAGGCAGAAAAAGTGAGCAAGAGCAAACCTATGTTACCATCCAGAATATTTCAACCATCATATGCAGACATTTGGAAATATGGAGATTAAGTAGTCACCTACACTACACACATAGGAGAATCACCAAATTTTTTGAGAATTATTTTTTCTTTTTCTTTTTTAATTGAGAATTTTTCATATACAGATGGGTTTATGTCATAGCCCCAACCCATACACTTCCTCTCCAGTCCTCACCCACATCCCTCCTCTTTGACCTGCCCCTCTCCTCTTCAATCTAGTCATGTCCTCCCCATCCTCTTGTCCCTCTGCACGTGACTATCACAGGGCTCTCTTTGTGGTGTCTGTATTGGTAAGGGAGTCAGGCTTCTGTTGTACTGTATGTCGCTCTTCATTGGTCAAAATCATAAGTGGGGATATTTCTCTTCTCTTCTCCGGGACCTGCCTGGGAGACCCTGCAAATGCAGTTTGTTTATCCTGAGATTTTCACAAGTCCTTGTGCGAATGTTGATATATTAGCCATTGTATAGATCTGGTGGCAGAAGTTCTCACTGCAGTGAACTCCTGGATACAACAGCCCTATTATAGCTTGAATGTGCTGGTACAGTACTGTACCTCATCTTTAGGCTCTTACACATCTTACTGCCCCCTTCTCTGCAAGATTTTCTGAGCCTTGATGTGGGGAAAGTTTTAATGGCTTGATTAAGGTTGAATCCTTGTTGTGGTTTTCTGCCTCACTAGTCTTACATTGTAATAGAGTGCGTCTTGATTGAGCTCTGACAGTTTTTCTTACCTGGGGGTTGAGTAAGAGGTGTTTAGAAGTTGTTTTATTATCAAGATTTTTATAGTTAACACTAAGACATCCATTCCTATCTATTTTCTTCCCTTCTGTTATTTGGAAAGGTTTATAATATCAGGTATGATTTTCCTGACAATAAGAGGTTTAGAATCCATTCAGAGAGTAATATATATTGCTATTGCTCCCCTGGGTTTTTCTTATCAGAGTTGTAATAGTTTGCAGCATTCACACCTGGGTGAGGCCCTTGATACTTCTTTTCCCCCTGAGCCCCTTGGCTCATTTTTTTTTCTCCATTACCCTTTATCACCTTACTTTCAGTCAATTTACTGCCCTCCCCTTTTGCATTTTTCTTCCATAATGGCCTTATTCATCTATTTGCCTGTGTTCTTTGGAATCTACTACTTTTGGGTCTTCTTCCCCCTGCCCTCTGGCTTACATTCCTTTGTAGTTATAGAAGTTTTCCCTTGAGAATATCAATATCAATCAAAATTCCAAGGCAATTCTTCACAGAAATTGACAAACCAATTTTAAATTTCATATGAAGTACAAAATGCCCAGGATAGCAAAAAGAATTCTTAGTAATAAAAACTTTGCTGGAGGTATCACCATTCTAGACTTTAATCTATACCACAAATCCATAGTAATAAAGATAACATGATACTGGCTCTAAAATAGACACTTAGATCAATGAATTAGAATTGAAGACTCAGATATAAAGTCATACACCTACCATAAATTGAGTTTTGACATAGGTGCTGAGAAAAACAGTTGGAAGGGACAACATCTTTAATAAATGGTCTTGGAAAAATTGGATAACTATATGCAGAAAAATGAAACTATGCCCTTATCTGTCACCTTGCATGATAACAACAAATATCAAGAAGGCAGGAAGAAGGGAACCTGCACATATATTGCTGGTGGAAATGCAAATTTACAACCCTTTTGAAAATCAGTATGGAGTTACCTAAAAAAGTTAAAAATTGAAATTTCATATGACTTAGCTATAGCACTCCTGAGAATCCCAAAGAAAACTGTATCTTATTATAGAGACACATGTACATCCATGTTCACTATAACTCTATTCACAATAGCAAAGAAATGTAATCAGCTTAGATGTCCAACACTAGACAAATGGATAATGAAAATGTGGCACATATGCACAATTGAATACTATTTAGCTGTCAGAATTTAATGAAATTTGCTGGAAAATGGAGGGAGTTGGAACGATGGCACCATGTGTTCTCCTTTATAAGTGGATCTTAGCATTAAACCTTCAAAATGATATATTCAAAGGGAAACTTGCATAGTATCCACAAACTGGAAAGAAATGAGAATTTTATAGTAATGGAACACCTGACAATGTGGACTGAAAGGGATGGGGAAGAAAATAATTAAAGACAATTGTCAGAATCCTGATATTCTGTACAGAAGAAGCAGGCTGATTATACTACTCAGCTTAAAACACAGGCTACAAATTTCAGTGTAAAAGAACAATTTGAAGTATAACTTCTAAGTCCAGGGAGCAGAGCTCATACTTTAGAGGTTTTAGATAACCAGGAGAGATTATTTCTAATGGGTTTCAAAATTGCTTGTGATTGGTGACTGATTTTTAAATAGATTTTATTTTCTAGAGAAGATTTGAGATCACAGCAATGTTGGTTAATAAGAATGTGTCTCATGCTTGACATTGGATTTTTAAGGTATGACTTTCAGGTATATGCTCAATCCTTCAGAGTGCTTCCCTTCTAGGTCCTCCCCCAATTTATCTCTGTCTTAAATATGAATTGTGCGCTTAGTTGGCTTCCAATCTAGTAGATTTAGCGACACTTTTTGTGTTCTTTGTTCGTTTTGATTATCCCTCTCTCAGCACCCCTTCCTTCCATTGCCATTTCTGAATTCTTATTGCAGTAATCTACCCTCTGCTTTCTTATCAGCCTATGCTCTGCTGTGTTCCCATCTTTAAGATATCCCCCATTAAAAGGCACTTTTCTAGTTTTCTTCCTTTTATGGTTATTCCATGTAAAACACACAAATCCAGTGATTTGAAATTACAACCTACATAAGAGAGAGAATATAAGGTATTTGTCTTTCTGGGTTCAAAATTTGAGCAAATAGGAATAAAGCTTCTATAAACATCCATATTCCATTTTTTTTGTATGGAAAAAATTTTCAGCTCTTGGGTAAACACCAAGGAACTTAACAGCTGAATCATGTTTGTAAGACTGTTTTCAATTTTGTAAGAAAATACCAGCTTTTATTCTGAAATAATTGTTACATTTTATCTTCTTACCATGATATCTCCTTGGTATCGAATAACAGTTCCATGTTATTCGAATAAGAAGATTTATAATTCTTAACTTATACCTGTCTCAGTTTTTCATTTTAGGTAATATATTTTCTAATTTACAGGTTCATAAATGGACAGAATTTGACTCAGGATTGATTATACTCAGAAACCCATATCTAACTTAGAATATTTAAAATATTATATTTGAGATTTTGAACAAATGAAAGAAGAATGGCATTTGGTATATAAAAATGGTTGAGGTTTGGGGGAATCTATGCCTGGGGAAAGGACAGAATAATGACATTCTAAAGTTATTCATATTCTAACTAGTTTAGAAATCTTTGAATATGTTATCTTAGAGTGAGAAAAGACCTTATAGCAATGATTTGATTGAGATTCCTGACAAAGAGACTATTGTGAATTATCTGGATGAAACAACTCTAACCCAAGAAGTTCTTACAAGAGATAATCAAAGAAGATTGAGTTCAGATAAAAAATGAGGTAAAAGCAGAAGCCAGATAATGTGGGTCCAAAAGTAAGGGAATTTAGCCTTCCTCTATAAACTGGAATATATAAAATGATTCTTCATCATTATTTCAAAAAAGAATAAATTCTAACGTCACCTCATTTTAAACCTTTCACCTCCAAATTTATAAGATGAATTTGTCCTGTTTTAAGTCATTAAATTTGTGAAAATATAGAACTATGCTATTTTATTGACACTGATAGCTAATGAGTAATACGTTCAGTTCTATCCATTCAGGAAAAGTTTAATGTTCTGATGGATTTGCCCTAAATTTTTAAAAAAATATTTTTAAAAAATTTAAGAGATACAAGGATATATAGAGAAAAGTATTTATAAAAAAATCTTCGTTAAGTCAAATTTCCCAAGATTATTATTTTGTTCATGATGAAAAATATAGCAATTTATTATGAAATTACGATATTTGAAACAGTTAGATATTAGCCTTCTAAAATTATTACAAGTCAGTAACTACAAAGAAAGGCTTAATTATTTTATTCTGAGTCTGGAATGAGTATGACTTAACAATTTTGTTTCTTTTGTTCTTATTTTGGTTTATCTTAAAATTCAAAGTGATTTCTCCCACCCCAGATTCTCCAAAAGTAAAAACAAGCTATTGGTATTTCATACACATAATTAATCATAAATCTTTTCATTAACATTTATCTGTGATCAAATTGCTTTTACTTTTCATGTGGGATTTATGAGTATGAAATTCTACTTTCTCAATTTGGTACTTTTGAATATTTGAGTATTTTCTAAGTTTTGATATCATAAATAACAATTTAACTAACTTCCTTAAAATTGTATTTCTGTACTCTATATCAACCACCTGGAACTAGGCCAGCCTAATCTCTCCCCATCCTGAAGCTCAAGGAAATTTGCAGAAGAAGGGGCGGTAAGATTGTAAGAGCACAAGGATGGGAGGAGCAATGATATGCAAGATACTCTACACGAGTTAAGGCCGAAGCAATCATAATTGGACTTTGCATGCCCTGCGCAGTGTCTAACACACTACTGACCCCACAAAGTCTAGCATTTGCTAAAGGCACTAGGATCCTTGGAGGTAAGGGGTTGACAGCCAAAGTAGTGTTCCTATGCTTAAGGGGAACACAGGAAAGGGTTCTGGGAAATGCCACTGGGTCCTTGCACCTCATCAGAGAGGAGGACCCAGAGGAGAGTCTGGCATGAACATTAAAGGATGCTCCGGGGATGGGAGGAGGAGGCACTGGAGATGGGGAGGGAGGGGAGAGGGGAGGGGGGCACAGGGCTGTGGGAGGTTGAAGGGAGGGAGGGAGGGGACCGGTGTACCTGTTAAGTTTGTATGAGTGGAAATTAAAAAAAAGGAAAAAAAATTGTATTTCTGTGATTGTTACTAATCATTATTAGTTGTTTATCCCCAATTCCTTTCGAAGTTGAATTTTGAAGAAATGGTCTTTCCATTTTAAGCTTATTATTAATATTAACAAGATATCATCAGCATTATTTAATAGATTCACTAACATTTGTGAAAGCCCTTTTAGTGTAGATTTTGGTGGACAAATTATTCCATAATTAAACTCCTTGCATTTGCCACATCTTTAAAAGAACTAACTGCATGTATTAGAAGCTCTGGGAAAGTTGGTTGATACCTCATCAGATTAAAACTGTTCATTGCATTTGAAAACTGCTCAAACTTCCCCACTTTTTCATTTGCTATATTGATGTTAGCCTTCTGCAATATATGTTAGTCTTCAGCAACATAAGTGGCAAGTAAACCAATCATGTTCATTGTGTTTAGACTGAATATCAACTCTCATGAATTTTGGCACTAATGCATAGTAAGTTAAGATGTAAGGAAAATACAGTCACCTGGGCATTTCTTATTGCTTTCCTTGGCTTGCATACAAAGCTTGATTCCTTAGATTATATTTGAAAGGAGTAACTAATTATATAGGTGGGATAATTAATTACACAGGAAATAACTCTTGTTTTCCAGTAGCTGTATTTTCCCTCATTTATTGCTATAAAATGAGAAATTTTAGTTGAGATTTATAGTAGCAATGAAATAATCTTTATCACTCAGGACTAGCACCTGTGATGTTGAATTTGTGTTCATGAAGGTTGTCCAGATATAATTAGCTAAGAGCTGGAATTGATCATGAAATAACCTAGCTAGTAGGAATTAAATGAGAAAGTCTTAGGTGAGTGCTTAATGTCTTTTTAACTTAGATAGGTAGGATGTAAAAGCTTGGCCATGTAAGAATTTTATCACTTTCTCCCATTGTATAATCCAGCAGTTCTATCTTTTCTATCTTATATCATTTTCAGTATTTTAGTGAAACTGTCCAAACTCTGAAAAATTACTGAATTAACCAAGTGGTCAATTTGATCAAAAGTTTTAAAAAAATTTCAGTCAGTAAGGATAGTCTACAGAAAAACACATTTTCAGTGGTGAAATAGAAACTCCTAATCTACCAACAGCTAGTGAGGGCAGAATGAACTGGATACTTGACTTGGTTATATAGGTATATTGGAATACGTGGGTGGTTTTGGGATTAGGAAAATTACTCCAAATCAAGTTAATTTACTTTCTCAAATGGTAGATAATCTGAATCCCAGAGACACAGTAGAGATAAAATGGCAAAGAGCATATTAGGGAAACTGAATTTGTTTCTGTATAAAGAGAAGAAATTTTTGGAGCAGGAGTGCAAAGAAATTCTTTAGAAATTCTTTTAGGAATGTACTTTAGTGCATGTGGATGGTTAGCAGTAATTGAGAGACCATTTCAGGAGCTGAGCTGCAGCCAAAAGCATTGGATATTTTCTACCATTTCTGCTAAATATGTATTATAAAATTGTCATCCAGAATATATTTTATGCTGCAGAGGGATCAGTATGGAGTCTTGTAAGCTAGGAATCTCTTAACCATATAAAGAAAAAAAAAACCACAAAAAGTTTCTAACAGACACACAGCTGCCTCAAAGGAGGAATAGCAATTAAATCTGAATAATGGTAATATGTATTTTTGCTTCTGTATATGTAATTGTTCTTTACTAACTGTAAACCATACTGTAAAATACAAAAGGATAGGAAATTTAGGTTCTTTTCCCTGTCTTACCTGTCTTATTATGCATCCAATTTGAAGTTTAAATAGCTTGGGCAATATTATAGATTTATTATCTTATCTGAAGCATTTCAAAAAACATTAACCTCCTATTTACTGCCAAGAATATCTCCTCTGCCAGAGAATGGTTCTCCATCATGTTACTTTGTCTTTGGGACACGGACTTTTTTTCTTAAGAAATTTGAGAAGATTTAGCCATGTTTCACATTCAAGAATGAGCAATTCACTGTTCAAACAAGTTTTTCTTCAGTTAAGCTTCCAAGTTCTGAAAATTTGGTACTAATAACAAATTCTTACTTTCTTCATTGCCTCTAAGGAATAACATAGACATTCAAAAAGTTGAAACGAGTATAAAGAAAATAGTAGCTTTGCATATAAACAATCTAATGAATAGCAATTCCTATAAAACACAGGAGTCTCTGGAAAACACAGTTTGCTTTCATCAATTCAAATATTGATTTGAAGGCAGCCAGGATGATAGGCAAATCTTGATTACATGTGTTTGAAAAACTAGATATGAGCAGAAAAAAGACTTAAGTTTTCAGGAAACCAGCACACAGGTCTACAAGTCTTAAAATCCTTCATGCAAATGGCAAAAGAATATGTCAACAATTGTTGAGCAATTGCCTTTTACTTGCCCTATGAATAACAAGCTATGATCAAAAAGTTTTATCTAGAGAGACAGCTAGAAATGTAGTAATTTTCTATCTTTACTTCACATTAGAACCAACTAGGGAGATTTTAAATATTTTCAAAATTCTTTTCTTTGACAATTTCATGAATGAACACAATGAACTTTTGTCATTTATACTCCTTACTATCCAATCCTATCTTCCCTTCTTTTCCCAATATTAGCCTTCTTCTTCCCTAGCAGTTTCCTTCCTACTTGAATTTTTTTTTTCAGTGTGGCTTACTGAGTTTCATCTGGGTTGTTTGCACTGGCATGTACCTGAACACTTGCTGGAAAAATGGATGATATATCAGCGGGTATTGAAGAGAGTAATACTTCTCCCATTAGCATTAACTTTTAATTGTTTCCCAGATGTGGTTCCTCTTGAGATCTTCTCTTGCCATGGTAAAAATATAAACCAAATCTTATCCTGGTCTTGTGGAAGTAAGTACAGTTTCAGGGTACAGAAGCCTTGTCATGTCCAGAGGAAAATTCTTGAATCCAGAGTTTATCTCATTTGACCAATAAAAATCCCTTGATATGAGGATCCATTTTTAGTTTTTTCTTTTATTTTATATCTCCAGATGAGTTCAGTATGAATCACACTTAGGAAACAAATGAACTGCATGTTTCTGTTCCACAGGCTTTCTTCTTAGGAAGAGAAACCTTCTCCATGAAAATTTTAAAATGGAAAATGGGGTGAAAAAACTTTTGTCTCTATACACTGGAATCACTTAGCATCATGTGATCTTTTTAAAAATTTTTATTATTATTTATTATTTATTCAATTGTGTGTGTATGCATGTGTGTGTGCATGTATGTGTGTGTATGTAGAACCATGGGCGAATTCGGGAGCCACCATGGACCGCTTCCACCTCCTCTTTGTTTACTTTGCCCCGGGTTCACAGGCTCCACTCTACCAGGACCAGAAACGCAGGCCACCCTGGCTTCCCCCTGGCATCTATACATGGGGTCTAGGATCCGAACTCAGGACCTTCTGCCTGCAAGGCAGAGGCTTAACCCCTGAGCCACTTCTCCAGCCCCAGCATCATGTGATCTTATATAATCCTTTTTTTAAAAAATGGAAATAGTTAATACTTAACCTCAGAGCTATTTTTTTATTATACTGTAATGCATAGCAAAACATTTTGCAGAATCTTGTAATAATTCTTATTGTAAGGGGCTGGACTGATGGTTTAGATGTCAGTCCCTTACCTTGCCAGCAGAAGGTCCTGAGTTCAGATCCTGTGTTAAAAAACCAGGTGGAAATGGTGGTGACCTATACTTAGGACTAGGAAGGCAGAGCCTGGGAAACTTCCAGATAAGGAATGCAATGCAGGGTGATTCCTGAAGTTACTCTTGAGCCTCCACAAGCAAACACAGGGCACTCTGGTACTCACAGACACAGAAGCACACACACACACATACACACACATATACAATTTTTAAAAATTAAAAAATTCTTATTGTAAGAAATTAGGGTATTAATCACCAGTTTAATGTGACAGAAAAACTCTTCTGCAGTGAATTTGTATGATTCTGTGGTGCTTTGGCAAGCATTCTGAAATCAGGTTTAACTTCCTTATCAAAGAAGCATGGCCAAATGATCTCGATTCAGATCGCTCTATACCTACATGGGTCCTCTAAGTCAGAATTAAAACATTTTCCATGTGTGATCACAGAATTGTACTGCAGCTTTTTATGTAACCCCAGGTACATATAGAATTATAAAATAGGTCTATGAATCATACCTTCACAAAGAAATTTATATTAAAAGATTCTTTGGTGTATATGTAATTTTACCACTTACTAAAGCTGACAACAAATTTGAATACTACTGAAATAAGTGTTCTTATTTATTTTTTCACAAAATGGTAAATCTTGGTGAATATTTTATACTATAGGACATAGGATATCTTTAACATTTCCCAGAATTGATCATTTTACATTCATTAATGCTTGGAATGTAGCACAAGGTGGCAGAAATATATTTAGGGCCATTTTAGAAACTGTTAAAAAATTCTTCCCCAATTCCAAACTAAAATTCACTTAACAGTTTTTTATAAAGCTCAACTTACCAACTCAAATAACTATGAACTCTAATACTCTAACACTGTGCAATTAAATTTTTTATTAATTTGATATAGTAAGGAATGTGGAAAACATTAAGCATAAAGAGATGTAGAAACCATTAAGCATATTTTTCTGTAATTGCACCAGTAGTGAGATGGTTAGTGTTAATTATACAATGTTGAATCATCTGGGAGATGCATGTCTGAGGATGTCTATGAGTGATTGTCATAATTAGAATAAATAATGTGGGAAGACTCACATATTATGGGTAACACCATTTAATACTGTATAAAAAATGGGGAGAGGGAATTGAATACTTGCATGCATTAGTCATTGTTCTCCGTGCTTCACTGTGAATGTAATGTGACCACTTCTCTCAAACTCTTGCTCCTCTGACTTCCCTGCCCTGCCATGACATATTGTATCTTGGAGTTGTGAGCTGAATAAATCACTTATTCCTTAAGTTGCTTTTGGTATGCTTTTATCACCATGACTAGAAAAGAAATCAAGACAATTATGTTTCTTCAAGAATGAAAACTTTTTTATATATAGTAAAAACATTGCACTGCATAATATTCAGTACTATCAAATCTCAACCATACTTTTTTTAGGCAATGTGAGGTGGCTTTTGAGGCATGATGTCATGACCAGTAGAAATTCTCATATTTTGTGCTCAGAACCAAGACTGTAGTGAAATCATATAATGCAACATAGGTGAGTGCTATCAGAAACACTTTGGACTCATTACACCTTATTTTGAATTGATATTTGGTCATTGCTAACATTGGTCCTTCTCTTGCTCCCTGACATTGGTGGAACATATATATCCAATTTTCTTGCCTCTGTAAAGCATGCTGCCCTCAGTTCTCTGAGGTCCATGGGTACTATACTGCTACTCTTCATTCTTGTTTTTCAATACAAATGTTTGAGCTTTGTTTTTTTCTCCCACATTTTATTTTTTTTCCTAATCATACAAGCTCAATAGATACTCCCATCCTCTCCCTCCCTCATTTCCTCCCCATTCATACCCCTTACACTCTCCCCTTTCCCCCCTTCCTTTCAGTCCCCTGCTTTCCTTACCTCTGTTAGTTTCTCCCCCTTTCTCCCTCCCATCTCCTAAAGCATACTTTTGTGTGAATGCCAAACCTCCCCCTGAGTCCTCCATCCTAGTGCGGGTTCAGGATTCAGTGGCATAACCCAGAGCCCGTTCCTGGGCTCCTCTTTAGTAGGGAACTCTATCATTACTGTTAATCCCTTGCCTCTAAGGATCCTACTGCCTCATCCTTTTCCCCCGTGATCCATGCTAGACTTTGGGGGTCTTTAACTTGTCAGCAATTGTGCAGGTAAGGCAAAGTCCAATTCTGGCTGCTGCAGCCCTACCTTGTGTGGAGTATTTTGTACATCATTGCTCCTCCTCATCTTTAGGCTCTTACAATCTTGCTGCCCCGTCTTCTGAGCAAGGTTCTCTGAGCTTTAAAATGGGGAGAGATTTGCCTGGTCTGGTTCCAGGTGACTCATTTATAGGGTCTTTGATGTTCCTAATTATGGTTTGTTGTTGTTTCCAGTTTTGCTTTTCCTGCACTGCCTTTGGATGCATCCTGATTGATATCAAAGGTCACCTCCTAACCAAAGATAAAAAAACTGTTTAAATGAAGATGTTAATATAAGAGTAGACTCAATGGTAGATGGAAGAATAGGAGTAGGACATAGCAGTGAGGGGTGGGGGTCAGTATCCGATTCGCAGGATGGTTACCATCTATCTGCCAGTCCCTATATCCTCCCTGATTGGTGAGATCAAACCTGTTCAGTACCTAGTGACCAGGAAGGGAAGTGATAGTGAGCTTCACCAGATGTCTTGCTACTTACATGCAATACTTGACATTGACCTATTTTCTCTACTGAAATGTGATCTCCTATCTCCTTTTTTGGGAAGGCCCTTCTTCTCCTTCTCTCCTTTGCAATTGCAGTAGGTATTACCTTACTCAATGCAGATATTTTTTGTGTCTCACCTCACTGACACTAGAAGTCTCTTAGCTCTCTTGGGAGGAATAAACTATATACAGTTCCGTGTAATGACACAAGGATATCTAATGTATCCATAGTTTGTATGTATTACAACAAAGATACTTTCTTACATCTTTGGAGAAGATATTTAGAGATAAAGCTGTCTACAAAACAAGGATATATCTTGTGTAGAAATCCACACCTAAAGTCTTTGGAGCTTTGTTAGAGCAGGAATAGATTTTAACTTCTACAGAGAGACTTCAAGATTAAATTAGAAGAAAATACAACTGCCTAGCAATGCTATCTTATTTAGATGCCACTAGTTATTTCCATACCTTTTGAATTTTATGTTGTATGGTTCATCAGAACCAGAGGATATAATCTAAATTTTTACTTAATAGGCCTTAAGAATTAATAGTATATGTGTTTCCAGTTGTATAAATAATTTGCTTCACAAAGGAAAAACTAAATAGATAATAAAGATATCATACACATAAGATTTTTTAAATATTTTATTTCAATTATGTTCATTATTTCCATAATTTAAAACAAATTTAAAAATTAATTTAATTTATGGATAATAATCCATAACATTCTCTTTGAAATTTAAATTGTTACATTATTTAGTTTTACTGATTATTTTGATATGAACTTATAAACTTCATTAAAGAAGTGAAAAACCATTTTAGATATTTTTTCTTCCATATTCCCAATTTCCAGATAAAATGAGCACTCTAAGTGAAACATTTCTAAATCTTTTGAAAATTTTCAATGCACTTCTGAATTGCTAGTGAATGTAAATATGAGAAGAATACAAAGGTATAATTGAACAATGCTTGATAACTTTTACTTAGTAAAGACATTAAATAAAATCTATTAAGTATTGTAGACATGAATGTAACAATCATAGCATTTTGTGTGCTTAATAATTTTTACATCTAATTCCTTCAATGAGAATACTAAATGTGAATATTCTGGTAAAAAAGAATCAAACTTTTATATTTGTGTACTTTATAAACCTTGCACATTAGAATTTGTGGGTTGGAAAATTGCTCTCAAGCTTCTCTTCCTTCCCCTTTTATTCACCTTATTGTAACCTTAGAGAAGAACAACATTGGCTTCTCTTTTTAATTTTTCAGGAGCTTAATTAGAAACAATATTACATAGATCATATTAGAAATTGTAATGTCAAAATTCTGTAATGATTCAAAGTATTCTACAGTGTGTTAGGTGGGGGAATGCTTGACAACAGCTTTATTTTTCTGCTAGTATTTCTGTTCCATATCTCTAACTGGATCACAGAGATGTTTGATATTTCTGGCAAGAGCCAATGGAGGGAAAAAGAAGAAAGGTCATTCTTGAATGATGACTTTCAGTCAATAAGCACCAAGTTTCTCTTGTCTTAGAAGATAAGTACCTCAATCTCTTCTAAGAATGTTTTTGTGAATCCTTTGGACTTTCCTTGCTTCTGTTTTTACATCTGGAAATTAGGAAATTCTCTAGTCTTTTTTAAAATTAAGTTCTATTTACCTACTATGCATTGAAAGTACAAAAAATTCTCTCTGACATCACACCTTTCAAATGATCCTCTGATCTTCAGATACTTATTTGAAATCACTGAGATTGTTTGTCTTGTTTCCATCCCTTTTTATACCTTGCCTATTATATCTTCATGAAAGGACATGATAGTCACAAATAATACAATTCAATATCATACAGAATACTATAGACTTAGATGTTCTTCACATAGTTAAGGAGACACAATCAGCATTGCCATCAATGGATGCACAGGTATGTGTGAAAAAGAGGAATATGGAAGAAAGAAATCATTAGCTATAGCTCAGATTTCAATAGAATTTTTTGTAGAGCAATGCAAATGAGTGTTCTATTTGGGAGGTTAAATGGGAATGGATTATAGGGAAATTAATGTGTATAGCTTTCTTTCTATGAAGACTGAAGGAAGTCTAATTTCACATACTGTTGCACACAATGGAGCCTGCCAGCAGGTTCTGGAGAAGATCCTGGGCTCGCAGGTTCCACCCTAGCTCCCTGACCCATTATTACTGAGGTTTGTAGATGCCCGTTATGGACTTAGAAATATGCAGGCTGCTGTTGTTTAAAAGAGAATCTGCATTTTATTCCCTCCTACCCCTATACCACTTCATTAAGCACAGCCTAAAAGAAGTCAACCATACCAGAGGGACAGACATTCTAGTTCTGAACATTCTTTGTAATATACTTGAAAAGTAGTGTTTCATTATATAAGCATTACAAATTGTATGGAGAATGGGTGAAAGCAAGAGTAAAAAGAGCATATCCCTGACAACTGGTGTGGAGGTCACCTAAAATTCAAATTGACACAATGTTACCAGTAGAGGAAAAAGATAATAGGCAAAATAGGAAATTACTGAATCAGAATGTCTTTTCCTGACTAGACTGCAGAATATTGGAAAATCTGGAATGCTCAGTCCTAATAAGTCCATCAAAATCTTACCAAACACCAAGGCTCAAGGAACCTTGTATAAGAAGGGTCAGTAAGACTGTAAGATCCTAAAAGTGGAGTGAAGTCCTTCTGACCAACACACTCCTGCTAGGACAGTCTATTACTCAGAAGCTCACTTCAATGAGAATTTCTACTACCAGATCTACACAATGATCAACATCCCCCCAGGGACTAACTAGGATCTTAAAAGAACAACTGGTATTAGAGAGTGTCTCAGGGGCAAGTACTAGACTAGGGAAGAGGAACCTACCCGCCACTTATGACTTTGTCCACTGAAGATCCACAAATAATACAACAGAATCTGAATCCTTTAACAACATAGGCAACCCAGAGGGAATCCTGAGATACACACAAGCAGAGGTACAGTGGCTGGATGGGATACAGCAGGATTGATAAAAGAAGGGGAAGATGGGAGAGCAGTGTCTGAATGGGAGGGGCGAGAGAGGAGGGAGATGGGTGGGAATGGGATGGTGGCAAAGACATAAACCCATTTTGTTGGTAAATAAAAAATATAAAATGGAACATCTCTTCTGGCAGAGTAATATAAAGCCCTCTCTCTACTGTTATGCAATCTTTTCACATGAGACTCACATGCAAACTGCAGAAATAAAGGTTACAAATAACTGTTAATATCCTAGTATTGGTGGGGTTAATATCTATCTTTGCTATGAAGCATATTATTTCAACCAATGTTTTCTGCATAAATTACAAGAGAATACTCTTAGGCACACTCAGGTACTGATACCTTGAATCTTTATCTTCTTAACTCAGCTGTTTTTTGAGGATATTACATGTCAGAAAGAAAACTGTCAAGCCTGACAGCCAGCTCTTTTCAGTGTTTTCCTATATTTTTCCCTTCCTCCCTACTTTCCAATGCCCCTGAAAGCACATTAAATTCAAAATGCATCTTGAAGCCTCAAATTTCTCTCACCAAAGCATTTACAAAAGGTTATTTCCTTATGAGAGATGAATATGGAAAGTGTAGAAAGGGATTATTACTCATTTCCACACAACAGGATCAAGGTATAAGAGCCCTTTGGGAAAGAAGAGCTAATTTGTTTGGGGGCTCAAATTTTAATATTCTGTCAGAAGGAGCAGGGTTCAACATGCTATTTCCTTGCTTACAAGATTTAAATTACTGCTTTGGTTCACACCATTAGTCTTTCCCCAGGAAGTTCTTGCCAAATAAACACTCCCTTAGCTCATTAACTTTTATACCATGCTTTCCACTACGCCATTTCCATCAAAACTACTCCCTGTGGTTTAAAGTTTGGGAAACAGATGATCCCATTCAGTGGCCTTTTCCTTTCATGCCAGTGTTTGAGGGAATTCATTAGCATGTTATAAAAGGACATTCCAAATTTTTCAGATACTAAGGAAATCAGATTGGTTACAAATAAGTTTCTTGTATCCTTAGTAATGTAATCTGAATCTCTTTTACAAATATAGGAAAAAATCACTAAAATTCTTTCAGTGGTTTTGAATCTAAGTTATACATACATATATACATATAATTATATATTTCTATGCTATATATGTTTCATATGCTGGTTATTCTCATCTTTTAATGAAAAATTGCCAAATTTTAAATTGATATATTATTACCCAGATTAAAGAGTCCAGTGCCTAGCCTCTAGCTGGATGCACTCCTTTGATGGAGAAAAATTAGATTTTGTTTTTATATCTACAGAGTGTGGGTATTTTCTAATATGATACAAAACAGAAAATTCATGCAGAAAAGTTATAAAACATCAGTCATAAAGGAAATTTATTTTTTGCTCATAGAATAAATAATCTTCCTATATTAAAACCTCAATATGAAATGACAAAATGTACAATATCAATACTTGAACATGCTAATGAAAAGTAAGGTGATAAAAAGGAAATATTGATGACTTAAACCTATAGTAAAAAGCACAATCCATTCACCCACAATAGCAGCACAAAATTTAAAAGATGCCAAAGGTAAAACAACTTTCATATGTTTTACTAAGGATACAAAGTTCTTTCCTCTCAAAATCACTGGAAAGAAAAAAGTAATAGATCTTTTGTGGATACAATTTTTGAGTGCTGTTAAGGAGGTTAATGTTTTTCCTTATTAGTTATAATTTATATCAATCTAATTTTATTGTTGTGAACATTTTTACAAATGAGAAAATGTAATCCAAACTATGTAAAATGTATAGACATTCCTAAAATAATCATCTCCGACTGCATAATTAATAGATTTTGCAATTTTCATACAGCGTAACACTATAGTCATTTAATACAAAACTATTTTCAAAACTATACTGCTAAGTGAATAAATCAAGTTATATGTACAATGCATAGCCTGAAATCATTAGTTGGGAAGAAATTACAATTATTTACATAAGAAATAATTTGTGATTTTTAGAAGATTATCAGCATGTCCAAGGTACATTGATAAGTAGGAAAATTGCTTTTAGCTATCTTTTTTTGATGTTGTTCTTTTAGAAAGGACTTTGCAGTGAATATATAGTCACCACATTATAATTAAAATATTTTCTTCTTAATTAGTTCATTTCTCCTGTTGACTATCAGTTTAGATGATCTCTTGGAGCTTCTGTTCCCTCAATATTCATTTGGATTATGAATGTAACAGTGAAAGAGGAAGTGAACTGAGACTTCCTAAAAACATTGTTACTTAAAATGAAGCTTGTTAAGTTAATCTTGAAGGAAAGAAAGAAAAAGAGAAAGAAAGAAGGAAAAGAAGAAGGAAGAAAGGAAGGAAGGAAAGAAGGAAGGAAGGAAGGAAGGAAGGAAGGAAGGAAGGAAGGAAGGAAGGAAGGAACGAAGGAACGAAGGAACAAAGGAACGAAGGAACGAAGGAAGGAAGGAAGGAAGGAAATAAACAATTGTGGAATGGGAGATTTTTGCATTCCTACAATGTTCTAGTCACTTTATATACTTTTATTCCAATCTCACGAGAGTATTGAAAATAGTCTTTTCATAATCCACAGTACAAGTGGTATGTCTAATGCACAAGATTATTTTTTTTAAAAAAAAACTTGTCAAAGTTATATAAGTGAAAATTAAAAGACTGTGATTTTTAAGTCTGGTTCACATAGAAATACACTTTATAAAGTTCATTAACAAAGATAATGAAGTAATTCAGCCCTGGGAATAGTTATTTCACTGCTAATATCCCAATTTCCTTCACAATGCAGTGGCTTTTCTCATTTCCAGCTTTCATTTTCCCAGTGCAATGTTTAGCTTCACTATTTTGGTTATTATTTTCTTCTTTAGTTCTTTATCATTCAATTATTTTTTCTTGAGTTTCAATACAGCAGCAATTAACTAGATTTTTTGTTGTATTCATGTCTTATTATTCACTTAAAGGCTTGTGCATATGGTATTCCTTAACACAAACAGTCTGCCTTGCCAAAAAAAAAGATTTTTTTTTTAAAAAACAAACCTGTTCTTTTTTTTGTTTATAATAAAGTCTTGGAAAGAAGTTTATCAGAAATGTGCACTCCCATTTGATCTTTCTCTTCCTTTACACACTTCTTCCTGAATGAGTTCTATGCAATGTAGCTCTTGTCAAAGTACTCACCCAATTAGGCTGGACATGTAAGAGCTATAATCATTTAAGAAAAGAGGTTAATATAATTGTACTGATGTGGTGGAAAGAACCTCAACACCACAGCTAGGAGAATGCTGGGACCTAGTGTGGGTGCCCAAGTGTCATGAGTGTGCTATCTTCCAGGAGAATCAGCCTGGTCCAGAGTCTGCAGCCAAGGTTTGGTGAAGTAAATGTCCTCATAAGGTGGGCTGCTTCAGTAGAGCATTTGTGTAATCTAGATGCACAGTGGCTAGTGTCAAAAACAAATGATGTAGAAAAGTGTGGTGTACAATCTGGAATTTTGAAGCCACAAAAAAGATTAAGAGAAAGACAAACAGGCAAGGTATGGGTAGGCAGGTAGCTGTCTTGGCACAATGTCAAACCTAAAAGGAAATGAGAAGGAGGTCCTTTGAGTAGAAAGACTAAATGTTTGTAAGATTCAGAGGTTGAGGAGGAGTTCTGTGACATACAGTCTACTGGAAATAGAAGGGGCATGAGAACATAAAGACACAATAGTTAGAGAAAGTTGTGCAAAACCCAAGGTAATGATGGGGCTAAAGAAGGCATGAAGTAGGAGGGAGAAGTTGGGAAGAAAAGATCAGCAGGAGCAGGAGTGGGACGAAAGAAAGTAATAGGAGCAAAATATGATCAAAATGCATTATGTACGTGCATGCAATTTCAAGAATCAAAAACATTTGAAACTTGAAAATTAGAGTTGCAAAGTTGTAAGTGCAAAGGCTCAATATTGTTAAAATGACAATTCTTCCCTGTGACAAAAATTAATGTTCAGCTGTGTTCCAGTGCAACTGTCAATAGGACTGACTGATTTATTTCTATAAAATTCATAAAAAAATGAGCTAGAATACTTAAAACAGTCTTTGAAAAGTTCAGTGTTAGAGGCTTGACACCAATTTCATGATTTATAAAGCATCAGAGTAGTTAGGGAAAAATAAAAATATTGTACCAAATATTTTTTAAAGTAGATAGATATATCTATGTATCCACCATCTACCTATCTACCAATCATCCATCTATCTACCAATCATCTATCTATTTATCTATCTATCTATCTATCTATCTATCTATCTATCTATCTATCTATCTATCTATCTATCTATTCTTTGACACTTCATACATGAACACAATGGATTTATGTCATTTTTACTGTTTTCCCTGATCCCATCTCTACTTCCCTTTGAAAGCCTTCTTCTTTCCAACAACTTTTGCTAATGCTTTCTTTTCTTGTTGTATTTGTGGCCTTCTGAGTTTCATCTTGGTTATCTGTATTGGTATGTACCTGAGTACTTGCTGGAACATAGATGATGTATCAGTAGGCATACCATTTAGGAAAGTATATCCCTTTCTATAGCCAATATTAACTCTCAGCATTGAAAGAACTGAGACAACCTCAACAGAAAATCCAGAAATAGTATAGAGAGTCGATCTTTCAAGATGATAAAATTATTTCAGGTGAAGAATAATAACATATTAAATAAATGCTTAAACTTAGTTATCATATTCTTTAAAAAATCAACATTGCCTTATGTCCCACAATATATGCAAACATTAATTCAAAATAAATAATAGATCTAAATTTAGAACATTGAAATAGAAAATCTGGAAGTATAAATGAGAACATGAAATATAAAATTTAGGCTATATATTAGGCAAAGATTTAATAAACAAATTACCAAAATGATAATTTATAAAAAGAAAAGATGGATAAATTACAGTCTATCACAATTAAAAACCAGCTTGCATAGAGCTCATGTGTATAATCTCAGCTATGTGGATGCTGATATTAGACAATGTCATTAGTTTCAGGACAACCTAAGCTATGGGGAATATCCAGTAATTATTTGTATGTCCTATGTTTGGTAAGTGACTTTTATCTAACATATGTAAACAACTAGCAATACTCAATGTGCACAGGGAAAAACAACTAATAAGGCAAATGATTAAATAGAAACCAGAAAAGAAGAGAGGAAATGGCATACCCACAATGAACATGTTCACTATCATTTATCATTTATAAAATGAAAATTAAATCTTAATAAATTCTATCTGTAAATAATTTGAATGGAATGAATTAAAGTGATTCAGTACATTATATTCTTTAAGGTTTAGAGGAGTGTACCTCTACATCTCTTAATCTTTTAGTAGAAATGGAAAGTAATTTGACCACTTTCAAAAACGAAAGGAATTTTTTTAAGTAATAGAAATAACTGGATTCTGCATACTATAATCTCAATCTCACAGTCAAGATATGCTTAGTAGTGCAGTAGTGTCTTGTCTGTTATTGATGTAACCAACTATTAGTTTATTGGTTTGAGGCCTGCTCAACTTGGCACTGTAAATGTTGACGAAAGCCCATACCTGGGAAGGTCATGGACCTTAGGGTTGAAGCTTCTTCTGGTTGTTTATCTAAATGAACATATTGAACTGCCTTTTAAATATTTGTTTATACCCAAAGAGTAGTGCTGTTTATTACATTGGTCAGAGAATCTTCTTTCTGCAAAGATCAACAGTTACAGAGACACATCAATGGTCAATGTGCTGAGAATAAGTGGCTATTGAGAACTCATCCCTTAATGAGACATCCCTGTAAGTCTTTTTCTCCAAGGCTCCAGAATATTGCAGAAGCAAATGCAGAAAAAAATGTAAAAGATTAAAGATGGGAGGAGTAATGTGAAATGCTGTTTTATGGACCTGATCTGACTATTTCAGTCATGAACTGCATAAGGCCTGCTCAAAATGAAGTTACTTGATATTTCAGTATGGATGAGAGAATGGATTATGTGACCATACCTCTGATTGAGCAGCTTTTGGCAGTTGCTGGCTTCTGGGGAAGGGACAGTCATTTTTCTTGTGGGGTTTGGCTGCTGATATATTATATTGTCCATTCTTTAATAGTTGGCCTCACACCCTTGCACATACTTGCAGCACTAATGGAACTCAGTAGATTTTGAAATTTTTTTTTTACAAAAAGGAAATGGAAGTGGGAGGGAGATACATTGGAGGATCCAGAGAATTGAGAGGAGAAAGTAGGGGTGGATATCATGCAGATACATTATAAATATATATGTATATGAAATTTCCAAAAACTAGATACAAATCTTCTTAAAATATAAGCAGACTTGTCAACTGATTTATCCAATCATTCTATTGTTAAAAAGTTGAAACATGGTTCCATATCAACATATAAAACTTTATTTGTAATGTTCAGAAATCTTGTAAATAAAACAAATGTTCACCAACAAGAAAACATTAACAAATTCTGGCACATCCACACAATCAGTTCTACGGTATATTTTAAGGAATTGTGTTTTCACTAAACATTACAACATAGAAGTACTTTCAAATAATTTTGCTGATGAAAGATGCAAGACAAAGAAGTACATATAATTTATCTAATAAAAATAAAATTTAAAATGTAAGCATATTGGATTAACTCAGATTAGTGATTGCTTGTGGTTTGGCATATGATAGCAATTATGAGATGCTAAAAATGTTGAATATTATAGTAGTGTTCATTGTCTTGATTGTGATGATAGTTTCATAGAGGCATAAATTTTAGAGCATATCAGATCATGAAGTTATATATATACAGTGAAGCAAAATAAAACTTTATTATTTGGGGGGCACTTCGAATACAGGATGGGTGGGCCAGTAACACAGCTCAGAGGGTAACTGTGCTGTGCAAACATGACAATCTAAGTTTGATCCCCAGATTTCACAATGGAAGTTGAGAATTGTTTTCTCTGATCTTCACACACATAATAGTAGCAATGACAATAAATTAAAAAATTAGATGTAGACTGTGGATTAAGTGATAACATTAACTTTATAACTTTGATTGTTTTGGATTTCTTTTTGAGAAATGGTACACACTTCAAGAACCTCCATAAATCCCTTTCTGATGCCCACTTCTTGAAAAGGCTAACACTTTTAAATTACTCAAATGATTGCTATAGAAAATTTTTTCTTCTCATCCAAACTTTACTTTCAATTTTCTTACTCCATGAAGAAAGGTCATTTGAGCATGAGGGCAAGTTGTCTACTACCTAATAAAAACAAAAGTAAGGAAAAAGCAAGTTTTACTATGGAATCATTTAGAGGAAGAATAAAGAAGCATTGCACTTCCTTAAACCATAGTGCTCATAGTGATTACTAAGTAATCCTGGAATATGTTAGCTTGTGTTCTCAGGAAATATATATATATATTTAACTTTTCCTTGGCTGTGGATATTTTATTTATTAAAATTTACTAAAAACTTATGGCAAATAAAAGAATGTTTTACATTGAATTTATAGGGCAGAAATATGGTTGTGGAGAGGAAGTACTTTGCTCCAGGCTACAAAATTATTAAAAATAAAAGTTAAGAGGCAAGTCCAAGATCTCTTTTTTCAAGACCAGGCAATTGTTAAGACATAGAAAACCAGCAGGAAAACTATTTTTAAGAAAAATATGCATTTAAAAGGAAGAAATTCATCCTTGTGGATTCCAGTTAGTTTACTTTTTAGTGTTTGGGATTTAGGATAAAGTTAGAGTCATGACTCATATGCTGTCTATCTATCTGCCCATCTATCTTCCTTTTTCACAGTACCCTTTTGGTACTTTTAGAGAGCAGAAATAAATGCTTTACCATTCCTGAGTCTGTTCTACTTTTCCTCCATGGTATTGATAACTTTTCACACTTTGAGGAGATTCATACTCTATTACCTTATGTGTTGCTCTCTGGTATGCCTCTAAAGAAACTTTATGTAGTCTGTCTATCTAAAATAATGATGTTACATGTACTTATTAATAAGGCTTTGTATTAATGAGATTTAAAGTACTCAGTACAATATTGGTCCATAGTACATATTTAATAAAAGTTAATTTTATTAGTGACTCATAACTCTTCATTTAAATTTTGGAAAGTTAGAAGTTGATTGTGTCACATATATACATGTAATTTGTGTGAAGATTATAAATTATAATTTTGGATTTCATTGGCTATCCAATTCTTACAAATTCTCACCTCATCATTCAATTTTTATGATTTAGTTACAGTTTGGGGTCTGTTTTATGTTTTTATGGAACTCATCTTTTCCCTCTTAACGGTTCAGTTAGTTTCTTCTGCTTTTAATCTATATCCACTCTTTTTTTAGTTTTAAATGAAAAGTAATTTTATTATCTCTTGTTCCACTGGTTCTGAGTAATGCATATCTTAGTAATAACACCTCGAGTATCCAAGTTTCCTAGATATTGCCCTAAGCAAAGAAATAAATCATTCCTAAAAGAAGCTTTAGTACTAGCTATTTTTGCTCAGCTCTCAACCCATTTATTATCCTATATTTTCTTTCACAAAGTGATTTGTTTTATAGTAACTCTGTATAAGAGATTAAAAAATTAAAACCTGTTATGTTGTCCTCTAAAGTGGCATATGGTGTATTTCTTATACTAATAAAGTTTCCACAAGGCATGAAGGTGCTGAGGAACAACTTTTAAAAGTGGAGTTTCAGATCAAGGACACCTAACATATGCTCTCAGTAGGAATATAAATGTACTTACCCATGCAAAGCTGTGGGCTGCTGATCTAAAAAATTGCATATGTCTTAAGGAACAAAAAATTAAGAGTAAAATATAGTCTAAAAGTTGAAAAGACATAGAAATTAGTCACATAGCAGTCTATTCTAGTAAAAGGTATTTCACAGTTAAGTTAGTTATTACAGAAAATCATTGCAAATTAGATTTTTTTTTAATTTCAAAATAAAATATTCAGTATTATACAACTCTGACATGAGAAAAGTGAGAAACTTCATGAAAGTAGTTAGGTATGAAAAGACAAGTTAATTTTCTATCTAGCAACTTATGCTACTTAAGAAGGCAATGAAAAATAAGAATATAGTCTTCACTAATAATAAATTAACTTGGATAGTATGCACAAAGATAATGGTCTTGAGACACAGCTAATCCTTGAAGAAACATCTGCTGAAAAAAGGCCTGCTGGCTGCCAGATGTGAATCTCTATAAACCCAATGGCAAGATTTTCTGCAATGTTGCTAATTAAATATCCACATTCCTGCAGTTTTGAAATCACTAATGGAAATTTCAGGAGAATATACATTATATTGAGCTATTCAATACACACCTTTTCGAATAAAAGAGACAATCTTTCCTTATTTTCTATGTATGACTGCACATATTTTGTCATTAAAATGTAAGATGTACAACATACTTTATAAGGTTCTATTTTTTGGCATTTTTATACATGTATATAATGAACTTAATTCATTTTCATTCTTTATTGCCCAATACTTCCCTATCACTGACAACTATGCCATTGTTAATTTTCTTGTTTGTAGGGTTGTTTTTAAAAATGATTTTTTATTAATATTCAGTCTCCCTAATTATAAACATAATGGGTGGTTGTCCCTGACGTCTCCCTCCCTTTCCCTCAATGCGCTTTTTTTTTTTAAATTTTGCTTTTATTGTGACTCTTTTACAATCTCATACATATAGAGACAATGTAGACAATGATCATACTTACCACTCTCTCCTGCTTTCTTAGTGTGTCCATCTTCTGCCTTTCTGCCCTAATTTTTTAAATTGGACAATAAAAATAATATGTATGAAACCAATATGTGAAAATACATTTAGGATGTAGGTAGTTATGACTGAGCTCCCAGTTCCGCATGGTTAAAAACACATGATAAAACTGAAGAATAGCAGTTTTATCCATCTTCTATGAGACTACGTTTATTGTGTGAGCACAGGAGCCTCAATCAATGGGGATCCATTCACACTGTGAACACATGGAGCCCCTGCCCCCCTGGAGGCCATCCCCACTGTGGATGCATAGAGACCAGACCCACAAGAGACTATCACACTGTCAGTACACAGGAGGCCATCCACCTTGTAAACATACAGAACCCCAACCTAGGGAGGACTTTTGTGTACATGTGGAGCCTACCTTATGAGAGGCCTTCATATTGTGAGTACACAGATATAGAGTTCAGGGTTTTCATAGGCCACATGGTTTGTCAGGCTATTAATCATTCAGCTACCCACAGGTCAGAAGACTAAATGTAGAAATAGTCTAATCTCCTCTCTGCTACCATCTGAAGCACATGGGAGACAGCAGCCACATATGCAGTGCCTCTAAGGGCAGGGTAGGTTTGTGGGTTTTTTTTTTTTTCTTTAATGGAGTTAAAATTGCCCTTGCACAGGCATTTCTCTGACTAATTAAACCTCTGGGGTTCTGGATTACATGAACCTGCCATTATGCCTATCTAATCTGATATCTTTTCTTTCTTCCTTTCTGTTTTTCATTCTGTGGATTCTGGGTAAGGAACTCAGGGTCTTATATATACTAAGCACGCGCTCAACCACTAAGGTATTTTAGGTAAGCCTAACATTTTTTTTAAATATGTCAGATGCTACTTTACCATAATTGTGACATAAAATCAATACATTTTTCTGTATATTACTAGTAATCAAAGATAATTAAAAAGAAATTATCAAAATTTTAAATTCTAAAAGGATTAAAATTTTAATGTTTTGTTAGTTTTAGGTCACATTTTGTGTTTTTAAACAAAATGTTATTAGAAATAGTATGGGTTTTTTTTGCTATTTAGATAATGAATCTGATGATTGATCTCCTGCTAAAATGGCATCATCAGGATTTGTGTCACTAAACCTTTACTCTCTCAATAACCATTTTTGATTGGTCATATTAATTAATTTAATCATTGCTGTGTCCAAAATACCTACTGTAAAAAACTTATGAGAAGAGGGATTTATTTTGGTTCATGATTGAAGATGATTCAGTCTATTGTTCCTTGGCATCATGTGCCTGGAGACAGACAGAGAAAGAAAGAGAAAGAGAAAGAAAAAGAGAAAAGGAAAGAGAAAGAGAAAGAGAGAGAGACAGAAAGAGAGAGAGAGAGAAAGAGAGAGAGAGAGAGAGAGAAACAGAAAGATATGTCTTCCCCAAGAACCAACCCTTCCTCCTGCTACATGTCACCGCAGAATTCATGAACCTTCCCAAACAGTGCTAGAGCTGCCACTTTCAACATATAATTCCTTTGTGGTCAATACATTCAAGCCCTAACATTTGCGACTAAAGTTTTATGAATTATTTTAAGGTTAAGCTTTATTTTGCAATTTATTTATCTGGGTAAATTGGGGACCCAGAATTTTGAGGTACTTGGAAATCTATATAATTAATTAAATGTTTTTCAAATATCAAAACTATTATTTCAAAAGATTTAAAATAGGAGGACACTTTACAAAAAGTTGTGTAGGAAATAAACTCCTAAACTGTAAGTAAAACTGAAACATTACAGAGTATCTTAGAAAATATAAAGACAGAAATCTAAACAAATTAAAAAACAACCAAATTTATAGTTTCTGATTTATAATATATCTAATTAATATAAAAAGCATAATTATAAGAAATCTTAATGTTTAAATACATTTAAATATTTGTTTCTGCAATTCAATTATAATCCTATCATCATAACATTCATTTGTTTTTGACACCATCACATAAGAGGTATTTGTAGATTAGTAAAATGAGCATAAAAA
Source organism: Typhlomys cinereus (assembly GCA_023101885.1). NCBI lineage: Eukaryota > Metazoa > Chordata > Mammalia > Rodentia > Platacanthomyidae > Typhlomys > Typhlomys cinereus. The sequence continues at coordinate 8,910,128 of JALPQD010000042.1, read as the reverse complement.
TCAGCATTTCTAATGGGGAGAGGTAACATATTTACTTCTTTTTACATACATTTGTACTTGTTAGAGTCTTTGTGCAATTCTATGCTATAATGTCAGCATATATAATGAACTTCAGCCTGAATAAATTATGTTTTGGGTTTTAATAATATCTTAACTGTCATAAGTGAATATTGAATAAATGCATGCTATTTATGAAAATGGCTTATTTAACAATTAATTAACAGTAATTATTTTGTGCCATCATAAATTATAAAAAAGCACAAAGCTTTTGTATTGGTTTATGTGCATATCTGTAAATAGAGTAGGAACTCCTGTTTTGACCATCAATGTTCAACAATTCCTTTGCTGATATGGAAAACGGACAGATTAAATCATTGGAGATTTGTTACAAATATTTTATAGTAATCATTGCTAATTTTATTAGGAGTTGAAGGCTTATTGAATCAAAAGGTCATTGCAGAGAATCACAATGTATCATAGCACTTTCTAAGATTCTAAAAATACAGACTATTTTAATAAGTAAAACTCAGTCTACTTAATTTTCTACAAATATGTCTATGAATTCCTTAATAAATTGCTGTAGAATGAGGAAATTGTGCATCATGAGACTAAATTTTAATTTTTAAACAGTTTATACAGTTTTGGAGCTGTCAAGAGGTGGCGATAAGGTATCTTCTCATAATCCTGGTGACCCAAGTTCAATTTCTGGAACTCCAAATGGTAGAAGGAAACAACTGAACTGTTATAGTTAAGCCTGGGTGTCAACTTGACACACAGGGTATTAACTAAGCTAGGCTGAGACCACCTCTGGAAAAGGATCAATTGAGACTACTTGAAAGGATAGTACACGCCCTAGATCCTATCAGAACTCCAAAGCTCTCAAAGGATTCTTCCAATACTGGATCATATAAAAAGGAGCCACCAAGGAGAACAGATCTCTTCTTGCAGCTGTGCTAGGAATCGTTCTTCCTTCCGGCTGCCCGGTTCCTTCGACCTTCCAAGACTCCAGGAGTTCTCGAGCCTTCAGCCAGCACCTACTTGACTACCGAACTGAGCAACTAGCTGTTGGCAGCCATCGTTGGAACTACCGCGGCTACTGACAGCCTTCGCTGGACTAACTCGGCCATATCTGTAAGCCAACTCAATAAATTTCTTATATATATATATATATATATATATATATATATATATATATATATTTGTTCTGTGAATTCTGTGACTCTAGGGAACCCTAACTAATACATGAACTTTGAAAAATGTCCTCTTATTTGCACTATATGTCCACAAAAGGGTGCACAAAAATGTCCACCCTTGCACCATAGCAAGCATTCTCTTTCTCTCTCTAATTGATAAACAAAATACTTTTTAAATTTAATGTAATGCTGTTTTAGAGATTAAAAAGAGAAGGTAATTTAAAAAAAATAGATCTTGTTCTTGTGGTTTCGTGAAGAAATTCTAATTATCAATTATTTTTTGTCAAACAAAGTATGCAGAATGTATTGAAAGGTGACCCTTAGGATCTATTAGAGTTTTTATTGTTTTAAGCACAGTTTTCTACAATTAAAACTGTCACAGTTTTAATGAAGTTTAAATTACAGCAAATTTCAATTAAATAATGAGTTCTTATTTCCATAGAGCACAGATTTCTCATGGCTTTCTTATTTATAAAATTTGGAAAATGAATGTTAAAGAAATATTTTATTAACATAATCTCCTTTTTTGAACACAGAAAAGTTATATAATAATTCTCCTTGAAATAAGGGCCATACATATTATCAGGAGGTTTAAAAATTTGACTAAATGATAAATGTGAATTATAGGATTGATACATAAAAGAGCAAATGAGTTCATAGAAAGTGAGCATATTTTCATTTGGAGAAATTTAATAGTCAAAACATGAAAGTTTGGGAGTTGGAGAGATGGTTTAAGAGTTAAGACTCTGTCTGAAAGAGAGAAGGACCTGAGTTTGAATCCTAAATCCCATGTAAAAATGTCAGACAGAAATGGAGGTGGTATGAACTTCGCACTCTGGAAGGTGGGGCCTAGGAAATCCCACAGCAAAGCAAAAAAGAGGTAGAAACAATTTAGGATGACTCCTGAAGTAATCCTTCAGTCTTTACAGGCAGAAACACTTCCCTCTGAGAAACACACACACACACACACACACACCAAGATCATTCTTAAGCAGCACATATGTTCTGAATTTCATCCCAGTAATGAGAAAATGATGCTTATTAACATAATTTTTCTATGAAATTATAACAATATTCTTACTTAACCAATGTAGGAAATGAAGTATAATTTTGACTATGCTCTAAGATCTAATAACACATAAAGTAATTAAGGAACTATATACCATATAAAGTATCACTAAAGACAAATAATAAGTTCACTCGATTTAGTGGTTTTAATCCCTTGATATTTGCTGTGATTGTCAATTAGGCAAGATCAGAAGACCACTGAAAAACAGAATATATAAGTTGGAGACAGGCACATTAAAATAAAATCTAACTTTCAGCTAATTATCTCTGTTTTATATATATTGTTTTCTTTAGAATGTGGAAATAATAGTAATCTTTTAAGGTTGAATTTAGATACTCCTTTTAGATTTGAATCTAGACAAACATTTGCTGTAATATATTTAATATATCTATGATTAATTTTCTCTTTTGCTTTTCGTTATGTACTTCAAATAGAACAATGGTCTGGAAAGTACATTTACCATTAACTGACTTTTTAAAATGGAATTGCTTAATCTTGCCAAGCAGAACTTCCTCATCTAAAACAAACAAATAAATAAACAGTAAAAAAGTGAGCTCTCATGTGGAGCCAGGGGATGCACTGCCTAGAGGCCCTGGACCTCCTAGGTATGGACTCCTGTGCACCAAAGGACAGTCATATCAGGACAGCATATGACACAGCCAGAAGATCTTGTCCAAATCCAGAGAAGCTTTACCGACAGTAGTCAAAGTCAGACAACCTTATCTGAGTCAAGATATCCAAAAACAACTAGAAAGTAAGCAGTTACAGACATAACAGAAGAAGCTCAAGGTGCATTATAATCCACAGCATTCACTAAGTATGAGGAAAAATGTGTCTCTTACAAACACCACCAAGCTAGCTCTCCAAAACACTGTCAGAAATACTCTTATTACTGAAGATGCAACACATATGGATCACAGAACATGGACAAAATACATCAACTATAACTGGTCTGAGAACTTCCTCCTTGATGGACAGTTTACATAGTACCAAGGAATATTGTAGAAACTACTCTCATGAGATCTTTAAGTTGCAATAAAAATCACTATGGTAATGGGTGACCACCAGTGTAATAATGGCATGAATATCAAGGAGACAACCAACAGCTTTCTGATTGAGTTCAAGAACCTGCCTGTCTGAATGAACACATTCCTGTTACTGTTAACTAAAACAAGAACCAAAAAAAGGAAGGAAATAGATCAATAAGGAAAAATAGCCAATGAACCTATAAGTAGGAAGACAGTACACAAAACTTGTATTATACCCATGGATTTGAAGAACACTTAACATTCAGCCTAGAAGTCTTATTCTACAACAGAGGTAGAGGATCTCAACAGCCTGATAGGATGTAGCCTAGGGTAGTAGAAGAACAGTGACATGGACAACAATAGCCAGCCATAATGCAGAGTACTCGTTACCTAGCTGGGGTCACCCTGAATCAGACCAACCTAATCATTCCTCTTCCTAAGGCTTTGGGAATCTCACAGAAGAAAGGGAGGTGAGATTGTAATAACCTAAAGATGGGAAGATTCACCATTGAATCAGACAGTCTGTTCAAGGAAGGTCTGATGCATCTAGAAACTCACTGCAGTGAGGTTTGTTCTTAGCAGACCTGCATAATGATTTACATACCAATGTACCTCCATAGATTATCAAGGAACTCAAGAGAGATGGGAACATACACTGGAAATCTTGGGGACTAAAACTGGATGAGTTAAAGAAAATGCCCCTATCAGTGGGGTGACCCAAAGAGAGGCAACTTGAATTGCACCCACCGCCAGCACCTCTGCCCTTTCCGCCCCCCCTGGAAGGCGTGCAGTCTGACTGTGAGGACATACTGTGCCCCAGGTAAACACCCCTGCTCACCCCCAAGCAGCAGGTAACCCACTTGTCCCAGCTCCTCCCACCAGCCAGTCGAAGAAGGCACTGCTTCAGGCTGGGGAAGACCCCTAGGCCACACCCCAAGTACCCAGGTTAACTGCGCAACCAACACTTCTACCCTTTCCGCCACCCTGGGGTGGCTCGCACTCCAGGGAGAACACACTGCTCATCAGAATTCAACAGTCCAAAGAAGACCCAAGCAAAACTCTAGGGGACAAAGGACACACATCTGAATCCTGTAAATTCATCCTATCATATGGGAGAGATTCTCCATATCCAGCCCGAAGGTAAGTAAACCCCTTTTTAACCATCCTGTTCCTTTCAATTATTAGTTACTTCAGAGTAACTTTTCCATATAGCCACACCCAAAACACATATAACTTCAGGGACTATACCACTCCCCCATATATCACCAGGTACTAAATCGTAAAAGTGCACTACTAGACGAATATTCACCCCTGTCCACCCACTGTACTAACAGTCTAATAGCCTCATCTAGGAAATAACAATAACAACAAATGTAACCAACACCAAGGCAAACACTAATAATTACTGCCCAAGAGTAGTGATATCAACTAATTCAGTTCAATCAAAAAACACACAGAAATTGAAAGAAGGCCTTAAGAGATAAAATAAGAATGCCCAAGTCAAAGTCAAATTGCAATGTCATGAGAAACAAAACCCAAAAAAACAAATCTCCCACCAAAGAATTAACCCTATAATGATAGACTGAAACCAGAACAAATCCAAGGAAAATAGCCAAGAAAGCCTGACCCAAAATATAACTTTCAAAGCATGACCATTACCATGATCAATATTATGAAAGAGGAAATCTAGGAGAAGTTAAATAACCACTTCAACCACTTTGAAGAAGAACACAACAGACACTTGGAGGAGTTGAGAAAAACAGTCAACAAACAAAAATAGGCACAGAGCAGTTAAAACAGATTCAAGCAGAGTTTAAAACTGAACTAAAAGACAAGTTATCCTCAACCCAGAACTCAACAGATAGTCTTAGCACCAGAACAAATGAAGCAGAAAGTAGAATTTCAGATATTGAAAACAAATGGGAGTATTAACCAGCTCAATGGAAGAGGTTGTTAAACCCAAAAGATACTTGAGAGAAATATCCAAGAGTTAAGGGAAGCCTTGAATAAGCCTAAAATGTGCATTCATGGAATACCAGAACAAGAATCCCAAAACACCACAACTGAGGAAATTTTTCAAATTATCATCAGGGAAAACTTTTCTCATCTAAAAAAAGAGAGGCCCATCCATATACAAGAGGCATTCTGCACCCCAAAAAGATATGACCAAAATAGAAACTCACCACAGCAAATAATAGTTAAAACAGTCCACATTCAAGACAAAGAAATGGTGCTGAGAGCGTCAAGGAAAAAAAAAGTCACTTTTAAAGGTAAACCTATTAAAACAACAAATTTTCTTAATGGAAACAGTAAAAGCAAAAAGAACTTGGAGGGACATATTTCAAGTATTAAATGAGCAAAAATGTCAACCCAAGCTGATATACCCAGCAAAACTATCTGTCATGATTGAGGGAGAAAGGCAAGTTTTCTAGCACAAAGACAACTTGGAGGCTTACATGTCTACCAGCCCAGGTCTTCAAAAATGCTAGAACAGATACTCAAGCTTAAAGAAAAGAACAAGCATATCCAGGAGGACAGAAGGAAAGTATAATACCACCAAAACCAAAAGCCAAATAATACACTTACCAAAGCCACTAAACATGAAAAGCATCCAGAATTAAAAGTAATTTCTCCATCATAACATTAAATGTCAGTGGAATTAACTCACCAATCAAGAGACACAGATTACAAACTCGGATTGAAAATCACAACACATCAATCTGCTGTTTTCAGGAACCTCATCTCACCACAAAGGATAGGCACATCCTAAAAATAAAAGGCTGGTCCAAAATTCTTCAAGCTAATGGAACCAGGAAAGAGGCAGAGGTAGCTATTATGCTATTGGACAAAGTGGACTTCAAACTAAAAAAAATCATCAGAGACACAGATGGATACTACATTTTAGTCACAGGTACAATTCACCAGGAAGACTTCACAATACTGAACATATATGCACCTATTATGAGCCCCTCCACATTCATTAAGCAAAGTCTACAGTGTCTAAAAAACAATCCCCAGACTATAATTCTTCACCGCCCTTGCAATATGGGATAGATCAACAGGTCAAAAAATTAACAGAGACACATTGGAATTTAATCAAACTCTTACTGAAATGGACCTTACAAATCTCTATTGAAATTTCATCCATACACCAAAGAATACACATTTTTCTCAACAACACATGGAACTTAATAGACCACATATTGAGCCACAAAAAAGAATCTCCACATATACAGGAGTTGAAATTCTAGCCTGCACCCTATCAGACCACCATGGTCTAAAGGTTGACATCTGCAACACAACGAACGACAGAATGCACACTTAACTCCTGGAAACTAAACCCTATGATGCTGAATGAGAATTGGATTCAGGAAGAAATTACAAAGGAAATTCAAGATTTCCTGGAAGCAAACAATGATGAAAATACAACTTATCAAAATCTTTGGGACACAATGAAAGCTCTCCTAAGAGGAAAGTTCATAGCTTTTAATGCCTACATCAAAAAATAGAAACATTACAAGTAAATAACTTAACAATGCAGCTTAAAGCTTTAGAGACACTAGAGCACTCTGATCCCAAAAACAGTAGAAGAGAGGAGATTAGCAAAATAAGGGGAGAAATAACTGAAATTGAGATAAAGAAAATAATTCAGAGAATCAACCAGTCAAAAAGCTGGTTCTTTGCAAAAATCAATAAGATTGATATACCCCTAGCTAAATTAACCAAAACCAAAAGACAGAGAAAACACAAATTAACAAAATTAGAAATGAAAATTGAGTTATCACTAACAATAACCCAAGAAATACAGAGAATTATAATGTCATATTTCAAAAACTTATACTCTGTGAAATTTGACAACACAAAAGAAATGGATGAATTCCTTTTTTTTAATTTTTTTTATTCAATTGTGTGTGTGTGCGTATGTATGTGTGCACACGCGTGTGTGTCTGTGTGTGTGTAGAACCACGGACGAATTCGGGAACCACCATGGACCGCCTACACTTCCTCCACCCTGGCATTCACAGGTTCCACCCTACCAGGGCCAGAAATGCAGGCCGCTCCCGCTTCCGCCCGGCATCTATAAGTCTGGGATCCGAACTCAGGACCTTCTGCCTGCAAGGCAGAGGGTCAACCCCTGAGCCACCTCTCCAGCCTGAAATGGATGAATTCCTAAATAAGCACAACTTACCTAAATTGAATCAGTAAGTTCTGAATTATTTACATAGTCCTATAACATATGAGGAAATTGATGAAGTAATCTCGAATCTTCCCACCAAAAAAAGTCCTAGACCAGATGGATTCAGTACAGAGTTCTACCAGACATTTAAGGAATTAATAACACCAATATTCCTTAAACTGTTCCATCAAATAGCAAAGGAAGGAACACTACCTGATCCTTTCTATGAAGCTAATATCATCTTAATCCCAAAACCTAACAAAGATACATTTAAAAAAGAAAACTATAGGCCAATCTCTCTGATGAACACAGATGCAAAGATTCTCAACAAAGTCTTAGCAAATCGGGTTCAAAAACATATCAAAAAGATCATTCAAGGGGATCAAGTAGGCTTTATCCCAGGCACATAAGGTTGGTTAAACATATGCAAATCAATAAATGTAATTCACCATATAAACCAGTTCAAAATCCAAAACCACATGATATTCTCGATAGATGCAAAAAAAGCTTTTGACAAGATCCAACAGTCCTTTATGATCAAAACCCTAGAGTCAGTTGGAATGGAAGGAACCTTTATCAATATAATAAAAACTATATACAACCACCAACAGCAAGAATTATAGTCATTGGGGAAAAACTTGATGCATTCCCATTTCAATCAGGAACTAGACAAGACTGTTCACTCTCACCACTTCTATTCAATATTGTACTTGAAGTCTTAGCTGAGTCCATAAGACAAGAAAGGGACATAAAAGGGATTCAAGTCAGCAAGGAAGAAGTCAAGCTATCCCTATTTGCAGATGACATGATCTTATACCTGAGTGATCCCAAAAACTCCACCAGGAAGCTCCTGGAACTAATTGAGAAGTTCAGCAGGGTGGCAGGATACAAAATAAATGTGCAAAAATCAGAGAGAAATAATCCCATTTACAATAGCCCCTAAAAAAATGAAATACCTTGGTATAAATCTAACCAAGGAAGTAAAAGACCTTTACAATGAAAACATTGAAACCCTAAAGAAAGAAATTACAGAAGAAAGCAGAAAGTAGAAAGGCCTCCCATGTTCCTGGATTGGCAGAATCAACATCATAGAAATGACCAACCTACCAAAGGCAATATACAGATTCAATGCTCTACCAATCAAAATCCCAAAGCAATTCTTTAAAGAGGTTGATCAAATAATCTCAAAATTTATATGGAGGTACAAAAGACTCAGGATAGCAAAAACAATCCTGAGTAATGAAAACACTGCTGGAGGTATCACCATACCAAACCTTAGTCAACACTACAAAATCCATAGTTATAAAAACAGCCTGGGTCTGGCTCCAAAATAGACACACGGATCAATAGATAAGGTTGAAGACCCAGATATAAGCCCACACAACTACAGCCATTTGATCTTTGACAAAGGGGCCCAAAAAATCCAATGGAAAAAGAGCAGCATGTTCAACAAATGGTACTGGCAAAACTGGATCTCCACATGCAGAAGATTAAAACTGGATCCGTACTTGTCACCATGCACAAGAATTAATTCCAAATGGATGAAGGATCTCATATAAGGCAGGAGACTATAAAAACCTTAGTTGAAATGGTAGGGAAATCCAATAGCACAGTCACTACTACCAACACTCAACAGGTGGGATCTTATGAAATTAAAGAGCTTCTGTTCAGCTAAAGAGATTGTAAATCGAGCACAAAGGCAACCCACAGAATAGGAGAAAATAGTCACTAACCACATATCTGATAGAGCTCTATTATCAAGAGTGCACAAAGAAATTAGAAAATTAAACACCAAGGAAACAAATGGTCCAATTAAAGAATGGGCCTTGGAATTTAAAAGAAACTTTACTAGGGAAGAAATTGAAATGTCTAACAAATATCTTTAAAAATGCTCTGCATCCTTAGGCATCAAGGAAATGCAAATCAAAATCTCCCTGAGATATCATCTCACTCTGGTCAGGATGGCAAAAATCCACAACACCAAATGCTGGAGAGGATGTGGCGAGAAGGGAACTCTCCTACATTGCTGGTGGGGATGCAGGCTTATACAACCTCTCTGGCGAGCAGTCTGGCAATTCTTAAAGAAGATAAGATTGAAATGCCATATGACCCTGCTCTTCCACTTTTGGGAATAATCCCCCATACAGCGAAAATTCACCTCGATAGCACAAACATGATCATGTTCATAGCAATAGTAAAGTCAGACCATGGTGGTCTAATAGGGTGCAGGCTAGAATTTCAACTCCTGTATATGTGGAGATTCATTTTTGTGGCTCAATATGTGGTCTATTAAGTTCCATGTGCTGTTGAGAAAAATGTGTATTCTTTGGTGTATGGATGAAAGTTTAATAGAGATTTGTAAGGTCCATTTCAGTAAGAGTTTGATTAAGTTCCAATGTGTCTCTGTTAATTTTTTGACCTGTTGATCTATCCCATATTGCAAGGGCGGTGTTGAAATCCCCAAGAATTATAGTCTGGGGATTGTTTTTTTAGACACTGTAGACTTTGCTTAATGAATGTGGAGGGGCTCATAATAGGTGCATATATGTTCAGTATTGTGAAGTCTTCCTGGTGAATTGTACCTGTGACTAAAATGTAGTATCCATCTGTGTCTCTGATGATTTTTTTTAGTTTGAAGTCCACTTTGTCCAGTAGCATAATAGCTACCTCTGCCTCTTTCCTGGTTCCATTAGCTTGAAGAATTTTGGACCAGCTTTTTATTTTTAGGATGTGCCTATCCTTTGTGGTGAGATGAGGTTCCTGAAAACAGCAGATTGATGTGTTGTGATTCTCAATCCGAGTTTGTAATCTGTGTCTCTTGATTGGTGAGTTAATTCCACTGATATTTAATGTTATGATGGAGAAATTACTTTTAATTCTGGATGCTTTTCATGTTTAGTGGCTTTGGTAAGTGTATTATTTGGCTTTTGGGTTTTGGTGGTATTATACTTTCCTTCTGTCCTCCTGGATATGCTTGTTCTTTTCTTTAAGCTTGAGTATCTGTTCTAGCATTTTTGAAGACCTGGGCTGGTAGACATGTAAGCCTCCAAGTTGTCTTTGTGCTAGAAAACTTGCCTTTCTCCCTCAATCATGAAAGTCATGAAATCAACCCAAATGCCCAACAGTTGACTAGTGGATAAGGAAAATGTGGTACATTTATACAATGGAATAGTACTCGGCCATGGATGAAATTAGAAAAATTTTATTGAGAGAAGTATCCCAGACACAGAAAATTAAGCACTGTATGTACTCCCTAATAGGTGGATCCTAGTAACAAACCCACTTAGTGACACACTCAAAGATAAATCACTGTAATACCTACAGTAATTGCAAAGATTAAGCAAGAGGGAAGGAGAAGGAGGGCCCCACCAGAAACGAGGAGAGAGGGGATCATACTACAGCAAAGAATACAGGTTACCATCAAGTACTGCAAGTAAGTAATGAGACATCTGCTTAAGCTCACAGACTTTCCATCCTGGTCATCTGCAACTGATGGGGTTTGATCTCAACAGAAAGGGAGGGCATAGAGTCTGTCAGATAGAAGGTAATCATCCTGCAAATGTGAGATTGACTTCCCCTCACCACAGTCTCCTATTCTTATTCCTTTGAACCTACTCTTTTTTAATAAGACTCTATTTTAACAGACTTTTATCTCTGGCTAGGATATGATATCTGTTACCCTTCAAGATGGAGTACATGGTCGGTGCGGGAACAGAAGAACTGGAAGAAGAAGAAGAAAAAAAAGGAATAACAAACCCTAATTCAGATCATCAGATACCCTACATTAATCACCAGGAACCAGGCCAACCTAATCTCTCCCCATTCCAAAGCTCAGGGAATTTGTGGAAGAGGGGGGTGTAAGATTGTAAGAGCCTAAAGATGGGGAGGAGCAATGATATGCAAGATACTCCACTCACATTAGGGCCGAAATAATCATAATAGGACTTTGCATGACCTGCTCAATGATCTACATGTCATTGACCCCCCAAAGTCTAGCATGGATCACAGGCTCTAAGATCCTTAGAGGTAAGGGATTAATAATCACAATAATCTTCCTATACTAAAGGAGAACACAAAAAAGAGCTCTAGGCAATGCTACTTGTCATGATTAGGCACATGTGTCAAATTGACTATTGAGGATTTGAGTTCTAGGGCAGAGTTGTAGAGAGTTGATGGTTGAGTTAAGCCCAGAGCAAACCTGAAGGAGATTTTCTAGCTGATGGGGAAGACCCGGGCCATGGCGAATGGGATTAGGCTCTGGATAAATCACAGAGAGCTGGTTGAGAAAGTTGTCATCCTTCTGTTCACTTGGCCAGACATGCTGGTCTGGCAAGTAAGGATTGTCCATCTCTCAGCCTTTATGCAGTAATGGTGTTCCCTTGGCTCTGGTGTTGGTGAGAGGTCTCCCATCAAGCTGTACTAGAACCAGAAATTATAAGAGAATAACCCTTTGTTCCCCTAAGCCATGTGATGATCATTTATTGGCAATGTTGCAGGCTGACTGCAACACTAGAGTCCTTATACCTCATCAGAGAGGAGGACCCAGAAGGAAGTTTGACATGCACACTAAAGGATGATCCAGGAAATGGGAGGGCACTAGGAGAAAGGGACGGGAGGGGGGGAGAAGGGGAAAAGAGGGGAGGGAGCAAAGGGATCCAGGGAAAGGTGGAGGGAGGGAGGGGAATGGAATACTTATCAAGTTTGTATGAGTGGAAAAAAAGCAAAAAGAAAATAAATTATTTTCAGAAGAAAAAAAAAGAGAGGCAACTTGGTATGCCACAGTAGCCTGCACCCCTACAGAAGTAAACAAGCAAGAGGGAAATCTGCAGTCTATAAAAGCAGACAGGCAGAATGGTAGGAATGAATGGGATGGATTGATGAAGGAAAGACAGAGGGATGCGAGAAAGCAGTGATGGAAGGAAGCAGGGATAAGTACTCAATATGCTTTTAAAACTGTAAAAATAAATAATAAAATCCCCTTATTATAGATTCCAATCAGAATAAACTTATGGATACCAGTCAGGATTATCTTGAAAGAAAAGTTATTGACATGATCAATAAGCTTAGAGAAAATCTACAAAAGAAATGGGAGGAATGAAAACAGGAACATGAAGAACTCAGAGAGGAAATGAATAAGAATGTGACCTCATATAAACAGGAAAATAATTTAAAAATTATCTGAGATTAAAAAGAGAGAGAACATCTCACACATAAGAAAAGAAAGCCCTGTCCCAAGAATATGATGCATATCGCACACTATCCAGATATGGCCAAAATAGGAACACAAGAACACAAATAATAGTAATAACATTTTAGAACCAGGATGAAGAGAACATTCTGAGATTTGCAAGAGAGAAAAAACAAGTCACATTTAAAGACAAGGCTATTAGAATAACAACTGACTTTCCAATGGTAACAATTATAATATTTTAAAAAGGAACTTGGAAAGGCATTCTTTAAGTCATGAAATAAAGCAAAGGTCAAACCAGGATGCTATATCCACACAAACTATCAGTCATGTTTGAAGATGAAAGAAGAATATTTTCCTACAAAAATAAAGAGTCCTGATCTATCAGTCCAGGCCTACAGAAGATACTAGAAAAATTCATAAGCTAGATTAAATTAGTCAAGAGGACAAAAGAGAAAATAATTTCAATACAACTTCCAGGCAGAGAACTGCAGAAATGAAAGTAATAAACCCCCAAAATTGACAGGAATCAACAAAAACGTCTCAATTATAATTTTGAACTTTAATGGAATCATCTCCCCAATCAAGAAACACACGCTAACAGCATGGATTAAAATCCAGAACCCATTAATATGCTGTTTCCAAGAAATACATCTCACTTTGATAAGTGCAATCTCTGGATTAAAGAAAGGTGAAAGCAAATGCAACTAGGAACCAAGCAGGAGTAGCCATCTTAATATCTGACAAAATACATTTCAGACTGAAATAAATCATAAAAGATACAGAAGATATTATATACTTATCAAAGGAACAATACATCAAGAAGAGTTCAGCTTTAAACATATATCTTCGAAACATAGGTTCACCCCACATTTGTTAAACACTACAATGTGTAAAACGATAAATCAACCTAACACAATAATAGCAGCAGATTTCAACACCCCACTTACACCCATTGACAGGTTAACAGGCCAAAAACTGAACGGAGACAAACTGGAATTAAACCAAACCATAAACCAAATGGACCTCATAGACATCTTTTGAACATTCCATCCTAGTGCCAAGGAATATAAATTCTTTTCAGCAGCCTATGGAACTGTCTCCAAAATAGACCACATGCTAAGCTACAAAGTAAGTTGTGACAAATATAAGAAAATCAAGATGACCACCTGACAACCAGGGGATAAAGATGGGCATTCATAAGGCATACAACAGAAAGTTCACAAAGTTTTGGAAACTTAACAATATGCTACTGAAACAGAAGTTGAAAACAGAAGTAAAAACAAAAATTCAAAATTTCTAGAACCAAGGGATAATGAAAACACATCATATCAAAACCTTTGGGATATGATGAAGCCTGTCCTAAGAAGAAAATTCATAATACTCAATGCCTACATCATAAAAATAGAAACATCACAAGTTAACAACATAGCAATACAACTTAAAGCTTTAGAGAAACAAGAACCAACTCCCAAAAAGTGGGTGTGCAGAGATGAGTAAAATAAGAGAAGAAATAGCTGAGTTTGGGATAAAGAAAACAATGTAAAAAATAAATCAAACAAAATGCAGGTTCTTTGAAAAATGTAACAAGTTGACAAAGCCTTAGCCAAATTAACCAAAACCAAAAAAGAGAACATGCAAATTAATAAAATTAGAGATGCAAATGAAGGTATCACAACAGATGTTAAGAAATTCAGAGAATCATAAGGTCATATTTTAAAAATGTATGCACCACCAAATTTGACAATCACAAAACACATACAACATAGCAAAGTTAAACCACGATGAACTGATTTAAATAGTGCTAAAACAAGGAATGAAGCTGAATCAATAATAATGAATCTCCCTATGAAGAAAAGCCTGGGACCAAATGAATTCAACACAGAATTCTCCCAGATATTTAAAAAACAATTAACATCTATATTCCTTAAATTATTTTACAAGTAGAAAAGGAAGGAACACTTCCAAGCTCTTTCTATTAAGCTAAAATTACACTGATCCCATTATCAATCAAAGACACAATAACAATAGCATAAGAAAACTATTGAAAGATTTCACTGGTGGACACAGAACCAAAGATCTTCAACAAAATTTTAGGAAATTGGATTTGAAAACATATTGAAAATATCATCTGCTATGACCAGGTTGGTTTCTTCCAGAAACACAAGATTGGTTCAATACACATAAATCTAGAAATATAATTCACCATATAAACAAATGCAAATATAGAAATCATATGATTGTCTCGATTGATGCTGAAAACTCTTTTGATAAAATCCAATATTCCTTTATGATAAAGACCTTGGAGAAAATAGGGTGAAAAAGAACATTTATCAACATATTAAAGGCTATATACAACAAGAACATTGCAAAAATTATCCTAAACAGTGAAAAGCTGGAAGCATTCTCTTTCCGATTGTGAATTAGACAAACCTCACTACTTCTATTCAATATTATACTTGAAGTCTTAACTACAGTCATAAAACAACAGAGGGAGATATATACAATGAAAGCTTCAAAACCCTAAAAGAAGAAATTACAGAAGACACAAGAAGATGGAAAGAACTGCCATGATATTGGATTGGCAGAATTAACAGTACTGAAAGACCATTCTACAAAAAACAATATATAGATTCAATGCAATGTCAATCAAAATTTTTCCAATGGTACATATCCATCTAAACACCTCTTATTCTACCTTTAAATAATCTCAACAGCAAACACAGCTTAGTGCAATGGAAGAACAGTGAAATAGCCAACCAGAGTGCACAGTACAGGTGACCTTAAATTGCTCAGCAAGATCAAGCCAACCAGCTCTCCCCATCCTAAGGCTCAGGGTATTTTGCGGAAGATGGGATGGTAAGATTTTAAGAACCTAAAGGTCGGTAGGCCTTGCCAGCCAGGATATTCCATTCAACACAGGGTTGCTGCACCAAGCAACTTACTGCGTTGACACTTATCCTCACTAGAATTGGACTATGGCGGACATGTTAACATTCCCCCATAGACTAGCAAGGAACTCAGGAGTAACAATTGCATGCAGAGGGAAACTTGCGGCTAGATCTAGACAGGTGGAGGGAGTACTCCTATTAATAGATCTACCCAAAAAAGGGTCACTTAATCTGCCACACAGGACTGAGCCCTTACTAGAGTAGACAAACTGAAGGAAACCCTGGGGCCCACACAAGCAGACAGGCAAAAGAGAGGATAGGTGAGATATGGATTGGTGAAGGAAGGGGAAGGTAGTAGAAGAAGGAAGGAAGGAAGGAAGGAGAGAAGAAGGAGGGAAGGACAGGGACAGGTATAATCACTCTTTATGTTTGTAAAACTAGGATAAATAAAAGTAAATAATTTTAAAATTAGGGTTTACTTAACTATATATCTCAAAGATTACAATAAAAACCAGTAAATTTAACTCAAAGACTCGAATATCTTATTTAGTCACCTGCTATAAACTGGAGTCAGAAAACTTATATAGACATTTAGATTATAGCCAATGCTAAAGTCTAGTAAGGCTATAGAAATTACTCTTACATAATTTGTGAAAATATATCTGAATCTTGAAGCTTTTAAAAAATAAACTAATCATCTTTTTTTCTTTTTATTAACAACCTATAAACAAACAAAATGAGTTTCTTTCTATGCCCCCTCTTCTTATACCCTAGTTTCCTTACCTCCCCTCCCTTCACCATCTATCCCTATCCTCCTCCTTTCCCCACCCATATTTCTCTTTGCATGTGTGGACCACAGGTCTCCTTTAAGAGTGTCCATACTAGTAAGGCACTGGGCTTCTATGATGGTATATGTGGACCTTCAAAGGGTAAACCCACAGGTAAGGAAGCTCCCCATCACTTGTCCAACCTCTAGGATTACTATTGAATGTAGTTGTTTCTTTTAAGATAGTCTTGCTGAAACTGCAAAAGAAAATCAACAAACCACAATCCAGAACTTCAGAGACTCTATATCAACCACCTAGAACTAGGCCAGCTTAATCTCTCCCCATCCTGAAGCTCAGGGACATTTGCGCAGGAGGGGGCGGTAAGATTGTAAGAGCACAAGGATGGGAGTAGCAATGATTTGCAAGATTCTCCATACTAGTTAGGGCCGAAGCAATCATAATAGGACTTTGCATGCCCGGCGCAATGTCCAACACACTATTGACCTCACAAAGTCTAGCATCAGCTAAAGGCACCAAGATCCTTGGAGGCAAGGGATTGACAGCCACAGTAGTGTTCCTATGCTTAAGGGGAACAAAGGAAAGGGTTCAGGGAAATGCCACTGGGTCCTTGTACGTCATCGGAGAGGAGGACCCAGAGGAGAGTCAGGCGTACACAATAAAGGACTCTCTGGGAATTGGGTGGGAGGCACTGGGGGATGGGGAGGGAGGGGAAGGGGAGCAGGGGATTCAGGGGGAGGAAGAGGGAGGGAGGGAACTGGTCTACCTATTAAGTCTGTATGAGCGGAAATAATAAAAATGTATTTAAAAAATTTAAAAAAAAAAGATAGTCTTGCTGGTTTGTGGGGGATGCTGGTATGTCAGCCATTGTGTAGATTTGGTGGTTGTAGACCTCACTAAAGTGTACCCCTGGATCCAGCAGCCCTGGAGTGTCCTGGCCTGCAGTATATTCCTCCCATACCTTTTAACTCTTAAAATTGTATATTTTATTAACATGGGCAATGATTGCATTCATCAGCATCAAATTATTATCATATAGAGGCAAATACATGAATAACACTAAAATAATTTCACAAGATTATTATAATAGCAAAAGTTAATGTGTTTTCCACTCATGTAAACGTTAATGTTACTTCACCCAAGTGTGTAGGAAAACACTCAACTGGTTGAATCCCCTAGTGTATAATTTTATTTTATTACTATTATTGCTTGAAACTTTCATACATAAATAGAATGAATTTGTGTGTTTTCATCCTGTTGAAGTTATGTTTGTTGCTGATGTTAATGACCATCAATGGCTTATAAGAGAGTAAGTGGTTTTAGTTTCTCTTAGGATAGTCTGATAATAGTTCCTTGTTTAGCTTTGTAGGAAAGCTTATACCAACCCTAAGATCAGATGCAAATCTGGCCACACCAAATCCACAGTATTGAAAAGAGGACAATCCTCGCTTGTCAGACCTCTGGTCAAATATACAAAAGGATGCCAACTTCCTTGTCCAGTGTCCTCCATCTTATTCAACTGCCCAGGGATTATCCTACCCATCATTGACTGGGCCTTCCCCATCAGCTAGACAATTTATTTTAGGCTTACTCTGGGCACAATTTAAACAATGATTCTTTACAAATGTATCCAGATCTGGAACTCTCACCTATAAAGTTGACACCTGTGTCTAATCAAGGCACATCCTATCTGCCTCCTTCTTCACTTCATTCTTTATCCTTTTCAGCCAGTCAAGGAAAGTCTTTCTATAATGGAATCATTAATATTTTATAGAAATATTTTTCACAGCAAAATAGTTATTAAAAGCCACTTTTGCAGTAAAACTTATCCAATTGAATTATTATGTAAGTTATCAGCATATTATTGTTGAAAGTATTATAAAAGAGCAAGTTCTCAGGAGGAAACTGAAATTTTTCTATGATTCTAATAAGGTCATAGCATGTGGTACTGGACTTCTTAACTACTTAAATTTTAAAAATGTACTAGTAACTTTCTCATCTTTAATTGGTGGATATAAATTAAATGAAAAGACAGTAAGTTAAAGACGCTCATGGAAGTGCTATTGCAGCTGTAATAGTGAAACAAACTTTGTATTTACTGAATGATTATAATGTGTAGACTGTTTGCATATATTATCTTAAATGACTGCACCAGTCATGCAAACTAATTTTATTATCTTTTCAGTATAGAAAAGTAGAGACAGTTGCTATATGGTCTTTCTAGCCAGGTAATAGGTAGCTACATGCTCTATTTGTTTTTATATGAATTTCATACTCTTTCTGTGATTTCATGCGTCTCAACAGAAATGTGGCCTTTTAGGAACAAATACTAGAATGTTCTAAGGGGCTTTGAAAAAGCGAGATCAGATGTTCTATAAAAAATTGCATGTGGAATATTAATGATCACTTATTGATTTGTTCAACCTTTAACAAGGCATAGGACATGTTAAATGTTGCACCATGCAACATTGAGGCATTGAATTATCCCCTTCCATAAGAAATAGCAGTCAGTGTTCCTATTGGGGAAAAGTGTTCCTCTGTCTTCACACCATCTACATTTTTTCCTCTGAATGGCTGCTGTCAGGACATGGCCGGCAGACTGTCTTTCTGTCACATATTACCCAGCTTCTGTCAAATTTCTCTTACTGAGTCCTGCAGTAGAGCTCTGTCTGTCTGGAAGTTTCCTCTCAGCAAACTAATTAATTCTGTCTTCAGTGCATTAAATAAGAGCTAACGATTAGAAAAATTCATCTTTTGAAAGTCACCTCATATTCAAGCCTACAATTTCTATAGAAAAGTGCTACTTTTGGACATTGAATCTTTTCTTTCTCTTTGAATTCCTTCAATATTGTTTAAAAGCCACTTCCACTTCCTAGAGTTAAATGGATACTGTGGAGTAAGAAGCAAGTTATACATGCATAGTTGTGTAAAATTATGTGTTGCATAAGTATTATTTTTGAAAACGCTATCTTTGTTAGTACATACTTTCGTGACGTCAGTATCATGGAGCCTGGTTTTCTTTACTCTGCCTGTACAATAATGGATGCAGCATAGGGACATCATGAGCCATCTAGTTGTGTCATAAATTTATGAGCTGCTTACACGCTCAATACCTCTTCTGTTCCATGGATAAAATTTGTTTATTTATTCTCCTTATTTATTGGAGCTTCAGATAGTTGGACCTCTGTGAGGTAAGAAAAGTAAATTAAGTACAATGACTGGGTTAAAGAGGAACATGCTTATTAAAGATGAGTGAGCATCCTTTTAACTGATTCCTTTGACTGTCTGCTTACAACCTAAGGCAGAGAAAGAAGGCATCTTTCACTGAATTCTTCTCAAAAAGTTTTTAATTCTAGAATTCTATCAAATGCCATATTGGACCTTGAAACTCTGACATCAAAGCATTGAGAGCAGGTGTTCTTGGCTTGACATATTTCTTTTGAAGTTTCTGGAAAAGAACATCTGGCTTGCTTGATAGACATTTGTATATACATATTTGTTATTTGAGAGAATGAGACAGGTGTGGGTCTACATATTGGAGCACATTCATGGCTAATGAGCTTAATTTTCCACTATCCATAATACCACTCTTTTATGAAAGGCAATGATGTAAGAAATTCCTTAGAGATTCTAGTTTGAGGGGAAAATGTTTGTTCCCAAGATGGATTCTCTGAGCTACTAAAATGCTACATCATTATAGGAAATGTTAATTCTATTTTAGAGCCCAATTTCCTTTGCCATCTTGATTGCACATGCAGTTGCCATCTAGTCACAGTTCTCAAACTTCAGGAGGTTACTTAAAAAGTCAGGAGCAGTGTTTTATGTTCAGTGATGCTTACTCTTAATCTCGGCAGAATTTAACAATGAAAATTTTAAGCATTTCTGCAAATGTAGGTCTTAAGATAACAAATTGAGAAACCCAGTTTGCTTTTAAGTAATACTAAATAGAAAATTTTAAAATCAAAATGAAGAGAGCAAGCATGAAGTCCTAAACTGGTACTATACAAATAAAAACAGCACAAAAAGAACAACAGGAATTTTACTCATAGGAAAATAAGGTTCAGAGACCAAGTGATGACCCTTTTCTATACAACTGCATACATCTGACCTTTATTGTGTGAGTATGAAGGATTGAACCGTGTCCTCCTACAATTCTTATGATGAAGACCTAACTCTCATTGTGTCTGCGTTTGGATGTTTGAGCATAACTAGAGTTAAGTGAGTCATAGAACAAGGTCTTCATAAGGTAAACTTTCTTACTGTGCATGTATAAAGATATGATAGACACACACAGTAATTTGATAGTGATCTACAAACCAGAAAAAAAACTTATTATAAACCTACCAGAGCTTATACTTGAAGCCAGAATTATTAAAAACATAAAGTTCTAGTGCCTTTTGTTATGGTTGCTTGAGTTGATTTAGACAATGAACAAGTTATTTTTGTTTTCATTGTATCTTTTATAAATTATTTTAAATTTGTTTATTTATGTATTTTGTACATACATGTGTGTGAGGGGGTGGGGGCGTGTGTATCAGTACACAATGTGTATTCTTGTGGAGGACCAAGGATAACTTCTGGAATCATCCTGGATTGCTTCTACCTCCTTTTTGCTTTGCCTTGGGAT
This sequence comes from Typhlomys cinereus, assembly GCA_023101885.1. NCBI lineage: Eukaryota > Metazoa > Chordata > Mammalia > Rodentia > Platacanthomyidae > Typhlomys > Typhlomys cinereus. The sequence goes on along the minus strand of JALPQD010000042.1, from coordinate 8,889,170 downwards.
TTCCTAGACTCTGCCCACTAGGACCAGAGTGTTTGGCATTTTATATGGGACCTGGGATCTGAACTCAGGACCTTCCTTTGTGAGGCAGAGTCTTAACTCCTGAGCCATTCCTCCAGCCCTTTCATTGCATCTTAAGAAAATATAATTGGATGGGGAAGTAAGATAAAGTAAATTCAGAAAATATAATCACTATGTATTTGCTAAATATAGGAAGAAAGTTGTCTTCTGAAATGTCGACCTGTGGACCACATGAACTTCAGGATAACTATGAATAAAATCTAACACAAAATAATGAACCTAACTACATTATTTATTTTTGTTTTGTGCCTTGTTTGTTCAGTTCTCAGTACTATCATCTTTAAAGACAAAATGTCAATAGGCTGAACATTCCTGTAAAGTTTACAGTGTTATGAATTATTTCTACATATGGCATATCATTACTTACAGACTATTAACCTTACACATATCCACTGTGTAGAAATCTCTAATAAGACCTGAAAGCTTTAAAACTATTTTTGTAAACTTCACTTCAGAAGGGAGAAAATCCAAATGCTTTTGAAACTCTCTACATAGAAGGATCTGTTTCCTATGTAGAGAAACTACATAGGTCTTGGGTTCTCTGTTTGTTTCTGTTTTATTGGTTTCCTGCATATTCACAGAAATATTCACTGTCTACATTAAATTTTGGAAGCATAATGTTTATTATTGCTTAATGTGACGTGTTATGCCGATAATTATGAGAATTAATTTCACAGAGCTCTTGCAATGCACATAAACAACACTTAGGGACAGAGGCTGTTCTCAATAATTAAGTTTAAGTAATACTATGGAAGCCTCATCCAACAGATGACTGCTTTTAATATACAATAATTTCTGAAATTAACAATTGGCAATATTTTAAAAGTGGTTACAGACACTAATTTACATCCAGGAAGAGTAAAGGAAGGAAAATAGGACTGGAATGTCCAAGGTGAAGAGCTCATTTCAAGCCAGGTATCTCGGCAGTACAGAAGTGTTCTCTGGATCTCTAGCCATATTCAGGGAACCTAAGTACAATGGATAGGACAAGGAAAACTTACAGGGAAATTGGCAAGTTCATTTTTCCACGTAGTAGATACAGCATGAAGGCCAATGCCTAAAGTCTCTGGCCAGCGATAGAAGGATCAGCCGTCCAGAAACTCATTTACAAAATCTATTGATTTATCCATTAAAGAAATTTATTTACTGTGTACTCTGTGCCTAGAACTGTTGAAGGCAATGGAGATAGTATAATAACATCAGGAATATATCTGTGATATGTTATGATAGAGGGACAATAAGCACATATTTGTACATTATTGAAGGATGACAAGGCAGGTTCAAGTATGGGGAGAGAAGAGAAGCTAATCTTCAAGCTGCTTTTGAGAAGAAATGTATCAAGGATAGTCTTTCTGAGTAATTTTTAGAAGAAAATAAAGTAGGTTGCATTGTAAGACTTTCTGGAAAGAGTGCATAGTAGATGAATAATTATTACACTTATTGCACCGTACGAGATGTATAAGGAAACCATGATAGTTACCTAGGCAAGGAACAAAGCAGCAGGACAAATCTGTAATAAAAAAGAGAGTCTGATTATATAAGCCTGTGAATTATTTTATTCTGTAAGGTTGGGAAGTAATTTAGAAGTTTTAGGAGAAATTTGATGCAACGTTATATCTTTTAAATGAATCACTTAGCAGTTCTATTCCACATGTAAAGCAATCTGAATGTATGTCTAACTTTTATTTTATTAATTCCTGTCCATAATTTTCTAATTTTGAAAAATTGTAACTCAATCGAGTCAGTTTTTTATAAATAATATCATCCTTCACAAATAATAGAATGGAAGTAATGTTTTCAGATCTTATTTTTCATCAATTCACGAGAGAAACTGAATGGATATTATTAACCAAATTGATATCATATTGATTCCTTCATTTTAACCTTCATAATAGCTAAGTTAATATTTTCATAAAAATACTTATCATTTGAATGGTGTGTTCTTGGAATGTAGATTTTGGGTTTATTGTTTTATACGAAATTTAAGTGCCTTAAATTTTCAAGTCACATTTTATTAAATTATCTAGGCAAATATTTTACTATGTAGTTTTTATTCAATACATGTTTTTATAATTTTAGTTTTTTGTCTATATTCATTATTAGTGCATTATGATGTAATTGTTAATCCTTAATGGATGAAATATGAATGCACATAACAAAATATAATATACTTATACAGTGATATGAAAAATAATCATTACAAGTGAAAAAGTGAAATACTTCCATGTTCTTGAGAGCAAAGCAGAAAAAGATTGAAGAAAATGAAAAAAGAGATAAAGATACAATTTTCTTTGTGGAAGTTTTACAAACAGAAGTGTTAGCAGATGCTCTCTGCAGTAATATGCCACAAAAATAAATGCTTTTGGAGATGAGCCCTTATTTTGATGAATCTTGGAAGTGTCTGTCAAGTTTTGTTTGTATGGCCTTTATTACGATCTGTTGAAAAGGTAACATATTTTCTACACTGTTGAAGGTATATTATTGCAAATGAAATGATGGTTTCATTATATTATTTGATAGGAGCTAATATCATTCTGATATTCCACACATGTTCATTTTAGAGCCTAAAATTATGTTTTGTGTGCAATGCATAGTATGACAGTGAAAAAAACTAGAGGCAAAATATTTACAACTTTGATGCATAGTATTACAGAAAACTCAAATCATTTTTGAGGGAAAATGGGAATCATGTATATCATAACATATACAGTCATCACAGGAAATATTTTCAAGTAAGTTTTAAGTAATCAGTACAGGAAAATGTTGTAATGTTTTATTTAATGAATTTGTAGGTAAATCATAAATTATGTGTAGTATGCATGATATCAGACCTTAGTCTCTGTGAAAACCTCTTTTAATGTTTTGTGTACCAACCAATCTGTATGTCTATTGAGAAACCTGTGCATTGATAAATTTTTCTTGTGTACAGAATTTAAAATTCCATGATTATTTTCCTTTCTAAAATGCTTGTCAAATTAATCATCTTGGTTTCAAGTTTGTTTATATTGGGGGAATTAGGATAAAGATTTGCAGAAAACAGTACCAATGTAGGATCATATTTTTAAAAATATAACCAAGAATATGTAGAATAAGTAATATCAGCTCTGAGCAATTTCCCATTAAAAGAAGCTGATTATTATATTTAAGAATATCAACACAACTATAGTAATTAAAATTCAAGAAAGAACTCTTGAAAAGCTATGTGGCAAAGTTATAGGAAAAAATACGTTTCAGATTTAGCCCATGCAACAAAGTATTTTTATTGTAAACAAGATAATTAGATAACCATCCATGTTTTTAAATTTATTTTCTTATCATTGAAGAATTATATCATGAATAGTTCTTCATTGTAATTTATTTTCTCACTTTTTTATTCAATTGTACGGGTGTGCACGTGTGTATAACCTCGGGCGACGGGACCCACCATGGACTGCCTCCTCCTCCTCCTTTAACTCTGCCCGGGGATTCACAGGCTCCGCCTTACCAGGACCAGAAATGCAGGCCGCCCCGGCTTCTGCCTGGCTTCTATATGTGGGGTCTACGATCCGAACTCAAGACCTTCCACCTGCAAGGCAGAGGCTTAACCCCTGAGCCACCTCTCCAGTCCCTATTTTTCGCTTCTGTATGTTGAATTAAGCACTCTGTCTTTGAGTCACAAATAAATTATTTGACCACACCATATATATTTATATTGCTTCACATTCTCATGGCACTCTAATACTCTCATTCTTGTTGGAATTTATAGTGTCATTTGACTATATTTACAATAGGACTTCTCCCTAGATCATATAAGTACAGTTCTGTGATGTAAAGATAACAGAAGAGACTTATGTGATTTCACTGATAACAGATGTGAGCTTTTTTTTCTAAGCTGAGAAGCTGACTTTGTCTGGAGCAAATCCGGCTTTGTATTTGGTATTAGAAGGACATAGCTGTACCATGAAGCTTTCAATATAAAGCCAATTTTAGTTGCTGACATCTTTTCAGTTTTTAAAACCACGACATTTGTGAGATAAGTTGTAATTCCTACTCTGGGGTTTCTGAGATATTTTTGTCCCTGTCCTATAAATTGTCTCCTGAGTACTTAAAGTAGTCAGATTTGGATTCTCTTACTTGAAATCAAAAGAGGTGTGATTTAGCATGGTTTTCATGCCAAGGCTTTAGTCTTCCTACTGAGTTGTTCGGATTGTGTTTCCATCTTATCCTTTTTCTTTTCCTATTGCAACATTATTCCCTATTATAAACATGATACAATTCATAAGAAATTTTGAAAAATTAATCTAGTCACTTTAGTTTTGTTCCTGCAATTCTTAAAATTCCATTTTCACACATATTGATCTCTGCCTTTGAGAAGGTTCCTTTATTATTTATGCAGTTTTTTTTTCAGAGGGGGAGAGAGAGAGAGAATTAGAGAGAGAGAGAAAGCAGGCTCATAATTATGTGCTGAAAGGTCTAGGCCAACTAGTTGAATCCATGGCATCTACATTTATTATGATAATGCAGCCAGAGAGGCATTTAATTATCTCTTTCACAAATCTAGGTGAAAGCTAATGAGGAACTGCACTGTCTGTGGTCAGGCACAGGGAACACGGGTGCAGCACAGAGTGAAAAGCACAATATAAACACTAAGCACTAATCAACTGGACGACTTTCCCCTCTAAATTGGAAGAGGGAGCTCCTCTCAAATAATTTTTTCGAAGTCTCAAATATTTCCAAAAACTATCTTCCTGAAAGCACCTCAGTGAGAAGCAATAAATACATTCTTGAGAAGATCTAGCCTTTTGGCCAAATTTTCTGTCATAAATTTCTCAAAATAAGATTTGTGGGCTTCCTAAATCAGAGTTCTCATCAAGTCCTGACTGAATCATGGAAATTAGGTCAGAGACTTATTCTAGAGCTACTGAATGTACATTCACGGAAGTGAATATTTGGACATCTAACTTTTTTAAACCAACAGCCTTAAGAAATTTTCATACATGATAAATTTGAGAACAACTCTGAGCCACAATAAGAGCTACCACTTATTTTATAAGAAATTCTGTGGGTAAACAGGTGGGGGATGCTCCCTATCCCTTTTCCAGCACCTGTCCCTAAAGTTCTCAGTGCATGTAGTTGTTTCTCCTGGGATCCTCACTGGTCAATGGGGAAATATTGAAATGTCAGCCACTGTGTAGATCTGGTGGGGGTGGATATTATTGCAGTAGGTTTACTCACTAAAGGGCCACTTATAAAAAAAAAAAAAAGAATGGTTTCCTTATTAGCACAGGTACCCTGAATGGAGTCCTGTGATCACATATGCAGAGAGACAGGAGGTGAAAGGGACAGGGGCGGATTAGCAAAAGAAGGAGGAGTGGGAGAGAGAGGTAGAGGAGGGGGAGGGGAATACCAGAAACACATTTTGTCTGTAAAAAAAAAAAACAGTTATTAAAAATAATCAATCACTTATCATTATTCAGCATTGGATGCCTATGCAATAAATAGTAACTATCACTCACCATTTATAGAATATTATTGTAGTAGAATCTGACAATACTAACTTGTAGAAAAGGTCAGGTAGTAGACAATTAAATGAGTTGGTAGATCCATAATGAAGTAGTAATGAATATATTGGTAAAAATATCAAAGTGTTAAAAAGAACACCGAAAATGTCTATTGTTTTCAAGGCCAAATGGTCTCAGTGCTTGATGATTTTTCTCTGAAAATTTCACCATCAATATCTGCACACACGGGTAGAAGAGTTGGCCATTAATATTGAAAATAGCCAATAATGTTCTTTTTGTAGTTAACATTGACAGTCATTAACTTACAATCCATATCTTTCTTCTACACTAAAAATAAAATACCCCAGTTATCTGATGAAAAGATCTACCCAGCTAAAAATGATAACCTCCAGTACACCTTGAATGTAAACAAAACCAATGTATCATTAAGGAAACTTAATGTAAACCTTTCCCCACCATCACTTCCTTTGCCTTTCTGCCTGAAACACAGGCTAGAGACCAAGAGAAGCAGATACTTTCTGACTAAAAAAAAATCAATAAAGGTGATATCAGACTCAAGTAAGAGTGGCGGAATGGAAAGACAGAATGACTTTAATGCAACTAATATGATAATGCTGAAGGCCTTAAATAACTTCACACTTGGTTAAATTACTTTGTTTAAATTTTTACTACTTTTGCTCAAATTTTAAATTTGTCACATAAAATTTGAAAACTTTTAGTGACAAATTTATCAACTGTAAAGTAATATATAATCATATATATTGGCATTACAAATGCTAATAGGAGAGTCAACTTAGACATGTCATATATATTGTAAATATGAACAGATAAATGCTGTTAAATTCAGATAAAAATCAGGTCTATCTTATCATTAAATAGATGTTAATCTTATAATTAAAGCAATTGTTTATATCCAAAGTTTATTTCAATGATATCTCAAAATGATCATCTTTCTGTTTTTCAATGTACCAGGGTATTCTGAAACATGATCTTGGTATAAAACTTTTGAGATTTCTCCTTCATAAATCTTTATGGGGCAATCTCATGATTTCAGTTACTACGTGTGCATACCAATGAATATCAAACATTTTACTCTGGTAGTTGAAACATTGTATTTGCTCATGCATAACCATTAGTAAATTTACTTGAAAATAGAACATTAAAAAGTTATTGTATCTAACTAAACCACATTATCTCCACAACTGTAAACTCATAGTGTCTTGTTTAGACAATAGGATTCTATTCACCTACATGAACAATGTTAAATAATTTTATTCACATGTATTTCACACATAATTGTGCACCATAAAATTCCTAATAAAATAGCCTGGATATATTCTTGGTGCTTTTTTTTATTAATATGTTTATCATATTTTATTTTATATTTTTATTTTTTAATACATTTTAATTATTATTTCAGCTCATACAAACTTAATAGGTACATCAGTTCCCTCCTCGCTCCTCCTCCCCCCCAACCCCCTGCTCCCCCTCCCCTCACCCCGTGCCTCCCGCCCCAATTCCCAAAGTCCTTTCTTGTGCATGCCTGACTCTCCTCTGGGCCCTCCTCTCCGATGACGTACAAAGACCCAGTGCCATTTCCCTGAACCCTTTCCTGTGTTCCCCTTAAGCATAGGAATACTACTGTGGCTGTCAATCCCTTGCCTCCAAGGATCTTGGTGCCTTTAGCTGAGGTTAGACTTTGTGAGGTCAATAGTGTGTTGGACATTGCGCTGGGCATGCAATGTTCAATTATGATTGCTTTGGCCCTAACTTGTGAGGAGAATCTTGCAAATCATTGCTCCTCCCATCCTTTTGCTCTTACACTCTTACCGCCCCCTCTTCTGCAAATGTCCCTGAGCTTCAGGATGGGAAGAGATTAGGCTGGCCTAGTTCTAGGTGGTTGATATAGAGTCTCTGAAGTTTTGGATAGTGGTTTGTTGATTTTCTTTTGCAGTTTTGTTACTCCTGCAATGCTCTTCACTCAATTGTGATGGGCACTGTATGTCACACCCTGGCCAGAGGCAGAAAGCTGTTAAACTGGAGTCTTATTATAAGAGCACATTCAAGGGTAGATGTAATACTTATACCCAAAAGTGGAATCGCAGGGTCATATGGCATTTGGCAATGGGAGGGGTCAATCACCCATTTGCAAAATGGTTACTTTTTAATCTGCCGGACTATATGCCCTCCCCTTCTGGTGAGTTCATACCCCCTTAGTTGTAAATGATCAGGAACTAATGTCTGTGGACATAACTAGGTGTCACATTACTTTCTTACAGTCCTTGATGGAGGCCTATTTTCTCTACTGTAACATGGTCACTTCTCTCCTTGTTTCTGGTGTGGCCCTCCAGCCCCATCGCTCCTGTTCATAATCCTTGCAATTGCTGTAGGTAATACATAGATTTACCTATGAGTGTCTCAAGATGGGCTGGGTGGGTTTGGTATTAGGAGCCACCTATTACGGAGTACATATGGTGCTTAATTTTCTGGGTCTGGGATACTTCACTTAATATAATTGTTTCTAATGACATCCATTTCCTGGCAAATTCCATTAATTCATCATTTTTGATGGCTGAGTAGTACTCCATTGTATAGATGTACCACCTTTTCCTTATCCACTCGTCAACTGTTGGACATTTGGGTTGATTCCATGTCTTTGTTATTGTAAACAGTGCTGGTATGAATATGGTTGTGCTTGTGCTATCGAGGTGAACCTCTGCTGTATGGGGGGTTATACTGAAAAGTGGAATCACAGGGTCATATGGCATTTCAATCTTTAATTTCTTTAAGAATCTCCAGATGGCTCACCAGAGTGGCTGTATGAGCCTGCACTCCCATCAGCAATGTAGGAGAGTTCCCCTCTTTCCACATTCTCTCCAGCAATTGGTGTTGTTTGTATTGTGGATTTTTGCCATCCTGACTGGGGTGAGATGATATCTCAGGGAAGTTTTGATTTGCATTTCCCTGATGGCTAAAGAAGTGGAGCATTTTTTAAGATATTTGTTAGACATTTTAATTTCATCTCTGGTAAAGTTTCTTTTAAGTTCCAGGGCCCATTTTTTAATTGGACCATTAGTTTCCTTGGTGTTTAGTTTTCTAAGTTTTTTGTGCATTCTGGACAGTAGAGCTCTATCAGATAGTGGTTAGTGAAGATTTTCTCCCATTCTGTGGGTTGCCTTTGAGCTCGTGTTACAATCTCTTTATCTGAACAGAAGCTCTTTAATTTCACAAGATCCAACTGTTGAGAGTTGGTAGCAGTGACTGTGCCATTGGATGTCTGTTTAGGAAATGTTGGCCTAGCCCAATCAGCTCGAGGGAGTTCCCTATCCTTTCAACTATGGTTTTTATAGTCTGTGGCCTGATATCAAGGTCCTTGATCCATTTGGAATTAAGTCTTGTACATGGTGACAAGTATGGGTCCAGCTTTAATCTTCTGCATGTGGAGATCCAGTTTTGCCAGCACCATTTGTTGAAGATGCTGTTCTTTTTCCATTGGATTCTTTGGGCCCCTTTGTCAAAGATCAAATGGTTGTATTTTTGTGGGCTTATATCTGGGTCCTCAACCTTTATCCATTGATCTGTGTGTCTATTTTGGAGCCAGTACCAAGCTGTTTTTATAACTATGGATTTGTAATATAGACTAATGTTCGGTATGGTAATACCTCCAGCAGTGTTTTTGTTACTCAGGATTGTCTTTGCTATCCTGGGTCTTTTGTGCCTCCATATGAATTTTGAGATTGTTTGGTCAACTTCTTTGAAGAATTGCTTTGGGATTTTAATTGGTATAGCATTGAATTTGTATATTGCCTTTGGTAGGATGGTCATTTTTACGATGTTGATTCTGCCAATCCAGGAACATGGGAGGTCTTTCCACCTTCTGGTGTCTTCTGCAATTTCTTTCTTCAGGGTTTTAAAGTTTTCATTGTAAGGTCTTTTACCTCCTTGGTTAGGTTTATACCAAGGCATTTCATTTTTTAGGGGCTATAGTAAATGGGATTGTTCCTCTCAATGCTTTATAGGAAGGCCTCTGATTTTTGCACATTTATTTTGTTTTTTGTTTTTGTTTTTGTTTTTTTTCTGTAGCTTTTTTTTATTAAAAATGTAATTATACATTTTAAAATTTTTTACCAGTTCCCTCACTCCCCCCTTCTCCCCCCGAACCCTGTCCTCCCCTTCCTCGCCCTCCCCATCCCCCAGTGCCTCCCCCCCAATTCCCAGAGAGTCCTTTATTGTGTACGCCTGACTCTCCACTGGGTCCTCCTCTCCGATGACATATAAGGACCCAGTGGCATTTCCATAAGCCCTTTCTCTTGTTCCCCTTAAGCATAGGAGCACTACTATGGCTGTCAATCCCTTGCTTCCAGGGATCTCGGTGCCCTTAACAGATGCTAGACTTTATGAGGGAAACAGTGCGCTGGACATTGCGCAGGGCATGCAAAGTCCCATTATGATTGCTTTGTCCCCAACTATTGTTGAGAATCTTGCATGCACATTTATTTTGTATCCTGCCACCCTGCTGAACTTCTGTATTAGTTCCAGGAGTTTCCTGGTGGAGTTTTTGGGATCACTCAGGTATAAGATCATGTCATCTGCAAATAGGGATAGCTTGACTTCTTCCTTGCCAATATGAATCCCTCTTATGTCCCTTTCTTGTCCTATGGCTTCAGCTAAGACTTCAAGTACAATATTGAATAAAAGTGGTGAGAGTGGACAGCCTTGTCTAGTTCCTGATTGAAGTGGGAATGCTTCCAATTGTTCCCCATTGAGTATAATCCTTGCTATGGGCTTGTTGTATACAGCTTTTATTATATTGATAAAGGTTCCTTCCATTCCTACTGTCTCTAGCATTTTGATCATAAAAGGCTGTTGGATCTTGTCAAAAGCTTTTTCTGCATCTATCGAGAGTATCATGTGGTCTTGGACTTTGGACTGGTTTACATGATGAATTACATTTATTGATTTGCGTATGTTGAAGCAACCTTTTGTGCCGGGGATGAAGCCTACTTGGTCCCCATGAATAATCTTTTTAATATGTTTTTGAATCCGATTTGCTAAGACTTTGTTGAGAATCTTTGCGTCTGTGTTCATCAGAGAGATTGGCCTATAGTTTTCTTTTTTAAGTGAGTCTTTATTAGGTTTTGGGATTAAAACGATATTAGCTTCATAGAAGGAATTTGGTAGTGTTCCTTCCTTTGCTATTTGATGGAACAGTTTAAGGAGTATTGGTATTATTAACTCCTTAAATGTCTGGTAGAACTCTGTGCTGAATCCATCTGGTCCAGGACATTTTTTGGTGGGAAGATTCAAGATTACTTCCTCAATTTCCTTATATGTTATAGGACTATTTAAATAATTCACAACTTCCTGATTCAATTTAGGTAAGTTGTGTTTACTTAGAAATTCATCCATCTCTTTTGTGTTGTCAAACTTCACAGAGTATAAATTTTTGAAATATGATGTTATAATTCTCTGGATTTCTTGAGTATCAGTAGTGATAACTCCATGTTCATTTCTAATTTTGTTAATTTGGGTTTTCTCTCTCCTGCTTTTGGTTAATTTAGGTAGTGGTGTATCAATCTTATTGATTTTTTCAAAGAACCAGCTTTTTGACTGGTTGATTTTTTCTATCATTTTCTTAATCTCGATTTCAGATATTTCTTCCCTTATTTTGGTAATCTCCTCTCTTCTACTACTTTTGGGATCAGATTGCTCTAGTTTCTCTAAAGCTCTAAGCTGCATTGTTAAGTTGTTTATTTCTGATGTTTCCATTTTTTCGATGTAGGCATTAAGAGCTATGAACTTATCTCTTAGAACAGCTTTCATTGTGTCCCAGAGATTTTGGTAAGCTGTATTTTCGTTATCATTCACTTTCAGGAAATCTTGAATTTCCTTTTTAATTTCTTCCTGAATCCAGTTCTCATTCAGCATCATGTTGTTACGTTTCCAGGAGTTAGTATATTTTCTCTTGTTTGATGTGTTATGGATGTCCAGCTTTAGGCCATGGTGGTCTGAGAGGGCATAGGTTAGAATTTCAATTTTTTTGTATGTGTAGATTCGTTTTGTGGCCCAATATGTGATCTATTTTGGAGAAAGTTCCGTTTGCTGCTGAGAAAAATGTGTATTCTTTGGTACGTGGGTGAAAAGTTGGATAGAGATCTGTAAGGTCCATTTCTTTCAGGGTTTGATTAAGTTCCAAAGTGTCTCTGTTAATCTTTTGACCTGTTGATCTATCCCATGTTAAGAGGGCGGTGTTGAAGTCCCCAAGAATTATCATTTGGGGTTTTTTTTCTTGCTTTAGACGCTGTAGGGTTTTCTTAATGAATGTGGAGGGGCCCATATTGGGTGCATATATGTTCAGTATTGTGAAGTCTTCCTGGTGAATTGTACCTGTGACTAAAATGTAGTATCCATCTGTGTCTCTTATAATTTTCTTTGGTTTGAAGTCCACTTGTCTGATAGCATAATGGCTCCCCCTGCCTGTTTTCTGCTTCCATTAGCTTGTAGAATTTTTGACCAGACTTTTATTTTTAGAGCGTGCCTATCCTTTGTGGTGAGATGGATTTCCTGCAGGCAGCAGATTGATGGATTGTGATTTTTAATCCAAGTTTGTAATCTGTGTCTCTTGATCAGTGAATTAATTCCATTAACATTTAGTGTTATAATGGAGAAACTATTTTTAATTTCAGACATTTATTATGTTTAGTAGTTTTTATAAGTATATTGCTTCGCTTTTAATGGTGTTATACTTGGCTTCTGTTCTCCTGGATATGCCTGTTTTTTTCTTCACGCTTGAGTATCATTTCTAGCATTTTTTGAAGGCCTGGTTTGGTGGACATGTATCCCTTCAAGTTGTCTTTGTGCTGGAAGATTTTTCTTTCTCCCTCGATCATGACGGTAGTTTTGCAGGGTAATTCAGCCTGGGTTGACATTTTTGCTCATTCAATACTTGAAGTATGTCTCTCTAAGCTCTTCTTGCTTTTACTGTTTCGACTGAGAAGTCATTTGTTATTTTAATAGGTTTACCTTTAAAAGTGACTTGTTTTTTCTCCCTTGAAGCTCTCAGCACCAGTTCTTTATCTTGAATGTGGAGTGTTTTAACTATTATTTGCCGTGGCGTGCTTCTGTTTTGGTCGTATCTGTTTGGGTTGCGGAATGCCTCTTGTATTTGGATGGGCCTCTCTTTTTTTATATGAGGAAAGTTTTCCTTAATGATCGTTTGAAAAATTTCCTCAAGGGTGGTATTTTGAGATTCTTTCTCTGGTATTCCATGAATACGCATGTTAGGCTTCTTCAGGATGTCCCATATCTCTTGGATATTTCTCTCAAGTATCTTTTTGGCTTTAACAACCTCTTCCATTGAGCTGGTTAATACTCCCACTTTATCTTCAAGGTCTGAAATTCTGTTTTCTGCTTTGTTAGTTCTGTTGATAAGACTCTCTGTGGAGTTCTGGGTTGAAGATAACTTGTCTTTTAGCTCAGTTTTAAACTCTGCTTGAGTCTGTCTTAACTGCTCTATGCCAGTTTTTGTTTCTTACACTGTTTTTCTCAACTCCTCCAAGTGTCTGTTGTGTTCCTTTTCAAAGCGATTGATTCAATTATGTAATTCCTCCCGGATTTCCTCTTTCATAGTGTTGAACATGGTAATGATCATATTTTGAAAGTCGTTATCCTGGGTCAGGCTTTACTTGGCCATTTTCCATGGGTTTGTTCTGGTTGGAGTCTAACATTATGGGATTAATTCCTTCAGTGGGAAATTTGTTTACTTGAGTGTTGCTTCTCATGGATTTGCACTTTGACTTTGGCATTGTCGTTTTAACTCTTAAGATCTTTCATTTTCACTAAACTGAATTATTTGGCCTGGGGTTCTGGGGGTGGGCAGGGACAGAGCTTACTTAGGTCGTGAATGAGGCCCGGCTGGACCGCGCGCGAGTCCAGGCAGGCGGAGCGGGGTGGGGAAGGTTCTTGGTGCTTTTTATCTTCTTCCTCTATTACTTTTTTATAGTTTAAGTTTTCCAGAGGATATTTAATGCTGATAAAGATTGATAGAAAGATTTTTCTTTAAAAATTTTATTAAGAATGTTTCAAAAGTCTTACCATTAATCATAATATTCGTATGTACTTGATCATATTTTTCCCAATTTCCTAATATTTTGAAAAATATTAAAGGAGATATTCATTTTATAGAAAACCATTTTCACTTTTTAATCTTTAATTCTACTTTTTAATATATTATTGTGATTACTTATAGTTTAAAAAATTAACTGTCATTGTATTCTGAAATAAACTCAATGTGTCATAATATGCACAAACAAAATGGGATATCAAAAATACATAAAAGATGCTATAAAGACAGAAAAGTTTGGATGTCATTGCTTGAATACACGTATCATATTGTATCCCACAGGCTATGCTATAATGGTTGGGACAGTTAATGGAGAAAAGTACCTCACAGGCGTGGTCCTTTAGGTATCCTAATACCTGCTTCATCTAGCACTCTTGTTCTCTCTTCCTCATGATGGCTTCAGTGGCCTTAACTGTCCTCTCTCTGCCTCCAGCTTACTAGAAAGCAAACAAAAACAAAATAAGCAAAAAGGAATAAAAGCCTTAAAATCTTTCACAATAAAGCAGATCAACTGAACATTATCAAAATAAGGGAATCAATAAAGCTAGGGATGTTTTAATAAAATAGTTAGTGGCAATGAAGACTATTGCATATGCATTTAAGACTAGTTAAAATGGAGATATTCATATGCATATTACAAATGTATTCAAAAATACATTTATAACAGTTTAAGAAAATCCTCCACAACTTTTAACAAAACTCCCTAGTGTTCATTTGGGTTCTGTGTAATAAGTCTGGAGGAGAGTAATAGAGGAATGGAGGCAAGTATGGCAAGTATGCTAACAAATGCCTGAAATCCCAGTGTGGGAAGCCTGAGGCAAGGGTATTATATAGTTTAAGCCCAGCCTGAATTTCTAAGTGAGACCTTTAGAAAAATGAATAATTAAAACAAAAAAAGTATAAACATGTATTTCTTCATGTTTAATGGCAACTTGCTAATAGGTAATTGTCTCGTGCTTAAGACAGATACCAATAAACAGAATTAAAATTTTTTTTTATTTATTCAATTGTGCGTGTGTGCGCGTGCATGTGTGTATGTGTGTGTGTGTAGAACCACTGGCGAATTCGGGAACCACCATGGACTGCCTCCACCTCCTCCTTGTTTACTCTGCCCCAGGATTCACAGGCTCCACCCTACCAGGACCAGAAACGCAGGCCTCCCCTGCTTCCGCCCAGCATCTATAACTGAACTCAGGACCTTCCACCTGCAAGGCAGAGGCTTAACACTTGAGCCACCTCTCTAGCCCCCAATAAACAGAATTTTAAAGATACTTATTTTAAGAAAAATCAGGTGAAATATTTTTTCAAATAATCAGATATACTAAAAGGAAGGGTAAATGAAGGTGATAGAGCAAATGAGACAAAGCAACACTTAGGTGGCATTAAGACATACTCTAGAATAGTGCCACATGGTACAAACAATTTGAATCAATAATATAATGTTTGCAAAAGACACATCTAAACCAGTTTAGAATGACTGAAGTTGAAAGGTTATTTTTGCTAAAAGTATGCACAAGAAAAAGAAAAAAGGAGTCATTCAGCTGTAATAAAATAATGACTTGCTATGAGTCATGCCATATCGTATGTTTGAATCAAACAATATTAATACAAAAATTGTCAAACTCATGGTTCAGATAATAAAAGAGAAACTGAGATAATACAATCTAAGTACAAAACATTTTTGTATTTGTTCAAATAATAAAATTGCCTATCTATTATGATATTCACAAAACAGTTCAATGACATGCCAAAATGATTTTGATGCCAAAGTCATCATCCAAATTTTAAGTAAAATGAACATTTGTGCACAAACTATGATACCAGCAATGACAAATAAAAACTCCAGTTTTTATTTTATAGAATTTGACCTACATAATTTTGTCGAGAGAACATTTTTTATGCAGGATTTACTGTCTGTCACTACAATAATATTGAAGCATTATTCAACATGTTCACAAAACATCAATGACACTGATAGTCATAAGTGATGCTCCAACATATGCAAATGGTTGGAAGTCTTAAAAGTGCAGCATTGCAGGATACACAACACCAGTCTGAGGACATACGATTGCTGGAAAATATCATCCAAAAAAGCTAATACAACAAATGTCCCATAGATTATCTTAGTAGAATGGCCTATTTAATTTCCAGAGTACAATCTAATTAAAATAATATACAACCCATTTAAATAAAATAATAATAATCCGTTGAAGCATAGGAATTATTTCACTTGCAATACCATTGAGGCATGAAAGACTCATTCTCCTGGCACATTTTGATCATCTGTGATCGCAGTGAGTCAGGATTCACTTCAGTGCAATTTCAGTAATTGCAGTCTGTAGTCTTTGCTCCATTGACTCTTGGTTTTGGTGAGGTTTATGGTTTCTGACAGGAAGCAGAGAACAGCAGAATGTGAGAAGAAGATAGAGCAAGAACTGGCTCTAGGCACATAAATCTGGTGACTGTCTCACTTTTTGTTTTCTTCAAAAATTATATATTAATTTGGGTTTTGTATGCGTTTATCTTGTATGTTCAGCATTTTACCTCCATTCCTTTTTCCATTTCTTTTCTCTTTGTCCTTGATCCTACTAGTCCCATTTGTCCCCCGAGAAACTTTTACTTTGACTATCTAATATCTGGGAAACGTGGAAAAGAGAAAACATGATGTTTATGTTTCCAAGACTGACTTAATTTGCTTAGTCTTACTATCTCCAGTTGTTTCTACTGTCTTTACATGGCACAATTTTGTTATTTATAGCTAAAGAGAATTGCACTGTGCATATACTACATTTCTTTGTCTATTCCTCTTTGTTGGACACCTCACCAAGTTTGGTGACATAATTTTATTATTGTTTACAGTGCTACAATAGAACATTGATGTGCAAGTTACTGTGATGCATGACCTGGATTCCTTTGGGTAAATAGGACCAATATAATTGGACCATCTGAAAATCTATTTTTAGTTACTTACAGACATCCAGACCGACCTCCACAGTGACAGAAATGGGTTATATTATTATTCTTTCAGGTAGAATTAAGATAGAATCTTGATGTAGTTTTAATTTGCATTTCTTCAATAATTAGTCGGGTTGAACATTTTTTATTGTTTATTAGCTATTTGTACTTCATCATTTGGGAATGATAATTCATGCATTGATTGGATTGTTTGATTTCTTGCTTAGGTAAGCATTATTCTACATTTTTTTTGTCTCCACACACTGTTCTACAAGAAGTTTCTTACATCAGTGTAATCACAGAAAACTTACCCTTTGGTTTCTAACTTATTCCTTTTTCTGACTTATTCATATTGTCTTCAAATTTACTCACATTTTGGCATGGACCTGAATTCCATCTTTTTCAAATGCCAAATAATATTTCAACATATGCTAGTTTATTCAACTTCTCATTTATTCACCTTTAATTGACATTTGGATAGTTTCCACATTTTAACTGTTGTGGCTATTACTGATAGGAACATTTATATGTATTTATACAATATCGTTTTCTCCCTACATTACTCTACCTCATCTTTCTTACCCACAAGAAAGAAGCTTGCTTTTACTTATGTATCATTACTTTTATGTGCACATGACTCACTGAGTTCAATAAAGATTTCTTATACTAGCATATGTCTAGGTATTTTCTGTGACCTAGGTGGTATATCCATGACAGTACTATTGAAGCAAGTGAGTTCCCTTTCCTCAGCCAGCATTAACCATAATTATTCACTTTAATAGTGGTAAGATCACTATGAACCTCTTCCATCCCTTGATGAAATGCTTACAGGCCCAATCTTGTGAAGGTCTTGTTCAGGTAAACAAACTGTACAAGGTTCATGGGTGTGACAGCCCGGTCAGGCCCAGAACTCTCTGGTGATACTCCTACTATTCTTTTTCTACCCTTTTCTGTGATGATCCCTTTGTCTTGTGACAAGAAGATGATACAAAATTACTGCTTAAGGTTGAGCAATCCACAGTCACATTCTCTGCAATTTATCCATCTATTTAAAAAATAAGTTCAGATGATGGTAGAGAGCTATACTAATAGGTAGATTTGTGTGTGTGTGTGTGTGTGTGTGCCTATGTATATGCATGTATGTGTGTGTGTTTGTGTATGTGTGTGTGCTCATGTGCATGCATGCAAAAGAGTACTTAAGTGTAATCTTTGGATTTTAAGAAAATTTCATTAAAGGGGCAGCAAGATTGTAAGAGCCTAAAGATGGGGAAGAGCAACGATATGCAAGATACTCCACACAAGTTAGGGCCAAAGTAATCATAATAGGACTTTGCGTGACCTGCCCAATGATCGACAAGTCATTGACCCCCAAAGTCTAGCATGGATCACAGGCACTAGGATCCTTACAGGCAAAGGATTAACAGTCACAATAGTATTTCCATACTAAAGGGGAGCACAAGAAAGGACTCTAGGCAGTGCTACTGAGTTCTTACACCTCATTAAAGTGGAGGATGCTGAGGGAAGTTTGACATTCACACTAAAGGATGCTCCAGGGATTGGGGGAGGGGAGAGGAGGGCACTGGGAGAAAGGGAGAGAGGGGGGTGAAAGCAAGGGGAAATGGGGGGAGGGAGCAAGGGGGTCCAGAGAGGAGTGGAGGGAGAGAGGGGAGCTGGGTACTTATTAAGTTTGTATTAGTGGAAAAATAAAAAAAGCAATGGTTTTCTCTTCCCTAGGGCTTATGATGCTCTCATCCATCTAAGTCAGGTTGACAGTCCCAGTTATGAGTTCCTTCTTGCTGAGAGGACTTAAGTCCAGCTGGAAAAAGTTGGTAACCTTAACAGCATTCATGTCATTATTGCATAGATCGACACATTATGGCAAGCTGATTTTTACTATAGCTTTCAGGATTCATAGCTGTGTAAGATTAATAATGCTTTTCTCCTCCTGTGGCTTGTACATTAAGATTAATTCTGGCTTAATTTCTCCATATTCTATGATCAAAGTGTGTAGTGTCTTCAGCATCAGGGTCTTAGCATCAGGTCTAGAGGGAAATCAAGAGTAATAGTTTTGATCAAATATTTGAGAATTGGTTGCCTCTTGAGCCTTTTGGTCCTACAGATCTTATAGAGGTATCATCTGCCGCATCCTTATCCGACCATCATGGTGGACAAGGTCCCAGCATGGCAGAATATCTTTTCAAGGAAACATTTTCTGTAAAAAGGACATGGCATTATTTGAAATAAATAAGAAAAATAAGGAAAATATGGGACTAGTCAGGCCTTAGTGTTACTGCCTGCCTTAGTGTTACTGTCTGGTTCAGGCCTAAAGCCTGCTGGCTAGGGAGTGACACATTAACACCTAAATGGGCAGTTACTACATAGTAGGGGCTCTCCCTATGTAAATTAAGTTTTGCCTCTGACAGGAGGATTCCTCCCTCTGGAATTTGAGCCTACCTCCTGCATGTTCTCAGATCTATTTTTTTTTTGTTTTGTTTTTGTTGCTGTTTTATTTCTCAGTACTAGCTAGATGTTTATACATAAACCAGAGAAAATCTGCTTTGAAACATTCATTGTCCCTTTGCTTTTAGCAACTGAGTGTCATGCTTGCTTTAACTCTACTTGGAGACATCATGCCTGTTCCAACACAGAAAATATATGTCACCTCTGCTCTTCCTTTGTTACCTGGAATGAATATGTTTTACATAATCCTGTAAAGAATTTGGTCCTGGTTTTCTTTGATGTTTTCCCTATGGGCATAGTGACACATCCTCTGGCCTTGACTCTCGATTTTCTGAAGTACATAAATGCTGCTAAAAATTTCAATAAAGAGTTCAGATTCACTCAGCCCAAGCCTTGCCCATTCACCAAAGCCTTGGATTGGGAGGGGAGCCCTGGATTCGAGGTTGCAGCTTGGACTGCAACATACATCTCTGGTAAGTGGAGAGGGGGTTATGGAAAGAAATTGTTTAGGATGGAGGATGAAGATCTTAAGGGAGAGGAGTAAAAGAATGAAAGCAATATGAGGGTTCAATGGGGAATAATGGAGCAAGGCTTTAAAAGGGAGAAGGATGGGGGATAGGGCCTCTACTTCATTTACATTGCCACAAGCAGACCACACAGCTTCCATTTCCTCCGTGCCCACAACACCATGTGTTCTTTCCTATTAATTAATGGTATAAAGTTACGCTCTAATCACGGTTTTCATTCATTTTTTGCCTCATGATTATTGACCAGTTGTGTATATTCCTTAGAAAAGTACTCAAGCTCTTTGTTTATTTTGGATTTATAATAATCCATTATAAAATAAATATAATATGTTCTAAAAATAACCACACAGTTATAAATGTGTACATTTTAGAAAACTTTCTCTTTCCTTTTAGTGTATAAATTGTACAGTTACAGAATGCTTAGATTTTATTTTTAAATAACTAGTCTTTAAACAGATTTTAAACTGCATTATTTATTAGTTCATTTTATCACACTATCATCCCAATGGAACAATATTATGAATCTTATATTATGAAAAATGTAACTGCTATTCATTAAATAATGTTCATTAATAATATAATTATGGCTCTTTCTAACAAGCCAGGATGAGAGTTTTTGGAGTTAAAATAATTCAAATAATTCATTAGAATGAAGCTGTTCTCTTGTCTGTACCAATAGTGTCTGTATTTTTTTTTTACCTCTTTTCTTTCTTTTTTATTGTACTACATGATTTTTTAAGATATTTATTATTTCACCTGTTATTCTGTGGAAGACAACTCTCATTCAAACTATGGCATCTTCTTGTCATATATTCCTTATTCTCTGGCATACATAGTATGCCTCATTCTTCCTTTATTACACTATAAATGTTTTCTGATACACAAAATTAATCAGAAATTATCATACATACACAAAGACTCAATATACTTTAAAATTGCTTCACTATTTTGAACTAAATCCTTTTGTAGCTAATTCTGTTCTTGCAATGTAGCTTTATCTCTTCAAAAATATGTGTCATAATCTGTTCCCAGAATACTTCTGACACTGCAGAGTTAAATATTACTGTCATGTTAGCATTTGGTAATTTCATTAGGAAATTCAGAGTCACCAGGATGGAACACATAATATTTGCTTAGAAGTGTTCTATATATAGGGTACTGATTATATGTATATGTAGACTTAGGTATATGTAGATATGCCCACTGTTTACCACTTTTGCTAGTTTATACTTTACAGATAAAAAGTGGTAATAAATTGTTTTTCACATGAGTTTTAATAAAAATATTCCAGGAAAGTCTCGTGCATTTACATTTATGTAACTTGGAATATTCCTGTTAAGATAGATTATCTGTGTTGACTTGCTCTAGGAGACTTGAATCTTGTCTCAAGTTTATAGAGCCAATCATGGAAGAATTTTCCACCTACCTTTTTTGTTAATTAATACAACCCAAATATTATTTTTCTTTCCTTGCACACATACCTCTGGCACAATTTTGTTTTACCAAACCATCTCTGTCCCTTCATTGTTTTCCATAGTCATGTAAATCATCACCCTGGGCATTAGGAACATTCTTTGTAGTTATATGAACACTAGCACAGCATTTGCTTAGATATGGAAATGATCTGAATCACTGAAATATATTCCAGCCACCAAAATTATAGCTATTCCCACCTCAAAAATTAGCTGAATAGTATCACTGTCTAATAATTATGTCAATAGTACCATGTTCTTACATTTCCTACTGTGTCTACTTGATTTTTTATTTTGTGCTTTTGATATAAAAAACACTGGCACATTTAATAAGCCACTGAGAGACTCCCCAGTCTATATTAAGGGAAAATCAAGTTTCTTTATCATTCTCATTTCTCTACAATGACTTCCAATGTGTTATCACTCAATTAGACATCAGCTGAGACCTCAGTTATTGCTCCTCATATTTGGTGGATGGCTGACCTCCTCCCTTATTCCTGGGTGACTATTTCCATTTGTTAAGATTTTAATTATTAAAACAGACATGACAATACCAACTAAATCAAACGGTGATAAATTTTGTCTTTTTTCTGATTCCCAGTGATTTACTTTTCTTTCTATGTTTAGCCATGGACCACATTTTTTGAAGAATTAAGAGCTGAAGGATGGAGAGGAGTGCTATGAAATGCTGTCATCAGGACATAGTGTGACCATTATACACATGAATTTATTGCACAAACTCTTCAAAAGACAAAGCCAATAGAATTCCAATATAGACAAGTTGGACAATGAGACCAAATCTGTTAGCAAATCCGTCTTCTGGTTGAGGGAGAATCTTTCTTTAGTTGTGTGGCCACAGGGAAGTTGTTGCCACACTGAAAGGTCTCCACACAAAATGCACATGGTCAGTACTAATTGGACTCTGTATATTCTTAATTAAAGAAAAAGGCCATAAAGTTAGCAAGGAGATAGATGTGTTAGAGAAAGGGGATTTAGATAGTAAAAGTGTAAGAGTGGATGGATTTAATCAAAATGCATTGTTTACCTATATTAAAATAGCTGAAAAATCTTCAGTAAGTGCACATTGAAAAAGTGTTGAGTTCTAAGAATGTTCTTTCAACAGTCTACAATGACTTTTCCTTTGTTCAATTGTGGACAATTGCCATGTCTTCAAGATTGGGCTCATTACTTCTGGAGTAGTTCACCATCCTTTCCTCTGCATTCTGAAATTATGTGCATAAAAGAGATGGCTGTAAGAATCCCAGAAGGAAAAGATAATAGCTATAGTAATCATTAACCTTTTACTTAAATCACATCTTTTAGCTTTGAGTTTTTAATATCTTAGACAATAGAGCTAAATTAATTAGTGTGAAGCAACAAGAGTTGCTAATTTACAACAAGAGTTGTAAATTAAATGCTGGGGCTCAAGATAGCCAGAAGAGTTTCTTGGGAAATTCACATTCAGAAGGTAGAAAGAATATTGATCAAAGATTAATCCACAAAATCAACTACTGGATATTAGAGGTCACGTTGTTCAGGCAACAGAGTTTTATGCTGAGTAGGATGGATAAATGGTTCTTACCATGTTATGGAAACTACAAGAAAGGAGTTTAGCCTTTAAAATTTCAGTACAGAAGAGATCAGTGGCATAAACACTTTCACTCAGAATTCCTAGGTTCTATTATGAAGGGAGAGATACCCTGAGAAATGGGATTGATATATTTCATAAAGGGACAATTTTCAGTATATTTTAAAAGATACACAGATATATGTGTCTTTTATTCATATTCTCAGTGAAAACAACTAAAATTGTCATTTCTTCCTCGTTTTAGCTTATTTGATATAATTAATAAATATGTCACACTTTCTTAACTATAAAGAAATCAGTGCCAGAGTCTAATGAAGCACTTAAAGGTGATTAGACTAGCAAAGACATACAGAATATATATGTTCTCAGTGTATGTACAAATAGTGGCCTCTACATACACATCTATTTAATAGCTGCCAGGCTTTCTCCATTGTTGCTTCACACTAATTAATTTAGCTCTATTGTCTAAGATATTAAAAACTCAAAGCTAAAAGATGTGATTTAAGTAAAAGGTTAATGATTACTATAGCTATTATCTTTTCTTTCTGGGATTCTTACAGCCATCTCTTTTATGCACATAATTTCAGAATGCAGAGGAAAGGATGGTGAACTACTCCAGAAGTAATGAGCCCAATCTTGAAGATATGGTAATTGTCCACAATTGAACAAAGGAAAAGTCATTGTAGACTGTTGAAAGAACATGCATGAAGCTCTTAAAACTAATTACCAAACAATAGATTTGTCATAGGCAAAGATGTGTTTTGAAAAGTGTTAGTTTTTCAACTCATTGCTGAATAAATACAGGTCCCAAAAATCTTAGGGAACAAGGAGTTTATCCAAGGTTCTTATTCCTGATTACAGATTATTATCATTATGGCAAAAGAAGTCATACGAACATCAGGAACCAATGGAAGTAGCCACACCGTATCTACAGAAAGAGCTTCAAAAACGTTATACTTTCTCATTTGGCAATCTTTCCATCTTATTCACCTGCCCAAGAAATGTCCCCAACCAGTATGGACTAGATCCTTCCACATTAATTACATACTTTTCTTTAGGCCTTCTCAGGACTTGCCTTAATTAAATTTTAAACACTATCATTTTGTTGTGCCATGGCTATCAATCTTGTTTTTCAAGAAATTCGAAGAATGGATTGGGCAGGTATGGAGAGAGTTGTGGTTAAAAATACAGTCCTGGTATTTCACTTCCTGAGAATGGTATCCTTATTTACTTAGACTGAAAATCAATTCTCTGCCCCAATGTAGGTATGGTTCCCAGTCTTAGTCCACATGCTGGGCTAATGCATTCCATTAGCTTTAAAGTGCTTGCTTGCCTTCTATGTCTGATGAAGTTCATCAGAATTTCTACCAGGGCAATGAGTCAATGAGATATATATTCACATTAAAACATTATTCTTGATAAATTGTGGACAATAGACTTATTCCCCATTGAACAGAATAAAGACAGAATGAAATAAAGGGAACAAGTATACAAAAAAGCAAAGGGAAGAAAAAGAGCCAAGAAAAGGAAGGAGAAAGGAAGGAAGGACCTAAAAGATGGGTTTCTTTCCTATAAGACTGATAAAATCGGGGCTGGAGAGGTGGCTCAGGGGTTAAGCCTCCGCCTTGCAGGCGGAAGGTCCTGAGTTCAGATCCCAGATCCCACGTATAGACGCCAGGCGGAAGCGGGGGCGGCCTGCGCTTCTGGTCCTGGTAGGGCGGAGCCTGTGAATCCCGGGGCAGAAGGAGGTGGAGGCGTCCATGGTGGTTCGCGAATTCGTCCGTGGTTCTACACATACACAGACACACACAGACACACACACACACACACACACACACAGACACACCCGCGAGCACATACACACGCACATGCGCACAGTTGAATAAATAATAATAATAAAAAAAGACTGATAAAATCATGAAGTTTAGAGTAGGAAAAATTAAAGCAAACCAATAACAACAAACCTTAGTAAGCAATATCCTTTCACAAACAAAACATGTAGCAATTGACAGATGAAATAGAAAGCTCCAATATGAGTGAGAGAAAGTATACATTAACTTATGTGAGGCTTATAACTCCTGACCTTGAAATACAATTCTTACATTCTCACCATGTCTTTTTAAAAGTTCCCCCCCCCCAAAGCCTATTCCCTTTATTCTGCCTATTGTTTTCAAGCCATAGGTGAAAGGGGCAAAAAGAAATGATTTTATTGTTTGATACATATGAGAATCATACTGTTGCCGAACTTCCTCGATGTGTCATAAAGCTCATTTTCATTATAAAAGTGGTCAGACTGAAAAACATTTTGGGGGCCTCAGGCACTTAGCTTGATGAATTACAAAATAATATTTCAGGTAAATATTTCTTTCAAAGGCTAAAGAAAATGCTATGGTTAAATTTGAGTGCCAACTTGACATTTTCAGACTGAAGCACAGATGTGAAGAATCAATGGTTGGAGCAGGCCCTCGACCAAGCCTGCAGGTACTTGTTTAATTGATATAGTAAACTAAGCCTATGATGAGAGGTGCTTTCCAGAGGTAGTCCAGATAAAAAGCAGTGCAAGGAGGAGGGACTAGCTCTTCCCTTATCCTTCCCTTACCCTGCTGTTGAGTCCACCCGTCCAGCATCTTTGCTTCCTGTGTCTTTGCCTACCTCGTTGCTGCTGCCACTACTGCCTCTGTCCTTGGCTAACTCGGAGCTCTGCCCTCTCCACCTTGCTGCTGTTCCCACTCCCTTTGGAGTCTGGTCTTGCAGGCCTTGCCACTGTCCACTGTTCATCTAGACCTCAGAGTCCAGCTGTTCTTCACTGACTTCTGAGCTTAGGGTCTTCAACCCTCCAGTAAGACAGACACTTAAGACCTTCTCTGGATCCTTTGGATTTCTGAGACATTCCAGTCAAGAATGAAGGAGCTACAGGCAACTACTGTGAAGGACACTGTTTTTATTTTGAGTAGATTTAATAAAGTTATTTGTGTGTGTGTGTGTGTGTGTGTGTGTGTGTGTGTGAGTGTGTGTATCCTATCAATTCTGTTTTTCCAGCGTACCCTGACTAATACAGAAAGCAAACTTCATACTATGACTTCGTTTGGTTAAATATATTTTTCATGTATGTTCACTTTTTTCCAAAGAAATACTCAAGAATAAAACAATAGCTAACTCATAGTAAAAAGTGCTATCTAACATAACAATGAAGGAAATGACAGCCAAAATTTATTGAAAAGTTCCAGAATATGGATTCATCAATTCATTTTCAAAATACCATAGACTATAATTTTGCTGAAATGTTTCAGATTCAGTTAACATTTTAAAAGCAATTAAATAAACATCATGTTTCCAGTAAAGGTCGATAACTTTAATGATTGACAATGACTTCTCTCTGATTAAGAATGGCTTTTTAAATCACTTTCTTTGCAATAATGATATGGAAATATTGTCTCCTAAATGAATTATTTCATGCTTTCTGCAAGTCAGTCAAGAAGAAAAGAACGAATGGAAAATAAACATTGAAGCTTAGCAGCTTGAAGGAAATGCTGACACTAATTGCAGTGCTTCAAATAATGCTAATAGAATGTATTATTAGCATATTCATTGTAAGTGTATAGTCATACATCTCACTGAATAATATGGAATAATATCATTCAAAAGGTTTGTAGTTACTTTAGAGTTATATGTGAAAGAATCTTTACAATTTAAAGTAGTCAAAGAGAATGATTAAAAGTAAATCATCTCATGCAAATTATTCAAATGAGCTTTAATATCTGAAAAATATCAAACAATTCTGGAATCTGAGCATCATCCTTTGACATTCAGATGTGTTTAAACACAGCACTACTTGATTGAGTTTTAGATGCATAACTGAGGAATAACTGCTCACTTGTAAAACAATAAACATTGACCTATTAAACTTATTTTTCTCAAAGCAGAAAGATCATTGGTACTTCAAAAGTTCTCCTTGTAAAATAAGCTTATTTTTCACTTATATCATAGTCCAGTTCAGTTAGTAGTTCTTTAACAAATATAGGCTTCTCTCTAAGATATGTAGGAAATTCACAAGCATTGATAATATATATATATATGTATATATATATATTTTAAAATTCACTATGTAGTCACTACTCCTTCAAATACTACTAGT
This sequence comes from Typhlomys cinereus, assembly GCA_023101885.1. Classification (NCBI taxonomy): domain Eukaryota; kingdom Metazoa; phylum Chordata; class Mammalia; order Rodentia; family Platacanthomyidae; genus Typhlomys; species Typhlomys cinereus. The sequence continues at coordinate 8,862,332 of JALPQD010000042.1, read as the reverse complement.
CACAGTGGGAGAGAAAATATTACAAAATCTGAGAATTTATGCCACAGATAGAGGTGGTGGTAAAGAAAAATCAGCAAAGAATTGATATGAATTGTAAACATTTATGTGAATATTTCCTTTCTTTGGGAGTCAGAGATCTTTAAATTATTTATTTTAAGATAGTTTGTTTGACTAACTTGCCACAGACTATTCTGGGGAGTCACACCCATTCAGCTAAAGTAGCTCTTTATAATGCTGTAAGGCTTTGACTTATAGAAATATAATTATTTGTCATAAAACTGGCCAGTGCCTTTTTTAAAATAAATTTATTGTTTACATTTTTTATATACATGTTCCTTGCCTCCCTTCCTCCCTTTTTCCCTCCTTCATTCCTGCTCTCATTTCATACCATCCCACTCTCTCCCATTCCTACGTGGGCCCAGTGTACTCCCTCCTGGTCTCCTGTCCTTTGGTTCTGTGGGTCCTGGTGTTCTTCCCTCTGTATCATCTGTTCTCATGGGCGTTCAGCCCTCTGTGGAGGACAGAGAGGCCCTTCTTTGGGTGACCCACTGATAGATTCTCCACCACCTCTCTGTCTGCCTACTTGCCCTTAAGGATCCTACTGCCTGAAATCATTTTTCCTGAAATCGGTGTCTGTTCATGGGGGCATGCTGACATGTTTGCCACTGTGAAGGCTTGATGAGTTCAAGTATCATTGCCATGAGTTCCTGGCTGTGGCTGCCTTTTCTTGAGTAGAATTACCTGTCTAGCAACAGAACTCTCCATCTTTAGACTCTTACAGGCTTACTACTCCTTCTTCCGCAAAGTTCCCTGAGCTTCCTGATGGGGAGAGATTTGGCTGGCCTGGTTCCAGGTGAACATTGTATATTGCCAGTGTCTGTTTTCAGGTTATTTATTGTTATCCATTTTGCTGTTCTTACACTGCACAAGGCTACACTTTATCTGGGTGTTGAGATCCTCTCCTGTTAAAGATAGGCCTTTATAAAAGAGAAGTCTTGAAGGAGAGGAAGAATCAAGAGTAAGGTATAATAGTGGGTGGGGTCAACCTCCAGGACAACTTCCACCTGTCTACTAATCACTAACCCTTTCTCCGTCTCCAAATGTCCAGTGTTTCAAACTACTTCAAGCACCAGAGATCAGGAAGGAGACTGATGGTGGATTGGATCAGATATCTTTTTTGACAGTGGCCTTATTTCTCATTTGAACTTTGTTCCTTTGTCTTCATTCTCTTTGGGTCCTCTGCACTACCTTCCTATTTCAAGTCTTCATGGTTGTAAAGGGTAAAAAGATTTTCACTTGAGTATGTCATTATGAGGGCTTGAATTAGGTTCCACTTATAAAAGGAGGAACATGTGATGTCTGATTTTCTGGGATACTTAGCTCAATATGATTTCTTCCAGTTCTATCCATTTAGAATCAAATTTCATTAATTCATTTTTGATGGATATGTAGTATTCCATCATACATCTGTGCCACATTTTCATTATTCATTTGTCAATTTCCAGGCACCTAGGTTAATTCCATACCTTTGCTATTATGAATAGTGATGCAATGAGCATGGATATACATGTGTCTATCTAGTACAACGGAGCAATTTTTGGGAATATTTCTAGCAGTGATATAGCAGGGTCATATGGCACTTCAATTTTTAACTTTTTCAGGAACTACCATGTTGACGTCATAGTGATTGTACAATCAACATTCCTACCAGCAATGTATGAGGGTTCCCTTCTCCCCACATCTTCTCTAGCATGTACTACTGCTTGTCTTTTGGATTTTTGGCATTCTGACCAGTGTGAGATGGTATCTCAGGGTAATTTTGATTTGCATTTCTCTGATGGTTAGGGAGGTAAAACATTTTTTAAGGTATTCGTTGGTCATTTTAAGTTCCTCTATCAGATGTATGGTTAGTGAAGATATTTCTCATTCTGTGGGTTGTTTTTGCTCAGTTGATGATGTCTTTTTTTCTTCAATCACACAAGCTCAATAGGTACCCTAGTCCTCTCCCTCCCTCCACCCCTCCCTCCTTGCACTCTGCTCCTCCTTTTCCTCTTCCTTTCACCCCCCTCCCTTGTCTTCTTGCAGTGCCTCCCCTTCCCCCCTTCTATCTCCTGGAGCATCCCCTTGTGTGAATGCCAAACCTGAGTCCTCTACCCCAGTGAGGTGTAAGGACTCAGTGACATAGCCAGAAGCCCTTTCTTGGGCTCCCCGCCAGTAAGGGGACACTATTATGACTGTTAATCCCTTCCCTCTAAAGATCCCATTGCCTGTGATCCATGCTAGACTTTGGGGGGGTCATTGACATGTCAGTCATTGTGCAGGTCATGCAAAGTCCGATTATGGCTACTGCAGCCCTTTAGCTGAACAGAAGCTCTTTAATTTCATGAGATCCCATTCGTTGAGAGTTGGTTCTATTTCCTGAGTTATTGGGGTCCTGTTTAGAAAGTAGTGGCCTACTCTAATCAGTTCAAGGGAATTACTTACTCTTTCTTCTAGGATTTTTGTAGTCTTTGGTCTAATGTTAAGGTCTTTGATCCATTTGGAGTTGATTTTCATGCATGGTAATAAGTAAGGGTATAGTTTCAATCTTCTGCATGTGGATCTCCAGTTTTCCCAGCATCATTTGTTGAAGATATTGTTCTTTTTCCATTAGGTTTTCCAAGTCCCTATGTTGAAGACCAGATGACTGTATGTATAGGGCTTATTTCGGGGTTTTGACCCTTATTCATTGATCTGTGTGTTTGTTTTGGAGCTATTACCATGTGGTCTTTATTACAATGGATTTGTAGTATAGCTTAAGGATGGGCATGGTGATTCCTCCAGCATAATTTTTATTACTCAGGATTATTTTAGCTATCCTTGGCCTTTTTTGCTTTCATATGAATTTTGAGATTGTTTTGTCAATTTCTGTGAAGATTTTCCTTAGAATTTGGATTGGTAGAATTGTATATTGCTCTTAGTAGGATGACCATTTTTATGATGTTTATTCTACCAATCCAGGAGCATGGGGAGTCTTGCCACCTCCTCTTGTCTTCTGAAATTTCTTTCTTTAGAGTTTTGAACTTTTCATTGTACAGGTTTCTCACTTCCTTGGTTAGATTTATATCAAGATATATTTTTGTTAGGGTCTATGGTAAATGGAATTGTTTCTATCAGGACTTTTTCACTTTTTTTATCCTTGATGTATAAGAGAGCTACTGATTTTTGAATATTGACTTTGTACCCTGCCACTGTGCTGAACTATGTATTAGTTCCAGGAGTTTTCTGGTGGAGTTTTTGGGGTCTCTCAGATAAAGAATCATGTCATCTGCAAATTGGGATAATTTGAATTCTTTCCAGTTTGTATCCCTTTTATTTCCTTCTCTTAACTAATAGCTCTAGCTAAGACTCTCAGTATAATATTGAATAAAAGTGGTAATAGTGGACAATCTTGCCTAGTTCCTAATTGAAGAGGTAATGCTTCAAGTTTTGCACCATTTAGAACAATCCTTGCTATAGGCTTGTTGTATATAGCCTTTATTATATTGATGTATGTTCTTTCCATTCAGATTGCCTCCAAGACTTTGATTATAAAAGGATTTTTGGATCTTGTCAAATCTTTTTCTGCATCTATTAAGAGAGTGATGTGATCTTGTAAAACTGGACAGTTCTTTTAGACTAAAAAATGTAATTCATTAAATCTCCTGAAATTTCAACTGGAAGAAATATTAATGCACACAAATTTTTAATGTTTTTCATCTTGGGATGTCCTGAAACTCAAGAATTCCTGTCTCATTCATCTAGGTGCTGTGATTTTAGGCATGTGTTACCAAGCCTGGCTCACAGGTTATATCATTTCTGTTGGTTTCCTTAAAATTTGTATATACACTCATGGGTTTCATTATAGATACATACTTTGCTTTTGTTGTTCTGCCCCCCTCATTTCCCTCCTCCATTCTCTATCCCCTCTTTCTGGTTCCATTCTCCTACCCCCTACAGAAGTGTGCATTTCTGGAAAACGACATGAAGCACATGTGAAGAAATTCACTCAGCACTAAACATTACAAATAAGATTATTCTTATCATATATTCTGACAGTATCTTATTGTTTTAAACAGAAATATCAGTAGATACAGCAAAGTTGGTTAAATTTATGGCTCTCTTTGCCTCGTACTGAAGAATGAAATTATGACTGACATAATTTATTTTCTTTTTGGCATTTAAAGATTTTGAGTTGTCACTATAGTACTTGTAAAATAATAACTGATTAGAAATTAACAATGCTTAAGTTTATTATGAAAGCTAGGTGAAAGGCACACCATTTTCATGACATGGAAGGAACAGATGGATATTCACTGAAAGCTTACAAGTAGGTAGACAGATTCACAAATCACTGTGAGAACCAGCATCAGGTAGATACACTTCAATTTTAATTGATAAACTGCTGGAGACCAGAAACAATGCTATAGAGTTAAAAGTTCTAGGGAAAGAACTAGTTGATAAGACCCTAATGCTGAATTTCTGAGTCCTATAAACTCTCATATTGAGGATGAAAGAAATTATTTAATGTGGGATATAACACATTTGAACTACAGAACACCAATGATAGAACAAGAAGGCAGAGAAGGAGGATCCCCCATCAATAATAAAACAAGCTTTAGAGCAGACTTGTCATCATGGAAGTAGGAAAAAAAAGAGTTTGACATTTAATATTTAGTTAAAACAAGTTAACTTAGAAAGATACTACCATAGAATCCAGCATCTAAAGAAATTATACTTCAAATGTGGTTCAATAAAAGCTTTCTACTTGGTTTTATACCAGAATTAGTTGGTGTGACCCTACTCCTGAAGACACTGTACATCTTGGTGTACATAATCTTGGTGTATATAATCTTGGTGTATATAATCTGGAACTGAACTGGAAGCTTCCTCCCTACTGGTTAAATTTTCTCAGAAGAGGGGGCTATGCAGACTACTGAGAGAGTAGGGTATCATCAGTCTTTCCCAGGTGTGAACTCCATGAACAATACTAGCTTATCAGAGAAGGTGTGCTTATTAGTGCAATGTAATAGGTTATAACAGGGATCCAACTTCTCTCTGGTAGAATTTGAGACCCACTGAATAAAAAAGCCTGATACAGAAAACTAATAAAAATTGGTGACTAAGGAGGTCATAGATTCTGGGGTTAACCTATTCTTGCTGCTTAGTTAAACTGACACAGCATCAAACTGTTTTCTGAATATCTGTGTTTATTCTCACAGCAGTGGCTATTCTCACTCCTAATAAAAGAAGCCTCTCTTTGAGGAACCAGAGTGAATGAAGAGTCATGACTGCACAAGATTTTGATAATAAGGAACATTTAAAAGCTCAGCCCTAAATTAGACATTCATGCCACCCCTAAAGATTCAAGGATCATAGAGGAAGAAGAGGGAAAATAAATGCAAAAGCTGGTAGGCAGAGAGAATTCTGCAAAATGCTTACTTCTAAATACAGCAAGCACATGGCATCCATGAATTTAGATGAGTAGCAGTTACTACTGGTGACACTTGGCTCACATAAGAGACCAGCCTAGCCAACAGGCATTTAAGGAAGGGAAAGGTCTCATGAGGTCTTCATTTATGGCTGAACTATTGGCAACTAGCATATTCTGGGAGATGGCGAAGCATAACATCTGGTTTTGCCCTACTGATGAACCCACAAGGCTACCATAGACAGTTGCAAAACAACAGTCACACAGATCACTCTAGCAAAGTCAGTGGAATGCAGAACAAAAAAAAAAAGAGTTGTGAATATGAGAAAGAGATCTATAGGGAGGAAAAAGAGGCTGGCAAGTGTTCAAGAGAATTAAGACAGTGGAGGGGTGGTTTGCATAAAAAGATGTACAAACTAAAAACTTGTCACAGAACACCTGTCTTGAAAGGAATACTAAACAGATTTCAGGAGAGGAGTGTGGGATTCTCCCACACGGAATAAGGTTTCAAATTTTTACCTTTGTAAAGTCTTGCCTTTTGATTATATTTCTGTACTGATTACTCTTTCTGCTTCTGTGAGACAGTACTCATATGAACAGCTTAAGGGAGAAAAGAGAGATTTATTCAGACGGGAGGTATGTTGCATTAGGGTGGAAAAGTCATGACTGACTAGCAGAGGTTGGAGGAGGCTCAAGTCACATCCTTCATGGAAACAGCTAACTACAATCTTCCAGAGTAAGACTCCTAACAGAAGCAGGGCAGGGGGCAAACCAACTGCAAAACACACTGCCTTTGACTTGCCTTTCTCCAACAAGGTTCTACCTCCCAAAGGTGACATAACCTTCCCAATACCAACAAAGGATTCAAACACATGAAACTGTGGGGGACAACTCACATCAGAAACGACAAAGGTTCTTTGTAGGAGTATAGTGTTGCCTGGAGAAAAGGCCGCTTGCCGTGTGGTATGTCTCATTTCCTTCTGACAGTGGCTATCCAGGGCATCTCACCCTCATAAAAGTCGGCCTGACTCAGACTCCTGCAATTTGGTGAAATTACCATTCAAGAGCCCAGCAGTTTCAATTGCTATTTAAATTGGTAGCAGTCTAATGGCCCCTACTTAGGGAAGCAAATGCGAGGACATGTATCTGTCTGGATGAACCACGTTTTTCAGATTTTAGAACTTCAGTTCTCTAACTGGTAATAGGAAAATCATTAGTTCTCAATCTGTGTGTTTTTCTTGCTGTTATGATGAGAAAAATGACTTTTAAGTTCTTTACATGTTAAATGAGCTCAAATTGGAAGTTTTTGATAAGACCATATCATTGATGGATAGCTTTAATTACAGGGATCTTAGAAAGTATACATTGTATTGTCAAATTTTTCTTTTACTTTCATCAGTGCTGATATATTTTGTTATAAAATATTTAATCCCTTATCTACAAGTCCTTAAAGATTTTAAAATCATTTATGTCTCTAACAACAGATTTTTTAAAATTATTTATCTATTGTGTGTGTGTGTGTGTGTGTGTGTGTGTGTATCAGAGGGCACCGTGTATACCTGAGGAGGACCAAAAGTAACTTTGGGAATCATCCTGGATTAAATTTGTACCTCCTTTTTGTTTTACCATGAGATTTCCCATTGTCCACCCACCAGAACCACAGCCATTTCCACCTAGCATTTTTATTGGGACCTGGGATCTGAACTCAGGACCTTCTGCTTATGAAGCAGAGTCTTAACCCCTAAGTCATCTCTGCAGCCCAACAGCTGATATTTTGAGATAATACACAATTTTTTTCCTCAAAATTAGTCTGTGTAAATAATTTCATAATTTCCAAATTTCACTAATATTTTTAAATTATTAAACTAGATGTATTTTCTTTTCCTCATCTTTCATATCCATTTAGACATATGTCTAAATTATTTCTCAGTCTTTACCCTTCTTTACGATATAATCGTTTCTGTATTACTATCATAGTCATATAATTTTACTTCATGATGAGCAATAAAATAAATTGCTACCTAAAAGTCCAGATGTGACCAAGAAGTCCTAGATACAGAGAGCAGTGGTAATTTTCCAAATTTTGATTTTTCTTCCATAGTTCATTCTTTAATTGCAGTGTTTAGTGAAGTTTGTGCCTATATATGGAAAATGGAAAAAAGAAAATACAGAAGTCTTAGCAAAAATATGTAGATTAAACTATGAAATACATACCAAGGTGGAAACAAATAGTAAACTAACTAAAATTATTTTCAAAAAATCAGTATATTGCTATTTTATAGTAAAGTACATGTGAACATGAAATTAAAACATTTTTAAAAAATGTGACAGCTTTTGCCATAAACAACTTTTCTTGAAGCTGAGAAAATCTTATTTGAAACAAAATTGCAAAGGATACCAGCAAAGAATATTTAATAAACTTGGGGACAGGCACTAATGCAAAGTAAAAAGATAATTACATAGCAAAGCATATTTTCATTCTAATAAATCTAAAAATAATATAGATTAAGCATGACTGAGAACTTTTTTAAAATACAGAAAAAATTCACATGGTTATCTGCTTTTATGCTCTCTTCACAGTTTCAAAGAAAATTTAGGAGAAATTAAGTTACTAATCGAGTTTCCAATAAGGTATAGGAATCAGGAAATATTTCGAAATAAGATTTTGTGAAAAGATTGTTATGCTTTAAATATTATGTCTTTAAAAATACCTTCCAATATTTTTCAAATATTTTCTCTTCATAATGGAAAATAAAGAAACTGATATTGGAAGCATATTATGTAATATAAATGCATTACACACAATTTATTCCAAATAATTTTACAAATTATTTTATAGTAAGCTAACCTACAGTACAAAATACATCTATTAACTAACAATTAACAATATCTTTGTATTATTAATAATAAGGCTGCTTTAGAAGAAAGCAAAATTTTCAATAGATTTTGCAAATACAAATAGAAAGATGCCTGAAGAAAAAGATAACTTAAGGCATCTGTTCATAACAACATGACCTGAGTTCAATCTCCAGATGATTACTTGGTAAAAGAAGAGAAATGACTTTGAAAGTTGTCTTCTGATATCCACCTATATGCAATGGGCTATGCAAGCATATACCCTCTCTCTATTAAATAAAATAAATAAGTAACAAACCAATCAAAATTATACAGCTTTCTTGAAGGGAAGAATTTGTGTCTGTGCTTGAGTGTGTGTGCCTATACAGGCCAAAAAGTGACATTGGCAATCATCTTGGATTTTTCTACCTTCTTATTGCTATATTCTGGGATTTCACAGGCTCTGCCTTCTAGGACTAGAACTGGAGGCCACTGCTATGTCCACCCTGAATTTTTACAAGGAATCTTGTCTCAGGTCCTTTGGCTTGCAGTGTAAAGGTTTAAACCCCTAAGCCATCTCTGCAGCTTAAGAGAGGAAAAATTTCTATTAGAGTTTTCCTCTACCAAAAACTGAAATTATACATTAAATGAAATCAAAATATAATGTTGAAAGAAAATAACAAAAAATAATTTAACTGTTACTTTTCAGTAAAGTATTTTACAAAGTCAATCTTGAATTGGATGCAAATAAATGAAACATTAAAATAGAAAATAAATGAATAAATAAGTGTGATCGAGTCACCAAATTGAACTGTTCTGACTTCATCTCCAACCTTGGCCTAAGATTTTTCTTTGCATGTAAAAATCTATTGAAAAGGTAGAAAATCTTTTTTGGTCCTTATTTGGAAAGATCAAGTAAAGAAAGTAGAAAAGCCTAGAAATGAAGTGCAGATGCTCTGAAAGAGAAGTGACATGTACTTTAAAAACAGTTCCTTTATGCAATTTTGTTCACTTCTTATTTTTAATTTTTTTATTTGTGTGTGTGTGTGTGTGTGTGTGTGTGTGTGTATGTGTGTCTGTATGTATGTATTAGAGGGCAGTGTGTTTACCTGTGGAGGTCCAAAATTGACTTCAGAAATCATCCTGTATTGTTTCTACCTCTTATTTGCTGTGCTCTGGAGTTTCCCAGGCTCTTCCTTCCAAGACCAGGAGCACAGGCCGCCACCATTACTACCTGGTGTTTTCAAGTGGGATTCGAGATCTGAACTCAGGACTTTCTGCTTTTGAGGCAGATGCTTAACCCTTGAGCCATTTTTCCAGCCCCCAGATTTATTAACTTCTTAAAAATTCAAATAAAAATATTTCCATTGGTAAGCCAAGAGTCCTCAAATTTTGTGTTTCTGAAAATCATTTTATCCTGTTTTGGCAATGAGATACATGTTTTTTTATCTTAGCATTATCTATCTATTTATCTATCTACCTATCTATCTATCTCATCAGAGTCCAGGTTTCTCTCGAACTCATAGTCTTTCAGATTGAGATTCCCAACCACTAGGATTACAATATGAGCCATAATGTTCTTTAATATTATGCTGAAGAAACTACATTAAAATATGAATTTGCTAAAGTAATTGAGCTGACTACTGCCTGTCTCATCACGATAAAACTTTTCCTAGTTGAACATTTCTCCTACAGCAGCTAGTGTGTCAAAGCCTTGAAATCTGTAATTTAATCATTATAAAATGCAGTTACTTATTCTTATTTTATAAATATTTTCAATGTAGACTGAAATTTTTCCATTTTATTGTCAAAAAATTCAGATAGTGACAAAAATGATTCATATTTAGAGAGGAAATAAGAGAGTAGATCGAAGTTAGTGAATAAATTAGGCCATTTTGGCTCAGAACTTCCTGTTTCTCCTCTTCCAAATCCCATTATCAATAAAATTGTTCCTGTCACAAAACACTAATACATTGCTGGTAGGAATGCAGGCTAGTAATCAAACACTCTAGGGATCAGTATGGCAGTTTCGAAAAAAGTTAAGGATGAAATGCCTTATGACCCTACTATATCACTACTGGGAATGATTGCTAAAAATATATCATTTCAATGACATGAGCACATCCATGTTCATTGCAGCACTATTGAAATAACAAAGTCATGGAATGAACCCAAATTCCTAATAGTTGATGAATGTATGTCATAGTTAAGCACAAGTATCAACTTGACTGTTGAGGGTTTGAGTTCTGGGCACAGTTGTAGAGAATTGATGGTTGAGTTAAGCCCAGAGCAAACCTGAAGGAGATTGTCTTGCTGATGGGGAAGGTCCAGTACCATGGTGGGTGGGATTAGGCCCTGGATAAATAACAGAGAGCTGGTTGAGAGAGTTGGCATCCTTCTGTTCACTTGGCCAGACACGCTGGTCTGGCAAGTAAGGATTGTCCATCTCTCAGCCATTATGCAGTGATGATGTGGCCAGTTCCCTCAACCCTGGTGTTGGTGCATGCTCTCCCGTCAAGCTGGACTGAGAACTGTAACCAGGAATCATAAGAGAATAAACCCTTGTTCCCTTAAGCTGTGTGATGGTCATTTATCAGCAACCATGCAGGCGGACTGCAACAATGTATAATGAAAATGTGTACATTTATACAATGGACTCTACTTAGCCATCAAAAAACACCTGAAGTTTGCCAGGAAATGGATGGAATTAGAAGAAATTATATTGAATGAAGTATACCAGGCACAGAAAGTTAGACATCATCTGCCTTATAAGTGGGTCCTAGTTGCAAACTCTCTTAATGACATATTTAAAGGTAAATCTCTGTAACACCCATTATAACTGCAAAGGAAGGGGAAAGAAGACCTCAAGAGAAGAGGGAAAAAAGAGCAGAGTTCAATAGAGAAAGTAGGCGATGGTCAGGTAAGTAGGTCATGGCTAGTAAGTAGCAGGGCATCTTACAGTTCACTCTCACTTCCCTTCCTGTTCACTTGGAATTAGAAGGGTTTGAAGAGCTGGGCAAATCTCCCCATTCATGGAGGGGATAGGGGATGGCAAATAGATGGTAACCAACTGGTAACAGTTGGCTGTGCCCTATTCCTATTCTTCCTTTCCTCTACCTTTAAGCTTCTTATTCTATTAAGACCATCTTTCAAATAGTCTTTTATCTTTGGTTAGGATACGATATCAACATCCAAACAGTGTTCATCCAAGTGCAGTGCAGGAAGTGCAAGATGGAAAACAATAACCAACCTTAATTCAGAATACCAATGATCCTACAATGTTCACCTGCAACTAGATCAGCCAAATCTCTCCCCATCCTAAGGCTTGGGGAACCTTGTAGAAGAGGCAGCAGAATGGGTTTTGGCAGACAAGATCTCATTGCAATATGATTGGACCTTATCTGACCTGTACAATGGCTGTCATATCAACAAGATCCCGTAGACTAGCTGGGATCTCATGGGAAATGTCTTCAGGAAGTAGGATCCTTAGAGGCAAGGGGTTAAACAGATACAACAGAGTTCCTATATTAGTGGGCAACCCAAGAAGGGACCCCACAGAGTCCTGAACCCTCACTAGTGTAGAAGTCTCAGGGAACTTTAAGGCCCACATAACTGAAGTTCTGGAAGGAGGGAGGGAGAAGGGGGGGAAAACCAAGAGAGGGGAGGGAGGAAGAAAGGGGAAGGGTGAGAGGGAGGTGTGGGAGAGAATGTGGACCAGGGAGATAGTATGGGGGAGGGGAGGGAAGAGAGGAGCTAGGGTACTTACCCATCCAGCTTGTATAACTAGGTAAAAAACAAAATAGAAAAAAAAAGTTTCCTTCACACTATTGAACAGAACTACATCTCCAAAAGATTGGTATGAATATTCTTACTTAAGAAGCCTGAAGAAGCAGTCTAAATTGATTTCTTTTTTCGCTGAATAGAATGGAAGTCTATTTTTTTCCATTTCTGTGCCCAAATATCTGACATATCCTTTAAAAATATTTAGTTTATTTATGAGAGAGGTAGAAGAGGGAGGCAGAGAGACAGTGAGAAGAGAAAGAGACAGAGTGAGAGCGAGCATGAGAATGAGAGAGAGATGTGGGCAGGGGAAAATATCTGCAGCAATTAACAGCTCAGAGCATGCTGCTCACATGGTAGTTTGTGCATGTGACTCCTTGAAGCAGAGGTTCTGCCAGAACTACTCACAGATTGGCAAGCAAGCTGTAGTTTTGAGGGAAATAGTGTCTTGGTACCTAACATTCCACTGATTTTTTTTTTTTTAGTGACATGATTGAGACACAAAGATTTAAACAACTTTTTCAAAGACACACGAATATGGAATTTGCATCAAGACCCTCAAATCCAAATCCTGCATCCCTGCAGGTATCGACCACATCATTCTGCCTTACCTAGAGCATAGCCAGCTGCTGTCTCAGTGACACACAGATCATTTTCACTTTATTGTCTGTGTGTGTTAGTACAGGTAAAGAGGCTTCACTTCACTTTTAGTGCAGATAAGTAGAGAGGGAAGTGCTGTTTCTTGGAAGGATACTGAAACAATATGTAGTTCCTTCAGCTAGGAGGAAGTGCAGGAAGCTGAGCTTCCATTGCACATCAAAATGTAACTCTCTGGGGTATGAGGATGGATTAAGGAATCAGCACTAACTCTCCTAGATAGGTGAATGCCTCACTTGTGGTCCTAAACAGTGACTCCACATTTCATAATCTTCTCAATTCTAATTTGTCTAGGATGAATATTCAAGTGCCATCAGCCTCAATTGACTCTATTTGCCAGCGTGCTTAACTGCATGCACAAGAAGGCCACTTATAACATCAGAACAAATAAGCAACTACTTACACGTGTAAGTCACTGTCCAGAACTTTGAGTGCAAAAACACAGGCATGACCTAGAGCAGTGTCTAAAAGGAAGCATTTGTTTAGAACTGTGACATTGTCTTCCACGTGGCAGAATCATGAGCCACTAAATACTGAATTAAAACATTTTCTTGAGTTTGTAATTTTGTTTTCTATTCTGTGCATACAAGACAGTGCTTCTTTTAATCTAAGTGCAAAGTGTAAAACTAATGTAAACTATGGGATGATAGAGTGCTATTTGTGCACTGGGAAAACAATGTATCTTTGGGAAAGCACAGTGGATCCTTGGGAGCACAATGGATCCTGGCAATGCTGGGTTCAGGATCTCTGGACACCAATCAGGTTGTGAAAATACGTCAAACTATAAAACATATTTAGTTGTGTACAATATGCTTCATTTTTAAATAAAAGTACACTATTCACTACAAAAGGTGAGTAATGAAATTCAGGTTAACATACATGAATGCTCACAATGAATTCACCTGCAGAATGAACATCTGTGGATGTATCCAGCAATTTTTGTAAATATAACAGTCACTCACCTGAACCAAGGACAGGTGAAATGAAGTGTTTCATTTTCAATGATTAAACACTGGAGTTGTGTGCTAGATACTGTAAATTGTATTATCAGTTTTTTCCCTCTCCCATACACTTAGTTACAGAAAGAAAGAGATAGAAAGAAAGAAAGAAAGAAAGAAAGAAAGAAAGAAAGAAAGAAAGAAAGAAAGAAAGAAAGAAAGAAAGAAAGAAAGAAGTTAGTATTATATGTGACACCATGGCAAAATTTGATAAAAGCAGAATAACTCAGAAAGTAATTATTATGAGAACTATAAAAACTAATGTGATAAGCTTTAGATAATATGATGTCACACTGGGATCTATAAATCAGTTACTGAAATTGAATAAAATTAATAGGAAAATAAAAGTAATATCTAGTAGACTACAAATAATATCTGAATCAAAAAGCAATGAAAATTTAGTCAGGACTATAAGTTGATTAAAATAGACAGTTATTCTCAGTAAGATGTCAAATATTTATATGCCAGTTATATACACTCTAAATTGAGATTTAATCACCATTCCAGTATAAATATTATCTACTAAAATTACAATTGACATTTAAGTCAACAAAAGTTTCCTAAATTAATATGGTAAAGTGAGCATTTCCTACCTGAATTTCCTAAATGATTCTGAAATGGAGAGAAATAGAAATTCCCTTTCAAATATTAAATTTAGTTCTAAGCAATACTCTGTTATTCTGAAATAGGAATAGAGCAGCAGACGAGTCATATACAAAGTTTTGAAATAGATAAAAATTTTAATGAATCCTGTAATTATGTAACATTTAATATGCTGTTACAAACATGTTGAAAAGATACCACTAATGGAGATGTCTTCTATATTGATATATTCAAAAGCACACCATGTACATTAATCATAGTAATGCTATACTTGCTGTGATATAAATATTACCATTTCCTAATTAATTTATTACTTGTATTTTAAGATGAGATACTTTTAAGGTTCACTTTTTAAAAATTATTTTCTTGTATAATCTACTGATCCATTCCCCAGCTCAACATCATTTTCATTCTTCCATTTAAGTTTGTAGCTCAGAGAAGAGCTTGTAATTTTGTTCAGAAACATGTGAGACAATGCCTTACCACTCTGACATTTTCCTTTCTTTTTCACACTCCTCTTTGTTCTCTTCTCCTCTCCCATTACCTTGTTTTTCATTGTCTTTCAGATTCTCTGAATCTGTTTGTGAAAATCTTCAGGAGTGTTTTAGAAATAATTTATGTCTCGGGTCAGTGAGATGGCTTGCAGGTAAAGGTGGCTACATGTGAATGTGCCCACCTGATTTCCATCCCTGTAAGCTTACATGGTGGAAGAAGAGAACTGACTTTCATAAATTGTCCTAGTACCTTCACACACATGCCATGACTTAGGTATGTTCTGCTCCCTAAATAATGAAACAAACAGACAAGAGTAATATAAAAGAAAATATTGTTATATCTAAACTTTTTTTACTTCAAGTAAATGTAGGAAAAGCCATATGTATGATGGAAGAGTGGAATTCAGGAAGGAAGAAGAGAAAGAGAAGGAGGAGGAAGAAGAAGGGAAGGAGAGTAGGATGAAGAAAAAGTGGGAACAAAGAAGAGAAGGAGGAGAAGGAGGAGAGATACTTCTTAGATTAAGCCTTCATTCAGTCTGCTCTAACTACTACCTTCCTGGGCATAAAAAGAACTATAGTCTTTGACCTCTTTATATTTCAATATAGACCTTCCTAGTTTATCACAGAATTTCCTCAATCTATTAAATCACTTTGCGTTGTTACCTTTAACCTCTGCACTTCTTGTTACTTTTTAATTCTTGGAATATATATCTGTGAAGGTAATTCCCACTGTAAGAAAAACAAATAAATGAGCAGACAGACAGATAAACCTCTCCTTCTACAATCTAACCATCTTCCCTCTACTATGAAACTTTTATTTTTCTGATTGTCTTCAAAGGTAATCTCCTTAGGAAGCAATGTCTTATTATTTCAATCCTCAGAAGCTCTACAAGGCTCATGTGTTAAAATCTCTGTATCTAGTTAATGACACTTTAGGTTGTTGGTCGAATATTTAATAGGTGGGGCCTAGAAGAAGAAAGCAAGTCACTGAGGGGGGAATGCTCTTGAAGAACACTTTGAAACTTAAAATTTCTGCTCTCTTTTGTTTCCTGGCATCAACAAGGTGAGCAGCTTTGTTTAACCATGCTCTGCCCAGCATGATATTGTGCCTTGCCATAAACCCAAAAGAAATGAAGGCAAATTATCTGGGACTGAAACTTTTGGCACCATGTGACAAAACAATTTGTCTTTCTTTTATTTATTTCAGGAATATTTTCATGGTGATTGAAATTTTACTAAAACACCTGCATCGGTGATTACAATTTAAATTATTAAGATCGCCAAGATATATTAATGAATATACATTCTTATTTATTTATCTGAAAGTTGGAATTAGAAATGTCTGTGGCCCTAGTAATCTTTAGCACCTGGGTCCTAAGAAGGGCATTTGAGAGTTAGATGATCTATAATAGAATTTGTCAGAGAGAAATCTAAGAGAGTTGAGATGAGCAAAATTTAAAGAAAAACACTCTATTAACATCAATTTCCCAAATGCCAGAGAATATTAAAATTGCATGAAAAGCTTGCAATCACTCATTTCAGTGGCTTTGGCATAAAAATAAACTTGAATTTCTTTTATATTTTCAGATTATACTTATGTTCTACCATCCTATGATGAAGAACAACATATAGTAAAATACTGACATTTTTTAAGGAATGTGGTATCAAAAGAGGCTCAGTATGTTGGGGTGGAAAAGTTAAAATGATGCGAAATCAAGATGAGGTTAAGTGCTGCAGTTTTTTTTTCTCCCACATTTTATTTTTTCCTAGTCATAAAAGCTCAATAGATATCCTGATCCTCTCTCTCCCTCCTCCACTCTGCAGTAGCCTCTTGCACTCTCCCTCCTCTTTTCTTCTTCCTTTCACCCCCTCTCTCCCTCCCTTTTTCCCAGTGCCTCGCCCTTCCTCCCTCCCATCCCTTGGAGCATTCTTTGTGTGAATGCCAAAGCCAAACCCCCTCTGAGTTCTCCACCCTAGTGATGATTAAGGACTCAGTGGCATAGCCCAGAGCCCTTTCTTAGATTCCCTGTTAGTATGGAAACTCTATTATGACTGTTTAATCCCTTGCTTCTAAGGATCCTACTGCCTGGAGCCTTCTACCCTGTAATCCATGATAGGCTTTGGTGGGTCGTTCACATGTCAGTAATTGTGCAGGTCATTCAAAGTCTGATTATGGCTACTGCAGCCCTAACGAGTGGAATATCTTGCATATCATTAGTCCTCCCCATCTTTAGGCTCTTAAAATCTTTCTGCCCCCTCTTCCCCAAGGTTCCCTGAGTTTTAGGGGAGAGATTTGGCTGATCTGGTTCCAAGTGATTAATAAAGGGTCTTTGGTGTTCTGAATTATGATTTGTTGTTGCTTTCAGTTTTGCTTTTCCTGTACCGCCCTTAGCTCCATCCTGATTGGTATCAAAGGTCACCTCCTAACCAAAGGTAAAAGACTGTTTAAATGAAGATCTTAATATAAGAGGAGACTCAAAGGTAGATGAAATAGGAGTAGGACACAGCAGTGGGGGGGTGTCAGCGCAGTTTTGTGGGTAATATTTAATCAAGGGGGGGTCAGATGCTGCATGGTTTTATGGGTGGTATTTAAAAATATGAAATTTATATTCACATTGGCAAGAAGATATTGAAATTTTTAGTAATCTGATCTGACATTAAACATTTTATTAGATCACTTTATCATAAGAAGAAGAAGAAAGGGAGACAAAAGTAGTCCTTGGGAAATGTGATTTAGTGGAGAGTTAATATTATGAGATAGAAGAATAATAATAAAAACTGAAAGGCTAACTAGCTGAGAGATACAATAGAAGATTGTCAGCATGAGAAGAGGCTGTGGGCCTACAGAAAACTAGATGCTTCCATCTATTAATCAACTGATAAATTTCTGCAACTTGATGTGTAGGTAGTGAATAACCACAGAACAGAATGAAATAACTCCTATGCTTTCATCTATTCTCCAAAAGAGTTAGCATAGATAATATGTAATAATATACAGAAGTTTATTATCAAATTGTGTAAATAAAATATAATCAGTTAAATATATGGTTGTTGAGCGTATTTATGCTCCAATATCCTTAAAGTCATTATTTTCCCCACATGTACAGAAAGCATTATCTGCAAGGAACTATTGGCCCCCTTAGTCTCTTTGAAGAAACTTCCCTCCTTTGAAACATTGGCCCTGTATCAATAATATTGAGTAGAAATTTATAAATTGAAAAATCTGAAAATGGATCTAGGGATTGACTTAAAGAACCAGAATTAATAAAGGTTAATGAAAATTCTCTTGTCGATAATAACGTCTTGATTGGTTCTTTAATAGTGTTATTTAAATATGAAATAATAAAAATGTCTATGAAAGTACTTTTCAAGTTCAAATACTCTAAAATTGCATCACTGTATGGTAATAACCAGAACCCTCTATGCCTGGAAGGACCGTGAGATGCTCTACCGGATTATTCAGAGGCTGAAAAGCTATGAGGACAATTTAACACAGGTCAGATGAACCAGGTCCAACTTGGCACTACATTCAACACCTGATTCTTTGTTTGATACAAACACTGTCAAGAACCCATAAATATTCAGTATCCTTTTTAGTATATATTCATGTGTTCATGTGAGAGGGTGCACACATATGTGGAGCCCCAAAGATGATATGAGGACTCATCTTTGATCATTCATTCATTTTATTATTTTGAAATTGGGTCTCTAATTAAACTGAGCTCACCAATAGGTCTAGTATTGCTAGCATGCTTGCTCAGGGGGATTCATAGGGCTGGAATTAGAGGTGGGACCCTCTGTCATTTAAGTGGGATCTAATGTTCTAAACTCCTTTCCTTTGCTTGCACAGGAAACAGTTTAACCACTGAGCCGTCTCCCCAGCCCTCAGAGTACTTTTAGGATGAGTTTGAAAAATTCTTTTGCTGAATTATTCAACACTACAGAACACTTTTATATTGACTCTATCTTGCTTTTTTAATGCCTCCTTAATCGTGTTTCATTAATTACTACTACTGCCTAGAGTATTCATTAAATAAGCAATACATTTTCAATTCATTCTGAAGCTGGAAATGGAGTCCTAGAATCGCTTCTCTATAGCACTTGTGAAACCTAATTGACTCTGGCAGAGCTATTAGTCTGTTTATATTGTTCAGAAATGATTGTTTCCTTCCCTCAAGGTTACTAATCCCTGATATATGCTGTGGCTCCTCCTCTTCCTCCTCCTCCTCCTCTTCCTTTTCCTTCTCCTCCTTCTCTTCCTTTTTTATCTTCTACTTCTCCTCTTTCTCCTCCTCCTCCTCCTTATTTTTCCCCTCTACCTCTACTTTCTCCTTTCTCCTCCTCCTTCTTCATCACTGGGGAATAAACTCAATGCCTCTTGTGTACTAGACAAGTGTCTTATCCCTGAGCTGCCACCCCAAATTTTAAATGCTGCATCTTTAAGAAGTTTAACACTTGAAAACAATAACATTTTCCTCTGTGAGTAAAGAGAGAAAAGTTTACTATTTTCTTTCCCATTTCCCTTCCAATAAAATTTGAAAACAAATATAACTTTTAGTATGACTGTAAAATCAGATTAAAATGATGAACAAATTGACTGGATGGAAAGCATTCAAGTTTCTTTAAAAATCTGTCCAAGACTTCTAATTCTGCCTTCATTCCAAGCAATGTGTGGAAGAACTCTGGATAGAAATGTAAGATGCATATCAAAATGACTTCTTTAAGCACTACTAGTTGCACTACTAGTCCCCCAGGGAGGGGTGGTATCTTATGAGATCTTCCATTTTCCATGATGAAAAATTATAAGATCCAATCTCCTGCAGGTCTTGTTGCAGCAAACACAGCTGCAGGGAGATCATGGATATGTCCATGTTGAGCAACCCTGCTGAAGCTCAATGGGCCACACGCACGTGCACGAATGCGCGCGCGCGCAGACACACACACACACACACACACACACACACACACACACACACAAAGACATGAAAGTAGGAGCGAGACTAGATGGAAGAAGAAGATTTGCACTGAACAAGGAGAGAGGATGGAATAGGTAATATGAAGTGTAATGACTTAAACTCATTGTATGAATGTTTGAAACTGTTAAAATCTAAAAATTAAAAAAAAAACCTTGAAGATGATCTAAGTTTTTGTCCATTTGAAATATACAAGTCGTGCTGTATAGCGATCACCCCATCGCGTGTGACCACTGTCCACCTAGTTGAACTTCTGGGATCCAGGAGGTTTATTTAAGTCCGTTCCCGTCGGGAGCGGTGGGCACATCCAAGCAACCGTGAACAGCCACGCCACACAATCACTGCAGCTGGCCTGCTGCCCAGGCCTGCGCCTCCTGCCTCCCTTGCGCCACAGCCCCAGCGCGGCGGCCCAAGGGTAGATGAGACGGCTTCAGCTAGCTGCTGTGGGGCTACTGCTGGGTCTGGGGGTGCTTTGCCTGCACCCCACTCTCATGTCTTAAGCGACGCCCCTTCCAAGCCATTGCCCTCTCTACTCTCCCACTCCCACACACCCCCTTTGCCGGAACTTAGATTGTAACTCTGTTCCCTGTGGACATGGCCTTCGGCAAGGAATTCAGGGCTTTCCGTCTTCCTCCACCTTGGTCGAGGGCTGCCGCTTTCTCCCTCGCAGCTCCCTCATCCCCCAGCACACCCCTCACTTCCCTGACCTGTCTACACCGTGGCTGCAGCCGACACTGAGGTCAGAAAGGCCCTGGACCTCTTAGGTGACATCCATCACCTACCTCGGGCTCCGCGCACTCGCCAGCAGCCTGGAGTGACAACCAGGCCCTGCACCCGCCGCTCTGTGGGCCCCACAGCCGAAATGCAATGCTCAAAGCTCAGGTCTGACGCCCGCCCGCACCCAGAGCCCTTGAGTGCACCCGGAGAGAGGCACACGGAGCCACGGCTCTCCCGCAACTGCTTTGCATCTAAACATTGAAGACGGTTCCAGCAGGGCTCCAGCGGCCGCCGGGCATCCCTGAACCTGGAGTGGAGCCCATCAACTGGAACATGAGGCCTAGCCTGGGCGGACCCTCAGCAGGGACACAGGAGCTCAGCTTCACAGCAGTAGGCACGGGTAGGTCTGGCCTGGTGCTGGACCACTCGGGACTCATGCGTGGATGCATACTGAGAGAGAGGCAGTTCATAGTGTTGTGAAGGTCATTCCTTATCTGTCGACCACCTTCTGAAGCAGCAGAAGCAGTCGCTGTCCCCATTAGTCCTGGGCAGGTTAGCCGGAGGGGTCTAGCGCACTGTACAGGAAGTTTAACAGTGTTCCGCCCGCAGCCTTCGTCAGACCATCGCCTGATTTTAATATAATAAACGAGCGTGCGTTAAAAAAAAAACAAAAAACAAAAAAACCTTGAAGAAAATGACATTTTGTTCATTAACCAGCAATAGCAAGTATATTGAAATAATTTACTGAGAGAAGAGATGAATTGATGGGTAATAACTTGCCTTACAAGCACGAGGATCTGAGTTCAAATATCAGAAACTCACGTAAAGCCAGGCGAGATTTAAAGCACTTGTAATATCATTCCTGTGTCAAAATGGGAGGCAGGCACAGGGTGATTCCCAGCTTTCTTGCCATCTTGCCTTGTGGCAAACAAGAAATCTTGTCTCAAGTGAGATAGAAGATAAAGATAAGCAACTAAAATTGTCCTCTGACCTCCACAGGTACAGTGTGGCACACACACACACTAGCAGGTCAACATGCCCTCCTGCCCCTCCCCTGTACTCACATACTACATACACACAAAACAAGGGAAACACAGAGAAGCCACATACATATGTGTGCACATGTGTCTGCTCTCACACATGCATGTGTGCGCGCACACACACACACACACACACACACACACACACACACCATATACACATAAACACAAAGTGAGACAGAGACAAAGAGAGATAATAAACTAATAACTTTTCAACAAAAATAGCGTTTTCTTTTAAGTCTCCTTGGTGAAGCTAGCTTTTGTGAATTATAAACACAGCCAACTCATAAAGTTATTGTTAGCAGAGGGAAATGGCAGTGAATCAAGCTTGTGAAAAACCTGCCTTCAGAGACCAGAGAAGATAGCAAAAGCACTTGAAGAAGATCATGGTCTCTTGGGAAGCAAGATCAAAGGAGATGTCATTTATTCCAGGAATATCCAA
Source organism: Typhlomys cinereus (assembly GCA_023101885.1). Taxonomy (NCBI): domain Eukaryota; kingdom Metazoa; phylum Chordata; class Mammalia; order Rodentia; family Platacanthomyidae; genus Typhlomys; species Typhlomys cinereus. The sequence continues at coordinate 8,840,344 of JALPQD010000042.1, read as the reverse complement.
AGTCAAGGCTGGGGAGAGGGGACTAAGAAAAGAGAACAAAGTAACTGTGTGGTCTGGGTTTCCAAAAAATGATATATTTCTAAGATGGAGGTGGGGATGTGTATAAGTGCATGTCTATGTATACCTGAGTGTTTAAGTGATTAGTTAAGTGGAGGGTAAATTGCAAGTGAGGGACTGAGAAAGATTTAATGATTAAGAGCCATAGGTACTGAGAGAACTTAAGAAAACAGAGAAAATGAGTTTGAATGCCTTGGTCTTCCTCTTATTTCTAAAATAATTTAACTTTGCATTTTACTTTCGCAGTTTGAATCTATTTTATTTTCATCATTCTCTTCAGTTTATTTGGCAAGTATGAGAAAAGACTCTATACCAAGGATGTATCCTATTTAGCAATTGGGTGATATTATTCAACCTGCCCTCATGAAAAGAGGGTCACAACGTGGTATGGCCCAGTCTGACTTATAGGTAATCAAACCCCAGTCTCCAGAGTGCTGGTAATATGAGTTGAAGACACCAGTCCTGCTAAACTCTTATTTTTTCTCTTTCTCATGTTGAAACACTATTTATGTTATTTTATTTTGCTACTTTTACAAGCATATTCAGTACTCATCCCCACTTCCTTCCATCCCTCCTCCCACCCATCCCTTTTTTTCTCCCTTCTTCAATCCATCTCACTCCCTCCCACCCGCCTGACCATCTGTCTTCATGGATGCCAGGGCTTGTTCTGGCATGCCTACTTTTTTTTAAAAAAAAAATTCTACTGTTACAAGCATATTGAATACTTATTCCTGCTTCCCTCCATTGTCTCTCCCTCCCATCCCTCCATCAATCCCCTCCTCCTGCCTGTCTGCTTCTATGGATCCCAACCTCTTCTACTCCTGTGGGGGTTCAGGCTTCTCTGGCACACCAGGTTGCCTCTCCTCGAGCCATCCCACTGATAGAGGTGTTTCCCTTCACCTATCCAGCTTCACTCCCCAGAGTTTCCACTGTATGTTCTTATCTCTGTTGTGTTCCTTGATATTCTATGGGGTCATGTTGGTATGTCAGTCATTATGTAGGTCTGATAAGGACAGTCTTACTGTAGTGAGTCCCTAGATGCAGCAGTCCTGCCTTGAGTGGAATGTCTAGTCCAAAGGTGAAGGTGAACCTTCCCATCTTTAGGTTCTTACATGCTCACCACTCCCTCTTCTTTGAAGTTCCCAAAGCCTTAGGATGGGAGATTGGGTTGGTATGATTTTGAGTGAGCCCTGCTGAGTCTCTGGCACTGTGCACTATGTCCGAACACTGCTGTCTGCTTCACTGTTCTTCTACTGCCCTAGATTGCATGCTTTCAGGGTGTTGAGATTCTCTACCTCTCTTGTAGAAGATAAAATCTTATTTTTTAAAAAAAGCTTGAAAGTTTGTTAGTGACTTAAAAATTCAAATAAAAAGTAGTTGAATAATGACAGGAAAGTTCATTACTATGTCTTCTCATGGTTTTGATTTGAAAAAAGATGAAAGTTTTTCTTGTGGTTTTAAGTCTAACTTGTCAGAACATGAGTAATCCATAGGCTATACAGTATTTGCTGATATAGAAACATAAAAACTGATCCTCTCAAACATACATGCCAACATAGAAAAAGAAAAATATATTCATTTTGTTTTCAGTACGAAGCATAAAACTAAATTTTTGGCATACTTTAAAAACCTTATTCTCTTAAGAGAAAAATGATTTAGGATTATATAGTAAACATATACAAAATTTGTGATTTTCTTTCTAAATAATAATTATCCCTCCAAGTTCTAGCTAATGGATCAATGTTAAGCTTGTTTCAGAATATTTATAAATCCAACAAAAGAGTAAGCACCTTTCCTTATTTTATGTGCACGAAGTTGTATGGCACCATGAATGGTACCTATCTTTTTTTTTCAGGTCCACATTTTATTTTATTTATATATTTATTTATTACTTATTTATAGTGTATTTTTTTCACTCACACAAACTTGATAGGTACCCCATTTCCCTCCATCGCTCCACCCTTGCCTGAGTCCCCCTGCTCCCTCTCCCCTTTCCCCTTCCTTCTCCCCCTCCCTTTCTCCCAGTGCTCCCTCCCCCCCATTCCTGGAGCATCCTTTAATGTACATGTCAAACTTCCCTCTGGGTTCTCCTCTTTGATGAGGTGTAAGGATTCAGTAGCATTACTAGAGCTCTTTCTTACTGTTCCCCTTTAGTATAGGAACACTATTGTGGCTGTTAATCCCTTGCTTCTAAGGATCCTAGTGCCTGTGATCCATGCTTGATTTAGGGGGGAGGTCAATGATATCTCGTTCATTGCGCAGGTCATGCAAAGTCCTCTTATGATTATTACTTTGGTGCTAATTTGTGTGGAGTGTCTTGCATATTGTTGCTCCTCCTCATCTTTAGGCTCTTACAATCTTACCACCCCCTCTTCTGCAAACTTCCCTGAGCTTTTAGGATGGGGAGAGATTATGCTGGCCTGGTTCTTGGTGATTAATGTAGGGTCTCCAATGTTCTGAAATTATGGGTTTTTTTTTTTCAGTTTTGCTGTTCCTGCACTGCCCTTTGCTCCATCCTGACAGGTATTGGGTGTCACCCTCTGGCCAGAGATAAAAGGCTGTTAAAATTAAGAGTCTTATTAAAAGAGTAGATTCAAAGGTAGATGGAAATTAAGAGTCTTATTAAAAGAATAGATTCAAAGGTAGATGGAATAAGAGTAGGAGACCGCAGTGAGGACGGGGGGGGGTCATCTCCCATTTGCAAAATGGTTACCTTCTATCTGACAGACTCTTTGCCCTCCCTGTCTGGTGAGATCAAACTCCATCAGTTGCAAGTGACCAGGAAGGAAACTCTGTGAGCTTGACCAGATGTCTCATTACTTACTTGCAGTCCTAGATAATGGCCTATTTTCTCTGCTGTAGCATGATCCCCTCTCTCCTGTTGCTGGCGGGGCCCTCCTTCCCCTTCCCTCCTGTTTATAATCTTTGTAATTACTATAGATATTACGGAGATTTATCTTTGAGTGTGTATCTTAATTTCTAATAAGGATAAAAATCTTTCTGATATTTTTCTGTAATGCTATAGCTTTCAAACATACAGTAAAATATCCACAGCTATCGTTGGTGGGTCAGACCCAGTAGCACATCAAAAGCCACCTAAAATATCACTTGGAAAAAATGATGAATCTATACTTCCTTTCTCCTCACTGCTTCTCTCATGCTCCATTCATGGCCAGCACGGACACATCCCATCCTACATGTTCTTCCCTTTGAGAGGGAGACTGCCACTTGTAGAACAAAGCAGAAGAAACTTCAACAACAGGTCGTAAAAATGACACAGCTTCCACCTCACCCTCTCGCCACCTTGAAAGTAGTCCCTATAGACACCATTTTGCTGTGAGGAGCCCAAAGCATTCCTGTGAGATGCCATCTGAAACTGTGTGGATAATGTGAAGAGCCAGCTGTTGGGCCAGCTCCATTCAGTGCACACAGGAGACTCCATACAGGAGACCCCACACTGACAGAACCACCCAAGGCACCCACAGTAATTGGAAAAGTTAAGAGAATTGATACTCTCAATCTGTCAAATTTGGGGGTAGTTGGCTGCATAATAATAACTGAAAAATTTCCATAAAAATATTCACAGCCACGTTTATGCAGCAAGCTTTAAATCCAAAATTCTTTTTTCTGCTAGTTTTCAATGAGCGTGCACTTTTGCAGCCGTTGAACTAATTTAATAAGGAGCTCCTGTACAGCTTGAAGTTTAAAGATTTCTAATTCTTGTCTTTACTGGGAAATATATCTAATAATTATATTAATTTATTTTAAATCTAGGTTATTTAGTTTATTGATGACAGTTGTGAAAAAGCTTGCTTCATTAACAGTCTGAAGAACATTTAAAATGATTTATAAATTATTCTCATTTCAAAGTCGTGCTATTTCTAACAGAAAGTCATAGACCAAATATCTAAATGGTAGAAAGGGAAGACATGTAAGATGAAACAGATACATTATGTCAGGCACTACTGAAATCTAGGTGGTCACTGGATTATTGATAAGGTCATATGCTACTGAATCAGACAATCTAGAAAAAAATTGATAAGTTTTAGGTACACATGGCCTATTACAACTAAATCATAAGGATATAAAATTACTAAACAAATTAATGATGAGTAATGAGATTGAAGTAGTAATAGAATTATGCAGATTATAGATTTTTGTACCAAATTGATGTTGCATTTTTCAATAAAATTTATGCAGTTGTTTCAACTACATCTCATATGTATCCTTTTGATGCCTGAAAGAGCCATAGTAATAAATCTTTTCTTATGATTGATATTGGTAACTTGTATCTTTGATCTTATTTTCATGATGTCTTTCTAGAGACTCAGGAATTTCTTTTATGCTTTACTTTATTAACTTTTTCTATTACTGATCCAGTTTCTTTGGTGCTAATTCTTTGCTTACCTATCATTTCTACTTATGCTGACCTCCTTCTGGCATTTCTATCATACCTTTATAAACTTTTAGAGCTCTTGTTTTTCTTGAAGCACTGCTTCAGTTATATCTGTTTTATCTGTAGCACATGATTGTTTACAAATGCATTATCTACAAATGCATCATCTAATTCTATTAATAACTATTAATGGTTTTTTATTAGTATTCTAAATTTAATTCTGTTTTGAAAATATGCTTTGCATGATCTTGATATAGTTAAATACATTGCTACTTGTGACTCAACACAAATTATGGTTATGAATTTTAATTTTGGTACATAATGTTATTACTCATAAATAAAACTTAATTCACAGCTATAATTTTTCTTTTTTTATTTTTTTAACATTTTTTATTATTATTTCCGCTCATACAGACTTAGTAGGTACACCACTTCCCTCCCTCCCTCCTCTTCCTCCCACCTCCTTGCTCCCCCTCCCCTCACTCCTCCCTCCCCATCCCCCAAGGCCCCCCCCACTAACCTCACAGTACTGTGATATACAAAGTGGATAAAGCATTTGCTTTATAAAAAAAAAAATAAAGACTTCAAGTTCCCATGGACATAAGATGCAACTTAAGACAGGATGCATTCCACTGAACTCAGCAGAGTTCTTCTTTTCTCTATTACAGTCTCTCTAAGATATCTATTTGCCACTTTGTCCATGTCTAAAACAGCATAATTAGCAACTTTTTCCTCAAAAGTTTCTTTTTAGCTCTTGAACTACCTTTTTATTCTCATCAGGACAAACTATTTTATAAAGTTCATCTGTTCTTGACTCCAAAATGTCCTCATTGTTAGCTGTCCAAGCCATTTAGTGATTCCCTGGAGCACACACACTTCATGAGGTCCCAGATGCTATTCTTAGCTCAGCCTCGGGCAGCCAGAAGGAAATCTATTATTTGGAAGTTATTGTGCACTGTTATTTAATGGCCTGGAGAAGTTGCTTTGGCAGATGGAAATAATTTTGAGACATTCTATGAGTCAAATAGTTCTGTATATGCTGACATTCCCTGAATACATAGTCCATTCATAATCTATAATCATGTGCACAGAAATCTCTGGCCAGATTGATTTCTGAAATAAGCCCTTTCCTGAAAGATGGTTCAAGGAATTTTACTTTTTTTCCAATTATAGAAGGTCAAGGTATTTTTTAGCATACTAGAAAGTCAGCAATATCAAAAGATCACTGAACAACCCAATAAATAGTGAAGTATGGTCTAGAGTCTGGAGCCATAGAAATTGGAATCTAATTACTGACAACTATCTGACAATTACTGTAGTCCATGCCCTTTGGACACATTTTCTTCATAGTTTGTAATTATATATCTTTGTCCCCTATACTATAAATGTAGATAGGAACAAGACTTGAAAATATATTTCTTTCACCAGAACTATCTGAATGACTATCAATAGTCTTACACATTTGTGAATTCTGTGAGCTGCAATGAAAACTGCCTTGGCAAGATGTGTCCATTGGTGTAATAGTGGCATGAATGTTATGGGAATACTCAATTATTTTCTGACTAGATTTAAGACTCACTTTCCAGGCAAGATCTCAAACCGGGCACTTTAAGCCAAGATAAGAACCTGTGAATTGAGAAAGTTATAGATTCTAGAGAAGAAAATGCTGTTCTTTTGCTCTTTGATAATATATGAAACTATCTTCAGGGTACTTATAATTACAATCATAGTTTAGTGTAACTCTTTATCTTTAGACCAACAAGCCTCCTTTTGTAATGGAAAGCATTTACTACAGAAAATTATAACTTGTTAAATTCAGAGTAAATGATCATGGAATGTTCTGTTCTAAATAAATATCTACATCAGATCTCATGCTCATGTTCAAGGAACTTCATGGAAAAAAGGACAATGGAAGCAAAGAAGTAGGAAGTGAGAGAGGATCATCATCAAATAGTGTCCTCTGGACATGTCAGGACAGCAGTATCCCTGAATTCATTCACAAGACTTGGATAAGATTTGAATTGTACAAACCTTCCCTGAGACACCAGTGAGCATTAATGCTGGCAGTGGGAAGGGGAGCTGCTTTCTCAGAGGTAGCTTCACTGATGAATGGGTTGCTTCTCATGCCATGCTCTAGCAAGCATTCAGACACATGCTAACAGAGGCAAACTTCATGGGCTGCACACAAACCAGCAAGATGAGAAGAAGTAGGCGGGAAACTTGCTTGGAGAAAAGAAAGATTTCTGTGGGCTTGGGACAGGGAAATATGGGGTGGACAGATGACATAAATTATTTGCATTGAATGCAGGAAAATATCAGACAAGAATAAAAAGGCACGATAGAAGGGAACATTGTAGCAATAGGAAGGACCAGATGGAATGGGAACAAGAAGGAAATGGGACAAGAAGAAAATACAGCCCACATCCATGATGTACATGTATGAAAATGTCATATTTTTCTACGATTTTAGTGGGTGTCATAGACATGATGAGTCTGAGAATGTTTTATCCAAGCTGATAAATGGGTAATACAGGGTATATTTAAAAATTCATGGTCATAAAGATCACAAGTATAAATTAGAAAAATCATTTAAAAATATAGTTTACTCTTTTATTTATTTCCACTCATACAACTTAATAGGTACACCGGTCCCCTCCCTCCCTCTCCCCCTCCCTGACACCCTTGCTCCCTCCACCCTTTTTCCCTTCCTTTCTCCCCCTCCCTCCCTATCTCCCAGTGCCTCCTCCCCATCCCTGGAGTATCCTTTAATGTGTATATCAAACTTTCCTCTGGGTCCTCCTCTCTGATGAGGTGTAAGGACTCAGTGGCATTTCCTAGAACTCTTTCTTGTGTTCCCCTTAAGTATAGGAAGACTATTGTAGCTGTTAATCCCTTGCTTCTAAGGATCCTTGCCATGCTAGACTTTGAGTGGTCAACAATGTATTGGTCATTGCGCAGGTCACGCAAAGTCTTATTATGATTGCTTCAGCCCTAATTTGTGTGGAGTATCTTACATATCCTTACTCTTCCCATCCTTGTGCTCTTACAATCTTACCACCCCTTCTTCCGTAAATTTCTCTGAGCTTCAGGATGGGAAGAGATTAGGATGGCCTAGTTCCAGGTGGTTGATATAGAGTCTCTGCTGTTCTGAATTATGGTTTACTGATTTTTTTTCAGTTTTGCTGCTCCTGCAATGCCCTTGGTTCCATCCTGATGGGTATTGGATGTCACTCCCTGGCCAGATATAAAAAAGCTGTTACATTAGAGTCTTATTATAAGAATATATTCAAAGGTAGATGGAATAAAAGTAGGATACTGTAGGGAGGGGGGAGTCAGTCTCCCATTACAAAATGGTTACATTCTATCTACCAGACTATATGCCCTCCCATTCTGGTGAGATAATACCCCATCAGTTGTAAATGATCAGGAAGGAAAGTCTGTGAACTTAATTAGATGTCTCATTACTTACTTGCAGTCCTTGATGGTGACCTGTTTTCTCTGCTGTAACATGATCCCCTCTGTCTTTGTTTTTGGTGGGGCCCTCCTTCCCCTTCCCTTCCGTTGATAATCTTTGCAATTACTGTAGCTATTACACAGATTTATCTTTGGGTGTGTCTCTAAGTGGGTTTGGTACTAGGATCCACCTATTAGGGAGTACATACAGAGCTTAATTTTATGTGTCTGGGATACTTCACTCAATATAATTTTTTCTAATCCATCCATTTCCCAGAAAATTTCATTAGTTCATCATTTTTGATAACTGAATAGTATTCCATTGTATAAATGTACCACAATTTCCTTATCCACTCCTCAATTGTTGGACATTTGGGTTGATTCCATGACTTTGCTATTGTAAACAGTGCTGCTATGAACGTGGTCATCCTTGTGCTATTGAGGTGAATTTTTGCTGTTTGGGGGATTATTCCCAAAAGTGGAATAGCAGGGTTATATGGCATTTCAATCTTTAACTTCTTTAAGAATCACCAGATGGCTCGCCAGAATGCCTATATGAGTTTGCATTCCCACCAGTAATGTAGGAGAGTTCCCTCTCTCCACATCCTCTCCAGCATTTGTCGTTGTTTGTATTGTGGATTTTTGCCATCCTGACCGGGGTGAGATGATATCTCAGGGAAGTTTTGATTTGCATTTCCCTGACGGCTAAGGATGTGGACCATTTTTTAAGATATTTGTTAGACATTTTAATTTCATCCCTGGTAAAGTTTCTTCTAAGTTCCAAGGCCCATTTTTTAATTGACCCATTAGTTTCCTTGGTGTTTAGTTTTCTAAGTTCTTGTGCACTCTGGATAATAGAGTTCTATCAGATATGTGGTTAGTGAAGATGTTCTCCCATTCTGTGGGTTGCCTTTGTGCAGGAGTTACAATCTCTTTATCTGAACAGAAGCTCTTTAATTTCAAAAGATCCCATCTGTTGACCTTTGATTGTAGTGGCTATGCTATTGGATGTCTGTTTAGGAAATGTTGGCCTACCCCAATCAGCTCGAGGGAAATCCCCACCCTTTCAACTAAGGTTTTTATAGTTTCTGGCCTTATATTGAGGTCCTTGATCCATTTGGAATTAAGTCTTGTACAAGGTGACAAGTACGAGTCCAGTTTTAATCTTCTGCATGTGGATATCCAGTCTTGCCAGCACCATTTTTTGAAGATGCTGTTCTTTTTCCATTGGATATTTTGGGCCCCTTTGTCAAAGATGAAATGGCTGTAGTTGTGTGGGCTTATATCTGGGTCTTCAACCCTCATCAATTGATCTGCGTGTCTATTTTGGAGCCAGCTCCAGGCTGTTTTTACAACTGTGGATTTGTAGTATAGACTAAGGTTTGGTATGGTGATACCTCCAGCAGTGTTTTTGTTAGTCAGGATTGATTTTGCTATTCTGTGTCTTTTGTGTCTCCATATGAATTTTGAGATTGTTTGGTCAACTTCTTTAAAGAATTGCTTTGGGATTTTCATTGGTATAGCATTGAATCTGTATATTGCCTTTGGTAGGATGGTCATTTTTATGATGTTGATTCTGCCAATCCAGGAACATGGGAGGTCTTTCCACCTTCTGGTGTCTTCTGCAATTTCTTTCTTTAGGGTTTTAAAGTTTTCATTGTAAAGGTCTCTTAATTCCTTGATTAGGTTTATGCCAAGGTATTTCATTTTTTTAGGGGCTATAGTAAATGGGATTGTTTTTCTCAGGGCTTTTTCGCTTCTTTCATTTCTAGCATTTAGGAAGGCCACTGATTTTTGTACGTTTATTTTGTATCCTGCCACCCTGCTGAACTTCTGTATTAGTTCCAGGAGTTTCCTGGTGGAGTTTTTGAGATCACTCAGGTATAAGATCATGCCAACTCTAAGTTAGGGCCGAAGCAATTATAATAGTACTCTGCATGATCTGCGCAATGACCAACATATCATTGACCCCTCAAAGTCTACCATGGACTAAAGGCACTAGGATCCCTAGAAACAAGGGTTTAACAGTCACAATAGTGTTCCTATACTTAAGGGGAACACAAGAAAGATTTCTAGGAAAATGCCACTGAGTCCTTACACCTCATTAGAGCAGAGAACCCAGAGGAAAGTTTGATACACATTAAAGGATTCTTCAGAGATCGGGGACGGGGCACTGGGAGAAAAGAGGGAGGGGGGAAAGGAAGGGGAAAAGGGTGAGAGAGAAGGGAGGTCCAGGGAGGGGTGTAGGGAGGGATGGGACGGGGTAACTTTTACATTTGTATGAATGGGAAATAAAAAAGGTCATGTCATCTTCAAATAGAGAAAACAGCTTCTTCCTTGTGGATTTGAATCCCTTTCTTCTCCCTTTCTTGTCTTATGGCCTCAGCTAAGACTTCAAATACAATATTGAATAGAAGTAGTGACAGTGGACAGCCTTGTCTAGTTCCTGATCAAAGTGGGAATGCTTCAAGTTTTTCCCCATTGAGTATAATCCTTGCTGTGGCCTTGTTGTATATCACTTTTATGATATTGATAAAGGTTCCTTCCATTTCAACTGTCTCTAGGATTTTGATCATAAAGCGCTGTTGGATCTTGTCAAAAGCTTTTTCTGCATCTGTTGAGAGTATCATGTGGTCTTGGATATTGGACTGATTTATATGGTGAATTACATTTATTGATTTGCGTATGTTGAATCAAACTTGTGTGTCTAGGATAAAGCTTACTTGATCCCCGTGAATTATCTTTTTGATATGTTTTTGAATCTGATTTGCTAAGACTTTGCTTAGAATCTTTGTTTTCTTTTTTAAGTGTATGTTTATTGGGTTTTGGGGTTAAGACGATATTAGCTTCATAGAAGGAATTTGGTAGTGTTCCTTCCTTTGCTATTTGATGGAACAATTTAAGGAGTATTGGTGTTATTAGCTCCTTAAATGTCTGGTAGAACTCTGTGCTCAATCCATCTGGTCCAGGACATTTCTTGGTGGGAAGATTTGCGATTACTTCATTGATTTCCTCATATGTTATAAGACTATTTTAATAATTCATAACTTCCTGATTTAATTTAGGTATGTTATGTTAGGAATTCATCCATTTCTTTTGTGTTGTCAAATTTCACAGAGTATAAGTTTTTGAAATATGACATTATAATTCTCTGGATTTCTTGGGTATCAGTAGTGATAACTCCATTTTCATTTCTAATTTTGTTAATTTGGGTTTTCTCTCTCTTGCTTTTGTTAATTTAGCCAGGGATGTATCAATATTATTGATTTTTTCAAAAAGCCAGCTTTTTGACTGGTTGATTTTCTGATCTTTTTCCTAATCTCAATTTTGGATGTTTCTCCCCTGATTTTGCTAATCTCCTCTCTTCTACTGCTTTTGGGATTGGATTGCTCTAGTGTCTCTAAAAGTTTAAGCTGCATTGTTATTTGTGATGTTTCCATTTTTTTGATGTAGGCATTAAGAGCTATGAATTTACCTTTTAGGCAGCTTTCATTGTGTCCTAAAGATTTTGGTAAATTGTATTTTCATTATCATTCACTTTCAGGAAATCTTGAATTTTCTTTGTAATTTCTTCCTGAATCCAATTCTCCTTAAGCATCATAGTGTTAAGTTTCCAGGAGTTAGTTTATTTTCTGTTGTTTGTTGTGTTGTGGATGTCTAGCTTTAGGCCGTGGTGGTCTGATAGGGTACAGGCTAGAATTTCAACTTTCCTGTATATGTGGAGATTCGTTTTGTTGCCCAGTGTGTGATCTGTTTTGGAGAAAGTTCCGTGTGCTGTTGAGAAAAATGTGTATTCTTTGGTGCATGGATGAAACATTTGATAGAGATCTGTAAGGTCCATTTCAGTAAGGGTTTGATTAAGTTCCAAAGTGTCTCTGTTAAGTTTTTTCCTGTTGATCAATCCCATTTTGAGAGAGCGGTGTTGAAATCCCCAAGAATTTTCGTTTTAGGGTTGATTTCTAGCTTTAGATGTAGGTTTTGCTTAATGAATATGGAGGGGCCCATATTAGATACATATATGTTCAGTATAGTGAAATCTTCCTGGTGAATTGTGCCCTTCACTAAAATGTAGTATCCATCTGTGTCTCTTATGATTTTTTTTTTTTTTTGGTTTGAAATCCACTTTGTCTGAAAGCATAATGGCTACCCCTGCCTGTTTCCTGGATCCGTTAGCTTGCAAAATTTTGGACCAGCCTTTTATTTTTAGGATGCGCCTATCTTTTGTGGTGAGATGAGTTCCCTGAAGGCAAAGATTGATGGGTTCTGATTTTTAATCAAAGTTTGTAATCTGTATCTCTTGATCAGTGAGTTAATTCCATTAACATTTAATGTTATAATGGAGAAATTGTTTTTCATTTCTGACATGTTTTATGTTCAGTGGCTTTTGTAAGTATTGTTTCACTTTTAGGTTTTGGTGGTCTTCTATTTCCCATTTGTCCTCCTGGATATGTTTGTTTTTTCTGCAAGCTTGAGTATTATTTCTAGCCTTTTTTAAGTCCTGGTTTGTTGGACATGTATCCCTTCAAGTTGTCTTTGTGCTGGAAAATTTTTCTTTGTCTCTTAATCATGACAGATAGTTTTGTGGTGTATATCAGCCTGGGTTGACATTTTTGCACATTCAATATGTGAATTACATCTTTCCAAGCTCTTCTTGCTTTTATTGTTTCCATTGGGAAGTCATTTGATATTTTAATAGGTTTACCTTCAAAAGTGACTTGTTTTTTTTTTTTCCCCTTGAAGCTCTCAGCACCATTTCTTTGTCTTGAATGTGGAGTGTTTTAACTATTATTTGCCGTGGAGAATTTCTATTTTGGTCATATCTGTTTGGGGTGCAGAATGCCTCTTGTATATGGATGGGCCTCTCTTTTTTTAGATAAGGAAAGTTTTCCTTGATGATTGTTTGAAAAATTTCCTTAGGTGTGGTATTTTGGGATTCTTACATGCACATGCTAGGCTTCTTCAGGGTGTCCCATAACTCTTGAATGTTTCTCTCGAGTATCTTTTTGGCTTTAACAACTTCTTCCATTGAGCTGGTTAATAATCCTACTTTGTCCTCAAGGTCTGAAATTCTATTTTCTGCTTCATTAGTTCTGCTGATAAGACTCTCTGTTGAGTTCTAGATAACTTGTGTTTTAGTTCAGTTTTAAACTCTGCTTGAGTCTGTTTTAACTTCTCTATGCCAATTTTTGTTTCTTGAACTGTTTTTTTCAACCCCTTGTGTTCTCTTGTGTTCCTCTTCAAAGTGGTTGATGCGGTTATTTAACACCTCCCAGATTTCCTCTTTTATAGTATTGAACTTGGTAATGATCATGCTTTGAAAGTCGTTATCTTAGGTCAGGTTTTCTTGGCTTTTTTCCTTGGATTTGTTCTGGTTGGAGTCTATCATTATGGGGTTAATTCCTTCAATGGGAGATTTGTTTTCTTGGGTTTTGTTTCTCATGGATTTGCACTTTGACTTGGGCATTGTCCTTTTATCTCTTAAGACTTTCTTTCAATTTCTGTGTGTTTTTGACTGAACTGAATTAGTTAGTGGCCTGGAGCAGCACCTGCTCTGACTGGCTGGTGGGAGGAGCTGGGACTAGCATGTTACCTGGGGCTTTGGAGTAAGTAGGGGTTGCTTACCTAGGGCGCAGTGTTTCCTCGCTGGACTTCAAGCGTCCTGGGTGGGTGGGGAAAGGGCTAAATATATAGTTTACTTTTAAGGAGGAAAACAAAAAAGAATTAGGTTTGCAAACAATATTTTACTTGTGGAGCATTACTTTTGTTCAATTTTTAGTCATAATGACAAAATAATTGGTTGAAAATAATATATTTTAAGAATTTCATGATTATGATAACTTCTACAATTTAAACAGATGTTCCCTTCTTTCACAACCAATATTGTTGGATCTCTTAAGGAGAGTCAAAACCAATACTGTTAGAGGAGTTTAAAGAAGCATATTGTGGCCTTACTGTTATTAACAATTACAAAGGAAATAGGGAAAAATCCATCGTTCTGGTAATTTCAAGGCAGTTAAGACTCTCTGGGTAAATTAGGTCCACTAAGGAGCAAAAATATTCAGTATAGATCAATGAAGTATTATGACAAATAAGAACAGAAAAATTTCTGATATTGGCTAGCTTCTGTTATTAATATCACTTGCATATTTAAGTCACTTTATTGTAATTCACATACAAAAAAACTGTAAATGTAATGTATAATCTGATGAATGTGAAAATCTGTGCTGTATATCACCTTCATGTTTAATTTTACATGTCTGTTTGTTGCATAGTTGGCACCACAGCATACATATAAATATCTGTATTTTCAATAATGACATATATCTGTGTTCATAAAATTAGCTTCCTACTCTGTTCCAATTTTACCAAGAATCAATTATATAAATTAGTTATAAGTTCTAAAATGGGAATTGTCATTTCAGAAAAAAAAATTTCTGCAAAATTCTCAGAGCCTTATGACTTTGTGTTCTGAAAGTTGAAGAGCTTGCCTTTCCTAATGAAAAGGTTGTTAAAGATCAGACAGAAAGAAAATGTAAGCCATTTGGTTCTAGCCATCTCTCATTGTACTGCTAGTACATTTATAGTCATTAAGTTAAGAATGCTTTGAAGTAGAGTTAAAGTACCTTTTCAACTTCCTTAAACTTTCAATTGTTAGTTTCCTTTTGTTGATTTTTACTTAGTTTTAAACTAATACAAACCATGACAAGTAGGAATTCATTTTAATTCAATAAACAAATAAACAAACATAGTGCCACAGGAGCTGAAGGAATAACTCAAAGTTATTTTGGATAATAAATAAATGCAAATAATACCTTAACACAGTCAATATTCAGAGCAACATAAATAACATTTCAAAGCAACATAAATTAAAATAAATGAAATATTTTACATGCTGTAAACATGAAAACAGTACTAAAATGCATGAAGACATATGGTATGCTTGAATTTACCTTTTGAAACTGTTTAAAATTAAAATTTTAAATGTAAATTATTTATCAAAGGATGATACCTAAATATATTTCCAGTTTCTAACATATTACAAGTACAATTCAAGAGTACAATACATGTTATTCAGGTGGTGATTTTGGAAATTTATAAAAAGTGGTAATAGTATTTTATTACCACTTTTTATAAATTTCCATGATAGGCCTTGTAATATTATCAAAAATTATGTAGTAAGTGGGCAAGCTGTACAGACTCAAAACTAATTAGCCTGATGACTTCCAAATACTGAAGTACATTAAAATATTTCTTCCATTCAAAGTATATTTTTAATCTTCCTTCTTAGAGCAGTAGGCAGCATGCTAGTCTCATAATCAAAGTATTTTTTTCTACTTGGTTTTCTATTGAAAACTCAATTCAATCTGATATTTAGAATTTAAACTTTTCTTAGGCTGGAGAGATTAAATACAGTGACTTGGCCAAAATTCCAAATATTTTCTCTTTACATGTGATTTATTGACTTTATTTTATCTACCAACTAAAGAATAAGACTATTTCAGATTCTTCATGCTTTGTCAATTTGCTCCATACTTGAATTTTTCTGAGTTCTGTGACTTCTGAGTTAATTCCACAGAATCCCACCCCAGGAAGGAGAGTCCTGATACACATGTTTACTGTTTCATCTAAGTCCTTGTGAGCCTGACCCAGAAGTAAGTCTAGCTAAAAAAACAATAAAAATCCAAGCTTTTTGACACAAAACTTTCCTATCAGTTTTATGATGGAACTGTGGAGTACCTCCTTTATAACTTCTCCTTGTCTGTATGTTAGTCTTGAGTGAATGTTGAAAATAGCATGGTAGTTGTAGGCCTTACTGGGAGTTTCTTTGCTCTGTCCTGTTACCTGACTGGATATACTTTATTCAGAAAACTTACTGAGAGGTCCATATGAAAGAGAGAACAGGTGCACTTTAATTTTATGTCCACACAATTTTGAATGATTTAAGACATATTTGTTTGGCTGATTTCGTCTCACCTCTTTTAAGTGAAAATCCTATTACTAGATGGGAATTTTCCCCCATTTTCATGTGTCATGTGAATAAAGCGTAAGCATTTGTGAGTGCATGTTTGCAGGTGTGTGCAGATGCGATGCATGCTGGAAGCGCATGTGGAAGCTCAAAGTTTATATTGAGAATCATCCTTGATCACTCTTTCACCTTACTCTTTTGGATTTTTTTTAATTTACTGTGTGAGTGGTACGTGTGTATAAGAGAGAGAGAAAGAAAGAGAGAGAGAGAGAGAGAAAGAAAAAGCACTATGAGTCCCTGTGGAGGAATAAGGGTGACTTTGGAAGCATCCTGGATGGCTTCTACCTTCTTGTTGCTTTGCTCTGGGATTTCCCAGACTCTACCCACCAGAGCTGAAAGGGCAGGCGGCAGCCTTTTCGGCCTAGCCTGGTGTTTTTATGTGGGATCTGGGATCCAAACTGATAGCAAAGCAGAGTCTTAACCTCTGAGCCATCTCTCCAGCCCTAATCTTATTCCTTTTAGTTAGAATCTCTAATTAAATCCAAAATTTGCCTATAGAGTTAATCTGGATAGCCAGCTTGCTTTGGGGATTCGTAAGCTCTTCCTTTTCTTCTTGTAGGAAAGAATTATAGGAAAAGTTAATGTCATTTTCATGTCATTCAATAAAGTAGAAAATTCTCTGTAATGTGATTTGAAGAAAAATATTTTTATTTTTTTAAAGCAATTATTTTCCTCAATTTTCTTTACCCAGTCTCAGACCATACACACAATGACATCTGCCATGCTTAGGTTTGTGATCAAGCTTTGATAGTGAAAATAGAGGCTGCTGAATTAGTAGTACATCTTTTTTCTATTTTGCGTTGCCATTGATTGCTGTGTCAATGTCTGATTGACAGCTGAAGTCTTGAAAATCTCTTCCTTTGCCTTGCTCAATTTCCTCCCTCCCCCCACAGTAGATTTCATACTTACTGCCTGGGTGTAAAATCTTATGCTTAAGATATTCTAATATTAATAATGTATCTCAGATTCAAAAAGAATATTATCCATGGACCTTAGATAGTTGAGAAGTTGTGGAGTCTGAAGCTTTGAATCTCTCCTTCAGAATAGTTTCTAGAATACTTATAGCAACTGTACAGTGAGTTAAGCGAAGAGTTCTCTAAATAAGGACTCAAAAAAAAATTAACAGTACTTCATTGTATATACATTCCACTGTTCCACATTTTCATTATTCATTTATCTACTGCTGAATCTCAAGACCGATTCCATTTCCTTGCTATTGTGAATAAAATTACAAATGTCTAATAAGATGTAAAGAACTTTGGGAATAATTCCAGGAGTGGTATACCTGGTTCATATAGTAATTCAGGTTTTCAGGTTTTAGCTTTCTAAAAAATATTTCTTTCTCCATTTATTTGTAGAGGAGAGAGGTACAGAACACACAGGATACAGAAGTCAGAGGACAACTTTCAGAAGTCAGTTCTGTCTAGCCCTAGCCGCTAAAGTTCCCACTGCAAATAATTATTTCTCCTGAGATTCTTGCTAGTCTATGGGGACATGTTGGTGTCAATCATTGTACAGGTCTAGTAAGGACAAATCTCATTGCAGTGAGTTGCTGGGCACAGCAGCCTGACATGAGTAGAATGTCTTGTCTAGCAGTAGACCTGTCCTTGCCAGTGGGTCTTCCCAAGAAGGGCCACTTCAGTCTTCCACAGAGGCCTGAATCCCTACTAGAGTAAAGGATCCAGAGGGAATCCTGGAACCTATAGAAGCAGACATAGGAGGGTGGGAGATAATGGGATGGACTGATGAAGGGAGGAAAAGGAAGAAGGGAGTGATGGAAGGAGGAGGAGGGATACCAGGATAATTACTCCGTATATTTGTAAAACTAGGAAAAATAAAAGGAAATAAATTTTTAAAACTGGCTTATGAAAAAGTTCTCTCTTTTCACCATGTATATAGATTTTTGGGGATTGAATGAAGGTCATCAGGGTTTCAAGAAGATTCCTTGCTCACCGATTTATCTCTTCAGCCCCAATTTAACTTTTTGAGGAACCTCCAAATAGCCTATACTAGTTTACATTCCCATCAACAATGAATAAGGGATCCTTTCTCTCCCACATCTTCACCAGCTTTTGTTGCTATTTCTGTTTTAGATTTTAACCACTCTGACTACTGTAAGATGACATCTCAGAGTGACTTTAATTTGCACATACCTTGTGGCCATGGAGGTAGAACACTTGTCAAATTATTTATTAGACATATAAATTTCATCCTGTGAATACTTTATTTTTAGTTCTGTCATAGTTAGGTACAGGGGTCAACTTGACAATTGAATTTGTACCAGGTACATTTGTAAAGAATTAGTAGTTAAGTCCAGAGAAAGCTTATTGGACATTGTCAAATTGATGGGGAAGGGCCGACACATTGTAGGTGGAGTTAGTACTTGGAAAGGTGAATAAGACAGAGAGAGCTGTTTAAGGAAGTTGGCATTTTGGGGGTATAATTGGCCAGATATGCTGTTCTGGAAAGTAAGGATTGTCCATCTCTGTTCTATGCTGTGAAAATATATAGATAAGATATGGTTAGTTCCGTAGGTCCTTAGTATTGGTATGAGATCTCCTATAAACCTGCACTAACAACAGTAACTGGGCAATCATAAGATGTAAGACCTGTTTCCATAAGTACTTGTAAGTGAATGTTAACATTGATACTCCAGAATGTTATACTAAAATGGAAACTCCCCAAACAGCCACAAACTACAATGGAATATAACCCAGGGAAACAGAAATAGAGTGGAAGCAAAAGAGAAAACAATGGGAAAAAAATATGGTAAAGAAACTTAGGGGAAAGGACATAGAAGGGTATTGGGGAAGAAAAAACTGCAGGCTGCTCAGAAAAATAACCAGTGCCCTTATCCAGATATACCTGCTGAAAGTTACAATAGCAAGAATTCTGACAAGAATGGAGTGCAATATACTGGGCTAACCAATTGCTCACTAAATGGTTTTGAGGCCTCACTTACTGGCATGAATCACATGTCTGGCACCAAATACTGGTGGAATGGGAGACTATAGACAGTAGATAGGAACAGATGTCTAAGTGTTAACTGTGAATGCTTGATAGTAACTACCATCTGAACACTTCTCATTATACTGTAAGATAAGAGAAGCTCTCAACACTCAACTGAGTATCCTGTTGCAATGGAAGATACATATTATAGAGAACTACTGCTGGCCACAGTACAGAGAACCAGAGACTCAGGAGTGTTCAGCCTTAACAAGCCATCAAAATCAATCCCATCCCAAAGTTCACAGAGCCTTGTTAAAAAGTAGGCAGTAAGGTTGTAAGAATTTAATGGTGGGGAATGGTACTTCCTGACATTCTAGTCAGGACAGGGCTGCTGCACCCAAAAGCTCTCTGCAGCCTGGTTTACCTGCACTATACTTAAAAAATAGCTAGAATATCAACATTCTCCCAAAGGTAGAGGAGAATCTGAGGAGGTACAGTACCACTCAGAGAGAATCTTTAGAGCAGGTGCCAGGGAGGAAAAGGGAGCTTCTCCACTAATAAGAGTTGCTCACTAGTAGGCTGCTTATGCCATAGCAGATGCCCATCAGTTGCTAGTTTAGGCATCCCCAGCAAAACCCAGTGGAGCACACATGCACAGGGACATGGGAGCTGGAGGTAGATGGCTGGGATGTAAAACTGGAGATGGGTAGAAAGAGGAGGGAGGTGGAAGAGAAGGGAGAGTGAACAGAAAAGACACATAAGTTCTTTCTGTTTGTGTATGAAAATTTCAAAGACCAAAGAGAAAAAAATGTGAAAAAAGAATAGCTAAGAAGTTAATATCTAAAAACTTTTGCATAAAATAAACAAACCCTGTGTTCTGGAACCGTCTTATATTCTCATCAGATAAAACCTGTGGGTATTGTAAAGCAGGGAGCAAAATCCAAAAATGAAAACATTAATCAATTTTATCCAGCTACTTTCTCATTTTCCATGGTTCTACTCCTCTGACATGGAGAGGGCTGGGATTTAAATAGAAAAGTTCCTTATTTTCTTTCTTCTCTCTTGTTTTCAAGTAAAGTATGATATGAAAATTTAAACACAAATTGTACTTAGTCCTTTAAATCTTGTCCACTTTGAGTTCAAATGAACAAAATATTCCTCAAAAAAATTCAAATAGTATATTCATTCGTTTCATTCCCAAGGAAAAGGTAGTAAAGCACTTTGGTAGTAAAGCACTTTGAAACACATCATTGAACAGGACTTTATGTTCTACTCTTGTGTATCTGAGTCACCATTAAAAGCCAAAGTGTTTTAATAAAGAATATATTTCTGTTAAATTTTTAAGATAAAATGAGAAAGGATATCAAAATTTTCTTTGAGACAAAATAAGAAAGGTATCAAAGATCTAATAAATTTAAGGATGTTTATCAAAATATTTCACAGTGACTTATAGGTGCTAAGACATGTGCTAGAAAAATGGGTTTAAAAACATGAATGAACTACAAGTAAGAGTCTCAAAAGCATTGTACCTCCATAGTATAGAAGAATACATGAACTTCACAAATTATGTCCATTGGATGAATAAATAAAAGAGAAATGTGTGTGTGGGTTAGAATGAGATTGATAAATGTTAACATTTTCTCTTCCACCTTCCTGTTTCTGGGAAGGAGAAATTTATTTTCCTAAGACATTAATTTCCAGCATAAGATCTACATACTAGATGACATCCTTCATGAAATGTGTGAAGTTCTGCACCTCATTGTAAATTCTGGTTACTTGACAGGTTGCTGAGACATGTGCGGTGTGTTTAAAGCATAACACAAATTATACATTGATGTTTGGTATTTCTCTTTTATAGCTTTATGTATCTAAATTTTGGACTGATTTGTGGTAGTCCAACATTACTCATTGCTACATAAACAATGGTTTATTCTTCTTTTTTGACTGTACAATATAAACTGGTTATCCACAATGAATTTTATGAGAGATGGTATATGTATAATACTTGGAGTACAAATTTAAGGTTAAATAGATGTAGATTTGATAAATTCATAGGTTCAATAAAGTGCACTGCCTGTCAGTGGCTAGCTAAATAACTCTGAATACTTTATTTTGCCCAGTTTACATTGTTTTCTCTTTTACAATAAGAAAAAATGGCAATGGTTATGTCACAAGACTTTTGAAGTTTGAATAAGATAATTGTAGTATAATTATAAGTATAGTCCTTATCTTATAAGCCTTTAAAACATGTCAGCTATTATGATCATTACTAATTATAAATAAGATGTTTCTTAGCTCATATCAAAGCAATACCCAATTGTATTTATTAGGATCAATGAAAAGAGAACAAGCATTAGTATGCATTGAGGTACCTGGAACATGAAAGGCAACAACAAATTCCAGATTAGGTATCTGTGTAGCAAGGTCTCTCTCTCTTGTGTGTCTCTCTCTCTGTATGTGTGTGTGTCTCTCTCTGTATGTGTGTTTCTCTCTGTCTCTCTCTGCCTGTCTCTGTCTCTCTCTACCCTCCCTCCATGGAGCATGTGTGAAAGTCAACAGACAACTTTCAGGAGTTGGTTCTCTCCTTTCCACTGTGTGAGTTCAGATGTTAAACTCTCTGGTCATCAGCACTTTTACCACTGAGTCACATCACTGGCCCTATTTTTAAATTTTTGAATTACAAACATTTTTGTACTTTCAAATAAACAAGCATTACCCATTACCTAGGCAATAAAAATAATCAAAAGATAATATCATCTCTTTAAAGTTAGGGAGATTTGACAACTCGAGAATATTTTTTGTATAAAGCAAAACTATTATGAACAAGATCAAGTGTGTTGATTTCAAATGAAATTGCATAGGTTTCCTATCAATTTATTTAGAAATGCATATTTATTAGTTTAAATGTTTGAAAGGCACAAAGTAGATATTTTATCACCATGCAATCTTAATTCACTTTTATCAAAACACTGGAAGAACCATAATTCACTCAGTCATTTTATAGATAATGATTTTAATCTATTTCTTTTTGTTCTTTGGTCATGTGAGGACCATTATCAGTTCCAGGCACAGCACCTTCTTGCTAGGAAAGTTATCATCCCATCCCTTATCCTTTTCCTAGCACTGAGTAATTCAAGGCTGTCATCATTATTTCCAAAAAATACAGGCTTTTCAAGGGCTGGATGTTGTTTATCTATTTTATTGCCTCTGAAGCAGTAAATGACAAGCTTACAGCAGCATGCTTCTTTCATTTCCTCATTATTTCCTACAACATAATCAAAGGTGATATGCTAAAGGTTTTGCAACAATTGTTTCAGTTGCTTTGTAGATTTTTTATTAAATTGTAGTCACTGTTTTTTATGGGAAGATTTAGTGCGAATGGATGCTAAATTTTATCAAATGCTGGTACCAATGAATTGTATATTCTACTTTAGATTGTTGAGATGACCAATTGCACTAATTAATTTTCACATGTGTGGCAGCCTTGCACACGTGTCATAATTCTTATGATAATTGTATAGTAACTGTTTTATCCACTGTTACTTTCAGATTGCAAACTTTTTGTTCAGCTTTTTGTGTTAGCATGTAAGAAGATTCTTGTATCTCTCTCCTTTTTGAGTTGACATTATGATGATCTGAGTTCATGAGATGAGGTTAGAATGGTTTCCTCTTATTTTCTAGAAGAGACTGCTTAAATTTGTATTAAATTTTTTAAATGTTTAAGAAACTTATTCAGAAAATCAACTTGGTTCCTCTCCTTCTGTCTCAGTCTCCTGACATGGGATTTCAGGCATGAACCACTAGCTCCATCTTCTTAATTAACTTTTTAAATTAACTTTTTAGTTGTTTGTGGGATCTGGGGTGATAGTTCCAGCTCTATTTCTGATGCTGACAATGTGTCTCTTCTTTTTATTTTTCAATCTTTCAATAACTTATCTGTTATATTGACTTTAATTGGTGAATAAAACTCTTGTTTCATGGGCTTTTCTCTTCCTTTCAATTTCATGAATTTTTTCCATCATATTTACTATTTATTTTTTGCGTTTAATAGATTGAGTTTTCTCTTCCATAATTTCTCAAGAAAAACATCATTTTGTGTTATTTATAGCCTTTCTGAATTTCTAATGCAGCATTGTCTGTTATAAAATTGCCTCAGAACATTTATTAGAAGTATGTTTAATTTCTATAATGCTTGAACTTTGCCAGTTATCCTTGTAGTAATAATTTCTATAATCCTGGCTATTGAGAACATAGCTCTGGTAGTTTAATTGTGAAGGAATATTTTGTGGTCTAAAATAGGAAACAGATGATTGAATTTTTTAATTACTGTTCTGCATAGTATTCTGTATATTTCAGTTACATCAGGTTAGATGATATTTTGAAACAGATACTTTTGACAAAAGTCATACTTCACAGATCATAGAGATTTAGATTAGATGAAATAAATGTAAACATGCTCTGTTGGAAAATAACCAAAAAAAATCAGACAACACAGGACATAAACTTCATTTAATTTTAAGTTAGACGTGATCTCTCTTTCTCTTTTCATATATGGGTCATACAATATTTTACTTAAACAGAAATTGTTCTATTTTATCGAAAGAGGAGGCATTTGTAGATATTACTTCTTCCTCAAGAAAAAACATCACTGGAAATAATTAGTTCTACTTGCTCAACAATTGCAATATTTTAAGTGTTTCCATTATATTGCCACTAAAAAAGAAATAGAGAAAAGCGATTGGCACAAGTCAGTAGCAACTTATGTTAGTGCTGCCATATTCTAAATTGTCTTCAATTTATTATGTGAAAGGAATAAAGTCTGTGAACGCCTGGAATGAAAAATTCTTTCATAAGAAAATATATGGAAGATTATTTAAAAATAGTATTTTATAATGGACACAGTCAAAACCTATCTAGATTTCCTAGGATTTCTTTCAACAATTCTGCTCATGTTTCCTGACATTTTGGTATGCTCTCATTTTCCAGATTTCCTTTGATGAGCCAATGATTGATGTGTCAGAGTAATAAAAACAGTAATTTTGTTACAGGAGTATTTCTGTGGCATAATTTATTCATTTATCTGAGGCCCACTGATACTGACTTATATATTCCTTCAAAGTCACTGTCATCTCTTCTATACCTTAGAGTAAGTTCCATTTTATCTGAAGATAATATGCTTCTGTCTTTATCTACATTTTTATTGAGACTTCTCAAGCATCTACCTGGCTAAACCTATACTAATGGTTTGGCTGCATTTTGAAATTCCTGTAACTATTTCTCCTCCTCCTCCTCCTCCTCCTCCTCCTCCTCCTCCTCTTCCTCCTTTTTCTTCTTCCTCCTCCCTCTTCTTCTTCCTCCTCCTTCTTCTTCTTCTTCCTCCTCCTCCTCTTCCTCCTCTTCCTCCTCCTTCTTCTTCTTCTTTTCTCTTTCTCTGCTTCTATCTCTTTCTTTCAGTGTTCCTCTCTCTCTCTCTCTCTCTCTCTCTCTCTCTCTCTCTCTCTCTCTCTCTCTCCCTCTCTCTCTAATTTTCATTGAATAAGCTATGGGTTCTGAAAACAGCATCATGCAGGGTATATTCATTCAAACTTTCCATTTTAAATCATTTTTAATTAAGTTTCAAAAGTAGTATATTTCCTTATGTATATTTAACATATCCCTTGTTTGGTTATCTTTTCTTTTTATGCCAAATCTATCCCTGATTAAACGTTTCTACCCACAGTATTCTGCCTCTGTCTACTTTCAAGTCATCCCTTAAGGCCACTTTTTTCCTCTTTTCTCATGGACTCTTTTATGCTTCCTGACCTCTCTGACATTCCAAGTTGAAAGCAAAAATCTGAAAAACTATCTTCTAAATATTTGTGTTTGTACTTCTAGATCAGTGTTTCCCTCAGTCTTACTCAGAGAAACTTCTTTATTCAGTGGGCAACAGTAAATGTGGAAATTAATAACTGGTCAAAGTGACTATTGATTATTTGCCTCGAATGGAATATTTACATCACCACATCTAAGAAACACAGCTATCATAGAATGAATGCAAGGCCCTTGGGATGGGGAGGGGTGCTGTGAAACACAGTGTTCTGAACATATGACATGACAGTTGCATTCAGGAATGCATAGCAGCTGTGGTTATCTGCGCATGTTTTACTCTAGATTTTTGAAAATTCCCTTCTACTATCTCTGAACTCAAAGTTCTACATCTCATGTCCAAATATATGTTTTAAATTATACTTTATATAATACAAACTTCTTTTCTCAAATTCTGTATAAGTTGCTGAAGTTCTACAGCTGAAGATAAAGAGGCTCACAAGGCAGCTGGAGGACCTGCCTTCATGAGCTCTTAGTGTGTGACTTCTCTAAGAGAGTAAGGAAATAGGAACTAGCGATTGCTGTGGTGCAATGGAGTTACTGAGCCAAAAGTGAAGGGAGTAGATGGTATGTGATTTAAGATGCAGACTTATAATAGCTTATATTATCCAGGAGTTCACACTCCTAGTTGAGTGAAAAGATGAAAAAAATGCAAACAATACATTCATAGTCAACTTATTGTTGACTATTCTCTCCAGTGTTTCTCTTGGAAGGATTCAGTAAACAAATCTCTTTTAATAATCAATGTTAAAGAAAAAATTATTAATTCAAACCTTTGAATGATTCCTGATAATAAACTTAGATGATTACTAACTTTCTTTTTTAATTCCAGGCAAGGCAGAGTTTTATTGTTTCATGAAAGAATTATTTTTTAACCTTTTTATTTATTTATTTATTTATTTATTTATTTATTTATTTATTTATTTATTTATTTATTTGTTTGTTTATTTATTTCCACTCATGCAAACTTAACAGGTACACCGGTCCCCTCCCTCCCTCCAACCTCCCATTGTCCTATGCCCCCCTCCCCTCCTCCCTCCTTCCCCATCCCTCAGTGTCCCCCCTCCCATTCCCGGAGTATCCTTTAATGTGCATGCCAGACTCTCCTCTGGGTCCTCCTCTCCGATGGGGTGCAAGGACCCAGTGGCATTTCCCAGAATCCTTTCCTGTGTTCCCGTTAAGCATAGGAACACTACTGTGGCTGTCAATTTCTTGCCTCCAATGAAAGTATTATTTTTGTTTGACATTTTTGTCTACCTCTACCACATTTTTATCTCTACCCTCCAATCAGATTCTGTTATTAACAAAACATCCATGCCATTTTCAACTGTAACAGTAATCCAGTGGCTCAAGATTCATAGATAATGGTACTTCCTGACATCCTATAAACAAACAGCACATGAGTTAATGTTTGAGTTTATTATATGCCAGGCATGATGAAGAGAACTGCTTTCTTTTTGGTACACTCCTTTTCTTGTTGTTTGAGTCTTTTTACAAATTCATCTGCATAGCAAAAAGCCTTCTCTGTGATCAGTTAATAGGAATGTGAGTAACTTCTTCCATGTGAAAATTATATTCCAAAACAAACTTTCTACCTTAGTTGAAGAGGTACTCCTCACATGTTGCTTTTAATAGAATTAGATATTCTGGTTATGAAATAAAACTCAACATAATAAAGCTTCTTGGGAAAAGCAGTGTTTTTCCTTGGTTCACGAACTAATAAGGCCTTGTTTAACAGAAGATTTATGCAATGAACTTGTTCACTTATAAGAAAAACTGTTGAATAATACTGACCAAGAGTTCTGACTTTTCTTCATCAAAATTGGATTTTTAAATTTATTTTTCGCATGATGGCTGTCCGTTAAAATAAAAATAACTTCTTAAAAGAACATGATTATATCATGATTCATGAGGGTTCTAAAGGAGAAAGGGATATGAAGGCCAGAATTTAACTCTGGCTTCTTACTCATTTACGATTACTCAAGTATTTGGTTTATCTGTAATGTAGTAACAAACAGCTCTGTCAACAATAACCATTTTCCAGAGCTATTCAGTAGAGGTCAGTTTTTACTAGCCATACAGTTTTCTTATCTTTCTGTATAGATCACTACTTCTCCCCCATTTTTGTGAGGTTCTTCTTATACATAAAGCTCTGAGTGACAGGGCATTTGTCATCTCCTTTCTTCTTCTTATTATCACCAAATTATAATTGACAGTGTCAGTTTTATCAGATAAGTAGTGATGATACTGATACTTTATTAAAAACATCTTAACTGGTATATTGGATACTTCCTAATGTATTTGTTCTTTAATAACAAAATACCCCAATTAAATTTAAGTGTTCTACTACTTCAAGAACATTTTCTCAGAGGATGCATTAGCAAACAAAAAAGAGAAGGAATTTGAAGTTGATTGGATGTAAAATAAAATTCCATAATAAAATTTTCCCATGCCTATGGACATCAAACAACTTGTGTTTGAGTTCATAACTATGGGATGTATTTACCTATGGAGAATTCATTAGACAGGTGAGAAAATCTAATAGAATTAAAATCAGGTCATCTGTAGAGAGAATTCAATGAAATAAACATAGAATATAATTATTGGCAAACAGGGATAAAACAGGCTCAGTGATATCTATGGCAACTTATTTTGTGCATCAACATTGGTGATCTTAGAAAGGTATTCAATCATTATCCTGGATGTTTCTTGATGATATTTTATTAATGAGATTGGCATATAATTTTTGATCTTTGATGATAACAGATATACTACTAGAATGTACTAGAATGTGAGATTGTGTAAGTGATAGCCTCGGAGACAGAAATCCAATGAACTAGAAACTTCTGACAGATGACCACTGGGTGTCCACAGAAATCCTGCTCTAGGTTTCCAGTTTGCTGACCATTACATTGGATTTTAGATAACCCAAGCTGTTGCAACCATATAAATTGGTTAACAATTAAGTAAATCCTCTCCCTTTATACACTAACTTATATGTGTGTGTGTACATATATATATATATATATATATATATATATATATATATATATATATATATATGTATAGGGTCTGTTTCTCTGGGAAACACTGTATAAATACAGTACCACACAGGATATATAATGGGTGTGATAAATACATAATTGTAATTGAATCACATGAAAAAGTTTGAGGGGCATGGTCATTGAGAAACGGTTGCCAGACATTAAGTTGCAGATGGTTTCCACAGGGTTTCATGCAATAAATTTTCCCAAAAGCAGAAGAGTTTGTTTTGCTTATTTGTTTTATATCTGCTCAGAGACAGATATATAATTTGATTTCAATAACTTGAGTTTCCTAGGATCAGATGTAGAAACAAGAAATGAGTATAATCATCTAATTTAGGAGGTACTGAGAGAGGAAATAAACTATAAAAGATCAGTCCTTAAGCTGGATAGTATTAAAGAAGGTAGGAGATGTACAAAATATGCTTTGCAATTGCTCTCCCCAGTGACCAGAACTGTGGTTTTAATGAAGCAATTTCTGAAACTCACCAGTAGAGCGCTATTTTTCATGAGTACTCAGCTCTTCTTGATTTTTCTGAGATTAAAAAGAAAAACCTTCTTTGTTGCTAAGAAAATCTTCAAGCACATAGTTACTATTAATGTCCATAGGACATTGATATGATCTACTCCCTTGGGCAGATGATATCATAGATCTCAGGGACTATATTAGTATACAGATACACTAATATATATGTATAATATTATGTATATACCTAACAATTTATATATATATATGTATATATATATATATAGAGAGAGAGAGAGAGAGAGAGAGAAAGAGGATTCATTAGGTTGGCTTAATGATATAGTCTGGGTAATCCAACAATGATCGTCTCCACAAAGAAGATGCTGAGAGCATGACAGCTATTCAGTCTATGTGTCTGCGTCACAGTCTAGCTAAGAAAGTTTGACAATTCCTAGAGAGCCATCAGTCTTCAGTACGCATTAGAAGCCATAGAAGAAGCTGGGTTCTGATATGAACAACAAAATGCAGCAGCAGCCACAGAGTAGAGAAGCATGTCAGCAAGAGTAAAGGTAAACATGTAAATAGCAAAGTATTTTGCAAAGGCAGTTAGATATAGTGTCTTTTTACCTAAACCTTCACAGCTTTCCCTCCCCCTAGGGCCGATGACTTCTCCCTTTCTCTGGTTCTTTTCTATTTTACAGTACCAGGGACGTGATTTCTGCTAAAAAGTGGACCTTAAATCCAATCAAGAAGCTCTTGGTTTTCCCCCTGACATTCATGCCACTATCACCCCTAGTGAACATCCTGGAAAAGGAAGAGTTGTAAGAGTGTAAGAGCCTGACTGGCATATGCTCAGACACTATCCTTTGGACATGGTGTATCCATAAATTCACTGAAGTCATGCATATTTTCCACTTGGGAATTATCTTATCTATGTTTCACCATGGAAAGACAAAAATCTTGAGAGGCTTCACAACTTCTTGAGAAATCAATAATGGTTAATGCTGATGGGAAGGAAATGCAAGATGCGTTCTTCAGTGTTATACCTACTGATATATGATTTATGCACCAGTAAGTGTTCTGGGATATGTCATCAAACACACACACACACACACACACACACACACAAAGAAAGCCAGTGGGCCACATATGAGAAAAGACTTGAAAATAGGAAAGTCTGGTAATGGACAAGAAAAGTAGCAGTGAAAAGAAAAGGGGGCTGGGGCTGGGAATTAAGGTGGGAAAATAGTATAAATTCACTATAATTATGCATGAAACATGTTTCATGTTTCATGAAAAAAATAAAAATTGGAAAAAAATGCAAAGATTTCTTTTTCCTTTGAACCTTCTTTCACCACTAGAAGGTGCTCTACATATTTAGATTATGTCTTCTGGCTTTGGTGGATTAAGAAAACCCTTTACAAGTGAGCCTAGAAGTTTATTTCTTTGTTTATTCCAGTCAAGATAACAACCAAGATAACAACCATCACAGAGAGCAGTAGACAATTCAATTTAATCATTTTGATTGTGAATGAATTCTTACCAATATTTAAATTCAGAATGTGCACCAAGATCAAGGATCTAAGCCTTTTCCATCATTCTCAACTATTCCTAATGAACCATAAACAGCCACCCTGGAGGGACCAGTACAAACCCTGAGTTCTTCCATTTTCATTCATCTGTTTATCACTTGACTACAAAGAAATTGTGTCAACATTTACAAAAAGATTAAAAGCAGAAGGAACTCAAAGAATGTAGAGTTGGGAAGTCAAAACTGTTTTTCTTCCTAATCTTATATATTCAGTCAATAATCATTTTATAGAAAACATCCAATAAGCTTCTACATGCCCTGGCAGCTAGTGTATCACATAGATAAGCTTATCTATGTAAACAAAGATATAATTATAATGCCAAAATTCAGGATGAGAGACAGAAGCTCCTGTAGGTATATTAAACAGAAAAGAATTGAATACAGGGATTAGAGCTCACACAGTTACCAAAAACAAATAAACAAAGGCATTAAAACATGAATAATTCCTTATATGAACTCTCAGTGATTCCCAGAACTGTTTAAAATGAACCTACATAGAGTATTTGATGTGCACATAATAAAGAGATGAGAAGGATATAGACATACTACTATTAAATACTAAAACTAAGAAGAAATACCAAAGGTAGATTTCAGTGGTTAGAAATCTAAGACCCGTGACCCAAGACCTATGGAACACAATTATGTATGAAACAAAAAGCTCATGAGTAATTGCCAGAGTACTTGATGCAAAGGAGATGAGTTGCACAGAAATTAAAAGCAGATTTACTTACACTGAACAAAGTTATAGTTTTTACTCGGTTGTTAAATATATTGCATTTCTTTAAAGATAAAGGCTTAGTTAGCAAAGAAAAGTTGGAGCAATGTCTATTAGAAAGCTGAACACTAACACTGGCTTCATCCTTCCTTCCAGAACTCTCATGAGAGGTTCAGTTTCCACATTAAAGTGTTAAGATGCTACTGCAAGTTTGCAATTTATACCTTTTTTTGACTTGAGTTTAAGGTCTGCCTTTGTTTAAATCTGGATAATGAATACAAAATAGAAGGTAACAAGATTATAAAAGGCATGTCATGTAATTTAGGAGATATAAAATGAAAATAATTTACATTCTTACTTGAACTCAAGAATGAAATGGATAATAACATTATCCATTTTATTTTTTAACTAAGTTTTTTAAATTTATTTTTTCCACTCATACAAACTTGATAGGTACCCCATTCCCCTCTCTCCCTCTACCCCTCCCTGGATCCCCTTGCTCTCTTCCCCCTTTTTCCCTTCTTTTCCCCCTTTCCCTCCCTTTCTCCCATCCCCCCTCCATCCCTGGAACATCTCTGATGAGGTATAAGGATTCAGTAGCATTGCCCAGAGTGCTTTTTTTTGTGTTCCCCTTTAGTATAGGAACACTATTGTGACTGTTAATCCCTTGCCTCTAAGGATCCCAGTGCCTGTGATCCATGCTAGACTTTGAGGGATCAATGATATATTGGTCATTGCACAGGTCATGCAAAGTCCTATTATGATTACTTCAGCCCTAACTTGTGTGGAGTATCTTGCATATTTTTTTAGGCTCTTACAATCTTACCGTCCCCTCTTCCACAAATTTCCCTGAGATTTAGGATGGGAGAGATTAGGCTGGCCTGGTTCCAGGTGGTTGATATAGAGTCTCTGCTGTTCTGAATTATGGTTTACTGATTTTTTTTTTCAGTTTTGCTGCTTCTGCACTGCCCTTGGCTCCATCCTGACGGGTATTCGATGTCACCCTCTGGCCAGAGATAAAAGGCTGTTAAAATAGAGTCTTACTATAAGAGAAGATTCAAAGGTAGGTGAAATAAGAGTAGGAGACCACGGTGATGGTGGGAGGAGTCAGTCTCCCATTTAAAAAAATGGTTACTTTCTATCTGCCAGACTGTATGCCCTCCCTTTCTGGTGAGATCATACCCCATCGGTTGCAAGTGACCAGGAAGGAAACTCTGTGAACTTAAGCATATGTCTCATTACTTACTTGCAGTCCTTGATGGTGGCTTATTTTCTCTGCTGTAGCATGATCCCCTCTCTCCTTGTTGCTGGTGGGGCCCTCCTTCCCCTTCCCTCCTGTTTCTAATCTTTGCAATTACTGTAGGTATTACAGAGATTTATCTCTGAGTGTGTCTCTAAGTGGGTTTGGTACTAGGAACCACTTATTAGGGAGTACATACAATGCTTAATTTTCTGTGTCTAGGATACTTCACTCAATATAATATTTTCTAATTCTATCCATTTCCCGGAAAATTCCATTAATTCATCTTTTTTGATGGCTGAGTAGTATTCCATTGTATAAATGTACCACATTTTCCTTATCCACTCATCAAATGTTGGACATTTGGGTTGATTCCATGAGTTTGCTATTCTAAACAGTGCTGCTATGAACACGGGTGTGCTTGTGCTATTGAGGTGAATTTTTGCTGTATAGGGGATTATTCCCAAAAGTGGCATAGCAGGGTCATATGGCATTTCAATCTTTAACTTTTTTAAGAATCGCGAGATAGCTCACCAGAGTGGTTGTATAAGCCTGGATTCCCACCAGCAATGTAGGAGAGTTCCCTTCTTGCCACATCCTATCCAGCACTTGGTGGTGTTCGTATTGTGGATTTTTACCATCCTGACCCCAGTGAGATGATATCTCAGGGAAGTTTTGATTTGCGTTTTCCTGTTGGCTAAGGATGTGGAGCACTTTTAAAAATACTTGTCAGACATTTCAATTTCGTCCCTGGTAAAGTTTATTTTAAGTTCAAAGGCCCGTTTTTTTAATTGGGCCATTTGTTTCCTTGGTGTTTAGTTTTCTAAGTTCTTTGTGTACTCTGGATAATAGAGCTCTATCAGATATATGGTTAGTAAAGATTTTCTCCCATTCTGTGGGTTGCCTTTGTGCTCCAGTTACAATCTCTTTATCTGAACAGAAGCTCTTTAATTTCATAAGATCCCATCTGTTGAGTGTTGGGTGTAGTGACTGTGCTATTGGATTTCTGTACCCTTTTAACTAAGGTTTTTATAGTCTCTGGCCTTATATTGAGGTCTTTAATCCATTTGGAATTAAGTCTTGTATATGGTGACAAATACGAGTCGAGTTTCAGTCTTCTGCATGTAGACATCTACTTTTACCAGCACATTTTGCTGAAGATGCTGTTCTTTTTGCATTGGATTTTTTGGGCCCCTTTTTTCAAAGATCAAATGGCTGTAGTTGTGTGGGCTTATATCTGGGTCTTCAACTCTTATCCATTGATCTGTGTGTCTATTTTGGAGGCAGTACCAGGCTGTTTTATAGTATAGATTAAAGTTTGGTATGGTGATACTTCCAGCAGTGTTTTTGTTACTCAGGATTGTTTTTGCTGTCCTGTGTCTTTTGTGCCTCCATATGAATTTTTAGATTGTTTGGTCAACTTCTTTAAAGAATTTCTTTGGAATTTTCATTGGTATAGCATTGAATCCATATATTACCCTTGGTAGGATAGTCATTTTTATGATATTGATTCTGCAAATCGAGGAACATGGGAGGTCTTTCCACCTTCTGCTATCTTCTGTAATTTCTTTCTTTAGGGTTTTAAAGTTTTCATTGTAAAGGTCTTTTACCTCCTTGGTTAGGTTTATACCAAGGTATTTCATTTTTTTAGGGGCTATAGTGAATGGGATGGTTTCTCTCAAGGCTTTTTCACTTCTTTCATTCTGGGCATATAGGAAGGCCTCCGATTTTTGCACATTTATTTTGTATCCTGCCACCCTGCTGAGCTTCTCAATTAGTTCCAGGAGCTTCCTGGTGGAGTTTTTGGGATCACTCAGGTATAAGATCATGTCATCTACAAACAGGGATAGCTTGACTTCTTCCTTGCCGATTTGAATCCCTCTTATGTCCCTTTCTTGTCTTATGGCTTCAGCTAACACTTCAAGTACAATATTGAATAGAAGTGGTGAGAGTGGACAGCCTTGTCTAGTTCCTGATCGAAGCAGGAATGCTTCAAGTTTTTCCCCATTGAGTATAATCCTTGCTGTGGGCTTGTTATATACAGCTTTTATTATATTAAGATTCCTTCCATTCCAGCTATCTCTAGGGTTTTGATCATAAAAGGCTGTTTATCTTGTCAAATGCTTTTTCTGCATCTATTGAACTGTATCATGTGATCTTGAATTTCAGACTCGTTTATATGGTGAATTACGTTTATTGATTTGCATATGTTGAAGCAATCTTGTGTGCCTGGGATTAAAGCCTACTTGATCCCTGTGGATGATCTTTTTGATATGTTTATGAATCTGATTTGCAAGACTTTTTTGAGAATCTTTGCATCTGTGTTCATCAAAGAGATTAGCCTATAGTTTTCTTTTTTTAAGTGTATCTTTATTAGGTTTTGGGTTTAAGATGATTTTAGCTTCATAGAAAGAATCAGGTAGTGTTCCTTCCTTTGCTATTTGATTTCCTCATATATTATAGGACTATTCAAATAATTCAGAACTTCCTGATTCAACTTAGGTAAGTTGTGCTTACTTAGAAATTCATCCATTTCTTTTTGTTGTCAAACTTTGGAGAGTATAAGTTTTGAAATATGACATATAATACTCTGAATTTCTTGGATAACAGTAGTGATAACTCCATTTTCATTTATAATTTTGTTAATTTGGGTTTTCTCTCTCTTGCTTTCAGTTAATTTAGCTAGGGGTGTATCAATATTATTGATTTTTTAACAACCTTTTCCATTGAGCTGTTTAATTCTCCCACTTTGTCTTCAAGATCTGAAATTCTATTATTTGCTTCATTAGTTCTGCTGATAAGACTCTCTGTTGAGTTCTGGATTGAAGATAAGTTGTCTTTTAGTTCAATTTTAAACTCTGCCTGAGACTGTTTTAACTGCTCTGTGCCTATTTTTGTTTCTTGAACTATTTTTCTCAACTCATCCAAGTGTTTGTTGTGTTTCTGTTCAAAGTGGTTTATGTGGTTATTTAACTCTCCTGGATTTCCTCTTTCATAGTATTGATCATGGTAATGATCACGATCTGGCTTTCTTGGCTATTTTCTATGAATTTTTTCTGATTGGAATCTTTCATTATGGGGTTAATTCTTTTGATGGGAGATTTCTCTTCTTGGGTTTTGTTTCTCATGAATCTGCACTTTGACTTGGGCATTGTAGTTTTGTCTCTTAAGACCTTTCAGCTTCTGTGTGTTTTTGAATGACCTGATTAAATTGGTATTACTACTTTTGGGCAGTTATTACTAGTGTTTGCCTTGGAGTTGGGTACGTTTGTTGTTATTTCCTAGATAATGCTATTAGATTGTTAGTACATCAATTAAGTCAGGTTTAGTGGACAGGGGGTGAATATTAGTATGGTAGTGGGCTTTTACAATTTAATATCTTGATGATATGTGAGGGTGAGTGGTATAATCTCTGAAGTTGTATATGTTTGGGGGGTGGCTATATGGAAAAGTTAATCTACAGTGATTAATAATTGAAAGGAGCAGGATGGTAAAAAGGGGGTTTACTTATCTTTGGGCTGGATGTGAAGAATCTCTCCCATGTGATTTTAGAGGACTTCAGATGTATGACTTTTTCCCCTAGAGCTTTGCTTGAGTTTCCTTTGGACTCTGTTGTATTCTGAACGACAGTGTTTCCTCCCTGCACCAGGAGCGAGGGTCCCAGGTGGGCCAGGGGGCAAAGGTGCTGATGGCAATGGCAGAGCTCTTCACCTGAGACCTGGGGCATGGCCTAGTGGCCCACCCTAGCTCAGGGCAGCCTGGGTGTTGCTTAGGCTGGCTAGTGGGAGGAGCCGGGAGGAGTGGGTGATATGGGGGCTGGTGGAACTTACCTGGGAAGGAGTACCATGAGCGAGTGTCCTGTCCCGGGTGGGTAGGAGGGGCAGAGTATGATTTTTAATTTAATTTAAGAGAGTTCAATCACATTGTAGCCAACTTTATCTAAGAATGGAAAACAACAAATTTATTCAAATCTAAAATAACATGATACTTATTAAAATGTAAATAACAATGAAACATTCACAGAAGCAATGGAAGCTAAATCTTAGTTCTCGTGACATATCTGAGGCCAAGGGTTCACAAATGCTTAAATATAGTTGGCTTCTTATAAAAAACATGAATCAAGGAAATTTTCTTCTCATCAGGCAGTGCGGTATAATAATATTTAAATAGAGGCATTAAAATATTGCCTGTGAATTCAATAATGACAATCTAATATGCTCAAAGGTGAACACTTAACAGGTTATAAAAAATACTTATATTCTTCTTCCATAAGAAAGAATTTCATTGCACATACAAAGAAAACTTTTATAAAATATTTTTTCTTACTCTCACACCTATTCTGTGGTTATTTTAGTTCATATCAAGAAAAGTCAGTAATTCATATGTGATAGAGTGAAAGACATATACATTTAGATTAAGTGATACTATATTTCATACCATGTAATG
This sequence comes from Typhlomys cinereus, assembly GCA_023101885.1. Lineage (NCBI taxonomy): Eukaryota > Metazoa > Chordata > Mammalia > Rodentia > Platacanthomyidae > Typhlomys > Typhlomys cinereus. The sequence continues at coordinate 8,804,096 of JALPQD010000042.1, read as the reverse complement.
TGGAGTATATTGTAGAGGGTTGTCTTAAGTTGCTGTTAAGTTTACTTGGGGCACAATTTGAATAACTCAAGAAAGCACACACACACACACACACACACACATATACATAAAAGCACAAAACTCTGAAATAATACTTTGAAATATAAAAGAAAGCATCATGCAAAGAGTAGAGTAGATGTACCACATTTCTATCAGTAGAGTGGCCCAGAGAAAGGCAACTTGATATGCCACGAAGGCCTGAACCCCCACAAGAGTAGATAAGCCAGAGGGAAACCTGGCGTCCATAGAAACATACAGGCAGAGGGATGGCAGGGACTGAGAGGGATGATGAAGGGAAGGGAGGGAATGGGAGAGAGGGACAGTGGAGGGAACCAGGGATAAGTACTCAATATGCTTGTAAAAGTGGAAAAATAAAATTGAAAAAACTGAAAAAAAGAATAGAATAGACAAGCAAGAGGGAACCCTGGGGTCCATAGAAGCATGCAGGCAAGAGGATAGGAGGGAATGGGAGGGATTGATGAAGGGAAGGGAGGAAACGACCATGGAGGGAAGCAGGGATAAGTACTCAATATGTTTATAAAAGTAGAAAAATAAAATAAAATAATAATAATAAAGAAGAATATTTAAAATTGTCAATATGTAGAATGACTAGTTTACACAATGTTACTAAAATGTCCAAACTAATCAAAAGGTTTAACCAAAACATTTTAATGTTGACAAAATAGTAGCAAATAATATTCACTGCCATGATCCTTTTAATTTAAATATCAAGTATGAAAAGGTGGAGAAAACAAATAGAAATTGTGTGTGTGTGTGTGTGTGTGTGTGTCTGTGTGATGTTGGGTAAGATAAGTGGCAGGAGAAAGTGAAAAAGAAAAGTAGTTTGGTTCATAGGGAGTAAATTTCTGACACTGCCAAATTTTGGACTAGAAAAGTGGTCTATGATTCATGAGCAAATAATATATGACATTTAGATCTATGAACCTAATGGAAGCTAAATATTGCTACTTATGGCAAAGAATACATTTTAGTTTAAAAATAATTAGTTAAAGGGGTATGTTTTAAGTTACCATTACCATGCCATTTCTGGTAATCTTAGGGTTTAATTATTATTCATTTTTTAGAATTTCATAAGGCAATAAGTAGGATAAATAAATTAATGTAGTTTTATTTCTAAAGTTTCTTTTAAGCTCTAGAGTTTCCCAGGATCCACCTTCCATGACCAAAAGTATAGGCTGCCACCATTTCAGATAGGATCCAGGATCCGAACTTACGAATTTCTGCTTGCCAAGGCAGAAGTTTAATCTCTGAGCCATCCTTCCCGACCCTCTAAAGTATTCTTTAAGGTTGTTTCTATTTTATACTAAGAAAGTTAAACCATCTTAATTTTAATTAAGACTCCAATTTATTTTCTAAAAAGAATTGCAATCTTCCTAAAATGCATGTTTCCTTTTTAGTATTTTCAGATCCAAAGTGGTGTTACTCTACTATCTAAAATAGTAATTATATAATTTTATGTATTAAACTAATAACCTCATCAAGAACCTGAGCCAGGCATGCATTGCATAGGAACTCAGGGACAGTACAACTCACTGGTTAATGACTTGCTACTGATAGGTTAGGGAAGAGGGAGAGACACTGCCTTCAGCTGTATACTCACTAGTGTCCCTATCAAGTTCCAGTGGATAGATAAAATCCAGTGATCACATGCATGGCCCTGTTTTAACTAAAGGGACTACCAAACAAAACTCATGAATCTGAGAAAGAAATTGATTGAGAGAAGGAGGAGATTGATAGCTATGAGAGAAAAGAGGAGAAAGCATAATCAGAATGCATTATGTATTCATGGCATTGTTAAAGAACAAACTTTCCAAAAATTTTTCAAAATTTAAAAAAGCAGAAAACAAGTGAATGGTGCACACAGGAATTTCAGTATTATACATACAAGAAATAAGGAAATAAGTTATTTCAGAGTACACAGGCATTAAAACATCAAATGACAGGGCTGGAGAGGTGGCTTAGGGGTTAAGCCTCTGCCTTGCAGACAGAAGGTCCTGAGTTCAGATCCTAGACCCCACGTCACGTATAGACGCTGGGCCGAAGTGGGGGCAGCCTGCGCTTCTGGTCCTGGTAGGGCGGAGCCTGTGAATTCCAGGGCAGAGTAAACAAGGAGGAGGTAGAGGTGATCCATGGTGGTTCCTGAATTCGTCCATGGTTCTACACACACATACACGTGCACACACGCACAATTGAATAAATAAATAAATAAATAAAATGACATTAGCTGTAATTTAAAGTTTTAGTGAAATGGACAAGTCCCTGTAAACACTTATGCAGTTTAATAAAAGAGACAAAAATAAAAATATTAGAAAATGAATAAAATTAAAATTTTCATTTTAAACTAAAATTTACTACTGCATGTATGTAAAATATGCATTGATTACTAAGATATAGTACATATATAGTTAATGAATTATGGAGGTATCATTAACCTTGGAGACTTCTGCTAAAAACTTTAAAATATGTAAAGACAAAATAGTTTCTAACCCTTTCAAAGAATAAAGTAGGACCAGTTAAAATGTATTTTATGGAGGAAAAATGAGCTTCATGTAAAAAATGACAAGAACACTAAAGAAAGAAAAATCACAGACAAATAATTTGCATAACAAAGATGTCAAAAATTCTAAAGAAAAGTATTGCTAAAGCAGTTATTGGAAAGAAAAAAATGGAAGGACCAAAAATAGAGATAGATGAGAGTTTTGTTAAATATTCTGATAAAAGAAGTGAGAAAAGAGAGACTTTCTAGGAGTCATAAGGACCACCACAGGAGATGCATTTATGTGTGCATCACAGCTTCACTTCTGCCCTACAGTCTGCCTTCAGGAACCTTCTTTGGACATGCTGATTCTTTTCTACCCATTTTCATGTGTATGTATGTGTGTCCAGAGGTCAGTTTTAGGAATTTACTTCAATTCTTCTCTTCACTGATATCTTGACCTTTCCTACAGCACGAATCTGTCTAGCCAGCTTGTTGTACGTATTTTCAGTCTCTAAATTCTGTTGCTATTGACGAAGTCTCATACTCATCTTGCATTTGACCTGTGTCCAGGAGGTCAGAATGCTAGTCTTTTTGTTTACATGGCAAAAAAATCAAACCACTGAGATGTCTATCTCCCAAGTCCTGGAGTACATCTTGCTGTCTATTTCTTTACAGTGATGCTCACAATCTGAAGGATAATGAATGCATTCACTTTGTCTTTTGATAAAATCATGTTCTAAAGAGAAGATCTAATCCCTACACTAGACTTAATACAGTCTTGATAGGTAGTCCAGCTTTTCTCACTTGACAGAAAAATCATCATGACAGAAAATCATTAAAATATTTTACAGCTTTTTCAATTTTTCTTTTATCTACATCAGCAAGAGCTCAGCAAGTCCTGGATACTCAGGGTGAATTATGTTACATAAATGCTCATGCATATTGACTAAAAGATATCCTTTTATGCTATTCCATTCATTGTAATCTTGGAAATAGTTAAGAGTGTCAGAACTATTTAATTTTACCAGGAATTTTAAGCTATAATATTAATTAATTTGGATGAGGTCATACATTTGAAAAGTGGAAGGAAGTGTGGTTTGAGCATAACTGGTTCCACAGTCTGAGCTTTAGGCTCCCTAATTGAATGCACACATTCAAATTCATATTAAAAAGTGAAGCAATTCTGAATGTACAGGGACACTGACAAAATAAGAGAATGATCAATTTTAGTTATGTTTTACTTATGTCTGGGGTGGATACAGCTATTCAGTTGAAAGCAGTAGTGATCAATGTTAAGTAGATAATAAATGTCTGAAGCAATATATAAGCTGTGTTAATATTCTCTTTACCAATATATCTGACATTAATTCAGATATTCCTCTATTGGCATGTTACCTTTAGAAAATCACGGCCTGATTACATACGTGATTTAGAGAAATATCTCACCAATCAGAGAAGGTATAGTGACTGGCAGATAGATGGTAACCATCCTGCAAATGGGATACTGACCCTCCTCCCCACTGTGGTCTCCTACTCTTATTTCATGTACCTTTTAATTTCCTCTTATAATAAGATTTCATTTAAACAGCCTTTTATCCTTGGTTAGGAGTTGACCTCCAATACCAATCAGGATGGAGCCAAGGGTGGTGCAGGAACAGCAAAACTGAAAACAACAAACCATAATCCAGAACATCAGAGACCTTACATTAATCATCTGGAATCAGACCAGGCAAATCTTTCCCCATCTTAAAGGTCAGGGAAACTTGTGGAAGAGGAGGCGGCAAGTTTGTAAGAGCCTAAAAATGGGGAGGACCAACAATATGCAAAATACTCCACACAAGTTAGGGTTGCAGTAGCCATAATTGGACTTTGCTTGACCTGCACAATGACTGACATATCAACGAACCCCCCAAAGTCTAGCATGGATCATAGGCACTAGGATCCTTAAAGGCAAAGGAATAATAGTTATGAGTGTTCCTATACCAAAGGGGAACCCAAGAAAGGGCTCTGGGCAATGCCACTGAGTCCTTACACCCTACTAGAATGAAGGACTCAGAGAGAAGTTTGGCATTCAAACAAAAGGATACTCCAGGGAATGGGAGGAGGGGGAAGAGGGAGACACTAGGAAAAGGGGAGAGAGGGAGATGAAAGGAAGGGAAAAAGGGGGAGGGTGCAAGGGGGACTGGGGAGGGATAGAGGAAGGGAGGGAGGGGAATGGGGTACCTTTTAAGCTTGTATGATTGGGGAAAATTAATAAATACAATAAAAACTCCTACCATAAAATAGATCCCATTTTTTCTCACAATTGCTCAGCAAAGCAAAAACAAAAACAAAAACTCAAGCTAGCAACTTAAACAATATAAGAAGTAGCTCCAGAAACCAGACCTTAAAAATGAAAACACCTGAAATCTTACTATTACTGTATAGTGATGGGATAGCAAGCTCATATACTAAAGGTTAATAAGGAATGTATTCGCTTTGATTATGGATTTAAGAATGTTTCAAAGAGATCTTATCCCTCCATGTATTTTTGCCAATGTAGCATGTAAATATCTCTTTGAAGTCAAAGTTATGCTCTGGGCATTTATGGCTGTATGGTGAGCAAACTCAGCAAACTTCCTTTAAAACTGCAGAAATAATTCTAACATGAATAAAGGCTAATTTATATCTCAAAAGCCAGTAGAGGTCTGTGTCATTAACCTATTATAATTTACAGGAATAGAGTTATACTCTTCTATACTCAGATTAGCAGGACTTAGAGTTGTGAGTTATCCCATTTAAAGAAAAAAATCCATTTCTACTCATTAGGAAACTATTAAATCAAGAGCACATTAAGTTTTCTGAAATTTGACCTGCAGAATCAGAGGTTCATGAAGAGTGGGTGGCAAACAGTGGAATCACAAATACTGTTGCTTGGTAAATGAAAACGGCTCGTGAAGCTTTAATGTTACCAGTATTAATAATCATGACACATTTGGAACAGAAGTAATCTCTAGCCAAATTGCTCCTTTTATATATTAAAATATATGCAAGCTAGAATTATTTTTCTGAAGTATAAATAGCCAGTGACATGCTCTTAGATAACTCTATTCATGAAATACTTTTTTTTCCTACAAAGCATCCCATATCCTTATATTTCACCTTGTTCAAAACCACAATCTGTCTTTCTCTTAGTGCTGTAATGGTATTTCATAGCCAACATTTTTACTATTACTATATTGTATTCTTATATTTCAAGTAGATTTGTTATCTGCATTTTTTATTCTTTATATTTTCACACGAATTTATAATTCTGTTTTTTAATTTGGGATTTAGTCCCTTTTTATGTACTGTAAATATTTATGCATTTAAATTTCAATCTATTCTCTTGCTGGTCTTCTACTTGTGGCACTTTAACTTTATTCCTCTACTTTTCTGCCTCGCTGAAGTATTTTTATGATATCACTTTGTCTTATTAGTTTATTGGTAATAACACATGCTAGATAAAGGTGTCAACTTGAATACTGAAGGCTAAGCTCTGTATTCGTCTGTGAAGAATAGGTAGTAAAGGCAATCCCTAAATAAGACTTCAAGAGAGTAATGATATGGGAAAACCAGCAAATGGTGGGTGGTACTATCACCTGAACAAGCAGATAAAACAGAGAAAGGTGGTTCAGTAGTTTGCATACAGTAGTATACTCTGACAGACTTTCAGTATAGCAATTTTACTAAGCTGGATTATGAACTCTAATGGAGAATCATGACAAGAATAAACCCCTTGTTCTCCTAAACTGTTTGATCATGAATTTATCAGCAGCATACAGACAAACTGCAACACAGCTCTTCATCAACTTATTCTTTTTAATTTATATTTATTTATTTTTACCTAATCATACAAGCTCAATAGGTACCCCAGTCCCCTCCCTCCCTCCACTCTTCCCCAGTCCCCCTTGCACCTTCCCTTCTTTTCCCCTTCCTTTCACCCCCTCCCTCCCCTTCTCCTAGTGCTTCCCCCTTTCCCCTCCCATTTTCTGCTGCATCCTTTTGTGTGAATGCCAACCTCCCTCTGAGTCCTCCACTCTAGTGAAGTGTAAGGACTCAGTGGCATTGCCCAGAGCCCTTTCTTGGGCTCCCCTTATGGGAACACTATTATGACTGTTAATCCCTTGCCTTTAAGGATCCTAGTACCTGTGATCCATGGTAGACTTTGTGGGATCGTTGACTATCAGTCATTGTGCAGGTCAAGAAAGTCCAATTATTGCTACTGCAGCCCAAACTTGTGTGGAGTATCTTGCATATTGTTCGTCCTCCCCATCTTTAGGCTCTTACAATCTTGCCGCCCCTTCTGCAAGTTTCCCTGAGCTTTAGGAAGAGATTTGGCTGGTCTGGTTCCAGGTGATTAATGTAGGGTCTTTGGTGTTCTGAATTATGATTTGTTGTTTTCAGTTTACTCATCAACTTATTTTTATGTTTAACTATTTTCATAGTTTATATCTATGTCCTACCATAATCTAAGTGATATTATTCTTCTTTAAATACAATATGAAATATGGTATGAAATTGCAGGTTTACATCTGGGAAAGAAGCAAGGGCATATGTGCTAGATCTTAAGCATGGTTAATTGATATTTTAATATTCTTACTTGAAATACCTCTATGTGAAAGGAATACTGCCTCTATGTAGACAACCTTCTTTTGAAAATATAATCAGGGTCACATATTAAGAGTACATTACTTGAATTAATGTATTTCAGCAAGGCAAGTTTGCTTCTGTAGAAGGGTACATGGCCACAAGAAAACTGGTTAAGTATATGAGAAGGTGTTCCACTCACCTTTTAATATAAAGAAATCCACAACTGTTCTTTCCACAATTGGTCAGGACTTGGTCTTACATTGTCGAACAGTTTAGCTGTTTTTTATTATTATTTATTATTATTCAATTGTGCATGTATGCATGTGTACGCGTGTGTGTATGTATGTGTGTGTAGAACCACGGACGAATTCGGGAACGCCTCCACCTCCTCCTTGTTTACCCTGCCCGGGGATTCACAGGCTCCGCCCTACTAGGACCAGAAATGCAGTCTGCCCACGCTTCCGCCCGGCGTCTCTACGTGGGGTCTAGGATCGGAACTCAGGACCGTCTGCCTGTAAGGCAGAGGCTTAACTCCTGAGCCACCTCTCCAGCCCCAGTTTAGCTGTTTTACATGAACCAGGATTTGCATGATAGGTGGCATTTTTTTGGGGGGGTAGGAAAATCTTTGGCAAGTACATTTGCAGAAACAATTATGCAGATAAGAACTTGTAACACACAATGGGGAGTGTAGATAATGTAGGTTTCTATGATTTGGTAAAGACTCCTAATAAGTTAGGGTATCAGCATGTGGATCTATCAGGAAGTAGGCGCCATCAGAGAACAGGTCTGTATTTATTAATAAATGAACTGAGTGGACATGAAAGAAAACATGAATATAAATGGTAGACTTATTTGATAGAAAAAGCTAAATTTCTTACTCTTCACAGCAAATATTGTTAATTTGTTGGAATTCTTGATTCTCAGTTGGTAAGATACTTCAATCATACTTGCTTTGAAAGGCTTCCTTTCCTTTCCATGTCCCCCTTAATTTCCTTTTTCTTTCCTGCTTCATTGTAAGAGTTTCTGTTATGGCTTGTGAATTTAAGCACTATTCCTAGGCTGAAGAAGTATTTTTCTATAATGCATTAGGACATTTTCGTGGGTATTAGATTTGTTATATGCATATATTGAATACAATTGAACAGAATATTCAAGCATGACCCTATGAAATCTCTGGTCTCTAGAGTTTTCTCTGTGCTGATCTCTCTGGTCCTGCTCGCGAATTCTGTATGCTTTGGCCTCCCAGACTTCTAGATGCTCTGCTCTATTAGTTCACAGAAGTCCAGGATTCTATGAGGTCCCTCATTCCTACTGCATAATTAGAAATTTTTGCAGGAATTAAGTAAATTAGACAATATTAACTCTAACCCATTTCTTCCACTTAGGAACAACTATTCTTTCTTCCCCTTCTGACCAAAAATATACTTTTCACATAAAATGTTTCTTTTCAAAAAATTATTTCATTTATTTGAAAGAACCAGGGAGGGGAAGGAGAGGGAGAGGGAGAAGGCACATGTGTGCTATGACACACAGGTACAGAAGTCAGAGGGCAACTCTTAGAAGTCAGCTGTCTCCTTCTATCACATGGGCTTCCAAGAATCAAGATCAGTTCACCAGAATCGAAGGCAGCAATGTCACCCAATAAGCTATCCCACCTATCTGATTTGTCTCTTTTTTAAAAAGCTATTTTAGGTTAGAGAGTAAATATAATCTTATATTTTATCTTCCAAAGGTAATTAAAGTTTCATTCATACCACAGTGCCAAGAAATCAGAATTGCTCACCTCTCCCTTAGCAATCTCAATATTATGTATACCCCTATTTTTACAAGAGAAGACTATACAATTGATTTAGCTAGTCTTGGCTATAAATTCCTCTCTAAATAATACGTTCACATTAATAGTTTGTATTATTTTTTCCAGTAGTTGACAAAATAAATACAAAGAATAGCTTGAAATAGGTATTAAATTTCTTAAGTATCAACTACTTGCAACAAAGTTTTTCAATAGATTATTAGAAAGAAATGGCTTATATGAAATCATGGGACAAACAGAAAACCTTGGAGTTGTATAAATTGCAAAGAAATTCCACATTTTAGTCTAATTATGATTTATAGCACATTACTTTAACAGTTTGTATTTCCCCATGTATGAAATTGAGATATTAATTCTTGTTTCTAGATACTTCTTGAGCTAATCATAGAAATTTGGAAATTCCTTAATAATATGTATGGCAAGAAGTTTTTATTCAGTATTATAGAATAATTCCAAGATTTTGTATCACTTATTCTTTTTTTTCTTATATATTTTTTAAAATTTTCCCCCTAATTTTATTTTTTTCCTAATTAGACAAGCTCAACAGATTCCCCCATCTTCTGTCTTCTCCTTCCCCCTTCCCCTCACCAATTGTCTCCCCTTGCACTCTCCCTCCTTCCCCCTTCCTTTTACCCTTCCTCCCTCTCTCCCCTTCTTCAGGTGCCACCACCTTCCTCCCTCCCATCCCCTGGAGCATCCTTTTGTGTGAATGCCAAACCTCCCTCTTAGTCCTCCACCCTAGTGAGGGTTCAAGACTCAGTGGCATCTGCACAAATCCATGAGAAACAAAAACCAAAACAACAAATCTACAAAAAGAATCAACATCATAATGACGGAATCCAACCAGAACAAACTCACAGAAAATAGCCAAGAAAGCCATACCCAAAATAAATGATTTTCAAAGCCTGATCAAAACAATGAAAGAGGAAATCTGGGATGAGTTAAATATCACTTATTCTTAAGCATGGTGACTGTCCTTTCTTGACAGAGATGATGTGCTTTGTTGTGTCGTTCTCAGATTTAAGCCTTTCATTTTGCCCCTGCCTTTGTCTTCATTGTGCAGGTAGACATTTCTTGAATGCTGTCTAGTATGAAATTTTACTACCTTTCTTTAAGGAAAATATGTTCATGCTGCAAATTGTTTCATTTTCTTTCTAAATAATTTTTGGGGAGTTGATTGTTTACATGGTCAGGAAGACTACAATATATCTATTAGATTAGCTGAATTTATCATCTTTAATATTCAGCAACATGTAGCTATTGCCCATGCTAAGAACATAGATACTTACAAATTATATTCATCTCTGGCAACTATATCATCTCTGAATGTACTACAAATTCTCAATGGGTCTATAAATTGCCACAAAATTTGTAGTGTACTCGTCAGATGGAAGAGTGCGAACAGTAGACACCCAGATATTCTGTAGTTAATATTTTTTTACCTCAGTAAACTATGAGGAAAAATACATGTATGATTCTTCAGAAACATGAAAAGTGCTGGATTCTACATAGATTATAGTTTATATTTATAACATTAATGGATAGTGATAAAATGAAAGTTCTCAGAGGAACATGTTTCTCCCAAGTCTACCATGCATCTTAAGCCCTCATAACACTTAATTTGAATTATTAAAATAGCATACCCATGAAATATTGAAGATGAAATTTGGATATGCTCCTCTAATGTTATTCTCTTCTGTAAAAACTCACAAAAACCATTTTCTATTTTCAATTATGCTATTTTACCTCAATTTTGAAAGATCCTTTACAGAGTCTCCTTTCTTTTTTTCTTTTTGTATAATCTTTTTAATGCTTTTTAGATTTTTAATGTGCAACAGCTTTCTTTCTTTTTCAGTTTTTTACTAATTTTTATTTGTTTTTTTCTTTTATTATATTTATTTTTCCCCAATCACACAAGCTTAATAGGTATCCCATTCCCTTCCCTCCTTTCACCCCTCCCCAGTCCCTCTTGCCAGATTCTCTTTTCTTTGCAATGACTACTTCAATTTCAATTTCCATTTTGTTATCAAGTTTTGTAATTGACATTAATTTCATTGGAAGTATTTTATCTTCCACCTTATACTTGAGTTTCTCTTTCAGTCATACCCAACAATAGTGGCATTTATACAACAATAACCTTAACAAAAGCTATCAAATGAAATACCTTTCTACTCCTTAGTTATCTGGTATCATGGTAATAAAACTGTACTAGTGATAAAATACATGAGAATCTAGTGAGCAGTGCATACTAGACCATATACCTGTACTTGTATTTAATAAACAGTATTTAAACAATTAAAATTAATGGGATGTATCTTCAGTAACAATTAGTAGCTAAACAGAAAATTGTGAAAGAACAGGGCCAGTTCTAGCTGGACATCATGTGCCTAAGTGGGTAATGTAATATTCTAGTTGGAAAGGAATCTAGACAGGAGTGAGCTGAGAGAATTGAAAGACCTACTGTCATTCAGTTGTATCTTTGGGAAGCACATGTGTCACTTGTAGCTGAGGTCTTGGGTTTGTTGTGTAAAGCATGGAGTGTTGCCTTTTATAAAAACAGTAAAGTGATGGGTAGTGAAATCTTTGATCTTTCATGAGTTTGGCCTTCAATAGAACCCTGAATTGGTGAAGTTAATGAAAGAGAAGCAGTATTTCCAATTTTTTCTTCCTCTGAATGTGTGTGCTGAATATTATAGAAATATTAAGAACTCTTAAGACTATTCTTGCTTTGAGTTGTTAGTTTCACTTGCAGAAAGGATCAAGTTTATACCCTCAACTATTTTTCACATCATTACACTTACATATTACATAATATATTTTGAAAATATAAGTCAATCTCTTAACATATTGCCAATATCTTGTCAATTTAACAATAAGTATTTGTCTTCTCTAGAAAGTTAAAACCTAATACAAACAAAATAATGCTAAGGACAATGAAAATGTGAACAATAACGTGAATAAAGACAAGAATGTGGAAAGTCAATTAATGTGCTCACATTAAAAACATACTTTGGTAATAAGGTAAACTTTATTTTTTTAAAAAAAATAGATCCTTAGAGGCAATATGCACCATGGTGTTTATAGACACAAAAGAGTTTCAACCTTCAATTGAAATAATAAAGTTGAAAAGATTTGTTGCTGACTGGATATTGTGGAGTTGGTATTTGGTGAAATAACTATAGCTAATGTGTAAAACATTTAAAATGTTCCTAGCATATAGCATCAACAACTTTTAAATCAAAGTGAGTGATACATAAATATTTATGATGAAAATGATGGAGGAGTTCATTGACAAATTTTTTGATTTTGTGTTAAATAATATGGAAAATTCAGTTACCAAAGAATTGAATGATGCATTCCTTCACTTCAATATCAATGGAGGCTGGTCAGCATAAAGTGTCTAGATTTCTTGTGTGCTGGTGTTCAGGGGATGACATTTGTTTGGATTGGCGTATGCATGTGTGTGTGTGTGTGTGTGTGTGTGTGTGTGTGTGTGTGCGCGCGCACGCACGTGTGTTGACAGGGACTCCAATTGGCATGTAGTTGAGTTGACTAGGTTAGCTGGCCAGTAATCCTCAAAGACCAAACTACTCTGCCTCACCTGCACAGGCCTTTGATGTGTATGCCACCATGACCATTTTTTTAGGTAACATTTCTGGGGATTAAATTCAGGTCATTATGCTTGTATGAAAAGCACTATTTTTCTGACTTTGCTGTTCCCACAAACCAAACGTCAAAGTACATTTCCATTAAAATTTCACACCTTGGGGCTAGGTGGATGACTCAGCAGTTAAAGCCTTTGTTCATCAAGGAAAAGGACTTGATTTCAGATCACAAAATGCCATGCAAAATGCTGGGTGGAAATAGCAGCGGCCTGTAATTTTGGCCTTGGAAGGCAGAGTCTAGTAAACCCTAGAGCAAAGCAATAATGTGAAAGATCAATCCTGATTGATTCCTGATATCACCCTTAGGCCTCCACAGACCCTCACACTCAAGCTCCCTCCCACACCTACACTCCTATCCACATGTACACCAGCCCATATGCACAAATCCCCCTATATATATACACATGGACATGCAGACAGAAAAATTCCACAATTTGAGCAACAATCAAATGTGTATGTTTTCTGGAAGATTAATGATGATTGGGGATATAACTTTGAAGACTTATTTTATAAAATTATTATTACATTTTTTGTCTGGTTATACAAACTCAATTGGTAACTCCCTTCTCCCTTCCCTCTCCCTTCCCCCTGTTGTCACCCCATTACATTCCCCCCCTTCACACTCCCCACACTCCCTCTCACCCCTTTTATTTCCCTCTTCCTCTCTTGGTGCTTCCTGTCATCTCCCTCCCTTCCTCCAACATATCTGTTTATGTTGGCACTGAATTTCCCTCTGAGTCTTTGACACTAGTGAGGGTTCAGAACTTAATGGCACAGCTTGGGGCCCCATCTTGTGCTGCCTGCTGGTATGAGAACTCTATTATGTCTGTTTAACCCCTTGTCTCTAAGGATCCTATTGCCTGGAGTCTTCACCACTGTGATCAATGCTAGATTTTGCATTGTGCTAGCCATTGTGCAAGTCAGGCAAAGTCCAATCACATTGTGGCTATATCCTGGCTGCTTCAGTCTTGACTTGTGTGGAGTATCTTGCATATCGTTGGTTCTCCCCATCTTTAGGCTCTTATAGTCTTGCTGCCTCCACTTCCGCAAGATTCCCTGAGCTTTAGGATGGGGAGAGATTTGGATGGATTGTTTCCAGGTGAATATTGTATGGTCTTCAGTATTCTGAATTATGGTTTGTTATTTTTTTCAGTTTTGCTGTTCTGCACTACAATTGGCTGCATCCTGATTGGTTGTCAAGGTCATCTCCTAATAAAAGACAAAAGACTGTTTAAACAAAGATCTATTTAATATAAGAGACTCAATGATAGATGGAAGAATAGGAGTAGTACACAGCAGTGAGAGAATACCATATTCTTAGTAACATAATAGAAACTGTACCTAACAGAAATACTGTGCCTGAACATTGAATGCATATAATAATTGAAAAGGTACAATCAACTTGGAAGAACTGTAAAGAAACTATACAACAGCACATGGAAACATTGAAAGCATGTAATTCTTTTATTATGCTTGCAAGTCAATAATAAGCAATATTAATTCCAAATTCATACTAAAAAATCACCCTTTTCTAGCTAAGCAAACATCTCAAGCAGTATAATAAACTTATCACAAGGAAGATAATTTTGAATTGTGAACACATATTAAACTCAAACAATAATACATTTGCTTATAATTTTTAGATACATGCCCTGATTTATAGATTTTAGTATCTTCTAATTATATGGCATTTGCATTTGGTGCCAATATGAACTTGAAAATGAAGAAGTAAAGGATGCTAATTGCTTCCTATGTGGAAAGTTTAAACCACTATAGAACCAAAAATAACAATTTCTGATAGTATCTTTTTTAACAATTTACTAGTCTTTAGTTTCCCACATGTTGTTTTCCAAAGAAATATATGAGAGATTTTAATTGTGGAATATTTATTTTTAATTATGCAATCAATGTGCTTTCCTGTATTATTATAAAATTATTCTGAGTTTGAGTGTTCTGTGTTGACATGTATTTGAATGTGAGAGCCAGAATGTAGCAGTAATTGAATAGATAACTTTGGGAGATACTATGGGAATCATGCCATTTTTCTTTGTTTTGTTAAATGTGCTTTTCATTAGTGTTTATTTAGCAAAACATAAGAAACACAAATTCTAATTAAATGGCTTGGTATCTTTGCATGGCTAAGTACCTGCCATTCAGATCAAAATAAAGAATTTTTCAAGACATCAGAAATATTCTTCCTGCTTTCACATCTATCATCTCCTCACCAGAGGAAATAACTGTTCTGTTTCCACAAGACTGAACTTTATGGGAATGGAATCATATTGTATATATTCTTGTATCACTGACTATTTTAACTCAAAAATGTTCACGAATTTTATTTACAAACTATGCTATAAGATATAGTAATAAGGAATAGAAGGATGTCTCAGTGGTTGGGTAGAAAACCTGTTTACAAACCTAGAGTATGAGTTCAATTTGCAGAAACCCATATGAAGGAGTGAGAGAACTGACTTTCAAACGTTGTCCTCTAACCTCTCTACCTGTACATCATGATATGTATGTATGTCCTTCCTTTCTCTTTGTCTTTTTCTCAACAAATAAATTAATAAAATATTTTAAAATTTACAAAAATTAGAAACATTTGTTTTGGTTTTCTGAGAATTAATTAGCTAATAAAGATGATCAGAAACCACAAAATATTTGGTATTTTTTAATATATTGGTTTAGAATACTGCTTCCTAAACCCTGTTTACTTGATTGACACAAGACTGATGCTCTGAATATTTTCAAATGCATCATGCCATATATTCACCACTACCATGTACCATAGTAACATTACCATGAAGAATGGTTTCAATGTTCTGAAAATTTACTTCCTTTTCAGTCCCCTTCCATCCCTGGAAATCAGGGATCTATTTCCTTTTCTTTGTCCATTCTAAAATATCTTATACATGAAATCATTATAGTAATCTCTTGAGATTAATTTCTTCCAGAAATCATATTGAGTGAAATGTCTCAGATTCAGAAAGACAGACACTGTATATTCTCCCTTATAAGCAGATCCTAGCATTAAACCTTTAATTGGATGTAATCAAGCCAAAATTCCTACAATACCCACAATGCAAAGGAACATAACTGGGGTGGGGAGTGGGAGTGAGTGGAAGAAGGTCCCTAAAAAGCAGAAACAAAAGAACATGGGTAAACAGTTTTTTAAAAAAGGATTTTGCTTAAGAAAACTCTTAAAGAGAAGGGAAAAACAGGACTAGTACACAGTAGGGTGTGGGATTAACCTCCAGTTAACCAATCATGTGCTTACTAGCCCCTATCCCACCCCCATGACAGGGAACACATACCCAACAATGTAAACCAATCTAAACAACAGTGGACTACAAGAAAACTAACAGTAGACAGGATCAGATGACTCAAGACTAACTACAAAAGAGTAAACTTCCATCCAGACATCTCTCATTTTATCTTTAGACAAGAAAAGGTCTCAACACCCAAACAAGAAGCAGCCTAGTGCAATGGAAAAGCAGTGAAGTAAACAGCAATCAATCAGAGTGCAGTAACCATGACCCTAACATGCTCAGCTGGAATCAGGTCAACCAGATCTCTTCCCATTCATGGGCTCCAGGAATCTTGCAGAAGAGAGGGCTGTATGATGGTAACAGTCTAAAGGGAGATCCACCGCAGGCCAGGACATTCCAATCAAGACAGGGCTATTGTATCCAGGAACTTACTGCAATGAGACTTATCCTCACCTGACCAATGGCTGATGTATCAGGTGAAGGTGAGTGCAGTGCCCTTATCAGTGGGACTAACCAAGACAGGGCCACGTAATCTGCCACATAAGCTTGAGTACCTACTAGTGCAGACAACCTGAAGGAAACCTTGGGGCCACACAAGCTGACAGGCAGGAAAATGTGAGGGAGAGGTATGGATGGTGAAAGGAAGGGAGAGTGGGAGAGGAAGTGGGAAAGGAGGGAAGGAGGAGGCCAGCACAATCACTCATCATGTTTGTAACACTAGAAAAATAACAAAAAAGAAAAAAAGATTGCCTTTTTCATTTAGTAATAGGCAACTAAGATTCTTTGAAGTCTTTGCATGACTTCAAGGTTTTTTTAGCATAAGAAAGTATTTCTTTGCATGGAAACACCTACCACAGTGTTTATGCATTCATGTAATGAAGAAAATCTCCATTGCTTTCATTTTCTGTTGACTGAATAAAGCTTCCAGCAAAAGGTATGTGTGCCAACATATATGGATATAAATATACAAATAGGTTATGTAGATACTAAACATCACAATTTCTGGAAAAATATACTAAAATTCTGTAGCTTTGCAAATACTGCTAGGTTATCTTCTGAGTTTCTGAAATTTCACCTCTCCATGTGTGAAATAGTTTGCAGATGAATTTTACCCTCCAAGTCATTGCCAATGTATGGTAATACCAGATTTTATATTTTATTTATTCTAATAGGCATGCATTGATATCCCTTGTTTTTTTATATTTGTATCATTTTTTTACGTGTGTGCATGGTGTGCGTATGTGCGCGCAAGCTGTTCTGTGTTGGGTGCGGCTGTTCTTTAACCACGACGAATCGGGAACACAGGACGCTTGCACTCTTCTGCCCCGGAATTCACAGGCTCCGCCCTACTAGGACCAGAAACGCAGGCCGCCCCCACTTCCGCCTGGCGTCTATACGTGGGATCTGGGATCCGAACTCAGGACCCTCCACCTACAAGGCGGAGGCTTAACCCCTGAGCCACCTCTCCAGCCCGATATCTCCTTGTTTTAATTTGCAATCTTCAGATGACAAATGATGTTGAACCTCTTTTTATTAGCATAGTCGTCATACTTACATTTTCCTTAGTGAGATGACTCTAGATGTTTTGTCGATTTTCATTGTTTGCTTGTTGAATTTTAAATGTCATTTGAATATTTTGGATAGAATTATGTTTTCATGGGTGCACAAAAAATGTTATGATTCAATTCAGTCTGTATTTGAAACAAATTTCTTTGTTGTCTTGAAGCTGTGCCACTGTACCTTTGTTAAGTCATTTGCTGTTAACAAAAACAGTCCTATGTTGAAACAGTTCAAAGGTTGAATTACTTTTTATTTGGTCTTATGAAAATTCAGAGGCATCTTCAGGAACTCTTGAGACACTCATAGGATTCTTAATTCTTTGAGTTTAACTCTTGTGAAGTTTTCATAAATGAAATTTTATGTGCCTCAACACAATCACTGGACTTGCTTTCAATTTGATTACAATGATAGTCTTACAGCACTTAATCTCCAGGTCTTTAGAGGTGGAGATCATTGTTCTGTAGATGCTCTCTGAAAATCCACTTGGATATGGCACACAGATATGTATTCTAAGCATTAGTATGAACTGTGAATGCAAAAAAAAAATAGCTGCACTACAAACATTTAGCTGGAAACACAGAAAAGTCAGTAGACATCGCATAGGGAGGTGATCAAAAATTTATTATCATTTAGCTTTTCTTTTCCCTCTTTCCCAGTACATCCAAAGTTGTGTTCCCAGTCTGATATATTCCCCAAAATATTTGTGAAAGCAAACTGCACACTTTTCAAGCTGTATTATGGTTGTAGAAGTACCAAATAAATAATACTCTCTATTTTTTCCAAAATTCACTCTGGAGAACTGGGAATAGCCTGTCTTTTCTCCATTTTTTCAAATGTTATTCCTGCAATACTATTATAAGTAAATTCTTACTCTACTGAATCCAAATATGATTCATATTTTGTTATACCTTGACAAAAATGGGACAATCATCATGCAAATCAGAGAACTATAAGACATTATTTTTTCCTTTGTTTTAAATCTCAAGGTTGTGAAATGTTGATTGTTCTATAAGAGAATAATCTCCTGGTTGGTGAGTGACAGATGAGGTGCTGTGGGCAAGGAAGCACAAAACACTTGTTACAGACCTGGAGGTGAGCTTTTCTTGTTCATTCCATGCTTTCCACCATGCCCATTTCTAAATGCCCATCACTTTCTTCTTCAGTGGTACTATTAGAGCACTTACAATTTGTCTCACTTTTTTCCTTCAATTACTTATAACCATTAAAGGATTATTTATTCATCAACATTTGTGTTGTTTCAATTCTGAAGCACAATGTCCTTGATTGCTACTGTGAAAGTGATCAGAAAATCACTGGATGCCTTCTGTGACCACCCAGTATCACTTGTTCTAACACTATTTCAGAGAAGAAGGAAGAAGGAGGAGGAGGAGGAGGAGGAGGAGGAGGAGGAGGAGGAGGAGAGGAAGAGGAGGAGAAGGAGGAGAAGAAGAAAGGAAAAGGAGGTGGAGGAAGATGAGGTGGAGGAAGATGAGGAGAAGGAGAAGGAAGAGGAGGAGGAGGAAGATGAGGAAGAGGAGGAGGAAGAGGGGAAGGAGGAGGAGGAAACTCTTCATCTTATTTTTCTTGATCTTGCAGAATATGGTAGATTATTGATATTTTGTTGTTTAAAAATCTGTGTGTGTGTGTGTGTGTGTGTGTGTGTGTGTGCGTGCGCGCGTGTGCGTGTGTGTGTCTGTGGAAGCCCAAGGCTGAGTTCAGATGTTATCCTGGATTTATTTACCTCCTTTTTGCTTTGCTCTGGGGTTTCTGAGGGTCTGCCTACCAGGACTGGAAGTGCAGGTCACCACCTACTTCTGCCCACTGTTTTTACATGGGATCTGGGATCCAAACTGAGGTTCTTCTGTCTGCAAGACAGACGCTTAACCCCTGAGCTACTTTTCTAGCCTCATAATAGCTTTTTCCACTATTTTTTAAAATTATATTCTATTAAGGCCAAAGGTACATGAGGTAAATACTACCTTTGTCCCAAATATTTTATAATAATAATTGATGTTTTCAGACAAAAGCAGGTTCTTTCTTATTTTTTCAGACACATTATAGTTTTGTAATTAATCAGCTCCTTCACATCAACCACAGCCATGTGAATCTTTGGTCAATTCCATACAGTTAGAAGTGATGTACCTAATTTAAGGATAAAAGTTTAAAATATATTCTTTTTGCTTGGGTCATGTTCCTTTTATTTTTTTTTTCTGCTGCAACATCCTAGGAAATGAATGGTTATTCATTTGTCTATTTCTTGTCAATATTTGAAGGAATGCCCTTAAGTTGTGAAGTATAAAGGAGGCTTCAACCTTCTTTGAGCTGAGTCTTTAAGATCAGATCTTTTTGTTTTTAATCTATTCATGGCAATAATTATATAGTCTCTTCTTTCATAGCATTCTATATATTCTAAGGAAAATATAGATATGCCCAGGATTTCAAATAATTTTCATTTTTTAAATAAAATTTATCATTACATTTAAGAATGAGCTCAGTACTTTGGTCTTTAAGGTTCATCCATGAAAAATGAGCCACTAAAGGCAAATGGGGCTTTCACCATCCCTAATGGAATGAATAGAGGATTTATAGATGCCTTTCTCAGATTAAGTCTGCCTTTCTTGTCATACAAAGTGTTGCTGTAACTCAGATGAGGTCAGACACTCAGAACCAAGAATGTCCAAGAATAAGCTGTTATTTGCAGGCAATGTGGGCAGACTAACACAAGAAATCTCAAGGACTCAGATTGGGGTTTTACTATGGTTTCATAGACTGAGAGCAAACTTTTTAAAAGCACACTTTAAAAGCAAACTTTAAAAGCACACTTTAAAATTGTACCTGATTTAAGCACATTTCCAGTGATTACACAGCTCAAGGTGGATTATAGCTGTCATCTACTGTGCTGAGGTTCACAGTAGGCAAGAAGGAGGAAGGAGGAAGGAGGAAGATGAGAGGCATCCTATCTTATCTTCTGAAACAGGATGGGTGTGATGCTGAGATGAAAGGTAGGCAACAATGTGGGGGAGGTACACAAGGCAGAGTTTCTTAGAAACAGAAACAGCTATAAATGGACAATAAGCTTAAAACTATATTTCCAAATAGCTAGAACTCATGGTTTGTTCTAATTTGCCTATCTGACTAAATGATTATTACAGTGTGAATTTCTTTTGTAATATAAATTTATACCAACAAAGCAAAAAGAAAAAAATTGTACATTATCAATATAAAAATACAATGATCTTAATTTGGCAATCCATATAATTAAGTTTAAACATATTATTATCTGTTCAGAATAAAACAATAGTTAGCCTTTGTGTGGATCAGTTGTAGAAAATACACAGAGACATTTTAGTTTCCTTTCATATATAGCCTTTCGGAGATCTCCACTAAATCTGTTATAATGCATTAACAATCTAGTTATCACTTCTAAATAATAATGAGATTTCCTCAGTGCTTGTCCAGTACTTATTTCCTATTCAAGTGACACTTCTCAATAAGGAGTCCTTGAGTTTCTCTTCCTATTTTTATGTTTCTTAAGTGAAAGTCTCAAGGTCCCTTGAACATTCTGCTTTGTGACCTAACTACATGCATATTTCTTCCAGTAGTCTATTTTATTGACTTTTTTAAAGTTTGTGTTTGTATGTGGGGGTGGGTGGATGTTTATCAGAGAACACTGTTGTGTGTCCGTGGCAGCCCAAGGAAGACTTCAGGAGTTACCATCGATTGCTTTTATCTCCTTTTACCTTCACTCTGGGATTTCCAAGGCTTTGCCTTCTAGAGTTGGAAGTAGTGGTCATAGTAATTTCTGCCTGGCATTTTTAACCATTTCTCCAGCCCTCTTCCTGTATCCTGAATCCATATCACAATAATGGATATTCCAAGGTACTGACAAAAAGGTTTAAGTGATCGCTTACAGCACAGAAAGAAATTATCTTCATCCCCAAGTCAAAATTTCTTAAACCCTTTTATAAAAGGTATTCACTACCAGAGAATGGGTGGGATGTGATTGGGGGATAGGTAGTGGGTGATGAAAACATATAAAGTCATTGTTAATATAAGTTTATATATGTACTCACTTTCCTCACTGAATATTTGTTAAGTGCAGCACCCATTTTTTTTTTCCTCTTTGTACATTGCAAGTTTGCACTTGGCCTCAGAGATCTATATTGAGGCTTAGTTAGATTTTAGGCTTCTTTAAGGTTGATTAGGGATGCAAAATCCAATCAATAATTTCATGTCAACATTTGAAAGAATATTCTCAAATCAACTTGGGATCGTGAATGAATTAATCATAGTGACTTGCTTTTAATGAGTCAGTTTATTAGTGTCAGGAATATTTTACTAAATAGTAAAATTGATATCTTTGACGCCAAAATGGAACTGTTGGCTAATTTGATACAGATTATGATCCAAAAGGTGAGTCTCGACTTGTCATAGGGGAACCCCTGGGCAAGATCATTTGAGGAAAAACAGAATATAATGACATAAAAAACCCTTAATTTCTTCCTGCAGTATGTTTTGTTGTTGTTGTCTGCTGTACTTATCAAAATAAATTTCATTTTGTGTAAAATGCAGTAGGATATATTTACCAGTAAGGGATTAGTTGATTTATAAGGTCCCTAAGCAGTTGCTGTAAAAGAGAACTTTTTAAAGCCTTAAGAGTCAGAACCCAACAAATCCACCAATCCACCAGGGAGACCATTGTGGAAAGCACCATTACTACCAATTAAAAGCTTTGTGCTCTTGCTCCATCAGACCCACTTTAAATTCTTGGCTTTCCCTGGTTGAACAGTTGCAGACACATAGAAAATCTCAGTGATTTTAAATAAAACATGAAATGGAGCTTGCTTACTTGATAGGGTTAATTTGAAGACTGTATGATAGAATACTTGAAATGTGGTAGAATGTCTGGCATTAATAAATAGAACAAATAAATTTTACGTTTTTAATTAATGGATTTTAATGTTATGCATAAAAGGCTGAGAACCATGCTAGAACAACTTTTTATCAATTACACAAAAGGAGAGCTTACAATCCCTTTTCAAAAGCAATTGCAGTGGGCTGCTGTCTCAAATATTGTACAATACAGAAAATAATCACCTAAAGTGCTCATATGATCCAAATAATAAAACACCTAAGCATGATCACTGTGAGATGAAGTTAGATGTGTGGGGATGGAAAGAACTTTTAGAAATGTCAAATTCTTAAGCTAAGAAAATGTCATTGGCTTAAATAAAAATATCAGGTAAAGGTTGTGTCTACTTAATTTATGTGTATTGCAGTGCTACAGGCCAAAAGAGCTGTGTGTGTGTGTGTGTGTGTGTGTGTGTGTGTGTGTGTGTGTGCACAGAAGTGTATATTTCTGTGTGTTTCTCTGTCTGCATAAATATCATGAAAGAGAAAGTATGTTGTTTACTGATATTCTAGCTGAACATAGTGGCACACATCTGTAATGTCAGTAATTTAGAGGCAGACACAAGACGGTGGTAAATCATAGATGCATTTGGGCAACAATGAAAAAATTCTGTCTCAAAAAGTTATTTTTTAGTCTTATTTTCTGAAGTGACTAAGGGAAATAACTATAAAAAATAAGATATTTATACATAATCTGTGAATAGTCATATCCATTCCTTTTATCATGAGCCCTTGTATTTATACATTGTGTTGAATAGCTTCAAGAATATGCTATGATTCTGGATTGTTATAGTGCTTCATATGCTTTTCTTACTTAAACAATGGCAAATAGTTTACTTCAAACTATGTTTCTGATAGTATTCTGAAAGCAGCACTTGCTTGTACAGATGAAAACAAAACTAGTATAGATATAGAGTCAAAAGTACAAGTATTTAGAAGACTGGTGAAAACTAAGGAAGGGCTCTGCAGTAGGAAAACACGTCTTACATCACTGACTCTTCACTTTCAGACCATACTGCGATTTTCACATCTTATTCTCCATGCAATGGTAAAGGTGACCTACAATTTTCATCATATGCTATCAGTTCTGATCATTTTTTATAAGTGAAAGCCACAGTAGAGATAGTGTCCTATCAAAGTATGAAATTCTTTGGTGCCATATGTTCAACAAAATGGTTGCAACATTAAAAACAAAATTACAGAACATTATATAAAGGAACTTTCTACTCAATTATCAGGAGGAAAATTCTTTAGTCTCCGCTTTAATCTGCATTGGTACTGAGAGTATTTTTAACAACAAGAGAAAAAGTACTTCCTAATTGGGCTTTCAGAAAAATGGTAAATTTTATCCTTAAATCTTGGACTCCTCCTTAAAATCCAGTCATCATGTACTGAGATAAAACGTCTATGTCAAAGGCAGCATGGGAATAAATCAAAGTCTCTGCCTGAATCCACAGCTGAACTCCTTGCTAACAGTCAATAGTATCTAACAGGCATGCCAGTGAAGCCACATTTCTTTTTTTTTTTTTTTAAGGGAGAAAGGGAGGTTTATTCAGCTTATGGTTCCAGAGGGGAGGCAGTTTCTCATGGCAGAAGCGGCATGGCTGACCAAAGCTGGAGGAGGCTAAGTCACCACAGACATCTTGGAAGCTGAGAGTGGCAGACTGCTTGCTGCAAAAGCTGACTTCTCCTGGAGGTAGGGTGGGACTAATCCACCTCAAGGTCCACTCCTTGTGACTGCCTTCCTTCAGCAAATCTCCACCTCTCAAGATACCACAACCTTGACAAACACATGAGACTGTGGGGGACACATTTCAAACCATGACATTCCACCCCTGGCCCCCACAGGCTCACTGCCATCTCATTATGCAAACCATAGTCAGTCTAACTTTAGAAGTCTTCATAGACTACATCAGTAGTCCCAACACAGACCAAAAGTTCAAAGTCCAAAGCCACGTGTAAAATCAAAATACAAGTTACATACTTCCAACATACAATGGCACAGAATAAACATTCCCATTCCAAAAGGAAGGAATGGGGGCATATCCAGGAAAGATCGTTCCATAACAAGACTGAAAACCAGCCGGACAAACCCCAAATCTTGTAGCTCCAAGTCCAACAAGGGAGCCTCTTGTTGAAATCATCTCAGTTCCAAAGGGCTTTTATTCCACCCCTTCTCATAGAATATGTTGTTCTCTTGAGCTGATTCCTCCCAGGGTATACAGCTCTTCTTGGCAGGTGTCCCACGTTGTCTCTGGCATTTCTGACATCTTTACTTCTCAATAGCAAACCAGGCTATAATTCCACAACACAAACTGCCCTTCTTGGACCTCTGAACTGCAGGCTTCTTGCCTCATGATGCCTGGATTCTGCCAATTTTTGAAATCTTGGAGGAGGACTCCATGATCTCTCTCTTGCATCACTGATGCCTCTAAAATCAGAACCACGTGGACGACTTTGCCAAGACTGGCCCCCTTGAATCACAGCTGATTCTGCTTCTCTATGTTGACCATCTCTTTCATTCCTGGGCAATGGCTTTGTAAGAGAAACCAACTCTGGCTTTGGAACTCCACACTTTAGCTCCAGTCTTCTGAAAGGATTTGCATTCTTATGAATGGGAGCCTTCCCTGAGGATCTTGCCCTCAAGCTAAGGTCTCTCCTATTATTCAAATTGAGAGCAGGCTTTGATTTACAAATGGAGCTAATCTCTTTAACAGCCATTTTTTCTCTGCTTCTTCCTGGTTCAACTCTTTAAGTTTAGCATTGTATTTTTCATCATCAGATCTTACAGTTTTTGCTTCTTCCTGCTTGATTCTTTGCTCTTTTTCATAACTCTGAAGACAACTAAAAAGTAGCCATATCACATTGTCAAGACTACATTGCTTTGAAATTTCCAAGCACTCCAGTTTAACTTCAGACAAGCTTTCAGGATGAGGGCAAAAGTTCACTAAACTCTCAACCAACACATGGCCCCATGTGTCATTCATCCACTTGGAAATACAGTCTCTGTTCCCCTCTGGACCATCAAAAGCTGAGCTTCCACTGCCTGCGTCTCCTCTGAGCTCTCACGAGAAAGGCCCATTCGGTCCCCTTGCCAAGATGCAAAGACTTTCCCAGCAAAAAGTCCCATAGTTCTCCATATTTCTCCCAACCAATAGTTCCAAAGGCACACTAGCCACATCATAGCATTAGCCATACTGCTGGGTACCAACTTCTCTCAGCTTCACAAACAATTTCATGTTGTGGTACCAGTTGTTCTTAATCTCACAGCAATACCCCACTACCCAGTACCAATTTCTGTAATGGTTAATCTTAACTATTGCTGTAAGAGAACACTCAAAGTCAATCAACTTAAGGGAGAAAGGGAGGTTAATTCACCTTTACGGTTCCAGAGGGGAGGCAGTTTCTCATGGCAGAGGCGGCAATGCCACATTTCAAGTTTACATATGAACACCATCAGAATCAATTATGGGTAATGCAGCGTACCGTACATGGAAAAGAAATATCCAAATAAGCCCAAACAGAATTCCTGACACTCAGACTAATGGCATAAAATATGGATAATATTTTAAGCCACTAATGCATTTATTTTATTTTATATTTTTATATTTTTATATATAAAGTAAATATATTTTATATGCTCATTTATGTGTTTATATATAACATATTTTATATATAAATACATTTATATGTTTATGTATTTATTTTATATAGTACATATCACATATCTATATATTCATATATTTTATATATTTATATATAAAAATATATACTTATGTCAAAAATTTTCAATTGAATCACTTTTTAATGTAGTTCATGGCCTTAATTGCATTTACAGTGCTGCCTAATCATCACCTGTATTCACTAAAAAGCTTTCCATCACCCCTATCAGATCTCAATTCCAATAAAGTAAAATCTCTGCACTTCCCTTTTCCTCCCCACCCATGTATTTTTAATGGTTTATATCTCTGTGAATGTGCTCTTGTGAATAGCCTATAAATGGATTTCAGTGATATTTGCCTTTTTGTACCTGACTCGTTTTGTATCACATACTGTTTTCAGAGTTTATCATATTGTAGCAAGAATCAGAATTCCATTTTTAGAGCTGAGTAACATTTCATAGTCAATAACATTAGTTACCTTTAAGATACTAAGATAATCCATTAAGAGTACCTATTGATCTGTTGATGGGCATGTTTTTTTTCTAACTTCAGTTACTCTGAACAATGAATGTTGCAGTGGACCTTGATATACATTTGTGTAAACACTGATATATATTTGGATCTTTTCATTTTTCTGGGTTTATACCTAAGATTGGGATGACTGGGTTATAGAGCAATCTGGCATTTAATATTCTGAAGAATAGCCAACAATTGTCCTCAATAGCTGTACCATTTTGTATGCCTACAAAACCATTAATTTTGAGAGAGGTTTGCTCCTTTGTTGTGTGTGTGTGTGTGTGTGTGTGTGTGTGTGTTTGTATGAACTGGACAACTGAAGCAATTGAAGTCTGACCTCTGGGGTCATTTATAAAGGATTAATGGTTAAGGCAAGCCTGGAACCAGTCTGAAGGAATTATCTGATTGATGTGCAAGAAACCATCCCATGGTGTGGTGGGGAACATTTCCCTGGGCAGGTGAATAAGATGGGTGGAACTGGTGCAGTAAGATGGCACTGGTTAGCACATTTTGACAGTTATGTGGTCTAGCAAGTGATATTTGACCCTGTCTCAATAAGCTCTGTAGATATTGTGTGTCCAGTTTTCTTGGCTTCTGAAGTTGGTATGAGACCTCATGCCAAACTGGATTAAGAGCTGTAACTGAGAGCCATAACAAAGAATAATCCTCTTGTTCTCTTAAGCTGTTTATTTGTGAATTTATCAGAAGCGAGCAGGCAAAATGCAATTCCCACTGTAATAAGCAAATACTATATTTGGTGCTATTAAATTGCTTAAGTGTTTTTTTGAGGACACTTTAGAAATATACCACTTTTAAAAGAGGAAAAAGTACCCTTTTGGACTGGGGCCTGTGCTAGGCACAGGACTTCTGGCCATCCTCAGCTACTCCCTTGGGCTGTGAGACACCAGCAGGCTTTGGAGGATCAGATTTCCCCACTCATGGGAACCAATGCACGGCAGTCTTAAACAATACCCCGGCCTCAGTCAACCAATAATAGAATCTCCAAGAGTTTAACAGAGTCCACAGGCACCACAAACCCAGGACCAGAACACCAACACTTTGATCCTGAGGACCCTAAAGCACCTTCCACCGCATGGAAGGAAATCTTCACATCCAACCCTAAGAAAAATAACCCTTTTCACTTTCCTTCTCATCTCACTTAACTGTCACCTCTTTTTCAGAGCTCTGTAAACTACACCCAAAAGCCCACATGCCCACCCCTTAGGGCATTAACTATTTCAACTGCACTATGCCTTGTTTTGTTTCCTCAACTGTTTTCTTTTTTTTTTTTTTAACATTTTTTATTATTATTTCCGCTCATACAAACTTAATAAGTAAACCAGTTATCTCCCCCCCTCCTCCTGCCCCCGAACCCCCTGCTCCCCCTCCCTCCCTCCCCATCTCCCAGTGCCTCCCCCCCAATTCCCAGAGAGTCCTTTATTGTGTATGCCTAACTCTCCTCTTGGTCCTCCTTTCCGATGACATAAAAGGACCCAGTGGCATTTCCCTGAACCCTTTCTCGTGTTCCCCTTAAGCATAGGAACACTTCTGTGGCCATCAATCCCGTGCCTCCAAGGATCTTGCTGCCTTTAGCTGATGTTAGACTTTGTGAGGTCAATAGTGTGACGGACATGGCGCAGGACATGCAAAGTCCTATTATGATTGCTTCAGCCCTATCTAGTGTGGAGACTCTTCAAATCATTGCTCCCCCCATCCTTTTGCTCTTACAATCTTAGCGCCCGCTCTTCCGTAGATGTCCCTGAGTTTCAGGATGGGGGGAGATTAGGCTGGCTTAGTTCTATGTGGATGATACAGAGTCTCTGAAGTTCTGGATTGTGGTTTGTTGATTTTCTTTTGCAGTTTTGCTGCTCCTGCTATGTCCTTCACTCCATCCTGATGGGCACTGTATGTCACCCCCTGGTCAGAGACAAAAAACTGTTAAACTGGAGACTTGTTATAATAGCACATTCAAGGGTAGATGTAATAAAAGCAGGAAACCTCGGTGAGGGAGGGATCAGTCACCCATTTTCAAAATGATCTCTTTTCATCTGCCAGACTATATGCCCTCCCCTTCTGGTGAGATCATACCCCCTCAGTTGTACATGATCAGGAACGAACGTCTGTGAACTTAACCAGGTGTCACATTACTTACTTGCATTCCTTGGAGGTCAATTTTCTCTGCTGTAACATGGTACCCTCTCTCCTTGTGTCTGGTGTGGCCCTCCAACCCCATCCCTCCTGTTCACAATCCTTGCAATTACCGTATTACATAGGTTTACCCTTGAATGTTTCAATGTGGGCTGGGTGAGTTTGGTACTAGGAGCCACCTATTAGGGAGTACATATGGCGCTTAACTTTCTGGGATTGGGATACTTCACTTAATATAATTGTTTCTAATGACATCCATTTCCCAGCAAATTCCAGTAATTCATCATTTTTGATGGCTGAGTAGTACTCCATTGTATAGATGTACCACTGTTTCCTTATCCACTCGTCAACTGTTGGACATTTAGGTTGATTCCATGACTTTGCTATTGTAAACAGTGCTGCTATGAACATAGTCGTGCTTGTGCTATTGAGGCGAACCTCTGCTGCATGGGGGGTTATTCCCAAAAGTGGAATAGCAGGGTCATATGGCATTTCAATCTTTAATTTCTTTAAGAATCTCCAGACGGCTCGCCAGAATGGCTGTATGAGCCTGCATTCCCACCAACAATGCAGCAGAGTTCCCCTCTCTCCACATCCTCTCCAGCACTTGTTGTTGTTTGTATTGTGGATTGTTGCCATCCTGACCAGGGTGAGATGATATCTCAGGGAGGTTTTGATTTGCATTTCCCTGATGGCTAAAGAAGTGGAGCATTTTTTAAGATATTTGTTAGATATTTTAATTTCATCTCTGGTAAAATTTCTTTTAAGTTCCAGGGCCCATTTTTTAATTGGACCATTAGTTTCCTTGGTATTTAGTTTTCTAAGTTCTTTGTGCACACTGGACAGTAGAGCTCTATCAGATATGTGGTTAGTGAAGATTTTCTCCCATTCTGTGGGTTGCCTTTGAGCTCGTGTTACAATCTCTTTATCTGAACAGAAGCTCTTTAATTTCACAAGATCCCAACTGTTGAGAGTTGGTAGCAGTTACTGTGCCATTGGATGTCTGTTTAGGAAATGTTGGCCAAGCCCAATCAGCTCGAGGGAGTTCCCTATCCTTTCAACTATGGTTTTTATAGTCTCTGGCCTGATATCAAGGTCCTTGATCCATTTGGAATTAAGTCTTGTACATGGTGACAAGTATGGGTCCAGCTTTAATCTTCTGCATTTGGAGATCCAGTTTTGCCAGCACCATTTCTTGAAGATGCTGTTCTTTTTCCATTGGATTCTTTGGGCCCCTTTGTCGAAGATCAAATGGCTGTATTTTTGTGGGCTTATATCTGGCTCCTCAACCCTTATCCTTTGATCCGTGTGTCTATTTTGGAGCCAGTACCAGCTGTTTTTATAACTATGGATTTGTAGTATAGACTAAGGTTCGGTATAGTAATACCTCCAGCAGTGTTTTTGTTACTAAGGATTGTCTTTGCTATCCTAGGTCTTTTGTGCCTCCATATGAATTTTGAGATTAATTGGTCAACTTCTTTAAAGAATTGCTTTGGGATTTTAATTGGTATAGCATTGAATTTGTATATTGCCTTTGGTAGGATGGTCATTTTTACGATGTCGATTCTGCCAATCCAGGAGCATGGGAGGTCGTTCCACCTTCTGATGTCTTCAGCAATTTCTTTCTTTAGGGTTTTAAAGTTTTCATTGTAAAGGTCTTTTACCTCCTTGGTTAGGTTCATACCAAGGTATTTTATTTTTTTAGGGGCTATAGTAAATGGGATTGTTTCTCTCAGGGCTTTTTCACTTCTTTCATTCTGGGCATATAGGAAGGCCTCCGATTTTTGCACATTTATTTTGTATCCTGCCACCCTGCTGAACTTCTCAATTAGCTCCAGGAGCTTCCTGGTGGAGTTTTTGGGATCCCTCTGGTATAAGATCATGTCATCTGCAAATAGGGATAGCTTGACTTCTTCCTTGCCGATTTGAATCTTTTTTATGTCCCTTTCTTGTCTTATGGCTTCAGCTAAGACTTCAAGTACAATATTGAATAGAAGTGGTGAGAGTGGACAGCCTTGTCTAGTTCCTGATCGAAGTGGGAATGCTTCCAATTGTTCCCCATTGAGCATAATCCTTGCTGTGGGCTTGTTGTATACAGCTTTTATTATATTGATAAAGGTTCCTTCCATTCCTACTGTCTCTAGCATTTTGATCATAAAAGGCTGTTGGATCTTGTCAAAGGCTTTTTCTGCGTCTATCGAGAGTATCATGTGGTCTTGGACTTTGGACTGGTTTACATGATGAATTACATTTATTGATTTGCATATGTTGAACCAACCTTGCATGCCGGGGATGAAGCCTACTTGGTCCCTGTGAATGATCTTTTTGATATGTTTTTGAATCTGATTTGCTAAGACTTTGTTGAGAATCTTTGCGTCTGTGTTCATCAGGGAGATCGGCCTATAGTTTTCTTTTTTAAGTGAATCTTTATTAGGTTTTGGGATTAAGATGATATTAGCTTCATAGAAGGAATGTGGTAGTGTTCCTTCCTTTGCTATTTGATGGAACAGTTTAAGGAGTATTGGTGTTATTGACTCCTTAAATGTCTGGTAGAATTCTGTGCTGAATCCATCTGGTCCAGGACATTTTTTGGTGGGAAGATTCGAGATTACTTCTTCAATTTCCTTATATGTTATAGGACCATTTAAGTAATTCACAACTTCCTGATCCAATTTAAGTAAGATGTGTTTACTTAGAAATTCATCCATCTCTTTTGTGTTGTCAAACTTCACAGAGTATAAGTTTTTGAAATATGATGTTATAATTCTCTGGATTTCCTGGGTATCAGTAGTGATAACTCCATGTTCATTTCTAATTTTGTTAATTTGGGTTTTCTCTCTCTTGCTTTTGGTTAATTTAGGTAGGGGTGTATCTATCTTATTGATTTCTTCAAAGAACCAGCTTTTTGACTGGTTGATTTTTTCTATCGTTTTCTTAATCTCGATTTCAGATATTTCTCCCCTTATTTTGCTAATTTCCTCTCTTCTACTACTTTTGGGATCAAATTGCTCAAGTTTTTCTAAAGCCTTAAGCTGCATCGTTAAGTTATTTATTTCTGATATTTCCATTTTTTTGATGTAGGCAGTAAGAGCTATGAACTTACCTCTTAGTACAGCTTTCATTGTGTCCCAGAGATTTTGGTAAGTTGTATTTTTGTTATCGTTCACTTTCAGGAAATCTTGAATTTCCTTTTTAATTTCTTCCTGAATCCAGTTCTCATTCAGCATCATATTGTTAAGTTTCCAGGAGTCAGTGTATTTTCTCTTGTTTGTTATGTTGTGGATGTCCAGCTTTAGACCGTGGTGATCTGATAGGGCACAGGTTAGAATTTCAACTTTTTTGTATATGTGTAGATTCATTTTGTGGCCCAATATGTGATCTATTTTGGAAAACGTTCCGTGTGCTGCTGAGAAAAATGTGTATTCTTTTGTGCGTGGGTGAAAAATTCGATAGAGATCTGTAAGGTCCATTTCTTTAAGGGTTTGATTAAGTTCCAAAGTGTCTCTGTTAAGCTTTTGACCTGTTGATCTATCCCATGTTGAGAGGGCGGTATTGAAGTCCCCAAGAATTATTGTTTGGGGGTTGATTTCTTGCTTTAGACGCTGTAGGGTTTTCTTAATGAATGTGGAGGGGCCCGTACTGGGTGTCAACTGTTTTCTTCATTTTATCTAGGTGCCAGTTATACTCCTAGTTCATATTGGCTAATGCAGTTACTTAACTCTTCTCAGATTTCCTTTTTCATTGTTTTCATCATGGTAAAGATCATACTTTGAAAATCTTTGTCTTGGTTATTGAATTCTTGACAATATCCATGGGGTTATTCTGGTAGGGGATCCATTGCTATGGGGTTAATATTTTTTTGTGGGGGAGTTGTCACAGTTTTTGTTTTCTTGTAGATTTACAGTGTGACTTGTCATTTTGTGTTTGATTTGTGTTTATGACTGTTGTGAATCAGACAGAACTGCTACACTTTAACTGTTATTGCTACTGTTTCTCTAAATGTTTAAGGTCTCAGTTTAGGATTCCTTGATGTTATTTCATGGGTAAGATGATATGCTTCAAAAAGAAGTGTGAAGGCCCACTCTGGTTCTGGAGGTTAACAAAGTTTAGGTCTACATTTGCCTGGATATTTGGGATTGGCTGTCTAGTGTTGTTATGTGTGGTTTGGGCCAAGTATTAGATCAACTTTCTATTAAGAAGTAGGATGGATTTATTAGAGCTCAAGTACTAAGAACTATAACCAGACTGTCATAAGAAAGTACACTCCTTGTTCACTTAAGCTGTGTGATGGTCATTTATCAGCAACTGTGCAGATGAACTGCAACAGAATTTGGTACGCAGGAAGTGGAGTGTTGCTGATAAATATAACTATGTGGACTTTGTGGCTTTTGAACTGTTTTGCTGGACAAAGTTGGAAATGCTGGAGAATTTTCATTTTGTGGATTTACAAATACTGTTCTTCAGAGTTTAGTGGGCCAATTGCTGAGAGAGATTGTTTGGCCCCGATTTGTGATGAGGGGAACAAGGACTTTGGTAAAGCTGAATTTAAAGACGATGAACTGGTTTGCTTGACAGAGGGGAGCTATGTTGGCAGCCTTGAAGGTTTTGGATGGGCAAAGAGCAGGCAGCAGAATATCTGCTGCTGTTAGAGAAATGAGTATCAGTGAAGGAAAACCTAGTGACTTGCACTGGGATGGTGGAAGATCTGAAAACCACCGTATGGCAAGTTAGTGTTTTGGAAACTCGAATTCCTTCAGGGGCTGAAAGCCCAAGTTAAAGTCATTTCTTGCCCTTTGGATGTTTGGCTTCTTAGAAAAGAGGCTTTTCTAGCGTCAGCTTGTTAAAGTTGGTACAGCCATAGCTCCAGTGGACTAAGCTATGTTCAGGCAGTGTCCCTTAGATGATACTGGTTTGGGCGTACTACCGAGAGGTTCGTGGAGAGCAGCAAAAGCTTGGTGCCAAGTGGCAGGCATAGAGTTTCTGCAAGAGATGGTGAAGCTTAAAGCTGCAGTGGAGAACCCAGAGTTGTGTTTGAGATGCCAGAACTGTGGGAATGCTGCTGAGGACAACTGCGAGTGGAGATTCAGCCTGGTTCAGAGGAACTCTGATTTTACAACTTTAAGCTGCAAACAGGGACTGGGAATGCCTAGAATCTTTGAGCCGCCTTGACTTTGTGATGAGCAACAGAAGATAGATATTGAAGTAAAGGATGTGTTTTTTTTCTGGACTTTGATCTTTTTAATGTTTTCTTGTTTAAAATCATTCTGTTTTAATGTTTTATCTGTTTTAAAGTATTTAACTTCTAATTTAAGAAGGTTAAGAAGTTTAAACTTTTAAAATGTTGGAACTGAACTTTTAATAAGAGAACATTTTAAATTTGTCCATGAAACATATTTATATTTTTAAAGATAAGTTTTTAACATCTGTGGGGACAAGGAAAGGTTACAGTTTAAAAGTGCTATTGTTTTTGTGTCAAGTTGACAAGGAGTGGAGTGTCATAGTTAAGCACAGATGTCAACTTGACTGTTGAGGGTTTGTAGAGAGTTGATGGTTGAATTAAGCCCAGAGCAAACCTGAAGGAAATTGTCTAGCTGATGGGGAATTGTCTAGCCCATGATGGGTGAATTAGGCCTTGGGTAAATCACAGAGAGCTGGTTGAGAGAGTGCGCAATCCTTCTGTATACTTGGCCATACATGCTGGTCTAGCAAGTAAGGATTGTCCATCTCTCAGCCATTATGCAGTGGTGGTGTGGCCAGTTCCCTCGACCCTGGTGTTGGTGCATGCTCTCCTGTCAAGCTGGACTAAGAACTGTAACCAGAAATTCTAAGAGAATAAACCCCTTGTTCCCTTAAGCTGCGTGATGGTCATTTATCAGCAACCATGCAGGCAGACTGCAACAAGTCCTAAGAAATAATTCCATTTCTTAAAAAAAAAGAAATACCTTGGTATTAATCTAACCAAGGAAGTGAGAGACTTGTACAACAAAACGTTTAAAACTCTACAAAAATAAATTTCAGAAAACACGAGAAGGTGGAAAAACCTCCCATGCTCCTGAATCAGTACAATTAACATCATGAAGATGGCCATCCTACCAAGAGCAGTATACAGATTCAATGCTATAACAATCAAAATTCCAAGGCAATTCTTCAAAAAATTAACAAAGCAATCCAAAAATTTATATGGAAGAATAAAAGGCCCAGGAGAGTTAATCTAACCCTGGGTAAAAAAAAAATTATGCTGGAGGAATCACAATACCAGACCTCTAAACTATACTACAAATACACAGTAATAAAGACAGAATGGTCTGTCTCTAAAACAGATATATAGATCAGTGGATAATGGTCAAAGCCCAGAAATAAGCCTGTACACATACAGTTATCTGATTGTTCATTTTCGGAAAATCCAATGGAAAAAAGAACACAGTGTCAACTTGATGGTTGAGAGTTTGGGCTCTGGGCACAGTTGTGGACAGTTAGTGGTTGGGAAGCCTAGAGCAAACCTGCAGGAGATTGTCTAGCTGATAAGGAAGGCCCAGCCTATGGTGGGTAGGACTAGGCCCTGAACAGATGAATAAAATACTGAAGGCTGGTTGAGGAAGACAGCATCCTTCTATTCATTTGGCCAGACATGCTGGTCTGGCAAGTAAGGATTTTCCATCTCTCAGCTGTAATGTGGTGATGGTGTGGCCAGTTTCCTTGGCCCTGGTGTTGGTGTGTGCTCTCCCGTTAAGCTAGACTATGTACTGTAACCAGTAATTGTAAGAAAATAAATCCCTTGTTCCATTAAGCCATTTGATGGTGATTTATCAGCAACCATGCAGATGGACTGCAACAGTATCTTCAACAAATGGTGCTGGCAAAACTGGATATCCACATGAAGAAGGTTGAAACTGGACACTTGCTTGGAGTTGATGAAAATCAACTCCAAATGTATCAAAGACCTTAATATTAAACCAGAAACTATAAAAATCATAGAAGGAAGACTAGATGATTCCCTCGAATTGATTGGTTTAGGCCAAAACTTTCTACACAGAACCCTGATAGTTCAAGAAATAGAACCAACTCTCAATAAATGGGATCTCATGAAATTAAGGCATAATTATTCAGCTAAAGATACTGTAAACTGAGCAAAAACACAAGCCACAGAATATGAGAAAACCTTCATTCACCACAGATCTGATAGAGGACTATCTAGAGTGAACAAAGAACTCAAAAATTAAGTACCAAGTAGATAAATAGCTCAATTAGAAATTGGGGCATAGAACTTAAGAGAAATTTTTCCCAGGAAGAAATTGAAATGTCCAACAAATACCTTAAAAAATGTTCCACCTTCCCAGCCATTAGGGAAATGCAAATCAAAACTACCCTGAGATACCATCTCCACTGGTCGGAATGGCAAAAATTCAAAAGACAAGCTAATAAATTACTTGTGGGAATGCTAACTTATACAACCACTATGGTGATCAGTATGGAAGTCCTAAAAAAGTTAAAAATTGAAATATCATATGACCCTGCTATACCACTGCTTGGAATATTCCCAAAAAATACTTCATAGTATCACAGAGACACATGTACATCCATGTTCATTGCAACACACATGCTCAGTACAGAACAAAGTCATGGAATCAACCTAGATGTCTGACAGTTGATGAACGGGCAATGAAAATGTGGCACATATACATGGTGGAATACTATACAGTCATCAAAAAATGAATTAATGAAATTTGCTGCTAAGCGGATGGAACAAGCACAGAAAATCAGATGTTGCATATTCTCCCTTATAAGTGGAACCTAATTCCAAGTACTCATAATGACATA
Source organism: Typhlomys cinereus (assembly GCA_023101885.1). Classification (NCBI taxonomy): domain Eukaryota; kingdom Metazoa; phylum Chordata; class Mammalia; order Rodentia; family Platacanthomyidae; genus Typhlomys; species Typhlomys cinereus. The sequence goes on along the minus strand of JALPQD010000042.1, from coordinate 8,767,584 downwards.
CTCATGGGAAAAACTTTCTATTACCTTTTATAGCCATGAAGAATTTGAAATAGGAAAGTAGTGTAAATACCCGAAGATAATGAAAACAAAGGAACAAGTTCAATGGAGAAATGATGTCACTGTCAAGAAACACCCATAAATAGTGAGATAGTTAGTCCAATCAATGGTAAGTCTCCTTTCTGGTCTTTAGTAGTTGGAGGTATTTCAAGCACTGATATATGTTCCTTGTCATGGGGGTGGGGTTAGTGACTAGTAGATAGCTGGATGATGTCCTGAAGGTTGACCCCACTTACTACTGTGCCCTACTCCCAATCCTTCCTATCTTTCAAGTCCTCTCTTATACAATGGCCTCTCCCTAACTGTTTCTGTATTATTGGATAAGATAGGATCTTAAAGCCCAGATATCATTCAGCCTTGTGCAGTGTAAGGAGAGGAAAATAGACAGCAAACAAATCTGAATACAGAACAGTGGCAACCTTACAATGATTACCTGGAAACAGGCCCACCAAATCTCTCCTCATCTACAGGCTCAGGTAACTTTGCAGAAGTGAAAGTGGTAAGAGTATAAGTTCCTAAAGATGGAGAATTCCATTGCAAAATAGGTCACTCCACTCAGGATAGGACAGTTTCTGGCAATAGGATCCTTAGGGGTAAGGGGTTAGACAGAGATAGAGGAGTACCCATATAAGTGAAGCTGTCCAAGAAGAGTCCCTCTGTCTGCCTCAGAGGCCTGAACCCCCATAAGAACAGATGATGCAAAGGGAACCCCATGACCCATAGACCCAATGGGCACACATAAGGATGGGAGGAAGGGTGGGTTGGCATGGGATGGGATGAGAGCCAGAGGGAAAGGAGGAAGGGAGGGGTCAAGGAGTGTGTATAGAAAATGCAAATTTAATAAATTTATTTTAAAAATAAAAGAGGAAAAAGTAATCTCACAATGGTAGGAATTGTCATCTTTCTAAAAATCAAAACTCAATAAAGGAATGTCATAATTAACTTTTCCACCTTATCTACTATCATCTGATTCAGTTAAACATCTTGCAAAGCACATTTGAAATTATTTTTAGTAAATTTGCCTTTGTAGTATTTAAAAATCCTCTCTATTTTCTGCTTACACCTCCAGCTCTCTATTGTTCTCCCTAGCTCCTCAGTGTTAGAATTTTTAAATATTTGATTTGAAGATTTCTTTCTTCAACCAGGAGGAAAAACATAAAATTAAAAAGAATAATACTGTCCTGAGAAACAATTTCTCTAGTTAATTTGTAAGGATAAGTGTATAAATGTAAGTAATATGCTTGAAGATCCATGCTCTTGAAGATCGATGTCACATGTTAGCATATTAATATTCAAAACTCATTTTTAATTTGTTATTTCATATTTTATTATAGATACAAACACATACATGTAACTTTTTCATATTCTCTCCCATTATCCCCTTATTTCTCTTTATTTTGGGGCCATTGGGTACAGACATTTTTTATTGAGAATTTTCATTTTTTATTTTCAAATAAAATGAATTTATGTCTTAGTCCAAAACTCCTTACCACCCATCCTAATCCACATATCCTTCTCCACCTTCCCCTCCTTTCATCAATCCGGTTGTGTCCCACCCACCCTCCTGTCACTCTGCTTGTGTGCGTCATAGACTACCTTTTGACTGTCTATGTAGGTAACAAAATCAGACTCTGTATGGTTCTTCAGTGAGCAAAATAATCATTAAGAGGGTAAATTCCTTTTCCCTTGCCAGTACATATCCCAGAGACGCTCTCTGAAAGCAGTTGTTTCTTCTAAGATCTTTGTTAGTCATTGGGGGATATGTTAGACATTGTGTAGATCTGGTGGTATACCTTCTCATTTCTGGGCACTTCTGGGTACAGCAGCCCTGTCATGGCTGGAGTGTGTTTATCAGAAGTACCTCACCTTACCTTTAAGTTCTTACAATCTTACCACCCCTATTCTATACGGTTCCCTGAACCTTGGTGTTGGGAAAGATTCTAATGAACTGCTTAGAGATGAACATTCCAGATTCATCAGTATTCTGCACTCTGATCAGATGTGGTTTTATGCCTCACTAAATCTTCCATCGCAACAAGATGCATTTGGGTTGAGCTCTGAGAGCTTTTATTATCTGAGGGTTAAAAAAGGAGTTCTTAAATGGTGTGTTATTGTCTTTTTTGTAGCCAACATTGATATATCTGCTCCTATTTACTTTCAATCCACTATTATTTGGATAGGTTTACAGTATCGGGCATGAGTTCCCCAAGATTAATGGGTTTAGAACCCATCATATAATAATTGCTTACCCATGCACCTTATGGGTATGCACTCTGTTGCTCCTCTAGATTCTTCTTCCCAGAATTGTAGTAACTTGGAGCAGTCACAACTGGGTTAAGTCCTTTATTTCTCTTTTTCCCTTGAGCTACTTGCCTCTTTTTCTTCCTCCTTATCCCTTTTTAATTCCTATCACTTTACTTCCCTCACATTACAGAGCTTTTCTTCCTTAATGATCTTTTCATCTATTCATCTGTGCTCCTTTTCTCCATTCCCTTAGGAACTTCCTCTCCCTATTCCCACGTTATGTTCCTTTTTGATTTGTGGGCATTGTAGAAACTTTCCCTTGAGTATATAATTTTGCAGATTTAGGATTAGGATTCACTTACAAGGGAGAACATGTACTATTTGTCTTTCTGTGTCTGGGATACTTTGTTCAGTATAATTTCTTCCAACTCCATCCATTTACCAGCAAATTTCATTTTTTTTTCTTTTTCATGAGAAAAAAGTGTATTTCATTGTGATAGATACCACATTTTCATTATACATTTGTTTATTGTTGAGTATCTAGGTTGATTCCATCTATTTGCTATTGTGAATGGAGTTGCAATGAACATAGATGTGCATGTTTCTCTATAGCAATATTCAGCTTTCTTTGGGAATATTCCCAGGAGTGATATATCTGGGTTGTATGGTATTTCAATTTGTAACTATTTTTAAATTATTATTTAGCTGATTATGGATGAACATTCTAGAATCATCAATATTCTGCACTCTGATCAGATGTGGTTTTATGCCTCACTAAATCTTCCATTGCAATAAGATCTCTATGTAAAGTGGTTGTACAAGTTTGCATTCCCACCAGCAATGCATGCAAGTTCCCTTTTCCCAGCATCCTCTCCAGCATTTGTTATTTGTGTTTTAGATTTTAACCATTCTGTCCAAGATGAGATGATATCTCAGGGTGGTTTTGATTTGCATTTCCATAATGACTAGTGAGGTAGAACATTTATAAAGAAATTTTTTGACATTTTAATTTCGTCCTGAGAAAAAATTCTCATAAATTCCAAGGCTTATTTTCTAATTGAATTGTTTACATCCTTGGTATTTATGAGTTCTTTGTGCATTCTGGGCATTAGTTCTCTAACATATGGTTAGTGAAGATATTTTCCATTCTGTGGATCATCTTTTGCTCAGCTAACAATATCTTTTACTGAACATAAACTCTTTAATTCCCTGAAATCCCACTTGATAATATTAATTCTATTTCCTATGCATTTATAGTCCAATTCAGAAAATGTTGGCCTAGACCAATCAGTTCAAGGGTATTCCCTATTATTTCTTCTAGGGATTTTATATTCTCTGGTCTAACATTGAAATCCTTGATCCATTTGGTATTGATTTTCAAGCAGTGCAATAGATAAATGTCCCCATTTCAATCTTCTGCCTGTACTACCAAATTTTGCCAGACCATTTGTTGAAGATGGTGTACTTTTTCCAATGGATTTTCTGGGCACTAACATTAAAAATCAGTTGACTGTAGATATATAGACTATAAATTAACTTATACCTGGGGTTTCAATTCTAATCTATTTATCTGTTTTGGAGCCAATACAATGGTATCTTTATTATGGATTGATAATATAGACTAAGGTTTGGTATGTGAAACCTCCAGCAGAACTTTTATTATTCAGTAATTTCTTGTTGTTATTTTGACTCTTTTGTGCTTCCATATGAATTTTAGGATTTTTTTTTACAATAAGAAAGCAAGCAGCTTTATTTTAAAATTGTTTTTTTAATACTTTTTTATTATTATTTCAGCTCATACAAACTTAATAGGTACACCAGTTCCCTCCCTCCTCTCCTCCCCCCTCCCTCCTCCCCCATCCCCCAGTGCCCCCCCACCTCCCCAACCCCCCCACCCTCTACCCCCCACCCCCGCCAATTCCCAGAGAGTCCTTTATTGTGCATGCCTGACTCTCCTCTGGGCCCTCCTCTCCAATGACGTACAAGGACCCAGTGGCCTTTCCCTGAACCCTTTCCTGCGTTCCCCTTAAGCATAGGAACAGTACTGTGGATGCCAATCCCTTGCCTCCAAGGATCTTGGTGCCTTTAGCAGATGCTAGACTTTGTGAGGTCAATAGTGTGTTGGACATTGTGCAGGGCATGCAAAGTCCAATTATGATTGCTTCAGCCCTAACTTGTGTGGAGTATCTTGCAAATCATTGCTCCTCCCATCCATTTTTATTTTAAAATTGTAAAAGAAAAAATAAACACACCAAATGATCTGGAATTTTTTGCTCAGCAAAGAGATATTTGAGATAAAATAAGTGTATAAAAGAAAATACTAATTGTTAATTTGATCAGTTCACTAGACTATGTGAAATGTAACACTGTATCATACTAGTGTGAAAGGTTATTACAAATTAGCAAAAATTTAATTTAAGTTAAATTAATTACTAAAAAACCTTAAATGTTTTAAATACTAAATATTAAATATTAAAATTCAGTAAAGCTCATTGTGCAGTAATAGAGTTTTCTCAGAACTGTTTACCTAGAACTGGAGCATGTCCCTAGTAACTGTTAACATTAAAAATGTAATTACCTTTTAGTTATTTAAATTTTGCCTTCAAGTATGTATAGAGACTTTATACATATATACTAAATACCTAATAATACTGTATCTATCTAAGCTAAATATCTAATAATACTATATGTATGGCACTAAAATATTACCAAATTCTGATTTAACTTATAATTCATGCTAGAATGCAGTTGTTAGATGTTTTCTAACTCAAAATCTGTTTCTTTTCAAGGAATCAGAGTTCTGCAAAAAAAAAAAAGGAAGAATGTCTATAGTACAGATTTTCAGATTGTATGATTCCTGAGTTCAGAAGGCTATGCCACCTACTCCCACTAAAGGAGAAGCAAATTAGGAATTCTATGAAATCAAATGATCTACTAGACTACACAGTCCTATCCCTCGCTGTGTTTATGCAAAGTGGTGTTTCTCACAAGCAACATAGTATTATTACAAGTTTCCTATAAGGCAGGTATGAACATTACTTTCCAGAAGGTACAAACAAGTCTCTTTCTACATTGCTGAGACTGAAGAACAAAATGTTACTGCTCTGCGATGGGTGGGAAGCACCTCACAAATGATGCGTTGATGAGATTTTGCAATTTCATTCACAAAAGAGTGTGTAAGTTTTCAGTGAGTTCCTGAAATTAGCTTGTAATTAGTTATGAATCCTATATGATAGACTTAATCTTTCTTTTATTCAGTGAGAGAGTAGTTACTAATATCTGACTCAGTCTATAAAACTTTTCAAAGTATTGCTCATCTGAAAAGCTTTTTAGAGGAAAATTAAGTCAGATTTTATTGGACAAAGATTTTTTTAACATTTTTATTATTATTTCTGCTCATTCAAACTTAATAGATATACCACTTCCCTCCCTCCCTTCTCCTCCCCCCAAACCCCCAGCTCACCCTCCCCTCACCCCTCTCTCCCCATCCCCCAGTGCCTCCCCCCCAATCCCCAGAGAATCCTTTAATGTGCATGCCTGACTCTCCTCTGGGCCCTCCTCTCTTATGATGTACAAGGACCCAGTTGTATTTCCCTGAACCCTTTCCTGTGCTCCCCTTAAGCATAGGAACATTACTGTGGCTGTCAATCCCTTGTCTTCAAGGATCTTGGTGCCTTTAGCAGATGCTAGACTTTGTGAGGTCAATAGTGTGATGGACATTGTGCAGGGCATGCAAAGTCCAGTTATGATTGCTTCGGTCCTAACTTGTGTGGAGTATCTTGCAAATCATTGCTCCTCCCATCCTTTTGCTCTTACAATCTTACCGCCCCCTCTTTCGCAAATTTCCCTGAGTTTCAGGATGGGGAGAGATTAGTCTGGTCTAGTTCTAAGTGGTTGATACAGAGTCTCTGAAGTTCTGGATTGTGGTTTGTTGATTTTCTTTTCCAGTTTTGCTGCTCCTGCAATGCCCTTCACTCCATCCTGATGGGCATTGTATGTCACCCCCTGGCCAGAGACAAAAAGCTGTTAAACTGGAGTCTTGTTATAAGAGCACATTCAAGGGTAGATGTAATAAAAGTAGGAAACCACAGTGAGGGAGGGGTCAATTGCCCATTTGCAAAATGTTTACTTTTTATCTGCCTGATTATATAGCCTCCACTTCTGGTGAGATCATACCCCCTCAGTTGTAAATGATGAGGATCGAACGTCTGAGAACTTAGCCAGGTGTCTCATTATTTACTTGCAGTCCTTGATGGAGGCCTATTTTCTCTGCTGTAACGTGGTCCCCTCTCTCCTTGTGTCTGGTGTGGCCCTCTAACCCCATCCATCCTGTTCATAATCCTTGGAATTACTGTAGGTATTACATAGATTTATCTTTGAGTGTCTCAAGGTGGGCTGGGTGGGTTTGGTACTAGGAACCACCTATTAGGGAGCACATATGGCGCTTAATTTTCTGGGTCTGGGATACTTCACTTAATATAATTGTTTCTAATGACATCCATTTCCCGGCAAATTCCAGTAATTCATCATTTTTGATGGCTGAGTAGTACTCCATTGTATAGATGTACCACATTTTCCTTATCCACTTTTCAACTGTTGGACATTTGGGTTAATTCCAATGGAAAAAGAACAGTATCTTCAACAAATGGTGCTGGCAAAACTGGATCTCCACATGCAGAAGATTAACACTGGACCCATACTTGTCACCGTGTACAAGACTTAATTCCAAATGGATCAAAGACCTTGATATAAGGCCAGAGACTATAAAAACCATAGTTGAAAGGATGGGGAACTGCCTCGAGCTGATTGGGCTGGGCCAACATTTCCTAAACAGACATCCAGTAGCACAGTCACTGCTACCAACTCTCAACAGTTGGGATCTTGTGAAATTAAAGAGCTTCTGTTCAGATAAAGAGATTGTAACATGAGCTCAAAGGCAACCCACAGAATGGGAGAAAATCTTCACTAACTATATATCTGATAGAGCTCTACTATCCAGAGTGCACAAAGAACTTAGAAAACTAAACACCAAGGAAACTACTGGCTCAATTAAAAAATGGGCCTTGGAACTTAAAAGAAACTTTACCAGGGATGAAATTAAAATGTCTAACAAATATCTTAAAAAATGCTCCACTTCTTTAGCCATCAGGGAAATGCAAATCAAAACTTCCCTGAGATATCAACTCACCCCAGTCAGGATGGCAAAAATCTACAATACAAACAACAACAAATGTTGGAGAGGATGTGGAGAGAGGGGAACTCTCCTACATTGTTGGTGGGAATGCAGGCTCATACAGACACTCTGGCGAGCCGTCTGGAGATTCTTAATGGACAAAGATTTTTTTTACATCATGAGAATAAAAGGAGAACTATGCCTGTGGCCATACTAACCTGAATGAGCCCAATCTTGTCTGTTTTATCAATTTCTGTGAAGAATTTCTTTGGAATTTTTATTGATATTGCACTGAATCTGTATATTGCTTTTAGTAGGATAGTCATTTTTATGTTGTTAGTTCTACTAATCCAGAATTATGGGAGGTCTTTCCATCTTTTAGTATCTTCTGAAATGTCTTTCTTTAGGTTTTTAAAGTTTGCATTGTTACAGGTTTGTCATATTTTTAGCTATATCTTCCAAGATATATCTTTTTTTAAGGAGTTAGGGCTAATGGAATTGTTTCTCTTAAGACTTCTTCACTTTGTTCATCCTTGTTGTATAGGGAAATCACTTTTTAAATTTTATTTTATTTTATTATTTATTCAATTTGTGCGTGTATGCGTGTGTGCGCATGTGTGTGTGTGTGTATGTATGTGTGTGTGTGTAGAACCACCATGGACCACCTCCACCTCCTCCTTGTTTACTCTGCCCCCCCCCTGTATTCACAGGTTCCGCCCTACCAGGACCAGAAACGCAGGCCGCCCCTGCTTCTGATCCTGGTAGGGCAGAACTTGTGAATATGGGGGGCAGAGTAAACGAGGAGGAGGTGGAGGCGTCCATGGTGTTTCCCAAATTCGTCCGTGATTCTGCACACACATACATACACATACATACATACATACACACACACGCACACATGCACACACACAATTGAATAAATAATAAATTTTAAAAAATTTAAAAAAAAGAAAAAAAGAAACGTGCATCACTTATTGTAATGCTTACAATGCAGGTCTCTCATTGCAATGATTGCATGCAAGTATTTCTTACTGTAGCCATTGCAGTGTGTGCATGTGTGTTATTGCTGTGTTTGTAGGGTAAGTCTGTGTTCACTGTTGACTGGGATCTGAAAGGGAGCAGTACATGGATGAAGATGGGAATTAGAACAGAACTGATCTAAACTATAGTTTTTAAACTTTTTTGCATGGAAAACCACATGGGAAGCTTTTCCAAGCCTGATTCTCAGGACAAATCCTGAATGTTAGAAGCTGTGGTCCAGGTAAATGCATATTTAAAGTTCCCCAAGTAACTCTAATGTGCAGTCAAGGTTGAGATCCACTTTTCTAAGCTGATTAGGATACTAGCAGGAATGTAGGGAAAGCTATTTGCAAATAGCCAAGATAATGTCACAACTTGCATTGTTACACAACTAACATTGTTAAAAAGTTTCCTTATCATCTAAATAATCCTGGCAAATTTAGGCTTTGGTAAACTTGATATTTTACTTTGGAAGTCAAAGGTTGAAACCAAGGTTATGCTACTCATTGTTTTGTTTCACTTGAAAAACTGTATTCTTTATTTCTTATAACAGTGCGAGTTTATATTAAATTTCTTGATGGTGCCTTTTGCAGAAAGATATTGAAACATTTTTAAGTATCCAAAGGAATAATCAGATTCTTCCAAAATCTTTTTTTCTATGTTTGACTAAGAAGCACATAATCTTGTATTCTCTTAAACACTGTTCCATGTTCATTAAACTGCACAGTAAAAATTACACTGACATAAAAGTTGAAAGAACTAGAATTAATTCAATGTTTAGCAACCAATAAGATTTTTATAGAATGGTTACAGTCTACCCAGTACCTATTCATGTCATTGAGATGACTAGGACAGGCTGGTTGAGAAGGGCGCTTTGGATCACAGTTGCAGATGCTTATTTTCTGAATGATTACTAGATTATTTTTTAGGTTGAGGGATGGTAATGGACTTTTCACAGTCCCTATTTCTTGCCTACTGAGGACTTAACCATAAGGTTTCCATTGAAGTGAAGTAAATCAACATGTAAAAAGCTCTTGGGACCACATTATAAAAAGTTCATCAAGGGCTGGAGAGGTGGCTCGGGGGTTAAGCCTCTGCCTTGCAGGCGGAAGGTCCTGAGTTCGATCCCAGATCCCACGTATAGACGCCAGGCGGAAGCGGGGGCGGCCTGCGCTTCTGGTCCTGGTAGGGCGGAGCCTGTGAATCCCGGGGCAGAAGGAGGTGGAGGCGTCCATGGTGGTTCGCGATTCGTCCGTGGTTCTACACACACACATACACACATGCGCGCGCACATACATACGCACACACACACAATTGAATAAATGATAATAAAAAAAATTAAAAAAAAAAAGTTCATCAATATTGGTGTTATCACAGGACCCTCCACAACAAATTTAGCTGTCCTTTGGAAAAATATTCAAGAGTTTCACGAAACAGAGAAATCTCCCAAAATTCCCAACTTAACTCTACTCCTGCCCTTTCCCCATCTACTGAGAACACCACAGGGCAGCCAGAGTAAGGTTGCTGGGCTCCTCAAAGGCATGTCTCTGGTCAGGGTTTGTCACTTTCTTTGAGATGGTCTGTTCAAGTTAATCAGTAAGTCTGAATCAGTCACTCTATTTGGCATGATGACTCTAGATGACATAGTTAGCTGTGACATCACAAGCATGGAGGTTTATGACTGTTTATACTGCTCAGTGTGTACAGACTGCTCAGGCTGAGGCTTCTTTAGATTTGGGGATGTTATTAATTTGACTTGACTTTCAAACTTACATGAATTCCTCTGTGTGCCTTACCTGCTCTCTGAGTTTGAGCCATCAGTCTGAAGTCACTGAAGAAAAGCACAGCCACACCTGGTGCTGTTCACCTCTTCATAATCTTCCTTTAGCCATTGCAGGACCTGCATACCCATTTATCAGGCAGCTTATGTGCAGTCCCGAGGGCCCAGGGCTCCCCCAGGTTTGAGCCTCCTGTGCTTTAGCAATTACCTGCAGCCTAATGCTTGTCTCTTAGGGCAATCAATTTTGTTCACCTTCAGCCCTTTCTCCATAATCCCAAAGAAATTACAAAGGGAACAAAGTAGAGTGGTCCTAAATGAGTCCTGCGATGAACAAATGTCTCATTTAGTTTGGCCAGGAGGAATGTTTCTGTCATAGTTAAGTACAGGTTTCAACTTGACTATTGAGGGTTTGCGCTCTGGGCACAGTTGTAGAGGGTTGATGGTTGAGTTAAGCCCAGAGCAAACCTGCAGGAGGTTGTCTTGCTGATGGGAAAGGTCAGTCCATGGTGGGTGGGATTAGACCCTGGATAAATCACAGAGATCTGGTTGAGAGAGTTGGTATCCTTCTGTTCACTTGGCCAGACATGCTGGTCTGGCAAGTAAGGATTGTCCATCTCTCAGCCATTATGCAGTGATGGTGTGGCCAGTTCCCTCGACCCTGGTGTTGGTACATACTCTCCCATCAAGCTGGATTAAGAACTGTAACCAGGAATCATAAGAGAATAAACCCTTGTTCCCTTAAGCTGTGTGATGGTCATTTATCAGCAACCATGCAGGCTGGTTGCAACAGAATTTGGTACCCAGGAAGTGGGGTGTTGCTGATAAATATGACCTTGTGGATTTTGTGGCTTTTGAACGGTTCTGCTGGACAAAGTTAGAAATGCTGGAGAATTTTCACTTTGTAGATTTACAAATACCATTCTTCAGAGTTTAGTGGGCCAATTGCTGAGAGAGATTGTTTGAGCCCAATTTGTGATGAGGGGAACAAGGACTTTGATAAAGCTGAATTTATAGACGATGGACAGGTTTGCTTGACAGAGGAGAGCTGTGTTGGCAGCCTTGAAGGTTTGGATGGGCAAAGAGCAGGCAGCAGAATATCTGCTGCTGTTGGAGAAATGAGTTTCAGTGAAGGAAAACCTAGTGACTTGCACTGGGACGGTGGAAGACGTGAAAACCACCATATGGCAAATTCATGGTTTGAAAACTCAAATTCCTTCAGGGGCTGAAAGCCCAAGTTAAAGCTGTTTCTTGCCCTTTGGATGTTTGGCTGCGTAAAAGAGGCTTTTCCAGCGTCAGCATACTGAAGTTGGTGCAGTTGTAGCTCCAGTGGACTGAGCTACGTTTCAACCTTGCTTCGGAATCTGGCAGCGTCCCCAGGTGGTACTGGTTTTGGTGAACAGTTTAAGGGGTTCATGGAAAGTAGCAAAAGCTTGGCACCAAGTGGCAGACATAGAGTTCCTGCGAGATGCCAGAACCATGGGATGTATGCTGAGGACTACTGTGAGTGGAGATTCAGCCTGGTTCAGAGGAACTCTGATTTTACAACTTTAAGCTGCAAACAGGGACTGGGAATGCCTAGAATCTTTGAGCCGCCTTGACTACGTGATGAGCAACAGAAGATGGACATTGAAGTAAAGGATGTGGTTTTTTTCTGGACTTTGATCTTTTTAATGTTTTCTTATTGTTTAAAATCATTGTTTTAATGTTTTATCTGTTTTAAAGTATTTAACTTATTTCTAATTTAAGAAGGTTAAGAACTTTGAACTTTTAAAATGTTGAAACTGAACTTTTAATGAGAGAAGAGTTTAAATTTGTCCATGAAACGTATTTATATTTTTAAAGATAATTTTTAACATCTGTTGGGACAAGGAAAGGTTACAGTTTAAAAGTGCTATTGTTTTTGTGTCAAGTTGACAAGGGGTGGAGTGTCATAGTTAAGCACAGGTGTCAACTTGACTGTTGAGGGTTTGAGCTCTGGGCACAGTTGTAGAGAGTTGATGGTTGAGTTAAGCCTAGAGCAAACCTGCAGGAGGTTGTCTTGCTGATGGGGAAGGTCCAGTCCATGGTGGGTGGGATTAGGCCCTGGATAAATCTCAGAAAGCTGAATACTTCTGTTCACTTGGCCAGACATGCTGGTCTGGCAAGTAAGGATTGTCCATCTCTCAACCATTATGCAGTGATGGTGTGGCCAGTTCCCTCGACCCTGGTGTTGGTACATACTCTCTCATCAAGCTGGACTAAGAACTGTAATGAGGAATCGTAAGAGAATAAACCCTTGTTCCCTTAAGCTGTTTGATGGTCATTTATCAGCAACCATGCAGGCAGACTGCAACAGTTTCTAAGGAAAGAAGAAAAGAAAACTAAACTAAAACTAAAGTTACCTAATAATAAGGTTGGTTAAAGGGAACCTGAAAACGATTTCCTTCCTACCGAACCGGAAAGCAATGGAGAACTGTATCCACAGCACCTCCCGCAGTGGTCAACAGATGCTGTGTTGAGATGTGACGATTGACTCTTCCATTCAGAAATGGAATTGATACAAGTTTTTTTTTTCTGGTGGATTTCCTAAACTTGACACCTGCCGTTACAAATGTCCCTATAACAAAGCTCAGTGTTATGTAATCATTTCCTGTTCAAATTAGAGTGGAGACCACAAAGTTCAAAGCAAGTCCTACATTATCCAGGAGGCAAAGCAAAAAAGCAAGAGAAACAAGTGGAGACTGATTTGCTGCTATAAACAATATAAGCCAAATGAGTCAGACAATGTCTGGAAATAAGGTTCAGGAAAAAAATTTCACTGAAAGGATGAGGACTAAAGGAAGTCTTAAGTTACACATTTTGAAAAGATAGACTCCTCAAATAAGTGGACAGACTCAATCACTAAGAATTCTTCCCTACCTCATTTCAAAATTAGTTGAGTAGCATTTTAGCAGCCATTTTAAGACTATTTTGTGTTCAACTATCTGTGTGGTTCTAATTTCCTCCTCTACAAACCCACAGCCCTGCATTAAAGTACTGATTACATTTAGAATATTCATTTTTAATGTAATAGCCTTCTCTCTTACTGATGTTGCTTTAGCATACATACAGTACATTAATACACATAATCATGAATACTTATCTTTAGAGCAGCATTTTGTCAGAATATTCAAAAGTCTCCATGAGAAAGGAAATGTTTTTCCATTCCACTGGAAAAATTTTACCTCTGGAGTCTACTGATAATTGATATTCAGAAATATTATTCTCTTTAAAAATCTGTACTGTGTAGGAGGATATCATAGTAGATACATGTGTTGACTTAGCAGTTGAGGATTCCAGCTTGGCACATTTGTAAAGAATCAGTGACTGAATTGATCCCTGAACAAACCTGCAGGAGATTGACTGATTAATGAGAAAGACCCAGTCCTGGTGGCCATTAGTAGCTGGGCAGGTGAATAAAGTGGAGGAAACTGGATGAAGGAGTTGGTATCTTTCTCCATACTTGGTCAGTTGTGCTGGATTGTGGTGTGGCCAGTTCCCTGGACTCACAGTGTTGGCAATGATCTTACAAATCTTCTAATCAATTAGCCCAGTAATCCTTCAGTCACCTTGAAAACATCTTAACAATTGCTGTCTCTTTTATGACTAAGAGAATTTAAGAAACTAAAATTTCATGATTATTTAAAGTGTTTCATCTTGGGTAATTACGACCAATGAAAATGCACTTTTATACTAAAACCAACAACTTTTTCCACATTTGGCTCTGTTTCTTTAAACCATCCAAATTGATTGCAAGCTTCACTGTGCACACTGGATCACTCAAGAGGTATTTAATAGTTTCTCACTTCTGTCTTTTCTTTCAAAGATCAAGTATCTCTGGGATTTAGTACTAAAATTATTCATATGGTATTACTTTTAATCTTGATATGCCAGATAATTCTTTTCTAAACATTGTTAAATGATGGCAAGTCCCCTGTGAGTGTCACCCAGTCTTGGCAACGTCTGTTTTCATTTTTATTACTTTAGCAAGCCAGCATATGGACTTAGATTGTGCCTGGAAAATCAAATCCTACTTACACAAACAAATGTTAACAGATAGCCTGAGGATTACGGCCCCACACAGCTGTACAGTCTCAGAAGCTATGCCAATCAATAAAACACAAATGAAGAATTGCACGGATGTTTCTGTACCTGATGAAATAATGTATATAATCACACTAATGAAATAAGTGATCCATTCTTAAAATAAGTAAAAATTAGCCATATTCTTCATTTAAGATATATAAAGTAAATGCTTCAGTTAATGAGTTTACAGTAATGTCTTGTTTCTGCTGTTTTTCAGTCTAGTCTTGCATTGGATCAAGGATAGCTAGTACTAGTATGATGTCTTATACTCTTAACAGATGTTAAGTATTAAAAATAGTGTTAATTATAGACAGTATTGTGAAGCAGTTCTCTAGAATTTGCATAACTATTTGTATCACTGTAACTTTTAACCTGCTAATTATCAATTCACTATTTCCTCCTTCCCATCTGCCTGCGTTACCACCTTTTTCTTTTGTCTGGACTTCTAAGAATTCAATGATTTTAGACACTTCATTTGTGGAATCGTTCAGTATTTTTTTCTGTGACTGGCATACACTCAGAATGATGCCTTCAAGGTTCATCTTGCTACTCATATGGAAGGATTTGCTTTCTGACAGGACTGTAAAGTATTTCATTACAGTATGCAGTATATAACATTTTTTCCTATCTGCTTATTTCTAAGTAGTTGTTTAGATTGTCTCCATGTTTTGGCTATTATGAATATTACTATTTGAAATTTTGCAATGACATTTCAGATTCTGGTTCAAATTTTTTTGGATTTAGACTACACCTAGAAGTGGTATTTAGGCTCATGTATTCATTATATGTTTAAATCTTGGGGAAATTCCATATTTATCTACTTTTTCTTTGACTCAAAAATACACAAGGGTTTTCATTTCTTGACCCTCCACTACACATTGTTTTGAATATGGATCTTAAGAAATGTGAAATAGTATCTCATTATGGATTTTATTTGCATCCTACTGACATGATATTGACCATCTTTTCATTTTCTCCATGACTTGTATCTTTGGGGAAGTGTTAGTCAATAAATTTATTTTGGCAGCCATTGTTGTCATTATTATTAAGTGATAGGCTATATCATGGACTTCCAAATATTCATTTTACTTCACATTTTAATATTTCTAAATTCAGAATGTATCTTAAATTTTCTTTCTTTTTTTTAACAACCAGGCAGCAGTTAAGTGAGCACCTTTTAAAAACTGCTAAGTCTTCAATGTTCTTGATAACATCAAAAATGATGCTCTGTAGAAAATCAAGTCAGCATTGACTGCATAGAAAATAGACTCAAAGGATTCAAATTCAGAGTGTAAAAAGAAGTTTGAGGATTATCTTAGTCAGAGGATGACGTTTTCTCTTTTAAGTATGCACAATAAAAGTATAGGATTGAGATTTCTAAATAATTTTCTTTGCCTGAAAGTATGATGCAAAGATTCTAAGTGACAGAACAGTAATATATTAAGATTTACTGGGCAGCATTTCTTTTATTTTACTGCACTATAAAATAATTCAAAATAAATATGCTATAGACAATGAAGAAAAGTGTTGAATATACTAAGATATTGGGAAGATAAAACAAAATAATACATGGAACTCAAGTATTAGAGGCAGGGTACAAGCTTGCAAAATGCAAGTTTAGCAACTGTATAAAACATCTTTTTTATTTGGTGTTTAGTTTGAGATCTTTGGTGGTTGAGAAGTTAAGAATTCCCCATCCATAGGCATGGTTTCATCTGGAAAGACCTTACTCTGCACAAAAATTTACTGACCACACCAAAATGAATTGACCCAGGGAATGCTGAGTGGTTTAAGATACCATTCTCACATGAAAACATTCATCCTGATGTCTTCCTGGTATATCTTCCTGAAACACATCCTTTTATTCTATCACATATTAAAACTATCCCCCCTTCTTCCAATATATTCCTGAAAAGAAAGAGTACAGCCTACTCCAGAAAAGAGTGAAGCTACTATTGTTTCTATCTTAGCTTTATCAATTTCTATGTTTTTAGACAGACATTGTATCGTTGCTGAAAAAACCATAACAAGACATCTTAAGGGAACAAGGGGTTTTATTTTCTCTTATGATACTCCCATTACAGTTTGTAATGCAGGTTCACAGGGGAATTCACACTAACACCATTGGCCAAGGGAACCAGACACACCACATTCACAAGAATGCTGAAAGAGGAACAATCCTTACTTGCCAGACCAGCTTGTCTGGCTAAGTGTATCAAAGAATGAAAACTTCTCTAGCCAGAGCTTTTCATTTACTAGTATGCCTGTGGATTAGCCTTACCCAGGACAGACTGAGCCTTCCCATAAATTAGACATTCTCTTGCAGACTTGCTCCAGACTTAACTACCAATTCTTTACAAATTCCCTATTTTTCCATTATTTTATAAGCAAGCATTCATTTAGACTCATAACTGCGGCCTAGAAAAATACATAGAAATTATCATAAACAACATAGTTAAGACAGATAAAAGATGCAAAACTCCCTTGGCAAACAAAAAGAATTTATTGCAGTATGCTTTCATGTCTCCTATTTGCAAACTCTCTAAACATATTACCAACAAATGAAGATGAATTACTTGAAGTAAAGTTTTTTTTTTTTTTCTTAAACAGAAGCTGATTTCTTTTTAGATTGGCCAATTGATTCTGTCTGTCCCATTTGCCTTCTGAAGTGCTACTATCCCATAGTCACTCCGAACTGCAGATGCATACATCATTGTTGGGGACAAATGAGATGACCTATTTGTGTATTGAATTTTTAATGATGATTTGCAGAGAAAACTTCAGAAGGAAGTTTTGAAAGTTACCAGTGAGCACAGTAATGAGACTTTATCTTCTATTCACCATTAAATTGGGACAAGAGAGAACTCATAAGCAATTGTTTCCATAAGGCAAGACATTCAAAGCAACTCCCAAGAAATAGTCATAAGAATTTTAAAGACAACTGCACATTTTTCCATATAAATTTTTAATTTTTTCCTTACAATTACCACATTTTTTCTAAAGCTTATTCTGCAATTGTACTATTTCAGAAGTTATGGGATATCTTTTTCTAGTTAAGTTTTGAAGACTTTTTGCATAATGGCTGACTTCTTCAGGAGCACATGTCTTTAAACTATGCTAAAACAGTCAAATGGTTTAATTTATTTTCATTTCATTTCAAACTGAATCATAAGAAAATATCTTTTAATATAAAATAGTTGAATATTGGCAATTTTATATGGCCCAAATATCAGAAGTGAAAATCATGTGCAAGTCATGCTTAGGAACCAAATAATATATGTGTATATTGCAAGATTTTTAAAGCCCTATTCATTGAGAAAGGGTGCATTCTGATGGTTTTTTGCTAATCTATTAATTGTGAATAAGCTTTTATGCAAGGTCCAGGTACTTATGGGTACTACAAACTATCTTAATTGTTAATTAATTCTTAATTCTCAAATAAATGTCTTATATAAAATTATTCAATAATAATTTAATGTCACATAAAAAGAGATGACATGGGATAGACACATGGAGTTACTGTGTTAGTTACTCATCTCTTTACTATCACAAAAACAGCTTCAGAAAGAAGGCTTTATTTTTGGCTTACACTTAGTTCCAGGGAATAGGGTTTATCATAACGAGAAGGTTTCAAGGTCAGGAAAGTCAGAGATACATTGTTTCCACAGAGAGTATGCAGAGAGTGATTGTCATGGTTAATATAGGTCTCAACTTTATAGTTGAGAGTTCTAGCTCTGGGCACATTTGTAGACTTAGTAGTTGAGTTAAGCCTAGAACAAACCTACAGGGAATAATCTAGTTGAAGGGGAAGGTCCAATCCATGGGGGTTGGGACTTGTCCCTGACAGGTGAATAAATTAGAGGGAACTGGTTGAGAATGTTGGCATCCTTCTGAATACTTGGCCAGTATACTGGTCTAGCAAGTAAGGATTTTCCCTCTCTCAACTGTTATGTGGATATGGTGTGGCCAGTTTCCTCAGCCTTTAGTGTTGGTGTTGATTCTCCTCCAAATAGGACAAGGAAGTGTAACTGGACTATTGTAAGCCAAGAATGCAGGCAAATGCTATGGTGATGAATTCTGGTGTCTACTTCACTTTCTTCCATTTATTCAGTCCAGGACCCCCAGGCAAATGGTAATGCCCACATTTAGAATGGATTTGCTCACCTCAATTAACCTAGTCTAGAAAATCCCTCAGAGTTTTGTCTCCTAAATTGTTCTATATCCTGTCAAATTGAAAATCAATATTAACCATCACAGTTATGAATCCAGATGTATCTTCATATCATTTTTTTATTTATGATTAAGAAAAGATTACTTTCAAACCTCACTGCACACTGTAAAATGCACAAACATCTCTTTTCCTGAAAGTTTTAAATTATTCATCCTCTATCTTCATATGACCATAAATTTCTTTAGAAGATTTCTATTGTCTACAGGACAAAGCAGGGATTAATTGTAACTTTTAGCCTATTTTTACTTTTATTTACTCTTTCAACAAAGAGTTAAGTGAATAAATAGTACTGTCCAATCAGGTTGAGTTAATGTAAGTACTTAAATAATTAGATGAAGGTCTAGTTTGTACTGATGTAATTAAATGAAGGTCTTGAGAAAGCCACATGGTGATAGAGAGAAATAAGGATACTTAAGGGCCTGGTAATGAATCACATCAATTCAGGAGCTTCCTTCCCTTAGCTGTTTTTAATTCTAAGAAAGAATTTAAAGAATCCAATGTGCATCTTCCTAGGCATGACACAGCTAATGCAGACATGGCTGAAAAATCACCAAAGGCAGCAAATTCTCCTCTTGTCAGTGCCCGAAAAGATGCATTATCCACCCCAGTCTTACCACAACAAGCTAAACAGTCTCGTTTATTTTAATGCCAAGCTGCAGCAGTATGACTGATCTTGCCTTTATAGCTGGAAATTTGCCAAGCTGAGGCAATTAAAAATAGCCATCTGTACAGATAGCCATAGTTATCTACTAGGGTCAGCTAATGTCAACATTAACTTTTTTGTTAAAGATTAGGTATGTCTCACCCTAAGTTACAGAAGTATCAATCTGTTTCTTAATGTACAAATTTATGCCTTGAATAATAGAATTCTGTGATATCACTAAATTGCATCCTGACACAATAACTGAATTTATCTTTGTCGTCTTATGGTATAGCTTCTCTTGCTGCAGAGCAATTTGGATGACGTATCTCATTTGAAATATTAAATAGATGTTATAATCTTCATTCTACCTTGCATAGTATGCACCTACCCAATTGAAGGAAATTTTGAATCTGAAAATATTTACATGTACAGACATTATTAAGGAATGCTTTATTTCAATAGTCTGGGGTAGAAAAAAAGGAGATAAGACACTAGATTTTTAAGAATTTTTATTTATTTTTGTAGGAATAACAACATGTTACTATAATTGTTTTAGCCTCTATTGTACTAAAAATATCATAAATTAGCTATGTAGCTTTCTACCATTGGACTGAGAATTCAAAGCCAAGACTTAAAAAAATCTATTTGTTTTTCTGAAGCATTCACTTTCTCCAGAACAGAGGTAGTAAAACATCAATATGTTATTTTCTTGTTTCTAAAAATAAGAGTGGTCAGTAACAAAGTAATCATGTGTAAATACATAATTTTTTCATATACAGAATTTTAGTCCAGAGGCCCTATTTTGCAGGAACTAATGCACAGTATAGATAATGTCCAACAAGTGAATGGATGTGCAATGGGAGGAATAAAGAATTGCTGAGCAGACTGTACATGATACAATATAAGGAACAATAGTAGCCAATGGAAGTTTAAAAGTAAATGCAGAGCACCCATATATTTTGAGTTTTCCTTAAATAGGTATGGATTGAAAATATCATGCTTTGTTTGATGTACAGTTTTTAAGTCAGATTGAAATACCAGAAGATGAATACCAGGAGGTGAAAGAGAATGAAGAGCATAAGCCCCTTGTTTTTAAAGATGGAAAGAAGCAGTTACTGATATTCGATAAAGGTGTCTTCTGGAACATTAAGATGTTCCAGAACAACCTGTGTTCAATCCCTGGAGACTAGGGAAGACTAGTGGGAAGAGAGAACTAATTTCTAAAAACTGTCATTTGACTGACTCTCTGTCTCTTATTCTCTCTCTCTCTCTTTCTCTCTCCTCTTTAATAAAAAATAAATATTTTAAGGGTTGTCTCTGATATGTGATATAGTGGGTGGGATTACAAGATTTGTTATTAAGAAACAAAATATAAAGAAGAAAAAGGAGGAAAAGAGAAAGTATTATTGAATATTATACAGAGAAAAAATCAACAAAAATGAAAACACGGGCAGGAATTTTTTTAAAACTTCAAAATACTTTTAGACATTAAATAAAAATTTATAAAGTACAGAAATATACCTCAGTCATATATTAGAAGATACTTTGATGATGTTATTTTTCTCAATGTGATCAATAATTAAGCACATGCCTATTAAAATTATAGAATTTATATTATAGCATTTTTACAGACACCAATGAGTTTGAATAATTACTGAAGCCTCCTTCAATAATTTCAACAAAAATGGAGGACACAGAAAATCAAAGGAATGAGGACAATGTAATATTTTCCAAAAGAAAGACTTAACGCTACAGCTATTATAGAAGCCCATAAATCAGTGCCCCAAACATATGGAGAAACTAAGTTTTCAACAAAAGAGCAGAGACGATTCATAAGGTTAATTGATTTTAAACAAATGGAGCTATTTTAACAATTGATTTTAAACAAATGGACAACCATATTTTTACTTTTTCTTTTGCACGTGTTGAGTATGTGTGCAGTTCGTATGTGTATACTAGATGGCGCTTAAATGCATATGAATGTGGAGGCTCAAAGGTGAATTCAGGAATCACCTAGATTGTTCTACCTCATTGCTTTGTTCTGGAGTTTCCCAGGCTCCGCCTTCCAGGACCAGAAGTATAATCCACTGCCTTTTTTACCCAGTGTTTTTACATGGGAACTAGGGATCCAAACTCAAGTCCTTTTGCTTGTAATGAAAAGATTTTAACCCTGAACCATTTCTCCATCCCCCTTTTTTTTAAAAAAAAATTACAATTCATATTTTATTTTAAAAATCCACAATGGATTATAAATTTAAACATATTAGCTAAAATTAATAATTCTAGATGATAATTTAAATGACAGTGGTTAGACGTAAAGATTTTTATGTAATGCCAAAACTATAAGCCAGTTGCTTTCTGAAAAGACATTAGAATGTAGGAAATCCCCCACCAAAAACTTACAAATGACATTTCTGACAAACCATTGCTTCCATTTCATGTATATACATTTGTGAGGGTTGTGCATATTTTTATGCATGCTTGCAGGTGTGTCGAAGATATACATATATGTGCAAGTGTATATATGCACATGTGAGGGGGGTGAGATTGAGGTCAGAACTAATCCTCAATTGCATTTTAGGCTTTGTGTTTTTGAGACAGAATCCCTGATCGAATAGACTATCTAGTCTGTCTAACCACAGTCGCGTTTTGTTTGGCTAGTCAGGTTGTTGTGGGGAATCCCAATCTTTGCATTCAAAGGCTAGAATTACAGGATGTCATATTCACCTGGCATTTTACAAAGGATCTGAAGATCAGAACTTAGGTTCTTTTGTTTGTATGGTAATCACTTTAATCACTGAACATCTCCCCAACCAGAGTAACAATAGCTATAAACAACTCCCCAAAGAAATCAATTTGAAAAGTTATAAGACACGAGACATGTCATTAAACACCATATGCAGATGGAAAGCAGGCATGTAAAAATACATGGATATGAGTAATTCTTAGCAAAACTGATGTAAATGAATAACTGTGGCTTAGGCTAATATATATCTAAAGAGCTCAAACATTATCCCTGTTACATTAAAATGATTTGAATGACAGAAAAATCAAAATCTTCTTTTGGACTCATCAGAGAGCTGGTGTCAAAAGACAAATGTGAAGGATCCTAGCTAAGAACACATTCCTGAAAACGGAACTAGATTGGCTGGAAGTCTTAGGTCACAACAGGGGCACATTTCTGAAGCTAATTGTCCATCCGTAGTAGTGTGAGAAATGCCTGTGGGCCAGTGTCTAGAGGAACACACATGTCCATGGCGTTTACCTCCAGAAACTTGAACAGTTTTCAAAAACTGGAACTGAGAATAAATTTCCTCCTGTCTATCTAAGAGGGGAGAGAGAAAATGATTGTTATGAAATAACTTACAATATTCTTGATTGCAAAATCCTGTTTTCCAAGAGAAATACTATACTAGTGTTTCCTGCCTCAGAAGAAGGAAAGTTACTGAACTCTGTCCCTTCTTGCTCTACTATGTCACCTAAGAGACAGAGTTGGGAGCTCCCCTAACTGTAACCTAGAACCATGGCATAAATAAACCACTTACTCTCCTGAATTTTTTGGTCATGAGCTCATATCAAAAATGGGAAAGATGAAATAAGATATTAGGTAGCAGAGAACTGGGCTGTTGGAATTAAGACATTTTTGAATCAAAGATATAAGGTTTTATTACTGATGAACTAGTTTATATTACTCTTATACCTTTTGAACTGTTTTTCTGGAGAAATATAGTAGTTTGAAGTATAATAGGCAGAACTAGACAGGATATTTGGAGGTTAGTAATGCTGAAAGAGGTGTAGATATTAGAAGCACAATACTGGGGGTAGCAAGGATTTTAATGTACTTGTATTTAAAGATTAAGAATGGATTTACTTGAAGGAGGAAAGTGGAATTGGCAGGCTTGAAGTTAGGTCATGATATTCATTAGAGCAACAAAGATGCAAAAGTAAGACACAGATGCAATCATAAGATTATAAATTGTTTCTTTTCAGGACATGAAGTTTGCAACTTTCCACCCTGCCCCTTTTTTTTTGTAAAACTGCAGTCATCTTGTGCCTTTTCAACACAAATTTTAAGCTCAACCAAGCTGTGATAAGTGGAACAGTTACTGTTTATATTGTGTTATCTTTTTGACTACAGCAGCCAGTGCTTTCTTTTACAGTTGTCTTTGAGAAAAACAAATCTTCAGATGCAATGGTTTTGTGTAGCATCTTGTCTATCATGTTTTGTAAATACTGGAGAAGCTTTGACCACTTTGACTTAGAGATGGAAGGTAACTTTGCTTACAAAAAATGGCTATTAAACTCCTGCTTAAAGTGTTCTAATTTTCTGTGAGCACACTAAAAGTGAAAAATAAATGTGAATAAAATGTAAAAAAAAATTGTCTCTTTTCTCTAATTTGCCACGGCATTACTATGGCTCTAATATATATGTACATACTGGAAACTGGAATAGTTTCAAAATGCTACTTTTTCTGAGGCCCAAGGTCAAGAGGGAAGACTAAAACAGACCCTTAAAAAAGGAGAAGAATATGACATCTTAAACTATAGCCAACATCAAACAAAACCTTATTCATACTCAAATTAACACTCAATCTGAACGATGAATGGCATGCTTGCCTTTGCCTTATCTCCTATTAGCAAATACATTGAGTCCAGACTCCAACAAGGCACAATACATGAGATGACAAACCAGAAGAAAACCAAAGTCTCAATGGACAAAACATGTATCAGTTAGATATGACATTGAATATTTGTGACAAGAAAGATAATTTAAACCTTTATGATTAAAATGCTTAGATTCTAAGCAAGAAAGCAGATGATGTATAGAAACATAAGAGGCTACTTATCAAATGGCCACAACATTTAGGCAACATCCTGAAAGAGGAGTAAGTACAGAGATGAAGACAGATGAGAGGCTTCTTGGATTGAGGAGAAAAGGAATGGTTGACTAAGTGATTAAAGACAATTGTTCAAAAGACACAAAGAATCCTAAACTTGAACAAGGCTAAAATAAGCCAAACGAAAAATGTATCAAACACATTAGGATTCTCTTTCCAAAGCAGATTAACAAATGGCAAAAGTATGTATATATAAGAAAAAGGTTTCATATCATATACTATCATGAAAATGCAAGTTAAAGTGAGATAGTATGAAAATATTTTAATAGTTAAAATCCATCAAATGTTAGTGAGGATATGTGGCAACAAGAGCACTCATTCATTTCTAGTTGAACAAAAATATAAAATGAATGATGCAGGCCTTTTGGAAGACAGCTTGGTGATTTCTTAGAAAAACATATGATTCAGCAATTAGATATTCTTTTATTTGAGTAAAAAGGGATTATGGCTTATATCCACATGAAAACATGCATCAAATAAATGAGTAAACTGTGGTACATTTACTCAATAAATAATTTTTGATGTAAAAAATGTGCTGTAAAGCTAAGAAAATAAATTCAAAAGTATATTACTAAGTAGAAGAAACCAGTGTGAAATTCTATGATTTGTATGGTTGCAAATACATGGCAATTTGGAAATGGCAAAACTATGGAGATGAGTAAAATCAGGGATCTCCAGGGATTGGAAGCAAAAGATATGAATATTAAAAATTATGCTTCTCTGACTCAGAGAGTTTAGTAATAATGGGTGATTTTGGGTGACTTTGATGTGTTAGTGCATCACTTGTAGCAAATGTATGACCCGGGTGAATGATACTAATAATGGGGAAGGCATGTATGCATGGGAGCAAGGGGTATATGCAGAATGTTTGCACTTTCCTACATTTCTTTCAACCCTTCTATGAACTTAAAGTCATCATAAAAATAAAGTATTATAATGGTTGTAAGATACAATCAGATAGAAACTTACATTATTGGTATATAAAAACATTGTTGTTTTAAAAAGAATAAGAAAAGAATAACCCATATAAGGGAACACAGAGAACAGAGGATAGAGCAAAATGGAAAAATGCCATACAATGCCCCAACAACATATATTCTATGTATCAGGTATGTGATACCACCTGATAAGTTGCCCCCAAAACAGTATTAGCATTTGCTTTTACTCTTGGTTGTCCTCAGGAAACTGACGGTAAGAAGTTATTGTAGAAGATACAATACCTATTGATCACAGGATTCAGATTAAAAAAAAAACAGGTAGAAGTAGTCTGGAAGCTTCTTCCATGGACAGCTAACACAGTATCAGTAAGTACTATATGACCACTGAAAGACAAAAGCAATCAACACTCTCATCAATGCACAAAGCTGCAGCTGCAATAATTATCACCCTGGCAAAAGGTAACTATAGATCTAATAGTGGCATGAATATCATAGGAACAATCTTTCTGATTGGATATCCTACTCACATTTTGGCATAGATCACATTCCTGGTATTGAAACTAGACAAGAACCTATGAAGGGGAGTACATAGGCCCTGGGGAGTGCAATCTACTAAGGTTTAGCTATGCACTATATAAAAAATTGCCTTTTAAACATTTGTCATTATACCTTAGATTGGAAGAGCATTTAGTACTGAACCTAGAAGCTTCCTCTTGTTGAGATTGCTTGGCACTAAAGAGGGCATCTAAACCACAGCCTCCATTCCAAAATTCAGATAACATAACTGAAAAGTGGGTGGCAAAATCATAAAAGGACAGTGGTGTGGCCAGGCATCATCTTCTGGATATTATAGGGTTGTTACATCCATGAACTCACTACAGTTATGTGTATTTCTTCAACAAATGTCCTATCAACACTTCACCATGAAAGTGGAAAGATCCCAAGAGGCCCCACACCTCCCTGAGAGACTGATGAAAGCTAATGCTGAATGGGGGTGGTGGTGTGCTTTCCTGAATGATATGTCCACTGATAAATGTCACTAGTGTTCCAGAAAGTACTCAGGCACATACCTTCAAAGGCAACCCAGACGAAGCTCATGAAGCACAAATGCCAAAAGGCATGAAAATAGGGGGAAGTCTGGCAGCACAGAAGAGTTATAATGGGAAAAAGAATGGGAATAATTTGGGGGATAAATGTATAAAAATATCATAAATTCACTATATTGAATAAAATAAACTTTTAAAAAGGCTGTGGTAAAGCAGCAGCACATATATTGTTTGTAGAGATTCTCAGAAAGTACTGCAATAGTTCATAAGCATTATAAATATTCTTCCAAAACTATTTGCAAAAGTATGGGCATGATATCAGATTACTCTCTAAGTATGTATCACTCTATCCATAAATCTGTACTTCTCAACTCTCAGCAGAGACGCTTCCTTTTGTAATAGCAGATATTTAATTCAGAGTATCATAATTGGTTGATGAACAATAAATATGTTACTATGGAGTACTTACACATCTAAATTGCCCCATACACCAAGAATCAGTGAAAATCATGGACAAGCAGGTGATATGAATAAAAGAATCAGAGAATATGCATTTTCTGGAAACGATAGGGCTGCTGTACTCATGAACTCAATGCAGGTGTGTTTACTTCCACAAGACTGCACAAAATTTAGGCTGTCAACATTTGACATGTAAGGGAAGGCCTCATGAGGCCCTAGCCCTCACTAAAGGAGTTGGGAATATAAAATGATGCATCCAGCATTTTGAAAAAAAAGGTAGTAGAAAAATCAAAATTAGAATGTCTACATATCCAACTTTGTACTTATGGATATTTATCAAAAACATTGAAATAAGAAATTTAAGATGATATTTGTACTTTAATGATCCTTGCAGCACTATTTACAATATTCAAGATATAGAAAGAAATTCATGTCTGTCTGTCTATGGATGAGTGACTAAAGAAATATGAAATAGACAAATTGGAACATGACTCAACTACAAAAATTGGAGAATTATCTTGCCACACCTACACTATGGGATAACTTTACAGACATTATACTAAGTGAAATTATACAGTCACCAAAGGAAAAATACTGTATAACTTATTTGAAATATCTAAAATTCAGAGACATAGATGGTGAAATGATGGTTGTCCCAGTTTGTGATGTAGGAAAAGTTTTTTTGAGAGACATAAAGTTTTAGCGAGAGAGTAATTTTCAGCCCTCAGCTGTACAATACTGTGCTTGCAGTCAGCAATTTTATGCTATATACTTCAAATTTATTAAGATGGCAGCCCTTATGGAGTAAGCTATAATGAAAATGAAGAAATTAATGGAAGGAGGGAGTAAGGGAAGAAAGACGTGCAGTCAGAAAGAGAAACTGTCATTTGCTGAGAGACTATAAGAATTTTTATCTCATATGCAACAATTTACAAACATAAACTATCAAATCCTATTAACCAACTTCCCCTCTATTGTCCACTGGTACTTTTCCATTTGCTTGCTGAGCCAGCATTTGAAAGTCTTCTGATATTTTGTTTCAGCAGAGTTTAATTTTTCTTATTATAATTCTATTTTTATAAGCATATTGAATATTCATCCTAGCTTCCCTCCTCCTCCCCTCTCTTCCCTTCACTATTTCCTCCCACTCCCTCCCACCCTTCAGCCCATATGCCTCAATGGACCTCAGGGTTCACTCTGGCTTATCTACTCCTGTGGGGGGTTCAGGCCTCCATAGTGCAACAAGTTACCTCTCTTCAGACCGCCCTACTGATGTATGCATTTCCCTTCTGACTGTTTTTAACAAATGTCCAGTGTCATTTCTCTCTGAGACTTGTCATGTGATTGGCACCTGGTAATGCTTTCATGGACATTATCTCCTTCAATCCTGGCAAAGGAATGACTGTACATATTATCTTTCCATCTAAAGGTAAGAATATCGTGCACTAATTAAGTTGTGGAACATCACAAAGATTTTAAATGAAAGTGACGGAAGAGATTTATTTTTAATCACTGTCTACATATTATAGTAAAATAAGAGTAAAATTGGGTAAAAAATTTTAATAGAGTATAGTCAATTAGTTAAAAAAACTCTTTCAATGAAACATCTTCAAATTTTATTTGGCCATGAAAATGAGACAAAAAGCCTTAAGGAATGTCTTGCAGGGAAGAAGTTAATCAGGTTTGAGAGCTGCGCATAATATGCATTTACTGTGAAGGTCACACTAACATACTGACCATGGGGTACCTATTGTAGTCACAAGCCCTGTGACCAGGGTCACTACCAGGTGGACCTCATTGGCCACCACCGAGGGGCAATGTATCACACTCCTCTCACCCCCACCAGCCCATTTCCTTACTCTGATGCAGTTGATCTGCCCAACGATGTTAGAATATATTTAGAAATGCATAAAAACAAATAAAAATATGCCTATGTTATCAGTCAGGGTTGTCTGGAAGAACAGAATTGAAAGAATATAATTCACAATGAAAGCAGTACCCTTTAAAATCACCCATAGCTAGTTCATTCTTGATCTGAATGCCTCCCAAATCAGAAGAATCTCAAGAAAGTCTCAAGCCTTTATCTTGCTGACACAGGATAAAGGAAGAGCAAAATACCTCCTCCTTGCGCTTCTTTTTATCTGGTCCTGGAAAGTACCACCCACAATGGGCTGGATTTTTACATCAATTAAACATGTATTAAACAAGTACCTGCAGACTTCTTCTGGTGCCTACTACAACCATTCATTCTTCACAGCTGAGCCCAAAACAGCCCACAACTGTCAGTTGACACTGGAATCTAATTATATCACTATGTATGATATTTTGTAATTGTTTGCATATGTATGCTTTTGCATTTGCGTGTTCATGTGTGCATATGCATGTGCACATGTGTATGTGTGTGTGTGTGTGTGTGTGTGTGTTCCAGAGATAACCTCAGATGTGGTCTTCAAGTACCATCCATCTTTTCATTTGAGATAGATTCTCTCATTGGCCTGGAACTTACCAAGTAGGCTAGACTGGTTGTCCTGTCTCCATCTCCCCAGTGCTGAGATTATAAGTATACAGTACCATGCTCTTCTGTTTTGATATGGCTTCAGATAATTGAACTGAGACCCTCTTACTTATAAGGAAAGTATTTAAGCAACTGAGCTATATTCTTAGCCCTGCGTTGTTTTTCTTTGGTGTGAAATATTCTATACATGGAAATTTAATCATTTCAATTTCATTATTTAAGAAAAGCCTGCCAATTTTTTCTGCTATCATAATTGTTTTATAACGAGGCATTTTCTACTTTTAAAAGTTTTTCAATTAGCCCAACATTTTTATTCTATTTTATTTTATTTTATAATTTTATTCTGTATTAAACTCTGACAAATTTTTAAAAAATGTGTCTTCTTCCACTCTTCTATAGCACATAGAGGAGATTAACCTTTCTTTTCATAAGCTATTATACAGCTCACTCATTTTTTATGTTTATGTTTTATGCTTATCCATTCATTAAGGGTCACAAAGCAGTTCTCTCCTAGAGACACAATTGACCATATGCAGATGGTTCCTTGTTGGAGTGGAAAAGGGTTGACTTGGAAGAGAAAAAAAAATTCAAACAACAAAATGAAAGGACTAAAAATAGAAATTTAAAACGAATATTAGTAGACAACAGTCATGAAGTGAAATAAGAATTTCAAAATAATTTTAAAAAACAAATAAATGTTGAAGAAATAAACGGGTAGAAACAAGAGCCAAGAATTTCAAATCAGGATGGAGATGGGGTTCCTATGCAAGGCAGTGAGCAGAGGAGAAGTGAAACACATCTAAATGCAGATAAATAAGTGATACTTCCTTCCTTTGTTTTGGTTCCAATAGATATAGCTTTCCCTTGGCATCTCTGTAAAAAAAGTCAGCATTTTTGACAAAGGAAGGTCTTCCTCAGATGTTTCAACAACTTCAACACACAGATGGATTTGCTACTTGCTTCAGAATCCCTGTGCTGGCATTGCTCAAATTCTTGGAAGTGTATCAATTTCTTTTGAAGAACTCTGGTCTTCATTATTTCAAAGTAAAAGGAAACTTTGTTATTGTACTGTGCCTACTAAACATTCAAGAGGTGGATGGCGGAATTGACTAATCTGAAATGAAAAAGAAATGATACAAATGGGTTGGGCAGATGGTTCCGCTTGTAAAGTGTTTCAAGCATGAGGTTCTGGGTTTTATTCCAAGGAAAGGTGTAGAAAAGGAAACGTGTTTGTGTGTACTCATAATGACAGCTCGAGGGAGACAGAAACAGGCAGATGTCTGGAACTTAAGGGCTAGCCTTCCTAGGCTACTTGGTGAGCCCCAAACCAGTGAGAAATCCTGTATCAAGGGGGAAAAAAGTACACAGTGTCTAAAGAACAACATTCTGGCCACCACATGCTTTAATACACACACACACACACACACACACACACACACACACACACACACACACACACACACACACACACATGCATATATATATATATATCTAGAGAGAGAGAGAGAGAGAGAGAGAGAAGAGAGAGAGAGAGAAAGATAGAGAGAGAGAGAGAGAAAGAGAGAGAGAGAGAAGCAATAGAGATGTTATTTAGGAAAAGATTTCTTTGGCTTTAAAAAACCTTACTAGAAAGAGTTCAGCTTCCAATAGTTGTCACAAAGATTTTTTTCATAATATATGAATCTCTGGTAAGGATTTGAAAATGTATAGTCTGCAGATTTGAAAATGTATAGTCTGCTTCCACATTCTGATATGAACTCTCCAAACATTTTTGTCATTTGCCTTTTAACAGTTTCTGACAATTCTTCTCCAAATGTCTTCTTATATGCAAAGAATATATAATTCTTGTTATAAAATTTTCAGTGTATGAAATTGGAAATACAAATGACACCTGAAATGTTAGAATGAAATTTAGGTAGGAAAGAAGTAATATTCCAATCTAATCCAACTCAAAATCTGACAGTTCTGTAGGGCACATTAGAAGTTTATAAATTTAGAACAATGGAAAAATATTTGATCAATGCTTTGGCAATTATCTTAATAATTAATGCTTTGGCATATCTGGAAGCAAGAAAAGGAATGGAAAAAGGAAAACTTATTGTAGCAGTTACTCTTTACTATTGCCATGACAGAACACCCAAAGTCAAACAACTTAAAGGAGAAAGGGGGATTTATTCAGTTTATGGTTACAGAGGAGAGATACATGGCTGGCTGGCCAAAGCTGGAGGAGGCTAAGTCACTGCAGACATATCGGAGGCTGAGAGCTGCAAGACTGCTTACTGCAAAGGCAGACTTACAGAAGTAGTTTGGGACTAATCCACCTCAAGGCCCACCCCTTGTGACTGCCTTTCTTCAGCAAGGCTCCACCTCTCAAGGTTCCATGACTTTGCCAAACACATGAGACTGTAGGGGACACATCTCAGACCATGACACTGATAAAAAGAGAAACCCAAATACAATGAGGAACATAATATAATGCAGTTTGATCAGACAATGGTATAGAATATTTTTAAATGCAATGTTACTGCTTTCTTTGTGTATTTAAATGTAATTTATTAAATAACTAAAGAAAGAGATATTAATCAAATGCAACTAATATTCCTAATGTTCCCCATGAAATACCTTGCAATTGTAGTGACTGTAATTTATTATAGATTTTGAAAAAGAAATAGAATTCAAATGACATTCTGGAAAAGTCACAAAGGAAGATTTTTATCAAGAGGGTCCATGTAGTCACTGTGAATATGTGGTCCATAGACATCAGAGTAATATTCTTATCATTATTTTTACTCAACAGTACATTTATGCTTAGAGTTCACTTGTCTTTAAGGAACTCAGAATCGAATTAATGACAAAACTTACTTTTCTCTTTTTACCTAGTATCCATATATAAAAATTAACAAATATTTGAAGTAACTTTTCTGTTCTCCTTTGCCTGTTTTTGTCCATTGCTTGGAGAATATGTGATAATTTTGGTATTTTTTTTAATTTTATTTCTGTCCTTACTGACATCACCTAGTGCAGGCTATTTATTTTAATCTTTTGAAAACAAAACTATCCCAGTAGCATTTAATAGCACTAACACTTTCAATATATCATAACTACCAAATAGTTTTGCAAAATTGATCTTAGGGTGATTCATATCCCATAGCGGTATAGTCAACTGTTAGTTGCCCCGATAAAGTACATTCCACCCATGATCATGTAAGCAACCCTAATAAACTCTTTGGACCAACATATAGATATAGAAGTGAAGGAAACTTGTTGGAAAAATTATAAGAGTTCAGTGGGACAGGAAAGGGAATGAGAGAGGATAATTGGATTAAAAAGTACATTATATATATGCATATAAATATAATAGTGGCTTGAATATCAAAGAGGCAACCATTGGGTTTAAGGCCTGCTTATCAGTAGAAAACTCATTCCTGTTGCTGTACACTAGAACGATAACCCATAAAAGGGGAGAATATAGACCCCAGGGGATGTTTAGGCTGTGAATGTTCAGCTATGAAGACACTACATCAAGCTGCCTGCCTTTTAAACACCTGTTATTATACCCGTAGGTTAGAGGAATGTTTAGCTCTCAACTGGGAAGCCTCTTTCATGGACAATGCCTTTTATCATTTTTTTAAGTTACAAATGTTTCTGATGCTATGGTGTTGTGTCACATTTACTGGGGAGATATGAGCAAGTATGTATTTACCACACATAAGCAATAATGACCACCCAATGACTTAATTCCATCCTAGTCTACCTAGGTGAACTAATGAATTTTCATGGATTATTTGCAGGTTCATGAGAAAGAGGTTGCTTACAATAGTTTGGGTCTGAAAATCAGCATCCCTGAAAAGCCCACCTAAAGCTGCATCATTGGAACTTCCTGTCCAACTCATAGACAGCTTCACAGAAGAATCTCCTCTCCTCTAGAAATTGTTCACTTTTTTGGAGCTATCTGAGCCTTATAGATTTACTGGGTTTCCAGAACTTCCTAAATTTTGTTAGTTTTTTGAGTCTAATTAGCCTATCTATTCCAGGAATGAATATTTCAATTCAGAAGCAACACCTACATTATACAGCTAATAGAATAAGTTTTTAATAAATAAAGTTTATATACATATATGTTTATGTATATACATATATAATAAATTTATACATACATTTATATGTTTATAAAATATTTTGCATTTATAAATATTTTGCATATTTAAGTGCATAGATGTGTATATATATGGACATCTCTTTTTAACAAGTAAAAAAACTGTCTGCTGGATATGGCTAATGCTGCTTAGAAGAGCATGCTAAAAATAAGTCATGAATTTTATAGATCAGTTCATTCCATGTTTGATGGCTGGTTATTGAATGGGATATGAATAATTTGCATATTTAAAACAGAAAATTATGTGAATTAAGACTAGTCTTCAACCTTCACTACCGCACAAAAAGGAGAAAAACAAATGATTCAAATCTGTCAGCTTCAAACTGAGACAAATCGTGATAATTTTTGTTGTTGTTGTTGACATTATATGATGGATGATTTCTGAAGGTACTAAAATTGAGTTTTGAGAATCTGCAAAGTTGGGGCCCTGACAGTTGGCTATGAACAGAACATAGTACAATAAAAGCATCCATCACATCTTGAGTAGCACTGCATGCCAACCACTTAAAACATCCTTTCAGTTGCCATAGCAACATAACAGATATTATGCTACTTATATTGTTTTCATTTTATACATGAGGAAACAGATATGGTAAGTTTCTTCAGCAATGGGTAGAAGGCCAACTGGCCTTCATCTCTGATGACTTTGCTCTTCTTTTACTAAAAGAAAGTATATTTAAGAGTGAGTTTTAGTGGATATAATTTAAATTTAATTTAGGGTAGACATGTTTCTTCTTGGGATGCCTCTAGATGAGCATTATGAATATTATTATTTGTCTTTCTCAATTTTCTTAAAATGACACATTAACTCCAAGGCCACAGGATTTCATAATGTTATTTTAAATTTATGAAATTGCTAAATCAAAATGGTTCTATTAGAAATATCAAACCTAAAGCTTTTTATTTGCAACTTAATTCATAACTCATTGATTATAAAAATGAATTTTGAACTTTGCCTTGAATTTGAGAGCCTATCTGTGCCCATTTCTAATTACTTTAGGTCAGTAGACAGCTTTCTTAATCCTAAAGAAGTTTGGTTATTTTATTATTTCATAATAATAATCATCCAACAGTACAATCTTAACAATACAGTCCTACCTTGAATTGTTCTATAGATCAAATGTACTTAACATAAAAGATTGCTAGGGTTTGGAGATTATTTGTTTCCTTAAAAAACTTGGAGATTTGTTTCCCAAAGGACTTATAGACTTGTTCCATACTGTAGTGGTGTGGAAGTTGTATGACTTTTTAAGATGAGGGTGATGCTACAAGGCCTACGTATTGGGGAAAAATGTCCTTAGAAGAGAAGATTGTTCTGCTTCATGGAGTTCTTGAAGAAAGAATTGTTATGAAACCAAGAACCTTACCCCACCTAGTCACTCTGCTTTCTACTTGCCTTAATCTTTGTATTGTGATCCACCATGAGGCTCTCACTAGATGCCAAACTAATAGGATCATCTGAAATTAGGCAGTCAGTCAAAACTATGTACTTTTTTACCAATATCCTTATAAAGTTTTGCTGCCTTAGATATTTTATTATATCAACATAAAGAAATACAGATGATTATTACTTTTATTAGTTCAGTGGTTTGGTTATGCATATTACTTTTCTCCATAACTGAAAAAAGGAACATGTGCACTACTATAAGACCATATGCATAAATAAATAAAGTTTTTGCTAAGTGATTTAGCGTTTGAAAATGCAATATACAGTTTTAGAATAATTTGAAACATATACAGATATAAAAATGACTGTTAACATGTCAGAAGCTTAATTAAATAATGTTTTAAAAACAAGGTTGTTTTCATAGTGTTCTGACTATTCGATTGCTTCAGTAAAATGGGTTTGAACTGAAATGACTTTGCAGCAATAAGAAAATGATGTACTGCAATTATCTTAAAACATACTGCATGTGTTGGAGGCTCTCAGTTATCTTGTTTTGCTTCATTATAATTTAATTGCTTTAAAATATATAGCCTTATTTAAACTGTGAAGATGCAGAACTGAATATAGATGTCAAGGACAGGGCTGGGATCATATATATTCTAAACTTGGGACCTGCAGCTTGCTTGCTTCAGCAACTTGACGAATGCTACAGTCGTTCCTTACAAGGTCAACTGCTACTGAATTCTGTCTTTAAATCACTATACAAATCTAAAATAAATTTGAAAATTTTCAGAGCAGCTTCTCTTTTTCCCATCACCTAGCCTACAATCTGAAGAACTAGATCATTATGCAGCTATGGTACAGTCAAATATAGAGTAATTGATGAATACTCTGGAGAGCCGTGTTCTCTGAATGATGGCATTCAGAATAGAGAACTGCAGTAATGAGATTATTTTATTAGGCTCACACTTTATGCTTTTATCTAAAACAGGGGCATCTAGTAT
The DNA here is from genome assembly GCA_023101885.1 of Typhlomys cinereus. NCBI lineage: Eukaryota > Metazoa > Chordata > Mammalia > Rodentia > Platacanthomyidae > Typhlomys > Typhlomys cinereus. The sequence continues at coordinate 8,731,929 of JALPQD010000042.1, read as the reverse complement.
TGGTAACTCTCAAAAAGTATGAGAGTTTATAGTCTAGGGCTTTAAGCACATAGATTTAGAATGATGGACTTGAGTTCCAAGTCTAATTTCTGTCATTTACTACCTTATCATTTGAGCGATCTGTTCTATAAATTGGTACAAAAATAGAGCCTATGTCACATAATGTTTACAATATTATTATACTTAGATACAGGTGTCAACTTGATGGTTGAAGGGTTGAGCTCTGGGAACGTTTGTAGAGAATTAGGAGATAAGCCCAGAGTGAACCTGCAAGAGATTGTCAGGTTGATGGGGAAGGTCCATGTGGGTAGACCTAGACCTTATATAAGTGAATAAAATATAGAAAGTTGGCTGAGAGATTTGGCTTTCTCCTGTACACTTGGCCAGACACACTAGTCCTACAAGTGAGAATTGTCCCTCTCTTGGCTGTTACCTGGATATGGTGCAACCAGTTCCCTCAACCCTTGGAGTTATATTGGGCTCTCCTGCTAAGCTAGACAAACAACTAATCAGGAATCATAAAAAGAAATAGCCTCCCCTTTTTCGTTAAACTGTTTGATGGTGATTTTTATCAGCCACCATGCAGAGTAATTGCAACAGAATTTGGTACCAGAGAAGTGGAGTATTACTGATAAATCTGGCTATGTCGCTTTTGTGGACTCTGAACATTTCTGTTGGAGAAATTTGGAAATGTTTAAAGACTATTGTGGATGCAAAAACATTTGAACAGAGTTTAATAGGCCATTTGGAACATAGTGATGCTGAGAGAATTGTGGATTGTTAGGGTCCAGTTTGTGATGAAGGGAATAAGGACTTTGGTAAAGTTGAATTTAAAGACAATGGTTTGCTTGGTGAAAGAGAGCTGTGTTGGTAGCTATGAAACTTTGAATGTGGAAAGGGCAGTCAGCATAACAGCTGCTGCTGTTGGAGAAAGAAAATCAATAAAGGGAAACCTAGTGCTTTGCACTGGAACAATGGAAGACATGAATACCACCATATGGTGATTATGTGGTTTGCAAACCCAGATTCTTTTATGGCTGAAAGCTTATGAAGCTGTTTCTTGCCCTTCAAAAGTTTTGGCTGCCTCAAAAAGGTTTTTTTTTCCCACAATCAGCACACAAAAGTTGTTACAGCTGTGGTTCAAGTGGACCAAGTTCCATTTCAACCTCACTGCATAGTTTGTTAGTATTCCTCAGGTGGTAGGGTTTTGATGCACATTTGATGAGTTTGGCACCAAGTGGCACACTTGGAGTTCCGCAAGAGAAGATGAAGGCTTTACCATAAAAGGCAAACCCAGAGAGTTGCTAGAGGGGCCAGAACCATGGGATGTATTCTGAGAGTGATTTTGAGCAGAGATTCAACCTGATCTAGAGAAACTCTACTTGTCCAACTTTGAGTTGCAAAGAGGGACTTGGGATTGCTTAGAATCTTTGAGCCATCATGACTACGTGATGAGAAACAATAGGTGGACAGGACTTCTATTTTTGAAATTTTATCTATATTGATGTATTTAATTTATTTTGACTTTATAAATATTTATGGGTAAAGATTTGAGACATTTTTTAAAAGAGACTTTAATTTCCAGCATTTTGATAGCTAAACTTTAATGACTGACATTTTAAATTGGATTATGAAAACTTTTAATTTCAGACTTTTAGAATTAATAAAATTAGATGTTTGTTTAAGATAAATCTAACATCTGTGGGGACAGGGATTGAAGGTTACAGTTTAAAAGTGTTGTGTTTTTGTGTCAAGCTGACAAGGGGTGGAGTGTCATAGTTAGATACAGGTGTCAACTTAATGGTTGAGGGTACAAGCTCTGGGCACATTTACAGAGAATTAGTAGTTAAATTAAGTGAACCTTCAGGAGATTGTCTAATAGATGAGGAAGGCCCAGCCCATGATGAGGGGAACTAGGCCCTAGTGAGAATTTTCCCTTCCTCAGCTGTGGAGTTGCAGTGGGCTCTTCTGCCAAGCTGGACAAACAACTGTAACTAGGAATCATAAGAGAATATAAACCCCTTGTTCCCTTAAGCTGTTTGATGATTTTTTTCAGCAACCATCTAGAGTAACTGTAACAAATTAGATAATAGTTTATAGCACAATGGCTAGAAATAATTCACCAATACAGCTATCATTTAATATTTTAGTATTCTTTCCCCAATAATAAATCAACTTTGATAAGTAGTGTTAGAAAATAAAGATCAAAGGTTGTTTTCTTTTCGTGTGTGTGTGTGTGTGTGTGTGTGTGTGTGTGTGTGTGTGTGTTGTATCAGAGTGCATTGTGGAGGTAAAAGGATGACTTGGGGAATGATCTACCTACTTTTTGCTTTATTCCTAATCTAGTAGTTAAGTAAAAGTAAATACAATATGAGACAATCTGAGTAAATGTTGGGATACTTAAGAACTGCCTCCCAGCTCTACAGAACCATCTTTAACAAACATTTGTTTCTACTTATGAATTAAACAGGACTTATGAATAATACAGAATTTATGCTGAATGATAGACATATCCATTAGAATTCTTCTAATTTTAAACTAAATATATCTTCACTCAGTAGTTCTTAACCTTGGGTATATGTTTAAAAATTTCCATGGTTAGAGGTTTTGATTTAGCATTGTGTAAAGAGAACATAGAAATACATTTTCTTTATTATTTTATTTTGAAATAATTTCACTTCTACAAAATAAAGTTTTAAGAAAAACATAAATAATTCTGACCTTTCAGACAAGACATGGTTTTTGGTATAATAATAGCATGACTTTTACAAGAATCTGTAATGTGATTGAAATCAAGGCCCACTCCACAGGAGGGAACTTAAGCCTAATTACATAAACCTAATGAAGAGCCCCTGGCTAGGAATTCATAAGCCTTAAACTGGGGGAGAAGAGTCTAGTATTATTATTAATAAATGGCCATGTTGTTAAACTGCCTTGTAAAAACTCATGTTCATACTCATAAATTAATGTGGTACTCAGCTGTCATTGGACAAGCTTCTTACAACAGTATCCAGGGATTAAGGCAGAAACCCTTAACTGGCCAAAGTTCGAAGAATAAATGGTTGTAGAATGCTCTTCCTTTGCTGGTTCAGCTATATTTCTCTTTCCAACGATAAGAAACATCACTGAAAGGAGGTCAAAAAGAATAAAGGAGCAAGAAGAAGGGGAGATGTGCAGCAGGAAGACCTCTTTTGGACATGGCATAGCTGTAGCACTCATGAACTCATTGCAAATTGTGGTTATCTGCACAAGACCTGTCCACAAATGGGCCCTTCAACATTGTGTCATGAATAGTAAGGAGCCCATGAGGCCCCGCCTCTCCCTGAGAGACTAGTGCCAGTTAAGGTTTGTTAAAGGTGGGGTTTTTCTTCAAAGGTATGGTCAATGATAAGGTGCTCTTGCTCCGGGAAATAAGCCCTAAGCACATTTGGGCAAAACTAATTAAACTCAGTGGTTTATACATTAAAAAAAAGCCTTATAGGGCTGGAGAGGTGGCTCAGGGGTTAAGCCTCCGCCTTGCAGGCAGAAGGTCCCGAGTTCGGATCCCAGATCCCACGTATAGACGCCAGACGGAAGCGGGTGCGGCCTGCGCTTCTGGTCCTGGTAGGGCGGAGCCTGTGAATCCCGGGGCAGAAGGAGGTGGAGGCGTCCATGGTGGTTCGCGAATTCGTCCGTGGTTCTACACATACACAGACACACACATACACACACACACACAGACACACGCGCACGCGCACATACACACAGTTGAATAAATAATAATAATAAAAAAATTTTTAAAAAAGCCTTATATGTTAAGAGGGAGATTTGACAAGAAAAGGGGTTTCATCAAGATAGAGAAAATGATGATAAATGGAATAGGGGATTAAAATGATTACAATTCACTAAAATAATGGTTGAAATTTTCAAGCAATAAATTAAAAAAAATGATTCTCAAAAATCCTTTATCTGTTACAGCTCACTCTCACTTCCCTTCTGTTAACTTGCAACTGAACAGGTTTGATCTCACCATTCAGGGAAGATAGAGGAATGACAAACAGATGATATCCATCTTGCAAATGGGACACTGACCCCCCCACACACACACACTGCTGTGTCCTACTCCTATTCTTCCACCTACCTTTGTATTCCTCTCATATTATGATCTTCCTTTAAGCACACTTTTGCCTTTGGTTAGGAGGTGAATTTGATTACAATCATGATGCGGCCAAGGGCAATGCAGGAAAAGCAAAACTGAAAATAATAACAAACAATAATTCAGAACACCAAAGACCCTATGTTATTTACCTGGAACCAGACAAGCCAAATCTCTCCCCATCCAAAAGGTCAGCGAACATTGTGAAGGAGGAGGCAACAAGACTGTAAGAGCCTAAAGATGGGGAAGACCAATGATACACAAGATACTCCACACAAGTTAAGGCTGCAGCAGCCAGGATTGGACTTTGCCTGACCTGCACAATGGCAGACATGTCAAAGACCCTCCAAAGTCTAACATGGCTTATAGGGGAGAAGGTCCAGGCAGTAGAATCCTTAGAAGAGATTAAACAGTCTTAATAGAGTTCCCATACTAACAGGGAGCCCAAGAAGGGGCTCCTGGCTATGCCACTGAGTCCTTACTCTTCACTAGGGTAGAGGACTCAGAGGGATGTTTGGCATTCACACAAAAGTATGCTCCGGGGGATGGGAGGGAAGAAGGGAGAGAGGGGGATGAAAGGAAGGAGGGAGAGTTCAAAGGTAGAAGACTGGTGGGGGAGGGGGAGGGAGAGGATGGGGTACCTATTGAGCTTGTATGATAGGAAAAAATAAAATGTGGGAGAAAAAAATTTTAAAATTAAAGAATCCATCATCCAGTGATTCTAATGCAGTTAAGTCAATTTATTTAAATGTTATTAATATTAAATGCTACAATGTAGTGGGCTGGGGAGATGGCTCTGTTAACAATATGTTTACTGTATAAGCATGAGTACCTGAGTATCACAACACAATCAAAAAGCAAAGTGTGGTATGTGCGTGTACCCAATGCTGAGGATGTAGAGGCAGGAGGGTAGCTTTGGCATATGGCCTGTCCCCCTGCTGAATTGCTGAGGTCCAGGTTCATTAAGAGACACTGCCTCAAAAAATACTGGAAAGTGGTAGAGGAAGACATCTGACATTGACTTCTGGTCTTCAGAAGCAGGCATGCACATTTGCACACACACACACACGCACACACACACACACACACACACAGGGTGAAGAGCTGCACTTGATTCTATCTCTTTAGCTTTCTTAAATGTGGAAAATTCTAGAATTCAGTCTTGACCTTGCCAGCTTTAATGTTCGTACTTATTTTCCAACTGTACTTCAATTCAGATGTTTCCATAATGAGATTTTGATAATCTTAGAAGTCAGATTGTCTTTGTTGCATCCCATCAAGTGATAGGCAATATCAATCTCTCTCATCTCTGGTCATACAAATTTGCCCATTTGATTGAAACCTTGATTGATGTTTACGAATTCTACTCTAAAATAAATTTCCCTCACAGTATCTCTAATACAAAAGTCATGTTTGTCACTAATATTTATTAATGTTCTTTGTTTGCCTAATTTTTACTATTATGGTTACAAATGGTAATTTTTCAAACCCACCATTCATTCTGCACTTACTGTAATGTAAGCACTTTTCCATACTTGTATGCCCACTAGAGACCCATAAATTTATTTTATCTTTTTGTAATTTGGGTTTTTCAATACTGTGTAATTCAATATTATCACTGTCTGAATTTATTTGTAAGGATAATTCTTCAAGATACTGAGTTAAGAACCCCTTCACACTGACATCCATTTCTTTTGACATAGCCCCAATATTATTAATTATTATTGAAAAAATTCGCTTTTCTATCATAAAACATGACCATATATAAGAATTTCTCACACACTGCACACAAATGTACATGTATGTGTGTATACATATTCGTATTTAATCTTTGCACACATACACATATATATTTAACTTCTGTACATACACATAATTTCTTATCTACATTACTAATCTTAATTCAGCAATATATCACTCATTCTCTACTTCAATGCTATAGTGCTCATTCTCTAATAGAGTGTCACAGTGCTCATTCATTTTCTCATTAAATGCACAGCACTCATTCTCTAATTCAATACTGTAGTACTTATTCTCTAAGTCAGTGCCACAGCACTTCTTCACTGATTCAGTACTAGAGTGGTACAGCACACACTACTTAATTCAGTACCACTGCATGTATTCTCTAATTCAATGCTGAAGCACTCATTCTCTAATTTAGTGCTATCGCACTCATTCTCTCAACACCATAGCCCACATTCTCTAATTTATAGCACTCGTTATTAAAAGAGTTCTTCAATAATACATCTTCATTCTTCAGTACTGCAGCACTCATTCCTCTTCCATTTCATTTTTGCAATTCCCTTCTCTGTTCTCCTAGTCTCCTCATTATGCATTCTTTGACTTAATTGCTTAAAACCAGTTTCCAGATCGACTGCTGTTCTCATTTAGGCCTTCCCAATTACTTGTGAAATGGAGGAAAAGAAAGAAGGAAAAAGAGAAGGAAAAAGATAAAAATAGAGAGGGGGAGAGGCATTGATATTTTTAAAGTAACAAGTGAAATTAATAACTAGCATTAAAATGACCCAATACCATTCCTTTTGCCGGCAATCCTGCCTTATTTGACAAATGGGCTCTCTATATTCTTGGTCAACATATCGGAATGAGATTAGGTTTCAACAACTTTTACCTGTTGATATTTCCCATGTAAAGTCTTCCCTTAGTTTCTAATGCCAATGTAAATTAAGAGTCTGTGTTTTTTTAAAAAACAAGTTGCTTTTAGCAAGTAGCATGCCTACTTAAAAATAGCCAGATCAGTGCTCCACAACTGAACAGTAAACTTTTTTTCTTTGTCTGGACAAATTTGTATGTAAATGACTACATCTCAAATGAACCCTATCCTATATACTTAGAAGTAGTGCAAAGCTCTAAATGCAGATTAGAGACTTCTACTTTTATCAGTATGGGTCACAAACAGTTTTCTTTCTTTCTTTCTTTCTTTCTTTCTTTCTTTCTTTCTTTCTTTCTTTCTTTCTTTCTTTCTTTCTTTCTTTCTTTCTCTATTCTCTTTTATTACTAATAGGAGACATTATTTTACTACTTTTCAAGAGTATAAAAGCACACCATGACTTTTGCTGTAATTGAAATCATTTTTAAAATTATTTATCACAAAAGCACAAAAATTGTCAAAACTCAAGGCTTGAATTTTTGACACAACAAATAAACCACTGGAGTTTAAATTTTTATATATTTCATTGCCTAAGCCATTCTTAAAGACTTAGGCAAAGAAACTCTCTATAGAATGATATATTTCTAGGGAGTAAAAAATATATGTACAACATATTTCAACTTGCTGAAAATCAATACAGAATTGAACACACATCAAACCACATTTTGCTTATCAAAATCCACAACAAGTATCAAAGAATATAGTTTTTACACATGCAGCTAAAATATTTCAAGAACATATCTGGATTACCATGGTGGGTGTTTTAAAGACAGCAAGTCTTAACAACACTGTGTGGTCAATACAAACAACGACAAATGCTGGAGAGGATGTGGAGAGTGGGGAACTCTCCTACATTGCTGATGGGAATGCAGACTTATACAGCCACTGTGGCGAGCTGTCTGGGGCTTCTTAAAGAAATTAAACATTGAAATGCCATATGACCCTAGCTATTCCACTTTTGGGAATAACCCCACATACAGCAAAAATTCACCTCGATAGCACAAGCACGACCATGTTCATAGCAGCACTGTTTACAATAGCAAAGTCATGGAATCAGCCCAAATGTCCAACAGTTGACGAGTGGATAAGGAAACTGTGGTACATCTATACAATGGAGTACTACTCAGCCATCAAAAATGATGAATTAATGGAATTTGCCAGGAAATGGATGGAATTAGAAACAATTATATTGAGTGAAGTATCCCAAACACAGAAAATTAAGCACCATATGTACTCCCTAATAGGTGACTCCGAGTACGAAACCCACTTAGAGACACTCAAAGATAAGATAAACCTCTGTAATAACTACAGTAATTGCTAAGATTATGAACAGGAGGGATGGTGAAGGAGGGCCACACCAGCAACAAGGAGAGAGGGGAACATGTTACAGCAGAGAAAATAGGCCACCATCAAGGACTGCAAGTAAGTAATGAGACATCTGGTTAAGTTCACAGACTTTCCTTCCTGATCATTTACAACTGATGGGGTATGATCTTACCAGAAGGGGAGGGCATATAGTCTGGCAGATAGAAAGTAACCATTTCGCAGATGGGTGATTGACCCATCCCTTACCACAGTTTCCTACTTTTATTACATCTACCTTTGAAAATACTCTTATAACAAGACTCTAATTTAACAGGTTTTTATCTCTGGCCAGGGGGTGACATACAATACCCATTAGGATGGAGCCAAGGGCATTGCAGGAGCAGCAAAACTGAAAAAAAAAATCAACAAACCATAATCCAGAACATCAGAGACTCTATATCAATCACCTGGAACTAGGCCAGCCTAATCTCTCCCCATCCTGAAGCTCAAGGAAATTTGTGGAAGAGGGGGCGGTAAGATTGTAAGAGCACAAGGATGGGAGGAGAAATGATATGCAAGATACTCCATACAAGTTAGGGCTGAAGCACATATTTGGACTTTACATGCCCTGCGCAATGTCCAACACACTATTGACCCCACAAAGTCTAGCATTTACTAAAGGCACTAGGATCCTTGGAGGCAAGGGAATGACAACCTCAGTAGTGTTCCTATGCTTAGCGGGAACACAGGAAAGGGTTCAGGGAAATGCCACCAGGTCCTTGCACCTCATCGGAGTGGAGGACCCAGAGGAGAGTTTGGCATGCACATTAAAGGATGCTCTGGGGATGGGAGGGGGAGGCACTGGGGGATGGGGAAGAAAGTGGGAGGGGAGGGGGGCACAGGGAGATAGGGGGTTGGAGGTAGGGGGATCGGTGTACCTGTTTGCATGAGTGGAAATGAAAAAAAACCACTGGTGTCATGACTAGGAGATATTGATGACTGTTGTTGGTGTCAAAACATTAATTTTTCATACTGTACTACCCAACCAAATTACCTATTACTTAATTCTGTTACCATTACACTTTTTCCTACAGATTTAATTCTGACTGAAAATTCTATCCATAGTTAATGGTTCACAACAATCATTGTATGTTTTACAAAAATCTCCTTTACATTAGGGACAATGTAATTGGAGGTTTCGACTACCTCTGGAAACTTAACACCCTCACATAAAAAGAAATTAAGAGGACGAACACTAATAGAGTGGTTTGAAAATATTACCATATGAAGATTTTATCAAAATTGGGTCCATAACTTCTCCTGAAGTATGTATGGTGTAAAAATGCAAGATGTTTCCAAAACCTTTGATTATTTATGAAACCATCACTAATAAATGAGGAATAATGGTTTTCTCCAGGTTGAATCCCATTCTGATTGAACATATACTTCTATTTTCATTTTCTTCTCTCTTAATCTGCATGTGCATATTATATAAATATGGTACTATGTTTGGGTATCTCCACAAGTATTTACACACACACACACACACACACACACACACACACACACACACATTCACACACATACACACACTGACCTGGGCAATTTAGAACTATGCATAGAGGTGTGTCTATTCTTGATAGACTATATACATATATAGCTTATTAACACAGCCCTAATGAGCAACTCCAGCCCTAAGAGTTAATTTGATGTGATGGATGCGCTCACAGGTGTAGGTAAGAAAATAGACTTTATATTACTGAAGACTTTTATGGTGAATATAAAATTGGACATTTCAAATCTGCCAAAAATTCTGTTGTATGCTTTGTAACAAAAATAAGAAACTGCTTTATAAGTTGCAAGAAACTTATAAGAAGAAAATGTTTATAAAAATAGCCTAATTGTTTTTATAGGTATAGAAGGCTATATGGTATTACATGAATCAGAAGTGCAGAGGGGCATTCTAAGTAGTTTACTTAACCATGTTAATTTCCCAGTAATACTTTACTTCATGTTAACCTTTTATTATACTCTCAAGCTATTTGGAGTTGGTTTGTTAATCCTGTAAATGGGATATATGTGCATAAGTATACAGCGCTATAAGTATACAGTTGTATACTTATAGAATGTGTGAAAATATGAAATTATACAAATTTATAGCATTTGTAATATATAAGACATACATTTAGGAATATAAACTATTTTAATATATTTATGAATATTTTACTTAAATAAAAATAAATATCCCCCTCCTTAAATCCTAACACACAAGCAAAAGTAAAATGAACATTATGTTTTTAATCATCATGTAACTCTAAGGAAAATGTGGTACATTTATACAATGGAATGGTACTCAGCCATCAAAAATGATGAATTGATAAAATTTGTTGGGAAATGGATGGAATTAGAAAAAAATATATGGAGCGAAGTATCCCAGACACAGAAAATTAAGCACCATATGTACTCCCTAATATGTGGATCCTAGTACCAAATCCACTTAGTTACACACTCAAAGATAAATCTCTGTAATACCTACAGTAATTGCAAAGATTATAAACAGGAGGGAAGGCGAAGGAGGGCCTTGCCAGAAACAAGGAGAGAGGTGATCATGCTACAGCAGAGAAAATAAGCCACTATCAAGTATTGCAAGTAAGTAATGAGACATCTGGTTAACCTCACAGACTTTTCTTCCTGGTCACTTGCAACTGATGGGGTATGATCTCACCAGACAGGGAGGGCAAAGAATCTGGCAGATAGAAGGTAACCATCCTGCAAATGGGAGACTGATCCTCCCCCTCACCATGGTCTCCTATTCTTATTCCATCTACCTTTGAATCTACTCTTTTAATAAGACTCTTAATTTTAACAGCCTTTTATCTCTGGGTAGGAGGTGACATCCAATACCCATCAGGATGGAGCCAAGGGCAGTGCAGGAACAACAAAACTGGAAAAAAAAAAAAAAACAACAAACCATAATTCAGAACATCAGAGACCTTACATTAATCACCAGGAACCAGGCCAGCCTAATCTCTCCCCATCCTAAAGCTAAGGGAAATTTGCAGAAGAGGGGGCGGTAAGATTGTAAGAGCCTAAAGATGGGGAGGAGCAATGATATGACCTGCACAATGACCAACATTTCATTTGACATCCCCCAAAGTCTAGCATGGATCATAGGCTCTAAGATCCTTAGAGGCAAGGGATTAACAGCCACAATAATGTTCCTATACCAAAGGGGAACACAAGAATGCTACTGAGTCCTTACACCTCATCAGAGAGGAGGACCCAGAGGGAAGTTTGATATGCACACTAAAGAATGCTCCAGGAATGGAGGGAAGGGGCCACTGGGAGAAAGGGAGGGAGGGAGGAAGAGATAGGGGAAAAGGGGGAAGGGATCAAGAGGATCCAGGGAGGGGTGGAGGGAGGGAGGGAGGGGAATGGGAGTACCTATCAAGTTTGTGTGATTGCAAAAAAAAATACACTATAGATAGAAAAATAAATTCATCATGTAACTCAGGAAAATTTCACAATACTATCAATTGAAGCATCAGTACGTTAATGAGGCTTGAGATTTCATGGCTTAGCTAATATGCAGCATTATATTTAATGGAAAGAAAAGAAGAAATATGTTGTGCAAACCCAAAGAGTGTGGAAGACAAATCAGACTTTATTCAAATGCTTCCTTTCTTGCATTCACTTTCTTGATAGATGTGAATGTTATTCATCAGCACTTCTTTGATGATAACAGAGATGCATGTACAGAATTTTTCTACATATTTTTCAATAGTAGATATAGAAGAAGGTTGAAATCTTTCTTTACTTTCTGATTTTTGAGAACTTATAGAAAAAACAAATTTTTGAATTGTACAGCGAATACCTTTTCAAACTACCTTTTCAGAATTATGCCAAAGAATTGGAGGAATGAGGAGAGAATATGGAAACCATTCATCAAGACTGATTTGAGACAAAGACTTTTTCTTAACTCTCTGCTGCACCTCCTTCAACATTAAATTTGAGATTAAAGTTAGTCATTAACTATTTTCCATATCTTTTTCAATATAAGAAAACAATTTCCATATGAAAAATCACTTTTAAAGTGTGCAAAAAAATCACTTTTGTTACAGATTAAACAATAGAACTGAGGGCATTAATCTCTCAGTGTGGCACTTAATCATTCTGCCTGCCTAAACTGATAATTTTTGCCATATGTTCACTTTGAGATCTCTGGTGACTCTGCTTCCTCTTCTTCAATATTTCCCCAATGCTAACAAGTACAGTTCATAATTTCCTGTCTAACTCATGAAATTCAAGATCAATAAACAGTGGCACTTAAAAGTTCTCTTTTATTTCTAATGGACATGAGGTTGCACACTCAAAAGATAAAATCACATACATATCACAATAGTTGTGATACAGATGTAGTATAGCAGGTTTCCTTCTGTGCTGCTCAACAAAAGTTATTTTTACTATACTTGGGTTTTTTCATGTGTACATGTGGGTATGTATGTGGTGTGTGTGTGTGTGTGTGTGTGTGTGTGTGTGTGTGTGTGTATGTGTATAGAGGAAGACTCTGTGTATGTCTGTGTAGATCCAAGGGTGACTTTAGGAACCATTCTGGATTGTTATACCTCCTTATTCCCTTGCTCTGGAGTTTCCCAGGCTCCACCTACCAGGCTTGAAAGTGCAAGTTACTGCCATTTATGTCTGCTGTTTTTAAGTTGAATCCATATCTGAATTCAGATCCTTTTGCTTACTAGACATATAATTCTAGCACTGTGGGGGGGTGAGTTTGAGGCCAGCCACTGTTTTTATTTGTCTTTAAAGATAGGTAAGCTAATTAATTAAAATGAATTATCTATACTTATAAGATATTCATCTATCACATTACAGGAATGAAAAAGGTAAGAATAAATTAAGAATTCAGCGATCATGTGGAATTTACAGAAAATATAATTGGTAACCTCACACACATATATACACACACGTATACACATACACACTCACACAGAAAAGGAATGCTTAGGCAAATAACTGACTTTTTTAATGTGATGGATGTCTTCACCTCTTTCATATGAAAAGAATACACCTATCTCTATTATACTAACTTTTTCAAATTGTTGGAACTGAAAAAGGTATTATATGATGTCTCATTACTATCATTTCTAGATATATTTCTTCAAAATTAATATTTCTACAACTGGATAAATAAGGCAAAATATAAAGATTGAAAGTTTGTTTGCTACATGTTCAGGTGAAAGTGAGCAGAATGTCCACAAGCAGAGAAAGTCACCTTGGAGAGTCATACAGTGACGTCAAGGTAGAAATTTTAGGTGGCTTCGATTCCCTAGGCCAGTGATGAGACTTCCTACTGGAGCTTATCATACAAAAGCCATTGTCTCCAATTGTACCCCAAGTCTGAGGTGATCTCACTTACCTAACTCTATGTATCATATCATCTTCCCACATTTAAATTTGTTATATCTGCATTCATCCCCAAAGACCATCTCAACATATATGCCTGGGCCCGTATATCAAGAGAAAACAGATTTGGAATGCTGGCTTTCCCAGAGAATTGCACCAAACTCTCACTACCACTTTTTCTGAATGGGTGCTCATTTCTACTTACTGTGTGCCATTAGATAAGCTAGAGTATTTCTAAAAAAAAATTATTAAAATCATTTGATGAGAAAAGTGCTAAACCTTAGCATGTCCATTTTATCCTATCTATACTCAGGCTTATATGGTTGGCGATTAGGATAAGTAGTAATATCAGTTCCAGCAAATGAAAAGTTGTTTTACCTCAAATGAAAAGTTGTTGAAAAGTTAAAAACAAACAAAAACTTTCCAGGACCACATGTGTATTAGTTTGCAGCACCCGGATTCAAACCAGGGTCTTTAACTATGATGATAGCTGTCATAGTTTGAATGTAAGTTGCCTCCTATAGGCTCATGTTTGAATCTTAGCTGTTGTCAGAGTTTGGGAAGGTCATGGTATCTTTGGGAGGTGGAGCCTTTCTAAAGGACAGCTTGTCTAAGAGGGGAAGCCTTGAGGTTGTTAGCCCCACCCTGATTCCTCTAGCAGTTTGCAGCTTTCTGAGAAACCAGGATGGATGTGACTTTAGCCACTTCCAGCTCCTGCCACCTGCCGTGCCTGTTCCTTTTCCACCACAATGGACCATATCTTCCCTCTAGAATTACAGGCTAAAGAAATCTCCTTTCTCCCCCTTAATTTCTTTGATAGTGTCCCAGAGCAGCAAAGAGGATATCTGCTACGATAACTGATGTATTAATTTTCCACAGTCACTGGATTGTGTGACACAAATGGAATGTCACATTGTGATCACTGCAAAATATTAACTGCTCAATAGCCATTTGCTCATTATTCATTCTTTCACTGAGTATGATGTCCTTGGATTTGCATCTTGGTTACTTGGCAAATGTTTGTTTACATATAGCCTATTCCTCTTGTGGCACAAAGGTCATTATAAAAGAAAAACATAGAGTCAAGGAGCAGCAGAGTAGGTGGTGTAGTAACTGTCAACAAGGTCAAAAATGTTACAAACCTATCAGGATTTTAGATGGATTAATTATTTTTGAAACCTATCTACAAAGTGACCCTGAAGTTTATACTAGTATGGTGATTAAATCTAAACATAAGGTCACAAAACAGAGTGATTTGGGGCAAATATGAATGAATTACTTGAACCACAAACATTGCATTCCTGTTATAAATTCATCAGAAGCAAAATAAACCAGACAATTGGAGGAGAAAGGGAGAAGGAGAATGAGGGCTAAACAATTAGAAACGTTTTTTTTCCTTCTTTGGATTTAAATACTGTTTCTTTTCACAGAAAACTCTCTCCTTGATATCCAGTAGCAAAACAAATTTAGATGTATAAAGTATTTAAAAAATCATTTCTCTTTACCGCAGCAAAGTTACATGTTAGATGCTAATGAAATAGTCTACGCACTGTTTAAAGATGACTGTTAAAATATCTATTAAAAAAGTTGTTAGGGAGTTGGCTTAGTCATAATGTACTTGCCATGCAAGCATGAAGACCTGAATGTTGATCCTGACATCTGTGTAAAATCTTGTGGGGTGATGACAAGGGCTTGTAATATCAGGCTAGAAAAGTAGAAAGGGTTATACATGGGGCTTGTTGGTAACTCAGACTAGTCAAATTGCTGAGTACCAGGTTCAATGAATGATGTTATTTCAAAAAATAAAGGTGGGCTGAAAAGATGGCTCAGAGATTAAGACTTTGCCTCACAAGAAGAAAGTCCTGAGTTTGGACCCAAGATCCCACTTAAAAACACCAGGCAGAAATGACAGCGGCCTGTACTTCTGGTTTGTGTATATGTAAGTAATATATATGTTTTACTTACATTAGACACATTTTCTTTCTTATTGCTCTACATGCAACTCATGATTTTAGGGTACTAAGGTGTTTCGCTTTGCTTTGCTTGTTACTTAGGCTGGCCTCAAACTCACCCTCACAGTGCTAAAATTATATGTACTACTATGCCCTACTACTTGACTTTAGGATCTATGTCTCTAGATAGGAACTCTTTTCTTAACTACTCCAAAGTCATCTTCTTCTAAGGGACATAAAAGTATTTTAACCTTTACTTTCTCCACCAAATCTCTTCAGCTTACCTTTTCTTTTCCAATTAATGGTATCTGATATTTTCATAATGTCTAAGATTAGGAAGAAAAGCAGATCCTTTTTATTCTTTATCTTCAATTGTTTGTAGAGACTTCAGTCTAAATCGTTTTACAGCATATTTTTCAGTTAAATCAAGTGCTCCTTAGCATTCTTGTACTTTGGTCCTGAAAGCTTAACTACTTTTGCTGCCTCATGCCTTCACTTTTGTATCTCCATCAAACTTCTGCACTTTCAGTATTTGTGAAAAGCAAAACTAAGAATAACAATAAAAGTTGTATGTGATGTCAGTGATTCCCAGCTTCTCAAGCCAAAGAACACAAAAAGTCACACATTTGGCATGCTGAAAGCAAAGGTTATCCAAACACCTGCTTTCAGTTGGGTTAAAAAGTGACTAAGAATAAGTTTAAAGAAGCTAAGCCATCTTCCAGCTGCTGAGAAAAACGACAGAAAGACACATTCTGTCTCCCCTGTCATCTGCTCCTAAATCAGAACCTGCACTGTGTACTGAGGAGGAAACTATTCTTGGAATGGTCAGCAGAAGCACAATAATACATTCTCATCCTATCTGCCTCATAGAGATTTCACCTAATATAGGAAATAAATGGTTGAATTGGCTTGGGATGCTGGTCCTTATCTTTCAGTAAGTCTTGGATTCAGGTCAATAGCATTTGGCAGGAATAGAAAGAGAACCATCATTCAACTTTTGCTCAGTTGCCAAAGCACTCAGATGCACAAACTGTTGGATTTCATGTGCTACTTAGAATTTATTTTTCCAAGTGGCAGAGCTGATTCGATTTCCTTGTAGAGATATAATTCAGGCAGTATATTCATGTTAGCTCACTTAAGTAGACATTTTCATTAATGATATCTTTTCTATTTTATTTGCAGTATAGTAAAAGTTGAGTTTGCCAATAATGCAAGTAAGTAAAAGAAATTTAAATTTAAAGTCCATATTTTCACATAAATGTTCTAATACATGAACAAATATTTGTCTTTCTGAGTCTGTCTTATTTTGTTTGGTGTCATGGTGTATCCCCTTTTAGATGATGAGTGAAAAATAAGGAAGAACTCTTGGTATTATAAAGACAGAAATTGAAAAGATGCAATGTGGACAGCTGTTCTCTCATTAATTCATTTATATTATAAATATATATTATATATTTATACATTTATTTGTGTATTTATTCTGCTGAGTTCCAGAAATAGGATTGCTAGAATAGCCATAGGCAAAAGCTGACCCAGGTGATTTAAAGGTTGATAAGAAAGAAGCATAAGGAAATCATATTGTATAAAAGATGGTGAATGTTATAACAGTTTGTTTGTTTGCTTGTTGCTCAAAGGAAAAATGGTTATAAGCAGTTACTTTTCCAAATGTCATTATTTCAAATTCTCATTGATGATTTTGATTTGATAGACTTTTCTGAAGGAAACCAATATTCTCTAATTTCCCAAAGCTAAAAAACTAAGTCTATATCAAGTCTCATTCAAATGATCCTCTGAATATTATTGTCTCCTTCAGTATAGGAGAATAACTTGTATCAACATTACCAACAAGGTTGATCTCATATTTTAAACATTTTATCAAAGGAAACAGGATATCGATTCAGTAATGCCCTGGATCTTCCTTTAGTGTCTCCGTTTAATTCATCTCCCCACCAAAATTTTAAAATTCAAAGGTTGAGTTACTGAGAGAGAGTTTATTAATTTTCAGGGTCTTTTAGAGGATTACAGCTTAAACCTTACTCTTTTTATAGCTCCAACTGGCTTTGTAGCCAATCCCCCCATTCACACCAAAAGACTCATTAATTCATATGCAAAAGACATTAGCATTAGTGGAGAGAGAGAGGACATGTGATATGAACATACATACATGATTAAGTGTTAACATCTCTCTCTCTCCCCCCTGTCCGTATTTATATATACAAGTTCTTTCTTTGAGTTGCCAGAAAAAAAATCCAAAGTACATTCAAAGAATACCCATTTTAATTACTCAAGTATAAGTGTAGATTATTCAGTGAAACAGAATCAAGCACCTCAGAATCAAGTAAACCAAACAATGAAGCCAAACCAAACATACTGAGGCGAATGAAGCTTCAAGTTAAACGTTCCATCTCCATTTTAGATTATTTATGTTAATTTTTTGCCTGACAATCTGCAGTGTTTTGGTCTATGGCTACACTGAGTTCATTGCCTCTTCATTAGCTCTTCATTCTGAATTCATCAGCCTAACTTTTAAGTTAGAGGAATGTCTCGTTTCATTTATGCAGAAGAACCATGCAGAAGAAACTGCCAGGTTCACCAGATATGCTACTTTGAATTCAGGTACATGGTCAAAATCAGTACCAATTTAAACAAACGTTCTTCTCATACCAAAGACTATGCTTTTCCTACGTCATCTTACCTAAGGAATGCAATTCATTACATGTAAATGCAATTTATTAACATTTACTCAAAAATAATACTCATGGCATCATTTCACATACATTCTAATTCATCAAGTTTATGATATAGGATCTGCAACTGTTTAAAAAAAATGAACCTAGATAAGCAACAGTCTACATAACTGTTCAGCAGTCATGGGGACACTACTTATAATGCAGAATTAAGTGCTTCAGAGTGTCTTGTGAAATGCCTACTTATGCTAACTTCAAATTCTCCTGTTCTCAGCTGACACCAGGGCCTTGTTTTATCACAAATTTGTTTGTTTTCTACTTTATTCAGATGGCATAAGCTTTGATCTTTCCTCAAAGTTCCAACATGTGCTCCTTTCTCTTTACCAAAAATGCAAGTTACTAAGTAGTTGAAAAAGAACTTGCCTCCTTTCTTGTATGTAAAGTTAACACATGGGTGGGAAGTATGGCACATGGCATTCTTGTGTTGACAGATGCATATTTTTCTGCACTACCAGAAAATTGGCTGACTATACCTTCATTGGTCCAAAGCAAGTAACTGCTCAAGATATCAAGCTTAACGCCACCTGTTGCTTGCTATTCCTCTTGCCCTGTATTATATCATTCTTCTGTTTCTTCAGTAGGATTTTGTTCCTGACGATATGAACAAATAAACCTTTATTTTAAGTTCTACTTTCTAGGAATCTGAGTGTGAGAGAATAGGAGTGATCAGTGTCACCAAATATATCACTAAGGCTTGGAATTTAAAGCTGAATAGCTTTCATATTGTGGCAAGGAAAAATAGTTACTAGGGTCTCTGTCTTGTTGCCCTCAGGCCAATATGTCTAAAAGTTGGTTACCTGTGATAAGTGTATCTATCCTGTCAAGTTGATACTTGGAAGGTAGACCTCTGGGCATACTTATAAGGAATTATCTAGGGAAGTCACAGGGTATTCTTCCAATTGGTATAATAAAAGTGGGAAGACTTGTCCATTGTGAGTGGCACCATTCCCTTGGTAAGCAATGTATATAAAGATGTGGACAGCACAAAGACTGTTGGCATTCACTGATTCTGTCATCTCTGCTCTTGACTTTCAATATAATATGCTCAATTCCCTTGTCACCTCCTGACATCATGGATTAAAGCCTGGAACTGTGAGTCAATGAAAACCTCTTTGTTTCCTAAATCATTTAAGTTGTGACAATGGTTATAAAAAAAGAAGATTAGCACTAGAGAAGTGGAATGTTGCTGTGAAACTAGAACAGTACCCCCGTGACCACTAGCAATAGCGTGAGTAAACAAGCTATACACAAAAATTATGAGGTTTGACTCCAAACCTACGAAATGTGACCTTCAACATTTGCAACAGATTGCTATGTTAAGATGTGAGGTACTAATTTGAGGTCTGTGTCACTTGTTCCTCCTCCGCTGCCAAATGGATGTCACAGAAGTGGACTTCAATTTTAGCTCCTTCAGTACTGAACATCTGCAAGTCATGGATCTTCTGATTTTGAGAAGCCACCTCCCATGATCAGAAACTGCAGTCTTGTAAGCAAACAATGACATTTTCCCCCAAGTCAGTCAGAGATTATTTTAACAGCAAGGTTAAGATTCTATTTTAAAGTTAATTTCTACAAGTACTTTGTAAAACAAAAGGTTGTTGTTGAATTTAATAAAATGCTTTCCTACATATGACATTATCATAATTTTTTAATCTGTTAAAATGGGAAATAACAATAGGTGATTTTCTAATGTGGAAAACATTTCAACCTATTCTTTCCTACAATATTTCCTGAACTCTATGTGATATGATTAACATATTGGTGGTTCATACTGATTATTTTGTTGAAAATTGGTACTATATTCACCCAAGACTTGGTAGGAATATATCTTTCTCAGCATTTTTTTGCTTTTGTTTTGTTTTGTTATCATACTATTTCCTTTTCCTATTCTCTGTATAAGCTGATGCATTTCAAAATGAATTTTTTTAACTTTATATATTACTCATCAGTGAGACTGAGTCTGGAGCTTGCCTTCTCACACTATCTGACTAGATATTCAGGAAGTATAGTGCAGCTTCTGAAAAGCATGCATAGCATTTATGAAATATGCTCCCTCCAACACTGTAAAACATAGTATGAAGTATTGACAAACTTGGGCTTGAAAAAACAACAGTGATTTACAGTCTTTAAATATCTCTGGTTTAGATTTCTTGCCATTTAGAGATATATGAAATACCTGATTCTGTTGGAATTGCATTGGTCATGGCTGAAAGAAAACCCATTGCATATTTGTTGTTCTTTTGGCTGGGCTTCACTGTGAGATTTGTGCAGCTCTTCCATCTGGTAAGCAACCTGTCATTTCACTTGCGAAAATGAAAATCAGGAATGAGGATCATGAACCTCTGGACTCCCCAGCAAGTTTGTTACACTGACATGCTTGGGAGAAGAAAGGAACTTATAAGAAACATACCTGAGGGAGAATTGCTAAGGCCTTTTCAATTACCAAGGAAGATCCTAGAAGAGATTTGTTTTTAGTCTGTCAGTTCCTATAGGTCTTCAATGGGAATTTTAAAGCCATGACTTGCACATTATGTTATGAGTATATTTAGAATTTCATTAGCTTAAAATCGACTTAGAACTGAGTTTGGAGAGTTTGCTCAATATAGGCTCATTTCCTGACAATAACATATCCTTGATTTCATCAGCAGCACCAAAAATTAATCAATGTATTAAGTAAATATGACTGTAGAAAGTGGCATCTAGGGGGAATATCTTTAAACCTATAAATGACAAATAAAAATTTAATAATGCTAATTTTTAAATGTAAGCATTTAAAGCATTTGTAGAAAAATTTAGGGTGTTATTTATTGTACTTGCTGTCACTGCTTATTTTCTTTCTCAATAATTTACTTTCAAGAAATTTGTGAACATTTTTGTGTAGTGAGTAAAGCAATGCCTGAGAAAACTGGCAAGATATTCCTCTCATTCTCTCTCTCTCTCTCTCCCTGTCTCTCTCTATCTCTCTCTCTCTTTCTCTCTTTCCATAAATACACATGAATGTAAACTGGAGAACTCAAATATTTATAGTCTTAGAAACATACAATGAAACCAATAATCCTTTCATCAGAAAATGACAATCATGAGATTCACTCTACAGCCAGCAAGAGAGCTCTGTGAGCAAAGGCACTTGCCATATGAACTTGGTTCCCAGAGACTTCTTAATGGAATCAAAGAACTAACCCCATAGGTTGTCCTGTGACTTTCATAACACATGTAGTGACAAGTGGATACCCAAACACACACACACACACACACACACACACACACACACACACGTACACATAACACAGAATAATATAATAAAAAGAGACCCATTTTTATAAACTGACAGCCAATGAAGCCTCATAGAATAGGCATCTACCCTCATAAAGTTTTATCTGACATGAATAAGTAAGTGTCTCTCTGATGCGCATTGAAATGAGGGAGAGTCATTGACTCCTGAGCTTCTAACCAAACATTACTAATGTTCCATTACAAGCTATGGGCTCTGGCCTTGCCTTCTTTAACAAACTGTTTTGGACTATGTGGTAATATTAGGGGCTAAAAACCCCTTATACTGTTGGGCATTTGATATGAGATGTTATAACTTCAGACAATACACAGGAAGAGTACTGTTTAAAGAAAGATACATGTAAATACTGGGTCTTAAACTTTGTAGTACATGTTGTTAACAGAAGAAAATTATCTTTCTTTAAATGTCTTATATTACTAAGCAGTTAACAAGTAATCACAAAAAGGGGACCTTCATTGAAATGCATAAGGGTCTCTCTCAAGTGTATTGAAATAATCCAAGTCTGCACCTTCATATGCACTGTTTCTCAGACACTTAAATTATCTTTTAGGATAACCAGAAATTCTATCCTTTCAAATAAGATGACCTCAATTAAGCGAAGGCCAAGATTTCCTTCACACAAATACATTTCTTAGTCAATTGTTGTTGGCATCTATTAGGAGATAAGCATCCAAGATGGAGGAAGGCCAGTTAGTCAATCTCCACTAAAAATTACCACTAAAAATTTTAGACAAACTTCAAAAGAAACAATGAGAGTATTTTGAAAAAGTAAACAAAAATAATTCAATTGGTGATCTTGGCTAAGAAATGACCATAGGTCACTAAAAGCACAAACTAGAACAGAAAAAAAAATCTTGTCTCTATCAAAGTTATAAAATATTTGATCTTTGATATATTTTATTAAGAAAATGAAAAGAAAAGCCAAATTTGGAAGAAATATTTACAGCACATACTTGATAATGGATAGGCACTGAATAAAATAACTTATTACTCACTAAAATGGCAAGAAACCCAATGTAAATGGACAAGTGAAAAGAAAACATTTTCATAAAGGATATCTAGAAATGTAAAGCACAGATGGACTATCACAATAACATATTTATCTGCAACATGAAGCAAAATTGCAACAACTGGTGACTTACTGACTAAAATAGAACAAAATATAATGAATGATTCTGAGATTTAAAATCCAATGGGTGGATACTTCAATTGTCTATACTATGTAAAAAATGTCAGGCTCAAGAGTGGCACTATAGCTTCTGTTTCATATAAAAGTTTAGAATATACAA
This sequence comes from Typhlomys cinereus, assembly GCA_023101885.1. Classification (NCBI taxonomy): domain Eukaryota; kingdom Metazoa; phylum Chordata; class Mammalia; order Rodentia; family Platacanthomyidae; genus Typhlomys; species Typhlomys cinereus. The sequence goes on along the minus strand of JALPQD010000042.1, from coordinate 8,709,123 downwards.
ATTAATCTGTAACTATTTAATGCATGGAGTGACTATCTGAGACAAGAAGAATGTTGAAGAGGTGATAGATGATCTCTCTTGGAACCTAACATAGTTGCTTATAAATATCATCTCAACAACTGGAGTTTTAGAAGTCTGGGAATATTCGTAAAAATTAGTAGTTGAGTTAAGACCCAGAGTGAATCCTCTGGAGACTGTCTAATTTTTGGGGAAGACCCTTCTTAGGGACTAGTCCCTGGGCAAGTGAATAAAATGGAAAGAGATGATCAAGGAAGTTGGCATATTTTATAGCTATACATGTAGTCTGGCAAATAAGGTTTGTTCCTCTCCTAGCAGTCCTGGGATTTATGAATAGAATGACATGGTGTGTTCAGTTCCCTAGGACCCTGATGTTGGTACGGACCCAACTGCTAAACTGGATTAAGAACTATAACTGAACAACTATAATCTAGAATAAAATCCCTTATTTCCATAAGTCACTTTGTTGTATATTTATCAGCAACATGAAGGCAAACTGTGACAGGCCCATTGAAATGTATGATGTCCTATAATTAAATCTTCAGTAGGTATATAGATCTTGAAACTCATTCATTTGTATATATTTTTAATATATGTCCTAGGGTTGGTGTTGTAATTTCTTGCATGGTTGTTGATATATGATCACCAAATGGCTTAAGGGAACAAAGGATTTATTTTCTCTCACGAATACTGGTTACAGTTCTCAGTTCAGCTTGATGGGAGAGAATGTAGGTATCCCAGCACCTGAGTGGAGGGAACTGGCCACAACATAGTCACATAACAGCTGAGAGAGGGACAATCCTTATTTCTAGACCAGCATGTCTGGCCAAGTATACAGAAGGATTCCAACTCTCTCAACCAGCTCTCTGTGATTTATTCCAGGGCCTAATCCCACCCACCATAGGCTGAGCCTTCTCCATCAACTAGACAATCTCCTGTAGGTTTGCTCTGAGCCTAACTCAAGCACTAATTCTCTACAAATATGCCCAGAGCTCAAACCTATGACTGTCAAGTTGACACCTATGCCTAACTATGACAGTTGGTTATTGAAATTAAGCAATATTATTATAAATATTACTCTAAAAAAGAAAAGAAGTAGAAACTTACTTCATATTTATTCTTCGTGAAATAAATAGGATTTGATAAAGAGTAGAATATGGATGTGCAGAAAATGAATATTACAAATTAGACAATTCATAATTTAAAACAAAGAAAGGTGACAGTGAAGGCAATGAAGGAGTGAGAGAGTATGTGTGTGTGTGTGTGTGTGTGTGTGTGTGCACAAACTTCAAGTTTGCTGTAAGTGGAAATAATTATGTATAAAAATTTTAAGATTATGTACATAAGCAAATAACCTCTCACTGTTATCCAAAACTACTTAAAATATAAGAAATGTACTATACTGTTTCAACAAATAAGTCTGCATTTTGTAGTTTGATCAATCCCCAAGTTTTTCTCCTCCTAATTAAGAATATTTGTACTTTAAAATTTAACTATAAAACAGTCTTGTTTGTATGGTCATTATTTTCCACTGGGTATCTCTAAATTCTATTTGCATTTATAACTGAATACCATGTATTATTTTATGCTGTTTGACACAGCAGAGCAGATTACCTGAGAAAGAAGCTGGGTTTCCTTCTGCATCAGGTTTCAGTGGGAAAACTGTCAGCAAAATCCCAACTGCTGAATTTTTATAACAGGTTATATTGTTAGTACAGAACGAGTATTGACAGTCTGGATAAACTCATGAAAACATTAAATAGAATTTGTGATATTTAACTAAACTCCATCACACATTACATTATTATGTAAATAGGAAAAGACTTGTGTGACAGTGATGTCATCTCTAGCTTTGTGAGAACAGAGCTGCATTGCATGTATGTCCTTGGTGGGACTGATTATTCTGTTTACAAAAATACCTACTGCCCTAAAGTAGATTGCCATTAAAAAATAAATGATATTCAAGGCAAATAATGTAGAGACTTGCTTCTTTATAAATGTTATAAACTTTAAAAGATAACAGTGTCAAAGTTCAAATTATTATTCTTGCAAAATGCCCTACAGATTTCATGCCCTCATATGAGTTCCTTTAGTAAAGTATTGAGGCTTAGACAATTTCAGTGAATCTTTCAGTACCTACATTTGAACTTGGTTAATGTGAGTGGGGTAGGCTGGAAATATAATTAAAGGAACAATACAGGAAAAGGAAGATGAACTTCCAATTTGATTGTGACAAAAAGTTACAAAAAGAATCTCATAGGATTTCACACAAAAATCTAAGGAACAAAAAGAACACAGAAGGAATAAAAGCAGACTAAGCAACAACAAAATGCAGACTAGTGTCCATAGAAACTAATGATGGGCATCAAGTACTTGGATTAAAGGAAAATTATTTTATTCTTTTGTAACTACTCTTATTAAAAATACATCTTCTTGAAAAAATGAAAGATAATCAAAATCGTCAAAATTTCTATAATTTTTACATAAACAGTCTTTTGTTAAAAAATCACAAGAATTTAGGTGATAGACCCCTCCCTTACTATGGTTTCCCACTTTTATTACATCTACCTTTGAATGTGCTTTTATCACAAGATTCTAGTTTAACAGCTTTTTGTCTCTGGCCAGGGGGTAACATACAATGCCCACCAGGATGGAGTGAAGGGCATTGCAGGAGCAGCAAAACTGCAAAAGAAAATCAACAAACCACAATCCAGAACTTCAGAGACTCTATATCAACCACCTAGAACTAGGCCAGCTTAATCTCTCCCCATATTGAAGCTCAGGGAAATTTGCGGAAGAGGGGGCGGTAAGAGTGTAAGAGCAAAAGGATGGGAGGAGCAATGATATGCAAGATACTCCATACTAGTTAGGGCTGAAGCAATCATAATTGGACTTTGCATGCCCTGCGCATTGTCCAACACACTGTTGACCTCACAAAGTCTAGCATCTGCTAAAGGCATCAAGATCCTTGGAGGTAAAGGATTGGCAGCCACAGCAGTGTTCCTATACCTAAGGGGAACACGGGAAAGGGTTCAGGGAAAGGCCACTGGGTCCTTGTACGTCATCGGAGAGGTGGGCCCAGAGGAAAATCAGACATGCACAAGAAAGGACTCTCTGGGAATTGGGGTGGGAGGCACTGGGGGATGGGGAGGGAGAGGGGTGCGGAGGGGGAGCAGGGGGTACGGGGGGAGGAGGAGGGAGGGAGGGAACTGGTGTACCTAATAAGTTTGTATGAGCTGAAATTAAAAAAAATCACAAGAATTTAGAGAGACAGTTGGATTCAAAAGTAAAAGAGGCAATTTAGGAGACTCACAGGAAAGCACGATATTGAAGATGTTAAAATCTTCTTTTCAATTAGTCATGAATAATTATATATTAGATGAATTGGTGAATTGCAGAGGAAAACCTACCTAAAGCATAAAACTTCATCATTATTAAGAATCCAATGTATAAATTTAATATTCACTGAAGAAAAGGCTAAAATGGAAGCTAAGTCAAAACAAAATAAAAAGCATCACAAAATACAAAAAGAATAATTAAGAATGTAAGACATGTATGATGTAAGAAAGGACACACAGGATGCTTCACTGTCATCCTTAGAAATAAGTTCAATGAAAATGGGAGGAAATAATAGTAGAGAAGATAACAGTGCACAATCTCTCAACATAACAAACCAAAGATTAGGCAGCAAAAGGGAGACCAACCCCCGAGTCAAAACCACATTTGAATGCATTACAATAAATTACTTAAGCTAAAATTAATAGAGAAAATCTTAAAAAGAGACAACAAATGTTTTCCTCTAGTGTGAAATTATGAGAACTACATTAAAAATAATGGAATTATTATTCAAAAATATTTAAAGAAAGTAACTAGCAACCAAGAATTTAAAAATAACATTAACATTAATAAAGAATTGGAGATGGATTCATTTTGAGAAAAATATAATGAAAGAATATTACAACAGAAGATACCAAAAGAAAATACCAAAAAGAATTTCAGTAAGCAGTGGAGGAAGAAGTAAACAGAAAGAATAAGCAAGAACAAAAGGAGTATGAGAAAGAAAACACACACATTTATGGGGGGGAGAGAGAGAGAAAAAGAGAAAGAGAGAGGAAAAAGAGAAAAAGAACTCTGTATACTAACCAAGTAAGATAGCATTAAGAAAAAATATACAGTTTAATTTCAATAGATAATTACCCAAATTATTATACCTTGCTACAAGATGTAATTGCTAAGATACAATAATTGAAAGTAAGTGTTCAATGTACAGAAATGGCAGTTAATACTAATAAATTCAGATTTACTGTTAATCACAATTGTACCAATAAAATAATAGAAAGTAATAAATAAATACAAAACAATTCAATTAAACATATTTAGTTTAATTGAAAGAAATTGTTTTAGTAATATGATGCTAGATACACAAAAATAGAAGTGGTAATAATAACATATACAAATCAAATAACCGAAATTAAAGGCAAATGCTATTCTGACTAAAGGAAATTTATTTTAAATGTATTAAGCATGATTTTTTTAATGGTGATTGCTTTTTTTATTAATACATTTTTATTAGTATTTCAGCTCATACAAACTTATTAGGTACACCAGTTCCCTCCCTCCCTCCTCCTCCCCCCGTACCCCCTGCTCCCCCTCCGCACCCCTCTCCCTCCCCATCCCCCAGTGCCTCCCACCTCAATTCCCAGAGAGTCCTTTCTTGTGCATGTCTGATTTTCCTCTGGGCCCACCTCTCCGATGACGTACAAGGACCCAGTGGCCTTTCCCTGAACCCTTTCCCGTGTTCCCCTTAGGTATAGGAACACTGCTGTGGCTGCCAATCCTTTACCTCCAAGGATCTTGATGCCTTTAGCAGATGCTAGACTTTGTGAGGTCAACAGTGTGTTGGACAATGCGCAGGGCATGCAAAGTCCAATTAGATTGCTTCAGCCCTAACTAGTATGGAGTATCTTGCATATCATTGCTCCTCCCATCCTTTTCCTCTTACACTCTTACCGCCCCCTCTTCCGCAAATTTCCCTGAGCTTCAATATGGGGAGAGATTAAGCTGGCCTAGTTCTAGGTGGTTGATATAGAGTCTCTGAAGTTCTGGATTGTGGTTTGTTGATTTTCTTTTGCAGTTTTGCTGCTCCTGCAATGTCCATCCTGGTGGGCATTGTATGTTACCCCCTGGCCAGAGACAAAAAGCTGTTAAACTAGAATCTTGTGATAAAAGCACATTCAAAGGTAGATGTAACAAAAGTGGGAAACCACAGTGAGGGAGGGGTCTATCACCCATTTGCAAAATGGTTACTTTTTATCTGCCAGACTATATGCCTTCCTCTTCTGGTGAGATCATACCCCCTCAGTAGTAAATGATCAGGAACAAAAGTCTATGAACTTAATCAGATGTCTCATAACTTATTTGGGTCCTTGATGGAGGCCTATTTTCCCTGCTGTAACATGGTCCCTTCTCTCCTTGTTTCTGGTGTGGCCCTACTACCCCATCCCTCCTGTTCATAATCCTTGCAATTACTGTCTCTAGGTGGGCTGGGTGGGTTTTGGTTTCCCACTTTTATTACAACTACCTTTGAATGTGCTTTTATCACAAGACTCTAGTTTAATAGCTTTTTGTCTCTGGCCAGGGAGTAACATACAGCTGAGGTATTGCCATACCAAACCTTAGTCTATACTACAAATCCATAGTTATAAAGACAGCCTGGTACTGCCTCCAAAATAGACACACAGATCAATGGATAAGGATTGAAGACCCAGATATAAGCCCACAAAGTTACAGCCATTTGGTCTTTGACAAAGGGGCCCAAAGAATCCAATGGAAAAAGAACAGCATCTTCAACAAATGGTGCTGGCAAAACTGGATCTCCACATGCAGAAGATTAAAGCTGGACCCGTACTTGTCACTATGTACAAGACTTAATTCCAAATGGATCAAGGACCTTGATATCAGGCCAGAGACTATAAAAACCATAGTTGAAAAGATAGGGAATTCCCTCGAGCTGATTGGGCTAGGCCAACATTTCCTAAACTGACATCCAATGGCACAGTCACTGCTACCAACTCTCAACAGTTGGGATCTTGTGAAATTAAAGAGCTTCTGTTCAGATAAAGAGATTGTAACGCGAGCTCAAAGGCAACCCACAGAATGGGAGAAAATCTTCACTAACCACACATCTGATAGAACTCTGCTGTCCAGAGTGCACAAAGAACTTAGAAAACTAAACACCAAGGAAACCAATGGCCCAATTAAAAAATGGGCCCTGGAACTTAAAAGAAACTTTACCAGGGATGAAATTAAAATGTCTAACAAATATCTGAAAAAATGCTCCACTTCCGTAGCCATCAGGGAAATGCAAATCAAAACTTCCCTGAGATATCATCTCACCCCGGTCAGGTTGGCAAAAATCCATAATACAAACAACAACAAATGCTGGAGAGGATGTGGAGAGAGGGGAACTCTCCTACATTGCTGGTGTGAATGCAGGCTCATACAGCCACTCTGGTGAGCTGTCTGGAGATTCTTAAAGAAATTAAAGATTGAAATGCCATATGACCCTGCTATTCCACTTTTGGGAATAACCCCCCATACAGCAGAGGTTCACCTCGATAGCACAAGCACGACCATGCACTGTTTACAAAAGCAAAGTCATGGAATCAGCCCAAATGTCCAACAGTTGACGAGTGGATAAGGAAACAGTGGTACATCTATACAATGGAGTACTTCTCAGCCATCAAAAATGATGAATTACTGGAATTTATCGGGAAATGGATGTCATTAGAAACAATTATATTAAGTGAAGTATCCCAGACCCAGAAAATTAAGCGCCGTATGTACTCCCTAATAGGTGGCTTCTAGTACTAAACATGATTTATTGAAGATAGCATACAAAATGTTCTGTTTGCTGTTGGCAAATGTCAGCATTGATTCAATTCAGTCATTGATGCTTTTTTTGTATTTTTATACGTTTTTATTATTATTTCTGCTCATACAAACTTAATAGGCACACCAGTCCCCTCCCTCCCTCCTCCTCCCCCCGAACCCCTTGCTCCCCCTCCCCTCACCTCTCCCTTCCCATCCCCCAGTGCCTCCCGCCCCAATTCCCAGAGAGTCCTTTCTTGTGCATGCCTGACTCTCCTCTGGACCCTCCTACAAGGACCCAGTGGCATTTCCCTGAACCCTTTCCCGTGTTCCCCTTAAGCATAGGAACACTACTGTGGCTGTCATTCCCTTGCCTCCAAGAATCTTGGTGCCTTTAGCAGAGGCTAGACTTTGTGGGGTCAATAGTGTGTTGGACATTGTGCCGGGCATGCAAAGTCCAATTATGATTGCTTCGGCTCTAACTTGTGTGGAGTATCTTGCATATCATTGCTCCTTCCATCTAACTAAAGGAAATTTTAAGCTCTTCATTAGATATATACCGCAAGGTGGTTCAGCAGTTAGTTAAAAGATGCCTGTTGCCAATTCTGATAGCCTCAGAATCCAAGAATGGAAGGCAGGAAATTACTACTTCAAGTAGTTCTCTGAAAACAGCACATGAAAGTTGTGTGTGTGTATATATATTAATATACATATATATTAATATATATATATATATATATATATATATATATATATCAAACACTTTGAACGTCAAAATGAGAAGGGAAGTTACAGGAAAGCATACCATTGAACCCTTATGATGATTAAGAGTCTGGTGAGCTCAGCAAGGGTTTGGGAGAGGATGATCAAGGCACATGAAGTAACAGATGGAAGGAAATTCTGCTAAATGAAACAGCAGAATATTATTTTCTACATAAATAAACGACAATTATTTGAGCAAATGAGATTTCTCTAATTTAAAAAATACACCTGCATGTGTGTGTGTGTGTGTGTGTGAGAGAGAGAGAGAGAGAGAGAGAGAGAGAGAGAGAGAGAGGAACCATCAGATAATACTTCATGGTACAATTTCATGATTTAGATAATCACTAAAATTTATATTTCATAAAAGATATTGTATGTAAAGCATACGTTTATTGTTTGGTATATAAACACCTAAATGTCATTAATAACATGATTTTTTCCATTAAAGAATTATTAATTTTCAAAACAATTACTTCAAGTAGTTATTTGAAATACGATAGTCCAAAACCTAAAAATAAAGACGAAATACAATATATCCTATTCCAAAAGAATAAGAGAAAGTTTTCCCTGTCTCAGTCTGTTGCCATCATTGCAATCTTACCTGCCATGATACATAGTAGATGTCTACTGGTTTTGAGATAAATTGTAACTGCAAAACTCAGGTTGTCTTTCAGCTTGCAATCTTCCTGTCTCAGCCTCCTGAATGTTGGAATATAGGGGTCCATCATGCCTGGCTTACAAAGTCTTTTTGAAATATGATTTCTAACCATTTTCTGAATGCTAACACATGTGTAAGCATTTACCTCTGAATTAGCTTAGAGTGAGAGTCAAACTTTGGGAATGGATGAAATGCTCAGATCCAAGGTCTTACAGTAGCCTCGAGTAACAATCCATAGACTTACTTGTTTTCACACCTGCTCCAGAGCATAAAACCATACATACTTCTTTTAGTATGTGTCAGTGATATTATTTCATTGATTTTGTGTTATTTCTCATTTCAAAAGAAAAAATATACACAGAAATAATAAAATGTGCAATCTATAAAATAAAGCACTTCACAAAAAGCAGGAATGGAAGTAAATCTCCTTTAACCTTTGTCCTTTGGATCTAAATTTCTTCCCCATGGCAGCATTTGTCTTTGTTTTCATTGTCCACTCATGTTAATAGGCTTATTCATCCAACTTTGCCATATCTCCCTACTACTTAATCTCTACCTATGTATATACACTTCAAAGAAATGTTTCCTCAAGAAAACTGTCTACTTTCTGAGAGTAAAGCTGGCCATATATCTCTGTTTGCAGTATTTACTTTGAATTTTGCAGTTGTAGAATATTGATTAGAATTATTTTGTTTCAAAGGTAAGTATTATTTAATATATGATAGAGAAGTTCCTTTTTGTATTATTTGACTTTAATACATGAATACAATGAATCTTCTATATATTTTCATTCCTTGTTAGCCATTCCCATTCATCTCCTGTCCCATTCTTTCTCTTATTTTCACTTTTTTTTTTTTGCATATGTGATCCTCTGGGTTTCATCTGGGATGTCTCTGTGGCAATTGCTGAGCACCTGCTGAGGTACAGATGACCCATCAGCGGGTAAAGACATTTCCTGTTTCCTGTCTGGCATTAACCTGATAAGGGAGCTTCTTATATCAGTAATATTTTATTTTACTTTGAGAACAGATGAGAACTCAACAGATTTTACTTTAATCTTCATGGAGTCTCCATTAAACTAAATTTTATTTAATTTTATTTTTTTAATTTCTTCCACTCATAGAAAGTTGATAAGTATCTCTCTATACTGGCACAAATAAATCTTCTGATTAATGCAAACAGTATCAAAATAAAACCATAAACATCAAGCTGATAGAAGAAAGTCATTCTAGATTTTTCATGTGACCTATCAGAAATGGATGAATGGATGTAAAATAAAATAAAATAGAAAAAGTTGCTTGAAATAAATCTTGTACCTTGCTATCAGTCCCTGAAATTAATATCCTTCAAATGTTTGCTTGTTCTTTTGATACACTTGCTCTAAAAAGTGCAATTTGATGTGCTGTCTTTTTTTCTTTTAATACTTACAAAAATAGTGATTGGTAAACTCTATTTCACCACCTTAACCACTCATAATGCCTAAAGAAATGTAACTAGGGGCTGGAGAGGTGGCTCAGGGGTTAAGCCTCTGCCTTGCAGGTGGAAGGTCCTGAGTTCAGATTCCAGATCCCACGTATAGATGCCAGGCAGAAGGGGGGGTGGCCTGCGCTTCTGGTTCTGGTAGGGCGGAGCCTGTGAATTCCAGGGCAGAAGGAGGTGGAGGCGTCCATGGTTGTTCACGAATTCGTCCGTGGTTCTACACACACACATACATACACACACACACACAGACACACACGCGCGCACACACAGTTGAATAAATAATAATAAAAAAGAAATGTAACTAACCAAAAACTTTAAACTACATGTAATTGAAAAAATGTAGTTAACAAGAATAAAGAGTTCTATAAGTTGATAATTTACAATGGAAATCAGAACATATTTTCTAGCAAAACCTAGGAAACATTGGATCCACAGTGACTCTTGAATTGAGGTCTGTACTAATGTTAATTCATAAGAAATTTATAACATATTTCATTTCAGTAAAAAGAACTAAATGATGATACTGAAACTTCCCTTAGTCACTGTTGCTATGCTTTGTGTTCAGCTGACATTTTGAGGCACAAAGTTGCTAGAGAACATGAGATTGGCACATTCATTTAAGACCTGTAAGATAAAGAGATGCTTTATGACTTCTGGGTAGGCCAATCATACTCATGTGATTTGGCTAGGATGCACTGAGGTTATTAATATGTCTCTATGCATGAGAATTTATTACAAGAATTTAATATGATTTTTAAAAAGATTTCAGGAATTTTGAATATATATGTATGTTGTCCCTCAGAGACAAAAGATTATATATCAAATGATAAAGCAAAATAAACATCAATCCAATTTTATTGCATTCTTTCTTTCCAATAGAGATATCTCTATTCTTCCACAGGGAAAGGAACCAGGATAAAAGGCATTAGGCTTTATAAATATTTATACCATTATTGTTCTTATATTTCTAAATATAATAAATAATATGATCAACTGAACACCTTTCAGGAGAATAAAGAAATCACTTTATTAACTTTCTAAATGATGCCAAGGAAATTTATCCCTTTTAGTATTAGATATATTTCTTTGCTATCTTGACTCTATCAAGATATCTTTCTTACTTAGATTTTTGTAATACCACAGTAGAGAGTGGTCAGAGACTGAGTGTCTTTAACAATGCTGCCTGGCTTCAAATGTAATTGTTTATTACCAAGCAATATACGACCACACAGATTGACAAAAGTCAGTTTCTAAAATATTTTATTTGAGCTCCATGAAGAAACTTTGACTAATAAACACATTATGCCTTCATCTATCTGGGGATAGTTAAAATGTACTTTCAAAATATAATGTTTATTCTTTTCTGTGGGTATAATTTGTTGGTCTATTTTGTTAGAGTATTTAATTAGAACTTCAAGAACTTCAAGATTTAAAGAGAGCTAAAGAATTAGCTAGTATCCTTAGATAACTTTAAACTAAATATTCTGATTGTTATGAATCTTGGAGAATTCTGGTTATCATGAAAATGATTAGATGTCATATAAAGATCGCCATTATATCCACTTTAAAATAAAACCTTGGGGCTCAAGAGAAGGAGTCATTGAGGTCGTCCAGATGTCTGGACACAGAGTAAGTATGGAAAGGAAGACTGGGTATTACCATACTGGTAACTTCACAAATGTGAAAGCATCTAACAAGGGTGGAGGCCCTTTTTCAAAAATCTTACAAAGGATGCAATATTCCAAAGGTGAGGGAAGGGTAAGTGACCTAAATCATCAACATTGTGGTCTTCCAAAGGAAGCACAGCCATAGCAATGATGAGCCCACAGCAACTGGGAATCTGGCCCACTCAGGACTTTGAACAGGGGAGGGGCTCATTGAATACTACGACTTGAGGCCGAACTATTAGCAATGGATAGAGTCTAGGATACAGAAGGCCAGTATCACAGTATATAGTCACTGGTTCCAGTGACTAGTTTCAAACTCGTGTCACACAGCCAGCTTTGGATAAACTCAGTGATACACAAAACAAATTATGTATATGGAAAAAAGATCAAAGAGAGGAGCGCTGGCAGGGCTGGGAAGAAGATAAAATGTGGTGGGGGAAAAGCTATTAGAATGCAGATGCATGCATGAAATTGTCAATTTATTATATAAATTTATTAATAAAGAAGAATTCCAGCCAGTTCCAGTTCGATTATTTTTGAATCAATTCCTTTTCCTCATCTTTACTAACACTGGGTTATGTACATGATCTCTATTGTAGTTTATGAAAGTTTCCCATATATTTCACTAACAAGTTTTCTTGAATCAGTTTGATTCTCCCACACCATTCTCTTTCATGTGAGCTTATTTATTAAAATTTAACTTTACATAAATCGTTATGTCAACAAAATTTTGTACTGAATTCCCATCACTAGTACAAGCGCTGTGAGACATTGATCATAGCCTTCTGCTTGGTCTATGATGAGAGAAGGAAATAAAAATAATATGGAAAGAGCAAATAAAAATATACAAAGAAAAATAAATCAAGCAGTTTTTAGAAAGTAGTTTAGTAAAGCCAAACTTTGGTTTGGGAAATATGCCTAAAATTAACAAATGCTTCACAAGATGAATGGGAAAGGGGGAAAATCCTAAAGTGAGGATATATTTTAAAAGGCCCATCACACTTAATGCAACATTGTTAAATCTATACAATGATAAGAAATGTGGTAAAAGTGGTCTAATTGTGTAAACTATTAGAAAAATAGAAATGCTAAAATGACACTCTTTAGAAACTGGAAATGACATGTTTCTATAGCACTATAAAAATGAATCTGCAAACTCAGCTTTTAATCCCCAATTAAAAAGTTTTGGAAAACTTTATCAATGTTTATTATTATTCACAGAACAAGTACCCAAATCCAGGCAAGTATTTTGAATAAGTTATATCAGTTTCAAGATCAAAAGATAGTATGTTGAAGAAAGCATGCAGGACTCATCTAAGAAGCATTGAAATTGAAAGAGACAGTTATCATTACCTGTAATGATATCTGTAAATATCAGGGATTCCAAGTTGCTCCAAATTAAAGCATCAAATTAGAATAATAGTGCACTATAAATGTTTATGGAATCTAAGTAGGAGACCTTTTAAGTTGATGAAGAAAGAGCATTTAGTATCCACCAACACACTTAACAAACTAGATGTATTCTTTACACGATTACAGTTTATGTGATTACAGTTCTTTTCATGATATACAGTTTACATGATATACAGAAATATTCATAGCAAATATATTTAATATGGAAATGCCAAAATTACTCTGCTATTAATAATGAATGTGGTGAGTATGCTTCTAAACACCACCCATTTTAGTGAGATTCCAGACATTGAAATTGCAGTATACAAAGTGTCAACATAAAAACTCAAAAGCAATTACATATTTTCATAAAATAATATAGGGGATCTTTCAAAAAATGCATAGAATTACCTGTGAAAATAGTTGAAGGGGTCCCTATACAAAACAGTTTGCATTTCTATATTTGGATGTGACACAGTACAAAATTTTTTGATAAGAAGATATCATGAAATGTAATTTTAAATAAATACAATGACAAAAAACTATTAAATCAGCTATTAAATTAAAACTATTAAAAACAGCTAAAATTGGATTCTCTTCTCTTATTTCATCAAGAATAATTTTAAGCTAAGTTAAATCATGATAAAGTTCATTCTAAGTGATTTAGAGACTCAAATATGAAGGACAGCTTATAGGTGGATGCATTTTTCTCCTCAGAATAGGAACAGATTTTGTTACTCCCATACAAACAGATGATGAACGATGGATAATTTTAACTATATTAAAGTTTAAAACCTGATTCATTTTAAAAGATAAAAATACTGAATTCACAAAAGCAAGCTGGATTAACTTTGCACATCACAAATATCTTTCTAAAATAATTAGAAACCAGGTTGTGTAGGAACATCTAAAGAAAGGAATAAAGGGAGGTGTGAGAAAGGAAAGGGAGAAGGAGAGATGGGGAAAAGAAGGGAGCGGAAAGGAGAGTGCAATCATCAAGAAGAAACACAAGTTAACATTACAACATGTGCTGCATTCAGCAAGTGCAAAATTAAACCCATCAAATCACTGTACCCAACAACAATTCCACTCAGCAGCAGCAGCATCTAAAAAAATCTTAATACACGGTCACTAGGAGGCCAAACATTGTCAATAATAAAAAACTGAAACATCCTAAAACCCTATTAACAATGGAATAGACTAATTATCTATGGAAGATCTATTCTAATGAATAGAAATTGAAACTACAAATGGGCAAGTTGATATGGAATAACTGCACTGGAATATATTGTCAATGCACTTCACTTCATCCCTAGATAATATGCTATATTTTTCTTGCTTATAAATTGTTTTGTGTTGGTGGTCTTGCAATTTGACATTGCCTTCATTTTGTCCTTGAGTTAATTTTTTTCATGCTGGCTTCCAGTTCTGTTTGGTCCATGATCCAATTCTTAAGTCTTCATTTATGACATGGCCCATTCCCTTAGCTGATCTGTCAGTTACTTCATGAATGAGTGTTCTTTCCTGAGATAAATGCATATCTAACATCTCTATCTAACATCTCTTCAGTTACTTCCTAATTGGTTCAATATTTTATTTGTTTTCTTCACCTCAGCTTTTTCTGTTCTACATTCTCAGGTAACTTCCTAAGGAAGTGCATGTGAGAAAAGTCAGTATCTGGGGTAGGCAAGATGGTTCATGGGTGCAAAGACTTTTGTTAAACTTAACAACTTGAGCTTGATCCTCAGAGCCTACAAGATGGAAAAAAGGAAAACAATTCCTGGAAGTTTTCTCCTAACATGAGCACCATGGGCGCACGTGCGCGCGCGCACACACACACACGCACACACACACACACACACACACACACACGCACACACACACATCACTAAATAAATGTAATTTTTAAAGCGAATTTCTGAATCCTTCCTTATTTGAAAATGAATCATTTCTTCCTTTGTGCTTGATTTCTGTTCAGACTATCTCCACCCAAGAAACTACCATCACTTATCTTTTATACTTAAAAAATTCACTTAGTGCCATCATTCTGTGGGTCCAATATTCCATCAGTACACAGGTATATTTTCATTTACTTAGGGTATTAGCTGTTTCAGTCAGCGTGGCTCCACTCACTAGAGATTTCTGCAAAAGCCTTTAGAAGAGGAGTTTCTCTTCTACTAGGTGTTGTCTGGTAGAGCCAATCACACTGGCAATGTCCACCACAACCATATTTTCATATTTTCCCCCATGTGGCTGGGTCTGCTTTTCTTACAATGTGACCACTTGGAAAAGTTATGTATATTACGTCTCAGGGAAGTGCAGCCAATGTAGACAATAGTCCATATTGTAGCATCAGATGGTCAGGCAACCTTACTTCTTATTTCTTCACATCTTTGGTTACACAGATTCAAGGATGAGGAGGCACTCACTGGAAGGTCATCTTTTCATAGTTAAAGAGCATTCATTCTCAGGGAAGCAGTGAAGAATATTTTCAAGCATCTAAGTGATTTAACTTAATCAATATTTTATTTGTGTTGCTGGGGAATCATATCCAGGACCACACATGTGCTGGTAAACTCTGCCTGTGACCTTAGTGAGAGCTCCTACTCTGATTCCTGTTCCTTAATATAAGATTCAAAAACTATTTCCTTATACTTATACCCATACTTACAGTTTGTAAAAGCTACTCAAATATTTTGTAACAGTTGAGCCTGATTGTAAAAAATTATATATTTCTAATCCTGTTTATTTTGTCTTAGGTGCTTAAAAGTTAATGCAAGTATATATCAACATTATACCAAAAAATTCATTGTGATATTAAAAACCATGATGTCTCCAATTAACCTAGTCCCTAGCTTGCTTGAAGTTGCCTATCTAGCCTCTTATATTCTGGGAAGCACATCATTTCTTTTTCCTCTTCCTTTGAGGCAATTTGCCTGATGAAATCAAATTTCACTCTGAAAAGAAAAATTACAAGCATTCTGACAACCAACCCTCTGTTCTCACTGACATTTAAACTGAGGCCAGGCATTATCATCGCATCAGCTGTGTTCAATTAAGTTTCTCAGGCTGTTGCTAGCAACTGAGTAAACATCATGCTTTTTAAAACAGCTACAATTTTTTAAACATCATAGATGACACTTAATGTAACACTTACAGTAGACAATTTTTAGAATACATTCCTGTTAGCTAAAAGTTTTTTTCTTATACCTGGAACTTTTCCCCACCACATTCAAGTAGATTATGTAAATTTCATTTTTTAAAAATTGCTCTTTATTCAGCCTATTTCTGTAATAAATAAACATAATGTATTTTGTAATTTCAGATGGTACACCTCATGTTTAAGACATTAGCAGATTTGTTACCAACTGCAAGAAGACAATTCCTGAAATAGATTTGTATTTCAATCCAAAAGGCATTTACCTTGGCCTGTGGTAACTCCCAGGGGGTATTTGGGGGCTGATAATCATTGCAATAAGTCTGTGCTCAATTAATATAAAAAAGAAATCCCACTAACTTACCAGAGTGCTTTCTTTGTGCACAGAAACAACAGGAGTATTTACGTATTTGCGACATTCAAAAATATCATTTGAAAACAATGGCTCTTCATCTTTTCTTAAAACTGCAGCCTGTTAAAAAAAAGTTAAAAATCCTTGAAGGAGGCAATTATATCAAAGGCTGAATGGATTTTAAAAGGAATTTGAATGATACTGACAGTTAATAGGGATACTGAAGGAGACTAACTTTTTTAAATGCATAGAAATATTCACAATGGCTCAAGTATCTCTGAGATAAAGCATAATCTCTCCTTCAAGCAAAGGAAGCACCAGCTACTTAATGATTTCAATGACATTCCAGATAGTATAATTGAAAGTATCATGAATGTATCTGTACCAGAATATAGAAAATTCAACTTCATCCCTTCATACTCTATTTACATACCTGAGAACCCAAAAACAACATTTTGTCAAGGTGTCTAGTAAAATTCTCTATGGTTTTAGTTACAGTCAAGTACAATCATATTTGCATTTCATCCTAGCAGAATTATAATATTCAGATTAAGACTGACCAAATTTGTTTGGTATTATTTTTATTTTGTGTTTTCCTGGATTAGGAAGCAGGATGAGTTAGGCCAAGGTAGTTATAATGACCAAATTGGCATCTCATTATCTCATTATTACTTTATGCAGCCCCAAACAAAACCTCGGTGGTGACTTCTAACACAAAAGACTAGTTTGGTCTCTTTATGTTATATTAACAGATAAGTGAATATGTGAGGACTTTACGGCCAAGCATAAAATGGTAGCAATTACTTTTTCTGGAATTCCATTTGCTATCACTCTTATGAACATACCTGTCTTTAGGTATGACTGGAAAACAGTCTGATATTGTGCTATATGTATAATTGTTAGAAATAACAAAAAATCCACTTCAGTTCTTATGGATATTTTCTAGTTGTTGTCTCTTCACTAAAAATTAGATAATTCAAAGTGTGGGAGTAAAGCTTCAAGATAATACATTTTTTCTCACTCATTTTTCCCTAATAATACATGCTTCCCTTCCCAGTTGTCCTCCCTTGTATTCTCTCCCCTTTCCCCCTTTCTTTCACCCCTTCTCTTAGTCCCTCCTCCTTCCTCCCCCATCCCCTGGAGCATCCTGTTGTATGAATGCCAAACCTCCCTCTGAGTCCTGAACCCTAGTAAGGATTCAGGACTCAGTGGCACAACCCAGAGCTCCTTCTTTGGCTCCCCATTAGTATGGGGACTCTATTATGACTATTAATCCCTTGCTTTTAAGGATCCTACTTCCTGGAGCCTTCCTCTCCTGTGATCCACGCTAGATTTTTTGGGGGGGGGTCATTGACATGTCAGCCATTGTGCAGGTCAGGCAAAGTCCAATTCTGGCTGCTACAGCCATAACTTGTATAGAATATCTTCCATATCATTGGTCCTCCCCATCTTTAGGCTCTTGCAATCTTGCTGGCCCCTCTTCTCCAAGGTTCCCTAAGCTTTAGGATGGGTAAAGATTTGGCTGGTATGATTCCATGTGATTAGTGTAGGGTCTTTGGTGTTCTGAATTAAGGTTTGTTGTTGTTTTCAGTTTTGCTTTTCCTGCACCACCCTTGGCTGCATCCTGGTTAGGAGGTGATCTTAGATACCAACCAGGAAAATGATACATTTTTAAAAGACATTTTTCACATATAAAGAAAATGTGCTTATGTCTGTACTCCCTCTCACTCCATATACTCCCTCTCCCTCTTCTTCCACCTTCTTTTCCCTTCTACAACACAGCCTCATCCCTCCTACCCTTATGTCCTTCTACATCTGTGGACCTTTGGGCTCCCTTTGGAGTACCTATACTAGTAAAAGAACAGGATTTTGTGGTACTTACAGGTGACCAGTCACGGTATGGCCACTGCATCTAGGAGTTTAGTGCAATGATATCCACATCCACTAGAACTAGACAATGGCTGACATATCAAGATGTAGGAATTTCTTTATAAAACTAGGTTGTCTTTTTCAAAAATGATCTTTTGAGTTAAACTCTTTCAAACAGAATCTCTACAAGGTCATCACTAAAAGATGACACTCTCGCTGATAAATGCAATTTTGAAAAGAGAAAAAGAGACACAGAGGAGATACTGTTTATTGATCATCAACTTTCCAGTAGCAAAAGTTTATCCATGAATATTACTGATTATATTTAGAAGAAAAAAAGTGGATATGAATTTATTACTCCTGCATGTTCCTTGATAATCTTATCTTTTCAAATGTTGTTTTACAACTATAATGTACTATATTCTGTTCTCTTCAAATTTATATGTTGAAATTGTAGCCTGTAATATGACCAAATTTGGATCTTTAAGGAGATAATTTGAGTGAAATAAAGACACAAGTAGAAATTCTATTTTAGTAGAACACACCTCAGAAGCCATGAGAAACAGAAAATTGTACAAATTGAACATTGCAGAAAACATAGCATAAAGAAGACATATAGACTTGTGAAACATAAGAGAACCTACAACTGACTGGAAGTTGTATAGTCAATAGTCAATCAAGATGTTAAAGGAAAAAAACCTTAGAGAAAATATAGTTGATTTGATAAATGATGCTGGAAAATTGAATATCTACCTGCAGATAAATGAAGCTAAAACTGATCTCTAACCAGTTACAAACATCAAATTCAGTGGAATAAAGAATTAAATGTGAAATGTAAATCCTGCAGAAGGAAATGCAGAGGAAATACTTTGGGACATGGATTTGCAAGGACTTTTTTGGGACAAAACTCCTCAAAGCATAAGAAACAGAAGTAACAAAAGAAGGTAGAATTATATGAAACTGAAAAGTTTCTGCAAATCAAAGACAGTAATTTGAGTGTTTAAACTATTTATACAATTGAAGAAAATATTTCATCTTATGTGTCTGATAAGATGTTGAAATCCAGAATTTTTTTTTGCACAAGTCTAAAACCTCAATAGAAACAATATAGACTACCTAATTAAACAAATGAGGGCAAAAACCAAATAAACATTTATTAATAGAAATTTATTAATAAATTAATTAAATAAATTCATAAATTTATTAATAGAAATGACAAATGTATATATGTAATAATAGTTAACATTACTAATTAGACCTATGTTAATCAAAATCACAATGGTCTATCATCTCAACAAAAATGGCTGTCATGGAAAAGGCTAAAGATAATTCCTATTAGGATGTAGAGAAAGGAGACCCTCATACATTATTGATGTAAAGATTAATTCATATACTCACTACATAAAACAAGAAGAAAGTGCCTTACAAAGTTCTACTTGAATTACCATATTCTTCAACAATCTCATCTTCAAATATATGCAAGAAAATGAAACTAGAATATCAAAGACAAGTGCATTGCTATGTTTACTGTAACATTACTCACAAAAGCCAACAAATGAATGGATAAAGAAAATTTAATACAACACACACAGATACATACACACATGTACACAAACACACCATAGGGGAGATTTACTCAGCTATAAAGAATTGTCATTTATAGGAAAATGGATAAAATTAGAACTCATTATACTAACCAAAGTAAATCAATCCTGAAAGAGAAATATGTTTTCTTTCACACATAGAATCTAGGTTTATATTTACATATGCAAGCAAAGCATGACACAAAATTAGAAAGGGGGTTGTTTGACAAGATGAAGAGAAGAGCAGAAGGGGAAAGGGGAACATGAGGGTGTGAACAAGGTCCATGCACAAGATATGTTTAAATGAAAATGTCATTATGGAACTCATTATGTATATAATGAATATACACTAATGACATTTTAAAAAGACAAAATTTAGAAAAAGAAATAATATTCATCTTCAAAAGTATGTAATCCTATCATTTTGGAACAACTTGGCTGGAACTTGATGTCATATCTCAAATAAAAAAAAGGTAGACATGCAAGAACAGGAAGGAACATCTTTGCACTCAAGCAGAATAGAACATCCATCTCCTAGAAGTTACACACAAAAAAGTGGTTACCACAGTATGTAGCTAATAGGGAAGAGAGAAAGACAGAAGGAAAAATCTGATGAATAGATACTAGAAATCAGATAGGAGCATCACAAGATGACTATAGATATTAATGTAGTATGTATTTTTCTTCTATTGTTTTTTCCTTTTGTTGTTTCATTCATGAATACAGTGAATTTATGACATTTTCATACCTTAATATCCAATCCTGCCCCTGTTTCTCTTCTCCTTCTTCTTCTTCTTTTCCATTGCAAGACTTTCTAACATTTTCATGACTTTTTGAATGTGTGATCCACTGGGTGTTAGCTATTAAATGAATCTTCTATCTTTGGGCATACCACTGAGGAAAGCATCTTCCATTCACAGTCCATCAGCATTAACCTTAAATAGTCTGTTAAGGAGATGTGGAACCTCTTGAGATTTTTCTTTTTCATGGTGCAGTGTCGATAGCAGCAATTTCTGTGTTGGTCTTGTGGAAATATACACAGCTGCAGTAAATCCATGGATGTAACAGTGCGGCAATGTCTGATTTTGTTCCTGCCCCAGATATAAGAAAACATTTTTGAAAATTTGTACCTACGGAAATTGTAAATATATGTGAAAATGGGTATATTTATCCAATTACATAATTATACATATTTCAAACATTCCATGGTACTCCAACCATATATATATATAAATGTGTGTATGCCTTTAAAACAAATTACTCAAAACTCAAAGCATGTGGTCCTGTGATGACTCAGACAAGCCTCAATTGAAACCTGCTCTGGCTGACTAGTAGCAGTTCTCTTCAAACCTAGTACAATCATTGTTGCTGTGGCATGGGTCTTGCTTACCTTGGCTCCTATTCTACTCTCACCTGAAAAGCTCTTCAGTTTTATCTTTATCTATAGATATGCTCCATGCTGTCAACTGAGAGTTTTCTTTCTGTGCAACTCCAGTGAACATGGTAGCTTGCCTTGAAGTCACTCACCACAGTGATTTCATGCTTTGCTTAAAACTAGTAATAGTTCTATCATTCCTAGTGTCTGCTCTTCTGCATGCATCCTTTTTATCCCATTTTTCACAATTCTAAGATACGTTTATATATGAAAACAATGAACCCATCTGTTTTTATCTCTTACTACCCAATCCCACTCCCTCTGCTCTTGTCCCACGTCACACTTTCTGCTTTCCAGCCAGTTTTCCTCCTACCCCACGTGTCTTGGCACACGTGACCCCTTATATCATGGGATTCCTCTACGGGTAAGTGTCTGAGTGCATACGGGGTGTGGAAGAACTTAACAGGGAAAGGAAAGAGAAAAGTGAAATTGCTCAGAGCACCGTTTCTTGAAGTAACTTAATGCTTTTAGTTCATAGATTGTCAGTTTGCTGAGGAACATTTGTAAATTACTAGAGGTAGAGAAGACTCTGACTTCAGCTTAGTAGAGGAAGAAGTTGCATTTAACTTTGAAGGAGAAAATGAACTGTAATAAACAGAGGTCCTTTCAATCTTTAACTTTTTTAAGAATTGTCAGACAGCTCACAAGAGCGGTTGTATGAGCCTGCATTCCCACCAGCAATGTAGGAGAGTTCCCTTTTCTCCACATCCTCTCCAGCATTTGGTGTTGCTTGTATTGTGGACCAGGGTGAGACGATATCTCAGGGACATTTTGATTTGCATTTCCCTGATGGCTAAGGATGCTGAGCATTTTCTAAGATATCTGTTAGACATTTCAATTTCTTTCCTGGTAAAGTTTCTTTTAAATTCCAAGGCCCATTTTTTAATTGGGCCATTTGTTTCCTTGGTGTTTAGTTTTCTAAGTTCTTTGTGCATTCTGGATAATAGAGCTAGTGAAGAAGACCCTGCTATTAACTCACCTGTATAGCACAAGTACAACCATGTTCATAGCAGCACTGCTTACAATAGCAAAGTCATGGAATCAACCTAAATGTCCAACATTTGACGAGTGGATAAGGAAAATGCGGTACATTTATACAATGGAATACTACTCAACCATCAAAAATGATGAATTAATGAAATTTGCTGGGAACTAGATGGAATTAGAAACAATTATTTTGAGTGAAGTATCCCAGACACAGAAAATTAAGCACCATATGTACTCCCTAATAGGTGGATCCTAGTAACAAACCCACTTAGTGACACGCTCAAAGATAAATCTCTGTACTACCTACAGTAATTGCAAAGATTATAAGTAGGGAGGGAAGGGGAAGGAGGGCCCCTCCAGAAACAAGGAGAGAGGGGATCATGCTACAGCAGAGAAAATAGACCACCATTAAGGACTGCAAGTAAGTAATGAAACTTCTGGGTGGGCTCACAGACTCTCCTTACTGGTCACTTGTGTCTGATGGGATATGATCTCACCAGAAAGGGAGGGCATAGAGTCTGCCAGATAGAGGGTAGCCATCCTGCAAATGGGAGACTGACCCCCCCACACACACACAGTGATCTCCTATTCTTATTCCATCTACCTTTGACTCTACTCTTATAACAAGACTCTATTTTAGCAGCATTTTATCTCTGGCCAGGGGGTGATATCCAATACCCATCAGGATGGAGCCAAGGATGGTGCAGGAGCAGCAAAACTTAAAAAAAAAAAATCAACAAACCATAATTTGGAAAATCAGATACTCTACATAAACCACCTGGAACCAGTTCAGCTTAATCGCCCCATCCTAAAGCTCAGGGAAATTTGCTGAGGAGGGGATAGTAAAATTGTAAGAGCCTAAAGTTGGGAAGGAGCAACGATATGCAAGATATTCCACACAAGTTAGGGCAGAAGTAATCATAATAGGACTTTGCATGACCTGCGCAATGACGGACATATCATTGACCCCCCCCCAAAGTCTAGCATAGATGACAGGCACTAGGATCCTTAGAGGCAAGGGATTAACAGCCACAACAGTGTTCCTATACTAAAGGGGAACACAAGAAAGAGTTCTAGACAATGCTACTGAGTCCTTATATCTCATCAGAGAGAAGAACCCAGAGGGAAGTTTGGCATGCACACTAAAGGATGCTCCAGGAATGGGGGGGGTTACACTTGGAGAAAGAGAGGGAGGGGGGAAAGGAAAGGGAAAAGGGGGTAGAGAACAAGGGGATCCAGGGAGGGGTGGAGGGATGGAGGGGAATGGGGTACTTACCAACTTTGTATGAGTGGAAGAAATGAATAAATTAATTAATAAAATAAAAAATAAACAGAAGTCCCAAATAATGATCATTTCTCAATCCTACTGTTGTATTATTTAAGAGAATTTTAGGATCTAAATCATATGGAAAATGAAGGAAAATTCAGATGGGTGACAAACTATCTAAATATTATAGCTTGTCAATGGCATGATTTTTCAGGATTCTTCAGCCATAGCATACTACTATCCCACAAAAGTGCCAGCTTTGAATATTTTAAAGATAAAACTATGGTTTATTATTCTCTTGTTATTCTTTTATAGTCAAATTAATGTCATAAGATTATCTAATAATTAATAAACATATATGTAGTAAAAGTACTCAAAGGGAAAACTACTGGTATATTAAAATTTCCCTATACATAGAATGAATATTTCTTTGTCCATTTGTTTTCTCTCACTTGCTAGAAATATTTTATTGTTTCACTAAAATGTGTAAAAACATATTCATAACAATGTATCTTCAAGGTCCAAAGACTCTAGTTTTTATATGTGAATTCCTAGGGAGACAGTGACACAGCAGAATAACTTTGGTCAACACAGCTGAAGGCCTTTTAAATTACACTATAATGAAACATACACATTCAGGTTTCAGTTAAAAGAGCACTTTCATCTCTACAAAAACCTTTATAAAATATGAGTTATATGGATCAATCCAAGACTTCTGTATCCAAGTACTTTCTTTCCATTCAACACCACTGATTCAACTCACTATAACCACAAGCTATTCAGTTGGTGTACCTTCCACCTGATTTTTGTGGTGTGGGGTATGTAAATTTGTAATAACATTTACTAAATATTGAAACTAGAATAATGGGGGAAATTTGGGGAAATCATTTAGTAGTCATTTCATATATCTCCAATCTGCAAATGAGCCTGCGCTAGAAAAAACACAAATACTTTGGACTGTGCAAAGTATAATTAACAAGGACAAAACATCATGGCAAAGGTTTGGTAAGAAAGTATGTATTTAACTATTACTAAATTATGTGTTTCCACATTTGAAGTAAATGAAGGTCACAATTTGTCTTTTATTTTATTTTAGGCCTGTGTTGTTGTTTGAACATTTAGCTTCTTTTATTGAAACCTAATTGTTTTTGAAACTTTCAAAAATATTTTCCAACCATAAGATCTCTCAGAAACAATTTTTAAATCAGCTTTAGGTTTCAGATATCCATTAGTCCTATTGTACTATGCCCACCATGTCTGGTGTTTTTCGCTTTCAAACTGATGTTGCCCCACTCCCTACAATACTAGTAGTTGCCAGAGAACTGTTCTATACCCTTTGATGCTCTGGAAAAATTAATTTTGTTTGTAAGAAACCAAAATTATTGTAAAGAAAATTAGGCATTGTGCATTGAATATAAGCCCATGTTTCACGTTAATTCCAAACAGGCCTATAACTTCTGCTTTACCTGGTTGCAATATTAATGTTCCACCTATAGGCTGACCCAGGCTTTCACAAACATTTGATCCTAACTTCAATGTCCTCTGCAATTTTATACAGATAACTGCTCAAAGCCTTCTTTGGGGGTCAGCTCCTGGCCTCTGGGAAGGAGAGAAGTGAGTGTGCTGCCTGCCCCTTTGCCTCCCAAATCCAGGAGACAATCAGACATGGCAGGGAGTTTAGTCCAAGCAGGAACTCGTTTATTGTGTGCAACTCAGCAGTTTATAAAGGCAAAGACCATGAGGTGAGAAACAGGCAGCCAATCATATTAAAGGCCAGCGCAGCACGCAGGCTTTAAGGGCTTAGGGTCAGCATTAAGGAACTCTTACAAACCAATCGGGGTTCCCTGTGATGCAAAAAGGGTTACGCCCACCAAAACTAGCTCCCAGACATCTTAGGTCCCATGTGCTGGGTTACTCCCTGCTCGCTTCCTCCCAGCGCCATCTTTTCTTGGCTGGCAACAGCCTTTCAGCTCTAATTTGTTACTTATAGAAGAAATAATTGGCATTGCCACATTCATAAAGACAAATTTATTTTTCCCCAAGTTCCTGTCTTATTCTTGGAACTCCAGCTCCTACTGAAGCAGTTTGTCATTTGAATCAGGTTCTTGGTTGCAACTAGGACACTATTTCATTGAATAACAGATGACAAGCTTTTGCAGTGTCTTGTCCCCAAAAGAGGTCAATCCTTTCTAGGCAAACAATTAAACAGGACTTTTACCCAAATATTATTTCTTGAATATAAAACCATGTCATTTTATGAAAAGTTCACAATTATGTAGAATGATTTATATATCAATTTATTGGGGGTAAGTAAAGGGATTTCTTTAAAATCCATTATTCAGCTTGATTGAAAATTTCAATTTTTTGAACTATAAGTACAAAACTGTTTTTCATTTTTTTCAGTAACTGCTACCAGCATTGCTTTTTGTTTTGAGTATTGAGCTTTAGTGATGGTCATTTAAAGCCTTTCTACCACCCTTTGGGATGATTTAAGTTATTAAATCTGTTCAATCTCATGTAGGACAAAAAGCACTCTTCAGCCTCTCATCACCATACCTCACCTTCTTGCTCATAAGTTATAGTTAAGGCAGTTGCAAAGATGCAAGGATTCTCTTAAATTTCTTATAAAATAGTCAATTGTAGAGAAATTAACCAAGGGAAAAGGGTGTTATAAACACTAGGCTTATATGAGACACTCAATATATACTTATAAACAAATATTAAAATTCAATGAAATTACTTTCCAATATGGAAAACTCCTTGATTATTACTACCTTAGGCTGAAATTAATCCAGATTTATTTCTGATGTTTACTTCTTCTGTGTATACACTTCACCCCTAGGCAGTGCCTCACTCTTGTCATGGCAAGAGGCCGCAATACTTTCCTGAGTTTGCTTCTCTGGCACTCTCACAGACCTGAAGCAACACCCTTATTGAGTTGCCCGTCTCTACTTGCAGTCATGATTTTTGTTTCCTGGCATGTGAATCATATGTGCATGGTGGTGGAGGTTTTCTCTTTTCTATTTCTTATCAACTCTTGTTAAGCTAATTATTTACAAGTATATTAAATCCCAAGCATTATTCAAGTGCCTTTCTGGTCATGTGTGAGATCTAGTTCATCTACAGCATTATATCCACATAGGGCATGAGATTGAAGTTCTCAAAAGAAAAAACTCTTTACATATTCCAGCAATGTCCAGTAATAAGTTCTTCTATTTTCAGAACCCCAACTAAGAAATATGAGAACTAATAATCTGTCATATCTCTTAACACAATGGAAACTGAAGTTGGTCCTTGTCCTCTTATTATATGATCATATGATCACATCTCTTAGTAGAAGAAATCTTTCGGTAAATTCAGAGGTTTTGGAGAAGGCCAACAAGCTCATTGGAATTGTAAAATATCTTTCATCTCTTTCTTATAGTTTTCACAAAATTTGTGCATTTTCTCTCCATTGAATTACTACTGTTGTCTAACAAATTATTCCAAAAACTACTCTAAAATAAACCATTCACAGAAAAAAAACCTGGTTATGATATGTTGCTATATGTCCCTGTAATTTCTGCCTGGCAACTTTCATGGATGAAAGGTTTCAAACAGCACTTTAAGCTCATACTGTGAGCTCCTGTAATTAGAAATTTTCCCTTAAAATATTAAATGTAGCAAAAAGATTACTAATAAAGAAACTAAAACACAGTTTGAGGTTATATTACATAAGGAAAACAGTAAACACACAATATCTGCCAGAAAAATTATAAACATAAACTTTTGGAAGTAAAGCTTGTGGAATATGTATCTCATGAAAGTCATAAATCACCTGTATATTTATGTATCTGAGAAATTTTCTAGGGATGGCACAGTTATATGAGCCTTTCTAGTAGTACTTTTCATTGCCTATAGAATGGCCAATTATTGGATTTTTCCTGTGCTTCTTATTCTTTATTAGAATGAAATAGGGAAATAAAGCTTTTGTCTCATAATGAGAAAACTAAATAATGTAATAAATTCTAAACCAGATATATATATACATTTGGGAAATAACTGGTAAGCTTTAAATAGCAATAGAGTGAACATTAATGAAACCTGCATTGAAAATTGATGGAGGGTCTTTAAAACCTCTACAACCAACATTTTATCAGGAAGTGCCACATTCCTGTTATGTCTAGTATAATTTTGTCCCTGGGTTCTAAGTAGATCAGCTCAGGGGTTTTTCTTTTTTTCCTGTTTTCCTCAATCTATGCTTCTCTGTACAGGGACTGGCCATCCCTGCTCCCTTCTTTAAAGATAATGGGTTTTTTTTTGACATATTACTAGCATAAGATATTCTTTTGGAGTTACTTCCCACAATCTAAGGGTTTTTCTGTAAGTACCTCTGTCCTTCCTATGTACCATATTGCTCCTATCTTCCATTCCCTCACTCCCCATATGTATTTTTCCCAATTATTCCCTCCCTGATCCTACTTGTCCTAGGATTCTAAATCTTCTCTTTACAAAGTTTCACCCTAACCATCCCTTCCCCCATTCCCACTCATTGGTCATTTTTAAATTTTCTGGGTCTTACAGTACTTCCAATCCAAATACATTGACAATGATATCAGTTCTATCATCTACATATAAGAAACAACATGCTGTGCTTAATTAACTTTTTGAGTCTGAGATGCCTCATTCAAAATTAAATTTCCCATCAATTTACAAGAAAATTCCATAATTTCATCCTTTCTGGTGGCTGAGTAAGAATATTCCATTATCCATTCCTCTGTTGATGGGCATGTTGGCTGATTCCATTTTTCCACTATTGTGAATAGAGCTGCAATAAATGTAGACAAACAAGTATCTTTGTAGGCAAGTATCTTTGAAGCAATAATTTGAAACAAACTCTTAATGAAAAGTCACACTCTCAGGTGATTTGTTGCTGTGTTAAGTGAGGCTAATGGATGTGAAGAATAAGAAATGCATATAATCTCAGAACAAGATATTAGATGAGATAGTCTGGAAATTGTCATGGAAAGATGATCCTAAGATCTACTATAGAATGATGGAAGTATATCCATTAAGGCCCACCATTGTGGCCATCCACAGTGATCGACAAATTAATTTAGAGGGTTTTTTCCCCCTTCTCTGTGCTTTACTCTGTGTGGTGGATAAAAGGAAATGAAAGGTCAGAGAAAGAATAAGGGGCTCTCAGTTAACCCTGGGGAAAAAGCAAACAGCAACAACGGTGGTTTAAAATTGCTTTAAACTTTTAATTTCCATGATTATAAATTTCTTGCTTGAGCAAAAATTGTCCCTCAAGGATCATCAAAAGATATTTATTGGATCTTTCAAATAATTTCAACAACCATCATTGCTTGTCCAAACATCAGACACCCTTCTCTTTTATATTAAGATGAGTGAGCAGCTATTATAGATTCTGGTTCTAGCCTCACAGGAAGCAAAGCAAGTATAACCCTCTATTCAGTTGCAAATTTTTATTTACTTGCATTTATCATGGCTTGCAGACTTAGTTCCAAAGTATTCAGAATTCATATGAAACAAAATTCTGTGTGTAGCTCTAACATTTCTTAGTGCTGATACTTTCATGAGCACTTCTCTTAAAATTTTATGTCAAGTATGAATTAAATAGTGTTTACTTTTTCTTCTATACACTATGCTGTATTGAACTGTAAGTTTATCTTCAGACAAAAATACGTGATGACAAATTTATGTACTAATATTTTCTCACTGGATTTCAGTACAAGAACATATATGTAGCTCTTTCAATGTATATAGGGTGAAACTGATCTGGTAAATTTCAGAAATGTCTATAAATTTCTTCCTAGTCAGCCAACTTTCATAATACCAGAAAGCACTGTGCAAGCTGCTAGAGAATAAAAGCAATCAACAATTTCAGCCAATTGTGGAAAATGAAAGCTACAATAATAACTACCAGGGCATAAGAACATAACTACCAGTGTAATAATGGCATAAATGCAAAGGGTATCAGGAAATGCTCTAGAAGCCTTGAAATGGACGGTGTTTATTGCACAAAATCACAACTAGCCAAAATGCAGAAAATAAGTGACAAAATTTCTCAATCCCGAACAGCACAAACCCTCACCCTAAAGGCTCTGGGAACATCACCAAAGAGGGAGAGGTAACAATGTATGATGACAAGAAATAGCCAGATAGTTTTTTCCAGACATGACCAAGTTTAAGAAATGGTAAATTCATTGCAGCTGGGTAAACTTTCATGAGATGATAAGATTTGTTCTAATTACTTTACATCATGAAAGGGGAAAGACCTCAAGAAGCACCACGCCACCCACAGAGACTAATGAAGGGAGAGAAGAGAACAATTCTTCCCAAGGATATGCCCAAGGGCACATTGTTCTTGCTACAGCAAATGTGCAGACACATGTCCTTAACAGAAACCCAGATGGTAATGAGTGATCCATAAACATACAGAAGGACATGAATGTAGAGGGGAGATAGGAGGGCAAATAGGAGATTTGAAATGGGGAGAAATGGTTATTGGGATGCCTTAATCAGGAATGAAAATGACATGAATTCATCTGCAAAGGCCTAAAAAACATAGATAAACAAATTCCAGGCATCAGGTTACACAAAAGAAAAACAGATTTTCTTTCTTATTGTATACTGAGATATAGTCCGGGGTTTGATAACAAGAGAAGTACCTTGTCTAAAACTGACCTGAGAATGTTCCTCTCTTATATTACAGAAATTTTTAGTTTTTATTTAATGGGAAAGATTGCAATAATGTGAAAGACAAGACAGTTTTAAAACTGTGGTGCTTGTTGCTTGGTTCTTGGTGTTCCCTCATTCAATGAAGCAAAAGGGAAGGCATTCTGTTTTACATTAATATTTATTACATAACATTTTGACAACTGATTCCTTGTGCCCCAATGAATAAATATCCAACAAAATAGTAAAGGAGTTGCAAGACCAAATGTTCATTAACTTTACCTTAACCATATCTTAAAATGTTTTCTCATTAGAGGAAAACGTATTTTTGTGACTTAATGATATGATTAGTTAACAATGGGTAAGCAAGAATTTTAGACTCTTTTAAGAAAGTAATTAGAGTTTCAAAAGTAACAATATTTGTGGATATGTTTCATTTTTCAATGCATGGTACAAAAACAGAAAATTTTTGATATATGAGAATAAAAGTAATATCTGAAAATATTTAATAGTGTTTAGTCAGAACATGTCTCTCACTGTTGCATCGAAGTTTTGTCCTGAAGAAAAACAACAGTAAGTCATCATAAGAATTAGGTTCAGCCCAGAATCCATTTCTCTGCAACACTTGAAGACCAACACTTTCATCTCTAGGCTGCACTCCAGCCAAGCACATTTCAAAGTGCTGCAGAGTACCTGACAATAGATGAGAGACAAATAAAATGGACAAATAGGGTGACCTTATTTAACTTGGGTATCTTGGTTTTATGCTACTATCAAAAGTAAAGGAAATTAAATTTTAAGAACATATTTGAAAATGACCTCAAAGTTCATTGTTGAATTTCAACTAAGGAAATTACAGTTCACGATGTACTATCTTAGCCTCTTATTTTATTAGTAGGATAAAGTTTCTCACAAGATTACAAAATTAATAAAAACATAGCACAGAAGGCTAAGTTTTACTTAAAAACTTAAAGGGACAAAGCTACAGAAGAAACACAGGAAATATATTTTACTATACAGCACAAATAAGATCTTGAAAAGTAACAAAAATCATGAAAAGTCTATCTGCCTAATGTCAGAGTGTAAATGTGAGTTCTCTGCCATTGGCTCATGTATGTGAACCCTTATCTATTGTTAATTCTGAGAAGATCGTGGCACCTTTAGAAGGTGAAGCCTTGCTGGAGAAGGCACATCACAGAGGACAAGCCTTGAGGTTGGATAGCCCCACCCTACTTCCACTAGTAGTCTGCTCTTGGCAGTCTGCTGCTTGGTATTCATGATGGACCTAAGCTGTCCCCAGTTTCTGCCACCTGCCATGATTTTTCTGCTATAATGGACTGTGTCTCCACTCTGTACATCGAATAAATCTCCCTTTGCTTGAGTCTGAGTCTCACAGCAGCAGAAAGAGCAACTGTAAGACCTAGTTAGGAAGAGTTTGTAGTTACTGACTTTTAGCCACTGTAACATTTTCTAAAATTCTTCTTGTTGAGTCAGAATTGCAAAAGTCTAGTATTTTCCAGACATGAGATAGCTATAAATAGAATTTTTCAAAGATCCCTGAGAAACCTGACTCTTGTCTTTGTTGAACTTTGGAACTATATTCATGTTCGAAAGCATTTCTTTAACTAGAGTTGTAGACCTTTTATTTAATGTCTTTCTTGAATGATGGTATAAGTCTTTGTTTTTCTGTGTGGAAAGGATCTTTTTAAACTAGCAACTCTATACCCCAATAAGTAGCATCATGGGACAGTCTTCCAATTTGTTTCTGTTGTGATGCATGTTCTTTAACAAATCTGGAAATTAGAACAGATATGTAAACATCTCTCATTCTTTGCCAACTCAACTTGCTACAGACCTTCATAAGAAGTATCATTAATAGTGAGGAGATTAATTAACTTTATTAATCCACTGTCTCACATGTTACTTAGAAGAAAATGCAGACTCTTAGTATATACTTATTAAATAATGCTACATGAAGTCATAATTACAGTTACTGGATACTAATCAGTATAAAGTCAAGATGATGAAATAAACAAAGTAATGAAACTATCTGATAAGAAACATGGAGAATGCTTATTTACTTTTCACAGTGCAGAATCTATAGAAAGAATATTGAAGAAGCGACTTATAAATGAAAAATAAGGGGCTGGAGAGGTGGCTCAGGGGTTAAGCCTCTGACTTGCAGGCAGAGGGTCCTGAGTTCAGATCCTAGACCCCATGTATAGACACCCGGCGGAAGCGGGGGCGGCCTGCGTTTCTGGTCCTTGTAGGGCGGAGCCTGTGAATCCCTGGGCATAGTAAACAAGGAGGAGGTGAAGGTGGTCTGTGGTAGTTCCAGAATTCGTCTGTGGTTCTACACACACACACACACACACACACACACACACACACACACACACATGCATACACACATGGGTACACATGTACACACACACAATTGAATAAAAAATAAATAAAAAATAAACTCTTTTCAATCTTAAGTTAGTAGAAAGTGTCATTTATGTCTCATGAACCAAAGGAGAATCTTCAATGTCTGAAGAAGTTATCAAAGATATATATGAATCTAAAACTGTGTTTCACTCTAAACTGGTCCATACATAAAATCTACTTTACCTTTGCTTATATTTTCTGATGATTCATATTAACATCTGTGGGGATGAAAACTGATACACACATTTGTATGTTTACTTCTTTACAATGTTGAGAATTCATTACATTAATTGGACCATCCTTACCTTGTTCTTGATATTGGGGGGTATTCAATATCACCATTAAATATGTTGTTCAACACACGCTTTTGTACTAATAAA
Source organism: Typhlomys cinereus (assembly GCA_023101885.1). Classification (NCBI taxonomy): domain Eukaryota; kingdom Metazoa; phylum Chordata; class Mammalia; order Rodentia; family Platacanthomyidae; genus Typhlomys; species Typhlomys cinereus. The sequence goes on along the minus strand of JALPQD010000042.1, from coordinate 8,676,133 downwards.
GTACTAAATGGCAAATATACACAGAGGAAGAGAATCACCTATATTGAGCAAGTATGTTGTTAATGTAATTGTCTGTAGTTCTTCTGTATGCAGACCTGGTGATGTTCATTTTCATGTTAATAAACAAAGATGGCAGAGGTGGGACAATAAACTTTCTAACTGGAAGTTGTTAGATTCTCCCCTGCTGGGGCTGCCTTGTAGTAAAAGGTCTGACAGTCAGCCACCCTATTCCGATTCCAGTGCCAAGCATCTGAAGCACTCTATGATCACCTTGACAAAGCACACAAAGATCAGAGTTCATTGCCTTGAGTCTTCGAGATACAGTTCGAGCTAAATGACCCAGTGGCTTGTTCTACTTAGGCTAAAGTAGGAGTGCACTCCATCTAGTTCCCTTGAGTAGGGGCTAGTATAACTTATGCTTAAGTGGTAAGGCTGTGATTAGTCAAATCACAGCCTCTACTGCTGTGGTTGGAACTGAAGAGGCAACACTTTGATCCCCAAACTACTGAGGCTCACGGAGTAGGTCACTGAGAAACATTCACCTGTATTGTAACCCAGTAGAGGCTTCTTTCTTACCTACTTCTTCTTAGATTAAGACAGTAACACAAAGAAAAGTAATGAAGATATGGATTGATTTGAAGGCAGAGGTGGTAAAGCAGTAGTAGTGAAGCAGTGAGAGCTAATGGTCAGTAGTCTAAGCTGTGAAAGTGTCCATAAAGTAACAGCTGATCAGTTTGAGAGCCACCAGGTCAGGAAGAAGACTGGCAGAAGCAGAGAGAGCTGAAAAGAAAGGATAACTGACTGTAAGTACCAGAGAAGGAAAAGGTAGGCCCTGGTTATTAAAAGCATTCTGTTTCACATGTCATATTTCATCAGATGTATTGGTTTCTCTTCTTTAATTTTTAAATATGCATCTATAACCAGACACCAGCTTGACCTATGGATAAAATGGTAATGACAGAAACATCTTATGAAACTATTAATCTATTTGAAAGGCAGGTGTCAACAGAATGTTTGCACACATTGAAATTTATAACTGTGATACAAAGTGCTAGGATAGTATGCATAAGTAGAAGAATAAATTCCTTCCCACTAAAGATGTGAATTTACCAATGCATGTTATCTGCAATGCTTGCTTCTTTCCTTCTTTCTTTCCTTCTTTCTTTCCTTCTTTCTTTCTTTTCTTTCTTTCTTTCTTTCTTTCTTTTTTCTTTCCTTCTTTCTTTCCTTCTTTCTTTCTTTCTTTCTTTCTTTCTTTCTTTCTTTCTTTCTTTCTCTTTTTCGTTCTTTCTTTTGTTCTTTCTCTCTCTCTCTCTCTTTCTTCAGTGTGTGTGTGTGTGTGTGTGTGTGTGTGTGTGTGTGTGTGCATGTGTGTGTGTGTGTAGGTGTGTGTGTCTGTGTGCACATGCGTGTCAGAAGGCTGTCTGTCTCTACAGAAGATCAAGAATTACTTCAGGAGTCATCCCAGATTTCTTCTAACTTCTTTGTTTCTCGCTGAGATTTCCCAAGCTCTGTCCACCAGGACTAGAAATGCAGGTCACCATTTCCTGATATTTTCTTTTACATGGGATCTGGGATCTGAATTTAGGATCTCTGCTTGAATCTTAACCCGAGTCATCTCTCCAACATAGCTCATTTTTACATTACTTCTAATTTTCTTTACGGATCACTGTTCAATATTTATTTTGTTTTGGTTTTATTCAATAATTTATTTATTAGGACAAAATAAAACTCCAAATGATAAAACCAAAATGTTTGACTAATACTGAAAACTATTTTACTGCTCCAAAACCTATGTCCTTTCTAAGGGAATATCTTCAGAAGTGCAGAATAAGACAGGCAGAGCATAACTCCACTCCCTACCACTGCCATATCCACTTGTAAGTAAGGGGAAATCTTCATAGTTATTTTTCTGATCTTGTTTACAGATGACCTGACATTCGGTATACAGGCTTTAAATGCCTGATTGGAGAAATTTAGGAATTTGTAAGAAGCATCATTAGCCATAAGCATCATTATCAACTGAGATATAGGGGAGATAGTGATATTGGCACAGGCAAAGCAGGATGGAGTATTGAATCACCAGGTGAGTGACAGGCAGGTAGCAGACTAAGCTTCACTGTCTTCTCTGTTTTCTCCTTCTACCAGAAAATAAATATCAAGAAATAAATCATGTAGTATTGGCAGTTTGTTGCTGAGAGTCATGACAAAACCTATGTATGATCTATTATCATATATTTTTCTAAGATGAACATTTAGTTGAAAAAATTATCTGCCACAAAAGAAAGATTAAAGTAATAAATGTTGAGCTAAACACAGTTAATATTGCTTGATACAGACAAACAATAACATGGCTATTAAGAATAATGAGACTCATCATGTACCCTAAAGGGACAGGCTAGATAAGTATAGCTAATATTTTTCAGAAATGACATTTTACTTTGCCATTCCGAACACTCATTGCCAATTAAAAGAGGCCTATATGTCAAGTTCGTAATGGAAATAGTTTAGCTCAATAGGTTACAACCTGCAAAATCATTTGTCCACTGAGCCAAAATTTACTGTGACATTTAAGGATCATTTATAAAGTCCTTAAAATACACAATAGGCCAATTTGAAAAAAAAGTGAGTTAATGCTATCCTTCATGTTGTTTTGTCATTATCATTATCTCTATAAGTTAATGAGATGCTGTATCAGGGCCACCAGGGCAATGTGGTCAAAGATTCCAAACTCTTGTAAGTATGATTCTATGGTTACCCTTTAGATCCTACCCTTAGCGTACACATCCTGGAAATCCCTGGACAACACAGATTTTATATGTATAATGATTCCATAGAACACGACAATGTTGAATTGAAGAAAAGGACTGGATGCCTACAAGCAAGTCAACAAAAGCAAAGCCTTTGCTCAGGCTGATGGTAGAAATGAAAGGAAGGAACATGATGCATGAGTAGTGTTTGGGAAGGAGTCCCCGACCTTAAGACAAGGAACCATGTGACCATGTCACGAGTACTGCAAGAAGCTCTAACTGACAACCAGTGATGGTGTGGTTACCCATACTTGACAGGACAAGGAGTTTAAACTCAAACATTAAGAAGGGTGTTTTGTCTCTTCCTGAGCAAGAGTTGCTTGGGGGGGGTCTATAACCATAAAGACAAAGGCCTTTATTCAAGTTGCTTGCAGGAATAAAAGCAAAACAAAAAGAAAATAATTGTGAAATTGGGGATATAGGGCCTAAGTAAGAATAACCGGATTCAACTAGATAGATTCCATCTCCTTGATCACCACAGCAACTGAAACCCCATCATACCATATGACTCATACTGACAGCTTGACTCCTTCAAGGGCTTTCTGAGTAACTTCCAGAGAATCGCATGCCTAGTGAGCAACAGGTTACTCAGAGTTAAAAATCAAATTCTAAAATTTCCCTCTGGAGGCAGAATGGAAAAAAATCTTAAGATAAGGAAAGAGTCTTCTTCCTCTATGATTAGCTCTCCTACCTTGAGAGTGCACTTTACTTTCTTTGAAAGCATTTCAGTTATGGTACTATTCATGTGCTAAATTCTGTGCTAGCACAAGAGCCAAGGACCTAATTTTCCCCAGAATGGCTTCATGTTGTGACTCTCATCAACTTTATGGACAAAGTAAAATAAAGTATATTTAATCAAGATGACCAATTCTCTTTTCTGTTTTCTCTTCCTTTCTCATCCCTTTTCTCTTCTTTGCTTCATACCTATCCTCCTCTCCCCACATCTTCTCTTCTTTTTCTAAGTTTAACCGTGTGTCTCTGTGTGTGTGTGTGTGTGTGTGTGTGTGTGTATGTGTGTGTGTGTGTGTGTGTGTGTGTGTGTGTATGCACGTGTGTCTGTGTATCAGAAGGCACTATTTTGCCTGTGGATGTCCAATGGTGACTTTGGGAATCACCTTGGATTGCCTCTGCCTTCTAGGCTCTGCCTTCCAGGACCAGAATTATAGAATACCACCATTTCCACCTGGCATTTTTCCATGGGATCCAGAATCCAAACTCAGGACCTTCTGCTTGTGAGACAGTGGCTTAACCTTTAAGCTATTTCTCTGGTCCACAACTTCTCTTCGTATTTTCTCTTATTCCTCTTCTCCATCCTCCTCTTTTCATTCTCCCCTCTCTTCTTCCTCTATTCTTCTCTCCTGCCCTTTCTTTCTGTCACTCTATTTGACAAGTAATCAAACAGATTACTTTGCCTCCTGCCTCTTCTCACTACTCATATGTCCATGCTTCAGAAATGTTTCTCCAGCTGTTTATCTGCCAGGGTAGCCCCATTTCCCACTCCACTCACTAATAATTGTTTGTTTAAACTCTTCTCATATCTTTAACTTGTGGTAAGGATCTGGAAGCTGTTGACTACTCTTTTATGGGTTTTCCTCTGTTTACCCATAGACCCTGTAGGATTCTGTTGAGTCTAATCATCAAGGTAAACCCTCAATTTCTACGAAAATTGGATAAGATCCCACTCTCTCTCACTTTCTATATTTCTCCCTTGTGGGGAACAAGGATGATACTTCTAATGAGAGTTTGGAACTTATCGTGCTTCTTCTGCTAACAGGATTCAAGTCTGTGCATCCACTGCAAATATCTCTTCATTTTCCATTTGGGTGAGAATATGCTCCTGGGATTCCTTGCATGTGTTTGGCATTTGTTCTGCCTCTGGTTGGCTAGAACCCCAGACAAATGTTCCTCATTTTGTTTTGCTTTCCATGAAGTCAACATTTTGGTTACAAGATTTTCAAGGTCTGTAATGAGAATTTTCCTGTGAAGAGTTTCCACATGTTAGATCTGTTGAAATGCATTTTTTAATGAATATCTTTGTACAAGGTGCATAAAGAGAGATGACATATAATGGCAGGAGCCTTGGAAGGCTGAATGCCCAAAATCTTTAGAAAGGATTAGACATTTAGAAAACATTAGACAAGAGTCTATGGAAAAAGAGGTCTTTGCCAAGAATATCCACTAAAGTCCCTCTTAGGTAACCCTGGTTGTAATCTGAAAGGTTATATGATGTCTTCTCTCTCTTAATGCAGAATAAAATCCTTATCTTGGGAACATTAAACTCTGAAAAAAGTAGGCTGAATTTCTTTTACATTGCAACTTACCCATGTTGTAATGACTTAACCAATGGGAAAACAGCTGGAGGAAGGCTCAGAGTCACAGCTTCATCCTCTATCAAGATCTGTTTATTGACTAGAAAGACAAATGGAAAGAAGTTCCTTTTGTCCAAGTTTTCTTTTCCTTAAAGTACAATCCTAAATGGCAATAGTTAATTTAGTGCCAATCAAACTAACTCAGAAGAATTATCCTGTGACCAATTCTCCTTTACCGTATATGTGTATCTCATTTATTCAAAAATAAATGAAATTAATCTGAACTCATCATAAAAAGGAAACTATTAAATTTTTTTTCTGGCATTTTTTTGAGCTGTTTCTTTTTTTTTCACTCTTTTTTTTTTATTTCAGCTCATACAAACTTATTAGGTACACCAGTTCGCTCCCTCCCTCCTCCTCCCCCCATACCCCCTGCTTCCCCTCCCCACCCCTCTCCATCCCCATCCCCCAGTGCCTCCCACCCCAATTCCCAGGGAGCCCTTTCTTGTGCATGTCTGATTTTCCTCTGGGCCCTCCTCTCCGATGACGTACAAGGACCCAGTGGCCTTTCCCGAACCCTTTCCCATGTTCCCCTTAGGTATAGGAACACTGCTGTGGCTGCCAATCATTTGCCTCCAAGGATCTTGGTGCCTTTAGCAGATGCTAGACTTTGTGAGGTCAACAGTGTGTTGGACAATGCGCAGGGCATGCAAAGTCCAATTATGATTGCTTCAGCCCTAACTAGTATAGAGTATCTTACATATCATTGCTCCTCCCATCCTTATGCTCTTACACTCTTACCGCCCCCTCTTCCGCAAATTTCCCTGAGCTTCAAGATGGGGAGAGACTAAGCTGGCCTAGTTCTAGGTGGTTGATATAGAGTCTCTGAAGTTCTGGATTGTGGTTTGTTGATTTTCTTTTGCAGTTTTGCTGCTCCTGCAATGCCCTTCACTCTATCCTGGTGGGCATTGTATGTTACCCCCTGGCCAGAGACAAAAAACTGTTAGAGTCTTGTGATAAAAGCACATTCAAAGGTAGATGTAATAAAAGTGGGAAACCACAGTGAGGGAGGGGTCTATCACCCATTTGCAAAATTGTTACTTTTTATCTGCCAGACTATATGCCCTCCTCTTCTGGTGAGATCACTCCCACTCAGTAGTAAATGATCAGGAACAAAAGTCTGTGAACTTAATCAGATGTCTCATTACTTATTTGGGTCCTTGGTGGAGGCCTATTTTCCCTGCTGTAACATGATCCCTTCTCTCCTTGTTTCTGGTGTGGCCCTCCTACCCCATCCCTCCTGTTCATAATCCTTGGAATTACTGTCTCTAGGTGGGCTGGGTGGGTTTGGTACTAGGAGCCACCTATTAGGGAGTACATACGGCGCTTAATTTTCTGGGTCTGGGATACTTCACTTAATATAATTGTTTCTAATGACATCCATTTCCCGGCAAATTCCAGTAATTCATCATTTTTGATGGCTGAGTAGTACTCCATTGTATAGATGTACCACTGTTTCCTTATCCACTCGTCAACTGTTGGACATTTGGGCTGATTCCATGACTTTGCTATTGTAAACAGTGCTGCTATGAACATGGTCGTGCTTGTGCTATCAAGGTGAACCTCTGCTGTATGGGGGGTTACTCCCAAAAGTGGAATAGCAGGGTCATATGGCATTTCAATCTTTAATTTCTTTAAGAATCTCCAGACGGCTCGCCAGAGTAGCTGTATGAGCCTGCATTCCCACCAGCAATGTAGGAGAGTTCCCCTCTCTCCACATCCTTTCCAGCATTTGTCATTGTTCGTATTGTGGATTTTTGCCATCCTGACCGGGGTGAGATGATATCTCAGGGAAGTTTTGATTTGCATTTCCCTGATGGCTAAAGAAGTGGAGCTTTTTTTAAGATATTTGTTAGACATTTTAATTTCATCCCTGGTAAAGTTTCTTTTAAGTTCCTGGGCCCATTTTTTAATTGGGCCATTGTTTTCCTTGGTGTTTAGTTTTCTAAGTTCTTTGTGCACTCTGGACAATAGAGCTCTATCAGATATGTGGTTAGTGAAGATTTTCTCCCATTCTGTGGGTTGCCTTTGAGCTCGCGTTACAATCTCTTTATCTGAACAGAAGCTCTTTAATTTCACAAGATCCCAACTGTTGAGAGTTGGTAGCAGTGACTGTGCCATTGGATGTCTGTTTAGGAAATGTTGGCCTAGCCCAATCAGCTCAAGGGAGTTCCCTATCCTTTCAACTATGGTTTTTATAGTCTCTGGCCTGATATCAAGGTCCTTGATCCATTTGGAATTAAGTCTTGTACATGGTGACAAGTACGGGTCCAGCTTTAATCTTCTGCATGTGGAGATCCAGTTTTGCCAGCACCATTTGTTGAAGATGCTGTTCTTTTTCCATTGGATTCTTTGGGCCCCTTTGTCAAAGACCAAATGGCTGTAACTTTGTGGGCTTATATCTGGGTCTTCAATCCTTATCCATTGATCTGTGTGTCTATTTTGGAGCCAGTACCAGGCTGTCTTTGCAACTATGGATTTGTAGTATAGACTAAGGTTTGGTATGGTTATACCTCCAGCTGTGTTTTTGTTACTCAGGATTGTTTTTGCTATCCTGGGTCTTTTGTGCCTCCATTTGAACTTTGAGATTGTTTGGTCAACTTCTTTGAAGAATTGCTTTGGGATTTTGATTGGTATAGCATTGAATCTGTATATTGCCTTTGGTAGGATGGTCATTTTCACGATGTTGATTCTGCCAATCCAGGAACAAGGGAGGTCTTTCCACCTTCTGGTGTCTTCTGCTATTTCTTTCTTTAGGGTTTTAAAGTTTTCATTATAAAGGTCTTTTCCCTCCTTAGTTAGGTTTATACCAAGGTATTTCATTTTTTTAGGGGCTATAGTAAATGGGTTTGTTTCTCTCAAGGCTTTTTCACTTCTTTCATTCTGGGCATATAGGAAGGCCTCTGATTTTTGCACATTTATTTTGTATCCTGCCACCCTGCTGAACTTCTGTATTAGTTCCAGGAGCTTCCTGGTGGAGTTTTTGGGATCACTCAGGTATAAGATCATGTCAACTATTAAATTTTTAAATAAATGTTTCAGAGCAACACTTTTTTAAATTTTTTTTATTTATTCAATTGTAAGTGTATGTGTGTGTGCGTATGTGTGTGTATGTATGAGTGTGTGTGTAGAACCACGGATGAATTCAGGAATCACCATGGACCGCCTTCACCTCCTCCTTGTTTACTCTGCCCTGGGATTCACAGGCTCCGCCCTACCAGGACCAGTAAACGCAGGCCGCCAGGCCTTCTGCCCGGCATCTATACGTGGGGTTTAGGATCCGAACTCAGGACCTTCCGCCTGCAAGGCAGAGGCTTAACCCCTGAGCCACCTCTCCAGCCCTCACAGCAACACTTTAAAACCAAGGCTTTGCTCTTTGGCAGCTATTCCTTGTTTTCATAAGTCTCACTTCCATTTCCACTAGCCCCTTCTTCTGTGAATTTCTCCCATTCTGCTCTTTTTCATGCTGTAAAAGTATTAATTATCAATCCATTGCATAGTAAACTGGCTTCTGGGCACACTTGAAAAGAATTCTGTAGATCAAAGTTTTCCTTTGGGCATGCCTGTGAGGAATTGTCTGAACTGCTTTATTTTTTTTAACATTTTTTATTATCTCCGCTCATACAAACTTAATAGGTACACTGGTTCCCTCCCTCCCTCTTCCTCCCCCAGATCCCCCTGCTCTCCCTCCCCTCACCCCTCTCTCCCCACCCCCCAGTGCCTCCCCTCCCCCAACCCCTAGAGAATCCTTTAATGTGCATGCCAAACTCTCCTCTGGGTCCTCCTCTCCGATGAAGTACAAGGACCCAGCGGCATTTCCCTGAACCCTTTCCTTTGTTCCCCTTAAGCATAGGAACACTATATTGGCTTTTGCATGCCCTGTGCAATGTCCAACACACTATTGACCCCACAAAGTCTAGCATTTGCTAAAAGCACCAAGATCCTTGGAGGCAAGGGATTGAACTGCTTTATTTTGATGTAGAAAAACTCAGTCTGTTATGGGTGCGAACATTCTCTAGGCAAGAAATGTTCAACTGTGTAAGAATGAGAACTGAACCCAAGCAAACAAATATGCTACGGTTCTTACTGTCCACTTTTGGTGTGGATGTGGTGTGGTTCCCTTCAACTTCTACTACTTGTAATTTCCCTAAAATTATGGACTATAATTGGAATTGGGAGTTCATTCTCCTCTAAGTTACTTGGGTCAGGTTTTTGCTGAGCGACATGCAATGAAATTAAAACATAATGCTAACTCCTACCATGTAATGCAGTTGCACCTTGTTCAGGGCAAATTTCATATGTTTCTAGGAATTGTCTAAATTCTCTTTCCCTTCTCATTCTGCATTAGCGTCATTCTGAAGTGAAGCTTCCTTCTTGGTCTTGGGTATTGAGATCTCCTCATGGAGATGATCTGTCCTTCTGCTGTTTTGGCATTGTGATAAAGTCCTGTTTACCAAGTGTGAAGTCCCTGTAAAGGTGGAGTCCTTGGAGGCCCATAACTAGTGATCCTTTTAGTTTGGAATTACACCTCAGTAGGATCCATGATAGGTCTCACACTTCCATTTTCTCTGACTTAACTCTCTATAATGACTTTCAGTCCCCTGAAAAATAAATTTTATTTATTTTCCTATTTCTTTTATAATACCTGGCCTATGTACATATTCCCGAATCAGAATGTTGGCCCTCTTCATGGTACTACAAAACCATTCCCAATCTTGTCCTGATATGCTACAACCTGTCTAGGTAGGTGGTCAGAGGCTCCTGTCTTGCATGATTTATGCTTATTTATTAAGATGAACTCTAAGGGAAAAAAAAAAACCTGCTACATGTTTCATGGAACCCTCAGAGCCTATCTTTGCCCCGTCTCACCCTACTAATTGGTCAAAAGAAAAAATTATACCAGGAAATAAAAGGCAAATTCTAACTTTAGTGAATTATATCCATGGCTATGATCTCATGAAAGGTTTGGATCCTAGGGCTACACATACCAAGAACAAGAGAATGATGCAGAGGCGTCTGTCCTACTTTAACCTTAAGGAATATTATGAAGTATAAATTCTCGGCATCAGGCTGCTATATCTGGGTCTAACAATTAGTCTCTTGTCTGCCCTACACCATGGGATTCTGTCTGCCTTTCCTTATTTTTCCCCCTTCTCTTCTACTTCATCGCTTCAATCTCCTCCACCTATTCATTTTCCTCTTCTTTTTCATCCTCTCTTTCTTGGATCCTCTAGAAAAAGGTTATCATTTTTTACGTCCCTCCAGTCCTTCAGGGACAGATCCGTTTGTATCTTAAACTGAAATTATATACAAGCACATAAAACATAGGAGGATTTTTAGATCTGTGTTTTTCTTTTATTTATTTATATAAAGATAACTCACTGTCAAAGGTCATTTGCTATCTTGGCCAGAATTTCTTGGAATATAACATTCAACAGTCATAAAGATACAGATATATTTATAGAATTTTATATTCTATGACTTTTGAACTCATATAAGGAAGAGACTATGTAGATATAGATATACATTTTTAAACACTATTAATATTTAGTGAGATAGTTTAGTGGATAAGACACCTTCTTATAAAATCTAAGCATCAGAGGAATATGCCTATAACTTGCAACAGACTTGATGTTATAAGTACTTGTTACTCTGTATCATAAATATAATTTGGATGGGAATTTAATTTAATGAGTTGGTAAAATTAACTTGTTCTGTGTCATGTTAAGGAAGAAGATCAAGTGAAAAGACAGTAAATAGGAGAGATAAAAATATAAAAAAGTTTTGAAAGTATGAACATGCAGTTTTTGTGAGAAACATTAAAAAGGGTACATTTTCATAAAATTTTGTATAATAAATTTAAGATTTTTGTTTCAAACAAAATTCCTAGATTTTTTTCCAAAATCAAAGAGGAAATATGAGTACAAAATCAGAATTTGAAGCATTATTGCAAAAGATCTAAGTCATAGAATTTATTTATGAGAATGAATTCAAGAGATGTTTCATATAAAGCCAAATTCATTGCACTACTGTAAAACTGAAACATAGGCCTCTGCTTAAAAATTAAGGATTTCTTAATATATGAATCTGATGTTGGTAACAATGATAAAAACTGATTTAAAGAACAAAGATTCTATGGTTTGTCAAGATAATGGTTGGTATCCTTAGGACAATCCTATTTAAAACTTGATGTTTTATAATTTAGAAAGTACCAAGTATACCAAATGATACAAGAGATATGGGAGTCAAGCCTAAACCATCACACTTTGAAGCTTTATTGGTTGCATTCTGAAACAAATAATTTCAGCCAGCCATCAGAGGAGGCAGGAACCAAGAATATAGAGCTTTTTATTAGAGGGATGTGTTAATTAATCCTGGATGTCAAGTTGACACACCTGGCATTAACCAGGATCAGCTGAGACCATTTAAAGAGATTATCTGGATAATGTGAAGATCAGTCCTACATTGGGTTGGAACCTCCACAGATCTCATTGGAAGCTCCCAGTAGTGAACCTGGTGAAAGGAACTAAACAACAGAAGACAGAGGAAGAAGAGAGATTCTCCAGGAATCCAGCGTCAGCCTACCTGATGGGTGTGATATAGCCTGTGTCCAGCTTCTGCCAGCCATCCAAGCAGCTTCCACCATGAAAGTCTGTTTTTCCCCTCTGGAACTTTAAGTTAAATAAATCTCCCTTTCTCCCTTAAGTTCAACATTGGGTGCTCTATCACAGCAATAGTTAAAAGTAACCATTACAAGAGATAAAGGGGTCATCATGGAGATGTTCAGTCAACAACAGGGAAAAACAGCAGTGAAAAGAAAGGACCCATCAGATTTGACATGAAGGAAAAGTTTTACTCATAAGGGAAGAGAGCAGAAAATTAAGAAGCTTTTGTGTCATAGCGGGGCAAAGGAGAAGATTTAGATATTATTAATTAATGTGCAACAGTTGTACAATGAAATATTGGGAGTTCTAAAGCTCATCAATAGAGTCAAGAGATGAATTGGAACACTGAGACAAAATCAAACTATTATGATAGATTTACGACTCTTTTGTTTCCCTATCCACAAGAAAACTGAGAAGATTTGACTTCATATGTTTCTACCCCCTTTCAGCAAGAAGTAGCTGTTAATGAGTCTTTGTCCTAAAATCCTTGATGACACTTTCAGAGCTTCTAGTAGAGGGTAGATTGACAGTGTCTTTAGTAATCCAGATGTCAGTGGTGGGAAAACCCAGAATCCTGAAAACAGTATTTCACTGGGATGGTGATCAAAGTTAAGATTGGTTTTACTGCCTGTAACTTGGTTCAAGTGTCAACAAAAATAGGGGATTGTTACTCAAGCTGCTTGCAGGTACAAACCAAAACAAGAAAGAAATTTAGAAAATATGTACGAAGGCCCAATTGAAAGGAACTATGTTCAAACAGCTATTTCCCAGACCCCAAGTGTTAAAGCTCATTATGTCATATCACTCACATTGTCATTTTTGAGCTCTTTGTGGGTTTTTCAAATAACTTCTGGGAAATTGCATGCCAAGTGAGCAATAGGTTACATGGGCCTTGTATTATTGAAGAAATTCTGAAAAAAAAAAAACTGGAGGCGTAATTAGGAAGGACTTGATAAAACAAAAGACACACATTCAGTGACTTTGAGTTACTTGTGCTCCCATCTTAAGAGTTTTTGTTCCTTAGCTAACTTTCACTTCTGCTACTATTCATGTGTCACCTGAATTCCTCCTGAGAGAGCACAAGCACCAGTCATCCACCTTTCTGTCTTACCAGTAAGGCAATGGATCTTCAATCTGATACTTTAAGGAAATGGGTTATAGACACAGGAATGAGTTTGGAAGTGGATTTTTTTCTTGAGACACTAAATGAGAATTCATCATAACCAAGTTCCCAATTATATCTTTGAGAATCTCAGCAAAAAACTAAGTCATTCATATACCACATTTTAAATCTTTAAAACTCTGAGCTCACAATTTCTTGCTATTTTAAGACATAGTTTTCAGTAATTGTTACATAGCAATGAGACTTAATGTAATTCCTAAGGAAATCTATTGTCTATGGGATCCCATGAAAGAGGAATTTAAGCTTGAAAATGGTACATAAAATGAAAACTTTTGCTTCTTTAACTAGTTTTTTTTTGCTAAGTTTAAAGTAGAAGGGGTTGATAAGTTTTTTTTTTTTAATTAAAGGATAAATGACACCCCTTGAAGCTTGTATGCTGTCGAGCTTGTAAATGGGGAAAAAGCTGAATAGGCATTTGAAATGAAAGTTCACATTCACACAAAAGAAAGCACAAAGTAGGACAGTATATCCTTCTCTAGGTCAATTACTGCTGTCACAGTTCAGAATGAAATTTAATTGGCAGTGGAATCAGTTTGAAATAGTAATCATATAAATCCAGTAAAAACATGTATTGCTTGAGGATGATCACATTTTAATACATAAAAACCCATAACAAAGTCTCCAAGATTTTCTAGAGTTAATTTCTAATATTCTTCAATGATAAAATAGGTCTGTCTATAAAAAGAAAATTCTAAGAAGAAAAACATATTTATTTTAAGGAATATTTTAGGACAATTTTAGTTATATCATAACAGGTACTGATATTTGTCACCTACATTTATTTCCACACATGTGAAATTCCCCTCCTATTTTCCCAACTTTCCTTGCTGAAGTGGTACACGGCATACAATTGATGCATACATCATAAACACTCAAGGTCCACTTTATGTAAAAGTTCATTCTTGCTATTATACATTTCATGAGTTTGAACACATATATATTACACTATTCTATCACTGTAGTACTATAAAAAGTATATTCCCTGCCTTAAAAGTCTACTTTGTGCTATGTATCCACTTTTCCTTCACGTTTTTACTTACCTTTTGCATGACATAGAGTTAGAAACACAGTGCACAGCCTTTTCAGATCAGTTTCTTTTGCTTAACATCAGTTTAGCTTCATTCATGTTTTTTCTTGCTTTATAGCCCATTCTTTTCCCTCCTGTGTAACATTCTATTTATTGGTTGGTCATATGAATTTATTTGTCCACTTATCTCCTGAAAGTCCTCATGATTTTTATATGTTGCCAATTAAGAAGACAACTCCTCCAAACATCCATTGAAGAAATTGTGAGCTCAGAATTTCATAGACTTAAATGTGATTTATGTATGACCAAGATTTGTGCTGAGATCCTTAAGGACACAATCATGAAACTGGTTAGGATGAATTCTCATTTAACATCTCAACAGAAAATTCTACCTCCATACTCATTCTTGTGTTCATAACCCATTGTTTTAAAGAACCAAACTGAAGAACCTATTATTTGGTTAGTGTGATGGAAAAGATTTAAGGTCATATGGACATGATCTGAGCTCTTTTGGATATATATCAAGCAGTGTCATTACTAGAGTACATGACAGATTGGTTTATTTTGTGAGAAATCATCAAACTGTTATGCATTCCCACTATCAATGAATGAGAGTTCCTAGTTGTATCTTATTATTTCTTTAACTTACATTTCACTGATAATGTGCTAGTGCCTTTTTAGTAGTCCTTGCCTGTTATTTTTATCTTAGGTTAGATGTCTGTTACTGATGCTATGATTTGGACATTGCTTATTCTGTAATGAATCATGTATCTGAAGCTTGATTCCCAGGGTGGTAATGGGCAAACCAGTGGGATTTTTAAAAGGTGCATCTTGCTGGGTGATCCTTAAGATAAATGGGGACATGCCCTTGAAGAATATTATGGGACGCTCTCTCACTCTCTGGTAACTTCAGTGTCGTATCTAAAATATCACTACACTCAAGATCACCTATGTTTTCTCAAGTTTTCATGAAGTTATCGGTTTTCATTTTGAATTTAGGTCTATGATCGTTTTTCATATAAATGTCTTTAAAAGTTTCAAGTTTCAATTTTCTTTAATTCACATGACTTTCTGACACTTATTCTCAGCTGATCTGTTTGCTTCAAACTTTCATTTATATCCGGCCACAGATAGTTGAATTCTAGCCCATGTATCATGATGACTGGTGGCCTGGCTTCCCTTAAGGCAATTGACTGGTGATGCTTCTGAACACTGGCAGTGGAACATGCGTCATGGTCAAGCCATCGGAGGCAACTCTCTGGTTTCTTTCCAGCAGCTCTCACCACTCGACAAATTTAGGATCTGGCTTTACCCTTTCTATACTCAGGAAGCCAGGGCTTATGGTAACTTGAATGTTTTGAAAGTTGGGCTACTATAAAACTAAATTCATGTAAATAAGCCTAAGCAGACAGATGGTAATTTATATGAGAAATATAGAACTACCATATGATTGAATGTTTCAGCTTGGCTTGTGCATTTTTTGAGCACAGCTAGAGGTAAAAGTGATATTAATCATTACATGATATATAACTTGAAATCTGAAACAAAAGAGAATATAAGACAATGACAAAGAACAACAAATCAAAAGACATGCAGTGTTAAAGAATACAGAATCACACTGACTATTTAAATTATTTGCATGGCCTTGATAATATAATGGGCTGTATGCTTCTTTCCACACATGTAACAATACGGCCATGATAGAGAAACGCCTTTATCTCCTGGAGTACAGCATGAGGCAACATCATTTCAAAGCTCTTCTCTGTGCCCTGTGTTGACCTTCAAGGATTTACACTTCTGCTTGTTCTACGAGTCCTATGTAATTATCCCCAACGGATTTTACATTATCCATTTACATTCATGGTGAATGCTTCATTTGGTATTATCAATCTTTTATTCTTAATGATAAATATATTCTGTTTAAATGCAATAACAGTACTGAAGGAAATGTAATAGTTCAAAATAAACTAGATACTGTTGATTGGTTGCAGATCATCAACATATGACATATATTCTTCCAAATTCTGTAAATATTCAACAACTTAAGCCTCAAGCAATCCTGTGAAGAAGGTACTACTAAAGTCTCATTTAAAGATAGAGAAACAAAGACAAAAAGAGGTTGTCGTTAATATAATTTCTGAAGTGAATACATGGTAGGGCATGCATAGAGTTTCCCTTATACCAATAGTATAGTCTATAGAGCACCACGTTCCTTATAGCTATGGGAGCTTATTAAAAATGCAGCTCTAAAAACCACTCCAGACTTCCTGGATCAGGCTTTTGATTTAGGCAAATTCCCCCAGAAGCCTATATAAACATGAAGGTTTGAGAAACAACAATCTGAATTCTAGTAGATTGTTGTCCATGTATTGAATTATTTAAAGTCATAACAAAACAATTAAGTTTAAGTTACAAGTATGTTTATATTATATATGAGAAATAAAAGGCAAAAGCAAAATTCCTCAGGTTTCTTGGTTAGGGTCCAGCAGGGAAGAAATTCAAACTCAGGTCATCTGAGTCCAGAGTCTTTGCTCTGTCTAAATCAAATCACTTGCTATTCTTATTCTGTTCGGTGAAACTTTCAAATTATTGGTTTATTGTACATGAATGATTATGAAATGATGCTTGCTCTTTTGCCTGTTTTGCTTTTTTGGGAACATTGCCAGTCTCATGATGGGTTTTGAGTAACCGCTTTAAGAATTTGGATCATATTCACAAATTCCTTAGTTAGAAAAAGTCTCAATATCAGAAGGAAAGTCTAAACTCCCATGAAATCAATTAATCATCGTGAATCTCAAGCTGCTACAACATCATATATTATTTGGAAATTTAAAAAAATGCTTCCCTTGCTTTCTACTTCCTCTGCATGATAATGGGACATGCAACCTTATTTATCTGAAAGAGTATATGAAAATGCAGTCCTGAGAATCATTAGAAACCCCTATTCACCCTTTCACATATTTAGTTTTTTTGAAATAATTTTATTTCAAACATCCAATGTATATATTTTATGTAATCATTCAATTTTTTATTATTTTATTACTTTTTTTTTGGCTTGCGATACAAGTTCAACTGGTACCCCCCTTCTTCTCCTTCCCTCCTCCATTTCCCCTTATTGTTCCCCGTTCCATTTCCCCCCTCCTTGTTGAATTATAAATTCAAAAGAGAAAACTGAGGATAGGGACAGCACTGTGTTTGAGTTCTTTACATCTTAATACCTTGCCATAAAAAGAAATCATACATGTTGGAAATACTAGGCAAGTTCAAGTTAAGATTGTCTGTCTTCTAAAAATTCCTTTAAAACTCTGGGGAAATGGCCGAGTGTTTAAAGCAGCTGCTGCAAAAGCAAAAGGCTTAGAATAATGATACCAAGAAATAATAAAAATGTCAGGTGAGTATGTAAATCTACATGTAATTCCAGCCTTAGAAGGGAGGTACTGGAATCCTTATACCAAGAATAGCTATATCAGTGAGCTCTAGGGTTGATGGTAGATTCGGGCTCAGAAGTAAGTATTAGATTGAAGAGTGACCAAAGATAATTCTCATCATCAAATGCATAATTTCATATGCATGAGCACACATGATATTTTTATGCACATATACACACATGTATACCTACACATGTGAGAATACGTTCATAGATGCATGCATATTACTTTCTCATATGCATGGAAAAGGAAAGTGAAAAAGGGAACACAAAGAAAAATCCAACCTATTTCTGTAAGAAACATTTAGAAAGCATTCTTCATAATTCTTTCTGAGTATTACCTAATCTAATCATCATAATGGTGTTGTAAGCATGGTCTTCTCTTTTAGAAGTTTTTTTTTATTCTTACAGAATTTCAGACATGAATATAATGAATTCATGATATTTTAACACCTTAATCCCTAATTCCATCACCCTTCCTTTCTCTATAACCTTTCTTCTTTTCTGCCAGTCCCCCTTCTATTTTCATGTTTTTTCCATATGTGACCATTGAGTTTCATCTGTATTGAGAAGAAGGTCTTATCACTGAAAGTGAGTGACAAATAATGATGCTTAAATTTAAAATGACCTGCTTTTATTACAAAGTCCATGTGTTCAACCTCCATGACAGATTGCAGACTCTATGACTTTATGAGCCTCAAAATTTTGTTAGGAACATTTGTTCAATTGGATTTTTTTTTTTTGTTTCATTGTTCTAGAAGAAGAAAGCTAATCTGATGCGGAAAGAAATTTGAATTCATCTATCAGTTCATCCATGTGAATTGCGGCTGCTTAACTAAACTAACAAATTATCTATTGAGCTTGAAAAAATTTTGTTTTCAGAGTTCTTCCTAGAACTAAATATAATACATAAAAGCATAGTTGAACAGAGAGGTTTTTCTGACTTTCAATATCTAAATTAAGACAGAAAACGTATTGTAAAAACAGCTTTTTAAATTATGGAGCAGTAATATATGGTTTCCGAATGTCCAGCAACCAATCAAAGATATTTTATATGACTAATTCTTTGAAATCATAACCATATTTTATTCATAACTTTATATAGAAACAAATATCACAAATAAGCAATACATCTGGTTGAATACTTAGAATTGGGAGCCTTTTTTCAGTTTCATGTAGTGTCCTGTCTAAAATCTGAATATCCTCGCTCTTGGTTAAATAATATTAGAAAAGTATGCCTGCTATAAATGTTTAACATATTATTACAGTAACATAAGAATTTTATTTAAAACCTCTCATTATATATTTAGATAAGAAGAGATCTCAACACCCAAGCAAGAGGCAGTCTAGTGCACTGGAAGAATAATAAAAAACAGCAACCTACCAGAATGCTGAGTACCAGAAAATCTTAAATGTGCAGCCAGATCCAACCAAATCTCTCCCAGCCTAAGGCTCAGGGAATCTTGCAGAAGAGGGAGGCAGTAAGATTGTAAGACCCTAAAGATGATGAAGTTCACTGCCGGCTAAGACATTTCACTCAAGGCAAGATTGCTGCATCCAGGAACTCACTACAATGAGATTTATCTTCACCAGATCTGCAAAATGTTTGACACATGAACATTTCCCCATAGACTAGCAAGGATGCCAGGAAAATTAATTACATGCAGTGGTAACCTTAAGGACTAGGGTCAGACAGGTGAAGGGGTGTGCCTTTATCAGTGAGTCTGACCTAAGAAGGGCTACTTATCTGCCACAGAAGCCTGAACCTGTATTATAGCAAATAATCCAAAGAGTACCTTGTGACCTATGGAAGTAAACAGACAGGAGGGTGGGAGGGAGTGGAAGGGATTGATGAAAGGGGGGAGGGTGGAGAGGGATGGGAAAGGGAGAGGAGGCGGCAGTGACAACTGCTCATTGTGTTTGTAAAACTAGTAAAATAAAAATTAAAAATAGATAAAAATAAAAAATTTTTTTAAATGAATGAGAACATATAATTTTTCCTACCACATTGATCCTCAAATAGATTTACTTTAAAGAGATAGCTATTTATTACTAATTATAAATATTGCAAGCAGAAAACTGTAAAATAGACAGCTATATATCACCCACATAATCTTGGGTTCTAAATAAGATTTTGGCACATTTAGAAACCATGCTCTATTAACCATCATTAAATATTTCTCTCTGAACATACAGAAGAAAGCAATCATTGAATTGCTTGGTTTTGAAGAATACATTTTAGCTTCATAGGGTAGTGTAATTTTCTCTCCTAAGTAATTGTACCAAATTTAACTGATGGTCCCCTGTAAATTAGTTCCATAATCTTGGTAATGTTGGCCAATCATCCATCATTGTCCCAGCATCACTCTTTGAACATTGGTAGATTTTGAGAATATACTGATATAAGTAAATTCATTTTATCTCTCACTATATTATCCATGATTGTCTGAGGTACTCCTGGTAATTGACTTTCCCATAAGAATTTTGGATGATGTTATAAAGACTGTTGCCTACTTATACCATACTTTCAGCAGCAGGGAAGCTTCATTTGCATATTTATTTAATATAATTCATTTTCATGATATTTACTTTCAACTTAACACTGTGTTTACTGTTTCCTTATTTTCAAGTTATACATTTTAAGCTAATAAAGGCATTACCCTGTTTTTCTTTGGTCACATTGTTGAGACCTGTGAAGTCTCTACTTTGGAGTTTAAAAGGGTAGCTTCTTGCACTGAATAAACAAAACTTTCTAAAGAAAAAGTTGCTTTAGAATGTCAGATTATATCATTTCTTTAACTGTTTACAGATATTCATAAAAGGTCTATTTTAATAACAAAAACTGGATATAGCCTAGATATTCTTTAATAAGTAAATGGTTAAAAAGGCTACAATTATGAATACTACTGAACAATAAAAAGCAAACTGTTACCAAACTCAGTTGTTCAGTGTCCACTTTGGAACAAGTGGTAAAACTGAACATACTGCATTCATTCTGTCAGGAATAAGGCATTGAAACAGAAACAAATCATCTCAAGCAGACTTCTTTCTACTCCAAAGCAAATCTCATCTTAAAATAGCAGAGAGATTGTATTCTCGATCAAAATAAGATCCATTTGTTCTTATTTGGGTAAAAAGCAATGAATCACAACCATATTTCTTCTTTTCCTTTACAGGCACCAGCATCTTGAGCATTCACTTACTTTTTTTAAAAAAAAAAAGTATTCTTTTTCTTAGAAGCTTCAATTTAGTATCAGACACAGAAAAATCCAAATGACACAGCATGTTACCCAAAATATCATTGTTTGATATGAAAGAGAGAGACTACAACCATGTTATGTAATTCTAGAAAAAAAAGATTTTACAAAGACTCCTTTCCAGTGAAAACTTCATCAGAGTACAGTTTTTATTTTCTAATTTCAAAAAATCAGAGAAACTTGAGTTTTCTTGCTAATTGCAATCACCTAGTACAAATTAAAATGAATGAAATTTCCCTAAATAATTCTGTATTTGCTCATGATTTTTCTGCTTATTTATTCCTTCTACTCTAATTGATATTGAAACAAAAATTAAGAAAATTAACATTTCCTTATATAGTTATTCTTAAATATTTTCCTGCTTCAGAAATAATTCAAGATAATCCAGGCAATGAAATTCAGTCTATATCAGATCTAAAGTTAATACTGTCTATAGATAGAGTTAAAATACATAAAGAATCTCGTACAAGGACACAGATGTCCAGGAACCTGTCCTAATTTTACGTTTATTATTTCATGCATTCTTCTCTTCTCTCTGAATGCTAAATGAGAAGATGAGAAATGGAAGATATTAACCTATTTTCTGACCAAGTAATCAGCTAGGAAGTAAAAAGTCAAGATTTTCTTAGCACATGCAAACTTCTGAGCTATTAAATTACTTCCCTAATGATCAAATATTTCCTCCAGACTGCTGAGCTTACTCTCGACCTATGACTTCTCTGTCTCTGTCTCTGTCTCTGTCTCTGCCTCTCTCTCTCTCTCTCTCTCTCTCTCTCTCTCTCTCTCTCTCTCTCTCTCTCTCTCTCTCTGCATTCTCAAGGAGTTATACAGCATTCTTTCACTTAAAATGAACACTTAGCCGAAAAACGAAATAAGTCACTTAAATCACCTTGAAAGTGAAGCTCAAAACAAAGAAATTCACCATGTAAGCTTCATTTTTGTGTCATTTCTCAGTATTTTTTCTTTTCATATCTCCTGTAAAAATGTTTTACTTGAAAACATGAGGACATCTGATATTTTAAGATAACAAAACCAGTATCTTTCTTCAATTTCTTATCTGTTTCTTTCAACAAAGACCATTCACATTTATTATATCCTTAATGCCAAGAACACTTAATTTCATATAACAGAATTTCCATGAATCTGAGTGAATAAATTTGGTTAAATAACTGTATATTTATTAACATCCACCATTAGTAATTTTTATGCTAATTTTAATTGCATGTTAGTATCCTTCACTTTTTTAGTTACATATGTCTTTAAGAATTGCATTTAAGGAGCTGGAGAGGTGGCTCAGGGGTTAAGCTTCTGCCTGGCAGGCAGAAGGTCCTGAGTTCGGATCCTAGACTCCACGTATAGGGGCAGCCTGCGTTTCTGGTCCTGGTAGGGCGAAGCCTGTGAATCCCGGGCAAAGTAAACAAGGAGGAGATGGAGGCGGTCCATGTGGTTCCAGAATTCGAATTCGTCCGTGGTTCTACACACACACACACATACACACACACACACACACACACACACACACACACACACACACACGCATAATTGAATAAATAATAAATAAATAAAATTTAAAAAAAGACTTGCATTTTAGTTTCATTACACTTTGTTGCAACAAAAAAGCCTGACCCAGGTAGTTTATAGGGGAAAGGTTTATTTATAGCTCACAATTGCAGTTTACATTCCATCATGATAAGGAAGTGACAGCAGTGATAACCAAAAAAATTGTATGAACCACATCCACAGACAACAATAGAAATTAATAGATGAAAACATGCATACTTGCTTGTTTGTCTGTACTCTACTAGCATAATCCATTCCTATATGATCCTAGACCACCTGTCTAAAGAACAATTCTATTCGTAATGAGCTGGGTCATCCCATATCAATTGTGCAACTACAACATGCCCAGAAGCCAAACTCATTCTAGAGAATTATTCTCAGATAGGCCCATAGGCTTATCATTAATACTATCATATCTTCAACCCCCCATTTGTCATTGTGACACCAAGTCATTACCTCCTTTAACCAAAAGCAAACATCCCTTTTCCCCAAGGTCTCATGCTTATCTGATACTATGAAATGTATTCATCCCAGTTTTAAAGGATTCTATAACCATTGACAGCACCAATACACTGAAAGTCCAGTAAGATCTTATAAAAATAAAAAATTATGAACTTGCAATGTATAATAGCATAGAGAAGAATTTCACAATAGAAGAATCAGGTAGCATCAATCACCAAATAAAAATCAACCCTGGATCTCACACACTGTCTGTGGCAAGTTTGTCCATATTCTCTCTGACTAATCTCTCTCTTCTGTTCTAATGTTCTCCCACCTGGAGACTAAACTATGGTTTCCTTAGCTACCAGACATTCTCAATCCTAAT
Source organism: Typhlomys cinereus (assembly GCA_023101885.1). Taxonomy (NCBI): domain Eukaryota; kingdom Metazoa; phylum Chordata; class Mammalia; order Rodentia; family Platacanthomyidae; genus Typhlomys; species Typhlomys cinereus. The sequence goes on along the minus strand of JALPQD010000042.1, from coordinate 8,653,009 downwards.
AAAAAATCATACTTCTGAAAACAAACCAAACAAAACGGGAATGGACAAGATGGCTCAGTAGGTTAACAGGCTTGCTGCACAAGCCTGATTACACAAACTTCATCTCTGAAAAGCATGTGAAGATGAAAGGTGAGAATCAATTCCAAAAAATTGTTCTCTGACCTCCACACACACCATCTCACACACATAGACACACACACATAAATGAATAAAAAATAAATAAATAAATAGATAAATAAATAAATTAAATTAAATTAAAAAGACTAATATCCAACAGGGAAAATCCTTCAGTTCGACATTCAGAATCTGCCACTTGCAATATAATCAAGAATGATTTTATTTTTATTAATAATGACCTAAGAAACTCTAATCAAAAAAGAGTGTTAAGCGCTTTTAAGACTTCTCTCAGCACTACAAATAGTATTTTTTTCTACTGCTTGAATGCTTGAGATTTCTTTTAAAGTTTGTGGTTAAACTTACTAGAATGTGCTCAATTTAATAGTGTTTTACAGCTATCCATTTAGGAAAACCATGTTTAATATCATTACTGTGTTACTCTTTTTCTGGGTTCCCTGTCAGGAATGCAGCCATGAAGTGTCTTTTTTCTTTCTTCTGTCTGTGGACTCCTTTCTCTGTTGAAATACAATTGACCTCCTTAGGATTGCTATGAAGGTTTTCCTTCTCAGTAATTCTTTTTTTTTTTTTTTCCTCCAGCAGTGTGTCTGTTCTTCATTGCCCTCATGGAAGATTTTAATATGTGAGTAGCAATCTGAGGACTTTTTTTAGCTGCAATATTTTAACTTTTATCTTAATAAGTTCTTAGGTCCAATTCTAATTTTTCTTTCCTTAAAGAAAAGCTTTTTTTATGAAATGATGATTGGCAAACATCTCAGAAGTAACATCATGATTTTCAAAAGAATCTTCTTTCTCCATATGTGCTTTCGAAATCTTGTTCTCTTTCTCTGAACTTGAAATTATACTAAATTTCCCTTTTAAAAATATTATATTTTATTTAGTGGTGCACTTATATTCTCTCAAATGTGCTCTGAACCTACTTTTGTATGCATTCATGTTATAGATCAGGAAATGGGCTCAAACCTTATAGCTTTCTGTGTGCAGAAGGTTTTAGCTATGCTTCTTTTACTACTTACAGGCAGCATCACTTTACTAGCTTATTAATTTACTTTCTTATTGGATAAATTCTCCAGTTTTCTTACTCTGGACCCAGAAATTCACATGTATTGTACAACTCAATATTTTGCAACATTTTATTAAACTTTTTTATAAAATGTGTTGAGTATCTGTCCAAAGAATATGTGAGCTACTGCTTTGCCACTATTGTTATTTCAAGGTTATATGCTTGGATTTATATGAAGGGTATTTAACTTTGTTGGATATAAATAAATGTGAAGTGATAATTAAGACGTAAAAACAATTTAAAATGTAGAGAGAGGTGCTACTTCCTCCATGTTACAGGTTGTTTCCAATAACCAGGAATTTGAAACAAAAAAATAGGGGAGCATTGTGAAGGTTGGATTTTGATACCTGTTGTACTTCTGAAACTTACGTTGGATACACTGCAATTTTAAATAGAATTATCTTAACATTTACTAAACACTATTAGATTCTGTCACCATTTTTTGTTTTATAAATCCCCCAGGGGGTTTCTCTTCTATATTAAAATCTTTAAAAAGAAATAAGGTGAAAAAAGAAAGGAAACAGCATTTTGGCTACTTTCACCAGCAACACTTCAGTAACTTTGGAGAGAACCAAAGAGCCAAAGAAAGGGGACAGAAGCTTGTCTGCCTAATATGTATTCCACAATTATTTGTCACCTTGTTAAAATACTTTGTTTTTCTGTGTGACTCCCACTTACTACAAAGCTGTAAAACACTGGGCTAACATGGCTCAGTACATAAAGTACTTATTGTAAGTGTGAAAAACTGAGTTCGAATCCCTAAAACCCAAGTAAAAGCATGGGCAAAGTGGCATGCACCTATAATTCCATAGACTGGAGCAGAGACAGGCTTCTTGGGGCTCACTTGCTGCCTAGGTGTTCATTTTTTTAGGGGCTATAGTAAATGGGATTGTTTCTCTCAGGGATTTTTCACTTCTTTCTTCCTGGGCATATAGGAAGGCCACTGATTTTTGTATGTTTATTTTGTATCCTGCCACCCTGTTGAACTTCTGTATTAATTCCAGGAGTTTCCTGGTCGAGTTTTTGTGATCACTCAGGTATAAGATCATGTCCTCTTCTAATAGAGATGACTTCTTCTTTGCAGATTTGAATCCCTTTTATCTCCCTTTCTTGTCTTATGGCCTCAGCTAATAATTCAATTACAATATTGAATAGAAGTGGTGAGAGTGGATGGCCTTGTCTAGTTCCTGATCAAAGTGGGAATGCTTCAAGTTTTTCCCCATTGACTATAATCCTTGCTGTTGGCTTGTTGTATACAGCTTTTATTATATTGATAAAGATTCTTTCCATTCCAACCATCTCTAGGATTTTGGTCATAAAGGGCTGTTGGATCTTGTCAAAAGCTTTTTCTGCATCTATCGAGAGGATCATGTGGTTTTGGATTTTTGACTAGTTTATATGTAATAGCTACAGTAATTGCAAAGATTATAAACAGGAAGGAAGGAGAAGGAAGGCACCACCAGAAACAAGGAGAGAGGAGATCATGCTACAGCAGAGAATACAGGCCACTATCAAGTACTGCAAGTAAGTAATGAGTCATCTGGTTAAGATCACAGACTTTCCTTCCTGGTCACTTGCAACTGATGGGGTTTGATCTCAAACAGAAAGGGAGAGTGTAGAGTCTGGTAGATAGAAGGTAATCATGATGCAAATGGGAGACTGACTCCCCCCTCACCGTAGTCTCCTACTCTTATTCCATCTACCTTTGAATCTACTCTTATAATAAAACTCTATTTTAACAGCCTTTTATCTCTGACTAGGAGGTGACATCCAGTACCAATCAGGATGGAGCCAAGGGAGGTGCAGGAACAGCAAAACTGGAAGAATAAAAAAAGAATAACCATTGTTTTATTCTGACATCCAAAACTTGTATTAAATAAGCTTGTACACATTTAAAAAAAAGAATAACCATAATTCAGAACATCAGAAACCCTACATTAATCACCAGGAACCAGGCCAGCCTAATCTCTCCCCATTCCAAAGCTCAGGGAAATTTGTGGAAGAGGGGGTGGTAAGATTGTAAGAGCCTAAAGATGGGGAGGAGCAACAATATGCAAGATACTCCACACACGTTAGGGCCGAAGTAATCATAATAGGTGTTTGCATGACCTGTGCAATGACTAACATATCATTGACCCCTCCCCCCCAAAGTCTAGCATGGATCACAGGCTCTAAGATCCTTAGAGGCAAGGGATTAACAGCCACAATAGTGTTCCTATACTAAAGGAGAACAAAGAAAGTGTTCTAGGTAATACTACTGAGTCCTTACACCTCATCAGAGAGGAGGACCCAGAGGGAAGTTTGACATACACACCAAAGGATGCTCCAGGAATGGGGGCGGGGCAGCACTGGGAGAAAGGGGGGGGGAAAGGAAGGTGAAAAGGAGGAAGTTTGTATGAGTGGAAAATATAAAAAAAAAGAAAAAGAAAATTAAAAAAAATCAATGAGGTGCAAACATAATGAGAAACCTGTCTCAAAAAGTGTCCACTGTTCATGTCCAAGAAAATGCCAAATCACTCACCAACACAATCATCCTGGATGAAGACTAATGGATCACATATGCAGAGGAGCTTAACAGTGGGAGGAGACTGGTTGTAAAAGGAAACATGCAAGATTGGATGGTATAGTTAGGGCGTGGGTGTAAGGGGATGAAAATAGTCAATCATTGTACTTGTATATGAAAGTTTCAAAGAATAAACAAAGAGATAAGGGAAAAGGTATGGTGGAAACCAATTGAAGAAATCACAATGTTGACCTCTAGCTACCACACATGGACATATTTGTGAATTCATACACATGACCATATACCTGAACACATAGATGTACGCATACCACATACACACAAAAAAGAAAATACACAAAACTGTAATTGATCCTTTTTTTGGCATTTTTTAAATTTATTTATTTTTCTGCTCATACAAACATAATTGGTACCCCTGTCCCCTCCCTCCCTCAACCCCTCCTTGGATCTCCCTGTTCCCTCCCTCCTTTTTCTCTTCCTTTCCCCCCTCCCTCCCTTTCTCCCAGTGACCCCTCCCCCATCCCTGAAGCATCCTTTAATGTGTATATCAAACTTTCCTCTGGGTCCTCCTCTCTGATGAGGTGTAAGGACTCAGTGGCATTTCCTAGAACACTTTCTTGTGTTCCCCTTAAGTATAGGAACACTATTGCGACTGTTAATCCCTTGCTTCTAAGGATCCTAGTGTCTTTAGTCCATGCTAGACTTTGAGGGATCGATGATAAATTGGTCATTGCACAGATCATGCAGAGTCCTATTACAATTGCTTCAGCCTTAACTTGTGTGGAGTATCTTGCATATCTTGACTCCTCTCATCCTTGTGCTCTTACAATCTTACCACCCCCTCTTCAGCAAATTTCCATGAGCTTCAGGATGGGGAGAGATTAGGCAGGCCTGATTGCTGCTGATTGATATAGGGTCTTTGATGATCTGAATTATGGTTTGTTGTTTTTTTTCAGTTTTTCTGCTCCTGCAATGCCCTTGGTTCCATCCTGATGGGTATTGGATGTCACCCCTTGCAGTCCTTGAAGGTGGCCTATTATCTCTGCTGTAGCATGATCCCCTCTCTCCTTGTTTCTGGCAGGGCCCTCCTTCCCCTTCTGTCCTGTATATAACGAATTACAGAGATTTATCTTTGAGTGTGTCTCTAAGTAGGTTTGGTACTATGATCCACCTATCAGGGATTACATACGGCGCTTAATTTTCTATGTCTGGGATACTTCACTCAATATAATTGTTTCTAATTCCATCCATATCCCGGCAAATTGCATTAATTCATAATTTTTGATGGCTGAGTAGTATTCCATTGTATAAATGTACCACATTTTCCTTATTCACTCGACAACTGTTGGACATTTGGGTTGATTCCATGACGTTGCTATTGTAAATAGTGCTGCTATGAACATGGCCGTGCTTGTGCTATCAAGGTGAATTTTTGCTGTATGTGGGGTTATTACCAAAAGTGGAATAGCATGGTCATATGGCATTTCAATCTTTAACTTTTTTAAGAATTGCCAGATGGTTCACCAGAGTGGTTGTATGAACCTGTATTCCCACCAGCAATATAGGAGAGTTCCCCTCTCTCCAGCATTTGGTGTTGTTCATATTGTGGATTTTTGCCATCCTGACTGAGGCGAGATGATATCTCAGGGAAGTTTTGATTTGCACTTCCCTGATGGCTAAGGATGTGAAGCATTTCTTAAGATATTTGTTAGGCATTTTAATTTTGTCCCTGGTAAGGTTTCTTTTAAGTTCCGAGGCCCATTTTTAATTGGCTCATTTGTTTCCTTGGTGTTTAGTTTTCTAAGTTCTTTGTGCACTCTGGATAATAGAGCTCTATCAGATATGTGGTTAGTAAAGATTTTCGCCCATTCTGTAGGTTGCCTTTGTGCTCGAGTTACAATCTCTTTATCTAAACAGAAGCTGTTTAATTTCATAAGATCCCATCTATTGAGTGTTGGTTGTATTGACTGTTCTACTGGATTTCCGGTTAGGAACTGTTGGCCTAGCCCAATCAGATCGAGGGAGTTCCCTACCCTTTCAGCTAAGGTTTTTATAGTCTCTGACCTTATATTGAGGTCCTTGATCCATTTGGAATTAAGTCTTGTACATGGTGACAAGTACAGGTCCAGTTTTAATCTTCTGCATGTGGACATCCACTTTTGCCAGCACCATTTGTTGAAGATGCTGCTCTTTTTCCATTGGATTTTTTGGGCCCCTTTGTCAAAGATCAAATGGCTGTAATTGTGTAGGCTTATATCTGGATCTTCCACCCTTATCCATTGATCTGTGTGTCTATTTTAGAACCAGTACCAGGCTGTTTTTATGGATTTGTAGTATAGACTAAGGTTGGTATGTTGATACCTCCAGCAGTGTTTTTGTTAGTCAGGATTGATTTTGCTATCCTAGGTTTTTTGTACCTCCATATAAACATTGAGATTGTTTGGTTGACTTCGTTAAAGAATTGCTTTGGGATTTTCATTGGTATAGCATTGAATCTGTATATTGCCTTTGGTAGGATGGTCATTTTTATGATGTTGATTCTGCCAATCCAGGAACATCGCAGGTCTTTCCACTTCTAGTGTCTTCTGTAATTTCTTTAGGGTTTTAAAGTTTTCATTGTAAAGGTCACTTACTTCCTTGGTTAGGTTTATACCAAGGTATTTCATTTTTTTAGGAGCTATAGTAAATGGGATTGTTTCTCTCAGGGCTTTTTCACTTCTTTCATTCTGGACATATAGGAAGGCCACTGATTTTTGTATGTTTATTTTGTATCCTGCTACCCTGCTCACTTCTGTATTAGTTCCAGGAGTTTCCTGGTGGAGGTTTTGGGATCACTCAGTTATAAAATCATGTCATCAGCAAATAGAGATACCTTGACTTCTTCCTTGCCAATTTTAATCCCTTTTATGTCCCTTTCTTTTCTTATGGCTTCAGCTAAGACTTCAAGTACAATATTGAATTGAAGTGGTGAAAGTGGACGGCCTTGTCTAGTTCCTGATTGAAATGGGAATGCTTCGAGTTTTTCCCCATTGAGTATAATCTTTGCTGTGGGCTTGTTGTAGACAGCTTTTATTATATTTCCAAAGGGTCCTTTCATTCCAACTGTCTCTAGGATTTTGATCATAAAGGGCTTTTGGATCTTGTCAAAACCTTTTTCTGCATCTATGGAGAGTATCATATAGTCTTGGATTTTAGACTGGTTTATATGGTGGATTACATTTATTGATTTGCATATGTTGAACTAACCTTGTGTGCCTGGGATAATGCCTACTTGATCACCTTGAATGATCTTTTTGATGTGTTTTTGAATCCGATTTGCTAAGACTTTGTTGAAAATCTTTGCATCTGTATTCATCAAAGAAATTGGCCTATAGTTTTCTTTTTAAAGTGTATCTTTATTAGGTTTTGGGATTAAGATGATATTAGCTTTCTAGAAAGAATCTGGTACTGTTCCTTCCTTTGATATTTGATGGAACGGTTTAAGGAGTATTGGTGTTATTAGCTCTTTAAATGTCTGGTAGAACTCTGTGCTGAATCCATCTGACCCAGGACATTTCTTGGTGGGAAGATTCACGATTACTTCATCGATTTCCTCATATGTTATAAGACTGTTTAAATAATTCACAACTTCCTGATTCAATTTCTGTAAGTTTTGCTTACTTAGGAATTCATCTATTTCTTCTGTGTTGTCAAATTTCTAGAGTATAAGTTTTTGAAATATGACGTTATAATACTGTGAATTTCTTGGGTATCCATAGTGATAACTCCATTTTCATTTCTAATTTTGTTAATTGTTTTTCTCTCTTTCTTTTGGTTAATTTCGCTAGGGGTGTATCAATGTTATTGATTTTTTTTGAAAAACCAGCTTTTGACTGGTCGAATTGTTTTCCTAAGTCAATTTTGGATATTTCTCCCCTTATTTTCCTAATCTCCTCTCGTCTACTGCTTTTGGGATCAAATTACTCTAATGTCTCTAAAGCTTTATGCTGCATTGTTAAGTTATTTATTTCTGATATTTCCATTTTTTTGATGTAGGCATTAAGAGCCATGAATTTACCTCTTAGGACAGCTTTCAATGTATCCCAGAGATTTTGGTAAGTTGTATTTTCATTATTGTTCACTTTCAGGAAATCTTGAATTTCCTTTGTAATTTCCTCCTGAATCCAATTCTCCTTCAGCATCATAGTGTTAAGTTTCCAGGAGTTAGTGTATTTTCTGTTGTTTATTGTGTTGTGGATATTAAGCTTTAGGACATGGTGGTCTGATAGGGTACAGGCTAGAATTTCAACTTTCCTGTAAATGTGAAGATTTGTTTTGTGGCCCAATATGTGATCTATTTTGGAGAAATAGTGCTGCTGAGAAAAATGTGTATTCTTTGGTGCGTGGATGAAAAGTTCGATAGAGATCTGTAAGGTCCATTTCTTTAAGGGTTTGGTTGAGTTCCAAAGTGTTTCTCTTGAGCTTTTGGCCTGTTGATCTATCCCATGTTGAGAGGGCAGTGTTGAAATCCCCAAGAATTATCGTTTGGGGGTTGATTTCTTACTTTAGATGCTGTAGAGTTTGCTTAATAAATGTGGAGGGACCCATATTAGGTGAATATATGTTCAGTATTGTGAAGTCTTTCTGGTGAATTGTACCTGTGACTAAAATGTAGTATCATTTCTGTGTCTCTTATGATTCTTTTGTTTTAAAGTCCACTTTGTCCAACAGCATAATGGCTACCACTGCCTGTTTCCTGGTTCCATTAACTCACAGAATTTTTGACCGGCCTTTTATTTTTAGGATGTGCCTCTTTTGTGGTGAAGTTTCCTGAAGGCAGCAGATTGATGGGTTGTGGTTTTTAATCCAAGTTTTTAATCCATGTCTCTTGATCGGTGAGTTAATACCATTGACATTTAATGTTATAATAGAGAAATTATTTTTAATTCTGGACATTTTTTAGAGTTAGTGGCTTTTGTAAGTGTATTGTTTAACATTTAGGTTTTATGATATTATACTTCCCTTCTGTCCTCCTGGATATGCTTGTTTTTTTCTTCAAGCTTGAGTATATTTTCTAGCATTTTTTGAAGGCCTGTTTTGGTAGACATGTATCCCTTCAAGTTGTCTTTGTGCTGAAAAACTTTTCTTTCTCCCTCGATCATGACAGATAGTTTTGTCGGGTTTATCAATCTGGGTTGACATTTTTGCTCATTTAATACTTGAAGTAAGTCTCTCCAAGCTCTTCTTGCTTTTACTGTTTCCATTGAGTAGTCATTTGTTATTTTAATACGTTTACCTTTAAAAGTGACTTATTTTTTTTTCTCTTGAAGCTCTCAGCTCATTTTCTTTGTCTTGAATGTGGAGTGTTTTGACTATTATTTACCATGGCTATTTTTTATTTTGGACATATCTGTTTGGGGTGCAGAATGCCTCGTATTAGGATGGGCCTCTCATTCTTTAGTTGAGGGAAGTTTTCATTTATGATAGTTTGAAAAATTTCCTCAGGTGTGATATTTTGGGATTCTTGCTCTGGTATTCCATGAATACGCATGTTAGGTTTCTTCAGGGTGTCCCATATCTCTTGAATATTCCTCTCAAGTATCTTTTTGGCTTCAAGGACCTCTTCCATTGAGTTGGTTAATTCTTCCACTTTGTCTTCAAGATCTGAAATTCTATTTTCTGCTTCATTAGTTCTGCTAATAAGACTCTATGTTGAATTTTGGGTTGAAGATAACTTGTCTTTTAGTTCAATTTTAAACTCTGCCTGAGACTATTTTAACTGCTCTATGTCTATTTTTGTTTCTTGAACTGTTTTTCTCAATTCCTCCAAGTGTCTGTTGTGTTCCTGTTCAAAATGGTTAATCGGTTGTTTAACTCCCCATGGATTTCCTCTTTCATAGCATTATTCATGGTAATGATCATACATTGAAAGTCATTATCTTGGGTCTGTCTTTCTTGGCTAATATTTGTGAATTTGTTCTGGTTGGAATCAAACATTATGGGGTTAATTCTTTCTGTGGGAGATTTGTCTTCCTGGGTTTTTTTTCTCATGGATCTGCACTTTGACTTGGGCATTGTTGTTTTGTCTCTTAGGACCTGTCAGTTTCTGTGTGTTTTTGACTGAACTGATTTAATTGGTATTACTACTCTTGGGCAGTTATTACTAGTGCTTGGCTTGTAGTTGGGTTCATTTGTCTACTGTTAGTATTACTTTCTAGATGAGGCTATTAGGCTGTTAGTACATCAGTGAAGTTAGGTTAAGTAGACAGGGGGTGAATATTAGTATGGTAGTGCACTTTTAAGATTTAGTATCTTGGTGACATATGAGGGTGAGTGGTATAATCCTTGGAATTGTATATATTTTGGGGGTGGCTATATGGAAAAGTTAATCTACAATGATTAATACTTAAAAGGAGCAGTATGGTAAAAGAAAGAGGTTTACTTACCTTTGGGCTGGATGTGAAGAATCTCTCCCATGTGATAGGATGATTTTAGAGGACTTCAGATGTATGGCCTTTGTCCCTTAGAGCTTTGCTTGGGTTTTCTTTGGATTCTGTTGAATTCTGAGTAGTAGTGTGTCCTCCGTGGACCACCAGCGAGGGTCCCCGGTGGATCCGAGGGGGAGAGGAGCTGGTGGTGATAGCAGAACTCTTCACCTGGGACCTGGGATTTGGCTTAATGCCCCCCCCCAGGCTCCAGGGATGGAGGAACCAGAGCAAGTCCTGTCCCAGTCAGGCGGGCAGGCGAGCGGGAGGAACAAAGGGGCTGGGGCAAACGGGAAGCAGCCCCCTGGCTGGTGTGAGGAGCTGGGACAGGGAGCGACCTGGGGGCTGGGTAACTCACCTGGGATGGAGGACCCACCGACCGGAGCGAGTCCTGTCTCGGGCGGGCAGGCGGACGGGTAGGAGGAACAAAGGGAGGTATTTTTTCTTAATCCAAGTTTTATGAAGGAATGAAAACTGATGGTGAAAATGAAGACAAACACTTTATAAAGTTGGGGTGATTTTTTCTGAGAAATCATTAAAATAATATTCAGTATTTAGCATTTGAGTATTACATTGTATCCCAACGTAGGAGGATTACAGGAGTATAAGAATATTCTGTCTGCTATTGAAATGGGAAAAGGGATGAATTATTGAATTAAAGGAAAAGAAGTTTATATTGGAAAGGTTTGGATGAGAAGGAAGTTTTAAAAATCAGTTTCTGAAATTGGGTGAATATTGGAAAAGGAAGGATAAGGAAAGACAAGAGATCCTTAGGTGTTCCCTTGTAAATGGGTCATCAAGAGAAAAGAGTGAAATTTTGAGACAGAGTGAGGATTATATAGATATAATGATATTATGAATTAAAGCTGAAGTCCTGAGAGAAGGCTGAAAAGAACTGGACTGAACTGAACTGAAAGAAAAGTAACCAAATGAGGTTGTAGTTGGAGTATGAATGAGAATTGGCAAAATCAATTGGGAATTAGTAAAAATAAATCTTAGGTCATTTATGATGATATTAGTGATAATATCTTCTTGTGCTTAGCTAGGCCTTGGAATTCTGCAATCAGTTCACTTAGTAGCAGGAGCAAAAGATTATGAAGATTGTTCTGAAAACTAATTTAGATGATACTCCAATCCATTCATCAGAACATGAGATGTATTTGCATGTATGCTATCCCAACCTGAAACAAAAGATGGAAATTTACTTGAGAAGAGGTGTTTGGGCTATGATACTGTCTACCTAAGATGAGAGAAAATAAAATATAGCAAGTAAGTGATTGTATGTGAACACAGCATTGATTAAAAGGGAAAACATAAATTTAGATATCACTTACCACTTTTGATCAATTATGTAAGGACAGAGGAAAATATACATTTTTAGAAACCCAAGTTTATGTTTTGTTTTGTTTTTACAATGACAATAGTCAACAAAATGGCATTTCAAAAATACCGATAAAAGAAAATGTTCTCAGTAACTGGTGATGAGTAACAAAATGAAGTCAGAACAGAGGAATTGTCAGAAAAATGGTATCCAGCACTTATGTTTGAGTTTGCTTAACAATTCAGTGTCATAGATAAGGAATCTGAACAATTCATGGAATAAATAACAAATAAGACATTAATATAAGATATAGATTATGTATTTTTATGTATGAAATATAAGATCACTATCCCATGTGTTTCTGCATTTGGAAAGCATAAAAAAGTGAACTGCTAAAATAGTAGGACTATTGGAATAGGAGCAATCACAGTACTCAAAATCTCAGAAAAGTCATCCATATGGCAGTAGCAGGTACCCAGGAGGATGTCAGAAATTACTTAAAAATAAGGAGTCAATGCATTTAACACAACAAGAGTGAGTCAATGGGTTAGAGTGAAATCAAGCTGCAAAGACAGGGGCACTTCTTCAGGAGGATAAAGAAAAGGCATCTAAAAGCTTCAGAAGCCAGCCAAGAGAATGACAGAAAGGTTTGTAATGTGAAAGTAAAGAAGTGTATGGAGAACAAATAAAAAGAATAGTGATTCCTGATGTCTTTGTGCAATAAGAATAAATAAAAGAAAGAAACAAACAAATAATAAATTCCATTTGGAAAGTACTAGAAAAATATTGCATGGATAGAACATTTCCATTACAGCTTAAAAGAATCAATTGAAAAACTTTCTGAAATTTTGGGAGCTTGTTATTAGAATTTTTTAAACTATGTATGAATTTCATGAGGCAAAATAATAAGACCAAGTAACAAAACACTCAAAACCCTTAACTATGGATTATATCATGCTTCATTTCCTCATGCCTTTGTGTTATTCACATCCTGAGGTTTTGAATGACATAGATGTAATATATTGGGATGTTACTGTATTTATTTACCCAATTCCAAATTCAGTAACATCACTTTGGTACATTGACATCTTCAGTGGTAAAGATTGGAAAGAGATAACTACTATAGATCAGAGGTGAATTTATTGTTTTATCAATTAACAAAATTGGGCACATCTGCTACATATTTTTATAAACAAAGTTTTAGGACTGAAGGAAATAATCTTGTAATTCCATGTAATGCATAAATTCAAATTTTGTGACTGAAACCATGTGAATCTGAATCCTAAAGCATTTACCAGAGCTAATTCTTGCCTTAAAAATGAAAAAAGAATTAAAAGGCGATTTATATTTCTTTAATGTAAGGCACAATATCAATTTCATTGTAAAGAATGCAAAGAAAAGAATGAGAACACTAATATATGTAACATCTGATTAATTCAACAAAATTATTCTTGCTGAAGTGTGTGTAATTCTGACACATGCTTTCATTGTTTCACTTCGTACTTCACCATTACTTCGCATGAAATCACCAGCTATCATTAACATTGTTTAGAATTCATGTTTTAACTACATTTATCTGCAACTATTGGTTAGTCATAAGCTCAAGAGTTCAGCAGAAATAACTGGAAGTATCCTGTGAAAATCAATTGATTATACTTAATTTACAATAAAGAGGATCATATATTATTTATAAGTAGTGTATTTAATAATCTTTGTAATAGTAAATGTATTTTAAGCACACATGCCTCTCTCTCTCTATATATATATATATATTTATATACATGCAAAGCATGAATATGTACTTTTTCATATAGCAAGTTTTTATATATTTTCAGTATACCACTGAGGAATAAGATGCTAATTACAGAAGGAGGAATTTAAATTATAATTGAACTGGGATTCTACAGGGCATCATGATTTTCTTTCTATGGAAGGTTGCAATAGAAGCTAAATAAAAATTATTAAACAAGACACAGAAGTAAGCATATTTGTATACGTGGATAAAATAGAACCTTGGTTTCTAGAGATGGATAGCTATCACTGAATTGGGAGACATTGATGATTTTGACTAGTTATAACCCTTTAATAAAATGATGACAAATAATTTTGGTGCTCTTTGGTTGAAAACACTATGGTGACAATAGTCCACTATATAGTAGCAAACCTGTGTTCAGACATTGTACACTGAACTCTGGTGTCCAACAGTCACGTGGAGGGAGAATCTGCAAGATGCTCAGTGCTTACTAGAAACAAAGGGAGCTTCTCTGCTTGGTGCATAGAAAATATTCTAGTATTCTACTCAGCTTTATTGGGTCCTTGATTCTACCACCATCTGGTCCAGTTAATTTCACTTGTTCTCTTTTCTCTATATTCTCTGTCTCTTTCTACAAAGGACTGCCAGTACTCTATTCATACCTCCCATGCCAGTCTTGTAACTAAATGAGAAAATGTAGTGACAACATTATAAAAACACTCACAATAAGACACATGGGCAATTCAAAGCAATTCATTCCGGGTAATAATCAGTTCCTTTTCCTAGAAGGGAAATAATACAAGAAACCTTTGACCTGAAGCTTAATTTCCTATTGTTTAAAGTAGGAAGTTATCATGCAATTTCTTGACCTGATAGTAAGGTTTAGAAGAGTAAAAATCAAGTTGGTATGCATGTTTTCCTCACATGTAAAATGTAATTTCTTCCTTTTTTAAAATACAAAGCAGCACATACACTTGGTAACACAGTATGTGAAATTGATTGTATGATCTCAGCTTCTACTACAATGGTGAAAGCCTTATTGCTCTTAGCATGCTGGTAGTGAAGTATTTTGATTTTCCTATAAGCTGTTATTTTCCTATAATCTTTTATTATAAGGCATGATTTATATTAGACTGATTTATATTACTTTAATGTGTTCTGGGGATGAAATCTTTTCTAACAGGGTATATAATACTCTAGTTGATGTTCTTTCTGCCCATGTTTGCGCTCATTTCATGAATGTCCAATGTCTGTGCTCATTCCATGAATGTTCAAACTCTCACCCTTATTTTCAGATGCTATATGGAGAAAAAATTCTGCAAAAGAGGGATAAAATCAGCAAAAACACCAAGATATGTTTATTAAAATATAAACTCAATATTCACAGAGACATGTAAAGGAAACTTTAAGCAGATAATCACGATGTACACAAGAGAAAAAAATGCACCAATTTTACAGACAGATACCTAAGTGTTAGTAAAAGACAACATGCTAAGAAGAACAAGCAAAACTGAAAAAATAATTCAAAGTTGTGTAGCACTTGGGGTTTACTATTATCTACCACTCATAGATGTATCTCTCCTAAAAAGACATCTGAAATTTAACTGAGGTTTTGGATCACCAGATGGAAATCAAGTTCCTAACTATCCCTTTTTTACCTTCACCCTCAGCTGTGAATAAACAGACATATGTATTGAGGAAAAGTAAACTAGATGATAAAAGTTTTAACCTCTGAGACAAAGCCCTGATATTGTTGCATTAAGCTGTCTCTCTCTAGAGGGAAGAGTTAATAACATTTGTTTATTCTTATGACAAATACCAGATATTTTGATTATTCTGCTAATGCCATTATAAATTAGTGTATTAAGAAGAAAGGATAGGAAAAAGGACCTATATTTCCCAATTTCTCAAAGCTAAAAGAGCCAACAACAAGCAAAATGTTTTGTGGTTATTTATTGTCTTTGTCCACTAAGTTTTTTTAAAACAAAAATGTTGAAAGTCATTTTATGGAGGTTCTGATAATCAATAGGCTCCCCACATATGCAAAATAGGGCAAAAATATCTAATAGTACACACATGGAGGAACCTACCAGCTTCCAAGGAAAAGTGTCAATCCCAGAAGCACAAAGGGAACCCTAGTTAAACCCAATATACATAACACAAAACAATATAAAACAAAATGTTTTGAATATGGAAGAAAGACTAGAAAGAGACAACTGATGGTTGAGTAGATGGAAGGTTTTACATGCATGTATGATAATGTCAGAGAGCAAGATTCATCAATAAAAACAGAAAATGAAAAAGAAGTAAAACATCATTGCTTGTGCATTTTCTGTTAACCTGAAAGCCAATTTTCCTTAGAACACTCAAGGACAGAAATAAGTACACAGATCCCTATCTAGCATCTATTAATATGCAGTCAGAACTCCTTAGAGGCCAAGACAACTAAGCAGCTTTTTCTTTCCTAAATCTCTTTTGAAAGGACAACAAATGAAGCACATAAATAGGAACAGCCTAATTAAACTTACAATAAACTTCACAGAGAGCTGTGTAGACAGAATATGGAGGGGAGCAGAAATATGTTTACATTCTCAACACTCATAAACTTGAATCCATATCCTCAGAGACTTACCTGCTCCATCTCATTATGACAGGAAAAAATATCACAAATAGTCCTAGAATGTGCTCACACAAAAACCTCAGCATTTCACATGACCTCTGAAACAGCTATTACTGCTTCAAGCACTGTATGACCTTGCAGAGCATATGGCCTTGGATAGTTGTGCTGGACCATGAGCTGTCATACCCTAGCTCTTCTAGGCACAAGAGTCTGGTGAATTCCCATTTCTAAAAAAGCCACCGTTATGGGTCTGTGGGAAGAATCTTCTTCAATCTGGGCGCTCTGTTCAGATATCATATTTCATAGCCAGTTTACACTAGACTCCAGCACAGTTGTCAGTCATTAATAGAAGAGAAAGAACAGAAGTGAAGATGAAGTCCTTCAGTGGGCATATGTTTACCTAATTATCAACATTGTTTCCAGAAAGGTCTCAGCCTATTGAGTTTGCATGAGAAGAGAATATTCATACCAAAGTTTAAACTCTATTCTGAACCTGAAGATAGGCATTTATTTTATAGATATTCCAAAAGATCCTGGTTGTAAAAAAATCTTGCTGTAAGAAAATAATGATATTCTGTACAGATGCTATCAATCCACAACATTGCAGATTATCTGCTTTCTGTGTGCAATATCTGATGTTAACAGCCATTGATACCTCGGAAACTATTCTTCTTTAGGAGCCAGTCTAAGTTTATTTTGTTTTCTTCCAAAAATACCTACACTAATAGTGTTGACACTAAGCCCATTGAGCATAAGAACTAAATACCCACAGCAGTGTTCTATTAGTGTTTCATATAAAAGTTATAATATTGGAGTTATTGTTTTTGGAAGAACATCCTAAATTTCTGAATTAAAAACTGTAGACTACCATCTCTAACGTTCCCCTTCAATGCAACAGCTATGCCACAATTGGTTGTATGACTTTAAGGCAGTTATTTAGATTCTCTGTAGTGCTCCTCTGTAAAACTGAAATAAAGGGCTGTAGTGAAAAACAAATGAGACAACATGCGTAAATCACTGAAGTCAATGTCTGACATAAGAAACGGCAAATAATATTTTAGTATTTTAGTGATAACAGACACTGTTTTAGTCCATAGCATGTATGAGGCAATGGTGTAACAGTATTCACATTCATGCTAACTCAGTACTTTCCAAATATTTTTACGATAGCTAACATTCTTCCATTCATTGATGACAAAACTCAAGTATATGGTTTAAGCATCAAGGGTCATGAAGTCAGTGAGCAGCAAGTGGGTGTGAAGTCCATCAATTTGGCACCAGAATCCATCTCTTCTCACTCCAAGTATTGAAAATGTTTTACTCTCTTCTTCTTATCTCCAGGCACATAACACAACGAATGGCATGACTTTGACTTTAAGTTAGGCAAACTACTTCCAGAAAGCCACAATATTTAAATGACAATAGCATATTGTCAAAAAAAATCAAGTTTGTGGCCTCACCAGCAAAAATGTATTTGTGGTTTTAGAAAACATAAGAATGTATGCCTGTGACAAAAATTCTGGGGTATCAGGCTCTGAAACAAGAGGCAAGTGACTAAACTTTCCCAGAGGCAGATCCCAAAGTACCACGCTTTCCAGTCCTGATTCTGAAAAGAGTGTGAAAGGCAAATGATTTAGCTGCAGAAGTGTGAGATTGCCATAGGGACCTCATATGACTGTAATTATATTTTCTTCTTTATTTAGAGACCATGGAAATAGGGTTACTGATCATGTTCAGGGGAAGATGTTTGGAGAAGACAATTAGCCTCATACTGTGCACTTTGAATCAAATATTTCTTGCCACTTCAAAAAAAGTTCTGTTCTTAATGTAGGATTTATGTAAACTACAGGTTTAATTTTCTTCTCTGTAGAATAGGTACAATAATCTATACTTTGGCTATATTATGAGATAATTTTAAGTATTACAAGTTTTAAAAATATAGAGTGATTTTTTTTGAAAACTTTTAAGTGTTCTACAGTTGTGAGCATTGTAATTAGAGTAGGAACATGTGGGATGCAAAATGCAACTGAAATTACATATTTTTCAGATCATAATACTCTAAACCACATGACCTCCATTCTTTAACTGATGCAAACAAAAAATCTCACAGAAATTATGCATAAAGTTAGCAACAGAATTTCTAAAGGAATGCAGAATTTTATAAGAAACCATCCATCCTGCTAATTTGAATATTCTTTGTAAAGTTAAATTTCCATTCACTTCTGAGATATTAGAAAAAATAAGACAAAAGAAGCTTTCCAATGTTAGCTTCAATGGTGAGCTTTATTTTAGAACTGACTAATCATCCTTTATGACTTACAAGCATATCAATAAGCCTTTATTAACAAGAATATAAGAAAAATGATATTAGGAAACCCCAAGTGAAGTCATGGGTGGTTGAGCAAATAGGCCAATGTTTGACTGTGGAGTCCCCTGAAAGCACTGTTCTGTTGATACTATCCAGCAGGATAGAAGCAACAGAGACTAAAGAAACTATTGGGGATGGACTATGTGGTGAACAACTATAATCCAGCACTTGTGAAGTAGATGCAGAAGGATTAAGAGGCGCTCAGGTCATCCTTGACTACAAAGAGATTCAGAGGCCATCTTGGACTATATGAGATCTTTTTAAAAAAAAATAAGAGAGATAGAGAGAAAGAAAGAAAAAGAGAGAGAGAGAAAGAAAGAAAGAAAGAAAGAAAGAAAGAAAGAAAGAAAGAAAGAAAGAAAGAAGAAAGAAGAAAGAAGGAAGGAAGAAGGAAGGAAGGAAGGAAGGAAGAGAGGAAGGAAGAAGGAGGAAGAAGAAGAAAAAGAAAGAAGAAGAAGAAAGAAAGAAGAAGAAAGAAAGAAAGAAAGAAAGAAAGAAAGAAAGAAAGAAAGAAAGAAAGAAAGAAAGAAAGAAAGAAAGAAAAAGAAAGAAAGAAAGAGAAAAAGAGCTGGAAGGAGGAGGAAGGGTGGAGGGGGAAGGAAGGAAGGAAGGAAGGGAAGGAAGGAAGGAAGGAAGGAAGGAAGGAAGGAAGGAAGGAAGGAAGGAAACAGCAGTAGCGCTAAACACAAAACAAAACAAGCAAAATTATTGTCACAAATTTCATGAATCAAGGCAGGAAATCTATGTGTTACAGCTTCTCTGAAGGTAAAAGAATAGGTTTGCCTTATAAAGCAAAAATAAGCACAAATCTTGTCCATCACAGTGGAAAAAGATGCCAACATAAAGGAAGTAATTCAAAGTTGGGACAGAAATGTTACCAATATCTTTATTTCTCAACTCAGGAAGCATTTCAGTGAAATTCACTGCTATAGATAAAACAGAACAACAAGGGGAGTTAGTAAAAATAAAATTATTTAGTAAAAATAAAAACATTATGAAAGTCATTAATCACAGCAGTAGATGAAACAGAAATTCTGCTAAGGGATTAAAACCTAGTGCCACACATATGACATGGCAATATGAAACACAAAAACAGAATGGTATTTAACCCCATTGACACTTTCCCAAGACTTAAATGAGGCATTGTTAAGATCAAAATATGTGTCTTCAAATCCCTCCAGCCCTCTATTCTGTAAATTTAGATGAAGATCATTACATTTATGGCAGTGCAAAAGTCAGATGGAATTCTTTTTATCTCCAGCCTGATCACAGTGTGTGGAAAGGAAAACAAAACTTAATTACAAGTCTTGAAGCTCTGAGTGTGAGGACTAAAAGTCACATCACCTCTCTCAACAATCCCTACTGTGTAGGCTCTTCCTTATAACTTCTAAAACGTAGAATACAAACCATGCTCAAATTCTGATTAAGCATTATTAAAATAGTCATAGCATGCAAGGCTTTGCGATGAAGTTCTGATGGGAGTGACTGATTCATTATCTGAATACTAGAAATAGAGTAAGGATACTTGCAACATTGTGCATTTCTACCAGTGCATAATCACTTCAGTGTTAAGTCAGTGTCTTTTATACTCTTTCTGTGTGAAGCATTATGGGGGGGAAGGAGAACATAATGGAGGAACCTTAACTTGATAAGGTTATATTGTATGGGAGCTTGACAAATGGTAAAACAATAGAGAACAAAGCAGTTACGACATGAAGGTTTACAATAAAGATTAGTGTGATTGTTCCAGAGGAATAAAAGTCAGCAAATGCTGTGTAAGTGAAAACATATAGGTCAGAAACTTGGGTACAGAGCAAGGAAGGATGAACAAAGAAATGAAGATAAACAAAAATGCTTTCTTTTCTTGTCCTTGATGGAGCCAAAGAGAGCTATGTTTACAGAATTGTAGTAACCACATGTTGTTTGATAAGAGTCTGTGGACAATGAAAGATGAGGATGTTAAAAGAAAAGAAGAAGGCATTAAGAATTCTGTAACTTTACTATAGCATGCAGAGTCATATAGTAATATTTGAAAGTGGGTAAGATTAAATATATATTGTAAACTTTGGTCTATTTGAAATTTGTTTCAAAAGCATCAATGTAAGGTGAAAATAAAAAATGATTATACTTAATATTCAAATAAAAAAACAGAAAAAGTTTAAAAAAGTAGAAAATGTATAGAAAGAAGAAAAAAGTCTGATCAGGAGACTTATAGTTTCTATGGCTATCTGATTATACTTGTCAGATGAGATAATACAGTTTTGATATTTTATTTGAGTGCTCCCCGAATGCCAGTACTTGAAAGACATCACTTGGTAATGATTCCCATGTCATTTCTCTCTTGATTAAACTTGATTTCTTTTGAAAGAAAGGCATGCTTTTCAGATAGTCATTACTAACAATGTGATAGCAACATGAGAGGGTCAATTTTTTTTTCTATGTGCAGATCTTTAATTAATTTGTTATTCCATAGTCATTTCTTGCCCCACCTCCAGCTCCTGAATTTAATATATTTAGTTAAGTTAATATCACAGGGAAGTGGGTTTGAGAGTAAGCTAAAATTATAGCCCATATTTTTCTATTAAATTTGTATGTTACCATGCCAGTCTCATGGAATTTTTTTCACAATTACAAGCTATCAATAGGTTTCTTTTGTGACTTCTTGTTTCCTCACTGGAATCTATGTAAAAGTCATTTTCCAGAAACATCCTGCTGTGTGGTTCTGGGTGATGACCAGACAGAAGTACAAGGTAACCATGAACCACCAGCCTTACCAACCTTGGAGGAACTCACAGGGGCTCTGGCTAGAGTTGCCTCACAGGCCAGCATTCTCCATAATCAATAATCTTTCCCATGAATGTTCCAGGCTTACCTTTCTTCACTTCTGCATTCACTACAATTCATCTTCCTTTCTATTCATTGAACTTTATTTGATTCCCCATGTGTCCTGGCTAAATCCTCCCCTCTTCTTGACTTCGATACATTCAACTGTTTTTGCTACTACTTATTTTTTTTTTGGAAAAATATTTCTTGGAATTTAAGCTAAATTATGACTAACTAAATCTAATTGAAAGGAGATGTCATGGTTTGAAATGTGTCCCACACAGTCTCATGTGTTTGACAAGGTTGTGTCACCTTGAGAGGTAGAGCCTTACTGGAGGAAGGCAGTCACAAAGGGTGGGCCTTGAGGTGAATTAGTCCCACCCTACCTCTAGGAGAAGTCTGTCTTTGCAGCAAGTAGTCTGCAGCTCTCAGCTTCCAAGATGTGTGCAGCGACTTAGCCTCCTCCAGCTTTGGCCAGCCAGCCATGCCGCCTCTGCTATGAGAAACTGTGCCTCCTCTCTGGAACTGTAAGCTGAATAAATATCCCTTTCTCCCTTAAGTTAATTGACTTTGGGTACTCTCTCACAGCAACAGTTAAGAGTAACTGTTACAGGAGTTATGGTGGTACCTGCCTGAAATTCAAAACTCAAGAGACTAAGTTGAAAGATCATAAGTTCAAGGCTAGCCTAGGTTGTATAGAAGAACTTAATAAATGAATAGACCTCTCATAGATTAACAAGTATCAAACATATATATATGCATACATGTATGTATGTATTTACATTTTATATATATGCTATATATACATATGTATATTGAACTTCTGATATAAGTAAATAAGAATATTATCTTGAATTGAAAATTACCAAAACCCTCAAATCATGCACAACATATAAAATAATCATTACAAGTATGTGTTACTTAATTGAATCAGAGAGAATTGCCACCAGTAAAAACACAAGTTTTTTCATCCTCCTACAATTTTTGGCAATAAAATTTTTCTAGTCACTTTCCCATATCTCTGTTCATTGGGCATCGTACTGACAACTATTTCATGCTCACCAAGTCAAGATTGGTAAACTCAAATAATAAATTATTTAGGGAAGAAATGTGAAGTCTTTATTATTTTTATCTTCTGAGTAAAGTTGAAGAAACTTTTAATGAGACTTATGTTTGTATATTTTTGTATGTGTATATGTACATTTGTGTGTGTGTGTGTGTGTGTGTGTGTGTGTGTGTGTGTGTGTATTTAAAATGTTTTATACGGAAAAGGATTCTAGGGCTGGAGGAGTGGGCTTGTATAAGATTTGCTGTTGAGAAAAAATTTGAGTACTGGTGTTAACAACTGTTGCAGCTGCCAAGTGTGAAGGAGAGTTGGCTGACTGCTTGGGTGCCAATTGATGCCAATCACCACAGCTACTGAAACAGCTATAGCAACATCTCCACAGGCTTAAGGTAGCAGGAAAGGAAAATGAAAAATGCAAATTAATCTGAATTGTTATTGATTCACAGGTATTAGTGATTAAAAGTAGATAAAACAAAATCTCCCAAATAAGAAAAGTTAATACTTGTGTGGACAAAAAAAAATGATTCATTTTCTCTTAACACAAAACAGCAAGCTGTTCTTGTAGGAATTCAGTTAATAATCATTTCCATAAGGATTTTAAATAAAGGGAACTTCGTTTAAAATATGTCAACCAAAGTGTATCTCTGGGATGTTTAATGATGTTTGCAAAAGGGAAATCCTTAGCATCTCAAGTCTGTAATATTTGCCCATAGTTATTATCTAAATCATACTAGTTGCCAGGAATAGCCCTCAATACCTCACCTTATAAAATGGATTCATGTATTCGTACACTTGGCTCCAGGTGATGACACTATTTGGGGAATCTGTGGAATCTATGCTTTGTGGAGTCTACCTCAGGAAATGTGTTCCAGGGGATGGAAAGGCTTTGAGATTTACTGCCTTGCTCTTATGCTTCCTAGCCCATTGAGCAAGCAGCCACATGCTCTTGCAGCCACACTTTCAAGATATCCCCACTGTCAGTATTTCCCTGACATTATTGGCTGTATATCATCAAATGATGAACCAAAATAAACTTTTCACCTGTTTAAACTGCATTTTCCATTTATTTGTTTGCATCGATAAGAAAAATAACTAATAAAGAAAGTTGATCTTGTGAAGTGGGGTCATTTCTATGGCTGCTTGACCACATGGTCTGTAAACTGTTAGAATTTGAACCTATAGGCTAGAGAAACTTTAAAGTACTGTGTGCAAAGCTTAGTGGACTATTTTTTTTTAATTTTTTTTATTATTATTATTATTTATTCAACTGTGTGTATGTGCGCGCGCATGTCTGTGTGTGTGTGTATGTGTGTGTCTGTGTATGTGTAGAACCACGGACGAATTCGCGAACCACCATGGACACCTCCACCTCCTTCTGCCCCGGGATTCACAGGCTCCGCCCTACCAGGACCAGAAGCGCAGGCCGCCCCCGCTTCCGTCTGGCGTCTATACGTGGGATCTGCGATCCGAACTCGGGACCTTCCGCCTGCAAGGCGGAGGCTTAACCCCTGAGCCACCTCTCCAGCCCCTTAGTGGACTATTCTTGAGGTAGTCAAGAAAACAAGAAAGCTAATGAAAATCAGCGAAGACCAGGTTTATGAGATTCACAGAGGACCAAGTACTCTACTGGGAACTGGGCAAGAGAACCTTTATATTATATCTACCAAAACTTTGGGCTTATTCCCTCTATGTCATGAAGACTTGAAGGAGGCAGAATTCAAAAGTAATACACTGATCTGTTTGGCAGAAGAAATTTTGAGAGAGCATAACGTTAGGCTGTGACATGACTACTGTGCACTGATCTTATCTAGGTCTACAGAGATAGCAACAAATAAAGAAAAAGGAAACAATGTACAGTTTGACAGGAGGAGAAGGGCCAGCAGAAAAGATAGTGATGTAAAAGGGTGTATTCCAGACAAAGCATTTTTTATTGTTAAAGAGAAATTATTGACCTAGAACTGGGTCAATAAGAAAGGTATCAAATGAGTAAAACCCAATCTATAAATAGCTTCAACGTGTGTGTCTGTCTGTGTGTGTATACATACACATACACATACATATACACATACACATACACATACACATACACATACACATATACATATGCATATACATGCTTTGAAAGAAAAGTTCACAGAAAGGTAGGACCATAACAGCACGTGACTAGCATCCACAAGGTCCTGTGTATGTCCTACCACCACAAATTAGTTTTCTACTGCAGTATTCAAAACATAGTAGAGCTTTCATACTATGCCAGAACCTACAAGTGTTCTTCTGTTTCTTGAAACACAATATCTTTGGCTCAGTGCCTACATATGAATATGAGAATTACTGATTTCCCCTGAAGATGCTTTGCATGCTGTGCAACCCTGAAAGACTTCTAAATACTGATGTCTTCTATTCTCTGCCAATATCAATTTATTAGCATGTAAAAGAGAAGGAAACAGACCATGAAGACTCATCCAACTTCCTAATCAAATTTTCAGGAGTGTTACATATTAAAGAGTTTAACTAGATGGCAGCAGAAAAACTAGACTATACTTTTGCCTAAGTATATACCCAAATTTATCTTGTCTTACAGACATACTCGTTTTATAAAGGTAATAAGTGTTTTTGTAATATAGAGCAGGGTTTCTTTTCATGCAATTTCTATGTAAAACACATTTCTTTTCCTCTGGGAAGTGCTTTATTGTTTCAGTTTTATGTACTATTTTCAGAATCAGGGACTCCAAGTAAGGTACCCAGTGTCCCACTACCCTGTCTACATAAAACAGAAGGCTATTTGGTATTATGATTTTGAACTCAGAAAAAAAGTAGAGTCAATGCCTATAGCTCTTGCAGTAACAAAGTTTCTACATCATTATGATTGAACATCAGATTTTCATTACCTTGTGGCAAGCCAATTATCAAACCTCCCCAGACTGCAAAGTTTCAACAAAATAAATCCTCAGAGGTACTTTGACAAATTTACTTAGGTTAATCCACATACATCGTAAATGCATTGGTTTAGGATGGGTAGATTTCCTATTTTAAGCTAATTAAAGAACCAGAACTTCTGCTGCACTGATACATGGAAAGTAGAGCCATCATCACTCAGATATGAATATCAGAAAAGGAGATATCTGAAGTAAATGTGGATAACGGTTTGTCATTATATGAGACCCATTCAGTGACAATTCAACACAAAGAAGACTGTTCCATTTGTAAGGACACTAATAGAACTAATTCTCCTAACATGATACAAGTTTCTGTTTTGTATAACTTAACTCTGTTCTGGAGGTTTCCAAATATTTAAGACAATGAAGAACTTTTGAGGGAGGATTAGAGATAGTTAAGTGGACAGAATACTTGTTATGCAAGAATATGGGTCGGAGTTCAAATCCCCAGAACCCAAGTAGAACTGGGTAAGTGTGCCTGCCACCTATAATGTCAGCACATATGAGGCAGAGACAGGGAATTCTTGAGGCAAGTTGGCTAATTACACTAATCAACCAGTAAACTCTGGATACAACTGAGAGACCATGACTTAATAAGTAAAATAATCATGGTGGACAGTGGCCTCCAATTATGGTCCTCTAAGTACATGAATACTTCTACACACATGAATAGCCACATGCATGCAAACATATATATATATATATATATATATATATATATATATATATATATATATACACATGGCATCCACATACAGAAAATTCCTTTGACTTAGAATATTTTCAATTGGTGTTTCTTCTACTTGCCATCAAAATCTTCCTTACCCATAGAATGCTTGAAAAGAAACTAAATCAGTCTAAGGCAGAAGTAAAGTAATTATTAATTGAAGTTTTGGTTGCTTGACAAATAAAATAATACTAAACTCTTGTGAAAATAAAATAATAAGATAAAAGTATTAAAAGTTGCACAGGTTTCCAGTAGCCACTAAAATAGCTATGCTTAGATGGGCTAGCAGAGATATAAGATTGTGAATTGGCATTGATAGATATCTGTAGCCATTTAATTTTGTCTGTTGACATCAGGTGACAAAATTTAGAAATAACTTCTATGGCTTCATTATTGAAGGCCTCACATTTTTCAGGGCCTATAAGAGAAGAAAAATAAAAAGGCAAGAAAAGACAGACAAGACTAGATTAAATTTAGGTATGTTGGGAAAATAGTAAATAGACTAGGATATTAACGTCCCAGTAGGAAGCACTGAATTCCCACATGGGGTAATTACCGAAGTGTTTAATAAAGCAACTGTTCACAAATATATCTATAAAACAGAATGTATAGAAACCTTGGGAGATCAAAAATTCACAGGGGATAATAACATCAAGTTATTTTTTCAGTGTTGAAGGGGAGAAAACGGGCTCCTATTCCAAAAGAGAATTCCTATTGGACAAGACCTCCTGATAGTGAAAAGCAGCCATGAATGGAGGTATAGAAGGAATAAATGATTATTTTTCTTCAATCTGTCTCTCATCTCCTGTTGATTCTCTGTTCACAAAACACAGTTTAAAGCATTGGGGGAAAGATTTGGGGTAGGTCACACTTCTGGGGAAAGAGTACAATATAAAAGAATGGTTGTTGGATATGAAAGAAAACAAAAAATTTCCAGAATTAAGATTTACTTCTTGTTTTTCTTTATTTTACTTTACTTACTCAGCCAAGTAAGGTGGGAATAGAAAAATGTCTGACAGGAATTTTTTTCTGATTAACATGTAGACTGAAATCAGAACTATACTAGGAATGGCAACTTTAGGAATGAAATAGGACTATTTATCATTATATTATTGCTGAAAAATTAGTATTGTATATCAAAGCTGGTATATATGTAGATGTTTGTGTGTGTGTTATTCATGTGTATGTATTTGTGTGTGTGCACATTTTTTTGAGACAGGATCATTAACTATTTCACCGGTTGGCAAGCCAATCAATCACAAGGCCAATCAATCACAAGAATTCTGTTTCTTTTTCTCCAGCATTGAAATTATAGGCATAGGGTATCATAACAACTTTTCACATAGATGCTGAGGGTTAAAAAACCAGGACTTCTTGTTTGTGTAGTATTCATTTCAGCAATTGAACCATCTCCTTAACTCTGATTTTTATCTTTTCCTATGTTTATGAAATGAGTTGACACTTTAAGGATTCAAAATGTCTATAAGTAATTGGACTAAATAACTAAATTGACACAAGTAAGATGTCACTGTTAACTCTTCAGCCTGGGTATCATTAGTCTCAAGAACAACGAGGATTATTTATGTGGGCACACATATCATTAAGGAGGAGGGTAGTAGCCAGGTAGAGAGAAAACATAAAGCAATACTCATAGCTCTCTGTGAATGTGGATGAATACCTAGAATTAGAGGCCAGCAGCAATTGAAAAGAGAACAGGAGTGGCTCAAAAGGACTATTTCAAATAGTGGGTTATGAGAAACACATGGATTGATGAATCAATGAGAAAGACTCCCCTCTCTCCCACCTGCCTGTCACAAAGGAGTGGGTCAAAGAATAGATTCAATTCATTCAGAGTTTCACTTCAAATATCTTCTAGGAACATGCAGATTCCCAGGATGGTAGAATTAGTCCAGAGTTGTGTGTTCCATTTATTTCACTATTAAAGAAAATCAGATCCTTTCCATTGCACCACAGGAATAAAACCATGCTGCAGCACTCCTACATTTCTTAAAATCACTATGGAGAAAGAATACACACAGGTCAGATATTGAGGGAAAGGGTAGAAAGGAACATGGTAGCTCTAAGAAAGTGTATTGGAACAGACACTAAATTTCAAATGACTACTTGCAATGATTGAAGATCAAAAGCATGGCTTCCTAAAAACAAAATCTAGATAAAAAACATGCAAAAGGAATCTATATCAATCACTTTCCATGCTAGTCAGATGAAAAGAGAATCAATCAATACTAACCTCTGAGAAAGGATTCTTCATAAGTTTCTCTTTTCGAAGAAATTAGTAATGGCAATTTTCCAATTTTAATATACATGGAAGACTCAACAAAACATCTTCTTTCCTCTTTGCAACAGTCACAATCAAGACATTGATTCTCATGTGCCTTCTACTCTGCCTTTTCTACCAAAATGGATTATACCTCCCTTCTGGATCCATAAGCCACATACATCTCCCTTTTTTCCCCTAACACTGATAATGTCTGAGCACTGTCTTATAGCAATAAAAGAAAAGCAACTGCAACAGAGTCTAAGGATTTCTCAAGTGTATCTTGTTCTTAACTATCACTATATCTAAGGTAAAACAAAACAATTGTAACACAAGACAGGCATGCTTTTTCCAGATGGGAGATGGAGATATTGAGAGAGAGAAGAGCAAAAAGGAGAGAGAGAGAGTTTTGAATACAAATTTCTTTGAGTAATGAGCTGAAACAGCATTTTTTTTACATTTTCTATGTCTCTCATTTATTTTCTCAGTGAATTTATACCTTGCCTTACACAGGTTTCAATATATAAAGTGAAGACCTCACTGAAGATATAGTAAATTGGATGATATCAGTTAGAAAATGAACAAGATTTTACCACAACTGATATTAAATGGAAAGAACAATAAGTCCTTTCAATCACACCCAACCCCATTTACCTTTTAGCATAGTTAAGGAAAATATTTGCTATCTTGGAGAAAAACTCATGAAAGGAAAATAATGATAAAAGCACCAGAGAAGGCATCCAAGTGACAGGGGTTACTGTAAGACAAACTAGTTTTCCAAGCAGTACTGTTAGTCTAATGGTTCATTTTCTAATGTTCCGAGTGGTCAATCTTCAGCAAAAATCCTTTGAATCATGTTAATTCATCTGTGCTTTTACTCTTTACAAATAGTGTCATTTATGTATGTTATCTGTTTTCAATGTTCATTAGACTTAACTTTTAATCTGTTTCTAATTAGCTCTCTGGTGGCTGAGCATCGCAAAGTTGACATTGACTTCTCACTTTGGAAAAGTGAGGTTCAAAAGGCGGGGTTCAAAATTAAGTTCATCATTTTAGTGAGCTCATTTCTGCCCCTCGTCGAGTGTTACACTCATATGGATGCTTCACATATTTAACAACAAATCCAATGAAAACTTTGGAAAAACAGTTTTAGCCAAATTTATGATAGCCAAAAATTATTTGGAAAACTGCAATCCTTAGGAAAAGTTAAGACCTTCTGAAAGTTAAATCAAAGTTATAAAGAACTACAAATATTACAAGGGAAGGCAAGAGAAATAAGCATGTGATGAAAGATGTGGATCACCTGTGGAACATTAAATATTGGAAATATTTTCTAAATAATCCTATCTAAACAGTTGCTGGCTTTGATAGACTTTTGAAATCACTAGTTTCAAATGACAAAATTATAAAAATTTAAAGATTTTTATTTAATTTGTAAATGATGAGTGGTATAAGAGTAGGCAACCATCAGAATTCTTATGACTTCAAAGAGCTTTGAGTTTGTGACGTGGTAAGATGACATGTAGGGGCATAAATCAGATATATGTTATCTGATTTCAATATTCATTAGACTTAACTTTTAATCTGTTTCTAATTAGCTCTCTGGTGGCTGAGCATCGCAAAGTTGACATTGACTTCTCACTTGTTATACTTTGTCCTGTGTTAGTCAAGTTAAGAGGCTGCCTATGACCAACTGAACTGATTCTTAGCTGCCATAACTAAGATTCAGCCATTTATTATAAAAAAAGTTATTAAATTTGGATTTCAATCTTTTGCCACACCAAGTTGTAGTTGGCCGCATAAAACCTCATGTGCTAAATTTCTGGCCTAAATAAGAACTGCTTTTTAAAAAAAAACAAAACTTTTTTCCATTTTCCCATGTATGTGGGGGGCATTCATGCTCATGGGTACACCAGCGTGTGCAGGTTCATGTGGACTCCCAAGGATAGCATCAAGAATTATTCTTGATCACTCCTCTTTCTACATTGCTATTTTAAGATAGTGTCTCTAATAAAACCCAAAGCTTAAAGCTGTCTGAGAGAGTTAGTCTCAAAAGTTATCTTACTTTGGGGATTTCCAGTCTCTACCTTTGGAAATTAGAATTGCAAGCAGTCTGTCACTCCCACTTGGCATTTTAATCTGGAACCCTGGGTATCCAGATCAATCCTTTTACTTGAGTGGCAAATGTTTTAACTGCTTTCCCATCTTTCCAGTCCAGCTTTAAATACTTTATGTGACTTGTTTTTCTACAAAAGTTACTAAATACACACACATAGGTGTGCTGTTTGTTATTGAAGTTCAGTTCCTATCTCATAATCCAAAATTAAAAAAGAAAAATGTTATTCAAATTTATATTGAGGAATATAAATTCTATTTAAAAAGGGTTGAATAATTATCTAGCTAAGTATTACATTTTAATATATTGAAAATTATAAAATGTATCTTGTTATAAGTTATTAAGTATAGCAATTAAACTTTCTCTCTTACCACTAAGAATCTCATCACTGTCAGAATTACATGTGTAGTGTATGTGATTCCCTATGGGGTTTTAGAGTTCAGAGCCTTCATTTTTCAGGAAAGATCCTAAATAGTTTAAGAGCCCCAGTCAAATTTACATAAAATTCAGTCAAAACAGAACCAAACTTTTCTCCTGATTCCACTTCTAATACTCAAAGATACTGAAGATGTCACAGAGATGAAAGTAGTAGTAATCCGAAGTCGGGTTCTTTGAATATGTAATATAGTTACATATTTAACTGCTCTCACATAGATCATTTCCACTCAATTCTATTTCAAATAGGCACTTTCACTAAACTGAAATTTGAGGGCCTGAGTTCACATCCTAGCCCTCCCATTAAAAGTTGGGCGTGGCCGTGTGCACCAGTAACCCCAGTACGAGGGAGAGGGAAGAGACAAAGGGATCATTGGGACTTTCTGGCTGCTGATCATCAGCCAACCTCCAAAATCAATGACAGACCCTTCTCAGATAGTATACAAAGTATCATCAGGGACAGAAATCCAATTACACAACTCCAAAGCAAAAGAAGTTCTTTATTTTTTTATTACTTTTTCCCCATTCATACAAGCTCAATAGGTACCCCCATCCTATCCCTCTGTCCACCCTTCCCCAGTCCCCTTTGCACCCACCTCCTTTTTCCCCTTCCATTCACCTCCTTCCCTCCCCTTCTCCCATGCCCCCTCCCTTACCCCCTCTCATTCTCTGGAGCATCCTTTAGTGTGGATGCCAAACTTCCCTCTGAGTCCTCCATTCTACTGAAATGTAAGGACTCAGTGGCACAGCCCAGAGTCCTTTCTTGGGCTCCCCATTATTATGGGAACACTATTATGACTGTTAATCCCTTGCTTCTAAGGATCCTACTGCCTGTGATCCATGTTAGACTTTGGGGAGTCGTTGACATGTCAGCCATTGTGCAGGATGTACAAAGTCTGATTAC
Organism: Typhlomys cinereus; assembly: GCA_023101885.1. NCBI lineage: Eukaryota > Metazoa > Chordata > Mammalia > Rodentia > Platacanthomyidae > Typhlomys > Typhlomys cinereus. The sequence goes on along the minus strand of JALPQD010000042.1, from coordinate 8,621,479 downwards.
AGCTACTGCAGCCCTAACTTGTGTGGAGTATCTTGCATATCGTTAGTCCTTCCCATCTTTAGCCTCTTACAATCTTGCCACCCCCTCTTCTGCAAGGTTCCCTGAGCTTTAGGATGGGGAGAGATTTGGCTGGTCTGGTTCCAGGTGATTAATGTAGGGTCTTTGTTTTTCTGAATTATGGTTTGTTGTTGTTTTCAGTTTTGCTGTTCCTCTACCACCCTTGGCTCCATGGTGATTGGTATTGGAGGTCTCCTCCTAACCAAAGATAAAAGGCTGTTTAAATGAAGATCTTACTATAAGAGGAGATTCAAAGATAGGTGGCATAGGAGTAGGAGACCACAGTGAGAGGAGACGGTCAGTGTCCCATTTGCTAGATGGTTACCATCTATCTGCCAGTCCCTATATCCTCTCTGATTGGTGAGATCAAACCTCTCAGTTGCAAGTGCCCAGGAAGGAAAGTGAGAGTGATCTTCACCAGATGTCTCCCTACTTACTTGCAGTACTTCATGATGACCTATTTTCTCTACTAAAGCATGATTCCCCCCTCTCCTTATTTCTGGGAGGGGGGAGCTCCTTTCTAAAAGGAGAAGTTCTATATTTCATGGTAGAACAGGGCATCTGATGTCTGCTGCATGCCTCCTTGTACACATAAACATGCATATATACACACAAACATGAACATGTAACATACACACATGCACACATAAACATACATACTCATTTACACAAGCTTATGCTCACACACATAAGGAAAGATATTTTCCCCCCTGAAGTTTCTTTAGTGTGATCAAACTTTTTCCCCCGTAATGTGTAGGTAACTTCATTAAGATACAAATTCAGGGGGCTGGAGAGGTGGCTCAGGGGTTAAGCCTCTGCCTTGCAGGCAGAAGGTCCTGAGTTCAGATCCTAGACCCCACGTATGGACACCGGGAGGCGGAAGCGGGGCGTCCTGTGTTTCTGGTCCTGGTAGGGCAGAGCCTGTGAATCCCGGGGCAGAGTAAACAAGGAGGAGGTGGAGGCGTCCATGGTGGTTCCCAAATTCATCTGTGGTTCTACACACATATATACACATGTGCACACACGCCTACACACACAATTGAATAAATAATAAATAATTTTTAAAAATTTAAAAAAATACAAATTCAGTCATGACTCATATATATACTATCTTTACAAAAGCAATAACTAAAACATAAGAAAAGTAAACAAAGTCTCACTATAAGATATCTACCAGTAGCAAAGAAAATAACTTTGCTTGTAAAAACAAGAGATATCTTGACCAAAGACTTGTTATTGTTTTTGAAATAAACATAGGATTATAAAATAAAAATTCTATTTTTGAGTATAAGAAAATTATTCAGAAGTATATTTCAAAATTATAAGTAAAAAGCATCTAAATTAACCACATTTTTCTAGAAGTCAAAATATGAGAATTAAAATAATAATGTACTTTCAAACATAGCATACAATCCATGGAGTAGAATGTATCCCTTATATTATATTGGAGTGTTGCTCCAATATAATTGTCATAAGAATCACCTAGGAAGCTAGGAACCATTGCAGAGCTCAAGGATCCACTCTACAATCTGTAAATCAAGATTTCCAGATGACTGCAGTCCCATACTCCCACATGAAACCAAACCTCCTGGACAATGGAAATAGCAGCTATCATAAAGTATACTGTCAATTGGTTTGATGGCTCCAATCCCAGACTAGAACTTACAAGGAAGCATACAAAAAATATTTGAAACACTCTTGAAACAGTTGAGAAAGATGGCAAATATGCAGTCACATGGTTCATAAGCTACACTAACTTGAATACAGTAGCTCCAGTTCTGTTTGGCTTCAGAGGAGATGGGTTGAATGTATAAGTCTGTACAAACTTCTGCCTGTTTTTTTAATCTATTCATTGGGACATTAAAAGGAGGTGTGCTTCATTTTTTCCTTAAATATATCTCCAAACACTCCTGTCCATCATCATTTGTGCACCTTCTCATTATTAGGTTAGGGATTTTATGATTTTACCAACTTTAATGTCATGGCTCTCATTACTTTTAATTACCAAATTATTCAATGCCATGGACTAACATAACAGGACTCCACAAAGTAATTACTCAGTAATAAATCAAGCTTAGTTGGCTTTTATCCAGTGCCTACAAGTTCTTTTTAAATATAAAGCTCATTTAGTAATTTTCAGTGTTGCTGCAATGTCTCATAATTTTGCTTTTGCTTATATTTACTGTTGATCTATTATTTTTATAATACTTTTGTTATCAGCCTTTTAAATATTGCCTAAGGACAACAGAAATAAAATAATGCTTATATAAATAGGACCTAGACATGAAAAGAGTTGTATATATTACTTGTGGTTTAACATTCTCACAGTACATGTAAGAGCATAGATTGATAAAAAGACATATCCTTTGGACATCATTGTCTTTTCACAGTATAAATACCCAACCTTTCATAAAACACTGTTTGACAATATTCCTTGTTTCAAAAGCCTACTCATTGTAGATTATTTCCTAACTATTCTTTGCAAAGACCTAGATACAAAATTCAGTTCTCACTTCCTTGAATAATGGATAGTAATGATAAGCTTATCTCTTTCAGACTCAGTTCCCATTATAGTGATTGCCAAATTTTTATGAGAATCAGGTAGGAAGTAGTATGAGCATTCTTTGCTATATGTATTCTATGAATTCTGATGATATTTATTACAACTATTTTCAAGAAAATATGAGACTCAAAAACTCAGTGATCCCAGAAGAAAATGGATAGCTACCCCATTCACCTTTGTTTAGACACATACTATATCCTCAGGATGATGAAAATGAACCAGTGTTTAACATGCCTTTTCAAAACTGGCTTCTTCAATTTGCAGATTTCCAGGATTGTAGAGCAAAGTCTTCATTCTTGATCTAAATTCCTTCTTTTGTTAGACCTACTGAGTTGCAGTATCATCGATATAGTGAATAAATGAACAAATAAACAAATAAATTATAGAAGCAATAATTTGAAAAGAAAAAGTTAACATTTTCTGTGGTTGGTTAAAAAATCATTTCATGGGAAGTTTCTCATTCATAGATTGCTTTGCACACTGTGTAAGCATTTATAAGCAAATAACAGAAGATGATCTTTAGATTTGTGGCTGTTTTAAATGTTTCCTGACTAGTTAAAATTCAACTAAAGAGATGAAAAATAAAGACTTGATGGTAAGATGATTAAAGGTCACAATGTTTAAGAATTATCTAAATAAATAGATCTCAATTAGACCTTTCAGTGATGATATGTTTTTCTCTTTTTTAGCCAGGATACAAGCTATAAATTTTGTCAAAAGTGATACCTAGGAGAATGAAATAAAAACTTTCAGTAACTTGTCTGTTTAGCTTACAGGAGTTTATTCTCAAGGCTATGAATACTGAGAAGGAGGTTCATACTTACCTGGCAGGGGAGATACCATGATCACGAAGGTGGTTTTCCCAGGGCGAGGCTTATCCATTGCACTCCGGATGTGCTGACCCCTGCGATTTCCCCAAATGTGGGAAACTCGACTGCATAATTTGTGGTAGTGGGGGACTGCGTTCGCGCTCTCCCCTGTAAAAAAAAAAAAAAAAAAAAGAAAGAGGTTCAAGACTTATGAGGTTCATTTTCTAGTTTGTCTTCTCATTGTGCCTTTACATGGTAGAGAACACACACACAGGATCACCTTTTCTTAGAAAGACACTAATTCCATTCATAATGGTTCCATAATTGCGTTTGTGACCTAAATCTTTCCAATTGCCCTTCTCTCTTATACAATCACAATGTAAATTTGACAAGTATTTTTAAAATCATTTTATTCATTTGTGTGTGTGTATGTGTGTGTCAGAGGGCACTGTGTGTCCCTCTAGAAGACTAAGGGCTACTTCAGGAATAATCTTGGATTGCTTCTACCTCCTTTTGCTTTGCTCTGGGATTTCCCAGACTCCACTCACCAGGGCTGGAAGTGCAGGCTGCTGCCATTTCTACCTGGCGCTTTTAGGTGGGACCTGTTTTACATGCAGGTCAGGAGGCAAAAACATGCTGGAGAAAAATGTCTGGTTATCACACCTATGGGTACAAGGACACGGGAATAAAAAAAGTACCCAGAGGTAATTGGAGCATTGTTAAATGTTTAATGAAAATAATTTACAGCCTGGAAAGATGGATCAGTTGTTAAAATGCTTGCATTGCAAGCATAAGAACCTGGGTTCAGTCCACAGAACCCACATAAAAACATGGGCACAGCAGGGTGTGCCTGCAATCTAGTGCCAAGGAGTCAGATAAGAGGATCTCTGGGCCTCACTGGCCAATCTACCTAACCTAATAAAGAAGTTCCAGGTTCCAGTGAGAACCTGTCTCAAAAACCAAGGAGGGGATGGCTCAATGGTTAAAGGTGCTTGCTGCCAAGTCTAAGGACCTGTGAGTAGCATGCAGTGCTCCCCACACACATATGCACACGCTCATGCATGTGCACACACACACACACACACACACACACACACACACACATACACGAGGTAAATTAAATAAATGTATGTGGTTGGGAGGTAGATGGGTCCTGAGAACCCAAAGTCTGATCTCTGGTCTGCACATCTACACATACATATACAGACACGATTAGAATAAGTAATTGAAACTTTAAAATATTAAGTTATGATTGTTCCTTTTAAATCAGTTGAATAACTGATCTAAAGTGCTCTATAAGCAATGCTGTTTCAAATTCATGTGCTCAAATTCTTGCTATACTTTATAGGCAGGTAGCTGAAGTATCATAAAAGAATGAATCTTTACACAATCATTTTTTTTTAGATTCTTTTTTTTTTATTTCAGCTCATACAAACTTATTAGGTACACCAGTTCCCTCCCTCCCTCCTCCTCCCCATCCCCCAGTGCCTCCCACCCCAATTCCCAGAGAGTCCTTTCTTGTGCATGTCTGATTTTCCTCTGGGCCCTCCTCTCCGATGACGTACAAGGACCCAGTGGCCTTTCCCTGAACCCTTTCCCGTGTTCCCCTTAGGTATAGGAACACTGCTGTGGCTGCCAATCCTTTGCCTCCAAGGATCTTGGTGCCTTTAGCAGATGCTAGACTTTGTGAGGTCAACAGTGTGTTGGACAATGCGCAGGGCATGCAAAGTCCAATTATGATTGCTTCAGCCCTAACTAGTATAGAGTATCTTACATATCATTGCTCCTCCCATCCTTTTGCTCTTACACTCTTACCGCCCCCTCTTCTGCAAATTTCCCTGAGCTTCAAGATGGGGAGAGATTAAGCTGGCCTAGTTCTAGGTGGTTGATATAGAGTCTCTGAAGTTCTGGATTGTGGTTTGTTGGTTTTCTTTTGCAGTTTTGCTGCTCCTGCAATGCCCTTCACTCCATCCTGGTGGGCATTGTATGTTACCCCCTGGCCAGAGACCAAAAGCTGTTAGAGTCTTGTTATAAAAGCACATTCAAAGGTAGATGTAATAAAAGTGGGAAACCACAGTAAGGGAGGGGTCTATCACCCATTTGCAAAATGGTTACTTTTTATCTGCCAGACTATATGCCCTCCTCTTCTGGTGAGATCACACCCCCTCAGTAGTAAATGATCAGGAACAAAAGTCTGTGAACTTAATCAGATGTCTCATTACTTATTTGGGTCCTTGGTGGAGGCCTATTTTCCCTGCTGTAACATGGTCCCTTCTCTCCTTGTTTCTGGTGTTTACACAATCATTTTATGGAAATTTTATTTTCACATTTCATGCTTCAACCAAATAAAACTGCATAATAAGTTAGAGCAAAAATTAAAGCATGTCTAATTTATTAAAGTACAATGACCAATGACTACACTACCTAAGAATACACTCTGCAATCATCAGTACAAAAGACCTAAATGAGATCAAATGGATCACACATGCAGAGAGACATGGGTGTGGGAGGGAGACTGGCTGAAGGGAAAAACCTGCATATGAAAGGAGGAATTGGAGTGAGTACTATGGTATTAAGGGATGGAAGCAGTCAAATTAACTGTATCTGATTACAAAAATGTAAAAGAAGAGAATTATTTAAAAATATGAGTGTGATGTATGTTGGTGATCCAGGAGACTGAGTTCCAGTTTGAGGTGAGTTAGAAAATGAGACTTGCTGGGTCTGGAAAGATTCTATCTCAACATGAATTTCAAAAGTTTGCACAGTTTATGCAAAACTGGTGAAATAAGCAAAAGCTTAAAGAATTTGATAAGGCATGTCAAAGAATCTGATGTAAATTCAGTGGTCCTAGAAAGTCAGAATTATTTTAAGCAGAGGAATAGCATAATGATTTACTTAGCAATAATAAAAAGTACTAAGAGACATAACTCAAATGTTTTCTGGCCTAAATATTTCATAAAAATCAATTCCTTACTCTTCATTATAACCCTAGGACATGGATATTAGTATTTCTACTCTCTGGATAAGAAATGTGAGTGTTATAGACGATCTTTGTCAAGAGCTTACACAGCTAGGATGTAGCTTGGATACAACTGGAGCCCAAATCTGTCTGACTCTAGGGTAAGGATGTCATAGGGATCATTATGAGTCTAGCCCATAAGAAATTGCTGAAAATGGCTACTTCAATGGATGAATATAATTTAATGTCTCATAAATATCAAAACCTCCTGAACTTAAATTTCTGCTTAAAATTAAGCTGCCAGATACTGATATCTAAAAAAAACAGAGTTGTCTGTCATTTAGATTCTCTATTTATTTTGGCAGTAGTCACATACTTTGCATATTTAAACCTAAAGGTCTCTGGCTTAATTCTCTTTTCTCTCTGGCTGTCATTCAAGTCTTATTTGGGTCTCTAGCTTCCTGCAATTCCCTATCAGTCAGGAGCCTGCTGACTGTCTCAACGTGTTCCAGGACCTTCAGTCCCCTGCCTTTCTGCTGATGGTTGTGTTCTCATTTTATTCTTTGCAGAGTAAGAAAGGGACTGATTGAGAGAACAACTTGGATGCTGTTCCTTAGAATATGAAGAGCCTTGCAGAGATCCAGTGATGGGGGAGATGCAATCTCCCTTTCCATTTTTCAAAATGCTCATGTGTTACTGCTTCTAACCCTGTCTGTAACCAGTGAAAATCTCTGCCTCTGAGCTCAAATGAAAATGCTGAGAGATGTGAGTGCACTGCAACTTCGAATTTGAATCCTCCTTTCTTTTTCAAGTGAGATGCCTGGCTAGTCATAAGTAGCAGCAGGTAATATTTCATTTTGACCTCAATCCTTGCGACTTATCTGACATTCTAAGTACGGAAAAGCAATTAGGTTGTTCTGTCCAGTGAGCACTGATAGGGCTCAAGTCTAGCCTTCAGTCTGATAACAACTCTTGACAATTATGTCAATAACCCCATTCTCCTTTCCTTCCTTATTCTTCATTGCCATCCTCTGTTCTCTACCTGTGCTGACAACTTCCACCAGTTACTCACTGAAAATGTTTTGCTCAGGAGCTTTTCAAGCCTGCCTAGCCCAAACGATAACTTTATTTTTATTATAAAATGCATGTGTTCATTATAACTTAATGAAGTTTAAGAAATAGACATAAATATAAAGAATAAACCAACAAAAGACTAAGTTATAGACAATTATATAAAATGTATATTACTTTAGAAATCTCTTGATGAAGATTTATAGATTGAGAAATGGACAAATGCATGTTATTATATAGATTTTTAAAAATAAACAATTTACTCATTTGAATGTTAAAAGATTAGTAAAAGAAAAGACAAACTTTTGAAAACTATGATGCCTTCTATAAGACTAGGTTTAATTTTTGCATTCAGTAGAAGCAATATAAGATAAGCTGAAGAATGTAGTGAACCTTAAATGCACATTTCTGTTTTGAAAAAGGGTTTCATTGCACAATTCAGACTGACCTGGAACTCGCTTAATAGGTCAAAATGGCCTCAAACCTGTGGCATTCCTCGGGTATCAGCCAAGGGCCTGAGTACTGGGTTAAAAATATGCACCTCCACATCCTCATTGTATATGCACTTGAACACATAATTTTTTTCTCCTTTCTATGTAAAAAATATAGTCAGATAGCAGCATAAAAGTGTATGACTATGATTTCTTTTCAACAATATTCAGTTTTAAGCAGGATAACTGTCTTCCTGTTTTTAAATGGGACAAAATTATCATTCTTACATATTCTTCAGTCTTCACTTCCCATCCCTAATATTAGTTATATAATTATCTCTGTAATAGGGCTCATGAAATTTATATTCTGTTCTATTACTGTAATACTCTCAATTATTCTATGTAAGGTCTATATTTAATAACCACCATACCTTTTACCATAATTTTCTGCTGTCATAACTTATTTGAATTGGATTAATAATTAAATATCTATTTTTAAAGGCTTCTGGTTTCTATAGTCTGTGAATTTGTAAGTACTTAACTGTACCCATCTGTATCTTTCATACTAGAGAGGAAAAAAAAAAACACTGAAGGGACCTTGTATTTACTCCCCTATTGTGAATGGTACTTTGCTTACCTGAGAACCAGAGTATATTCTCTCCCCAAACAAAGTGATTCTGTTTCTAAGGTTGACATAAGTACTTTCCCCAAATCTGTCCTCCTGAGGGTAGACCAAGCCCTAATACCTAAATCAAAGGGCTGTCCTAGCAAAACTATTCCTTAAAGTATAGTCGAAGCTTAGTGCACTGACAGTAGTTCATGTATATGCAAATGAGGCCTCTCATTTTGTGAAGTCTTGTCAGCTTCCAGATCCAGGTTGGCTCCTGTCTCCCAACATTGATTTTCCTAGGAGGGGAAGAAATGTTTTAATTTATAGATTTTATATATATATATATATATATATATATATATATATATATATGTATGTATGTATATATATATATAATATTTATTTATTTATATATTATATATGTATATTTATATATACATATGTATATATAACACATAGCTATAGATAGATGATAGATAGATGATAGAGATAGATAGATAGATAGATAGATAGGTAGATAGATAGATAATATAAGCTTAGACACAATCTTTAAAATGTTAACATATGGAATATACATTTTCATTTACAGTCTTATTAATTTCTACTGATATAGCACATGGCACAATAACTTCAGAAGCTGCTTGCTTGTTTATTTGATTATGTCAGTCCATTTACCTAGTAGATGAAAAACAACTTGGACAGTTAAATGACTTTTTGGGTTTCTTTCCCAGATTTTTAATTATTTGCTGAGGAAAATGTCAGAAGACCCTGATTTTTTTTCTCCTTATAGGTGACTTTCACTTTCTACTCTGATATCCAAACAATACTGTATTTTTCTCTAAAGATTAATAATTTAAATGAAACATGACTTCTTTGTGATTATTTCATAGTATTTTTCTTTTATTAGATGTAGTTTCATTATTCTTATTGAGTTGTTCAATTAGTCCAGAGAATTTTTTACTTTGTTCTAAAATCTTTTTATTATTATAAGATACTTTATAAATATGTAAATACAAGCATATATATACACATATATATGTATATGTATAACTTGTTTCCACATGTTATATTTGCAATACTGTTTTGATCTCTTTGTTGCTGTCGTTTTCATATTTTGTTTGCATGTTGCCAATATAGTAATAACCAAATGGTAGAGGGACAAGAGGTTTTATTCACAGTCTAGTATTGCAGTAGAGTTCATATAAGCACCAAGAACAGAATCAAGTGACCACACCATAGCTACAGGAATATCTGAAAGAGAGAGGAAACTTCATTCGCCAATCTGAATCACCCTCCCTATTTATCCATTTGCCCAGGAATAGCACCTCTCTGCTTCTTCCCATATCAATTAGCTAATCCTCTGCGTGCTTGCTTAGGCCTTAACTACTAATTCTTCACACATGGGCTCAAAGCTCAGTCTTCTATCGTCAAGGCCACACCTGTATTTAACTAGTACATGCTTTCAGATTACAGTAATCCTTTCTTCCTTTTAACACCACCATTCAATATTCATTATTTTATTTTGTGACTATTTTTGGCATATCCTTTCAGGTTTTTTTAATGATGAATTTTAGTGTTTAGCTATTTCCTGAGCTCCGTAACTTATCTTTACATCTTATTTTGATGTTTCATTTCCTGGAGTTAGTGTCCTAATGTATTGATTTTTGCCTTTTGTTTACTTCTTTCTTCTACAGTGCAAGATATTAATGCAGGGGATTTTGTTCTTTTTCTCCATTTTAATTACATATTTAATTATATTTCAAATTTTCTATTCTATATTTTGTTTTCTTAGAATAAGGGTGGGAAAGGAATGCTGTATAATGAAGCCATTCCATGCTTTCTCATCTCTCTGTATCTCTCTCTGTATCTCTCTCTTTCTCTCTTTTTTTCTCTCTCTCTGTCTCTCTCTCTTCCTCTGTCTCTTTTTCAAGTCTTTGCCTAAGGCTAGAAGTCTCATCTAGGCAGTGAGCATGAGCAATTTTAAGGTGACTGCATTTGTTTGGCTTCTCTTGTGTGAAAATAGTTGTTCCACACATTTTGTACATCTTTTTACTGGAAAGGTAAATTTGCTCATTGTTACTTCACTATGTCTGGAAGCAGAGAAATCTACTCATCATTTTTTTAATTAAAATGTTTGAAAGGGCATTTACTTTGATCTCAGCTATTCTATAGAGGTGAGGGTGAAAGTAGTAGCAAGAAAGAGGTAAGTGAGTCTTCTGTAAGTCATGATGAAGGAAGAGATTGGGGCTCCAAGGACACTTCTCAAGATACTTGGTTCCCTGCTGCTCCTTATATCTCTCAATACCAAATATTATAGATTCTCCTCTCCTTTTCTCTTTCTGGACTTACCCCTGACACCAAAATGCTACATGTAGACTTTATAGCTATAAACATGAGCAACACTCAGGCTTGTTGTGGATACCAGAAGTAAACATCCTTGTTCCTCCCCCACCTGCAAATGACAGTAAGCATAATTCCTTTGCTAGATGTGTAATTTCAGAATTGAACAGAAAGGCTGTAACGTCTTTCCTTTATATATAACCCAACACACATTAGCTTATCCTTTCTGGCATCACATTCTTAGGCCACACAAAACACCAAGAAGATTGCCATTGTAATTTGATCAGCAGTGTAGACATGCTCTGGGAACCATTTAAAGGATGAGAGGCACATCAGAACCTCATTTAAACATAATTTACTTCTCAAAGTCACATCACCTTGATTAACTAAATTAGTAGTTACTTAAGAAGCTGCTTGGATTTAAACGAGTCACTTTACTCGGAATGTTTTAGCAATGAGGCTCAATTTACTGGCTTTTTCTGCATTTCTGATTTGCTGATGTTTTTAATATCCAATAGCATGATTGGTTCTCAAGAAAATAGTGCTGTTTTGAAAATAACTAGAACATAACTTGACTCTTCTTGCTCCATCTGCTCGACCTTGTCTTATTAAATTCAAGGAAAGCTACCCACTTTGGTTTAAAATGCCATGTTGTACTCTTTAAATTAAGAAGGATGTCATTGTTTTGATTGTATTTGTTGACATTTTATCATCAAAACATAGGATTCTAAATTCTAATTAGAGAACCAAATGACTATAGGTTGTGAAACATTTGATATTTGCACTAAACTCCCCAGCTTGAAGGTATAAAAATTATTGACCTCCTGAAGCCAATTTTTATGTTGATGAAATTTGAATTACAGGGATTTCAGTACTAATACAAATTTGAAAAATCCATACATAAATCACACTGAATGACATCAAATTACTGTTAGTTACAAGATATGGCTTAATGATTCCATCTGTAGGATTTTTTTTTCTGTATATAACATGATGATTAGCAAGCGATGTAAGACACAATAATCGTTAAGCTACTTGAAGAGATAGACAAAGTTCATGAATATGTTTACTGGAATCATTGTAAATAAGGAATTAAGCACTTTGAGAAGATGAAGAAAAGAGTTAGAGGACAGAAAACACCTGTACTTTGTATGTTTTATACTGATTTATAAGCACTTGAACCAATCATGTCCAGTTTTCTGTTGATAGATAGCAATTGGTTTGACAGAAGTTACTGTAATATGAAAGTACCAAACAGCATTATGGCTGAAAGAGTCAGTCTCATCATCTCTAGTCTAAATATCTTTATCCATAAATGATATCGGAAGTCAGTGTCAGGTCAGGCAGGTGCACAGGAAAGTGATGGCTGAATCATCTGAGTTCTAGGAAATAGAAAAGTACAAGTGGATATGGTGCTCTACCCCACAGTCTACACTAATCTGAAGGGACCGTATTTTTTGCATGTGATTTTCACTGTTGAATTTACAAAAATGCATTTTCATTTATAAGACTAGTATTATGTTGCTTAGATGGAAATTCCTACAGGTTCTAAAAAAGCATATTATTTGAGACACATTTGTGACAGGATCTTAGAAGTCCAGTATGATTTCATTGTAGCAACAGCAACATGCTAATTTTAGATTCCAGAAATATTTCTTGTGAGAGAGGAAGTGATGTGTGTGTGCATGTGTGTATATGTCTGTGTAGATGTCTGGTGACTTTTCTTTGTGGTTCTTCGACCAATTTAGAATGCTAGCAAACCAAGAAATGTGAATGGGTGGAAGCATAATGGTTTTCTTTTTCTGGAAAACAATAATACAGTGGTTTTTCTGAAATTCTTCAAATTTTCCAAAATATGACAGGTAGCTCTTGAAAAAATGAATTAAAAAATAAATATTGAAACCTATTTCTAGCTAGTCTGAGAACTAACATTACGTACTTAGATCCCTCTTCTCCCATAATATCCTATCCAAGCCTCAGCTGTGTCTCCCACAGGTTGCTCCCTAATGTCTAGTTATGTGACTCTTCCCCCAAATGAGAATTTTGAGAATAGTATCTAGTTTTACAAGCATATTGAGCATTTATCCCTGCTCCCCTCTCTATCCCCCTTCCCCCAAACCCATCCCTTACTTTCATCAATCCCTCTCATTCCCTCCCACCCTCCTGCCTGTCCACTTCTATAGACCCCAGGGTTACTTTTGGCTTGTCTACTTTTGTGGGGGTTCATGCCTCTGTGATATACCAAGTTGCCTCTGCTCGGACCACCCCACTGATAGGGGCATTTCCCTTCACTCATCCAGCTCACAGTAGAACGTTTTTAAGTAACATAGTTACCACTCTCATAGAATTGAGCAAACATTATTCTTTCTTAGGAAGTAAAAGTACAAATTAAAAAAAATTTAAGGGACCATTTTTCAACTGTAATTGAGTTATAAAATATTTTATTAACCTTAAGCTTCTTTAAAAAGGAGGCTTGCAAATCCCATAACAAAGCAGAAAGAAGACAGAAGCAATCCAGTATGATTTCCAAAGTTACTCTTGGTCTTCATCAGGGACATACAGTGTTCTCTCTCTCTCTCTCTCTCTCTCTCTCTCTCTCTCAATCTCTCTCTCTCTCTCTCTCTCTCACACACACACACACAAATAAAGAAATGTTTTTTTTAAAAAAAAGGTATCAAAGTTCTGAATTATAAAATGTGCTAGGTTCTTGAAATGTGAGGTAGAGGTTACATGGCCTGCAATTCCTATCTAGAGAACCTTAATCAAAATGATGTGATCCATTGACTTTATGTGTAGCCTTTATAGCACTTTAACATATTTCTTCACATTGAAAACCTTGCTTTTCAATGTAAATCTAATCAAGTCAAGCTCCTGTATGCTGACATCTGATCACTACCATCAGCTGGATGAATATGCAGAGAATCTGCCATAATTTAGAAGTGTCCTATCTAATCACTGAGAAGTAGGTAGCAGGACCCAAGGATACTCTTTGCTCAGAGATCAAGGAGAGAAGTACATGACACTTTATTAGGCTGCTGTAGCAAATACCACACAGACCTGGAGAGTGAAACATCAGAAAATTCTTTCCTTTCTACAATTTTTAACTTATTTTTTTAAACATTGTATGCATGGATATTGTGATTTTATAAATATTTTCAACCATTAGTCCCAAATCCCATCCTCCTTCCTTTTCCCTTTATAACCCTTCATCTCTCCTGCCAGACTCACTCCTGTTTTCAAATCTTTTAACTTGTGCAGCCCACAGTGTTTCATCTGGTCTCTGATGACTTGTGCCTGACCTGATTCATGCTCCAGCAAGCATCCTAGATCAGTGGATGCTTTCCTCAATGGTATATCCACTGATCCAGATAATTATTTTCTAACAACTGAAAATGAGAAGTCTAAGATCAAATAGTAGCCAGAATCAGTTTCTAGTGAGAGATCTTTGCTTGGATTGTAAGTGGTCACCTTCTGACCATGTTTTCATGTACAGGAGGGATAGAAAGCAGTTTATCTCCTTCTCTTAGCAAAAATACCAGGCCCATTGGATTAAGGTCCCACTCTTATGATCTCATTTAACTTTGTCATCTTCTCAAGACCCTGTCTTCAAATATAGCCACATGGATGTTTGTACTTTGACATATGAATTTGTGGAGAAACAAAACCCAGTCCATGGTAATAAGAGAAATATTTTTAAAGATTAAATCAATGCTTGAGACCTTTCCTACAATGAGTAGGTAAGTATGTGAGATGTAATGTGCAAGTAAAAAATTACCCTATAAAAATAGCAAGACAATCCAAGCTGAATCAGTATCAGGAGTCAGGTGTGCTACTGTTTAGCCACTAGTCTATTAGAAGAAATAAAAGCTCTTATATTGAGAGTATAAAACTGGCCTCACCGTGGTTTCTATGACTGTGAGATACAACTAACAAGCAGTATGCTTCTCTTCTCAGGGTTCTAATGGATTGGTGTTATACCATAATTCACTATCTACAAACTACCTAGGATCTTTCTTTGTCTCTAGTATAAACTCTACACCAGTCTTTCACTAACTTCTACCTGTGTTCTAGTCAACAGTGCCTGCCAATGGATAAAAATGTGACCAAATATAAAGTAATGACACATTTGTTTTTAATTTTTTTCTGCTCATAGAAATATAATAGGAACCCCTGTCCCCTCCCTCCCTCCACCTCTCCCTGTACCTCCCTGTTCCCTCCCCACTTTGTCCCTTCCTTGCCCCACTTCCTCCCTTTCCCCCAGTGCCCCCCATCTCTGAAGCATCCTTTAATGAGTAAATCAAACTTTCCTCTGGGTCCTCCTCTCTGATGAGGTGTAAGGACTCAGTGGCAATTCCTAGAACTCTTTCTTGTGTTCCCCTCAAGTATAGGAACACTATTGTGACTGTTAATCCCTTGCTTCTAAGGATTCCAATGCCTTTAGTCCATGCTAGAATATGAGGGGATTAATGATATGTTGGTCATTGTGCAGATCATGCAGAGTCCTGTTACAATTGCTTCAGCCCTAACCTGTGTGGAGTATCTTGCATATCATGACTCCTTCCATCCTTGTGCTCTTACAATCTTACCGCCCCCTCTTCCGCAAATTTCCCTGAGCTTCAGGATGGGGAGAGATTAGGCAGGCCTGATTCCAGGTGGTTGATATAGAGTCTCTGATGTTCTGAATTATGGTTTGTTGATGATTTTTTTTCAGTTTTGCTGTTCCTGCAATGCCCTTGGTTCCATCCTGATGGGTATTGGATGTCACCCCCTGACCAGAGATAAAAACCTGAAGTAGGAGACCGCAGTGAGAGAGGGGTCAATCACCCATTTGCAAAATGGTTACCTTCTATCTGGCAGCCTATATGCCCTCCCCTTCTAGTAAGATCATACCCCATCAGTTGGAAATGATCAGGAAGGAAAGTCTGTGAACTTAATCAGATGTCTCATTACTTACTTGCAGTCCTTGATGGTGGTCCTGAACAAGTAAATAAGCTACAGAAAAACAAATTAAAATTCATAATAGGAAATTAATAACTGTTTCTTGCTCAAATTATTTCATTAACTGTAAAATAAACTTGTCTTAAGTTTTTGCATAGCTTAGTATATGCAATCCTGAAGACTGAGGGTAACTATAGTACTATAGTCACATTCTTTATATTAAGAAATACATGGAATTACATTACGAAAATTTACAACTGGATTCATGTGAACTCAGACTATAATAGACTAGTAGCTTCTAACTATGCTTTTGTTCAGAATGATTTTTGTTCTTGGTAAAATAATAAAGAAGGAAACAATTTAGAGCGAGTCTTCCCTGATCATACACCATTTCCTGACCTACATCAGCAGTAAAAAGACCTGCAATATAACTTTTTGACTACTCATCTGTAAAGCTTAACAAGTTGCTCTGTCATCATAGATATGTTTGTCTGGTCTAGGAATTAAAATCCCTGGGCAATAAGATTTTGAGTAATTAAAAAGATGAGAAAAACATTTATAAAGGGTGAGTCTAACAAGGAGACATGTCGCTTTCTAGGAGCGCTGCACAATATGAATCTTTTTCCACTTTTAAAGTACTAAGAACTAACGAACAATTACTGCAAGTTTCCAGACATCTTTTCAAATGTGTCTGACTTAAAACGCAGTATCTAAGGGCCACATCCGTCATCAGACCCTCTCCAGCAGGGTAACTCTCAGAAACAAAGCATTATGGTTGAATTGTGATTGAAACAAGTAAGGAAGAAAAGAGACTGTGGTCTCTTTTATGGCAGTGGTTCCAAATCTTGATACTGCTAATCTACAACAACATTTTTTCCTATATTATAGCCAAACAGGAATCATAAGGGAAATAAAATGCATAGATTTAAGAGAAAACATTAATATGATTGATTGTGCATATGTCTTATTTCTAGAAATTTAAAATGATCCTTGGTAAATACTGGTAATTTTATTCATGGCTTACAGCAGTTATTATCTGGCAAAATAGTGTTTAACTGTGCTTTGTGGTACTAACTTTTAAATTTTTGTAATTTATTGATAAATCTGAGTCTACAAGTATTTCCTGTGTTAAAAATCTTGACTTAGTGAGACAGTCAATTGGTCAGTGACTGAATAAAAGCAACAGTGGAGATGGGGGTTGTTAAGAGTTAGGATTATTAGGTCATATCAAGAGGAGGAGGGGATAAGAAAAAGCAAAGCAAGGTGTATATGACACAATACATCACATATATGTACAAAGTTTTCATAAAGTATTAAATAAAATTTTAAAAAGAAAAATGAAAAAGATGAGATCATTCTTGAGTCGTTAGAAAAAAACTATGAGTATGAAACCCTTCCTAAAATAAGATACAGTGAAGTGGTCAATTTTACCTTTATGAAGGGAAGTATATTTACATCAATATATCTAATAGCTAATAACTGGCAGAATCAAAATCCAGGCCCCCCACCCCGGAGCCGAGCCGCCCGGCCAGCAGCACCCGCACGTGGCCACCGGCTTAGCCTCCCGGGCCCCGCCCCGGACACCAGCCCCTTGTGCCCTCCCGCCCCCGCGTCCCTCTGCCCCTCCTCAGGTCGCAGGTGAACAACTCTGACATCAACATCAGACCCTCTGCCTCTCTGGCCCACCGGGGACCTACGCACGTGGTCCACGGAAGTCACGCTGCTACTCAGAATTCAATAGAGCCCAAAGGAAACTCAAGCAAAATTCTAAGGAACAAAGAGAACACAGGCCATACATCTGGACTTCACTACAACCATTGTATCACATGCGAGACTCTTCACATCCAGCCTAAAGATAAGTAAACCTTTTTTTTCTTTCTCTTTTTCTTTTCTCTCACCTTACTGATCCTTTCTAGTATCAATGTTGTAGGTCAGCTTCCTCATACAGCCACCCCAAAAACATACAACTCCAGGGAGTACACCACCCACCCTCACATTTCACCAAGACACTAGATCGTAAAAGTGCACTACCATACTTATATTCATCGCCTGGTTACTTAACTGATGTACTAACATCCTAGTAGTCTCATCTAGGATATAACAATACCAATACACAAACATACCCAATCCAAGGCAAGCACTAGTAACAACTGGCAGGTGTAACAATACCAACTACATCGGTTCAGTGAAAAACACACAAAACTGAAAGGTCCTAAAAAGAAAACAACAATGTACAAGTCAAAGTGCAGATCCACGAGAAACAAACCCCAAGAACAATCTCCCACCAAAAGAATCAATCCCATAACGATGGATTGTGACCAGAACAAATCCATTGAAAATAGCCATGAAAGCCAGACCCAACGACTTTCAGAGTATGATCATTACCATGATTAATAATATGAAAGAGGAAATCCGAGAAGAGTTAAATAACCGTGTCAACCACTTTGAACAGGAACACAACAGGAACCTGGAGGAGTTGAGAAAAACAGTTCAAGAAACAAAAATAGGTATAGAGCAGGTAAAACAGTCTCAGGCAGAGTTTAAAATTGAACTAAGAGATAAGTTATCTTCAACCCAAAACTCCACAGAGAGTCTTATCAGCAGAACAAATGAGGCAGAAAATAGAATCTCAGATCTTGAAGACAAAGTGGAGAATTAACCAGCTCAATGGAAGAGATTGTTAAAGCCAAAAAGATACTGGAGAGGAACATTCAAGAAATATGGGACACCCTGAAGAAACCTAACATGCGCATTCATGGAATACCAGAACAAGAATCCCAAAATACCACACCTGAGAAAATATTTCAATTCATCATAAATGAAAACTTCCCACAACTAAAGAATGAGAGGCCTATCCAAATACAAGAGGCATTTTGCACTCCAAACAGATATGACCAAAATAGAAAATCGCCACAGCAAATAATAGTCAAAACACTCCACATTCAAGACAAAGAAAAGGTGCTGAGAGCTTCAAGAGAAAAAAAAGCAACTCACTTTTAAAGGTAAACCTATTAGAATAACAAATGACTACTCAATGGAAACAGTAAAAGCAAGAAGAGCTTGGAGAGACATACTTCAAGTATTAAATGAGCAAAAATGCCAACCCAGACTGATATACCCGGCAAAACTATCTGTCATGATTGAGGGAGAAAGAAAAGTTTTTCAGCACAAAGACAACTTGAAGGGATACATGTCTACCAAACCAGGCCTTCAAAAAATGCTAGAAATGATACTCAAGCTTGAAGAAAAGAACAAGCGTATCCAGGAGGACAGAAGGGAAGTATAATACCAACAAAATATAAATATCAAACATCATGCTTACAAAATCTACTAAACATAAAAAATGTCCAGAATTAAAAATAATTTCTCCATTATAACATTAAATGTCAACGGCATTAACTCACCGATTAAGAGACATAGATTAAAAACTTGGATTAAAAACCACAATCCAACAATCTGCTGCCTTCAGGAAACTCATCTCACCACAAAAGATAGGCACCTCCTAAGAATGAAAGGCTGGTCCAAAATCTTGCAAGCTAATGGAACCAGGAAACAGGCAGGGGTAGCAATTATGCTTTCAGACAAAGTGGACTTCAAACCAAAGAAAATCATAAGAGACACAGATGGATACTACATTTTAGTCACAGGTACAATACACCAGGAAGACTTCACAATACCGAACATATATGCACCCAATATGGGCCCCTCCACATTCATTAAGAAAACCCTACAGCGTCTAAAGCAAGAAATCAACCCCCAAACGATAATTCTCGGGGATTTCAACACCGCCCTCTCAACATGGGATAGATCAACAGGTCAAAAGCTTAACAGAGACACTTTGGAGCTTAAACAAACCCTTACTGAAATGGACCTTACAGATCTCTATCGAACTTTTCACCCATGTACCAAAGAATACGCATTTTTCTCAGCAGCACACGGAACTTTTTCCAAAATAGATCACATATTGGGCCACAAAATGAATCTACACAAATACAAAAAAGTCGAAATTCTAGCCTGTGCCCTATCAGACCACCACGGCCTAAAGCTGGACATCCACAACAACACATCAAACAAGAGAAAATACACTAACTCCTGGAAACTTAACAATATGATGCTGAATGAGAACTGGATTCAGGAAGAAATTAAACAGGAAATTCAAGATTTCCTGAAAGTGAACGAAAATGAAAATACAACTTACCAAAATCTCTGGGACACAATGAAAGCTGTTCTAAGAGGTAAGTTCATAGCTCTTAATGCCTACATCAGAAAATTGGAAACATCAGAAATAAATAATTTAACGATGCAGCTTAAGGCTTTGGAGAAACTTGAGCAATCTGATCCCAAAAGTAATAGAAGAGAGGAGATTAGCAAAATAACGGGAGAAATATCTGAAATCGAGATTAAGAAAACGATAGAAAAAATCAACCAGTCAAAAAGCTGGTTCTTTGAAAAAATCAATAAGATTGATACACCCCTAGCGAAACTAACCAAAAGCAAGAGAGAGAAAACCCAAATTAACAAAATTAGAAATGAACATGGAGTTATCACTACTGATACCCAAGAAATCCAGAGAATTATAACATCATATTTCAAAAACTTATACTCTGTGAAGTTTGACAACACAAAAGAGATGGATGAATTTCTAAGTAAACACAACTTACCTAAATTGAATCAGGAAGTTGTGAATTATTTAAATAGTCCTATAACATACAAGGAAATTGAAGAAGTAATCTCGAATCTTCCCACCAAAAAATGTCCTGGGCCAGATGGATTCAGCACAGAATTCTACCAGACATTTAAGGAGTTAATAACACCAATACTCCTTAAACTGTTCCATCAAATAGCAAAGGAACACTGCCAAATTCCTTCTATGAAGCTAATATCGTCTTAATCCCAAAACCTAATAAAGATGCACTTAAAAAAGAAAACTATAGGCCGATCTCTCTGATGAACACAGATGCAAAGATTCTCAACAAAGTCTTAGCAAATCGGATTCAAAAACATATCAAAAAGATCATTCACGGGGACCAAGTAGGCTTCATCCCCGGCACACAAGGTTGGTTCAACATACGCAAATCAATAAATGTAATTCATTATGTAAACCAGTCCAAAGTCCAAGACCACATGATACTCTCGATAGATGCAGAAAAAGCCTTTGACAAAATCCAACAGCCTTTTATGATCAAAACGCTAGAGACAGTAGGAATGAAAGGAACCTTTATCAATATAATAAAAGCTGTATACAACAAGCCCACAGCAAGGATTATGCTCAATGGGGAACAATTGGAAGCATTCCCACTTCGATCAGGAACTAGACAAGGCTGTCCACTCTCACCACTTCTATTCAATATTGTTCTTGAAGTCTTAGCTGAAGCCATAAGACAAGAAAGGGACATAAGTGGGATTCAATCGGCAAGGAAGAAGTCAACCTATCCCTATTTGCAGATGACATGATCTTATACCTGAGGGATCCCAAAAACTCCACCAGGAAGCTCCTGGAACTAATTGAGAAGTTCAGCAGGGTGGCAGGATACAAAATAAATGTGCAAAAACAGAGGCCTTCCTATATGCCCAGAATGAAAGAAGTGAAAAAGCCTTGAGAGACACAATCCCATTTACTATAGCCCCTAAAAAAATGAAATACCTTGGTATAAACCTAACCAAGGAGGTAAAAGACCTTTACAATGAAAACTTTACAACCCTAAAGAAAGAAATAGCAGAAGACACCAGAAGGTGGAAAGACCTCCCATGTTCCTGGATTGGTAGAATCAACATCGTAAAAATGACCATCCTACCAAAGGCAATATACAAATTCAATGCTATACCAATTAAAATCCCAAAGCAATTCTTTAAAGAAGTTAACCAAATAATCTCAAAATTCATATGGAGGCACAAAAGACCCAGGATAGCAAAGACAATCCTGAGTAACAAAAACACTGCTGGAGGTATTACCATACCAAACCTTAGTTTATACTACAAATCCATAGTTATAAAAACTGCCTGGTACTGGCTCCAAAATAGACACACAGATCAATGGATAAGGATTGAAGACCCAGATATAAGCCCAACAAAAATACAGCCATTTGGTCTTTGACAAAAGGACCCAAAAAATCCAATGGAAAAAGAACAGCATCTTCAACAAATGGTGCTGGTAAAACTGGATATCCACATGCAGAAGATTAAAGCTGGACCCATACTTGTCACCATGTACAGGACTTAATTCCAAATGGATCAAGGACCTTGATTTAAGGCCAGAGACTTTAAAAACCATAGTTGAAAGGGTAGGGAACTCCCTCGAGCTGATTGGGCTAGGCCAACACTTCCTAAACAGACATCCAATGGCACAGTCACTGCTACCAACTCTCAACAGTTGGGATCTTGTGAAATTAAAGAGCTTCTGTTCAGATAAAGAGATTGTAACGCGAGCTCAAAGGCAACCCACAGAATGGGAGAAAATCTTCACTAACCACATATCTGATAGAGCTCTATTGTCCAGAGTGCACAAAGAACTTAGAAAACTAAACTCCAAGGAAAACAATGGCCCAATTAAAAAATGGGCCCTGGAACTTCAAAGAAACTTTACCAGGGATGACATTAAAATGTCTAACAAATATCTTAAAAAATGCTGCACTTCCTTCGCCATCAGGGAAATGCAAATCAAAACTTCCCTGAGATATCATCTCACCCCGGTCAGGATGGCAAAAATCCACAATACAAACAACGACAAATGCTGGAGAGCATGTGGAGAGAGGGGAACTCTCCTACATTGTTGGTGGGAGTGCAGGCTCATACAGCCACTCTGGCGAGCCGTCTGGAGATTCTTAAAGAAATTAAAGATTGAAATGCCATATGACCCTGCTATCCCACTTTTGCAAATAACCCCCCATGCATCAGAGGTTCGCCTCGATAGCACAAGCTCGACCATGTTCATAGCAGCACTGTTTACAATAGCAAAGTCATGGAATCAACCTAAATGTCCAACAGTTGACGAGTGGATAAGGAAACAGTGGTACATCTATACAATGGAGTACTACTCAGCCATCAAAAATGATGAATTACTGGAATTTGCTGGGAAATGGATGTCATTAGAAAGAATTATATTAAGTGAAGTATCCCAAACCCAGAAAATTAAGCGCCGTATGTACTCCTTAATAGGTGGCTCCTAGTACCAAACTCACCCAGCCCACATTGAGACACTTAAAAGTAAACCTATGTAACACAGTAATTGCAAGGATTATGAACAAGAGAGATGGGGTAGGAGGGCCAAACCAGAAACAAGGAGAGAGGGGACCATGTTACAGCAGAGAAAATAGGCCTCCATCAAGGTCTGCAAGTAAGTAATGAGAAACCTGGTTAAGTTCACAGATGTTCTTTCCTGATTTCACCAGAAGGGGGGGCATACAGTCTAGCAGATAAAAAGTAATCATTTTGCAAATGGGTGATGGACCCCTCCCTCAGTGAGGTTTCCTACTCTTATTACATCTACCCTTGAATGTGCTATTATAACAAGACTCCAGTTTAACAGCTTTTGTCTCTGGCCAGGGGGTGACATACAGTGCCCAGCAGAATGGAGTGAAGGGCATTGCAGGAGCAGCAAAACTGCAAAAGAAAATCAACAAACCACAATCCAGAACTTCAGAGACTCTATATCAATCACATAGAACTAGGCCAGCCTAATCTCTCCCCATCCTGGAGCTCAGGGACATTTGCGGAAGAGGGGGCGGTAAGATTGTAAGAGCAAAAGGATGGGAGGAGCAACGATTTGCAAGATTCTCAACAATAGTTGGGGACAAAGCAATCATAATGGGACTTTGCATGCCCTGCGAAATGTCCAATGCACTGTTGCCCTCATAAAGTCTAGCATCTGTTAAGGGCACCGAGACTCCTGGAGGCAAGGGATTGACAGCCATAGTAGTGATCCTATGCTTAAGGGAACAAGAGAAAGGGCTTATGGAAATGCCACTGGGTCCTTATATGTCATCGGAGAGGAGGACCCAGTGGAGAGTTAGGCGTACACAATAAAGGACTCTCTGGGAATTGGGGGGGGGGCACTGGGGGATGGGGAGGAAGAGGAGGGAGAGGAGGGGGTTCGAGGGGAGGAGGGGGGAGGGAGGGAACTGGTAAAAAATTTTAAAATGTATAATTAAATTTTTAATTAAAAAAAAAAAGAATCAAAATCCAGGGTCCTAGTTTCATTGTCCCTAACATAATTAAATTTATCTGATTCCACATAAGGACTTTGCAAATGAAATCTAAGACTGAGACAACTAGTTATCTCAACCAAGAAATAGTCTGAGATTGTTCCAGAACGTAATTTTACTCACGCAGAATTTGACTGGGAACATAACTCTGTGTGCCACTTCTGCTGTCTAGGCATTTGTTTCTCAACATGTATTTTGTTTAATCTTTCAAATTATGAAGCTCCAAAAGCGTCTTCTCCTATTAATTCCCTCTATGGCTTCTGTCAGACACTTTGAACATGAGCAGCATCACAAGGAAGAGTTTCAAACCCATCAATGCATTACTAACACTGAGTTCATATCTATGGAATGTTTTCACATTAAGTGCCTTTATAAGCACTTTGCTTTAAGCACCTTTATAAGCACTCCCCATGCATTTAGACATTTCATCTGCCATGCTAGTAACCATAGGGCAGTATTTTACATGACTCTCTGATTTTTTTTTATTATGTACTATTCATATGGTGGTATCTAAATCTTTTGCCTGCTAGATTTCAAGGATGGTGCCACTTGGGCTCTTCCCACAAATTTTTCTGGTTCTGTCATTGATCAAAGCAACCTTAGAACCATTAAAAAAAGAGTATTAATAACCGGACATCCTTCCTGCTGTTTCTTCTCTGGCCTTTGGATTCCAGAAATTATGCACCCCATCTGATTCATATTCCTCGCATATTTACATCATCCCTTTGGATTCTTCAGTGATTTCTCTATATTTATGAGACTAAGAATAGTCATAATTCTCCTCCTCAAGCCCAGTAAATGTGTCCCTAATAATTGTTACTGAATTCTTTGGTGTCAACTTCTGACCTGCTTAAAATCTGCCTGGTATCTATTCTTTGAAACTCATTTACCCTGTCCCAGGAATTTTTCTTACTTCCCCCTTTCTCTTTATTACTTTATAGCTAAAGATGTTAAAATCAATAGTCCTCATTCAATTTCCTGACTATGCATATTTATTATATTTTTGTTTTTTTAATTTACTTTTTTACTATTGAACTTTCAATTATATAACGGTTCTCTTCAAATAACCATATTTATTCCAAATTATTTATTTTACCTTTGTTGTTAGGTTGCAATCAGATTCAATGATCAGATTCACCTCACTCTTAATGTCACCAGAAGTCAGAACTGATCATATCATTCACCTTCCCAGACACCCATATATATGGGTCATAACTATGAGGTTTAACACATACTCGTTCTTTTATTGTGCTTCCTACTTTCCCACTGTGGGCAACCTTCCTATTTTTTAAAGTCCAGTTGAACTGCAATTAATTGCAAAACATGGCTCTACATCCCCTTTAGGTTATCTGCATACTCTTGTCCATGATGTAATGTACATCACATAATTATTGGCATTCATACAGGATTCAATGTACACAATATATTATAATTATTAACCGAGTGTATGTCTCCTATTAACCCATAACCTGTAGTACAAATCACAAAAGGATAATATTTCAGATGGAAGAAGGTAAAGGAGAAAATACACTGGCATAGATTTGCAGACTTCAGACGTTCTTGAGTCTGTAGAGCAATAGCAACATTAACTGACACCAGCAGCTCTGAACAATGGTTCACACAGTTAATGTTGCTATTGCTCTACAGACCCGATGTAGCCCATGTGTTTGCTTCTGTTTCTGTTTCCTCTCACAATTAGCTTCTATTTAAAGGCCAAAGTAGGTGCATCCTGATGGGTGAATCTAGGTCATATTTTCACCCCCTATGCATAGGGAAGCTTCAGAAACATGTATCTGGGGTTTTTATTGTTTATGTTGGCAGATGAATCCCATAAGTCTAGTAGACAAACAAGAAGGTTCAAAATAACTCATGCACTCTGTAAAAATGTTCTGTAAATGAAAACATAGTTCTTCATTTTCATTAACATTTCCCACACACATGTGGCTACTGTGGAATACATGGAATAGTCCAAATACATAACATTTTCATCACCACAGAAATCCTACTTGGAAGCTTTGGACTAGCCGAAACCTCTTGATTCGTTAATGGGCCAGACAAATTCTCTGGAAGCTAAATAAGACATCAACATCTGAAAGCCAACTTTCATCAAGTACAAAACTGTTAAATACTCAATTTTAACTATTAGTTTTCAACTCTTCACACATTGCAACTTATTGTGAATCAAGCCATAGTTGCAAATGCTATGTTTATTTGGTTTATTTCCCCCTGGTCATTCTTCATTTGTTGTGATAAATACATAGCCAGAAGAATGTAGACAAAGGAATTTTTATTCATGCTCCTGATTTTAGGTTACAATCCAATAGGAGTTCATACCAACATCCAGAACTTAGTGAATTCATACCAATATCCAGAGCTTAGGGAATTTGCTACATTATGGTTATTCAAAGGAAAAGCTGAAAGAGGGATAAAGACCTTACCTTATCTTCTAGCAAGTCTAAAAGTGTCAATCACTTCTCTTTCCATCTTAGCTACCTACCCAGAGAATGGACTAACCAAGACAAGTCGGGCCTTCCCACATCAACTGGACAATCTCCTGTAGGCTTGCTAAAAGGTTTGCTTAAGTAAATAGCTTTTCCTAGCCATACCTAATGACAGTTCTTAGTTGCCTAGTAAAGCTAAACTCTGGTATGCGTTAACTTGAAGTACTAGAGAGCTTCAAAAGAAAGCTTTTATGGATGGAAAAGACCGTTAAGTATGGAGACTCCATCTTCAAATGATTGGTCGCATAGCATATTGGACAATAATCTTGAATTCATTTTACTTAACCAGTCACTGAAAGGGAACAATACCCACACATTGCACCATGATTACAAAGAAGGTATCACTTCATTTAGCATTAGAACTATCTGACCTGGATTTCTGTTATATGGATAGAGAGACAGAAGTATTTTCAGACACAATTCACAAGTCGATCTCCAACGTAGATGTTGCTCCTTGACTATTTATCAGGGGATAGCAATCACTAGAGGAGGAGAATCAAAAAAAAAAATTACACCCATATTCAATCAAAGACTTCAGTTTTCTTGTAGTCTACAGAAATACTCTCCTCTAAGAATGTAAGAGTAGCAGAAAAAGAATGCATCCAGCATCTTAGGCAGCACTTTATGTGCTCAAACAAAGGCACTGGCTCCAGTAGAGTAGTCATGCGTACTGGGCATATACCTGCTTCCATGGAGACCACTTGGCTACCAAAGCTTTGATGGTGATTCTGAGAGTACCCTAAATGTTTTAGTCTCTAGGCTTGATGTTTCTGAGTGACATTGGAATGCTACTACTCATACTCCCCAGAATAAATTGTCATCATCCAAAAATACTCCTGTCTCCAAACAGCACTCAACACAATGCCAACAGGAGGCAGTCACACAGATTCTCATTGCTGGAAGCTCTGATCCTCAATAGACATTTTAGGCAATTTATGAACCAAGGTGCACATAATAACATCTAAAGCACCCGGAACTTAAATTCTATCAGTGGACAAATGCACAGAAAATTACCTAAAAACAAATGCTTACATTCGAACAAAGGAATTAAGAGTGGTCGCAGCATTGTCTGTAAAATAGGATAGCTACAGAAGGTATTTCAGATAAGACCACAATTAAGTAGAACTTGAAGAAAATGAGATATGAACCACACATAAGTCTGAGAGAAGGGCTTTGTAGGCAAAGGAAGCAACAATATCTCCCTTTGGCATCAAGACACATTCTCTGACATAATACAGCCTAGTTAGTTCACTGGTTTGTATCAAACACAGAGATGGGGTAGGAGGTAAGATGTGCAGGTTCTTCAGAGAAGTAAATTCAATATGCTGAGACAAAAAAAAGACAACATATACAATTGAGAAACCTATTCAAAGACACTTCTAGTTCCCATTTCAGTTGTATGGCCTTCAGATATGTGAGGCTTTATTGTTACACCACGTAACTGCCCCACCACAGGGCAACACTACATCTGTGCATATTTAAATTCGCCCAAATGAACCTGTTTTGGGTTAAAGGACTACCAAAAGTCATTTCCACAGCTCATGCAATTGTAAACCACCAGAAAGAAAATGAAGAGGATAGGAAAATCACTTCTCTAGTGTAGTGAATCACCTGGGGTAAACTCATGCTGGAGGCTAAAAAACATCACAAAGAAAACAAACTTCTGAAATCAGGTATCCTGTCTCCCAAGATTCTCTAGTGTTGAAACTAAGGGAAAAAAAATGTTAGGCAGGCCTTCAAGCAATACTTGATTTTCCTGGGTGCAAGGCAATCCTGCAGGAGAGTTCAGAGATCTACGGGAACATAAAGCCAAAGTTTAAAGGAAGATGCAGAGTGATTAGGTGTGATAATGACAGAATGATATGAAAATTGTTCATAATATGCTCAGACAGCAACAAAAGGTTAGCATCAACAGTAGAAAAAGATGCTCTGGAAGAATCAAAGAACAAGGCTAGCTATTAGAAACAAAAAAAATAGACCACTGTTTGTTTTTAAACCTGTATATTGAAGAACCCAATTTTGGTTTTCTTTTAGTTATTTTTAAGTACATTTCTCCACATGTATATAGCTTTCTTATGTGACCCAGTGGAGCTCTCTCTCATGTGATCTAGTCAGAGTGGCCATTAACTTTAACTATAGACAGGCTGGGAGTTTGGAATAGCTGAGCAATGTTTCTGCTCAACTGGAGTTGCCCACCCCCTGTTCCTCCCCTTACCTAGAGGTCCATGGGCTGTCCCCAGTGTGGGTAATACAGGTTGCAATTCAAATTGTTCACAAACTGCCAGGGGAGGGGGGAGGACCAATCCCTGCATGCCAAAACTGTTGACTGTCAGCCAATCACGTAACTGCTAAGTTGGAAGCTCGATACCACCTTGATGGTGTTGGTCGGACGTGAGTCCAGGTTCGAACCTGCTAATAAAAGCCCTCATGCGAATTGCAGTGGTATTGGCCCCTTGTTGATTTTTGGAACCCTAGAATCTGGCCACAACAATATAAGGTGAACACATTAGAAAAATATTCTCATATGTATGTATGTGGTTTCAAGAATACAACCAATTTTCTATCACTATTGCAAGTGCTACAGCAGGCTACCACCTTCTCTAAAATGGCTATTGAAATAAAGCCTCTGCTGCCTTTATCTGTCTGTTCCCCTGCTTGCTATGGTCAGCTGGCTTCTTATCTCACACATGTCCTTATGATGGACTACAAAAATCTATGTGGCCTGCCTGTTTCCCTTACTCCACTTCTCTTCCTTTTCAGGACTCTGTTTTTGCTTTACTGCCCTTCTTACTGGATCCTTAAAAGTATGAGTGCTTCTTCCACTGAGAATTTACTTTCTTTTATTCTGTTCACTACAGCTCAAATACTACTTGCCAGAAGGTTTTTCTAAAATCATTTTCCATAAGTAATAACCTTCCTACAACCAATGTAGCACTCATTCCCAGCTCACTACTTTGTTTCATTGTTTTCCGTAACAATATACCAATGCTCTCTTTGTCTGATTAATCATTTGTTTATCAGTTATCGATTTTCCCCATAAACATATGAGATTTTTGAGCCCAGACATCTGACATTTTGTTCTAGATAAATATTTGTTGATTAATAAGCATAAGAAATCATGTAAGAAAATCTTGATAAGTATAAAGTAGATTTTTTTATTTTATAGGCAGATTTTATGTCAGAACAGTTGATATCAGAGAGTTAGAGATGAGGATAATGAGAAGGGAGTACATATGATATGAAGATGAGGATGAGGAGGATGATGACAGTAACACTGTTACTTGCTGATCTATCAAGAGGTACTGACAGTGTTTATAATGTCTATTTCCATCTCCTTCAGCCAAAAGATGTAGCTTCTATTATGTTCTAATTCATCCAAATTTAAAATATAAAGCATTAAGAAGTTATCTGTCTGAGGACCCATCTGATTTTTGCTCACATCTGTCTTCACAGTCTATTTCTAGCAGTCTAACATCACTCAGATAAGGTACCTGCCCTGTTTCGGTCTGTCAAAACAAAACAAAACTGAAAGAATATCTAAAGCACATAGGGACTGTGTCCATGAATGAAATTTGACTCCCACAGC
Organism: Typhlomys cinereus; assembly: GCA_023101885.1. Taxonomy (NCBI): domain Eukaryota; kingdom Metazoa; phylum Chordata; class Mammalia; order Rodentia; family Platacanthomyidae; genus Typhlomys; species Typhlomys cinereus. The sequence goes on along the minus strand of JALPQD010000042.1, from coordinate 8,591,413 downwards.
TAGTAAACAGACCCACTGACCATAAAAACATGTAATTCTGATTCAGTAAGTAATATCAATTAAGAGACAACAGATATAAACAAATAGAAAGGCAAGTAAATATGCTTTAAAGGAAAAAAAAACTCTCCACATTTGAGTTATTTAATTCCCAGTCTGTTTGTGTATTCCAACATCTTGTTAAATGGCCATTTTTGTATTCATTTTTATGAGAAGCTTCCAAGTTTGTATCATGCCCCTCCCACTCAAAACATATTGAGTCTCTTTATTAAAAATGTCAACTTGGCTGTTGACTCAGTACAAGGCAACAAGCAATCCCATTTTCCTCCAGCTACTCTCTGACTTTCATCTTACAGTACGGCTGTTATTCTCTCCAAAATAAGTGGGTGAGAATTACTTTGCTTTGTTTAGTATCACACAGAAGGTTGGTGTGAAAAATCTGAAGACACAATTATTTTAAGAGAACTTTTTCTATCCAATAAAATTGCATGTTTGAAGATGCTGTTGAGATTATAGGAAAATACTTTGTATATTGCAACTGTAACAGTAAATTATAAAAACCTAAATTGACATCACCTAAGAAGCAGTGTAACCAAGTCTTATCTATTGACCTCATAAGTTCATTTCTGCAACTCTATTCTGAATATAAATGTTTTAATTTAAATAAATTAATTTTGATTGGTGCATAGAAATTGTTCATATTAATGAAGTATCATTAGTACCAGTATACATTGCAGAATGCTTAGTTTAGAAAAATCTGTCTCCTCACTTATTGTTCCTTATTTGTGAGAACACTAAGATCCTATCTCCTGATTTTATGAAATGTACAGTATATTACTTTCTGTATAGTCACCCTACTGTACAGTACACCAGAATGTCTTCTCCAGTGTGCTTACTTAGTGTCCACTGACTAGTGTTTTCCCAGTCCTTCCCAACTCTCCTGTCTAAAGATAAAATATGAAACAGAAGAAAAAGCATGTAAATACTTTGGCTTATTCAGAAAAATATTAGCAATATTGTCATTTCTCATTGGTGCAAGATGGTTAAGTAATGCTTTCCATAAAATACAGAACTGCCATGGAAGATAAACCTATAAAGAAGTTATTTACATCAACATGGGGATCCATTCATGTGGCCCCGCAAATTAAGAACAATTGGATGCTAATATTTATTTCTCAAAATTAGCTCTAACTATATGAAAGTATGACTAGCAAATAGAACAGAGTAAGAAAAAAATGCAAAACATGGCTGTCTCTGGCTGGCAAAGGAGAGATGAGAGTTCTCATTCTGCATTCTCTATTTCAAAAGCAGTTTGTAAATATTGTTAATTGTATTCACAATTTAAGACTAATTTTTTGAGAAAAATGACATGCTAATAGATAAAATGTATGCAGAGATGCAGATAGAGCTCAGCTGGTAAGGCACAAATCTGCTGACCTGAGTTCCCTGCAAGCTCACATAGTAGAAAGACTAACTTCCAAAAGTTGCATCTGACTTGCACCCATGCAACATCCATGCAAAAGCATATTTTCTGTCAGTCTATCTGTCTCTCTTGAATTATTTTTACAAAGAAACACAAAATTTTAAATTACTGAAAATACAATGCATTATTTGCAAATTGTCCCTATACCAAAATCTACTGGATTTGTGTTTGTCTGCTTTGTTTTGTTTTTGTTAAGAAGGAATTTAATTTTACTCCGAGGATTACATGAGGTCATATATAAGAAAATGAAAGGTAAAATTGCATAATATAAAGGTACATATTATTGTTTTTAATTCCATATTACTCCTCAAACTCATCATGAATATAAAAATATATGTTCTGTGATACAGTGCATGGTTTTAATCAGTCATCAATAACATCATAAAAAAATGAAAGAATTAAAATTAAAAGGGAATGGAGAAAAGTCTGGATGGATGAACAGAAAGAACAATGGACCTTCAGAAAATGGACATTAAAAAGCTGAAAATCTCACTGACTGAAGTGAATTTACATTTGTAGATAGAAAAGTTTGGTGAAAACTTTTTCGGTCTTCTGATTCCAAGTACAGTTTTATGAAAGTTTACAGCCTTAAATGATGCTCAGAATTTTATTACTTTAAGCTGACATTCTTCAGAAGTAGGAAGCCTCTTATGCAAGTGTCATAGTGCATAAACATTACCAGTTTTTTGGTCACACACACACACGTGCATGCGCACACACACACACACACACACACACACACATTATTTAGTCTGTATGGCAAAGTGAACAACAAAAGCAGTCCTGGGAAAGTCATATAACCAATTTGCTGCCAGATTTTTGTGGTTCCCTGGTGCCACTCATTCAAACTCTCTGAACTTCAATTTTCCTCATCAATGAAATTGGATTTTGAAATAAATCATTCTTAATTCTTAAATTTCATTAATTTCATGCCAAGCTCAATTTGTAAACTAAATTAATTTTGTAGAGGGAACAGTGACAAGCTCCCAAAGCAAACATTATAACCCTAATTAAAATTGAACAAGTAAAAGATAATGATAAAGTAATAAACTCAAATTTTTGCATTTATATTTCAAGTTATTTAGCTACCTTCAACCTACTCCCAACAGTATAATGACTCTGACTCAGGACATTACTTTTAAAATTACAATCACAAATCTGTTATTTGCTCTTCCTCTGGTACCTAGTACCCATCTGAGAGACATTCATCTCTACCTCTGCCACATCCGGACAGATCATGTGATCAAAGATTTCTGCAAATAACCAGGACAATTATTCCAGCTTTTCCAATGCTAAATGCTACCCAAGCCACCCATATTTTGAAATATGAATTTTATCACTGAAAACAATATAATCACTTCTCTATCCTCACAATCAATTTTTCATTTTCTATATATTGTTAGATTCCTTCCAAGCTACATGAAAGTCAGAGAGCGAGAGAGTTAGATTATTGTTCCATATGTAAAGTGTCCATTACTTTGATCATATTGTAGCATTCCACTGTGCTCCATATGCCTACAAAGTTGACAATTTTCATATATTCACTGTGTGGGTATGGTTGCACACATAGATAATCTCAGCATTCAGAAGACTGAGAAGAAAGGAAGGTGTCAAGTTTGAAAACACACATGCACACATACACACAAGCACAAGCTTACACGCACACACACATATGCACATGCACACACATAGAAACACAGATACAATCACAGGAGCACAGAGATATGCACACAAGTGTACACAGACACACAGAGATGCATATATATACACATGAATAGATGCACATAGATACACAGAGAGACAGAGAGGGAGTAATAATTTAACTAATAATATTTGATTTCTCAGAGCAAAGCAAATGAATTTCTGATTTTATGAGATTTTCCCTCAGATATACATACTGACTCTCCTCAAACTCATATTTGAGAATTTTCATTCAAAATGTTGTACAGGAGTTAACATTTTAACTGAATGAACATTGTCTTTTTTACAATAGCTACATAAAATTGTTGAAGATATTACTGAGCTAAACTGAATATATAAAACATGTTTATTTTTCATATTTAAATTTCTTCATTAGAAAAGGAAAGAATTATTGTACAGTGCCAAAATGAATAGTTCTCTCTTTAAAATGTTTCCTAAACTGTGGTACATCTATACAAGGGAGTACTACTCAGCCATCAAAAATGATGAATTACTGGAATTTGCCGGGAAATGGATGTCATTAGCAACAATTATATTGAGTGAAGTATCACAGACCCAGAAAATTAAGCGCTGTATGTACTCCCTAATAGGTGGCTCCTAGTACCAAACCCACCCAGCCCAGCTAGAACACACGATGATAAATCACTGTAATACTGTAATTGTAAGGAGTATGAACAGGAGGGATGGGGTAGGAGGGCCACACCAGAAACATGGAGAGAGGGGACCATGTTACAGCAGAGAAAATAGGCCTCCATCAAGGATTGTAAGTAAGCAATGAGACATCTGGTTAAGTTCACAGACTTTTCGTTCCTGAACATTTACAACTGAGGGGGTGTGATCTCATCAGAAGGGGAGGGCATATAGTCTGGCAGATAATAAGTAACCATTTTGCAAATGGGTGATTGACCCCTCCCTCACTATGGTTTCCTACTTTTATTACATCTACCTTTGAATATACTCTTATAACAAGACTCCAGTTTAACAGCTTTTTGTCTCTGGCCAGGGGGTGACATCCAATGCCCATCAGGATGGAGTGAAGGGCATTTCAGGAGCAGCAAAACGGCAAAAGAAAATCAACAAACAGTAATCCAGAACTTCAGAGACTTTATATCAACCACCTAGAACTAGGCCAGCCTAATCTCTCCCCATCCTGAAGCTCAGGGAAATTTGTGGAAGAGGGGGCGGTAAGAATGTAAGAGCACAAGGATGGGAGGAGTAATGATATGCAAGATACTCCACACAAGTTAGGGCTGAAGCAATCATAATTGGACTTTGCATGCCCTGCGCAATGTCCAACACACTATTGACCTCACAAAGTCTAGCATCTGCTAAAGGCACCAAGATCCTTGGGGGCAAGAGATTGGCAGCCACAGTAGTGTTCCTATGCTTAAGGGGAACACGGGAAAGCCACTGGGTCCTTATACGTCATCGGAGAGGAGAGTCCAGAGGAGAGTCAGGCATGCACAAGAAAGGACTCTCTGGGAATTGGGGTGGAAGGCATTGGGGGATGGGGAGAGAGGGGTGAGGAGAGGGGGAGCAGGGAGTTTGGGGGGAGAAGGAGGGAGGGAGGGAACTGGTGTATCTATTAAGTTCGTATGAGCTGAAATAATAATAAAAAATGTAAAAAAAAGTTTCCTATCATGAAAACTGGCAGATGTATTAAAGTGGACTTTGCCTTAAAATACAGGGATATAGAATTCTGGGAAGATGAATGGATGTGAGATAAATGTTATAATTATACTTCTCCTAATAAGAGATAGGAGCTGTGATGGCCAAAGACAAGTGATACTTTTTCCATGTAACATTTATTATTAAAATATGTTCAGGGAACTGGAACCAAATTCTGTCCTAATTCCAAACCAAATTATATTTCACATTTTGTATGAAACCCAAGTCAGCAACTTGGACAGAATCTTTAAAAAAAATTTCTAACACAAGATATTCCAAAGATATAATGATTTGCTGATTACATGTTGAGGCATAATAAAATAGCAGGAAAGCATTAAAAGTCTTTATTTTCCATAATTAAACCAACAAGTGTCTATAAAGATTGCAATATAGTAGAAACTATAATCGATAACCTGAATTAATCTCAAATAGTGAGCTAAGGTGTTTCGGGCAGCGCTGGTTTGCAGAGCTCAGTGGGATACATACACAGTGTGGAATGCACATTATGTGCCCATAACTAAGAATCCAATAAAATTAGGCTATGCATGGGCAAGAGCTGCTAGGAATCTTGGATTCTTTCGGTGTATGATTTTGATTCAATTTCGGTCACTGCGAGTTCAGAAATCCCTTATTGATCTTAATTGCTTTGCATCTGTACCCTGAGTTACATCACAGGGGTCACAACACACAGTTTAAGAAGTCTAGCAGATAAAAAGTAATCATTTTGCAAATGGGTGATGGACCCCTCCCTCAGTGAGGTTTCCTACTCTTATTACATCTACCCTTGAATGTGCTATTACAACAAGACTCCAGTTTAACAGCTTTTTGTCTCTGGCCAGGGGGTGACATACAGTGCCCAGCAGAATGGAGTGAAGGGAATTGCAGGAGCAGCAAAACTGCAAAAGAAAATCAACAAACCACAATCCAGAACTTCAGAGACTCTATATCAATCACATAGAACTAGGCCAGCCTAATCTCTCCCCATCCTGGAGCTCAGGGACATTTGCGGAAGAGGGGGCGGTAAGATTGTAAGAGCAAAAGGATGGGAGGAGCAACGATTTGCAAGATTCTCAACAATAGTTGAGGCCAAAGCAATCATAATGGGACTTTGCATGCCCTGCTCAATGTCCAGTGCACTGTTGCCCTCATAAAGTCTAGCATCTGTTAAGGGCACCGAGACCCCTGGAGGCAAGGGATTGACAGCCAGAACTAGAATTTAATACTTGACCTCAAACCCAACTGCATTTGCCATTGGTCCCTATCTTTCAGCAAATGAATCCAATTTCCTTTGAAAAATTGTGCTTATAAGTTTCATAAATAAATCACCAATTGACACAATATTTGACATTTTATAGAAACTCAAAAAGCTTTATAAAAGGAGGAAATGAATAAGCATGCAGGAAGTTTTCCTCTTATGTAAATGATCTCACTGTTTCTGAAGCCTATAATTATGCCCATGCTCGTGAGATTCCTGAGAATAATGATTGCTACCTGTAAATGTTCTCTGACTAACTATATCTAAGAGTTAGGTCCACATAAAAAGCTTTTTAAATAGATGTTAATGGACAATACATATATGTATTGAGGATACATATATGCATTGAGGATTTAAAATAATAAAGGAAAAAGTGAAATTTAAAGGAATGATAAGCCTAATATAACTTAATAACCTCCTTTTACAAAAATGATAAATGACTTATTCACAAAGCTAGTTAGTAGCTGTTATTGTTAAAACTGAGGCTTCCATCCCTTTAGCTTGTGCTACACCATATATAATAGTCACATACTAATAAGCGATAATTAACAGTTTCATTTCAAGAGTACCCCCCTTAATTTCCTTAGTGCTTTGAACACTCTTATTTACTTCATTTCAATTAGCGTGGAGTTTTACTGTGCCCCTAAAATCTACTATGCACTCATAAATGATCTGTGGTTTGATATTTATACAAGACTTGTGGCTTTTGTTTCCATGTCACAAATAATGAAGTTGCCTAAGATCATGTGACTTTAAAGTTGCAGAATAAAACATAAACTTTTATGCAAACACTAAATCTCTCGGACTCCATATTATAGTTCATTCTTACTTAGGTCACACTTGTCATCATTTTCTTTTATGTCCATCCTTCTGTGTTAAGTGTTTGATCCACTCCAAGTAAAGTGCATGGATATAAGAACCATTTATAAAAGATCAACAAAGCTCAAATACGAGTTTTAAGTTAACCACAACAAGATGAAAGTTATTTTAAATAACTGGTGAGATTTCTAATGCCTCAGCAATTCATTTTTTAAAGTGAATTTTTAAATAATGTCTTTAGAGCTAAACCTCAATTGCTTGTACTTACCTAGGACTTATATTCTCCCCCATTCATAGTTTCATGTCCTGATCAGTATACACATAGACTGGAGGAGCACTCAACCCAGCAGTTTAATTTTGCAATGGAATGTGTTTATTACAGAAAATCACAACTGGCCAAAGTACAAAAATTAAGTGATTATAGACTTCTTGGCCTTAAACAGAACATCTAAACCATACCTTGCACAAAATCTGTGGCTCAGGAAACATCACAGAAGGACAATAAAATTTTAAGTCCCTAAAGGGCAGAAAAGGTGCAACTAGATATTATCTACTGGAAATAATAGAATTTTGACATCCATGAGTACACTGTAATTATGTACATTTACATAAGACCTACACAGTATTTGCTTTATCAACAATTAACCATGGACAAGGAAAGCTCTCAAGAGGCTCTTACCTGACAGGGTGATGAGGGCTAATGCTGACAGAGATGAGAGGCGAAGATGCTTTCCTCAATGGTGAATCCACTGGTGAATTATTGATATTCCAGTAAGTACTGAGGCACATACCACTAGAGGCAAACTAGATGAAACCTAGTGAGCCACACATGCAAAAAGACATGAAAATAGAGGGAATCTGGCAGGGGAGAAGAAGGAACACATTGGAAAAAGGAGGAGAAACAGAATTCAGGATAAAAGTATAAAAATACATGATTGAAACTCTAAAGGAATTTTTAAAAATTATAATATGAAGTAATAATTTTGTAATAATGCTAAAGAACACATGTTGCAAACAGACTTATCTACCTATTATTTTCCATTTGTACTGAGATGTTTCCACTTATTTGCCTACTGCCCACAAATCTCTCAGACTTTCTTCATTGTAATGATGCATTGATAATTTCATACATGAGAAAATAATCCATTAGTATGAAATCACATTACATATGGCAGCTCTAATTTTTGGAACAAAAAATCTACAGTTGAGTGTTAATAGTGTTTTCTCTTTTATATTCACACTTTTTTTTGTTTGTGGCAAGGAAGCCAATTAACCTTTCTATAGAAATAGTATAACAATTAACTTCTCAATATGTTCAGTAGTAACTTAATTTTCAACATTGTTTTTCTTTTTGCTTAAAATTTTTATTTTGTTTTTCACGTTGAAAAATTGTAATCACTCTACACAAGATTGCTTTCCTTTTGACTTTTTAAAATAAAATATTTGAATAGAAACAGTGTAGGAAAATTCACAATAAAGCTGAAATTCAAAGTAAACTATTTCCTTCTATTGAGAATGTAAAAGAGGGAGAGAAGAAAGGAAAGATAGAAAGATAGAAAAACAGAGAAAGAAAAAGAAAAAGAGAAAAAGTGGTTTTAAATTCATGTACCATGAGGTAGAAAACCACAACTAGCCAGAATGCAGAGCATTGATAATCTTGTAATGTTCCTTAATTAGACTATCAAAATCCCCCCATTTCCAAGACTCAGGGAACCTCACAGAAGAGAGGGAATAAGATTTTAAGAATCTAAGGGTAGCAGTTTGCTGTTTATCTCTCTCAGTTTCCATTATGGATGCAACTTAAGCTCCTTCAGCTTCTGCTAGCCAACCATGCCTTTCTCACCACAGTGGACTGTATCTCCCTCTCTGGACCTCTAAGTCAAATAAATCTCCCTTTCTTCTCTTATGTTGATTAAGCTTTATTGGGGTCTCACAGCAGCAGAAAAGAGTAACCACTAGAGAAATTGCACCAGGAGATAGGTGGCTACTATGAGACTACAAGGATATGGTACCAGAAAGTGAGATGTGCAGTGAAGTTGAGAGAAGTTGGCACCAAGAAGTAGAGAAGAATGGTCACTGCTATGATGTGACTGATATTCCTGTGACATTGTTTGGTGTAAGAAATGTGTAAATCTTTGGACTTTTTTGCTGGGAGAGTCTTTGTAACTTGGAGACAGAATCTGAAGGGCAATTCTGCTAAGAGACTGCAAGAGAGTAATGCTGTTAGACATGCAGATTTTGAGGGGAGTAGATTTTGGGAACTGGATGAGGGGCAAATGGAAAGATGAATTAGCAGAAAGTTTAGTGAAACTTTTCCCTTGTCCTAAAAGGGTGCCTGAAATTGAATTCAAGTGTTTGGCAGAGGAAGTTTCAAGGCACTGTAGTATTGACAGTGTGTCCTTGCTACTTTTTAGTGCTCTTGTTCAGATTTATGAGGAAAGAGAGCAAGGACTTGACAAACACAAATAAAAACAGTGGATAATGAAAAATGCAATTGCAAAGTGAAAGAGTTACACCAGGAGGCTGGAGATAGCAAAATTGTGGCTACGGTTAAAGGGATGAACTTCATTAGTAAATCAAAGCCTGGTTTCAGTGTGGATAATAGAAGAAGCTGCACACTGAGGGTAAGATCCTCAGGGGAGGATCCAACCCATAAGACTGCAAGTTCTAGAAGAAAAAATTTGAAAGTCAGAGTTTCAAGGGAATTGACTAAACAAAGACCCAAGAGAGATTCTCCCCAGCTTCAGCACAGAGAAGCTGAACAAGTTGTGATTCAAGGGAGCCAGTCTCCAACCTATGGCTATAGCAAAACTTGGCAACATTGTCCACATGGTGCTGGCTTTAGAGGAGTTAAAGTTACAAGAGTTGGGAGAACATGAACCCCTAAGGTTTCAAATAATAATTAAATTCAGGCAGTGTATAATAGGACTGGAAATCCAGCAGAGGTCCAAAAGAGGCATTTTGTGCTTTGGAGTTAAAGCCTGGCTTGCCATTAAGAAATGAAGATGTTAGAGATGTCAAAACCAACATGGGATATCTGCCAAGGGAAGATAGCCATGAAAGAAGCCAGCCCAAGAGAATGTATGGAGGAGCCAGTGCAAGGAAGTAATGTATCCTCTGGGCAGCTGTGATAGAGGGGTTGAAATGAAGCCCTTTGGCTCTAAAATGATTTCAAGAGGAAATCCATCTGCTGTATTTCAAGGTACAGGATTCAGAGTTTGTCTTGCTGGTCTACAGTCTTGCTATGGATGGATCTTTCCTAGATATGTGCTCATTCATCTCTTTTGGAATGGTAATCCTTAACTTGTGCCACTGTATGTTGGAAATATGTAACTTGTCTTTTGATTTTACAGGAGGCTTTGGATTTTGGAGTTTTGATAAATGTTGGGACTTTTAAAGTTGGACTAAATATGGTTTGCTTCATGAGATGGCCATGAGCCTATGCGGGTCAGGGCTGGAGATGTCGCATTTAAATTTAAGTTGTCCCCTACAGGCTCGTATATTTGAATCCTTAGTTATTGTCAGGGTTTTGGGAGGTGGAGCCATGCTGGAGAAAGGCACATTACAAGAGGTGAAGCTTGAGGTTGTGTAGCCTTTCCCTGATGGCAGTTTAATTTGATAGTTTGAAATTTAGCTCTCTTAGCCTTCATGATAGATGTGTTTTAAGCCTCCTCCAGCTTCTATCAACCAGCCAAACCTTTCCTACCATAATTGACTGGATATTTTTTCTGAAAAGATAAGCCAAACAAATATTCTATTTTCCCCTTAAAAAAAAGAGACTTCTAAGAGTGTTGGCCAAGATACTTCAGTCACGACAGGGATACTGCATCCAAGAGCTCACTTCAAGGAGATCTACAACCACCAGATGCTGCATCCAGGAGCTCACTTCAAGGAGATCTACTATCACCAGATCTATGCAATGTCTAACATATCACCATTCTCCCATGAATCAATATGGATCTCAGGGGAAATATTTACACTCAGAAAGAATCTTTGGGGCAGGCTAGACAAAAGAAGGGAAGTGTGAGTATGCTCACTGAAGGGCCACTTACACTACCACAGAGACCTGGTTCTATACCACAGAGACCCAGAGAGTCATGTGATCTACACATGCAGAGTGATAGAAAGAGCTCAGGAACATGGCTGGACAATGAAGGGAAGGTAGGATGGAAGAGGAGGGATCAGGAGTGCATGGGGAAAGAAGAGGTAAGGATATAAACACATTTTGTCTGTATTTGAAAAATTCTCAATAAAAGAATAAATAAAGTGGATTCACTCTTAAAAGTTCAGATGAAAAGAGAATATGACTACACTGACTCAATTAAAAATAGAAGAGGCTTCAGATGTGGCTACTGACTGGTGTAGACCACTGCTATCAACTCTTAAAAACTAAAGCATCACTAATTATATCAATCATTTACTGAATTGCAGATTCAATTTTTGCTTTAATGTTTGCCTTACTAGTTTGCACTTATTTCACCATAGTGAAATTCCCTTCATAAATGCAACTACATTTGAAGATCAATACAACATTGAATACATAAGATATAGTTGACTTCCTAGTACTCTCTGGAATAAGTGGAAAACAGGCTAATATTTTTTTTATTCCTTTTCTTACCAGACTTTGAAAAAGGGGGTTTGAGAGCATTTCACATTGGTAAAACAAAATATATGATTCAAATAATTAATAGAGGAAAGTGTTCCATTCGGTCTCATAATTCTGGGTTATAGTACATTGCTAACAGTAGGAACTTGAAGCAGTTGATCACATTGCATCCACTATAAAGCGGAGGATGAGAAATAAAATGTGGATGTGTGCTTTTTTGCCTTCATTTAGCTAGTTCTTTCCAATTATAAAGTTGAATATATAACATCTGCTTAAGGAATAGTCCAGTACACAATGAGTTTCCAACATTAATTATGCAGTCAAAATAATCTCTTATAAGGATGTCCAAAGGTTAACCTTAATCTAGAGAATACCTCAGAGTCATGCCAGAAGGCCTGCTTCTTGACTGCAGGTTGACAATTCATAGTAGACATGACAAAACATGACAAAAGATAGTAAGTTCATAAATCCAAATCAGAATTGATTCTGATTTATAGTGAAAAGTGATTGAAAAGTGATTACCTTGCCAAAGGTTGATAAACAACTCAGACAAGGTACATAAACTTTCATACAAAATTTTTTTTGAAATTTTCATATACTGATGAAACTAATTATATGTATGCTTCCAGACATTATTAGAGTTAGGTGAAATGAGTCATATGAAATTCCTGGTACATAATTTATGCTCAATAAGTAGTATTTTCTTATTTCTGTTGACAACCTTTGAACTATTTTAAGACAAAAAGTAATAAAGTTTTACCATCGTAGTGCTTTTGGGGCTCACCATTTTATGAAAAATTTATCTTCTGAATAAGGATGTAAATTCTCCCAAATAAGAAGACTATAGAGTTTATCAGTTATAAAAGCATATAATACTACATAAAAGTGATGAGACCAGAAAGGTAATGCTTTTATCATTAGTTTGATTAGAAATTTACAAAAATAACATGAAATAAAGAAGAACATATGAGTGACTTAATGTCTAGAAATATGTCTATAATATCTATAATAATATCTGGAAACATTTGATATCTTTATTTGAATTTTGAATGGAACTCATTGCCTTCTGAGGATGCTTCTCTGTCATTATAGGAAAATTCTTAGCTATGCAACTTAAAAAGGCTTTAGCATTGTTTTTCTCATCTTATGGAAACCTGATGACAAGAATCGAATCACCTCCTGCAAATAATGTTAAGGTATTATTGACTCCTGTCCATTATGATTGGTCACCAAATTTGAAAGTGAAGATGAAATTTGCAGAAGTCTTCAATGCTGATGTAAGATGAGTTTTTAATTTGTTTGTTTGGAAAATTTTCTTTGCTTCTTGTTCACGTTGTTTTAGTTCTGGATGCAAGGTTCTTTTTGCAAAATTAAATGTGCCTTGAAATAGTTTTTCTGTCCAAAAAAATAACACAGAATACAGAAGCTTGGTCATCCATTCTCATTTTTTCCCCCACAAAGCATGGCATCTGTACATTTTTTCCGTAAGGAATCACCACTCACCAATGCAAAACATTTGGAACTGATGTCACTAATGGCTGCTATCCACCAAAAGTAGTCCTGGGTGAGACTCAGTCATGGCTTTGTGTCACCCACTCCTAGAATCACCACCATTATTTCAAGAAATAATGTTACCTAATTGAAGCTGGAATGTTTACTTTTTAAAATTTTTTTTATTATTTATTCAATTGTGTGCATATGTGTGTGTGTGTGTGTGTGTGTGTGTGTGTGTGTAGAACCACGGATGAATTCGGGAACCACCGTGAATGCCTCCACCCCCTCCTTGTTTATTCTGCCCCAGGATTCACAGGCTCCGCCCTACCAGGACCAGAAACGCAGGCTGCCCCCGCTTCCACCCGGCGTCTCTACATGGGGTCTAGGATCTGAACTCAGGACCTTCCGCCTGCAAGGCAGAGGCTTAACCCCTGAGCCACCTCTCCTGCCCCTAGAATGTTTACTTTGAGTGTTGAATAATAAAAGTACTCAATGTTCAGTGAACTTCAAGTATAGATACTTTGGTTGTTATCTCACTGATAGGAAGCTAAAGACTAGAAATTAAGCTAAATTAGGCCAAAAAGAATGGAAAGATGGGGTACTTTTTCTTTAGTATGTTGCCAAGTGTGAAGGCAAACAGACCTTCTATGATTTTCTGTTAGATAAAATTAAGCATTTTTTCTTAAGTTTCCATGGGTTGCATGCAATGTCACTAGTAGTCAAAATAGTCATGACTAAACATGGCATTAGTATTTGAAGACCAATACTACTACCTCTATATTACTTCTGTGATTTAAGGTAAATATTCTCAGATTCTTTTACTTCTGCCCATGTCAATTAAGTTTACCACATGCCTCCAGTGTAGTTATCATGTTTCTTAAAGTATATTACATAAAATAAAAGTAAAATGTTTATGACATAGAAAGCACATAAAAAGAAAACATTCAAACCAGTTTTTTAAAAAAATATTTATTAATTTTGCATGTGTGTATGTGTGTGTGTGCATGTGTGTGTATGCATGGGTGTGTGTGAGGGCACTGTATGTCCCTGTGGAGGACCAAGGCTTTGGAATCATCCTGGATTGCTTCTACCTCCATTTTGCTTTGCTCTGAGATTTCCCAGGCTCTGCCCATTAGGGTTCAGAAATGTGAGCTGTGGCACTTCTGCCTGGCTATTTTATGTGGGACCTGGTGTCCGAACTCAGGACTTTCTGCTTTCAAGACAGAGTCTTAACCCCTGAGCCATTTTTCCAGCCCTCATATCAGTTTTTAATTTGCTTTGTAAGAAGACTATACCTCAGAAATCCTGCCAATTAATATGGCAACAACAATCATTATTATCTCATTAATAATTCAGGAATTCAAAGGAATTTGATGCTAATACATTCTATTCAAATTACCTTATAACTCAAAATGATCCAATCATATCCATTTATTAGCAACTATGTTTGACAGTTTTCACCAGCTCTAAAAACTTTCCTCAAATAATTAAACATCCTCATGTTTTAAGATGGAAAATTAAATGTTCATTTCTATGTTATGTACAATTTGATCCTATATTCTAGCCACACGAAAAATAGACAATGTTTAATTCCTTCATCTAGGACCCTGGACTTGCTACAGAAGAAACCTAAATTTCCCATAAGCAATGATCAACACTGGGGTCACACCGCTGATTTGCCATTCAATATGTTCCAATATGACAGACTTGGCATCACCCATTTACAGATACATTCTCCTTTAATTCTTAATTCATCACATGGGATTTTTTCAGCACCAATTCACTGACAAGAAAACTGAGGGAAAAATAAGTCACAAACCCAAAGTCACATAACATACAGGTGACAAAATCAGTAATCAAAAGTCTATTTCTAAAGTTTATATTCTAACTCATAAATACAATCCTGCCTGGCATCTTTATAATTCCAAGTGGAATGCATCCAGTGTTATAAGGAGAAAGCAACAGAAAACAAACACTTCTGTTTGGCAGTGAGACTTTTTTAAAGAGATGACATTTCATAATAAATTTCTTTCTCTTTAGGAAGGTAAAAAGAACAGATTGAAGGAAAAATTAACGCATCAAGTATATACTTTTAATTAATGCTGAAAATATATATCAAGATCTAGAGATGTGGGGAATCTTTTTGATTCCAGATTATCCAAACTGATAAAAAGGTCTGGCTCTGAACAGATTGTGAAAATACTTCTTTGTGCTCAGCCTCATTTATGCTGTGGCCCTATGCTTTCTCTTTCCTTACTATAACTGCATTGTTTGAGTCTCTACTTTCTTCATAAGAACACAGTTTTCAGTCTTAAGGAAAGAATCCTCAGAGCGCCATCTACTCTATGACTTGGGATCATGGTATTGTTACTATACCCAGGCCAGACTTACATTTCAGTCTTCTGAAATACTTCAATTTCTTTTCTGTATAACAAGTACAGAGAGAATTTTTGGTAGAAAAAGATGCTGAGGAATATGACCAAAGGTGCACTACCTACCCAACAAGCAAACTGGTGCTGATCGCAGCTCCACCCTCTTTCCTTTTCTATTCTTTGTTCTTTAGCCCTGACCCTATTTTCAAAGAAGCTCTCACTTTGGACAAGATGGTAGACAGAGGCTAATTATAGCCTTTCTAAATGCTTGTCAATGCCATCAATAAGAAAGAAAAGCAGGAGGATTTTTTTTTTTTTTTGGTCTCACAATTTGGCATTTTCCCACCTTTTTTCTGACAAAGGTATTAATGAGCAGTCAAGTTACCAAAAATTGCATAATGTGAAGATAATTCACCAATTAAGTAGACACTGACTAAATAGCATTTATAACAATGTGCAATTATTTTTTAAAGAAAGCAATCAGAGCCTCAAGATGCTAGCTACCAGTTATCCCAGAGTAAGAAATGTGTTAACATTATAAAATGGACAAATGCTGTAGTCCTGAACTAAACATCATTATGTTCTCTCATGCATCTTATAATTAAAAAATACTCCACAAAAAGACACATTTTTTCATCATATTGTTTTAAATTTTATTTCCTTTCTTACATCCCTTCTTTATAATTTTGATAAAGCTAAATAGAACAACCTTAAAGAGTCATTTAGGCCAGTCTAGTGGAAGACCATGGGATTGATATAAATATTATTCCTTAAAACACCTGTCCCTGAAACTTACATTCCATTTGATATTGTACCAATATTACATTGGTTTTCCTTTAAAATGTGTCAAAGTTTAACATAGGATTTAAAGACTTAATATCTTTTTTAAAGGCATCATTTAAAAAAAATTACTTTTGCTTGCATGTCTGTGTTTGTCTCTGTGTCTCAGGGGGCACTATGTGTGCTTGTGGATGCCCAAAGGTGAGTTTGGAAATCACCCTGGATTGCTTCGACCTTTTACTCGCTTTTGCTCTGGAGTTTCCCAGGCTCTTCTTTCCTAGAACCAGAAGTATAGGCAGCCATCATTTATACCTGTACATTTTTACATGGGATCTGAGATCTGAACTCAGGACCATCTGATTGTGAATCAGAAATTTAAACACAAGACATTTCTCTGACTCAAAAGGCATCATTTCTATTTTCATGCCACACTGTAACTTGAAAACTCTAATAATGTTTTATAATAAGGTCTTACCATTTAGTGTTTTCCTTCTGCACATGAGACTTTGAGAAACTATGAGCAAAGGAACAGGAGACTCAAGCCTGGGCAGACAATGCATCCTACAGATGTATGATCTTGAAGTCTTATGTACATATACACTGCTTCTCACTTAGTAAAGGCATTTTTATGCTTTCATACATTATTAAGGAATAGCAGGTGCTTTTCTGTCAGATTTTAGGCATTCTGGGGGATTGTTTTGTGAAAAGAAGCTTTAGTTTAATTACTAAAGGTTTTAACATAGATTTAAATTTTGACATTAATGATAAAATGATACAAATTCAGAAAGACATGTGGTTACTCTTCTTACTCTTCTCTGTTGCTGTGAGACAGTGATCACATACAAGGGATAAAGGAAGACTTACTTTATGGTCCAAGGCGAGATATAATCCATAATGGTGAGAATTGCAAAGCAGAAGGCATGACTAGAAGGCTGAAGTCAGAGGCTGGTCCAGAGCACAGAAGTCATCATGGAGGCAGAGAGAGAATAAAATAAAACTGCAAATAGGACTGGGCTACCAAACCTTAAGGCCCATCCTCTGTGACATACCTTCTTCAAGAAAAGTTCTGCCTAGCTGGAGAGGGGGGTTAAGCCTCTGCTTTGCAGGCAGAAGGTCCTGAGTTCAGATCCTAGACCCCACCTATAGACTCTGGGTGGAAGCAGGGGCGGCCTGCGTTTCTGGTCCTGGTAGGGCAGAGCCTGTGAATCCTGGGGCAGAGTAAACAAGGAGGAGGTGGAGGCATCCATGGTGGTTCTCAAATTCGGTGGTTCTACACACACACACACACACACACACACACACACACACACACACACACCCCTACGCATACAGGCACAATTGAATAAATAATAATAAATAAATAAATAAATAAATAAATAAATAAATAAATAAATAAAAAGAAAAGTTCTGTCTCCTAATCAAACATCAGCATCAAGCTAAGGGATCATGTAAGAGCAACTCACATTCAAACCATGACAATGCATATATATATATATATATATATATATATATATATATATATATATCACTGTGTGTATACACACACACACACACACACACACAGTGTGAGAGAGATAGAGAGCAGACCATGAAAGGAGAAAAGAAGACATTGAGGAAGTTAGAGAGGTCAAAGGACACATGAGATAAGAAAGCAAAAAAAGATGGTTATGATACTGCAAGTGGAAGTATATAAGGGGATAAAAGGGCAGGATGGCTAGGGAAAGAAGGGAGGAGGAAAATCAACAAAAGCAAATTTTGCCTGAAAAATATAACAAAACCTAAATCTTTGTAACAATTATTAATAGCAATTAAAAATAAATTCTAATAAGAAGATATTGGGGAGAAATATACATAAGAAAACATAGATACATGTTTTACAGAGAGTGTGCAGGCTTCTCAAAGCAGAGAATTCTTTTTTTGTTGGAGGGAGGACTAGAAATCAAACCCAGGGCATTATGTAAGTTAGCAAATAGTCTGCCATCAAATATATCCTGAGCCTTTCTGTGGGATGTTTTGAAGACTCATGGTCTTAGTTTGGTCTATTTTAAATTGAGAATATAACCTTTTGTCATGTCCTCTACCAACCACGTTGGAAGACTTGGTCCCAACTTGGTGAAGACAACTTCAGGGAAACTTTGTAGAATGGGCAGTTGTTAGGGGCCTGGGCAGTTGCTAAGAACCACTCCCCTTCACAAATTGAGTCTTGCCTCTTATCTGTAAAGACAATGATAGAATTCTTCTCCTTTTGTAAACTGGGTTTGCCTCTTATCTGTTCTTAGGTCTTTTTTTGTTTGTTTGTTTGTTTTCTCAGGACTAGCTAGGCTATTGCCTCCCACTATGGTTCCTGCTCTCTGAACTGGAGAGACCAAGTAAACTGATTTGAGGCTTTTTTCCTTTTACCAAATAAGTCTCAAGCCTGCTTTTAACTATAAATTAAATTCTAACTAGAGATTTCATGTTTACTCTCACACAGTAAATAGATGTCACTCTTACATTTTGTTTGTTAGCTAGAATGTTTATACACTGATTTTAAAGGAATTAGAGAGTAATTTCAAGAGTCCAAAAACATAGGTGGATAAAATTCCCTCAAAAATATGATGAACTAATTCAGAACTTGATGAACTAATTCAGAAATTCTGTATATATGAGATTATGCCATCTGTTCACTAAAATCAATACACAACTATTTCTCATAAAGTACATAAGTTAATAGAAAATAGTAATGAAATAAATCCTAACATCTGTACACAACTATTTCTTATATAGCACATAAGTTAATAGAAAATAAAAATAAAATAGATCCTAATATAGTTCCTACCATTATGACCAAATATAGGCCAGTTTATATGATAACAGCCAGAATTTGGTATCCTCCAAAAAGAAAAAATAATGTATGGCATGCACCGCCTCCAACAAATTCACCTTTACCATTTATAAAAATGTGTAATAGCTATAGCACACACATAGTTAATTAAAATATGTTCCCTTTTAAAATCCAAAATTCTAGGAACAAATTGAAAGGGAGCTCAACCTTCTTGGTAACTAATTCACAAATACAGTCTTTGTTGATATTATGACAACAATGTAGACTTAGATCCTGTGGCTGTTTGGTGAGATATTGTAAAAGGATAGATTTAGGGAGACTAGGGAAATGTGACAGAGCCTGTTAATAAATAATAGAATCTGTTTGTGTCTTTTCCCTCAAACAATGACTTAGCTACTTTAAAAAAATTGTTTATTCTTGCTGAGCACAGGAGACTGGGAAGGTACATGTTAATTTTCCTCTGTTTGCAGGTTCAGGAACACATTCTTTGCCCTAAAATTTTCTAGTATAAAAGCTATTACAAAATTTCCATAAAATGAGTTCAGATTCACTTAGCCCAGAGTTCCATGTGTCTGTCTTCCATTTACTGACTCCTTGTTCACCTAGTGGGGAATCCTGGATCTTAGGCTGTGCACAGACTGCGGCAATATTTCATAAAAATCTGCTTACCTTGATCCATATACTAGCTACTGAGGGTTGACCTCTTTGAGAGGAGAGTAATCAACTTTTTAAGTGAAGTCAAACTTCTGAAATTTATTAGGTATTATACTGGCTCCCTGTATGACCTGAATAGTGATTTGTTTGCAAATTAGACTTAAACTGTGAATCATAACATTTTTTCAGAAGTAGCACTTGAAGTCTAGTATTACTTGGTAGCTAATCCATGACAATAGAATATTTGCTGATGTGGCCCATTGATTCCTTGAATAGCCTAAGCCAAAAAGTGCCATTAAATGTTGAGAAGACAAAAAAAAAAGGGGGAGGAGAGGAACTCACCTACAACAAGAACAGGAATAAAACTCCCTTGTCACAAGATCTTAGGTATCAAAATTTCTTCTGACAGGCAATAAAAAATTCACTGGAGTACCCTACTCTATGTCATTTATCAGTCACATCCTTGTAAAGCACTATGTCATTAGAATGTGATTTGCCTCAAATATTTTATGTTTAAGTGTGAACATCCTTGACAAGGTTGATTAGTACTTATCAGAAATGCTGTTCTCATAGCCAGTGAGACAGTGCAGTAGAACAAATACTAGCAGGCACTTTTGCTACTGAACACTGAGACATCACATAGTACTTCAATCAACTGATGCATTTGCTGACTCCATAGTGGCCTAAAGTCCTATTGTTATGTTATTGTCTAACTCAGGATGCATGATGAAAATAACAAAACAAACAAAAGATAAGACAATTGAAATACACTAGAGAGACCACAAATGTTCCAAGTGCAGAATCACCCTGAATATAAAAATGCAAGTTTAGTGATAATTCTAGGCCTATCCTGGCCATAATAAAGAAAAAGTAACTATCAGTGCACAATCAAGACTAATAAAAGTTATCTGACAAGGCAAATGGAAGTAGAAACATCACTTCAACTTTGCAACTTGACAAGTAGTACTTATGAATAGAAGTTGGAATAAAGTATTACTGATGACATATGGATATATTAAGAAATCAAATAAAATGGAAGAATAAGGTAGCATTCTGGAAGTACATCTACATGAATACTATAACAACACAGTGATTTTTTTCTCCCACATTTTTTCCCAATCATACAAGCTCAATAGGTACCCCCATCTTCTCCCTTCCTCTACCCCTCTCCAGTTCCCCCTTGTGCTGTCCCCCCTTTTCCCCTTTCTTTCACCTCCTTCCCTCCCTCCCTTTCTCCAAGTGCCTCCCCTGTTCCCTTCCCATCCCTTGGAGTCTCCTTCTGTGTGAATACCAAATCTCCCTCTGAATCCTCCAACCTAATGAAGTATAAGGACTCAGTAGCATAGCCCAGAACCCTTTCATGGGCTTCCCACTAGTATGGAAAATCTGCCAGTCCCTATATCCTCCCTAATTGGTGAGATCAAACATTTTCAGTTGCAGGTGACCAGGAAGGAAAGTGAGAGTGAGCTTAAACGATTGAAACACAGTAATTTAGATAATCACAAATTCTGAAACTCATCTTGTTCTTATCTTTCCAACAACTATACAGAAGGAGCGATATGCTCTAATTGCACATTATGAGATTTGAGAGCACCTCAACAAGTCTTTCTCTAAATTAAAAAAAAAAGTCTTGATGAACAAAAAATCCCTGGAGATGCTTATTGATTTTTTAGAATTTAAGCTATATCCTAGGAATAAATGCTAGCCCATTGAGTAGTATGGTAGTTATTCATATTTATGTTTCCCTTATTGAGTTTGTAATGCAGACAATTACCCTCTACTCTATATCTTCAAATAACATCTATTCCATCTTAATTATTGCTTCATTAGGGTAGCATTGAGCTGGTTTGATTACCATTATTGAAACCTTAATATTAATATGCCTTGAAGTTTCTCCTAGATACATCATGTTATGACCATCTATGTAACCTCTTCTTTCTAGCCAATGGTGTTCTGTCATCTTCATACAAATTTTTCTACCTGGAATACTGGTGCTCACTTAATCTTCTGAAATACCATTCATATCTTGATCTGATGCATTATTTAAATCCTTCAAAAATTTGAAATCTGCATAATTTATATCCTGGAACATACTCAATTATATCCTTAACTAACATTCAAACTAAAAAAAATCTAAAAAAAAACCTAAGTTTTTCTATCACCATGATATTGGTTCCAAAACAGAGATATACATTAATAGGTTAGAATTGAAGACTCATGTATAAGCTCATACATTGACAGTTAAGTGATTTCTTGGTATTAATTTGATAATAAATTTGATTTAAAAAGATAGCATTTTTCAACAAATGTTGCTTGGAAACTTGGATACCTACATTTAAAAAAAAATGATAGTGGACCCTTATCTGTCACCTTGAATGAAAATTAACTCCAAATGGATCAAAGATCTCAATGTTAAACCAGAAACTATAAAATTCCCAGAAGAAAGAATAGGAAGTATACTTGATCTGATTGGTTTAGGTCAGCTCTTTCTACATAGGACCTCAAATGCACAAGAAATAAGATCAAAACTCACAAGAAGGAGTTAATGAGATTAAAAGCTCTTTTCACAAGAGATATTGTTAATTAAGCAAATAGGCAACCCACAGAATGGGAAACAGTTTTTGTTAATTACATATCTGACAGAAGACTAATATCCAGAGTATACAAAGAACCCAAAAAAATTAGACACCAAAAATGCAAACAACTTAATTTAAAAAACGGGCTTTAGAACTAAAAAGAAAGTTTTCACAAAATGAAATTTAAATGTCTTACAAATATCTTTAAAAATGTTCTAGGCCCCTAATCATTAGGGAAATGCAAAATAAAACTACCATGAGATATCTTCTCACCCCAGTCAGAATGACTAAAATCCAAAACACAAATAATAACAAAAGCTGGTAAAGATTCAGGGAGAAGAGAACCCGCATTCATTGTTAGTAGACACAAACATTGTACAACCCCTTTAGAGCTCAATATGATGGTTCTTAAAAAAAAGTTAAAAAAATTTTTTTATTACAACTCATACAAACTTAACAGGTACCCCGGTCCCTTCCCTCCCTCCAACTTCCCACCTCCCTGTTCCCCTCTCCCTTCCCCCCTTCCTCCCTGTCTCCCAATGCCTCCCCCTCCCATCCCCGAAGTATCCTTTAATGTGAATGCCAAACTCTCCTCTGGGTCCTCCTCTCCGATGAGGTGCAAGGACCCAGTGGTGTTTCCCAGAACCCTTTCCTGTGTTCCCCTTAAGCATAGAAACACTACTGTGGCTGTCAATCCCTTGCCTCCAAGGATCTTAGTGCCTTTAGCAAATGCTAGACTTTGTGGGGTCAATAGTGTGTTGGATATTGCACAGGGCATGCAAAGTCCAATTATGATTACTTCAGCCCTAACTTGTGTGGAGTATCTTGCATATCATTGCTCCACCCATCTTTGTGCTCTACAATCTTACCGCCCCCTCTTCCACAAATTTCCATGAGCTTCAGGATGGGGAGAGATTAGGCTGACCTAGTTTCAGGTGATTGATATAGAGTCTCTGAAAATCTGGATTATGGTTTGTTGATTTTTTTTTTCAGTTTTCTGCTCCTGCAATGTCCTTCACTTCATCCTGATGGGTATTGGATGTCACCCCCTGGTCAGAGATAAAAAGCTGTTAAACTAGAGTCTTGTAATAAGAGTATATTCAAAGGTGGATATAATAAAAGTAGGAAACTGCAGTGAGGGAGGGGTCAATCACCCATTTACAAAATGGTTACTTTTTATCTGCCAGACTATAAAAATTGATGTACCACATGAGCCAACTATGCCACTACCAAAGAAAACAACATCTACTACAGAGACAGGTGTGCATCCATGTTCTTTGCAGCTCTGTTCACAAAAGCAAAATGATGGAAGCAGCCTAGGCATCCAACAGTAGACAAAAGGATAATGCAAATGTGGTACACATACACAATGGAACAGTATTCAGCTGTCAAGAAAATTAAACTAATGTAGTTTAATGACAAATGTGAGAGAAAATTTTGTTAGGTAGTTTAGATAGAGTAGAAAGGCCATGACGGTAAGATCTTTGAAGTTCTTTAAAGGGTACTCCTCACAGTAAAATCTTTGAAGTTCTTTAAAAGTAGTCCTCACTGCTGGGATTATCCTGAAGGAATACATCCCATTAATTTGAAGGAACTGGTTTTAATGTGAAAGGATATGGAGATGAGCTCTCCATTGCATATAATTTAAGTTTCTCAAAAGAAACAGCTTGATCATAAGGCCAACCACAAATGACTAAACTGAGCCCTGATATGAAAAACCAATAAAATGTAGGGGCTTTTAAGCCCCAATCAGGTTTGCAGAAAGTGGAGCAAATAATAAGAAAAAGCCACTTTCTCCATTATGCTTAATCCTATAAATATCCCTGACTCTACCAGTCATCTTTTACTCACTTGCCCCTCATGGACTCCAAGACTGGAGTCTGTGAGTTCTTTTCCAGTTTCCTTGCTTCACATGGATTCCATGTCTGAAGCCCATGAATTCTTTTCCTACTTCTTTTCTTACTTCCTTGTCTTTCAAGGACATCATGTCTGGAACCTGTGAGTTCCTTTTATTTCCTTTGCCCCTCACAAACTCCATATCCATAAATTTCATTCTTTGTCTCTTCTAATAAAATCTGCCTTAATTCTCTACTCATATTCTGGTTTCAATCTTCCGGCTCCCAAATATAAGAACTAGGGCAAAAAAAAAAAATAATAGATTTGGAAGAAATTATACTGTGTGAGATATCCCAGAAATCGAAAAATAGAAACCACATGTTATCCCTTATAAGTGGACCCTAGCATTGACCCTTTGAAATGACACATTAGAATGGAAATTTCTATAACAACCACAAACTACAAAGGAACCATAAGCCAGAGGAGTGGAAGAAGATGCTGAAAAAATTAGAGATAAACAACATAGGCAAATGTGAATAAGGAAATTAGGGAAGAAAAGTTTCAAAAGGGAGAAAAGAAAAGAGATAGGATATAGTATGAGATGGGGGAGGAAAACAAAAAGAAAAGAAAAAAGAAGGCTTGGGGAAGGCGGTGATCAAAGGACTATGAAAGCTGCAAGCTACAGCAACTCTGGTAGAAAGAATCCAGGGAGCAGACCTTCTGCTCCTTGCTGCTCCCTCCTCCGCTGCCCCAGCCAAGGGCACCGCAGAGCCTCGAGGCTCAAGCCCCGAGGCTCAGGATGGTCTCCCCTGGGCCTTATCAGGGGCTCAGGACTGGGCCTCAGGTTTGCACTCCCCACTCCGGTCAGCCAAAGGACTTTAGCTTGCCTTACACGACCAGCCAAATCTCTTCTCATCCAAAGCTCAGAGACTCTTGTGGGAAGAGGGGGTGGCAAAAGAGCCTAAAGGTGGGGAGGACCAACGATATGCAAGATACTCCACACGAGTTAGGGCTGCAGCTACCAGAATTGGACTTTGCCTGACCTGCACAATGGCTGACATGTCAGCGAACCCCCAAAGTCTAGCACGGATCGCAGGGAAGAAGGCTTGAGGCAGTAAGATCCTTAGAGGCAAGGGATTAAGCAATCAGAATAGAGTTCCCATACTAACCGGGGGCTTTGGGCTATGCCACTGAGTCCTGAACCCTCACTAGGGTGGAGGACTCAGAGGAGGTTTGGCGTTCACATAAAAGGATGTTCCGGGGGATGGGAGAGGGAGGCACTGGAAAAGGGGGAGGAAGGGAGGAAAGTACAATGGGGGATGACTGGAAGGGGAGGGGGAGGGAGGGGGCGGGTACCTATTGAGCTTGTGTGATTAGGAAAAAATAAAATGTGGGAGAAAATAAAAAAAAAAAAGAATCCAGGGGAGCAATTGTAGTATGTAAGACTCAGGGGCAACCAACTACCCCTTGAATGTGTTCTCTACCCCATAAGGTATATGGGTACTTACATCAAATAAGATATACATAACAAATAGGAAACTGAAATTATTCATTAATACATTTCAATTTTATAATGAGTTAAATATTTTTCATTTTGATAGTATCAATTTTTGGAAAATTAATTTATTTCTTAAAGTTCTTCTAGTAATTATCATACCCTTCTGCTAGTAAATATCTAAATTTTATGCTTCTTATAATTTTTATATCTCACCACTTTAGTCAATTTTTGACTGTTTTATTTTAAATATATCAACAATATTGATTTTTAAATACTAATTCTAGTCATCATTAATATAAAACATCAATGTTTATGTTTCTTTTATTTTAACACAAATCTAATAAATGAACATTGTCATTCTGACAATGTAGCATCTATATTATGTTCTTCCTATTAGTCTACTAATGTTTTAAGTTGACCAAATCACCATCTCTAAACCTTTCTCTGTCTTCCTGGGACAAGAGGCCTTCATCCTTTGTTATCAGACCAATTAGTAGCCAAACACAGAGGAGAACATTCTGTAAGGTGATTTGTGATTGAGCAGAAAGTAAATTAAAAGCCATGATTTTTGGGGATCCTACAACTGTATCCGAAGAGACATTGAAAGAAAGGAATATTTTAAATGTCACATGTATAAAGGTTTCCTGGGGAAGTAGTATCTTCATGAAATATATGCATCATATTTCTTTCTCCAGAAAAAAATAAGGCAAAATTGTACTATGAGTTATTGATAATGAAGCCACACCAAGTAAGATCATTTGCTCTTTGCAACACATACTGACTAGTTTTTTTTAAATTTTTTTATTCAATTGTGCGTGTGTGGGTATGTATGTGCGCGCGCGTGTGTGTCTCTGTATGTGTAGAACCACGGACGAATTCGGGAACCACCATGGACCGCATCCACCTCCTCCTTGTTTACTCTGCCCCGGAATTCACAGGCTCCGCCCTACCAGGACCAGAAGCGCAGGCCGCCCCCGCTTCCACTTGGCGTCTATACGTGGGATTGGGATCTGAACTCAGGACCTTCTGCCTGCAAGGCAGAGGCTTACCCCCTGAGCCACCTCTCCAGCCCCCTGACTAGTTTTTTTAAACAGGAAAAAAATGGTGTTTATTAAGAAACTGTAAGTGATGGAGCAACTTGAGTGCAAATTCTCAAAATTCCAATGAGAATTAAAGGATTCATGTAGCAGAGATCACAATCTAGGAACCAACCCTTGAACTAAGGTGTTGCCCATATATCAGCATTATTCTGGCAAGGAATTATTCCTTTATACTGCATTCTATTTATATGTGCATAGGAAACTCAAAGTCATCCTATTGTTTTCATATTTTCTTTTTCAATATTTTATTAATTTTTTTGTGTGTGTGTGTGTGTGTCAGAAGGCACTGTGTGTCTCTGTGGAGTACCAAGGTCCCTGTGGAGGACCAAAGGTGACTTAGGGAATCATCCTAGATTACTTCTACCTCTTTCTTGTTTCACTCTGGGATTTCTCAGGCTCAGCCCACTACAGTGGGAAGTGCAAACAATGCCATTTCCACCTAGCATTTTTATGTGGGACCTGGGATCCAAACTCAGGACCTTCTGTTTATAAGAGAGTGTCTTAATCCCTGAGCCATCTCTCCAGCCCCATATTTTCATTTTTAAATCCTGAGCAGGAACATCCAGCTAATAAGATACTGATTATATGTCTTCACCAAAATCAGTGCACTCTATCAAGCATAAACACTTATATGAGTGTATTGTAGCCACTTAGCATCAACTACAGAGCCACAAACACCCACAGCAAGCTCAAAATTTCATCTTAAAATAAACAGTATGACACTATTTCTGGAAGTGGGATGTATCTCAAGGCACAGATTTAGAAGCAACTGGGAGTGTCCAGCAGACAATGAGGCCACAATGGCAAAGGCTCTGAGATTCTATGAATCACAGAAATGTTCTCAAAATATGTTGAGTATCAGTCCAATTTCCTAGAGAAATACGACTTTTTGTCCCAGGAAAAAATAATAAATTGCTAGGTTTTAATATTTTTGAACAGAAAATAAGAGGTAGGGAAAAAGGGAGAACTCTATAACATATTAGCCAATGGCCATAATTCAAGCATCTTTTTTTTTAATATCCCAACTTTGCTTGTCTTGCAAGTTCATTTCACAATAATTCTGATGTAAAAAGAACATCCTATGAGAATTTTCAAAGATATTCACCAATCTATGTAGCAATATGTTTATAAACTTTCGAATCAATGAACAATTAGAATATGCTCATACTTTAACGTGCTTGAATAATACTCATGCTAAGTATTCATTTTTATTCTTAGCTTTAAAGTGAATATAAAGATAATTTACTTAAATTGCTCAAAATTTAAGTAAATCTCCAGTGACTTATTTTTGTTGCTGTCCCTATAGGCCAAATGCATATATAAATATGGAACTAAAATTGGTATGAATTTTAGCATCCAAAGCAGAAAAATTGTGTTTTAACTAGCTTTTGTTTTCTGCTTTACTTTTAAAAATTCATACTTGGTTGTTGAAAGAAAGCATGAGGAAAATTTCAAAGTACTATTTATAATACATACTTACAAAGTAATACAACTGTCCCTTGCCAAGTACTAAAAGAGTGAAGGCAAACGTGTCTTTCTTTCAAACACTGGTTTCTGTTCTACTAATGATGCTGTCAGGTGGTATGTAGAAATTGAAATCAGCTGAGTCTGGCATATGGAGATCATGAAAAAATTCTTAAGTTCTATTCCCTATTATGTGCATTTGCCATTAGTGTTTGGTTTGTTACTTTTAATCAATGGCCTTAAAGGTATACACAATTTGAATAAGTAGACTGAACTTAAACATGCTTTAATAATAAAATTCAGTATATTTCTGTTATACCAAGTATTCACTTAAAAATGAATGCCATTTTCAGCTGCTTAAATCCAAAACATCTTGTATGGGGGTCTGGGGAGATGACAATGGATAAAAGCATTGATGACCAAAACTTACAATCAAATGCAGAAGCATAAGTGTTTATAATCCCCTCCTCACCTTTGGAAAGTAGGATTGGGCCCAATTAGTCTTAATTGCCCAGTAATCAAGAGATTTAACCTCAGTCAAGGTAGAGAGACAAGAACTGACTCCTGCAGTTGTCCTCTGATTTCCATATGTGCACTCTGGACACACACACATACACACACACACACACACACACACACACACACACACACACACACACCTTATCCGAAGGTAGAGAAGGAATTCTGGTCTTATTTAAAACTTTCTAGGCTGATTTCCCAAAATAGGTTCAACTGGCAGATACAGAAAAGCCACAGTCAAACCCTGGTCTGCCTTAGAGTTTAGAAGCATATTAATTTGCCTTTAGTCACTTCTTCCTCAATTAAAGACTTTTTTTCCTTGTTTTATAGAATGTTAATATTTCAAAAATAAAAAATAAAAATAAGCCACTTAAGAAAAACATTCTGCTTTCTGAAGTTGATTTGAGCTTTCTTAAGTTTCATGTTCCCTAGGCACCCACTGTTCATGAACAGAGCACCACTACTTCATCCTTCTTCTCCTCTTCAGGAATTGCTTATGTCACTGCTGTTGTTCAGTGAGTACTTTCACTCCTGAGTATAGAGGAAACCCATTCAATATATAGTTCTCCGGAGACAGCTGTCACCCATAAACCCTCTAACACATTTACTTTAGGAATACTACTATTGAAAACAGAATTGCCAGAAAATTTACGCTAGCATTGACTATTTGAGCAACACATAGCCAAAGTGAATCCTCTACATTTGCCACTAGAGATATGGCTGCTTCTCAGGATATTGGCATATTACCATCACATCATAGTCTAGAAGCCTTCCAGAGACTTCTTTATTATTCCCCGTCTGACTTTCTTGCAGAAACCAACATTAAACTAGCTACTGAAAGGCAAAAGGAAATGATATAATCAAACAAAACTTAAAAAATGTATATCCCAGGCACAGGAAGCCAACAACATAAAGTTAGTTTTAGTACAGACATTAATAGTTCTCCTACTGTGTGTTAAATGTTTTCTTTCTTACCACATCTTCTAAGAAATGTGGTTTAAAGATCTATGTGTTTGAGTTAGGAATTTATGCATGTTAAAAAGTTAGGAAGCTTTTGTTTTTATTATTTTAATACCTCTAGAAAGAAGGCAATATTTTTCTGTGCTTCTAAAGCTATCAGTGCTTACAATACACCTGCCTTAGTCTAGTAGACCAAACGGCAGGTTACGTAGGACCACTAGCATGGGCTGTACTACACACAGGTATACAAATTACCTGTCATTGAATATGAACACACTAATCCTTATTTAGTTTTATAATCTCTATAGCATAGTAGAATTCAATAGGAGACCATGTGGCTTTGATTTTCTCTCTGTCTCCTATGCCAAGATACTGTTGATATCTTAAAACATAAACATATTAGTAAATATTTACCATTTGAAATAATTAACAAATAACCATTCTAAACAGTGATGTCAAAGAAAACCTTCTATGGTATAAAATAATGGAGAAACAATATTATTCAGCAAACTAACATGTGGCAAAGTGAGTACTTGAAATATGCCTAGGAAACAGACTTTGCATTCTATTCCATTTTAATTAATTTAGAAAACTGGAATTATTCACATGTGGCAAGTAGGTACATATTGGATAGAACAGTTCTGGGTACTGGACGATATACCATGACCAGAATGCAGTTTGTCCATCCAAGGAGTTAGCTGTGCAGAAACATGAACTTAAGAAGCATGTCGTACTAGCTGTGGTCCCTGCCAATTCACTAGCAATTCCAGTTCTCACTGAGCAAGGTAGGAGGACTGGAAGTTAGAGGTCACCATGGGCTATATAGTGAGTTCCAGGACAGTATAGGAGACATAGAGAGACACCCCCCCAATCTCAAAAACAAGTCAACAAAAATCATTGTAGTGTTTCACAAAAGAATCATGTGAGCAAGTTTTTATGATAAAATACAGTGAAAATCTAGTTCAGCTTACTTATCTTTCAAATTAAGCCATTAATTTTCTACTGCTTTATATTTGTTTCCTGCTTTTTGCTTTTGTTTGCTCTTTTCAGTATAATATGCATTTCTTTAAATTATTGTTCTATGACACAATGCTTGTTACTTTGGGTAGAGAAACACTTTAAGATCTTCAGGGCAATAATTTAAGTGAAAATATTATCATCAACAATTTCATTTAACTCAGGCCAAAGAAAGAATTATTTAGCATTTTCTGGCATAAAAGGCTTTTGAGATCTAGCAAAAGATTTTTAAAAGGGAAATTAAGGCAGGAAAATGATGAGGAACGCCCATTAAGCAATGTTCCAAAGCTGTAGACTAGAATCTGAGAAACAAACACCTTGGGCAAGTTCCTTTCACTTCATTTCTTACATTTTTAGTTTATAAAAGAAAAGGTTAAATAGCTCCATCTAGAGATACTTGTGCTAGATCTTAGAGATACACAGAGAATAAATCTTCACTGATTGTGAAAAAAAGCTTCCTGCTCAATGCTCCAAAGAGCCCAAAACTACATCACCCCGCTGGTCACAGCGGCATCACAGGAAAACTTTAAGAAGCCATTAGAAACCAACCATTACAGCTGAATAAAACTGCATAACACTAAAATGTGAAGTCAAAAGAATAATCCCACCAAAATAACAAATGCTTATCAAAAGTGAAATTCAAGAACACATGCATCATATGTGAACTTAGCAATGGGTACAGATATGACTAGTAGAATCAGGCCTTACTAATCCAAGCAAAGGGTCAGCAGTCATGGTACACCTGGATCCATGCGTGAGGGATGGAATGGTATCTGAACACACACATAATCTCTAATCCTAAGAGACTTACAAATTAATGGAAAATAGGAGCGATCACTGAATAACTCCAAAATTTAAAAACACCCTCAGTGTTAATAAAACAGGAAGATCCAGCAAGTCGTCCCTAAAGAAATGACAGTTAAGCAAGAAAATAATTGAGGTGGGATGACAGGAAGAGGAAGAGCATACAGAAAAGGACATTACCAATTAAGGGAAGTAAAAGTGAACAGGTGAATGGAATAGAAAGTGTAATACTATGGAGGGAAGTGTTTTCCTTGATGCATGGTTGCTATACTAGTACATTAGGTATTGCATAATATATGCTTCCCATTTTTGAAATGGCAATAATGTGGGGGCATACATATATATGTATGCGTGTGTGTCTTTGGTTTCTTCCCTTGAACAAACACAGATACCTGTATCTTTGCAAAAGAGGTTTTATGGAAATGTAAAAAGAAAAAACTCCAGATGCATGTTTTTATAAATGTTGCAAAGACTCAGCTGCCAGGAAAATGTTACAATTTTCTACCAACAAGATTGAGAAAAGTTGAACATCAAAAATACCAAAATGGGGGCTGGAGACGTGGCTCAGGGGTTAAGCCTCTGCCTTGCAGGCGGAAGGTCCTGAGTTCGGATCCTAGACCCCACGTATAGACGCCGGGCGGAAGCGGGGGCGGCCTGCGTTTCCAGTCCTGGTAGGGCGGAGCCTGTGAGACCAGGGGCAGAGTAAACAAGAAGGAGGCGGTCCATGGCGGTTCACGAATTTGTCCGTGGTTCTACACACACATACACGCATACACACACACACACATACACGCGCACAATTGAATAAAAAAAATTAAAAAAATACCAAAATGAATTTGATTTTTGTACCAATTATTGATTTTTAAATCATTTCACCACCAAAGATAAATCCCACAAGTAAGAAACAGATAGGACTGGGGAAATGACTCGACAATTATGAAGTTTGAATACCCAGATCCTATATGAAATGGCACACTAGGTGTGTCTTCTGGTCTGTAATTCCAGTCTAAGAAAGAACAGGTGGGAATCCACAGCACAAGCTGACTAGTTAACTAGCCCCTGTGCATCATAGTTAGGCATAGGTCTCAGCTTGATTGTTGAGGTTTTGAGCTCTGGGCACATTTATAGAGAATTAGTAGTTGAGTTAAGCCCAGAGCAAACCTGCAGGAGATTGTCTGGCTGATGGGAAGGCCCAGGTTGTTGGGATTAGGCCATTGTCATAGTTAAGCCCAGGTTTCAACTTGACAGTTGAAGGTTTGAGCTCCAGGCACATTTGTAGAGAATTAATGGTTGAGTTAAGCCCCAGAGCTGATGGGGAAGACCCAGTCCATCGTGGGTGGGACTAGGCACTGAACGGGTGAATAAAACACAGAGAGCTGGTTGAGGGAGTTGGCATCCTGTTGTTCACTTGGCCAGACATGCTGGTCTGACAAGTAAGGATTGTCCATCTCTCAGCTGTTATGTGGTGATGGTGTGGCCAGTTCCCTCGGCCCTGGTGTTGGTGCGTGCTCTCCTGTCAAACTGGACTATGAATTATAACTGAACTATTGAAGCAAAATAAGCTCCTTGCTCCCTTAAGCCATCTGATGGTCATTAATCAGCAACCATGCTGACTAAATATGACACTCCACTCCTTGTCAACTTGACACAAAAACACTTTTAAACTGTAACCTTCAATCCTTGTCCCCATAGCTGTTAAAAGTTATCTTAAAAATATAAATCTAGGATGACTGAAATACCCTGTCCCTAAACTTTGGGCTTAAATAGAGACCCTGTCACAAAAAGAATAAGATGAAATGTCAATCAAGAATGATTCTTGATATCAACCTTTGGCATGCACATCATGCACACACAGATTCATGCACACCTGTACATACATGTACATGCACATGCAAGGATGTACAAGTGCACACACACACACACACACACACACACGCACACACACACATTCACGCACATTCACACACATAGAAAAATGGGGGGGGGAGAACATATGTAGAATGAAATCCAATATAACAAAATTTAACATTTTACATGTAATAAAGAAAAGTGGATTTAAACTAGATTCCACTTTCACTAATTATATCCACAAATTGTATACACTATTTAAATCAAATTCATTCTTGGAATATTTGGGTTAATAAAAAATATGAAGATGGCAGGGGACCAGAATATATTATTCTAAAATGAAAAATAAAACTTAACAATCCATTCTGACTCTATATGGAAACTCAAACATCCTGAAATAGCTTCATTACAATTAACCCTTCTTCAGTGATTAATTCCAACAAAAATGTCTATGCAATATAGCATTTAATTATTAGGTAATTACCTCATTTAAACCAGCAATACATTTGTATATAGCAATGAACAATATTGATTATGAAGTAGTCTTTTATTCTTGTTGCAAAAATATGTATAATAATACAATAAAATGATGAATAATACTTCAAGCATCCACAAGAAATGTTTATTTTTGAAGTCGTCATGAATAGGATTTTGTTTCTAATTTCTTTTTTAACCAATTTATTGCTAAAACAGAAAAACTCATGATTTTTTTATCCTGCTGTTCTGGCAAACAATATTAGTGAGATTTTAGTTTTCTAGGGAAATCACTAGAGATTTCTAAGAATAGAATGATATCATCTGCAGATAAGGATAATGTGATGTCTTCCTTTTCTGGATGCTCCTGTTACATTATTCCTTGTGTCTTATTGCTCCATATACAACTTCAAACCCTATATTGAAGAGAAGTAGAGAGAGTGGATATCATGGCCTCATTCCTCAGATTAAAGGAAATGCTTTCAATTCTCCTATTTCATATAATTAGTTATTGCATTTGTTATGCTTTGGTACTTTTCTTGTATTACTAGTTTTTTCAGGGATTTGTTTTTAAAATTATGAAAAGGGCTAGGGATATGACTCAGGGGTTGGAGTCTTTACCTCATAAGCAATAGGATCAGAGTTTAGATCCCCAGATCACATGTAAAAAATGCTGAGTTGGTACAGTGATAGCCTGCGATTCTCCTGCTGCAAGGCAGAATCTGAGAAATCCTAGAGCAAAGCAGTAAGGAGGCAGAAAGAATGATCATGATGTCAACTTTGGAATACCACAGGCATACAGTCTCAAGTACCCTCTTATATACCTGCCCACATTCCCCCCAAAATATCATGGATGCTAGATTCTCTCTAGCATAACCTTGGTTTGAATTGATTTCAAAATAAAAAATAAAGCATAAAAGGATGATATACTTTGTCAAAAGGCCTTTCTCATCTATTGAGATGATCAGACAAATTTTTGCCCTTGAGCTTACTTATATATTATGTATGTTTTGGGCTTTTTTCCTATGTTGAAAATTTTTCCATTATTGGAGAGATACAAATTTGATCATGGCAACTGTTCTTTCTAATGTGTCATTGAAATTGTTGACAAGTATTTTATTGAGATATTCTGCATCTATGTTCATCAAGGAAATTGGTCTTTGGTTTTCTGTTTTGCTGTTTTTTTTAACATTTTTTACATTTTAACATTCAGTATCTTCCATTATATTTTATTCTTTTAAACATTTTTTATTATCTCCGCTCATACAAACTTAATAAGTACACCAGTTACCCCCCTCCCTTCTCCTCCCCCCACCCCTCTGCTCACCCTTCCCTCACCCCTCCCACCCCACTCCCTAGTGCCTCCCCTCCCCCAATCCCAGAGAATCCTTTAATGTGCATGCCAAACTCTCCTCTGGGTCCTCCTCTCCGATGACATACAAGGACCCAGCAGCATTTCCCTGAACCCTTTCCTTTGTTCCCCTTAAGCATAGGAACACTATTTTGGCTGTCAATCCCTTGCCTCCAAGGATCTTAGTGCCTTCAGCAAATGCTAGACTTTGTGGGGTCAATAGTGTGTTGGACATTGCGCAGGGCATGCAAAGTCCAATTATGATTGCTTCGGCCCTAACTTGTGTGGAATATCTTGCATTTTATTGCTCATCCCATCCTTGTGCTCTTACACTCTTACCGCCCCCTCTTCCGCAAATGTCCCTGAGCTTCAGGATGGGGAGAGATTAGGCTGGCCTACTTCTAGGTGATTGATATAGAGTCTCTGAAGTTCTGGATTATGGTTTGTTGATTTTCTTTTGCAGTTTTGCTGCTCCTGCAATGCCCTTCACTTCATCCTGATGGGTATTGGATGTCACCCCCTGGCCAGAGATAAAAAGCTGTTAAACTAGAGTCTTGTTATAAGAGTATATTCAAAGGTAGATGTAATGAAAGTAGGAAACCACACTGAGGGAGGGGTCAATCACCCATTTGCAAAATGGTTACTTATTATCTGCCAGACTATATGTCCTCCCCTTCTGGTAAGATCACAACCCCTCAGTTCTAAATGATCAGGAATGAGAAGTCTGTGAACTTAACCAGATGTCTCATTGCTTACTTGTGGTCCTTGATGGAGTCCTATTTTCTCTGCTGTAACATGGTCTCCTCTCTCCTTGTTTCTGGTGTTGCCCTCCAACCCCATCCCTCCTGTTCATACTCCTTGCAATTACTGTATTACAGAGATTTATCATCAAGTGTCTCTAGGTGGGCTAAGTGGGTTTGGTACTAGGAGCCACCTATTAGGTAGTACATACAGCACTTAATTTTCTGGGTCTGGGATATTTCACTCAATATAATTGTTTCTAATGACATCCAATTCCCGGAAAATTCCAGTAATTCGTCATTTTTTATGGCTGAGTAGTACTCCATTGAGTAGATGTACCACCTTTTCCTTATCCATTTGTCAACTGTTGGACATTTGGGTTGATTCCATGACTTTGCTATTGTAAACATAGTGTGGCTATGAACACGGTCACACTTGTGCTATTGAGGTGAACCTCTGCTGCGTGGGGGGTTATTCCCAAAAGTGGAATCGCAGGGTCATATGGCATTTCAATCTTTAATTTCTTTAAGAATCTCCAGACGGCTCGCCAGAGTGGCTGTATGAGCCTGCACTCTCACCAGCAATGTAGGAGAGTTCCCCTCTCTCCACATCCTCTCAAGCATTTGTTGTTGTTTGTATTGTGGATTTTTGCCATCCTGACCGGAGTGAGATGCTATCTCGGGGAAGTTTTGATTTGCATTTCCCTGATGGCTAAGGAAGTAGAGCATTTTTTAAGATATCTGTTAGACATTTTAATTTCATCCCTAGTAAAGTTTCTTTTAAGTTCCAGAGCCCATTTTTTAATTGGGCCATTAGTTTCCATGGTATTTAGTTTTCTAAGTTCTTTGTGCACTCTGGATAATAGAACTCTATTATATGTGGTTAGTGAAGATTTTCTCCCATTCTGTGGGTTGCCTTTGAGCTCGTGTTACAATCTCTTTATCTGAACAGAAGCTCTTTAATTTCACAAGATCCCAACTGTTGAGAGTTGGTAGCAGTGACTGTGCCATTGGATGTCTGTTAAGGAACTGTTGGCCTAGCCCAATCATCTCGAGGGAATTCCCTACCCTTTCAACTATGGTTTTTATAGTCTCTGGCCTTAAATCAAGGACCTTGATCCATTTGGAATTAAGTCTTGTACAAGGTGTCAAGTACGGGTCCAGTTTTAATCTTCTACATGTGGAGATCCAGTTTTGCCAGCACCATTTGTTGAAGATGCTGTTCTTTTTCCATTGGATTCTTTGGGCCCCTTTGTAAAAGGTCAAATGGCTGTAACTTTGTGGGCTTATATCTGGGTCTTCAACCCTTATCCATTGACCTATGTGCCTATTTTGGAGCCAGTACCAGGCTGTTTTTACATCTATGGATTTGTAGTATAGACTAAGGTTTGGTATGGTGATACCTCCAGCCGTGTTTTTGTCACTCAGGATTGTCTTTGCTATCCTGGGTCTTTTGTGCCTCCATATGAATTTTGAGATTGTTTGGTCAACTTCTTTGAAGAATTGCTTTGGGATTTTAATTGGTATAGCATTGAATTTGTATATTGCCTTTGTGCCTTTGGTAGGATGGTCATTTTTACGATGTTGATTCTGCCAATCCAGGAACATGGGAGGTCTTTCCACCTTCTGGTGTCTTCTGCTATTTCTTTCTTGAGGCTTTTAAAGTGTTCGTTGTAAAGGTCTTTTACCTCCTTGGTTAGGTTTATACCAAGGTATTTCATTATTTTAGGGGCTATAGTAAATGAGATTGCTTCTCTCAGGGCTTTTTCACTTCTTTCATTCTGGGCATATAGGAAAGCCACTGATTTTTGTACATTTATTTTGTATCCTGCTACCCTGCTGAACTTCTCAACTAGTTCCAGGAGCTTCCTGGTGGATTTTTTTGGGTATCAGTAGTGATAACTCCATGTTCATTTCTAATTTTATTAATTTGTGTTTTCTCTCTCTTACTTTTGGTTAATTTAGCTAGGGGTGTATCAATCTTATTGATTTTTTCAAAGAACCAGCTTTTGACTGGTTGATTTTCTCTATTGTTTTCCTAATCTCGATTTCAGATATTTCTCCCCTTATTTTGCTAATCTCCTCTCTTCTACTGCTTTTGGGATCAGATTGTTCTAGTGTCTCTAAAGCTTTAAGATGCATTGTTAAAGTTACTTATTTCTGATGTTTCAATTTTTTTGATGTAAGCATTGAGAGCTATGAACTTACCTCTTAGGACAGCTTTCATTGTGTCCCAGAGATTTCGGTAAATTGTATTTTCATTATCATTCACTTTCAGGAAATCTTGAATTTCCTTTTTAATTTCTTCCTGAATCCAATTCTCCTTCAGCATCATAGTGTTAGGTTTCCAGGAGTTAGTGTATTTTCTGTCTTTTGTTGTGTTGTGAATGTCCAGCTTTATTTAGGCCATGGTGGTCTGATAGGGCACAGGCTAGAATTTCAACTTGCCTGTATATGTGGAGATTCATTTTGTGGCCCAATATGTGATATATTTTGGAGAAAGTTCCGTGTGCTGCTGAGAAAAATGTGTATTCTTTGGTACGTGGATGAAAAGTTCGATAGAGATCTGTAAGGTCCATTTCAGTAAGGGTTTGATTAAGTTCCAAAGTGTCCCTGTTAAGCTTTTGACCTGTTGATCTATCTCATGTTGAGAGAGCGGTGTTGAAATCCCTAAGAATTATCATTTGGGGGTTGATTTCTCGCTTTAGACGCTGTAGGGTTTTCTTAATGAATGTGGAGGGGCCTGTATTGGGTGCATATATGTTCAGTATTGTGAAGTCTTCCTGGTGAATTGCACCTGTTACTAAAATGTAGTATCCATCTGTGTCTCTTATGATTTTTTTGGGTTTGAGGTCCACTTTGTCTGACAGCATAATGGCTACCCCTGCCTGTTTCCTGGTTCTATTAGCTTGCAGAATTTTGGACCAGCCTTTCATTTTTAGGATGTGCCTATCTTTTGTGGTGAGTTGAGTTTCCTGAATGCAGCAGATTGATGGGTCGTGATTTTTAATCCAAGTTTGTAATCTGTGTCTTTTAATCGGTGAGTTAATACCATTGACATTTAATGTTATAATGGAGAAATTATTTTTAATTCTGGACTTTTTTTATGTTTAGTGGATTTTGTAAGCTTATTGTTGTAGATTTATATTTTTGTGGTATTATATTTCCCTTCTGTCCTACTGGATACACTTGTTCTTTTCTTCAAGTTTGCGTATCATTTCTAGCATTTTTTGAAGGCCTGGTTTGGTAGACATGTATCCCTTCAAGTTTTCTTGTGCTGGAAAACTTTTCTTTCTCCCTCAATCATGACAGATAGTTTTGCCGGGTATATCAGTCTGGGTTGGCATTTTTGCTCATTTAATACATGAAGTACGTCTCTCCAAGCTCTTCTTGCTTTTACTGTTTTCATTGAGAAGTCATTTGTTATTTTAATAGGTTTGCCTTTAAAAGTGACTTGCTTTTTCTCTCTTGAAGCTCTCAGCACCTTTTCTTTGTCTTGAATGTGGAGTGTTTTGACTATTATTTGCGGTGGTGATTTTCTACTTTGGTCATATCTGTTTGGAGTGCGAAATGCCTGTTGTATTTGGATGGGCCTCTCATTCTTCAGTTAAGGGAAGTTTTCATTTATGATAATTTGAAAAATTTCCTCAGGTGTGGTATTTTGGGATTCTTGCTCTGGTATTCCATGAATGTGCATGTTAGGCTTCTTCAGGGTGTCCCATATCTCTTGAATGTTCCTCTCAAGTATCTTTTTGGCTTTAACAACTCTTCCATTGAGCTGATTATTTCTCCCACTTTGTCTTCAAGATCTGAAATTCTATTTTCTGTTTTGTTAGTTCTGCTGATAAGACTTGCTGTTGAGCTTTGGGTTGAAGATAGCTTGTCTTTTAGTTCAGTTTTAAACTCTGCTTGAGTCTGTTTTAACTGCTCTATGCCTATTTTTGTTTCTTGAACTGTTTTTCTCACCTCCTCCAAATGCCTGTTGTGTTCCTGTTCAAAGTGGTTGATTCGGTTGTTTAACTCCTCTTGTATTTCCTCTTTCATAGTATTAATCATGGTAACGATCATACTTTGAAAGTCGTTGTCTTGGGTCTGGCTTTCTTGGCTGTTTTCTGTGAATTTGTTCTGGTTGGAATCCATCACTAAGCGGTTAATTCTTTCAGTGGGAGATTGGTCTTCTTGGGTTTTGTTTCTCATGGATCTGCACTTTGACTTGGGCATTGTTGTTTTTTCTTCTAGGGCTTTTCAGTTTCTGTGTGTTTTTGACTGATTTAGTTGGTATTACTACACTTGGGCAGTTATTACTATTGCTTGCCTTGGGGTTGGGTATGTTTGTCTTTTGTTATTGTTATTTCCTAGTTGAGGCTGTTAGGCTGTTAGTACATCAGTTAAGTCAGGTTAAGTAGACAAGAAGTATGGTAGTGCACTGTTACGATGCAGTATCTTGGTGATATGTGAGGGTGAGTGGTATGATCCCTGGAGTTGTATATGTTTTGGGGGTGGCTTTATGGAAAAGTTAATCTATAGTGATTAATATTAAAAAGGAACAGTAAGGTGAAAAAAAGGAGGTTTACTTATCTTTGGGCTGGATGTGAAGAATTTCTCCCATGTGATAGGATGATTGTAGAGGTTTTCAGATGTATGGCCT
Organism: Typhlomys cinereus; assembly: GCA_023101885.1. Lineage (NCBI taxonomy): Eukaryota > Metazoa > Chordata > Mammalia > Rodentia > Platacanthomyidae > Typhlomys > Typhlomys cinereus. Next base: position 8,550,925 of record JALPQD010000042.1, on the reverse strand, counting down.
TTGACCCTTGGAACTTTGCTTGAGTTTTCTTTGGACTCTATTGAATTCTGAGTAGCAGTGTGTCTTCTGTAGACCACGTGCGTGGGTCCCCAGTGGGCCAGAGAGGCAGAGGGGCTGATGTTGTTGGCAGAATTCTTCTCCTGGGGCCTGGGACTTGGCTTAGTGCCCCACCCAAGCTCCAGGGATGGAGGAAAGGGAGCAAGTCCTGTCCAGTTGGGCGGACAGGCAGGCAGGAGGGAGAAAGGGGCCTGGGGCCCCTGGGCATGGCCCAGACCAAAACCCAAGGCAGCCTGGGTGCCGCTGGGACGCGGGGTGACCTGGGGGGGCTGGGCGGACTCACCTGGGGGTCTGGCGGAGTGGGTAGCGGGAGGCACGGTCAGGCGGACAAAGGTGGTGCGGGAGGGAGAAGTGTTTTGCTGTTTTGTCAATTTCCTTGCCAAGTATCTCACCAATGCTGAGGATTCTTCTACACAGATGATTTTCATATCTACTTCCTGAACTGTTTTCTGATTTCATTAATATCTTGTTTACTCTGTAACCTTGATTGTTTGCAGTAGTAAACATTGAATTCTTTGCCTAGCATTTGCAAGCATTTCAGGATTTTTGTGGTACTCTATTGAAGAGAACTTGTTGCATTGCTTTTACATACATTTTTATTTCTTATTGCCATTTGTTCATGTATTGATTTGTTGATATATATATATATATATATATATATATATATATATATCTCCCAGTTTTACTTGAGAGTTTTCTTAATTACTCAATCCCCAGAACCACTCAAAAAAGCAGAATGCATACTATTGTACTAGTAACAAAACCAAGCTAAGTCACTGAAATATATCTAAAAGTAATTAAAGCCAACTAATATGTTACAAATAACTATAGATCAGAAAATTATGAAATAAGTAGAGTATTATGAAGATATAATTTATTTAGGGTAAAGATAGACATAGTAATCAAAGTAAATAAAGGAAGACAGAAGGAAATGAAAATGGAAACTAGTATAAGAAAGGAATGAGCAGGATAACATACTTTTAAATGAAATATTTTTAAATAATGTGATTGCTTAATAATAAAATGGATAAAGAACATTAGATTAATATCAGAGCAGAATAAAAGTATAATTTTTTAAGTAAAATGAACTCAAAGCACTACAAAAACTATAGCAGGTACTCATGCAAGGGACAAAAGTGTTAGTTGAACTTTGACTCCTGTCAATCAGACTGGTGTGAGTGTGGACTGGACAAGTAGCAGATGTCAGTCACAGTTGTCTTCATTTTAGTAGCTAACCTTCTTTGCATACCACAGCTTCTGCTGGTAACGGCTGGGCAGGTTCTCCTATGTTCCTGAGACTCCTTAGTTATGGACACACAAAGGAGGCTAATGTTTAGGCAGAGAGCATTTGAGTCCCTTTGAGAGACTCTGTTCATTCACTGAGTCCTATTAAGGAAACTTTTAATCTGCAGTCTCAGCTCAGAAGGCTGTCCAGTGTCTACCTATCATATCTTAGAGTATCATTGCTCTTATCACCTGTTTTCCACACTGTAGGAAACCTATTTCTAAACAGTTAACATGACAAATTCCCTCTTTACATATTTTAAATACTATGTATTTCTATTTAGCTAAAAATCAAAATCTCTGGCAAAGCTACAAACGGTTTTGTCCTTACCTCAATGCTTCTCTCTGCCGCCACCTACCCACAGTGCTTCTTACTAATTCTTCCCTGTTTCTATCTGGCTTGCCAATATTTCCACTATGAAGAAAGTGTGTTCATTCCATTTTCATCTTATTGATAATAGTAACGGTTACTCTTAACTATTGCTGTGAGAGAACACCCAACTTAAGGGAGAAAGGGAGACTTATTCAGCTTACGGTTCCAGAGGAAAGTCTTTCAAAGTGGAGGTGGCATGGCTGGCTGGCCAAAGCTGGAGGAGGCTACATCACTGCAGACATGTTGGAAGCTGAGAGCTGCGAGACTGCTTGCTGCAAAAGCAGATTTCTAGAGGTAGGGTGGGACTAATCCACCTCAAGTCCCACCCCTTGTGGCTGCCTTTCTCCAGCAAGGCTCCACCTCCGAAGATGCCATTACCTTCCCAAACACACTGTGGGGGACACATTTCAAACATGACATAATTATATATTATTCTGGCTCAATTCTTATTTACAAGAAAGTATTTTCTAACTTCCTTTACTCCAGCCATCCTACTACAATGTCTCATATTACTTACCCAAAAATTTCCTGAATATATTGGAAACATTTTACAATCCCTGGACTCTTACAGTTAGTCATATTCATGCAATTTTTGTGCACAATAGTACATGTGGTCATAGTAAAGAGAAAACACAGAAAGCCAGATCACAACTCACCATTGTTTCTTCTACTGTAGAGAACCCTGAAGCATCATTGTGAGGAAGGAATGTCATACTTAAGTCATAGGTTGCTACAGTGAGAAAAGTTGTCTTGGAAAACTTACAGACAGTGTTATCTAGCCTGAACGTCTTCATAATTGGTATGGTGCAGCTTTGCCTAATCTGATGCATACTCCTCTCCAGCATTCAGATCTGTTGTGCTTTGGGAGTATTCTTAATATCTGACTCCTGCTATATAATACGATCAGAAACTGCCCCCGTTTTTCCTTATCATTTCAGTCCCAGAGCAAACAACACATAGTACACACTACATATTTATGGAATGGATATATTTATAGTGAATATACTTGTCTGAAATAATCCAAAAGTGTTTCATAATATGTAGTAACATTTAAGGCCAATGATAAAATAGATATCTGTGTTCCCACAAACCACCCTTAAAAAACAGAATGTCCTGATACTTTAGTGGTAATCTTGTATCATTTTATGATTAAACCATTGTCTCCTCCAGAGCTGACTTCCATTCAGAAGTTTTTGCATAATCATGGTTATATCTTTCTTTGGAGTATTATCACATATTACCACTTGGTTTTGCCTCTCTTAAAACTTACACATTGCCATTCACTGTGTGTTATCTTCAGGACATACACCCACTGGCAAATGTAGCTGCCTGTAGCGTATGCTGCTTGCAATGTCTCAAACTATAAGGATACTAAAATATGTGCATATTTCTGCAATGAATAGTTATTTTATAAACTGCTTGTTTATTTCATTTGATTGATCAACATTATACCTGTATATTTTCATATGAACATTTATCATATATATGACAGAGTTCATCTTAGGTAAATGCATGAAAAGGAATTGTTGGTGTATTTAGTATAAATATGCATTCAGCTTATCTCTATAATGCCAATTTGCTTTTTAAAATTATATCACCAAGCACATAACAAGCAATTTTCACCTAGTACAGATGTAAGGTTGGTTGCATACTCTATATCTCTGGTTCTACTTTCTAATTTCTTCATACCTAATGAAAAAGTATCTTTTTATAGTGAAAAAAATATACCAGCTACACTAAATGGGGATAGTCCTTGTATTGCCAGTAACATGCAAAGCATAATGATGAGGAGTCAGTACCAGATATTGCTTCTTCTCTCCATCAGGCCTGGCTTTATCCACATCAGCATTACAGTATCTTCACAGTGTATTTGATCCAGTGCCATCAGTTTGGACATCTACAATGTCTCCTCCATGGAAGAGTCAGAGTCAGCAGGAAACATGACGATGTCGCAGTGGTCAATCTGGATTTACCTGGTAGTGTTTTTCAGAGAACAAACAGAGCCACACAGTATCTTGGACACCTGAAAGGTTGGTGACACTTGGAGATATCTCTGTTCATAACTGTGCATCCTTCGTTGGCTTTCAAAGTCATCGCTTTGGACTTTGTTTTCCTTTGCTTTCATGCCATCTTGGTGAAGCAAAGATCAACTGTCTACTCATGTGTGCATTGGATAATTGTGTTTTCCTTTTCTATGAAATGGGTTTATTTCTTTATTTTAGCATTGTGTCTTTTTAAATTAATTCATGGGTTTTACTTGTATACTCTGTAATTTAATTCTTTTTTCTATGTAAAGTTCTAAATTTCTCTCCCAGTTTTGGTCTTCTGTTTTGGTCTTCTGCTTTTTTCTATCTATGGCACTTTTCAAAATAAAAGAAAAAAATCTTAATTTTTGCAAAAAGTATAATCTTTTCTATTATTCCATGGTCTATTAATATCATCATTCATATCTAAAGGTCATTAAGATATCATCATATATTTTCTTTTAAAATCATTGACATTTTGTTTTTCATATTAAGTTATTTTTCTGAATTATTTGTATGTTGTGACAGTGTAAATGTCAAATTTTCCATATAGATAATTAATAATTCTCATATCACTAATTGAGTTCTTTCACTGATTTGCAATGACACTTCTGTCATATGTCAGGTTTCATTTTGCACTTGAGTGTTTCTGGTCTATTTATTATGTTAGTTAAAAACATGTATCAATTTTTCCACGTTTGTCAATATGGACTGTGCCTTAAACCCTGAAAAGATGACTCTTCCTTGATCCCACTACAGCTTGGCATTTCTTCAGAACTAACTTGATTATTAATGGATTTTTCCATAAGTATAAATTTTAGAATCAGTTTGACCCTTCCCATATGGTTAAAAAGTTTTAGCAAAGACTTGAATGAACCAATAGATCTGAAGACAACTGATATCTTTAAAATACTGAATCTTCTCTATTATTGTTCTTTCAGTGTTTCATAGTTTTCAATGTAGAGTCCTTCAGTGTGCTTTATAGATTTATTCAAAGATTTCACTTTTCTTTTGCTATGCTAAGTAAAGTATATTATTGTATTGCTCAACTATAGAAAGAAAGCAATTAACTTCTGCATATTGATCTTACAACTTTACTAAACTTTCTTATGTTAGTAAATTTCCAATGATATATTTGCATCTCCTATTTGAGTAATTACATCACCTGCAAGACTAAGAACCATAATACCTGCTTCATAATCCATTGTTCTATTTATAAGATATAATCTGCAAATACTGAAAATTAAATGCTTTTATTCCAATTTGCATGCTTTTAATGCTTTTAATGCCCAAAAGCTATGGTTAGGACTTTCAACAATATGTTCAAGAAAACTTGGGAAAGTAGGAATCTTTATTTGTTCCATATCTTAGCAATAAGATGTTTATCTTTTTCCCATTAAGAATAATGGTTTGTGGTGTGCTGTTAATGTTCTTTATTATTTTAAAGTGTATTATTTCTACATCCAAATTGTTCAACATGTTTGCATTTTTGAGACAAATATATTAATTTCTATTTGTCATTTGGTTGAGGTGGTGCACATTTATTGACCTGCATATATTGAGTGAGCATCCTTGCATGTCTATAAAGAGTCCCACTTGATCATAATAGTCTATTCAGTGAGCTGTTGAAGTCAAGTGTATTCACATGTATTCTAATGAGATTTTTCTATATTTATGTTCATTAACTATGTTAGCTTATACCTTTCTTTTTGTTATTGTATCTTCTACATAGCTGAAGCAATGTTTAGATCATAGAATATATTTGAAAGAATTTCTTCTTCTTTTTTTTTTTTTAGAAAATTTAAAGAGAATTTGTATTATTCTGCATTAACTATTTGGGCGAATCCACCAATTAAACAATACATTCCAGAGACTTTCTTTTGATGAGAGATTTTTATTTCTAGTTCTATCCTGTTAATTGATGTCATTATGTGTATATTTTCTATTTTTATGATTCTGTTATAATAGGATACATGTGCTCATAAATCTTCATATTACTTCTAGATTATCAAGTTTGTAGATATGTAATTATTTGAAGTAATATCTAATGATCCTTTCTATTTCTGCTATGTCAGTTGTGATATCTTCACTTTCATCACTGATTTTATTTCAAATCTAGCTGCTTTCCTGCATATCTGTTTCCATCCTTTCCTTTGAGTGAATCTAACGAAGGATTTTTCCATTTTATTTATTTTTCAAAAGAGTAAGGTCCTTGCATCACTGAACTTTAATCGTTTTACTGTCTCATTTATTTCTACTCTGATATTTAATATTTATCTCCTCCCACTATTTATGTTTGGTTTGTTGTTGACTTTCTAGTTGTTACAGATATAGGGTGCTTATCTGATATATTTTTACTTCTTTGTTAAAAGCATTTATTCCTGTAAATTTCCTTTAATTGATCTATGTTATGTTGCCATTCTAACTTGTTTTAAGGAATTTTGGAAGGTTCCTCTAATTGCTCATTTAACCAACTGCTTCTAATAATACTTTCTAGCATTTCCCCCTCAGCCTTGCCATCACCACCACCAATGAAAACTATATTCCAATCATAGCATTTGTTGTTTATATCCTTTTATATTTGTTATTTATTTAACACAGAGAAGGAGAGAGAGACAGAGAGTGAACTTTAAGACATTAGCTCTCTTCTTCAACCACATAGGTTTCCATAGAATGAAAGCCAGATTTACAAAGCAGATATTTTATTCACTGAGCTATTTTACTGGCTTTCAGTGTTATATACATTCTACAAATTTTTAACTTCTTTCTACCTTTAAAAGCTGGATGAGGGCTGGAGAGGTGGCTCAGGGGTTAAGCCTCCGCCTTGCAGGCAGAAGCTCCTGAGTTCGGATCCCAGATCCCACGTATAGACGCCGGGCGGAAGAGGGGGCGGCTTGCGCTTCTGGTCCTGGTAGGGCGGAGCCTGTGAATCCCGGGGGCAGAAGGAGGTGGAGGCGTCCATGGTGGTTCGCGAATTCGTCCGTGGTTCTACACACACACACACACAGACGCGCACGCACATACACACACATATGCACACAGTTGAATAAATAATAATAATAATAATAATAAATTTTTAAAAGCTGGATGAGTGAAGAAAAATGTACATATCAGTGAGGTGGCCTGAAGAGAGGTAACTTGATATACCTTGGAGGCCTGAGCCCCCACAGGAGTAGACAAGTTAGTGTGAACCCAGGGGTCCATAGAAGCATACAGGCAAAAGGGTGAGTGGGAGTGGGACAGAATGTTGAAGAGAAGAGAGGGGAGTGAAGGGAGCGGGGAGTCAGAGAACCTGGGATGAGTACTCAATATCCTTGTAAAAGTAGAAATATAAAAAATAAATGATTGATAAACTATCAACATAAACTTGTTCAGAATAGTCTTGAAATATATTTTCATTTTCCAATATGTAAACAATCATGTATCTTCTTCAATCCCAGGCATTGATTTCTTTTGCTTTTCCTTTTTTATTTCTTGTACTATTTTCTCATGGCTTATCAATATTATTAGTCTTTACAAGAAAACTGACCCTCCTCCTTGCTGAACATTTCTGTTATTTATGTTCTGTATGAATTCAATGAATATTTTAATCTTTAACTTGTTAAGTCTTTCAACATCTTAATATCGAACTTTGAAAACAAAGGATATGTGTGGGCATACAGAAGCATGCGAACGATGGTACATGCTAGAATTAAGATATCATGAGCAGCATGATATAAAGAATAAAGATGATTGTCAAGTATGAGATAAGAATCAAAAAGGTCCAACTATGTTTTTGGTCTGCTGGCCAGAAGTATGCATAAAACGAGGATAGATTTTTCAATTTAAGTGAGTACATTATTAGCCACGTATAAACAATTCTAATGTGATCTAGACAGAACATATGTTATATGATGTTTTTCCTATAGACACAGCTCTGTGCTATCTTTGACTTTGCCACAGTCTAAGCTAAGGAGCATGTTCTATAAAGAATTAAAATATGCTCATCCTGGAGACAGTCTTAGCAATTAAACTGCTCTTAAGATTCAGAAAGTTCCTGAAACTAATTAACTTGGGGGGGGGAGATCTCCCTCTAGGAGTGGAAAAGGAGTAAACAACAGCTGAGGAAGAACATTCTTCTGCCAGAGGAGCAGTTAAAAAAGAGAAGTCAAGAAGTTGGATACAACTACTGAGCAATTAAGAAGACTAAAGAAGGCCTTAAAGCAATCAAGTGTGGGAGAGTCTGCTAAGCAACCATGAAGTCTAGAAGAGGCCAACCAACAATCTAGGAGTCTGAAGAAACACCAAGTGTTCCAGAAGCCTGGAGGAGACCCTTTTCAGCAAGTCACACAATAAAGAACTCCAGTTTTGAAGCTTTTGTGAGTCTCGTCCATGCTGGTGTAGACTTTTGCAAGATGTAACTGTCTTTTGAGTCATCCCTGATCCTACCATTAAACCTCAGCTTTTTTTCCTGTAACTAACCCAAGTAAATTTATTGATTCCTCGTATTGGACCTTGGTGTAATCTTTACTTTGGTCTGTCTTGGAACCCTTATCTGAGATGCATTATTAGTAAAGTTATTTAGTGCATGATTTTCAAAGCTTTTACATTGCTTTTTTATTCTTTTACAGCTCTATGAACTAAATTAAAAGAAAAATTTGTCCTCATCTTATGTAGTGATCAATGGCAGACATTTAATTGGCCACCAATCTGAAACTAAATAATAATCACATATGACTAAAACATTCTTTCAGTTACTATTGAGAAAAAAAATACTTCTCTGTTTAAAAAAAAAAAAACTTTTTGCTACATACTGTACCCATAATACCAGTACTTGAGCCTGATAGCAAGTACCTTACACACAGAGACCAAGCATATCAATATGTAATTAAGTTATTTACCTGTCAGTGAGCAACCACTTCCATTGTACCCATTGTAAATGTGTGACAAATAAACAATATGTCAAATGGAAAGGTAAATTGCAAATACTCTCAATGAATGCTCTTTTTCTTACAGCCCTTCAGGTCAATGACTGCTTTGATTTTTTGGCATTTGCTCATTGTATGTTCTATGCTTAGCATTTGCTCCTATTTCACTGATTTTCTCAGTCCTATTGATATTTAAGCCTCAATTATTCCATGAAGCTGTTCTTATGTCTTTTCCAACCAATTATTTCCCTAAGCTTACATTTCATTAGGACTTGCAAATACTAGTATTTCTGATTCTTCAATTTATCATGTATCATTTTGTATCTACAGCCTGCCAAAATGTTTTTAGAAAGAACTTTGCCATATTAGGTTACAAACAAGATAAAGGCTGGGTAAATATTTTATATTTCACTGCCAATTGCTAATGGAGTGTTTACAAAAGACAAAGATTAAAAGAAACAAGTCTAAGTTGAAATTTTTAGATTCCTCACTCACCTCATGAGTTCTAGCTGGTAAGCTATTCAAACATTCTAAGCTGAGCATTTCATTCTAAAAATGTCCACAGTAATAACACTTTTCTAGTACAGTTATTGTAAGCATTAAAGGGATATATATGCTTTCAAAGCTCATAGCACCATGCATTAAATACATTTCCATAAATAAGAATTGTTATTATCACCACCTAATTAACTTTGGGGAGGAAGAATTATGCATAGTGGTTTCCAGAGCAAGAATTTTATTGTACATTGGCATTAAATCAAAAGGCAGGAACGCACTATCACCAAAACCATACAGTGCTGCAGAATGTTGCATTAGATTTATGAATATACTACTTTGTTAGTAATAGACTGAAAATACCTTAAAAAGGAGTTATTTGGTAGGAAGTCTTTGATTATAGTTGATTTTTTTCCTTCTATATATAGCTTTGCTGCAAAGAACACTGAGAAACAATTGGATATCACAAGTGGAAAAACTCTAGTATAATATATGGAGATTATGTAAAATATTTGATTTCAACTTTCTTGTTTACAAGTTAAGATATCTGTAAGGCAGTCATCTCTGAGTTTATTTTTCCTATTACTGTGATTAAAATACCCTGGAAAAAACAATTAAGGACACATTTATTTTGATTTACAGTTCCAATGGGATAACAGCTATTATGGTAAGAGAGACAGGGAAATGGGCAGGGAAGGCATGGCAACAGAAATAGGAAGCTAGAGGCTCACATGATATCCGCACTCAGAGGAAGTGTGACACCTTCATGTGCTTCACATGCTTCCTCCAGCACACTACCTCCTAAATGTTCTACAACCTTTACAGACATCATTATTAGCTCAAGATCAAGTGTCTAACATGAGTCTCTGATGATCATTTCACATTCAAAGCACAAAACTGACTCATAAAAAGAGTTCAGATACATGTCATCAGCCACTGGAAATTAAGACATTTTCAGAAACTACAGGTGCAGGGGGATTGGATAAGAGAGACCCCTACCATTTATGAGTCTCCTCAAACCCCAATACTCATATTCGAGCCTCGAATAATGCTGGGTAATTGATATTGTACCGATTTACATGTAATTAAAGATAACTTTACTTAATCATAAATATGTGACTCATAAATATATCATGAACTAGCACTTTCTTTATGAACCTGGTTGAGCTGAAGACAGAAAATTTAAAAATTTTTTTATTATTTATTTATTCAATTGTGCATGTATGTATGTGTGTGCATGTGCGTATGTATGTGTGTGTGTGTGTGTGTGTGTGTGTGTGTGTGTGTGAAGAACCACGGGTGAATTTGGGAACCACCATGGACTGCCTCCACCTCCTCCTTGTTTACTCTGCCCTGGGATTCACAGGCTCCGCCCTACCAGGACCAGAAACGCAGGCGGCACCCGCTTCCGCCCGGCGTCTATACGTGGGGTCTAGAATCCGAACTCAGGACCTTCCGCCTGCAAGGCAGAGGCTTAACCCCTGAGCCACCTTCCAGCCCCAAGACAGAAAATTTTTAAACCCCGAGAGTTCTTACTGACTCTTAAGAATGGGATAAGGAAACAGGCTGAAGGGAAATTTCACATTTTTTTCTTACATGTAGAAGAGCTGTGAATGAATAAAGTAGCTCATGGAGGACACAGTTGGAGTTGAGAATTGGGGAAAAAGCATAACTTAGATTTAATTTAAAATGTCCACCTGCTTATTTTTCTATAACTTCAGTGGCACTCAGGAAAGCCCATATGAAATACATTTTCACTTAGTGATTAAATAACAAATGAGGCAATATTAACTTATCCATAATGCTATTTTAAGATGTGGAACCTCAACATTATAAACACCATCCTAATTCATTATAATGTGAAAAAAATATATCTACTTCATTACCACAGCACATTAGCTTCCCAAGTTAAACATGGTCCTCAGTGTGCTCAACGACCTCCTGTGTTGATTTTGCCAACTATGAATGAAAAACAGTTATAACACTCTGTTGTTTTCTATAGATTTAATGGAAGAAATTCATCTCATTTTCAACAGATAAAATTCCCAGAATATATAACCACATATATATGATTCTCTATATATAATACGTAATATGTAATATATAATATAATACATATAAATTTACCTATGTAATATACCCTCACTAATGGCAAATCTTGGATTTGTGAGTTTATATTTGCTAAAATGTCTTTATAACTCAAAACTGTTGCTTGTGACATTTTCACAGTTTGGAGACATGAGCATACACTAAGGTGAAAACGTTTGAGTTGCCTATGGTGTATATTTCAAACAGAAATAGAGCAATGTTCTGTTTTCTAACTTTTAGCTCTGCCTTTAAGAGAATTGGTTGTCCTATAGGTAGGAAGACAGTGCATCAAAGTGCTCTGTAAGTAGCAGTTATTATATCTATTGAATGGGAACTAGTAGTAGAAATTTTTGGGGCTAAAGCTGGATGAGTGAAGGGAAATGCACATATCAGTAGCCTGAAGACAGGTAACTTGATATACCACAGATGCCTGAGCCCCTACAGGAGTATATAAGCTAGAGTGAACCCAGGGTCCATAGAAACATGCAGGTGGAAGAATAAGTGGGAGTGGGAGGGAATAGTGAAGGGAAGGGAGGGAATAGGAAGGAGGAGGGAGGGAAGGAAACTGAGATAAATACTTAATAGTCTTGTAAAAGTAGAAAAATAAAAATCAATAAAAATTTAAGTGAAAAAATGAATTGTTTGTCATGGTATGTTCAGTGCCACATTTTTCACCTCTTTTACATTGTGTGTTGGTTGGTAATTTTGTTGTCTAAAATGGATCCAAAATTCAGTGCTCAGCTTCTGTCTACTGCTCCCAGCAATAAGAAAAACATGGCATACCATGCGAAGAAAACATATTCTATGTACACTTTGAGGAAGAGTTCTACTGAGTTTTTTATGCTAATGAATCAATAACATATCTCTTTTAAAACAAAAATCCTGATAAATAAAGGTTTATTATGTGTTCCTCATAACCAGAGCCTTTAAGGACACCAACTTATCATTTTTTTGGTAATGATAATTACCTAATTAGTTAATTAGCTGCTTACCATGACCTTAAAAAATTACCTGTAAATAGCAAGGATTATACATGAATGTATATGTCTTATTCATGTTTTATATAAACAGTGACATGTAAATTATAAATAAGAAATCAGAACAAAAAAATCAATAACTTAGAGAAAATGCAGGGTGATAGAAGAAATAACAAACAATAGATTGTTCTTAACTTTGACTTTTATAGTCCCTTAATGTGCTCTTTTAAATTCTAGTTTTCTAAACTTTCTCAACAATAAGGGCATACTGTAGACCCAATCATGAACAAATCAATTGGCAATAATTTCTATAACCATCCCTGTCACTTCCTAATATAAATTCTTCAGTATCTACAATCGTGTCATTTTCCCTTTTTCCTTTGATGACTGCTAGAGTCCATGTGTTGAAAGCATAAAACCCAATGTACAGTGCTAGATGTAGAGTCTGATTGAAGGTATGGAGGTCACCAGGGTTCCACATAATATGAATAGATGTCATTATTGCTCATTATAATGAATTTGATATCATGGAAATATTTTGTTATTGTTTAGCAAGTTTTGCTCTGCCGAATGAAGGCACACTTTCTTTCCCCTGGTTCTGTCCTTTGTTCTCTGCCTTCCACTACAGGATTAAAAAAAGAAGGTCTTTCCTAGACTTAGGCCCCTTGATCTTGAGCTTTACAGTTTCTAGAGTTATCATACATAGCATCTGTTCTTATGCATTATCTATGTAACCATATGAAGCAGACTAAGATAATGTCCTCGCATCTCTTCATAGCTGCTAAAATTCCCTAAAAACAATAATACATTTTTTGGATATTTGTCTCACTTGGATTCAGCCTGTGGAACTTATTTCATAGCTTAGCTTCATCCCCCTCTTGGAAGTAATCTCAATGAGAAGATGTGTGAATGGTTTATTGTGAGCTTATCTCTAAGACTAGACTGAAGGACATGGGATGACAAAACAAAGAAGGAAGGTAGAAGGACTGTTCACTGGGTAAAGTTTTTGCCACACAAGTGTGAGACCTGAGCTTGAATTCTCAGAACCCTATTGATGACAGGCACATTAGCAACTATAATCCTGGTGTCCCTTCAAGAATATGGAAGGGAGTAGTACTCCATTGTATAGATGTACCACAGTTTCCTTATCCACTTGTCAACTGTTGGACATTTGGGTTGATTCCATGACTTTGCTATTGTAACAGTGCTGCTATGAACATGGTCGTGCTTGTGTTATCGAGGTGAACCTCTGCTGCATGGGGGGTAATTCCGAAAAGTGGAATAGCAGGGTCATATGGCATTTCAATCTTTAATTTCTTTAAGAATCTCCAGACGGCTTGCCAGAATGGCTGAATGAGCCTGCATTCCCACCAGCAATGTAGGAGATTCCCCTCTCTTCACATCCTCTCCAGCATTTGTTGTTGTTTGTATTGTGGATTTTTGCCATCCTGGGGTGAAATGATATCTCAAGGAAGTTTTGATTTGCATTTCCCTGATTGCTAAAGAAGTGGAGCATTTTTTTAGATATTTGTTAGACATTTTAATGTCATCCCTGGTAAAATTTCTTTTAAGTTCCAGGGCCCATTTTTTAATTGGGCCATTGTTGTCCTTGATGTTTAGTTTTTTAAGTTCTTTGTGCACTCTGGACAGTAGAGCTCTATCAGATATGTGGTTAGTGAAGATTTTCTCCCATTTTGTGGGTTGCCTTTGAGCTCGTGTTACAATCTCTTTATCTGAACAGAAGCTCTTTAATTTCACAAGATCCCAACTGTTGAGAATTGGTAGCAGTGACTGTGCCATTGGGTGTCTGTTTAGGAAGTGTTGGCCTAGCCCAATCAGCTCGAGGGAGTTCCCTATCCTTTCAACTATGGTTTTTATAGTCTCTGGCCTTATATCAAGGTCCTTGATCCATTTGGAATTAAGTCTTGTACATGGTGACAAGTACGGGTCCAGCTTTAATCTTCTGCATGTGGAGATCCAGTTTTGCCAGCACCATTTGTTGAAGATGCTGTTCTTTTTCCATTGGATTCTTTGGGCCGCTTTGTCAAAGGTCAAATGGCTGTATTTTTGTGGGCTTAAATCTGGGTCTTCAACCCTTATCCATTGATCTGTGTGTCTATTTTGGAGCCAGTATATAATGGAGTACTACTCAACCATCAAAAATGATGAATTATTGGAATTTGCTGGGAAATGGATGTCATTAGAAACAATTATATTAAGTGAAGTATCCCAAAACCAGAAAATTAAGCTGCCGTATGTACTCCCTAATAGGTGGCTCCTAGTACCAAACTCACCCAGCCCACATTGAGACACTCAATGGTAAACCTATGTAACTACAGTAATTGCAAGGATTATGAACAGTAGGGATGGGGTTGGAGGGCCACACCAGACACAAGGAGAGAGGGGACCATGTTATAGCAGAAAAAATAGGCCTCCATCAAGGAATGCAAGTAAGTGATGTGACACGTGGTTAAGTTCACAGACGTTCGTTCCTGATCATGTACAACAGAGGGGGTATGATCTCACCAGAAGGGGAGGGCATATAGTCTGGCAGATAAAAAGTAATCATTTTGCAAATGGGTGATTGACCCCTCCCTCACTGAGGTTTCCTACTTTTATTACATCTACCCTTGAATGTGTTATTATAACAAGACTCCAGTTTAACAGCTTTTTGTCTCTGACCAGGGGCTGACATACAGTGCCCATCAGGATGGAGTGAAGGGCATTGCAGGAGCAGCGAAACTGCAAAAGAAAATCAACAAACCACAATCCAGAACTTCAGAGACTCTATATCAACCACCTAGAACTAGGCCAGCCTAATCTCCCCCCATCCTGAAGCTCAGGAACATTTGCGGAAGAAGGGACAGTAAGATTGTAAGAGCAAAAGGATGGGAGGAGCAATGATTTGCAAGATTCTCCACACTAGTTAGGGTCGAAGCAATCATAATAGGACTTTGCATGCCCTGCGCAATGTCCAACACGCTATTGACCTCACAAAGTCTACCATCAGCTAAAGGCACCAAGATCCTTGGAGGCAAGGATTGACATCCACAGTAGTGTTCCTATGCTTAAGGGGAACACGAGAAAGGGTTCAGGGAAATGCCACTGGGTCCTTGTACGTCATCGGAGAGGAGGACCCAGAGGAGAGTTAGGCATACAAAATAAAGGACTCTCTGGGAATTGGGGGGGAGGCACTAAGGATGGGGAGGGAAGAGAGGGGGAGAAGGGGGTTCGGGGGGGAGGAGGAGGGAGGGAGGGAACTGGTCTACCTATTAAGTTTGTATGAGTGGAAATAATAAAAAATGTATTAAAAAATAAAAAAAAGAATATGGAAGGGAGACATAGGTATATCATGGAGGCTCACAAGTCACATACCTTAGTATGCACAGAATTTTAAAACAAGAAACACTGCATCAAGGTAGAGGGCAAGCATCAACACTGGAAGGATACATTTACATGCACACCATGGCACGTGCATGCGTGCCAACAATCAAGAACACAGAAAAATCAATTTAAATAAATAAATAAATAAATATTAATAAATAAATATATGGCAGAATAGAAAAAGACATTGAAAAGATGTATTACTGAGTTAGAGGTTAATTATGACTTCATCTTTCTAAAATTTCTGAATTGCATATCAAACACTCTCAGAAATGCCCAATAAATGTTGACAAGTAAAGTATTTTCTGTTGTCCTGCCCTTACTCACTAAAGGTTGTACCAGGACACTTAACTTCCCTGAATTTGGATATAAATGAGTTTATGACAAACTAATTTAAATTCACTTACCAACTTTAAGTATTAATTACACCCAAGAATATAAGCAACATAAATGACGTAACTGAAAAGGCAGTTTCAGCACAAACTGAGCCATATTCCAAAGTAACAAATTAGAGATATCAGCTGGTAAGTAGGGACAAGGATTATCCACAACCCTGGGAGAAATCAGTCTTGTTAAATACAACTGTGCATATCACATAAAATATGTAATTAGGAATCTGAATTGGGTCTTCAAACTGCTCCAATATTCTTAAATGCCCTGCTACAGTATGGTCAGTGTCATGTTTGAAATGTGTCCCCCACACTCTCATGTGTTTGGCAAGGTCATGGCACCTTGAGAGGTGGAGCCTTGCTAGAGGAAGGCAGTGGCAAAGGGTGGGTCTTAAAGTGGATTAGCCCCACCCTCCCTCCAGGAGAAGTCTGCCTTCAGAGCAAGCAGTCTGCGGCTCTCAGCTTCCAAGATGTCTGCGGTGACTTAGCCTCCTCCAGCTTTGGCCAGCCAGCCATGCCGCCTCTGCTTTTAGAGACTGTACCTTCCCTCTGGAACCATAATCTGAATAAATCTCCCTTTCTCCCTTAAGTTGATTGACTTTGAGTGCTCTCTCACAGCAATAGTTAAGAGTAAACATTACAGTCAGTCTCTACTGAAAGTATGTTTTAACTGCTTGATGCTCACCCAGAGGTGATTTGACTTGATCATGGTGACATCACATTTTGCTATTTCTTTTACTTTTTAGTCAGAGATTGAGAAGTGACCTTTTCTGGATCATGAACATATCTGAAAGTCATAGACCTGATTTTACTGCAATAATTTGGGAGTTTTATCTATAAATTCCAAATCTCAAGGACCCAATGTTAGGTCTATCTAATGGAAAGAATATGATTGTCTTCAAGAAACCAAAGGGAAAAGGTGATTATGCCAGTTTTTTAGATAGTTTTTCTTGGGCATTATGCCCTTTACTTCAAAAAAGAGAAAGCATAGCAATGTTAGTGGACTGACAAAGATTTCAAGCCTTTAAGTTTAATAAAATTTCTCATCCGGCACACTTTATGTAGGGCGTAATGTCATATAAGCAATGTCCTTTTTCCCATTTATCTGACAAATATAGTCACAGTTCATAGAGTTATTTCATTTACTACCCTCTATTAAAATCCAAGCACATAACAACATGAAATATATTTCAGTAAAAGAAACCTTGCAATAGGCAAAAATAGTATGGTATAAGCACATATAGCTTCATTGGTCATATTTAGTTCTTAGACTTGACCAGCCAAAAGAAAGGTATGCAATTCTTAGCTTTCTGAACTGTATACTAGTAATTATCTGTACACTCAAAATTATCTTCTTACCTATTTGATGACTTTTATTCCAAAGTTTAACAATCTGTTTTCCCTATACTGTTCACTTATGAATCTAGAACATGATTATAGTAGAGATGGCAACTGGAATCTTAATGTTCATATAAATTGAGCACCTACTACCATTGCCATTCTTTCCCAGAAAGGACAGAATTCAGTATAAGTCTTTCTAAATTGCCATTTTATAATCAGACATTTTTATAAGTTGGAAATATAGAAAGCTGAATGGAATCTCTGGAAGGCAATGATATAAACTATCAGAGAAGGTAGATCTACATGCTTTGGAAGTGATGTAATATTATAAGTATTCTTAGATATAAATTTGAAAACACAAAAATTCATTTTGTTGGATTGTTAACGTTAAGAAGACATTCCATTTCTTTTTATTACAAAGCAAACAAAAGGTAATTTTTTACTATACATCAAATAAATATTTTTCAAAGTAGTAAATACCATTTATATGTTTATTTTGTAAGATTTTTAAGCAAAAATACTTGCACTTTATTACAAAGATTAAAATAACTCTCCAATACTTCAGTCAAGGACACACAATTAAATCTTCAATTAAAGAAGATGAAGGCAAAAATACAAGGAATAAAAACACTAAATTCTTAGTGCCCACCTTTAAGTCTGCAGGCTCTTCTGTAATAGCATTTCCAGATCAACTGTAGCTTAAATACATGTATTCATACTTCAGAAATCATATTGCAGATGAACCATCACCCAGCACATAGACATATGTAGAAACTTCTAGACTGATTTTCTCCTAGGGCAAGAGCAGAGTATGAATCTTTAGCTAGAAAGACAGTATACCAAAATGCTTTTTAAATGACTGTCATACACATAGACTGGAAAAGCACTCAGTACTCAATCTGAAAACCTCCTCTACAGCAGAAGGAGATTCT
Organism: Typhlomys cinereus; assembly: GCA_023101885.1. Lineage (NCBI taxonomy): Eukaryota > Metazoa > Chordata > Mammalia > Rodentia > Platacanthomyidae > Typhlomys > Typhlomys cinereus. The sequence goes on along the minus strand of JALPQD010000042.1, from coordinate 8,532,674 downwards.
TGCTGAAAAGCACAACTTGCCAAAATGCAGAAAATAAATGGCTGTGGACTGCTTGTCCTTCAACAGGATATATATACCTCACCCACTCCCACCCCAAGACTCAGAATATAAGAACCTGAAGTGAGACAGTGGTGGGTTAGACATTATCTCTGGACATGACAGAATTGTGATTTCACTGCAGAAATATATACAAGAATTGCATGGGATCTATCTCAACATTTCACTGTGAAGGTAGAAAGATCTCAAGAAGATCTACACCTGTCTGAGAGTCTGATGAGGACTAAAACTGATGGGGATGAATAGGAGGATGCTTTCCTCTACCACATGCCCACTGATTTATAGTACTTGTTGGAGCAGGCATATGTCATCTAAGGCAAACTAGATGAAACATAGTGGGCCACACAAATGAAGACATCTGAAAATAGGAGAGAGTTTGGTAGGGGAGATGAAGGGGAAAAGGGGAAAAGGAGAGGGCAAGGGACTTGGGACTAAGGGGTGAAAATTGAAAATATTATGAATTCACAATATTTGTGTATGAAACATTAAAAATAATGGAGAAAAAAGATTTCAAACAAGAGGTCAATTCAAGTGAACATGATCATTTTACAAAGCTGTAGGACACTACTGCAGTAATATCCAATTTAACTTTCAAGTAAAATTATTCAGACCATTATGGCAGCATTCAGCCATCTGTAACTTAACCAATTATGACTACATTAAGAAGTGTCTTTAAATATTTTCAGTATGTCTCTTTAATGTGAGTAACTGATTTATTAATTTAATATTATTTTGTTAAATCAGTAACAACAATAAGAGTCACATGTGACTGCAGGCTACCATGCTTGTCAATACAGATCTAGTGGATGGAACTTTAACCAAATCATGCCATTCTAAGTCATTACAAATCTTTTGCTATTTTCCAAAAAAAAATCCTTCTTACTTTCAAGTGACAGTAGTTAACCTATTTAAACTAGTATATTATATAACTGGAACCAATCTATTACATTTAGTTTATACTCCTCCATACATTGTCTTTGTAGATAAAACATAGACAGTAATTTTGAAAAATTATAATAGGTATTTTACTGGTTAAAAACAATAGGTTTCGGTGTATTTTCAACAGTTATTACAAGTAATTTTAAATCTTTATCTTCCATACAGAATCTGAGCAATGAGGAAACTCTTATGATCTTTTTAGTAGTTCCTCTTCCCACAACCTAAACATGTTCATTAAAAGGCACCAACAAGAAAGAAAGTTTACTAAGGATTATTAATTTTCAGGATCATTAGCCCAATAGTTATTTTTCTGTTATCTCTCAATGAAAAATGTGGCTATGTCTAGGAGCAAGGAGGAACAAAAGCTAAGGGGAAAATGCAGGAGGGAGCCACAACAAGCCTGGATACATACCTTGGCAAAGCTGACAGCTTCTCAACATGATGACCGGCCACATCAAGTGAGGCTGAAAGGCAGTGTGACAATGGGCAGGAGGTATAACAGCCAGAAGGCAGGGAGGATTGCAGTCAAAAATTTATCTTCTAGACATGACAGGGCTGTTATACTCATGAACTTACTGCAGCTGTGCTTACTGCCACAAGACCTACACATGATTTATGCTGTCAATATTTTATCATGGAAGGGGGAAACTAGATAAAGCACCACAACCCCTCCTTAAGATTGGTGGCCACACACACACAAAAAGGTATGAAAATAGGAGAGAGTATAGTTAAGAAAGTTTACAATGGTAGAAGGAAGCAATATCCTGAGAAAATGACTTAAGTATATTGTATACATATATGAAGCTGTCAAATAAAAAATGTAAATGGGAAGAAAATCAGATGTAAAAAGAAATTCCACCCCCAAGAGCATAATCATAGAACTGGAATACTCATTAAATGTTCTTCATCTTAGCGCTTAGGAATGGCAGCCACATGGCAAGCTTGTATGAGACTTCAAAACTCACAGGGTTCAGTTATATAGGGAAAAAATCTTTAGGGCTTTATAATATTGATAAATGTTATTATTACTTTAAAATTTTAAGTCTGTTTATAAAGTCATTAATATCTCATTCTTTATTAATAATTGGAATATATATAAGCCAGTATTTCTGAAAAGTGGAGGAAGAGCTGTTAAAATGTGGAATTCTTAGATCAAAGAAGCACTCAACACTCAACTAGGAAGTGCATTTCTGCAATGAAGAAGATTAAAACAGAGAGTCACAACAGACCGAACTGTAAAGTGAAAGCAACTGTGAACAGCGTGACCCAAAACAGGACATTTAAATTACCCCCATTCCATGGCTCAGGAAAACTTGCTCAATAAGGGACAATGAAGTGTAAAAGCGTGAAGGTGGGTGGTTATTCTACTGGTGGTCTGCTCATGACCCAACAGATATTCAGACACATGCCAGTGCAAACAGCCTGGGCTGAGAAACGAAAGGAGAAAGTGGGAGACTGGGTAGAGAGGAGAATGAATAAAGTAGGATTTGAGAAGGAAAGGAGCATAGCAGGGAATTAAACACACCTTCATTATATTGTATTTAAAAACAGGATTTATTGTAAAAAATAAATATGAGGTAGTTACCACAAATATACCTTTTACCCATGGCACGAACAAAGCCAATAAAAATGCAAATAAAAATACAAGCAAATAAAAATACAAAAAATGCAGAGTTCCGATATCTGTCTAATTTCTACCAAATCAAAACTCTAGGGATGATAATTGGACATTTTGGATATTTACCATAGTCTTCAGATGATATCTATGGCAATTAAAATTTGAGGAATTCTATTAAAGGTGATTTGAGACATAACAAGGAGGTTTGATAGTTCACAAAGCCTTCACCCATAGATTATGAGACAAAAGAAAAGAGAATTAATAGTGTGCTTAACAGGTAGATGCCCAGTTTTTCAAAATCATTGCATGCACTCAAAAATAATCTTAATAATAATAATATTAATAATAATAATATTAATAATCTTATACCTTCAATAAAATCAGAGAACAAGATTTGAAGATCCAATTCAGTATTAGAGCCTTGTCTAGCCTATGCACAAAACTCTGGGTTTTATTCCCCAGAACTACAAGAAGAAAAAGGAGGAGGAAGAGAAGAAAAAGTATGAAGAAGAAGAATAATAACAATAATAATACATACATTTTAAATTAAATAACGTAAGAGTAGACATCACCTTTAGGAAATGTGCACCTAAATGCTAGCATCTGTCATTTGCTTGGCTTGAGTTTGTCTTGCCAGCAGTCATCAACATGCTTGAAACAATGTAATTAGGGCTCATAAACCATCCATACACCAGTTGATTCCATAGCAGTATTGGCTTGAACCTATATCAGCCTTCGCTAGGATTTGAATTATAGGTTGGACTAACTCAGAAATTTTCAAGGAGCCTGAAAGAGAGGGTATGGGGGAGGACTATATTTAGATAAGAAGATAGGCTTGACAACCCCCTCATGTTCCAAAATAAGTCTGGAATTCATTGGTACCTCTTCTGGGAAAGTTTCATTTTATTAAGTCCTCTGACTGAAACAAAGTGGAAAACACTGGATGGCAAGTCCTAAAGAAACCTCTTATTTCTAAAATCCAAAGATTTTCCCATAAGTTGTCATTTATTAACAATAAGAGGCTCATTACCCTTTACCCCACCCTGCTCCCCCTGTTGGGACGCGCGCGCGGTCCAGCTGGGCCTCACCCCCCGACCTAGGTAAGCCCCGCCCGCGCCCGCCCACCAGAACCCCAGGTCAGCCCACAGGGACCTGTCTCCGACCCCACCATCCAGCCGGAGCCCCGTGCAGGGCCCAGGGACGAGGAGGACCTCCCCCTGCGCCGGGGCCCCGCCCCAGCTGCCCTTGGTTAAATAGCTCCACGCCAACGACCCCATCCTCCCTTCTCCACCCCACTCCACAGGCCAGAATGCGCACACGGTCCAGCCGGGCCTTCACCCGCGACCTAGGTAAGCTCTGTCCCTGCCCACCCCCAGAACCCCAGGCCAAATAATTCAGTTTAGTGAAATTGAAAGATCTTAAGAGTTAAAACGACAATGCCAAACTCAAAGTGCAAATCCATGAGAAGCAACACTCAAGTAAACAAATTTCTCACTGAAGAAATTAATACCATAATGTTAGACTCCAACCAGAACAAACCCGCGGAAAAAGGACAAGAAAGCCTGACCCAGGATAACGACTTTCAAAATATGATCATTACCATGTTCAATACTATGAAAGAGGAAATCAGGGAGGAATTACATAATCGAATCAATTGCTTTGAAGAGGAACACAACAGACATTTGGAGGAGTTGAGAAAAACAGTGCAAGAAACAAAAACTGGCATAGAGCAGTTAAAACAGACTGGAGCAGAGTTTAAAACTGAGCTACAAGACAAGTTATCTTCAACCCAGAACTCCACAGAGAGCCTTATCAACAGAACTAAGGAAGCAGAAAACAGAATTTCAGACCTTGAAGATAAAGTGAGCTTACTAACCAGCTCAATGGAAGAGGTTGTTAAAGCCAAAAAGATACTTGAGAGAAATATCCAAGAGATATGGGACACCCTGAAGAAGCCTAACATGAGTATTCATGGAATACCAGAGCAAGAATCTCAAAATACCACCCCTGAGGAAATTTTTCAAACAATCATCAAGGAAAACTTTCCTCATATAAAAAAAGAGAGGCCCATCCATATACAAGAGGCATTCAGTACCCCAAACAGATATGACCAAAACAGAAGCTCGCCACGGCAAATAATAGTCAAAACACTCCACATTCAAGATAAAGAACTGGTGCTGAGAGCTTCAAGGGAGAAAAAACAAGTCACTTTTAAAGGTAAACCTATTAAAATAACAAATGACTTCTCAGTCAAAACAATAAAAGCAAGAAGAGGTTGAAGAGACATACTTTAAGTATTGAATGAGCAAAAATGTCAATCCAGACTGATTTACCCTGCAAAACTATCAGTCATGATCGAGGGAGAAAGAAAAATTTTCCAGCACAAAGACAACTTGAAGGGATACATGTCCACCAAACCAGGCCTTCAAAAAATGCTAGAAATGATACTCAAGCGTGAAGAAAAAAACAGGCATATCCAGGAGAACAGAAGCCAAGTATAACACCATTAAAAGCGAAGCAATATACTTATAAAAATTACCAAACATAATAAATGTCTGGAATTAAAAATAGTTTCTCCATTATAACACTAAATGTTAATGGAATTAATTCACCGATCAAGAGACACAGATTACAAACTTGGATTAAAAATCACAATCCATCAATCTGTTGCCTGCAGGAAACCCATCTCACCACAAAAGATAGGCACGCTCTAAAAATAAAAGGCTGGTCAACAATTCTACAAGCTAATGGAACCAGAAAACAGGCAGGGGTAGCCATTATGCTATCAGACAAAGTGGACTTCAAACCAAAGAAAATTATAAGAGACACGGATGGATACTACATTTTAGTCACAGGTACAATTCACCAGGAAGACTTCACAATACTGAACATATATGGACCCAATACGGGTCCCTCCACATTCATTAAGAAAACCCTACAGCGTCTAAAGCAAGAAATCAACCCCCAAAAGATAATTCTTGGAGACTTCAACACCGCCCTCTCAACATGGGATAGATCAACAGGTCAAAAGCTTAACAGAGACACTTTGGAACTTAATCAAACCCTGAAAGAAATGGACCTTACAGATCTCTATCGAACTTTTCACCCATGTACCAAAGAATACGCATTTTTCTCAGCAGCACACGGAACTTTCTCCAAAATAGATCACATATTGGGCCACAATATGAATCTACACATATACAAAAAAGTTGAAATTCTAACCTGTGCCCTATCAGACCACCACGACCTAAAGCTGGACATCCACAACACATCAAAGAAGAGAAAATATACTATCTCCTGGAAACTTAACAATATGATGCTGAATGAGAACTGGATTCAGGAAGAAATTAAAAAGGAAATTCAAGATTTCCTGAAAGTGAATGATAACGAAAATACAACTTACCAAAATCTCTGGGACACAATGAAAGCTGTGAAGAGAGGAGATTAGCAAAATAAGGGGAGAAATATCTGAAATCGAGATTAAGAAAACGATAGAAAAAATCAACCAGTCAAAAAGCTGGTTCTTTGAAAAAATCAATAAGATTGATACACTCCTAACTAAATTAACCAAAAGCAGGAGAGAGAAAACCCAAATTAACAAAATCAGAAATGAACATGGAGTTATCACTACTGATACCCAAGAAATCCAGAGAATTATAACATCATATTTCAAAAACTTATACTCTGTGAAGTTTGACAACACAAAAGAGATGGATGAATTTCTAAGTAAACACAACTTACTTAAATTGAATCAGGAAGTTGTGAATTATTTAAATAATCCTATAACATATAAGGAAATTGAGGAAGTAATCTTGAATCTTCCCACCAAAAAATGTCCTGGACCAGATGGATTCAGCACAGAGTTCTACCAGACATTTAAGGAGTTAATAATACCAATACTCCTTAAACTGTTCCATCAAATAGCAAAGGAAGGAACACTACCAAATTCCTTCTATGAAGCTAATATCGTTTTAATCCCAAAACCTAATAAAGACTCACTTAAAAAAGAAAACTATAGGCCAATCTCTCTGATGAACACAGACGCAAAGATTCTCAACAAAGTTTTAGCAAATCAGATTCAAAAACATATGAAAAAGATTATTCACGGGGACCAAGTAGGCTTCATCCCGAGCACACAAGGTTGGTTCAACATAACGCAAATCAATAAATGTAATTCATCATGTAAACCAGTCCAAAGTCCAAGACCACATGATACTCTCGATAGATGCAGAAAAAGCTTTTGACAAGATCCAACAGCCTTTTATGATCAAAACGCTAGAGACAGTAGGAATGGAAGGAACCTTTATCAATATAATAAAAGCTGTATACAACAAGCCCACAGCAAGGATTATGCTCAATGGGGAACAATTGGAAGCATTCCCACTTCGATCAGGAACTAGACAAGGCTGTCCACTCTCACCACTTCTATTCAATATTGTACTTGAAGTCTTAGCTGAAGCCATAAGACAAGAAAGGGACATAAGAGGGATTCAAATCGGCAAGGAAGAAGTCAAGCTATCCCTATTTGCACATGACATGATCTTATACCTGAGTGATCCCAAAAACTCCACCAGGAAGCTCCTGGAACTAATTGAGAAGTTCAGCAGGATGGCAGGATACAAAATAAATGTGCAAAAATCAGAGGCCTTCCTATATGCCCAGAATGAAAGAAGTGAAAAAGCCTTGAGAGAAACCATCCCATTCACTATAGCCTCTAAAAAAATGAAATACCTTGGCATAAACCTAACCAAGGAGGTAAAAGACCTTTACAATGAAAACTTTAAAACCCTAAAGAAAGAAATTGCAGAGGACACCAGAAGGTGGAAAGACCTCCCATGTTCCTGGATTAGCAGAATCAACATCGTAAAAATGACCATCCTACCAAAGGCAATATACAAATTCAATGCTATACCAATTAAAATCCCAAAGCAATTCTTTAAAGAAGTTTACCAAACAATCTCAAAATTCATATGGAGGCACAAAAGACCCAGGATAGCAAAGACAATCCTGAGTAACAAGTCTATATTACAAATCCATAGTTATAAAGACAGCCTGGTACTGGCTCCAAAATAGACACACAGATCAATGGATAAGGATTGAAGACCCAGATATAAGCCCACAAAGTTACAGCCATTTGGTCTTTGACAAAGGGGCCCAAAGAATCCAATGGAAAAAGAACGCATCTTCAACAAATGGTGCTGGCAAAACTGGATCTCCACATGCAGAAGATTAAAGCTGGACCCGTACTTGTCACCATGTACAAGACTTAATTCCAAATGGATCAAGGACCTTGATATAAGGCCAGAGACTATAAAAACCATAGTTGAAAGGATAGGGAACTCCCTCGAGCTGATTGGGCTAGGCCAACATTTCCTAAACAGACATCCAATGGCACAGTCACTGCTACCAACTCTCAACAGTTGGGATCTTGTGAAATTAAAGAGCTTCTGTTCAGATAAAGAGATTGTAATACGAGCTCAAAGGCAACCCACAGAATGGGAGAAAATCTTCACTAACCACATATCTGATAGAGCTCTACTGTCCAGAGTGCACAAAGAACTTAGAAAACTAAACATCAAGGAAACCAATGGCCCAATTAAAAAAATGGGCACTGGAACTTAAAAGAAATTTTACCAGGGATGACATTAAAATGTCTAACAAATATCTTCAAAAATGCTCCATTTCCTTAGCCATCAGGGAAATGCAAATCAAAACTTCCCTGAGATATCATCTCACCCCGGTCAGGATGGCAAAAATCCACAACACAATCAATAACAAATGCTGGAGAGGATGTGGAGAGAGGAGAACTCTCCTACATTGCTGGTGGGCGTGCAGGCTCATACAGCCACTCTGGCGAGCCGTCTGGAGATTCTTAAAGAAATTAAAGATTTAAATGCCATATGACCCCGCGATTCCACTTTTGGGTATAACCCCCCCTACAGCAGAGGTTCACCTCGATAGCACAAGCACAACCATGTTCATAGCATCACTGTTTACAATAGCAAAAACATGGAATCAACCTAAATGTCCAACAGTTGACGAGTGGATAAGGAAACTGTGGTACATTTATACAATGGAGTACTACTCAGCCATTAAAATGATGAATTACTGCAATTTGCCAGGAAATGGATGTCATTAGAAAAAATTATATTAAGTGAAGTATCCCAGACCCAGAAAATTAAGCGCCGTATGTACTCCCTAATAGGTGGCTCCTAATATCAAACCCACCCAGCCCATCTTGAGACACTCATAGGTAAATCTATATATTACCTACAGTAATTGTAAGGATTATGAACAGGAGGGATGGGGTTGGAGGGCCACACCAGAAACAAGAAGAGAAGTGACCATGTTACAGTAGAGAAAATAGGCCTCCATCATGGACTGCAAGAAAGTAATGTGACAACTAGTTAAGTTCACAATTTGTTCCTGATCATTTACAACTAAGGGGGTATGAACTCACCAGAAGGGGAGGGCATATAGTCCAGCAGATTAAAAAGTAACCATTTTGCAAATGGGTGATTGACCCCTCCCATTGCCTAATGCCATATGACCCTGCGATTCCAATTTTGGGTATAAGTATTACATCTACCCTTGAATGTGCTCTTATAATAAGACTCCAGTTTAACAGCTTTCTGTCTCTGGACAGGGGGTGACATACAGTGCCCATCACGATGGAGTGAAGGGCATTACAGGAACAGCAAAACTGCAAAAGAAAATCAACGAACCACTATCCAGAACTTCAGAGACTCTATATCAACCACCCAGAACTAGGCCAGACTAATCTCTCCCCATCCTGAAGCTCAGGGACATTTGCGGAAGAGGGGGCGGTAAGAGTGTAAGAGCAAAAGGATGGGAGGAGCAATGATTTGCAAGATATTCCACACAAGTTAAGGCCGAAGCAATCATAATTGGACATTGCATGCCCGGTGCAATGTCCATCACACTATTGACCTCACAAAGTCTAGCATCAGCTAAAGGCACCAAGATCCTTGGAGGCAAGGGATTGACAGCCACAGTAGTGTTTCTATGCTTAAGGGGAACACAGGAAAGGGTTCAGGGAAATGCCACTGGGTCCTTGTACGTCATCGGAGAGGAGGGCCCAGAGGAGAGTCAGGCATGCACAAGAAAGGACTCTGGGAATCGGTGTGGGAGGCATGGGGGGGATGGGACGGGAGGGGTGAGGGGAGGGGCAGCAGGGGGTTCGGGGGGGAGGAGGAGGGAGGGAGGGAACTGGTGTACCTATTAAGTTTGTATGAGCTGAAATAATAATAAAAATGTATTATTAAAAAAAAGAGGCTCATTATATGGTTCAGAGACACAAATACAATATATCTATAATTTGGAGCCTTACATTTCAATATTCACCACCAGCAACTGGATGATCCCACTGAATTCTGGATTAGTCAGAAACTTAGTGGCTGATGAGATATAGGAACTAAATTTCAGGCAGATAACTAATAAATAACATAATCTAAAGGACAGTGGAAGGGGAAGAAAATGGAAGCCATAAGGTACTAAAGCAAGTCATCAATTAGAAACTGATGATTAAAAGGGATAGTTTGGTACCTCAAAATACTTTACTGATTGTCATCTAAAAGAAAGCTTAATTAGGACTTAAGTGGAGAAAGAAATCTCAAAAGTTAATGGCATTAAAAGCTTACTTTTCAGTCATATTTCAAAAGGTTATTCACCTCATTTGGCTTATGACTGCCATACTAAATAGTGCAGATTTTCAATTTCCATTATTGTAGAAGTTCTAGGCCTAATGAAATTTTTGAGGAAAGAATTAAGACTGGCAAGATTAAACAATTCGGAGAGGTCACACTTTGGAGCAATATAAGGAACAGCTTCCTAATAATTGGAGGTATTTTATAATGGAATAACCTAGACTGAGAGCCAAGAGAAACAATCAAGTTGAGACAAACATATTACATAGTGCTAACATTTCAGAGTATTTAGACAGAACAGTAACTCTATGGATTGCATTCCAGAAGACAGTTTTAGTTTATCCAAAGTTGATCATCACAATTTACAGGCCACTATTAACCCAGAGCTCATTAAGCCTGAGAGCTTTGGTTTTTCTAAGGGTAATTACTGATGAAGCTTTGGGTTATTTTCTTCAATTGAAAACACATTCGCCTACTCTTACTACAATCATGATGGCAGAAGTGGAAAATCTTTCAAGAACTGAAATCAAGTCTTTTCAGGCTACCTATCAGTCAGACCCAACATAGTTACCATAACTTCCATTAACGGATAAACTCTGACCAAAGTGAAAAGCCCAACTTTAGGCCTGGAGAAAGGATGGAGAACTTACAATCATGTCTAGGGGTTAACTTTGATAAGCCTGGAGAGACCTATTTGAGGAAGGTGAACAAAGTAGGAGTGAACAAAGAATCAATGCCCATGTGTACTCACTCACCTGCTAAAAATAGAACACAGACAATCCACAGAGACATTAATCTATCTTTTCTCACAAATTAAGATAGCATAAAATAGTCAAATCAATGACTTGTTCAAAAGTTTATATTCTGATATCCTAAATAGATTTATAAGATGATAAACTGAAAGAGAAATTGTCCATTAACAAATTTTCAGAACCAGAAATATTCATAAAAACAAAAACCAAGATTTTCTTTTTCTATAAGCCCTAATTCCTACATCAGCTATCAATATCATTCAGATAAAAATTCTTCATTTTTTTTTTTTTTGCTCTAAGAAAGCACGTGCTTTCACTGTGATCCCAGTGATAACACTTGTTTTCAGGGGAGAAATATATTCATTTCCTGAAATATATCATAGGCTGAAAAAACTCATCTGGGTCCCAGAATGAGATATGCAATACTGACAATCTTGCTTCAAAATGCCCAATGGGTACAGACGGGAAAAGAAAATCTTTGTCTTGAAATATAAAGACAGTCGGTTAGTTGCTATGTCTTAACTCAGTAACTAAGTAGAGAAAGCAACACCACACTTGAAGATTCTCCTCCAGATTATCACTGAATATTTGTTCAGGGTTCAATTGTCACATTGTCTTCTAGTATCAGAGATCCACCAAGGTTGATACTTTCCATTATCAAATAGTTCTGAGAATTAACTATTTTGAAAGAAGGTAGTTCTGGGCTCATACATACTTGTGGTGGTTTGGATACACTTAGAACATGAAAAGTATTCCAGTGGTTTAGGAAATAAGTGAGTGGGAAAAATGGAAACAGCTAATAAAGGATGCTTGGCCAGGTGAGCGATGCGAGGGTAAGGACATCTCATTCACATTGGGTGAAATACAGAGGCTATACAAAACAATATCCTCATAGCCCTTGTACTCATGATGCATGTGCTGTGAGGTCTTCGTACACCAATTTCTGCCTGTTATTTTGTTGAGCTATGGAGCATTAAGTAGCCTGCAATTTTAAGCCTTCTTTGCACATGGTAGAAACAAGTAATCAGAAAAAAGCCTCAGGCACCGGGAGTCAGAGACTGGCAAATCAAGCTTAACTCTGCACATGCAGAAATGGTAAGGTGTAACAATTGTTGGCAGAGAACTAACAGGATCTTCTATAATCCTTGAGAACTGGCTGGATGGTCCTAAACTTTGATAAAAAAAAAAAAGACACACCTTGAACTACACTGTGCAAGATTATCAAGGTTATACCACCTCACAGATGACATCCATGCCCCAAACTACTGAACACAAAAACGAGTGATGACAAACTGAACCAATATAAAAAATATCAGAATTTAACTACTAGAATGTTAAGTTATAGATTTATATAACATGGGCCTTAGTTTCATATTTCCATTGCTGTAATGACTATTTAGGGGATTGGGAGGATTTCTATTCCAGTTTATGATTTTAAGTTACAGTCCACGATGCTGTTTGGTATCTTACTAACTTGCTGAAAGTCAGCCTCTATCTGTCTTTATTTACCAGTCCAAGGAATAAAATAGCATATAGGCTAGGTCCTCCAATATTAATATGTAATTAAGGCAGGCTTATTTTAATTAGATAATTCCTCATTAGTGTGCCTAAATAAGGGGTTCTCAAGTGCCACTCTGGCAGCTGAAATTAACTAGTACCACATGGACCATGAACATGTTTAAAGTGATTAAATATATAAAACTAATGTGAAAAATAAAAATAGAAAACAGAAAGATCTGATGAAAGTAATTTTTGAATTTGGACACTCAATGAATTAGTTACAGGGCAAATTAGATATATTTGAGAGAGAATTAATATACTAGAAAAATGGAAATAAGTATAAACAAAAGATGTAAAATGAGAAACAAATGATAAAGAAATATATAGAGAATAAAAGTTCATGATATTCTTGGCTAGCTAGAGAGTAGAGTGGATAAAGGCACCTGTTGTGTACATCTAATGACATGAGTTTCACTCCTGCAACCCCTATAAAGGTGAAAGTAGAGAATAAACTCCATTGTCTTTTGACGTCCACACATATTTTGTGGTGCACACATATTTAGGAACATGCATGCTCACACAGATGTGGCATACATATATGCAAAGTAATAGTAATAATGAATAATGGTTTGAATGTGGTGTCATTGTTTGGGAAAATTGTGGCACTTTTAAGAAGTAGACTCTTTCTGGAAAAAGACACATTGCAGGGGCAAGAGTTGAAATTGGTAGCCCAATCCTAAATCCTATCACTGTCCTTCTCTCTGTCTCCTGGTGGTGTGGTGACCTGAACTAGTTGCTTGCTTCTGCCTCCATCCATGCCTTCTGAGATATCCCCTCCCAAATTAAAACCAAGTAAGTCCTTCCTTTTCCCCTAAGTTCTTGAATCTTCAGTATTTTTCACCCAACATAAAGAAAAATAACAGCAATAAATTAAATTGGAAAATAAATATAAAAGTACATGGTTTATTCAAACTCTAAAATCACATTTCAGAAACAAGCAATAGAAATAATGTGGAAAAGAAGAATGATAATATTTGAAAAAGAGTTAGGAATAGAATCAGAATTGTTCAGTGCTTATTAAATGATCTCATATTCAGATTTAGAAGCTCAAAAAAGCTCAAACATAACTCGTTATGAAACCATCTTTAAAAACTACCATTGGTAAGATTTCAGTAAAATGAATTGTTAAATCTTGCAATTTCAATCCTTATCATTCTTAACCCGTAAGTCATATTTGCTTCAACTGACATTTATTTTCTCCTTGGGATGTTTTACTTAGAGGGTTTAGCATTTTGGGTATTATTTTTCTTTCTGTTGCTTCATTTATCCTCATACCTTCTATCAAATCTTTAAATAGTAAAGTATCCTTAGTCTTCCTTTTATTTCTTTGCATGCTTTCACATTGTTTTGTACTAAACTCATGGTTATAAATACCATGAATATGGTTACAATTCTCATGGGCATACCTGTAACTCATCATTCTGAAAACCAGACTCCTTCATAAATGACTTTTAGTAATAAGCCCCCAGGAGGTAGCATTGCCCATGGTAAAATTTACATGTGAACTATATTCACTAACTGGACTACTACTTTGTATCACTAGCCCTGTTTTTTTATCTTTAAATATGACTTTTACTACCATGGAAAAGGGATAGATCTGAAAATCAAGCAAAAGAAAGGGGGAAAAAAAAGAGCCAGAGCTGCTAAGCTGATTCAATGGATAAAACATTTTTTGAGTTATCATCAATAGGTCCAGAGTTCAGAACCCCAAAACCCACATAAGAGTCAGGCAAGTATATATGCTTCTCATAGCTCTAAAAAGACAAGTGACAAAGGATTCCCAATGTAAGCTGGTTTGTTGGTCAAGCCCACAGGTGATCTCTAAGTTCAACTGAGATATTACTTCAATAAATAAACTGGAGCACAATGGAGGAAGAAAGCCAATGTTAACTTTGGACCCACACATACATGTTCCTATGTGTATACAGGCACCTGCAAACCACCTGTACACACACACACACACACACACACACACACACACACACACAACTATATTTACAAAAAGAAAGAAAGAAAAATTGAAATCCAAAATTGATTATCCTATGACTTAGTGGGAAGAATGTTTATGTGATTAACTCCCTTTGATTAGTGGAAATTTAGAGAAAATGACAAATAAAGGGATTATGCCTATTGAAGTTCATCTGAATTGTTACTCATAAATTGTCATCGAATGGTTTAAGGAAACAAAGTGTTCTCTTATGATAGTCTGGATACAGTTCTTAGTCCATTTGGTTGGAGAGCATGCACCAACACCAAAAGGCTGAGGGAGCTGTCTGCACCGTATCCATGTAACAGCTGAGAAAGGGAAGATCCTTATATGCCAAATCAGCATGTCCGGCCAAATATACATAGGCATGCCTCCCTTCTCTAACAGTTCCCTTCATTTCATTCACCCACCATGTGTTGGGTCCTCCCCATCAATGAGACAATCTCCTGCAGGTTAAGCTTTGGGCCCAAGTGAACCACGAACTGTCTACAAATATCAGTCTGACACCTGTACCTAACTATAACAATTCCCCTAAAATTACCAAGAAAATACATCTACTTTCCCTGTCATAAGAGGATGAAAGGTATGTGCATCTAAACTGCTAAATCCAAGTCCAGCTTAACTTGAAAAACTCTCCAGCCAAGGACTGCAGATAAGTATAATACCTGAACACAAAACACCAAAACCATTCACAAACTCATCTGTTAGTGCTCATTACTGTGGAATACAAAAACATATTTATTATTACATAAATCTTAAGAAAGATATAATCTGGAAACAGGCCTCCATATCTCTTTTTCTGTCTCCTGAAATATTGTCTAAATAAACTAGCTAAAGACATTTTTGTTACTTTTTACTTATTATACTTCCTATAATTCATGTTACTTTCTCTGTTGCAGATTGCCAATGCTGAAAACAAAAATAAATATAAGGATATCTTTATTTTAACATTTCATCCACATGTTACTGCATATTTTTGGATGGTTTGACAACAGGAAGAATCTTGAGGCACAGCTAAATTAGAAGCATGACAACAGACTCTTTTCTCCAACTCCTAACATTTAAAGACATTCACCCAGGAAACTTAGGTCAGTTGAGGAACAAAGTTGATAAGCATTTTTTTAAAAAACCTAGTCAGAGTTCTATGACTTACAAAACTTAAAGCAAAGTCACTTTGTACAGAACATGTTGACATCTGTATAGTAGTTTTAGAAACTGTCATTCAAAAATTCATAAACACATCAACCCTTTAAAAATAATTCTTAAGTTTACATATCAATAATCAGAGAAATTTTCAAAAAAGTTTCAATCTCAGCTATATCTGATGGCAAATAGTCTTTCGACTTTTGAAATGCCTTCCCATATATTAATAATCAGAGAAATTTTCAAATAAGTTTCCATCTCAACTGTACCTGATGGCAAATTGCCTTTTGACTTTTGAAATGTCTTCCCTCACCTAATTAAATCTCAGAGCTTGTGTATCTTCATTGAAGTCAAGACATGAAAAAAGCCAAATGCTAATAATAGTAATAATTACCACATAAAATTAGAAAGAAACACACCATATTTATGATTAGTAATTCACAAAACCATATTGGAAGACAAAACATTCCTCTTTCATATTGATCTTTTTGTAAATAGCATGTGATACATGTGCTTGCAATAGTTATTCATTGTTGCTTAACTTAGTCAGTATAAAACCAGTGGAATTCAAGTCAGGGTTTTAGATATTAGGTCATAGCTTAAGCAAACACATACAAAAAATCATGGGGAAAGTATTCAATAATTTTTAAATATTATTAATAGTTAATACACTTGCCCAACTGACCAATTTCATCTGTAATGTTTAGATATTTATCTGGTGACTTGTGATTATGTTTTCATTTTTCTTCTTGTTTCCTTTAGACAAAATTAGCCTTCAAATATGAAGATATTCAGTTTCATCACTCTTCCACATTATAAGATTTCCTACCCTAGAGTGAAGTATTTTTTACTCAAAACACCTACAAATCATAAAGGGTGTAACAGAACCAAACTGAGGGAAGATATCAGATAAGATTGTGATATTTAGTGATGGTTCCTTGCTGAATTCCTCAAAAGAAGAGATCACAGTAGGCATGTTAGGGTTGGAGCCTCTGAGTTTGAATCTCTATTTATTACTAAGAATGGGTACTGTCTCTGGGGTCATCTCACTTCTGCAACTCAACTTCAGTGATTTTCAAGCCACTGACATTTGAATCTTCTCTCATTTAAAAGTTTGTACACAAGTAAAACTGTCAAATAAAGAGCCCCAAAGGAGATAGTGATGGTCAAAATAACTTCTGTATGGGAAGCAAGACAGTCCCTCATGAATTGTGACTTCCGAACTAAGCACATCTGAAGTCAATTCTCTTCTCTGTGGTATGTGAAAAGAAAATGATCAGAAATTCTCCAATTCTGGCTTATCCTTGGCTGTCTGCCTCCGGGACTGTATTTAAATTCTTGATCATATTCCAGGAGAAACGATCTATTTTATATGACGTCTTATTTTCTATAATCTTGGCTGGCTTGCTTAGGCTAGGGTTTTTTAAATTGAATAATTCAAGCATCTGACAAAAAATAAGCTTGCATTGGCAACAAGCAATAATCAGACTTCACACAAAACCTTTAATCTTAAAAGCAATGAAGCAAAATATTATAGGACAAGAATTTACATTCTTCCATGACCAAGGCAGCTAGCTGACTTTTTTATCCTCTTGACATATAAACAGACCACTAAAAAATTCACCCAGAAACTACTGTACATTTTTAAGTCGAATTTGTTTGATTTTTGTGCTGCTTGTATGTTCCATCTTTAAAATGGGCAATAAAGGATAATAATACCTGTGAAGCTGTACCTCGTGAGGAACTGGATCTGGGGCTGATGGCTTGCTATGCTCAGCACTCAAGAATTTACATGACACCCTGTGTGAAAGCACACTGCATGTTTGCATGCATAAAGACCTATATGTTATGCCTGTGTTCATGTTTGCACATGTATGTGGGGAATATGATTCAATGACAGATATCTTTCTTAATAGCATTCTATGTTATTATTTGAAACTGGATTTCTCATTGAACCTGAAGCTCGCTGATTGAGCTAGACTGGCTAGGCAGTAAGCTACAGTGATCTATCTGGCTGTCCCAGCTCTGGAGTTAGGGCTGAACACTCACATGTGGCTTTTAAAGTAAGTGTTGGGGAAACAAGCTCATCTTCCCAGCCCCAATATTGCTTTGGAATGTGAGATCAGGAAAACAGGAATTCCAATGTAAACTCAGTCCTTTTTGTCATACTTTTGAAAGGCAGTTCCTACGAAAGAGGCCCTAATGAAATAAGAGAATGGAATTCTGTCTCATTATCTGCCTAGCAGACATGTGGCGAAAGTATAGATACAGACATATTTCATACAACACTTTCAAGACCTATTCCAATTCTATGTCTAAAGCATATAGGTAGGAAAATCATGGATAAAGCCTATAAAATGAGAAAGCATTAAAATTTACTAAAGTATTATGCAAGTAATCCCAAATGTTCAAATTTGCAATCATTCAGTCATAAATCTAGGATACCAACCTCAGAATTCCAGCAGAGGATGGTCAAGTAATTATTTTACTGATATAACTATGAAATTCACATCACATTTTCTCATGTATAAAATGGGAATGATGAGCTGGGTTGTACTAGGACTAGTTGGTGTATCAATTAAAAAAAGCAGAATTGTCAGAATGAGATTCAGCTTCTTAGAAACTGTAACACTGCCCTTCCAACAGATAATACTAAGGTTGTAAGATACAACCAGATAGAAACCAGATACTAAAATATAATTTAAAAAAATAGAACAGACATACCCTATACAGGGGAACACAGACCAGGACACAGGCCGAAATGGAAAATGCCTTATTATGCTACAATTAGAAACCACAGGCATTTAAGCAAAATACCAAGTGCTAATAAGTTGTTGGTAAAAGAGGTCCAAATGCCCCTCGAAACAATTTTTGCCATTGCTCTTTCTTACTGTTTAGAAAAATCACAGTGAAATCTTACTGCTGAAGACATTGATCAAGCAAAAACAAAACAGAACAAAAACTGCAACAACAACAACAACAACAACAAATCCAGCAGAACTGGCCTAGCAACTTTCTCTAGAGCAGCTGACTGTCCTATGCAAATTGCTGGAAGAGAAAAACAAATAGTAAATACTTTGTGTTACTCTCATGAATGTGGAGTGGGCTTGGCAAGAATTTTTTATATAAATATAACTCAATCATCAGATTTTCTAGGGCAGTGACATGAATTTTTATATAAAAAGTCCAGATTACTTTCTAAGAACCTGATTGCCTCAAAGTCCTGGAAGATTGCTAAATAGAGTAATAAAACTGAATTATATCTTTTTGGATGGTTTCATTGTAGAACGAGCCAGAGGACAAGATTGGAGCCACCTGCA
Organism: Typhlomys cinereus; assembly: GCA_023101885.1. Lineage (NCBI taxonomy): Eukaryota > Metazoa > Chordata > Mammalia > Rodentia > Platacanthomyidae > Typhlomys > Typhlomys cinereus. Next base: position 8,513,631 of record JALPQD010000042.1, on the reverse strand, counting down.
CATCGGCTTCCCAGCAGGCTATCTTGCTAGATTTCAGGGCTGGCTTGGGAGCTAGTCCTGCATGGGAAGTTGATGTGGCCCGGGAATTGCTGGTCACAGCAAGGACCTCATCTTCTCCCTTCAGTCCTCCCTAGTCTCCCCTTACCAGTTTCCCTCACCATGTTTTCCATTCCTTCCATTCTGAAATTATGAACTCTTGCCCTCAAAAGTGGCACAGATTCATTTTGTGAGTAAAATAATAACAGCCAATTGATCTGTAGTCAATCAGCATTGTCCCTATTCCTAAAATCATACTCTAAAAAATGAAGAAAGTGAATTCCTACCTCAATATTAAAAAAATGAAAAATGGAATATAAAATAAGGCAAGAAATTGATGTTCTCAGAAGTTAAATCTCAAAAGTTAAATTTTTAACAAGTTTAAAATTTGTTTAAATGCAGTCAGAAATAGATAACAAAAAGTAAAAAAAAGGAAGATGTGTGCAGCGTATGTATCTCCATGGTTACTTTATTTTGAATAGGCCCGAGCTAGAGTGTAAAATAATCAGATTTTGTATGAAATCTAAGATGGGCTTAGAGTAAAAAAAAATCCTGGAAATAAAAATCATTGTACAACTAACATATCTGTACAGATACATGAATATACTTGTTATTAAGAAAGAAAAAGTCTGCAGAAGGCACTCATTAGTCAACAATTCACCAGCTTCCTTACCACCATTACACTTTGCACCTGCACAAGCAGATGAACCTGTTTTCTGCTTCTCTACTAAAAAACAACAACAACAACAACAACAACACTTTGTCAAAGTACATTCATGATGTAAAACATTATTTAATGGAATGTTTAATCCTCCAAAGTAAGTTTCATAGTGAGTGGTGTGGAAAGAACTGTTCTTTTTGTTCCCTTAGTATTTCCAAATGACTAGATTGCAGCAAAATATGAAAATTAAATAGAAATTCAATATTCTATCTAAATGCCGCACTCCTGTTACAACAGATGGAAAAGATCATTATGTACAACAAAAGAACATTAAAATGTACCTTGCTTAAGAATTTTTTACTTAGCTCAAATGATCTTTCAATTTCTTAACATAATTTGTGTTAGTATCTCTGATAATTAATTGCAAGCATACTTCACGTTTATATAGCACATTTAGAAAAGACAAGCAACTCAAAGACTTGCAAATTTTATCATGTTAGCATTTCACAGGAGGGATTCTTAATATTTAAAGAGATCCTTTCAGAATAAAAATTATTATATAAAACTCAAAACAGTGAAATTATCCTAAATCTTTCCTTTGTATAAGTCTCACAGTTTGGAAGGTTTGAAAGCTAACTGATTCTTTCAGTATTGCTAATTAGAATGATTAGAATGATTTCAAATATTAAGATTTAATTATATTTCTGGAATATCTGTATGAATTATACACAAAATATGTGGAAAAACAGAAATAACAAAATAATTTCTTTAAGAGGGGAATTTATACACCTGCATGCCATATGAATAAGCTTTCTTATTATGAAGTATCTGAAAGACAACAAACAGTTTGTATTCATTATGCACCTAGAATACCACACATATTCCAGAATGAAAATAGCATAAGGGCTATTCCATGTCCAACAAGTTAGATATTCCCAGGCAAAGCAACACAAGCCTAGAAAACAATGAAAACCTCACAAAATTACTAGAGTATAAAAATGAATGGATTAGTTTGCAATCATTTTCATGCATATGTATGTGAACATGAATGTGAAGGCACATATATATATGTGTGTATGTAGAGGTCAAAGATCAGTGCTTGTGTCTTTCTCAAAAGCTTTCCACTTATTTTTTAAAACAAGATGGACCTCTTGTATGCTGATTGACATTAGGCCTTGAAAATATGCCTGACTCTACCTACTGCCAGCCTCAGTTCCAATACTAAGGTTTCAAACTTGTACTATCACACCCAGTTTTTTTTAGGTGGGCAACTGGAATCTGAACTCAGGTCCTATCTTTGTGTAGCAAGCACTCCATAACCACCTCTCTTTTCAGTTTCTAGCAGACACTGTTTCATTCAACTCTTCTGCAGCATTAGTCTATCATTTTCCACAAAAGAGAAAGAATGTATAATATTTTACTCAACTTTAGAACATTGATAAAATATATCTATTTTCAGTGTTTGGAGAAATCTCCATACTGTTGTCCATAATGACCACAGTAACTAACATCTACATCAACAGTGTGAAAGAACTCCCTTGAAAGAGTATTCTTGAACTAATAATAGTTAAAATTTACGTTTGCTTTATAACCTTCATGTAAATCCTACAAGGGAGCACCTATCATTTTATCCATCCCCCTAATAAAGCAAATAATATTTTAAAAAGAGAAAAAAAAATCTTTGTATATTCTAAACTGCTTTTGCTGGAGAATAAATTACTATTCTCCATAGTAATCAAAAATGATCAAATATTCACAAACTTGAGTATGGAGTTGAGATCTTAGCCACATTCGTAACAAATATTTATTTGATTGTTGTGATGGTTTTAACTGAGGAGTGGAAACAGATATTAAACCACAGTATTCCAACCCAGTTTCTACTCTCCAATGAGTAACCAGATATTGGAGGAAAAAAGTGAAGAAGAAAAACTCTGCCCTAGAACTCTCCATCAGTTTTAACCAGTTTCTTATTTCTTTTGGGACTTTTGAAATAAGGTTTGTCATAAAATCATGTCTAGCTATGGGGCTCTTTGAGTATGTCTCAGTATTCTACCTATTCCAAATCTTAGAATTCTGTCTTTGTTGATGAAGTTTCTTAAGTAATCTTGCAAATTTACTCTAGCCCCCTTTTCCCCATTTTTATTTTTTTTCTACTTTTACAAACATATTGAGTATTCATCCCAGCTTTGCTCCCCTCCCCTTCCTAATCATTCTCTCCCACTTCCACCCTTCCACTTGTGTCTATGGACCCCAGGGTATACTCTGGCTTATCTACTCCTATGGGGGCCCAAGCTTCCATGGCATATCAAGTTACCTCTCTTTAGGCCACCTTACTGATATTTACATTTCCCTTCACTCATGCAGCTTTAGAACCAAAGATTTCCACTATAAGTTCCCGTTCTATAGGCACAATAACAGCTACCTGTAGAGCAGTTTGATGTACTCTTCATATATATATAGGTTTATTGGCTGTCTTACCCAATGATCTATTTAATTCCCTTTTGAGGGAGGTTGTTCTAGTTTATAGTAACAGGGATGTGTACCATTCTGATAAGCGGGTCTTGACCCCAATCAAAAAACTGTTGTTTGTCTCCTTGATATTCATGCTACTGTTACACTGGTGGTCACCTGTTGCCATGTGATTTATACTGCAACTTACAAATCTCATGCTGTCGATGGGATTGGTGAATATTTCTCTCCCTCAGAAGTTTCTACAGTATTCTGTAAATATTTTAAGAAAGATCATCTCAAAGTTTGTGATAAAAGTTTGAAAAATACTTTGAGAAGTTTTCTACTAAGCCTTTCTGAGCTTAACTAATTCCACAGAACTTACTCTCTGAAAATTATCCATTAAGCCAACAAGAGGGGAGGGAAAACCCTATAAGTACTACAGCTCCCAAGAACAATTCCAGGAGTGATGAATCCAGATAAATGCCTACCCTCACAAAGAACCTTCAAATTAAAGACAGGAAATTACTTATTAATCAGAAAACTGTTATCCCAGAGCCTGGGGCTGGGTCAAACATATATAAACATCCTTTATTCTATTTCATCTCACTCTACTCTTTATTTTCTTCTGAATATGATAACAAATAACTTTATTGCTTGAAAATGACCAGATCTATAGAAATGAGGACCTGCTTCCTAAGACCTACACTATTAGGACCCTTGAACTTATTTTAATGTTTTTGTAGGCACATGTAAAAGCTTCTCTATAATCTTTTCAGTTCACTAGAAATATTTTGATGTACTCAGCCTCTCTGAGTCCTTCTAGTCATAATTCTATATATGAACAGAGTGCTTTACAATATTCATATGTTGAAAATTATTCCTCAATGTATCATTATCAGAAGATGGTACCTCAAAAAAAGTATTTGGTTCATGAAGCTTCTTTCTGCCTTCATGAATTCAGTAATGCCACCATAAAAGGAGCTACTGGAAGTGAGTTCAACCTTTATATCTAGTGCCAAGTGAGGATATAGCAACAGACCCTATCAGGTGCTGTAGTCTTTGAATTGTGAAAACAAATTGCCATCTTTTGTAAATTACCCAGACAGTGGTATTTGTTGTGATGCACAAATGGATTCAGACAGCCCTAAGTTCTGAGTATATACTGTTTATGAAGTTTTTCTGAGCTCACTGCAGTCCCTTCCTTCTATAGAAAGACTGCAAGTAAGTAATGAGACATCTGGTTAAGTTCACAGACTTTTCTTCCTGATCATTTACAACTGAGGGGGTATGATCTCACCAGAAGGGGAGGACACATAGTCTGGCAGATAAAAAGTAACCATTTTGCAAATGGGTGATTGACCCCTCCCTAACTGTGGTTTCCTACTTTCATTGCATCTACCCTTGAATGTGCTCTTATAACAAGACTCCAGTTTAACAGCTTTTTGTCTCTGGCCAGGGGGTGACATACAGTGCCCAGCAGAATGGAGTGAAGGGAATTGCAGGAGCAGCAAAACTGCAAATGTATCTCACACTCTCTTCCTCTCCTCTCTTCAGTCTCTCTCCAATAAAATAAATAAAATGTTAAAAAACTTAAAAAAAGAAAGAAAAGAATAAAAGAAGAGGGAATAGGGGAGGAAAACAGGAGGAGAATAGATTAATTTTTAATTCAAGTATTTCTCAAAAAATGTTTCTAATAGTAACTTTTCAGTCTTTAAATTGCTAACTTCACTAATATTCTTGAATATGACTTTTCTTATGCTAGTTGGAAGTTAAAAGACTTGGAACCATGTTGACTTTTCAATTCATTTTCTGTGTGTATGCAGCTTAATTCTACTAATTCTTGAATGGGATCCAACCATGCTGATTTTGAGATCAATACTTTCACTTGGTATTTTTTCCTGTAAACAAGAGAAGTAGGTCTATTTTTAGTTCATCATTTGAGAGATTCATCACTAGGGGTTGGGGTATTTTTCTTTATTTAAAAATCCTTAATGCCTTAAATATAAAGAGATTTCTTAAAATCAGATGTCTAAAAAGTTTAAAACAGCAAACTTCTTATTAAATTATAATAAAATAAGCTATTTTTTGATAAACAATACTGAACGTGAAGATTAAGCACACAAACAAGTAATATTACTAAAAAATTTGTTAATCACTATGGCTATTTTTTAGTTTTTTGTACCTATACTGACTGGATACATGACTATTGAGATATGCAAGATACTATGCTGAGATAGATATCTGCACAAGGTTGTACTTTTCAAAAGTCATGCTGCAGATAGATGAACCTTTTGCTAATGCCTGAAGTACATACTATCTCAGTCTTAGAATTTTGACAAACCAAGTACTTTGAGAGCAGAGTAGAGACAGATCATTTTTGACTAGGAAATTATAGGCTGCAAGAAAGCATATGACACTGTTAGATGGGCTATGATAGAAGATGGAAGTGTTTTAAAAATGTACATGTGGTGTTATTTCAGAGAATAGAATGTCGTGGAAATAGAGTACAGGATTTGTGTCACAGGAAGTACAAGATATGAAATGTGCTCAGATGATAAAGGGCATTCAATTACTCATTTAATTAATACTAATGAAGTAGTTTTTACACTCTGATCATCATACTGGGGAATGTGTCAGAAAAAATCAGGCATAGCTCTATTCCCAGAGAGCTGACAGACGTAAAGGAAAAACTAATACATGCATAGCAATAAATGACTGTGACTTATAAGAAGTAGAAAATTGTTAGAGAAAGCAGTCATAGGAAATGTTACTTTCACCTTGAACTGAAGGGTGCAAAGTAAAACAAGGATGAGATTTTTCCTAGGCAGAGATTCCCTGTTGAAAAAAATTTCCTTGGAAAAGGATCCAGAGCCTGAGGACAATTGGGATCTAATGTAAGATTTTAAGATTATAGAGCTTAAATCATGAAGTAGGATGAAATGCAAGTAAAACTCCTTTGAGTCACCATTCTTCAGTAACATATTTATGACAGAAGAGTGTAAATACCCACATATCTGCTGTTGCAGTTACTGTCTTTTGGTGCTGTGAGATAATACTTATTTACAATTTAAGGAAGAAACAGAAATTTATTTGGCTTACAGTTCTAAAGGGGATACAATCCCTTACATTGAAAATCACGCAACAGAAGTCATGGTTGGAGGCAGAAGCAGGAAGTTGTTTCAGGTCATCACAGCAGAAAAATTATATGAATACTTGGTGGCACAGAACCTGAAAAAAAAGTAATCCTATAAGAAAACTCCCTGCTTCTAGAAAGCCTACAACAGTGAAACATGAGATATTCAATCTTTTTAGGAATTTCCTATAAAAATAATATTCTGAAGAAAACTAGCAAAAAGTCCATTTAATGCATACTTTAAAAAGAAGAGTTAAAAATCAAGATTTGTTTCTTAGAAATAAACTAAAGACACACTTTCCATCTGTCATTAGAAATTCATTCCAAAAATATTCATTTAGGATACCTATTTTTAAACCAGCACTTTTATATACCAGAAGCAAATGATAAAGATTGGAAAAAATATATATAGTCCTGATTCTATGGAGAAGATAGTGACCAAACAGAATTATGATATTATTATTGTAAAATGCACCATGAAGAATACAGAGCTAAAAGAACATCTAAGAGTGTTAAAAGAATCAGGAAAGCTTTTCGTGAGGGGGCTTAACTGACTGAGAGGTAAAGAACAAGAATGATATGACTAAGCATAAAGCATGTGAATAGCCAGCACAAAGACTCTATGGCAAGATCTATGATAAGGACCAAATGCTACTAGTAATCAAGCAGGAATGGATGGATGTGGGCAGATCAAACAGAAAGCATGTAGTAAAGATACAAACATAGAGACATGCTCTATGATATAGGTGATATTACAGGGAAGCAAAAGAGTCTGATCAGAATCCTTTATCTTTGAATATGACACAATTTCCCAAATAATGAATTTATCCTTTCTTTTCTTTTCCTTGGCATTTTACATTATTCATGGATAATTGTGGAGAAAATTTAGCATTACAGCAAAATTCAAGGCAGCTGGGCTGTTCCAAGGATAACAAAGGTTCACAGAGTTAACATGCTGGCCAGGGACCAGGTGTAAGAAGCCAAATCCAGTATGTTCAAGGCATTTGAACTTCATTCTAAGAGTAACCAGGAGCCACCAAAGGTTTTCAAAAATATATGACTGTTTACTTCATCGATTAATATCATTGAACATTTTCCAGCATGTGAACAAGCAACTAATGGTTTAGGAAAAATCAGTCCAAGGACAATGCATGAAGGTTCAGAATAAGATATGATGAATCTAGATAAAAAAGAATCTGCTGAAAAGGTATTTTGATAGTCCTAACATTAGAAATTCACTGATAAAATTTGGATAGATCATGAAAAAAAGGCACAGTATAGTAAAAACAATGGTTAGTAATAAAATCTCCATGGGAGGTATCACTATATCAGATCTTAAATTATATTAAAAAGTCATAGTAATAAAAACGGCGTGGTGCTGGGTCCAAAAAGGAGATATAGAGCAATGTGTTAGAACTGAAACACAAATATAAGCACATTCACCTATGTCAAAGATCAGTTTACAAAAATACTGGAAAAAGGACAGTATACTCAACAAATGGTGCTGTCAAAATTTTATGTCAACATGCAGAATGACACTGGACTCTTATTTGTTTCCCTGTATGAAAATCAACTCCAAATAAATCAAAGACCTCAATGTTAAACCTAGAAGAAAAAAAATAGGGAATACCCTCAAATTGATTGGCCTTGCCCAGCATTTCCTCAATAGGACATCAAAGGCACAGAGAGTCAGTCCAACACTAAACAAATGGGATTATATGAAATTAAAAGCTTTTGCTCCTCAAAAGAGACTGTTCATCAAGCAAAAAGGCAACCTACACAATAGTAGAGCATCTTCACTAACCATATATATCCAATAGAGGTCTAATATTCAGAGTACACAAAGAACTTGAAAAATTGATACCAAGGAAGTGAACTACCCATTTAAAAATGAACCATAGAACTGAAAGAAACTTCTCACAAGACAAAATTCTAACGTGTAACAAACGTCTTAGAAAATGTTCTACCTCCTTAATCATTAGGGAAATACAAATTAACACCACCCTGAAATATCATCTCACTCCAGTCAGAATGGCTAAGATTCAAAACACAAACAACATCAAACTTTAACATGGATGCATTGCTATGAGATTGTAAACTCATACAACCACTTTGCTTGTTAGAAAGATTGAAAACTGAAATCCATATGACTAGCTGTACCACTCCTGGGAATATTCTTAAAGAACACTGCATCGTGTAACAGAGTCATGTGTTAACCATAGCAAATAGCAAAGAAATGGAACCAACCCAGATGTCCAATGTCCAGTTGGCTAATGAAAATGTGGTGCATATATACAATGGTATACTATTCAGCTGTCAGGAAAGACAAATTAATGAAATTTGCCAGTAAATGGATGGAACTGGAATAAACATACTGAATAAAACATCCCAAGTACAGAAAGACAGATGCTGTATGTTCTTCCTTTTAAGTGGATCCTAGCATTAAACATATAGTTTCATGTAATCAATCAGAAACTCTTACAACACCCCAAAACACAAAGGACCACGAGTGGGGGGTGTGGATGAAGAAGATTCCAAAAGAGCAGAAACATATGAACAGAGGTAAATGGTTTTTTAAAAAAAGGCTTTTATGTAAGAATAATTTTTAAGGGGAGAGAAGTACAGAAATAGGACACAATAAGGAGTGGGGTTAGCCTTCAAGTAACTAACCACCTACTACACCTCTAATCTGCCTCCTCCCCAGGGATGGAGAACACAGGCCCAACAAAGTACACCAGTCTAAACAACAGTGGACAGGGAGAAAACTGACAGTAGTCAGGATTAGATATCTCAGTACAAACCACAATACCCAATAGTAGACCTTAATCTAAATATCTCTCATTTTATTTTTAGAAAAAAAAAGATTGTAACACCCAAGTATGATACAGCCTAGTGCAACGGAAGAGCAGTGAAACAACAATCAACCAGAGTGCAGAATACCAGCAATCCTAAAATGCTCAGCTGAAATCAAGCCAACCAAATCTTTCCCCAACCTAAGTCTCAGGGAATCTTGTAGAAGAGGGGGTGGTAAGATTGTAAGCACCTAAAAGTGGAGAGGTCCACTGCTGGCCAGGTCATTCTACCCACGACAGAGCTGCTGCATCAAAGAACTTACTGCAATGAGACTTTCTACACAAGAACTGCACTATGACTAACATGTCATCCTTCCCTCACAGACAAGCAAGAAACTCAGGAGGAACATGCAATGGGAACCTTAGGGGCTAGGGTTAGACGCTTGAAAAGGAGTGGAATTACTTAAAGAAGGGCCATTAAATCAGCCACAGACGCCTGAGTCCATACTAGAACAGACAACATGAAGGGAACCCTGGGGCCCACACAAGTAGAAAGGCAGGAGGGTGGGAGGGACAGGGATGGATTCGTTAAAGGACAGAAGGGTGAGAGAGGAAGGGGAGAGGGAGGGAAGGGAGAAGAGTAGGTTAGAAAACTATTCATCTTGTTTGTGAAACTAGAAAAATAAAAAATAAGTTAAAAAAGCCCACAGGAGATAAGATGGCTCTTCAAGCTCAGTTTTCAAAATGAAGATGAGGATCCAGGGCTCATAGGAAGGCTCCACGAAACTTTTGCTCTAACTCACCCTTACAGCCATGGGCCAGAAGTAGCAGCCATGCCCTGCTAGTGGGGCACCACACTTCTTCTTTCTCACAGCTGGGCGCCTCCTGAGAGCCAGGAGGTAATTTTTCAGATGTCCTGAGAGCAGAATAACTAGCCTCTGACAAAGATTCTATGACAAGAAGGCAGAACATCCCAGCAGGACTTGTGTAGCACACTCCTCTTATTTTCTTATCTACTGCTGAACATCCAACAAGAATTTGCCTGAGATTACCTTGGCAGGCTTTCTCTTTGATATTTTTGAAATCTTTAAAGAAAAATAAAATGATATTTGTGTGGGGGAAAATTGCTACCCCGTGGGTACAGTAATTGCTATACATTTACAATACTTTAATACCACAGGAACTCACTAACAAAATGATGGGAGTTCATTTCCAGTGGGGAGTTTGGGTGAATTTCCTTTGTGCTCCTTCTTCACAAAGTAATCAAACAAAGAGAATAAAAGCCACATTTTTCATATAAGTTAGGATGTTCCTATCCTAAAGAAAGAAAGAAACCTCAAACATATGGAAGTTGGAAAAATTTTTATCAAGGATTAAATTTGCAGAAAGCACTAAAGAAAGTCTGTGTTTAAATACATTTGCTTTATTTTAATTATATTCTAAAATAATGTGGAAATAAAATAAGCATGTATTTAATATACCAAATGTATATTGTTTTCATTGTTTAGTGTATTATATAAAATACTCTGCTAGAGATATATGATTTAAAATTGAGTTACAGACTTGCATTGCTACTTCTTCAGGCATAGTATGCCATATTAAATATCAGAGTTTCTTAGATCAAGGTATTGCATTAACCTTTTCCCCATTAAAATGATTTAATTGACTCTCTGATGATTTTCCCCAAATAGAAATGAATCTGCTTCAAATTTTATAATGTAAATACATATAAAATTAAATTAAATATATGTAATTCTACCACTTAAATCTAACTTCTTCTAAAATGTATCAGTGTCAACGTAACAGATCAGTATTGGAGATAAGAATGATTAAAATGTCATCGTCTCCATTCTAGCAACAAATCTGAAAGTAACTTTTGGCTTGAGACATAAGATTAAAAGCTCATTCACAATAGACCTATCCTTAACAAGACTGAATTAAATCAGCTTTGCCTTCTTCACAAAGGAATTGTTTTTGCTTTTCTTATGCAACACTTCAAAGTAGAATAAGCATCTTCAGTCACCAGGTGTTCAATACCTTATCTTTCATTACAGTACTAAATATTTTGCTTTATTTAATGGCTATGACATCTCCAGCTTTAATGACTTTAATTTAAAGGAGCAATATATCAAAACTGTTCCAAAACATTGAACATTTTGTATTTACATTTTTGATAAAGGTGAGAGCAGAAAGATTTTACCACTCTTCTATAAAGTACTAGCTAAAAACAGCAGCAATTATGATAGAAAACATGAGAATGTTATTTTTACAAAGTCTCAAAATTACTTTTCTGGGTGGCTTCAACTTCTTTTGTCAGGCAATGATTAAAAACTTGACAGGAATAATGTACTTTTGTTATGCTTTCCATTAATAGGATGATTAAATAAGAATTATTATTTTTCATATTCAGAGAAAAATAAGGTTTTTCTGTGACCATACAATGGTCCTAATATACAGCACAGGATTAAATAAGATTGCCCCAAAGTTCTGTACAATGCAGACTATCCCAAAATTGCCAAGTGCCATGTATGTCACCTCTATCCCCCTCAATTAACAAACCCATGCCCTACTGAATAACCCAATGGACCATCTGTCCTACATCCATTCAAGTGTTCACCCATTCATAAAATGGCTCTCCAAGGACTGGCATGCAGTGACAATGACAGTCAAATTACAGTTTCAACCCACAAAGTCTATGAGAGAAAGCAGATTTGGGGAGAAGTAGACCTGTAAAAAAGTACCTTCATTAAGGAGTGTGCAGAATTATTGAAGCATAGAACCATTTACTCGATGGGAATGGGAGCCTTCAAAGAAAAAGTAATATATTGAACTCTCTTATAAAATTCCCTCTTCTTTTCTATGTTCTATGAAAGACATAATACCTTCCCAGACATTACCAGTGGTTCTGAATACAAGGGCCTACAGACACTAAGTGAATGAAGCCATATTCTGTCCAGATGGGACAATGATGTGCCACTCTGTGAATTACTTCTGTGAAGAGATGCCACCTTAGCAGTACAAGATCTTCCAGTTTTCCAAAAGAAAATTGGCAGTACCGAAGAACACTGTCTCTCCATCCTTTCAGGCAGTTGTCATGATAGCCACAAATACACATGATAGTCTAGGTACCTATGGAGAGTATTAATTAATTTTTACTATCCTGAAGCTGTTCAAGGGACCACCATGACAACATGATCAGGCTCCCCAGAAGGCCTTCCTGCAGACTGCAGGCTCCGCTAGGCTGGATAGCAGGGCAGTGGACTTCCAGGAGGGAATCTTTCCAAAATGCTGTTAACACTTTTCTGAAAGTTCCATACTCTTGATTTAAATTACCTCCCAAAGCTTCCATCTTTTAAAATTATCCCTTAAAAGGGTTACAGTTTCAGGAGATTGACTTGAGAGGTGAGGAGGCACAAACATTTAACCCATATGCTGTGCAAATGAGACATAACTAGGCCATGTTAATGTGAGGGCTGCTGATCCACAACCTCTAGAATTTCACTTTAAAAATGGGTACCCTGGAACTTGTTCACTTCATTTCATAGACTGCTTCAGTCATAGAAGACTTGAGTTGTAAAGTCTACTTTTCTTCTCCATATTTGTCAAGATATCCCAGAAATACAACTTTGGAAATACATGACTTGAAGGGAAAGAATTATTACTCTTCTCCATGAGAGTATTATTTTAATAAAGATACTATGGTTAATGGTCTAAATGGACTTTAATAAACAGAGTCAAAATAACTCCAAAGCTAGTGTTTAGCTTCTTTAGAACCATAGATAAGATCCACCAGGAGTCATTCATGGGGGTCAAATGCCACTTATTCATTGCTCCTATAGTGTCACTTGCTTGTTTCTTTTACATTAAATACATAATCCTTGGGAACTTATGCATGGTTTTCATTCAGGAATAAACAAGAAAATGACATTCACAAGCAATATAGCATCAAGAGCAAAAGTAATTGCTTAAATTTTCACATATAAGCAAAGTACTTAACCATATGACAATCACAGTTTTTTTTTATTCCAACCTTATTGTTATAATTGATATTTGTGTCTTAGGAAAAGCAACATAGGAAAAGAGAGAAACAGAAAATTGGAACAGCGTCAAAGGACGCACAAACCTAATAATCACACGGAGCGTAATTCTGCAGTGATTGCAGAGTGTACGAACATCCCACGCGCACAGATGTCCCTGAAGGCAACCAGTCGACAGTGGAGGCGGGTTCTGCAAGGATCCATATGACCAGTCAGAAATGAAATTGTATTCATGAACAAAACATCTTCAGATCCAGCTATTAAATTTTGCAAAATTCCAAATATATTTAGTATTGGCAGTATCTTTAATTATTTGATTTGCTTTTTCATTAATTCCCTGATTTTAAATTTGAGGAATTACTTACGATGAAGAAAAAGAAAGAAGGGGAAAATATAAACTATGATTCTCTTCTGAACTTTAATCCTATCTTATTTTTGATTGCTTTAGGAAGGCAAGTATACAACAAACTTTTTGTCTACACTTTGGACCTGAGTTCATTTCTATTGGAACTCTATGAATTCTAGTATAATCATTAAATAATGATTATAATCACTGGCAATTGGAAATACATTGCCATCAATAGTAAGTTAGATAAGTAAATCATGGTACATGGTACATGACATTGATGTGGGTTCTTCTAGTGCACTGGAGTCTCTCAGCTCTGATGAGCTAACCCTAGGGAATAGGGTGCCAGAAACCATCACAGCATCCCCAAGCCAGTAGATTATCAAGTCATTGTCTCCTACCCAAGAAGAATAAGAAATAGACAAAGAGAGAAAAGAGCAAAAGCAGGTTTATTAAGGTCAAGTAAGGACAATTTTCTGAGTGGGAGGGGCCCAGAAAAAATTGAAACTGGTCATTTTTTTAGTGCAATTTGTACCTAACCAGTTATGTTTTTCTACACATCCCTTGAATGTCACCTTGGTCCAAGAGAAGAGGTGGTCATTCGTTGCTTGGTAGTGGATTGTTGGTACCTTTGTCTACACTCTATCTCAAAGCTCTGATGACTTTGTAGGCTATGGATCAAATTTTCTTTTTTTGTTCTTAGATTACATGATTGACTCAGGATTCACCAAAGGCCCTTGCCTTTTCTTCCTGCAGAAAGCTAATTCCAGGCTCAGTATGCCCTTACAATAATACATATTATTTTATTTTATACTTGAAGAAACTAGGAAGTTCTTATATCTGTCCATGTTTTAGAGCAGCTTTATGAACAGAATGTGTGTGTGTGTGTGTGTGTGTGTGTGTGTGTGTAAAATTGGTTCCAGGCTTCCTGTAGATATCAAGTCACAAATGCCCTTATTTAAAATACAGATTATTGCACAGAAACTACATAATCTTCCCAAAGATTTTTAATTACCTCAAGCTTAATTATAAAATCTAACTCAATATAAATATTAGGTAATGATCATTATATTACATATTAAAATGGAAATAATGACCAGAAAATAATCTTTAATTTAAACGGAAGGGATTTCTCCACCCCAAAATATTGTTGATCGATAACTGAGTGAATCCACAGATGCAAAACCTGTTGATAAAAAGTGTCAATGTACAAAGGAAAAAGAATAAGCAGATTGAGACTCTCAATTCTAATACTTAAGCAGTAGTGCAGTTTTGTCTTGACATGTGCAATGAACTTACTGAACTTGCTGAATGGTAAATTACTATAAGAAACCATGTTGCTTTTTCCAACTGATTCCTTCAAATGTGATGTGGATCTTCTTCCCTGTCCTTGGGAAGTATTTAAGACAGATCCCATTATTTTCCCCCTAATTTTTAATTATTCTAATATTTTTTTTAATTTTAAAATTTTTTCATCATTAAAACTATCTTGAATCTCCTAATAGAGTTTCTCCCTTCCCTAGCACAGTTTTGATCTATTATTGTGAGAGCAGAAATGAGAAAGAGGGAAACTAGGCTCTTTTAATCCCTCTTTTCTTGTATTCTCTACTGGCCTCCCTTTCTTCACAGTCAGCATTCGGGGAGGCTGGCTGAGATAAAACTGCATGTGTGAAGCTGTTTTCCTCAGTCAGTGTTCTCTCTTTCCCTCCCTTGGTTATCCTTCTCTGTGCCATGACAGGCTTCCACACTGAATGCATTATTGCATTCTTGCAGAAACAAGCTAACACTTGGCACTAAATTGTTTGGCTCTCTCTCATAAGTTGTCTCACTCTCAGCTCTTTCCCACAGGGTATTTCTATGGTACCTCTCTGAAATTTCCTTCCAGCAGAGAGAAGCTCACAGTGAGATCTTTTGCAGTTTTTTCAAGTGTAGAATAACCATTAAGCTAATCTTTATTTTTTGCCATCCTCTCAACTTCTAGTATGAAGAGCGTCCCTTACATGTTCAACACTGTCCTGATTTCAATAATAAATTATAAAGCCAACAAGTAGATAAAAATCCCCAGTAGGTACCATGTGTCAGTCTGTCAGTACCAAGTCACCTGATGTTGATATCTGAATGTGTGTATGTGTGCATAATTACATAGGCCAAGGTCATTGTTCATAAAATAGTTGCTGAACCAATAAACTATAGATACAATGCCTGCAATTTATCCTACTGGTTGAGACTTTTGTATATACAGAAAGAAGGAAAGAGAGAGTGGGTTCATAGTCAAACAAAAAGTCGACCAGACAAAATGAAAAAGCAAATGCATCAAAATCTTAACATATTAATATAACATATTAACCACAGGGAAGTAATTTCAGTTCTATATTCTAGGTGATATTTGTAAATTTTAAATAACTTGCAAATAAAACGTTTTCAGAAATCATTTCACAACCACTATGCCCATGCCTGACTGTTCCAGTACTCACTTGGCCCCTGGGGCACTCATTTAGTTATTGAAGATGTCCACACAGTACTCTCATCTCCTTCTGCTAGCAAGAGCTCATTTTCTTTTTGACATTGTCAGTCAATATCCATCTGACTGTCCCCATCCCTCCAATATTCAGGGAACACATGCCAAGCCATTTCAAGAACCTACTTTACTGGCAGCCCAAGGTAGACATAGATAGAATTTTCTGCAGCCCTTCGAGTAGTCACTAAGAGGAGCAGCTTATGTCTCTACTTTTGCAGCCATTTTCTGTAATCTTATTAAATTACCTGGTGGGAACCAGGGAAGGATTACAGGATGTGTTGAATAGCTGAATTCTACCATCACTCTTAATTTTTACTAATTTTTCTAAAAGAATATACCTCAAATACTCCTCTACACACTATTCTGGAAATTATTCCTAATACAGATCAATTTGGTCCATCTCATCAAAGCATACACAGGTACGTTGAACTAGCTGAGGAGCTACAGCTTCAGTGAAAACTCAATCAGGATCAACAACAACCACAAAATAACAGCCTATGACATTTTCTATTACAAACATGTGCATATGCACACCAGTATACACACAACCCAATTACAGCAGCAAAAGTATTCTGAGGATACTCTCATCTCCTTCTGTGTATGTGTTTTCTTTGCTTACTGAAGGAGGAAAATGAGAAATGCTATGTGTGTGTTTGTGTGTGTTGTAATTGTGAGTACAATTGTTTGTAGAAGTCAGAAGTCAGCATGGGATTTCTTCTATCAGTCTGCAGATTATTATAAATATATTTTGCTGTTATTATTGTTGTTTTTCTTTCTTTTATTTATAAATTTTGTTCTCTGATCATTGTGGAAAAGGGAATGGAAAGAACTCAAGGAAAGGATAAGGGTGTCTTGGCAATCATGAGCTCACACAAGACGATGTGATTACTGACATGTGCCTACAGAGGACCAGTGCAGGCAGAGGTCAGCTGAAAATGGAAGAGGAATCTGTGGGACCCCACCAATTACCAATGAATAATTGACGACTAACAAATTCAGAGGCAGAAGGGGTTTCCTAGAACTCAGTAATTTGATAGAAGATTATTTATTATGATGAAAGAATATTGATATTTTCTCTGTGTTAATGAGATAGTTTCTGGGTTTTACATCTAAAAAGCTTTCTAACACATTTGTTATTAGTAGAGCTTTTCCAAATTATCTTTCATTAGGCAGTATGCAGGGTATTAGACATGTTTGTAGGGTATAACAGGATACCAGGACTGTCTCTATCCCTCCAATATTCAGGGAACACATACCAAGCAGGGAACATATGCCAAGCCATTTCAAGAACTTACTTTACTGGCAGCCCAAGATAGACACGCATTGTAAAATAGTTAAATCAGATTAATGAATATATCCATCATCTCAAGTGTCCATCATTATTTGTAGTGACAACATTTAAATTCTCCTCTTGAACTCTACTATTGCATGGCATGTCAGCATCTTAACAAAAGACCAGCACTTGTGCATGTCTAGAGTGATGAAAACTATGATTCTCAAAATATTTCCAGATGTGTTTAATCTTGTAATGTCCCTGACTAGTCATGAGCACATCAGAGACCTTTGAAGTTTCTAGCATGGATTTAAAGATATTGACTTGAATTCAAAGCAGCAACAGTGGCTAAGGGAAGCTGTTCTTGATCTGGAGAGGGGCCCCCCACTGCTTCAATGATATCACCTCCATCTGGGCTACTCAGAGGCCTCCTCAAGAGACAGTTATGAACATCAGAGCAATACAGCCAGAGAATAATGAAAGATTAACCATAGGCACCATGTACAAATCAAGAGAACTCACCTCAGGCATAGCAATTTAATGGGAAAAGGGAGAAATAAGAAACAGGCCTGGGAGAAGAAGCTAAGAAAACCTATGCGCAATTGATTCTGACTCCAGTTTTGGTCCCTTGAAACTGAATTCAGGTAAATGGTCTGAATGAGAGTGTGAGATTTAAATCTGCCCCTGATGAAGTTTGAAGAAGTTTATAGCCATGGACAGAAGAGCCATCAGCTGCACCAATATTCTGCTAAGGCCCTCTGAAGAAAGCAAGGAAAAGCCCAGAGAGTCCAGGGACGTTTATGGACTTGAATTCATTGTCTATCAGCTCTGCTGCTTATAAAGCTACCAAGTGTCCACTGAGACACTTGAATTATAAACCTCAATGGAGATAAATGATACTGCTCAGATTCTTGAGTTACTGTTGAACTCAGAGTAAGAATGAATGCGATTCGTGTGTGTGTGTGTGTGTGTGTGTGTGTGTGTGTGTGTATCTGTAAGGTTATAATGATGCCTGAAAATCTAAAAATTCGGCCCATCAATCTTTATCCCACATGGGGTAATGCACAGTTTGACAAGCTCTAGGCAAGAACAAATGTATGCTATTTTTCCAGGTCAATTCTCATTTGAAATAAAGTTCCCGAGACTCTAACAGAAGACTGTAAGTCTGGAGAAATTACTGAAAGCTATTTGGGATGTGTGTAGAAATTCAGCTGAAACCTTGAAAGGTTGCTTCCTAAATGCTTGTCAGTTTTATTAAATTATAAGTAATAACCAAATGATTTCCTGGAAGAGCAAAGGTCTTTCTAATTTACCTAAAGCTTCCACATCCACAGTTCTTCACAGAAGATGCCATCAGAGTAGGAGCTTCCAAAATATTATCTTCTTTGTCAGTATTTGAGTGTGGGGGGGAGGGCACAGACTCTCTCTGGTCTCTTGTTTCATGAACTCAGAAGTGCATAAAGAACAAAGAAACACAATGAGAATTCTGAAATGTTCTCCTAGGAAAGCCCTGGGGTAAACTACTTTTGTCTTTAATATTGTTTATCTGGGAGCTGATCATATTGCCAGAAGAAAGAGCGCCCAGACACCTCCTCACTGTTTGTCACTGTCAGCTGGCATTTAGTTCCCAGCAGTAAAGAGCTTTACTTCTGCCTTCTCTATTTCTTTCACAATGTGATTTAGCCCATAATTTCTATCCAAGGAATTGGAGGGAGATACACACTCTTAGCAGCAAATAAGAAAATTCCTACTCCATATCCATTTTCTAACCTAGATTTAAAAATTAAATTGTGCACCACTAAGAGAAAGTCAGTTTGATTTGGTTATGAGGTTATTGCTTGATTATTTGTTGAGATGAGAAATTGATGCGTAGCTAGAGCTGGCCATAAAGTTCACAGCTCATACACTGAGGAAAGCAAGAGACCCCCCCAATTTTCAGCTGTCCCCCAATACACACACTCCCATGCTAATACAGTGGACTCTGAAGTTCAGAATGCCTTAGTCTGGGGTCACACTTAAATACTTGTTGATTTAGGCAAGTAGTTAGTCATTTTCTAATCATTACTTCACGTTATACATCTGACTATTATAATTCGCTAAGGATATATTATTTTCAAATTTATCTATTTACTTTGTGATTGTGTGTGCACAAGCGACCACATAT
This sequence comes from Typhlomys cinereus, assembly GCA_023101885.1. Classification (NCBI taxonomy): domain Eukaryota; kingdom Metazoa; phylum Chordata; class Mammalia; order Rodentia; family Platacanthomyidae; genus Typhlomys; species Typhlomys cinereus. The sequence goes on along the minus strand of JALPQD010000042.1, from coordinate 8,494,220 downwards.
ACCATGACCAACATGCCACAATGTAACATGTGGAAGGATCACTAGATAGTTTTTGAACTTAATTCTTTCCTTCTACCATATGTGTTCCATGGATTGAACTTTAATTGCCTGGCTTGTGCAGAAAATGCCTTTATCCACTGAGCCATCTCACTACTCACAAAGATAGACTTTTTAATGGCACACTTTAAGTATGTAAACCTAGTAAAACTTTTGGTAAAATATTTCAGTAACGTTTAAGATACAAGATTGATGGCATGGCCACAAGTATAGATTCATGTATACAGGAAAGTATGAATTCAAAAGAGGAAATTTAATTTTCCAACGTTTATCTTAGTAAGCTTTTAAGTTTTGCTCTCTCTATATATGACTGTGTTCAAATTATTTAAAAGTTACAAAACCCTTATCACCCAGGATCATCTTCCAAAGGGATCTGGGAATTATCGTCTTGAAATTATTGTAATACTGATTTAAAATAATGAATATATATGATATATTAATTACATATTATGTACATATGTATAAAAGAGAGGGGAAAAAGAGAGAGAGAGAGGTCCTTCCTGTTTCTTAGTACACAGTTCCTGAAACTCTTGAACTTCAAAATGAGGTATGGTTATCCACTAATAATAAGCTGTCTGGTGGCTAAGTGCTTTCTGAATCTAGTTTCTAAGGATTAGAGGCTACCTTTTTCATTCACATTAATGACCCCCAGGAATGAGAAAAGGCTGAAGGTGGAGTTGGTCACTATGACCAATGAACTGATATTTGCCTATGTAGTGAAGTTCCCAGAAAAACATGGTACGGTCCTTGGAATGGTTTAGTATACATACCCATGTTTTGGAAGAGATGTATTCCAACTCCACAGCAATAGATATTGTTGCATTGGGTTGACTTAAGACTTCATCCTCCATATCATATGTCCTAGCTGTTCATTCATATGGCATATCATTTATTGTGTTACAAAACAATAAATGTAAATGCCCAGTTTATTAGATAAATTAAAATAGTTTCTCAACTAGGCCATGTCACAAAGGCCTTGTAATCTCAGTACTTAGAAAGCTGAGACAGGAAGATTTCAAATTCAAATCTGACAAAGCCACAGAGTAAGTTCACCAGCTTATGAAACAGCAAAACCAGTTTCAAAATAAAGATTTAAAAAGAAGATACTAGGGATAGAACTTGATGGTGGAATTTTTGCCTAGCATTTATAAGACCAGAGATCTAATCTTCAACCCACTAGTTAGGGGCATGGGAAAAGGGTGTGTGCCTCCCTGAATTCAGTCTAAGGAGTTATCAAAACTTCTTTCATAACCAAATCTAAGAAAATTATTGGTAACCTGAGAATCTTTGATTTGGAAATGTCATCTAAAGTGGGATGGTAGCCTTGTAGGATATGTTCTACGTTCAAGAAGACAGTGCCCTCTACTTATCGGTCCTATACTGATGTGAAGAGCCTGGCTGGTGTCTGCAAAAAGAACAGAATTGCTTGGAGTGGAGAAAAGTCTCAAATATCAGATTTTAGAGCTGAAAAGCAGAGAATCATGAGAAAGCAAAAGAAAAGATTTTGTTTATTTTATACATATAAAAATCATTAAAAAGACAGTGCTCCTTTCTTCCAGTGTATAGGAAGGTGGAAGCCTGACTTGGCAGGGGATCTGTCTCCAACTTACTAGGTGAATTAGAGTGAACTATTTCTAGGTGAATCTAAATGAACTATTTATGACCAGTGATACTGTCAAGTCTTCTTATTTGAGGACTTTCAATTACTAAGAACATTAATATACAAAATTGTATCTGCTTTGACTATGTGCAAGTGCAAGATTGCTTTGTGTCTTTACAGTCTGAATAGATTTCATTGTTGCACTTGAGTTTAATGTTACTTTAATAATAAAATTACTTTCTTCCTCCTCATCCTTTACGGATAAGTTTTCTGAATTAGCAGGATTATTTTTAACTACATTTCTCTAACAGAGGTAAGTTATAGGTCATGTAGTTATGTTTTAATGTATACCTTTTAAACAACTTAAGTAGATGATTCAAGATGCAAAAATATTTCAGGATTACCTAAGCATGCATAATTATGTGTTATTGGTAACCACAGACACTCTTAATTTTTTTATTTCAAATTTATTCATATTTGGTCATAAAAATGATAGTGTTGCATTTCACATGAGTCTGATGATCCTAGAATGCAACAATGATTAGGAAGTTTCCCTATACTTTTGTGCTCCAGAATATAGAAAATTTACAGAAGACATAGATACTTCTCTTGTTTGTTAACAAAAAAGGAGACAGAGACCCAATTGCCATTCTGCACCTCATAAATAATTCACTTTCATGGTTTCTAGTAACCAAACACACTAAAATACTTTTAAACAAGGTAGTTCTCTCCTTTGTCCCAGATTCCTGAAACTTTGCTAACTTGAGTCTAAACCAGCATGTAAAGAAGCTGAAATAAAACAACCTCGTCCCTACTGTCCTATATGGTCACCACTACCTTTTATCACCTATATATCGCTTCCCTCAACCTATCTGTCTATCTTTGTTTATAAAGAAAAATCCCTTTAACAGATGTTGTGGATCCCCACTTGGAACATCTCCCTGTGGTAAATTCCTTCCCCTACTGAAATAATTCTTTTGAAAAACAAAGTCTCCTCTTATCTAAGTCTGGGTTTGTTTTGACAACTTTTGTTCAATAATTGATATTCCATCTAAAACCCAAATAACAACAAAGAACAATCTGTTGAGTAAATCTAAATCAAAATAAAATAGCATAGTATCCATTTATTTGTGAAATAAAAAGTTCCAATTTTTTAATTCATTTCTTTTTTCACTTTATTATAATCTTTTGTTGTTTTTAAAGCCATTTCCTTAAGAATTTGTATAGATGAAATGTCTTTTCTGGACATGTTTATCCAAAGTGAAAGTTTCCTAAGGATAATAGATATCTCCCTTTATTCATTTGTTCTGTTTCCTTCATGGATATATTGCATTTATTCAATTTGTCAAATATAAACAATGCATGAATTCTTTATTAGAAATCAAACTAAAATAACTGATGTAGTATCCAAGAAACAAACTTTCAAAGCATTATTTCAAAAAGGCAGATTAAAAATCCAGCTATAGAAAAATCATCAACATCACTTCATCAAGAAAAGAGATAGTGTTTAATATCAAAAAATGTACCAAGTAGAAGTTTAGAGCAAAGACTTTAAATTTTTCATATGTATCCAAGTCATCTGCAGAAGCTGTTATGACTTCTTTTTTTTAATACATTTTTATTATTATTTCAGCTCATACAAACTTAATAGGTACACCAGTTCCCTCCTTCCCTCCTCCTCCCCCCGTACCCCCTGCTCCCCCTCCCCACACCCCTCCCTCCCCATCCCCCAGTGCCTCCTGCCCCAATTCCCAGAGAGTCCTTTCTTTTTTTTAAGGATATATTTTTTATTAAAAATGTAATTATACATTTTAAAATTTTTTTACCAGTTCCCTCCCTCCCCCCTCCTCCCCCCGAACCCCCTCCTCCCCCCGAACCCCCTCCTCCCCCTCCTCTCCCTCCCCATCCCCCAGTGCCTCCCCCCAGTTCCCAGAGAGTCCTTTATTGTGTATGCCTGACTCTCCACTGGGTCCTCCTCTCCAATGACATATAAGGACCCAGTGGCATTTCCATAAGCCCTTTCTCTTGTCCCCCTTAAGCATAGGAGCACTACTATGGCTGTCAATCCCTTGCCTCCAGGGATCTCGGTGCCCTTAACAGATGCTAGACTTTATGAGGGCAACAGTGCGCTGGACATTGAGCAGGGCATGCAAAGTCCCATTATGATTGCTTTGGCCCCAACTATTGTTGAGAATCTTGCAAATCGTTGCTCCTCCCATCCTTTTGCTCTTACAATCTTACCGCCCCCTCTTCCGCAAATGTCCCTGAGCTCCAGGATGGGGAGAGATTAGGCTGGCCTAGTTCTATGTGATTGATATAGAGTCTCTGAAGTTCTGGATTGTGGTTTGTTGATTTTCTTTTGCAGTTTTGCTGCTCCTGCAATGCCCTTCACTCCATCCTGCTGGGCACTGTATGCCACTCCCTGGTAAGAGACAAAAAGCTGTTAAACTGGAGCCAGAGAGTCCTTTCTTGTGCATGCCTGATTTTCCTCTGGGCCCTCCTCTCCGATGACGTACAAGGACCCAGTGGCCTTTCCCTGAACCCTTTCCCGTGTTCCCCTTAGGTATAGGAACACTGCTGTGGCTGCCAATCCTTTGCCTCCAAGGATCTTGGTGCCTTTAGCAGATGCTAGACTTTGTGAAGTCAACAGTGTGTTGGACAATATGCAGAGCATGCAAAGTCCAATTATGATTGCTTCAGCCCTAACTAGTATGGAGTATCTTACATATCATTGCTCCTCCCATCCTTTTGCTCTTACACTCTTACCGCCCCCTCTTCTGCAAATTTCCCTGAGCTTCAAGATGGGGAGAGATTAAGCTGGCCTAGTTCTAGGTGGTTGATATAGAGTCTCTGAAGTTCTGGATTGTGGTTTGTTGGTTTTCTTTTGCAGTTTTGCTGCTCCTGCAATGCCCTTCACTCCATCCTGGTGGGCATTGTATGTTACCCCCTGACCAGAGACAAAAAGCTGTTAAACAGAGTCTTGTGATAAAAGCACATTCAAAGGTAGATGTAATAAAAGTGGGAAACCACAGTGAGGGAGGGTTCAATCACCCATTTGCAAAATGGTTACTTTTTATCTGCCAGACTATATGCCCTCCTCTTCTGGTGAGATCATACCCCCTCAGTAGTAAATGATCAGGAACAATAGTCTGTGAACTTATTCAGATGTCTCATTAGTTATTTGGGTCCTTGACGGAGGCCTATTTTCTCTGCTGTAACATGGTCCCTTCTCTCCTTGTTACGACTTCTTAACAAGATACTATCCTCCAAGTTTTTGATTCCACAGATCTAGGTGAGACCTAACAATCTGCATTTTAATGTGGTTTCCAGGCAATAATTTGATTGCTTCATCACTGATCACAGAAGTTCTTCTTTCATTCACTCATTCACTCACTCAGTAAACATATTCAAACTCACTGCACACTGGGCATTTTTCTAGTTAGTAAGACACAGTATTGGGCAAAATAGATTCAAACTTAGAGTCTTCTGTTATTTTATACTAAAGAAGACAAAAATATGGCAAGATAAGCATGTAAAATGTATGGTACATTGGGAATAAATGCCAGAAAGGAAAACAATGCCTAGCAAAGGAGATATAAATGCTGTGCTGCAAATAAACTAAAATCTTCATATGTGATAGTCTAGGCAGCTCTTCCTGATAAGGTGCATTTGATTCATAAAATATCTGACAGAGAAGCACTTAAGGCAAAGGAAAAAGAAGTAAAAGAACAAACAAAATCCCAAGGCCAAAGAATTCTAGTGATTTTGGAAAAGTGATAAAGAGCAGAATAAGAAATAAGTTCCCAACTGTGGAATGATTGACAAGAACCAAGAGACTTGGTTGGATTTTAAAGTATTTGAGTGAGCTGGAACACTTTTATAGAATTTTGAACAGATTAAATCAAATTTGGATCTCAGAACGGCTACTCTGTTGTGTTATGAACAGAGAGGCAGAAGCAGAGGCAGACAGTCTAGCAATTCGGCTATTACAATAGCTATCAGGTATACCCTGCCCACACTGAATTTCAATTCATGTTCTAGTCCTTGTAATATGTGCTTGATTGTACAGTTGAACTCTGACATAATGCTCAAAATGATAACAGATCCGTACCATATGTAATCAAGTTACTGCAAAGTTCAGAGAAAAATTAAGCTAAGCACTAAAACTTTGGAAGTTTTTGTAAATACTGACTACCCAAAAACTCCCTCTGGCTTCCTGAAGAAGCTAACAACTTCAGCTCCCTTATCCTCCCAAACTGCCAAACTGCCCATCTTCTTGCAACCAAGTAAATGTTTCATGGAACCAATATCATGGAATACTAATTTTTGTCATGTGATCAACAAATTCATTTTTTTCTGGAGCAGGAGCTCTCCCTACAAGCTAATCTGTGCATATGCAGCATTATTTCCTATTCTAGAACAATCCCGCTCGTAAACATGATAACATCAATTGCTTTTTCAATTGTCCAGGGATCACAAAGCAAGATTTATTCTATTGTCTCTATCCTGCATAAATTCCTAACTACAACTTAGTTGAACAAGGAAACTGTGCTTCTAGACTAAGTTTATGCTCACTAACACTGACAAACTCTGACAACGTTCCATAAGGATCTAATAATATTTCTTCCAGTTATCATGCCGCAAAACCTCTCTTTTTTTCTTGCTAATTTGCTAACCTGGCTTCTTTTCCTAATAGAACCATAGGGATTGAATATCTGTGACAAACCCACACAGATGTTTTCAAGTCAGTATGTACTATGTGTACTTCTTACATGTGCTGATAATTGCCACCATAGAGATATCACCTCTATTTACATTGGTAATCATTTCATATTTGAATGTTCTTCATTCATCTATCTCAGTCACCCAAAGATTTTATAGGACTTCCAGTTAAATTTGAACTTCAGTAAAAGGATTTTCTTTCAGGGTAACATGTCACAAATATTATCTCAGTCATGATTACTAAAGAAGTATCTGTCACAAGGAATTCAATGTCAATAGACATCAGTGATTCTACTGGCTAAATATGTATGTTCTATATTTGATTTTCCAACTTAATGCTGTCACAGCATTTGATTTAAGCCTGCTCTTAGCAGAATCTGAGAATCAAATGTTTCCTTTTCATGTAGCTTTCTTCTCCACCTGCTTTCATGGCCCGTGCATTTAAGCCTTATAGTAGTAAAACTCTAGAATTAAAGTTTTAAAACTTGAATTTATGGCCTAGTTACCATTAATTTTTGTAAGACATATGAAAAGTCACCCTGCGAGTACACATTCATTTAATATTTATAATAAATACATTATATATAAATCAATATATATTAGATTTATTTATTCTGCAGATTCTTCTACTTCAAGCATTTTATAGGTGTGAGATGCATCTGCCCTATCAAATTCAACACAAAGAAAATAATGTTCCTATACTTGTTTCTTAATAAGTAGAACAAGTTTGTATTCCTTGCAAAGACACATGGGCAATCCATCCCATTCTATCAAAATTATAAAGATTTCAATTAGTCTAGAAGAGATGAAAATAAAAACAAGGAAGGACATAGAGGACATACATAATAAAGTCATCAAGTTGTAAGGAATGATGTAATAAGTGTCATATCCAAATAGAATTTCATATCAGTTGTTAGAATAATAGTAGGTCCTTTATTCAAAATAATTATAATAGTGAAGAGAGTTTAAACTCCATAAAAGGAAGGTACAAAGTGCTCAGTGGCCAGTGGAATCACACTAAACCCTAGGCAAGAGGGTAGTCAAAGTGACCAGGCATTCTGTGTTGCTGTTTGGGGCTCATCCATGTAGGCTTTCCACATGAAGGCCAGAAGAGAGGCTGCCAATTTCCTTAATGGGTCATATCAAAGGAATGGCTGCCAAGTCCTTGAGAAAAAAATATTCCTCAGTTGTAAAACCAACAAAAGTTTAGGAGACAACCAAGCTCTCACAGGTTCAGGGAAAGAATTTCAATTGCAAGCTTGCTAAAATGAATGTTCTGTGCTCTGAGGAAAGGGAGAGAGACAGGTGAGAGAGGAGAGTTCTGCACTTTTCAGACAATTTACATTTTTTGTTCTTTGTTTATATTGAGAACACATCTACAAAATTTATCTTGTACATGGTAACAAAAAATGCATTCTTCAAAATTTGAGATGTAAAATTTATAGTTCTTGATCATTATCCAAGGAATTATAAGTGGATGCTAAAAAGAATAACCAAGAAATACCAACTGAACCACAGAAAACTGATATCTTCTCTTAAGTAAACCTGCACCAAAGAGAAAACCAAAACAGAATTTAAATTATCTAGATAGTAACAAAAATGAAATGCTTCAGACAGGTACAGAGATACTGAGAAATAAATGGTTTGTGGCACATAAACAAGACTGATAATAATGAGTACCTGAGAAAATAATGTAAGGAGTGCAAAACAAATGCAAAGAAGAAGACAGACACGAATACAGCTCAAATTAATAAGAATTTTAAAACCAAAAAAACTACACATTAAACCAAAAGAAATTTCTAATTATAAAGACCCATAGTATATCTGATAACGAACCTAATTACGAAAACATAATAAGAGCAATGGCAAAAGCCTAAATTGTTTGGAGGCTTTTGAGACCTCTCTGACCAACATTTTATCAGAAAATACCACATTCTTGTTACTTTTAGTATAACTCTAATTGTCACTGAGCACTAACTGGATCAGGTCTGGGCTTTTTTTGTTTGTTTTGTCCTGTTTTCCTCACAATGCTCACCCAGAATCAGACCATCCTAATTGCTTCCCATCCTAAGGCTTGGAGAACCTCTCAGAAGAGGGGTCAGTGAGATTCTAAGAACCTAAAGATGGGAAGGTCCACCATTGGAGAAGACATTGCATTCAAGGCAGGACTGCTACATCCAGGAATGCACTGCAGTGAGACTTGTCATTACCAGACCTTTATGATGACTGACATACCATCATGTCTGCATAGACTACAAGGAGTTGAAGAGAGATAAGAACACACAGTGAAAACCTTAGGGACTAGAGCTAGATGAGTCAAGGGAAATGCCCCTATCAGTGTGGTGGCCTGAGAAGGGGCAACTTGGTTATGCCACAAAGGCCTGAATGCCCACAAGAGTAGATAAGCCAAAGGGAACTTTGTGGTCTATAGAAACGGTCAGGCGGGGCGGGTGGGAGGGAGTGGAATGGATTGATGAGGGGAAGAGAGGAGATGGGAAGCAGGGGAGTAGAGGGAAGCAGGGATGAGTACTCAATATGCTTGTAAAAGTATAAATAAATGAATAAATAAATAAAAATAAATAAATAAATAAATAAATAAATAAATAAATAGAAAATAGACACAAAACTGAACCAGGGATAAAAACATGATGTAATTGTTAAAATATCATAAGAAAAAATCTCAAGATACAGATCTATACCAACATTTAGATTCAATGCCTACTGTGTGCTTACTGTCCTGTAAATAGAAGTTTCAGGAAAGAAGTTGCTAAGCTAATTGACTTATGACTCTCAGCGATGTGGAGAAGTCAGAATGATGCAAATCCAGAATGTAACTCTATAATGGGCCATCTTTAGCCCCATTAACGGCTAGTTATTACCCACCTCTCTATGTGACCTAACATCCTGTGACTTTTGAAATGCATTAACTTAGCAGACCACTAGCTCCCAACAACCAAAAAACTAAGACTCCTCAGATAGCATCTCACCATTTTGCTACAACTCACCTACCTGATGTTTCCACCAGTGTATTTGCAAAGTGTCTAGCTTTATGATTCCCTTTGTTCTGTTAACTATAAAACTTAGAAACTGTTGATCATATTGGTACACATGAAATTTGGGGTAACTTGAATCTGTGTTCCTAGACATGGCTACTCATAGTGTCATAGTTAAGCACAGGTGTCAACTTGACTCTTGAGGGTTTGAGCTCTGGGCACAGGTGTAGAGAGTTGATGGTTGAGTTAAGCCCAGAGCAAACCTGAAGGAGATTGTCTAGCTGTTGGGGAAGACCCAGCCCATGGTGGGTGGGATTAAGCCCTGGATAAATCACAGAGAACTGGTTGAGAGAGTTGGCATCCTTCTGTATACTTGGCCAGACATGCTGGTCTGGCAAGTAAGGATTGTCCATCTCTCAGCCGTTATGCAGTGATGGTGTGGCCAGTTCCCTCAGCCCTGGTGTTGGTGTGTGCTCTCCCGTCAAGCTGGACTGAGAACTGTAACCAGGAATCGTAAGAGAATAAACCCTTGTTCCCTTAAACTGTTTGATGGTCATTTATCAGCAACTATGCAGGCGAACTGCTACAGAATTTGGTACCCAGGAAGTGGGGTGTTGCTGATAAATCTGACCACGTGGCTTTTGAATGGTTCTGCTGGACAAAGTTGGAAATGCTGGAGAATTTTCACTTTGTGGATTTACAAATACCATTCTTCAGAGTTTAGTGGGCCAACTGCTGAGAGAGATTGTTTGGGCCCAATTTGTGATGAGGGGAACAAGGACTTTATTAAGCTGAATTTAAAGACAATGGACTGGTTTGCTTGACAAAGGAGAGCTGTGTTGGCAACCTTGAAGGTTTGGATGTACAAAGGGCAGGCAGCAGGATATCTGCTGCTGTTGCTGAAATGAGAATCAGTGAAGGAAAACCTAGTGACTTGCACTGGGACGGTGGAAAACGTAAAAACCACCTTATGGCAAGTTCGTGGTTTGAAAGCTCAGATTCCTTCAGGCACCAAAAGCCCAAGTTAAAGCCATTTCTTGCCCTTTGGATGTTTGGCTGCCTAGAAAAGAGGCTTTTATAACACCAGCTTGTTAAAGTTGGTGCAGCTGTAGCTCCACTGGACTAAGCTACGTTTCAACCTTGCTTCAGAATCAGGCGGCATCCCTCAGGTGATGCTGGTTTGGGCGCACTACTGAGGGGTTCGTGGAGAGCAGCAAAAGCTTGGTACCAAGTGGCAGGCATAGAGTTCCTGCAAGAGATGGTGAAGCTTAATGCTGCAGAGGAGAACCCAGAGTTGTGTTTGAGATGCCAGAACTGTGGGACTGCTGCTGAGGACAACTGCGAGTGGAGATTCAGCCTGGTTCAAAGGAACTCTGCTCATACAACTTTGAGCTGCAAACAGGGACTGGGAATGCCTAGAATCTTTGAGCCGCCTGGATTACGTGATGAGCAGCAGAAGATAGACATTGAAGTACAGGATGCGGTGATTTGCTGGACTTTGTTCTTTTTAATGTTTTCTTATTAAGATCCTTGTGTTTTAATGTTTTATCCATTTTAAAGTATTTAATTTATTCTGATTTAAGAGTTTTAAGGTTAAGAAACTTTGAACTTTTAAAATATTGGAACTGAAGTTTTAATGAGAGAACATTTTAAATTTGTCCATGGAATGTATTTATATTTTAACATCTGTGGGGACAAGGAAAGGTTACAGTTTAAAAGTGCTATTGTTTTTGTGTCAAGTTGACAAGGGGTGGAATGTCATAGTTAAGCACAGGTATCAACTTGACTCTTGAGGGTTTGAGCTCTGGGCACAGGTGTAGAGAGTTGATGGTTGAGTTAAGCCCAGAGCAAACCTGAAGGAGATTGTCTGGCTGCTGAGGAAGACCCAGCCCATGGTGGGTGGGATTAGGCCCTGGATAAATCACAGAGAACTGGTTGAGAGAGTTGGCATCCTTCTGTATACTTGGCCAGACATGCTGGTCTGGCAAGTAAGGATTGTCCATCTCTCAGCCGTTATGGTGGCCAGTTCCCTCGGCCCTGGTGTTGGTGCATGCTCTCCTGTCAAGCTGGACTATGAACTGTAACCAGACTGTCATAAGAAAGTAAACTCCTTGTTCCCTTAGGCTGTGTTCTGGTCATTTATCAGCAACCATGCAGGCTGACGGCAACCCACAGTTGGCTCCAAAACAAATTATTTCTTAGCCTTCTGGGTAAGAGTTGTGATTTCACATTAACAATCTTACATCCTTACCATACTTTTCACTTATTTGTTACCCAAACAAATATACTCTAACATAGTCAACCATGTGAAGAAACACAAGTAAAATTACACCATATATTTATATAATGAACTTGAAAAAATAAAGGATAATCTATAATCTACCGATATTTTTTCAGTGTTCATTATCGGCCCATAAAAATATTAATTAGATCTAAACCAACAGAAATCAAAAAGATGATAAAGAAAAATTTAACAGAAGCAACTTTTAAAAATATGAGGCATTGGATTGGCGACATCTTGAGTTCAGATCCCAGGTCCCACTTTTAAAAAGTCAGGCAGAAATGGTAGTGGTTTCCACTTCTGTCCTGGTGGGCAGAACCTGTGAAATCCCAGAACAAAACAAAAAGGAGGTAGAAGCATTCCAAGATAATTCCCAAAGTCACTGTTGGTCCTCTACAGGGATACATAGTACTTTTTGATACACATACACACACATGCACACAAATGAATGAATGAATGAATGAGTAAATAAATAAAGTCTAAAAATAATTTTAAAATACCAGGCATTGTTAATTTCACAAAGAAATCATCTAATTTTTAAAGAACACTTTTTATTAATAAGTTATGGAAATGGATTTTCTACCTTCATTTATGAAAGAAATAAACCCTTAATCCTGTAGCTAGCCACTGAATCCATCGCCCAAAACAAACTAGAACATTTTTGGAAAAAAATAAGAAGACTTACACTTTTTAATTTCAAAGCTTACAAAGTTCACCTCCATGGTTTGATGCTTGCCTGCGGGCATTTTTCTAATATTTGCCACTCTCTGCCTGCCCCCATCCTTTTCTCTCACTTCATGTGTGGGAGAAAAACCACAGACCTTCTTCAACAAAGAGCACCAACAAAAGACACACACCCAGGAAGCCCTGTGCCTTAACCACAAAATAAACCACAAAATAAATCCTTGTTTGCTTAAGCTATTTACAAACCAGCTTATCAAACCTGTCCTGTTCTCTCCAGAAAGCCTCATTCTTTTGTAGTGTGTGTGTGTGTGTGTGTGCGCGCGCGCGTGTGCGTGTGTGTGTGTGTGTGTGTGTGTGTGTGTGTGTGCCTATGCTTTAGGAAAGGGCAGATGTGTTCTTATGAAATAGATACATGTAAGCAATTGATATTTGACCAAAAAAATTTCAAAGAAGGTTAATGGTGAAATGAGAGACTTTTCAAAAAATTATGCTTAGACAACTAGAATTTATTGATCATGCATCATGAAAGGGTTCACGTAGACATGATGGATAGGACTACTCAAAGTTTACCAGCCCTAGGCTCTAAATCTGATGCTATAAATGGTTGAAAGACTTTGTTCCTTTGGACGGGAGAATGATTCATTTCATGAACATACAGGTATTTATTAATGTATATTGCAGGATGATTCTAAAACCTCAACATTAATTTTGCATATGAAGAGTACAGGGCAATTTAAGGAAGATGTGGAAAGATGCACACATCATCTGTATGTGGAGAAGTGGCTGGCAGAACCTCTGTCCATGGGAGCTGGTTCTGAATTTGACCTTTTACCTATACTGAAAAAAAATTACATGAAATAAAAAAGGCAATGGAAAAATGAATCTATTTCCAGTTTTGGACAAACCAAGAGAGAAAGAAATTCTCATCTATCTCTACCTAATTTTATAGCAGTACTACAACTTTAAAAAATTAAACAAAATCCAGGAAGATTGCATGCAGGCAGTCTTTCTTATATAAGATCATTCTTTCTTATCTTAGCTCCTCCTATCTTCACCTTGAGTGTGATCTTTTCTTATAGGAACCTTAGGTTCCCCCACTACAGAGTTACTTACTTTTCTTTATGCACATTTGTACTGTTCCCATTTTGGTATATTCATATGATACATTTCTAATTTACAACAATAAAGGCAATTTTAAGAGGGAAATAAAAGTCAACTACACTTTGGTCACATGATATGGAGAAATCAAGCTAGAACTGACCTGGAAGCTTCCTCCCTGTTGTCTGGCTTTCATAGTACCAGAAGGTGCCATGCAGGATCCTGGGACAGAAAAGTCATCCATAGTCTTATCTGGCTGTGAACCTTGTCAACTACAACAACAACCACACTGACAAGATGCCCCCCTTGATGCAATGGAGGAAACAATTGCTTTCTAATTGGATTCAGGACCTGCTCCATAAGGGTGATCTCTGTTTCATTTTGGTAGCCAGGCTGAAACCATATAGATATAGATAGAAACCATATCGGTCATAGGACCTAGAGGAAAACATAAAAGGGTTTTTTTTTTTTAATGAAATACGTATGGTATCAAAGTGACTTCTTGTATGAGTCAGGGTTCTCTAGAGCAACAGAATCAACAAAATGAATATATAAAAAGGGAATTTATTGAGCTGGTGACAAGATATAGGCAAGGTAGTCCAACAATGACTATCAGTAGCTGCTCAGTCCAATAATTCAGTAGATGACAGCTGAAGACTGGAGAATTCCTGGGGAGTCTTTAGTCACGGTGAAGACTTGGAGGGATGGAGGGCTAGAGGGTCAAAGAAGCAAAGAAGCTAGGTAGCAGGAAGGAAGAGAGTTTTCTGGCACAGCTTCAGAGAGTCTTTCTTCCAAGTCTTCTATGGTTTCTTTTGTCTGGTCAGCTACTGGGAGGTTCCAATCTGATCAAGGACCAGTCTTTGTATTGTAAATGTATTGATCCAAATAATCTCTTCAGGTGGTCTGACAGCTGATCTTAGTTAATGCCAGGTATGGTCAAGTTAACAACCAGGATTAATTATTACACTTCTCAATATTTTGTAGTAACCATCAACTAATGCAAAAAAATGCTTATCAGATGACAACTGGGAGTTGTACTAATCTGTGGATATAAAGAATTATAACTAGTTAAAATACAGAGAAGTGACTGTGGAGAGCTCAGCCCTAAATGACACATTAAATCAGCCCTCGCCCAAGGCCCTGCGGACACCATGGAAGAGGGAAATAAAGAACATAAGAGCTGGAAGTGGAGGAAGATTGCCACCAAACGGTGTCCTTTAGACATGTCAGAGCTGTACCAGTCGAGAAGTGACTGCTCAGATGGGCCTGTCGACACCTCCCCATGGAGAGAGATGAGCTCACAAGATCCCACCCTTCCCCGACATTATTGAGGGTCAATGCTGGTTGTGGAGCTGCATGTTCCAAGGTGTAACTACTGATACATCACCCATACTCCAGATGTTTCTGGTCACGTGTTGAGACGGGAAGCCCTTATTAAATTCAGAGGGTTGCACACACTCTAAAAAACATGTAAAAGTAGGAGGGTAGTGTGTTGTGGAAAAGGTTTGCAGTGACAGAAGGAAGAGGACGAGATAGGGTAATATGGGGTGAAAATTAATAAAGTTTATTGTGTACATGCATAAAATTGTCAAAGAATAAAAAATAAAAATTATTCAGAATTTCTGATAAACAACATACTTATTACCTAATAAATTGTTAACATAGCATTTATTTCCTATTTGAAAATGTTAAAATATTTTAATATCTCCTATATTAAAAAGAAGAAATCCTGAAAATAAAGTTACAGCTAGATGACAGTGAATGTCTAATACTCATTCAGAGATGTGTTGACATGTACATTCTAAGATCTCTATATTCAAGAAACATATCCTTTAGCGTGAAGGACAAAAATGAGATGGCCAACAATCATAATTATAATCTTCAGCAAAAAATAGAATCAGACTGCTTTTGATGGCAATTAGAAACAAAACTGTCATGTGTGACTTCCAAGTCTGTTTCAAGGTATTTCTTTTTATTATTTCAAATATTGTTCTCATCTCTGTGGCAATCAGTTTATGGCAATCAGTTTTAGGTGTCAACTATATAGTTGGGAACTGAATCTTTAGGCACACCTGTGAAGAGTTATTTTTGTTGAGATGAGGCTCTGATACTTTATAATTGGTGTGAGAAGACATAGTCCACGGTAGGTGCAACCATTCCCAGGCAGGTGGAAAAGAAGGAAAGAAAGCTAGTTGGCAGTTTGGCAGACTGGCAGCCTAGAAGGCTTCCTTTGGTTCTTGCCTCTCTCTTAGCTCTTCCTGCTAGTTTGGTATGCCCAGGTCCCTGGGTTCCTGATGCTGGTTTCCCTCTTCTGTCATAATGAACTATAACCTGAAGTTGTAAGCTAAAACAAAAAAATCCCTCTTGTTCTCTTATATTATCTCTGTCATCTATTCATTACAGCAATAGAAAGGTGAAACCAAGATAACCTTCTAAACATTCCCTTTTTGGAAAAGCATAAAACAGCCAAGGACACTCTAACTTTTCATCTTTTCATACGTAGGCCTAACATGACAACCTCAAATAAGATTTAGTATTAGTATAATAGAAAGACGTTGCTATTCAAAGTCTCATAACCCATTTTCAAAAACAGGGCCTCTGTTTTTATTCCAATGAAGTAAATCCTTAGAGATACACATTTAGGGTCAACCAATGCAAGATAGCAGATATCTTTTCCTCTTTAAATTTCACTTCTTATGCCTTTATTTGGCTTAATGTTGACTATTACTCTAATAGGAAAACATCAAGAGACCTTGCATACTCTATGTAAAGAATATCCATGTATATATATGTGGTGATAGTTACCATCAGCCCAATGGGGACTACTACTATGTTATTGAAAGTTCTATGTAAAACAATTCTTCTTTCCAAATGCTTCTGTCATGAGGAGGGTCATCTTATTTTACAAATGAGAAGAACTTCAGGATACCCAGTAATGTTTTATCTATATAAAGAGGGAGCACTGTCTACCTCTCAATCTGCCCTGTTCCAAGCCTTGGCAGGAAATGACCAGTTTATGGTTAGAGAAGAAAGAAAATGCCTCAGAGAAAAAAAAATACCTCACCAATTACAGTTTATCAGCAGAAGAACTGATGTGAAATGAGTTTCTCTTGAGTGGTATTCTTTCTGCATAACATGATAAGACGAAACTCCCCTCGATGAGTAAATAAAATCCCTGTTGCATTAGTCCCCTGGCTCAGTTCAACTGTTTGGTGATATGATTATTACAACACACTTTTTTTTAAGGTTTGTCATTTTTTTCTTTGAATGAGCCAAATTTCTTTTTTTTGTTGTTGTAGATCAAAATTCTGGACTATATTTTGTTCTGCTGGTACCATTTCTGGATTTGTGAGGCTTATTTCCCTGGAGAGAACAGCTGATGAATTCATCACTCAGGAGAATCTAAATTCATTTTGAGATTGTTGAAAGAAATCATCAAGACACAATGATATACTTTCAAATAAGCATTGTCATTAAGATAGTTAGATGTCTGGTATTAAAACTATAGTGTTAAGGCTAAAGAGATGGCTCAGGGGTTAAGACAAGCAGAAGATCCTGCATTTGAATCCCAGGTCCTATGTAAAAATACCAGGCAGAAATAACGGTAGCCTGCATATCTGACCATGGTGGGCAGAGCCTGGGAAAGTCCACAGCAAAGCTTATTCCCAAAAGTCACACTTGGTCTTCCACAGGGACTCTGATACACACACACAAACACACACACACTCACACACATGAACACGCACACACACACACACCCATACACACATACACACACGCACGCATGCAAGCAAGCAGACAGACAGACAGACAGATGAATAAATAAACAATAAATAAATAAATAAGTTTAAAAATATATAGTCTTACGGCTGGGGAGACAAATCAGGGATTTAAAGTCTTTGTCTTGCAAGCAAAAAGGTTCTGAGTTTGGATCCCAGCCCCATCATAAAAATGCCAGAAATGTCAGTGGCCTGCAATTCCAGGTCTGGAAGGCAGAGCCTGGAAAACCTCAGAGCAAACCAGAATGATTCCTGATGTCACCCTTGGTCCTCCACACACTCTCAAAGGTACTCTTGTGCATACACACACATATGTGCAAAAAGAAAAAAAAATATAGTCTTCATTTCTCATACTACACAGCAAGCTATTCTTCTCTCTGACTTTAATCCAATCTAGCAGTTCAGACACCAACAGATTTAACAATTTAACAAAGCATGTTTTCTTGAAGCCTAACTCTTGGCTAGATAAATACTTTATTACAAGTCTAACACAAGGCTACCTACAACAAAATTATTTATGAGTTGAATGACTCATAAATAAATTAAATTTTCTCATCCAGTGACAATGGCAGACATGAACTTCCCATCCCATACTTGATGCTAGACCTGCTTTTAAAATCAGCTGCCATGAAAATTCTAAAATCAGTCTCAAGGTGTGGACTACAACAATACAATGATTCCTGACAAGCTTCTGGCTAAGCTACAGATCAACTAGTACTTCAATAGTTATAGACAATTTTATAATGTATTAGAAAAAATAGTTATGACTAGCTCACGATGAAGTGAACAGCACAGTCCTCTGAGTGTCAATTACTTTACTTGAAAAATAAAAATAACTCCGACATCCTCATCATAGGGAATATGGTAAAGCATCAATGTAGCTGTGTGTGATCATGAACAATCAAGTCACCGCTTAGTGTGTCAACAGATGACAACCCCTTTCTATTTGTAAGAAAATAATGACTGAAAATTTTCCGCACCAATTAACTTCTACTTCTAAGGAAGCAGAATAAATGTATACCATGGCTTTAATGTGTTTCTGGAAAGTAATGTAAAGGAACTGAAAACTCCAAATTCAGATGTTAATGGAATTTGTGAGGTAATTAGTATTGGATGAAGTCATAAAGAGCTCGTGATGTTCTAACAGTGTCTTAAGAATAGAGACCCAAGCTATCATGCCTTCTGCTTCACCATCTGATACCTTCCACCATGTTATCTTGTGACAAGAAGACTTTTATCAGATGATGATACCATCCACTTGCACTTTCCAGCCTCAACAACCATAATTTAATTATATATCTTTCTATCTGAATATTCTGCATATATTCATTTATAGCAACAGATCAAGGCAGGAAAAAAGTGAACTAAAATGTATTTTTCCTTTTTCTTCAACAAAAGCTCTTTAAAATAATATAGTAAAAATTCTAATACTATAGTTATGTCTCAGATGAATTAATCACAATTTCTGGAAATAAACCCAACCAAGCATTAATTTCTTTAAAGCTCACCAAGTGTTTCCAATACATACTTGATGCTCGATAACACTATCATACAAAAAGATGCTAGGGAACCATAAGGAGAGAAAGCAATAATTTTTATACTATTTGTACTAAATTTTTATACTAAAAAATAAAAGTCATAGGAAATTAAGAAGAATAGACATGATTTGTCATAGAAGCAGTTAATGTTGATCTTAAAGAGAAGGAACATATGAAAAAAACTTTGATTCATCATGTGATCTCCAATATTAGCTATTCTGGGTTCAACTAATCTTTTATTCTAAGCATTACAAAGAAAAACATTGAGGCAAGATTCCAAAGGGAAAGAATCTATCAACTCTACTATGTGGTGATGGATAACTTGTGTTCTATAACAAATTTGCCAAGTAGGAAAACTTGCACATACATATCCTTTGCTTCTATTTTAGGTTTTCCACATGAAAGTATTACAGAAGAGGGAAATCAGGAAGATAAGTCATTCTTTCATATTATAATACAGGTTGCTATAGTTTTTAATTTCTCTATTAAAGAAACAAGGTGAAAACATTTCATTTATTTTTTCTTTCTATTAAATTTGTTTATATATATGTAGAAACCAACACACAAATACAAATTATCTTTTATTAATTTTTTTGTAATTTCAAAGGATAAGGAATAGTCATAGGACATTGCAGGAGCTTACCAGAAGTTTTTGACCTATGCGTTGGCTTTAGAAGGTTGTGTATAACTTTATATTACATGCCAATGCAAATTTTGGAAAATAAGGAAGCTAGAGCTTTAATCCAATAGATATGGTATTTGTCGACCTAAAAGGGCAATGATCAATGACCTTGAAATACACATTTCTAAGCATATTTTCCTTAATGGGAATAAAACTGCTCTTGACATTAAAAGGTAGGGTCTTAGGTCACAGAATACTTTTGTAGCAAGCCAAAGGCTATGTTAACCAAACTCTTTCAAAAGCTCTTATTACCTACTTGTGTGAGTTCCATTTAGTGTATTGGCAAATCTTTCTGCCTCAATGGTAAGATATATTTGAAGGATGATGACAGAGCATCAGCCTTTCTTACTGAGTACCCCCTGAGTGCAGTTCTCAGCTGGAGTACCTGGATGAAAAGCCACGAGTCACAGAATTGGAACTTTTCTGAGCAATTTTAAGGGAGCAAGCGTTTAAAAGCTTTTTTCAGTCATTTTCCCCACGGGGCTAATTTCTCTCCCAAGCAAATGGAAAATATCACAGTACAGTGGATAAACCCAGGTTATAAAGTGGGTTACTCTGATTCTAGCAAGCTCAGAACATTCAGAGGCGAGTATGTACACAAGGAATGTAAGTGCTAGAAAAGGCTATATACAATGATGGTCAGCTAGAGGAACTGAAAATGTGGGAGTTTTGGAAGAGAGTTGGAAAGTTTATTAAGGTTTAAAAGGAAAATAGGAAAATATAGTATCTTCAGAAATGCCATGGCTTTTATACATAAAATTCACAAGAAGAGAAACTTACTAACCTTTTAATCCCCAAGCTATATGGATTCTTTCTACATTGGAAACATCCAAGGTTAACAGGTTAATCTTCCATTTATTATTCCAGTAATGGAACTTCTCTTTTCAAACACGAAATATTCTCCAATATTAATACTATCTTTTCTACCATTTTTAGTTTGGTCTTTTCTTAACTCCCCCTTATAGATCATTTTGCAAAGTCTCATCTAAGGTCTCTAAAGTGACTGTGAAATTCATGTTACAGTTTTCTGACAGAAAAAAAGTGAAAAACAGACTTAATTGGAGTAACAAATGTCTATCTAAACCTAAAATGAAAACATCATAATTCTAATGGATACAACAACAAACATAGTAAACATATATTAAAATAATTATTTGGCTCTGTGACTTTAAAATGTTGACTGATAATTGCAAGGCAAAGACCAAATGACTTGACCTCTTGCAAAGCAGAGAGGCAATGTCTGACATTCAATTAGAGAAAATTGAGGGTGATCTTGCAAAAACAGGATGAAAGTAGCTAATCTAAAGTAAATTATGATCTAAGACAAGTTAAAATGTATTGCAGGGGAATGCTTGGACAAATGGGAATAAGACCATCTATTTATTCCCGTAACTCCCTTTGTCACTGAAGATCATGATAGATTGCCTCTGCCAGAAAAGCCTTATCGGAACCATTTCTTAAAACAATGAGCTGGGACGGTAGTTCTCAAAGCCTGGTCCCTCAATAAGTAGCATAAGCATCACCTTGACACCTGCTTGAAATGCATATTCTCAGACCAAGCACACACTCACTGGATAAGAAACTCTAGGGTAGATGCTCACAGGTGCTGAATCAGTCCACAAAGATGACACTTTTTTTTTTAATTTTTAGTTAAGTGTTTAGCCCAAAGTAGGGATCAGAGGTACACAGAGACTGTGAGAATTAGGAAACCATTTGTGAGATTTTCATTTATCCATTAAAAACTTACTTCCATATAAATTGTTTATTTTAAGCTAGCTACAGTTTAGACTGAAACACTTTAAAGACTCACTTACCAATAATGAATATGTTAGATATTATATTAGATTTGAAGCTAGAAATTAGTAAAAATTTAAGGATAAATACCATTTTTTCATTCTGTCCTATCCAAATACAGATATTTTCCACATTTTAGAGTCAAATTTTTTATACTAGTTAAAGTGAAGATTTGTGTTAAATACCTAAAGTGATGAGGCTTTTTTCTCACAAATAAGTCCCCCCATCCTTTTTTCCAGGTTCTATCAGAAACTTTTGAATATGAACAAAGATCAAAAGGGAATGCAGGTGTAATTTCATTGTAGTATACAAAACAATGATGCATTTAAACAAGAATAGGTGGTCTTCTGCTTCTTTGGCCATAATAGGTATACAGCTTTTGGCTACATAATGCTTTGTAACCTCATGTGCAGCATACCAAACACAGTAACACCTTTGTCAAGCAAAGAAAGAGCCAACAAGCAAAGACCATTTTAAATAGCTAAAAGTCCATGTCTTTTTCATTGTACATGTAAGCATTCTATAGAAAAGATTATATACATTCATTCTTTTATGTTTTTATTTTTCCTTTCTCACAAGTACCTTTGGTTTGTCCATCTTTCTACCTTTCTACAAATTAATTTTAAAACCATTGTGCGTTATTTATTCTTATCCTTCCTGTTTTTCTTTTCATTCTGGGCCAACAAAACATCATGTCTCACCTGTCATACCAAGGCTTTTGGAAGAATAAGGTAAGAGAAGAAAACAAATCGACTCAAGACTGCTCATTGCGGGTCAAGGGATTCATGTTACTGATCTTTCTCATATGTGGATCTAAGAATTTACCCAAATATAATATCAACACCAAATCAGTCACTGTTCGGCCTAATTTCTTCGGTGATATCATAGCAAAATTATCAAAATGTGTCAGGTTTTGGCTCAGTTTCAGTTTAACAATTAGCATGTATGTCAAGACATTTTTCAAAGTAAAAGAAAGTTTATTTCCAATATAGAGTGCCAAAAATGTACTACAAGTAAAAACTGCTGGCAGAAATTTGTAGTAGATACTTTGCCTCAGTGCCTTGCATATGGTAATCTTAATAAACACTAGTTTAAACTTTTATCTATTTTTCTTTCCTAGACTATTCAAAGCATCCAGTGTACTCAGTTTTAAGATTTAATGAACTTAGAGGTATTTCAAGATCTTGATTACCTTTTCCATGATTCCTGAATTGGGAAAAGAATTTTTTTCTCAGACATAAACAACTTCCAATAGTGATCATATGTTCCTAGAGCATACTTCGCATGGAAATTGAATAATTACCCACCAAACCTATTAGCGACAATTAGTCATAAATTGATGAGGCACCATCAGAACGTGATGTTTGTAAACACATTTTATTGTATTTGTTCTTTGGTGAGTTCACTAACTTTTACCGCCTTGCCCAGATGTGCCTGATTTCATGTCTCCTCTGGATACAAAGTGAGTCATTGGTTTCATTGGTCTAAAACTGAATCTAGAGTAGATATGAGGAAAATCCCAAGACTAAGGAATCTAATAAAACTGTATATAGAGAATTCACCTTATTTGTTTAGAAAAATAGACTGAGCTGTTGATGATTAATGCAACCAATTTATTCTCCTATGGTGTTATTGACATTCTAATTTGATAAACTTTCCTGGCCTCTTTCTCTCATTCCTTCTTCTATAACTTGTTCCATATCCCCATCTTCCCAGTGGTGTTTCTTCTGTTTATATAGTTGAGTTAAGGAAATGTGAATGACAATATTCATGTCTGCAGAAATTAATACTGTCTCTCTAAAAGGAGGATGAGATACTGCCACTCAGTAAATAGATACATGCAAAATAAATCAGTAGATAGATACATGCAAAATAAATACTATGTATAGGATTCTGTTAGACTCTGGAGTAATATGATAACTGAAGTAATCATGACTTCCTTATCAGTAGAACTGCCATTGAAATCTTTGGTCTTCCAATAGTTACTCTCTGTACTGCTGTGAGACAACACTTATATTCAAGCAACTTAAGAAAAGAAAGGGAGATTTATTTGACTTAGTCCATTATGCAGGAATCCCATAGCAGAAGGTATGACAAGCAGCCAAAGGTGGATGGGTCTTAGGTCACTGCAGACATCAAGGAGGCTGCGAGAGCAAGCTGCAGACTCTTAGAGCAGAGGACTAGTGGAAGCAGGGTAGAACTAACCAACTTCCAGGCCAGTTCCCTGTGACATGTCTTTCCCTATTAAGGTTCCACCTCCTAAAGGTGCCATGACCTTCCCAAACACTTGTAACAGCTAATGATTCAATCACATGAGCCTGTGGGGGATAGCTCATATTTCAAACCATGACAGTCCTGTTGGTTAAACTCAATCTATCATCTTTATTTGGTAATGAAATTTTATTAAAACACAACCATGTCTGTTTCCTTAAAATATCTAAATTGAGAAGTTACAACAGAGAACATGTCACCCACAGTGCCTACAATATCAACTGAAACATAAGCAGAAAACATTTATCAACATTTTATCAAATAATAATAATAATTTATAATCACAAATAGTGATATATGCTTTAAAGAAAACAAACTTCTGTGATGGTGGATAATGCAGGTTGGGTAAATATGATAATTTCTCTTATAAGATTATGCTTAACCTAGGGATAAATAGTGAGAGAAATTGACTTAGGATGCAAGAAAAAGAAGTTGACCAGTAAAAGAAAACAGTATTTAGAGAGAAATCATCACTGTACTCTTGGACACAGCACAGAAAATAAAGTTGTTTGAAATCTTGGTTTCTAATAGTTACTAAAAAAAAAATCCTTCTCTTTGCTTTGGTTTCTCGTACACATAATGAACAGAGCAATAGTCTTTATTTTATCAGTGTATCTATAAAATAAATTAAGAGGTATGTTATACTTAAGATAATGCCTGGTACATAGCAAGTAATCAATAAAATTTGGGTATTAATATTCCTGGGATTCTTACTGCTTCAAAAGCCTAGGATGAAACATTTTGTCATATTCAAAAAATATATTTAAAATATGATGAACTGAAGTGGAGAAGAAAGACAGTGACAAGAGACATGTGCTTCCTTGCAAATAGGTTAATAAAAGAACATGTGAATACTGAGGATGGCTAGCAAATAAGAGCACTTACTGCACAAATGTGAAAACCTGAGTTCAAATACCATCACCCACTTAAAAAGCTGCGTGTGGCTCTGTGTAGCTGCAAACCCAATACTGTGAGCAGTGGAAACAGGAGGATTACTGGCATTTGCTGATCACTAGCCTAACCAGCCTAACTCCAATTTCAGTAAGAGACACTGTGAAAAGGAAATATGATGGTGAGTTTTAGAACAAGGTATTTGATAATTCCTCTAGCCTCCATACAAGCAGATCACCCCCCTTTCTCTCTCTCTCTCTCTCTCTCTCTCTCTCTCTCTCTCTCTCTCTCTCTCACACACACACACACACACACACACACACACACACACACACACTCTACAATGGGGCACTGGAGAAGGATTTTAGGCATAATGATTGATGCTTATGTTTACCCAGAATTCTTGGCTATTTACAGAATATATTCTTGGTGAAGGCAGGAACAGAAGTGGAAAGGCATCATCATAGTCCTGCAAGAAGCATCAGTAAAGTTCTATATAACAGTTATAAAAATAGATAAAATTGAACTCACCCAAGACACTCTTAGCAGACCTGCCAGTGGGTTTAACGTGTGTAGAGAGGGACATAGTGGAATCAAGGATATTCCTGGGCTTCTGGTATGAGCAGCATATGGATTTGACTATTACTTTGCACTATCAGTCTAGTGAGTACTATGAAACAATGAAATAATGTGAATAAGAAGGTATGGCAGCAAAGTCAAGTCCTGAGTAAGACATTTCTAGTTGGAGTTGCTTGTAAAACATTGAAATGGAAATGTCGAAAACAGTTGGATGCGCAAATCTTAGTGGCTAATCATAGATTTATATTGTACATCTTATAGTCATAATGTTTATTTAATGTGAGATGCCAAGGACATTTCTCACTGTACTCACTCAGGACACCAATCTTCCTCATCTGGAGATTCATGCTTAAAGCAAAACTTATCTGTCCCAACTGAATCAACTTAAAATAGGAAGAAGTTGGGGAAACTGCAAAATGCTCTTCTATTATCCTGGAGGTAGGAAATATTTCTAGGTGGGGCTTCTATACCTTCTTGGTAGGACTTGTTGCTTTCCATTGATTATAGCTTCTCTCAGAAGTCCCCCTATTCTATCGCCCTTCTAATCACAGCTGAAATATCATTAGAGAATATATCCCTTAGTTTTTGACAGTTTTCTCAGCCAGCCTTCTGTATTCTTGTAGACAGTTGGATGTTTTTTATCCAAATTAGTGATTTTTAAAAATACATTAAGCACCTAGTATTTCTTATCAAATCAATTCACGTCAGGTCCACGTAACACCAGTGAAATCTAAACATATTTTTTAAATTTTTTTGTTTATTATTATTTATTCAGTTGTGCATGTATGGTATGTGCACGTGTGTGCATGTATGTGTGTGTGTGTTTGTGTGTAGAACCACGGACGAATTCGGGAACCACCATAGACCACCTCCAACTCCTCCTTGTTTACTCTGCCCCGGGATTCACAGGCTCCGCCCTACCAGGACCAGAAACGCAGGCCGCCCCTACTTCCCGCCTGACGTCTATACGTGGGGTCTAGGATCTGAACTCAGGACCTTCCACCTGCAAGGCAGAGGCTTAACCACTGAGCCACTTCTCCAGCCCTAAACATATTTTTTAAATGAACTGTTTCAGTATTATTTCCTTTATGTTTCCCTCACTCTTTCCCTTTCTAGTTAATTATTGGAAACATGGATCAATTAAACTTCATAGGAAAGCAAGATTTTCTGTTTTAACCAAGCAATTTTGTCTCCTTGGAAGGAATTTCTGGGTCCCACAAACTTAATTGGGTCTCCCTTCTGGAGTGTTTAATCTACCGAGAATTTGAAACATTAGTTGTGACAGTCATTCCTTTTATTTGATTGTTGCCCTGAGGCGATTTCAAACACCCTTGTTGCTCAAAGGCCTTTTCATTTTTATGTTTTATTGGTGGGGGTTATGAATAAAGTGCATGAGCAATAATTGAAAGTTTCTTAATTTACAAATGCTCTTTTTTTTGTTGTTGTTCTTTTTAAAGTGTCTAATTCCTTTGTAGGATCATTTGCTCCTAGTGACTTGTTAAGAGCGCTAAATGTTTAAGAAAATTATTAATGTTGGACTGGAGAGATGGCTCAGGGGTTAAGCCTCTGCCTCAAATGCGGAAAGCCCTGAGTTCAGATCCCAGATCCAACTTTAAAACACCAGGAAGAAATGGCTTTGGCTTCCACTTCTTGCCAGGGAGAGTGGAGCCTGGGAAATCCCAAGACAAAGTCAAAAGGAGGGAGAGTAATCTAGGATCCTTGGGCCTACAAAAGCACAGGTTCTCTGAGAGAGAGAGAGAGAGAGAATTATTAATGTATTTTCCAACCTCTTTTCCTAAAGCTATAAATTCATCATCCATGGGGTGTGTCTTTCTATAATCATAGGTGAGAGTATTACCAAATATTTTGGCCCCTGCAGTTTGTTCTTCATCCTACAATAACATTTCCTCACTATCCAGTCCCAAAGTCAATGAGTCAGAATCAGACTTTCTGTTTTGAAAACATCTCATAACTATTACCAATTTTAGTATGAGACAGACTAGATTCCCTGTAACTATAGATGCCCACGTACATAGTCTTAGAGGCTTATTACATCAAAAATTCATCTGAGACTCACAGTTTATTTCCAGTGTGGGATGACAGGATGGCTCTGCTCGTGTAAATACTCAAGGATTCAGAATGAATGAATGTGTTTTCACAGTACTTCCCCACATGATCACTGAGTTGTCAGGAAGAAAGCATGGCAAATCATGAACAGGTTCTTCAAGCTTCTACCTGAAACTGTCACATGACAGTTATGTTGGCATTTGATTGGTCCAAAAATGTGAACATATTTCATATTAAAAGAGGTCAGAAGACTGGTGCAGGAAAAGCAAAACTGAAAACAACAAACCATAATCCATAACACCAGAGACCCTACATTAATCACCTGGAACCAGACCAGCCAAATCTCTCCCTATCCTAAAGCTTAGGGAACCTTGCAGAAGAGGGGGCAGCAAGATTGTAAGAGCCTAAAGATGGGGAGGAACAACCATGTAAAGATACTCCACACAGGTTAGGGCTGCAGCAGTCAGGATTGGACTTTGCCTGACCTGCAAAATGGCTGACATGTCAACAACCTCCCAAAGTCTAGCATGGATCACAGGAGAGAAAGCTCCAGGCAATAGGATCCTTAGAGGCAAGAGATTGAACAGTTATAATAGAGTTCCTATGATAACGGGGAACCCAAGAAGGGGCTTCAGGCTATGCCATTGAGTCCTGAACCCTCACTAGGGTGGAGGACTCAGAGGGATTGGCATTCACATAAAAGGACCTTCCAGGGAATGGAAGGGAGGAAGGGGAAGGCATTGGGAGAGGGGGAGGGAAGAAGGGGAACAAAAGAAAGGGGGGAAAAGAGAGTACAAGGGAGGACAACTGGGAAGAAGAGGGAGGAGAGGACAGGATACCTATTGAGCTTGTATGATTAGGAAAAAAATAAAATGTGGGAGAAAAAAAAACTGAAAAATAAATAATTAATTAAGAAAATTTTAAAAAAAGAGACCAGAAGTCAGTTTTGCCATATTCCAAGAAGGGTAAAAATTTGAAACATTTGCAAACATCGCTACTAAACAGGTCACATTTTTACGGCTCCCCCAACTCCAGATAAACAAGCATTATTACTGATATACTGAGAAGCCAATGTGCTCAGTAAATTGCAAACAACTCAGTAAAGATACAATTCAGTAAAAGACTGATGATTCTATGAGTACAATGATTGCAATCCAAGAAACAGTTCACTGAGCCATTAGCATTTATTAGTTACAAAATTTCATATTAATCATTGTTTATTAGGTGTCCACCTCATGCTATCAGCGTGTACAGATGCGTAGACATAAATAAAACAAAAGTACACACTGTGATACTGACTGTACTAAAGACTGAAGTACAACACATGCTAATGGAAACTTATTTACATATTAATTTACAAGAATTGGATTATGTAATTCTAATCATCTTCCTATTTTGATAAATGAATATCATTTAATCTTTCTATTTAATTGAACTCTGAGAGTTTTTTCATTGTTTCAGAGTCATTTTTCCAAATATATGTATTCTATAAACTAGTTATATAGAAAATCTTAGATTTCTGGGGCTGGAGAGTGGCTCAGGGGTTAAGCCTCTGCCTTGCAGGCTGAACGTCCTGAGTTCGGATCCTAGACCCCACATATAGCCTTTCTGGTCCTAGTAGGGTGGAGCCTGTGAATCCCAAGGAGGAGGTGGAGGTGGTCCTTGGTGGTTCCCGAATTCGCCCGTGGTTCTACACACACACACACACACACACACACACACACGCACAATTGAATAAATTTTAAAAAAAGAAAAATTATAAAAAAAAAAAGAAAATCTTAGATTTCTAGGAAAGCATGTCAGTTTCCTTTGACTTGATTCTTATATTTTATAAAAATCCTCCATTCTCAAACAATACTTATCACCTAGTAGAAATTAATATTTCAATATTTCATTTTAATGTGTGAACTTACAAAGGAAAAAAATAATTTTAATTGACTAATCTTTTTATTCATTCTATTATTTGAAATAAAAATTATTCCCTAAAATATTGCAATTTTGTGCAATATACAGAATTTTAGAGCTTCTCTAACAATTGAAAAGAATAGCCTCATGCACTTCAAGAAAACATTCTGAAATAAAAACGATTTTGCAAATGGGTGATTGACCCCTCCCTCACAGCGGTTTCCTACTTTTATTACATCTATCTTTGAATATACTCTTATAACAAGACTCTAGTTTAACAGCTCTTTATCTTTGGTCAGGGGGTGACATCCAATACCCATCAGGATGGAGTGAAGGGCATTGCAGGAGCAGCAAAACTGGAAAAAAAAATCAACAAACCATAATCCAGAACTTCAGAGAATCTATATCAACCACCTGGAACTAGGCCAGCCTAATCTCTCCCCAACCAGAAGCTCAGGGAAATTTGCGGAAGAGGAGGGCGGTAAGATTGTAAGAGCACAAGGATAGGAGGAGCAATGATATGCACGATACTACATACAAGTTAGGGCCGAAGCAATCATATTTGGACTTTGCATGCCCTGCGCAATGTCCAACACACTATTGACCCCACAAAGTCTAGCATTTGCTAAAGGCACTAGGATCCTTAGAGGCAAGGGATTGACAGCCACAGTAGTGTTCCTATGCTTAAGGGGAACACAGGAAAGAGTTCTGGGAAATGCCACTGGGTCCTTGCACCTCATCGGAGAGGAGGACCCAGAGGAGAGTTTGGCATGCACATTAAAGGACGCTCGGGGGATGGGAGGGGAGGAACTGGGGGATGGGGAGGGAGAGGGGAGGGGAGGGGGCACAGGGCAGTGGGATGTTGGAGGGAGGGAGGGGACCAGTGTACCTGTTAAATTTGTATGAGTGGAAATAAAAAAAAAATAAAAAAGAGGAAAAAAATCATACTTCACTTTTGAGCTAATTGAGGCCAGAAGGTATATAATATCCACAGTATTTACTTACTTTTCCTCTTTCTAGATTCAATTATAAAAAGTAACTTAATTTAAAAAGTTTTATAGGGGGGACTGGAGAGGTGGCTCAGGGGTTAAGCCTCCGCCTTGCAGGCAGAAGCTCCTGAGTTCCGATCCCAGATCCCACGTATAGACGCCGGGCGGAAGCGGGGGCGGCTTGCGCTTCTGGTCCTGGTAGGGCGGAGCCTGTGAATCCCGGGGCAGAAGGAGGTGGAGGCGTCCATGGTGGTTCGCGAATCCGTCCGTGGTTCTACACATACACAGACACACACACACACAGACACACACACACACACGCATATACATGCGCACATGCACACAGTTGAATAAATAATAATAATAATAAAAAAAATTTTATAGGATATACACATTAATTTCATATGAGTAATTTCTTTGAGTGAGAACAAGCCAGTCTTACAAACATTAAGTATTTGGCAACTATAATTTGTATTTATTTCAAAAAGGTTCATAAAAATTAGCGACATATAAGTGGAGAACACTTAGGAATGGGAAAAGTAATGTGTACTCTGATGAATATACATTTATTTTAATAATGATAGGCAATCAGAGATGAAGGCTCAGGTTTTATTGAAAGTGATGGCCAATCAATGCTTGATGCCCCATTACTGTGCACCCTGAAATTTAATGCTCCTATGACAGATAAACTTACCTCTAGCTCCTGCTTTCCATTTCTAGGTGTAAGAAAACATGCAAAAATACTAGAATTTTTAGCATGTATTGAAGTCAGAAAAAAAGAATTCTTTAACTGACACTAGCTCAAAATTAGGAAATCATATTTAGTGTTACAAAGTTTATGATTTAGTTTGCCTATGCTTTTCCCCTTACTTATGATAGAGAAAGCAATTAGTACATCATAGCTCAAATCAATGTATCTACTAGATATAACCAACACAAATTACACACGCAAGCTCTCATACCATTAAATATAGAAGAAAAAAATGTTTTTAATTTTTTTTATTTCCACTCATACAAACTTGACAAGTACACCGGTCCCCTCTCTCCCTCCAACCTCCCACCGCCCTGTGCCCCCCTCCCTCCCCATCCCCCAGTTCCTCCCCTCCCATCCCCCGAGCGTCCTTTAATGTGCATGCCAAACTCTCCTCTGGGTCCTCCTCTCTGATGAGGTGCAAGGACCCAGTGGCATTTCCCAGAACTCTTTCCTGTGTTCCCCTTAAGCATAGGAACACTACTGTGGCTGTCAATCCCTTGCCTCTAAGGATCCTAGTGCCTTTAGCAAATGCTAGACTATGTGGGGTCAATAGTGTGTTGGACATTGTGCAGGGCATGCAAAGTCCAAATATGATTGCTTCGGCCCTAACTTGTATGTAGTATCGTGCATATCATTGCTCCTCCTATCCTTGTGCTCTTACAATCTTACCGCCCCCCTCTTCCGCAAATTTCCCTGAGCTTCTGGTTGGGGAGAGATTAGGCTGGCCTAGTTCCAGGTGGTTGATATAGATTCTCTGAAGTTCTGGATTATGGTTTGTTGATTTTTTTCCAGTTTTGCTGCTCCTGCAATGCCCTTCACTCCATCCTGGTGGGCATTCTATGTTACCCCCTGGCCAGAGACAAAAAGCTGTTAAACTAGAGTCTTGTGATAAAAGCACATTCAAAGGTAGATGTAATAAAAATGGGAAACCGCAGTGAGGGAGGGGACAATCACCTATTTGCAAAATGGTTACTTTTTATCTGCCAGACTATATGCCCTCCCCTTCTGGTAAGATCATACCCCGTCAGTTGTAAATGATCAGGAAGGAAAGTCTGTGAACTTAACCAGATGTCTCATTACTTACTTGCAGTCCTTGATGGTGGCCTACTTTCTCTGCTGTAACATGGTCCCCTCTCTCCTTGTTTCTGGCGTGGCCCTCCTACCATCCCTCTTGTTCATAATCCTTGCAATTACTGTAGGTATTACAGAGATTTATCCTTGAGTGTCTCTAAGTGGGTTGGTACTAAGGAGCCACCTATTAGGGAGTACATATGGCACTTAATTTTCTGGGTCTGGGATACTTCACTCAATATAATTGTTTCTAATTCCACCCGTTTCCAGACAAATTCCATTAATTCATCATTTTTGATGGTTGAGTAGTACTCCATTGTATAGATGTACCACATTTTCCTTATCCACTCATCAACTGTTGGACATTTTGATTGATTCCATGACTTTGCTATTGTAAACAGTGCTGCTATGAACATGGTCGTGCTTGTGCTCTCGAGGTGAACTTTTGCTATACGGGGGGAGGGGGTTATTCCCAAAAGTGGAATAGCAGGGTCATATGGCATTTCAATCTTTAATTTCTTTAAGAATCTCCAGACAGCTCGCCAGAGTGTCTGTATGAGCCTGCATTCCCACCAGCAATGTAGGAGAGTTCCCTTCTCTCCACATCCTCTCCAGCATTTGGTGTTGTTTGTATTGTGGATTTTTGCCGTCCTGACCAGGGTGAGATGATATCTTAGGGAAGTTTTGATTTGCATTTCCCTGATGGCCAAAGATGTGGAGTACTTTTTAAGATATTTGTTAGACATTTTAATTTTATCCCTAGTAAAGTTTCTTTTAAGTATGGAAGAAAAATTATTTCTAGATTTAACATAATGATGAGTTGCTTCATATAAAAAGAATTTATGCTTCCTTAGGAAGCCAAACTCCTATTTCTTAGCAATTACATTCTTGTTCTATAAACAATTAAACTAGTATTCACAAAGCAGCCTAATAGAACATTTGCAAGGTAAAAATAGTTCCCTCATTCAAGTATTAGCAAATGAAAAATCCACAATACAAACAACGCCAAATGCTGGAGAGGATGTGGAGAGAAGGAAACTTTCCTACACTGCTAGTGGGAATGAAGGCTTATACAGTCACTTTGGAAATCAGTGTGGTGATTTTTTTAAAAGTTAAAGATTGAAATGCCATATGATCCTGCTATTTCACTCTGGGAATAATCCCTCATAAAAAATTCACCTCAATGGCACAAGCACAACCATGTTCATAGCAGCACTATTTATAATAGCAAAGTCATGAAATCAACCCAAATGCCCAACAGTTATGAGTACATAAGGAAAATGTGGTATATTTATACAATGAAATACTACTCAGCCATCAAAAAAGATGAATTAATGAAACTTGCTGGGAAATGGATGGAATTAGAAAAAAATTATATTGAGTGAAGTGTAACCCAGACACAGAATATTAAGCATCATATGTACTCCCTAATAGGTGGATCCTAGTACCAAACCCACTTAGTGACATCTGCTTAAACCCACTCACTTTCCTTCCTGGTCACTTGCAGAGTTTGATCTTACCAGTCAGGGAGGGCATAGAGTCTGGCAGATAGATGGTAACCATCCTGCAAATGGGAGACTGACCCCCCCCCACTGCAGTCTCCTACTCTTATACATTTGAATCTACTGTTATAGTAAGACTCTGTTTTAACAGTCTTTTATCTCTGGCTAGGAGGTGACCTCCAATACCAATCAGGATGGAGTCAAGGGCGGTGCAGGAATAGCAAAACTGAAAACAACAACAAACCATAATTCAGAACATCAGAGACCGTACATTAATCACCTGGAACCAGACCAGCAAATCTCTCCCCATCCTAAAGCTCAGGGAAATTTGCGGAAGAGGGGGTGGTAAGATTGTAAAAGCCTAAAGATGGGAAGGAGAAACGATACGCAAGATACAGCACACAAGTTAGGGCCACAGTTACCATAATAGGACTTTGCATGACCTACACAATGACTGACATATCAATGACCCCCCAAAGTCTAGCACTAGGATCCTTAGAGGCAAGATATAAACAGTCACAATAGTGTTCCCATACTAAAGGGGAGCACAAGAAAGGGCTCTAGGCAATGCTACTGAGTTCTTATACCTCATTAGAGTGGAGGACGCAGAGGGAAGTTTGACATTCACATTAAAGAATGCTCTAGGGATTGGGAGGGGAAGAGGGGGGCACTGAGAGAAAGGGAGGGGGTGAAAGAAAGGGGAAAAGGGCGGAGGGAGCAAGGGGGACTGGGGCGGGGTGGAGAGAGGGAGGGGACTGGGGTACCTATTAAGTTTGTATGACTGGGAAAATAAATAAGTAAGTAAGTAAAAAAATAAATAAATAAATAAATAAATGTAAAAAAATTTCTGCTAAAAAAAGAAAAGAAAAAAGCTACAAAATCACGGTTCTGCTTTGCCTTTCTTTCCTACTTCACTAATTTATTTGTAGAGATGATAAGGGAAGAGTAAGGAAAGCTGAGGTGAAGTTGTGCAAACTATTGAAATTGCCCTAAACAATGCTAGGGTCTAGTGCTGGGAAGGCAGCAATAACTAACTGTTGCAGGACATTGTGTTTTCCAGTCCCAGATCTTAACAATGCCACAAAGACTACAGATGATATTACAGTGGGGAACAAATGGATAAACTTCATAAGCTTGAGAGTTAATTAAATGAATGTCTCAGTCTATTATTTGCAGAAAATTTGTCTTTTATTTTAACTCTGACCAATCAGCAAAGAAAACAAACTATTGGTTCTGCGAGACCACTACTATTACATATATCAATATTAAATTTCCAATGTACATGAAACTGTAATTCCCCAGTGTCTTCCCCATGTGTGCTTTCAGTGCCAAGCCCCTGAACTTGTTTATTGGTGAACCCAGGACGATACATGCACTTTCTTATGAGTAGTCAACACTGTTTACTAGAAGACATACTAGATTGAGAAACAGGCCAAATGCTAAAATGGGAGAGGCCACAGCTAGAGATTAGAGAAAACCTTTTTATCTATCTATTTAAAAAAAAAAGGAAGAGGATGCCTTTGAATATATACCTGGTGATATATCACAAACACACATAAAATTTAATTTGATCTTTTAACAATAAACTGAGTAGGATTTATTTGCCATTTACCTAAAAGAAAAATGTGGTTACTGACAAAGATTCAGAAATGAGGGCCAGATTTTATTACTGGTTGTCTCCAACTATTATATACAGAGCCAACAATTTCAGAGGGAAAGGCATGGATTCACCTTCTTAAAAATATAGTTGGGTAGAAAAAATGAAGCTTCATATATACTGACAAAATGTTGGAATGAAATTAAGGCTTCTTTTTACTTCATGGCAAAAAATGATATCCATGTATCTCTAAAAAACTTCAATTAATTCAACTATACCTTCAATAATGATAATCATAAATTATCATTCTCTCACGTCTATTCATTTACAAAAAAAACTAGTCCAAGTTTTTTTCAAGCTTTTAGTTAGAAAACAGTAAGATTGATCCCAACGGTATTAATGTACCCATCATCATACAATCTGGTATTAATGGAATATTTTGTAACAAAAAAGCAAGCACGAAGATGGAGTTGAACTGTAAGTCTCTATCATCTCTACTACATTAACATGCTTTCTATTGGTAAGAGGTTCAGCTTTAATACACATTATTTCTTTCATTGGTCTTAGAAAAAACACAAAACTGTGATTAAAAACTGTAGTTTTTATTTTAGAAAATATCTATGTATTTAAATAAATACATAAATTTTGTGTGTGTGTGTGTGTGTGTGTGTGTGTGTGTGTGTACATGTGTGTGTATCAAAGGGCACTATATGTCCCTGTGGAGGACCAAAGGTGATTTGGGGAATCATCTTAGATTGCTTCCACCTCCTTTTTGCTTTGCTCTGGGATTTCCCAGGCTCCTCCTTCTAAAGCCAGAAGTGCAGGCTGCCACCTTTTCCACCTGGTGTTTTTATATAGGATCTGGGATCCAAACTCAGGACCTTCTGCTTGTGAGACAGAGTCTTAACTCCTGAGCTATCTCTACAGCTTAGGTTTTTATTTTAACTGGTTGACAATGGGACATGTCTGTGCAGATCTGTCTTCAGGAGAACTGCCACCCACGTGATATTAGCTGGCAGCCTTCAGGATCCCCATATTTTGACCTAGTTCACATTCACACCAAGGCCTGATCTCTGCAGGTTATTTTCAGCCAAAGTATCAGAATACCAGAGCCAACAACATTCACTCAGAATCAGACCCAACCAAATCTCTCCCCATCCTAAAACTCAGGAAAACTTGTGGAAGAGGAGGCACCTAGAGTGTAAGAGACTAAAGATGTGGAGGTCCACACATAGAAAATACACTCCATTCAAGTCTGGGGTATGGCAACCAGAATCTCACTGCAATGTGATTGGACCTTCCCTGACCTACACAATGGCTTCCTGTAAACAAACCCCCATAGACTAATGCTGATATCAAGGGAGAAGGTTTCAGGCAGTAGAATCTTTAGAAGCAAGGAGTTAGACAGATACAACGGATTTCCTATATTAGTGGGCAGCCCAAGAAGGGGTTCCCCAAGGTATGCCACAGAGTCCTGAACCCTCACTCAGAGGGAATTTCAGGGTCATATACACTGACATTTTGGAGGGAGGGAGAGGGAAGGTGGGAAAACCTCAAGAGAGGGGAAGAAGGGAGGAAAGGGTGGAGGGAGAGAGGGAAGCATGGGAGAGAGTGCAGGATGGTGAGATTGAAAGTGGAGGGGAGAGAAGAGAGAAAGGGAAGAGAAGGGTGGCTAGGATACCTACCCATTGAATACCACAACCAGATTGCATCTGACTTGTGCAAGTCCAATCTTTTGAGATTCCACAAGCAACAAGTTTCCCAGAGCAAACAAATGACATTTCTATTCTCTTTTCTACCTTTTGTCTCTCTTTCCCTGGCCAGGGAAAGACCTATCAGACCCCATTGCAATATGACATTATCCACTGCTTGCTCTTTCTCCTTCTTCTCATTGTCTAACAGGTGGCTCCTCCAATATAGAACTTCTGCAAGTCTGGTGCTATCTGTGTGCTTCTTAGAATCCCAAGTGGTATATCAGGAATTCTAGTGGAATTCAGAGGGAATTTCGGGGCCATATACACTGACGTTTTAGAGGGAGGGAGAGGGAAGGTGGGAAAACCTCAAGAGAGGGGAAGAAGGGAGGAAAGGGTCGAGGGAGAGAGGGAAGTACTTGTTCTTGTCTTTCTCTGAGTATTTATATAAGAACAGAAGGGGTGTTTTGAAGTAATTTAGTCTCTGTTGTAGCTGGAAGGATGATGCTCTAGCAACTCTTCACTGTTGCTGTGAGACAATATTCATGCACACCTTAAGGGAAAAAGGATGATTTATTTGGCTTATGGTTCCAGAGGGACATAATCTATTAAAGCAGGAATTTCATAGCGTGCAGACATAGCTTAGAAACAGAAGCAGAAAATTCAAGTCACTGCCATCGTTATGGAGAGAAAGAAAGCAAGAGCTACCTGAGGAAGCATAGCTGGGCCACCAAAACTCAAAGTAAAAATGCCACAAATGCATTATTTTTCTGCCTGTAATTCCAGCACTGAGAGGCTTAACCTGGGAATCCTCAGAGCAAGCTAGCTAGCTAGACTAGCCTATCTGCAAGCTCTGGACTAAAGACCCAGCCTCAAAAAAGCAAAGTGGAAGAACATCTGAAGATGATTTCCTATATCATTCTCTTGGAGCTCCACATGCCCACTCATACACATGTGTACCCACTCATACACAAACATCCATGCACAGATTGAACGCATCACTTAGTGTGTTTACATCCCTTGGAAAATGTAGGCAATGATATCTTCTGATTTTCCTTGCAGAGGTGTGAGATCCCATAACACAAAACAGTGCAAAGCAATTTCTACACATCCTAGTCAAATGTGAGGTGTAATACTTGAAAAAAAGAGGTATTTGGAATTATTACAATAAACATTGCAGGGAGGGAAAAAAATCCAGTCTTCCATCATGTGCCATGACTGTCAGGCCTTAGGGATTGCACACATTCCAGGACTCTTGTTCATGCCTCATACTGGATTTGACTACTCCACCCTTTACATGGTATATCCCCAAATAGTACTGCCTTTCTTCATTATAAGCCTCTATTCTCAGAGGTGTGGAAGGTAAGTTGCAAAACAAAGAAATATCTAAATCTGTTTTTTCCTCTTTTTACTTCAGACAAGGTCTGCACTTTCTCCATAATGTTACTATTAAAGTTCCTGTGATATTGAGTCTGCTCTCGGCAGAAGTCAATGTCACATGAGCTATGACAAAAACATACCCCAAAGCTTTCTCAAGAGAAGAAAGCTTTCTCACAAAATTATTTGTAGTGCAGATACAAAAGGAGCTAAGCAGCCTGAAGTGAAGTGAGCTTAAGGTGCTTGTCTACTGCACTCTGCAGGATTGGTAGAGGAAGACTTGGAAATTTTGTTTAGAAAGATTTGATCACTTCAAATGTGAGTGTTCTTAGCATTATTCTGTCTGGAACACCAAGACAGTAAGGCAGTGGTTAGATACCAAGGGAATTTGAAGGAATCCTGTTGGAAATCTCATTCAGACAATGATAGCAGTGTTATTTGTTGTTAATAACTCCATTTCTAGATTATGGTTCTAAATCTTCTTACAGGTTAAAATTTGGGACAGTCCAGTAGATGCCTTTTTCCTGCTCCATAACCAAGATGGGGTCTCAAGCCGTTAAATGCATGACATCCCTTCAATTCCAATGAAAAGCCTGGGTCCGTCATACCAAAGTGATTTATTTCTCACATCAAAATTATCACACACAAAAAAATGTGATGGGCATGTTGAAAGTACTTTCTTTACTTTTTTGTTCTGGTCTCCCTCACCCATCATCTGACAGCTGCAAGCTCTGCAGAATGTCTGTCTGCGTTTCCCCTAAACATGATGCACCAAATCAGCCCAACTGAGGATCATGCCCTCTGTCCAATAAAGCACCGCTGGCAGTCCTTCAGCAGCACAAGGCTCCTGACAAGTCACCCTTGATGTTGTGGTGCTGCTGACCTCGTTGATAAGCAGTCACTTCTACATCTGCAGCTCCCTTGCACTCTCACACATGCCACATTAATTCACAGGATGAACACACTGTCGATGAACTGCAAAGAGAACCTTGATAGGAAAGATCTGAAATGTTCTGAGAAGTCCACATTGTGTTGGCCAAAATAACATTTCCATTTCATCGCTCACCTTCTTGCTATGCAGTGACAACCAGGATATTCAATCTCTCCAGAATTAAATTTCTTCACAAATAAAATGAAGATTTCTTTTCTATTCTAGAGGCAGAAAATACAATACCTGTTCCTTAAAAAAAAACTAGAAGTGAAACTATGTATGATCCTCCTATAGTACTTTCAGGTATATCACCAGAGGAATCTTAGCATACTATAAAGATCCCTATTACTTTATTACTACTGGGTGCATGTGAAGAAGAATCTAAGTTTGCATAATACAGAAATTCCTGGACATGCTTTGTTACAGCAACATTCACAGTAACACACATGTGTGTGTATTCACACATACATCAAACATGCATGCACATGCACACACATTTTTTCAACCATGAAGAAAAGGTTTATGTCAAATGAAGGAAAACAGGTTGTACCAGAGATCATCATGTTAAGTGAAATAAGTCAATCTCAGAAGGTCAGATATTGCATTTTTTCCTACTATAGGCAGAATGTAGATACATGTTCCTGTATATCAGTGGCACATATATAACATAAAAGTAAAAGAGAACTATTTGGAGAAGAAAGAGGATTAGTCAATAGCGGTGGGGGATAATGAAAAAAAACAAAGGTAAGTACCTTGTTTTCTCTCAGATGCAGAATACGTATAGCATTTATGTAGCAGGACTACTAACTGTGAGTAGGAAGGAGACCCTCAAAAAGGAAGGACACAAGTCAGTATAATCAAGAGGGTATGAGCACTGTACGATATTACACATGGATGAAAAGAATACAGACTAATTCAACAGACCCCGTTATTTTGAATGCTAATTTTGAACATAGTAAAAATCATTTTGAAGAAAGTTTTGCACAGATATCTCCTTCTTTGTTCCTGTCATCCATATCTCTGAGCATCATGTCCTCTTTCCCTAACTTTATTAAGGAGAAAAGGACAAAAGAAATTCCCCTGAGACATAAATTTGGGCAACCAACCACAGATCTCTGTGCTCCCAACCAGGAATCTCTAAATGATGAATGGCCTGTTAGCAAGTGTTCTGCAGATAGCAATTTTTCCAGTCATTAAATAATCACTACATTTTTATCACATTTATAAGGTTAATTTATATTGTCTGAGGCGTGGAGAATAACAAGGATGAAAGTCTGGATAGGAAAAAGAATAGATATTATGAAGGAACCAAAAACATTTCAGTAGGTTCAGGGTACCCAGTAGAGGGCAGGAATAGTGAAAGATAACTTTAGAAACATAAACAAAGGTTCTGTCATGCTAAGTCCCAACAACCACCATTGGAGGCCTGAAAGCAAGGCAGTCCCAATGAGAGTTGATGATATGAGACGATCAGGCTTTCTTGGCATCTAGGGAAGATTGTCTTAGTTGAAGCATACATTTGAAAAGGAAGAATCACAACTGGGAAACATAGTAGAATGTGATAGAAGTGTTCCAGGTGACAGTGACAGTGGCTTGGACTAAGAAGGTAGAGAGAAATGAGACAATTTGATAATAAGCAAAGGAAAATTTAAAAAGCAATATTAGTATGCCTTCGTTAGGGAGAGAAAAAGAGAAAAATCAAGGAATTCATTCAATTTTATAGCTGATAAAATCTAACTAAAGTCCACAGAAGAAGAAAGAATATGGAAGGGGCTAGAGAGATGACTTAGAGTTTAAAGCCTTTCATCACAAGGAAAAGGAACTGAGTCTCCAGATCCCGTGTAAAATGTCTGCCAAAAATAGTGGTGGCCTGCGATGTTGGCTCTGTAAGGCAGATCCTGGGAAACCCCAGAGCAATAAGGGGACAGTGCAATCCAAAAGGATTCCCAATGTCACCCTTGGGCCTTCATAGGCACACACATTCAAGTATCCTCTGGCACACACACACACACATGCACACATACACACAAGTGGATGGAAGCTCATGGTCAAATGAATACTAGAATGGTGAGAATAATAACAAGGCCATTGACAAGAGTTCACTAGTCTAACCAGCAGAATTCTCAGGCACAAAGTCTGTTCTCAGAACTTGAAGCACAAATTACTGTAAGCAGAGAGTGTGACCACAGAAACATTGAAGCTCAGGACCTACATTTGTTTCAAAGGGGTCTTCTGTGGATAAACTTGGGGCAGAGACAGAATTCAATTAATTTTCCCATTTTTGCTGCTCTCTTATTTGCAATGGAGACTATAAATGAAACAAGAATATTCTTACTTATGAATTGTTTACACCACCAGAACTATCTATAGATTTATTGCAGTCCCTATCAAGATTTCAATGGCATGTCTCACTTAAGTAGAAAAAAAATCCATAATGTGTTTGGAAGTAAAAAAAAATAGTCAAAAAGAAAACTCTTGAGTGAGAACCAAAGTGACATTATCACAGTTCTTGATTCCCCACTATAGTCAAAGCCATAATAACACAGTAATAGAATAAATGAAAATAGATTGAATAATTAAATTTAAGATCTGAACCCATAAATTCCTACAATAAAATATGGAAGAGATCTATTTATTGTCAGTTTTGACAATATTGTTTTGATATGACATCAAAAATGCAAGCAATAAAGCAAAATTTAGCAAGTACAATTACATCAAACTTACATTAAAATTATGTCAATATGAGTTTCTACATAGTAAAGCAAAGACTAAACAAAAAGTAAAAGTGACCTATGGAATGGGAGAAAATATTTGGTGGCCTTATATATACATAAAAGATAATATATGGAATATGTATGAAATCAAGCAATGCAACAGCAAATAAAGTAGCAGCAACTCAGATTTAAAAAATGAGCAGAGGACATGGATAGCCTTTTTTCCAAAATAGACATGTCAATGGTATGTGTAAAGGTACTGAATGTCACTAATCATAGACAAATGCAAATATAAACCAAAAGCTATCTCCTCAATCTCAGTGAGATATTCTTCTGGAAAAAAAAGAGATAATGTGTGTTGGTGAGTATATGGAACAAAGGGAACCTTTGTACACTTTGTGAGAATGTGAACTAACACAGTAATTATGGAAAAAGTAAAATTTCCTCAAAAATTTAAAAGTACAATTATTAAATGATACAGCTAGCTCACTTCTATGTATGTAGCCACAGAAAATTAAATCAGTTTCTCAAAGAGACATCTTATCCATAGCTTTATTGGAGAATTATTTCCACAGTAGCCATGACATGGAGGCAACTTAAATGTCCACAATTACATGAATCAAGAAGTTGTATGATGTAACATACATATGAAATATATATCAGTGGAATACTATTTTATTAAAAAATGTATATAATTTCACTGGATAGTGTATGGTCATAAAATGAAGGAAATTGTTATTTGCAGCAACAAGATGAATCTGGAAGACATCATGCAAAGATAAGTAAGCCATAAACAGAAGAACAAATATCCTCACAATGTTCTTCACATGCAAAATACACAAAAGTTGGATTCATAAAAAGTAGGCTGGTGTTTACCAAGATGTGGAGAATAGAGAAATGAGGAAATGTTTGTTATAAGCCTAAGCATAAAGTGAAATGGTTCTAGGGATCTGCCATTCAAAATAGGTATTAATGATGTATTGATTTATGTACATAAACATATAAAATCATCACATTGTTTACCTTGAATATATTTAAATTTTTGAAAAGGAGAAAACTATATAAATAGTGGGAGGATAAGACTAGCATATTGGGTTTGTGTGGGGTTTTGTTTGTTTTTCAGAATGGAAATCATGAACAAAACTTGTGAATCACAAAGATGGTTTGGGGCAATATTTCTATTTTTCCTTAGGCTAACTCTGGCCTACAACAGAATGCAATTGGAAAATTATTTTAACTTCCTTAATTCAGAAGACCCCGAGGCTGGATTCATGACAAAGCAGATTTTTTACTTGTAATGTTTACTATTCATGTCTGGAAAAGAGGAGCACAAAGCTTATTGAGGCAGTATAACAAATTAATAGCCATATTGTCGCAAAGCTACAATGTTCTCAGAAAGAACAGATTTTACTATGAGTTGTTCGGAATTTGAAAATCAAAATCATCAGTTATTATCGTATCCAATTCCTTCATGTGGCAATTAATAACTGGGGCCCAAAGAGGCTAAGGGCTTTGCTGAAAACCAGCAATGCTGTGTATTAAAGCAAAGTCACTTAACTCCAGGTCTATGAACTGATCACTAAGCATAAAGCTTCTCTATTGAAAATATAACTCTATATGGAATCTACTGAATAGAAATCTGACTTCACCTGCTTAATTCCCTATGGCATTTATATTTCCAATAATGCAATTATCACACTAACGACATGACAGCAGGAATTTCCAACAAACACCAGTTCATTGACTTTAACCCTGTCAGCATTATCAAATGTTCAAAGAACTCCAGGTAATCATTACAGAAATATAAACTATAAACAACAGTAATGATAGCATTTTATTAATCCACAGTTAATATTCAGCTTAGTGGTTCTCAATATGAATAATTTAATCTTCAGATGATAGTTGGTAGTTTCTGAAGACATTTTTAGTTGTCGGAGTCAGTGGGTTACTGCTGACATCAAATGAAAAGATAACATCTAGGGATAGTTTTAACCTAAAATGCACACAAAGAATTATCCTATCTAAAATGTCAGTAGTGTCGAGGTCAGAACAGCCTGATCTAGATTACTTATCAAAAGCAGGAATTCCAAACCCTTCTATTACTGACCAGGGCTAATGGTGTTGGCTTGAGAGAAGTACAAAATGAGCAGTAACTACAGTTATCTAACACATCAAAAGTGTTCCTTACCTAAATATAACAAACCAAGAGGCAGTAGACTCTAAAGAGAAGGTACAGGGCAGTGGCTGAAGCTAGAAGACCTAAGGTCACATTCTCCTATCTGTCTAATTTCAAATCTTGGTTGCCTCAGCTCTAAAATGAGACTAAAATATACTGTAACTTTCTGAGATAGCTAGTCTTGATTGTCAACTTGACAGGATTTTGAAACACCATGGAAACCAATCTCTCAGAATGTCTGAGAGATAATTTCTGAATTAGACCCATCCTTAAACATGTCAACACAATTCCATAGGCTGGGGTCCCAGGCAGAACAAAAATGAGGAAGGGAAATGAAGAGCAGGATTTATTGTTCTCTGCTTCTTGACTGTGGATGCCATGTGACCAGGTACCTCAAGCTCTAGCTGCTATGACTTCTTGACAATGATGAACTGTATTCTTAAACTGTGAGCCAAAATAAACCCTTGCATTTTAAGTTGTTTCATCAGGTATCTTTGTCTAAGCAACAAGTAAGTTAATGAACTCACAAGGGCACAGAGAGGGGGTAAAAACGGGGAAAAAAAACTGCCTTGAGATTTTCCTCT
This sequence comes from Typhlomys cinereus, assembly GCA_023101885.1. Lineage (NCBI taxonomy): Eukaryota > Metazoa > Chordata > Mammalia > Rodentia > Platacanthomyidae > Typhlomys > Typhlomys cinereus. The sequence continues at coordinate 8,449,893 of JALPQD010000042.1, read as the reverse complement.
AAGAAGCCATAAATAAGCAACATTCCCAGTACCAAGAATATAATACCTCTTTTAACAAGCTGTAGGTCAGAGAGGTCTCAAAGGTCCCTAAAGTAATAGTAGCACGTAGCCATTGTTCATGGTTTCCCAACAGAATCTAATAAGACCTTACTGCTGATGATTCCATACATGTTGATCACAGAACATGATCAAAACAAGCTGGAAATGATCTAGAACCTTCCACCCTATTGTAAAAACAGAAGGAACTAGGTGGGCTGATGGAGAAACAGCCATCAATAGTCTTACCCAGCTGTAAATGCCATGAGTTTTGATAACAATCACCCTATTAATACAATAGTTACATCAATGCTATAAGATAAATAGCTGTCTTCTGATTGGATTTAAGGCCTGTTATTTATTAAGGAATCCATGTCTGGTATTGTAAACCATGCTAAGTACATGCTGACAGGGAAGTCATAGTGGGCAACAAATTCCTATTGTTTTGTAATATGGACATGATATCAACCTACTTTCTAAATGTTTACCATTATACACATTGATCAGTTCAACTCTCAGCCCTCCACTGAGAGCATCCTTCTTTTAAGGAAAAGGCCTAACAGAGAATCACAACAGGCCAGAGAACTGAGAACAATTGGCTGTGGAATGCTCAGTCCTAAATAGTACAATCTTCATCACCCTCATCCCAAGGAAAAAGGACCATCAAGAAAGAGGGAGCAGTGACATTGTAAGAATCAGAGGATGGTAGAAAATGCTACCGAACAATGTCTTTTAGACATGATTTAATTGCTACTCACACAAACTCAATGCAGGTGGGCTTACTTACACAAAACTTGCCCAGTCTATATTTGAACTTGAAAGGAGGATGACCTCATGAGGCACCATCTTTCACTGAGGAAGTATTGAAGTTTAGTGTTGGTTGTGGGAAAAGGAGCTACTTTTTTCATCAGGATATCCACTCATCCATGTTTCAGAAGTTCTCAGGCACATGCAGGCAACTTGAGAAAACTCAGTGGGGCACACATACAAAAAACATGAAGATAGAAACTGCTTGGGAAGAAGGTTTACAATAGGAGAAAGAGAGAGAATGGAATTAGGTAATACAGAGTTAAAATTAAAAATTCATTGTATTCATATAAAACTGTCAAAGAATAATTTTTTAAAAAGAAAAAGAAAATAATGAAAATGGGTATTTTTGAGAATTAAATAAGATAATGCATAGACGGTCTCTCATACTATATGTCAAATTAATGCTTAACAAGTGGTCATAACTGTCACCAAGTTTGAAGATTGACTGAATTCTTTGTTGAAAGAAATTCTCCCATTTTAGAGATAGCCAACTTAAATCTCCTAACACTGCAAACATTCTAATTTGTAATATCTTTATTGTTCTGTTTGGCAGTAGACATCAAATAAATGTTTTCCCTTTCAATAAGTCTTCAACATCTTGGCAAAAAATGAAAGTAAGATGATTTTCTCCTTTCCACAAGTAGGAAACCAAGGATGAAAGTTAAGCACCTTGCCAGAGGCCAACTTTCAGTACAATGAGGACTTTAATCCATGTAATAATTCGGTCTCAATTGCTAATAATATGGCAGGACAAGTTCCAAAGCATTCTTATTTCTTTTTTCCAAGCTGTCACTTCTAATTTGATCAACTAGATCATATTGATATTCATCTCAAAAGTAGAGCCTACCAAATGAAAGATGAATGATTGATTGATTGATTCCTAGCAGAATAAATCATTCATAGTCAGAAGTTTGGCAGAGGCCCAATTAACTATATGCCTTCTTGACAATAAAGCACATTAATTTACCAGTTCTTAAAAAAATCACTTGCATCAATTTATCTAATTATCAAGAATAATAAAACATGAGCAGTTACAATGAGCAGGTCATTTTTTTCTATACAGATGCCAGGCTAATGGTCCTTTGAAAAGGGAATCTGAGATATGCCCTGTATAGTTCTTACTCTGGTGGAGAATTTACCTGAACTCCACAAAGAGGGACTAGGAAAGTCCAGACAAAGCAATAAAGTCATCAGTCCTAGGGGAAAGTATTATGCCTTTCCAACCTTCTCAATCCTAGGAATATACAAAGGCCGGAACTGATGAGCTTTGATGGATACATTTCTTCACATTGAAAAAACCCAAGAGAAAACATAAGATCCATTTTCCTTGGGTGTCCACTTCCCACAGTAAGTGCTATTAATAATAATGTCCCTTAAGACAGGTCAACAAACAGTACAACACTAAGCAAAGAACTCAGCTGCACAAAAGAAAGGTATTGAAATGATGCAGTGTAGGCATCACCAAGTCCCTGGCATAACAACCCATGATACATGCTAAGTGATCTGAATGAGTAGCTGCACAGCAGAGCCTTCAATTAATAGTTACTTCTGGTAAACATTGAGCAACACTGAATTTACAGTATTTTTATCAACAAGCAGAGATTAAATTATTCAATCACTTCATAGTTCTCTATACATCACTTAAAATGCTTTCTCTAAAGCCTTTTTTATAGTTATTTTATTTTTTACATTTTACAAGCATATTAAGTACCTGTCCCTGCTTCCCTCCATATTCTGTCCCAACCATCCCCCTTCCCCTCCCTTCTTCAATGCATCCCACTCCTTCCCACTGTCCCGACTGTCTGTCTTCACAGACCCAGGACTCCCTCTGGACTATCTACTCTTTTTTTTTAAATTTTTCCACTTTTACAAGCATATTGAATACTTATCCCTGCTTCCCTGCATCATTGCTCCCTCCTATCACTCGATCTATCCCACCCTTTTGCTTATCTGCTTCTATGAATCCCAGGGTTACCCCTGGCCCATTTACTCCTGTGGGGGTTCAGGCCTCTGGGGCGCACTAGGTTGCCTCCCCTCGGGCCACCCACTGATAGGGGCATGTCCCTTCTTTGCTCATCCAGCTTCAGTCCCCAAGGTTTCTACTGTATATTCTTATCTCTCTTGAGCTCCTTGATATTCTGTTGGGGTGTGTTAGTATGTCAGTCATTATACAGGTCTGGTAAGGACAAGTCTCGCTGCAATGAGTTTCTAAATACAGCAGTCTTACCTTGAGTGGAATGTCTTGTCCAAAGATGAACTTTCTTATCTTTAGGTTCTTACATTCTCACCACCCTTGTTTCTGTGAGGTTTCCAACACCTTGAGATGGGGAGATTGGGTTGGTCTGGTTTTGGGTGAGTTGCTGAGTACCAGCATTCTGCATTTTGGCCAGCCACCTCTGTCCACATCACTGCTCCTTTACTGCCCTAGATGGAATCTTGTCAAGGTACTGAGATTCTCTATGTCTCTGTCTCTTGAAGGTACCTTTCAAATCAGTGCTATGAGCTGTAAACCAAGTGTCAAAACATGAACCTATGTAAACCTTTTCATATAAAAACCACAATAATCAAGATTATCTATAGCATATGAGAAAGACATCCTTTATATTAGAAAGACAAGACTACTTGGCACACAAATATAAACAAAACTCTAAAGCCCCACCAGTCCCCACTTATTAAGAATTATCTTACAAATTAAAAGTAAAGCAACAGTATCCACTAGAGTGACAGTCTTCACTATTCTTATCTCTCTCAGTTATCTGATGCCAATCCTGCCATATGACACAATACAGAAAGGTCCATGGCCAGACAGTAACAATGTAAACTGTCCTGCAGTAATTACTTTTAGAACTAAACTGGTGTTAAACTAGCTATCCAACAGGAGATCAAAAACAGACTGCAGACCACTATTTTGTGACTTCCCATTCAGGTCTTGATCTAGCTCCTAATCTGACCTGGAACAAACAATTAGGCCTAAACTCAGTGGATGAGGATTGCTTTTGCAATGAACCATACAAGGACAATTTGGTTTAGTCAGTTTTGACCATTCATATGTCCTTTTCACTATCTTCAAGCTATAACTGGGCTCATCACAGAAGTGGAACTTCAACTGATAATAAAAAAATGTGAAATATCACTTATTCTCTAGTAATCTATCAGGGAAAAGCTATTAAGCCAGTGTAGTTCCAAACATCACTATTCCTTACCCATTGGCCTAAAATTTAATGAAGGTAAGCTTAATGTTTTAGCACTAATGTTATTAGAAAAAGATAGAAGACACCTTCTGCAAGGATTACAAAGGTAAATTAATAGACAGTTTAGAGAGGCAAGCAAGGATTAAGAGAGCCAACGAGGGTGGGGAAGCATCTGCAAATTACTTAACAGGGCACAAGTTAATCCTCAGGTCTGAAACAGACAATGAAAAAATGGTGGTATAAACAAAATTATGTAATAAACTCCAAAGAAAAAAGCCCTGTTGTGAATCACTTCAAAGAGTTCAAAGGAGAGTAGAAGAGATTTATAACTACCAGGACCTCTTTCTTTCTTGACTTCTATTGCACATCTTCTATTGCACATCTCTAAAAGGCTGAATTTAATAACAGTCAAGAAGTAGCCCAGAGAAGAGAGGAAAGGAACATGGAAATATAGAGACATATCAGCACATTGATCTTTCAAAACAATGGCATTCTTGGTGCCTTTCTTGGAAATCATGCGGGAACAATCATTGTGAGCATAACCTGTATTAGGGTTCTCTGAAGAACAGAATCTCTAAAATGTAATCTATAAAAATAAGTTTATTAAATAGCTCACAATAAAAAATAATGTCCTTCAAAGTAGCTCCCTGTAGCTACTTTGTTCTTGATCAGAATGACTCACAAAGCCAAAAGATCCAGAGAAGGTCTTAAGCCTCTTCCTCACTAGAAGGTGGAAGACCAGCTGGGCTCCAATGTAAATGAGGAACAGCGAACAATAGCAAGGCCTGGAGACCAGGCTCCAAAGACTGTGGAAACAGTGGCAAAGTGGAAAGGTTGGATCTTTGAGTCAGTCTAGGACGAAAACAGTAGTTGTAGCAGAAACAAAGAAGACAACGATGCTGTAAAAAGTGAACGACACTCAAAGAATGAATAAGGGAAGAAAAAGTCCCTCCTCCTTGCACTTCCTATTATCTGATCCACCATTGGAAAGTAGCACCCACTACGAGCTGGATTTTCCACGTCAATTAAACAAGTGCCTACAGATTTATTCAGGGGCCTACTCCAACAATTAACTCTCCACAAATGTGCCCCCAAACAGTCTACACCTGTCAAGTTGCTATAAACATATATAAAACATAACTATAATACACCCACATAACCTAGGCAGATTCCATGACATAAGTTCAGAAATGTTCTTAGTTTCATTCTTACACTTGGGGGAAAATATTTTTCTGCTGTCAAGCAGAACATTTCTTGTGCTTCCTAAACTCTTTGCTGAGTTAGTAAACTGGTCAATCTTATTTCCAAAGACAATATTTTACTTTTCCCCTTAGGATGACAGATGATTACATGGACACAATAGAGATAGATGTAAGAATCTCCAGCTGTGTGTTCCTGATCCCTTACTTACATAAGAGCAAAGGAGAAAAACAAATTTAATTCAGCTGTACCCTGTTCATTATGGGCTAGAGATTCAACTCTTTTATACTCCACATGAGAATCTTGTTTCCTTGTTCAGGAATGGAGGAGGAATAAACATAAACAAAGGGACGTTCTGTGGAAAGATATTATCAAAACTCTTCACCTACATACCACTGTTTGTCACATCCAGATGTATTTTGCACAAATTCAATAGGAAAATTCAAAGCAATTTAAACATAACCTAAACAGCTGGTCTAGAACAAAAGCTGTCCTTCAAGTCTTTTTTTAAAAGTTAAATGTAAAGCTTGGCAAAGCACTTCCTCAAACACCCCCACAACACAGCACACAGCTTTAGTGAAAATTATGCCTTGCAATTGCAACGGGGGTGCAGCCCAGCATCTATTCCCCCTGCCATTGCGCCTTAACAGATAAGAGAACTTGGATTGGCAGCAGTAATTTAAAGGATTGAACATTTAGAAATTATTCCAGAAAACTCAGCATTGCCACAATGAATGTTGGAATTGAGGCAGAAGAGTTCCTTAGGTCAACAGATGCTACTATAATCGTGATTATCCTGCAGATCTATGTAAGAAATTCCTGGCTTTGGAAGGTCCTGGTTGATGTGACTTCAGAAAACAAAACCACCACTGTAAGAGGTACCGAGTTCCAGAGAACATAGAAAACCCTCTGATTTTCTTCAAATTAATTAGAAGTAACTCAAGTGTCTCAATAAAATTGGCAGGAAGACTGTCTGTCATGCAGGATATGCATTCTCCTTGGGATTTCCCACATAGGCAAACAGGTAGGTAGGTAGTTAAAAACTGACCTTCCATCTTCCATTTCTTGAGAACGAAAGAGCTTCAGTCTGTTGCCATTATTGTTTGCTCTTTGAAGTCATACAATGTCACTCTGAAACACTCATCTCTCACCATCATTCCAAGCTCTTAAGGCATCTGTGACCCAGACCAAAAAGTTGTGTTTGCTGGCAAGCATGCTGACCCTAAAACCACTTTATTCTCTGAGACATCCCCTCAGATTGACCTTCAAAGCTGCAGTATCTAAGCGAGTTCAGCATCCAAGTTCCAAGAGACCTAGCATTATTTCCCTTTCTCGGGGATAAAACCCAAGTTATATAACTTTTCTCTTTTCCACACTATAAAACTGGATTGGTTCCTTAGTCTCTCTTCAGAGAAAATAGACTTGGTTGCCTTACTTGCTTTAAAAAAATGGTCACAAAAGCCTTTTTAGTGACTTTTCCTTGGAAGGTTCACACTGGTCCTACAAGTATCACTATAATGCAAGATTGTTTTAGGTTAAGAAAAACTCAAGTTAGAGGGATTAGCTACAAAGAGCATATATATATATATATATATATATATATATATATATATTAAAAAAATCTCTTCTGCCTGCCTTCTTGATGAAATTACTGAAAAGAGCACATAACTTTTTCAGAAGATGATCCTGTTATGCTAATTTTATACTAAATCTATTTCTTCATTCACTAATTCAAAAATATGGCAATATGTTTCCCACTGTCTCAAGCATTAGAAATTTATTAGAGGTAGAAAATAGTGTGAGAGGGATAATATATTGACTTTGTTCTCATGCAATTTAAAATATGTTCATCATCAATAACAAATGATAAAGGAACTATCTAAATGCAAAACTACTAGGTTCAAATCTAGGAAAAAGGAAAAGTACATGACAGTAGCCCTGCATTTGAAGGGTGTTTAAACATAGCTAAAATAAGATATGAGCATAAAAGGATTGAACATCATGCTTCATGCTAAAAAGAGAAACTACAAGTGATTAGTTCCAAACATAACTTCAAGAGTGACTGAACAATTTCCAGATCTGAGGAAATCAGAAATAACTTTAGAGAGGTTAGATACGTGAACTAGAAATCAAGGAAAATGAAGGCATTAGAAAAATGAAAAAAGGAGAAGAAATTCCCAAATTACATCAAATGTCTGAAAATTCAAGAGATTCCCAAGAATTTTTAAAAGAGTTGAAAATATTTACCTTTCTTTTTTAAAAAAAAATTTTAAATGAGTGCTTAAAATTTAGGGGCAAATTTCCTCTGTTTTTTCACTCTTGTAGAACCGTTTTCAACTAGATATTATCTGATTTTATACAAATACATTCTTTCCCTCTGCTTTTTCCTCTACTGGTCTTCTTCAAGATGATTAAGAATTAAACAGAAGCACCTCTTGCAGAATAAATACTTCATATGGAAAAGCCAAATTTGTGTGATCTTTCTGAAAGGTAATTAAAGAATCAAGAGTCTAACACTGGGTAACCATCTGGCCTGATAAATCTACTTCTAAGAATTTATTTATAAAATAACTACTTTGGTGAAAATACTCAGTATATTTGTAATGGTAAACTACTTTAAGGCAGCTTAAATATTCACAGTTGTAGAGAGGGCTATATAAATATAGTCATATAAAAGAATAATCCATAAAATATTAAGGATCTAAGAAATTTTTCACAAGTAAAAAAATACCTACTTTGGATTGAATGTGCGATTTCAATGTGTGTGTGTGTGTGAGTGTGTGTGTGTGTGTGTGTGTGTGTGTGTGTGTGTGTGTGTCTCAGAAGGCACTGCTTGTCCCTGTAGAAAGCCAAGGGTGTCTTCGAGAATCATCCTGGATTGCTTCTCCCTCCTTCTTGCTTCTCTCTGGGATTTCTAGACTCTGCTCACCAAGGACTGAAATAGCACCACAGGCTGCTATTTCTACCTGATGCTTTTTACGTGGGATCTAGGATCCAAATTCAGAACCTTCTGCTTGAGAGTTACCATCTTAACCTCTGAGCCAAATCTCCAGTCCCTGTTACTTCTAGTGTAGCATTATAAGTGAAGTATATCCCTTCCTGAAATTTATGTATGTTTCAGTTTCTTCAGGGGAAATTATAGTTCTAAAGGGGATCTAATTCTATTTGGGTTTTTATATGTATATATATTTTTAATTATTTTTTATTTTTCTACTTTTACAATCATATTGAGTATCTCTGCTTCCCTCCATACCCCCTCCCTCTCATCCCCTCTCTTCCCTTCATCGATTCCTCCCATTCTCTCCCAACTTCCTGCCTGTATGCTTCTATGGACCTCAGAGTTCATTCTGACTTGTTTACTCTAGGGGGGTTCAGGCCTCTGTGGTATAACAAGTTACCTCTCTTCAGGCCACCCCACTGATATGGGCATTTCCCTTCACTCATCCAACTTTGTACCCAATGGTTTCCACTGTTTTGAGCCAGCTGGAAAGCAAGTATTAATGAACCTTAAACCAGGCTTACGGTCAATTTTAAATTTATTTCGTTATCCACTTTCGGTAAACCATTTAGCCATATATATGAATGTCCAGTCATTGCATCTCCACAGCTAAAAAGAAGCTTTGGTTTCCACCAGCAGCATTGTTTCTCTTTCATGTCCCAAAAGCCTCACTCATGAACTAATCACTGTGATTATCATGCATCAGGTAGAGAAGTCTATTGTATAAGTCATTCATTTTTAAATTCTGGACTGGTTCTATACTATTAAACAAGGCCTGACTTCTGGCATCAAGAGGTCAAATCTATCACCCAAATCAAAATTAGCTGTAAGACTAATTACCTTGCTCTCCTGGTATGCTGTAACCTAGAACCATCCTGACTACATGTTTAGGCAGCCAGAATGAATCACATAGATCCCTGCTCTCTAAAAGACAAGGATCACACTGGGAAGGGACACTTCCCATTCCCACAGGGATATGAAGGAAGCTGGAAAGAAAACAACCACCGCAATTATAATACCCACAAAGACAGAAGATAAGCTCTAAATGTTTAATCTTTCTTGAATCCATTGTTCAAGTCATAAGGCAGACAACTAGTCTGAAATTTATGCAGAAACAGGAGCCTGATAGGAGACATGGAAGAAAAACATTTTATCATATGGAACACATATGGATAGATGCTACAGGAAATGTGTTCAAAATTTGTCCAATGGCAGAGTGGGAGGACAAGGTATTAGAAGGTATTTGTACCAATGTGGACTTTTACAAGTAAGTCTCAAGAAATACTCATAAAATTATTTCATTACTGCAGCCAATGAAACAGGACCTTCATAATACAAGAGGGAACACCAGAACGAGTAGGCACAATGTAGTGAGAAGACTCAAAGTTGAGGGCAGACTTAAAATCAACCCACTTACAAACCAGCCCAACCCTAAATGGAAAATATTAATGAAGATATTTAAACTCTGTGTTGTATAAACAGCAACTATAGTAACAATGCACCTTAAACTAACCCAATATATGATTCAATTAACTGAAATTAACTGAAATCTAACATAAAGATTTAGAAAGAAATTTATGCCTGCAACTAAGCACCAAAACTGCTCTCTCAGTCATTACTGTTCTTCACCAGATGACCAGTTTTTAAGAAAGCTTATTTATTTTTCACTTTTGCATTTGTGTCTCTGTGTGTATTTCTGTTTGTGGGTCTGTGTATCTGTGTGTATCAGAGGCGCACTGTGTGTGCCTGTGGAGGTCCAAGGGTTGCTTTGGGAATCACCCCGGATTACGCTACCTCATCTTTGCTTTACTCTAGAGTTTCCCAGAGCAAGAAGTTTAGACTGCCACCATTTCCACCTGGCATTTTATGTGGGTTCTGGGATCCAAACACAGGACCTTTTGCTTGTGAATCAAGGGCTTAACCTCTTAGACCCCTCTCCAGCCCCTGAGTAAAGTTTTGCAAGCATGTGGCATGACAAACAAAGCATCACGCAGCCAAGAGACACACCACTAACCAAAACAGACTCCAACTTCAAAAAAGATGGTGGATTTACTATGTAGAAAACTTCAGTGATTCAGAATCATAAGCAAAAAGCTTTATACAAGGTTTCCTAGCATAATCGACATTATGCAGCCCACAAGCCTCATACAATGAGACATGACTGAGGATAAGTATGAGTGAGGACCAATACAAAAATCTTAATTTGTGTAAATCTTATGAGATGTTTTTGTGGTTTGTTTTTGTAATTCAGTTGTGTGTTTATGAAGTATGAACTTTGCAGACAGCAAAAACGTCTCGTAGTATCAAAAGGTTGGAACATGCCTGGCACTCAGGGATTCTTTGTTTAAGAGAGTTGTTCTGTGCATATTGTAGAATGTTTGGCAGCATATCAAACTACTAGATTCCAATAGTATTTATGATGAGCATGACAGCCAAAAATGATTTTTGACATTATTGAATGTCCCTAGAGAAGGGAGGGAACAGAAGGTGAGGAGGGAAAAGAGGAGGAGGATGAGTTTAGAGAATAGAGAAAGGAGGGATAGCCCTAACCTTGTTTTATTTGAACTGCTTAAATACGAAGAGAAAATCTTAAAGGTACTGAGAGCATTTTTAAAAAAAAACATTCAGGAAAAAAAGATAAAGATCACAGAAGAATTGAAGTGACAAACACAGAAGAATTGTCAGAAGAATTGAAGTGACAAACTTAAAATACCAAGAACAAAAACTCTGAAACAGAAGTCTACACCTAGTTAAATAATTTTCAAAAAAGATAATGGAAAAAAACATTGCCAAGAAAACAAAACCAGAGAATATTGTCAGTAAACTTATAAGGGATAATAAAAGATGTTTTCCAAGGAGAAGGAATGAAATACTTGACAGAAACTTGGCTCTCTACACATACAAAAATTAAAGTTACTAAATGTGCTAGTAATGTAATAAATAAAGTTATAAATATTATTTTTATGATTTGCAATAACTGAAAATTACTCTTTAAAGCAAAAATAGTAATAATGTATTCTGTGTTTGTAACATAGGCAGAGGTAAAATTATGAAAACAAAGTGTAAGAGGAAAGAATTGAAATAAGTGCTCATGAGATCTTATAGTATACATGAAGCAGTAACATTCAAAGGTAAAGTGTGATCAAATAAATTTAAATATTAGAAATTCTAGATAATCACTAAAATGATTTAAGGAACAGATACAAAGAATAAGTGAATAGTTACAATAAGTATTATTAACGCAAAGCTCTATTAACCCTAGAGACAGGAGAAAAAGAAAAAATGAAACAATGTAGTTGTTCAGGATGTATATATGCAGGGAAAAACATGTAGTAAATTAATGGGATTATCCTGTTTTAGATGAGATCCTCATCTCTCATCTAAGATGGTCCTGAATTCCTGGGTTTAAGTGATTCTCTTGCCACAGTCTCCAAAGTAGCATGGACTAAAAATCTGGGCCACCACACCTGGATTGCTTAAATTCAATAATATCAAATAACATAAAAATCTCAGTGTTCTAATATTAAATTTGAGAGAATATTGCAAAACCTTCAGTGCCATATGTGAACAATTCACTTTACATTTGAAGACACAAAACAATTAAAAGCATAGAAATGAGGTCTTCTGCTACTTTTAGCCAGAATGATCTGCAGTAGCTGTATTAGCATGAAAAAAATCAAAATATTCTAATAGAAGGAGGAATATAATCAGAAATAAAACCAGATATCAAATAAAGATAAAATACTCAAATTTCACAGAAGTAAAAATCCTAATCATATAGGAACACAGAATAGAACTGATCAATCAACAATCATACCTAGAGACTTTAAGACTAGTCTTAGCAATTAATAGAATCACTATCCACTTGAGATCTATAAGTTCTCATCAGCACTGTCAATCATCTCTAGATTTAGGTGTCATTTATAAACTACTCTACAACAGTATTATACACAGTCTTTCCAAATGCACATGAAACATCCAATATAAATGAGACAGATTTTATAAAGGAACAGAAAATAGCACAAAGCATGTTCTCAGAAGATAATGAACATAAATGAGAAAAAAATAGCAGAAAAATATCAGAAAGCTCTCAAAAAGTGGAAAACTAAAGAAGATACATAAATATCCAGAGGTAGAATAGAAAAATCACAAGGGATATTTAAAATCGTTTTCTATGAATAAAAAGAAAGGAATGCCACAATTTGTGGGATACACTTATAGAAATCCTTAGAGGTGAGTGGATAGCTTTAAATGTTTATGTTAGGAATAAATGGTAGAGAAATAGTAAAATAAATTGCTTCCTTAAGAAATAATAATTATTAAGTATCAAACACAAATCAAACAGAAAGGCACAAGGCAAAACATGGAAAAATTGAAAGTAAAGTCTATACAGAAAATTAATTAAAGTAAACTGACTCCTTGAAAGATCTATAAAATTGATGACAACTGTGATCAAATAAAGAAAAGATAGAAGTAAATGACTAATATTATGTGAAGCTTTATATCGATTTCCAATTCTGCAAGATCTAGGACCACCTAGCAGATAAGCCTGTGGGCATGCTTTCTGATATTTTTCTGCTAATTTCTCCATCTCATTGTTTTTGGTTTTTATTATTACACATTTTATTTTTGACTAATCATACAAGCTCAATAGATGCTCCCCTTTTCCCCCCACCCCCGTCCTGCATTGAACTTTCTCCTTTTCCCCCTCCCTCTCACCCACCTCCCTCCCTCCCCCTCCCTGGGTGCTTACCACTTCCTCCCACCCATCCCGAAGAGCATCCATTTATTGGGTGCTGAACCTCCTTGTAAGTCCTTTACACTAGTGTGGGTTCATAGGGAAGGAAATAACTTGGGGCTTCTTCTTGGGCTGCCTGCTAACATGGGAACTCTATTATGACTGTTTAACCCCTTGCTTCTAAGAATCCTACTGCCTAAAACCTTCTCCCCTGTAATCTATGCTAGACTTTGTGGGGTCGTTGACATGTCAGCTATTGTGCAGGTCAGGCAAAGTTCAATCACATTGTAGCTATATCTTGGCTGCTGCAGCTCTGACTTGTGTGGAGTATCTTGCATATCGTTGATCCTCCCCATCTTTAGGCTCTTACAATCTTGCTGCCCTCTCTTCCACAAGGTTCCCTTAGCTTTAGGATGGGGAGACATTTGGCTAGGAAAAGACCCATTTTAACTGTGGACTGAATCATTCCATGGGAAGGAGTCCTGTACTGAGTAAAAAAGAAGAAAACAAGCTGAGCACCAGCATTCACAGTCCTTGCTCTCTGACTGCAGGTGCAGTGAAACTTGCTACTTCAAGCCGCTGTCACCAGGACTTCCCTGCTGTGATGCCCTTTATCCCTGAATGGTGGGAAGAAAATAATACTTCCTTCCTTAAGTTTCTTTTGTCAGGGTATTTTGTCACAGAGAAGAGAAAGTAACTAATACAATTGCAAACAAAACAGAACAGTACAGACACCACAGATGTTAAAAAGAAAACTAATGAAATACTATGAACAACACTATGGCCATAAATTTAGCTGCCTAGTTAAAATAAACAAATTTGTTGAAAGGAAAAAATTTACCAACTAAAAGAAAAATGGATAATATGAGTAATTCGGTGGCCATTATGTAAACTAAATTCATGGCTAAAACATTTTCAACAAGGAAAATATCTGGCCCAAATAATTTCACTAGTGAACTCCCTCAAACATTTAAAGAAAATGATAAAACATATGAATTCTATGCAATATTTTTCAGAGAATATTAAAGGAAGAGATGATTTCCAAATTCTTTTTCATGAGGCTAATACTGGCATGTTAGTTAGTTTTTCATTGTTATGACAAAAGAATTTCAAAAAACAAGTGAAAGGGGTGCCCTATCCCCTCATGGCCCTCTAGTGCCATGAGTTCTGTTTCTTACGTGCTTCTCACGGAGACTCCCTAGCCCCTCGTGGCACTTCACGTCTGGAGTCCATGAGTTCCAGCCTCTCTCTTCTCTAATAAACTCTACCTTAATCCTCTAAAAAAAAAGTGAAAGGAGAATAGTTTATTTTGTTTCACACTTTCAGTGCTTTTAACCCATGGTCTTTTGTCTCCATTGCTTTGAGCCTGTGGTGACACACTATAACATAAAGGAAGGACATGGGCAAAGAAAACTGCTCACCTCATCATGGTTAGCAAATACCAAAAGAGAAAGAGGAGGTGGCTGGTGACAAGATATTTTGTTAAATAGCTGCCCACATCTTCTAATAATAGCCTATTTTCTAAGAGCTCATCTAAGGTTATTGATTGACATAATCAGTGATATAGTCACCTCTCAATACCACATCCAGCTAGGGATCAAGCCTTCAACACATGAAGCTTTGAGGACACTTATATCCAAATATGTAAATTCTGTCCCAAATGCTCATATCTATCTAACAATGTAAAGATACATCCTATCCATCTCCAAACTGTTACAAAACCTTAAGAATTCCAGAATTGCTCAAATTAAACATCTCCTCTGAAACGTAAGACAAATTCCTAACTGTGAGCTCCAATGAAAATCAAAACCAGGCAAATACTTCTAACATACAATGATGAAACAGGTACAAGGTAAAAGTTCTAATTCCAAAAAGAAGAAAGGAGAACATAGAAAGGGAAGATGGGACCAAAGCAAGACCAAAAGTCAACATAGAAAACATTGTTTCTTATCGCTCATGTTTCACATTCAAAGCACATATCAAAATATGAATTCCAAGGTGATCGAACAGCTCCTAACGGCTTCACATGGCTCCTACAGCTGACTTTTTCACTGTAAACAGCTTTTCTTGGTAGATGTCTTTCCTGATGTCTCCAACTTTCTGAAGCCTCAATTGCAGAATCAGCTTCATTCTCAGTTTCACAAATTGCTTTTTGAAGGAAAATCTTCTGAAACTCTGACTTTGGCACACATTTCCTGGCATCCATGGCATATCTTCTAAATCTGAACAGAAGCCTCCACGTAACTCTTATCTTGCGCATGCCTACAATGTAGAAAGTTACAAGTCAGAGTTACATGAATGATGTTAAGGTCTGCAAGTAGTGCAAGCAGTTGTTGAGCCACATTGGCTGGAAGCTGCAGCAAAGTCTGAGTATCAGTGGTTGAATCCTCTGGCTCCTTTTTACTCTTTCCAACATGTTGACTATATTGATCAAACCCTCTCTTCGTTCCATGTCCCCAAGATTGCAGCATATCTCTACAAACCTAAATTTGAAGACAATCTTATCCTTTCACAAATGTGATTCCTATAGTATGTAAATGTGTCCTTCCTCATTCTAAGTGGTGCATGTTCTGCTATTGATAATCCCCCTTCTGGTTATCTGAAAATATTGTTTTTCCTTCAGTCATTTTCCTGCAGTCACAAAATTTTAAATTGAAGAATTTACAAAAATTTAGATGTTATAATTATTAACTGTCTTTTAAACAAGTTTCCTTTCAATTAATTTCATTTGATTTTTGCTAGGTCCTAACTCAAAATATCTTAGACATCGGTCTCCCCTAAAAACTACTCTGCAAACCAATGACTATTGATTTATGAGACTTCCTTACTCGTTTTCATGCTGGGCTGCCTAAGGCATCATGGGAAAAGAAGGACAAGGAGGATGCCAAGGGTAAAGTTACTGGCCATTTCTTGTTCATTCTGTCACAAAGGGTAAAGTACGGTCCCACACGCCAAAACTCTATTATAAAGTCTCAGTCCCATAAAGCAGTCATTACCCCTAAGCACATGCTACATCTTATATGATGAAGTTCATGAGATAGCACTGGATATTTTCTAACTACTCTCTATATATCTGGCTTTCTGACTTCTAGAATTGCTCACAGAAATATTGATTTGCCTTGATGTGTTAACAGTGTAAACACAAATATCACAAATTTCACCTCAAAGAGTTGAAATTATCAGGTGATAAGTATGTATGTAAGGATGATTTAAATTGTACTTCCTAAAAATTAATTACTTCAACTTTTAGAACAGAAAATATGATTTCACAATATTAATAGTTTCTAAGTTAGAGCTTAAAGTTCTCTGTTCTTAGACAAAATAATAGTACAGGAGGAATGAATTTTCAAGGGTTAACTATTCAGAATGTTACAATACACCATCATCCAAGATTAACACTGCAGTCACCAGGCTTCAGTGTTTGTTTCAGTTCTCATTAAATCTCTGTGCTGATTCATGGCATTCTGTCATATACTCATTTATTATTTGGCAGCTACACAAAGAGGCACGACTTAGAACTTGCAGAAGAAAAATGTAGGAAGCCTATTCCTTGAGATATTTTGGTTTCACTTTGGTTACATGAGCCGAATTTACAGCGTCAGTTTGAGGTTTCATTCCTTTACATTTTGTGAGTCATGCTTAATAAAAATTTCACCATAATGTGAGCTAAATGAACTTTGTATCAATAGAGATATGATGAGTATGAGATAGAAAATTAACTGAAATGATGATATGAAAGTCAGTGTTTAGCGAAAATATTACTCTGAGATTTTTGTATTATTGAGGAGATGGGAGACAAGGAGAAAGGACAGAGCAGAATGTTCTATGTGCTGGCATTATCCGGCTCCTTTTTCTCTGAAGAACAGAAAAGTCAGCCTTTCAATTCTGCTTCTGCAGTCAACCCGGGAGCTGGGATCACTAATCAGCCATGTAACTTAGGATAATCACTTAAATTCTCCATGTCATTTTTTCATCTGTAAAAAATAATTATTTGGAAATTCTTCCATTTTTACATCTCAGGAATAATATAGGAATTATATAAGATTCTATGTGTGAAAATGACTGGCAAAGTAAATAAGCATTATGAAAACTAAGTGGAGACAAAGGCATTCTTAGAGTCTTCCTTAATAAATGCAAATTTCTTTGCTAGCTATAGAAGTACCTCAAAAAACTTTTGCTCTGAAACCTGAGAAGATATCCACATATCTACTTCTCAGGAGAATTTTTCAAACCTCTGCACTACTGATATAGTGCAGGCAAATCTTTGTTGAGACTATACTAAGCATTACAACATGCTCAGCAGGATTCTCCCAACAGATGTCAGTAGCATCTCTCCAATCATGACTGCAATGAAAACTCCAGAAATTGCAAAATCTGAGGACCACTGATCTATAGCTTATTTCTGACATATGAACATGAAAGTTATCTTTTTAAGAGAACAATAAACTTTACATGGTTATGTCTAAGTATATCAAATTATAAGTCATAGGTATATGTATAAATGTTCATGAAAAACAAGTGATCTGGCTACCAAACTTATTATAATCAAATGCTTTTACAGCATGATTGAAAAGGTGAAAGGCATTGAACACCATGAAAAAAAAATCTATGCATCAGGATACAGTTTAAGGTAGAACACAATATTAGAAGTTCACATCAATAGAAGGGTCCAATATGGTCAGAGATTGAATCATCAAAATTTAAGTGCAAATGAAAAATCAAATAATTAAATCAATTTGATATTAATATTTACCCCAATTTTTAAAGCAAGAATTGGAATGTTATTGGTTGATATTGCTCAAATAGTGTCGCTGAGATTGTTCATTTAGTAAGACTCAGACTTAATAATTTGTAGATTTCACAGTTAATTTCTCAAGTCCACAATATTTAAATTCTGTCAGGAATAAAATATAATAAAAAGGGAAGCATCATTTGCCCACACTTCATGGGTTTAATGACTTGTTTTGGCAGCTCAAGTCTATCAGCCATCTGGTTCCTCATAGAGGTTTAAGAGTCATAGCAAGGTGATCTCTTGTAAGAGACATTATGAATTAGAACCAAGTGACATATACTTTTTATTTGTTTGTTCCCTTGTCTTGTTTTCATACTTATTTCATACTACATTTCCATAAGGCACAGTTTTGTGCACACTTCAAAAAAATCTAATTATTTTCCTTTAAAAACATAAAATCTTTAAAATTGACACATCCTTGATGCTAGAATCTCATGTGCTCTGAAGTCTTGTCCTGTCTTGTCTGGTTTTTTCTGAAAAATTTGGTTGGATTCTTTTTTTCCCTACTCTCAAAACTGATTCTAGTATTTTATTAAGGACTTTCTTTTTGGTTTTAACTAAGGCCTTCCCTTTTTAATTTCTCTATTGTTAGTCGATTACCATCTCCTCTAAGACTCAGAGATAAGCAATCTTTTTAAAAGACCATTTCATATCCAATCAGTTTCCAAGTTCTTTAAGCTCTTTCTTTGCAGTGCTCTCTTTAAGCTCTTTGCAGTGCTCTATAATTAATTACAATTTATTCACTCCTTCTTTCTCCATACTAACTAAGGTATTTAAACTGTCATAGCTACTTAACTATGCAAGCAAGTTCTTGGATAATCTCATGTAGTAACCCAGAGAGGTTTATTACACATTTGCATTGTGCTATCATCTACCTATATGTCTAAGTTCATGATCTTAGAAAATCATTACCAGAAAAAACAAGTTACAGATACAATGAGATCATTTCATTCCCTCAAGGTAATATATATATAATAAGTAATAAATAAAATATATAAATATGTATCAGGAATGTATATATTAGAAATATATATCAGGAATATTTATATCGAGTATATATATATATCAAGAGATATATGTCCAGATTTTATATATATGGACCAAACTAAAGCATGAGAAGCTCTATATTTATTTCTTTTTTGAATAATTGAATAATGTAAAACCAATTTATGATGTATCTACTAGAGAATTTTGAACACCTCAATTCTCCTTTTGTGTGTCATCACTGCTAATTTGCTTAGAAATTTTGAAGGGTACATAAGAGAATCTAGAGGAGAGAGAATGCAGAAAATATTTTTGAGATACAAATAAGGAAGCATAATGTATGGAAAATAGGATGCTTTATGGAAAGATAAGCATGAAAATAAATTATATCTACTTGGTCACTTTCCTCAGCACTGTAGGAATAACCATAATGTAGACAGAAGGCATATTATTGCAAAGGCCTACTCCTAAAATTAAGTGAGAACAAAACTGAATCTCTGAAGTAAAGCATTAGTAATGGTCTTGATAGCTCAGGACATTTCAGACCATTCAATAAAGAAGAGTTATTTTACCTGTGTTCATTGATCTCCAGCAGATTTGTGACCATGGCCAAAATAGAACCCAGTTTGCTACCACCTCAGATATCTAGTATAAAGCCACTGACAACACATTACAGACATTTCAGTTAATATGCTGCTTTATACTTTTAAAAAAATAATATGATCAATTGCTATACAATCAGCCCCAAATTCAAATTCACTAAATTAATTAATTAAATTTGGCTCATATTTTATTTCTACTTACAACACAGTCCAGGGCTCATTTTAATATTCAGCATTTTCCAAAACAGTAATGATTGCTGCAAAAAGTAGACATCAACTTTTTAGTTTTTAAAACTGAATGTTTGGAAGCTCTTCCAAATCAGGTACTAGGAAAAGAAAGCAGGGAATCACAGTGGTGAGGATGGTAGGTGCACGTAATCAAAATATTACACACACACACGCACACACACATACACATGCACGCACACACACATATACATATATCACTGAAAATCCTTGCTCTGTGTAACAAGCATATTGCAATAAATAACTCTTTAAAATAAAAAATGCATCATGTTGATACATGAGAGAACATGTACAGTCTTTGTGAACACTATGCCAGATGAAGAAACCAGTTGAAAACAGACTATGTGATTCCATTTATACATGATTTAGATTTGAGAAAAAAGATCAAAGGGTTGGAAGCTTAATGGATGCCTAGTGCTCAGTGATTACTGAAAGGTAATGTGTGCATGGATTATTTGGGAGGTGATGAAATTGTCATAATTGTTGTATGGCTACTGAATATTATGAAAAATCTTTGAATTCTATACAATAAATGGCTTCACTCTGAAATATGTAAGATATCTCAGCAAACTTGTTCTGAAGATACAATTATACACATTACAAAAATTGCAACATTAATAAGAATAGGAAGCTAAATCCAGGTGCTTTATTTGTCAAGAAATTTTTTCAACAAAGAAGAGTGTATGTCAGAATTGTAAGAATTTTTTGTGATTTGTGACATAATATGACATCACTCAGAACTCCACAATATCTGGCTAAGCACATTAATTTTTTTTGCATATGTGAAGTGAGGAGTTGTATACTATTGAACACTTGAGAGTGTGTGTGCATGTGTGTGTGTGCTTGTAGAGGCCCAGAAGTGACATCAGGAATCATCCTGAATTGTTCTACCTCTGTATTGTTTTGCTCTGGGGTCTCCCAGGTTCCTGCTTCCAGGGTCAGAATTTATATCCCCCAGTATTTTTACATGGAATCTGGGAATCCAAACTCAGATCCTTAGGCTTATGGGATAAAGATATTAAGCCCTAAATTATCTCCCTGGCCCATGGCTGAGAATTATATTAAGTACATGAAATATGATGGTTAATATCAATTGGCAATCTGACCTAGGAGTCAAGACTCCAGACGCCTGAGGGAAGTTCTCTAGATTAATGTTGACTTCTTGGCATACCTGTGCAGGATGTCTTTATTGCAATTATTGATGTGGGAAGACTCTCCCTCCAGTTAGCAGGTAATCCAACACTGTACAAAAATGAAAAGTGTTGAGCACTAGCAAACAAATATATAGACATTGTTTCCCTAACTCATGACTGTGGATGTAATGACACCAGCTGATTCAAGCTGCCATTGTAACTTCCCAACAGTAAGAATTGTAACCTGGAATTGTGAGCCAATTAAACTCTTTCCAGTATTTTGCCGCAGCAAAATGTAATGAAATTAAATCTTACTAATAATTTCTTTATAAATGAATCTTCTACTAAGAAATCGGTTGAACCTAAATTTCGAGCTTGCAAATCTCTAATTCTATAAATTTTTTGAAATTTGCTGTTGCAAATAAATCCTTTGAGGTTTTCATTAAAAATGAATAAGGTTTCTTAAGTTTTATATTTAAGTTTTTGACAAGCCCTAAATTCATGCTTCTAATAACTTTTGTAAGACACTTCTGAGCAACTGCAAAAAATAAAAAATGAAATATTCCCCTTTGTACATTTGATCTTCTACTCTACCTAGATCAATGCCCCATCCCATATTTTGTCATTTATGTACATGTGCACTTTTGTTGTTTTCCTTCTCTTCACTAGAATGTACATTCCTTAAGTACTATATTCTCTACCCTTTTCACTCTAACAAATTAAAGCAATTTAGCACTGAGAAGACTGTTGACTAGGTAAAAATACTTGCTAACCAAGTATGAGGACCTGAGTTTTAAACTTTAGTATTCACACAAAAACCTGACATGGTTCTTTATAACCCAAGGAACTTGCTTACCAGCCAGATTAGTTGAATGGCAAAACAAAGTTCTACGAGAGTTTCTATCTCAAGGGAATAAGACAGAGAAAGATAAAACAAGACACCCAATATCGTTTTCTCTGCACATATGCATAAATATGAGCACCTGCATGCACACAAACATATTATCAGAATTACTCTTTCTGCTGCTATGAGACATCACTCAGACTCAAGCAATTTAAGGGAGAAAGGAAGATTTATTTGGCTTATGGTTCCAGAGGTGAGATATATTCCATTATGGAAAAGGCATGGATGGCTGGCAGAAGTTGGAGGCAACTTAAGTCAAGTGCATAATGGAGGTCTAAAGAGCTAACTTTGAACTGTAAGAGCAGACTACTATGGGAATCAGGATTGGAGTAACCAACCTCAGGCCCACCTCCTGTGAAGTGCCTCCTTCCAGCAAGGCTACATCTCCCAAAGGTGCCGTGATCTTCCCAAACATAGACAACAACCAAAGATTCAAACACATGAGCCCGTGGGGGACAATTCACATTCAAACCATCACACACGCACACACACACACACACACACACACACACACACACACACACACATTCACCACATTGCCCTCCTCCCACAAACTGTGTTACTTAGACTTTGTTTTGGATGATATGAAATTGTTGTGCTCACACTTGTGGTCTATACTTAGTTTCTTTGTCAACTGGAATGTAACTTATACAGGATGGTCTTGACTAAGATGACCTCTTTGCGCCTATAAACCTCTCAGCCTCCAGCACTTGAATACAAGTTTGTTCTAATGACATCTGGGAAGTCTCACACAGGAGGAAGTGGAAGAATACAATACCTTTTGGGTCCATGATCAGCACCTGAATCTAACAATGCTGCTCCAAGTCACAAAGGCAGCCTGGATTCAAGGTATAAGAAAATCCTTTTTTATAAACATATAAATTACTTTGCATACTTATGTGTTAAAGACTCTTAAAAATCTATTCTCTTAGCAATTATCTACAGTCTCCATATCTTGATAGAAGAAACTGAAGATAACAATTGTAAAAAGAGGTAGAAACATGGAAAGAGATCATGATGGTCATTTTGGCAAACAATGTACAACAAAGACTTTCTCAAATTTCCTGAGTTTGCTCTCAAAATAAATGAATGAATGATCTGTTGGCTACTTCTTTTTTTTAATTTTATTATTTATTATTTATTCAATTGTGTGTGTATGCGTGTGTGCACACATGTATGTGTGTGTGTGTAGAACCACGGACGAATTCGGGAACCACCATGGACCGCCTCCACCTCCTTCTTGTTTATTCTGCCCCGGGATTCACAGGCTCCGCCCTACCAGGACCAGAAACGCAGGCCGCTCCCGCTTCTGCCCGGCGTCTATAGGTGGGGTCTAGGATCTGAACCTAGGACCTTCTGCTTGCAAGGCAGAGGCTTAATCCCTGAGCCACCTCTCCTGTTGGCTACTTTTTAACCAGAGTCTTTTCCATAAATTACCTCATTCATGTAAATATTGTATTAATGATGATGACGACAATAAATTCATTAGGGGTGAATATTTACAATTCAAATTTCATATCTACTGTTTTTTTAAGGTTAAAATCTACTTTCATAGTCTGGGTTCTTGGGAAGTCATCAGGCTAATTGCTTCCAGAGGCTGTCAATGAATGCCTTCCAGAGGCATTTATATTTCACAGAAGACTTCCTTTTCAAGGACCTTGGAAAAGTTTCAAATCACTTTCCCATCAATCTCTACATCTACATCACAAGATAATATAATTCTAATTATCTTTTTTCCCCTTTCCTTTCTGCTCCCAGCCAGCCTGTATGCCTTTCAGTTTTCAAAGATAAAACTAGTTTATAGACAACAGAACAAATGTTTGCTAATTCACAACAGCACCTTGAGGAACTTTCAGAAAGACTGGGTATTAGCATAGAATTATAGATAGGCAACATGTCTGAGACATGAAGTGTCTTCTGTCTCTATGCATTTTCCGTCTCTATAACAGCCACATAAGCAAAGCAAGCTGGAAAATAGAAGCAATTCCCTGAATACTTTAGTCTCACTGTTACTCTCTGAAAATGTGGAGGACAACCTTCATCAAATTTAAATGCTGAAATCTTATCACCAATAATTTAGTATTGGCAGGTGGGGCATTTAGAAAGCAATCAGATCCCAAAGACAGAGCAAGCAAATTATCAAAAATTGAATGCCTCAGAGAACAGTCCTGTCTTCTCTTACACATGAGGCTATAATTCACACACACAAAAAAATGTATGAACCAGGAAATGATTTTCATTTGAACCTTTTGGTATCTTAGATTCCCAGTCTCCAGTATTGTAAGAAGTGACTATCTGTTATTCATAAACTATTCAGTTTATTAACTGCTTTGTTACAGCAACTCACAGACTAAACTCTCAGGAATTACCTGCATATGGATTACTAATAAGAGGACATAAAAAGAACAAACTGAGTTGCTTCCCCCTCAGCTTGATCAAGTAGGCATATTGAATTTTTTGGCTGCATATGGTCTTTCTAACATACTGCCTAGCATGGCATTTTAGAGTTACTATTCCTGAAAGGTTTTTGTACCCTTGGACCTGCGCCCTTTCAAAAAATGGCTAACATGTTCTACTGTTAAGAGTCACAATAATCAGGGAATCAATCCAAGCACTCTTCTGGGTAGAGGCATTCTTCAAGTACTCATCCAAGCAGCTTATTGTTCAAAGCTGCAACATCAATCAATTTCTCTTTGAGCCAGTCTCTGCCATCTGAGCTAGATATTTCCACAGAGGACAAAGGCCTTTCACATTCAGAAAGGAAGCTACAATGGGAAACACCCCTAGAAAAAGAAAACCCTAATTTTTCCTTCTGTCCTTCACTCCCAGGGTGAAACCTTCATCAGAATCTTCAATTCCTCTCTTTGTGGACACCACTGGCAATTTGTTCTGCAATCCTCTCACTTGCCTTTCATTCTAGTCTTTATTTCTTAATACCTGAACCACTGATAGCATCTCCAAATGGAACATTTCTTTCAATATCAGTGGTTTCACTGGCTCAAACTACAGTTCTAGCTTTTGAGCCTGGTGTTTAAGTGCTTCTTTTTCTTATTTACCTACTACTGTGTCAATTGTCTCCAGCTCCAAAATGGCTTATTTGATATTTCAAAAGGAATTCAAATAGTATAATACATGTGAACAAATACTTGATGTAAACAGAACCATTGCATAAGTGCAAATTATTTGTCATATACTGACTCTGTTGTCACCTTTTCTGCCTTACTCTGCTCAAAACATGTTCTCTTCTGTAGTTTTCCCCATTCTCATTTCTTTGACTTCGAATTGATCTCTTCTTCTTCCCCAAAACCTTCAGATTATCCCCAAAGGAGATTTTGTCTGCATAATTCTCTATGATCATTGTCATCTAGGATCAAGCATAATCAACATCAGTTGTTAATCAGCATTCTACAATCCAGACAAAAAAACTCATCACAGTGTACACTTGCAAGGAAACAGAAACCAAATTCTCTTTTGTCATCTCTTCCTGAGTATCTGCATTTCCAGCTACCCTCATCTGCAAAGAACTCAGAATGGAGTTTTCCCTTCTCATTAAGTTCTCTTCATCCCAGTTCACAAAGATCTTTGTCCTCTGAATGATTATAAAACCAAACACCTGTTATCTATACTGTTTATAGGGTATTTTTAGCATTCCTGGTTGATATTTATCCATATTAGCTTGATTGTGCATACCCAAAGAGGTTGAAATTTTTCTTTAGGATAACAATAGGTTATATTTTTAAAATATTTTAATTATTTGAAGAGAGAGAACAGACATGTGCAAGTCACAGAACATGTGTGGGGGTCAGAGGACAACTTTCTGAAGTTAGTTCTCTCCTTCCACTAACTCAACTCGCCAAGTATGCTCATAGCTGTCTTTCCCTAGTCACCTCACTTATTTTGTATTCCCAGATTATCAAATAGTGGCAGACATGTGACCACTGCTATTGGGTTAAGTGGGTCTTATTAGTCACACTAAATTGACTAGTAACGACTCCCTCACTTAGTTATGGTATTAGGGGACACAAAAACTTCTATAAAATTGAAGAACACATTATCTTCATGGATAAAGAAATGGAAAATGAGAAAACAAGAGTCAAGAAAGAGAATATTTGAGTTCAAAAGACAAATGCGCCAAATTCAGTATTTTACTCAAGGTCAGTGAGACATTTGTATATATGTCATATATATCTCCAGATAAGAAATTCCAGGGTGTTCTTATCTCTCAAGTCCTTTGAGTCAGGCTACAGCAGTTTCTAAATGTTTTCTGCTGAAACCATAACCTTTGTTTATCCTTGAGGATTAACTGAGTGTTCATTGCCTTGCAGCCAATACTTCAATACCAGAAATCGAAATTACCAGGATTAACAAATTCAACAATAGAAGCAAGAAGTGATACTGATGTTCCCAGTAGGGAAAAGAAAGCAGAAGAATTATTTTTAACACAGCAGTAAGTCTAATATTAGAAACCCTACTATCAAGTGAGACCCAGCCACAAAAGAAAAATGCCCCCGTGACTTTTGTTGAGGAGACAACCCCTGAACAATGAACTTTTGAAATCCATGGTCATTTTCTTCTGGCTGGCTATTAAAGGGGAGACAAAGGATTGCCATGAGCTGTTTGAAAAGGAAAGGCCCCTATGGCCACTGGAGGCTGAATTTCCCCTCTTCATACCCCCAAACTTGGACATGATGCTCGTTAGATGCTGAAGACTTATTGTAAATGTCAGCTAAATAAAACACATGGTTGTATACCTATCCCTTATTCTGCCATATTCTTTGCAGAACTTGGACAAAAGAAAGAGAAAGAAACAATCATGTATCTAGGATATTTTCAAGTTGAAAACTGAATATTTCTCTAGTTATCATATCTCTTACCTGAACAACATGTTTTAGTAATTGTATTTAACCTCAATTTTTATATTATTATGAGTATATACAAATGGAGATTTCTAAGTAAATAAAGATACATAAGTGACTGATATTAGTTTATTACAGCATTGCCATTATTAAAGTCCTTTATTGTCACAGGGAAAATGGAAGGCCAATTTAATGCATAAATACTTTACCTTAATGCAAATATTTTGAAAAAAATAAGCATCAGGGGTATTATAGAGCTGTGCAGCTTTTGCACTATTTTTCTATTGCTTGTCAATTGTACTCCAATGGCCTGACCCCTCCCTTCTTATTAAAACCTTTCTCAGAACAGCAGGAACAAATGCCACTGGATGACACCCACTCAGCCCTCTACCAAACACAAATAAATAGAAGTCTAAGCTTCCAGTGTAATATTTGCTGTCTATGGTATAATTTGGAGAAGCAAATTAAGGTTTGAAGTATTTTCAATAAATAGTTTTTTCTAAAAGTAGCAAAGCAAACAAAATTTTGTTTGCATATTGGATTTCAAACAAGTAATATTTGTGCTATAGAAGTCCACAACACAGAATCCCAACAGCCTTACATACGCACAGACATGGCAGTTAAAGTTCTTATACTTTTTTTCTATTTAAACGTCATACGAACCACTTTACCAGTTTAGATTGTAGAAAAATACACCAAGTGAAGCCTTCCATTTTCACTTGTTAAATGATACAAAGGTTTCACACGACATAACTATACTTTCTTTCTCCTTATTAACAACACAAATGAACTTCTCCCTGGCAATTTTGGCAACCTGTAAAAGTGCAACATGTTTTCAGAATAACAGATGCATACATTACAATGATACAGTTGAAGGTACTTTGTGAAATTATTGGGAAAAGAATCTGTTTTCATCAGAAAATTCAAGGCTTGGATTCATTCAAACCTCTTTTACCCACTTGGGTGGTTGGACACTGACATTCAAAAGGAGCTCGGAAATAACTTCCCTTTCTGGAGGCAGGGGGAAAAAAGTGACTTCTCAGCAGGCTTGGAGAAATTGAAAGAATAGGGGAAGGGGCGAGCTTGGAATGCTCTACAAATGCAAATGACACAAAGTCCGTTTTCCTGGAGAACTCTGGTTCGCAACAGCCAGGAGGGCAGTCAGTCCCCTTCAAGATCCCCAGATTCCATAGAGAGCACGCTCTGACTAGTCCATTGAGGTCCCCACTCTTTGAGGTATCTGTCTCTGAATTCTTCGGTAACCCGGTTACACGGGAGCCGGTCAGTTAAAAGCTCAGAATTCCTATTTGGAAACCAGATTCCTGTAACCCTGTTGTGTCCGGTAGAATTGGGCAGTGCAATCTTAAGTCACACTCTGCTCCATAAAAAAGGACCAGAGGTGGACCTACAGATAAGGTAAAATCGCCCTTTGAGGTTCCACTGGAATAGCAACTGGAGTTCAGGACAAAGCCTCTCGCCCACGCCCCTGCCTCCAGTCTTAGAGGTTTCTAGGTCAATCGAGTCCCGTGGGAAGTCACTTCGCCCACTTCAGCAAACTTGTCTATCTGTGATTCAATGCTCCCGGGGCGGAGACTAAGGAACCTGGACCCCCGCATAGCGCCCGCCTAGATAAGCGCTCTAGCTGCTGATCTGCATGTGGAAAGTGAGGACCGCAGCTCTCAGGCCCCTCGCGTCCTCAGTGTGCGGGCGTCTCCAGCTGAGAAAGAGTGAAAGCCAGAACTTCTTAAAGACTGCAACCTATGCAGCCGAAAGTCCGCTTTCCAAACAATCTGATTGTCAATTTCTTTGGCGAGTGCTGACACCAAGACAGGAAGCAACAAATACCTTTGCACTTTCCCACTGGCCAGACCCTGTACTTAACAAATCCACTCTTAGACTCTTTTGAGCCACTTGTGTCTGAGTCCAAGAAAACAGTAAGTGGGGCTGTGCATAGGAGAGTTATTCTGCAAGCCTATGGGGGAAGGCGGGAATTCTCTGCTCGCTCCCCCCCCCCCAAAAGTAGCTCTTACCGCTTTTTCAGTACAGCTATGAGGGCTGAGGACCAGGAGGCGGCAGAGAAGAGAGCAGAAAAGGAAAACAAGGGTTGGAACAGGAAGAGGAGTATACGTTTCTAGAACAAGTGAGGGAAAGAGTTGTGTAGTCTTGAACCTCGCAAAGTTCCAGAAGTGGCGCTGGGGGGGAAGGGGGGGAGATGGAGGTGGTCGTTCTACTAGGCGTGAACTGTGGATACAGTTTATTTTTCTGTTTTGGATTTGCTGCCTTGAACCACCGAGTCTTAAACTTTCAATAAGAAGATTTGGGGGACAGAAGAGGGAGGAGGTAATTGCTGCAATCAAAACTGAGAACCAAGGCTATACTGACTCTTCTCACAAACCCTGGGGGTTTCCAGGGTCTCTTTGCACGCAGCGCCCTCACCTGGGCAAGGAATAGAGAGGGGGCAAGATCTGAAAGCCCTGGGCGGAAAAACTGAGTGTCAGAGGAAAGGTAGCAAGCTAACCACAGATGTTGCTTCCAGAGGGGTGGGAGACAGCCGAGTGAACCGGGCGGGTCCTTGAACCCCTACTTGCCGCTGCCTCCTCCTTCTGCTGTCCTCCACCATCATCATCAACATCCTCCTCCTCATCATCATCGGCGGCAGAACTTACACTTGATGATCTTTTTAAACGCGTTTTGAAAGTCCTTGTTGAAGTAAGCGTAAATGACTGGGTTGAGCAGAGAGTTGGAATAGCCCAGCCAGTTGATTATGGCGCCTAACAGCGTGGGCATGTGACAGCTGCTCTCACAGAAAGGCAGGACCAGGGCCACAATGAAGAAGGGTAGCCAGCAAAGGATAAAGGTGCCCATGATGATGCCCAGGGTCTTCACGGTCTTCCTCTCCCGAGCTAAGGCCATCTTGCGCTTTGCCTCCGCGTTGCGCTCGTTTGTCCTCTCCAAGCAGGTGGGCGCGAAGGACGCTGCCCCCGACTCGCTGGGCAGCGGCAGGTGCTCTTTGGAGTTGCCCACTCGGTGCACCTCTATCACCTCCAGGGCGGCGCCATGGTCACCCAGCCTCACCGCGCCATTAGCCACAGCCTTGCTCTCCATGCCCCGCCTCCAGTCTCCGATACCTGGCTGTCCGTTCTCGCTCTTCTTGGGGGGTGGGGCCGACGAGGTTCCCTGGTGGGTGTTGGCAGCCTTCCTCTCTACTTTCTTGACTGTCTTGCGGATGCGGAAGCGCGCAGCTCGGAAGATGCGCCCGTAGAGAACCAGCATTAGCAGAAGAGGGATGTAGAAAGCTCCGAAAGTGGAATAAATGGTGTAGCCGTGGTCCTTGCTGATCGTGCACGCATCGGGGTCCGAGCGGTCTTCCGGGGTGCGCCAGCCCATCATGGGCGGGATGGAGATGAGGAAGCCAATGAGCCAAGTGAGCGAGATCAGCGCTGCGGCGCGCCGGGGCGTCCTCTTGTTCACGTAGTCGATGGGGTCGGTGATCGCCCAGTACCTGTCCAGAGCAATGGCGCACAGGTGCAGGATGGACGACGTGCAGCACAACACATCCAGGGCGATGAACAGGTCACAGGTAACCTGACCTAGAGTCCACTTGTTGAGCACCTGATACAGAGCGGCCATGGGCAGCACCAGAACTGACACCATGAGGTCGGTGACCGCCAGGGAGCCGATGAGATAGTTGGCCACATTCTGGAGGGAGCGCTCCAGGGCGATGGCAGCCACCACGCAAGCATTGCCAAGCACCGCGCAGAAAATGAGCGTGCCAAGCAGCAGAGAGGTGATCACTTGGTAGCTGAAGGTCACGTCGGAGATGCCAGTAGCGTTGCCGTCTGTCCCGAGGGGTTCCTGGGACGATGTGGTGTTGTTGCCCTGGCCGAGATTAAGCATATCCATGCTTGCCGGCGCGCTCCGTGCGGTGGTGAAGGGAGGGGGAAAGAGCTGCGGGAGGATCACCCTTGCCCCTCCTCCCCCAGGGTCTTCGGTCTCTTCAGGGGAGTTTCGGAGGGAAGGGTGTAGGGACTCCAGGGGAAGTTCTTACTGCTTTGGCGAAGGCACCCCGGGGAGCAGCTTCTGGACGCTCCTCTGGCTCCGGCGGACCAGAGCAGTGGGAAGCTGGAGCTAGGAAACTGTTGTCGGGAGTGCAGCTCCCGCGTGCAGCAGAGGAGGCTGGAATATCTGGCTCCAGCGGTCCATCTTACTTTGCCGCTGTCCAAGTGGCGGAGGGAGCCGAACTGTCCCGACTCGCAAACGGTCTTCTTCAATCCCAGAAGTATCTGGATTCCAGAGACTCCATTCTCCAGGGTGATTCTGTGGCGTCCCCCTCTCTAGTTCCTTCCCTCCCTCTTGCTCACTCCCCCCCCCCCGCCCCGCAGCCTCTGCTGTTTTCCTCCAGCGTCCTCCCCGCGTTGTCCCACTAGCCTTTCCTACCAGTCTGCTTCCCACCTCCCTTTCTTTATTTCGTTCTGTGTTGCTCCGACAGCTAGTCTCCGTTCCTCCTACGCTTACCCTCCCCCTACCTAACACTTCCCCAACCTCGAGTGTCTCTTTTCTCTGGATGTCCGCCCTTCTCTCCTTCTAGTCATTTGAGTCTCTTTCTGTGGACAGACTCGGAACTCGCTTCACATACTAGATCCGATCCGCTGATCAGCCCAATGTTGTAGCAGGTAAACTCCGCCTCCCATCTAGCCAAACTCCATGGAGGAAAAGAAAGCTTTTTCCCACAGCCTATTGCCTAGTATTTTTGTTAGCTTCTTAAATACAGTCAGGATCCCAGAGTGGCAACAGGAAACAAGAAAAGGGGATATAATGAGTCTGAAGGGAAGGTAGGGGGGACTGCAGCCCCTGGGCTATTTGGTAAAACTCTGTTAGTTTAAAAACTAACCACATTAAAATCTCATAGTCCATACTGACTCCTTTTGGAGGATGCCAATCACTTTTTCTCTTGTAACCTTGCAGATATGGAGAAAGAAAAATATTATAACGGAGCTGTTGAAGGACAAGAGTGGATAAACAGCAGAATCTCAAAGCAAAGGGACAAAAATCAACTGGGTATGTTTTCTACACACACACACACACACACACACACACACACACTTGACCGTTTCAGTCAACACTACCTTTTCATTTAATGGGCAATGACAACTCCCACAGCTTTTTGGCAAGTAAATTTATGGAATGAAAGGAAATATGTATTGTAAATGATGTCCTGAATTTCATATGGACCTTCGCCTCTCCCTCCAGAGCCTGCAAATCTCTGGAGAGAATTTGGTGGCATCCCTTGTCCCTAGCCTCTTCGTTTCTCTATGAAATTGGTATCAGCACCTGGGACAGCTCTAACCAATAAGGACTTATGCCGCCACCTTCTGGCGAGTGCTTTAGAGCGCCATCTAGAAGTACTTGCCTTGGAGAAATTAAACAAGTATTAAGGACATTCCAAAATTCCAAGGAAAAAAAATCAATATAAAAGAAAACTTATTCCAAGTATGTCATTTTAAATATTTTCTTATACTATCTATTTGTGTATCTTCTTTTTGTAACCTTGTATAGCAAATCTGTAATCTGTTCTACAGTCTTTTGAAAGCCTATTTATAGGAATTTCATAGGAATTTCACCCACTTCATAAGAAAACATCCTTTGAAGAGAACTAGGTAACACCTATTAATGTTGTATTGCCCATTACCTACTGTATTTTGGAATTTGAACATTTTATTGGGAGAAGAGGAAAGTGTTGGATTTTCCAAATAGCGACTTGTGGGATTTAACTGTTTTTCTTTTTGCCAAAAAACAAAATTCAATCCCATTTGAACATAAAGAACTGGAAAGCTAACTAGCCAGGATAAACACATTCCCTTTCTTAAAACTTAGAACATTTATAGTCACCCATTTGTACACAAGGAATAAAGTAACCAAAGATGCAGCACTGTGGTTTTATAGCTTCCAGGTGACTAAATAATTATGGTATAATTTGTCCTTGGACAAAAAAGGACTGTGTATGATACAAGAAGACTGCTATTCCATTACTTAATGCTCACACTTTGCAAATTCTGCTCATAAGCCTCAAGAAATACAGAAACTATGATAGTACCAATTAAATAGGCAAATTTCCTGGAAAAAGATTTGAGCTAATTCTTCAGAACCTCTGAAGTTAACATAAAAAGTGAGTTTTATGGTGAATATTATTAATGGTACTAGTTCATGAAAAACAATCAATCATTCTTTCTGTTTTTATTACCTCTTGAACTTGCTACAAACAAGCACGAGCATGTCAAGTTAAGGATGTGGGTTATAATATTTCTCTAAGATACTCTATGAGCGATAAATACCCTTAACATTTTCACATAAAATTTGATACAAACCCAACATTTCAAAGTACTTCTCTCACCAGGGATATAAGACAAAAAAGATGAGAAGCTAAAGCTGTTTGTAACCATGACTGCTGAATCATTATTTAAGGACCAGGATCAGTTGGGGTTTCTCAAAACTGATACTAGATATCATTCCCCAATTAGTTTTTAATCAGGAAAAAAAACCTGCATGTTAATTGACTTAGTAATCTATAAAATTATTATAAAAATTTCTACTTAAAAGGAAAAACATTAATTTTTGCTTAGTTGAAACTATGACAGATATTCCTAATATAAAAAAAATCTTCTAAATTTGATGATTCCTGATCCACAGATACAAAGTAATAGGGAAACTGTAGTTTTTCCAGAACTGTGAATATTAACTAGGCAAGTGGAATTTCAAGAAAACATATTGCTTACATCACTGGAAAAGCATGATCTTCAAATTATTTGTGAATAATTACAAAAAATTCAATCACACCAAGACAGTAAGTTCTTTGAACCAAACTCAGATTTTTATGTCTATATCCGATTATCTATCTTCCTATGCTGATGTCATTCTTTTACTATCAGGCATTTCTTGCAGCTCCAGAAGTGCCCTGGGCTCTCAGTAGAAAAACGCAAAACATTTGCTTGTTTCCTCAATAATTAAGTGGGTGTAGTAATAGACTTGTGAAGATTAAATGATGTAATATACTTTGTTGGCCCAAGATAACCTTCAATTTGAAAATGAATAGTCACAGTGAGGCAAAGTCATAATATTAATTGGCTCTCTAGTGATAACTTCTCAGAAGCATAGTAAAACGCAAGAGCTTTTTTGTTGCAAACAAAAAGCAAATCTGTCCCATTCTAGTGAGGATTTATAATGGAAACAATTTTCAAGTGGATATTACATTCTTCTATTCCTTAAAATATTTATTAAATTTCCAGTTCTCCAGGAAATGCTGGTCAAAATGAAAATGGAAAAATAAAGGATGTGATCTCTGTGTTCTGGAACTTCTTGACTTAAATCAGAAATTATTGAACAGGAAAAAAGCATGCCAAACAAGTATTGGAGTGTGCCTTTTTCCCAAGAGCTCAACCATTTGTTCAAAGCAAAGTAAAATTGAACTACATAATCTCCAACAAAATGTACAAAAGTATAGCAAAAACCAAAAGGCAATGTTTCCATCGAGAGAAATTACCAGATTCACAGTGACAGTGATGCACTTTTTAAATCTCAATTTTTCTATAAATCTATCTAAATTAATTATTCAAATAAAAATGTTTCAGTAAATATTTTCATTATTCACTTTGAAAATAGTAAGAAAATAGTTGAAATGAGACAAAGTTTTGGAACGTTAACTTGTTAATTTAGAAAGAGTTTGAAATTAAATTCAGTCAAATAATTATCTGAAGCAAAATTAAAGTACTATGCAAATCTAGCAATGGGAGGGACAACAAACATTTATTTGCTCTAAAGGTAACATTTTTGTCAAAAAATACAATCAATTTTCAATATATAAGTTTAATAATTTTCTAGAAAGCCATACTTATACAAACACAACAGTTACAACTGCAAAACACTAATATAATATTGTGCTTTATTGAAGCAGTAATGTGTTAGTTGGAAATCATGGTTCAAGATCATAGTTTAGATTAAAGTAATTGCTTTAGA
The DNA here is from genome assembly GCA_023101885.1 of Typhlomys cinereus. Lineage (NCBI taxonomy): Eukaryota > Metazoa > Chordata > Mammalia > Rodentia > Platacanthomyidae > Typhlomys > Typhlomys cinereus. The sequence goes on along the minus strand of JALPQD010000042.1, from coordinate 8,415,393 downwards.
TTCCACTTTTTCATTATATCTTATGCATGGGTTGCAAAAATAGATTAATATAATGCCTATGTGTTTAAGAAAAACTTTTAAAAAGTGAATTGTTATGTTTAGTCTTCAATTCAATGTTTTTCATTCCCATGAATGAATTCATACTTTTATAACATGTGCATATCACTAAGGAATATAGAAATGAAATCATTGTGAATATATTCTTCTGATGCTCCCTCATTCTTTTTCTTCTCCTCCTCATCCTTCCCTTTTTCCTCCTCTTTCTTGCCAACAATTTTTATGATATGCATCGATGTTGATCAAGCATCTTTAGTTCTTCATTTTCATTTTTGTATAGATTTGGACAGTGAAAGACATGCAAATTATTCATTCTTAGTTAATAGAAGTTTAAATAATTCCAAAAATTGCTCTTATAAATTATAACTCTATGGGCAGTTTTACAATTATCTTTTTGCAGCAATAACTTAGTTCTTCTTATATCATAAAGGGAACTTGTTTGAAGTACAAATGTTCACACAGTAGGTCTGAGGTGGGCCTGAAACTTCCACATTTCTATTAGTTTTCAAACTACAGTGATATTTATGATTTGCAAAGCATAATTAGATCTGCAAGGAACTAAGCATCAAAAAGCAGATGACTGGGTTTTAAAATATGCTAAGATTGTCTTTTACTGGACTTTGTCTGGTTTTTCTCCATATTTATTATGTAAAAATTTATAACCACTATTGCATGATTAATGGTGCCAACCACAAGGATAAAGGGTTGATAGAGGCTTCTTAATGTGAACTTAGCTGGAAATAAGGTCTTTGTAGATGTAACAGGTTAAAATGTGGTCATTCTCAACTTATGTATATTCTTAATCCAATGAGGAGTATATTCACTTATGTGAACCATTATAAAACAAGAGAAATATAGGTACAGATGTAGAGAATACCCAAGATGAGATATTGTAACACATATGGAGTCATGACCAGAGGCCAAAGCAGGCAAGAACAGCCAACCACAGAAGCTAAGGCAGACTAAGGGCAAAAATACTCTAGCACAGTTACAGTTGTGCAATGACTATATCTTCATTTCTGATTTATATTTTCCAGAACCATAATTTAAGCAACTCAGGTTGTGAGGACACTTGGTGTTTTTTTGTTTTGTTTTGTTTTGTTTTTGTTTTTCTTTTTTTGATTCTATAATTACTTTTTGTTGTTGTTCTTGTTGTTGAGGTTTTATTTTTTTTAATTTCCACTCATACAAACTTAACAGGTACGCCAGTCCCCGCCTCCCCCCAACCCCCCTCCCCTCCCCATTCCCTCCCCATCCCCTAGTGTCTCCCCTTCCCGTCCCCGGAGCATCCTTTAATGTGCATGCCAAACTCGAAGACACTTGGTTTTAACAACCACAGGAAACTAACATAACTACTAAAAGCATCCAAGTGTCCAGTTACACCACTGAGGTTGAGAAGTTTTTGCATGTTTCTTCACCTGTCAATTATCCCATCTCTTTTTTTTATATTTAAATTGGATTGGGTTCTTTGTTACTTTTTAAAAGGTACTAATTTTAGTTCTAAATATCTTGTAAACATTAATATTTTATTATTTGCATTATTGAAAGGATTTTCTTTCAATATTTTGCTCAACTTTTTACTTTTTGACTAGTGCCTTTTGTGAGATTATGTGTTTTAATGTGATGAAAGTGAAACTTCACGGTTTGCTTTATGAACTTTGGGTCTAGTATAAATTATCTTTGATTTATTGAAGTCACGAGATATAAGACAATAGTTTTTCTAGTTTCTTTGCTCATTAGTTCATATAGGTTCTCATGTAATTATACTATGTGAGATAGGAACACCATTTAATTTTTATTATAAAATTATTAATGCAGTGTCATTTGTTTGTTCTTTCTCAATTTATCTGAAAAGCCTCCTCTATAGTAGATCATGTTTTCACATATATACAAGATTTAAGCTTCTCTGTTATCTTCCATTGGTCTATTTTTTCTAGCCCCATTCCAAAAATACAGCGAGTCAAATTTGATACTAAATTTCATATCTGTACATCAATTATATTGCTTTATTCTTTGTTAGAGAGATCTTTATTGTATTTAGTCCTTGAATGTTACAGATTACTTTAAAATCAACTTTATCATCTCATATTCGTATATTTAATAAAAATTTTTGCAGAATATCATTAGACTTGTATTTATTTATGTGATAACTTGGAAGAATAGGTGTATTTATAACATTGAATCTTCTTTGTGCGAAATTCTAATTTTTAGGCTCGGTTTTGCTTTCAATAAATTTTCAAATTTTCTCCAAACAGAGATTTTGGTGGAATTTTTCTTTGGTTCTTTATTTATTGTGGTTATTATTCAATGGGTGGTAACTATTATGAATGTGATATCCTTAGAGATATATAGATACAGGTCATAGAGAAATAGTGATGATGATAAAAAATATTAGAAGATATATGATGGCGATGAGAAAAAAATGAATAGACGGATGGACAGACAGACAGACAGAGAGATAGGATCTATTTTAGAGTAGTCTGGGTTTCACAGAACTATTAAACAGGAGAAAAAGATTTTCCATACACTCATGAATGGTTTACCAAATTATCAATATCTCCCAGCAGAGTACAACATTTTTAGAGTAACACAGCAACATCACACAATATACAGTAGAGTTTTAAGATTTTTGGAACACAGGGTTAACCATTCCATGTCACACTGCACATACAAGACTAGTATCATACAGACTAGTTTCATTGGCCTCAAAATTCTTTCAAACTCATTTTTTTCTTTTTAATGAATTTTAAATACTCTTTTCATATGTTGGATGACAGTACAAATATGTGTTTTGGTAATATTTTCTCCCAGTCATTGACTTTTATTTTAACTATGTCTTTACACAGCAAGAAATTTTAATTGTGTTGAATTCCAACCCAACAATGATTTCTTTTATAGTCTAAATGTTCAATGCTCTGTCCCAAGTCATTTTCAAACTAAGGGTCATTTGGATTTTCCATATTTTCAGATATTATAGTTTTGCAATTTACATTTGGTGAGCTATCGTTTTGAAGTTAGTTTTTTGTGAGCTCATAATGTCTGTGTCTAGATTCATGTTTTTGCATTTGAATGTTCACTCTCTGCAGCATGATAGCTGAAAGTATCATTCTCCATCATGTTATCTTTAGTCCTTTGTCAAAGAATAGTTGACTATATTTATGTGGGCCACATACAGTGAGTCCTTTCTAAACACTTTATTCTCCTCCACAGATCTGTTTATTCTTTCATGCATACTACACAATTTCCAATAATTCATGTTTATAGCAGTCCTAAAGTAAAGTTGTATTGGTTGTCTAAATTGTTCTTCTTCAAGAGTTTTTGACTATTCTGGAATTTCTGTCTTTATACCTAAATTTCAGAATCAGTTTGTACTATCTCCAACATAATTTTGGGAGGGTTCATAGGATTATATTGAAGTAGTAGATAACTTTTGGGAGAACTGATGTCTTTCTCTCTGTCTCATTCTTACTTGATTTCTTTCATCAGTACTTTATAGCTTTCCTGCTACTAGTTTTCTTACAGATCGCTGTCATATTTTGATTCTAGAGTAAGGCCAACCACACAGAATGAGTTTGGAAATATTTACTTTCTGCAGTCATTGTTTGAAAGGAATAGTCAAAATTTGTGACATTAAATTTTAAAGGAAAGCGCCCCTGAAACATCTAGACAAATAGAGCATTTTTAAATTTATTATTTGCAACTTCTCCTTCAGAAGTTTTTGTTGTTCTTTTTCTAAGCTTTTGAGTGGCTTCTGTGACCTGAACTTGGATCATCAGGTGGGTGCAGCAAAGCACTTTTGCCCACTTAGTGATCTCCTCAGCCAGGTGGGGTGATTTTGTTTTCCAGGATTTGTTTGGATTCCTAAAAGTGAGGATTCACAGCTTTCATCAGTTTTGGAAAAATGTGACTCATTGGTCAACGATGTCACTTTTCCCCCTTCATTCTGCATTACCCCTTCTAACATTCTGGGAGAGACCCCTCTCCTTTCCTGAAGGTCACTTGGGCTCTCTGTTTCCACTTTCTCCTTGATTGCACTCAGATGTCTTCTTGTCTGTGTTACAACGGTTAACCCTCTAAGTTGTCTAATCAGCTATTAGGCCAATTCTATGACTTGTAATTTCAACTATGTTTCTTAATTTTAGAATTTGACTTGTTTTAAGTTTTCACAGCTTATTTATTTTATTTTAATAGAAAGTTACTCTTCTTTTAATTTACTGTCATGGTTAGGCACAGGTGTCAATTTGACTGTTGAGGGTGTGAGCTCTGGGCACATTTGTGGAGAATTAGTAGTTGAGTTCAGCCCAGAACGAACCTGAAGGAGATTGTTTATCTGATGGGGAAGGCCCAGCCTATGGTGGATGGGATTAGGCCCTAGAATAAATCACAAAATGTTGGTTGAGAGAATTGACATCCTTCTGTTCACTAGGCCAGACATGCTGGTCTGGCAAGTAAGGATTGTCCATCTCTCAGCTGTTATGTGATGATGGTGTGGCCAGTTCACTTGGCCCTGGTGTTGGTGCATGCTCTCCCATCAAGCTGACTGAGAACAGTAACTAGGAATCATAAGAGAGAATAAACTCTTGTTCCCTTAAGCTGTTTGATGGTCATTTATCAGCAACCATGCAGGCAGACTGCAACATTTACCAGTTTTTCTGGCCTACTCTTTCTCAGAAGCTCTTGAGGATTCTGAGCGGAATGTGTGACTGCAAGCATGTATGTGAGTGTACATGTTCCTACACGTGACTCTGTGTGTGTGTGTGTGTGTGTGTGTGTGTGTGTGTGTGTGTTGATTGTTGCTGGTGTTGTTGTTTATGTAACTATCTCCATTCCAACCTCCTTTTTTATCAGCCAAAGCTTCTCTGGCTCACTGAAACAGCATTGTAACTCCAGAGTTTATGTAGGTAGCAATTTCCAAAGTGTTTACTTCTGATTTGTTACTTGGTTTTTGTTACCATCTCTGTAAGAATAGTGAACAATTTCCTTTATTTTGCTACAGTTCAACTATACCTGTTAGTTGTAATTTATCTTTAATTATTTAAAATATAGAGTATGATATATTTTCAAGTCAAAGATTAAAAATACCATCCTTAATAGATTTCATCTTCCTAAAAACAAGAAAAAGCAACTAAATAATTTAGAAATGCTCCTTATTATTCAAGTTCAATAAATGGTAATGAAGTAAAAAAATCTTAGTTTTAAAAATAGTTTTTATATTGAAAGTTGTTCATCTTCTCCATTTACATGAAATATATTTATTCTCCAAAAAAGAAAACAAATGTCCATTTATGTGGATAAATAGTAATTATAAATCTTGTGTCCTATATTTTACAAAGCAACTATGTATTATTTAATATAAAATAAATATAGGAAAATGTGATGGTAAATCAAACAGCTTGGAATTTTAGTCAAGGACTTGAAAGCTATAAAGAAGAGAATTTCATTAAACTAAAATTAATCAAAAAATTTTGTGAATGTTAATCAAAGTCAGTTTCATATTTTGTTATCCAAAAACACACATTTTGAAAAATAGTTTACTGCTTATTGTTAGCAGTCTTTGTCCATTATTAAATTGAATGACATCATTTCCTAAATAGATTTTTTAATTCCCAATACTACCTCAAAAACTAAAAATAAGCAGATAACATCCACAAACTTGAGCAATATCTTTCAATTCTGAATTGTGAATGGAAATCTTTTATTCTCAGGAAATTAAACAGAAACAAAAAGAAGTTCTCAAAACATAAATATTCATCTTGTTGCAGAGAAAAGAAGATGTACAAAGTACCTGATTGCCAATAAAACAATGTTTACACCATTTTAATGCCAAATACACTGACATGAATCTGTTTATACAAGAATTTGAAGTTTGCCTGAAGACTAATTTTTTGGCTTATTTTTGGACTGCGAAGCTTTTTCTCATTGTTTGGAAAACACAGCTGTGCTTGTTAATATTCTGAATCATTCTAATTGAAGAAGATGACTGTGAGAGTGTGCAATTTTGGATCTTGTCCTTCGGACTTCACAGCCAACCATTCTATCCTCAGTAGAAAGAAGTAGAACCAAGTGCCAGTGTTTAGGGTTAAATATTTTGGCTTCAAAATCATGGTCTGTATAATGTAATAATGTCATGAATGAGTGGTTTATTGGATTCTTAGCATCATACTAGGCCCTTTCTATGAACTGTGATATTTAACCTCCACAATAGCCTAAGCCTATTCAATATTCAAATAAATAAATGGAGGTTGAATATATGGGAAAAATTGAAATCTTAACCTGGAAAACTACTTCCTGTATGTAACAAAGCTATCTGACTTTAACAGATGGTATTGCTTATTGATTCAAGATCATCAACTAATGAGCAAATGCTGCTCAACAGAAGACAACTAAGAAGAGGAACAATCTCAGAGTTTTGGGCAGAAATTCTAAACCTTTGCAAGTTTGGGCTTCCTGGACTGCTCTTAGAAGTCAGTCATCCTCTGAGAGGATCCTGGCTCTTTGCTGGATTATCTATCTGCATGACAACTTCCTCATCAACCCTTTTTTTTGATTTTCTGTAGTGAGAGCTGTGGAGCTTTACAATTTTCAGAATGAAACTAGAAGTTCTCATGAAGTTTTCTCCTAGGTCTCATAATAACTCTAATAACTCCAAAGACACCTGACATCATTATCTAAAGTACGCAATACAAGTGTACAACAGCCAAAGGAATTGGAAATATCCAAACAAATTTTAAATTAAAGCTGTGTCCAATAATAGAGCATTTTCTTCTATCTTTCATTCAAGCATGTTTTCAGCAAGCAACTCTCATATGTGTATCCTAGCTAGGCTATATCCCACATACTCAGACTATAGCAAAGGAAAGATAAAAGTCTCAGCTTTAATAATTGAGAATGTTATCAGTGCAGAGAATATCCTAGCCACAACACTCAGTGTTCCCTTCAATCTGCTACTTGTATTAAATTCTTACTGATTTTTCTAGGCTTTTGATGCATATTGATGCAAAGATATCCAAGTTACTTATGTTGAAATTGGTAGAGGCAAACTTTAAGCAGATGAGTAGATAAGTAAATAAATACAACAAATTTGGGAGAGGATAATGCTATAAGGAAGCCAAAATTGTGTATATGATAGAGAAGTTGCAAAGCCTACTTTTGTGTGATTAACAAGTGGAGAATTCTCTTAGAAAGTGAGTGTTAGCTGAGAATTAATGAAAAGGGAAGAATATTAAAAGATCATCTTGGTGAAGGATAGCAGTGATACTGTGAACATTTTAGTTTGGGAGTCAACAGGGCAGAAGTGGGCAGCTCCTAAACAGCAGTCTCTTGTGGCCAGTGGCTTTTTCTCTTCATTCCCTTCCAGTATCTTAAAAAATGATTCCATTCTCTGTGTGCTCCAAAACAGGAAAAAGCACTGCAAAGCACTCTTTTGGCTGAAGAGAAAAATCTAACCAAAAGGAAATCAGATAAGATCAAGTTTGGCATGTTGTATCTCGGGTAACAGAGTGTAGTGTACAAAAGGGAAAGCAAGCCAGCAGTGTAATTGCATATGCAATCCAAGCACTTTGGAGGCTGAAGTAGGAGGACTGGTCACAAGTCAGCAAGGGCTGTACATCCTATCTCTAAAGGGGGAGAGGCAAAGAGAAGGGAGCGGAGTGGAGAACGCAAAGGAGGGGAGGTGATGGACAGAGAAAGAAAGAAAGAGGGGAGGGTATAGGGAGGAGTGGAAGAAGAGATAGGAGGAGAGGGAAGAAAAAAGGAGAGGAAGGAGAGAAACATCTCTGTGTTGCTAGTTCTCAAGTTTCTAAGGTGATTCAAATGAGAGAATATTGAGAGTTGCCAAGTTACCATTTTACATTTAGTTCCAAATAGAAAGCAAGTTAGTTACCACTTTACAGGTTTCTCCAAATAGGAAGCAGAACTTCTCCTTTGCTACCTGAGTCATAGGACTTACCCTCCTGAGAGCAAGAACAATATTCAATCAGGTGGTACCAGAATATCCCATAAATGAGGAGGTCTGTGTGGTGATGGACCATGGTAAATAAGTGACTAATTACTTCTTGATGCATTTAATGAGAAAAACTGCATAGCAAATCTTCTTTGGTTCTGGCTTTGCTCAAAAACTGTACAGAATTGGAAGTTACAGCAAGTCCTCTTGCCATATTCTTGAGTTAAGAGGAAGAAAACATTATGGAAAGGTTAGAGAAGGGCACATAAACCTTACAAGGAACCTTTAAGCGGTATGGGGGAAGGAGAGTTAGAGTGAGGACTATAAAGGAGGAGATATAAAATACCATGTACAGCAAGGGGAAAAGGGGAATAATGGGGTAATGTGCTCAAAGTAGAGGATAGAAAGATGAGGAGATAGGTTATAAGAAGGGCTGAGGGGGTAACAAAAAGTACTAAGATTATAAACCAGATATAAACTTCCTATATTATTATTATATCAAAACACATTTTGTTTAAAAAAGAAAAACAAGAAGTACAAATATCTCCTTTACAGGGGAACTAAGAAAGGAAGATAGGGGGAAAAATGACTTATACTGTGCCAACTAGAACTACAAAGACAATTATTGAATACTACAAGTAGCAGGTATGTGATACTGCCTGATGAGTTGTTGATCATAAGGATATCAAAGGCTCCCCAAGTAGTAGAGGCTTTTGCCATTGCTCTTGGTTGCCCTCCAGAAACTGTCAGTAAGACACCATTGCTGAAGATGCAGCACCACGGATCACAGGACAGGGACCAATCACACACACGCACACACGCACACACACACACACACACACACACACACACACACACACACCATCTGAAACTGGTCTGGAAGCTTCATCCTTCTGCCATCCCTCATAGTACCAAAAAGTATTATGTAAGCTGCTGGGGGAAAAAAATAAATCAATAGTCTCATTAATAAGTGAAAAACCACAATAGAAATCACCCTGACAAAAGGCAACCATCAATGTTATAGTGGCATGAATATCAAGAAAGAAACCAGCAGCTTTCTGGTTTGATTTAAGACCCACTTTTCCACAGGGATCACATTCTTGGTACTGTCAACCACAAAAAGAACCTGTTAAGGGGGAGAATATAAGTTCCAGGGGAATTGCAGGTTATGAAGGCTTAGCTATGAAGATACTATATCAAACTGCTTCTTAAACAGTTGTCATTATACCCATAGATTGGAGGGGCACTCAACACTCAGCCTAGAAGCATTCTTCTACAATGGAAGGTATTTACTGTAGAAATCACAATTGAACAAAGTGCATAAAATAAGTGGCCCTGAGTTGCTGGGTCCAAGACAGGACATCTAAGCTACCCAACCCTTGCCTCAAGGTTCAGAAAATAGTAAGAAATTGGGAGGAGTAAGATTATAAGACAATGAAGTAGGGCAGGGGTACAGCCAGGAACTATCTCCTGGACATGACAGGGCTGTTGTGTCCATAAATTCACTGCTGTTTATGGTTACACTAGGCTCACAAAGGAATTGTACAATCAATATTTCCCCATGGAAAGGGAAAAATCCCAAGAGGCTCCACACCTCACTGAAAGACTGATGGGGGTTAATACTGATGGGGTGAAAATGGAAGTTATCCATTACTATCTTCATGAAGATCCAGAAGTGCTAAAGTACATGTCATTAAAGGCAAAGCAGATGAATTCCAGTGGGTCACACATTCGAAAAAATGTAAATATAGGAGGGAATCTGCCAGGAAACAAGAAAGGTTTAATGACAAGAGTGGGGAATGGGGTTGGGGTTTAAGGTGTGAAAATACCCACACTGTATCCATGTGTGAAATACAAAAAGAATAAAAAATAAGAAAAAATGTCAGCTCTCAGTCCCCAACTGCCAGTGATTCTGAGAAATTTAATATACTTGGAAAGTCCCTTACTTGATTCTGATACCCAGTGGCCCACTAACCCACAGACATAGAGCATATACAAACCTCTTTCCTTTTCTGAAATGTATGAACCTTCCTTCTTGATCCCACACAAATGAAAATTAATAATATCTAAGTTGAAGGCTAATTTTAATAATCATAGCTGAGTCACTGCAGATGAAGGAAAAAGCCATTGTGGGGAAAGAGCTGAGGTGGCAATTGGAAACAGCTGGAGACCTGGGGGGGTCTGGCAATAGAAGGGCACTCAGGCGGGAAAGCCAAATCTGGGATAGAGTGCAGGAATGAGCATGCTGTCAGCCAGAGCAGATTCTCTGTTGTGAACATGCTGGAGAAAAATATCCCAGCTGCTCTCCTGGAAGTCAGATGCAATAATCTTCCCTATCTTAGATGCAAGCAATAGAAATGTGAAAAATAAACTAACTTTGGTCAGCAATTGTTGGGCAAAGGCTAATTTTGTTATATTCTAGAGCTTCAATTCTCACTTCCTTATTTGAAATCAACAGCTTCAAGTTTAAGACATGTAAGCTATATGCAGTTCACTTAGAAACACGCACTAACGCCTCTAAGAGGGAGAAAGGGAAAGGGAGGGAAGCTAGTAGTATCTTTGGTTCTCTATTACACCATGAGATTGGATTTTCAGCACCTCATTCTCCCCCTATTTGTATCGCACAAAGTAACAGAATTCAGTGTCATAAATCACAGGGACACCAAGTACATATAATAATTATCCCTTCATTCATTACCTCATTTATTTATACATCATTTATTCTTTCACACCAAAAGTATTTTGTATGGTGTACTTTCATTTAGGTCCCTCGAATACAGAATCTAAGGCAAAAAAAAAAAAAAAAAAAAAAAAAAAACCTCTACACAAGTAATGTATTTGAGGGAGCAAAGATATGTAGACAGAGGAGGAAAAGTAAAGAAGGAAATTTCAGTCATACATAAGAGTGTATTACTGAGGACATTGCTGTGAACATAGGATCTTAATCCTGAAGACGCTCTTACAGAGACATTAGCTGTTCACTGCAGTTAGTCCCTGGAAGGACGAGAGGAAAGAAGAATTATCTGAGAACTGCAGTTTGCCATGTGTAAAGAAAATCTGTGGTTTCCAACTCTTTTAAGTCTCTTAATGAACTCAGGCTAACAGGATTAATCCTGTACTTGTCTCCCATCCCTATATCTTACCCGATGCCCTTTCTTTAAGTTTTCCAAGGAACTCTGGACAGAAATCAAAGTAACAGGAAGTACTGAAACCATTTTGGAGCATTTCCCATGTCTGTTTCATTTTCAGATCCTGACAGACTGCAAAAATAAATAAATCATGCTTTCTTAGTGCGTTCTAAGAGTCATAGGTATTTTTAGAGTGGTATTATACAGGAACAATAGCACTTATTATCAAAATTGCCATATCAATTATTAAAAAGACAGGAAAACAGTTGGAAAAGTGAATAAAAAACAGAAAGGCATACTGCAGAAAGGAAAATCAAAAGAACTTTATCCAAATGTTAGCTGAATCTTGGAAAATAAATCATATATGCAAAAAATGTGAGTTCATTCAGAAGCACAGGTACAGTCTAGACATGGTATTGAGGAAAGTTTATGATTATGGCATTTATATGAAAGAAGCAACAAAAAATGAAGCTAGATATCCTGGAGACAGCACTTGGACAGGCTGGACTCAAGTGAGCTGTTTTCACTCTTGGCAAGCTTTTAGACAAGATTATAAACCCAAATCCCAGAGATTTGTCCAATTAGCAAAATTATGTACCAGGGACTATGCCAGATGCTAAAGACATGCTAATGAATGAGATGTGGTCCTTTTCATCTACTAGGAACATTGCTTAAGAGAAAAATCTTTGTGACACAGAGCAGTCGATGCTGCTTTATTTTTCATGGATGAGCACATGGGAGGCCACTCCTCCAACTTTTCTGGTCTCAAGACTTCCTGACACTTGGAAATGTTTATATTTTAGAAGATGGAGGGTTGGAGGTCTTCCTTAAAGCATTTAAAGCTTGAAGCATACTGTCTAAGAAAATAGAACCTCGGGGGGTAAAAGCATGAAAATAAATGATGGTGGTTTTGGGGACAGGGTGATATTCATCTAGGGTACTTATGATTATGAACTCTTCCCTCTACCTTCTTTCTGGCAAAATCTGCCTCTCTACCTTCCCAGATATCTTCTTCACCCATTGGCTTTCTGAGTATTGCTACATTCTGTAATTTTCCTTGACTTCTCAAGTTTGAGAGGCACAGTCTAAGGGTCCAAGTGTCTTCAGAATCTTTTTATCTTTTTTTGGTTGTCTAAGAGGGAAAAAACTGCATATAAACCAATAAAACTAAATGTTTCCAATTTTCTTCTAATTGTAATAAAGACAGAAGTGTGATTCCTTGGACCTGTTATGTAATATTTCGGCCTTGCCATAAAAAATCAGTAAGTACAAGAGGAGGGCAAACTGAAATTATGTAATATCTAGTTGCTTACATAGTATTCGTAAGATATCCAGCAAACTGAAATGATATAATATCTAGTTGCTTTCATAGTATTCATAAAATATCCAGCTTTGTTAGAAACTTAGGGTTATTTCTACTCTCAGACCTCTCAAACCAAACCTCCTATCAAAGAATGGGTTTCTAATTCAGCTGGATAATTGGCTTAAAGCAAGAGACCAGACTTCCCACCAAGGTCATCCCTGTCGATCACTATCCCCATGGGTTTTTTCCTATTCTATTTCCAGAGCTCATTTCCTTGAGGTCAGCTCTGAAAGATCAGAAACATCTGGTCTAACACCCCCAGTTGAACATCTGAAACAATCAGAAATTTCATTTCCATTACTTTGTAATAATGGCAATAACAACATAAGTCCCATGCACCTGGGACTATTCTACTCTATACACATAGTATTATAGTTTCAAGAACTTTATAACATACTGAAGGTTTTAATTCCCATTTTAAAGAGTATGAAACTAAGATACTAATCCAAGCAATTTACCAAGGCTACAGACCTAACAAGCAAAACATGAAAGAACTGTGACCCATGAAGTCTGGTTCCAGAGGCAGTGATCTGGGGTCCCTATGGCAATTCTTTTCTCACAAGAAAGTTCACTTATCAAGAGTTAAGTCATGTTTGAACTTTTAGGAGTCCCTATATAGCAATCTTCACTCATCTACACAGCTGATCAATACCCCTTGATCTAAGGCATCTTCACCATTTTCATTACGGTTCTTTACACACTGTACACGATGTTTCTAGCTGTACAAAGCAGCAACCTTCTGTAGAAGACTTCACTGGGGCATTGACCCCAGCATAATTACTGAGTCATGCCTATCCTTGAACCGAAATGGTCCAGGCATCATTCATTTGTTTCATCATCATTTGATTGTTACAATTCTTGACACAGCTAGGGACAGTGTCAGATTGCTCTTGAGTTTATTCCTTTAACTTTCAAGGATAGCCATTCTACCTACTTGTTCTCATTATCTCAAGCTGATGTCTTCATCTTTAATTTACTTGAGTTATTAAAAATTTTCTAAAATTTAGAAGAGCTTCAGCACTAAATAGAATTTAACTCCTTCTAAATGAAATACTGGTCAATAGCTATGACAGGACTATATTATATTTCAAGCCTCTTTATCTGGGGAGCTACCAAAAAATAAAGATTCTTTTCCTCTCAATAATAGCCATAATCACTGCAGCTTATCGAACAATTACTGCATGTCAGACACAGCTAAGTGCTTTCTGTACATTATTTTGTTACAGAGGTGAGAGAGCTACAGCTAAAGAAGTCAAGATCCTTGATCCACATCACAGTAGGTTTTTCTTCCAGGAGTACACTTTCACCAGGCTCAGGATAGCATGAAAACTCTACTTTCAGCACCTTGTACTAATTACACTACTTCAATATATAGTGTTTCATTTTTTTTCAAAAGTAAGACAAATATATTAACAGCTTTTTAGCATGTGACCCTAGATCTCTAGAAATCTCACCCTAACATTTTATTGACCTTTTTGCTACTTTCAACTGCTGAACATGCTACATCTGTTTTCAGAATGCTACAAGCAGTGATTCTGAGGAATCACTCTTGAGGTTTGGGCTGCAAGGGCATAATAACACAAATCAGTACTAAACTGAAAGCTCTGAATAGTCATCAAATCTAGAGAAATAATAGAATTTGAATTCAACCCACAGTGTTAATGAAAACAAACAAAAAAAAACAAAATATAACCCATTATATGTAAAATTAAATTCAGGGCTGGTAAGATAGCTTAAGTGGGTAAGAGCTCTTGCTACTGAGGCCTGACCATCTGAGGATAATCCATAGTATAGTCCATGTTGGAGGGAGAAGTACTGACTCTACAAATCAACTCATGATTTCCACATGCATGACCACATCATGTACAAACACACACATACACACACACAAATCAGATAGGGGTAGTGACATATCAGAGTGTCAAGGCATTTGCATGCAAACCGGTGACCTGAGTTTGATTTCCACAGTCCACATGTAAGAAGGAGAAAACCAACTTCTTAAAGTTATCTTCTAACTTCCAAACATATTTCTCTATTTCTTTCTTTCTCTGCTTCTCTCCTTTCTTCTCCGACTGCCTCTCTTCCTCTCTCCAACACTTTCTACCTCTCTTTTCTTCCCTTTAACCCTTCCTTCTCCTCTGTTCCTCAATTCCTCCTTCCCTAGTTTCCTTCCTTAAATACATAAACTTAAAAAGAAAATAATGTACTTAAAACAAAAATCATATAAGATTAATATTTATTTGTGGTCATGGAATCAAATGTGCTGATTTAGCCAACTTCTATATTTTTCCTAAATTTTAAAGCTTTTGAAAAATTCTGTTTGAAATATGAGTTATTAATTATATATATATAAGCAAAAGATCACAAAATGAAATATGTATATACTTTAATCTGTATTATTTTTCCACATAACTTGGTAAGTATAGTAATTCTGTTAGTGCAATTCAAGTTAATTTCATGCTGAATCTGAAAGCTTATGTTCGTATTTATTTTTATGATTTCCTGATTCTTTTCAAACTCAATGAAAAAGGAATTATATGTACTTAGTATTACATATACTAGAAACACAGCTTCAGAACTATTACTTTCAAGAGTCATTAGCTCAAATTCTGTTTAATTTATCATTAAGAGTGAATCTCACAAAGCAGAGAGAATATACTTATTAATTTTAGGAATCTCAGGTCATCTTATACCTTTTAAAGCTTCCATTTAGCAAATTAGAATGAAAATATCAGCCTTTCACAAAACTGACCAAGAGCCACCTACATAGAGACTTTGCTGTTTCGCCCTAATTTCACTTTATACAAGAGTCTTTCTAGAAAAGTCAAAGTGACATTGGTGATATATGAAAGTCTGTATCCTCATTAAGAGCAACAATACTTTTAAGAGTAAAACATCTACGGCCAACAATGACCCAGAAAGGGAGCAGAGCAAGCACATTAATAAGGATTCCTCCAGAAGCAAGCAAGTTTACCATCTAATAATGGTTTGAAAAAAAATGTCCTAAGCTCTTTCTAATGGTTGTGAATGCCTAGTTAGTCTATATTCCTCCCTGATTGTTATCTTCCTACTTTATTTTTTAAGTTTTTTTTAGAAAATTGAAATAGTACAAAAAATTCTACACATTTTATTTACATATGTATGCAAAACAAACACACACACACACACACACACACACACACACACACACACACACACCATTACAATCTTCAGAATTATCAGGCAGTAAATTTTGTGTGTGTTGCCAGTTTTAAAATGCTACATATTCCAGTATCTTTCTCTTAAAAATATGGACATTCATTTTCTTAGGAACATGGACATTCATAAACAAACTATCAATATTAAAATTAGTATTGATGCTATGCTATTTAATCTATAAACTTTTCTTAAATAAGATACATAAATGCCCAATTCATTTTTCCTTTTATTCTGTAGCTACTCTTATTCCTCTTAGCTATTCTTGCTGATCAGTCTCCTGTCTAGATTGCTGCCAGCACCTTTCAGTTCATCTTGGAGCAGTGAAGAAATAAGTCAACACAGAATTAACAATTGTTGTTACTGTTAGAAAAGTATGTTGAGCATTTATTCATATTTATATTTGGCATTTTAAAAGTCACAATAAGGCAAGAATCAGGTCTCAAAGCAAAGGTGAGCCTATTATCCCCAGGCCACAGTGGTTCTTGCAATTCATGTCCTCAGACCTATCAGGCTACAGAAAAGCAGCTTGGCAGTCACAGCTGACCTAAGTGATGTATACAGGTCCCTGCAGTGACCTGCTTGTCAATCTGTACAAATAGACCCAGGTTGAAATTGGTTTCCTAATTTATCAGATAATGTGTTCCGTTTCTGTTATTTTCATGTTTAAAGCCTGAAAGATGAAGTCTCTGAACAAATTGATACTTGAGGATCCTTGTATATCAGGTAAAACATGGATTTTTTTTTAAAAAAAAGAATATCTGGTTTCTAATGTTGGCTCAGTCATTTATTTATGTGATCTTAAACAAATCATTCAATCTATCTAAGCCCCAGTTTATTTTCCATATAAACAAGGGGTGATAGTGTCATCTTTCCAAGGTTAAGTTTGGGGATAGGGAGATAGTTCAGCCAATAAAAAAATAAAGCATAAGGACCTAAGTACAACCCACATCACCAATGTAAATAGTCAGGCATCCTAGCACATG
The DNA here is from genome assembly GCA_023101885.1 of Typhlomys cinereus. Taxonomy (NCBI): domain Eukaryota; kingdom Metazoa; phylum Chordata; class Mammalia; order Rodentia; family Platacanthomyidae; genus Typhlomys; species Typhlomys cinereus. Next base: position 8,398,722 of record JALPQD010000042.1, on the reverse strand, counting down.
CTTGTAATCTCAACATTAGGGAAGTGGAACATGGATCCTTGGGGTTCTCTGGTTAGATGGTGTAGCTGAAACCGTGAGCCCCACTCAAGTCCCAGTGAAAGACACATCTCACAAAACAAGGTGAACAGCCACCCTGAGGAACAGTACCCAAGACTGATCTCTGACTTCCAAACTCACATCACCCACATTAAGCATGTGTATATGTACATACACATCCTAAAAAAGAAAAAGGGATGATTTCACATCATTGAAAGAATATCAAGTCATTACATGTGACTACTGGTAACAGGAGGAACAACACTGATAACTACATTAAAGTTGATGATTGCTATGCTTTTCTTGCTTTTTGTTACTACAGAATATCACTTTCACGTTTTCTTGTAGACTGGAAGACTATTCTGATATTTTTTAGCTTATTTTTTTCCTAGTTCTACTTTAGTCAGGAGAAAAGAATGAAGATGTCTGACATCAAATGTTTAGAATTTTTATTTTATAGCATTTATTATGTGTCAAAAATGGGAAATAGTATGGAAGCTGAAAAAAAGAAGTCTTTGCTAACATATAGAGATCTTGTGAGTAAGGATTATAGAATAAATTGGAATGTGTCAATACAGGATTTTTTGATTAAATTCATGACCTTTAATTATTCTCTCTAGGTAATAAAAGCATTGTACCTTCATAAATATTTGATCATATTTCTTTCCTTTTTATTAAGTTTGTTTTAATTTTTTACAAACAAAATAAGTTTCAGTACTTAGAGAATTTTCTAGAGTTGTTAATCAAGTTAACTTAATTTGAGTTTGTAGGTTATTACTCTAATCCAGTAGCAGAATCATCCAAAATAAGATTTTTATTTCCAATGAAGATGAAATGAGAGATGGTTAAAAAAAAAGGTTGATCTTTTTACTAAGGATTTTAATGTAAACCAAGACCTAAAGGAATAAATATGTGTGGGTTTACTTTTGAAGGTACCATGCTCCAGATTCTACCTTCTGTTAAATAACATAATGTGTTCAGTTCCCTTAAATGACAGTGTTAATTTCCACACCAAAATTAACATAATAGTATCTATCACACACGTAGTATGCAAAGTAGCCTAAGAGTGAAAAGGAGACTGTCCTCAGCCTGTAGTGTGAGAACAAGGGTCTGCAGAATACTGACCTTACAATGATTTACAAATAGGCAACAATCACAAAAGGATTATGTCAGTTCAAGTTCCAACGAAATGAACCAGTCCAAATTGGCAGGAATGAGTCATGTCATCTCCTTTAGCAACAGGAATGATAGGCATATACTGTGAAAGTCAGATTGTCCTAGGGAATTTGTCTGATAATAAACAGAGAAGCAATAGCCTAATGTCTAGAATATATGACCAAATGCAATGAACCTGGAAATCAAACTTCATCCTGCTGGAAAGAATTCAGTGATGAACTAGAAAAAGATCAGAGCCAGCCATGTGATGCATGACTGGATCGGTATTGATTCAAAGACATGTGGATGTGCTGTCCAGAGAGCTGTGGGGAAAAAAAAAGTGTGGGATCTGGAGAAACACAGTACATAAAGGTGCCTTGCTCTTGATTCTAAACTTTGGAGGGTGGAATGCACAGACAACTCAGTGTTAAACACAGGCAGGTGAGATGTGGTTCATTCAGATGCATCATATACTATCTCATCTGTTGCTCTATAATGGGTAAAAAGAGGAAACATATATCTAGAATCTAGAACATTAGGCTGCATAGTTTATGTTAACTTATGAGTCTCTTTGGATGCTATTTGGCTATTCAGGATGGAAAAGAACATTTTGAGCTTGCAATATATAATGAAGCATAACATACTGCCTTCCAAATGTACTAAACAGGAAAATTATCATAACTGAAGCCTACCATTACCACGGTTGAACTAGTATGAAGTTATTTGTATGTTCAAATTGGAAAGAAAAGTCTGCTTTCATCAGAAGACATTATCTAGACTCCACTGTCTTTCTAAGGAGGAAAAGCAAATTTGGGTTTCAATACTAAATTGTTTTTTGGAAGAGCAAATTTTTGAAAGCATATTAAGACCTTTACATCTAACCAATGTTTTTTTTTTCTTCTGCAAAGCAGTCATTTTTGGATGCTATGCTAATTTTATCAATTCACCTGGATTGACAGAGTCAATCAGTACTTCATTCGCAGGCCTCCTGTAAGAACCTGAGTCATCTATAGCTGGGGAAGTATAGCCCTGTTTGCTATGTGACCTTGCACAGGTCACTGACTCTGAAGAGCTCTCATGCAAAAGTCTGGGAGAAATTAAATTAAGCAAGACAGATCTATTCTGTCTCAGAGTTTGCCTACTGAGAAACTCCTACAGTGACATGGAATTGAGGGGTCATCCTGGAATGGATGAGACTTACTCAAGTTAATCAATATTTCTATTTGAAAATTGATTTTCATCTAGACTTGAACTGATAACTGACTCTCTTATTTTCTTCTGATCAAACCTTTTTTTGTAGTGTTTCATTGTTTCTTTATTATTGTGGTGGTCTTCATTTTGACAATTTATTTCTCTTTTTGGTTTATTTATTTATTTATTTATCTATCTATCTATCTATTTATTTATTTATTTATTTATTTATTTATTTATTTAGTGTGCATGTCTGGGTGTTTCAAAGGATATTATGTGTGCCTGTGGAGGCCCAAGGATGACTTTGGGAATCACCCTGGATTATTCTAAATTCTCTTTACTTTGCTATGGAGTTTCCCAGGCTCTGCCATAATGGAAAACATAGGCCACTACCATTTCCTTCTGGCATTTTTATATGAGATCCAAAATCCAAACTCAGGACTTTCTGTTTGTGAGGTAGAGGCTTAACCCCTCTGCCATTTCCCTGGCCACTTGATAATTCATTTCTAACTCAGTTGGAAGAAAGTTTAGTAAGCACTTACTGTCTGCTGGGTTTTCAATTATAAGGCAGAACTTTGAAATAGGTACAGCATCATCTCTACCAGAAAAAAAGCTCTTACTCTTTTTTATTTCTCATTTTGCTGTTTGCCTGATGCTAAAATTTTAATAACAAATCTGATTTCAAGAGGCTATAGTAACTATTTTAGTAACATGAAGGAAGTCTTTGGTGGCATGTAGTTGCAGCATTTTCACATTTCTGGTTAAGCAGACTGGGAGAATGTTGCTCATAGTCAATAAAAATCATGATAATTCTGGGCTGGAGAAATGGCTCAAGGGTTAAGACATTTCATTGCAAACAGAAGGACCTAAGTTCAGATTCTGGGTCCCACGTAAAATGCCAGATGGAAATGGCCAGGCCTGCACTTCTGGCCATGGTGGATAGAGCAGGGGAAATCCCAAAGCAAAGCAAAAAGGAAATGTAAGTAATCCAAGATGACTCCAAAGTCACTCTTGGCCCTCTACAGGGACACAAAGTACCCTCTGATACACATACACACACACACACACACACACACACACGCGCGCGAAAATTATATATAATCATGATGATTCTACTGAGTGACTAAGACACTGTTGTGCTTTGTCCTAGGCTCCTGAGTACCAGTGTTAGAAGTTTTGTCCTGATATTCAGTCAGAGTCGTCCTTATCATTCACACTTATCTTTCAAGGGGCAGACAGCAGAAATGGCTACAGACTGTCTTGCATATAAGAAGCATTCAACACAAGAAACAAGAGCAGGCAAGAGAGATCATCTTGGACAAGAGTATTTAAAGCAAAGTTACTGGAGAGAAGATTCTGCACATGAAAACTCCTTCACATTAAAAAAGATGTAAGTGGTATTGCACTCTCACAGACACAATATAATTATACAAACAAATGATGAGTACAATAATACTGGAAGTTGACAGAATGATATTTCTAGAAAGAAAAAACAAAAAGTCTAAAAGAGTAAAAGCAGAAAAGAAAGCATAGGAAAATCCAAAAATTTTAAAATAATAGACACAGTAGGAGAGGAGGGAAAAGAAATCAGTGGAATTCAGTAATCAACTATGTGTAATATTTCAGGGTCCTTTTCTTTTAAGGGGAGAAAGGGAGATTTATTAAATCAATGAATATGGTAAATGGATGGAGTTGTAAAATTATACTGACCAAAGTATCTCAGACACAGAAAGACAGACATCACTCGTTTTCCTTTTTAGGTGGGTCCTAGCATTAAACCTTCAAATGATATATTCAAAGGGAAACTTCTGTAAAATCCACAAACTACAAAAGAACAAAAGTTGGGGGGAAGAGAGGAAGATCCCAAAAGACTGAAGACAAAAGAACGCAGGCAAAGAGGTGAATAAGACTACTAAAGAAGAAAGGATCAATAGCCTCGGCCAGCCATAAATGATGCAAACTATAACAACTCTATTAAGAAGAATCTAAGGAAGCAACAGTGAGTGGTATGCAAGACCCATGGGCAACCAATTACTCATAAATGGGTTCTAACACCCCTCCCTTTATTGTCAGGGACCACATACCTAATACTATTAAACCTGTTCAAATGACAATAGAAGGTAAGAAAATAGACACTAGACAGTTAGCTATTAAAATTTGATAGTAAATCACCATTCCAACACTTCTTTCCAAACATGAGATAAGAAAAGCTCTCACTATTCAACTAAAATGCACCCTATTGCAATCAAAGTTTAGTGAGGCAGAAATCCATTACTGGCCAAAGTGCAGAATATTGGCAAGCCTAAAATAGCTTTTTTTAAATAACAAAGAATATGTCAATTAGAAACTGAAAAAGTGTCTATGAAGACTTCTTACATTTTTGAAATCATGTGAATGCCAACATATTTGTTGTAATATTGTATTATATTGTAATATTGCTAGTGTAAATTTCGCCCTAAGATCTTTAACTAAAATGAAAGAACCCCACCAAAAAGAAAATTCATCATGTATTTTTCACACAGTATTTTATCACATTTACTCTGCAGAAAAGTTCTTTAAATTTTTTGGGAAATACTAGAGGAGGAACATAGGAAGAATTTAGATAGTGAGAGGAAAATTATGAGCTATATTACACAACGCAATGACAACTTCATTTTATACCAAGCTACATATCCACCATTGTCTGGAATTTTCTATTATAATTCCAAGGTAAAGGGAGAGAGAATGTCCTTGTACTTTTTTCTTTCATGTTCTCTGTCTGCATGGGTGGAAGTGAGGGGACAAGGTCGGTACTAAAAATTCCAAGAAAATTAGTACTAGAAATTTCAAGAAAATCTCACTTTAAAAATCAAAGTTTGAAACCTACTATTAAATCAAATCAATTGAAGTGCCCTCCTTCTTCTGTTCACTCTGGAAAGCAACTATGGAAGTAAAAGCAACTGAGACCTATAATGCATAAAGAAAAAAATTATTAAGTTAAGGCATGTCAAGATAGATAAAAAATGTAGTAACTCCAATGCTTTCTGAATTTTATATCAGAGGATGCTCTGCAGAAGCTGAAAGCTCTTGGAACAGTCCAAAACAGTGCAATACTTTAAAAATAATCTGTCAATCAATTAATTCTTATTTGATAAGTTATTTGAATAATGATCTTAGTAAATTTTCTACTGTCTAGTGCTGTTATTGAATACTTATTGAAAACTTAAGTCTGTATGGGGCTGGCTAGAATCTCCCTTATAGTCTTTAAGTCAGGCCAGATGAAAAGATGCCTAATTACAACTTATGATGATAAAATAATGGGAAATTGACAACACGAAAGTAATGATAACACTCGTTGAAAGATCAGAAAAAAGATATAGAGTCACCTACATAGTGACACTATGGCCATTTATTTATTTTCATAATATGAATTGCCATTTATCACCCCAGACTTATAATTTTTGATGATACTAGTAAGTTGTGGTTATTTTCGTTGGCAAGGCTATCATCTTTGACTGAAAACATTAGTTTCTTGTAGAGACTTATTTGATGATTGTACAATATGGTGTGGACTTAATTGGAACTGTTCCATTTCTTAGAAAAAGCAATACTCAGTAGGTGAGTCCTTCTAAGTCAGAGCTATGTTGGTCACTTTCTGGCCTATTTGGAATGTATTTTAGGGATCTATTGATTTGGAAATCTTCACTCCAAAGGGATCTTGGGCCTCGATGTTCTCAGAATAACCCAACCCTTTGGGAATATTCTCGATTTTTAAAAAATACCTGAGTACACAATATTTCTTAGTATGTATTTATAGAATTTATAAAATGAGATTCTAAGGACAACACCTAGATATAAAGAAGACTTCTACCTTGCTTGTTTTCAACAGAAATTATCAAAGATCATTTAACTGGGTTTAAAAGTGCCTTTGCCATGACAGCCAAATACAATCAGTGATTCCAGATTGCATATGGGAATTTGACATACTATCAAGATTTTTTTAAGGATGTTTAAGAAAATATTTATGAATCATGTGCTAGAAAATATGATTATCTTAATATCCTTAAGCATTGATAGTATGTACTTGTGGGTGTCATGAAACCTCATGCCATCTTCAATCGTGCATGTGTGCGTGTGTGTATGTGCGTGTGTGTGTGTGTGTGTGTGTGTGTGTGTGTGTGTGTGCGCGCTTGTGTGTAGAACCACAGGCGAATTTGGGAACCACCATGGACTGCCTCCACCTCCTCCTTGTTTTCTCTGCCCAGGGATTCACAGGCTCCGCCCTACCAGGACCAGAAACACAGACCACGGGGGCTTCCACCTGGTGTCTATACGTGGGGTCTAGGATCCGAACTCAGGACCTTCCACCTGCAAGGCAGAGGCTTAACCTCTGAGCCACCTCTCCAGCCCTCATTATTTATTTTCAAAGAGAAATATTTCTAGAAGTTCATTTTGATCCTTTGAAAGAAATTAGGATCCGATTACAGAAATTTGAGTGAAACAATTAAATGATAATTCAAAGAGACAGGTCTTTGCATTAATATTTTGGACTGCTGGCAGAGAGAACAAGTGGAGAGATCCAGAGAGAATCAGAGTGGTGTCTACCTTGACATGCTTTAAATCCATCTTTAAACTTTCTTTATGAAGCATCTAAATGACAGAGAAAAATGAGGCAGAAGAGACAAATGTTAGTGAAAAGAGAACTTAAAGGTGAATGTGACATTTCATAGGTGGTGAAAAGAAAGTCAATATGCAGCTAAAACATGGGAAGTACAGCCTTTTTTGACCAACTGCAAAAATTTTGAAATCTTTCCACATGACCTGACTTTCTTCTGAGTACAATGGACTAACTCCATATATGTATAGTTCTTTGATTCATAGAGATAAAGACATCTTTACTCATTAGGTTTTATCAACTGATACTAGGAAGAACGAAATCCCTTTTAGATAAATATCTCACTCCAGATCCTATTTTCTGCTGGTTGTTTATATTCCTGTTGAGTAATAATAACTACCATTTATTATTAACCCATCCTGTCGGGAACAGTATTAGATATCTTATATACTGCATATCTTAAGGAAACTCAGTTCTTTAATGAAATAGGAATTCTTAACTCACATCTCTCACTAAGGAAAAGAAAGGTTGCAGAGATGAAACAGTGTGCTTAAACTCACTCTAATTACTGGCCAAAATCAAAGCACTAGTCAACCACCTGTTCTGTCACTCACCTTACCTAATACATGCAATAGACTCTCGGATGTTCTCAGCTCCCTGGGTATTCTTTCACCTCCCTGGCTACTCTTTCTTTCGGGTAATAACCACAAAAGACGCTTAGTGTCCTTCACTTGTCCTGGTTCACAGTGGTCCACAGTCTGCTACTAACACCCTAGTAAAGCTCACAGTTTCCCACAGCATATATTCAGGAAATGGATGGTGCTCACTTTTCCTCTCACAGTTGATGTTTTGTCTTTAGAAAACACAGAACTGGGAAAATCAATGTCTCAGCACAGGCTGTCCTTCTCCAGATATGTTTTCCCACGTCTGCTTCTATTAATCTTCTCCACATAATCATATTCGATATGGTTTTCTGCTCTTTCAATAAAGGGAGACTTAATCAATGCTAATTATAATTCTTTAATTAGTTTCTTAATGATACTTTAATAGAAGTGTGGAACACCCTGGGCACACTTTCCAATACTTAGAAATAGTTTTCCAAATAAGCTCAGAATGCCCTTTTCCCCCTCATCTGTCCATGCAAGATATTTTTAACATTAATTGAGTCATCAAATCAAGTCTGTCCACATTTTCAGTCTTTTCAAATTTCATTAACAAATTGCTTTCTTTTAGCATCCACTACTTTGACAAACACACACACCTTATTATGTTCAATCACTTACCTTTGAATATTTTACACCATTTCTGGTATTTTGCAATGATTTGCTTTTAGTAATAGTATTGATTTATCCATGCATGTCCAACGAGTTTATCAATTTAGGTCATATTCTAGGAGCTAATTGTATTAATCATGTTTAGGGATCATGTTCAGTCTTTGCAGTTTCCTTTGGAAGTCATTCTTGCACATGACCTCTGCTGAGGTGTTAGGGATAGGCAACTATGCTTTGCTACAAGAACCCTTTTATTGGTCATATCTGTTTGGAACAGAAGCCACTACTTCATCCACTGGAAACTAACCATAGGACAACCTGTGACATACCAAAGTTACGAAGGACAAAAATAACAGACTTGTAAACGAAGTTAGTATAGAAAATAACATGGGAGGATACAGAATGGAAAATGACAGACAGGCCATGTGTCCACAACAAGGGAATGATGGTATGACATTATTTCCCCAGTTTCAAGAAGCTTTGCTCCACTTTTAATGCATGAATATTTCCTGAATTTCTTCTGTGCCATCTTGACCCTCTCTTTCCCTCTTGACCTGTAGATAAGTAGGTTGCCTGGCATCTATACTGTGGATAGTACAATAACATCCAGGGTAGCAGGGATAGAATCGAGGTGTTTTCAAGAATCTGGATATGGTCAGAGCCAGACCAATCTCTGTAAGGAAAGAGAAACTTTATTTTTTTATTTATTTTTCCGCTCATACAAACGTAATAGGTACCCCTGTCCCCTCTCTCCCTCCATCCCTCCCTAGACCTGCCTGCTCCCTCTCCCCTTTTCCCCTTCCTTCCCCCCTCCCTTTCTCCTAGTGCCCTCTCCCCCCATCTCTGAAGCATCCTTTAATGTGTATGTCAAACTTTCCTCTGGGTCCTCCTCTCTGATGAGGTGTAAGGACTCAGTGGCATTTCCTAGAACTCAGGAAAGAGAAACTTTAAATATAAGAATAATCATGAAACAGACATTGGCATTCAAGGAATCAGCATGAATATAATGGACTGAATGTTTAAAAGAGAAATCATGTAAACCACGTCAAGAAATAATGATTATCAAAGGTCTTGCCCCCAGGCTAGAAAGTAAGAAAACAAAACCATTAAACAATATTGACCATTCAGAAGGTAAAGAACACAGCAGAGAAGGGATGGATAACAAAAGTGGATTGTTATTAGAATTCTTTGAAATAGGGTCTAGGAAAATAGCTCAGTGAATAAGAGAGCTAGCTGTGTATGCATAAAGACCTGAGTTTGGATTCCTAGCAAACACATAAAATGCCTAGTGTTCATGACCCCACTACTGGGTCAAAGGAGTAGTACAGAGACAGAAAGATCAGAGAGAGAATCTCTGAGAATATCGGCTAATCAGCCTAAGAAATGGTGAACCTCAGGTTTCTCTCAGAGGAATAAAATAGAAAGTGATAAAAGAAGACACCCAGCATTTGTTGTTGGCTTCTTCACACAACTATTTAAGAGCACACACACACACACACACACACACACACACACACACACACACACGACATGTATACACTAAATAAACAAACAAACAAGGTATCTACCAAGATTGGGAGAACACATCTTGATAATATTACATGACTCAGATGGGTAACTAGTCATATTTAACATTAGATGAGACAGAAAGTCAAACAGAGCCTAAAAACTGATGATATAGAATTATTTTTCTCAAAATGCAATACCCCAAGTGACCTGGACTCCAGATATAAAAGGTTACTTAGTCAATGACAAAAGAGTTGAGACGAGGGGTAGTACTCAAGACAAAATGAAAATTCTGCTCCCATTTTTAGAATGGATATTCATTGTCATGGATAATTAGTTGGGCAAGAGAGACATGTTTGGTAGTGGCTGTGGTCACACATCCAGTGTGCAGTGGCAAATTTCCAGCAGTATCAAAGTTCCATCTAGGTTAATCTGTCTGGGTTAGCACTGAAGGGATAACACATGTGCCATTGTGAAGGTAAATTATATAAGAGAAGGTGAAGGAGGACTGAGACTACTGGATCTCATGAGAACTAATTTTGCTGTTTGTTTTGGAAGGAATAGATTCCACCTGTGTTTCTAAGTCACTGGCTTTCTATATCCATCTTCAAATTTTCCTGCAGTCAGAAAGACTTTGATTCTCCTGTCATATCTAAGATCTACCATCCTGTTTTGTTACCAATTCCCTTGTATAGCTTATGTTCATGTTATTTGGTGTATTGTCAGTGAAAATGCATAAAAAATATGCTGGACTGTTTCTAATGCCTGGGGGTGAAGCTCTACTCTGTCCAGGTACATTTATGAGAAGATAAAAAAGAAAGGGTGTCATATTTTTGTAGACATAAAATATGTGACAGAAGACTGGAGAGATGGCTCAAGAGTTAAAACTCTGCCTTGCAAGCAGAAGGTCCTGAGTTTGGATCCCAAATCCCACATAAAAACTCAGGCAGAAAAGTCCTTGGCCTGTGCTTCTGGCTCTGGCGAGCAGAGCCTGAGAAATCCCAGAATGAAACCTAAAGGAGACAGAAACAATCCAGGATGATTCCTAAAATCACCTTTGGTCCTCTGTAGGAGCACAAAATGCCCCCCCCACACACTAATTAATAATTAATTAATTAAAAATATGTGACAAAAATCTTAATGAGGGAGGATTTTCTTTTGGCTTACAATCAGTCTATCAAGTGAGGGAAGGCATGAGATGAGGGAAGCAGAAAGAGATGAACACTGGGTGCCTCACACATTTCCTCTGTTTTGTCCCCACATGAAATGGTGCTCTCGGTGTTTAGGCTGGATGTTAGCCTCCTCATTCGTATGCCCTTCCAGATATGTCAAGATGTTTGTCCTATGATTTTCCGTCATCAAGCTGGCAATAAAAATTAACTAACCTAACCTCCTTCTACCAACTTTAGCACATGTGCTAGACTTGTGATCAGCAGCTTAGAGCTTACAGAGAGTTCAACTTCAAGGAGGTCAGAGGCACAAATACAAGAAAGGATGAGGAGACAGCAACATCATCTCCAACATACATTAGATCAGATGGTAAGAAACAGGAGTTGGAAATTGGGAGGAACTAGGAAGATCTGGAAAGTAGTCTTCGTGCATATATTGCAGGCTAATGAGCAGAAAAAGCCATAAGTTTATTGCACCATCTGCTCTGTGAAAGAAATAGAGGTCATATTTGTTTTCATCAATGATCTTCATAGTCAAAGAAATATGAAACTTTTCAAGTTTCAGTCTGACACTCAGTTTTCTGAGTTAGTTTTGACCATCTCTCAGATTTTTAAATGTGAATGAATTCAGTTAGGTTGCAGATAGGCAGTTATTTATAGCACATTCACACCTATGTGAATTGCCCTACTCTTCCGAACAGTCAAGGCAATTGGTCCCCTAGGCATTTTGTATTTTGTCATTTTCAATTAATATCAGATATTCCCATGAAATGACACCTGTAGTCTCTGGCTCAAACTCCTTACCAATGTGAGGCAGAAGCCACTGCAGTCAATCTTTCAAACAAAGTTGCATAAGCATGCAAAAGAAAGCTTATCTAGGGTCTTTAGCAAAGAGGAAAAGAAGGGAGATTATTTTCTGATGATATCTCTACTAGCTTCCAATCATGAACAAGACACACACACAAACACACATACACACACACACACCACCACCACCACCACCACCACCACCACCACCACTACAACCACTAAGAAACATCTAGTAGGAAATTATCTTTCTTGTGCATCCTCTATCTCTTTGTGCATTGGCATCCTCTATGTCACTGAATAGGGGTCTCGTTCTCAAGGAGGTATATTCTAAGAAGTGATCACATGATGACCCTGTAGTCTGTCTTTCCACAGAGCATGTCACATCACTAAGCCTGTAATAAAATTAACTGTAAGGAAATATATGATGAAAATTACTGTTTGCAAAAGAAATAGATGATAACATAAAGCAGCTATTGTTAAATGCCCATTGACTTCATCATACATAGGATCAGAAATTGATTTTGCCTGAAGACTGTTTTGTAAGATTAGGAGTTCTCAATATCACCCTACATTCATGGCTTTAGTTGATCATGAATTGTTCCACCTTTGATTATTATTATTTATAAAAATAGTTTTACTTACTCTATCATACTTTTTGTGACATTTGTTCTCTTTGTCAAAGAACCAGAAGTATTATTAGCACTGTTGGAGTGCTCAGTCCTGTGCCTTGAGCTTTTCCCTTGCCTACGTCAGTCTCATGAACATCCAAGGCCCTTGTGCTTTAGAAGGATAATATCTATTCCTCCTCTGTTCATCCTCATCTATCAAAGTGGCAAAGTATTATGTAATACATGTAGACACACTTTCCAGATACCTCAAAATCGCTATTCATGATACAAATTTATTTCCTGAACCCTCAGAATAACTATTCTCTTGAAATATGCATCCTAAACCAAAGTTTTGTTGGAAAGAAGTATGTTCAGAGCTTGAATAAGCGAGAGTGTATCCAAGCATGTTTGAGGGGCCATGGAGTGAAGGGCATTGCAGGAGCAGCAAAACCGAAAAAATAAATCAACAAACCATAATCCAGAACATCAGAGACTCTATATCAACCACCTGGAACTAGGCCAACCTAATCTCTCCCCATCCTGAAGCTCAGGGAAATTTGCGGAAGAGGGGGCGGTAAGATTGTAAGAGCACAAGGATAGGAGGAGCAATGATATGCGAGATACTCCACACAAGTTAGGGCCGAAGCAGTCACATTTGGACTTTGCATGCCCTGCGCAATATCCAACATACCATTGACCCCACAAAGTATAGCGTTTGCTAAAGGTACTAGGATCCTTGGAGGCAAGGGATTGACAGCCACAGTAGTGTTCCCATGCTTAAAGGGAACACAGGAAATGGTTCTGGGAAATGCCACTGGGTCCTTGCACCTCATCGGAGAGGAGGACCCAGAGGAGAGTTTGGCATGCTCATTAAAGGATGCTCCGGGGATGGGAGGAGGAGGCACTGGGGAGGGAAGGGGGAGAGGAGAGGAGCACAGGGAGGTGGGAGGGTGGAGGGAGGGAAGGGACCGGTGTACCTGTTAAGTTTGTATGAATGGAAATAAAAATAAAAATAAAAAGAAGTGAAACTAAGCAGTATTAAAAGTCAGCGCTCTGCTTCTGTTAAACAGAATTTTGTTTCAGACCAGAATTCTACAATAGAAATTCTGCAATAGATCTCACCTGAAATGGAGCCCTTCATCTTAAGTGTCACACAGTCAAGTTGAATCTTTAAGGAGAAGGTAGATGATCCCAAACAGTTTTTTTCTAAGAAAAAAAAAGATAACTTATAGAAATCCATAAAAAACACTGAATCCATTTGAATCAGTGTGATATGTATTCACGTTTCTCATCATGTTGCTGATACCTGAACGAATGACTTAGGGGAGCAAGGAATTTAATCTTACTTATGATTATCTTTTTCAGATCATCAGAAACTGAAGTAACCGGCCATACCCACAGAGAAAGATGAAAAAAGGACCTGCTCGTTCCCTTGCCAAAAGGTCTGTTTGGAGTATGAAAAGAATAACTACATTTCTCTGCTTCCCTGGAAATCTAGTCCACTAATTCTGAAGCTCCCCCTAAGAGTTATAGATAAAGGTATATATATTTGGATACTACAAATTTTAATTAATTTTTTCTACTTTTACAAACATATTGATTATTCATAGTAGCTTCCCTCCCTCTCTCCCTCTTCCCATCCCCTCTTTTCCCTTCTTTATTCCCTCTCACTCCCACCCTTCTGCTTGCATGCCTCAAGAGATCTCAGGGTTCAGTCTGGCTTGTGTACTCCTGTGGGGGTTCAGGCCTCTGTAGTATAACAAGTTACCTCTCTTCAGGCTCAAGGCTTTTACTTAACTTTATTGTTCCCTGTTTTCTTCACTCTGTGCTCCTCTCCATAAAACTGCTCATCCAGGCTCATCCCTTCACTCATCCAGCTTTAGATCCAAAGGTTTCCACTGTGAGTTCCCATTCCATGGGTGTAATAACAGCTGCCTACAGAGCAGTTCGATACACTGTCTTCCTACATATAGGTTCATTGGCTGCTTTCCTTCCCTATTGATCTATTTCCTCTCCTTTTTTAGGTTCTCATTCTAGTTTAAAGTAACAGGGATGGGTACCATTCTGATAAGAGGATCTTCAGTCCAATCAGAAAGCTGTTGATTGTCTCCCTGGTACTCATGGCACTATTACACTGTCTCCATGGTGATATTGCAATTTACAAATCTTATGCCTTTGATGGGGCTTGTGATTATTTCTCTCCCCCAGTAGCTTCTACAATATTTCTTGGTACTGTGTAAGCTATCCAGCCAGGAGAAAGTCCTCAGACCAGTTTCAGCTGACACACTTTGCCCATGTACTGTAATCAATTTGTGTTGCATCTTCAGAAATAGTCTTACTGATGGCTTTTGGACAGCAACCAAAAGACAGGTCAAAACCCTATAATGTTTTGGACCCTCTAAGACTTATCTGACCAATATTTTGTCAAGAAATTGTCGCTGGGTTCTAAGTGGATCAGCTCAAGGCTTTTATTTTACTTTATTATTCCCTATTTTCCTCATTCTATGCTCCTCTCCATACAACTGCTCAATCTTATTCCTTTTTTTAAAAGACATTTTTGGACATATTGTTAGCAGAGGATTTTTATTTTGGGGTTGTTTCCCACCATTTTTGGGTTTTTCTATAAGTTCCTCTGTCCCTCCTATCGCTCAAGCACATTACAATTTTATATGACACATTGCTTATAAATATGTCATTCATATATATGTAAAATGAAAAATAATATTAAAACTTGTGAGATTCAGAAAAAAATGCTTATGCCAAAATATCCCATCTTATCCCGCTGCCCAAGGAATGGTCCCATCTGCTATGAACCAGGTCTTCCTACATCAATATATAGCTCTCACAGACTTGCTAAGGATCTACCCTAACTACTAATTCATCACAAACTTTCCTAAACATTCAATCCTCTATTGTCATGTTAATAGATATATTTAATTGAAACTACAGTGAAGCCCATTCTACTTTAACCTTATTTTAGAAAATGGCCCTTGGTAGTGCATTGTTAACCAATCAACTTCTTTCTTCTTGTTTTGTTCCCAATGTGTCAACTTAAACCAATGTAAAAGATATCCAGCACTAGTGAGTGTGTCTATAGAGGTATATCCAGAGTGGAAGGCATTAGGAGCAATGGCTATAATGAGAAAGGTCTGTCCTAAATATTGCCAGCACTGTCAATAGGAGGAAGACCAGGATGAAAAAAAAGCCAGAGAAAGAGTAAACCAATGAAGTACTTTTGATTGAGTGTGTCAATCACTGATGTCATCTCTTGCGGGCATTAGACCGTTCAATGTGGACTTAAGACCAGCTACTGTCCATAGAACTTCCAGACTTTCAGCAGGACTGGGATGCCCGAGGCTTCTGTTTTCTCAATCTGAGCAATTACCACTGCTGCTCAATGATTTTGGGCCACTCTAATACGCAGATGGAAATTATTGGAATACTCAGTGACCTGTCATGTAAGCAGCTCTATATTCTCCATACATGTATGTATGTAGGTATATATATATGTATGTATGTGTGTGTATGATATATACTTGTATATGTATCTGTACATGTATGTGGATATAATATGCTCTACTCTTCGAAGAATCTACTCCTAATCTACAGAACCTTTATTTATACATGCACATGTGGGAGTCAGAAGTCAATATCAGGTGTTTTCCTGTTTCCTACCTTATTTTGAGAGAGCCTTTCACTGATCACACAGATCACCAATTGGTTTAAACTGACTAACCTGCAAGCTCTAGGTATCTGACCATCTCCAGCACCATCCTGTCCGTCCCACCCCATCATTGAGATTACAAATGTACACCAGCTTTTACTTAGGCGCTAGGGATATAAACTCAGATTCTCACATTTGTATGGAAAACATTTTACCAATTAGGTTGTCTTCCTAGCCTTAATTCAGTTTTATATAATAACATGTTGCCTGATTCTAGACTCATAGAAGTCAGATATATTTTAGACTAAATTGTTGTAATATTGTCACTTAACAACCCACAAATTCTTTTATTTGAATTCTTGCCGCCACCTCCCAGCTCTCTCTTTCTTTACCTACTTGCCCAGGAAATGGTACTGTCCATGATGGGCTGGGTCTTCCCATGTCAATTATACAGTAAAGAAAATCTTTCACAGGCATTCCAAAAAGTCAGCTTTAATCTAGAAAATACCTCAATATCTCGATGCGGGGGGAAGGGGTCTCTTAGGTGTCAGGTTGACATTTAATACTAACCAGTACAGCTTCTTATTGCTTCTAATGAAAAGGAAAATAGAATGCATAAAAGTCTGTGATGGTACTGAAGATATGGTAATATGATATATAAGTAAAGTTATAAATGAAGAAAAAGAATAGTCAAGGACAAATTGGAGAAAAAATAGCAGTTATATCACACATCTTTTTTCCAACATAGAAAAGAAATCTTGTCAATAGACGTAAGTGCCTATGCCATCTGTAACAACAGGAAAAAGAAAATGGAAAAAAAGAATTAGAAGCAGTTCATTAGAATTGTGTATTGCACATCCTCCGGGACATTATTGTCCAAAGGATGGTGTTCTCTGGAATTTTACAGCAATATAACAAAGCAGGAAGAAATAGCAAGTTATCTCCACTAACCAGCTTCTGAAGGAATCATTTGAAGAAAGACAATATCAATGATTATGCATATAAGTAACAGATAATATATAACAGGATGAATATACATATATATACAATTAATCTGCAATCTGAAAAGAAAAGTTCTACATAACCCATAGTATCATAAGTCTATATTCATCTTTTGGCAGAAGATAAATGATAAGAAAAATCAAATGAATTCTACCAAGTCCCAGTCTGAACTCAAACTTGCTTTGCAGTGCCTTCCAACTCTCGGTTACTACCTTGACACAAGATCCCAACTGAAATACTGTTGATGAGCTCTGGAAGTCAGCTTAAAGCAGTCTGCCTCAGCTATCCCGCTTTAATGGCAAGATTTGCAACCTATCCTCCACAGGCAGTTTCAGTCCCTTAAATAACACGACCTCAAAGTAGTCTCACTTTATGAGATGAAAGAAACAGGCCATATTACCAAGCTTATGATCAAATTAATTCAAATTAGTTCAGATGTGAGCAGAAAGATTGTGAAAGAGTGCCTGAAGCACTAAGAAAAAAATTCGAAGACAAAAACACACCAAGTTACAAAGTTTTTTAATGTGCTTCCACTGCAATCTTATTTAACAGTTTCATTATAGAGCAATAAGCAGGAATAAACAGTGAAACTGCAAAATTTGTAGACGATAAGGCAAACTGGAAATTACCAAATTAAAAAAGCAAATATACTGAGAGAAATTCCAAGAATAAAAGGCCCAAAAGCAAGAAATAGGATATGATTATAAACATCAGAGTTGGAGAGGAAGTACTTTCAATGCAGTCACAGCAAGAGAATCAAAGGTAAATGTGCAACAGGATGCAAAGGGTCCTCCAAGCAGCAGGCTCTGGACTACTGAAGGGGAAGGGGCTCATTCTCCCCAGTTTCAGGAAACACCCTTTCATTCCTGAGAATGCTAATATATCCAGCTGCAACTGTTCTCTCTCTTCCTGCCTCCTGCCTCCTGCCTCCTGCCTCCTGCCTCCTGCCAGTTAGCTGGTTCCAACCACTATTATCCACAGTCCGTAAATAGGGTCCCTTAGGATTCAGCCTCCCAAAGACAGGAGGAATCAGAACAACCATGACTGTGAACCTAGAATATATGTAAACACAAGAAGTGAACTCAGACTCTCACACAATTTTTAAGCCTAATTCTGTGAATATATCTTGCTTGCCTTGATTATCCTATTTTTTAATCAGGATCGAAATTTTTAAGAAGGTGAAGGTCCATGGTGATCCTACCCTGAACATACTTAACTTCTTCTGAAAAGAGGGGGAGGAGGCACTTTATCAGCATAGCTCAGTATTAAAGTACATGCTTATGATGTGAAAAGCTAGGACCGATCCTTAGCACTGAAGAAGAGAAAGGAAGAAGAGGTTGAAGATGTCGATGATGAAGAAGAGGATGAGTGGAGAAAGAAGGAAAATACGTAAGAATATAATATTTGAGACTACAGTGCTTTATTCCAGAGCAAAGTATTTTAATGGTGAAATTTCAAATGCTGTGACAGATTCGTGGGAGTAATATAATACACTTGGCCAAACAAGAGTAATTGTCTCCCTTAGAAGAGAATTATCTACCTTACTTGTGATGATCAACTGTTTACAATGGAAAGCTAAAGCTTTGTTCCATTTGCCTTTCTATATTGGTCTGTTAGAATCTGTGTAGTTGGAGAGATGACCCAGAAGTTATAGCGCTGGCAGCACAAGCAAAATGGACCTGAGTTTAGCTTCTCACGTAAAATGCTATGTGGGTATGATAATCTGCCTGCAATTCTAGCCTTGGCAGAGATTGGGAATCTCCAGAGTAAACTGGGTAACTAGATTACCCCTATCAACTATCTCTGGGTTTAATTAGAGAAATAAGGTAGAGGAGTGATCAATGTGGATTCCCGAATTCAGATCTCCCAACACATAGGTATGTACATATGTGTATACATACACACCGATATGAACACACACATGCACACCCCAAATACACGTGAAAATGGAAAATAAAAGGGATCTGTGTATTAATAGTCATAATTGTCTGTATCCCATGCAAAATTCAGTGTTTACAATTTTCCTCTATCTGTTTTTTTTCCAACCAATCTAGATCTCCAACCAATCTAGACAAAATTAGAGGAAATAGTGAGGGAAACAAGGACCATGGAAGGTTTTCAAGTCTGCAGACCTGCCCTCCAGAGGCATGAAGCATCAAAGCCTTTCTCCAGAAGACAAGGCTACAGTTAAAGGAATTAAGGCACCACTGACAAGTGTGACCCCCTCTTGTGAAGCTTTGTTGGTTTATCAAGGGCCAATCTTTAGTCATTCTCAATCATAAAAGGCACACAGTTCAAGAGCTAAGAAAGTTTATTTCTTATCTGGTCCAGTGTCCAGGATATCTACCTGAATTGGTCACATTATCTGGGAAAAATGCTTTTCTTAATCACTAGTCCACCTTACAATGCCAAACAGTGTAATTATAATTTCCAAGACAACTTTCACCCTCAGGCACATGCAGCAGCTAACCTGCATGGTTGATGATAAAATCATGACAAAACAGCTTAAGGGAACAAAGGCTTATTCTTTCTTATGATAGTCCAGTTACAGTTCCTTGTCCAGCTTGGCAGAAGTGCCCACACCAACAAGGGCCAAGGGAACTGGCCATAGCGTATCCACATAACAGCTGAGATAGGGATAATCCTTAATTGCCAGACCAGTATGTCTGACCAAGTGTATAGAAGGATGTCAGCTTTCTCAACTAGTTCTTTCCATCTAATTTACCTGCCCAGGGACTAATCCCATCCACCATGGGAGCTGGGCCTTCCCCATCAACTAGTCAATTTCTTGCAGGTTTGCTCTGGGCTTAGCTTAAATATTACATGTTGACACCTGTATCTAATTATGACAGCATATGACAGCCCTAGGGACATCTCATTTCTTGACTAGTTTTAATGTATGCCTATTTTAAGCTCTTTCCCACTTCTTTCAATGGGAAATTAATTCCAAGACTGTCCAGATGAACACAGGGCCATGTTGCAGTTAGTTCACTAGTGCCATTTTTGGAACAGAGGCCTGTCCAGGATTTAAACATCCCTGTCTTAGATTTGAAACCTCTGTCTTGCCCTTTTGCTCATTATTCTATTTTTCAATCATCTGACTATTCTCTGGGATAGCTCTACCAAATGGTCAACTCTTGCTTCCAACCAAATCCATATTCCTATTATCGCCAACATCTCTTTCCACCTCTTTAGTAAGTCCTTGAAGAGGGACTGGGATATAGTTGTTAGAGTGCTTGTCTAGAGTGCTTGCTTAGCAAGCCTGTCATGTTTACTTCCCTTCTCTCATTCCTCTAACAAATGTTTTAATATTTTATGAACTTGATTTATATGCCTGCCTCAGTTTTTCAGATCCACTGGAGATTCCTGAGACATGGGCCTCAACAAAACCACTGAAGCTCCAAGCCATTCCTGAGGTGCCTGCTGAATAACTTCCCTCTTATCTCTCTTCTGTGGTGATAATCTTATCTATGCCAGGGAACTGGGATATCAAGCGTCATCACTCTCAGCTCACTTCTCATACTATCATTACTGCTTCATTTCCTCCAATATCCAACCTACCAGCATGCACAAACGTAACTGGCTTATAATCCTGTTCCTTTCAGGGATTATGAAATATCCTCAATTTGGGTGGGCTTTCTTATATTTAACAGAGCACATTCAAGAAGGTATACAATCTCATAACACGTAAAGAAAGAGGGCCTTGGGCTGGAAAGATGGTTTAGGGGTTAAGACTTTGTCTCGCAAGCAGAAGGTCCTGAGTTTGGGCTCCAGGTCCTACCTAAAACCATTAGGCTAAAATAGTGGCAGCCTGAACTTCAACCCTGGTGGTAAATCCCAGAGTGAATCAAAAAGGAGGTAGAAGCAATCCAGAATTGGCACCACACAGTGCCCTCTTATACACTCACACATGCGCGCGCGCGCACACACACACACACACACACACACACACACACACACACTTTATCTCTTTCTCTCTCTCTAAATAAAATAAAATGTTAAAATAATAAAAGAAAGAGTGCCGCATCAGGACTTTCTCCAAAGATGATCCAAAACTGAGCTGATTTTTTTCCCTCTGGGTTCACAATTCTCTCTCTCCATCTATACCAGGAACCCAGTAATCATGAGTTGTTGCCACAGCAAGAAGGCAGGTCATTCTCATACTGCAAGATGACTATCTTGGGACTGGCTCTGGGACAATACAACTAATCCTCATAAATTTATCTTTGGTTCTGCCATGCCCCTGCCTGGTCACCAATTTGTTATGCATTACTGGAAAGATATGAACAAACTTCAATTTCAGTCCTAAGAAAATACCAACAACATACTAAAATAACAGTTCCAAGTTTAACTTGGCAAACTAATGAGCTCTTTTGGGTTACATACAGGAGCTTGGACGAGGGGTTATTTACAGACCCAAGTAGGATTCAAAAGCAGCCACATCACCAGAAGGACTCATCCCAGCATGGCACCATAAAAATGCACCCCCCTTTCTTTAACCTATCATCTATATACTTTAGCACTTTCCAAGTCCACTTGCAGCTTCTTGCAGGAGAAAGTGAATGTCTGGACTGTCAAATGAGTATCTGGAACCTTCCCTGTTTCCTTCTATGAGGAAACATCAACAATACCATGACCATGCCATAGACCTCATTTTCCCTGTATGGTTTTGCTCATTTCATTGCTGTGAAATGAGATCCAGACATTTTGCAGATCACCACAGCAATCTCCTCCACCCACGGTAATGTTCATCTTATGTCAAATGAAACTACTTCACTATGACACATTTTCTAAATGCCTGACATTCTATGACATAGTGGAAGTACCAGAATCTTGGTCCCTAACTTAAACAAATTATTTTTGTTAGAAAAATAAATGAAACAGAAAAACTTCTTCAGTCATCTTCCAAGACGGAGAAAAAGAGCTTTTGCAGTAAGATAATTCCGAGTTCACTTGTCAGTGGAAGGGCAGGTATATAAGGGCAAATGTAAAAAGATTGGTATCTTAAAATTGTTAAAGGAAGGTCAATAGAAGGGAGTAGGACCAAAATGTGCTCACACAAGGAATGCAAATGTGCATTATTACACAAGGAATAATGCAGTAGGACAAGGCTCCAAGGCTTATTGATATTGCTAGTTTCAAAAAAAATCAAATATTTTTATGGATTTAGCATTTAATTTCCTTTGCAAACATAAGCAATAGCATATCCCTAGTCGGGGAGGGGGAAGGTTGGCAATGAAATGATTTCAAGGAAAAAAGAGTTATTCAGTTGCTTAAGGCAGACAAACAACATTGTGAATGCTGTTGTCAACAAAGGCAGTATGAATGAACTCAAGCATGAAAAAAAAAAAAGACAAGTCAACTACTCTTATTTTTTAGTGATAACATGGCACTGTATTTTGCCCTGATAAGTAACAGGTATAATCAAGGCATTTATAACAGAAATGGCCATAGCTCCCTCGTTTCTATCATTTTTTACCTTTTATCTCCTTGATGGCCTAGCAGTGAATAAAACAGACACCCCCCAAAGCTTTTGTATTTGGAATAACATGGGTGGGTCGATAATGCTACCTCAAATTGCTGATAGAGTTTTGCTAAGGTTCCTGCGCCTAGGATCATCTCAATTCTGACTGCCAGAGACACAATTCAGGTTTGATAACTGGTTGAATGGATTGACCTCAATATGGAAAGTCAAGTCACCTCTATGTGCAAACAAAAGTGAGATGACTGTGTTCCAATATGGCTGTCTGTAGCAGACTGAGGAATTCTTTGGGAGACAACTACAGATAATGCTGCATGACTGCACCAAAGAAAAGAAGTTCAGGATGAATCAAGTATGAAGAGAACTTGGAGTTTGTTCTAGGAACAATTTCCTAAAACTAGGAAATAATTTTAACATAGGTTTAAGTATGGTCCTTAATATAAAAGAAACTTAGGGAAAAGACTGCATGCCCAAGCACAACCCTAGACTTTTCAAGAGAGATTCATCCTAAATGTGTTATCAGTGCCATCTATAAGGTTTGCCCTTCATAATCACTATATTCTAAGTTAAGTTCTCAAGTTTCAGATATCTGAGTCACATAGATCTATCTGCCTTCGAGTTTCTGATATTGTTGGTCTGAAGTTGTGCACAAGAACTTACATTTCTGATGTTTCCAGAAGTTGCTTCTGCTGTACTAGACTCAACACTTTGAAAACCAAAACATTACAAGATTAGAATAGATTTCCTGAGCCCTTGCTCACTTTAATGCTCAAGGACAAAATAAACAATTATTCCAAAATTTGATACCTCCTCCCAATTGTTACAAAATCTTTGTAAACTTCTTTTAAAAAGCTGAATGCTTTAGAAGATCTGAACAAAAACAAATTGTATGAATTTTGAAGTCTGCATTTACAAATTAGCAAATCCCAGATTATCACCAACTCTGATCCCAGCCCTAACAGACAGAAATGACTACCAGTGGCATCATGTGTGTGAATTAAAAACAAATAAAATTTTCCTGATGTAACAATGACCTCAAAAGAGGGCCACAGCTTAATCTATACTTCTCTGAATTGAAAGAGAAAAGAGAGAAAGAGATAAAATCCCTTACATGAAACACATGCATATACCTAACTAACTTTTAAATTTTTTTCCAATTTTGTTATGTCCAGTATAATAGGTAGACAGGACACAGATAAAATCAATAATCATACAAAGATTCTGTAAGGAGTTTGTGTTTCTATACACAAGTTATATATTTAGCAATATATGCGCCTCCTTTTCTGGTCTTCTAGTTCTTTTTCTGTGGAAAAAATATTTAACCTGGTTTTCACCTTAACAATGAATTGACTTATTTCCCTAAAGAAAACAAATGTTGGTGCTAAGTGTCCCCATGCCACTTTGTGCTTTATTGGAAGGCAATACTCCCCAGAGTTCCCAAAAATAATGAGGCTGATTCTTTCTTCTGCACCAAGAAGAACAGAAACAAATGTCCTTTTGGGCACTGAGGACACCATGAGGTTAGGAAGAAACTTGAGGACAAAGGTCACTCTGCTGACCTCCCACTATTTAGTAATGTTTTTGTCACTGTGTCATAGGAGGCCAGAAGTTCTGGTCAAAGGATTATGGCCTTGGATCACTGACTTTTTCAAACTGGTCTAGCAGAGCAGATAGCCCATCAAATCACATTCCCCCATTTAAATCTAGCATTTATAGGATAGTGTAGTACTAGAGATTAATGTCACAAAGCTATGAAATTATGAACTGGTCCTATAATGAGCTAACCAAGTAGATAAAACTGACTTCTGTCATCACCCCTTTCATAGCAAGTAAATTGATTAAGAGAAATTGAGTTAAGTGGTCACATATTTATTTTTATTTTATTTTTCTACTTTTACAAACATAATGAGTACTCATCCCTGCTTACCTCCATCTGCCTCCCTCCTATCCTTTCCTTCCCTTCATAAATCCCTCCCACTCCTCCCCACCCCCACCTGTATGCTTCTAAGGATCTTAGGGTTCCCTTTGGTTTGTCTACTCTTGTGAGAGTTCAGGCCTCTATGGAGTACCAAGTTGCCTCTCTTCAGGCCACCCCACTGATATGGCCATTTCTTTTCACTCATCCAGCTTTAGTCCCCAAGGTTTCCACTGTATGTTCTTATCTTTCTTGAGTTCCTAGGTAGTCTGTGGGGGCATGTTGGTATGAAAGTCTGGTAAGGACAAGTCTTACTGCAGTGAGTTCTTAGATATAGCAGTCCTGCCTTGAGTAGAATGTCTTGTCCAATAGTGAACGTTCCCATCTCTGGGTTCTTACAATCTCACTGCCCCCTCTTCTGCAAGGTTTCCAAAGCCTTAGGATGAGAGATTAGGTTGGCCTGATTCTGGGTGAGTCTTGCTGAGTTGTTGGTACTCAGCATTATGATTGCCCATTGCTATCCACTTCACTGCTCTCCTACTGACCTAGGCTATATTCTGTCAAGGTTTTGAGATCCTCTACATCTGTCATAGAAGACTTCTAAATACTTAATTTTAAAATTGTGTGTAGACAAGAAAACTTTCCTGAAAGAAAGAAGAGGAGGAGTGGGGTGGTCAGAACACAGACAGGGGCTCTTCTGTTAATGTCATGAATATATGTTTATTCTCCAAATTCTTCCAACATATTACTCTCCCTGAACTGGGAAAACATTTAATATCCTAAACCCTGTGTCTTTAGCAAATTTACTTGAATGAGCCTTTTCATGTAATTCATTTTTTATTTTTTTATTATTTATTATTTATTCAATTGTGCGTGTATGCGTGTGTGCACATGTGTGTATATATGTGAGTGTGTGTAGAACCACAGACAAATTTGGGAACCACCATGGACCGCCTCCACCTCCTTCTTGTTTACTCTGCCCTGGGATTCACAGGCTCTGCCCTACCAGGACCAGAAACACAGGCTGCCCCCACTTCTGCCCGGAGTCTATATGTGAGGTCTAGGATCAGAACTCAGGACCCTGAGCCACCTCTCCAGCCCCCCTTTTCATGTAATTCTTAAGAAGGAATTTTGGATTGTTATTATTTAATAAATTCAGATCTTTTTCAACCATGAAAATGATTTTTCAATATAAGCATGTGGTATAAAGCATGTCAAAAATGAAAAACTAACTCAAGGAAAAACATGTGCAAAAAAGGTACAGATGGCTGTATTTGCTAGTTTTATTTTTCTAAAGCCTATCCAACATTGGATGTTGTTGAATTCTCAGTTCTATAAATTAGGGGTAATCACTGAGCTTACTTTTACATCATATCTTTTGCTCATTAAGTAACTTGCTATGTAACAAAGCACCCCAATACTTAGAAGAACCAGGCAGCAATATAATTTCTCCGTTTTCATGAGTCTGAAATTCCAAGATGCTTTGTTAAGCTGTTCTAGTCTGGGATCTCAGGATTCCACAGTTAAATGGAGGCTGCATTAAGAATCTTCTGGAGCCAAGGTGGAAAGAGTTGAACAATGTCTGAAATGAACATCTCAGTTCCCTATGGACCTGTGTCATGGTTAGGCACAGATGTCAACCTGATAGTTGAAGGTTTTAGCTCTGGGCACATTTGTAGAAAGAATTAGTAGTTGAGTTAAGCCCAGAGCAAACATGCAGAAGATTATCTAGGTGAAAACTACACTAGCTCCCCTTACTGTATTACCTAACTAGTTAAGATATCCGTATTCTCTTGAGTCACACAGTTTGGGTTACCAAATCCCTCTTCTACTGATCTATTTTTATAATTTCAGAAATTCCGGTTCCACTAAAATGAATCTTAATGAGACTTGGAAATTCCAGAGACATGGTTGTTACATGCTGTTGCTTCCTTCTCTGTAGTTCCTGAACATGACGTGTCTGAAGGTAGTTTACTCAAGCAGAAGCCACCACCAATATCTCCATTAGTGCAACCTGTGCAAAAGGAAATGTTCCTAGGGCTTCTTCAGCTGGGATAAAGAGAAAGTGTACTAGCAAATGCCATCTTGTTTTCAAAATGGCTTCTCCTTTAATAACATCTGCCTACTGTGCAATCAATTTACTTTAGGAAAAGCTTCCCTCTAAGGAGTTCTTTGTTCTTCCATGTTAATGACAGCCAACAGCACTGCTTCATAGGCTTTCCAGGTATGGCCAGACTCTCAACCCCCAGATTAGCCTCACACTCAAGACACTTCCAAATGATCAAGCAACTCCACTGCCAGAGTAAGAGAATGTCTTGATCACATTGATTAACATTGCCCAGCAAAAGCATGATAGTAAGAAGGTAAGTATAAGAAATTTCAGTGTTGTTGGAGCAAAGAGCAGTCTAAGTTTTTAATTAAATTTAACATTGAAAAAAACACACAGAGTTAAAGTATATGAGCTGAAGTAAACCAGAAACAAATGTTGTAACACACACACACACACACTTGTTTTGGACTCCAATGTGAAGAATTTAAAGGAAATTGAAGTTTGCTGTCAGGAATAGCCACAGACTCCTTGGTATATCTTGTGGTTTCTGGTAGTGGTAAGAGTGATCCATAATAATAATATATGGTTTTATTTGGATTTTACTGGTACAAATAGATAACATCAGCAGCTTCAACAAGATAAAGTATCTTTCTCTCGCATAGGAAAAGACAGAAAATAAGTAGTAAGAAGCTTTGATGATGTCACGTGGACCTTAGAAACTTGGGTTCTCCCAATTTGTTGCTACTTCATTTTCAATGTATAGGTTATACCTCATGTTCCAAAACAGCTTCTTGGATTGTAACCATAATATTCACAGTTTAGCCAGAAGGAAAGGAAACAATAAAATGAAAAAAATACCTATCATTTTTGAAAAACATTTACTGGACTTTAAACATGAATCATGTGCTTGTCTATGTGTAATTGGCCAGAATTAGTCACATAGTTTTACCAAAATTTAGGAAACTATAGTGTCTATTTTATATGTGAAAAGGCGTAATCTAAACTCTGTAACCAAGATTTGTAATTTCTTTATTAAAGGAAGCACAACTGAATATTAATATTAAGACACACAGAATGTGTCTTGCTTATCTCTAGGAAGTTAAGGGTCCTAATAATCAGGGAGGTTTAAATGAAAGGAAACAAAAGCATGCTGTTATCTAATAGAGTTATGAAAACCCTGACACCTGATACCTGAGATTGGGTCATAGTTCTCTTAGATCTTTAAATAGTCTTTATGTCACAATTGATTTGTGCTTTCATTTTCAACTGCTCAAGTTTATGTCTGCTAAGGAGATTCCCTGAGATCCAAAGTTTGAAGTTCTTTAAATAGAGCTTTCTTTTACAGCTTTCATTTTAGAGTGAAATCCCCTCTCTGTCTGAGAATTCCACAGCACTCACACTTCCATTTCTTTTCCCACCCTGGTGAAGGAAGGGTGTGAAATCCCAGGTCATTATCTTACTTCCTTTATGGCTTTCAAATAGAAATGAGATGCATGTTGACATTCTGTGGTATCGTGGAAGTTTGAGGCAGTGTTTTTCTTTAAATATTGTTAGAAGCAATCAAAGAAAACCTAAGTGAACATGTCCCATGTTCATGAACCAGAGACTTATACTGTTAAAATGGTAACACTCCCCAAATTATTATATAGGTTCAGTGCAGTCCCCATCAAACTGCTATCTGGAGTCTTGTAAAGAAGTTGGCAAGGTGATTATGAAATTCATATAGAATATTTTCAAATGAACAAACCTCCCAAAACACTATTGATTGCATTGGCATTTTTCAATTTCAAAAGTAACTACAAAACTACAACAACAAAATATAGTGATACTAGAATAAGAATAGACATTGATATTATTATAATTGGATTGAAAAGTTAGGAAGAAACTATTACATTTATAGTTTCTGACTTTCAATGAAAGCATTGAGACAGATACTTCAGGGGAAAAAAAGTGTTTGTAGTAAATGATTCCAAGACAATTAGAAATCCACAAGGAAAAGAATGAAATTGGACCCCTACTTCATATCACACACTAAAGAAACTCCAAATATTGAAGCACATAATTTAAAATTTAAACAGGAAGGAAATACAGCTATAAATTTCTATAGCCTTAGATTAAGCAAGTTGTTCTTAGTGATAACATCCAAGGAACAAGTGACAAAGTAAAAATAGATAAACTTCTTGACATAAACTTAATACTAAATAAAAACTTTTCTGTCAAAGAATTCTGTAAGAAAGCTAAAGGACATCCTCCCACTTCCAAATGGAGGAAATATTTACAAATAATATATTTTATAAGAGATTTAAACATGCTACCATGTGGATCAACCTTGAAAATATCATGCTAAGTAAAAGAACTCAATGACAAAATAGCACATAATATTTGAGCCCATTTATATCTAGTATCCTCTAGGGGCAAATATATATGTACATAAGCCTGGTTGATGGTTTTCCACAGTGGGAGTGAGAGAGGAAAAAAGGGGATGGAAGATGATAATGATAATGGGTACAGTACATCTTTTGAGAGAGACAAAATGTTCAAAATGATTGTGGAGATGAGAGTACACTCCTTTGAGTATGCTAAAAGTACTGAATTGTGCATGTTAAATGGGTGAATTTGAGAAGTATGTGAATTACATTTTCAAAAGCACTATATAAAAATTAGGAAGGCAAAAAACTAAATAATAAAAAGACAAAAATTGAGGTCAATTTTATGGGCAAAGAAAATTGTATAGTGCTGCTATTTTAGGAAAACAAATTGAAAATAGGAACACAGGAACAATTCTCATGAGTTGGGCAAGTTGCCACCAAAGAAACACATTTATTTTCAATCTCTGTTATAACCGGTATTCACTTATTTCATGGTAAATTCTGTTTCTTGATTTAAAATGTTAGCTGATGCAGCTGGCAAAATATTGCATATTTTTTCTCAAATTATTTGTACAAGTTCTTTATCACTTGAAAGGACAAACAATAAAAGCTTTACTGATTTTATAGGAAAGATATGCCAGTATTTTATATCTGCTTATTGAAAAAAATCTGTGTGACGGTATTTGGTAAAAATAAATGGATTTTTGGCATATGTGCATGTGTGTGTGTAAGAGGGCATTTGATATGTATACCTGTGGAAGTCCAAGGGTGACTTCAGTAACCATCCTGGATTGCTCTACCTCCGTATTGTTTTCCCCTGCGGTTTCCCAGGTTCTGTCTTCCACAGCCATTTTTATCTAAGGCATTTTTATCTAAGATCTGGGGCTCTGAATTCAGGTCTTTTTCAAGTCAAAGGCTTTAACCCCAGAGCCATCTCTGGAGCCCACAAATGGATGTAATTTTTAACAATTCTGACAGAGCAGCAACCACAGTTCCTCTCTTTCTTGAATGTCAGAGGCTTCTATTTTTGAAAGAGCAACCTGACCAGTGTGAACATCTGGCTGGCCAACTCAACTCTATTTAAAAATCAATTATGGCACAAGATTCCTGGCAAGTACAATTCAATACAGAATTTATCCATTTCTCTATAAAACTGATTTAAAAATTTGTAAAAAATTTACCCAAATAGAAAACCTACTTATAATATGGAAAAACCCTGGTTTTCTGTACTTGCTTTCAAAGCGTTCATCACAGCTATCCTAAACATTTACAGATCTCAAGTTCCAGTACTTCTATGTTCTTCCAGACACACTTTTAAGTTGTGTACTGGAATATAAATATATATCCAATGCATATGCATATTTGTGATTGGTATGTGCGTATGTATGCCCTGCAAATGTGGCAATTCATTTATTTTATTTCTGCAACTTACTGAGATTGGTTGCTAGTATTCATGCCTTATTGATGAGGAAATTAAAGACAATAGAATTTAAATAAATTTCCCCAAAATTGAACCTAGTGAATGATAAAATCGAGGATGAATTCCATGGCTTCCTGGTTAGAATATGCTTTCAGTTTCTATATACTTGATTGATTCTGTTTCCCTAATTAACAGAGACAGAGGCAGAGTTCTACACTTGTTCTGCCACATCTATGGAAACAAGTCAAGTCAACCAAATGAAGAATTGTTTATAATAGCTTTTTCTCTTTGATACTCAGTCCCTCAGGTGTAAATAACCAGAAAACATGCCTTCATATAAAAATCTAGGTAGCAAGATGCAAGCACAAATTAGATAAGCCTGAACTTCACAAAGCCATTTATATCTTTGTAAACTAGAAGGTGTTAAGGTTAGCAAAGGGATTAAGACAAAAGAAGAGATGGCAATTTAAGATATACTGGGGAGATTAAGTTGTGAAAAAACAGAAGCTGGCATTCTGATATATCCATGTAACACACACACACACACACACACAGGTAATTTTAAAAGTCTTTTACCATTAAACACAATTCTAAAACTCTAGTTAGTGCCAACTCACATAAATTATATACCAATTTAAAGAAAGCAATGAGAGCCAAACATTTTAAGATTCAACAAAAAAAGACATATGAATATATATGGGAACAGAAGAGCAGTACCCAATGATGTATTTTCATCACAGAGAACTGAAGAGCATCTCAGGCCAAAGGCATCTGCATGATATTAAATAATCGATCCATGAGCCCATAGTGCTAAAAACTGAGGAAGGAATTTTCCACAGAACATGATATGTCCTATATGGTTGAAATAATCAGGTTTTTATCTCCAAGAAAAGAAGAGATGCATATTATCTGTTTGCCTCTAAAACAAGTTTATAAATGCCAACAAACCTCTCAATAGCGTCAGTTGCAAAAAGATGGCGTGGGTACAGTGTGGAAGTGTTGGTTGATCCCATCTGAAATTCAGTATAGCTGTATCCAGGTTCTCACAGGCACATGTGAAAATACTAGTCACAACAGGTATTTATTTATGAAATGAAGGTCTCCTATCTTGCCCAGCAACATGCAAAAGTGAAGAAACTGTGTGTAGCTCCGTTTCACTGGCATGCATTTCTAATGTCATGTTTCCACATTAAAATGAATGCAAATTGCCTTGAGTACTTTCCAGCCCAAATGCATATAAAAATATGGTAATAGATGTCCTTTCTTTCATATCCACACACTTTGCTGACCCTGCATCAAGAGGGCATTTGAAACTAACTGCCTAAAAAGCAATAATGAATTTGTGAAAAACAAGATAAAATATAAAACAGTCTAACTAGAAATGGTGTGTTTGCATTTGGCTTTATTAGGATTTTACTGATTCTTAGGGATTGTAGTGGTTATCCAACAGTAGCTTCACTTTGACTCAACTCCAGGATATGTCTACCACCAAGACTTAGACCTGAAAGAAATTATATTGTTTTTGAGAGTTCTGCTTTAATATTGACATATAGTAACACCAGGCAGACAAGCTCCAGGTTATCTTCCTTACAGAATGGCTTCTGGGTCAACAGGTAATATTCTCAAGCCTTCTACACAAGAGAATTTTTCATTTTATACCTGAGCTTCTGTGCTACCTGAGTTCATATTTTCCCTCTATGAAAACTCTGGATTTAGCCAAAGAGTCCCAGGCACAGAAAAAAAATAGATGGTCAAAATGAGAAAGAGTCCATCTATAGCTTAATAACCAGATTCCCAACCTGTGAAGAATCTGGGTGATGATATAAAATATTGTAAAATGTTTTTTAAGATGGGAAGGAGAGGAAGCAGCCAAATGAATAACTTGGGTGGAAAAGCTGAATGTGGTTGTTCACTGTAATTACAAGCCTCTAATTCTCCCACTCAGGAGACCAAGGCAAAGGACTGTGGTTGAAGGTCAGCCTGGGCTACAGAGTAAGACCCTGTCTCAAAACAAAACAAAAAAAATCTTGGAGGATAAACCAAAAGTTCATTACAAATCATTACAATTGATTTGAGGGTTTTCATAGGAGAATCTGGGGAACTGAAGGATACTAAAGAAGTGGGAATTAGCATCTGTTGATCTTTCATTTCAGTATCACTTATTGATCTATAAGAATTACAAGAAAACTCCACATGAAATTATTTGGGCTGGACAGGTGGCTCAGGGGTTAAGCCTCTGCCTTGGAGGCAGAAGGTCCTGAGTTTGGATCCCAGATCCCACGTATAGACGCCGGGCGGAAGCGGGGGCGGCCTGCGTTTCCGGTCCTGGTAGGGCGGAGCCTATGAATCCCAGGACGGAGGAAGTGGAGGCGTCCATGGTTGTTCCCGATTTCGTCCGTGGTTCTACACACACACAGACACACGCGTGCGCACACATACATACGCACACACGAACAATTGAATAAATAAAAAAAAGCTTTAAAAAAAGAAATTATTTATTATTGTCAATGTTTTTTGTTAAATTTTACTTTATACATAGAATGAGCAATGAAGAAAATGTATGAACTGCTTAAACATGTTTTTATGTTAAAATAAAATTCATAGGAATAGTACTTTTGTATGTTGAAAGTAAGATTAAAATGTGATACTGGTCAGTCATAAAACCACAAGAGAAAGATTTCCAAACTGCAGCTTGCAGGGCCCTACAAGCAAAAGGCGAGGGAATGAATCCTTTCTAGTTTCTGGAGCAGATGATTCCTTTTGATGGTCTAATAATTCATTGCAATTTAATACCATTCATATTTAATTCATCAGACAACTTAATGAAGAAAAGGGGGTATATATGGCTGGCTGTTCCAGAAGGGATATAGTTCATTAGAGCAGGAATCACATAGCAAAAGACATAACTGGAAGCAGAAACAGGAGGTGGGTTTAGATCACCACAGACATTAGCAAGAGTAAGCTAGGAAGAAGTTGTTCTGGGCTACCAAACCTTAAGGCCCACTCCCTATAATGTCTCTTCCTCTAGCAAGACTCCACCTTCTAAAGTTGAACAAACTTCCCAAACTTTAGCATACCAGCAGAGGATACAAACAGGCGATAGCTTCAGATGTTTTCCTATAGTAGGGAATGAGTAGAGGAACAGAGCAGCTTACATCATGGTGGCCAGGAATTAACGACCCATGTTATAGACTTTCTCCTCTTTCCTCTTTCATTCTGTCTGGGCCATTATTAGGTTAAGAAAGTACATGGACATATGGAATGCCTGAATAAGTCTTATTTTCTCATTAGGACAACCAGCATCTAAAGCCAAACCTATTTAGAACAGCTTTTTTAATGTTTCTGCATTATATGATGAGATATGGCTACTAACCAAACTTTGAATAGTAATAGGAAGGGCGCATAATTGACCATAGTGTTACCAATAGATTTTCTACTAGGCACAGAGAGTTATACTTCTGTCATTAAAGAAATCATTTCATCTTTGTCCATTATTTTGTAAGCTAAATTAATGTGAAATGATGGCTGAAATTCTACTTTGCTTTCAGGGTGCTGATGACTTTGAAATTAAACCTCTAACATGGATACTTACTCATTTGCATATTCATTGATATAATCAGTACTACCTGGAAGATAGCCCACTGACCTAACACTGAGTTTCTAAATGTGCTATTATGCATTTTCTTCCCTAATACACATGTTAGTTTTTTTTTTTTTTAAGAAAAAGCCCTAATCAAATGAAGCAAAAGACTAGGCAAATAATCTGAAAATTTGAAAGAGGAAATAACCTGTCTGAGTACTTGAGGTGTCTTAATTTAAAAATCTGCTAAATTTTTATGTAAAGAGTAAATTTCTTTATGATAAAAATAATTCAACAAATTTTTATCTTGTGAGCCAAACTCCTCAAAAGTATCCCAAAAGAATAATATGTCCTGCTTAAAAATATACTATCTTCCTGTGAGAAAGGAGAAAAATGGATGAATTACTGATTATTTGAGCCACATAAATGTGTGTGTGTGTGTGTGTGTGTGTGTGTGCCACTCCTGTGCATGCTAGGTGACTGCTGGACCACTGAGCTAAATGTCTGGCTTAACATTTTTAGTATTTCTTGAGTTGAACATTGATAGGTTTTTACCTTTAAAACATCTCCAATGAATGCAGAGTCAAATCATTATTATTCAACTCATAGTAATTAGATAATGTTCTTGAACTTCCAGTTTTCTCAAATTGAAAACATACTGATATTATGACTATTTCTCAACTTTTCTTATGCTTCCTTAGTCCTATTCCTAGGGGTCTGTCTAATTAGAGATATACAAGTTAATCTGTCTTTACTAGACACAGAACCACCTTGACTTTGAAACTTTTACTTTCTTTCCATGAACCATTCTTGCCTTGGGAATCCCATCCCCTTCTCATGTGCATTTTTACTGATGATTTCATCTTCAATCTCTAATACCTTTTTTTGTCTCTACTACACCGTAAAACTCAGCTTTGTCAGTGAAGCGATTGCTGAGAGTTCTTTAGATGTTTCTGCTCTGTAGGGTCATATGTGAACACAGAGCCTAAAAAACAGCCAAGACTAAAAAATGGTTATAAGGAAAAGATAAGCTCTGGATATATTGATCTTATTCTTCCCAAGGAGGAAAGTCAAGAGAGTAAAAAAGACCCAGTGTGACATGCTATGGGATGTAGGATCAACATGTGACTGGGAGGGGTTAAAGTAAGAATTTAGGTGAACACATTTATACAAAGAACTAAACAACATGGAAATATTTGTGAATCTTCCTAAAATAAGTCTCTACTTCATTTAAAACCCAATTGTAGATGTGTGCCATGAGTCCAGCTTACATATTACCAAAGGCATAGTATTGCTACCCTTATTTTTCTAGCATGCTCCTCCCAAGTCAGAAGAAAATCAAGAAGCATTAAGGAATAGAAATAAGGAAGAGAGAGACCAATAGACCAACTCTTCCATCCTGGCAAATGGTCTTAGTTAGAGAAAGGAAGCTACTTGTAAAGAGAAGAGAACCTCTAAGTTGAGTATGAATTTAAGGTTTTCATCTAGAATGAATTTTTAGTACTTTAAAATGCATTAAAACTTTGAAAACTTTGTGCATAATAGATGACAGCAGAAAAACTAAGGCATATTTCTGAGCTATGAAGTGGCAACAGTTGGTCAAAGGTAAAGCCATTTTCTGTTTGAATTCCACTAAGAACAGATCGTTTCTCACACACACACATATACATAAAGGGCTATTTTTTCATTTCATACTATATCATTAACACTCATGATTATTAACTTTCCTTCTAATCTTTTCCAAGGTTTTTGCAATATTCCTTTTTATAAGTACAATGTGATATATTTAATTGCTTTTCTATTGTTGGCCATTTAGATTATTTCCAATAAGTTTACTATTGTAACCTGTGTGGCAATAAAATACATTATATATATATTATATATATATACTTTTAATACATGGACAAAATCGAACAAGGTCTTCTGTCATTAGCAGAGGTTCTTGAGGAAATGTACTCAATGAAAACTTTGTTTAAAAATCAGAATCACATCTTAGTGATTATAATTAAAACTTCAGTACGATATGCTTATATTTTTCTATTGAAAGATTAAAAACTAAGGCATGATAACACTGAATACTACCAAGTATAATATAAAGTGTTTCATGTTTTCTGAACATAAAACTGACTATTACACTGTTCATAATTACCAGTCTGGGAGCAACAAGAGTGAATACTTTAAAATTAACTATTTATAAAGAGTATATAAAGCATCTTCACATACTATATCATTTGAATAATATAATCAGAGCACCCCTAATTGTAGATTATACTCTTATTTTATAAGTGAGGAAATTAAGACAAAAATATTACTAGACTCACCCATAGACATTATTCTGGAACGAACATAGGCAGAAGTCAAAACTGTACCTAAATTTCAAATCTGAACTTTTCAGCCAGGCAACTTTATTGACATGTTTATTATTTAAGAAATAATTTATTGGATATAGTATATGACAAAATTGTTCTAAATGTTAACAGAGAACTGGTAAAAATAATAAGAAAAAAAATAGTTGTCCTCTGAAATTCTGTGATCATTAGCAGGAAGACGGGGGATAAGGAGACAGGCAGTCATGAAAAATTCATTTGGATACATTAATGCTATGAAAAACTGAAGCTAGGTCGAAGAAAAGAAGGAGATGAGAAATTGTGTTTCACATTCTCCAAGTTCTCAAAAAAGTTCTTTCTGAAGAGGTCAGCACTTGAGCAGAGACTTGAATCTGAAGATTAGTAGACAGGGAGGACAAGAGAATTCCATAAAGCATGGGGAAATTTCCTTCTCAACTTTGATAGTTTTCCTAACAGAGCAACAACTGACAGACATGCTTTCCATTACTTTGATAATTAACTACATGCAGAGAAAATGCACAATTTTTAAATATGATTCACAGGAAGGAAGACAAAGATGAAGTAGTTCATCCGTGGTACAGAAAAAAAGCAATGAAAGCTACCAGGTTTCCATCTTGGCATGGTGGTGATATTCATGACTTTCTTTATGGGCAGCATTCAAAAGTTTGGCCAATTAGCTCCTTTGGTAGCTATAAATTCACTGTGGAATCAGATGAAGTAAATTTCTTCCACATTGTCCTAAATTCACTTTAAAGGCTTTTGCAGAGGAACTTCACTCATTTTGTGAAATCTTATAAGCACTTTAAAAAGGTATTTATAATCATTTTTGGACAGATATCTCATCTTTCCTCAGAATAAGATATTATTAAACACTTGAATATTTAAAATAAGATTCTGGAGATCTTGATTAGAAAAATGCAATAACCAAACAACGTATAATAATGTTGAGAAAGACTTGTGGAAATAATTTTGAGACATTTAATGAAAATTCCATCAAAATATTGTGATGTTAAGAATCAATTGTCTCATTGAGGGAATATGGAACCATGGAGTACAAAAGCTTCAGGCATACCTTTGAGAGATTATTGTAGCTGTGCACCTGAGGGATTATCATGATTAGGTTAATTAAAATAGGAATATTGACTCTAAAAGAGGGTGGTATCATCCCTTGTGCATCCGGCTATATCAAAAGGAGAATGGTAGCTGATCATCATCGTTCAATATTCTTCTCCTTGGATGTGGATGCAATATAACCAGCTGCTTCAAACTTCTACAGTCAGAACTTCTCCTGCAGTTATGGACAGGACCTTTGAATTGTGAGTCAAAAGAAACCCTTTCTCCCTTAGTTATTTTTATCAGAACATTTCGTCAGAGTCACAAGAAAAGTAACCAAAACAAATACCAAAGTTTTGATTTTCTTATATGTATATCCCTGTGGAATTGTAGAATTTCTTATACATATAACCTGTTCAGTTGTTGAAATCTGGCACCACAATTATTATTGCTGCTTATTTCCCTTTACTGTGTAACAAGTTATATGCTAATCACATCATCTATATTGTAGCCAAACCCTCTAACAATCTTAAGTAATTAGCTTTATAGTTTTTACTCTACTGACAAGAAGACACTAAAGTACCCTCTAGAGAACAGAACTGTTATTTATAAATGACACAGTCATAAATTCTATCAAGTTCTCAGGTTACCTCCTAAACAGACTCCACACCTGATTCTGTAGTACTATTCCCACTTCTCTACAGTGTTCTAAAAACCAAGGATTGGTAAATTTCAATATGAGATTTTTTCAACTAAGCATCATCCACACCTCTCAACTAAAGAACCCAAAATGCAAAGACTATTGTTACTTGGACATTTCAAGCAATTCATTAATTTCAATGTAGACAAATTAGGAAGATATTAAAGATCACTTCTTTGTGATTCCTGCAATGCAATCTTTGTGATTCCTTTGGATTTCTGCAATGTAGTCTAGAGCATATTAATAAAAGGCACAGTCCATCTTTCCTACCTGAGTGAATGTTTTTTAATTTTTTTCTTCC
The DNA here is from genome assembly GCA_023101885.1 of Typhlomys cinereus. Lineage (NCBI taxonomy): Eukaryota > Metazoa > Chordata > Mammalia > Rodentia > Platacanthomyidae > Typhlomys > Typhlomys cinereus. Next base: position 8,360,498 of record JALPQD010000042.1, on the reverse strand, counting down.
ACATTTTATTTTTTCCTCAATCATACAAGCTAAATAGGTACCCCTGTCCTCTCCCTTCCTTCACCCCTTCCCAGTCCCCCCTTGCACTTTCCTCTCCTTTTCACCTTCCTTTCACCCCCCTCCATCCCTCTCCTTCTCATAGTGCCCTCCTTCCCCCCTCTAATACCCTGGAGCATCCTTTTGTGTGGATGCCAAACCTCCCTCTGAGTCTTCCACCCTAGTGAGGTGTAAGGACACAGTGGCATAGCCTAGAGCCCTTTCTTGGGTTACCCATTAGTATGGCAACTCTATTATAACTGTTAATCCCTTGCCTCTAAGAATCCTGCCAATGATCCATGCTAGACTTTGGGGGGCCATTGACATGTCAGCCATTGTGCAGGTCATGCAAAGTCCGATTATGGCTACTGCGGTCCTAACTTGTGTGGAGTATCTTACAATCTTGCCGCTCCCTCTTCTGCAAGGTTCCCGGAGCTTAGGATGGGGAGAGATTTGGCTAGTTTGGTTCCAGTGATTAATGTAGGGTCTTTGGTGTTCTGAATTATGGTTTGTTGTTGTTTTCAGTATTGCTTTTTTTGCACCACCCTTGGCTCAATCCTGATTGGTATTGAAGGTCACTCCTAACCAAAGATAAAAGGCTGTTTAAGTGAAGATCTTACTATAAGAGGAGACTCAAAGGTAGATAGAATAGGAGTAGGACATCGCAGTGAGGGAGGATCAGTGTCCCATTTGCAGGATGGTTACCATCTATCTGCCAGTCCTTATACCCTCCCTGATTGATGAGATCAAACTTCTTCAGTCGCAGGTGGCCAAAGGGGAATTGAGAGAAAGCTTCACCAGATGTCTCACTAATTGCATGCAATATTTGATGGTGACCTATTTTCTCTACTGAAGCATGATCCCCTCTCTCCTTTTTTCTGGAAGGGGGACTCCTTCCCCTTCTCTCCTACTTATAATCTTTGTGATTAGAGTATAGGTATTGCAGAGATTTATCTTTGAGAATGTCATTAAGTGAGTTTGGTACTAGGATCCACCTATCAGGGAGTATATCACAGTAAATGATCTTTTTGATATGTTTTGAATCTGATTTGCTAAGACTTTGTTGAGAATCTTTGCATCTGTGTTCATCAAAGAGATTGGCCTATAGTTTTCTTTTTTAAGTGTATCTTTATTAAGTTTTGGGATTCGTATGATATTAGCTTCATAGAAAGAATTTGGAAGTGTCCTTTCCTCCACAATTTTATGGAACAGTTTGAGGAGTATTGGTGTTAGTTGTTCCTTAAATGTCTGGTAGAATTCTGTGCTGAATCCATCTGGTCCAGGACAATTTTTTGGTGAGAAGAGTCGAGATTACTTCATCAATTTCTTCATATGTTACAGGACTACTTAAATAATTCAAATCTTCCTGATTCAACTTAAGTAAGTTGTGCTTACTCAGGAATTCATTTATTTCTTTTGTGTTGTCAAATTTCTTGGAGTAAAAGTTTTTGAAATATGACCTTAAAATTCTCTGAATTTCTTGGGTATCACTTGTGATAACACTATTTTCATTTCAATTTTTGTTAATTTGGGTTTCTCTCTCTTGCTTTAGGTTGATTTAGCTAGGAGTGTATCAATCTTACTGATTTTTTCAAAGAACCAGCTTTTCCATTGGTTGATTCTTTGTATCATTTTCCTTATCTCAAGGATATTTCTCCCCTGATTTTGCTAATCTCTCTTCTACTGCTTTTGGGATTGGATTGCTCTTATATCTATAAAGCTTTAAGCGGCATTGTTATTTATTTATGATATCTCTATTTTTTGATATAAGCATTAAGAGCTATAAATTTACCTCTTAGGTATTTTGATAAGTTGTATTTTCATTATCATTTGCTTCTAAGAAATCTTGAATTTCCTTTTTGATTTCTTCCTGAACCTAATTTTCATTTAGCACCATAGTGCTTAGTTTCCAAGAGTTTATGTATTTTCTGCTGTTTGCTATGTTGTGAATGTCAAGCTTTAGACCATGGTGGTCTGACAGGGTACAGGCTAGAATTTCAACTTTCCTGTATATGTGGAGATTCATTTTGTGGCCCAATATGTAGTCTATTTTGGAGAAAGTTCTGTGGGCTGCTGAGAAAATTGTGTATTCCTTGGTGTGGTTCAATAGAGATCTGTAAGGTACATTTCAGTAAGGGTTTGATTTAGTTCCAATGTGTTTCTGTTAAGTTTTAGGCCTGTTGATCTATCCCATGTTGATAATGCAGGATTGAAATGCACAAGTATCATTGTTTTGGAATTGATTTCTTGTTTTAGATGTTGTAATGTTTGCTTAATGAATGTGGAGGAGTCCATTATTAGTTGCATATATGTTCAGTATTGTGAAGTCTTCCTGATGAATTGTACCTGTGACTAAAATGTAGTATCCTTCTGTTTCTCTTTTAATTTCTTTTTGTTTGAAGTCCACTTTGTCAGATAGCATAATTGCTACCCCTGATTGTTTCCTGGTTCCACTAGCTTGCAGATTTTTTACCAGCCTTTTACTTTTAGAATGTGCCTATCTTTTGTGGTTAGATATGTTTCCTGAAGGCAGGAGATGGATGGGTTGTGATTTCTAATCCATGTTTGTAACTTGTTTCTTTTGATTGGTGAGTAATTCCATTGTCATTTAGTATTATAATGGAGAAATTACTTTTAATCCCTGACATATTTTGTGTTTAGTGGCTTTCATAAGTGTATTATTTGGCTTTTAGGTGTTGGTAGTATTATACTTTCCTTCTGTTCTCCTGGATTTGCTTGTTCTTTTCTTCAAGCTTGAGTATCTTTTCTAGCATTTTTGTTGAAGTCCTGGTTTGGTTGTCATATAAGCCTTCAAGTTGTCTTTATGGTGGAATCATGACTGAGAGTTTTGCTGTGTATATCAGCTTGGGTTGACATTTGTGCTCATTTAATATTGAAATACGTCTCTCCAAGCTTTTCTGGCTTTTACTGTTTCCATTGAAAAGTCATTTGTTATTTTAATAGGTTTACCTTTAAAAGTGACTTTTTTCTTTCTTGAAGCTCTCAGCATATTCTCTTTGTCTTCTATGTGAAGTGTTTTGACTATTATTTGCCATGGCGAGTTTCTTTTTTGGTCATATCTGTCTGGGGTGTGGAATATCTCTTGTATTTGGATGGGCCTCTCTTTCTTTAGATGAGGAAAATTTTCCTTTATCATAATTTGAAAATTTTCTTCGGGTGTGGTATTTTGGGATTCTTGTTCTGGTATTCCATAAATCCTCATGTTAGGCTTCTTCAAGGTGTCCCTAACTCTTGAATATTCCTTTTAAGTATCTTTTTGGCTTTAACAACCTCTTCATTTGAACTAGCTAGTCCTTCTACTTTGTCTTCAGGATCTGATATTCTATTTTCTGCTTCATTAGTTTTGTTGATAAGACTCTCTGTTGAGTTCTGGGTTGAAGATAGTTTGTCTTTTAGTTTGAGTTTAAACTCTGCTTGAGATTGTTTTAACTGCTCTATGCCTATTTTTTTTTCTTCAACTGCTTTTCTCATCTCCTCCAAGTGCCTGTTGTGTTCCTGTTCAAAATTGTTGATGTGGTTATTTAACTCCTGGATTTCTTCTTCCATTGTTTTGATCATAGTAAACATCAAGCTTTGAAAATCATTATGCTGGGTATGACTTTGTTGGCTATTTTCTGTGAGTTTCTTCTGATTGGATTCTATCATTATAGAGTTCATTCTTTTAGTAGGAGAGTTTGTTTTTTTTTGGTTTTTTGTTTCTCATGTATTTGCCCTGTGACCTGGGAATTTTTGTTTTATCTCTTATGACCTCCTTTTTGTTTCTGTGTGTTTTTGACTGAACTGAATTAGACTGCATTACTACACTTGAGCAGTTATTGCTAGTGTTTGCCTTGGGGTTGAGTACGCTTGTCTAGTGTTTTTGTTATTTCCTAGATGAGGCTATTGGACTGTTATACATCAATTAAGTCATGATTAGTAGACAGAAAAAGAAGATTAGTATGCTAGTGCACTTTTTTGGTTTACTACCTTGGTGATATGTGAGGATGAATGGTATAGTCCCTGAAGTTGTATGCATTTTTTGGTGGTTATATGGAAATGTTAAACTACAAATGACTAATAATTAGGAAGAACAAGATGGTATAAAGGGTTTACTTATCTTAGAGCTGGATGTGAAAATTGTCTCCCATATGTTGGGATTTTAGAGGACCTCAGATGAATGGTGTTTGTCCCCTAGAGCTTTGCTTATTTTTTCTCTGGACTCTGTTGAATTCTGAGGAACAGGGAGTCACCCCTGGTCCAGGTCTGGGGCAGAAAGGCAGAGTAGCTAGTGAGGTGCACAGATCACCTGGGACCTGGGGCATGGCCTAGGGGCCTTCTTCAGTGCCAGAAAGGCAGGCTGGCTACCAGTGAGTTGTGCAGATCACCTGGGTCCCAGGACACGGTATAGGGGCCTTACCTGAGGAGCAGGGAGGGAGTCTGCCTGGGTCAGGGCCCAGGGCAGAAAAAAGAGCACAAGTGAATATTAAATGAGAAAAAAAAAAAACAGCTGACTATGGCGCACTGGTGCTGAGCATAACCAGCATTGACTGCCTGTTGAGAAGAGAGGGAAGATAGATCTCCCTATGAAGAAGACAAAGCCCACATAAAGAATGAGATGTAAAATCCCATGTGCCATAACCTAAAATCCTGTTTCAAACTGGCAGGAGTTATTTCAGCTACCTTAGGTTAATAAGCAAATCTTAGGAAAAGAACCAGAACTGAACTAAGTCAATCCCGGGACAATTTTATAGTTCCCTGCTTCCCTATCAACACATCATTTGACAGTGTTTCTATCAGTCTCTGGGGAAAATGTTCTGCCAAGTTTTTATCATCTTTTAATTATTGTCTTCTCCAAAGAGAAACATTTTTTCTGACAAGTTAAAAATCTCTGCAATACAAATGCCTTCTGCCCTTTTAAACCACTACTTAATTCAAAGACCATTTTTCAGAAAGGTGCTGCAATGAAGTCTCACAGCCATTTGCCAGATCAGAACCTGCCTATCAAACAGAAGCTGCAGTTGTTACCTAGTGCTGTAAATGGAACCCTTGGCAACCACTGGGGGAATTATCAGCTTCTCCTGTCCCAGGTTCCCAGTTAATAATATACAGCATTAGGAGACAAATCACAGAAAAGAATAGGGTCTTACATTCTTGTGTATTCATTCATGTGTCCACATCAAAATTTAGCTATTATGCTTCACATTTTCTAAAAAGAAAGGCAGGTGTAGTACGAAGCTTGTGCAGCCATATTTCCAGGCTCAGGTCCAGATGGCTGTGAGCGAATGATGATGAAGACGTGAAAATGAAAGGAGTGGAGGGCAAGTCTGGGATGATGGTTTCTAAAAGGGTCCCTAGAGAACAAATATTGTAAAACAAAGCAAAGTAAGCATTAAGAAAGAAACCAAAGAGAAACAATAATTAAATACAAGTGAAATTTTAAAAGTCTTAAAAGATGGTTTGGAGAAAATTATGGAAGCTAAGATTTTTGAGAACATTCCTTAATACTATTAATTCAAGTTGTAATTTAGATACAAAGTCCACATAATTGTATACAATGGAATAGGGCTTTGGGAGTCTTTTTAGCTGTAGTGTATCCTTTCCTCCTACAAATCACTCTTCAGAGCAATCATGGAGCCCAGTGCAGTTCCCTTGAGCTCAACCAACTCCCATTTGTTGGGGTTGAGTGGAAAAAATGAATTGGAGATCAAGTCCAGTAAATGATACAGGCAAGAATAAAGAAGATCTAAATGACTGATATATAGTGAAAAACTCATTAAGACAAACTCAGGAGAATTGATATATTTTATTTTCCATAGAAGGAATTATGAACAAGCCAGGAGATATTTCTTTATTTGTTTGTTTTTTTAAGAGTCAGCTGAGTCCACAAAGAGTACTTTAGTTTTTGGTTTTCTAAGTTAGCAAAAATCATTTTTATATTGTGACTATAACATAAAACATTAGGAAATGGTTATTTAACTGATTTAAAAATCAAGTCCATGACTATTAGTGATAAAAGAAAAAAAGGGGGGTTAGTTTGTTTGTTAAAGAATAAATACTGATGTGGTACCTCCACCCAGGCCTGGTTGGTCTTGTTTAGTTGTAATGGTAAGCTTGTAGTGAAAAAGAAACTGGGTACTTTTGTGGGGAGTGGAGGAAGATAATAGCAGGGCACTTGGTAAAACATGAAACACTGTGGAAGCATAGCCTTCCTTTGCTGTTCCTTGTCTTTGATGCTTTCAATACTTGTTAAATGATCTGAATGGTTTGCATGTAGGGGCAGGAAGGAGTTGCTTCTTTTTCTTTCCCAAGTACATGTCACAGTGTACAAGAGAATTCTTCTTCCCAGCCCTGCCAAAATGAATAAATTGCAATAAGCTCACTAGGGTTCGGGGATACCGTTCCTGGGAGTTGGGAAAAGAAAGTAATTTGCTGTGGGGTTCTATATATAGTTCTAATTACCATAGTGTTAATTTGCACACATAAACATCATTAAAATCAGCAGGAGGGAGACTTCTTTAAGAGCCTCATAAGCAGGAGAGATCCGTAGCAAATATTTCACTTTCTGCTGAGGTTTGTATACAAAGCAGATGTGGTCTCTTCCAGAAGAAGATTCCTACTGCGAGCAGAAAAACATGTGAAGCATGTATAAAGAAGGCCAAGGCAAAGACCTCACTAGCCAGAAAGACACAGATGCCTATATGGCACTTTCCTTCACAGGAGATTATCCTACCACTATGATTGGACCCCTCTACATTTTGTCAAGCAGACACTCAGTGCTGGGTCACATTGCTGTCCTTGAGAAAGTCGCTCATCTCTTCAAGCTCATAATCACAAAGTCAACTTATTTTTCCCTAGCATCCACCCAATGTGAATCAATGAGCACTTTGGAGTAAAGTGCAACACACATGCTTAGTTTTCTTTTAATCAGAGGACCTCTTTTTTCAAGCAAAATATGCCTGTAACCCATCCTCTCTAATTCTTTGCCAAAATTTAAAAGCCTATTTTTGCTCTCTAAATCCCTCATCCTGGGGACATGCAGATGCCTGTGATGGGATTGGGTATAGCATGGTTGCTTCCTAGGGCACACATGCTGCCTTCTCCTACACATGCTGCCTCTATTCTGTGATGTGACATATCTTATTTCACTTACACTCAACTATGAGTTAAAACTCTTATTTGTGGGGAGGTGAGTTTAAGGTTCTAAAGTTTTATTGGTCGTGAATATATGGCAAAAATAATAATTTGTCTTTTAATATTCTTTTAAGGCTTTACAGATGAATATGTGTCTTTTCACCCTTCCTCACCCATTATTACCCAATTGCAATCCCCTTCATTCTTGTACAATGTTTCTTTTATCCTACCTTTCTACATCCTGATTGTGATAGTTAAGCCTGGGTGTCAACTTGACACACCCAGTATTAACTAAGCTGGACTGAGACCACCTCTGGAAAGGATCAACTGAGACTACTTGAAAGGATTATACCCATCCCAGATCCTATCAGAACCTCCAAAGCTCTCAAAGGATTCTCCCAATATTGCATCATATAAAAAGGAGCCACCAAGGAGAACAGATGCCTTCTTGCAGCTGTGATAGGAATCGCTCTTCCTTCTGGCCGCCTGGTTTCTTCGACTAGCCTTCCACTAGACTAAGACTCTAGGAGTTCTCCAGCCTTCAGCCATCATCAGCTAGCTATTGGCAGCCATTGTTGGAACTACCTCAGCTACTGGCAGCCTTCGCTGGACTACTTGGCCATATCTGTAAGCCAACTCAATAAATTTCCTATATATTTATATATATATATATATATTCATTCTGTGAATTCCGTGACTCTAGAGAACCCTAACTAATACATTGATCTCATGTCCTTCTGTATGTGTGGGTTACTAAATCTCATCTAGGTTACTGACATGTGTTAATTACATGTGTCTTGGTATTTGATGAAGTAAGGTTGATATAAACAGTGGACAAGTCATTTGAAACAATTGGTCTCCTCTACCCTTTTTTTTTTTTTTGCTTATATTCAGGCTTACCCTATTTTTAGAATTAATTTCCTAAAGAAAAAACTTAACTGGTTACTAAAGTAAAAATTTTGTATTGAGATGGAAAAAAATAAAAGACAGCACATTATATTTAATTTCCTTCATACCATAAATATTTTAAATACTTCCAATGAATCTGATACTATGTTGAATAGCAAGAACAGAATGATCAATTACAAAGTACTGTGGTTCTTTTCCTTGTGGTGCTTTTGTTGTAGATAACACACAAGCCTAAGAAATAAAGTAATTAAATGATAGGTGAAGAGTTTCAACAAGAGTTGATTTACATATGAGAGAGAGAAAGAGAGAGATCTTTAGCAATAGAAGATCCCCCACCTTCAATAGTTTTTAAGAAATATGTTGCCCATACATCCCTGTGTTATAGGCACTGTTTGTGTAATCATGCATATATTTGGTCTACAAGGCAAAGATTGATGAGTTCAAGAAGACCTGGGAATCCACATGAAAGAGTGAAGTAATCCCTCTCAACCCTATGCAATTTACTCAGTGTTCAGTATACAAGTAATCTTACACATGAAATGGAAACTAAGCTGATCAAAACCACAATCCCTAACTCTGATGTGGCTACTTGTTATGGCAGTGGTATTCCAAAAGCAAGATCAATAATGGGTGGCGCATACCTATAATTTCAACACTGAAAAACTGAGACATAACAATCATGTATTTTTGGTTAGTCTAAGCTACATAGAAACACATGTCTCTAAAACAAAGACTGAGCAATAATAAGAGTAATAATAACTCTTCTTGTAGTACTTGCAGTACTTCTTTTTTGGAGGGGGGCATAAAAATGGTGGTGGAGAAACAAGGAAGTTCTAATTTCTGGAGAGTAAATCTCCATTAGGAAATTTTGAGCATTTGCCCTTGCTTCCATTAAGAGAAGAAAAGCAAATGATCCACTGGCTCCTAGCATGTAGGGAATGTTCCTAGTATCAACAATCTTCTGAAAGTAAATATTGAATTTCTTGTTTTCCACAGACAACACTTTTATTGAATTAAAACAGGAGGCAGAACCTACACTTAATCTGTCTCCCTAACTGTTGTCTTATATTCTCATATTCCTCTTTGCTCAGTCTATCACCCCTGGCCTAAACCTCCCTGTTCCTTAAACACAGTAAGGATGGATATGCTGTTATCTTATGCTATAGTAAGTTGATTTTTATTCCTTTATGTATATAATTATTTTTAGATATGGAAAGATGATATGGCTCCTCCAAACTGATTTCCCCGGTAGTAGATTAGTTTACATTTCTCCTGGCAGAGAAAATCGTTCTTGTCTCCTGACAGCCTAACATTTGTTGCTGCTTGTCTTCTTAATGGCAGTCATTTTAATTGTGTTGTGATGGATGCTTTGTGTACTTTTGATTGGATTTCCACAGTGTCTAGGGATATGAAACTTTTTTTTCATGAATTTATTGGATGCTGATATTTCTTCATTTAAAATGTCTCTTCCCATTTCCATTTCCCATCGATTGATTTATTTGCTTCTGCATTGCTTAATTTATTGATTTCAGAGATCATAGATATTAACCCTTGATCACAGGAATATTTGATCACTTCTCTCTGTACAGATCATTTATTTTGATATAATTTCCTGAGCTATTGAAGTTCCACTCAGAAGGTCATTATCTGTAACTTATCTTCAAGTATTTTCCCTGTTTTTTTTTTTTCAAACAGTTTTCACATTAAGATCTTTGATCTGTTTTGGGATGAGTTCCCCTTTCCTGGGAAAGGGAGAGGTTTGGTTTCAGTCTTTACTTATAAATATCTGTGTTTTCCAACAGTATTTATTAAAGCCGTTTTTTCCATTGCATGAATTTGGTGCCTTTGGCAATAATCAGAGAACTGGAGCTGTTTAGACTAGTTTCTGGATCTTCTGTGATTTCGCTAATCTATTTTTCTGTTTTTATGTGCATACCTGCTGTTTCATTTCTTTCCTTCTTTTTTTACTATAGTTCTGTAGTAACATTTTAAGTTAGATATTATATTATATCCTATATTGCTTTTACTCAACATTGCATTGAATATTTACAGCCTTTTTTTCCATATGAATTTTAGAACTTTTTTCTATTTTTGTGAACCAACAGATTAAACATTGTTAAGAATGGTCCTATTAATAAAAGCAATGTAGATATTTGATGCAGTCACTGTTAAGCCAACAGAAAGTGGAGGTCCTTGATAATATGAGCCTTTATTAGAACAGAGAGCTATGGGAGTCGTATTTTGGCCTTAACAGGGGAGAGTTTAAAGACAACAATAATGGTTTAAAGTAAGAAGAGATGATTATCATGGCCATAGGCAGCATTGTGGAAGGGGAAGTCTCTGCAGAAAAATCCCCAGGATAAAGGAACTGCTAATCTCTATAACTTTTCCAGTGTGGCAGGAAGTATATGACACAAATACATTCCTGGGGTTAAGCAAACACTGTTCTTGGTAGTAGGAGAAGGAGGCTTCATGGAAACCCAGAGGAACTAAGACTATTTTCTTTGAGATGCAGCTGTAGGAGCCCTGATCTAATAGTCATCATCAAATCTACTGTGATATTCTTCAGAAAAATAAGATATTTACTTTTTTAATTTATTATTATGTTAAGAGCACAGCATGACTTCTTCTGTAACAGTTTAAGCTTGCAGTATAATATTGTGTGCAGGATGAAACTTTTTTATTTGAGAAAGAGAAAATGAGAGAGAAGGAAAAGACCTGTGTATGCCATGGCAAACAGGTAAGGGTCAAAGAAAACCTTCTGCCATATAGGTTTCCATGTAATGACACCAGGTTTGCAAGTAGTCACCTTACCTTCTGAGCTAACTTGCCAGCCTCAAGCCTGATCTTGTATAGCAGATTTCCCTTATTCATCTTACATTATTAAATTTTTTAAGAATTTAATGAATAATTCCCTATTTTTCCTTTCCCCAACTTCTGATAACAACCATTGCATTATTTCCTTTTACAAAAGTAAGTACTTTAGATATTTCGCTTAAGTGGAACCATGGGATACTTATTATAAGATATTTGATCTTATGCTTTGTATCTCATGTTAACTTAGAATAATGTTTTCAATGTTTCATTCATATTTTCAGAATCTCCTCTTCTAAGAATGGATATTCTGCTAGGTAGAAAGAGTATGTTTTTCTTATTTATTCATCAGTGGATATTTAAGCAGTTTTCATTCTTTGCTTATTGTACCTGGTGACACAATAAGCCTGGAAGTGCTAGTATCTCTTTAAGATAGTAATTTGGTTCTTTAGTTAGCAGTAAGGTTACGGAATCATACTGTTTGATATAAATATGCCAATGAGTATCCATGTTTTTCCAAGCAGTTGCACCACTTTTCAATCTCATTAACAACATACCAATTTTTCCTGCATGTTCAATAACATCATCTTTTTCCATTTTATGACAAACTCCTTAGCAAGTATAAAGTGATGCCCTGACTTGAGTTTGCATTTCTTTGAGGATTAGGAATATGGAGCTCTTCTAATGATCATTTTTATATTTCTAGTGAAATGTCTGTTCTTGTTCTATTTTAATGAGGTCTTTGTTTTGTTTTGTTGTTGAGTTGTGTGGGTGCTCTCTCTCTTCTCTCTCTCTCTCTCTCTGTGTGTATGGGGGGTACTTAAGTGTGTGCCTCTGGAAGTTGAAGGGTGACATTGGGAACAGGGATTACTCTATCCCCATTTTACTTTGCTCTAGGGTTTCCCATGCTCTGCCTTCCAGGGCCAGAAGTGCAGGCTGTGGCCATTTTTAACTGGCATTTTTACATGGGATATGGGATCCAAACTCAGGGGAGAAGCTTTAACCCTAGAACCATCTCTGCATCCCTCCTCATATACTTTAGATATTAACCCTGTGTTAGTTAGGGTTCTCTAAAGCCACAGAATCAACAGGATGAATATATAAAAAGGAAATTTATTAATTGGCTTACGAGATATGGCCTAGGTAATCCAACAATGGCTGCCAGTAGCTGCTCAGTCCAATAGTCCAGTCAGTGGCAACTGAAGGCTGGAGGGCTACAGAATCAAAGCCAGGGCAAGAAGGGAGAGAATTTTCCAGCACAGCTTCAAAGAATCTTTCTTCCAAGTCTTCTCTTCTATGGTTCCTTTTATCTGGTCTGCTACCGGGAAGTTCCAATCAGATATAGGGCTGGTCTTTGTGTTGCAAATGTATTGATCCAGAAAATCATCTTCAGGTGGTCTGATAGCTAATTTTAGTTAATGCCAGGTGTGGTCAAGTTGACAACCAGCACTAACTATCACAAACTCTTTATTATATGTATGGTTTATTTTTCCTATTCCTTGGGCTGCTATTTTACCTTATTGATTGTCTCCTTGCCTGTACAGAAGCCTTTAAGTTTGAAGTGCTTCTATTTGTCTATAGTTTTTCCTTTTTGTGTGTGTGCTTTGTTATTACATAAAAAAGGAACAGTCCAAATCATTATTATGAAGATTTGTCGTTTAAGGTTTTATAACATTTTATGTTATGTCACCAATGAATAAGTTGATTTCTCTGTATGAAATAAAGGCCCTGGTTTTAAGAATCATGTTTCAAAGAGACTGTCCTTTGCCGTTTTATATTCCCCCACCAATTTCAAAAATTAGTTGATCATACATGTGTGGGACTTATTCTATTTCATTTTCTATCTGTATACCAGTGGCATACTGTTTTAGAAAAATAATTAACTTTTGAATGGGAAAGTCTTCCTAAACAGAATATTCCATATTGTACAATTTAACTACATGAAAAGCAAGTTTACATGGAAAAAGTGGCTACAAATAAAACTATATGTGTAAGCAGGGGATTCGAACAAATATTTGTGGCAGATATGAAAAAGAGGAAGCACAAGCAACCCCTCTAAAAATAATCTGGGGGATAAAAAGGCCATTCATAGGAGAAAAATTCAAGTCGAAAACAGATAGAAAAAGATATCTCAACAAAAACTAGATGTCAGGAAACTACAAAATAAAGGAATGGGATTTGCTTTCATCTTCTTCCTGAATTAGTTCTAAATAAAGAATACAAAATAACTTAGATGAGGAAACTAATAGGCAGACCTGAAGTGCCATGTCCTTGTTTTGGAAATCAATAGTAAAAATTTATACAAACGTAGTGCACAACAGTTCTTTAGCACACATGTACTCTTTTGGATGCTTACATAACTTAAAGCATGAGTGTATGGTGTGTAGTAAAAAAGAATGCATAGCGATTTTGTGAAAATAGTATGAATTTTAATAGGGAAATAGTTAAATATATTCTTTCCATATTTCATGAAACCATGCAATAGTTTAAAAAAGTAAAACTATCTGAAAAAAAGAAATGTGAAGAAAGAAAGAAAGAAAGAAAGAAAGAAAGAAAGAAAGAAAGGAAGGAAGGAAGGAAGGAAGGAAGGAAGGAAGGAAGGAAGGAAGGAAGGAAGGAAAGGAAGGAAGGAAAGAAAGAAAGAAAGAAAGAAAGAAAGAAAGAAAGAAAGAAAGAAAGAAAGAAAGAAAGAAAGAAAGAAAGAAAGAAAGAAAGAGTAAAGGAAGGAGGGAGGGAGGGAGGAAGTGAAGGAGGGAGGAACGAAGGAAAAGGAAGAAAAAGGAAGAAAAAGAAAAGACAAGAATAATATAGAAAGGGATACCAGGGCCACATTTGGAAGGTTGTGGTCAACATGTGCAGCTACTGGAGGTGACTCACAGGAGGCCTTGCCACAGTGTAATGAGCCATGCATTGTATTGGAAGAAAAGGTGAAGTAAATCTGGAAAGTTACAGGCATTTTGCAAATGGTGTTGAATATTTTACACTTCATTCTACAATCCCCATAGTACTTAGAATCTTGAACAAAGCAATGACAATTTTAGAAAATTACCTAATCAACTATGTGGGAAGAATTAGAGGGAACAAATCTAAGAACAGAAATCAGGCAAAAAAGGGTGGTGTTGGAAACTGGAAGTCATAGTAAGTATAGGAATCTCTGAATGGGAAAGAATAGCAGGGAAACTGAACTGATTTGCTTACTGAGAGTGTGAAAAGGGGAAAGGATGAAAGCAGGGGTTCTGACTAAGGCATTGGAGTTAACAGATACACCATCCACTGGAATGAGTACAGAATCTAATTTCTAAAGAAGAAAGCATGCAGGAGGCCCTAGGAAAGGATTTTACTTATTGTCTCAGACTGTGCTAAGGAGTTTGGTGACAGTTGCCACCAGAGTAAGGCTGTGAGGATAGAGAGAAGGCTGCATGTTGGGGCACAAAGTTAAACATTTGGCTCTTATTGCCTTCACATTTTAGGTAGGAAAACAGCTAGTGCTTCAAGTCCAGAAACCACCCCTTAAAAAATGAATAGAACTACATCCTTTCCCCAGGAAAGATATAAAGTGCCAGAGTTGGCTGTGAGATAAGAAGACCTAGGAAAAGAAATAACTTTAAAGGAAATCTGACAGAGAGAAACATAAACCACGTGACAAAAGACCAGTGCTAGGGAGTTAAGAGGAAAATTAGGAATGTGTGACTCTGTAGTATAATATAATTTTTATATTTATATTTTTTATTATTGCTTATTCCCAAGAAGTCACATTAAATAAGATTTGGATGATATTGACTTTAACATCCGGAAATGGCCAGCGTCTATGATAAAAGTACGTTTAGTGCAGTGATTGGGATAGAATCATACTGCAGTGGGAAGGAGAGGAAGAGGAGGGGGATGCCAAGAAGTAGCAGTGTTTCATACATGAAATAGTGGATTTATGCTATTTTGAAATAGTCGACGATGCTATCCCTCTCCCTGTTCACATTACAACCCCTCTGCTTCCTTTCTGCCAGTCTTCCTCCTGTTTTCATGTCTTTTTGAAAGCATGGCCAAAGGGCCTCATCTGGTTTGCTGTTGATTACACATGCCTGAGTACTTGCTGGAGCATGAATCATATACCAATCGCTGTACCATTGAGGAAAGCATCTTCTCACCCCCGCCCCCATCAACTGTAAGCATCAATAGTCTCTCGGTGAAGTGTGAGGTCTCTTGAGATCTCTCCCCTTCCATGGTAAGATGCTGACAGGACAAATTCCATGCAAGTTTTATGGAAATATACATAGAGCACCACTTATGTACATCTGCACAACTACTCTGGAGAAGAAAGCTTGAGATCAAGGCCAGCTTGGGCAATATAGTATGACACTGCCTCATATAAAGTAAGTAAGATGATTATAAAGTATTAATCAGTGATAAAATTATAATAATCACATTTCAATAATGTCTGCTGTAAATGTGTTATCTAGAAACAAGCAGGAATGTCTTCAGTTAAAACTAATAGTTTTGGTGGTCTTTCAGATGGCTGAGAGCATAGAGAGGTTTGCAACACATACCTGGGGACCTCTTCAATCCCCAAAATACACAAGGTGGAAGGAAAGAACCAACTCCTAAAAGTTATCCTGTGGACTCCACACACACTGTGGCATGCATGTGCACATGAATGCACACATGCATGTGTGTGTGCACACGCTCAATGTTAATAGGTATTAAACTAATTAACAGTTTTGAAAATACATGGTGCTCTGGCCATGAAAGACTTTGAGGAGGGCAATCCCGTGAAGTGCCAGCAGGTGGTGATAATGTCATAAAAGATGTTTGTCAGGATGATTAAAAATGGCATATGTAGACATAACAAGTGACCCTATTCTTCCTTCTGAAAAGAGTTTTCTTCTTGCCTTGACATGTGACATAAAATGATTGCATTAATTTTAATGAATATGGATTCATCAATTTTGAAATATAGTCACATAGTCTTCATAATAATAAATTGAAAAAAGATAGAAATGCAATGAGACATATCTCCTCCCCAACATGCTGTACTTCTAGGGATTAACTAAACATTAAAATAAAAATTTAAATACATTTTAATGTGAGTCATGATCATATTGTTGCTTCTAATATTTGAGATTTAAAGTATCAGTAGATAAAATAAACTTTTTTTTAAACTAGGACTTTGTATATCACAGGCTGGCTTTAAATTTGTCTGAGAATAGTCTTGAACTCATGATCCCCCTGCCTCCACTCCCGAGTGCTAGCATTACAGGTATGCATCACTATACCTGTTTCATCCAATGTTGGGGATTGAACCCAGAGCTGACTTGCTGGTCAGGCACTCATCTGAGCTACATCCCCAAGTCCTAGGTATATCACACTTATAAATCTGGGGAGTAGGTAAAATATTTTACAAACATAAAGCTATCTTCAATCACACCTGAGCACTAAAGATATGCTTGCATACTCAAGCTTAGTATTACATGGTTTGTGTAAAATTCAATTTTTCTTTTAAAACTTTCTTTTTAGCTTTGAATCTTGAAAAAACAATAGGAATAAAATGTTAAGGTTCATTTAAAAGGGACTTGTTTATTTGCTATATTCCTTACATGGTTTTTATACAGTTTAGTGTACTCCTACAATAGCTACAATTAACTTTATAAAAAGTGATGTAAAAGTTGATTTATATTTTATACATATTGGCTCATTGGCTGGTACAATGGATGGATATTCAGGGGCCATAGGTTGATGTTTCCTGAAAACAGGCTCTGGGTTTATGGATATTTTCAATAAGGTAATTTTGTTTAGCATTTTGAGGGAGAAAGTATTAGAGGTACTCTAACTGAATGGTTAAAAATGTTATCAAATTATTGCCAGAAATAGTATTATATATGAAAAGGCAATCCATCAACAAAAAATTCATATAATAACAATAATGCAAATGTGAGGTTTTTTTTATTTTCCAGTTAATAAGAAAATGTATAGCAGTCATGTTGGCACATGTATTTGTAACCCCAGAACTTGGAAAGATGGAAGAAGAGAATCAGGAGTTCAAGATCATCCTCAGGTATGAGAAAAGTTCAAGTGTGTGTGGTACACACATACACACACACACACACACACACACACACACACACACACACACACAAGCTTTTAGGGACTAATTCTTTTTCATTTATAGGACACAGCATTTAGTTATTCAATATTTCTGAACCTAGGTTTCTTGATAAATTAACTTTCTGCACCTTACTAGTCATCACAACACAGAAAACAATCCCAGAGATAATTAAGAGAAGAATAGATTGCAATCTACAAGTAAGAACAAAAGTTTTTTAAACAAAATTTCTTCTGTAATAAAAAGAATTTCAAATTATATATTTTTAACTTTATTTAGTGTGTGTGTGTGCATGTGTGTGTGTGTGCTGGAATTCTGAATTCTAAAAGGCCAAGTGGTAGAAAACCCCACTACCCTTATGTACTGATGAAATTCCTTCACAGAGTGGGTTATCTGACACTTATTGGACAACAGTCCAACTTCATTTCACTTGACATAATGACCTTCATTTCCATTAATTTCTGCCAAATACAGGAATGTGTTTTTTTATATAATACATTTTTATTATTATTTCACCTCATACAAACTTAATAGGTACACCAGTCCCCTCCCTCCCTCCTCCCCCCCCCCCGAATCCCCTGCTCCCCCTCCCCTCACCCCTCCCACTCCATCCCCCATGCCTCCCGCCACCGCGATTCCCAGAGTCCTTTCTTGTGCATGCCTGACTCTCCTCTGGGCCCTACTCTCTGATGACATACAAGGACCCAGTGGCATTTCCCTGAACCCCTTCCTGTGTTCCCATTAAGCATAGGAACACTACTGTGGCTGTCAATCCCTTGCCTCCAAAGATCTTGGTGCCTTTAGCAGATGCTAGACTTTGTGAGGTCAATGGTGTGTTGGACACTGCGCCGGGCATACAATGTTCAATTATGATTGCTTCGGCCCTAACTTGTGTGGAGTATCTTGCAAATCATTGCTCCTCCCATCCTTTTGCTCTTACACTCTTACCGCCCCCTCTTCCGCAAATGTCCCTGAGCTTCAGGATGGGGAGAGATTAGTCTGGCCTAGTTCTAGGTGGTTGATATAGAGTCTCTGAAGTTCTGGATTGTGGTTCGTTGATTTTCTTTTGCAGTTTTGTTGTTCCTGTAATGCCCTTCACTCCATCGTGATGGGCACTGTATGCCACCCCCTGGCCATAGACAGAAAGCTGTTAAACTGGAGTCTTATTATAAGAGCACATTCAAGGGTAGATGTAATACTTATACCCAAAATTGGAATCGCAGGGTCATATGGCGTTACGCAATGGGAGGGGTCAATCACCCATTTGCAAAATGGTTACTTTTTAATCTGCTGGACTACATGCCCTCCCCTACTGGTGAGTTCATACCCCCTTAGTTGTAAATGATCAGGAACGAATTGTGAACTTAGCTAGGTGTCACATTACTTTCTTGCAGTCCTTGATGGAGGCCTATTTTCTCTACTGTAACATGGTCACTTCTCTCCTTGTTTCTGGTGTGGCCCTCCAACCCCATCCCTCCTGTTCATAATCCTTGCAATTACTGTAGGTAATACATAGATTTACCTATGAGTGTCTCAAGATGGGCTGGGTGGGTTTGGTATTAGGAGCCATCTATTAGGGAGTACATACGGCGCTTAGTGTTCTGGGTCTGGGATACTTCACTTAATATAATTGTTTCTAATGACATCCATTTTCCGGCAAATTGCAGTAATTGATCATTTTTGATGGCTGAGTAGTACTCCATTGTATAGATGTACCACCTCTTCCTTATCCACTCGTCAACTGTTGGACATTTGGGTTGATTCCATGTCTTTGCTATTGTAAACAGTGCTGCTATGAACATGGTTGTGCTTGTGCTATCGAGGTGAACCTCTGCTGTATGGGGGGTTATACCCAAAAGTGGAATAGCAGGGTCATATGGCATTTCAATCTTTAATTTCTTTAAGAATCTCCAGACGGCTCGCCAGAGTGGCTGTATGAGCCTGCACTCCCACCAGCAATGTAGGAGAGTTCCCCTCTCTCCACATCCTCTCCAGCATTTATTGTTGTTTGTGTTGTGGATTTTTCCTATCCTGACCGGGGTGAGATGATATCTCAGGGAAGTTTTGATTTGCATTTCCCTGATGGCTAAGGAAATGGAGCATTTTTTAAGATATTTGTTAGACATTTTAATTTCATCCCTAGTAAAGTTTCTTTTAAGTTCCAGAGCCCATTTTTTAATTGGGCCATTAGTTTCCTTGGTGTTTAGTTTTCTAAGTTCTTTGTGCACTCTGGACAGTAGAGCTCTATCAGATATATGGTTAGTGAAGATTTTCTCCCATTCTGTGGGTTGCCTTTGAGCTCGTGTTACAATCTCTTTATTTGAACAAAAGCTCTTTAATTTCACAAGATCCCAACTGTTGAGAGTTGGTAGCAGTGACTGTGCCATTGGATGTCTGTTTAGGAAATGTTGGCCTAGCCCAATCAGCTCGAGGGAGTTCCCTATCCTTTCAACTATGGTTTTTATAGTCTCTGGCCTGATATCAAGGTCCTTGATCCATTTGGAATTAAGTCTTGTACATGGTGACAAGTATGGGTCCAGCTTTAATCTTCTGCATGTGGAGATCCAGTTTTGCCAGCACCATTTGTTGAAGATGCTGTTCTTTTTCTATTGGATTCTTCGGGCCCCTTTGTCAAAGACTAAATGGCTGTAACTTTGTGGGCTTATATCTGGGTCTTCAATCCTTATCCATTGATCTGTGTGTCTATTTTGGAGCCAGTACCAGGCTGTTTTTATAACTATGGGTTTGTAATATAGACTAAGGTTCGGTATGGTGATACCTCCAGCAGTGTTTTTGTTACTCAGGATTGTCTTTGCTATCCTGGGTCTTTTGTGCCTCCATATGAATTTTGAGATTGTTTGGTCAACTCCTTTAAAGAATTGCTTTGGGATTTTAATTGGTATAGCATTGAATTTGTATATTGCCTTTGGTAGGATGGTCATTTTTACGATGTTGATTCTGCCAATCCAGGAACATGGGAGGTCTTTCTACCTTCTGGTGTCTTCTGTAATTTCTTTTTCTGATACCCAAGAAATCCAGAGAATTATACATCATATTTCAAAAACTTATACTCTGTGAAGTGTGACAACACAAAAGAGATGGATGAATTTCTAAGTAAACACAACTTACCTAAATTGAATCAGGAAGTTGTGAATTATTTAAATAGTCCTATAACATATAAGGAAATTGAGGAAGTAATCTCGAATCTTCCCACCAAAAAATGTGCTGGACCAGATGGATTCAGCACAGAGTTTTACCAGACATTTAAGGAGTTAATAATACCAATACTCCTTAAACTGTTCCATCAAATAGCAAAGGAAGGAACACTACCAAATTCCTTCTATGAAGCTAATATCGTTTTAATCCCAAAACCTAATAAAGACTCACTTAAAAAAGAAAACTATAGGCCGATCTCTCTGATGAACACAGACGCAAAGATTCTCAACAAAGTTTTAGCAAATCGGATTCAAAAACATATTAAAAAGATTATTCACGGGGACCAAGTAGGCTTCATCCCCGGCACACAAGGTTGGTTCAACATATGCAAATCAATAAATGTAATTCATCATGTAAACCAGTCCAAAGTCCAAGACCACATGATACTCTCGATAGATGAAGAAAAAGCTTTTGACAAGATCCAACAGCCTTTTATGATCAAAACGCTAGAGACAGTAGGAATGGAATGAACCTTTATCAATATAATAAAAGCTGTATACAACAAGCCCACAGCAAGGATTATGCTCAATGGGGAACAATTGGAAGCATTCCCACTTCGATCAGGAACTAGACAAGGCTGTCCACTCTCACCACTTCTATTCAATATTGTACTTGAAGTCTTAGCTGAAGCCATAAGACAAGAAAGGGACATAAGAGGGATTCAGATCTGCAAGGAAGAAGTCAAACTATCCCTATTTGCAGATGACATGATCTTATACCTGAGTGATCCCAAAAACTCCACCAGGAAGCTCCTGGAACTAATTGAGAAGTTCAGCAGGGTGGCAGGATACAAAATAAATGTGCAAAAATCAGAGGCCTTCCTATATGCCCAGAATGAAAGAAGTGAAAAAGCCTTGAGAGAAACCATCCCATTCACTATAGCTCTTAAAAAATTGAAATACCTTGGTATAAACCTAACCAAGGAGGTAAAAGACCTTTACAATGAAAACTTTAAAACCCTAAGGAATGTGTTTTTTTAATTGCTGAATATTTCATTATGTGTAAGACCTTAGAGTATGGAATACTTGCGTTCTGCGCAGTAGAGAAAAGCATTGCCCATGCCCCCTGAAAGCTTCTGTGGAAAAAGGGAGCACAGACCATCTCTGGCCAGCTGTTGTTCTGTCTTGCTTGATCAAACATAGCAATTATGTGGGAACTGAGGTAATGAGACTCCTGCCAGCCAACTGGTGGACATTTTTATTACATCCACTTTTCAAGGAAGGTGAAATTATACTAAAGCAAATTTGAGTTAGAATGCTCACATTTTCATTTATTTTGTTATTTTCCTAATTATTTTGTTATTTTCATCCCCTGTGCTTTTTATTTTGAATTTGTTGTGGGCAAACAGTGCCCCAGAAATGGTGCCCACACTTTCTGCCATACGTACAATGCTTTTCTTACTGTGAAAGCTCAAGGAGAACAAGATCCAAGAATGTGAAATGGACTTGCTGTCAAAAATAAATTGAGGGCTGGAGACGTGGCTCAGGGGTTAAACCTCTGCCTTGCAGGCGGAAGGTCCTGAGTTCGGACCCCAGATCCCACATATAGACGCCAGGCGGAAGCGGGACGGCCTGCGCTTCTGGTCCTGGTAGGGCGGAGCCTGTGAATCCCTGGGCAGAGTAAACAAGGAGGAGGCGGTCCATGGTGGTTCCCGAATTCGTCCATGATTCTACACATACACAGACACACACACACACAGACACACAGACACACAGACACACAGACACGCACATGCGCACAGTTGAATAAATAATTTAAAAAATTTAAAAAATATATAAATTGAAAACCCTACTCTGAAATTCTGCCATTTACATTTTATTTCTTGGGTTTTGCCAGTGAATGTTCATCCTCCTACAGTAAAAAAAAAAAAAAAAAAATCTAAATTTCTTATGATATTCCTGATATTTAGTATCAACACTACTCTAAGGTTTGGTTAGAATATAGGGCCTCACACACTTTGTACATGAAGCAGTTCCTTGCCGAAATCTGGCAAAAGGACATTTCATCAAGTGAAGACTTATGGCTATGGTTGTTGAGAATGTTAACACAAAACCATTTTCTCCACTATCTTATGTTCTTTTAAAAGTTTTTTTTTTTTAATGTTATACTCTATGGCAGTTTCAGATCCCTTGAGGAGAGGAAAAATCAAACTCATCTAATTCTGCACCATTCGATGGAGGGATTGACAACTTGCATTTAAAATTCTAGATAATGGAGTGGAAAGGAAAACTTGCAGTCATTTAAAAGTCAGCTGGTGGGGAAGCCACAGATGGGGGATTTGAGAAGCACTGATAGCTCTTCTGAGCAGAAACAGCTGCAGTGCCTTTGAAACAGCAGAACTGAATACCACCGGAAAGTCTCATTCTCTATGGAGAAAAATTATTTCCACATTCTAAAATACCTTACATGGTTTGGATATTTGTGTAGAACCACACAGTAGTATATTAAATGGATGGGATAGTAGAAATGACAGTGTGAATTAAAATCAAACTTTCCTTTTATTTTAAATTTAAATTCATTTATGCAAAAATATAAAATATGAGTTTTAAAGGGGATATCATGGGGATATGTTTTAGCATACTGCACACATGGTGTAATTTTAAAGTAGGTTAAACATATCTCTTCAATCATCATTTATGGTAATGAATTGAACATCATTTCTTCTTGTTGTTTAAGTATACATTACTTACCTATACATTAACCTGCTATGAAATAACATGCCAGAACTTGTTATTTATTAGTGTAACTTAGTAACCATCGATCAACTTTTCTTTATCTTCCCTCTTTTCTTCTAATGGTACCCATCATTAGACTATCCTGACTTTTGTGAAATTGACTTTCTTACAGTCCACATATGAGTGAGTCCAAGACACATATCTTTCTGCACCTGGCTTATTTCACTTAATGTAGTAGCTTCCATTGCCATTTGTGTTGCCAAAAATGACAAGGTTCCAGTTTTATTATAGTATTGTGTGTATTCCACTTTTTCTTATACTGATAGCAATTTCTAAGGCTTTTATATTGCCTGAGATTTTTTTTTTCAAACACTGTTGTGGACATTTTAAACATGTTAGCTCATTTAATTACCATGATGTTTTTATAAAATTATTATTATTAACTCAATTTCTTTATTTTTAAATAAATATAATGTACTTACAGAAGGATGTGTAAGGATGTTTTGAAAAATGAAAACAAGAATAGAATAGTTCCCCATGATCTTTCTTGAACCATTTTCAGAGACAACCATTTTTTCCAATTTCTATCACTGAAATTTGATTTTTTTCTGATGAGAACTACATATCATAGAAACACCCAATATGTATTTTTTATATTTGAATTCTTTTGCTCAAATTAAATTCTTAAAGATTTATCAACATAATACATCAGTATGTCAATGTGCTATATACATAATATGAATATTCAGTAATTTATGTGAATGTATGACAAGCTGCTTCCCATTTTATACTATTATATGTTTGCTTTGTTTCTAGTTTTGAAATATTATAAATCAATCTGATGCCAGGACTTGGTATAAATCTTTTTGTGCATGTTATTTTATGTTATCGATTTAGGATTGGCCCTGGAATTAGAATTGCAATGTCAAGTGTTTCATCTGCATTTTTCCAATTCTTTTTTTTAATTTTTAACATTCCCACCAATGTATGCAAATTGTCATTGTTACATATCTTCAGCAACATTAAGATTTTTCAATCTTCTAAGTCATTGTAAAGAGTTTGTAATAACATTTCATATTTGTCTTATTTTATATTTCTCTTATTAATAGTGAAGTCAAGCATTTTTAATTTCCTTATTAATCATTGGCTTATTTCATTGTGAAACATCTTTTTTTATTAATAAACTTATTAAATTAATACTTTTATATAAATGCTCCTTGCTTCCCTTGTTTTCTCCTCCCATCCTCCCTCCTTTAACTCCCACTCCTATTTCACCCTCCCTCTCATCCCTACATGGGCCCAGTCTACTCCCTTCTATTCTGTCCTTTGGTTTTATGGGTCCTGGGATTCCCTCTGTTCTCATGGGGGTTCAGGCCTCTGTGGCAGACAGAGAGGCCCTTCCTTGGGCAGCCCACTGATATGAGTACTCCCCTACCTCTGTCTGACCCCTTGCCTCTGAAGATCCTACCGCCTGGAACTATTTCTCCTGAGGTCCATGCCAGCCCATGGGGGCATGCTGACATGAAACATCCTCTGACTACTTGTAATTGAAGTCATTTGCGTAGTCATTATTATTATTTAATAAATATTATTATGGATTGTATATATCAGACCTTTCAGAAATATGTAATGATAATATTGCCATTGCTTCTTTTAGATTGTAAGATCATATTTTTCCTATCAAATTGAAAGTCTTTTCCTTAAGGGTTCTGGGAAATGCCCCTGGGTCCTTGCACCTCATCGGAGAGGAGAATCCAGAGGAGAGTCTGGCATGCACATTAAAGGATGCTCCGGGGATGGGGGGGGCACTGCAGGGGGAGGTATTGGGGGATGGGGAGGGAGGGCGAAGGGGAGGGGGCAGAGGGGTTGGGAGGAGGGAGCTGGAGGGAGGGAGGGGACTGGTGTACCTGTTAAGTTTGTATGAGCGGAAATAATAATAATAATAAAAAAACTTGAAGGAGAAAAAAGAAAAAGCTCTGTAAATATAGAAAACTAAGTACAGAGATCACATGATTATTTCTACAAATGCAGAAAATGTCTTTAGCAAAATACAACATCCCTGATAAAAGCTGAAAATAAACTAGGAGTAGAAAGAATATAGCTCAACGTCATAAAAACGTATATGTATAAAAAACCATAGCCAGGCTGGGGAAACAGCTCAGGGGTTAAAGCCTTTGCCTCACAAATAAAAGAACCAGAGTTTGGATCCTATATCCCCTGTAAAAAATGTCAAGCAGCCTATAATTCTCATCCTGAAAGTGGAATTTGGGAAACCCTAGAGCAAAGCAATAAGGAGGTAGAACAAACCAGAATGATTCCCATTGTCACCCTTGATCTTCCACAGATGTATACACTCAAGCATCCTCTTGTACACACACACACACACACACACACACACACACACACACAAAAAAAAAAAAAAAACTGTATAGCCAACATTGTGCTGAATGGAAAAAGTCAAAGTGCTTCTTCTAAAAATAAAAAAATGAGACAAAAAAAGTCTTTTCCTTGATTATACATCAATAGATATTTAAAGGAGACATGTCTCTCAAAAACCATCTTCAGGGGCTGGAGATTAAGGGATTAAGCCTCTGCTTTACAAGCAGAAGAACCTGAATTCAGATCCCAGATCACACATAAAAGGTCAGGTGGAAATGGTGGCAGCCTACACTTCTGGCCCTAGAAGGCAGAGCCTGGTAAACCTCAGAGCAGCACAAAGGAGGTAGAGCAATTCATGATGAGTCCCTGAATCTCCCTTGGGCCTTCAAGGACACACAATGTCCTGACACACACACACACACACACACACACACACACACACACACACAAGTAAATAAATAAGTAAATAAATAAATAAATAAAGTAAAATATTCTATGATTAAAAAACACCCTCAGAAAGAAAGAAAAAAAATTACATATAGTCTTCAAGATAGTATACATTGTATCCTAAAGACAATAAGTAACTTCCTAAAATATAAAAAAGTTGTATAACTAAAACTAACAAATACTACTCCTATCAGTGACTGTAGAAAAATCATTTAATTATAAGAATAATTAATTATAAACATAAAGGGCAAACATTTTTAATTTATAAAATGGATATAATATTTATTGTGCTTACTTTGCTATCCTCATACAAAAAGAAGGAAATATTTGACACTGGACAGCCAGGTGGTGCTCAAAGGATGTAAAAATCTTGGTCCAAAACATAATTGTAATAGGACCCTGATTTAATCATCAGGTGTGAGAATACCAGACTTTAAATGTAAATTAATTGAAGATGCATCTTCAAAGAGGTATGCTCCCCAATGTCCTCTTCTCTGGGAACTGTTGAAATTGAAGGCCTGTAAAAACAATTTTTTAAAAAAAAAACAGCTTGTTGAAAAAAGTTCATGCAAAAACAGTATGCAACATTTCAACTCCCTCAGTCATGTCTTCTCTACTTGAACTAAGAGGAATTCCATGTCCCTGACAGTAGACTGAGATAGTTATTTTATCTATGTGCATGCCAAAAAATAATTCATAGGAGATTTGTGATGAGGAATAGGAAGTTGAGGCAAACACCTTGAAGGAACAAACAGAAGTCAAAAGCTCCATTAAAAATGAATAAAGAATAAAGAAGTCTTGGTCTACTGCTTCTCAATCCTAATTTCATAAACCTACTTAGATCTCAGTTTTCATGCCCTCAAGGTTCCTTTAAAATCCCCCTTCACTGGAACTACCTCAAATAGCTTCCTTTCTCTAAATATTCCTTTAAGATGATTAACCATCTAATTCTGTTTGTTTTCAAGGGGAGTTAATGTTTCTTTGAAATTTATTAGCTACAAAAGCAAGAAGGAAGCCTATAACCTAAGTAAACTACCTAAGTAAACTCTGTCATCCCTTCCAAAATTAATGATCTGACATAACTGGCTGTGCACAAGAAAAAAGCAACTATTTTGCATTGCTCCATTCAGAAATAAGTGCCAAGACACTGACAATACCAAGTAGCTTAGAATAATCAAATCAGTCTTGATATATTGTAACTTTGGTGGATCAGCTATTTTGTTCTTGTGTAGTGTGAGTTAATTAACTTTGTTCAAAACCAAGATTCAATCTCAGAATCTCAATGATTCTGTTGTTTTGTCTTCTGTTTCTGGCATGACAGTTTATAATCTTCACTGACAGTGCTTTCTGTGTTTCCTCTCATGACCTGATGAGGCCTAGAGTTTGTCAAACGCTAATATACCAAAACAAAGTTAGAAAAAAACTTGTTTCCATTACCTTAACGCATTTCCAAATATTGAAGTGAATGTTAATTGGTTACATCTGCCAAGAAAACCACCTCGGATAGTGAATCTATGTCTCTTTGTGTGCTCAGTCTTTTAAAGTTTTCCAGGAACTCTCTTGTATCATCTCATCTCTGGCCAAGAAAGTACAGTGTGATCATTGTTCATGAACTTCAGTGAAAAATTATCATAGCTTTGAGGCCAAAATCACACAAATTTATTATATTGTGCAGGTCACAAGTCCAATACTCCTGCCAGGCTAGAATTAGGCTGTTGCCAGTGCTGGGTTCCATTCTGGAGGGTCAAAGGCAACCTCGTGTCCTTGCCTGCGCAGAGGGTCAAGAAAACTCATATCCTTATCAGATACAAATACCCATTTTCTTCCAGATTGTTGTAAAGTGAGGGTCATTTTGGATCCTAGGACAGAATCACCATTCTTTGGGTCATGGTGCCCCTCATCCATCCTCGAAGACAACAACAGAGGTTATGTTCTTTCATATTTTGCACATCTGTCTTCTACTGTCTTGTCCCTCTACCCACATTTGGGAAACAATCTCTACTTTTAAGTACCTATGCTATCAGACTGGGCTTATCCGTTTAATACTATGGTAGTTACTTTTCTTTGCTTATATCTTTTTTTATTCTTTAACACTTTCATACAAAAATACACCCCTTACTACTCATTCCCATGCCATGTCCTGCCCTACTTCTCACTTTCTCCTTTCCAGCCAGCCACCTTCTTACTTTCACATCTTTTTTCATATGTGACCCACTGGTTTTAATCTGGCATGTCTGCTCTATCTACTGCCTTAGCAGCTGCCTTGGCAATCACCCCTCATACCAAGGCTAAACCTTGCAAACTACAGGGCAGCAAGAGTTCCTTTTCTTATTTCAAAGTTTTGAACCATAACTACACCTTCAAAGTCTCTTTTTATATGTAGGGCAACATAGTCATTAGTTCTTGTGATTAGGATATGAACATTTTTAGAAGGGTCATTATTCTGCCTGTTACATTCAGTGAAAGCAAATTCATCTCTTGGAGATTTTCTTCCAAGTTCCAAAATTGTAAGAATAAGAAATTATTGTAAAGAAAGATTTTTAAATATCCTTTCCAGCATTATTCAACTGTGAGAAACAAAGAATATTATATTTTTAAAAATATCCTATGAGTTTGGAAGCCAGGAAACATATCCTGAATAACTCTTGAGGTCTTTATCAGGAAGATGGAATTTGGCTGTAAAATTTTCTAATTCACTACCTAAAATAAAGAAACTCACAGTGCTCGATTTTACTGTTTTAAACATGTCTGAAATTCTTTTTTCTAGTCTACACATAGTAATCAACATACTTAATATTTTTATTGCCCCACTGCAGTAACTTTAACAGAATTATCAAAAGAGCCAAGCTACTGTAAGAACAATCCATTCATTTCACAAGAAGAAGGACGTTTCTTTAAAACTAACTTATATGTGTTCTAGTGTCCTTCTGGAGTGATGACTCACTATGCATATGAAAATCTTGCATATTCCCATCCCCACAGGTCTATCCATGTAGATTCTCTTTATTTCTAAGATAATCTAATCTTGTTTTTTCCAGACGTTTTCATCACTGAACCATTTTTACCTCTGCAAACATCATGTCTTATATTTTCTCTTCCACATGGAGATAATGATGCTTTCTAAGTGAAGCTCAGCTCTGTGGGAATATTTTCTCATCCACACAGAGTTTTTGGACTAGGTGTGAGTCCAACTGTAATTCAAAATCAGTCAGTCTGATTTTAGCTTATAGCTTTACAGCAAGTCAAGTGATCTATGAACCAAGTCATTGTTGGTTTTTTGATTCCTCAATCCACAAGCCTTAGGGATGCCCATCATGAGGAAAAGTCTGACCTACAAACAAGTGTCTGAGCAACTGAGACAATAAGAAGTATGTACCACCTCTTCGAACAGTTTGATCGTGCCTCCAGATTTGTTCATGGCTTTGCTCAAGTGCAAGAGCATTTCATCTTTCAATAGCACTTACTATATTTTAATAGATTGTTGTTAGGCACTGCTAACTGTAAACGATTAATTCTGGCTATATGGTTATTGAATGTTATGTGCTCAAATGCTCTGTCTTGCTTAACTCCCAGAGGCATGTGATCAGTAAATTGTGTATGGCTGTCCACAGAAGTGTGGATAGATTCTTGTCATAATTCTAGGACTTTGTCCTGCTGTTCTCCTACCTGTACCTTTCTAGCAGCATCTTTTGTTACCACAGATATGTCTAATACTATAGCTCATGTGTCCTAAATGGAACAGCTGTTATACATTTTTTTAACTCCACATGTCATTCAAAACTAGCCTGTTCACCTCAATCAATGGACAGAGTAGTATTGTGTTATTTCAAAATACCAAAGACAGATATCAAGCATGCTTTAGGTTTTATTCTTAGTTTCAAGAAGTGTAAAGTAAATCCTTACAACTAAACTTCAGAGAGGATGTTTCAACATGCTTCTATTCACTGGACTCTAGAATTTGTCACTAATGTACCATCACCCATCTTCTGATGTATATGAGTTTACTAGTACATTCTCAGAACTTACAGGTTTTTCCTTACCAGATCTGTTTAATGCAATGCCAACAAAATACTTTATATAAATAATATTCTAAAAATTCTTGGCTTTTCTAGACTCCTTCAGATTGTGTATGCAACATATGGAAGAGCTAACATTCACCTGAAGATACATTGTGACAGACCCCTGTGACAAAAGAGTGAAGGCGAATCACTTGTTCTTTTAGTGAATGTAGAGATAAGACACTTATAAGATCCACAGCTATATACTATATAATAGAGATTTCATGATTGAGACCACTATTACTGCATCTTTTCAGTTTGGCCTGTGATATTGATGACTTTCATTTTTCCCAGAATACATTTTAATTTGATTTATTTTACTGGGATAAAGATAGAACAACTTCAAAGATTTTATTTGATTTTTTATGTTGAAAGACCTTAGGTTTGAAAGGTCTAAAGGTAAATTTCAGGGTTCAAGTATAAATATATGCATTGAAACTGGACATATGGCCATATGGGTCTATTTTCTCTTATGATTCCTGGTTACAGTTGTTTGTCCAGCTTAGCAGGAGAGCTACACAAACACCAAACTGGCCATACCATCTCCACATAATGGCTGAGAGAGAGACTATCCTTATTTGTCAGACCAGTGTGTATGGCCAAGTATACAGAAGGATGCCAACTTCCTCAAACAGTTCTTCCTATTTTATTCAAATGCCTAGAGACTAGTCCCACCCACCATGGGGCTGGGGCTTCCCCATCCACTAGATAATCTCTTACATGTTTACTCTGGGCTTAACTCAACTACTAATTCCCTACAAATGTGCCCAGAGCTTAAACCCTCAACTGTCAAGCTGACACTTGTATCTAATTATGACATACCTCTATCTAACAGTTCATTGTTGACCTTTTTACTTCCTTGGAATCAATCAGTTAACATTCTTTATATCCAACAGATCTCAAAAAGAGTGGGTGTTATTTTGTTCCTGGCTTATTTTTATCTAAGCAAAAGGCTTCAGTTATCTTTGGGGGAAGGAATGTGAAAATCAAATGCATATGTAACTGTACCTTTGCCATATTATTAGAGGATCCTTCCTCATAGAGATCTGTGCTCTCCTTTCTTTGGATTGTAGACACAAAAATTGAAATTTAGGAATTTCAGGAATAATACAGAAGAGCTTTGAGTTTGAGTTTAAATGGGAAAACTTGGTTACATAGGAAAACCATGTCTCAGAAAACAAAGAGAGAGGAGTCTGGAGAGATGGAACAAAGGGATAAACCTCTGCCTCACAAGCAGAAGAACTTGAGTTCCAATCCCAGATCTCATACAAAAAAAAAAATTCTGGGTGAAAATGGCTGTTGTTTGAACTCTTGGTCCTGGAAGACAGAACTGGGAAACTATGGGGAAAAAAGCAAAGAAGAGGTAGAACAATCCAGGATGGTTCCAGAAGTCATCCTTGGACCTCCACAGGCATACACACTCAAATGTACTTCTGTACACACACACACATGCGCACACACACACACACACACACACACACACACATACACCATGCAAAAAATTGGGGGAAAAAAAGAATTGACTCAGATAAAGAAACTAACAAAAGAGATTATACTTCATGGAGCAGCTGGTCTCTGCTTTGGATTCCTCTTACAATGATTCCTGTGGAGATTAAGATGATTTCAAGAAAAGTAGCTGTGGAGTCTCTAGACCAGTTGTTCAAGATAAGTGTAATAGGAACCATGTGTAAAAAGAAGTAGATTATTTTTAATAGTTTTATTTAACCCTAAATATACCAGAAACTGTCATTTACCTGGCAATCAACATAAAAATCTTCAATGAGACATTTTGTCTTTCTTAGTAATTCTTCAAAATCAGTGTACATTTTCTAGCTCTCATTCATCTCAATCAAGACTAGCCATGTTTCAAAGATTCAGTAGCTGTATGTGACTACAGCTACATATTGAAAAACACAATAATAGGTTGTAGTTGCACAGAATGTCCTATTTCAAGAGAAGTATTCAGTCTAGGGACTCTGGAGACAGAGATACATATGAAACTTTCTAGACATCCCTAGGGGGAAAAAAACAGCTCTTGTCAAACAAAGGGAGGTTTTTTGAAGGTCACAGCTGCAAATCCATCTTTTGCAGGACATTCAGCCATTAGGGAATGGGTACATTTACTGGATAAGAGGATCTGAGAGGGAACCCCATAGTTTCTATTTTGCTTTTAACTGAACTTATTTCTTTTACATACATAAAAGGCTGAATGTATAAAGAAGACCTGAAGTATGGCTTTATTTCATGTCTTTATTTTTAGGAAACCTTCCACATGTGACCTAGTCATAGCCAAAAATGCTGACCTGTTCAATTAAATAGGAAAAAGGAAACAAAGCAAACTGGATGAATCTGGCTGGATACACCTGCCAAGTACAAATAATGCTTTAATTCAAAACAATCACTCTAACAACCTGCCCCAGCATCAGTAGCAGCCACAGCATATGAGAACCTATTAGAAACTCAAATTCAGAAATTCTCAGGTGGACTCTAGGCATCTAGAAATCCAGGTGATATACAGCAAAGACTGAGTGAAATGCATGTCCTTTGGAGAAGGTAACCTCGACCCTAGCAAAGCACAGGGAATTCATTAAGCAGCTATATTCTCAGACCCCTCTAAAGAAGGCAGACTGTCTGCTGACATTTAAAACCTTAATAAACCTTCCATGAGAGACCTATGAGGCAGGGGCAGGAGTGATATGAAGGCTTTCGTAGCTTATGCATCTGTAATTAAAATGGCACAATATATCACTTCATTATGGGAGATGATTGAGGCGCATATATTTTTTCAGAGTATGTAGAACAGGAAAAGTTTCTGGATTTTTTTCCTGATGTTTTTCTGTGGGGGAAAGGGTGGCCCAGTATTTCACTTGTTGGGACATTAGACCTAATACAATGTGACAGAGAAAAAGAAATAATAGCTAGACCTGTGACTTACTTCTCTGCAGAGCTGCCCTAGATTTTCTAAAAATGTGGGGAGTTCACAAAGTGCTGACTAGTTTTATTCCCTAGGGATGCAAGTATCCTAGCCACGTCCCAAAGAGCAAGCTGGTGATGAAGAGATAAAAGTTCAGTTACAGGTCAAACAGAAGAGCCATCAGAACTGAGCCAAGGGACCCAAAAGTACATTGAAGATTCTCCCTAACTTCAAACAAAGAACACTCCATTTGGCTTGAAATTTAATCATTTAAGTATAAATCACTGAAACGTTGTTTGTAAAACTGGGACAAAACCACACTATGATTTTTAGATATAAATTTAATTAGCATCATTCCAATTACTGCTCTCATAGTTGTCATCTATTGGTATTTTACCCAAATCCCAATCCACTGTGAAATTGTGCAATAGTTGCTACAAACATGTGCAGATATTTTTTCTATATATTTCTTAAATTTTAGATAAGCAGACAAGTATTAATATATACTTTTCCATGTGTTAAACTTTGTAACTTCTCATGATAGGTAAACTCATTCAATACAGTAGCTTACTATACACAGATTTCCATGGACTCAACTTGTTAAACAAGTTTCAGAGAACTAAAACAATCCAAAATGTATAACATTTAAAAGCCGCAAGGCAGAGAGATACTTGTGTGTGTGTGTGTATGTAAGAATCAGTATGCTAAGCACTGGCTCTATTTCTAGGTTATAATCACAACCATCCTGTGTTTGCTCTGTTTAGGCATGTTGATGCTTTTAGTAAAAGGTTACATGAAATAGATCATCCTTTGCTTCAACTTTTCCGGTTGCTTGCACTTAACAAGCCTTATCTTTTTCATACCTATTTTCTGCTTTGTTAAAAAAAATGGATAACACAATTTCCTAGTTGGATATTTCACTTATAATGAAAAGAATGAGAAATGTATTCTGGAAAATCAAAATCAAGATAAATGCTTTAAAAATATCTGTCTTAAAATATCTGATATCTTGACAGATTAACACATAAACCCTGCTTATTTTGTGCCATCAAAAGTGGCTTAACAAGAACTAATTGTACAAAAGTTATTGGGACGCATATTTCCTAATCAGCATAAGAAAATGACCAGACTGTACACAAAAGCAAAGATTCCCTGTCACAAGGTTAGATTGTCACTTGCCAGTGTCCTGATAGAGACTCTTAGGATTGAGTAGAAAAGAGATGATAAATGGAATCTAAGGTCCTTTCCTACTCAAAGTGTATTTATAAACACATGAGCTGAAAATTGTTACTATTGTTTTTCCTTTAAAAGTACTTGTATTTCTGCAAAGGCTCCATCTGACTTATAAGGAAACTGTATAATGATTTTTTGACCAGCTCTCCAGTTGTTATGGCAACCAAAGCAGAACAGATTGGCTAGTGATTAAAGAGTTCTTAAATAGCGACTGCTGCAAAGGAGAAGAAAACTCATAGTAATAACAATGCCAAAAGAGCAGGGTGTTTGTCCCATCACTTTCTGAGGAACAGTCAGGTTGGACTACACGACCACAAAGTATGACAGAAATTTCAAATGTCAATGCCTCGTTAGATAACAAGGGGCAAACACTATGGATAGTTGTGTATAAAAGATTAAAAATAGAAGTTATTTTTTAAAATGTTGCTTAGAATCAGTAAGTTTAATTTTAACACAATTGATTCACAAACAAAAATTTCCAATTAAATGAATGTTTACAGGAGTTTAGCATACCTTCAGGAGCAATTTGAAAATATAAGTATGATGTTTGATGATAGTACATGAATGGAGGTTAACTCCCATCCACCTGCACAGTGAACTGGAATTGCAGCAATCTCTGTCCAGGAAGAGAGAAAGTGATTAGTTTGCCTACTCAAACACACATACTGCAGACTTGACTCTTGAAGTATTAGAACTGTTAATGCCTAAGGAAACTTTTGAAATTTATTGGAATGCATGTCTAACATTATGATATAGTCATGAGCTTTGGGAGACAAGCAGTGGAAAATTATGACACAAAATGATGTGTTTTATTGACAAGTTGATAAGTGATGGAGTTGACATGGTTAATTTCAGTGTTTAACCAGATGAGATCTACAGTCACCTCAGAGAAGAAACTACTGACATCCCTGTGTGGAATTATCTGGACCAGGTTATTGTGTGGATATCTGCCACTGCGGAAGGCACTATTCCCTGTGCAGGGGTCCATCACTGAACAAAAAGGAGAAAGCAACTGAGCATATATGCATTAATTCATTGCTCCGTGCTCTTGATATAGATAGACAGTGACCAGTTCCCTCAAGTATTTGCTGCCATGATGATGAGTTGTCATAATGGACTGTAGCCTGGACTGTGAGCCATCGAATCCTTTCCCCCTTAAGTTGTTTTCATTAGGGTATTTTTTTTCTCCTCCACATTTTTTTACAGTTACATACATGAATAAAATGAGTTTATATTTTCACACTTTAATTCCCTATCCCGTTCTCCTCCTTCTTTCCCTTACAACACTTCTCTCCTACCAGACTCCCTCTTATTTTCAATTCTTTTCCTATGTGTGGCCCACTGGGTTTCCTCAGGTTTGCCTTTGAAGACATATGTCTGACCACTTGCTAGAGTATGGACCATCTATCAGTGGATATATGTTGCAGTTACTCTCTCTGCTGCTGTGAGATAGCACTCAATTACAACTTAAGTGGGAGAAAGGGAGTTTTAGTTGGCTTATGGTTCCAGAGGGGAAATACAGTCCCCATGTGAAAGGCATGTCTGACTGGTAGAAACTGGAGGAGGTTTAAGTCACTCACGGAAGCTGAGAGAGTTAGATGTAAACTGCAGGAACTGATTGCTAGTAGAAGTAGGGTGGGGCTAACCAACCTCAAGGTCTATCTCCTTGACTTGCCTTCCTTCTGCAAGGTTCCACCTCATAAAGTTGCCATAACCTTCCCAAATACGAACTAAGGATTCAAACACATGAGACAACTTGCATTCAGACCATGACAGTACATCGTTAAGAAAAGCATCTCATTTCTGCCCCATCAGCATTAGTTGTCATCAATCTCTCAGAGAGGTGTGGATCCTCTTTTGATCTTTGCCCTTTCGTGGTAAAATGTTGACAGGACAATTCTCACACAGGTCTTGGGGAAATATGCATAGCTGCCATGAAATCATAGAGATAATGTTATCAGGGTATTTTTATTAAAGCTACTGGAAAAGAAGCTTAAGATATTGGCCAAGATAAAATATAGCTAAATTTAGACAATTATCTAAATGGGTCAAAAAACATTTGGATTAGAGAATAAAAAGCTATTTTAATTTAATGTAAACTGAAATCAAGCTCATTTCAACATATTTGTTAATAAGATCTCTCTTGATTAACCCTTTATCCATATGTTTATCTATTTTCTAGATATAAATTAAAGAACTGAGCTACATTTTAAAGGAGCTCATGGCTAGGCATAGGGATTTCTGAACTTATTAAAATTGCATTAAAAATTTATGTCCATCTGCTTTTGCTCAGGTGCTTATAATTCCCAAGAGGTTCTTAAGAAGGACTATGACCCATTAAGAAAACTAAGTAATCCCCATGACAACCAATTAACTTCAAAAACTTAGACCCTAAAT
Organism: Typhlomys cinereus; assembly: GCA_023101885.1. Lineage (NCBI taxonomy): Eukaryota > Metazoa > Chordata > Mammalia > Rodentia > Platacanthomyidae > Typhlomys > Typhlomys cinereus. The sequence continues at coordinate 8,324,195 of JALPQD010000042.1, read as the reverse complement.
CTTGTGCAAATTCTGATATTTCTTTAAAGCACAGGAGAAAAGAAAGAATCATACTTGAAAATAATTGCCAGGATGAACTCTGGGAGCATTGCATGGTTTACAGCAGAACATTTTCAGATACTTTAACCCAGATATGTTAGCCTTCCCTCCTGAAGTTCAAAGGAGAAACTTCCAAATGTCCTCTCATCACTGGACCACCACTCACTATTAGGTGTTACTTCAAGTACTGTCCAGATTTGTCACATATTGAACCAGTTCAAGAAGTCACAAGAAGAAAACAAATGTGCTCTAGGCCATAGCTAGAGGCTATGGCTGTTGAACTGTTTGTTACGCGAGCAGTAAAATTGGAATTCAGATCCTTCTTTCCACATAAAAGCTGTTGGGCAGGAAGCTTTCCTGTAATTCAAGACTCAGAATGGAGACGGATTCTCCAGAGAAAGCAGGCTAGCCAAAGTAGTCCTATCTTTGAAATCTGGCTTTAATTAGAGACTACCATTAGTTAAGGTGCCATCTTGACAACTGAGAATTGAGCCTTTAGGCATACTTATGAAGAAATTTTTAATTAGGACAAGTCCTGAGCAAGTCTCTAGGAGATGATGTAATCAATATGGGATGACCAGCCCACAATGGTTGGACCACTTCCAGGGCAGATAGAAAAAATGGACAGAAAAATAAGCTGCCTTTGGCAGAATATCAAACTAGGAAGTATATCCCTCTCTCACTCCTTCCTGTGAATACGGTAGAGTGAGTTCCATCAGTTATTGATGTTGATATGAACTCCTGCCATGATGGCAAACTATACACAGAAAATGTTGGCCCAAAACAAAATGTTTGTTCCCCTAAATTGCCTTGGTCATATATTCATATGAGCAAAAGAAAAGTAGCTGGAACAAAGACACTGTCTCAAAAGTATAAGATGGAATCATAAACAAGGATGATTCTCAATATTAACATCAGGCTTGCTTATACATACACACACATATGTACCCATACTCATACATCCCCCTATATACATACATACATACATACATACATACATACATACATACATATGAAAACGGAACAATGAATAAATGTATCCTAATGCCACAAAATTAGTCATAACGATGCAGGATGCATTCAAATTAACAGTTTATTACTCCCTCAGGATTTCAGAAAAGCAGATAGACAAATATACATAAAAGCAGAATGGGAAGCCATAAAGAATATTTTGTAATTTCTCACCATTCGTTGACTTTGCTAAGTTCTCTAATGATGCAATGATCTTTTTCTCAAATTTCAGTAATTGTTCTGGTTAAGAAAATGGCTGGTGGGCTAGAGAGATGTCTCAGAGGTTAAACCTTTGCCTCCCAAGCAAAAGGACCTGAGTTTGTATCCCAGATACCATGTAAAACTCCTGATGGAAATGACAGCAGCTCTGACAAAGCCTGGGAAACTACAGAACAATAATAAGGAAGTAAAGCAATCCAAGATGATTCCTGAAGACATCCTTGGGCTTCCACAGATATACATAGTGCCCTCTTCTACATACATACAAGAAGAGGAAAAAGGAGAATGAGGAGGAGGAGAAGGAGGAAGAGGAGGAGGAGGAAGAGGAGGAAGAGCAGGAGGAGAAAGAGGAGGAGGAGGAGGAGAAGGAGGAGGAGAAGGAAGAAAAGGAGGAAAAGGAGGAGAAAGGAAGAGGAGGAGAAGAAGGAGGAGGAGAAGGAGGAGGAGGAGATAAAGAAAGAAAAGAAAGAAAGAAAGAAAGAAAGAAAGAGAGCGAGAAAGAGAAAGAAAGAAAAAGAAAGAAAGGGGCTGGAGAGGGGGCTCAGGGGTTAAGCCTCCACCTTGCAGGCGGAAGGTCCTGAGTTCGGATCCCAGATACCACGTATAGACGCCAGGCGGAAGCGGGGGCGGCCTGCGCTTCTGGTCCTGGTAGGGAGGAGCCTGTGAATCCCGGGGCAGAAGGAGGTGGAGGTGTCCATGGTGGTTCACGAATTCGTCCGTGGTTCTACACATACATACACACACACACACACACACACACACACACACACACACACACACAGACGCGCGCGCACATACACACGCATATGCACACAGTTGAATAAATAATAATAATAAAAAAATTTAAAAGAAGGAAGGAAGGAAGGAAGGAAGGAAGGAAGGAAGGAAGGAAGGAAGGAAGGAAGGAAGGAAGGAAGGAAGGAAGGAAGGAAGGAAGGAAGGAAGGAAGGAAGGAAGGAAAGAAAAAGTTGGGAATGAAAACAATCTTAGTGTCACTAAGCAAGATACTAAAATCCTCACAGAAAAACAAACTTGTGATGCATATTAACATTGTGAAAGTTTGATTCTTAAAAGTCACCTGTTTCTACAAGGCACAGCAATGCAGATCCATTGCAAAAGACCTATGGACACAAGGTTCCCTATATGCCATGAGATTGCCTTCACCAGAATATGTCTTAACAAATTATACTGTATGAACTGCATGAACAAACCTAATGCCAGCCTATATATGTGTTCATTGCTAAAATTGCAACCCCTGTTCCCTCTACTAAGTCCTTTTGTTCCCCTCTTTGTTCTATATCTGTCCTTCTGCTCCCCAAGCCCTAAACTTTCAGCTTCAGCAGTTTCCTGGGTTCCCTCTACCTCCTCCCGTATTCTAGCCAATGGTTACCATTGTTATCCTAGAACTCAGTCCCAGGTGATAATGAGGATGTGCTTTTCCTCCCCTCGCATTGAGACCATCACACTTCTTCCTAAGCTGTTTTCCAACCACAATAGGAAATATACCTTCCCACAAGCACCTCTATGACCATTGGCCTAATCTATTCATTGCATTTCCTTGACCAAGTGTTTCTCATTAATTTCATCTATTATTATTATTTGTTCCTTTTGTGACACACATCTTAAAATGTCGAATATTGGATTAGTGAAGTCTGATCAACAGAAAATTCTAATGGAATATTTTCACATCCTTGAAATTTATGCTACTGAGATATATTTGATTTAGTAAAACATTAGAATGTGCCAAGGAATGTCCATTTACTCAATTAATAGTCCTAATTATATCTCATCTTGCAACTGAGTTTTTGTGTTCTTAAGTTTAACACATTGGTTTGTCCTTAAAGAATATTCGGTTAATTTTTTAAATTAGCCTATAAATTTTCACTTTGTATTTTTTTCTTTTCAACTCAAGTTTATGGTAATTTATAAGTTTTGGTGTTCTGATGAAAATATACCACTGACCTCTAAGCTTCCCACAGATCATTTTCACTGGCAATTGTTTTCTGATCCTTTGTTCTGCTTGAACAAGCCAAATTCTGTGGGTTGTATAATGTCTATACATAGTCCTTGGAGGTATGCTGGAGAGTATACCAGTGTGAGACTCTCACAGATGAGCACACAGCTCCACACAGACTTACTTTGTTTGCCTCAGATCTCCAGAAGCAGCATCACTGCCAATCTCAGCCCATCTCTTTATCAATCCATCCCACTTCCTCCCACCCTCCTGCCTGTCTGCTTTTATGTACTCCAGGTTTCCCTCTAGCTTGTCTACTCTGTGAAGGTTTAGGCCTCTGTAGCATACCAAATTGCCTGTCTATAGGGCACCCCACATAGTTCCAAGGAATACTGTAAAAACTAATTGGGAAGAGAAATAATCACATGAGATCTGTAAATTGCCATAAAAATCACTGTGGCAACGTGTGACCACCTGTGTAATAGTGACATGAATATCAAGGAGATATACAACAGCTTTCTGATTGAACTCAAGGCCCACTTGTCAGAATGGAATGCATTCCTTTTACTGTTAACTAGACAACTCGTAATATCTAAATACCACAGCAAATGCGAAATCTTTACTGAGGCACCTTATTTTTACAGTGTTTTTGAATGTTCTTCTTTTTGTCTCAAGCACAAGTAATGTTTCTGATTATTAGGCATAGAACATCTTATTTTATTTTATGACTACAAATTTTTTCACATCTTACAAGCCCTTCTGCAAGGTGACCTTGATATTTATTTTTAATTATATATTATATGAATATACACTATATATATTTATTATATATTATATAAATATGTTTATTATAAATGAAAGAATGATTTTCCCCAAAGCCTTGAACTTAGGCTAGACCAGAATTTCTTAATAAACAAACTATTACAGAATGGCTTTGTTAGGTTATAGCTTTTTCTGCCCCAGAATTACCCCCTACTTATTTCATGGAAAACTTGTTGAGATTCCCACTCTGAGAAGCTAGCTTCCTTCCTGTGAGAGGCTGTGCCTATAAGAAGCTTTCTGTTGAGCTCCAGGGGAACTAAAACTGACTCAGCCCTGACAGCTAGTCATCTAAATTATTCAACCCAGTGGAACTTTCAGATTATCTATGCTCTATAAGCCACAAGACTTCATTTATAAGTGAGTCTCAAAGTAACTGGGCTCAGTCAGTCCACAGAACATAACAATTTTGCTGGCTACCACTAAGTTTTGGAGTAATTAGATAAGTAGGAAGAGATGATAAGAATGCTAAGTCACTTGAAACCAGATCCTATAAATCATTACCTGTCACTATTCCCTTTGACAAATCTCTGGGTGTTTCAGTGGTATTAGGAAATGTACAGGAGTGTGTGTGTGTGTGAGAGAGAGAGAGAGAGAGAGAGAGAGAGAACACAATGTGTATGTTTATCAATAGGACATGCTTCTTTGCAGGTACATCCAATCTGCAGCCATGTGTCACACATGACCCAGTATCACTATGAAGGCCTTCTAACACACATATGAGAAGTTACTTAAACCATAGTCAGACTTTGGTGTGTGATTTTATTTTGGAATCTAATTGCATGCATGGTTCTAGAGCTTGAACTTGGTAAATGATGCCTGCCATAATATCAATAGGTTGACCATCTCTCTAAATTGCCTGCTTTTTTGACTTACAGCTGAGTTGCTACAATATCTGCCTCTGAGTTGATGTCACCTCCTTTTCTATTTGTCTGTCCCTCTATCTTTCTCTGAATTTCTACCCACAAAAAAATTATCCCTTTAGCTCAAAAGCCTTAACTCATTGTCTCAGATAACAGGATTTGATGTAGAAAAAGCCTGTCTTCATTTTACATTATTATTTTCTTACTTGTCTTAACAGCATTTAACATGAGAACAGTAATACTGAAATGAGGCACCTATCTTCTGAAGGTTTTATGACAGGTAAGCAAAGCTGATCACCAAGCAACTGGGTCAGCATTCCAAAGAATTTTAAAAGCAGATGGTAGTTTACTCTGAAGTGTGAGTTCTTCCTGTAAGATTGATGATCAACTTCGAGCTAGTCTCTGAATCTGCCTTCTGTTCAGCTGTTGTGTTCACCAACTCGACATACTAGCGTGAGAGAGATATAGAATAAATGAGGAGTTGCAAATCAATTCAAAATAAGCTCAATGGGGTATTTTATGAATATTAACCAGATATATTTTGTTTCACAATGCTTGATAGCTTTGTGATACTACTGTAGAACATCCCTGGCAAACTGCATATACTGGCTGCATAGTCAGTGGTGTTCAGCTATTTCATAAGTTTTGATTGGCATATCTTTCCCATATAATTTTCATGGATGTATTGCTTTTTTCCATTTAAATTTTGAACTATTTTCTTTGCATTTGTTCTAATACTGTCTCAGCATAAAAAAAATCTAAATTTCTTTATTTACCCTATAGTCTCCAGAGAATATCTCAAAGGAAAAACTTGTAGCTCAAAATCTATCACCAAGAGATAGAAGAACTAGTCAAGTGAAATATGAACTTACTATGCCAACAGCATTGGCAGCTGGTATGTCTATTGGCAAATGTGCTGAAATACCCAAATCTGTTAATTTTGGCAACTATTTCTATCAGATATTTATGTCTTATAAATTCAGTTACCACTGATTGAAATTGTACATTATCTGAGCCAAGGATTAACAGAAAATGAACTCCCTCTGCTAAGTCATCCATATAATCCACTAAATACTTCTATTGCCAAAAAAGTTTGTTTGAAATTTGATATTTAAAACTTTTCTCTGAGAGCACTTGAGAAAGAAAAAGAGAGAGATGACAAGAGGGTAGCTATGGCCATGATTTGATCATTAAAAAACAACGCAGAAAGTAAGACAGGTCAGAAGTTAGAAATTTAGGAAGGCAAAAGAGAAATACAGACAATATCTGTTACACTATTGCTGCAGACTAATTATCTGTGTTTTTCAACATGAAAAAAAAAAAGAACCTTTCATGTTGAAATCCCCCATCCTGGTAGTATTGACCAATGGAATATGAAGGTCGCACTTTGGAAAAATCATTAGATCATGAGGATAACCTTTAGTGAATAGCTTGCTTTCTGTCTGCTCTCTAACATGTGAGGACATAGCAAGAAGACAGCTGTGTGCAGACCAGGAAGTATACTCTTAGAGAAGGGATCTGCCTCTGCTCTTGCCCTTGAAGCTCTGAATCCAACCTCTGCAAACTGAGAAATAAGTTTCCTGCTCTAAGACACCACTCTATGGTATTCTGTTATAGAAGTCCAAAATGACTGTGATAATTGCATTTTTCCAGTACACCCTAAATATGACTATTTGGGACTAATAACTACTGTCATAAGCTAAAAGAACCACTTGTATTAGAACATATCAATGAGGTGAATAACGGAATGCAAAGAGTCTGTTTCCATGAGTAACTAGTTTATTAAACAAAACTCTTTTCTATCAGCTACCTCCTTCAAGCATCGTCTGAGATGGCTTTCCATGTTCACTAATGATGGATTAGCATACACTCATTTTAATGAGGAAAATTGGCTTTGATGACTTTAAAAAATTATTTAAGTCAAATCGCCTTCATACTCCATAATATTATGTACATTAGCAAACTCACACAGGGTTAAGATATCAGCTTCTCATTCTTACAGTTATTTCAAATTCCTTCAAGAACTTTCTTGGAATCTACTTGAATTGGTTTAATAATATGAAAATCTTATGTACTGTTTGTCAAGCCTTCTATAACAAATTGCCACAGACTGGGTGATGTGACAACATAAATTTATTTTTTCACAGTTCTGAATTCTGGTATCCAAAATCAAGGTGCTGACAGGGCTGGTTTCCTCCTGAGACATTTATCTTTCATATGTACATGGACACATTTTTCTACTGAATCTTCATGAAACCTCTTCTCTGTGAATGTTTATCCCTGAGTCTCCATCTCTCTTCTTACACACGAACACCAGTCCTCCTGGAGTAGTGTACTATCCTTATGACTTTGTTGAACCTTTATTACATTTCAAAGTGTCCTACTGTCACAATAGTCATATTGTGAGAATACATAACACTTTTGTTCCCTTTATGCTTAGTGAAGAAAAAAAGTGTCTACAGTGTACCAAGGAGAAGAAATTCCGTTCTCAGCTCCAATTCCATTAGTAGTACATGTTGCCTAGTAGCTCCTTAGCATTCTCTTTAGCTAGTCTATATCTATTTTCTCTGGGGAGACTTTCCTGGAAATTTAGAGAGAACAGAATATCTAATTTAGTATGGAGTTAATATAGAATTCAGTTACCTTTGAAACCTTGACCCTGTGAAGTAATATACTTTTTCCCACCTCTGTATTCTGAATTTCTACATTTGGTTTGTGCCCTTCACATTGAATATTCTCTCTCTCTCTCTCTCTCTCTCTCTCTCTCTCTCTCTCTCTCTCTCTCTCTCTCTTTCTCTCTCTCTTTCTCTCTTTCTCCTCCACAGCCGATCTTTTCTGCTTGTTCCTAGGTTTTCTGAAAGCAAGGATTATCCTTAATGCAGTAGTTTATTCCTAACAAATGTTCACCACACATCTAAATGTGATAGTCACAGAAGATGTGCTTATTAACTAATAGTTTCAGAGAAGAGAAAGTAAAAGTTTCTAGCTTTAGGGTCAGCAAGATGAAGGTCAGTAAGGACCCTGTAGCTAACTAGAAAAGGCACAGCAAGCTCCTCTATACCTCCCCTGTAATGTTTACCATTTGTCATATAAAACTCTCCCCAAGTTCCACTCAACTCTCCTAGTAAATCCCAAAGCCTTCTTGGTACATCTCTAGTCCAACTGCTACCATCACCCTCTTTGAGTGTTGGTATTCTTTTCTGAAAGAAGACAAAAGTAATGGTATGGATTATTTCTCCATTATCTACCACAATAGTTTCATTATTAGCAAAGACTTTACTTTGCCTGGGACATTACTGGCCTGTCTTGATGTCTACACCACAGGATTTTAAGGTTAAATAAAAGGTTATTTTTATAAAACTTGATGAAAACAAAGTTTAAGGTAAATGCTATATCATCCCAAGTTATGTGCAAGATTAAAAAGTGTCATCTACAATTAGTAACTAAATGGTAACATATATAAGTGGGGAAGTAAAATAAGCTGTTGAAAGTTTTGTATTAAAAGTTTCTGTCAATGTTCCTTAGCTTAAGGGGAACACAGGAAAGGGTTCTGGGAAATGCCCCTGGGTCCTTGTACCTCATCCGAGAGGAGAACTCAGAGGAGAGTTTGGCATGCACATTAAAGGATGCTCTGGGGATTGGGGGGGAGGCACTGGGGGATGGGGAGGGATGGGGGAGGGGAGAGGGAAGCAAAGGGGTGGGGGCAGGTGGAGGGAGGGAGAGGACCAGTGTACCTGTTAAGTTTGTATGAGCGGAAATAATTAAAAAAAGTTTATGTCAAAACATTGATTCATTGCTTTAGCAGAATCAGCATATTAATTGTCTTCATGGTAATGATTTCCATTAAGTTGTTCTATATGGTTTCTAAGGCATCTTTTAAGTCCTGTGCTTTACACTAATTAAAATCAAACACCAGAGCTTATGTAATCTTGATGTATTATGCTTTTCTCTATGTAAACCTCCTCCTATTTTATTTCATTATTTTTGTTTTAGTGATAGGGTTTAAACTCAATGTTTTTTGCATGTTAATCACATTCCACATCCGTACACTGAACTTCCAACCCCCACCTATTTTTAAGCAGGAATTAGTATAACCATACATGGTATCCTTCATTATCTCTTAATTTAGCCATGTGGTTAAATATTGAATTACATAACCACCATCAGCTTCCATTTCGTGACTGTCCTTGGAACTGACACTTTTGACATATAAATGCAGTTGGGTCATAACTTGCATTATAGCACTGGATGGAATGTATTCCTTTGGGATCTTCTATTTCTAAATCAGAGATAGATCAAGAAAAGAGAAAATGAAATAATAACGAGAATGTTCGCTGCCCTCACAGTTACTCACTGAGTTAACTGAAAACCTGAAAGTGTAAAGAAGAACAGACCAAATCCATTTAATAGTAAGTAATGAAAAGAAAACTGCTCTCAGCATTCCATTTAATTGTTCAAACAGTTCCTGCAAATGAATTAAATGTGGCTTTTTGATACTGTATTTCTATTAGCTACTTAGACTAGATAAAGGACCTCCACGGATTCCTTAGTTGAGCCCACTTGTGGATTAACATGAAAACGTTTCCTTCCCCATTATTGGAAAGGCAAGCAATTGAGAAAATAAATAAACATTAGTCAGAACCAGCCAAACAAACACAAGGATTTTGTTTGGTTTCATGGGTAAAGTTGCTGACAATAAGAAAGGAAAATCATTCTATAAGAAAGAGTACTTTTATATTTACACCATAGAAACTGTCACAAAATTACTGTCATACTGTAATTGAATGTAATAAGTTCACTTCGTGGTATGTGGAAAGATTATTATTAGCACAAAAGAGATAAAAGTATGAAGAAAAGTATATTTACAGCTAGGAAGGGGAGAACTAGAAATAATACTCAAAGTAGTATTTCTTCAAAGCAGGTGAAGGGTTTTTATTGGGAGAATGTATACATATTCATATAGGAAAAAGTTGTCATCGCATGAAGACGCCCGCACACTTCTGAGCATGCTCATGCTAGGTCACACTGCATATTCAAAAACCAAGATAATGAGTCTGAGTTTTCATTATTTTTATATGATTCTCTGAAAGTTCTTATTTAAAACAAAATAACAGTTCTGAAGTCATTTTAATATAACAGACATTAAGAAGAGCAGAGCAGCTTTATTGCTTTTAAGATAGGAGCCTGACCCCAAAGTGTCATTTGATATCTCTGTAGTACTGCAGAATATGCAGATGTAAAAACAGATACTATAGATTTTATTAAGCAGCTATTTAATTTAAAAAATATTCCATTTTTATATATTTCATAGTAATTAAAATATTTGTTACTTTTTAATTTTTCCCCTGCTTTTGCTTTCTCCTCTTCCACTCTAGATTAGTGAATATTCCATTCATGCCAAAATATTATATCCAATAGTTCACTTATAAAAAATGGGATTTTTAGAATTTATTATGTTTAATGAATGGAAACCAAGACTGATTAGTGCAATCTTCAAACTTTCTGTTGAATTTTATTAAAGTTTTGATCTCTTAATTTCCAAGATATCAATTTGGTACTTTCTCAAAATCTCTTTCTTGTCTATTTCTTCATATCTTACATTGTTTTCCTGATTTCATTTTGTTATCTGTATTCTCTTGGATCACATCACTTTTTATATACTTATTCATTCAAAATTTTATGATACATTTTGTCCATGATGACTTATTTTGCTTCTAATACTAGTATCCTTATTCATCTTGGAAATATTATGTTTACTCAATTTTACATATTTCTTATTCTTCCACATTGATATTTGCAAAATAAGCATATCACTTGCTCTACCATGCTAATTATGGACTGACTTTCTTAATAAGTGCATTTCTCCTGAGGGTATTTCTTGGGTGAATCTTTAATTTGTTATGTTGACTTTCTCACCAGCTGGGTGTTCCAGTCTCACATTCTCATACTTTCTTTAACTATAATTAAACTATACTTTGGACATAGTGTGTTCTGTGGCAGAGAGAGATGCATTACATGTATGGGCCATGCAAAAGTGAGAACACTCTGGCATCTCAGGAAAGTATGGTATATACAGTAGTTTATGTGCTGTGATTCCTATGTAACTATTCCTAACGCAGGAGTAATGGAGACTTCTTTTGGTACTATGAGGCAAGACCTGCTGTTATCAAGGGTCACTAGCATTATTAACCTCAGTAGTGATGACATACATGGTATACTTGTTCTCCAAACAGACAGAGGTATGAACTCAAATACTGTTTACAGAAAGGTGATAGGAACCACAGCAAACCCACTACAGTGGTATTCATGATTCTGACAATAGTGCATTGTCAGACATGGTGCAAGGATACCAGCAGCAACAGGGGCGAAAGGAATAAGTGAGTAGCTGAGGTGGTAACAGTAACTAGGTTATTTATCTCTTCCACACAGTTGGTGGTATTTAAGGGCAGGATTAAAGCTTTTCTCCTTGAACAATTTAGCTTCATTGTACCTAGAGCCTCAGCAATCCTTTGGGACAAGTCAGGCAATAAGTGCATTTGCCTAGATTTAAGACTCCCTTAGCAAGCCCCAGTGGGTGAGGCAAAAGCAGGAATTGCAGCATTCTTTCACAAATCTGTCAGCAAACAGTCACCTGAGAATGAGTCAAAAAAGGAGGAATAACAGGAACACCACTGAGCCTGTTTTCAGTCCTGGCATTGATACAAAATCCAATGCAACTTTCCGCACCTTTGATTGCAATGATCAGTCATCCAGATCTGGTTCTGGAAGGTATCTATGTCTATTCCCTCCCATATCATGTGAGTTCCTTAGAGTTCAGGGCCCTAGAACTTACTTATGTATGACTATGAATACGTAAATGGCAATATTGCTATATTGCCCATAGAAGAATGCATGAGAGAGAGAAGTAACCAGAATGTATGTCAAAAGGAAAAGATAAGAGAAAAATCTGAAGAGACAAACAGCTATCAAAGGAATATTGCATAAAGAAGTAATATATACTTGTGGTTTCAATTTAGAAGAGAGAAAAGAGTTTTAAGTTTAGAAAACAGACTAGAAGTCAACAATCTCATGTTATCAACAGAAAAAAATTGGACAAAATGATAATTAATGACTCTTCTTGGGAAAAAAATCATCAGAGAACTAGCAATAGCAACCCAAAATATGGAGGAAAATAAATAAACAGAAAGTTACAGCAGAGATCTGCTTGCATAGAGAAATTGCTGGAATCATGTATATATATTTGTATCTGTCTATCTATGGGGAATACTGTGGGAACAAAATGATTTTGTGCATATCAAGCAAACACTCTACATGAGCACTTTGGTTCTTATATTAAAAGTACTTAAATTTTTATATAAATAAAGTTATAAAGAAAAAATAAATTATTTCTCTCTTGGCGGATACTTGTAACACAAGCCTTATCTAATGACCTAAGAATGAAATGGTTTGCATCCTGTAGGAGTTTAAACCTTCTGGGAGGAGGAGCTTTATATTAATCTGGAAATCATGCATCTGCTCCACTCATAAGACAGTCCTTCTGGGAAGTTATGCATTTCTCTCCGTGCTTAGGTGAAAACAGAATCTAAGAACAGTGGTATTAAAAAGTTGAACAGTGAGACAATTGAACAACCAAGACTACTTCAGGGTTAGTAAAACCTCATTAAGTTGCTATATCCAGAGACAGAAAGAGCCTGGAGAGAATTTCAGAGATATCTTAATGTGAACCAAGGAGCAAGAAAGTCAAGTTCTGTGTGAAAAGATTACAGAAATTTGAATTACTCTTCTGAGAAAAGTGATGGTAAGAAGAATTTTCACATCAGTAGTTAAGAGGAAAACAGTCAGTATCAGATCCTTTTCCAGAGAACAGAATTCACAAGAGAGCTTTAGAGTATAATGGGGTGGATTCCAATGTTGTTGCACCTGTTTAAAATAAGCTACCTGAACGGTGTAAATAGTGGGGTCTCAACAATTATGCATGATTACACTTCTTTTCTAAAAACCAGAAGAGACACTTAAACCAGATCCCAGACTTGCATTAGATGTAAGCAGGTCACACTGCTAACACCTTGTTGTTTGTTTTTATTTCATCAAGAATTTTTTTTATTATATTTATTTATTTTTGCCCACTAATTTAGTCACCTGTGAAATGAAACCAGAGTGAAACGTCCTCTAAAAATATTTACTGAAGAGTAATCGTCCTTAAGAAGTCTGTCCTTTTGGGGCTGGAGAGGTGGCTCAGGGGTTAAGCCTCTGCCTTGCAGGCGGAAGGTCCTGAGTTCGGATCCTAGACCCCACGTACAGACGCCAGGCGGAAGCGGGGGCGGCCTGCGTTTCTGATCCTGGTAGGGCGGAGCCTGTGAATCCCGGGGCAGAATAAACAAGGAGGAGGTGGAGGCGGTCCGTGGTGGTTCCGGAATTCGTCCATGGTGGTTCCGGAATTCGTCCGTAGTTCTACACACACACACACACACACACACACACACACATACACACACGCACACTCACATACCTGTACAATTGAATAAATAATAATGAAAAAAAAATTTAAAAAAAGAAGTCTGTCCTTCTATCCCATTCAGAAGTTCTTGATTACTGATATGTTCAAAGTATCAGAAATCTCCAAAGTAATCTTACAATCATAACTCAAGGGTGCTAATGCCACAGACTCCTCTGCAAGAATCATCTGCTAAAGTGATCTCTATTAGGACAGCCAGATACTTTAGTTGCCAGAGGATTGAACTATTTTGCTCTAGTCCTTGTCAAGGGATGGATCCCTAAAGCTTTTAAAGGAATAAAGCAGACACCAGAGAATATGATAGGAGAGATTTTAATAAAACAAAGAATAAAGATATCATAGAAGTCCAGGTAAACACCGAGAGAACAATGAACTGACTCCCTGAAGTCTTTGCTCACTGAGACTTATTCACATGGGCATGAGAACTGACTGAATTCTCCTTAGGATGATGAGCCTGGAACATGGAAACTGTACTCCACTTCCTCAGGACAATAAAGGAGAAAATAATTAACCACATTTCAGTACTGTTGGCTTTAATTTTGTGATCACTGAAAAGTTCTTCTATGTGACCCAAAACAGGATGGGTATGTGAGACAACTAAGCTTACTTATTACCCAGCATTCTCCTTTTAGCTACCAATAGCTTTGGAAAGTACAGATTGTTTTATTTACTGTTGTCAGTTTTCCCTGATCTTTTGGTTTAATACTAGTAGCGAAGTAGTAACCAACAATTTAAATGTTAGCAATTGAAAACTTAAAACTCTTTGAGAATTGGTCTCCTATCCTTGTTGCCTAGCTCCTTGCTAGTACCAACACATTGAAAAGAGAAAATTGGTCTTACCAGCTCCCTAGACTTCTAGATAAGTTTCAACTGTAATGTTTTCTTTTTGTGTTCAAATAATGAGCAGGTATTTCTCCAAGTAATCTTGAATAATCTGTGTATGAAACAAACCAAAAAACCAAGGAATTGTATTACTCCCCCCTCCCCATAGTATGGTTTTAAAGACTTTGTTTATTTAGCTCTTTGGCAGTTTTCTAAAATTATTGAATTTGGTTGGAAAGCTCAATTTATCTACATGACTATTCCATGCAGAATCCAGATTTTTTTCAGACTTATTATACCTAGTTTTCTTTTTCAATCTTCCACCAAAAAAACTCAAACATGACTTCAATTCATTCTACTCTTTTTTTTTAATTTATTTTTCTGCTCATACAAACGTAATGGTACCCCTGTCCCCTCCCTCCTTTCACCCTTCCCTGGACCTTCCTGCTCCCTCTCTCCTTTTCCCCTTTTTCCCCCCTCCTCCCTTTCTCCCTTAATCCACCTGTCAAACCCCTTAGCCAGATTTTTAAATCACAAATTCTTACAGAAAAAAAATTTAGAAGTTTTACAAATCTTAAACTTGGTTCCAAAAGAAAAAAATCTACTCAATTCTTGTCCTCCTCCTCTGAGAATAATATTATCAACTGACTATGAGGAGAAAGAGCAACATTAAACTTCAACAGGAAACAAAAGAGTATGCACACACAAATGATGGCAATGAGTTAATGAATGATCATTGAAGTTGTCTGAAACCAAAACAACCTAGAATTAATTGCTCACTCTCCATTGTTATAAGTGAATATAACAAGAAGGGAAGGATAAGATTAAGAACCACATTTGTTATATTTTTCAATCTTCTTACATATACTCTCAGGGTGCCACTATAATGTTCAGCATTGTTATGGTTGCATTTTGATATCAATTTGACAGTTGCAGACTGTTTGGGGACAGCTGTGGAAGGTTAATGGTTAGAATGGCCCCTGAACAAGTCTGCAGGTACTTGACTGATTGTGTGGAGAACCCAGCCCATAGTGAGTGGTACTTTCCAGTGGTGGACCGGATAATAGGAGGTGTAAGGAGGAGGGACTTGCTCTTCCCTTATTCAGTGTCGACTTGCTGTGTGGTCCACTCTGTGTGCACATTGTTCGCCTTTAGAGTGTGGTGGCCTTCTTTGTTGCTGCTGCTGCCGCCGCCTCTGTTCTTGGCTGACTTGGAGCTTCACCTTTTCTATCACGTTGTTGCTGTTCCCGCTACCTTTGGAGCCTAGTCTCTAGGCCTTGCTGCTGTTCGCTGTTCATCGCCGATGTCTGAGCCCAGCTGTTCTTCACCAACGTCGGAACCCAATATCTTCGACCCTCCAGAGGAGCAAAGGCTTGAGACCTCAGGATCTTTTGGCTTTGTGGAACATTCCAGCCAGGAAGGAGGCTGCTGTGGCGGCTACCTTGAAACACTATTTTTATTGTGTTATTTTTAATAAACTTATTTCTATATATTACATTCTATAGATTCTGTTTCTTCAGAGAACCCTGACTAATACAAGCATATAACGAACTGATTATGTTTTATGGGTAAATAGAAACTGCAATACACATTACATTTGTTCAGAACATGTAAATGGGAGTGTTCTCCTTGTTTAGTATTATAAGCATGGCAGATATTACCAATATAATCAATCCTTTCAGTTATCATATGTGTACTTTAAAACCTTCAGTTAACCAGAATAAAAGAAAATAAATACATATTTACCATAAATTACTTTAAATCTCATTTTGAAACTATAATAAAAGATTAACTATGATAAAAATTCAGCAAGAATAATGAAGTAAGCCATGTAAGCTATTTCTTCCAAAAACTACACTGAGCAACATCAAATATCATTGACCTAATATAATAGGCTCCTTAGCTCACAATGTAACCTAGCTAAGCTGAGCATCAGTTGCCTAGTGCTCATTTTCACAGGATAACTATTAGACTAGGAATCTATAAGAGATCTTTGAATCCAAAATTTATTCTAAAATAACATTTTTCTGGTTGAAAGTAATCACTCCAACAACTGTGCAATAAAACCTGTCTTGTGTAAGTTGTTAATGAGAAAATAAAACTTAGGAAGATGATAATGAGGGAAGTGTCAAGGCCAAGCTCACTAAGGTTAAAAAAAAATCCCACTGCAATATTCCATGTACTAGGCATCTCTTAGTAACAAGGGTATTATTTTGAAGCCCTGTGGTAATGCCTGTAATGCTAAATGGGTTCTCAGAACCCTTTAGAATCAGCTAATGTCCCAGATGTTCACTTTGCTGAGAGAATACAAGCCATTAAACAGGAGGTCTTTCAACGACTCAATTGCTGAACTTAAAGAAATGCCTTATATCTAAAGTTAGTGCAGTTAGTGTGAGCTGTGGATTTGTTAATATCAGATCCCTCAATAACGTTGGTGTCAATTATCCCTCTCTTCTTTATGTATCAATCATCTCTCCATCAACTGGGTCCTTATCAGTTTTTAAAAACATTTAAGTCTCGGGCTGGAGAGGTGGCTCAGGGGTTAAGCCTCCGCCTTGCAGGCGGAAGCTCCTGAGTTCGGATCCCAGATCCCACGATTAGACGAATAGACGGCAGACGGAAGCGGGGACGGCCTGTGCTTCTGGTCCTGGTAGGGCGGAGCCTGTGAATCCCGGGGCAGAAGGAGGTGGAGGCGTCCATGGTAGTTCGCTAATTCGTCCGTGGTTCTACACACACACACACGCACACGTGCGCGCACATACACACGCATATGCACACAGTTGAATAAATAATAATAATAATAAAAATTAAAAAAAAACATTTAAGTCTCTAAAATACTCAAAACCCTCATTCGTTGGCACTCCCCATCCCAGTACATCTCAACCATTGTTTTCTTCTTTACATTCTCTTTTCTCAAGACACTTATAAAAATAAACTCCTTTCCCCCACTATCTCACATTATATTCCATGTCTAATCTATTACAAAATAGTTTCCATACCCGATAATCCAGTAAATTCTAATTCAGAAGTCACCTTCATACCGTTACTCTCCAGCTTTTCCCTTTACCCCAAGTTTTCTCAGGAAACCTACATATCATCACTTTGCCTCAATTTGTGATGTCCATAAATATTTCTACCTAAATCTGGCCTTCTAGCATGCAGCCACTAGATGAACACATCAGTTATGCCAACTAAAAATCTTGGAATAATGCTCTCCCTATCATCTAACTATATACAAATCCTTAAAATTATCTTGGATCCATTTTTTCTCTCCATTTTTATTGCCAGCATCAGCAGAAGGCCCCTCTGCCTTTCTTTCTTTGCTGTGTTACTGCGATGTTTATGCACCTGATTACCAAAGACCTACTTTTCTGGAAATATGCATAGTAATCCTCTTAAAATCCAAGTCTTGCTACATGGTTACTTCTTGATGTATGTTCATATTTTCCAATTTTTCTCACAAGAGAGACACATTTTCTATTGTTGTCTACAATGTTCTTCATGATTTGGGATCTATCTATCTCTTGGCCTCACTATGTACACTTTGTTTCTTTTTACTGTTTCCATTTTTATTTTAACATTTTATTTTATCCAATTTAAAACCTTTAATTTATATTAGCAATGAATTTATTTGTTTTTCAATACTCACAGCCTACCCCACCCCACACCATCCATTCTCCCATCCAGCCCATTTCCCTTTCTCCTCTATTATCTCCCTGAACTTATGAATCAGTGGGTCCCATCTAGGATGCCTGTGCTAATTAGTGCCTTGCCATCTGCTCAGGTGCAAATGGCCCACATACATAACCTGTCGAGTACAGAGGCTTCTACTCTCTTTCAATAGCATCAGTCCCATATAGTATCTCAGGGTAGCATCATATCTCATGGTATCTTCCATGTTCAATGGTAAAATATTGCTGGCCAGGTTATTATAGAGATCTAGTGGAAGTAGATAGTGTTGCAATAAGTTCTTGGGCACAACAGCCCTGATATGAACAGAGACAACAGTGTGATATTGCCTCTTCCCATCCTCTGGTGCTTATGTTCTTACAAGTTTTCCTTATCCTTGGGATGGGAAGTATCTTGGATGTCCTGACTATGCCAAACAGTTTACAGATGCTTTTACTTTTGGTCCACTTTCAACTGTTCAAGCCATGCTCACTCCTAGAAGAGGACCTTTCAAGAAGCCACGCTTATGTTAGAAAACTTGTTTTTCCTCTTTCAGATAGTTAATAACTACACATTTTCAGCTCTGAGTAATGTCAATGTGTATAGAATATTATAAAGACAGTAAAAATGTCACAAAAGTCATCTCATGAGAAAGTCTAAAAGTTCACAGCCTCTGGTCTGATCATATAGAATGAGCATTATTTGAAAAAGGAAGAAAAACTTCCTGGAAAAAGAAGGAACTGGATAGAGATCAGAACTGTTGGTGTCCAAAACTGAGTGAATCCATATTCACTTCTACAACTGAATTATAGAAGTAAAGGGGATCTGTCCACAGACAGCTAAAATGGCTAATTAAGTTCCAACTATAGAAAATTTAAAAGTAGAAAAAAAGATCAGATTTGTTATGAATATATTTTCCATAGTCACTGGTAATAGAACTTACATTAAAACTTCATTTTCCTAATTCTCAGATTAAACGTCATCCTACATAGTTTCTTGTCTACCACAATGGGCATGGAGCCTGAGAGCTTCTCACAAATTTCCAAGTGATAGTGATGCTATTTGGGTAGGAATTACACTCAGAATTGTCACATGACACCATATCACTAAATAAGTATGTATAAAGCCATTCGAAAAGATTTGACTCTCAGGGCTGGAGAGGTGGCTCAGGGGTTAAGCCTCTGCCTTGCAGGCAGAAGGTCCTGAGTTCGGATCCTAGACCCCACATATAGACGCCAGGCAGAAGCGGGGGCGGCCTGCATTTCTGGTCCTAGTAGGGCTGAGCCTGAATCCCGGGGCAGATTAAACAAGGAGGAAGTGGAGGCGGTCCATGGTGGTTCCAGAATTTGTCTGTGGTTCTACACACACACACACACATACATGCACACACACGCACACACCATACATGCAAAATTGAATAAATAATAATAAAAAATTTAAAAAAGAAAAGATTTGACTCTAAAATGAATAAGGAGGAAAAATTTATCCTAATAATAGATAACCTAAGACCCATTTATACTTTGACAGTATTTTACTTTTTTCTTGAGTAAAAGTAAAGAATTTTTTAAAGTTTTTTTCCTTATCTATAAATAAAATAATCAAGTAAAATAAGCACTAGAGTGTCCTACAACTCCAAACTGTTCCAATCCTATGATTAGTTTCTAAATTATACTTTGTTGCAGATTTTATTCTATTGCTTTTTACTCTGTAAATATACATTAAAAACAGTCTATGGGACTCTTGGCAAGTACACAGGAATTATGTCAAGAATAATTTTTCTCACAAAGGGGTCAAGTTGAGCACATAAACTATAAATGGTTGTATAAAATATCATCAAGAGAAAATTATGTCATATATAAATGTAATTATGTTGTAGAGATTTTTGAATTTTCAAACATATTCAACAATTCAATATGTTGAAGTATGTTTCTAAATAATCATCTTTATATGAAATAGAACCTTAATCTGTGTTCTCTTCCCTTTACCCTATATCTCAAACTTCCTTCTTTACCAGAAAAGCTATCTCATTAGCATTAAAGTTCCATGATGAGGTAAATGTTAAAGAACTATACAAGGAACAAGTAATATGCAGTGTTTGTATAATATAAATGAAGGTCACTTCCTTTTTTAAAGAAAAAAGAAAGAAACATCAGAGAAGATTTCATTAAGATTTTACATAATTTGAATTTTTTTAAATTTTATTCTTTTTCAATTGTTTCTTTAAGACCACTAGGTTGTACATCATTATTGTTGTACATCATTATTTTTTACAGTTAGGTGTTGAGAATTTAGTATTCAATGTTTTCTCTGTGGCTATTGCTTTTCTGTCTAAAAAGTTAATGCCCTTACTTTGTCACCTTTGAAATATTAACTGACAGATTCTAAACCAGTGACATTAACTTTGTCACAGTCCTAAAACTTCAATAAATAATGAATTGGAGGCATGGGTGGGGGAACAAAAGGTGTATAATAGTGATAGTGGCAATAAAGTGAATTTTAATAGCTCTTAAATTCAAGAGGGATCTACTTTCTTGTTAGTGGAAGGGCTTGTAAATTCATTGATCACTTATTTGTCATTCCTAGCTGCCTTTAATTTGACCTCTTTTGTAACAAGAATTCTTTGTTATTTTCAAAGTCTTTCCCTCAATGTGACCTTTTTAATCTCTCCTTGATCTACAAATGGGATGTGTTTTTTAAAGTCTCGCATGCTTGAGGATCCAGATGATGAGGATGAAATTGAACTTCTTTGTAAAATTTCTTAGAGATTGCAAGTGATCCAACCTCAGCCTAAGACACACAAAATAGAACAATTATTGAAGGAATAGTAGAATAGTTCTTACAAAGGAGAAAGAATCAGACTAGAATCAGAGAACTGTCAATCTTTTCTGTCTTCTTCCTTTCCCTAGCTCTTCGTGTATCTGCATTCTCTCCTGTAGAAGTAAACTTTTCTCTGTAGTGTGCAGAAATTTGTTCACTTAATAGACCAAGTGATTCTCTTCCAGTTGCAAACTAACAGACTCCAAGGAATAAACCAGTACTGACTGTTGTCAGGTCATAGCTACAAAGTGGATATAGTGTTATCATTAGCCTCATGTAGGCCCCATAAGCAGCAGAGCATTTTTTAGATAAAATTGAATGTGTTTAGGTAAACTAAAGAGACACCTTCCCATGAAATCTATAGAATATAGTGAAGCATATTGAAACATAAATCACTAGAGTGGATTTTATTACAACCCTGTCCATTTGTACCAGAAATCAAGAGTGAGAACAAATACTTCAAAAGCAAAGATATGCTTCAGGTTAGTGGCAATTATAAGGAATTCCCACTGAAGCAGAGCAGGAAGAAATTGCAAATAGTATGTTATCTTGTTATCATTATCCATATCATGTATCATTAATCCTTCAAATTTTTACCTTACCTCTTCTTCACAAAGTCAAGAAGAAACAGTGCATTGAAGGATCACATAACATCTTGTGGATATTATATTATTTTATCCTTTTATTTTATGAGATTAAAAAAATGGTCATTTAGTTTTGTTTAATCAGTGGACAATTTAACAGATCTGTGTAGTGTTAAGGGAGTTAGTTCAGCCAATATAAAAGTGTAAGAGTTGAATTTGTGCATTTTCCTGGCACTTTTCAATAGAAGTACCTTGAACTAGAGACCTTTCCCCTCAAAAGCAGTCCTGGGAATATGGATTCATCCATTGTTGATATTAATACAAAATTCTTCAACAGTGTAGTTCAACTCTGGAAGAACTTTACAATATAACCTGTCTCAAAGCAGGACATATCTGAAATAATTAACTTAGTATTGTAGAAAATATTCAGCTTGCAGATTTTATCATGGATTTTTGAGATGGTGATTTAAATTTAAGTGTGAATGAAATATAATTACAAAATAAAATTTTTTTAGGTTAGAAACTGAATATTGAATATATCCAAATGAGTTTGACCTCTAGATTAATTGTGACAGAGTCCAACAATGCTACTGTGGTTGGGGAAGAGTAATCGGGAAGAGTAAGAGGAGGTTTTAGGTAGAAAAAGTGGGCTGCTCAGAGCCAAAACAAAAAAAACACAAAGGTTGCCTGTTTCCTAAAGTAAGATGTGGATATTCTGGGAAAAAGAACACAGAGGGCAATGGCTGCTCCAAAAAAAAGTCTTCTTTAATATCAAAAACACTTACCCAGTATGTCTTCATTATAAATCTGTTACTAAAAAATTAAAGAGGTCTAAACAAATGTTTTTATGTGTTTTGTCTATCAGGAAGAATAAAGATTCAATATATAAGTTAGGGCTCCATCTCAAGAGTAACCTGAGAAAATAAGACTTATGAGAAAGCCAAATAAAAATTAAAATTCCATATTAAAAATGCTAATGAACAAAAATTATTATTTTAGAGCACATACCATGTGCCAGTTTCTGCTATAAGCAATTCTTTTAATTATGACCTTCAATGCCCAACACATACATGTCATTGTGTTTTTTTCATTTTTCAAGTGCAGAAGTTAAGATGCTAGAAATTCAAACACTTGTCCCAAAGAACACTTGGCAAGTGATGAAGAAAAGGACAAGTGAAAGAAAATGACTCAGATGAGGAAGAAGGAAACCTAAGCAACGAGAATTTCATCACACGCAGTTTTGGCTCTTACAACATGCACCATAAACTAGGAGAGCCTCTCATTCCCCTCTCTCTCCTTCCAGGAATCAGAGGCCCGGGTTTGCTTTCCCATTCTGAGCCCCCTAATTATATCCTGGGTTATGAATAAAATCCAGTAGGACTGGAGGGCAGATTTTCATTGTGCTCCCCCTCAAGATACAATGAACTTCCCCACTTGTTTTGGTCCCACTTTTCTCTCTATCTCTGTCTGTGTGTTTCTCTCCCTTTCTGTCTTTTTTCATATTCCTCAGCCACAGGACAGCATCATGGGTCACCATGCTTGGACGTGGTGCACTTAGAGAAGTTTTAAAAAGGGATAATTTCCAAGAGCGAAGCAATCCCCCTAAAAGGAAATAAAGATTTGTTTTGGGTCATGGTTTAGGGACACAGTTCATCATTGTGGGGGAGGACTGGTGGTAGTAAAGGCTTCTGGCTGCGGTAGCAGGACTGTGAAGTATTTGCACACATTTGGGTGTGTCAAGAAGCAGAAAACGAGCAAAAGGTGGAGCCAAGCTATAAAGCTTCAAGTTCCACCCTTAGTGAGCCACTTGCTCCTGTGAGGCTTCACCCCTTAATAGTTCCACCAACTCCCCAAACAGCACTAGTACTTAGCATTCAAGTTTTGAAACACAGATGTTCGTGAGGACATTACCATTCAAACCATATTTGCCTAATGCAAGTTTCAGTGTCTGTTGTTTTCAATCTGAAATTCCTGGCACAGGGAAGACTTTTCTATATGGGAAATGATTAACAGTTTGACAAAAACTTGCAAAATAGCCAATGGTAATTTAAATGTCATCCTTCAGGATATAGAGCGAAACCCGTCCGAGAGTAGCATGTCCCAGAATGTATTCAGGATAGTGTGGTAACCACCAAGAAGACCCAATCACTAGGATGTCAAAGATTCCGGAGCAGGTGTGATACCCTTGGAAGTGAACAAAAAAATTTCAAGAGCAATCGATGGTGTCAAATGACTCAAGTGGGTCAATCGAGATGAGAAAATGGAGAATTGACACCTGGAGATGCACCTGTGGATTGCAGTGACCTTCATGAGCTCAAGGCCAAGAGTGTAAGGCTAGATACATAATGGGAGAGTTAGAAGAGAGTGAAGAAAAGGAAGCTGTGGACCTCAAGTACAGGCAACTCTGAGAAGAGTGTTTAAAAAGAACACCCAATATAAGGATCACATGAGATCACGTGTAAAAGAACTTAGTACTTTAAAAGGACTACAAAAATGCTGAGCCTGTTGTGTATTAAAAATATGGCTTTTGAAATCTCAGAAAAAAATTAAAAATGCACATTCCTCAAAATATCTAATAAATTGCATTCACTCTGTCCCATTTATCTATTTCATTTACTTCATATCTAAAACTATGATATTTATTGATTGATTGACTGATTGATTGATTACTGATGATCCACCCAAGACAATGTATAGCTCATGAAGGCAAGGGACTTTTCCCTATTCACTCCTGTGTCTCTAGCACTCTAAACAATTCCTGACACATTGGAAGTAGATACTTCTTTACAAAAAAAAGTCAAAGTACTTATTTGAATGCCTGTGTTTTCAGTCTGAGCTCCTTGGAATCAGGAGGCTTTAAACTACTTTCTTATATGGGAAGTTATTTAACAGCTAGATAAAGACTTGAATAATAAATAGTTAACAGGAACAAAATTTAAAATGGATTAGCACAAAATACAAAAAGACATTCCTGCATTAGTATTTGCCTAGAAACAGGTATGGGATTAAGCCAAGGAAATCATTGCAATAATTCTGGATAAAAAAGACTCAGCCAACACCAGGGATCCACACAGTTAATCTCCTAAGTGATTTCTCATTCCAAACAAGTCCAGGAGCCAGAAAGCCCAACATGAATAAATTTCCAAAGGCCTTTTGATGTGAGTCTTGCCAAAGAGCAGCCATGAAGAATGAAGCTCGACAGTTCTTCAGATGAAGTCTGTTTTGGCCAACTGAAATGATGTCAAATAAAATAAGAACCTATAAATAGTGGGTTATAAATAGCCCACTTTCATTTGAAGCCATCAAGACATTAAATAGCATATTAAATTATGCAATTTTAATCTATTCAACATTAAAGTGCGTCAAATGAAAAGTCCATCATTTTGTTTAGCTTAATAGTATTTATTCATTTACTATTTATTGAGCACCTACTATGTACCAATGTCTACCATCAAGCATAGAAGGATGATTATGGATCACTGTCACATGGTAAAAAGAATATGACAGCTGGCTTGATGGCAAGGGTTGGAATAAAAAAGACATGATGTAAACATAAAAAGTAGTATCAGGCATCAAGAAAGGCTTGCCAGATTGGATAACATTTGAGCTGAGTCTTAAAGAAGGTACAGAAATTTGGCAATTATGCATGTGGTTGCAGGAGGGTAATGCACCATAACACAGCCAGTATTTGCACTTGTATTCACAATTTTTTGGCTGCCATGGCTGTTTTGTTTATGAATAAAAAGAGAAAAGGAGATAAAATTATGCACCAAGGACATAAGCAATTTCTGTGAAAACCAGATAATTACAGAGTGAGCTGGAGAACTACAGTTTCACAAGAGTTCACACAGATTAAAAACAACAGAAAGTCATCACACTTCACTTGGCAAAATGGGTCACTGAAATCAGAACTATGTTCCTATTGCCAGTGATTCCATTGAAACAATTTAGGTCATATTGATAATCCCATCCACAGGGAGTACTTCCTAAAATGTTAGCACTACTCTGGCTTTCCTCTCTAATCTGTTCTTTGGTATTTGTGCAACTGTTCTCTTATCTATCTCTGTTCAATCAGTCTTTCTACAGATTTCTCCATCTTAGGAAGTGTTGATTCCAGATTTTCACCTATTAGCTACGCAGTCATCTTTTTTAAAATTTTCTGATCATACAAACTTAATAGGAACCCCTATCCCCTCCCTCCCTCCACCCCTCCCTGGATCTCCCTGTTCCCTCCCTGCTTTGTCCCTTCCTTTTCCCCCTTCCTCCCTTTCCCCCAGTGCCCCCTCCCCCCCATCTCTGAAGCATCCTTTAATGAGTATATCAAACTTTCCTCTGGGTCCTCCTCTCTGATGAGGTGTAAGGACTCAGTGGCAATTCCTAGAACTCTTTCTTGTGTTCCCCTTAAGTATAGGAACACTATTGTGACTACACAATCATCTTTAACATCCCTCATTCAGTTCACCAGTAAATCTTTTGTCCTCAAAGCATACATTGGACTTGACCATCTCTTACTCAATCCCATCTTACCATGTTGGGCCAAGTCAGTGTTGTCTCCTAAGAGATCTTCTTGCTTATCTTTTGCCACTTTGCATAGTGCTGTATCTAAACATGTCATACTGGTTCTCTCTCCTACTCAAAAGTCCCCCCAAAACATCTGATTTTTCACTTCCCTGCCACCATGAGGTGAGCAACTTCCTCCTCTTCATGCTCCTGTTGTGATATATTTCTTCTCATAGACCCAATAGCATTAGGGCTAAAGCTCCGTGAAAAACATGAAGCACCATAAGCCAAAGTAGAGTTTCTCTCCTTGTAAACTGTTTTTCACCCTCAGGTATCTATTACAGTGTCAAAAAGATAACTAACATAACCTCAGCTACTCTGCTCCTTCACTTCAACCATTCTGGGTCTCCTTGATGTCTGGTTAACATACTGTGCAGCCTTCCTGCCTCAAGTTAATGGTTTCCTTTCCAACTTCTTCCCTGTCTTTAAGTCCTTTAAGATCTCCTCCTACCTGTTCTAAAATTTGAATTTACTTCTCACTCTGTCTCCATCTCAAACTTCGTTTTTCACATACTGCCTGATGTGCCACATGTTTTATTTATTCATGCATTTGTGTTTCTTCCCAAGTATCTGAAAGCGACACAGAGTTTTGGTTGTTGCCCTCAATGTTTGTTCACAGTGCTGGAAATTCTGGCCCACAGAATCTGCTAAGTAGTGTAATCATTTAGACCTGGATTTTCTCCATAAAGTCCACAGTGTTGAAGGCTTGGAACTAAAACAGTAGTGTGTAGAAGTGGGAGGTGATTGGACCATAAAGTATATGACCTCAGTAATATGTTTATGTGTCCCTGGATTTATAACTAAATAGACTTCATTGAGTGGAAAATTTAGAAATTGAATGCTAATTGACTGAAGTAGGTCAGGACAGGCAGGGTTCTGTCTTCCTCTTTCTCTTCCTCTGTCCTTTCCCTTCTCCTTCCTCCCTCTCCCTTCCAAATCAATGGAACCAGATAACAACGGTGTGAAGGAACCCTTTGAAAATGTGGGCGAAAGTAATCTTTACATTCATGACCAATGCAGATAGTATTTGTTTTAAAATGAGCCTTTCCTTATATTCTCAATACCTGAAAAGGCATGCATTTATGATTTCCATAATTCTTTAAACAAATATTTATTCATTAAAGCCAGAAGGGGGCAGCAAAGCTTCACTAGCCATCTTGCTGAGTCAGCAATCCAAGAGTCTGCCTAAGAAAGAGAAGCTTAAGATTCTGTACAGAACAGAGTTCAGGCTAAAAACTGGAATCAGAGAGCTCGCCAGAAGAGAAAAGAAGAGAAA
Source organism: Typhlomys cinereus (assembly GCA_023101885.1). Classification (NCBI taxonomy): domain Eukaryota; kingdom Metazoa; phylum Chordata; class Mammalia; order Rodentia; family Platacanthomyidae; genus Typhlomys; species Typhlomys cinereus. The sequence goes on along the minus strand of JALPQD010000042.1, from coordinate 8,297,047 downwards.
AAGTCAAGTTTTCACCAGGAGCATGAACCTACACTGGACATCTACAAAATCTACAGGCAGGTTATCAGGAAACCTAATGAGATGGCACATTGGCTAATTACGGTCCCGGTAAAGCTTTGGATTCCACAGAAACATTAGGGTCTCATTGCATGGGCCTGAGTAGAAAACCATAGTCACAGTCTAGGAGTCAAAATACTACCTTCCAGGTCCTGTAAGTAGTATATTTTTAACAAATGTCACATATCTTTTACTTTTTAAATTGTTCCACATCTTATAGGTTATTAAAAAAAAAATAACAAGTACTTAGGTCCAGGTCAATGAAGAAGAAAACAAGAGTCCAGTGTTTTTGAGAGACCTAAAAATGGTAAAATATTTCTCGTTTTCCACTCAGACCTCATAATTAATTTCCCAGAAATAATCATTACTAAAATAAAATATATATTATTTTAAATTATAAGAATAAAATATAATGATTGTCATGCCACAGTCCTTTCAAACTTTATGCTCTTCATTTTTCCATGATGCCTCCCAACATACTTTCTTCTCATGTTCAGAGTGTTGTTCTTGTTGCTTTGGAATAATTTAGAGACATTCTACTTGCTATGGTAGGGAATGATGATGTTAATCAGTGTACTTGATATTAGCACTGAAATTTAAATTTTGTGCAACTTCAATTAATATATATTTGAAACTTGAACGAGTTATTGTTAAATGTATGTGTTTTTGGGATAACTTGAAAACATCGATGAATGTAATTTCAACTGTTAATATTATAAAATACAAAATATAAATCCAAATATATACATATAGTAAAGTTTAACATGTAAATTTGTGAGAATCAATTCCTTCCTTCCTACCTTCCTTTACTCTTGCTATGAATCCCAAGCTAGACTTGCAAATTCCCTGTCTCACTCTCCTAAGTGCTGAGATTATAGACATGTACCACCATATTTCATGGCATTTTTTTAATAGTGATACTGTAGCTTGAACTCAGGATCTCAGATATGCAATGCAAATATTCTACCATTGACCTATATTCCTGTCCTCTTTTTACTTTTTTTGCTTTAAGATAATGACTCACTAAGTTGCACAGATTGGTATTGTGCTTATGATGTATCCTAGGCTTAAATCCTTCTGCCTTAGCCTTCTAAGTAGGTAGGGTTGAAGGCCTGCATCACTAATCTGGTATGTACGTGTGTGTGTGTGTGTGTGTGTGTGTGTGTGTGTGTGTGTGTGTGTGTGGTGTGTATATTCTTTAACATTTAAATAATATATTTTGGCCAAGTTTCATTACCGTCATTACTCTTTCTCATTTCCCTCCTGCCAAACTAAACTCTTTTTCCTTCCTAATAAGTCTCCCACCCACACTCATGATGTTTTCTTTTTCTTTCGTGACCTACCTCCTGCAATTATGGTTACTTCCATGTATCCTGGTGGGGAAGGATTATTTACTGGGGCATGGGCAACTTTACCTGGTCAGTTTGAAAAGGTCTGAAAGAATAAAGTCAATGCTCACTCCAGCTTAAGAGCAGGGATCCAAAGTGCAACTACCAATCCAGTTCTTTATTTCACTGGCACACAGAGGCAGCTCAGTCAAATTTTAACACAATTTTTCAACTTCACATTACACTTGTCAGTTGGTACAGTAGACCTGACCAATTGTCTGCCTAGCAGCATGGCTCCAAAGATGCAGCTGCTTATGCCTTCTCTGACTTCCCTTGCCCTTTAACTACTTAACATTGTTCCAACTCTTATCTTTATTTTACATACTAAATCATAAACTCATAGAATGCTAGAACTAGACAGTAACTATCCTAGACTCCTTTCCTTGGAAGCAGAGTCTGAGGCAAGGATTAATATTCAAGTAATTTATTCCAGAAAAGAGTCTCAGGAAAAAAAATGAGTGGGGATGCAGACTAGTTCAGGGGAAGGAATGATGCTAAGCAAAGGTGACTTCTCTCTTGAGAAATAGATTTATCCTGATCTTTTATAAAGACCATTCAGACCCCAAATTTTACTATACTTTTGTTTACAACTTAAAACAAGGATGGCTCTTAGATACCTTCCAACTACTCAATCATTGGCTGAACCCAAAGGTAGATGTATAGTATCTCTGCAAGGCCTTCTGTTTTTTTTGTTTGTTTGTTTGTTTGTTTGTTTGTTTGTTTGTTTTTGTAAGAAACTATTCTGTAGAAAAAGAGAATTGTGAACTATATTACCAAGCTATTCAGCAACTGGATTCACAGTGCTGGTCAATAAAGGAAATTGAGATTGGCACTCACCCCATCAACTGCACTCAAATCCATTGCAACTCCAGATCCACCTGCTTTTCTTTCATCCATTTACAGTTTGTCTAAGAATCTGGCTAAAAGTGTTTTTTAGAAATGGAGTACTACTCAGCCATCAAAAACGATGAATTACTGGAATTTGCTGGGAAATGGATGTTATTAGAAACAATTATATTAAGTGAAGTATCCCAGACCCAAAAAATTAAGCGCCGTATGTACTCCCTAATAGGTGGCTCCTAGTACCAAACCCACCCAGCCCACCTAGAGACACTCAAAGATAAATCTCTGTAATACCTACAGTAATTGCGAGGATTATGAACAGGAGGGATGGGGTAGGAGGGCCACACCAGAAACAAGGAGAGAGGGGACCATGTTACAGCAGAGAAAATAGGCCTCCATCAAGGACTGCAAGTAAGTAATGAGACATCTGGTTAAGTTCACAGACTTTCCTTCCTCATCATTTACAAGTGAGGGGGTATGATCTCACCAGAAGGGGAGGGCATATAGTCTGGCAGATAAAAAGTAACCATTTTGCAAATGGGTGATTAACCCCTCCCTCACTGTGGTTTCCTACTTTTATTACATCTACCTTTGAATATACTCTTAAAACAAGACTCTGGTTTAACAGCTTTTTATCTCTGGCCAGGGGGTGAAATACAATACCCATCAGGATGGAGTGAAGGGCATTACAGGAGCAGCAAAACTGCAAAAGAAAATCAATGAACCATAATCCAGGACTTCAGAGACTCTATATCAACCACCTAGGACTAGGCCAGCCTAATCTCTCCCCATCCTGAAGCTCAGGGAAATTTGCAGAACAGGGGGCGGTAAGATTGTAAAAGCACAAGGATGGGAGGAGCAATGATATGCAAGATACTCCACACAAGTTAGGGCTGAAGCAATCATAATTGGACTTTGCATGCCCTGCGCAATGTCCAACACACTATTGACCCCATAAAGTCTAGCATTTGCTAAAGGCACCAAGATACTTGGGGGCAAAGGATTGGCAGCCACAGCAGTGTTCCTATGCTTAAGGGGAACACAGGAAAGAGTTCAGGGGAAAGACACTGGGTCCTTGTACGTCATCAGAGAGGAGGGCCCAGAGGAGAGTCTGGCATGCACATTAAAGGATTCTCTGGGAATTGGGGGGAGGCACTGGGAGATGGGGAGGGAGGGTTGAGGGGAGGGGGAGTAGGGGGGTAGGGGGGAAGAATAGAGAGGGAGGGAACCGGTGTACATATTAAGTTTGTATGAGCGGAAATAATAATAAAAAATGAAAAAAAAAGTGAGGGGTAGTACCAGGAATAGGGAAGGGCTGGATTCTCCATCAGGACTTACCTGCCCTCCCCACCATTCCCCACCGCTTCCAGCAGTGAGCTAAGATCTTCCACCAAGCTCAACCTCTTAGAAGTGGCACCACCTCCTAATAGGACCATAGACCAACACTCAGGTCTTTTACACGTGGACCTCTTAGGGGTCAGAGCCTTATCCAAATCATAACAGTGTCCCAAGGCTGCCCCTGACACATTACCACAAACCAGGTGGCTTAAATCAACAGAAATCTCTTTTTCTGTAGTTTGGGACCAGAAGTCTGAATCTAAATGTCAGCCGGACCACCCCAACCCCCCCAAAAAAATGTTTTGTAGAAAATTTACAAAAAAAAAATTGACATTTTGACTTACAGTTATGTTTTCAAATGTGCCAATTATCTTATTGTATACAATGTCCTCTTTCTTTAGACTCTTTCCCAGACTACTATTCTGTCCTCCAGAAATCCAAATCTCAGTATATCCTACTAGAGTGGTGCTAGATGTGATAAACAGGAGGAGGAGTCTAATTAGGCTTTAAAATTGCTATAACTCAGGAATGATATATACAAATCAAATGCTACAAAACTGGCTTGAGAACAGATACTGATGATAAAGAACCAAGAAGAGGAAAGAAGGCTGGACCCAGTGCAGAGTCAAATGTTAAAATAGAAGGCTGGGCAGAATGAGGAGGAAGGATACAGATTGGAAACAAAAGAGTAGATGGTAAGAAAAAAAAGTGAAATCATGTCTTCTAACAAAGAAGATAGAACATTTAGGAGAAACTGAGAATTTAAGACACTTACTCTTCTACTTTGATACCTCCATTCCAAGACACAAAGTCATACTTGTATCAGCCCACTAACCTGAATATAAGACATTTGACACTGTTGACAATTCAACCTTCTCTGAAATTCTGCTACTTTCACATTAGGTCCTGAGTCTTTCACTTTATGTTCTCTAACTGTAGGGCAAAGGTACTCTTTAAATTTGATCAGAGACCTCTATTAAGCAAATCAATAACATTTACTAAGAACCACCCCAAATCATGGTCTCAGTTTCCTTATCTTGTTTTTGTTGCACCCACTTGAGGCAGAGATAATGCTGTTCATTGATAGTCATTTAGGAGTCCTGTTTTATTGCAGTCAGTAGAGAAACTCCCAATCAACAAGATGAGGAGGGAAGAGTTAATAAAACCAGAAACCATAATTATAACATAAGTCAGCTGGTGGAATATCAAAGGGCACTGTTAGGGAAAAAAAAAAAAAACTAGTCTTATGGTATTGTAAGTATGATTGATTTACTTCCTTGAATTACAGGGGGCCAGGTGAGGCTACTCAGTGTGGTTAGCAACCACAAACTAATTGGAACAAAGTGGAGTTACTTTTGTCATTTCATTTTTACCTATATTTCATCCAGATTTGCCACAGTGAAATAAAAAAAAAGTCATGGCAATGATTTGATTACAAAATATCAGGAACTATCCAATCTACTTGTTATCAGTGATAACATTATATTGTCCTGTAACTCCAGGATAATCCAGGACAAATAACATAATTTAGCAGCTACATCCTAATCCACTTTTGAGACTAAAATACTAGAACTCAAAGATACTTAAGACATGTGTCCTTTCAATTTCCCAGACAGCAGAGTCTAAGACAGGGATTCTTATTCCAGTGGTTTCTGGTAAGTGCTCAGTAGATAAAGGGAAAAAAAAACAAGGTGAGGATAATATTCCTGAATATCTTTGTAATCAGTCAGAAGTTATTGACTTGTCTTTTGAAATAGTTTTGTGCTTTGGAAGTCACTAGGGGAAGACTGAGAAAGAAAGTACAATTTTATAAACGTGCTTGGTATCACTGGTGAGTTGAACCCTCAAGGATCTCTGCTACTGACTCATCTTAATTTGATCCCACGGGAAATTCTGGAGCTCAATTGCACCCCAGAATTGATCTCACCTTATGATAAGGAGTAAGTACCACCTGACAGTTAGTCATTGGCCAAAGTCTACTCTGCCCTAGTTTGGAAGAATGGGGTGATGGTGTGATCTAAATTCTCAGGAAGATGATACCTATTCCACTGAAGGCCTTCCTTTAAAAAAGACCGTTTAGAGCTCTGACTGCTGACAGACAAGAGAATATCTGTTAGAAGAAGATCAGGCAGGTCCCATCAGCTTGCTTTCCAAAGCCTTTATGTGGCCCAAAAACTTTTAAAACTTTCCCTCCTTTTACATCACATACCTATTTGAGAAGCCACTGAAATTCTCTGCACAGCCAAGCAGGCATGCACACATATTTTTGCATATAGCTTAGAGAGTTTGACATATTGGTCAAGAAACAAAGTAACTTACCTGACCAAAATTTGTATTTTAAGTTCAAACAGAATGAGCTGGACAGACAGTCCAAGCTCCCTGTTAAATAAACTCACACGTATTGGGGCTGGAGAGATGGTTCAGGGGTTAAGCCTCTGCCTTGCAGGCGGAAGCTCCTGAGTTCGGATCCCAGACCCCATGTAGAGTCGCCAGGCGGAAGCGGGGGCGGCCTGCGTTTCTGGTTCTGGTAGGGCGGAGCCTGTGAATCCCGGGGCAGAGTAAACAAGGAGGAGGTGGAGGCGGTCCGTGGTGGTTCCGGAATTGGTCCGTGGTTCTACACACACACACACACACACACACACACACACACACACACACGCGCGCGCGCGCGCGCAGGCACACATGCATACACCCACAATTGAATAAATAATAATAAAATAAAAAAATAAACTCACATGTATTAAAGTTGCAATCAGATTACTCTCATTTTTTTGCATTTAAATATGTGGCTTATTTTCAAAAATGTTAAATGTCTATCTTAGATAAGGGATGTCATGGCATTGGTGTTAGGAGGAAGAGTAAGTATTAAACCTACTCAAGGCCCAAAGGTTCCTCATTTTTTGCCCAAACATTAATATTTTGCCTATTTATGAATTAAGAGTCTTTAAAGTATGATCGAATTTTACAATTCAGGTTAATTTTTAAGGATGTCTGAACTTTTTAAGGAAGTCTTCTAATTATGGTGTTTTATATATAACATAATGTAGACAGTGATGTAAAGCAAGGAGACTTTGGATTTTTATAATTTATAAAAATATTTCATGTACTTATTTCTGACAAATAGACAGAGGGAGAAACAGAGAGAGAGAGAGATAGAGAGAGAGAGAGAGAGAGAGATTGATTATGGCCTCATATAGAGGCCAAAGGAAAGCTTTCAGAAGTTGATATTTTCTTTCCACCATGTGTACTCTAGGGGTTGAATTTAGGTTCCCAGTTTGTATACAGAAATTTTTACCAACTGAGCCATCTTACTGGCTCTGAATTCTATTAGATATTTTAATAATGAGAAACTATTGACTAGCCTTTCAAAAACGCTTTTAGATGAAACTTTACATCCCAAAAGTCACTAGAAGAAGCTGAGGACAATATTATTTTTAAATATGATTAGGCTAATATTACTAATGGATTAAACCCTTTGAGGTCTTCAAACTGAACAATGGTCTGGGGTTTTGTTTTTATTTTTGTTTTTTATGTTTTTTGTTTTTTTTTTACTTTGTGTGTGTGTGTGTGTGTGTGTGTGTGTGTGTGTGTGTGTGTGTGTTTGTGTGTTAGAGGGCACTGCATGTCCCTGTGGAGAACCAAGAGTGACTTCAGGAATCATCCTGGATTGCCTCTATTTCTTTATGTTTCCCTCTGTGATTTCCAGGCTCTGCCCATCAGGACCAAAAGTGCAGGCTGCAACCATTTCTATCTGGCTTTTTTTACTTGGAACCTGGGATCCGAACTCAGGACAATCTGCTTGTGAAGCAGTCTTAACCCCTGAGCCAGCTCTCCAGTCCAACTGTCTAACTGTCTGTTTTTCAAAACACAGTATGGAGTTGGAGATGGTGGCTATTATGAGATCCAGGAATGCTGCCTCTAATTATGGCATAATAAGTTTTGGTTAGCTAAAAACAGCATGCACAGGCTTATGTAATATGTACACATTCACATTAATATATATTACAAACTTCTTTTATTTTCATTGTCTTACATAAGACCTAACTTTAAGTCTTTCAATTTTGTCATTGCAAATTCTGCAGTGCGTAGTGCCATTCAGAAACTATTTTCTCTACTGTATTTTACACTTGCCTCAAATAGAAACCTCTTCTGCTAAAGGATGCTCCTGAGAAAGCCCTTCATATTCCCTGATTTTGAAACAATGCTTTATAGAATATAGTCAGATTGTATTTCATCAGTTATGTCCTCCTGATGGACAGAGAATCACAGAACTCTGGGAGTTAAAGGCTAGTTTTCACATTTGGGGAATTCTTATTCTACATGGTATTTTTATCTCCAGCTGAGGTGTCCATGGGAAACTCCTGAGTCTGTGGGAAGCTGAAGCTCCATCAGAGAGGACTTTTGTATGAGTTCTTATTCTTTCTGTTATCTTTTGCCACCAAACACAATGTGCTTATGTCAGAATATTTGTTTACTTTTTGCTTTGAGACATGGTCTAGTTAAGTTGCCCGCATTGTCCTGTACTTGCTATATAATAGTTGAACTCACAATTCTGCCCAAACCTGTGCTTGAACTACAGACATATACTACCACGCCTAGCCTGAATTTGGCTCTTTTCTTTCCACTATCTCATTATGGTGATTGTACATGAATAAAAAACAATTCTCACTGCCATATTACTAAGCTAAACTGTGTGTAGTCAAAAATAAGAAAGAAAGAAAAGTAAGGTGACATTTGTAGAAATGACTTTTGGAAATGACCAGTAAATATGTAGTATCTGCTAGCACATCTGTCATTAAGAAAAAGCATTTTGGGCTGGAGAGGTGGCTCAGGGGTTAAGCCTCCGCCTTGCAGGCGGAAGGTCCCGAGTTCGGATCCCAGATCCCACGTATAGACCTCAGACGGAAGCAGGGGCGGCCTGCGCTTCTAGTCCTGGTAGGGCGGAGCCTGTGAATCCCGGGGCAGAAGGAGGTGGAGGCGTCCATGGTGGTTCGCGAATTCGTCCGTGGTTCTACACACACACACACACACACACACACACACACACACACACACACACACACGTGCGCATATACACACAGTTGAATAAATAATAATAATAATAAAAAAATTAAAAAAAAAGAAAAAGCATTTTTTCAATTCTAGAAAACAGTTTAGTCATTTATGTTTGCAAAATTAATTTATGTACAGCACTGAGCATTCATTCATTCATTAGCTTGATCATGGTCATTTTATCTTGTCTCCAGTTCCTATCATTATGAGCTTCCCTTTAACAAAACTTTTTATTTAATTTCTATTGTCTGCCTTTCTCTTCATTCTCTTTCATTCTTCCCCAGACTCTTTTCCAATTGCAAAGATAATTCAGAAATGAAAAGCTCCTGTCAACAGAGGAACACAAGATCATGCACAGGATGTAGAAGGTAAGTTCTCCTTTGTATTCTCTGCCTTGAGCTATAAGAATACGTGTACAAAATTAATTTGGTACCAGCAAGTCTTTATCGGCAAGGTTTCTGAAAAACTAAATTTTAATTGTGAAGCTACTTACTGATGGAAGCTCAAACTCTAGAGTATTATTTAGAATTTCAGCATGTGTTAGTTACTTTTCCATTTAATGACAAATTCCTGACAGCAACAACAAAGGGAGAAAGAGCTTACTTTGGCTTATGTCTACAGTTGTTTAGCTCCAAGCATTTGAGTAGAATAAGTAGCAGAGGAAGTTGTCTAGGACAGGAAGCAGAGTGCAAGACAGCATGGGAAGGCATAACCTTAAAAGGAAAGACATCCCTCAGTGACCTACTTCTTCCAACTGAACTCCACCACTAAAGTTTTCACAAAATATTTCACAACTCCTAAAAGTTCCACTGGCTAGATAACAAAAAATCACCCAAGAGCGGATTAGGATGTGAAGTAGAATTCATAGTCAAATCAAAAAATTCTTAAAATGAAAGATCACGATCAATAATGAAATAATTAATCATTTTAATGCTAAAATGTTGCTTATTTTTAACATTTAACAACTTTTTGCTAAATGTGAGTCTATTTTAAATTCTGAAAATTGGTTCATACTTCTGAGATTTAATAAGTAAGTACTCAAAGATGCTGATGACAAAGAGAGCAAACCAAATGTCAGTAACTAATCACTCACAATGATTAGATTCTTCAGAAATACTGTATTTATTTAGGTGAGAGGATGGAGGATAAGACATTACACCATACTGCACAGGTGAAGGTCAGAAGACAACATTCAGAAGTCAGTTCTTTCTACCATGTTGATTTCTGGGGCTTGAACTCAAGTCACTAGGTTGTGAACAGGTGCCACATCCATTGAGTTAGCTCTTCAATCTCTCGATATTATTCGTTAAGTGGTAAGAATCTGGTCGAAACAGGCATGTAGGAACCATGGATCTTCTCTGCAATTCTTGCTAGCATTAATAGATGAAATTTTATAGTGATGGCAAGACTCTAACAACACCTACCATAACTATGTCTTTTTAAGTATTTTTCGAGAGTTATCCCCTCATTGCAGATCAAACAATATTCCAGGACAAGACTCTATCAACTTTCTTGTAAATATCAGACTACTGTCTTCAAAACTATCTACAACATGGGATTTTATGAAATCTTTAGGCCTAGGGTAGCATACCGTCCTGGAATTGTCAGCTTCTTATCACTTATTCATACAGGGAAGAGCACACCTGGAATCTCATTGCTAACACATTTCTAAACTCCATGGTCTATTTTTCAAAGGCCTTAGTATCAATCAGTGACAAAACTAGTCATTCTGGTTTCTTTTCAAGTATTAACAAAATACCTCTGAGATTTCAACCATCAATCAATCCTTCAAGAAGATAAGAGTGCACACTTATTATGGTTTCAATGTGCCCTCTCAATTTCATGTTTTGGAAACTTTGTCCTCAATGTTGTAGGTTGACGATATCTAAGAGACTTGATCTTTGAAAACCTCAGGTATAATGGCTTTGTCTTCATGAATGTAATGCTAATTTATTATGGGAGTGATTATGTTACATAAGTGAGCTCCCTCTGGCTTATTTTGTCTTGCCATTTGATGACTTCAATTACATCATGATCCCTCAGGAAGATCCTCATCAGATGCTTAACAGATTCCAGCACCACGCCTCATAAACCTTCAATATTTGAAAGGTTTTTGCCCTGTGATACATGGATACAGTGACATGGAATGTGTTAAGGTATTAATATGCATGTTTAGAAACCTATTTCTTTCCTTGTAGATTGCTAGTTCTTGTTTGGTTATGGACTGCCCTTGCCCTTTTCACTTAGTATTTTCAAACAGCTGATTATTATGTAATGAAACGTTGTCAAGACAGAAGATGTTTACTCATAATATGTTTCACTGGCTCTTTTCGTCCAACTCTCTTAACTTTCTACCTTTCATATTCTAATTCCAACCTCAGGATACTACTGTCGATATTTAATTTAGGAAATATGTCCCTGGAAAACAAAAATTTTTATCCACTCACCTGCAGTGACACTGAGACCCTGATAAAAGGACCCAATTTTCACTCTACTTAGAAAGTCCAACACATTATTGACTCCTCAAAGTCTAGCATGGACTAAAGGCACTAGGATCCTTAGAAGCCAGGGATTAACAGCCACAATAGTGTTCCTATATTTATGGAGAACACAAGAAAGAGTTCTAGGAAATGCTGCCACTGAGTCCTTACACCTCATCAGAGAGGAGGGCCCAGAGGAAAGTTTCACATACACATTAAAGGATGCTCCAGGGATGGGGGAGAGGAGGCACTGGGAAATAGGGAGGGAGGGAAGGGGAAAGGAAGGGGAAAAGGGGGGAGGGAGCTAGGGGGTTCAGAGAGGGGTGGAGGGATGGAGGGGGCAGGTATATATACCTATTAAGTTTGTGTGAGTGGAAATTAATTAATTAATTAATTAAAAACAAAAAGAAAAAGGAAAAAGTCGTAACTCTCCAAATGTAAAAGTATTTATTGTTATTAAACAGACCACAGTGATCAGAGGGATTTTTTAAAATTATTGTCAGTAAACAAAAATGAGATTCAAAAGTTTAAAGGTAGTGACTAATTAAATACATATCATTGCTCTACAAAAGAAGAAAAAAGATAAAAAACTGAAGAAAATTAGGAAGAGTGGGTCAGGAGTACAGCAGTTATCGAGGTTCAGAGGACCCAGTGGGGATACAAAGGGAACAGACTTACCAAGTGATAACCAAGAGAAACTCTTAAAATGAAGTCCTGTGTAATCATCATTTTGAAATCCATAAAACAACAAAGATTGCCTTATACTTGGAATGCTGGATTTCTTGTAAAAATAGAGAAAAGCTGACTTTTTTGTCCTCTGGGCTTATGGATAAAGCTCTGAGTTGGAAGGACTGAGATTTTAAAGCAATATGTAGGAAAAGGGAGACTATAGAGCTGTATAGTCTGTATATATGAGGAATATTGCAGCTGGCAGTTCCTGTAACTCAACACTTCATATTGTAGCAAGCGCATAATCTTCAAAAACAGAAGTTGCATAGTTTTGCCAAAGAGCAGTAAGAGCATATGTTTGGCATTTAATATCCTTCCCTTAGTTGCTGTGCAATGAGCATTTAAAGCACTTAATGCCTTAAAGTTTGTCAGTTTTCATTTTCCTGTAGATTTCAGCTACCTACGTTTGTCTTACAGGTGTATCACCAAAAGTACATAGCAAAAATAGTACACACACACACACATGCACGCATGCACGCACGCACACATACACACACCAAGAAAATTAAAATAAGGTATAGCAAATGTGTGCAAAAGTAACATATGCTAATCAACTGTAGAATATTCACATCTGAAAAATTTCAAATCCCAACCATCATCCACTTGTTTATTCAAGGTTTCCAAACCCAGTTTTGTGGTAAACCCAGCTTGGCATGAGGCGAGGGAACTGGCCACACTATATCCACAGGACGACTGAGAAAGGGGGCAACTTCACTTGCCAGAAAGCCACAGAACACCAGCTTGGTTCAGCTGAACATCTCTGCAGTCCTAGTCTGGTGCTGAAGACTTGAGGATTCCTGGAAACTCTTCTGGAAATCCCAATCTGACACTAAAGTCAGAGGATTTCTAGAGAGTCCCAGAACCTCAGTCACACTAGAGGATGGATAAGGGTGGACTCGGAAGTCCGAGAAGAATGGCAGGAGGGAAGAATAAAGACTGACAGCTGCAGGAAATGAACTGGTCAGCTCAGGACAAGAGAGGGAGAGTCAGACTTTTTTTTTCTTGCACTCCCTTTTTCTGATCTACTGCTGGAAGAAACTACCCACTATGACTGGGTCTTCCACACCAACTTGATAATCTCCTGCAGACTTGCTTAGGAGTTTGCCTAACTATGAATTCTTCACAGCTGTTTCCAAAGCTCAGCATACAGCTGTCAAGTTGACACCTGTACCTAACTATCACACACACCCAAATAATAGAACCCCTGCTTTTAAAGTATTGTTAGGTTTGTATCCAAACAAAATAAACACAATGGTAACCAGCAGTACAGTTTGTTAGATAAGTGAATTCCAGACCTACATCTCTGTCTGGCTGTCTGACTACTCTTCTTGAACATTTCACAGGGCCATCATCAAACATCTGATCTTGCTTCCTAAAATGTTTTTTCCCCTAAAAGTCCTTTTTTTATTTGAATGCTGTTATCACCTAACCAATTATTATTTTTTTTTTGCTTTCCAGAACACAGTTTTATTTTTTTATATAATTTCTTTTTTTTTTTATTTCCACTCATACAAACTTAACAGGTACACCGGTCCCCTCCCTCCCTCCAACCTCTCACCGCCCTATGCCCCTCTCCCCTCCTGCCTCCCTTCCCATCCCCAAGTGCCTCCACCCCCCCATCCCCGGAGCATCCTTTAATGTGCATGCCAGACTCTCCTCTGCGTCCTCCTCTCTGATGAGGTGCAAGGACCCTGTGGCATTTACCAGAACCCTTTCCTATGTTCCCCTTAAGCAAAGGAACACTACTGTGGCTGTCAATCCCTTGCCTTCAAGAATCTTAGTGCCTTTAGCAAATGCTACACTTTGTGGGGTCAATAGTGTGTTGGACATTGCGCAGGGCATGCAAAGTTCAATTATGATTGCTTCGGCCCTAACTTGTGTGGAATATCGTGCATATCATTGCTCCTCCCATCCTTGTGCTCTTACAATCTTACTGCCCCCTCTTCCGCAAATTTCCCTGAGCTTCTGGACGGGGAGAGATTAGGCTGGCCTAGTTCTAGGTGGTTGATATAGAGTCTCTGAAGTTCTGGATTATGGTTTGTTGATTTTTTTCCAGTGTTGCTGCTACTGCAATGCCCTTCACTCCATCCTGATGGGTATTGGATGTCACCCCCTGGCCAGAGATAAAAAGCTTCACCTAACCAATTATTAAACCACCTAGGTTTGCAGGCAATGACTTCATAACCTGCTTATTTGTTTTCTTGGGCCCTCGAAAATGAAAGCCTTTTGCCATAATCCCAACATTCTTTCTCTAGTACATTGTAGTAGCCACTAACTGGTATAGTTTAGTCTACCCTGAACTCCTTTCCATTTATTTCCACACTGTTGTTAGAATGCTAATTTTAAAACATAGACTTGGCCAAAATCTTCCAGTGGCTTGAACTCTTTACTGGATTTTCATTATTTTAGGCATTAAAAGATATTTAATATTGCAAATAAAACCTTTTCTACTTTGCCATTTTGAGTATGCTTTAGCTCTGGTTGTATTTGCACCTTGTTTTCTAAGTTCTGCACCAGGACCTTGGCTTGTGTCTTTCATTCCTTTATAATACTTTTACTTCTCATTTCACCAAATTGCTTATCATCATCTTTAATCATTACTTTCTTAGGAAAGTCTCACTGAGTTACAATCTATTCCTGCAAGTGGACTTTTTATTACCTTGGCTCTCCCTATATCACTGCACTTATTACTTTAATCTTTTTTTGTTTGTGCAATTACTTCACTAACTCCTATACTACTGTGAAACTTTCATGGGAGCAGAAAACATTATTGGTTTAATTAACCAGTGAATTCTCCAAAGCTAGCACAATATTTGATGCAAAGTCAGTTTTGAATAAATGTTGGCTTGTCAAGCAAATGGTAAGTTTTTATAAGGATTAATAAAATCCTGTGTTTTATACCAAAAACTTAATAATTCATAAAATTTACATTAAGTAGATTGCAAACCTAGTTTTAAAAGAAATATGACTAGCAAAGGGGTAGCTGTTGTGACTTTCAATGAGACAAATGAGCACATTTTTAAATTTTTTTTAATTTTTCATATGTAAAATACATAAAAATATATAAGGTTGTTCCCCACCCTCTCTTTTTCCACCCTTCCTCTCACCTCCTTTAGGTTGACCAATCCAGCAATCTAGCCTTGTCCCTTCTGCTGTCATGTCCCTCTGCAAGTGTGGCCCACAGGCCTCTTTTTGGGGTGCATGCATTAGCAATAGTCTTCATCTGTGGTAGTTAGTGCAAGTGGCTCTCCAGTGGATCCTCTTCTCTTGTCTAGTGCCTGTCCCAATGCTTGACATTATTTGTTTCTGAGATCATGCTTATCTATGCAGATACCTGTGGATCCTTTTTGCGTATCTAGATCTCATTGCAGTGAGCACTATTTAGCAGTCCTGTCATGACTGAAGTGTCACAACAATCATTACTCCTTTCACTTTCACTTTTAGATTTTTACAATGCTTTTAAATCTTTTTGTATTTGTGTGTGTGCACATACATGTGTGAGTGTGTGTCAGTGGACACTGTATGTGTGCTTGTTGAAGCCCAACGGTGATTTCAGGAACCACACTAGATTGTGTTACCTCCTGTTTGCTTTGCTCTGGAGTTTCCCAGGCTCTGCCTTCCAAGACAGGAAGCACAAGCTGCCGCCATTTCTGCCTGGTGTTTTTATGTGGGTCAGAACTCAGAACCTTCTGCTTGGAAGGCAGAGGCTTAACCCCTGAGCCATCTCTCCAGCCTCTAGCCTGTTACAATTCTATTGCCATGCTCCTCTACCAGGTTTCCTGAACTTTGGGATAGAGAATGATTTTTGATGGCCTAATTAGGTTTGAACATTCCAGGGTCACCTATATTCTGCACTCTGGCCAATTGTGGTTCTCTGAATCTTTAATCTTTCATTGCAGCAGGATGCATCTTGGTTGGATGCTAAGAGGTTTTCTTATCCAGGGGGTATAATAAGAAGTGTTTAGGTGGTAGTTTGCGATCAAGAATTTATAGTTAACACTAAGATTTCTATTCCTGTCCAGTGTCTATTTTATCCAATTCCACTATTTTTTGGACAGGTCTACATTATCAGGCATGTGTTCCTTGACAATAAGGGAAGCTTAGAACCCATTCAGAGAGCAATTGGTTAGCAAAGGCATTACATACCACTGTTGCTCCCCAAGATTCTTATTGTTGTAGTAGCTTGCAGTATTCAGAGTTGGATGGGGTCACTAATCATTTTCCCCCAATCCACATGCCCCCTCCAACCTCTTACTATATCATATTCCCTTAAAACTTTTCTTTTCATAATTGCCTTGTTCATTTGTTTGTCTGCTGGTTTTTCTGTTTCTGCTCTCAGGCTTTTCCTTTGCAAATGGGCATATTCTTGTCAGGGGAGCAGGCCATTCTATACTTTGCCTTTCCAGACTGCAACATAGTGTGCCTTTGTGGCCACTGGTCCTAGATCACTCATAGCCTCATGTTTCCACATGGCTTACTGATTCGCTGTTGGTGATGTACATAGTATCATCGGCGATTCCAAATATTGAAATTTCAGCACAAACATGGTATTCTTCCCTTATTTCACTGTTTGATTTTACTCAAGAGTTTATGAAATCACTTGAGGAAATTTTGTTTTCCTGAAACCTCGAATCTAGTAATAAAACAAAATAGTAATGTAGTTTTCAGAAAAGGATATCTTTACATGAAGAGAATGACTCAGTAGTGAATATCCGACTTTTTGGTCTTTCAAAGAAACTGAAGCTGAACAGGGTCTCTAGACTGTAGGTTTTGACTGGATAAACTAGAAATAAATGTTGGTATATACCATTTTCTCTAGGGCGATTTCCAGGCTTACAATTCTGTGATCCTGTTATGCTACAAATAAGGAAATTGGGGTTAAGACAGGCTCAGCAATATATTCCCTTATGGCACAAGTAGAGAAAAGAACCAAATTAAGGTCCTTCTTCCATGTCATTTGTGGTAGAAATTGTTCATATTCCAAGGAATAAAACTGCTAAGCATAAAATAGCCAATTTCATGGATGTGATATATTGAGAATTTTGCAATTTAGCAATCAGATGAAGTCCCAGTCCATTTTTCCCAATGATTACTAACAATAATCTCTGTTTACTCAATAAGCAACAATGTAAATTTAGCAAATGACATTATTGGTCTGAAAATTTGTAACTCTCTTCAGTGAAGAAAGAGATAGCCATTTTCCATTCTAAAAGATTTTCAAAGAGAGCTATATGGAATAATATGCATTAATGTTGCTCTTTAGTTAATATCTTCATTATGCTTTTAGGATGTCTATACCATGACTATGAAACTTTACTTATTATTATTATTTTATTGTTGGTATTGTTACAACTACTCTGCATGTTGCTGGTAAGTTTACAACCAAACAACTTAGAGGAATAAGGGGTTCTATTCTGGTTCAAGACTCTACATTACAATTAGAAATCCAGCTTGGGAGGAGCATTCAAACCAACACCAGGAGCCAAGGAAAATGGTCACACCATGTCCATAGGAACTGCTAAAAGAAGAGAAATCTCACTTGCCAGACCATGAGTCTGTCTAAGTATGCTGAAGTATGCAAACTACTGAACTGGATCTCTCCATCTTACTCACTTGCCCAGAGAATGACCCTATCCACCACAGGCTGGGGAGTCCCACATCAAATAGATACTCTCCCACAGCCTCGCTTAGGGCTTCCTTAACCATCAGTTCTTCCCAGATGCGTCCAGAGCTCAGCGTTCAGTTGTCAAGATGACAACTATATCTAACTGGGACATTTCATCCCTTATCAACTTGACACACAAACATATTACTTTTAATCTGTAACATTTCAACCCTAGTGTCCACAGATGTTGCATTATTCTTATGACTGTCTAGTCCACCTTGGAAAAAGTTGATTTGGAGTGACTTCATGAGCAGTGGTGATTTTTTGTTACTTTTATTGTTGTTGCAATGAAGTACCTGATGAAAGCAATTTAAGGAAGGAATGGTTTATTTTGGCTCAGAGTGCAAGGTTTAGTCCATCATGAGGGAAAAGTCATGGTGGCAGAGTTTAAGGCAATTGGTCACATTGCATACAGAGGTGAATGCTTGTGCTCAGCTAACTTTTCCTTTCCATGTAGTCTGTGACTTTAGCCCCTGAAATGATACTTTCCACATTTAGGGTGGATTTTTCCACTTCAATTAACCCCTAATTTACATAATCTCTTATAGACTCGTTAGAGGCTAACCCTATAGAAACAATGCCTCATAGGGGCTTGTTTTATAAATCCTGGCAAGATGACTATCAACATTGACTATTATAGAAGCATGGGTGACTGACAGGTGGCTGCACAAGTAAGTCCACCTCCCTCCTTGGAAGGGCAATGCCTCGTGACAGCTGCCTCCATGGAGCTCCCTGAAAAATAATAAGGGTCTCTTCACTCTCAGCAATCACTCACTGTTTCTTAGGCAAGAACCTCAAGAATCTTCTAAGTTTCTGGCTTACTGAGCTTTTTGGGCATTCCTCCTCCATTCAGCAAGTGTCATGGTTTGAATGTGAGTTGTCCCTCACAGGCTCATGTCTTTGAGTCCTTAACTGATGTTAATGTTAGAGAAGGTAGTGCTAACTTTAGGGGGCGGAACATTTCTTGAGAAAAATAACTTTTGTGAGCTAAGCTTCTGTCACCTGCCATGCCTTCTCCACCATAATGGCTGGACCTTCCCTCTGGAACCATAGCCAAATAAATCTCCCATTTGCCCCATAAATTGAGTATGACTATTCTCTCCCGACATCAACAGAAAAAGTAACTGCAGCAGGTGGGATAGTGTGGAATTCAAACATGAGTCATACAATGATTTTTTTTTATTAAGAATTTTGTTTCCCCATTATAGTCATCTTGGAGGCTGAGAAAGCAAGCAGCAAATTCTAAGTAGCAACAAGGTGGGGCTACCAAAACCTCAAGCCTGCCCCTCACCCCATGATTTGCTTTTCTTAAGCAATGCCCTACTTCCTAAAGTATTTATATGCCAAACTTGTCACCCTATCATTTCTAGCTTTATTCTGCAGCTTCATAGGAAATAAGAGTTTAAATTGTATCCTGCATCAAAAACCATCAGAGCATTTTTGTCCTATCTCTTGTCTTGCAGACCAGTCTACATCGTACACTTGTGCCTCTAAAACTTTTCTTTGAAAAGAGCATTGCCAGTTCAGATGGCCCATCTTTTCCTCTAGAAGCTGCCCACATCTCTCCCTTGTGGTTTTATGTGGCTACTTTCACCAATGGAAAGTCAAATCCCTATCAGGCTTTATTTTGTCTTCTGCTGTCTCGTGTTTCTTACTTCACCTGGAGAGCAGGTTTTACCATTAAAGTCTCATCTGCTCAGTTTGGGCCAACCTGGGTAATTCAAGGTAACGCTTTATTTAGATCTCTAACCTTAATTACAACAGTAAGATTCACCCCACCACCTTTTTTTTAATTTTAAACTGCAAGATATCCACATGTCAGGCACTTCAATGAGAACATTTTGGAAGTTACCTTCCTGTTTACCATACCTGTTCTGCGTGTGACCTTCATTGTTTTCGCACCCTTTTGCTGTAGAATTTCCAATTGGGTTATGAAAAAAGGGTATGAAAAGACTATTTAAAACTTTGTACATGCGAAAATGTTTTCTTCAAGCTTCATCAACTTCAGGATTGGCCAGTTGCCCTGGCTAGAAACAATATAGTACAATATTGAATAGATGTGGCAAAAACAGATTGTCTATTTCCAGATTTAGGTGAAAGTGTTCATTGTTTCATGATTAAGTATTTTGTTAACTATAGGTTTTTCATAGATAGTTTTTATTAGGTTAAGGAAGTTTTTATTCCTGAGAGAGAGAGAGAGAGAGAGAGAGAGAGAGAATAAAAGAACGTTTAAATTTTGTCAAATGTTTGCCAGCTTTGGATAGGTGAGATAAATCACACTTTGTCATTGTATAACATGACATGTTATACAATGCTTTTGCTACACTGTCTGACAGGTTTTTTTTTTTTTTATTGAGGAGTTCTGTATTGTTATAAGATATGGATATGTTGGTCTGTTGCCTTGGGAAGCTTTGACTTTGTTATTCTTTTCCTTATGTTTTTTTGTTGTTTGCTTTTGGAGAGAGGGTGTCCCTCTAAAGCTCCTGCTGCCCCAGAACGCATTGACTATGATAGGCTGGTCTCCAACTTGTGGCGTTCCGACTGTCTTAGCCTCCAAGTGCTGGATCACAGGCGGAAGCCACCACGTTTACAAGAAAAAAACATCTTTGAAATGACTACAAATAAGCCAGTGAAGGCAAATGCAAAGTTCTGTGCCTAACAGTGCAAGTAAGCCATGATGTTTTGGGGCTCCATCCTAGCTTCCTTCCCCACTCCTGAAGCCAACTAATAAAACGCGCTTTTCATATTCCAGAGATCTGACAGTCTTTTGATCATCTTCTTTCATTGCTCTGAATCTAGTTTTATAGAGTCTCTGTAGTCAACACTTACACTAAAGGGCCCCCTCACTTCCTGAACAGCGCTTGTGATTTGCCTCCAGTCATCAACTCACCTCCCAGCTGTAATTTGCCAAGAGTCAGATATCTTGAGTGGTTAATCTGGGTTGCGCGTGAGTGGAACCTCGGGCACAAGAAGGTAAACTACAAACCCAGACACATCAGAAGGGAAACCTACACCTACCTGGTGGTGATGCCACCTAGAGAGTCAGGCGAGGGGCTGGGGGGCTGGGACTCCCGCTGACTTGTGCTGGGAGTGGACCCAGCAAGTGGGCTTGGAGTTTGACACTGGGGTGGGGGTGGTGAGCTTGCAGGAGACAGCGCAGACTTTTGTTGCTGTGGTGAGGGGGACTCCCCGAGGGGCGAAACTTTCCCACGGCTCGCCCCGGCCCAGCGAGCCGGGCCTGCGCCGCCCGCGGGTGTACGCGGGGTCAGGGCCCGGCGCCGCCTACGCGCGGCTCGGGTGGGCGCGGGGAGCCACGCGCTGCACGGAGGCCCGGGCGCCAGAGCCGAGGCCGCGGGGTCGGGCTGCCGGCGCCGCCCGAGCGCTTTGCGCGGGGTTTGGCTCCTGTCGCTTCCCGTCTCCGCAACCCGGCATCGCCGGCGCCGAAGCCTCGGCGGCCGCCAGTCGTCTCGCCGGGTCGCGGGCCGGGCGCGCCGGGCGGGGCGCGCAGCGGCGACTCCGGGACGCGGACGCAGGTGAGGGCGGGCGGCGGGGAGCCCGCGGGGCGCCTCCCCCGGGAGGGCCTGGGCCTGGCGGGCGCGGGCCCCACGCCGGCCCGAGGCTCCGCGGGCCCGGCCGCCTCCCGTCCGGCCTCAGATGACGCGGCGGCGGCTCAACTTTCGCACCTGAGGCTCGGCGCGGCGGCGGTGGACGCGCCCCGCCCGGCCGCGGGCGTTCCGGGGGTCTGGGGCCCCGATCGCGGGTCCGCGCGGCGTGGGCGTGGCGAGGAGGCCGCGGGCGCCGAGCGCGACGGGGTCCCGCGAGGGTCGGGCTGGCTCAGAGGTGAGGGGTCGCGTCCCGGCCGCGCTCCGAGCGCGGGGAAAGCAGCGCGCGCCCGCTGCGCGGTTCCCCCGCGCGGATCCACTTTCTTTTGTCTGGTCCTCGTCAGTATTGGCGTTTCGGCGGCTTTTGTTGCAGCCCACGGGTCTGGGGAGCGCAGACTTTCTGCTAGGCGAAGGCGATGCATCCGGGGAGGCGAGGGTCCTTACAGGGGAAGTTATTTTAGTATGGTAATTAGCAATAACGCATAGCTATTACCTTCTTCTTTTCCAAATACAACCCCCATGTTTTTGTGGCATCTAATAGTTTTAAGTGCACCCGTAAGAACGTTTTATTAGTTAACTTCAAAGGAGTATTGTGTGGGCAGGTTACTTATTATCCCATTTTATAGATCAGACAGCTGGGGCACCCACGAAGAAAAGTGATTCTATCAAAACCAAGCAGTGTTCGTGGAGACCAACATTAGAACTTGTCTGACTGAGCAGTTGGCTTCGGAGATCCATTTGATCTCTGAGTTTCAATCAGAATTTAGCGCCCAAGGAGTGCCAGCCAGGCGCTGCTTCTATTTTTAATTTCTTAGTTATTAAACTCTTTCTTTGAAAAATAGTGTTGGATCTTTATAGACTCCTGAAATAGTTGAAAAGTAGTATTT
Source organism: Typhlomys cinereus (assembly GCA_023101885.1). Taxonomy (NCBI): domain Eukaryota; kingdom Metazoa; phylum Chordata; class Mammalia; order Rodentia; family Platacanthomyidae; genus Typhlomys; species Typhlomys cinereus. The sequence goes on along the minus strand of JALPQD010000042.1, from coordinate 8,275,006 downwards.
AAAGGTGCAGAATAATTTCCGGTGTTGAATGTGATCATGAGAGACCTATTATGGACTAAGAATTCTTTGTTTTTCCTATGTTTTTCGTTTCCTGTACAAATATATATAGTACCACTGGCAGCCCAAAGATATTTGACGATGATCACATCAGAAATCCTAATGGTAATTAGGTAATAATTACCTAATGGTAATAAATAAGTAGAATGGAGGAGACATGCTGCTAGATATTCCTGAACATAGAAGGCTACTTTAAGGAATGGAACATTTGAATAGTCATTTCATGTATTTCAAGGAAAATTAACTTGTATAGTATGTGCATTCATGTTCCTGTTTTCTTGTTTCCTCACAACTATCAACAATTAACCAGTTTCCCTAGGGTTTGCTTTTAAATTGTTTTGTCAATGGATTTTACCCCAGTTTTCTTCCTCTCGTGTTTATTTGTTTTATGGAAGCGACAAGTTTTTCTTCTACAAATCTTGCTTTCTTTGTGAAATCGAGTTAAGTAGAACATTTATGAGTTTAACTAGGACAGACCTTCACATCTGTAACAAGTAAATCTTATATGATAAGCAAGAATTCTTCCAGGCAAGTGTATGAAGACTTATTAACCACTTTAACAGACCTCCATAATGCTTGGCGCTACATCTAAGAATACTTCAAACGTAAATATAGGAAGTAAGGATGATTCCTGATATCTGCTTTGAACCTCCCTGTGACTTTTCTTCAGGGAGAATAAAGCTAACACTTTTTATTTAAAATCTGCAAACTATGTATTTGCAAATTCTATAAATACTTTGTGTAGACATATCTATTGCCTTCATGGAATCCATATAGTTCTATTTCTTGTAATCAGTTCCACTCAGCCATTGGAATAAAGACCATTGAGTTCTTTTTTCCATAGGGGTTTTCGTAGGTATTGGGAAATGAATGAAATAATTTCTAGAAAATATTTTAAACTCATGGAAAAAAAACTGTTTTTTCATCTTCAAAATGTGACTATAATTATTAAACTCTTTCTTTAAGTTATATAATTTAATGCTCTAGAGAGACGGTCTTTCCAAAGTAGTCACTTACAGAGGCTACAGATGTACTTAAATTGTGCCAATTATTTAGAATCTTCAGACACTTCGAGTCGTTTTGCAAGAAACAAAATATGATTACTTTAATATCTGCTTTTGTATTTTGTTAAATCAAATAACAGCTGACACACTCTTGTATTTGCTAAACTTGACCAAATGACTTCTACATGGTTATCAAACTTAGTTCTACACATTTTTATCACTATTAAGAATATTTAAAAGATTATCTGGTAATGATTAAGGCAATTTCAAAAGGATGATTTTAAAAAACTTAAGGGTGGAATGGAAAGAGGGTTTAGTGGTTAAAGTTCTTGCTGTGTGGAAGCGCTATCAATGATGATTCTTGACATCATCCCTGAACCTATGTGTGCATGAACACTTGCATGTATGTTCACTACATAGACATTTGAGCTCACATATATGCAACATATACACCCCCACACAGATACAGATAGATGTACACACCTCATACACACATAAATTTGATGCCTCATGTGTGAGTTCCTGAATTTAATCCCCAACATCCGCAAAAGAAACAAATTTAAATGAAACAAAAATAATATCATTATTAGAATACAGTGCTAAACTTTCTAGAGAACTACTCTAAAAGGAGAAATTCTAACTTATAGGGTAAAATTCTATACCTGTGTGTATTTACACACGAACATTTTTTTAAAATTTTTTTTATTTATTTATTTTCTTTTTTTTCTTTTAACATTTTTTATTATTATTTCCACTCATACAAACTTAATAGGTACACCAGTTCCCCCTCCTCCCCTCACCCCGTCCTCCCCATCCCCCAGTGCCTCCCGCCCCAATTCCCAGAGAGTTCTTTAATATGCATCCCTGACTCTCCTCTGGGTCCTCCTCTCCGATGACATACAAGGACCCAGTGGCATTTCCCTGAACCCTTTCCTGTGTTCCCCTTAAGCATAGGAACACTACTATGGCTGTCAATCCCTTGCCTCCAAGGATCTTGGTGCCTTTAGCAAATGCTAGACTTTGTGAGGTCAGTAGTGTGTTGGACATTGCGCAGGACATGCAAAGTCCAATTATGATTGCTTCGGCCCTAACTTGTGTGGAGTATCTTGCAAATCATTGCTCCTCCCATCCTTTTGCTCTTACACTCTTACCGCCCCCTCTTCCGCAAATTTCCCTGAGCTTCAGGATGGGGAGAGATTAGTCTGGCCTAGTTCTAGGTGGTTGATATAGAGTCTCTGAAGTTCTGGATTGTGGTTTGTTGATTTTCTTTTGCAGTTTTGCTGCTCCTGCAATGCCCTTCACTCCATCCTGCTGGGCACTGTATGTCACCCCTTGCAGTCCTTGATGGAGGCCTATTTTCTCTACTGTAACATGGTCCCCTCTCTCCTTGTTTCTGGTGTGGCCCTCCAACCCCATCCCTCCTGTTCATAATCCTTGCAATTACTGTATTACAGAGATTTATCTTTGAGTGTCTCTAGGTGGGCTGGGTGGGTTTGGTACTAGGAGCCACCTATTGGGGAGTACATACGGCTCTTAATTTTCTGCATCTGGGATACTTCACTTAATATAATTGTTTCTAATGACATCCATTTCCCAGCAAATTCCAGTAATTCATCATTTTTGATGGCTGAGTAGTACTCCATTGTATAGATGTACCACAGTTTCCTTATCCACTCGTCAACTGTTGGACATTTGGGTTGATTCCATGACTTTGCTATTGTAAACAGTGCTGCTATGAACATGGTCGTGCTTGTGCTATCGAGGTGAACCTCTGCTGCATGGGGGGTTATTCCCAAAAGTGGAATCGCAGGGTCATATGGCATTTCAATCTTTAATTTCTTTAAGAATCTCCAGACGGCTCGCCAGAGTGGCTGTATGAGCCTGCATTCCCACCAGCAATGTAGGAGAGTTCCCCTCTCTCCACATCCTCTCAAACACAACAGTTGTTGTTGTTTGTATTGTACACGCAAACATTCTAACACTAGTTTTGTATTGTAATTCAGTGGTAACTTTTTTACCAGTTATTTTTTTTGCTTCTGTGTGTGTGTGTGTGTGTCTGTAGATATCAGAAGGCATTTGTGTGTGCCTGTGGAGGGCCCTGGGCAACTTTGGGAATCACCCTTGATTAGCACACTTTTTTGTGTTATGTAGACTTTGCTTATACAGATGATATATCTTCTAGAATAACATTAAGTTCAGAATATATTTCTTATAGAAGATTAAACTTCATATAAATATGTAACAATTTAGGGTTAGAATTTGGCTCAGTATTATATGTTTTGAGCCTAATATAAGGGTAAAATATTTTAACCGTGGCAGCCTAATACAGGAATTCAGTCTAAACAGTGGTGCTCTATAAATTATATTTAATACCACTTAAGAGTGACATTTGTTTTGTTTGTTCTTTTCTAGGCTTGAAATATGTATATTATATATGGTACATATATGTATTCTACTGCTACCTGAGACTAAATAATTTACAAAGAACAGGAGCTTATTTATTAATGGTTCTGAGGATGGAAGGCCGAGAGCAGGAGCTTTTTGGTGTTGGAAGAGAGCCTGGTCTCTGCTTCTGGGAATAGTGTCATATCCACATGCACCAAAGGGAAGGAGAGCAGAAGAGAGCTCATCTCCAATCATTTCATAAAATTCTAATCCATTTGTGAGGTCAGAATTTTAAAAATCTTCTAAAGCACAAATGTTAGGCAGACGTGAGCTTAATGAAGCAGATGGTTTTTAGGCTCTTATTGAGAAGTTCTTCACAATAAAGGTGTGTGTCCCACAGCTGCCTCATTGTATAGACTGCCTTGTAAAATAGGCCAGTCCAAATTCTTCCTATCTACAGGGTATCTACCTGGAAGCTCTACCAGCCAGCAAACTGGACAGATAGCCTTCTCTGTGTTTCAGATACTGTTCTGTAATCAGGAACAGCTGGATGATCTTTTACTTCCTATGTTACTAGCGAAATTCCAGGAAGCCACATGCGGTTTGTGGTGGGTGCTAGAGAGCATTTGGAGACCTGAGACACAAAGAACCCTGGCAACCGTCCACGAGCAATTGTAACCAATACATTTATTTTATCATAGATGACATTAGTTCCTCCTCCAGGAAAAATAGGAAACAAAAGAGTGCAAGATGTTCCTTTTGAAGAACAGCAGAACGCAGAGAACTAGGGAGTGGTATGATGACCTGTTAGATATACAGGCAGTGCAGGACTGCTTGTACATCAGCAAGTCTTAACAGTGAAGAGCTGAGCAGGTGGGCAGAGAAGAGATTGTTAGTAATTTACTCAGCCTGTCAGACTAACACCAAGTCTAGGCAGATCTCCCTGTGACAGAACTATGCATAATAGCAAAAAAAAAGAAGGCAACTTAAAGAAATGCTGCAGAACAAGAGAAGATTTATTACGGAAGAGAATTGCAAGGTAACATTAGTGTCGTAACATGATGGGTATTAATTTCATAAATACTGTATTTTGTCTCAGGGCTTCTAGAAAAAGTGGAATATTCAACCCCCACCTTTGCTTTCGTCAGGTAGACATTTGGGATTCCTTATTGTGTGATAGAAAAAGTACAACTACTGCTTTCTTACAGAAAACTGACTTTAAAAATTTTTACAAAAATTATTTTTATTGGGCAATCCTTACTAGTCAACATAGAATACTCTATTACAAAACTATGGATGCTGAACTTTCTGTGTCATGACCACGTTCAGCATATAAACAATGTCTGGAAACATTTCAAGGATGCAAACAGTACCTTAGAAATTTCAGCAGTCTCTAGTGGCTGGCTGCATGCAATGACAGGACAGAACAAACAACTAGTGTAGCCTGGTATTTCAGCATAGAAGTCAAATTGTCCTTTTAGTAGACATTGAGAATAGCACTGGATTTCAGAGAGACCCGGGCTGAAGAATTGCAAAACACCATTGTTTGCAGAGAAATAACTGGCAGGTAGCCACACATTTATAAAAAAAATAAAATAAATGGCAGCAAATGGTGTGTGTGTTGATGTGTATTCCATGAAGATAAACATGTATGGTAGGTAGAGTAAAAGGTAACAGTAGAAAAGTTATCAGTGGAACGGGGAGATGACTCAGGGGTTGAGACTGCCTCACTAGCAGAAGACTGCCTCACTAGCAGATTCCACTTTAAACCGCCGGAGGGACAAAATTGCAGTGGCCTGCACTTCCACTTCTATAAGGTGGAGCTTGGAAAATCCCTGAGCAAAAGCCAAAAGGAGGTAGAGCAATCCAGGATGATTCCTGAAGTCACCCGTGGCCCTCCACAGGGGCACACAGTGCCCTCTGATACACAGACACATACGCACATGTATAAAAAGTTGCTATTAATATTTGTGGTAAGCTAGTAGCCTGTGCAGAAATTTTTTTGAACGCTTGTTAGACTGTGATTTCTTTTTTGGCAGGGGAAGAGAGATAAAGGGAAATTTTTTGTACATTTGAGAGATCTTCAAATCATATCAAAACTTAAAAAGTTGCAAACAATTGCTATATTAGCTTTACATTGTACATAGAACTTTGTGTGTGCATATAATACTTAAACACACATATAAAATGAGAACTGTATATATTATTTCTTAAAAAGATATTCCAAATACAGTCACCTATGAGTTTTTTAGAGGCCAAAAATGTGTCTAAAAGACTTGGGAGTTTTTAGTTACCACTTCATGTGTTTGTACTGTTTTAATGCCTTCACATTTTTCAATTTGAATTCCCTTATCATTGGATCATTGAAGGGAGAGGGTTGGCTGAGTGAGCCACAGTTATCTTTTTTCTGACAACCATCACCTATTGCTAAGCAAAGCTTCTGGGCTAGAATTTTCTAGCTATATAAATCTGGAAGCTTAATGTTAATATTCACATATAAGAGAGAACATGTGGTATTTGTCTTTCTGGGATTGAGTAACCCTAGTATAATTTTTTCCAGTTCCACCCATTTATTTGTGAATTTCATGATTTCATCTTTCTTAATAGTTGAATCATGTCCCGTTGTGTATATAAACTACATTTTCATTATCCACTTATCAGTTGATTGGGATTTAGCCTGGTTCCATTTCCTTGCTCTTGTGAATAGGGTCATAATGAATATTGGTATGAATGTTTCTCTACACTGTAATATAGAGTCCTTTGGGAAAATGCTCAAAAGTATTATAACTAGATTGTAATGCAGTTCTATTTTTAGTTTTTAGTTTTTTTGATAAATTACCACACTGACTTGTGCCTGCAGTAGTTTACGCTCCCTCTAACAGTGGATAAGGATCCCAATTTCCTTGCATTCTAACTAGCATTTGTTATTACTTGTTTTTCAGGTCTTAGCATTTTTAGTCTTTTTGATTACTCAGTTTAGTGACATATATATATTTATATTTTTAAATACATCATTATGATTTTCTGGATTTCTTAAGCACCTTTTGTGGTATTTCTCTTTTCATTTATTATTTATTGATTTGAGTTCTTTCTCTTTTCTCATGACCGGCAAAGAGTTCTTAATATTGTTAATTTTTTCAAGAACCAGCAACTTGTTTTATTGATCCTTTTATGTAATTTTTTTGTATCTGTTTCATTGATTTTTCCACTAATCTTGGTTATTTCTTGGTGTCTACTCTTTTGGGGATTGGTTTGCTGTTTTTTTCTAATGCCTTAATATATATTATCAGGTTGTTTATTGCCTTCTCTCTGATCTTTTATCAAGGACTCTTAACTATCATGCAGTTCATTTGTAGCTTTATATTGTGATCTATGTGATTCATGATATTATTTCAATTCCTCTGTATTTGCTGAGACTTGATTTGTGTCCTAGTATGTTATCTGTTTTATTAATAGTTCAGTAATCTGCTGAGAAGATTATATTCTTTGGTATTTAGGCAGAATGTTCTGTAAGTGTCTAAAAGGTCCATTTGATCAGTGGTTTCATTTAATTCTTATGTTATCTATTTCTGATCTATACTTTCTGTCTATTGATGAGAGTGAGGGCATTGAAATCTCCCACTATTATTACATTGGGATTCATCTGTAACATTATATATAGTACTATTTGCATTATGAATCTGGATGCATGTTTGGTATTTGCTTAGAATTGTGATACATGTCTTGAGTAATTTATCCCTTAAAGAATATAAAGTGATCTTCTTTATTTCTCTTAATTAGTGTTAGTTTGATGTTCATTTTGTCTACATCTGTTTATTTTCTAGTTCTATTTACTTACAATGTAGGTTTCTAGCCTTTTATCGTGAGATGTTTTATATCTTTGATATTGATGTGTGTTTTTTGAAGGTAGCAGATAGTTAGATCCTGTTTTCTTAACCAGTGGCCTTGTCTTTGTCTTCAACTGGGGAGTTAAATCCATTGATATCTAGTGACATTATTAATATATATCTCTCTCTTTTTTAGTGTGTGTGTGTGTGTGTGTGTGTGTGTGTGTGTGTGTCTATATCAGAGAGCCCTGTGTGTGACAGTGGAGGCTCAAGGGTTACTTTGGGAATCACCCTAAATTGTTCTACTCCTTCTTTGCTTTGCTCTAGAGTTTCCCAGGCTCCCCCCCCCCCACCAGGGTCAGACTTGCAGGCCTCCACCATTTCCTCTTGGCCTTACATTCTGAACTCAGGATCTTCTGCTTGTGAGGCAGAGGCTTAACCCCTGAGCTATCTCTCTAGTCCTTGATCTATATGTCTATAATTATATTTTTGGTTGTGTTTTTCTAGACCTCTCTAGGTTATCTGTTCTTGTTTATTATTCTCTTGTGACCTTTTGGGGGGATATGATGATCTTTTTTTCTGAGTGCAGTATTCCTAAAAGAATCATCTGTAAAATTGGCTTAGTTATCATGTATTCATTTAGTTTATTTTGTAATGGAAATTTTTTTATTTGTACATTTTTTATGGATAATTTTACTGGATGTAGTATTCTGGGTTGAAGGTTGTAGTCTTTCAGTCTTTGGAATGCATTTTGCTTTGTTCTTCAGCTAAGCTAAGAAAGCTTCTGTTGAATAATCAGCTTTTTCTGATGGACCTGCCTCTTTATGTGATTTGTCCTTTCTCTCTTGAAGCTGCTGGTATTGTTTCTTTAGTTTGTGTTTTTAAGCGTTTGTAATGTTTTAACTATATGTCTTGAGAAAGTTATTTTTTAAATTTTTAGAAAAATATTTACTTAGTGTGTGTGTGTGTGTGTGTGTGTGTGTGTGTGTGTGTGTGTGTGCATGTGTATCAGAGGGCACTATTTGTCCCTGTAGAGAAACAAGGGTGACTTCAGGAATCATCCTGGATTGCTTGTGCTTCTTGCTTTGCTTTGGGATTTCCTAGGCTCCGCCCACCAGAGCCAGAAGTGCTGGTTCCCCCCTGGAGTTTTTTTCTGTGGGATCTGGGACCCATTTGTTTTTTTTTTTTTTTTTTTTTTATTTCCACTCATACAAATTTAACAGGTACACCGATCCCTTCCCTCCCTCCACCCCCGAACCCCCTTTCCCCCCTCCCCTTCCCTTCCCTCCCCATCCTCCAGTACCTCCCCCTCCCATCCCGGGAACATCTTTTAATGAGCGTGCCAAACTCTCCTCTGGGTCCTCCTCTCTGATGAGGTGCAAGGACCCAGTGGCATTTCTGGGACCCATTTGTGAGATAGAGTTTTAACCCCTGAGCCATCTCTCCAGCCCGAGGAACTTATTTTTTGTTCCTATTCAATATTCTGTGTTTGTTGTATCTGTATGGGCATCTCCTGTGGTTACAGAAATTCTCTTGTGCTTTTATATGTTGAAAATGCTGAGTATATTTTGGCTTCATATTCTTCTCCTTCCTCTGGCCCATGATATGCATGTTTGTTTTCTTTTCAGTGTCCTGTAGTTGGACTGAGTATGATTTACATAATGAGATGCCAGTGAGCCTGTGGGGGCCAGGGGTGGAGTGTCATGGTTTGAAATGTGTCCCTCACACTCTCATGTGTTTGGCAAAGTCATGGCACCTCGAGAGGTAGAGCCTTGCTGGAAGAAGGCAGTCACAAGGGGTGGGCCTTGAGGTGGATTAGTCCCACCCTACCTCCAGGAGAAGTCTGCCTTTGCTGCAAGCAGTCTATATAGCTCTCAGCTTCCAAGATGTCTGTGGTGACTTAGCCTTCTCCAGCTTTGGCCAGCCAACCATGCCACCTCTGCTTTGAGAGACTGTATTTTTCCTCTTGAACCATAAGCTGAATAAATCTCCTTTTCTCCCTTAAGTTGCTTGACTTTGGGTGCTCTCTCTCTCAGCAATAGTCAAGAGTAACCATTACATATGTCTTTATTTCTAATCATTTTTCTTGTTTTATTTAGATGCTGTGCATGTATTCTTGGAATTCCTTCTTGTTTCTGTAGTCCATGAATATATTTAGGTGTTTATTTATTTCCTGGTTATTTTCTTGGTGTTTGTCGAAAGTGTTTGTCATTGCAATTTTGAAATCTGAGTCTTGAATCTTCCAGTTGACTTTCCATATGGAATATTTCTGTTGGATTGGAGGTTTTGATTGGGAGAATATTTGTAGGCTCTTTAGTCTAGTCTAATCTTGCCAGCAGACTGGGCCAAGACTTGTGCCTGATGTACTTGCTGTTCCTCCGTTGCTGCAGGCTTACCTGGTGCAGGGACCAACAGGTCCTCAGCTGTGCTTTATGTTTGGAATGCTTAAAGGACTTTGTTTGCGAGGCTGTGTTAAAGCTAATAAAGATGAAATGTAGGTCTTGCTCTTTCACCTTGGAGCTAGTTGCTGCTTTTGCAGCATTCTGCTTTTTGTTGTTCCGTGGCCAGTTAGGATGTCTGTAGCAAGGGAGAACTGCAGGGATATTGGTTGCCTCCTCAGCTTCAGTAAGTGACTTTCAGAGAGCACTTTCCCGCCCCACTTGAAAACTTTGTGGGAATTTCAGCCCACATAACTGACCTATCCTTTGAAATCCTAAGACTAGACAAGTGAAACAACCTCTTCAAAATGTTGAGAATAATTTGAAAAGTTGCTTAACTTCTGGAGGCCTCTGTTTTTTGTTTTTTAATAGATAAAATTGAGTTACTAAGAATGTCATTTATTAAAGTAGCTAGTGCCACTTAATAAATAGTACACGAAAAATACCAATATTTAAAATAATTATTTCCTGTTGTTTGCAGTTTGTCTGCATGTTGACAATAAATTTATGACAAATAACTTAGGGAACAAAGGGGGTTTGTTCTTGTTTGTGGTTCTAGTTACAGTTTTTAGTTTAGCTTGGCAGGGGAGTTCATATTGACACTGGAAACCGAGGGAACCGGCCACACCATATTCACAGGAATTGCCAAGAGAGGACCAAAACCTCACTTGCCAGATTGTGAGTCTGAACAAGTGTGCTGAAATATGCCAGTTTATCGAAACAGGGCCCTCCGTTGTATCCTGTTTCCCACCCAGCACAGGCTGGGTCTTCCCATATAATTAGATGCTTTCCTGCACACTTGTTTAGGGCTTGCTTTTACTACCAGTTCTTCATAGATGTACCCAAAGCTCAGCCTTCAGTTATCAAGTTGATACCAATATCTCATGAACACACTTCACATGTTAAATTTTGAAATATTAATGTATACCATGTGGAAGTTATATCACTTTCTGTTTCATTGATTTTGCTCATTTTTTTCCTTCTGATGCAAATAAATAACTTTGAGTAGACTAGAGACATGTGATTTTGTGTGTGCGTGCATGCGCACGCGTGTGTGTGTGTGTGTGTGTGTGTGTGTGTGCTTTTGTAATTACTGGTTAAGTGCCCAGTAGTAGCTAGCATATATATGAAGTATTAGAAAATACTTTATCTGTTCTGAACATGTACAAGCTTGTCTTTATATAGCATTTATATTGTTTTCAACATTGGAAGTATAGCAGTTAGTTATAAGGTCAACAGTTGAGAACAAGCCTTTAAGCATACCTGTGAAGAATTATTTAGTTACAGCAAGTCTCTCAACTTACAGGAGGATATCTAACTGAGAAGACCAATGAGACCAATTCTTTTACAGGTAGATAAGGTGGAGTAAACTGTTTGGCTTGCAAAGCTGGCAGATTGGCAAGCTAGAAGTTATGTATAGGTCCTTGTCTGCTCACAACTTTTCCTATGGATATAGTGTGGCCAGTTTTCTCAGCTCCCATATCACTCATCTACCGTGATGATCAGCTATAACCTATAATCACAAGCATGAACTAAAATCCCTTATTCCCTTAAATTGTTTGGGTCAAATACTCACTAAAGCAAATGAAATTTTGAGATAAAACTATTAATGAGTAATTTCTATGTCATTTAGTATATAAGAGGATGGGAATAGATTGTATGCAAATATGGTGAACTGGTATGTAGCTAGTTGAGCACTGCAATATTTTGGTGCCAGCCAGAATCCCAGGAGTCAATCTCCTACAGATTATTTCACCAAACTTTAGTTTTACATAAAGATAAACCATTGAGGACTTTCCAATTCAATGAAAATGGCTGACATGGAAGAAGTAATTACAGTGTGAGTAGTACTTGGAAAGAAAACTGGAAAAGGCATTTGGGGGGAAATAAGAAAGGCTCATACTTAAGTTAGGGAAAATCGATTCTCTGACAGGAAAGGCCATTTAAGCTGAGACCCGAAGTGTATTTCAGTAGTCCTTAGAGACTGAAGAAGGCTTTCTAGGGGCAGAGGGACACGAGCAGAGGAGAACACACAGAAAGGAGGAAGTGAAAGAAGTCCAGATTGCTGCTCTGCAGAGCAGGTGACAGACCATAGCTGCCTGCTTGATCAGCAGAGGACTGGAAAGTCCCTTAAGGGAACAAGAGTATGTGATCTGTTTGCAGATCTTCTGCAGGACTTCTTCTCCAGTGTAGAGAATTAAAATGCTTCAGATTCATAAAGTAAAACTTTAATGACTACAACCATAATTTTTCTGACCCATCATTTTTGAGGATGTGCATTTGCTTGTTGTCTATAGCCTGTTGTTTATTCCTCTTTCTTAAATTGGAAAAGATACATTCTGCTCCATTTTACTGTTTTGAAAGAGTTGGAAAAGAATCTTCAACCTCCACACACCTTAATCCGTTTTCTTTCCTTTTGCCCTTCAGGATTCTGGAAATTCTTTACTGAAGTTTTTATACCAAATCCTAAGAAGCATGACCATAAATCTGAGTCACATTGACCAGTAATTGGAGTTAATTTTTCTTTTCGCATTTAACAGAAGAGGTTTCTTATGATAATATGAAAATGTAAGCTACTAATAAAATATGTATATTCTAGAGATACTCGATTATATACCAAGATACACAGATTAATTTGGATAAAGGAAGAGAGAGTAAGGAACCACTAAAAAGGCCAAGGTAGGAGTTAGAAGTAGGGGAAGTAGACACGCACATAAAAATCTACCCTGGTAAAAAGCAGATTGCTAGCTTCACTTGTCTAGGGACTTGGATTTTGAAGTTTGTGATCTATAAGAGACCACACAAGACAGGGACTTGGAAACTAAGACTCCTAAGATCCAAGATCAAAAAAAAAAAACCACAGTAGATTATAAACATCAACAACAACAAAGAAGTCAACAGACCCAGAGAGATTAAAAGAAATCTGGGTGCTGGAGAGAAAACTCAGGGGTTAAGCCTTTGTCTCAAATAGGAGGGCCTGATTTTGGATCCCAGATCCCATGTGAAAACACCAGATGGAAGTGGTGGTGACCTGCACTTCTGGCCCTGGAAGGTGGAACATGGAAGATCCTAGAGCAAAGCAATAAGGAGGTGGAGAATCCAGGATGATTCCTGAAGTTACCCTTGGACCTCCAGTGTCACCTTCTGTATATACTTACCCCTTACACTGGTACCTACACACATGGAAAAAAAAAAAGAAATCTTTATTGACATAGTCTCAAAGTATATGTTAAGATAGTGTTTCATCTGCATATTTTATTTTTCAAAAATTTAAAAGATATACAAAAATAGAATGGCCCGAGGAATCTGCATGTATCTGTTAGCCATCTTTAATGGTTACTTTTTGTTTAACCTCTTGTTTGTTCTTTCAACTTTATATAATTTATTTCTAAATTATTTATTTTGCCCTGAAATTAACATTGTTTACTATCACACACTATATAGTTTATGTATGATTTTCTCCATTCCCTCCTCATTCATTTAATAGAGTTGATTTGTTTGAATCAAGGTTCAGACACAGACTTGGGAGATGGCTACGTGAATAAAAGAGTTTACCATGCAAGTATGAAGACCTGAGTTCAAATCCGTAAAACCCACTTAAAAACCAAATGTGTACCCCTAGAATTTATAATTCCACTGCTCCTACAAGAAGATGGGTGTAGAGATAAGAGTGTTCTCAGAAGCTTATGTCCCAGATAGCTTAATATACCTAATGATAAAATAGTTAAAGAGACTGTATTTTAAGATAGAAGGTCAAAACAAACATCCTAAATAACCTCTGGCCTCCAAATATACATTCACACACATAAACATATACAAATATACATTCACACACATAAATATATACACACACACATACAATTCAACAAAGTATATACACTGCATTTGGTGGCTTTCTCTCAATCTAACCTGTCTCCCTCTCCCTCTCTCTCTGTTCAGTTTCCCATGTCTCGATAGTCTCTATTTTCATTTAGTATTTTTAAAACTGGCATATAATTGTCTGTATTTTTAGGAATCATGATTTTAGATTCCTGGATTCCTATTTCTCTCTCTCTCACACACACACACACACACATACTCTCTGCCCTATTGTTAACTATACTTACCATACTGTACAATAAGTGTTAAAAAATATATTCTTTCTACACCAATGGATGTATCTCTTACATTACAAGGTTCTCCTCCCTTAAAAAATGACTTTATTTGTTGTGAAATAACTCATTCATCTTGTAGAATTTACTACAATGTAGATTTGGCTTATGGTATCACTTAACATGTTCCTCAGTTCTTCATATAGTAAACAAAGTGTGCTTAAATTTATATGCTTTTGGGGATGCTTCATAAGTGCTGACTTATTCCCATTGTCTTTCAGCAAAAGACACACAGTGTTTGTTGCTATGGATCAAGTTGTGTCCCATTCCCAAATTCATATGTTGAAGACCTATGTCCTAGAGCTTCAGAATGTGATCATATTTGGAAACAGAACCTTTAAAAAAGTAGTTAAGATGAGACTGTTGGATGTGCCTAAAGTAGTCTGATGTTTTTCTAGAGAAATTGTGGATATGTAAGGAGACAAGTCATATATATATCTACAGAGGAAAGACCATGCACACTGAGAACGCAGCCACCTGCAGTTTACAAAACAAGCCAAGCAAGTAAACAAAAAGAAAACAGACCTGAGAATCTTTGATTAGATTCCTAACAGATAAACTGAATTATGCTGCTGATAAGCCACCTAGTCTACTAGTCTGGGGTACTTTATTATTATAGTCCTAGCAAATTAATAATTTGCTAAAATTATTATAATTAATAATTAGAATTTAGGTTTAGAATTGGTCTTTGATTGAATTCAGTATTATTCATAGATTTTTAAAGTGGTTCATGGTCATTTTTTCCTAAGGATTTTGATACTTGTAAATGGTTTTATATAGATCTATCATTTCATTAGATGCTATAAAGCCATTTTAATTTAATTGTTCTATATTTTTTAGCATCTTGCTTACACTAAAGAATTGCTCATCAACTGTTTAATTACCGCCAAAATGGTATATGTAACAAAGGTACAATAAATGCTTGAATGATTCTTTTCTTTTATTTAGCTATTTAAAATTCAAATCACTAGAGAATTCTTAAGTTTGTGGAATTGGGTTTAAGGAACTAGAGCCCTAGTGGGGAAACTTAGGGCTATGATGCCTCTGAAGCACCTGACAGATACATCATGACACTTTTCTTCCTGGAGCCAAAGGTTCTCAGAGTCCTACTCTCACCTCATACTAAGGAAAAGCTTATGTCCAAAATTACAAGACCCAAAGGGAAATCAGGGAAATTTATTGATACAAGCTAGGACCTTTGCATTCTTCAAAAATTGAGATGTTCAGTTTGTGGTTCTATTTTCTACCTTTAACTACAACATCCTAGGTCTCTTTCCCTTTAATGGCTTTAGCACCAGCCAATCTACAATAAACCAATAGTAACCTCCTTAGGCACTTCAAACCCAATTATACCTGAAAGTAAACTCCCAGTCTGCCCTATGTTCTTCCTACAGTCTTTCTTGCTATATGTGTGGCAGTTCTCTCATAATTGCACATGGCAAAGGATCCCCCTTGATTTCTCTTATCCTCCATATCCAGTGTAGTGGAAATTCCTTCTGCCTATCTTTAAAATACATCCAACACTTTACCGGTATTTGTCATTGCTATGTTTTGAATGTGAGGTATCATGCATAGGCCCATGTCTTATGTTCTCATTCCCCAGCTGATAGTACAGTTTGCAGGGATCTAGAATTTTAGGAGGTAGTACCAAGTTAGAAGTAATAGATCCCTGAGAGGATATCCTCAATGTCATATATTTCCCTCGTTCCATCCCATACCCCTTTTTCTGCTTCTTCTTTGCTAGGATACCATGATATAAGCTTACCCCCTAACTCCCACCACAATGGACTACAAACTCAGAAACCATTAGTCCAAATAATCTTTTTAATTTTTGAAAATTTCATAATGCTTAAATTATATTGTGATCTATTTACCATCCATTGCCCTGTCTTATCCCCTCCTGTTCCTGCCAATTTACTTCCGATCTAGTCCCCTCCTACTTTCAAGACATGTATATATGTATCAATGTTATTCCATAGTAAAAGTTTGTGTGGTAGAGGGGTTGTTTGTTACTTTTCTGACTATATTTTTGCTTTAATTTAGAAAATTTTGTTTAAAGATAAATCTAACAGTTCATTTATAAAGTGTTACCTTACTTCATTTCTAATTTTAAGTGATTATGAGAAAATTAAGGGTTTACTAGGGAAAAGGCAGAATCTTAAAAAGCATACTACACATAATAGGCATTTTTACTCAGGCAGAGTCATGTAAGGATACAAATCATAATTTAGTCTCTGAAGTGGATGTTTTCTCTATGCAATTCAGCTTGATGTGTATGGGCATCATTGTGGCTCATCGGTAAATTCAGATAAAGATTGTGACTTGTACCTGATTTGTTTTCATTTTCTTCAGTGCCCCAAGAGAAAACAGTAGCTCTAGTTGCCTCCAACTTACCAGCGTAAGTAGTCATGTACAAGATATCCTGTGCTGTTGCCAATAAGTACACAGACCACATACTAACTGTATCCCTTTTCCAAAAGTTTGTAGTGAGGAGCACAAGATATTTTATATGAGATAAGATCAACTGGTAGCTGGGTGATATGGACACTAAGCTGCTGCTCAAGCTAAAGACTTCTACAGAAAGACAGAATAAACATTAAGTACAAGAATTTATAAATCCTCTTTTTGGAAGATGGTGGATAAATAAATAAGATCAGGTCTCTTGGCTTTCCAACCAGTGTTTTAATCTATTAAATAATGCCTACTTAAAAAAAAACTCCATTAACTAGAAATATTTTGAGCGTCAACAATCTTCTGCTTCAACAGTCTCTCTGGTATATCCTACAAGTCTCTGTAACTATTCTTTTTACCCTGAAGAAAAAGAATTTTGAAGCCAGATGAATGTGCTTATCTCTGCCGTCATTTTTTTGATTCATTTCTTAACCCATTTAAAAATATATTCATCTCATAAATACCTGTTATCTTTTAGCTGAAAACATGAGTCGTATAATATAAATATAGTTCACATAAAGGAAATATGTCTTAACTTTTCTCTCCTGAGAAATAAGACTGGCAAGTTGGGAGGAAGGTTCTATCTGCTTCATATTCATATTCACTTAGATGCTTCCATAAGAGCCTTTGAGACTTTTGCATGCTATTTGCCCATGTAGCGTACAACCTCTATTATCCTCTTCTATGCTTTCAGAGGACATCTCTTGATTATAGTACTCTAACAAAGTAGTGCCCCTAACAAAGTAGAAGATATTGAATAAATGTTTATTGGATGGGTGATTGTTATTTAGTCTGAAACCACAACTTGAATAGTTGTATTCACATTATATTCTTAGACAAATCTGAAATATTAGTTCTAGTATATATGTCCCAAATTATTAAGATATCTCCAGAAATAAGTTAGCTTATTCCCTGAAAGAAAGCTTGGAAACACATCAGAACAGCGATGCTGTGGTTTGGAAATGAACTGTCTCCCACAATCTTGTGATACTGTTATGGGAGGTCATGACAGTTTGGGGCAGTGAGGTGAGTTAAACACAAGTACATGCATATCAGATTTAAAAGTATTTTAACACTTTATTCTGTGTATATTTTTTATCTCTCATTTTTCCCATATAGTATAGCATGTGAGAAGTGAGAATATAGGGCCCACTTACTTGGTAATTTCACTCATCATTGAGACTCTTCTTTCTACTGAAGAGTGATAGCATTTGATATGGATAATGCTAATCAGAGAATGTTTGCATTACTTCAGTTGTATTTTGTAATACCTTAGGGTATCAATTGGCTTCAAAGACAGCAAAGGGTGTTCATGAATAACTGCTCGATCTGTGTGTATGTGGGGGAAGAGTGCATGATTTATAAGAATTAAAAAGTGGCATTCAACTCACTTGCAATGTGTGGCTTAAGATCCCTGAGACTGAGTAGGAAATACCTGATAATCGTTACAGTGTCAAATTCATACTACTTTTTTTCTCACTAAAATTGGCTGTGAATTGTACAAGACTAAGAACTGAGCAAGTCCAGCAGAGGCAGAAGAGGAATTGAATTGAGGCATGCAAGAAGTGGCTAGTTAGGAACAAGACAGTTTGGGTATTTCTTATTTTTTTTATTATTAGAAGTTGGGATAAATTTCGAGAAAATATTTTAAATGTGAACACTACAGTGGAACCAGAACTGTTGAGGTTGGCTTCCTCATTTTCCATCCTAGAAGTCCACAGCATCAGTTACTGAAGACAATTGAACCCATGTTCATGATTTAGACCATTTCAAGGTTAATAAATTAGAGGCTTCCAGTGGTATTTTAGCCATTGCAGCTACTAAAAATAGAATTGTACAGCTAACAGTTTGGACATAACTTGATTCATTCTCCTGTTGGTACAGATAAAGTGTTTGTTACCCTTAATTGAGATCAAAAGCTAATGCACAAGGTTATAAGATGACTTTTACTAAATAATGCAAGTTCTAGAAATATCTATTGAACTTAATATAGTCTATAAATCCCATAGGAATCAAGTGTTAACTAAACTCTTATCTCTAATTCTTGATGTGTCTTGATGCATTCTTAAGTAGTTAAAAATTTTTTGTGATTGCGATTTTGAATAGCCATTCATTTATATTTTTGTAATATTTCATAGATCATTGATTACAGTTTTGTTAGAAGTTTCTTCTTTTCCTGAGGCTCAGTTGGGTTTGGGGCTTTTAATGCCAGTTCTTTTGTGATCAGTATTTGAGATCAATGGGAGGCTGACATACTGGTAGTTTTACAAAAGTATCTTTACCTGTACTGCCCATTCCCAACATAGTTGGGTATGATGCCTTGTCCAGTGAACGGTCACTGGTTTCAAAGCCCATTTCAGCAAAGCTTTTGTGAAGTTCTTTAAAGTTACTGTACCCTACATGTTAAGATATCACTAGCATTAAAAATGCTATTTCTTATTATCTAAAAAAGGGATATTCCTTTTCATTTTATGCAGATATAATCTACTGAGCACCTGGTGACTAGTAGGCACCTGTTTTACCTAACAAATCCACAACTAGCTAAAATCACTTCAAAAGCTATAGTAGGGCTTTCCCAGAGGCATGTCCAGCGATATTGCCAGTTGAATTGTAAAGAAAGAAGCATTGAGCTTCTCTGTGGACAGGCTGTAGCATTTATTAGGGGACCCTACTGCAGCTTGTCCTTACATGGCCAGTTAGAGAAAAGGCATGTTCTACCTAAAGAGGAGCATACTTAGGAATGTGCTTAGGAATGTATTAGACTACAGAGAAGAGATGTGCTATCTAGAATAGAGAGAAGAAGGGATTTAAGGTATACCTAGAATACAGAGAAGGTATGTATTACTTAGACTAGGGAGATGGGAGCTAGGATCTAGAGTAGGAATATATTATCTATACTAGCAAGAAGCCACAAACTACCTAGATTAGATAGAAGTAAGTATTACTTAGGCCCTTCTGCTCAAGTGGTAAGGAGTTTATATAAAGGTTTAAGAAATTCTGTCAAAAGCCAGGATTTAAAGCTCTTTATCAGTACTGGCAAATTCTTAAAGATCCAGCAGTCAAGACACTCTGACTTTTGTTCAGGAAACAGAAAGGCGAACTGAGTTTACCACAAGTGAACTATAATTCTCTCTGTTCTCCTTGTTGTTGATACTGTACTTAAGGATAGTTTTTCAATCTAAAACTATATTTATTAATGTCCCCACAGATGAAAAGAAATGAAGAGTCAACAACTGAACGTACCAATCAAGAGGAAAGAATTATTCTTCGGTGCTGGAAATGTCGAAAATGTATAGCAAACTCTGGCTGCTTCATGAATTATCTTGAGAATCAAGTGATTAAGGTATTACTGACTGCATTGTTCAGTTTTCTAGGATAGAAATATAGTGGCATATTCCCATGCATACCTGACTACATGCCAGACAATTAAAAAATAATATTTTCATTAAAAGAAAAGTGGGAACATTTCATACTAAGAGCAATTTATTGGATATAATTTATGTAAGAGTAAAACTTGTTTACAGCTTGATAAATTTTTATCAATTCTAATATGAATCAATTTAGGATATGCAGCATTGACATCACCTCAGAAAGTTGATTTGCCTTTGTATGTGTGTGTGTGCATGTGTGTACATATGTGTGTATGTGGGCGCTTTCGGTATGTGTACCTGTGAAAGCCCAAGGTTGACATCAGGAATCATTCTGGATTGTTCTACTACTCTATTGCTTTGATCTGGGATTTCCCAGGCCCATCTTCCCAGGACCAGAATTATAGGCCACCACCATTTCTTCTTTACATTTTTTTCATGAGCTCTTGAGACACAAAGGCTTTAACCACTAAGCCATCTCTGATCATGCTTTGCTCTCTCTCTTATAAGGCAGCTACTGTATTGTTGTCTCTCTCCACAGGCTGATGCTTTTTTTGCCCTTCTTTGGATTGAAATGGCGTAACTTGTTACTTGGTGCTTCCTGTTTGTTTCTTCATACTGATTCAGTTTCATCTCATGTCTATGCCAAGTAGTCAACCACCTGTCAGTGGCATAGTTGCTACTTTTTCTGCTGATGGGCCTTTGTGCTCATTCCAATGTTTAAATCTGCGTGCTTTAAGCATTAGACATTTTGTAAAAGTCTTTCTGTTGTTTTATTTTGTTATTTTTATATGCACACAGGAATCACTATCTTAGCCAGAGGGTA
Organism: Typhlomys cinereus; assembly: GCA_023101885.1. Taxonomy (NCBI): domain Eukaryota; kingdom Metazoa; phylum Chordata; class Mammalia; order Rodentia; family Platacanthomyidae; genus Typhlomys; species Typhlomys cinereus. The sequence continues at coordinate 8,254,499 of JALPQD010000042.1, read as the reverse complement.
GATATATTTTAATTTTCGGAGAATTCTCTAGTAGTTTTCCAAACTGAACCTTCACTTCCAGTAGCATATGAGAATTGTGGTTGCTCTACATCTTTGCCAACATTTAGTATTTTTAGTCTTTGTGATTTTAGCCATTCTGATAGATAGATAGTATCATATCATTATAATTTTATTTTGCATTTCATTAGTGAATAATGATGTAGGGTAACTTTAATAAGCTTATTTAAGGCTGGACACAGCTTCATTTGCTTTATTGTATTACTTATTCCTTAACCCTCTGAGGTGAATAATCTGTGGTCCCTACTTCAAAGATAGGGAAACTTAAGACACAGAAGATATCATTTACTTGTGATTGTACCTTTCCTATGCAGTGCATTTGCAGTGGGCAGAACAGTTCAAGCACTGTTTCAGGACTTACTTGGAAAGGAAGTGAGAGGTGGGAACAGGATTCAGCAGCTCTTTCCATGCATTCGGAGCTTTATAGTTTAGGTGATAAAAGACTGACCAGTATAACCTGACCTGGGGCTGTAATGCAAGGCTTTCCAAAAGAGGAAACAGATAAAAATATGTGTAGATAGTTCCTTTGATGGATTTTATGTTGTCATTTTTGAACCATAAAATCTACTTATGTAAGAATAAAAATTGGTAATTTAGTCCTACAGTGCAACTATGCCAACAATATGGTTTTGGAACTTTTCACTGCCCAGAGGAGTTTCTCATTCCATTTGTCCCATTTTTAATCTCCAGGCAGTCACCAATGCAACTTTTGTGTCTGTAGCTTTGTGTACAAAGTATGTGTGTTTACTGTAAACATATTTGCAAACTATTTGAAATATCTGTAAAGAACACAATGTATTTATATAAAATTCTGTGTAATTTTAAATTATGTATAAAACCTATTTACTAAAATGTATACATAAAATCTGCACATAGAAAAACTATTACAAATAAAACAAAAAGAATATATAATTCTGGAGAGACAGAGAGTAGTATATGATTAGACAGGGCCTCTACAGTATTGTTAATATATTTTATTCAGGGTAATTGGTATTTTGTCATGAGCTTTCCTTAAATTCCTTTGTAAATTATAAAAGTATATTTTGCATATCACAAATGTTTACATATAATAAAAATATCAAAAATGAGTATTAAGGGTTCTTTTCTAATTGAAGGAACCATAAAATAAATTATCAGACTCTAAAAGTAATTGTGTCAGCTGTTTTGCTGAGGATACTAATTTTATCCCCTATCAAATTAACTAAATAGATTACCTGTTAAAGTTGATATGCAATTAAGGATATACAAATTAGCATGTTATTTCTGAACTTTCTCTAAATAAAAAAATACTAAAAGGAAGTATCTCAGAATTTGTATTAGCCTATTATTATGTTGAAGTGTGACTTTAGTTTATTTTCATTCTTTCCGTATTTCAGTGCACTAATATCTCGGCGTTTATGATGTTTCTACTTGTCTTGCCCTTTCCCACGGTACTTGTCTCAGCACCTGTGGCAGGGATGTAAATAGTGGTGGAGTGAGAACATCCTAGGTACATGTGTGCTGCACATATTCTCTGCCGTTTTTGACTGAGCGATGGCAGCAGCCATTAACATGACTCTGATTCTACCTCTTCACCAACATTTTACATCTTATTGTCAGAGGCCACATTTCCGTTTCCTCTGAAAAGCCATCTTTTCTTTGATTTTTTTGATTAGGTCAATTCAACTTCTGAAAAAATTAAAAATATAAATATTTGTTCTTTGTCAGTTATTGAATTTCAAACATTTTCACTTTTCATAATTTTATGTATTTTATATTTCACTCCCATTATACTTCTTGATGAATGGAAACTTCATAATATATTTTAGATGATTTTCATTTCTATGTGTATTTTGTATTTTTATATAATCCTTTTGTGGGGCTAGAGACAAACAGAAGAAAAGAGAAAAGAAATCCTTCTGTGTTTTGAGCTTTTTTTCCTTTTTTCTTCTACTGAATGCCAAAATTGAAATGTGCAGGAGTGGACTTCTGTCCTGCCTTCTTTATCTGTTTTCTGTGAAACAGATTTATTTCTCCATTAATATACTGATGGTATCTGCTGTATGAAGAGGATTCTCTTCTTGAGTTCTCCCCACACCTGAGGAATTCCTGGCTTTACTTTTGTCTTTGAACTCCATGCAGATATGAAAGAATTCTCAGAACAATATAGGGGATCGGGAAACTGAGGAACCAACATCAAGAGCTGCTGGCCACGCTTCTTTAGTCCTGGTTATTAGCAGTATATGGAAATCTCACATCTGCCTGCCAGCCTCACAAAGTCACAAAGAACTAGACACTATAATTGTGATATTTGCTCTCTAGTAACCAAGAACCTCCAAAATCTAGTTTCCTGCAAAAAACAACTGTCATCATTTCAGCTTTAACAATAGTGAATGCATCTATCTATAGCAGAAGTTAAGGACTATTTTGAAATTGAACTATAAGGAAATGTAGGACATTTGAACTTTAGGGTTCAGTGACTTTAGAATGGAGTTTTGAGATGATCTACAGTGTTTAAAGCTTGAGCTTCACAAAGTGTGTGTAAGAACCTAAGCCAAAAACCAAACTCTCAAACATGTAAAGATAAAGTGACAAAATGTATCTCTATGGAATCTGTGTAGGTAATGGTATCTGCAGTTTTACTTTTGTTATAGTTTAGGCATGTCAAGTTTAGGTATCCTCTCATGTATTCGTATGTATTAAGAAGCTAATTTTTGGATATCACATTTAGTTGAACAATCTACACTGAAGTGCAGATTTGGGATTTGTGAGAATAAAAAGAGTGAGCTCAGCTGTGATATGCAAGAATGCAGTAAGAGATGAACTGGTTCAGGACCCTTTATAGGTTGAGTGAGAAAAATGAAGAGTAGAGGGGGAAAAAGTGTACTGAAAACAGTATAGCACTGAATGTTAGGATTTAACATTAGTGGAGATTAAGGGATGAGCATCTTTTAGGATAAAAGAATTGCTTGTTTCTGTGAAATGTTGAAGGGTATAGCTTGATAACTCGATACTGCATGATTCTGGAGAATGCTGTTTTGTAAAAGTCATTGACATTGTGCAGGGGGCATGTAAACTACCTCTCATATATACAGGCTCTGAATGTCTGCATATTCTTGGTTTTAGCCAAGTTTTACAGTCTTGGTTTAACAAAGAGATTATTGATCAATGTTCCTTGTAGTTGTGAGTTTTAGGAGCAGGTATCAAGTTCCAGGGGTTGGAGGAAGCAATTTAGTAAAAATCCAGCAATTGCTACAAAAAATCTTAACAATTGAGTTACGACTCTGTCCTTCACCAGGCTGTGAAGTATTTCATCTGTATAACACCATTGCTACGTAGTGACTCCCATGAACATGATCAACAAATGCTGAATTGAATGTTGTTGCATCATCATATAATGCTATACTTTTAAAGATAATTTCTTAATGTTTTTCTGGCTTATTTTGGCAGTAGCTTTCTACTACTAACTATAATGTGGAAATAAATGCTTTTTTGATTATTGCTTTTTAGTATTTTGTGTTATTTCTTTAATATCATATGTTTATTCATATGTACAAAATATATTATGTATTTCTATATCTTAGTAGCATTATGATATGCTTTGGACTGAATTATATGCTCCTCAAACTCATGTACTGAAGTTGCAGTGGGACTCTATTTGGAAGAAGTTTTTAGAAGTGCTTAAGGGTTAAGAAGTCATAAGAATAACACTAAAATAGAAGGACTATGGCTTTAAAAGAAGAGAGAGAGATTATGTGAAGAAAGAATGCTAGCTGTTAGCAAAACAGGAGAATCCCTCACCTGAGCCCAAATGTGCTGGCACCTTGAACTCAAGCTTTCAGAGAAAGATTTCTGCTGTTTTAAATTCTCCTGTCTGTGGAATTTCATTATAGTTGCCATGCAGGTTCTGTTAGAGGCCCTAGGAATTCACAGATGAAAAGAAGAGAGAAGATCTGTTTTTGTGAGATTTCAGGATTTATCACTTATTATTAATCATAGCAGCATTTCATTGTAGACCAGTTGTAATAATAAATACCAATTTATAAAATTTCTGATTTTATATTAATATTGATCATCATAGAAATATATGTACTTGTTAATCATAGAAATATTCAGCTATGATCTGTATAGGTGGCAAGAAGAAATATAGGAAGTGGAAAGAGGAGGATCCTGTAAGGGGAAGGTCTTTCTCAGGAAATGAGTAAGAGCAGTACAGGAGGTAGAAAACGTCAGCTTCAAGACCAGCATGCCAAATTGCCGCGGTGCATTTTCACAACTAAAGGAGATTGCTATGATTGGAGTGCAGAGTTCAACAGACTGGTCAGATATGATGATGGAAAGAAAGGTAGGTAAGTTATGCTCGTTGTCACCCTGCAAGTTACGTTCAGAAACTTGAATTTTATTTTTTTTAATTTATTTTTTTCCCCAATCATACAAGCTCAATAGGTACCCCGGTCCTCCCCCTCCCTCAACCCCCATTCCCCCTGCACTCTCCCTCCATTCCTCCTGTCCTCACCCTCCTTCCTTCCCCTCTCTCAGTGCCTCCTCCCTCCCCCCCCATCCCCTGGAACATCCCCTTGTATGAACTGCCAAACCTCTCTCTGAATCCTCCACCCTAGTAAGGTATAATTATTCAGTGGGCTAACCCAGAGCCCTTTCCTGGGCTTCTCGCCAGCATGGGAACACCACCCTGACCGTTAATCCCTTGCTTCTAAGGACCCCACTGCCTGTGATCTATGCTAGACCCTGGGGGCTCATCAACATGGCAGTCACTGTGCAGGTCATGCAAAGTCTGATTATGGCTGCTGCAGCCTTAACTTGTGTGGAGTATCTTGCATATTGTTGGTCTTTCCCATCTTTAGGCTCTTACAATCTTGCCACCCCCTCTTCCGCGAGTTTCCCTGAGCTTTAGGATGAAGAGAGATTTGGCTGGTCTGGTTCCAGGTGAATAATGTAGGGTCTTTGGTGTTCTGAATTATGGTTGTTGTTGTTTTCAGTTTTGCTGTTCCTACACCACTCTTGGGTCCATCCTGATTGCTACTGAAGGTCACCTCCTAAACAAAGATTAAAGGCTGTTTAAATGAATATCTTATTATAAGAGGAGATTCAAATGGAATAGGAGTAGGACACCCAGTGGTGGTGGTGGAGGGAGTGTCAGTGTACCAGTTGCAGGATGGTTACCATCTATCTACCAGTTCCCATACCCTCCCTGATAGGTCACCTTCACAAGTGACCGGGAAGTGAGAGTGCATTTCACCAGATGTCTCACTACTTACATGCAATACTTGACAGTGACCTATTTTCTTTATTGAAGTATGATCCTCTCTCTCCTTAATTCTCAGGGGTCCATCTTCTCCTTCCCTCCTGTTTATAATCTTTGAGATTATAGTAGGTATTACAAAGATAAATCTTTGAATATGTCATTTAAATGGGTTTGGTGCTAGGAGCCACCTATTAGGGAGTACATACAGTGTCTAATTTTGTAAGATGTAGGATACTTCACTCAATATATTTTTTTCTAATTCCATCCATTTCACTGCAAATTTCATTAATTCATCTTTTTTGATGGCTGAGTAGTATTCCATTGTATAAATGTACACATTTTCCTTATCCACTCATCAACTGTTGGGCATTCGAGTTGATTCCATGACTTTGCTATTGTTAATAGTGCTGCTATGAACAAGGCTGTATTTGTGTTATTGTCGTGAATTTTTGCTTTATTGGGGATTATTTCCAGAAATTATTTTAAGAGTTAAGAAATCGCTACCAGGGAGCAACATGACTTTGAATTTTAAAAAATACTTTTTTTATTATAATGTGAGCAGTATATACATAGAAAGATGCTGAGAGTGGAAACAAGAAGCCTGTTTCCTCTTAACTGAGGGATTTTTTTTTCTCTCTCTCTTCCTCTCCTTTTTTCCCCCTCCCTTTACATATTTCCTTCTTGGAATACCTTCTCAAAATACACGTAAAAATACAGAGGTCAAATAGAATTTGTTTCCTTTACATTTGTAACCCTTTAAACATTTTAATTGGTAACAATTAAAAATAATGAGAGATTTTTGTTTCATAATCTTTTTCTTTATCAATACAGATGTAGTAGCTAAACAGTACAGGCTGTGCATTTTTACTCAATCTGTTAAGGGAATATTATTGCTTACCTTGAAATGCCAGTGTTTAAACATTTTACAAAATATTTTTTTAAAAGCTGTTGCCAGCTTTTTATATTTAAGCCATACTATCTAATTGGAATTTAAATATGATGAAAAGGTAAAAAAAATGGACCAAGTTTGTGATTCTAAGAAATAATAAATAATATCTCACTATATGCAGCAACCTGAAGAATTATCTCTCCACTCAGAAAGAGAAAAAAAAAAACCTGATGCATTAGCTCCCCCTGCTGCTCAAATAAATCATTTTATTCAAAACCATTTTTATCAACATTTTCCTGCCAACAGTAAGTGAAATTAGCTTGTTTCCTATTCTTTCCTTCCTATCTCCTTCCACATAATAGATTTGGCAATAATAATCTATTTAGGTTTCTAATCCTAATGAAACTTTTTTCCAATTTTAGGTTATTTACCAGCTGATTACCCTGCTGTGCTACTATTCTGAAACCTTTAAATTCCTTAAATTGAGCTGCTTCTGAATTTATTTTTCAAAATTATTATTAGAAATTTTAGTTGGAGTGAATAATATTGACATTATGACATTTTCATACATGCAGATATTACTGTTCATGCTTATATTTACCCTCCACTACTTCCATCAATTTTTCTACCTCAGTCCATTCGTTCCCCATAATCTTCCATATACTCTACCTATTTATCTACCTACCTACTATCTATCTATCTTGTTTTTGCTTTCTTTCATTCTGTCTCTCTGTCTCTGTCTATCTGTCTGTTTGTCTGTCTCTCTCTCTCTTTCTCCTAGAACTGCATACGAGAGAAACTTGGTATTTTGTCTATCTTGCCTACGCTATTCATTTTAATATATTAAAACTTGGTTTTGGCCAAGGGTGTAGTTCTACAAGTATAATTCATATGATTTTTAAAATTAAACCATTTAGGATTCACAGACTTAATTTCTATGGTTTTGTGTCATTTGCCTGTAAAATTCTATTGAAACTAAATATTACAAATGTAATATGTATATATATATATATATATATATATATATGTATATACACATCTTTTTCTAAGACTATGTCTATGAAAGTACAGATTAACTTCCACATTTTTCATGGTCATTCTTTGCCTGAGTTCCATATCTCAATTTTTTTCTCCCAAATTTAATTTTTTCCTAATCATGCAAGCTCTTTAGGTTACCCCCCTCTTCTCTCCCCCACTCCCTTCCCTCCCTCCTTGTCTGCCATATACTCTCTCTCTTTTTCCCTTCCTTTCACCCCTCCCTCCCTCCCCTTTTCCAGTGGCTCCCCCTTCCTCCCTCCCATACCTTGAAACATTGTTTTATGTGGGTGCCAAACCTCCCTCAGAGTCCTCCACCCTAGTGAGGGTTCAGGACTCGGTGGCATAGCCCAGGGCTCATTTTTGGGTTCCCTGTTAGCATGGGAACTCTATTATGACTGTTAATCCCTTGCCTCTAAGGATCCTACTGCCTGGAGCCTTCTCCCCTGTGATCCATGCTAGATTTTTTGGGGGGAGAGGGTCATTGATATGTCAGCCATTGTGCAGGTAAGGGAAAGTCCAATCCTGGCTGCTGCAACCCTCACTTGTGTGGAGTATCTTGCATATTGTTGGTCCTCCCCGTCTTTAGGCTCTTGCAATCTTGCTGCCCCCTCTTCCCCAAGTTTCCCTGAGCTTTAGGATGGGGAGAGATTTGGCTGGTCTGGTTCCAGGTGAATAATGTAGGGTCTTTGGTGTTCTGAATTATGGTTTGTTGTTGTTTTCAGTTTTGCTGTCCTGCACTGCCCTTGGCTGCATCCCCATTGGTATCAAAGGTCACCTCCTAATCAAAAATAAAACACTGTTTAAATGAAGATTTTAATATAAGAGGAGATTCAAAGATAGATAGAAGAATAGGAGTAAGACACAGCAGTGTGTGTGTGGAGGGGGTGTCAGTGTCCCATTTGCAGGATGGTTACCATCTATCTGCCAGTCCCTATAACCTCCCAGATTGGTGAGATCAGACTTGCTTGGTTCCAAGTGAACAGGAAGGGAAGTGAGAATGAGCTGCACCAGATGTCTTGCTACTTACATGCAATACATGACCGCGGTTTATTTTCTGTACTCAAGCGTATTCCCCTATCTCCTTTCTTTTGAGGTCCTTGTTCCCCTTCTCTCCTGTTTATAATCCTTTACAACATAACTAAGTTTTAATAAGAGGAGACAACACTGTACATTTAGCTCAGTCGTTTACACAGTTCTTACCTGTATCAATTGCTGTAACTGATCCTCCCTCCCTCCTCCTATTTCTTCTTCTCCTGTATCATGAAAGAATGCTATAAAACTTTTAAGCTTTTTAAGTGTTTCTTTTCTATTAATAGTTCTGAAATGATGGATTTTGGTTGGGGTGTTCAAGAGCAGAAATAGTTATGGAAATTTACCCTAGATCTATATTTTAGTGTGTTATTTTTGGTTAATTTAAAAATAAGTTATGCTTCAGGTTTAGGTTTGCTTTTTGTAAGCACAGGGGAAAATAGCAACATTATGCCTTAAATATACTCAGGCAGGAGATATACTTATTTTCTAAAATCTATACGTTTTAATTGCTGCAAGACTTTGTAGCAGTTTAATTCACTGAGAACATGAATTCTGAAGCCAACTTGGTTGGATATAAATCCATCCATTATTACATAGCATGTACTTTTATAATTTGTTTTAAAGTCATTTAAGTTTGGTTGTTTCAGGATTTTTATCTGTAAGATAAGAAAAAAAATGCTTAAAACCATGCCTGGGGCATAGTGAGCATAATAGGAATATGTTGCATAGTAAAAATCAGAATAATGTATCTTTTTCACATGCTTTGACTACTTATTTATATAACAGCCTTCAGGAAGCATTTCAGGAATTTAAAGTACATAATAGTTTTGCAAGATTATAATCAATACTATGTGACAAATACTGTGATCAATTTACTTGACTAGATGAAATAATGAAATTTGAAGAATGAAAGTTTTTACAGCCAAGTTTTTGGTATATTGATTTACTTGGTCTGTGGTCATCACTCATAATGGTTAGTAAATATTGTGAGGCTGACTGCTGTTGCATTTTCTCTTCATGTGACAGATAAGTACACTACTAGACAGCATAGAGGAAAGGGGGTTTTTAATCTTTGTTTATGATTCTTGGCTACACTACATCAGTGTGCAGCAAAGGAGCTGAGGGAGTTTAACACAAAATATCCATAGGAATTGCCGAGAGAAGGCAAACGTTCTCTCATGCCAGTCTACCAAAGTATGCCAATCTACTGACTCAGCTTAGTCCACCTTTCCAGAGAATGTCCCCACCTACCACGGGGTTGTCTTCCACATCAGCCACATATTCTCCCACAGGCTTGCATTAACAACCAGCTCCTCACAGATTTGCCCAATGTTTCAGTCTTCAATTGTCAGGTTGGCACTTGTATCTAACTGACACAATTACCATTAACTTATTTTGAAATTAATCTATTATTCTCTCTACTAGTGTGTATTATTTTCTTTACTCCCTTTTTTCTTTCTTATTCATCTGTGGACAGTTTTGAAATATCCAAACAATTCTGTGCTTGACAATGAAAAAAATGTCCTCATTATTTGTTAATTCCAACCTGCTTTATCTTTAAGAGTCTGTTTAGAAATTTATCTGTTTGTCCTGCCTCTTGTACTCCTTATACAACTAGAGTTGTGAAACTGTCACCTTCTAATGGAAGAAGGTGATGAGTCCCATGTGTCACAGGATTAACCCTATTCTTCAAGAGCTACTCTTTCATTTTGTTCCTAAAGCAAAATGTTTAAGAAAAGCTGCAGTTTGTTTTTATTGAGATATTTTCAGTAGGTTTCTCAAAATTTTTCCATAAAGTAGATTAAAATTTTATTTAATGAGGAACTAATATAGAACCAAATTGTTAAGAAATCGATATATTTTTATTAATACATTTTTTTATTATTATTTCAGCTCATACAAACTTAATAGGTACACCAGTTCCCTCCCTCCCTCCTCCTCCCCCTATACCCCCTGCTCTCCCTCCCCAACCCCCTCCCTTCCCATCCCCCAGTGTCTCGAGCCCCAATTCCCAGAGAGTCCTTTCTTGCGCATGTCTGATTTTCCTCTGGGCCCTCCTCTCCGATGACATATAAGGACCCAGTGGCCTTTCCCTGAACCCTTTCCCGTGTTCCCCTTAGGTATAGGAACACTGCTGTGGCTGCCAATCCCTTGCCTCCAAGGATCTTCGTGCCTTTAGCAAATGCTAGACTTTGTGAGGTCAATAGTGTGTTGGACAATGCGCAGGGCATGCAAAGTCCAATTATGATTGCTTCAGCCCTAACTTGTATGGAGTATCTTACATATCATTGCTCCTCCCATCCTTTTGCTCTTACACTCTTACCGCCCCCTCTTCCGCAAATTTCCCTGAGCTTCAGGATGGGGAGAGATTAAGCTGGCCTAGTTCTAGGTGGTTGATATAGAGTCTCTGAAGTTCTGGATTGTGGTTTGTTGATTTTCTTTTGCAGTTTTACTGCTCCTGAAATGCCCTTCATTCCATCCTGGTGGGCATTGTATGTTACCCCCTGGCCAGAGACAAAAAGCTGTTAAACTAGAGTCTTGTGATAAAAGCACATTCAAAGGTAGATGTAATAAAAGTGGGAAACCACAGTGAGGGAGGGGTCTATCACCAATTTGCACAATGGTTACTTTTTATCTGCCAGACCACATGCCCTCCTCTTCTGGTGAGATCATACCCCCTCAGTAGTAAATGATCAGGAACAAAAGTCTGTGAACTTAATCATATGTCTCATTACTTATTTGAGTCCTTGATGGAGGCCTATTTTCTCTGCTGTAACATGGTCCCTTCTCTCCTTGTTTCTGGTGTGGCCCTCCTACCCCATCCCTCCTGTTCATAATCCTTGGAATTACTGTCTCTAGGTGGGCTGGGTGGGTTGGGTACTAGGAGCCACCTATTAGGGAGTACATACAGTGCTTAATTTTCTGCATCTGGGATACTTCACTTAATATAATTGTTTCTAATGACATCCATTTCCCGGCAAATTCCAGTAATTCATCATTTTTGATGGCTGAGTAGTACTCCATTGTATAGATGTACCACAGTTTCCTTATCCACTCGTCAACTGTTGGACATTTGGGTTGATTCCATGACTTTGCTATTGTAAACAGTGCTGCTATGAACATGGTCGTGCTTGTGCTATTGAGGTGAACCTCTGCTGCCATGGGGGTTATTCCCAAAAGTGGAATCGCAGGGTCATATGGCATTTCAATCTTTAATTTCTTTAAGAATCTCCAGACGGCTCGCCAGAGTGTCTGTATGAGCCTGCATTCCCACCAGCAATGTAGGAGAGTTCCCCTCTCTCCACATCCTCTCCAGCATTTGTTGTTTGTATTGTTGATTTTTGCCATCCTGACCGGGGTGAGATGATATCTCAGGGAAGTTTTGATTTGCATTTCCCTGATGGCTAAGGAAGTGGAGCGTTTTTAAATATATTTGTTAGACATTTTAATTTCATCCCTGGTAAAGCTTCTTTTAAGTTCCAGGGCCCATTTTTTAATTGGGCCATTGGTTTCCTTGATGTTTAGTTTTCTAAGTTCTTTGTGCACTCTGGACAGCAGAGTTCTATCAGATGTGTGGTTAGTGAAGATTTTCTCCCATTCTGTGGGTTGCCTTTGAGCTCGTGTTACAATCTCTTTATCTGAACAGAAGCTCTTTAATTTCACAAGATCCCAACTGTTGAGAGTTGGTAGCAGTGACTGTGCCATTGGATGTCTGTTTAGGAAATGTTGGCCTAGCCCAATCAGCTTGAGGGAGTTCCCTATCCTTTCAACTATGGTTTTTATAGTCTCTGGCCTTATATCAAGGTCCTTGATCCATTTGGAATTAAGTCTTGTACATGGTAACAAATACGGGTCCAGCTTTAATCTTGTGCATGTGGAGATCCAGTTTTGCCATCACCATTTGTTGAAGATGCAGTTCTTTTTCCATTGGATTCTTTGGGCCCCTTTGTCAAATATCAAATGGCTGTAATTTTGTGGGCTTATATCTGGGTCGTCAATCCTTATCCATTGATCTGTGTGTCTATTTTGGAGCCAGTACCAGGCTGTCTTTATAACTATGGATTTGTAGTATAGACTTAGGTTTGGTATGGTAATACCTCCAGCAGTGTTTTTGTTACTCAGGAGTGTCTTTGCTATTCTGGGTCTTTTGTGCCTCCATATGAACTTTGAGATTGTTTGGTCAACTTCTTTGAAGAATTGCTTTGGGATTTTAATTGGTATAGCATTGAATCTGTATATTGCCTTTGGTAGGATGGTCATTTTTACGATGTAGATTCTGCCAATCCAGGAACAAGGGAGGTCTTTCCACCTTCTGGTGTCTTCTGCTATTTCTTTCTTGAGGGTTTTAAAGTTTTCGTTGTAAACATCTTTTACCTCCTTGGTTAGGTTTATACCAAGGTATTTCATTTTTTTAGGGGCTATAGTAAATGGGATTGTTTCTCTCAAGGCTTTTTCACTTCTTTCATTCTGGACATATAGGAAGGCCTCTGATTTTTGCACATTTATTTTGTATCCTGCCATCCTGCTGAACTTCTCAATTAGTTCCAGAAGCTTCCTGGTGGGGTTTTTGGGATCACTCAGGTATAAGATCATGTCAGCTGCAAATAGGGATAGCTTGACTTCTTCCTTGCCGATTTGAATCCCTCTTATGTCCCTTTCTTGTCTTATGGCTTCAGCTAAGACTTCAAGTACACAATATTGAATAGAAGTGGTGAGAGTGGACAGCCTTGTCTAGTTCCTGATCGAAGTGGGAATGCTTCCAATAGTTCTCCATTGAGCATAATCCTTGCTGTGGGCTTGTTGTATACAGCTTTTATTATATTGATAAAGGTTCCTTCCATTCCTACTGTCTCTAGCGTTTTGATCATAAAAGGCTGTTGGATCTCGTCAAAAGCTTTTTCTGCATCTATTGAGAGTATCATGTGGTCTTGGACTTTGGACTGGTTTACATGATGAATTACATTTATTGATTTGCGTATGTTGAACCAACCTTGTATGCCGGGGATGAAGCCTACTTGGTTTCTGTGAATGATCTTTTTAATATGTTTTTGAATCCGATTTGCTACGACTTTGTTGAGAATCTTTGCGTCTGTGTTCATCAGAGAGATCGTGCTATAGTTTTCTTTTTTAAGTGAATCTTTATTAGGTTTTGGGATTAAAATGATATTAGTTTCATAGAAGGAATTTGGTAGTGTTCCTTCCTTTGCTATTTGATGGAACAGTTTAAGGAGTATTGGTGTTATTAACTCCTTAAATGTCTGGTAGAACTCTGCGCTGAATCCATCTGGTCCAGGACATTTTTTGGTGGGAAGATTTGAGATTACTTCTTCAATTTCCTTATATGTTACAGGACTATTTAAATAATTCACAACTTCCTGATTCAATTTAGGTAAGTTGTGTTTACTTAGAAATTCATCCATCTCCTTTGTGTTGTCAAACTTCACAGAGTATAAGTTTTTGAAATATGATGTTATAATTCTCTGGATTTCTTGGGTATCAGTAGTGATAACTCCATGTTCATTTCTGATTTTGTTAATTTGGGTTTTCTCTCTCCTGCTTTTGGTTAATTTAGCTAGGGGTGTATCAATCTTATTGATTTTTTCAAAGAACCAGCTTTTTGTCTGGTTGATTTTTTCTATCGTTTTCTTAATCTCGATTTCAGATATTTCTCCCCTTATTTTGCTAATCTCCTCTCTTCTACTACTTTTGGGATCAGATTGCTCTAGTTTCTGTAAAGCTTTAAGCTGCATTGTTGTTTATTTCTGATGTTTCCATTTTTTTGATGTAGGCATTAAGAGCTATGAACTTACCTCTTAGAACAGCTTTCATTGTGTCCCAGAGATTTTGGTAAGTTGTATTTTCATTATCGTTCACTTTCAGGAAATCTTGAATTTCCTTTTTAATTTCTTCCTGAATCCAGTTCTCATTCAGCATCATATTGCTAAGTTTCCAGGAGTTAGTGTATTTTCTCTTGTTTGTTGTGTTGTGGATGTCCAGCTTTAGGCCGTGGTGGTCTGACAGGGCACAGGTTAGAATTTCAACTTTTTTGTACATGTGTAGATTCGTTTTGTGGCCCAGTATGTGATCTATTTTGGAGAAAGTTCCGTGTGCTGCTGAGAAAAATGTGTATTCTTTGGTGCATGGGTGAAAAGTTCGATAGAGATGTGTAAGGTCCATTTCTTTAAGGGTTTGATTAAGGTCCAAAGTGTCTCTGTTAAGCTTTTGACCTGTTGATCTATCCCATGTTGAGAGGACAGTATTGAAGTCCCGAAGAATTATCGTTTGTGGGTTGATTTCTTGCTTTAGACGCTATAGGGTTTTCTTAATGAATGTGGAGGGGTCCGTATTGGGTGCATATATGTTCAGTATTGTGAAGTCTTCCTGGTGAATTGTACCTGTGACTAAAATGTAGTATCCATCCGTGTCTCTTATAATTTTCTTTGGTTTGAAGTCCACTTTGTCTGATATCATAATGGCTACCCCTGCCTGTTTTCTGCTTCCATTAGCTTGTAGAACTATTGACCAGCCTTTCATTTTTAGGGCATGCCTATCTTTTGTGGTGAGATGGGTTTCCTGCAGGCAGCAGATTGATGGATTGTGATTTTTAATCCAAATTTGTAATCTGTGTCTTTTGATCAGTGAGTTAATTACATTAACATTTAGTGTTATAATGCTGAAACTATTTTTGATTCCAGACATTTATTATGTTTAGTAGTTTTTATAAGTATATTGCTTCACTTTTAATGGTGTTATACTTGCCTTCTGTTCTCCTGGATATGCCTGTTTTTTTCTTCACGCTTGAGTATCATTTCTAGCATTTTTTGAAGGCCTGGTTTGGTGGACATGTATCCCTTAAAGTTGTCTTTGTGCTGGAAGATTTTTCTTTCTCCCTCGATCATGACTGATAGTTTTGCAGGGTAAATCAGCCTGGGTTGACATTTTTGCTCATTCAATACTTGAAGTATGTCTCTTCAAGCTCTTCTTGCTTTTACTGTTTCGACTGAGAAGTCATTTGTTATTTTAATAGGTTTACCTTTAAAAGTGACTTGTTTTTTCTCCCTTGAAGCTCTCTGCACCAGTTCTTTATCTTGAATGTAGAGTGTTTTGACTATTATTTGCCATGGCGAGCTTCTGTTTTGGTCATATCTGTTTGGGGTGCGGAATGCCTCTTGTATATGGATGGGCCTCTCTTTTTTTATATGAGGAAATTTTTCCTTGATGATCGTTTGAAAAATTTCCTCAGGGGTAGTATTTTGAGATTCTTGCTCTGGTATTCCATGAATACGCATGTTGGGCTTCTTCAGGGTGTCCCATATCTCCTGGATATTTCTCTCAAGTATATTTTTGGCTTTAACAATCTCTTCCATTGAGCTGGTTAATACTCCCACTTTTTCAAGATCTGAAATTCTGTTTTCTGCTTCGTTAGTTCTGCTGATAAGACTCTCTGTGGAGTTTCTGGGTTGAAGATAACTTGTCTTTTAGCTCAGTTTTAAACTCTGCTTGAGTCTGCTTTAACTGCTCTATGCCAGTTTTTGATTCTTGCACTGTTTTTCTCAATTCCTCCATGTGTCTGTTGTGTTCCTCCTCAAAGTGATTGATTCGATTATTTAATTCCTCCTGGATTTCCTCTTCATAGTATTGAACATGGTAGTGATCATATTTTGAAGATCGTTATCCTGGGTCAGTCTTTCTTGGTCATTTTCCATGGGTTTGTTCTGGTTGGAGTCTAACATTATGGGATTAATTCCTTCAATGGGAGATTTGTTTACTTGAGTGTTGTTTCTCATGGATTTGCACTTTGACTTTGGCATTGTCGTTTTAACGCTTAAGATCTTCTGTTAATTTCTGTGCGTTTTTCAATAAACTGAATTATTTGGCCTGGGGCTCTGGGGGTGGGCGGGGACAGAGCTTACCTAGATTGTGGTGAGGTGATGCCAGTCCTGGGCAGTGGAGTGGAGGGGATGGGAGGATGGGACTTCGGCGGGGCGCTATTTAAACCTGGGTGACCTGAGGGCGGGGCCCGGGCGCAGAGGGGGTGCCCTCTCCTCCTCCCAGTGCGGCTCAGGCTGGATGGTGGGAGGAGCTGGGTCCACTTGGGTGGCCTGGGGCTCTGGGGGTGGGCGGACCGAGCTTACCTGGGTCGCGGTCGCGCGTGGTGAGGCCGGGCTGGACCGCGCGTGCGTCCTTGGGCGGAGGAGTGGAGGGGAAGGAAGAAATCAATATTTTAAATGAAGAATTCCTAGCAATATGAAAAGTGAAAAACAGGTATATTGTTGAAACTTATACATTTTGCTAGTTTGTAATAATTAAAATTAAATGTTTCCCTCAACATTTATGTATAATATTTTTCATTATTCTGGCATTTAAGTGTCCTCTGTTTCAGACACTGTCTTAAAGTCTGAGTACTGATTTGAACTTAGGAATTAAGGAAAAAAGTTCATTGCTCCCACATTTGGAGTGAGAATTTCCAGGAGAAGAAATAATAAATTTATCATGAACATCTAATTAAATTATATTTTGGTCATTGATAAAAGTAGAAAATAAATTTTTTGTCATCTATGGTGTCTATGAAAAATTGGATTCTGGATCACTCAGAGATATTCAAAGCCCTACATAAAGCCATGTAATAGTTGCATATAACCTGTGTGTCTTTTCCTGTATACGTAAATTATCTCTGATTTACTTACAATGCCTCATATGATTTAAATCCTGTGTAAACAGTTGATGTGTGGCATTGTTTAGGAAATGATGGCTGTATATGTAGATTCATCTTTTTTTCTTGAACATTTGATTTGATGTTTCATTGGATCCCTGGATTTGGAAACCACATTTGCAGAGAATAATTTATTTGGAAAATAATTTATTTGGAAATTATTTTTCTTTCTGGAAGGATGTATTTATAATCATGACAATTCCATGAATATTAACATGGATCAAGAATACAGTTACTTACAATCTTAAACAGCATGAAACATTTAAAAATTTTAAAGTATTCTTTAATGCAAACTGCAACAAACTTTTCTGTTTTACTTTTATATTCCAACCTTTGACAGTAATTTTCTCAAATTTCTTGATAAAAATATGTTGATGTTACAGAGATTCTTCAGTTTTATATTTTTTCTGAGTCTTCCTTTTTTTTTAATATGAGTTGAGAGAAAGAGAAGCTAGCAATGGCTGAACTGTTACTGCAAAAGAAGTCACTATTAGTACTTAAAATGTTGAAAAGAGGCATACAAAACCAAATTCAAGGATTAAACATGACTTCCAGACATGTGATGCTTCCTAAGGTATCAGGGCAGTCTCAGAGGCTCCAAAAACAATGTGACTTTTTGCCTAATTTTTTATTGCCTTTCAGAACCTGATTGTAAGACCCTATTGCTGATGATACTACACATGATAATCACAGGACCTTAAAAAAAAAAGCAAACAGGAAACTGATCTGGATGCTTCCTCCCTTATTGGGTAGATTTCATAGTTCTAGAAGTTCATATGCAGGTGGCTGGGAAAGAAAAACCATCAACAGTCTTATCCAGAAGTGAATTCTACAAGATATAATAACAGCTACTCTGACAAGATGTACTATTGATGTAATAGTGCCCTTAATGTTATGTTGGTAATCAACTGCCTTCTGTGGATGAGAAGGCCCTAGGTGGGAACAAACTACTGTTTGTTTGTTTTTTTTTTTTGTTTTGCTTTGCTTTGTTTTGTTTTGCTATAGGGACATAATATCAAACTGTCTTTTAAAATTTCTTTTTATTATTTATTTATTCAATTGTGCGTGTGTGTGTGTGTGTGTGTGTGTGTGTGTGTGTGTGTGTGTAGAACCAGGGGTGAATTCAGGAACCACCATGACTGCCTCCAACTCCTCCTTGTTTACTCTGCCCAGGGATTCACAGGCTCCGCCCTACCAGGACCAGAAACTCAGGTGGCCCCCCGCTTCTGCCCGGCATCCATACATGGGGTCTAGGATCCGAACTCAGGAGCTTCCGCCTGGAAGGCAGAGTCTTAACCCCTGAGCCACCTCTGCAGCCCCAAACTGCCTTTTAAATACTTATCATTACACCCATCGATTAGAGCAGCTCTCACTCCTCCAAAGAAAAATGTCCTTTTGCAATGGAAGGCATTTGATACAGAGAACCACAAATGGTGAAAGATCCAAGATAAGTAACTGTGGGATGCTTGGCCCTAAAGGACATCTAAATCTCCCCTCCTATCCCAAGATTCAGGTAACATTGTGTGTGAACATTATATATGAGAACCCTAAGTAGTTTATACTGGGAGTGGGAAGAAGAGTATAAATGTTTAACCAAGTATCCCAGGGGCCTCTGATGCTGTTTATCTGAGGATTATATTCTGGGAAACTTTGTTTAAGGTGGCCCTTCCCAGAACTCATGGTCTTGATCTGGATTATTTTCTTTAGTGCCAGAGTGTTGCTACTCTGTCTCAAACTCTCTGCAGAAATTGACTCCTACAGATTTCTTAGGTTAAAGTTTGAAGCCCTAGGATTTCCAGTGACTAAACAGTGTTAGATTTCTCCCCATCATTGGGCAGAGTTTAGTAACATCTGTAATTGCATTATGTTGTGGATTTATAGGAAAGAATTCACATATTTGCTTGTCTTCTTGAAGTTTGCTTCTTTCTGAATGAAAAAATATAGAGCCATTGTAATCTGAAGTGCTTTCTTGCTAAAATTGAAGATTTTTTTTCTCGAGATAATTGAGAGAAAATAGAGGGTTTTCTGTCTTGAGTGGTCTGAGCCTGTGATCAAAGACACTGCTTTAGAAGGGCATAGTGCTCTTTCAGATTGCAGGTATTCAAACCTCATGTGAAATTGCTACCAGTAGACTGTCAAACTAGAAAACCTACTGTCTCCGTCAAGATCCCGTATCCTTGTCCGTGATGCTGGGATAGTGTGATGCTTACTCTAAAATGCCAACCTGGCAGTTAAGAGGTGGACTTCTGGGCACAAGGAATTGTCTAGTTAAGGCAGGTCTCTGGACAAGCCTGTAGGAATTTGACTGATTACTTGCAAAATTGATGTGGGAAGACTCAACTCACAATGAGTGAGGCTATTCCCTTAGAAGAAAGATAAATATGGAAAGAACTAATTACATGTTGGTAGGCAGGCAAGCAAGCAACTGTGCAGCAATGGTCCCTGCCCTGTGCTCTTGCTGTGGATGTGATGTGACCTTTCTGCTCATAATGCTGTCATGGCTTTCCTGCCATGATAGATTGTCATCTGGAACTGTGACCTAAATAAAACGTTTCCCCTAAATAGTTTGGGTAGGGCATTTATTTCAGCAATGAGTTGTGAAACTAAAACAAGAACCAGCTACTTTGTGATATTATAGAGACTAAATAAGAAAATATATTCAATACTTCCCTAGGATCCCACACTAAGATCAGAGAAAGGGTCTAGGGTCAGCCAGATGAGTAATTTGTCTTCCCCAAAGAGATTTCACATAGCTTTGATACCTTGTCAGACCACCTTACAGGAAAGACTTGGATCTTAAAAATAACAAAACAGTAGTGGGCATGTTCATATCTTGAACTGCATATACAGCTCTTGCCTCTAGAAAATCCAGATCCCATATTAAAACACAAGAGAGAGACAGACTGGGATACTGGATACTCTCTCCTCAATGTGGTACTGCTGAGTAAATTTCATTTTTCAGCTTTTTATTATCAGTTTTAATTTTTATTAATTGGATGAGGTAAGGAGGCAAAGACCCTTCTAGGGCACAGTTATAAAAGGTGACCCCATTCCGTGGCTCTAATAGTTATTACCCTGCTGAAGATCTCTGTGATGACTCTATCCTGTGATGTGTTCTTGCCTGACCTCCCAAGCTGGTTATTAGATCTGTTGAAATCTAGGTGAAAGCCATGCTAAATATCTCTAGTGTTCTGTGAGCATTATATGGACACTCCCAATGTTTGTAGCTTGGATTGCCAGATCAGCAGTCCACAGTGCACATGGGCTGCCTGTAGCCCTTTAACTCTGGTATAAGGGAGAAGTTTACTTGAGAGAATCAAAGGCAGAGTTTAGTTCTTCAGGTGCCTCTTTAGACACACTGTTTTCATGGTCTAGCTTATCTTGAAGATCTCTGAATTGGTTCCAGAGTCATTTTTCCACTGATCTGTTGAGGAGAACCTGACTTCTTTCCATGTGTGTTAATTCCTTAGAATTGGTTGCTTGGTGTCATGATTTGAAATGTGAGTTGTCCCCATAGGCTTATGTGTTTGAATCTTTAATTGTTTGGAAAGGTCATGGCACCTTTTGAAGGTGGATCCTTGCTGGAGGAAGGCAGTTATAGGGGGTGGGTCTTGAGATTGATTAGCCCCACCCTACTTTCTGGAGGCGTTTGCTCTTCCAGTGGACAGTTTTGCAGCTCTCAGCCTCCATGGTGGATGTGACTTAGCCCACTTCCAGCTTCTGCCAGCCAGCCATGCCTTTCCAGCCATAATGGGCTGTATCTCTCCTTTCACTTTTCTCCCCTTAATTTGTTTGAGCCTGAATATTGTCTCACAGCAACAGAGACAAGTATCTGCTACATTTGGCTATACTCTTAGCATTTTCTCTCAAACATGGTTCTTAGTTTTTATGAGAGAATTTCCAAGTCTTTCCATAATCATTCTCTTTAGTTATTACTTGGTCTTTCAATCATTCTTGATGCATTTTTACTGTGCACCTAGAAGTCATCTAGAAATCTGAATGCTTTATTTTTCTGCCAAGGATTCTGGTTTGTCATTTTTATGTTATATTTTCTAAGGATAGTTCAGCCAAGTTCTTTGTCATTTTTTACTTTTAGCAAGGATAGATTTTTGTAGTTTTTCAGGGTTTTTTTAAAAATTTTTTTGAAACAGGGACTTGCTGTGCAGCCTGGTTTGACCTCAAGCTTGTGATCTTCTTGTCTCTTTGTTCATAGTGCTGGAATTATGGACACATCCTATACACAGAGTACATGAATAATCTTTATTCCAGTTTTTTCAGGAAAAAAGGATCATTTTTATTATTTGACACATTATCTATTTCTTTCACTTTTACTAAACACACAGTATTTATTGGGCATGTGTCTCATTGGTATAAACAAGTTTACATTGCTATCATTCAAGAACAGAGCTTAACCCTAAGCACTATGCACTGGACTTACTGTGGAATGTTCTCTGTTTTCCAGTTCTTGTCTTACAAGGGAAAAATATCTGGTTAAAAAAGAGTCTAGACATCCATGTGGTTGCAGATACGTATCTGTTTTGAATACAATAAACATTGTTCCCTCACTCTCTCAAGCATTCCCTACAAGTTGCCTGTCCATATTTTTTTGATTTAAAAAAAATTGTGTAGGTTAAGAGACATTGTAGGCATATAAATTGGAACGTGAGCCACTATACCATATCAAAAATTAGTAATTACCTACTTTTCTGCCTGTATTTTCTCTATATGATTTTATCAGGAAAATGAATAAGATAATCTTTTGTATAATTTCTTATCATTCTTATAAGGAGTTGTATGTCATGGTTTGATATGTGAGTTGTCCCCTACAGGCTCATGTGTTTGGGAAGGTCATGGCACTTTTACGAGGTGGAGCCTTGCTGGAAGAAGGCAGTCAACAGGGTTGAGCCCTGAGGCAGGTCACCCCTTCCCTGTTTCAGTTAGTTAATGTGCCCTTGAGTTAACAGTTTTGCAGTTCTCAGCCTCCATGATGTCTGCAGTGACTTAGGCCACCTCCAGCTTCTGCCAGTCAGCCATGCCTTTTCTGCCATAATGGGACCATAAACTAAGTAAATCTCCCTTTCTCCCCTTATGTTGTTTGAGTCTGTGGAATCTCACAGCAACAGAGAAGAGTGATGGCAATAGTCGTATTAGGGAGCCACAAAGGGATAGAGCTTAGAGACTGTTCTTAGCATTGCTTCCCTTTCCCTCACTTTTCCTCCACTTAGCAATGTTTTGACTCACCTTTCATCTTAACATTGACATGGAAAGTTAGGAACGTTTCATTCTGTTGGTCTAAATTGAGATTCAGGCATCTTGTATATTTATGGCTTTTTTGGACAGCTATAACCCTTCCTAAAAGACTTTCTGTCCCCCATTAAAATATTTTCAATCCATGTTATAGGAATTTTAAATATTATAATGGAAAATTTTCAAAAATAACTAAGCAAAAATAATATAAAAAAGCACATATTACTCATCTATTTCAATGTCTTCCAAAACCTCAAACACATATGGGGAGGCTCAAGTGTGGGGATTTCATACATGAGCCTTTATAAACCATACAATAAAATCAAATAAGTTTTTTCAACAACATAGCTATTATTCCCACCCCACAAGACTCTCAAGAAAGCAAAATAGAAGGGGTGGAGGGAGATCAAACAAACAGAAAGAAAAGTTGGTTTCTGGCATTTGGTTTACTCCTGGACTTTCCTTCTGGTTCTTGAATAGGTCTTGATGGCTTCCTCTGTCTGTGCATGGGAGCATTCCATATCTTCAATACCAGATGCTGTGCTTTCTTCTACTACTTCCTTTCCTTCGACACTGATTTTTGTCTTTAAGCCTCCATTCTCCACAGCACTGGAGTCCAGCTTGCCATCATCCTTACTTTCTGTATGGCTTTTCGTCCTTGTGAAAGAATATCACATAAGTTTTGACAGAGAGGTTTTTCAGTGTAGCCTAGCAACTTTACCATCTTCATGTACTTAGTGATTTCACCTGGCTTGTTTTTCTCAGGAAAACATTTGTCCATCAAGCCTGCAATATTTTCTCCATATCTAATTTTGGAATCTCTGACATAGTTGGGATCTTTCAAGTTATTCTCCCAGGAAGGGTGGCTGCTCAGCCACTGGATCATGCGGTAATCAAGTATCTCCAAGTTGCCACATCTTTATGGAACCACATCATTGCGCGCAGCGATGCTGATAAATTCAAGAGTGCTATAATCTTCATGAATTCCATTTAGGCAGTAATGATTCGCAAGGCCATAGTCTACCAAGTACACCTAGTCAGGGTTCTTGTGGCTCAGAAGAAGGTTTGAGGCCTTGATGTTGCCATGCAGATATTTGTGCTCATGGATGTACTCCACGATATCCAGAATTCTTAAACTAAGCTGTGAGACAGTTTTCCGAGAAAACCTTTTGGCATTTGCTTCATATATTTTCTGAAGATCACTTCCAAAGCAATCCATTATCATAAACCTTTAACTTTTTCCATTTTTATCATGTAGGCCAGATCCCCAATACTTAGGAACACCAAGATAACTATAATTTTTGGGTACGAATTCACTTCTGAATTTGCTCTGGTTTGGCTGCTTGCTGGTAGAACTTCAGCTCAGTGAAAAGCGCTCCATTGTCATAGGGTTCCATTTCTACAACACATTCACTGCCAACTCATTGAGAAGAATCTTCATCAGCAAGATATATACAGCAGAAGCCACCTTGACCAACAGGCAAACCTAGTTTCCATTCCCTTTTTGACATATCGGTTATTACCTCTCCAGCTGCAAATTGGTCTGCAGAGCGTCTCTTTGCAGGGCCCTGTCTTCCAGCCCCAAGTGCTTTTACACGAGGCATTCTCACCTGAGCACCAGACCTGCTGTCTTCCCTAAATTTATTTTTAATAAATATATAAAAATAAAAGTCATGCATGTTAATGGGATAACAATATATGTATAAATTATATCAGGTTAAACATATCTGCCTTCTCAACATTCATTATCTCTTTATAGTAAAAAATTTCAAAATTCTTTCTACTGCTATTTAATCTGTGCTTACTGTGCCATGCAGCAGCACACCAAAACTTCTTGCTTTTACTAATTATAACTTTATACCCATTGGTCAGTGATTGACAGTGATTATTACTATAGTACATGAAACACTGCTGACTACAGTATTAAATGAATTGTAGCCCTAAATAGCAATAATTCAAGTCCCTTTTCCCTTTTATTTTATATTTTAATGTTTTGTTTATCAGGGGGAACTGAAAGAAAATAGGTTGAGATGGCTTGTTTTTGCTTATCTCGCGCATGCATGCGCGCGCGTGTGTGTGTGTGTGTGTGTGTGTGTGTGTGTGTGGTATGTGCATGTGTTTGGGTGGGTATGACTATATGCAAGCAGAGGGTCTAGGAACAAAGGACATCTTTCTCCATCACTCTCCACCTGATTCCACTGAGACAGTCCCTCTCACTGAACCTGGAGCTTTGCTGGCAGCAAGTAAGCCTCAGTGATCCTTTTTATGTAGATTCTGGAGATTGGAACTCAGGTCTTCATGCTTATGCAAAAACATTCTTACCTATTAAATCCTATTAAATCATCTTCCCAGACCTGAAATGGCTTCCTTGTTTACCCATATATGAACAAGTGAGTCTGTAATGTTTAGTCTATACCTGGGATTAGATGTCATGGTGGAAGAAAAAAGTCATTTTCAAGGCCCAGCAGAGACCAGCGTGAGAAATTTAACCCGGAAATTCTGGGTGATCTTGACTCTTAAGTCAGAAACCTGAAGTAAAATAGATTAGTTAACAAAAATTTTAAAGTCAATTCTTCTTCTGCATATCACCATGATTTCGTACATCTTAGGTGTGCTGAAATTTCCTTGTTTGTGATTTTATTAACCTGACAGTTGTAAACAAGGAAATACTGTGCTCTAGATAACTGCAGAACCATTCATATTTTTCTATCATGAACAGGGTACCTGTCAAATGAGAAGCTTACTTTTAGAGGAAGTTGGAAAAATCTTCTGAAGTTTTTGACACACTTCAAAGGAAAAGAGCAAGAAGAAGGTCAGGGAGAACTTCCTGCTTCTGCATTTTTTCAGTGTGCTAAGGTGGCACGTTTGGTTTTAGTCTTCATTTTCTCTTCCCCATCCTTTCACATGTTTACTAAGTACCTGATACAGGATATAGAATGTGAGGGTTGTTAGGCCCAAGGCCTGCTCCCAGGATGATATATTAGCAACTGAACAGACTGTTGAGTGACTCCTCCCCTGGGGGGTTGAGTTTGCCCTCTCCAAGACAATGGCAGTCCTAATTCCCCCACTTTGGGAATAGAGAGAACTTCCAGGTTGTTTGGGTCACTTTTGTTTCTCTTAGAAACTGGCTGGCTGTTCCTCCTGCAATGGTCCTTTCTTGCTTATCTGAGATATGCTTATGCATGGACCAAGTAACTGTTTTGAGGCATACATTCCTTTCTCTTTTAGCAACAGGCGCCATGCCTGTTTAGCATACCTGGGGACATGTCTAGTCCCACAACAAGTAGATGTAACCGAAATATATGCGCTTTACATAATCATGTAAAGAATTTGGCCCTGCTCCTTGATTATAAAACCCATGTATGTTACAATAAAGTTGGTTTGGATGATAAGAGGACATCCAAGGCCCCCTCTGACTCAAAGCCTGAAACTTTTAATTTCTACCACTCACACTTCAGTTTCCTGCGTTTGTAGGTCTGGGTTCATGCTGGTTTATGGGCCCCAGACAATAGAAAGTCTTTATTTTGTCTTAATAGTATCCAGATAAAATCACATTGATGACTGGGAACAGATACTACAGGTGTCATTATTTAACCTCAAACAGAAGGGAAAAATATAGGACATCAGGTTCCATTTAGTAATTTTTCTTTCCTGGAAATTTGTGTGTGTGTGTGTGTGTGTGTGTGTGTGTGTGTGTGTGTGTGTGTGTTTGGGTCTGTTTTTGATTGTCAGAACAAGAAAAAAATAGAGCAATGTATTGGTTTCTAGCTGAAATTGAATTTATCCTTTTGAGTTTTTCCCTAAGTATGAAGCATGTAAAATAAACTCTGAAGAGGTAGTTACTAATATAATTCATTTTCACATGACAGGATAGACATGATTCAGAAGATGTTCAAAATACTTGCTATGTGTGGCACGTGAATGTAGAAGCCCTTCCAGAGTGGATAAGCTGCTTAATACAAAAAGTAAGTTTCTTTGTTTCTAAGTAAAATTAGGAATATACAATTTTTGGGGTTTTTCAGATGTGTTTCTCTTGGTTGCACTTCTGGCTTCTTTAGTGGAGCATTGTAGGTACTTTTCCATAACAAACTTTGTTGCTGTCATTTCTCCATCCTTAAATTTCTGATAGTTATTCACCTGATTTGTTTTTCCATTTCTACAATTCTTTATATTCACTGAGACATTGCTCATCAAGTGTATTAGTTTCTTATTTTTATTGCTGAAAAGAATACATACCCAAGACAATTTAGGGGAGCAGTAGGATGGGCCCAGTTATACAGTTCTAGGTTCCAATTGATCATCATGGCAGGAAATGGATACCAGTGCCACAAGCTAAGGGAACTGAACAAATCATATTTATAGGAATTTCTGGAAGGAGGCAAGTACCCCAGCACACCTTCTAGCTTTACAGTCTCCTAGCTTGCCAGAGCCATCCAGTGCTCTCTCCACATTGTCTGCCCACTCAAAGAATGGTCCCACCCACAAAAGACTGAGTCTTCCCACATCAGTTAGATTGTCTCCTGTAGACTTGCTCAGAGGTTTGCTTTAATTAAATATTTTTATTAGGTGTGTCTAAAATTGCCAACTATCAACTCCTGCACTGTCTTCTCACCATCTTTTTCCTGTCTCTACTTTAGATATTCCTCTCTTTTCTGCAGGCTCATGTATACTATAATGTGCATTACTTATAAATATATAAAAAATATATGAGTTCATTAGATATATATTACGCACGTGCACACACACACACACACACACACAAACACATACGTATTCACACACTTTGTCTAGCTGCCTCAAATGGAATGTAAGTTAAGAATTTTTAGTCTTTGCTAATTACTGTCCTTATCACCCAGAGTAGACACTGTACTATATAGACACTGAAGTGTCCATATGTATCAATGATATGTACACATGTAGAATAAGCTGGGTAATTAATCTACTGGAGTGATCTGAATGTAAGTGCTATATTGAAGTGATAGTTATTGAAGCATTATGAAAGTAAGAACCCAGTTTGAAAATTTCACCTCATGACTTTTTTTTATAATGTTAAACTAAACACTTGTCTGAGAAAAGCATAAGTAAGATATCTTTGGGAAAATATAGTTAAATTTCTCCATTGAGCAGCTTTTTTGTTTTAAAAAATAACATTTGTTAGGTATCACTAAAAACTACTCCCACTTTGTATTTAATTTCTGAAGAGAATGTCAATGTGCTGCATGTAAATATCCTGATCAAATATCATAACATTACAAATGTTCCAGTGTCTTTGTTGAAAAGGTTTTTTTGAAGCCTATTCACTGTTAATTTCTAATATGAGAATGAAAACATAGCATCTGATATAAGCAATCAATATCTTTCAGTTGCATGTATAAAGCAAGGAAGAGCTTTGTGTGTTGGTTGGGTAAAGTTCCCTTACTCTGTGCTTGGTATGCAAGAAGTGTATCAAAACAGACACTTTTCTGTGAGATTTTACTTGCAAATTAAGCTCTGTAGACTCATTTGGTTCCTAGTTCCATAGACCATTTTTCTTTTCATTAGTTCACACTGTATCCATATTCAGACTATTGTTTAGAGATTTTCTTTTAGAATTCTTAGAAGTATTGTTTGGATAGGCATGATTTGCAATGTGTTATCATTATAGAACTATGTAGCTGCTTATCTCTATTTATTGGAGGACTTTTTTCATTTGCTGTTCTGTTTACTAATCAGAAAACAGAAAGCTAGCTTTTCTGTAACAGAAAACTTTCATTCATGCGATGGGCTCTTTTCCTTTTCTTTCTTGTTCTTATTAACATATTCTCTGGCTACTTTACAATGAAAGTATTGTGTTTTGTTTCTCTTTATTACCTGTAGGCCCAGTGGACAGTTGGAAAATTGAATTGCCCTTTCTGTGGGGCCCGTTTAGGGGGCTTTAATTTTGTCAGCACTCCAAAATGTTCCTGTGGCCAGCTTGCAGCTGTACATCTCTCCAAGAGCAGGACCGATTATCAACCAGTGCAGGCAAGCAGACTAATGAGACCATCGCTGAAATACTCATCACATCGTAGAGTTCAGTCAGGTTGTGATAAGGAAACTTTGCTGACAGGTGGTGGCTCCAAACTCAGAAATCACAGGCTTTTAAACATGGCCTTGGAACATAATAATGGCCTTGGAAGATTAACTGAAGCTCTTTGCCTAGAGGTACGAACAACATATTTGGAGAGGAAGAATGAAAAATTGCTCTTCAAAGCATCAGATCCAAAATACCAGCTCTTTGTTCCCCAGCTTGTGACCGGCAGATGCACTGCAAGAGCTTTTCATAGAAAATCACATAGTTTGGACCTGAACATCAATGAGCAACTGACTTTATTCCCCACTTTGTATGAAATACATAGTAAGACTGCCGCTTGTCCCATGCTAAATGAAACACAGCCTATTGACCTTTCAGGCTTGCCTTTACCATCCAGCAAAAATAGCTGCTCTTTTCAGAATCCATCCAGTTTTGATCCTAATATGCTGCTGCAAAGATTTTCAGTGGCTCCTCGTGAGAACCAGACACAAAGAGGACGAGAATTTCCGTATGGTCTGGAAGCTTCTTCAGTGTACTCTGATCATGCTAATACTAGCAATCTGACCTTCCTGATGGATCTACCCTCAGCTGGGAGGAACACACTGGAGTCTTCTGACCAAGAAGAGCACCTCTCTGCTCTGAACTTCCTGCACTCTGCCGGTTTTTCCTTGGGAACTGTCAAGCACAGGCTAAATAAGAGAGAAAGGAGCAAGTTGAGAAATCTAAGAAGGAAACAACAAAGGCATGAAAGATGGCTACAGAAACAGGTAAATTTCTTGAAAATCAGAATTTACCAGAAATTAGTATCCATAAATACTTGGGCTTGATGACTGGACCTAACTTTGACTACCCATAGTTTTAATTTTTGAGATGACATTTCTCTCTAGGTTCACTTAACAACCATGCAGCCCTCTATAATTGTTAATACATAGGCCTGTTGTTATGTTTCACTTAATGAAATTTTTGTCATGGAAAATATTCACTCAGGAATGTTTCTTCTGTAATCAGTTTTCTCTCATTCTATTAATTTGTTAGAAGATCATGTACCTCATAATAGTGAGACCAGGTAAGTTGTCACAAGTATCTTAAATACTATATGTTTGGATTGTTTTTGCTATGATTGGGTTTCAGATCAAATTAAAAATATTTTTCTAAGTCTAATGTGGTAGCAAATTAATTCACCTTTTGCCACATGCATTGTAATTGAGCAGTTATAAGAAGCCATATTTAATTATGCACTCACCTCACCTAAAGGTGATTAACTGTGCTAAGTCATGAGACTTACTTAAGGATAATTTGCCCATACTATAATTTTGTTGAACAGTTTGCCCCTCTCTTGTTTAAACTATTTCTGTGCTCATTAATAATATTTAGGGTTGTGTGTGTAGAAACAGTAGACAATAAATATTTGGTGCTGTGGAGACCAGTTAGAGCCAGTGGATAAAATGCCATGGAAGTTTGAAAACTGATTCATTTCTGTGAAAATGTTTTGGTTATTGCTTGGCTTATTTTGTGTTTTTATATTCCTGAAAATTAATTTATTATTTGCCTACTAATTAGCAATAGATGGTAGTTCTTATTATTTTTTACTTCAATGTTTAAAATATCCCAATAATTAAAATATAGAAAGCTCCAACTGCATGCATTAGTTTATTCTTTTAAAGATAGTTAAGTAAGCTCTCTGACTTAACGAACCTATTCATAGACTCAGTGAAATAAAATTACTCCACTGAGAGTTTCAGACAGTTAGGTAGGGTGTTTTGCCTTTACTTATATACAATAGTGAATGGCAGGTAATTGATATAATTTTGACTGCTAGCAGTGAAAATATCCCATTTTGGCTTATTCACAAGTGACAATATAATGTGCTATCAAAGTATTATTTATAGAAGTGATTGTTTAGCATCATTGTAATATAGTCATAGAAAAATTCAAAATGTTTATGGAGAATTTAATGTACACCTAATTAAATAGAGATTTACCTACATATATAAGGGAATATTCACAGAAATGCCTTTAAAGCAATGTGGAGAACTCTGAAATAATTCTTTTGCAAATAGAACATAAGAATATTTTATTTTACACAGTTAAGAGGAGAAAGCAAGTGCAGAGTTAAGTATTGAGTTTTTTGTGTCTAGGTGAAGTTAATTTTATTCATGCACATACAAAATATCTGACCAGTCTGCTTAACTAATAAGCAGAATTAATGAGCCGGACTGGTCAGTTTAGGGAATATCTTGACAAAAGCCCAACAGGTTCCATTGGTTACACAGGAACTACATGAAAACAAAAGCTCAATAGTGCTTCAGCAGAAAATTTAATAATATACTATCATAGAAATTGTGTGAATTAATGATAGGAAGATACTATCATAACAATATTGTTAAAGCTAGATACACTGATAACTTTGTAAAGTCAGTCCTGTTGATTCAAACAAGATTCACCCATGCTAAGTAAGTACTGTAAACTGAGCTGTTTGCCAGGTCCAGATTCTTCCTTGCCTTTTGTAAAATGAGAAAAGCAAACAAGAAGATACAGAGGAGTAGTACTATTGTTACAATAATTTTAAATTTTTTATGTTGCTTTTCTTAATTGAAATAAAGAATTTAAACCAGGTTATTATATATTTTTGCTATTGATATTTTGTAAGATGCCAAAACCTTATCAGTATAATTTGCAAACATTTTATTCAAATCTGTGCTTTGTCTCTTTTTTGTTATAAGAAGCTTTATACTTTGATGTAAAAATACCTGTTGTACTCATTTCCTGTGCTTTGAGATACGTATCCAAAAATGTTTTAGTTCATTACTGTGTCCTAAATACATCCTCCATGCTTTCTTCCAGTTATTCCAGTTATTTCACAGTTTCAGATCTTGATTTTAAATCTTTAACTGCGTTTGAATTGGTGTGTGTGTGTGTGTGTGTGTGTGTGTGTGTGTGTGTGTGTGTGTATGTGTGTGTGTGTGAATAAAGAAATACGGGAATCTAGCTTCATTCTTCTGCATGTGGATATTGAATTTCCTAACCTAATTAGTTGAAGATACTGATATTTCCCAATGTGTGTTCTTAGAATATTTGCAGATCAGTTGCTTGTAAATTCATGGGATTATTTCTTGGCTCTGAATTCCATCCATTATTTTATGTGTCTGTTTTTATACTAATTCTATGTTTTGATTGTCATTGCTTTGTGTAATACTTTGTAGTTAGATAATATAATGCTTCCTACTTTGTTCTTTTTGCTTAAAGATTATTTTGGCTTTTTGGAAGATTTTCAATTACACACAAATTTCTTTGTTTATACTTTAATTGAGAGAGATGAGAGAGAAGAGAGAGAGAGAGAGAGAGAGAGATGCACAGGTGCACACATATATCATGTGGGCTTTCAGAAATCAAACTCATGTCACTAGGTTTGCAAACAATTGCCTTCCTGCTGAACTATCTTCCTGGCCCGTTTATAAATTTCAAGATTATGTTTTCTACTTCTGTGAATAATGACACTATTTTGGTAGATATTATATTGAATCTGTAGATCACTTTGGGTGGTACAGAAATATGTTTGAAATAATGCATTTGTTAATACTTAATCTCTGAAAATCAATGATTTTTTTCTATTACTTTTTTTGCTGATCGAGATTATAAAATGATACAATATTATAGAAATAGAATTACAAGATACATACTAATGAGACAGTCTGTTTTTTACTAAGCAAAACTGTCTTTGCCCCTCATTAATTTGTTGTATATATTTATAGTTTGTACTTTTTATTTCTTAGTTGTAATCTATGCATGATCTATATTTTTCTCCAGATGTGGAGAGATAGGTAGGCTTTAGACTTTAGCATTTATGACAATTCTTTAATAAGCAGTCATGTACATATTTTTAGTGAACTTAGTTTTTATCTTTCTAGGGTAAATATTCAGGAGTGGGATTGCTGGATCACATGGTAAGTGTATATTTTGCTATATAAGAAACTCGATTTGTTTCCAGAATATCTGTACCAATCTGCATTCCATGCAGCCATGGCCAAGGTTTCCCGGTGCTGGGCATCCAGGAAAACAAGCATCTGGTGGTGTTTTAGATATGTTTGCTTTTGGTCATTCTAGTACTTCATAGAGTGGCATCACATCATGGTTTTAATGTACATTTCTATAATGAAGTTGAATATTTCTCATGTGTTTAACTTTTATTTGTGCACATTCTTCAGTGAAGTATCTGTCCAAGTTTTTTGGTTTGGTTAGTAATAATAATTGTGTTTTTTAAGAAAATACTATCATATTTCCTATTTAGATGACTTTTTTTCCTCTGCAAATGAATATAGACTGACTTCTTCCTGGGAATTCTTCATTTTCCTTACCTTTTCCTTTTCCTTTTCCTTTTCCTTTTCCTTTTCCTTTCCTTTCCCTTTTGCTTACCTTTTCCTTTTCCCTTTCCTTTCCTTTCCTTTCCTTTCCTTTCCTTTCCTTTCCTTTCCTTTCCTTTCCTTTCCTTTCCTTTCCTTTTCCTTTCCTTTTCCTTTTCCTTTTCCTTTTCCTTTTCCTTTTCCTTTTCCTTTTCCTTCCCTCCCGATTTCCTTTCTTTTTCTTTCTTTCTTTTCTTTCCTCTTTTTCCGTTCTCTCTCACTGTTGAATTGGCTAGATTTCCAGGATAAGGCTGGCTAGAAATTGGAGAACAGATATCCTTGTTGATTTCTTCAGCAGCAGAGTATTTTAATCTTTCATCAGTAAGTGTGATGACTCATAGACGTTTTGTAAATGTTCTTTATCAGGTTCTCTTCATGTGGAGAAAATTCATGAATTGATGTTGAATTTTGTCAAGTGTTTCTGCCTTAGTTTACATGATCCTTTGTTTTTAGTGTTGACTATAAATTGTTGAAATAATCTTGAATTTCTAAAGTAAACTTTCTTATGCTGAATCATCTTTATACGTATTGCCGGAATTATTTTTTGGTAGTTTCTGAGTATTTTGTCTCTGCTCATGAAAATATTGATAAGAAATTTATTTACTTTTCTTTGGATATTTTCTAGTTTTGGTACTGAGGTAGTAATGGCCTTATGAAGGAAGTTAATTTTCTTCTTTTCTTTTTTTTGGAAATAGAATTAATTGTGGAGGATTAATATTATTCTTTTTATTTTATGTGTGTGTGTGTGTGTGTGTGTGTAGTAGAGAGAGAGAGAAAGAGAGAGAGAGAGAGAGAGAGAGAGGGCTGACTTCAGGAATCATCCTGGATTGCTCCTATCTGCTTTTTGCTTCACTCTGGGTTTTCCCAGGCTCCACCTACCAGGGTCAGAAGTGCAGGCCACTACCGTTTCCACTTGTTGTTTTTACATGAGACCTGAGATCCGAACTCAGTACCTTCTGCTTGTGAGGCAGAGTTTTAACTCCTGAGACATCCTCCAGCCCAAGAATTAATAGTATTTTCAAGTAAATATTTGGTACTAAAAATACTTGGGTCTAGTTATTTTTTTACTAGAAGGAATTTAAAATACAAAAATCAGTTTCTTAAATAATTATAGAAGAGTTAAGTTGCCTATCGGGTTTTGGTAGTTTGTTGCTTTAGGGAATTGTCCAAATTGTCAAAATTACATTGTAGCATCACTCATTGTTGTCCTTCTGTCTATTAGTGTGTAATGATTTCAGTCCTGTTGATGACAATTAGGCTACTTCCTTACTTCTCCTTTCCTCCTCTCCTTTCCTCCTCTCCTTTCCTCCTCTTTTCTTTCTGAATGCCAGGTATGGGTTTATTACTTGTATTGATTTTTTTGAAAAAAAAATTTTTCTTTATTGTTTTTGTTCTAAAGCTGATGATTTCTTCTTTGTATTACTTATTTCATTCAGAGTTTTCTCATCTTGCCCCTATTTCCAAACAATAGGAAGTTGTTCATCTGACATATTTATTTCTTCTTCTACTAGCATTTTATGCCATAAATTCCTTTTTAATTATTGCTTTAACTCTACACTATAAATTGCATAATGTTGCATGGTTTTAATTCATTTGTTCAAAATGTTTTTATTTTTTGAGATTTCCTTGGCTTAGTTAGTTTACCTAATGAAAATGTGGAAAGCAAAATTAAAATGTCAGTATTTTGAGGAAATTAATAGAAACATAATACTAGTATATACTTCCACTGATTTGAAAGAAATGAAAGTTACCACTTGTGTGGTTGCTTTGTGTAGTTTCTAAATACATTGATTTGAATAGCATTTTGTTCTATACATTTCTGGACCTATTTTAAAGAACAGAAGAATGTCTTTCCTCAAAAGTCATAGAAAACTACTGTGAAAGTAGTTTGCCTTATGTACCTCAAATGTATGATACATGAAAACTTATATTTAATGGTTTATATAAACTACTTAATCACTAAGATAATTCTCACACATTTCTAGTCACCTAAACAACTGAAATTTAGTTACCTTTTTAAAAAGGGACATGACTTAAACACTGAGTAGACTAGAGGCCAATATAATAACAATCTGTTTATTTAGGCTTATGTAAAAAGATATGCCAACCACAAAGACAATGTTATGTTTTCGTGGATTTGCATGTAGGCATCATTTTTAGGTTTTCTGAGTATTTAAAGCAGTCTTCTTAATCTTTTGTCAATTAATTTATCATCTTCAAATCATATATAAATTTCACTGTCCATATATTTGATTGTTTTTGCTTCAGAACTATACTAATGATTATATGCTGAATCATTACATCTTTATTCTTGTGCTCCTCATGCAGAAAGGTAATGGTTTATTGAAATGAAAAGATTCTACAAGAAAATGTCACAATGTTAATTTGATCTACAGTGTTTTTGGTTTTATTTACAGAAATATATATGAAGTTGTCTTTAACAAAGAAATATAATTGAGTAAAAACATCATGACTGTCATCCTTGTACTGAGATAGATCAATGTTCATTTCTTGCTATACTTTGTGTTAAAATTTTTATTTTAGTATGAACTTATGTTCTCTTCATTTATAAATGCAAAAGGAATTTGGGACTCTCTCAATAATTTGATACTTCAAACTTGATTATATCTTCTAGGTAGTTGCCAAGTATAAAATTTTTTAAAAAAGTCAACTTAAATAGATAATATTAAGTCTTTAATTTACCTTCCTGTTATTTCAAGTCATATAAAAATGGAGATAAATTAATAGTTGTTAAGTTAGCAAAGAATTGATGCTTTTGGGACTGGAAAGATCGCTCAGGGGTTAAGCCTCTGCCTTGCAGGCAGAAGGTCCCAAGTTTGAATACTAGACCCCACGTATAGATGTCCGGCCAAAGCGGGAGTGGCCTGCGTTTCTGGTCCTGGTAGGGCAGAGCCTGTGAGTCCTGGGGCAGAGTAAACAAGAAGGAGGTGGAGGCGGTCCATGGTTGTTCGCGAATTCGCCTGTGGTTCTACACACACACACACACACACACACACACACACACACACACACACGCGTGCACACACACACATACAATTGAATAAATAATAAAAAAATTAAAAAAAGAATTGATGCTTTTACCATAAATAAGTACATATATATATATATATAATATATATATTTCCTAATGCCTAGTACAAGACTCTGTATTTAATGTAAATATTGTTAAATTGTAGGATAGTTTTAGGTTTGTATGCAGGGTGTAAGACATTGCTGAAAGTTACATTATATGTCCAGTTTCTCATATTATTAATATCTTACATTAGTCACAATTAATTAAGACCAAATTTTTACTAATATTTCCTTAGCTTATATTCTCTTCTTTCTTTTTTGTTTTGTTTTGTTTTTTTCATGGATATCACATCACATGTAGTTGTCACAGCAATAGCCAGTTGTAATTTCTCACATTATCTTTATTTTGGATAAATGTGACAGTTTTGAAAAGTACTGAAGTATACTAGGAAGGATATCTCAGGAAAAACAATTACACTCAGTGGGAAACATTGAGGCAGATGCCAGGCAAATGAAGCGGAGCTTCCCTACCTGTGGATCTACCCACTGAAGGCCAGATGCCTGGAATAGAGCCCTGTGGTCCACACATGCAGATATGTGGGTAGGAGGGACAGAAATGGATAGGTGAAGGGAAGAGAGGATAGAGGAGGAGGTCGAAGGACCGTGGATAGAAACTAACTTTGTACATAAAAAAATTCTTAATAAAGTAAGAGAAAAAGTAAAATACCTGAGTATGTCCCATTGCTAGTATTTATTTCTTGGTTTCTGTAGAATTAGACTGGAGTAATGGCTTTCTCTAGACCACCCCTAATTCAGCAAGTTGACAAAAAATTTGTGGACTAGAAAGACAAAACACAGCTGTGGGCTATTGCTATTACAATGAACGACTGTGAAGATGAAGGATTCTTGGGGTGAAAATCTGTAGGAAACCAAGCCCAAGAGTCCTCTCCCGATGACGTTCCTGAAAATGTACTTAAATTTCCCTCACAGTAAAGGGTAACAAAAATTGTGAAATACTGTGTTCCAGGGAAGTTTCTAGACTCAGTATCTTGGATTTCTGTAGGAGTGTGACATGTAGAAACTGCTTAGCACGTACCAAAATCGCAGACCCCCCCAAAGAAAAGTGGGTGTTTGGAATAAACCACAATTTAAGGCACAGTAAGTCACTCTTAGTATGGTCAGAGCCAAAGGCTAGTTTTATAAGTGCCTACTGTATTAACTCTTCCTTGAATATGGATTTTGGAAGGAAGGCCACCAAGTAAAAATGTATTTCTGTTTATATTTCATGAGTATAAATGATCACAATTATCACTAGCTCTCAAGAGTTTTGTAGCAGAAGGAAGAAAAATTGTGACTGTCATGTCTCTTACATTATTTCTTCTTGTTTATTTAGCAGATAACCAAAATACATTGTTTAAAACAATACAGTTTTATCATATTATAGTTCCAGGGGTCACAAGTCTACAAATGAATCTGATGGTGCTAACATTGAAGTTTTGGCAGGGCTTCATTACTTCTAGAGGTTCTAGGACACAATGTGCCCCTGCATTTTCTAACTTCTGATAAGTGTTCTTACTCATTGACTTGCCCTCTAGCAGTGATGTAACGTCAACCCTAGTTCTTTTGTCACATATCTTTTCTGACATTATATTTTAATTTTATGTGTTCTGTATAGCTGTTAGAGAGTTATGGGGAAGCACTGTGACCAGCTTTACAGGAGAAGGTTAATAAATGGTTGTTCTCTAGATGAATCGAACTAATAAATGATGTATCTGTTGCTTCTGGTATAGTAAATGATTTAAGGGTAGAGACTAACAGTGTTTCTTAACTCTGGCTGCCAGGTGAAATCCCATAGGGAACTTTTAAAGATATTGGTGGTTTTGGTCATAGCAGATTATGCTTAAGTTGGCCTAAACTCTGTGTGTGTGTGTGTGTGTGTGTGTGTGTGTGTGTGTGTGTGTGTGTGTATTTCTTAAAGTGCTGTAATTACTATGTCCAAGTAATATTTTATATGTATATTCAGATTGTTTTTCCTACCTGGCATTGAGAGAATAAGAGCTGTGATTCAGCAAAGCAAGTAGTAGAAGGAGGAAGGTGATGATAGTAGCAGTTAGTGTGTAATTAACTTTATTGTGATGTAAGTACATATAAGGTATTTTACTAGATTATCAATTTACATGAGCTCTTAGGACACTGGAACATAGAGAAGCTTTCAAAATGCTTTTGTCAGAGTATATGAACACTGTCCTCAGGCTCATTTGTGCAAGAGAACCTCCCAACCCCTCCCAGTGCCTTGCCACCAGATACAGCCTGCCCGCCCACAGTGCTGTG
The DNA here is from genome assembly GCA_023101885.1 of Typhlomys cinereus. Classification (NCBI taxonomy): domain Eukaryota; kingdom Metazoa; phylum Chordata; class Mammalia; order Rodentia; family Platacanthomyidae; genus Typhlomys; species Typhlomys cinereus. The sequence goes on along the minus strand of JALPQD010000042.1, from coordinate 8,216,465 downwards.
GTTTGAAGTGCCCCCTGCAAACATCAGCTGTGGCAATTAGATCCTATTACAAGATGGGACCTTTAAGAAGTGACTAGTACAAGCTCTGTAAAAGAGCCTTCTTTGGTCAAGTGGCTTACTCTTGTAATCCCCGCTTCCTGGAGGCAGAGGCAGGAAAGTTGTCCCTGGCTTAAGGCCAGCCTGGACTAAATAAAAACTACCAGACTAGTCAGGGGTCTATAGCAAGAATTAAAAACTCTTGCAACATTTGACTTATTTGTTTTCTTGACCTTTTACCTTCTGCAGTATAAGGATGTTGTAAGGAGTCCCACACCAGATCAAATGTCAGTCAGTCATCTTGGAGAAAATAAGTTTATTTTTTCTATAAACTGCCTATATCCGATACTGTTATAGCTACACAAACACGTCAACACTGGCTTGTGTCAGGTTTTCAGTGAGCTTGTTCCAGAGTGACAGCAACGAGCTTAGCCTGCAGGATGGGAGCTCTGTGCCCGCTGTTTGATGAGCAGAAGTAACTGCCACCTTCAGCTTGTCTGACCTTACATACCCTGGGAAGGCTGTCTGTTTCTATTCTAAACCTCACACTTGAATTCATTTACCACATGAATTTTTCCAAGGCAAAATATGACTGTCTCATTTTTTCCTTTATTGTCCATCTCTGCCCTTACACACTTTGAAAACCGCAGCCAGTTAATGGTAGCACTTCTGTGTCTTAAGTCACCTTAAAACATGTCTCATGCCAGGATATAAGTCTCACCCATGCTGCTCACACATGGAGAACCCTCAGTGTCAATTACATGGGCTCCTGAACTAGGGAGGTACTTGGGAGCCTGTTTTGACTCAGTCAGTATGATCAGCTACCATTGGTATCACCTACACTTTCTTTCACAAAATATGATTTTTAATTAATTTTTAATTTTAGCAGCAGTATAGCAATGTTATATAAAGCAGAGAAAACTTGGAAATATGTTTAAAAATAAGTCATTTAAATGTCAAATTTTAAGAGTGGGTATCTGTTAAACAAAAGGGGAAATGTCTAGGTTGTTCTCAACTCTAATTATATCTTATTTCTTAACTGGGCAGCGTCACAGATGTCACCTTCTCCTTCATTTTGTGTGCCTCTAATACTATATAAAATGTTAAGAATCAGTTATCAATCATACTACTCTCTACACCGTGCCCTTTTCCTTCATTAGTGTACTATAAAGTCTTTGCTCACTCACCTTTGCCATAAAGCTAGGGAGGGGGGATATGATAATATGGGGAAATGTTCTTTTATGTAAGGGGAACAATGCTTTAATAGTGCTTTTCTAACATCTGAATAAAAATTGAAAATTTAATAACCCATGCTTCAAGTTTTCCACTAAAAATACTTAGGCATCTGTGCTGCAGTGAGAATTGCTGTTCTCGCTGTAAAGGTGAAATCCAACACCAGAGGGCACCACATTTTGTCTTGGAACAAAACAGACCTTTTCTTCCCATTATTTTGTGTACTGGGGTGGACTGTGGAATGGGATGTTAGTAGTCTCATGTAAGAGGTTTTGTGCTTTCTGAGAAAGTTGGTAGAATCCCAGTGAGGTTCATCTGCTGCCATTAGCCAGGACTCTGTCATTGTCTTCCTAGAATATTTCATTGTATCCTTATTGAGAGGGAATGAAGCAGCTTCTATGGGATATTTCTTGTGATTATCTTTAAGGGTTTTTAAAAAATTTTTTCAGGCTAGACTGAGACAGTTTAATACGTGAGAAATTTAGGGTCCAATCAGAAATCCTATAGTCTCAGGCAGTGCCTTACCTGACAGAGGCTCTAGAAGGCATCAGTGGGTTTCTGTATTTCTGTTCTTTCATAAACATACGATTCCTCTTGGTCCTTCATGCTTTTTATCAAGGAATGAGATCTCCTTTTCTAGAAGGTGGCATCCCAAATGTCAGTCTCCACTAGTATGGCTCTCTACACCGTATTTGCCATCTTCGCTCTTGATGCAGCTCCGCGGGTAGAGTGTTCACCTTGCATACATGAAGCCCTGAGTTCCATCCTCGGCACTGCATAAACCAGTTGTCGCAGGTGTCTGTCATCCCACTATAACTGCTGTTCTCCTGCTACAGCTGTCTCCTGAAGTATTTGATGGAAATGAAAAGATACCTGACCATAGCACAAATGGGGGAGGATCTTGAGGTTTCATAGCCTCACTCTACTCTGACCACTGTACTTTTTTTTTATTATATTTACCTATTTTTCCCCAATCACACAAGCTTAATAGGTACCCCAGTCCTTCCCTCCCTCCATTCCTCCCCAGTACCCTTTGTACCCTCCCCTCTTTTTCCCTGTCCTTTTACCCCCGTCCCTCTCTCTCACTGCCCCCTTTCCCCTTTCCCATTCCATGGAACATCCTTTAGTGTGAATGCCAAACTTCCCTGAGTCCTCCACTCTAGTGCGGTGTAAGGACTCAGTGGCATTGCCAGAGCTCCCCTTCAGTATGGGAACACTATTATGACTGTTAATCCCTTGCCTCTAAGGATCCTAGTGCCTGTGATCCATGCTAGACTTTGGGGGGTCGTTGACATATTAGTCGTTGCACAGGTCATGCAAAGTCCAATTATGGCTACAGCAGCCCTAACTTGTGTGGAGTATCTTGCATATCGTTTCTCCTCCCCATCTTTAGGCTCTTAAAATCTTACCGCCCCCTTTTCCACAAATTTCCCTGAGCTTTAGGATGTGGAGAGATTTGGCTGGTCTGGTTCCAGGTGATTAATGTAGGGTCTCTGATGTTCTGAATTATGGTTTGTTGTTGTTGTCAGTTTTGCTGCTCCTGCACCGCCCTTGGCTCTATCCTGATTGGTATTGGAAGTTACCTCCTAACTAGAGATAAAACTAAACACCAAGAAGATAAATGGCTCAATTAAAAATTGGGCCTGGGAACTCAAAAGAAATTTTTCTAGGGACAAAATTAAAATGTCTAACAAATACCTTTAAAATGCTCCACATCCTTAAGTCATCAGGAAATGCAAATCAAAACTTCCCTGAGATACCATCTCACCCCGGTCAGGATGGCAAAAATCCACAATACAAACAACACCAAATGCTGGAGAGGATGTGGAGAGAAGGGAACTCTCCTACATTGCTGGTGGGAATGCAGGCTTATACAGCCACTCTGGCAATCTGTCTGGCGATTTTTAAAAAATTTAAAATTGAAATTCCATATGAACCTACCATTCCACTTCTGGGAATAATCTCCCATAAAGCAAAAGTTTACCTTTAAGGTTTTATGAATACTTCATTCTGCTTTAAGTTCCACGTGTTTTATGGAAGTGGCCATACCCAAATTCAAAATAAGATCAAAGGCAAGTGTTGTACATCATTGCAGAGATGGACATTGAAAAGAGAGTGAAGTGATATGAGCCCAAAGATATCAGGGAGCCATTTGCACCACTGTGTTCATCCGTGCCCATTCTTGCATTTGCTAAGCCATTCTTGCTCCATTCTTGAGTGAGAAATTGGATGAATCACCACTCTCCCAGCCAATAACTTCTTTCTTTTAATTATACTTTTCCCCCATTAAACATTAAAAGTATATTTATATCATATGTGAAATTAGTTCTGATGGCTGGCTCTTCATTTTATTTCCAGCCATAATAATTAGCATTCATTCAAGCTATCCAATCGCCAGTAAATACAAATGAGGTAATGTCTGTGAAACAGCAGCATTCTCTAGTAGAATATTTGTAGAGCATGTATTTTAAAGAAATGAGGCTGCCAGTTTCTTTTTCATATTTTGATGGAAAATTTGTTTCTTGATGCTGCTGTAATATATCACCATAAATTTAACTGTTTAGAAAACATACGCACTTATTCTGCTTCTGGGGATCACATCTGAAACAGACTCAGAATTAGTCTCAGTGATGTGAAGTCGAGGCATTTGCAGGACCATATTCATTTGTGGAGGTCCTAGGATCCATGTTCTTGGCTTTTCTGTTTTTCTAGAGTCAGATAACATCTTTGTTCATAACCACTTTCCATTAGCAAAGCAGCAACAACTGGAGGAGTCTGTCTCATCGTGCCACTTTTCATTCAATTCTTCTATTGTCCTCTTCCTCCTTTTAGAACCCTGTGATTATGGTCTTCCCCTTTAATTCACAGCAATGTTTTTAAGCTGATTAGCAACCTTAATTCTGCCTTAAATCTTAATTCCTTGCTTCCACTTAGTCACAGGATTCAGAGGTTAAGATGTGAACACTTTAGAGGGGAGTGGTAGGAAGGTTGGAATCATTATTCTACCTATCACAAATGATTTGGGTAAGTCTTTGAGGCAAGCCAGTCTTAAAATAGAAGAGCTAGTTGTCTGTAAGTCTTAATGATTTTTAGACAAAGAATTTTTACTGACCTTCCTTAAAATTTCTAAATTATTCACTTCTCTTTTCAAGGATTTCTAGGCGACATACTTCATTAATTATATATTCATCATTACATCATAATTTGACAGAAATCATCAGATTAGTTCATTCAGTCTTGCCTAAAGGCTATTAAGTTTGAATGGGAGATCTAAATCAGAAATGACAAGAAACATGCCCCCATTAAGTACCTTGGCATTCACCAATGGAGGTATCCTGGATGCAGCCCAATGGATCACATGTGGAGGGACCTGGGAGAGATTTTGGCTAGAAAAAGAAAACCCGAGAGTGTGATGGGAGGGGTGCTAAGGTTGTATGTTAAGGAATGAAAACATTCAAATTCTTGGTGTGTGTATATGAAAACTTCGAAGAATTTTTAAAAATTCTTTATATGTAAAGAACTACAAAATAGCATTAGGTTAAGACAGTGCCATCCAACGTCCAGAATCCTTTTCAGACCACTCAACTAACATCCACAGACCAGAAGCATATTCATGGTAAACAAAATGCTTTCCATTCATGTGTTTTCTTTTTTCTTTTCCTTTTTTTTTTTGTATTATAAATAATCTATGTACTCTAGAAGTCTAATTTCTTTGCCTGATTTTTTGATCAACTATGTGTCATATGAAAAACACTATTAGTTTCTTCTCTGATACAAAATTAATGAGAAATATGTGCAAGAAAATTTCCTGGGTTTTCAATAAAGAAGAGTTAAGTTCTCATTCGGTTAACTCATTAATTTTGTAGGTTCAAATTCAATATGCTAAATATAGAAGTTATGACTTTGAGTTTGCCTTTGAGCTAATTAGCAGTTTGGGGAATAATATATATTGCAATATGTCCAAGAGTTTCCCTTCACTCTGATGACTATTGCTGAATTCTGCTCTACCAGCAGTTCTGTGGTATTCAGTGTTCCTTCCTTTCTTGCAGTGGCACCCTCTAGCCAAGATTCAGTGAATGTGCTCATTATTAGGGTTATTCTAAACAGGAAAGAAAAGATAAAATGTCCCATCTCATACAAGATAGCAAAAAACCCTTAATAATGACAAGAATACTTTTTTTATTTTTTTGTTGTATTTGACTTCTTAGATGATATATTTTTGTTTGTTCTAACATTGAATGTTCTCAGTTTTCCACCAGCATGTGTCACAGTTTGATTATTCTTCCAGTATTCTGAACTTTTTCATTATATTTGTTTCGGTGATATTTGATGTTACTATTGTAATTGGGGAGGGCTTCAGAAACCACACCCACCCATTCAACTAATGGAATTGGTGTGCTTTCTGTTTCCTCATCTTTTTCTCTCCCTACTTGGTTTTCAGTATTCTCTAAGACATATATCAGTATTGAAATTATGCCAGTAAATAGCCATAAAATGCCCCGTAAATGTTCAAATAAAGGAAAGGTCCTCACTTTTGTAACTTAAATCTGAGGTTAAAAATGGTGAGATATGAAGTCATGTTGGAAGCTTAGATAGGCCGAAAGTTAGATCTATTCTTCCATTTAGCAAAGTTGTGAAGGCAAATAACTTCATGCATACACATCCACATGCACACACATATGTATGTTTGTAATTTTAGGTCCAGGTTATGCATATAATTAGAAGCATACAGTGTTCAAGTCTGGTTCATTTCACTTAACAGTGACTTCCAGTTTCATTCATCTTCTTGCAAATGTCATGATTTTATTTTTATTTATGACTGCATAACATTCCATTGCATTTGTGTGCCACATTTCTTTATTCATTTGTCTATTGATGGACATCTGGGCAGTCTCATTTCCTGTTTGTTGTAAATAGTATGGCAATGAACATGGATATGTAAGTATCCTGTGGTATGCTAACTCAGAGTCTATGGATATATATATATGTAAGAGTTACAGAGCTAGTTTGCATGGTAATTCTAGTTTTGTTGTTTTGAGAAACAGCCATTCTGATTTCCATAGAGGTGGTAAAGGTTTACATTCCCACCAATAGTGAATAAGGATTGCTGTTTTGATATATGCTTTTCAATATTTGTATTTTTGATGAAAACTATTCTAATTGTGTTGATATGGAATCTCAAATTTTAAGTTTAATTTGCACTTCCATGATTGCTAAGGAAGGGGAACACCTTTTTATGTATTTATTGACCATTTGGACAACTGTCCACTGTTTAGTTCATTATACCACTTATTGTTTGGATGATTTTTTAATTGTCTGTTTTTTGCAGTTCTTTGTATAGCTTAGGTATTAATACCTTGCTGTATATAAAGTTGGTGAAGATTTTTTTTGCCATTCTGAAGTTCCTCAGTGAGATTTGGTGCCTTATAAGGGCTTCCCTCTTCCGTGACAAAGTATTGATAGGTCACATCTTGTGTAAAGAAACAGATGCATTGAGCTCATGGCTGCAATGGGCATTTCATGTCTAGAAGACACTAGTAGCATCCTTGACTATCTTCTGCATCTTACGTTTTTACTAATCCCTTTTCCCTAATGCTCTCTGAATCTCCTAAGAACTCCACAGTTACTTATCTTTTGCTCATTGGCCAGTTGAGATTCCCTATAGTAAATGCCTTCGAGCTGGCATCTGCACTGATATCTGACTCTAATGGTATTTAGAAGGCATTTGATATCATGTCTACATAGCAAAACAGTAAGAATTTGCTCTCTATGACCTCCTATCTGCATGTTCTTAAACTGGTTTACAGTACCTGGCATGAGTTTCCTACTTAAACTTGGTTCTTCAATCCAATCAGAAAGCAGTTGATTACCACTGTACTATTATTCACACCACTTTTGCACTACTGGATACTTGTCACAGCTCACAGAATTCACAGTTGGACATAACTATAGATGGATTTTCCCATCCATCAGCCTGCATCTGCCTTCTGGTACTATGAAAGTTAGTCAGCAGGGAGGAAGCTTTCAGATCTAACTTGTTTTAGGCATGCCATAGAGCTACATGTCAGGTATCTTCAGCGATAGGGCATTACCATTAGGTACTGGTGATAAATCAAGACAAACAGTTAATTAGGGGCCAGAGAAGTGGTTTAGTATGTGAAGTACCTGATGCTAACCTGATGACCAGAGTTCAGTCTCTGCAGCTTATTTCTGAAAGTTGTTCTCAGACCTCCACTTGCTTGACATTGTGCATATTCTCTCTCTTAAGTAATGAAATAATGAATAAAGTATTTTTTATTTTTTGTTACATGGATATAATGAATTTATGATATTTTAACCCTTAATCCCCAATCCCATCCTCCCTCCTTTTCCCCTTACAATTTTTCCTCTCCTCTGCCAGACGCCATCCTATTTTCAAGTCTTTTCACTTGTGTGGCCCATTGTGTTTCATTTAGTTTGCCTTTGGTGACATATACCTTGTGCGATTCATATTTTAGGAAGTACCAAAAATCAATGGTATACCATTGAGGGAAGCATCTTCCTTTTCTTCCCAGTCAATATTAGTCTTCATCAGTCTCTCAAGGAGGTGTTGAGCTTCTTGGGATCTTTCCCTTTTCATAGTAAGATGCTAATAGTACAATTCCATGAGGTTCTTATGAAAGTATACATATCTGCCATGAAATTGTGGATACCACATCTCTGTGATGTCTGAGAGATAATGTCTGACCCACCATTGTCCCATTTCAGGCTCTTACAATCTTATTGTCCCTTCTGTGATGTTCCTTGAGCCTTGGGGTGGGAGTAGCTTAGCTGTCCTGTTGTAGGTCAAGCAGTCTACAGCAACTTATTTTATGCATTTTGGCCAGTTGTGAGTTTCTGTAGTAAACACCTTCTGTTGCAGAAGGAAGTTTCCAGGTCTTGTGCTGAGTTCTCCCCCAATCTATGGGTCTAATAACAAGTTTTTAAAAGGTAACTTGAGGTAGTATTTTCAGAAATATACATTCATAGATACACATTCGTACCATGTACTTCTCCCCTTCATACATTCTATTTATAGTTTACAGTAACAGGAATATGGTGTTTTCTGATAAGTAAACCTTAGATCAGAAAGCTATTAGTTGCCTCCTTGATATTCATGCCACTATTGCACTGATAGTCATCTCTTGTTATGGTGGTTGTTATTGAACAAACCATTGCTTTTATCCCCTGATAACTTCTATAGTACTTTCTGGTAGGATGTTAAGACATCCAGCAAGGATGATGCTTTCAGATCAATTTCAGCTGTCATTTTTTTTGTCCATATTCTGTGATGCACATGTGTTACTTCTTCAGTAATAGGATCTTATTGCTCATTTCTATAGGGCAAATGAGCAATGGCAAAAGCCTATATTGTTTAGAGGTCCTATAAGAGCTCTCTGGCCAACAGTGTATCAGGAGGTATCATAGATCTATCATTGCTAGTATTGTTTAATTGCTTCTGGGTTCTTGTTGGAACAACCCATGGCATTTTTTTTTTATTTTGACATATCTTTCTCTGTCTGCGCTTATCTGCACAAGGACTGTCTTATTTTTCATTCTTATTTTTTATAACTAAAATATTTTGACACATTAGTATCATAGGAGGTTCCTATCTGGTTGCATCCCACATTTTTAGGGTTTTTCTATTACTCTCTCAGCTGCTCCTACACCCATCCCTTACCTCCTCAAATATTTTCCCTCATTATTCCCTCCCTCCTGCCACCCACAGTATCCTATATCTCTTCCTCTAAAGTCTTCACCATACCCTTTCCTCCCTTCCTCTTTGGTGCCTTTGAAGTTTTTCTGTTACAGAAATTCCAAGCCAAATGCTTCAGTTTGGAGTATTATGCTAGCATCCACATATAAGAGAGAACGTATAGTATTTGTCTTTTTGTGTCTGAGATACCTCACTTAATATTATATATTCCAATTCCATCCATTTGCCATCAAATTCCATAATCTCATCTTTCTTGATGACTGAATAATATTCCATTGTATATATCTACCACATTTTCATATACCCCTTCTTCTGTTGATGGGTATGTTGGCTGGTTCAGTTTTCTTGCTCTTGCGAATAGAGTTGCAATGAACATGGATGAACAAGTAAGTGCCTTTGTAGTAAGATGTAAGATCCTTTGGGAATATTCCCAGAATTATTATAACTGGGTCATACTGTAATTACAGTTTTAGCTTTTTAGGAACCTCCACACTGACTTCCAATGTGACTATACCAGTTTACACTCCCACCAGCAATGAAAAAGTGCTCACTTATCTCCACATCTTTGCCAGCATTCATTATTGTTTGTATTTTTAATCTTAGTCAATCTGACTAGGGTAAGATGATACTGCAAGGTAATTTTAATTTGCATTTCCTTCATGATCAGGGAAACTGTACTCTTTAAGAAATTTGTTTGACATTTGAATTTCTTTTTGTAAGAAGTTCTTTTTTAGCTCTGAGAATGATTTTTTAAAAAAAATTTAGTGTGTGTGTGTGTGTGTGTGTGTGTGTGTGTGTGCGTGTGTGTGCGTGTGTGTGCGTGTGTGTGCGTGTGTGTGTCAGAGGGTACTGCATATCCCTGTGGAGGACCAAGGGTGACTTCGGATATCATCCTGTATATTTTTCTACCTCCTTTTTGCTTTGCTGTGGGATTTCCTAGGCTCCATTCACCAGGGCCAGAAGTCGGGCTACTGTCATTTCTGCCTGGCGTTTACATGAGACCTGGGATCTGAACTTACGACCTTCTGTGTATGAGACTAAGCCTTAACTCCTAAGCCATTTCTCCAGCCTCAGGGATGATTTTTTTTAAATTAGGTATTTGCTTTCTTGGTGTCTAATTTTTGAGTTCTTTGTATACACTGAAGACTCATAAGGTGGCAAAGACTTTCTCCCATATTGTGGGTTGTACTTTTGCCCAATTAAGAGTTTCTTTTTAATTTCATGAGATCCCACTCGTTTACTGTTGATCTTAGTCCCTGAGAATTTAGGGTACTTACTGTTCAGAAAATCTTTACCTAGGCCTATCAGTTCAAGTGTGTTCCTCACTCTTTCTTCTAAAAGTTTTAGAGTTTCAAGTTTAACATTGAGGGCTTTGGTCTTTTTGGAGTTCATTATCAATAAAATACTTTTCAAAGAAGTTTTTTAATTCTTAATTTTATGTAATCATATTTGTTGATTCTGAGGATTCTTTTACATGCTATTAGAGTGTTTTGCAGAACATCTTGTATTTTGAAGCCTTTGCTTTTGCTTATAATTTTCTCTAGCAGTTTCAAAATCTCAGATCTTAACTTCTTTGAGCTATTTTGAATTTATTTTATTTAGTGCAAGAGTAATGTATCTAGTTTCATACTTCTACATGAGGAAATAACCTTTCCTAGCATTATCTGCTAAATAGGCTGGCTTTTCTACATTGCATGCTTCTGATACTTTGTCAGAAATTGCATGATTGTTTCTATATGGGTTTATTTCTGGGCACTACATTCTATTCCATTTGCTTACATGTCTGTTTTTATACCGGTTACATACTATTTTTGTTATTATGGCTCTGTAATATAATTTGAGATCAGATATTTTAATACTTCCAGTGTTGCTGTTTCTGCATAAGATTCCTGGGATGGGTTAGTTTCAAGTGTCAACTTGACATCTAGGAGGTGTCTTAATTGCCTGTCTTAATTGCTTTAGTTGAGGTGGGAAGATCTGCCTGATAATTCCTTATACTTGAAGTTTGTTTTGAATAAGGGTAGAAAGGTAACTGAGCAGAAGCAATGGATGATGGCTTCCTGCTGTTGACCATGAAAATAATGTCTCAAGCTCCTGCTGCTATGCTTTCGTTGCCATGATGGCTATAACCTGGAATTGTGAGCTAGAATAAAAACTGAAGTTGTTTGGGTTAGGTATTTATTGCAGCAACAAGTAATGGAGCTAAAATAGTTGCTTTGATGGATTAGAATATTTTGTGCTTCTGTATAATTTTCAGATTTTTTTTAATTTTCTAAAGAATATAATTTTGATTTTAAGAGGTTTGAATGCAGTCAGTTTATGGTAATATACCCATTAATTACCACAATATTTATTCTGCCAGTCCAAAAGCATGGGAGATCTTTCCACTTCCTAGATCTTCAAATTTTCTTTGTCTCCTTAGAGGCTGTATCTCATGTATCCCTGGCTTGCATTAATCTTACTGTATAGTCAAGGATGACCTTGAAGTTCTTACCTTCTTGCCTTCAGGTGCCAAATAATAGGATTACAGGATGCAATACCATTTTATGGTATACTAGAGATTGAACCCAAAACTGTGTACATTAGGCAAGCATTGCACCACTTGAACTACAGAGGTTTTTTAAGGAGATAAGAAGTGCTAATCCAGTGCACAATAAGGAAGTAAATAGTCTTATTTCTGACATGGAGGAATTTTTAGTGGTCTGTATAGAAGACTAACCCAGCCACAGTATGATTTTTCAATAAAAGTCTAATTTAGAACAGAACTTCCACTTAATTCTGTGAAGAAGTAAGGAACTTTAGTAAAATAAAAGTTTGAAGTTTATGCATCTTAAGGAATTAAAAATATACACATAACATTAAAGTAGAAAGTGAAATAGCAAATGCTGAGAAGTTGTAGCAAGTTATGCAGAAGATCCACCAAAGATGACTATACTATGTAAGAGACTTCAATGTAGCACAACAGCCTTGTATTAGAAATTGCCATCTAGAATGTAGGACTTCAGGACTAGAGAGACTTTCACAGCCTAGCTTCAAAGGACATTGTGATTCTTGTTTGACTGAATTTAGTTAATATCTGTCAGTCAAAGCTAACGTTCATTGACATAATACTAGGCCCTTGACTATTATATTGAATCTGTCTTGCTTGTACTCTGTTCCAAATATAGAGTCACAACATGACTTAATTGAATATTTTATACCAACTGTTCAGACAGCCCAAAAAATAAATGTTACTGTCCTGCTTAATAACAGTGGATCTGGTCACCCAAGTTCTGCGGTGGAAAGGAACCACAAAATTTCTATTGTTTTGGGGCTGGAGAGGTGGCTCAGGGGTTAAGCCTCTGTCTTGCAGGCGGAAGGTCCTGAGTTCGGATCCTAGACCCCACATGTAGATGCCAGGCAGAAGCGGGGGTGGCCTGCGTTTCTGGTCCTGGTAGGGCAGAGCCTGTTAATCCCGGGGCAGAGGAAACAAGAAGGTGGAGGCAGTCCATGCTGTTTCCTGAATTCGCCTGTGGTTCTACATACACACATACATGCACAATTGAATAAACAATAAATAATAAAAAAAACTTAAAAAAAAGCCAGGTGGAAACGGTGGCAGCCTGCACTTCTAATCCTGGTGTGTGGAGTCTGGAAATCCCAGAGCGAAGCAAGAAGGAAGTAGAAGCAATCCAGGATGATCACTTTGGTCCTCCACAGGGACACACAGTGCTCTCATACACACATACACACACACACACACACACACACACACACACACACACACACTAACTAGATAGATAGATAGATAGATAGATAGATAGATAGATAGATAGATAAAATATTTTTAAAAATTTCTATTGTTTTCATGCCCGTTACCACATCACCAATTCTGTTGTTCATGTGTTTGAAGTGTCTTTCTGACTTGCAAATGTTATTTAAGAAAGATATATTATAATGCTATATCTGGCCTAGATATGCTTCCTCCCATAAATCTGGGCAAAGCATTTTGAAAATCTTATGAAAATGATTCACTTCACTAGATTCTGTTAGGAATATTGTATGATTCATGGAAGGAGGTTAAAAAATAACATTAACAGGAGTTTGGAAGAAGTTGCTCTCTAACCCCTGTAGATTACTTAAAAGGTGTTAAGATAAAAATGAAAGAACTAACTTCAGATATGTTAGAACAGTAGAAAACTAGGATTAGAAAGTTTCATCTTATGAAACTTTAATTGATAAAAAAATGGTTTTTTAGTGATAAAGTGGAATTTTTTTGTGGGGGGGGAGGGGCACATGTGCTACAGCTTACATGTGTAGGCTACAGGCAACCTCCTGGAATCTCTCTCTTTCCTTTTTGTGAAATCCAGTAGGTTGACATTTCCCTTCCACTTCATATGTGCTGGGAACCAACTCAGGTGGTCAGGTTTGTACAGCAAATGTCTTTACCTTCTTGAGCTATCTTGGTGACCCAAGATTGTGTTTTTGTGTGAAGGAATCCAATGCCAATATTTCTCTATTGACAGCAAAGGATTTAATATATTACATAAGCTTAGTTGGTAAAGCAGTGGCAGGACTTGGGAAGACTGATTCCAGTTGTAAAAATAACTATTGTGGATAAAATGTTGTCAGGCAGCATTATAAGCTAAAAAATGTTTTCTGAATGGCAGAGTTGAATGTTATAAACTTTTTGTGTCTTTTTTATTTTTGCCCTTTTTTCTTTGAAATTATTGTGCCATCCACACATTTTGAAATCATCACTCTGCTTAAAACATCTAGACAAGACCCTCTACCCCCTCTACCTGCAATGAAGATTGTGATTTGCCAAATGTTCAGATGATCATTAAATTAAGATAAGATGGATAATAGATACATAGATATATATAGATAACAGATATGAGAGAGAGAGAGATTGTTTTTTATCAATGGTTTCTGGTTTCCCCTATTGATTTTTAAATATTAAAATAATAAACATATCTTTTGCTAAGTATTTTGTCCTTTAGTTCTTGGCTCCTTGAATCAGCTTTGAAATAGCTTCTGAGCAATAAAGGTGAAAGCTATCAGTTTATGATGCTTTAGGCACCAGAAAATTGTTTTTCTCCATAACCTTCCTCTGTCCTCTGTTCATGCGCCTCATCTTTCTCTACAATGCAGACTGTGCAAATAAGGCAGGTCACAACAAAGTCAAAATATATTCAAATTTTATGTGCTTTTTTTCTCAGGAGTCACCATAAAGACATTCTTTGACTTATCTTATTTGACAATAGAGTATAAGAGTCCCATGTCAAAAGTGGTCCAGCTCTGTGCCCAGGAAGAAGGAGTATTTCATAGGCCAAGAAAAATCCCATCACCCTTATTCAGGTTTCCTATCTCAGTCTGGTAGCATAAAACCAGGACTTATCAAACTTTTCCCCTTGAAGCCATTTTTGGTCCAGAAGAGTTCACTTGATCCCATATATAGATGTATGAAATATCAATATTAATAATAATCCATAGAGAAGTTTATTCTAAAACAATTATTTGGTATATATACAATTTTACCATTTTTGAAAATAAAAATTTATATATTAGTAGAATATGCTTTCTTTTAAATAAAAGTTAAAATTTAAAATAATTATTTGGTTTACATATGACTTTATCATTTATTAAACATGAAAGAATCTCCATACTAACATGATGGATAAATCTGTATTTTTACATAAAGAATTAAATCTTGACTATTTGATATTATAGGCTGTAGAACACATTCAGAATTCATCAATATTCTGAAATTGTCAATACTGGAATTCTACTTTGTATAAATGCAAGATTCAAAATGACAGAAGTATACTTCAAACCATTTCAGAAATTATTAGGAATTCTATTATAATCCCAATAGTATTTTTTGGCTTATTTAGATGTAGACTGTGCAGGTGCATGGAGAAGAGGGCTCTCTGTGTGTGTGCCTATGGATGCCCAAAGGTAATCTCAGGAATCATCTTGAATTGGCCTGCCTCCTTATTGCTTTGCTCTGGGGGTTTCCTAGGCTCCACATTCCAGGGCTGGAAGGGTAGACTATCAGTAGCAGTATTATCACATGGCATCTGGGGGATTGGACTCAGATCCTTTTGCTTGTAAGATAAAAGCTTAACCTCTTGAGCCATCTCTTCAGCCCCCAATGAGTTTTTTAAATGAAACACTAGTCAAAAATTCAAAAGGCAATTTTAAAACCAAATATAAACCAATATAATCAAAAGTAATTATCATATTAACTTGATCATTATGTGCTAGAAAATTGGTAGGGAAATATAAAAATCTTTGTTTTCAATAAATAAAACAATATACATAAATGTTTCATTAAGGGCAGAAAATTTTGTACATCTACTGAAAATACTGCAGTGTTTAACAAACAGCAGTATCCAATCTGAGCTAGTATGTTTTAGGCAACGCTGTTGTCATCATGTGATTTCATGTGCTATGCAAAGTGTGCATGTTACCTATTCAGAACCAAGGCTGCAATAAGGTGACAGAATGCAAGATGGGCAAGAGCTGCCAGAGATACCTTCCACTCATTGTACATTTGATTATGAGTTAATTTATATTATTGTTCATTCAGATACCTTTTGCTGTTTTGTGCATTAAGGCAACACCTTTTACTGCTATTTTTCATGATCCTTATGTTCAGTTACATGACTCTATACGAAGTCAGAGCCTATCATTCTAAAGTTAAATCAAAGCAATGTTTTTGTTAAAGATATTCACTGAGGCTCTGGAATAATGACTCAATTGGTAAAGTATAGCTAAATACTAGTATCAGAAACTAAGGGAATAGATCACTCCAGATCTACTGGAAGATGTGCAAGAGGGGAATACTTTATTTCTTGCCTGTGTACCAAAGTCACCAATTCTTTATATCTTACCCACTTGCCCAAGGAATGGCCTACCCATTATGGACTGGTTCTTCCCAAATCATTTATATAACCTTCTGTAGGCTCTCTCAGAGTACATCTAAATAATTCTTCCCAAAAGACTCAATTCTCAATTATCAAATTGAGATCTTGTGATAGTTAGATACAGATATAAACTTGACAGTTGAGGGCTTAAGTTCTGGGTACATTCGTAAAGAATCAGTAGTTGAGTTAGTTCCCAAACAAGCCTTGTCTAGTTTATATGGGAGACCCAGCCAATAGTGGGTGGGGTTAGTCACTGGACAGGTGAATAAGATGGAGGAAACTGGTTAGGGAAGTTGAAATCCTTTGGTGTACTTGGCCAGACATGCTGGTTTGGCAAATAAGGATTACCCCTCTCTTGGCAATCTTATGGATATGGTATGGCCAATTTCTTTCACTCCTGATGTTGCTATCGGCTTTCCTTCCAAACTGGAAAAGGAATTGTAACTTGATAATAAACCAGAATAAAACTGCTCTTTCCCATAAGTCATTTGGTCATGAACTTATCAGTAATTTACAGACACATCTGTTTGTAATTGGTATGTCATCGTTATTCTTAAAAAGTGCCGCTTTATTTTATATGGCAGTTAATTATACTTTGAAGCAATTAAAGATCCTTTTGGTAGACCATAGAATACCAAAATTAATGAATATCTTTACCCCGTATGCATGTGAAATTTAACAGAATTGGAGTTGAAACATATTTGAAGAAGAATGCATTCAAGGAAAGGTTAGCATACCTGGTTATCACACCACAGCAACCCAAAACAAGTAATCGAAGAACCTACGAGGATTGCCAGGCTGAAAGATAATCACTTTGCCAGGTGAGATCAGGTTGCAGCCTAAGACTTGGCCAAGCCAGCATGCTCTGTGCAAAAAAAGACCTCTAAGGAAAAGGATAAACCATTTATAAAGGAAGCAATAGTTATGGGGAGTGTGGGGGGGAAGAACCTGTGGTTGGGTCGGGTCAGGCAGGACCTGGAGACCTATAAAAGACTTGAGCTTTAGCTCAGGTATTCATTTCCTAAGACGATGGGGAAGGACAAGTGACAATATGCCCAAGGAACTGACCAGGTAGCACTGAGACAGCAATATAGTTGTTTTCCCAATTGTAGTTGGATTACAAAGAAGGGCCATTATGTTTACTAAGTTGTGTTTTTTTAACTCACTTTTCTTTATTGCAATATTATACACATATATGATATATAATATATTTTGATAACCTTCCTGTCTGTATTTTCTTTCTTCCCTCTCCTCTTTCTAACAGCTCCCATTCTCTACAAGTCTGCCTTCCATATTTGGGCTCTTTTGTTTTGTTTTGTTACCCACTGGGTGTACTCAGGGCCTTTCATGTGATTATGGACTTGGGACTATCTCTTGGAACCTAGTAGGCTCTCCCATGGGTTACTGCAGTCATAAATCGGCATTGCTCTGATTTGAAAGTTTTGCAACATTATATATGCATAAAACAATTTAAAATATAGTCTTTCGTGACTTGACGATATATGGCCATTTTCAGATTTATTGTGTCTTTTTTAAAGTTTATTATCATCAGCATCATCACCTGTGAGTGTGTGTGTGTGTGTGTGTGTGTGTGTGTGTGTGTGTGTGTGTGTATGTGTATCAGAAGGCACTGTGTGTGCCTATGGAATCCAAGGGTGACCTCAAGAATCATCCTAGATTGCTTCTACCTCCTTTTTACTTCATTTTGAGATTTTCCAGGCTCCACCTCTTGGAGCCAAAAGTGTAGGCCACCACTGTTTCCTCCTTGCATAGTGTGGATACAAACTCAGGTCAGTCTACTTATGAGGCAGAATCTTTTTTTTTAAGTGTGATAATATTTTAATTAAGTCATTATAGGGTCAGAAAGATGTCTTGGCAGATAGAGGAATGGGTATACAAACTTGGTAATTCAAATTGAAGCTGCAGAACTCACATATTCAAGGAGAGAGCTAATTTTAGAAGTTATCCTCAGACCTATACATTCACTTTGTGGAGTGGATGTACCTCTCTCTCTCTCTCTCTCTCTCTCTCTCTCTCTCTCTCTCTCTCTCTCTCCCCCTATTTCTATTTCTAATGTAACATGTTAAAAATATCATAGTGCTACATGAAGTGGAATTTTGCTGACTTCAATTGTATTGTTACCATAAGATAATTTTGTTACTTCCCTCTTTTTTTATTTCCATTCATACAAACTTAACATATACACTGGTCCCCCCTCCCTCCAACCCCCTATCCCCCTGTGCCCCCCTCTCCTCCCCCTTCCCTCCCCATCCCCCAGTGCCTTCCCCTCCCATCCCCAGAGCATCCTTTAATGTGCATGCCAAATTCTCCTCTGGGTCCTCCTCTCCAATGAGGTGCAAGGATCCAGTGGCATTTCCCAGACCCTTTCCTGTGTTCCCGTTAAGCATAGGAACATTACTGAGGCTGTCAATCCCTTGTCTCCCAGTATCCTAGTGCCTTTAGTAAATGCTAGACTTTGTGGGGTCAATAGTGTGTTGGACATTGCGCAGGGCATGTAAAGTCCAAATATGATTGCTTCGGCCCTAACTCATGTGGAGTATCTTGCATATCATTGCTCCTCCCATCCTTGTGCTCTTACAATCTTACCGCCTCCTCTTCCACCAATTTCCCTGAGCTTCAGGATGGGGAGAGATTAGGCTGGCCTAGTTCCAGGTGATTGATATAGAGTCTCTGATGTTCTGGATTATGGTTTGTTGATTTTTTTTTTCAGTTTTGCTGCTCCTGCAAAGATGAGACAGAATCTTAACCCCTGAGTCATCCCTCCAGCCCAGCCTAATTTTTTACACAGAATTTCTTTTGGCCAAACTAGCTTTAGACTCTGTGTATCCAAAACTGGTCTTGAAATCCTGATCCTTTTAGCTCCACCTTCTAAGTGCTGGGATTATGGGCATATAGTTTGTTTCAGATTTTTTTATTCTTTATAATAGGGGACTATGTAAAACTCTCCAAACTCTTTTGACAGACTGAACTTATTTGTCTCCCTAATGAGTCAACTCTAGCTTAGCCAATGGTTTGTGTCCTGTAGGTGCTGCCACTGTTGCTGCATGTGTCCCAACCTTGCACAGCAATGTTGCTCAGAGAATTATTGCAAAGAGCTAGGCCAAGAAAATTCATAAGGAATTCAGACAAATAATTAAATTTAATTCAATTCAAATTTGTTGATCAAGCCCCTGCCATATGCCAGGCACTGTGCTGTGTTCTGAGGATGCGAGAATAAAATTGAACGTGACTTCTTTTTTGGAAAACTTTTGCTAATGATGAGAAACAAATATGAAAAACAGCATAAAAGAAAATGTAATGCTGTTCACTTCTCATACAGCAAGAATTCAAAGAGTAATCAGTTTTGTCTGCAAAGAGCTAAAAATGTCTCACCAGAATGTGATGTTTCGGCTGTCTGGTAAGATGTTGTCTGAGAACATGCTCGATGGTTAAACAAAGTGGAGAGAGTAGTCCAGGCATTGGGATAACACAGGAAAAATTACAGCTGCATGGATTTGCCTGGTTATTTCTGAAAACTTGATATAGAGAGCACTGTGAGGAGACAAGAGACTGGTCAGTACGTAGTAGTGGGTCAGGAGAACTCAATGACAGATGCTCAAGCTGTTATAGGCAATAGGATGACTTGATAGCAGTTTGCATTTTAGGGACATTAGTATTCTGGACACATTATGGAAATTGAGGTTTTCTGCAGATCAGATCAGAAAATAGAATATCAGAGTTATCTGATCAGGGCTTTACCTAGCACAATATCAGTAGAGATGGAACAAACCCTAAGAAAAATGTCAAAGGAACTAAACCAGGGTAGAGTTTAAGTAATTTCTTTTATTAAAATTACTTGCTTCAAATATCAATTAGCCAAAATTACACTAGATACTCATCCAGTGTTCAGGAAATCGTCTACCTTTGGCAGTTCATTCAGGCCCCACATTCCCAGAGAAATTGTCAGGGATACCAGTTGCTACAATTTTCAGAGAGTTTGATATCAATAATTGATAACCTGTTTATATCTCTGGTTCTAGAAAAATTTGCTATTTGCCAGTATAAACATGCTTTTTTTTCAGATCTGTCACTATTATGCTGTCATGATTTTCTTAAAGTTGGGCTCGTCAGTTGTCATTCCTAGGTTTTAGTCAGAGATGAACATTTCCTTGGTAGGAGTCACTGAGGTTCTCTTTTGGTAAAACTTCCTTTGACATTTATAGCATTTTAATACTCTGATAACATACTTAAGTTCACATTATTTCTGACTATAGATATAATTTTATACAGCAAACATTTTAGCACTTGTGCATTTTGCCTCATCAAAACTTTATAGAATAGATTCTAATCATCCTAACCTTTGATTTGGGAACTTGCTTTAATCTGTGGGATCACACAATATCTGCTTCATTTCTCTTAGCAATAACATTGGGATTTATTCTTTTGTTGCATATTGCAGAATTTTCCTTTCAAAAGAATATGAATATTAATATGTACATGCCTTATTTATTCATTCACATAATAATGAGCATTTATGTTTATGGAATTTATCAAATGTGAATAGTGCTGTAATAAACTTGGAGCCTGAGACCCTGAATTCAATTACTTTAAATATAAATATACCAAAATGGGATCACTGGATCATATTGGTAAGTTGTTCTTCATGACATTTTTAGCAACTTCCATGTTCTTTTCCATAGGAGCTCTCTGTTCTCCACTCCCAGCAACAGTCTACAAAGCCTCGTTTTTCTCCACACACTTATTAACATTTGCCTTTTTTTGAAGTAGTAGTACCCATTCAAATAGGTATTAGGTAATATGCCATTGTGGTGTTCTTTGCATTTCCATGATGTTCAGTTTTTCTGTGAGCTTGTGGTTATACATATGTCTTTAGCAAAAAGTCTATTTGAACTTCAGCTAATTTTGTGGTATTAGATAATTTATATTTTTACTGTTGAATTGTAAGAGTACTTTATATGTTTTAGACATTAGCCTGTAGAAAGATATATGATATACAAATATTTTCCTATTGTGTAGTTTTCACCTTTTTACTCTATTGATAGTGTCTTTGTGATGAAGAATCTGTTTATTTTGATAAATCCAACTTACTTATTTTTGTTTTTGTTGGTATTATGATCATGAAATAATTGTCAAGAAGACCCTGGAGTTTTTATTATTAAAACTAGTCCTTTTTCCCATTTTCAAAATATTGACATGTTTAAACTTTTGTAGATTAATTGTACAATGATAACTAGTGCTCTATGGGTGCTGTGTTTATTTAATTTTGTGTTGTGAGAACTTACTGTTGTTTCTGTCAGTTAAACATAATGAGAGGGGAAGATTTGAGGATAATTTTGATCCATATATTATGGTCCTCCCTCAATATTTCAGTTATAAGAATATGAAGCAAGTAAATTTATGATATTTTCACACCTTAATCCCTAGTCCCACACCCCTCCTTTTTCCATTACAATCCTTCTTTTTCCCTGACCTACTCCTTCCAGTTTTCAAGTCCTTTCACACATGTGGCCCTCTAGGTTTCATCTGATTTTCTTTGTTTCTCTTTTATTATATTTTTTGTCCAGTTATACAAGTTCAATAGGTACCCCCTTCTTCTCCCTCCACCCTCCCTTCCCCCATGTTGTCCCCACTTCACTCTTCCCCCTTCTCATTCCCACCCCCACATCCCTTTTCCTTCCCTCATCCTCTCTTGATGCTTCCTGCTTTCTCCAACACATCCTCCAGAGGATCTGCTGAATTTCCTTCTGAGTTGTCTACATTAGTGAGGGTTCAGGACTCAGTGGAATAGCTTGGGGCCCCTTCTTGGGCTATTATGAGTGTTTAACCCTTTGCCTCTTAGAATCCTACTTTCTGAAGTCTTCTCCCTTGGATTGGTGCTAAAGTTTGGGGGGTTGTTGACATGTCAGCCATTGTGAGGTTGGGCAAAGTCTAATAATTACATTGGGCTATATCCTGGCTGCTGCATCCCTGACTTCTGTGGAGTATCTTATATATCGTTGGTCCTGCTCATCTTTAGGCTCTTACAATCTTGCTGCACCCTCTTCTTCAAGGTTCTCTGAGTTTTAGGATAGGAGAGATTTGGTTGGTCTGGTTCCAGGTGAATATTGTGGGGTCTTTCATGGTCTGAATTATGGTATGTTGTTTTCGGTTTTGCTGTACCTGTGCTGCGCTTGTCTTCATCCTGATTGGTTGTAGAGGACATCTCCTAACTAAAGATAAAAGATTGTTTAAATGAAGATCTTAATATAAGAAAAGACTCAAAGACAGATGGAAGAATAGAAGTAGTACACAGAAGTGAGGAGGGGTCATTCTCCCTTTGCCATCTAACTGCCAGTCCTTATACCATCCCTGATTGGGGAGATCAAACCTGTTCAGTCCCAAGTGAACAGGAAGGGAAGTGAGAGTGAGTTGCATCACATGTCTCGCTACATACATGCAGTATATGACCATGGCCTAATTTCTCTATTGAAGTGTGTTCTTTTGTCTCCTTTCTATTGAGGTCTCCTGTCCCCTTCTCTCCTGTTTATAATCCTTCATGATTACAGTGGGTATTACAGAGATTTACCTTTAAGTATGCCTTTAAGTGAGTTTGCAATTAGGATCCATTTATTAGGGAGTATATATCACACCTAAATTTTTGTGTCTGGGATACTTCACTCAATATAATTTCTTCTAATTCCATCCATTTCCTGGCAAATTTCATTAATTCCTCTTTTTTGATGGCTGAGTAGTATTCCATTGTGTGAATATACCACATTTTCATTATCCATTCATCAACTGTTGATCATGTGGTCTTGGACTTTGGATTGGTTTATATGATGGATTACATTTATTGATTTCATATGTTGAACCAACCTTGTGTGCCTGGGATAAATCCTACTTGATCACCGTGAATGATCTTTTGATATGTTTTTGAATCCGATTTGCTAAGATTATGTTGAGAATCTTTGCATTTGTGTTCATCAAAGAGATTGGCCTATAGTTTTCTTTTTTAAGTGTATCTTTATTAGGTTTTGGGGTTAGTGTGATAATAGGTACTTAGAAAGAATTTGGAAATGTTTCTTCCTTCACTATTTTATAGACTAGTTTAAGGAGTAGTTGTGTTAGTTGTTCTTTCAATGTCTGTTAGAATTCTGTGCTGAGTCCATCTGGTCCAGGACTTTTTTTGGTGGGAATATTCAAGATTACTTCATTAATTTCCTTGTTATAGGTCTGTTTAAATAATTTAAAACTTCCTGAGTCGATTTAGGTAAATTGTGCTTACTCAGAAATTGATCCATTTCTTTTCAGTTATTAAATTTCATGGAATATGTTTTTGAAATATGACCTTATAATTCTCTGAATTTCTTGGTTATCAGTTGTGATAACTCCATTTTCATTTCCAATTTGTTAATTTGGGTTTTATTTCTCTTGATTTTGGTTCACTTAGCTAGCGGTGTGTCAATTTTATTGATTTTTTTCAAAGAACCACCTTTTTGTCTGGTTGATTCTTTGTATCATTTTCCTTATCTCAATTTCAGAGATTTCTCCCATAATCTCCTCTGTTCTACTGCTTTTGGGATTGGATTGCTCTTGTGTCTGTAAAGCTTTAAGCTGCATTGTTAAGTTATTTACCTCTGACGTTTCCATTTTTTTTTGATACAGGCCTTGAGTGCTATAAACTTACCTCTTTAGGACAACTTTCATTGTGTCCCAGAAATTTTGATATGTTGTATTTTCATTATCGTCTGCTTCTAGGAAATCTTGAATTTTTTTTTTATTTCTTTCTGAACCCATTTCTCATTCAGCATCATGGTGTTTAATTTCCAAGAGTTAATGTATTTTCTGCTGTTTGTTGTGGATGTCAAGCTTTAGACCAGTGTAGTCTGATAGGGTACAGGTTATAATTTCAGCTTTTCTGTATATGTGGAGATTTATTTTGTGGACCAGTATGTGGTCTATTTTGGAGAAAGTTCCATGGGCTGCTGAGAAGAATGTGTATTCCTTGGTGCTTGGATAGAAGGTTTGGTACATATCTGTTAAATCCATTTCGGTGAGGGTTTGACTTAGTTTCAGTGTGTCTCTGTTGAGTTTTGGCCTGTTGATCTATCCCATGTTGAGACTGGGGTATTGAAATACCCAAGTATTATTGTTTGGGGATTGATTTGTTGCTTTAGATGTTTTAATGAATGTGTAGAAGCCCATATTAGGTACGTATATGTTCAGTCTTCCTGGTGAATTGTTCCATGACTAAAATGTAGTATCTATCCTTCTGTATCTCTTACAATTTTCTTTGATTTGAAGTCCACTTTGTCAGATACTATAATTGCTACCCCTGCTTGTTTCCTTCTTCCATTAACTTGAAGTATTTTTGACCAGCCTTTTACTTTTAGAATGTACCTACCTTTTGTGGTAAGATATGTTTCCTGAAGGCAGGATTTCTAATCCATGTATGTAACCTGTATTTTTTGATTGGTGAGTTAATTCCATTGACAGGATTATAATGAAGAAATTACTTTTGATTCCTGACATTTTTTGTGTTTAGTGGCTTTCTTATGTGTATTATTTAGCTTGTAGTTTATAATGGTATTATACTTCCCTTCTGTCCTCCTGGATATGGTTGTCCTTTTATTCAAGCTTGAGTATCTTTTCTAGCATTTTTTGAAAGCCTGGTTTGGTGGTCATATAAGCCTTCAATTTGTCTTTATGGTGGAAAGTTTTTCATTTACCCTCGATCATAACTGATAGTTTTGATAGCTTGGATTGACATATGTGCTAATTTATTTGAAAGATGTCTCTCCAAGCTCTTCTGGCTTTTACTGTTTCCATTGAACAGTCATTTGTTATTTTAATAGGTTTACCTTAAAAGTGACTTGGTTTTCTTCTCTTGAAGTTCTCAACACATTCTCTTTGTCTTGTATTTGTAGTGTTTGACTATTATTTGCAGTGGCGAGTTTCCATTTTTGTTATATCTGTTTGAGGTACAACATTCCTCTTGTATTTGGATGGGTCTCTCTTTCTTTAGATGTGAAAAGTTTTCCTTTATGATAATTTGAAAAATTTCTTCAGGTGTGTATTTTGGGATTCTTGTTCTGGTGTTCCATGAATGTGAATGTTACGCTTCTTCAAACTGCCCCATATTTCTTGAATTTTCTTCTCACATTTCTTTTTGGTTTTAATAACCTCTTTGAACTAGTTTTTTCTTCCATTTTGTCTTCAAGATCTGATATTCTATTTTCTGCTTGGTTAGTTCTATTGATAAGACTCTCTGTTGAGTTCTGGATTGAAGATAGCTTGTCTTTTAGGTGGAGTTTTATCTCTGCTTGAAATTTTTTCAACCACTCTAATTTTTTCAACCACTGTAAGCCTAGTTTTGTTTCTTCAACTTCTTTTCTCATCCCACCCAGATGCCTGTTATGTTACTGTTCATATTGGTTCATGTTGTTATTTAACTCTTCTTAGATTTTCTTTTTTATTGTTTTGATTGTAGTAAAAATCAGGCTTTGAAAATCATTACCTCAGGTAAAGCTTTCTTGGCTACTTTCTGTGAGTTTTTGGTTGGATTCCAGTTGCTTTTTGTAGAAGATTTGTTGTATTTGTTTTTGCTTCTCATGGATTTTGCACTGTGACCTGGGAATTTTTTGTTTTATCGCTTATGACCTTCTTGATGTGTTGGTGATCTGAATAGTATTACTACACTCGCGCAGTTATTGTTAGTGTTAACCTTGGAGTTGGATGTGCCTGTCTGGTGTTGCTTGGCGTTGTGTCCTAGATGAGGCTATTGGGCTGTTAGTACATCAATTAAGGTAGAGTAGCCAGGTACTGAAAATTAGTACAGTAGTGCACTTTTTTAGGTTTACTCCCTCAGCTACATGTGAGGGTAAATGATATAGTCCCTGAAGTTGTATGGGTTATTGAGTGGCTATATGGAAATCTTAAACTATGGTGACTAACAATTGAGAGTAACAGGAAGGTAAATAGCATTTATTTGTCTTAGAGTTGGAAGCGAAGATTCTCTCCCATTTGAAGGGATAATTTTAGAAGTCCTCAGATGTATGGTGTTTGTCCCCTAGCCTGATGCTTGGGTTTTCTCTGGACACTACTGAATTCTGAAAAGTTTAAAGTTCTTTAATGATTACGAGGAGAAGGAGGGAGGAGAGAGAGAGAGAGAGAGAAAGAAAGCAGGGGGAGAAGAAGGAAGACGACCACCCCAGGATGGGTAGGTTTCTTGGTGAAGGCTGCTGGGCTCGTGGCCCCAGAGCAGAAAAGCCTATTGGCTAGTGGGACCCACAGATGACCTGGGGCCTAGGTCCAGATGTTACTGTAGGATCAGGGGCCTAGAGCAGAAAGGCTCATCTGGTTTCCTTTTGATGACATGGACCTGAGTACCTACTGGAGCATCAACAATATATCAATGAGTATATTGCTGAAGAGAGAATCTTCCATTTTCTCCTATCAGCATTAACTCTCATCAGTCTCTCAGGAATGAGTGGAGTCTCTTCTTTCCCTTTCATAGTGAAATGTTGATAGGACAATTGCCATGCAAGTCTTGTGGAAATATATGTACCTACAGTGAATTCAAAAATAACTATAGCTCTGTTGCATCTAGAACAGAGTGTCTGGCCATACTCCCACTCCCACGTCAGGTATTACAATCTTACCAACCCCTTTTCCTTGGTGTTCCCTGGGTCTTGAGTTGGGAGAGGCTTAGATGTCTTATTTAGAGCCTAGCAGTCAGCAGTCACTTATTTTCTGCACTTTGACCAGTTATGATTTTTCTGTAATAAATACTTTTCATTGCAAAAGGAAGCTTCTAGGATGAATCTATGGGCATAAGTAAATACAATCTTTTTTGTTGAAACATTTTTTATTTAATGTGTCTTTTAAAATGTTCTAACCCAATTGACTTAAGAGCACTTCTATTGATTATAGCAACTGAATTATTAATTTAGCTTCATTTGACTAGTGGAAACATTTTTAAGTCAGTAATTTCATGAAACAGTATTTTCTGTCAGATTGCTTTCTGTTATAATTCTGTGTTCTTTTTCTTAAAGATGTGTTAGTACTAATCAATGTTCTAATACTGGGTATAAACAACTGCCATCTTTAAAAATCAGACCTCTTCATTTGAAAATATATATATTGCAAATTACCTTTATATTATTTATTATTTATTCAATTGTGCATGTATGCATGTGTATGTATGTGTGTGTATGTATATGTGTGTGTGTGTAGAACCACGGACGAATTCGGGAACCACCATGGACGCCTCCACCTTCTCCTTGTTTACTCTGCCCCGGGATTCACAGGCTCTGGCCTACCAGAACCAGAAACGCAGGCCGCCCTGGCTTCCGCCTGGCATCTATACGTGGGGTCTAGGATCCGAACTCTGGACCTTCCGCCTGCAAGGCAGAGGCTTTACCCCTGAGCCACCTCTCCAGCCCTGCAAATTACCTTTTTAAGAAGACTAAATCTATACTTTAAATGTGAAACATAGTAAAAGTTCTGCCTATATTAGAGCTATTTCCTGAATATACCAAAATACCTTCTTAGATATCCCTGCTGATATCCCTGCTTCAAATCTTGGATTAAAACAATATAATATTACTCATGCACATATCTGTCATCAATTCAAGCAGAAACCAAATTGTTTTCTCAGATATATACTTCCTCTTGGTTTTGTGTTCTCTCTCTCTCTCTCTTTCACTGAGTATATGACACCCAGGGACCCATAGGTAGGCTAGCATAAGCTAATACAAAGCTTTATTTTCTTTTTTTTTTAATTTCCACTCATACAAACTTAACAGTTACACCGTCTCCTCCTCCCTCCAACTCCTGTGCCCCCCTCCCCTCCCCGGAGCATCCTTTAATGTGCATGCCAAACTCTCCTCTGGATCCCTCTCTCCGATGAGGTGCAAGGACCCAATAGCATTTCCCAGAACCCTTTCCTGTGTTCCCGTTAAGCATAGGAACACTACTGTGACTGTCAATCCCTTGCCTCCAGGATCCTAGTGCCTTTAGCAAATGCTAGACTTTGTGGGATCAATAGTGTGTTAGACATTGCACAGGGTATGTAAAGTCCAAATATGATTGCTTCGGCCCTAACTCGTGTGGAGTATCTTGCATATCATTGCTCCTCCCATCCTTATGCTCTTATAATCTTACCGCCCCCTCTTCCGCAAATTTCCCTGAGCTTCAGGATGGGGAGAGATTAGGCTGGCCTAGTTCCAGGTGATTGATATAGAGTCTCTGAAGTTCTGGATTATGGTTTGTTGATTTTTTTTTTCAGTTTTGCTGCTCCCGCAATGCCCTTGGCTCCATCCTGATGGGTATTGGATGTCACCCCCTGGACAGAGATAAAGACCTGTTAAATTAGAGTCTTGTTATAAGAGTATATTCAAAGGTAGATGTAATAAAAGTAGGAAACCGCGGTGAGGGAGGGGACAGTCACCCAACTGCGAAATGGTTACTTTCTATCTGCCAGACTATATGCCCTCCCCTTCTGGTAAGATCATACCCCATCAGTT
Organism: Typhlomys cinereus; assembly: GCA_023101885.1. Classification (NCBI taxonomy): domain Eukaryota; kingdom Metazoa; phylum Chordata; class Mammalia; order Rodentia; family Platacanthomyidae; genus Typhlomys; species Typhlomys cinereus. The sequence continues at coordinate 8,188,023 of JALPQD010000042.1, read as the reverse complement.
GTAAATGATCAGGAAGGAAAGTCTGTGAACTTAACCAGATGTCTCATTACTTACTTGCAGTCCTTGATGGAGGCCTATTTCTCTGCTGTAACATGGTCCCCTCTCTCTTTGTTTCTGGTGGGGCCCTCCTTCCCCATCCCTCCTGTTTATAGTCTTTACAATTACTGTAGGTATTACAGAGATTTGTCTTTGAGTGTCTCTAAGTGTGTTTCGTACTAGGAGCCACCTATTAGGGAGTACATACGGCGCTTGATTTTCTGTGTCTGGTATACTTTACTCAATATAATTGTTTCTAATCCCATCCATTTCCCAGCAAATTTCCTTAGTTCATTTTTTGATGGCTGAGTAGTACTCCATTGTATAGATGTACCACAGTTTCCTTATCCACTCCTCAACTGTTGGACATTTGGGTTGATTCCATGACTTTGCTATTGTAAACAGTGCTGCTATGAACATGGTCGTGCTTGTGCTATCGAGGTGAACCTCTGCTGCATGGGGGGTTATTCTCAAAGTGGAATCGCAGGGTCATATGGCAGTTCAATCTTTAATTTCTTTAAGAATCTCCAGAGGGCTCGCCAGAGTGGCTGTATGAGCCTGCATTCCCATCAGCAATGTAGGAGAGTTCGCCTCGCTCCACATCCTCTCCAGTATTTGTTATTGTTTGTATTGTGGATTTTTGCCATCCTAACCGGGGTGAGATGATATCTCAGGGAAATTTTGATTTGCATTTCCCTGATGGATTTAAGATATTTGTTAGAAATTTTAATTTCATCCCTGGTAAAGTTTTTTTTAAGTTCCAGGGCCCATTTTTTAATTGGGCCATTTGTTTCCTTAGTGTTTAGTTTTCTAAGTTCTTTGTGCACTCTGGATAATAGACCTCTATCAGATATGTGGTTAGTAAAGATTTTCTCCCATTCTGTGGGTTGCCTTTGAGCTCATGTTAACAACCTCTTTATCTGAACAGAAGCTCTTTAATTTCACCAGATCCCAACTGTTGAGAGTTGGTAGCAGTGACAGGGCTATTGGATGTCTGTTTAGGAACTGTTGGCCTATCCCAATCAGCTCGAGGGAGTTCCCTACCCTTTCACCTATGGTTTTTATAGTCTCTGGTCTTATATCAAGGTCCTTGATCCACTTAGAATTAAGTCTTGCACATGGTGACAAGTAAGGGTCCAGTTTTAATCTTATGCATGTGGACGTCCAGTTTTGCCAGCACCATTTGTTAAAGATACTGTTCTTTTTCCATTGGATTTTTTGGGCCCCTTTGTCAAATGTCAAGTGGCTGTAATTTTGTGGGCTTATATCTGGGTCTTCAACCCTTATCCATTGATCTGTGTGTCTATTTTGGAGCCAGTATCAGGCTGTTTTTGTAACTACGGATTTGTAGTACAGACTAAGGTTTGGTATGGTGATACCTCCAGCAGTGTTTTTGTTACTCAGGATTGTCTTTGCAATCCTGGGTCTTTTGTGCCTCCATATGAATTTTGATATTGTTTGGTCAACTTCTTTGAAGAATTGCTTTGGGATTTTAATTGGTATAGCATTGAATTTGTATATTGCCTTTGGTAGGATGGTCATTTTTACGATGTTGATTCTGCCAATCCAGGAACAAGGGAGGTCTTTCCACCTTCTGGTGTCTTCTGCTATTTCTTTCTTTAGGGTTTTAAAGTTTTCATTGTAAAGGTCTTTTACCTCCTTGATTAGGTTTATACCAAGGTATTTCATTTTTTTTAGGGGCTATAGTAAATGGGATTGTTTCTCTCAGGGCTTTTTCACTTCTTTCATTCTGAGCATATAGGAAGGCCACTGATTTTTGTACATTTATTTTGTATCCTGCCACCCTGCTGAACTTCTGTATTAGTTCCAGGACCTTCCTGGTGGAGTTTTTGGGATCACTCAGGTATAGTATCATGTCATCTGCAAATAGAGATAACTTGATTTCTTCCTTGCCTATTTGAATCCCTTTTATGTCCCTTTCTTGTCTTATGGCTTCAGCTAAGACTGCAAGTACAATATTGAAAGGAAGTGGTGGCAGAGGACAGCCTTGTCTAGTTCCAGATCGAAGTGAGAATGCCTCAAGTTTTTCCCCATTGAGTATAATCCTTGCTGTTGGCTTATTGTATACAGCTTTTATTATATTGATGAAGGTTCCTTCTAGGGTTTTGATCATAAAAGGCTGTTGGATCTTGTCAAAAGCTTTTTCTGCATCTATCGAGAGTGTCATGTGGTCTTGAACTTTGGACTGGTTTATATGGTGAATTACATTTATTGATTTGCGTATGTTGAACCAACCTTGTGTGCCTTGGATAAAGCCTACTTGATCCCGGTGGATGATCTTTTTGATATGTTTTTGAATCTGATTTGCTACGACTTTGTTGAGAATCTTTGCATCTGTGTTCATCAGAGAGATTGGCCTATAGTTTTCTTTTTAAGTGGATTTTTATTATGTTTTGGGATTAAGACAATATTAGCTTTATAGAAGGGATTTGGTAGTGTTCCTTCCTTTGCTATTTGATGGAACAGTTTAAGGAGTACTGGTGTTATTAGCTCGTTAAATGTCTGGTAGAACTCTGTGCTGAATCCATCTGGTCCAGGACATTTTTTGGTGGGAAGATTCAAGATTACTTCCTCAATTTCCTCGTATGTTATAGGACTATTTAAATAATTCACAACTTCCTGATTCAATTTAGGTAAGTTGTGTTTACTTAGGAATTCATCCATCTCTTTTGTGTTGTCATATTTCACAGAGTATAAGATTTTGAGATATGACGCTATAATTCTCTGGATTTCTTGTGTATCAGTAGTGATACCTCCATTTTCATTTCTAATTTTGTTAATTTGGGCTTTCTCTCTCGCTTTGGGTTAATTTAGCTAGGGGTGCATCAATCTTATTGATTTTTTCAAAAAAACAGCTTTTTGACTGGTTGATTTTTCTGGATCATTTTCCTAATCTCGATTTCGGATATTTCTCCCCTCATTTTGCTAATCTCTTCCCTTCTACTGCTTTTGGGGTCAGATTGCTCTAGTGTCTCCAAAGCTTTAAGCTGCATTGTTAAGTTATTTATTTCTGATGTTTCCATTTCTTTGATGTAGGCATTAAGAGCTATGAATTTCCCTCTTAGGACAGCTTTCATTGTGTCCCAGAAATCTTGGTAAGTTGTATTTTCATGATCGTTCACTTTCAGGAAATCTTGAATTTCCTTTGTAATTTCTTCCTGAATCCAATTCTCATTCAGAATCATAGTGTTAAGTTTCCAGGAGTTTGTGTATTTTCTGTCATTTGTTGTGTTGTGGATGTCAAGTTTTATGCTGTGGTGGTCTGCTAGGGCACAGGCTAGAATTTCAGCTTTCCTCTATATGTGGAGATTTGTTTTGTGGCCCAATATGTGCTCTATTTTGGAGAAAGTTCTGTGTGCTGCTGAGAAAAATGTGTATTCTTTGGTGTGTGGATGAAAATTTCGATAGAGATCTGTAAGGTCCATTTCAGTAAGGGTTTGATTAAGCTCTAAAGTGTCTCTGTTAAGTTTTTTACCTATTGATCTATCCCATGTTGAGAGGGCGGCATTGAAATCCCCAAGAATTATCGTTTTGTGATTGATTTCTCACTTTAGAGGTTGCAGGGTTTGCTTAATGAATGTGGGGGGGCCCGTATTGGGTGCATATATGTTTGGTATTGTGAAGTCTTCCTGGTGATTTGTACCTGTGACTAAAATATAGTACCCATCTGTGTCTCTTATGATTTTTTTGTTTTGAAGTCCACTTTGTCTGATAGCATAATGGCTACCCCTGCCTGTTTTCTGGTTCCATTAGCTTGCAGAATTTTTGACCAGCCTTTTATTTTTAGGATGTGCTTACCTTTTGTGGTGAGATGGGTTTCCTGCAGGCAGCAGATGGATGGATTTTGATTTTTAATCCAAGTTGTAATCTGTGTCTCTTGATCAGTGAGTTAATTCCATTAACATTTAATGTTATAACGGAGAAACTATTTTTAATTCCGTATATTTATTATATTTAGTGGATTTTGTAAGTGTATTGTTTTACTTTTAGGTTTTGGTGGTATTATACTTCCCTTCTGTTCTCCTCAGTATGCCTGTTTTTTTCTTCAGTCTTGAGTATCATTTCTAGCATTTTTTGAAGGCCTGGTTTGGTGGACATGTATCCCTTCAAGTTGTCTTTGTGCTGGAAGATTTTTCTTTCTCCCTCGATCATGACGGATAGTTTTGTGGGGTGTATCAGCCTGGCTTGACATTTTTGCTCATTCAATACTTGAAGTACGGCTCTCCAAGCTCTTCTTGCTTTTACTGTTTCCATTGAGAAGTCATTTGTTATTTTAATAGTGACTTTAAAAGTGACTTGTTTTTTTTCTCTTGAAGCTGGCAGCACCATTTCTTTATCTTGAATATGGAGTGTTTTAGCTATTATTTGCTGTGGCGAGTTTCTATTTTGGTCATATCTGTTTGGGGTTCGGAATGTCTCTTGTATATGGATGGGCCTCTCTTTTTTTAGATGAGGAAAGTTTTCCTTGGTGATAGTTTCAAAAATTTCCTCAGGTGTGATATTTTGGGGTTCTTGTTCTGGTATTCCATGAATATGCATGTTCGGCTTCTTCAGGGTATCCCATAATTCTTGAATATTTGTCTCGAGTATTTTTTTTGGCTTTAACAATATCTTCCATTGAGCTGGTTAATACTCCCACCTTGTCTTCAAGGTCTGAAATTCTATTTTCTGCTTCATTAGTTCTGTTGATAAGACTCTCTGTTGAGTTCTGGGTTGAAGATAACTTGTCTTTTAGTTCAGTTTTAAACTCTGCTTGAGTCTGTTTTAACTGCTCTGTGCCTGTTTTTGTTTCTTGAACTGTTTTTCTCAACTCCTCCAAGTGTCTGTTGTGTTTCTCTTCAAAGCGATTGATGCGGTTATTTAATTCCTCTTGGATTTCCTCTTTCATAGTATTTAACATGGTAATGATCATGTTTTGAAAGTCGTTATCCTGGGTCAGGCTTTCTTGGCCATTTTCCGTGGGTTTGTTCTGGTTGGAGTCTATCATTGTGGGGTTAATTCCTTCAGTGGGAGATTTGTTTACTTGGGTGTTGTTTCTCATGGATTTGCACTTTGACTTGGGCATCTTCGTTTTAACTCTTAAGATCTTCTTTTAATTTCTGTGCATTTTTCAATGAACTGAATTATTTGGCCTGGGGTTCTGGGGTTAGGAGGGGATGGAGCTTACCTAGGTCTCAGTGAATCCAGGCTGGACTGTGCATGTCCGGAGGGGGGGTGGAGGAGTGGGGAAAGGGAAGATATGGCCGGGGTGGGGCGCTATTTAGCCTGGGGGAGCTGCGGTGTGGCCTGGGGGTTGGGAGTCCTATCTGTTCCTGGGGCCCTGCGCAGCTTTCACCTCTGGCGGGCTGGTGGGAGGAGCTGGGTCCTTTGGGCTGCCTGGGGTTTTGGGGGTGGGCGGGTGCGGAGCTTACCTGGGTTGTGGTGAGTCCTGGCTGGACTGCGCATGCTTCCCGGGGGCAGTGGAGTGGGGAAAGGGCGCTATATTTTCTTTATAAACATCTTAGTAAAAGGAAAAGTTGAAAGCTTTTCCTTTAAGATTAAAGAAAAAAATTGCCCACCTACTTCTTTTCCATATAGCACTAGAGGTTTTACCCAGAGCTATTGATCCAGAGAAAGAAGTTAAACACACATAAACTAGAAAGGAATAAATTGAATTGTTTGGAAATATTGTGATTTTACTGAGAGAAAAATCATAATATTCCCTTTAAATTTCTTTTGATGGCTTGACATTTTCATAAATATATACAATAATTTGTGTCAATTTCATTTCATATTGCACTATCAAAACCCCACCTTTTCTCCCAATAAAACCATCTTCTCAATAAGTCTCCCTCCTATTTTTATGTCTTTTTTGTGTTCATGTGACCCACTGAATTTAATAAGGTTTTTCTTTTTACATTAGCATGTGTCTCAGAATTTGCAGAATTATGGGCAATATATGTGTAACAATTACTCTTAATTATTGCTGTGAGAGAACACTCAAAGTCAATCAACTTTAGGGAGAAAGGGAGGTTTATTCAGCTTATGGTTCCAGAGGGAAGGTACAGTCTCTCAAAGCAGAGGTGGCATGGTTGGCTGGCCAAAGCTGGAGGAGTCTAAGTCACTGCAGACATCTTGGAAGCTGAGAGCTGCAGACTGCTTTCAGCAAAGGCTGACTTCTCCTGGAGGTAGGGTGGGACTAATCCACCTCAAGGCCCACCCCTTGTGACTGCCTTCCTCCAGCAAGGCTCCACCTCTCAAGGTACCATGACCTTGCCAAACACATGAGACTGTGGGGGACACATTTCAAACCATGACAATATGTCATTAGCTATTTCACCAAAGCAGGTAGGTCTGCCTGTATTATAACCCTGAGATAAATCGTTGATAAAATGTTAACAGGCCAAATCTTGTGTAGGTCTTGTGCAGGTAAACACAGCTGCAGTGAGTTCATAGATGGCATGGCCCTGTTGTGTCCAGAAGACACTGGTGTTTTTCTTTCCTACTCGCTGGCTTTTACATTCTTCCTGCCCTCTCTTCTATAGTGTTCCCTTAGTCTTGGAGGGAGAGGAATGTATTAAATAACCCATTTAGGGCTGAGGCTACTCAATAATCACTTACTCTCTGCTCTTGAGTAGTCGTGATTTTCCATACTGCCTTCCTTTGTGTAAAGAAGCTTCTTGCAAGAAGGCTAAGAGCAGCACTAATTTATAAGTTGAAAAGTAAGTATTTATATGACAGTTTAATGCCATACCAATTAAACAAAACTTCCTAACTAGGGCCTGTGACCTCCCTATTCATGGATACTTAACCATATTTACAGTACAAGGCATGAATTCAATCTTATTGAATGGACAGTAAGTCCAATTCGAAAACAGTTGGTATTTTCATTCCTGCTATTATTGTATCAATCTGTATCTTATCAGATAATATTCACCACCACCCAGTCTAAACTAATTAATGAATTCTGAAAGACTATAAAACACAAAACCAACATTTAAAAATATCAGTAATATTTTTGTATAACAACAGCAGACTATCTAAAAAATAAAAAATGTTATTTACAATAGCTATAAACAACAAAATAAATTATTTAGGCATAAATTAAACCAAGAGAAGAAAGATATTGGCACAAATATCCAGAAACTTATAAAACATTTGATACAAAATTTGAAGAAGATGGAAATAAAATTACTTAGAAGAATTAATATTGTTGCTGTGTCCAAACTGTTCAAAATATTCTACAGCTAAATTCCTTTAATAATTCCAGTGATTTCTCATGAAAATAGATAGACTGCTAAAATTAATATGAAACCACAAAGATCTGAAATAGTCAAATCAATTTTAGGCAAAAGTGCAAAGTTTGAAGTATCACACTCTCAGATTTTAAAAAATGTATGCTACTAAAAATTTAGCAACAAAACTGGTTTGGCATTACCATTTAAACAGACAATGCAGTGTAACTGTATCTGTATGTGTATAAATACACAATCTGTGTATTTATATGGCTAATTAGTCTCTGGCAATGATATCACAAACACACATGGAAAGGGCAATTCTTCCATAGTAGAACAAGAAATAAATTTAATCTTGTACCTCCACCTCAAAATGCATTAAAGACTGGCTTTAGGAACGAAAGTGTTAAAACTCAAAAAGAATGAGGAGAAAGCTATATGTGATGGTACACAACTGCAGTTTAGGCACTCTGGAAGCTGGGAAAAAAGGTTGTAAAATGAAGGCCAGCCTAGACTACATAGCAAGAGGAAAACATAGGTCAAAAGCACTATAGACATTGGTATGTCTGTGATTTGTTGGTTATAATCCACAAATACTTGTTTTAAATATTGTTTAATCATTTTATATCAGAATTTTTAGGAAAGCTTTTGTACTACAAAGACAAGAGTTTATGGACTCAAGAGACAGCCTGTATATTGGGAAAAATATTTGTAAAATACATCTGATAAGGAGTTGCTATCTAAAGAATGTAAGGAATAATAGTAACTCAATACAAAATGCTACTTAGGTAAAAATAACAAAGTAGACATTTGTCTGAGATTACATAAATAGTCAAGATGTATTTTAAAATGTTTAGTATAATTACACAAACTAAACTACAGTGAAATACTGCTTTAAACCTGTTATATAAATGATACTGAGTGCTGACAGAGACGGGAAGAAAAAGGCCCTTTATATATTACTGATTGGAATGTGAAATAGTATGCCATTGTGGCAAATAGTATGGTTGCCTCTCAAAAAATTAAAAATAGAGCTACACTATAATCCACAATCCCACTGTGTGTTATTTATATACAGAGCAAATTGATTCCCATACTTATTGCAGCACTATTCACAGTAGCAAAGACATAGTTTCCATCTGGATATCAATGCATGAGTAGATAAAGAGAATGGACATATATATATATAAGGAGTATATATATGTGTGTGTGTGTGTGCGTGTGCACATGTGTGTATGTTCACATTTCTTTAAAATATAAATTTATACACATATATCAAACAATTAAATTCCATTTGGCCATTAAAGAAAGAATTCGTATTATTTGTAATAGATGGGTGTAATAGATGGCTATTAAGTGAAATGAACCCAGCACAAAAGACACATTTCGCAAAATCTCAGTCATATGAATCCAATGCATTGACCTCATAGATAATACAATAGATATTTGGAATTGGGCTATTTTAAGACCGGATTTTTGAATAGATATTAAACAGAGTATCCAGAATTTTAGACAGATGAAATAAGCTCAAGCGTAGTGATTATAGTTAACATACTATATATGTGAAAAATGCTAAAGTGAGTGTAAATTATTCTCACCACAAACACTCTAACTATATGATATGAAGCATATGTTAACTAGCTATATTCATTCATTTCACTATATATGTCAACACAAGTGCACAAGACTAGCAAGATAGCACCTGCTCACACACCTGGCAACCTTATTTCGATCTGCTGAATTCATGTGATAGAGAAATCTGACTTCCAAAATTTATTCTCCCTCCTTCATCTATGGAGCATGGTATCCATACATATTCTCTCTCTCTCTCTCTCTCTCTCTCTCTCTGTCTCTTCTATATATCATGTGTGTGCACAACATACATCCTTGCTCTTTCTCTCCTTTCAAAAAATAAAATATTAAAAAATAAGTTTAGGGGCTGGAGAGGTGGCTCAGGGGTTAAGCCTCCACCTGGCAGGAGGAAAGTCCTGAGTTCGGATCCCAGATCCCACGTATAGACGCCAGGCGGAAGCGGGGGCGGCCTGCGCTTCTGGCCCTGGTAGGGCGGAGCCTGTGAATTCCCGGGCAGAAGGAGGTGGAGGCGTCCATGGTGGTTCGCGAATTCGCCCGTGGTTCTACACATACACAGACACACGCACACATAGACATACACACACGCGCGCACATACACACGCACATGCACACAGTTGAATAAATAATAATAAAAAAATTTAAAAAAAAAGTTTAAAAAGCAAGTTGAAAAAATGATGATTAGTTTGTAGGAAACCCATCTATTTTTTTTTAATTTTTTTATTATTTATTCAATTGTGCGTATATGCGTGTGTGTGCGTATGTATGTATGTGTGTGTGCGTGTGTATGTATGTGTGTGTGTGTAGAACCGCGGACGAATTCAGTAACCACCATGGATCGCCTCCACCTCCTCCTTTACTCTGCCCCGGGATTCACAGGCTCCGCCCTACCAGGACCGGAAATGCAGGCCGCCCCCGCTTCCGCTGGCGTCTATACATGGGGTCTAGGATCCGAACTCAGGACCTTCTGCTTGCAAGGCAGAGGCTTAACTCCTGAGCCACCTCTCCATCCCCGAAACCCATCTATTTTAGAGGCATCAGTAGAAATAGATGAAAAACTGAATGAGTGCAAAGACAGCTTTCCAGAGCTGAATAGGCATGATATGGAAAACTTAGATCTTCTGTGAGAAAGAAGTTGCATTTGAGATCTGAAAGGCTTAGCAAAAGAGTGTTTAGTGGACATGAGATGTTTAGGCTTTCATACTCAATGTTGGGACACAGCGATGACACGAGCAAGTGAGTTCTCAGCAGAGACAGGATTGACAGATGACTTCCAGGAATCATTTGGCTCCTCCCTTTCTCATCCCCATGCAAGCTCTGTATTTTCCTCCTTGGGATCCTCTCTAGATTCAGACATGGAAGAAGGAAAGGAGAAGACTCAAGGAGAGAATCCTGTCACCTAATTCAGAGAACCTCTTTAAAGTGGGAGCCAATGTGTGTCCTTGGGAATGCAGTCTTCTTCTATATCAAGCTTATGAGATATAAACAGACAAGTTAAGTTTTCTTGCTGAGAAATTGCATCTCTACTACATCTTCTTTAACTTTTAATTAAAAATTTGTGAAATGATAAACATTTATGAAGACAAAGCCTATGTACATTAGTTATTTTGTAATATCAAGAGTTTAAGACATGCCATGGAGTTTCTATTTCCTGTATAATATGACAAATTTGTTACCTCCGATTTTCATTTTTGAATTTTTCATATTTGTTTCAGTCTTTTCAGTTTCATGTTTGAGGTTTGTTTAGTTTTTGTGTTTGTTTATGACAGAGTCTCCTGTAGCAGAATCTGATCTTGAACTCCCTGAGCTGCTGCGAGGTTAAGAAGACCTTGAACTCATGGTCCTCCTCCCTCCACCCTCCGGGGTCTGGGGTTACAGTAGTGAACCACCAAGTTAGAAGACTCTAGGGTAGGAGGCCTGCGAATTCAAGGCCAGCTCATCTACAGAGCGCGACCTCATCTTTAAAAAAGTAATAATACAAAACATTTTGCATGAATAATGTATTTAGTATAGAAGAGCATTCATATTTCTCTCTCTTGAGTCTTTAATCTGAAAGATTTGCCTTAATAAAGCTCTTATATTCATCATTAAAGGTAGGAACAAACCCTGAAACCTTAATGCAGGGGTGTGCCTCTTCTAAATAGACCTGATGTGTGTCAGCAATCTGAATTTGTATTGACTGAAATGAAGATGCATGTCTATGTTAAAACAGTTCCTTAAACATTCCTTAAAATAAGACTTTTCTGTAGTCTGGCAACAATATTTTCTGTCAACCAATAGAGGTGCTTATACCTTCTGAATATGTCAGAGTCTATTTTTTTTCATGCACTACTCTTAATCACATCATATTGCCACTGCACCAGCCCAGTTTACCTTCTTGTTATTATTTCTTATTTCACTCCAGTGAAGACAAGATAAGTTTTAAACCATAAACCTATCATGTTATCTCCCACAACAAAATTCCCTGTAGCTTCCCATTGTCACATGAGGTATATACAAAGGATAATATATATGCACCTTAGTGTGTCTTCTAGCCCGTGATCTGCCCAGTGCCCTACCTGTCTTCTTCACCAGTAATTCTGCCTTCAGGCTTTTCACTATATATCTACCCCAGTGTCTACAAGTCTAGCTCCTATTTTATGTCAAATGCTGTTTTGTTAGATCAGTGCTAGTCACTCATAGCTCTCTGCCTGTCCTTACCTTATTTTCTTCACAGTATTTACCTTGAAATTATATTATTTTGCATTTGTTTGGCTGTATATCATTTCTTTCATTAGAAGACATGCTTCTGAAGAGTATGTTTTACCTTTTTATTTCTATAACTTTGTATTTCACACTGCATGGTTTCTCGTACTGCCTAGTTTAATGCATATTACTTGAAGAAGTGAGCTATATGTATATGTGTACAGATAAGGAAAATGCATGCAAGTTACTGTAAGTCAAATCATTTAGAAGGCAGCAATCAAAAAATGGCAGTTATTTAAAAGTTAGTTGTCTTTTTTTAGCTCTTAAAACCAGTTTAAAATAAGTTACTACATGCCTAATCTGAGAGATTAAACCATTTAGCCTAGCTACAAAGAACCAGAACTCTAAATTTTACTGGTTAATACTCCTTTCAGTTATTAGCTGTCAAGCAGCTCAACATCTCTAGGTTCAATGTCCTGATCTGTAAATTTAAAGTACATGTGGAGGTCAGAGAACAACTTTGTGGAGCTGGTTTTCTCCTTCCTGATCAAACTCAGATTATCAGATCTGGGCAGCAAGCAGCAAGTATCTACTGCTGAGCATCTCATCCTCCATATATATGTTAGAAGCCTGAAAAGTCAAGATTAGGAGAGTAAGTAATTATCAGCTTTAAAGAGAGCTAATACTCAGGAAACCAAAACCTTAGGAAATATATATTTTGCTCTGTTCAAGGAAGCTAGTCTTTATAAGCAGTGCTGATGTAGTGATGGGGACTAGGGCCTGATGTGACTACGTAAGGAGAAAGCCATGCGAGTGGTACTTCATCTGGCACTTTTTCCCCACAGAGTCTGACACAGCCATATTGGTGCCTTGTTTCTGGTAATGAAGGATTTTTATATGTTAGTTATTTACTTAATTTCTTCTTTTTTCCCTAAATTGTAATTATGTATTTTATGCCTTGGAGAAATAACCTGTAATTCTGACCCTGGGAAGCAGAGCCTAGGAAACTCCAGAATAAAGCAGTAAGATAGTAAAACAATCCAGAATGACTTCCCGCATCACTCTTGGGCCTCTACAGGCACACATGAGGTTTATTCTTGTACACATACCTGCTCACACATATACTCAAATGTGAAACATATACACACAAAAATAGATAAATTTATGTAAATAAATGAGTAAATTTATAAAATAAAATTAGGTTTTTGTAACATCATAAAACAATCTATGTACAAGTATGGGAGACAATTTTTTCAACATTACCCATTTTTTTCTTATTTAACTTTTTTATTTTTTATTTATTCAGTTGTGTGTGTATGCGTGTGTGCACATGTGTGTATGTATGTGTGTGTATATGTGTGTGTGTGTAGAACCACGGACGAATTCAGGAACCACCATGGACTGCCTCTACCTCCTCCTTGTTTTCTCTGCCCCGGATTCACAGGCTCCGCCCTACCAGGACCAGAAATGCAGGCCGCCCCGGCTTCTGCCTGATGTGGGGTCTTAGGATCCGAACTCAAGACCTTCCACCTGCAAGGCAGAGGCTTATCCCCTGAGCCACCTCTCCAGCCCCTCTTATTTAACTTTTTTGTATAGATAATGTATACAAATGAGTTTAACTAACTATAGAATATAACACAAAACTTTTAAGAATTTTTAGTGTCTAAAAAATGTAAAAAGTAATAGAAAAAACTCATGTTTTCTCTGTTAATAATTAAATGTAATTTCTTGGATTCAAAGATTTATAGGAGAAATATAAAGACATTTGATCAATACTCCTTAATCATTTTAAAAAAATACTTGATATCTTGATCTTTAGGGAAGAACAACCCACACTTAGCGATCAAAGACAATCGTACCTTGCTACATTTTCCTATTAATAAATCTTGTTCTCCATATTTTTAAAGATGTCTTAGCCTATTTCAAAAATGTGTTTCAGAGGTGAATTATGGATCTTTAAAATGAATAATGTTCTTCAAACCTTATTCACTTAATTTTTTTAAAAAATTACATTTAATAATAATTAATGTGTGTCTTATTCACTCAGCATTTTATGAATACTTTTTGCATGCCAGATGCATTGATTAAGAATTGAAGAAATCAAGAAATAAACACAGAGCTTATCCTCTGGATAGCTGAGGCAGAGAAAGGCTGTGATGACACTGTTTGGCCAGCATCACAAGAGAACTTTGGACCAGAGGCAACTGCATGGAGAAAAGGGCCAAGGGATTTCTGCTTACAGTTCTCACGTGGAATTTCTAGGAGCAGCAGAAAGTGAACTAGATAGTGAGGCATAGAGGAAAAAAATGGAGAATTTCAGGTGTGCTATGGGATTAGAACAGACAAGAAGACAGCAATGCATAGGAGAAAGGACTTATATACCAGATGTGTAAGTGTCAATGGAAGTGTTTTGGTTTTGCTTTCTTTGTTTCTCCCAGAGGTAGAAAGAGCTGGGTGAGTGGGTCAAGAATTGACCCAGCGCACACCTTTTGGCATGCGTTTGCTGTGGCCTGGCTTCAGCGTCAGTACACTACTAAGTTTTTGGCATAGCAGGCACACTTTACCTTCATTGTACCCTGTCTTCACCATCTTGATGAACTGTGAAGCATCTCTATCACCTTTTCTCATCCCTACATTTTTTTCTATTATGAATGTCCTTTAGCAAATAACAGAATGGTTATAGGTCAGTGGAATATTGTAACATATCTGTGTCACACAGAGACAAGTGCTGGGGATTGTACATTCTACTCATAATAAAACAGAAAACAGACAACATTAAGCTCACATTTCAACCTCACATTAGCTTAAGGGTTTCATAGCATCATTATAATACACACGGTCCTATCTTTGTAAAGCTGTCACCATGGTAATACATGATTAAGTAGATTATTATTAAAAATAACCCAGAATATTACAAACTGTTACTCATAGCCAAAAAAGTTAGCTTCTTTACTGAAAAGGCAGTTGTCCAACCAGGACTGTTACCTATTATCAAAAATTCATCACCTGATTTTCTTGAATTAGAGAAAAAATAGGATGAAAATACCATAACCAAACATCAAAAAAATTTACTACTATACTCAAAAGTCAAGTAATTCCTAGTAAAATGATATTATTTCCAAACTAAAGGAGTGGATATAATAGAAAACATAAATAAAATTTATGATGAAGATTTATTTGACTGACTGAAATTAATGGGAAAACTTTTATTGCTTTTATTTTTATCTACTCAGTATACTTTTTTATATTTTTGCTGAGTTATTGTGTTTAATTCTAACATGTGTTTTGAACTGTTGTGCTGTTACATTATACTCAACTTCTCTGCCTGTTTGAAATATACAAAATTTTGAACTCTAAAATACCTTTGGTTCAAGATTCTATAAACAGAATGTACTGTATAAAACAGATTTTACACCTAACCCATGTATTCTTATCCCTTATTGTTCTATTGAATTCTTTGTCAGACTGGCAAAACATATAACCACTTTCTTTTAAAAATGAAGTATATAAATTAAAATATAAAGATAAGAAGAGTCTGGCATGCACATTAAAGGATTCTCTGGGGATGGGGGGGAGGCACTGGGGGATGGGTGAGAGGAAGGGGAGCAGGGGGGCCGGGGGGAGGAGGAGGGAGGGAGGGAACCGGTGTACCTACTAAGTTTGTACGAGCGGAAATAATAATAAAAAATGTTAAAAAAAAGAAAGTAATTATACTGAACAGGTTACAAAAATTTAAATTCAGTGATAGTATGTACTCTTAATTAAGGCATTAAATAACAGGATAACTTTGGTGTATAGTTCGCTTAGAAGTGATAGCATTGATGAGTGTAAATGGTGCATGTAAATGGCAAGGGTAAATTCTTGTGAAACTTTTATTTCTGTTAATATTGTCATGGGTAGTGCTAATATTCCCCAAGTTTGTCTCCTACATTTATCATTTAATGAAATAATAAATTCCAAATTATTATCATCTACAGAATATATTATCAGAATATTAAAATATATCTAGATATAAAATAATATCTACAAAATATAGAATATGTATCATTAACTTCCCATTTAACTACTCATCATTGCCCTACCACTGTATTCTGCTCATGTATCACTGTTTAAGAAACCCTGGTTTCTTATACCACCATAGCAACTTCTTTCCTGTCTTCATTATTGGTTTCCCATATGGTTTCATTTAGGCTTACAGAACATGAAGCCGAACTTCACACTTTCTTTTACTTTTAACTAGTATTCTAAATATTTATTTTAGTTCCTGTGTTTTGTCTTTTACTACACAGTAAGACACATCATCTGAGTACATGTTTACAGGTTGAATTCAAACTATAGTATTAGTTTTTGGAGTGTAGCTTCATTTAGCCATAATACAAAGTTAAAAAGCAATAAAATATTTCATAGGAGCCTTTGCTCCCTATGTTCTTAAATTTATTTTTGTTATCATTTAAAATGTCTATACATTCAATATAGCTTGAGAAATTTTGATATATATTCAAGCACTTTTTAAAGTAAAAAAGCAAGATTATATGTATTCATTGTAGAGAGACTCAGCAAATGTCAAAATTTTAGAAGTTGCAAAGATTTACTATATTAACTTTATACTTGCATACTTACATTAATATGTAAGTATCATGTTTATAATTTTTGAAAGATATTCCAGGGACTGGAAAAAAAATGGCTCAAAGCTTAAGATTCTTCCTTGCAAGCAGAAAGACCTGAATTCGAATCTTGGGTCCCACATGAAAAACGCTAGACAAAATGGTGGCGGTCTGCACTTCCAGCTCTGGAAAGCAGAGTGTGGGAACTCTCAGAGCCAGCCAAACAAAAAAGAGATAGAAACAATCCAGGCTGATTTTCAAAGTCACGCGTGGGCCTCCACAGATACACACACGCGCGCACACACACACACATACACACACATGCACAATATATCAGACTAGTGATTTTCTCAGAGGTCAAAAGGTGCTTAAAATGCTTAGTTTTCTCTCATCACTTCATATATTGGTATCATTTTAGTGTATTTTTAATTTTTTTAATTCTTTGACTCTTTCATAGACAAATACAGTTAATTCACGTGTTTTCACCCCTTACTACCAGTCCCATCCCCCTTCTGTCCCACATTATACTTTCTCCTTTCCAGGCTCCCTCTTTCCTGTCTTCTGGCAGGTGTGGCTCACTGCGTTTCATCTAGGATGCCTCTACTGGCAAGTGTCTAAATACTTGTTGGGGGCATGGCTGACTTTTTTTTATTTAGATTCCCTACTCCTTAAGGAGAGGGGGTTGGATGTCCTATCTAGAGCTGAGCATTCCACAGTCCCCTGTTCTTTGCTGACCACTAGCTATTGCTGAACAAAGCTGCTGGGCTAGAGGTTGCTAATAGAACCAATCTGGAAGTTTAATGTTGTTATCTCACATAAGCTCCGTGTTTTAATTACTCTGCTACTTCCTTTCAAAGAAAATTCAAATATCCCCTTTCTTGTTACATGTTTCAAAATGTCTTTACGTGGAAGGGACGAAAGTTTACCTATATATTCTCTACTGACATTTCTACATAGAATTTTCTAATAATGTCATCTAAGTGAATAGTTAACCTTCAAAATAGAGTGCTTCTTATACACAAAGAAAAGTACACACAATTTTGAAATTGTAACTTTAGGAGCCATCTGATTAAATTACAGAAATAACCAATGTGTTTCTTTCCAAAGCAACATTTAAGATTGCTGTTGCTCATTTCTCTGCAGTGCTATGGCCAAAATTTTGCTCCAACTTCTGTCACCTTGCATTTGGGCTGCTGATGGAATTTTAGGGAAAATGTCCTGTTTTAGTCTCTCTAAATTCTGTCAGCCCTATACAGAGCTGTCAGCTCTATCTTAAACATTCTTCCACAATCTTTATCAAGGGATGTTTTCTAAACCTAAAGATTAAGAGCAAGACTCAAAATCCTCTGTTAGAGAACTGGCAATTCACATTTATGTATTACTTCCTGTGATCTCACACTTATATTATGAACACCTATATCCAAGTTTCTATTCCCATGTTCATAGTCTTGTTTATATTGTTTTTGTCTGTCTTGTTTTTTTTTAACCTTCTTCATGCTTTTTATCCTGTATCTGACACTCATTCAAGGAATGATTTCGAAAAGTCCATACAATGGTGTGTTATCTGCCCTCTGTTGTAATCAGTCCTTTTGGACATCCTCTACTATTTTTATGCTCTTGATATTTTTTTGTATTCCTCACTTGAAATTATCAGGTATCTCTGTCATAAATTTAAAGAAGACATGTGTGATGATTTTATTCTCCCTAGAATTTTTTCTGTAAGGGATTGTCATTTGCCATCTATGGCCTACATGTGACAGATTTGCTGTACCTCTCCCTGTAGAGCTCTTTTGTAGAGCACTGCAGTCTCCTTTGTATATCTAAGTGTCCAGTTAAAAATCCTAGAAATGGCTTATTTCATCTGTAATAGTAAGAGAGATGGTTGGGTTTTTTGGTTTTTGTTTTTTTTTGTTTTTTTTTTTTTAGTGATCGTACTGACTTTATTTTTTCACTAGCCATTTTATCTTTCTTTCACTCAATGCAAAGAAATAAAACAGAATCTGAAGAAAATTATGTCCTTATTATAATAAAAAGAGTCTGGGGCTCGCAGAAGTACAAGAATTATATAACTGGGAGCACTGATTGTCTCCAGTGGGTCAATGTACCATTTTTATTATGATCTACTGTGCTGATTCCCATTCACATTGGGTGTCTGTATAACTCTGTGGGAGCTACAACAAACTGAACCATTTTGTGCTATTCCCAGATCTCATGAAATAAGACTTTACACAAGTAAAAGTAGCAATTGATGTGTCTATCAATTATGCCTGTAGGCTCTTCTCCAGTATAAAGTGAAAAAGGGGCCCATTCTCAAGTACAAAGATAAAAGTTTTACTGTGGTCTAAAGATTGCTGAACTGGTGTTTTTATAATGAAGAAACAGTACATATCAAAACCACTGTCAGATTAAGACACTGCCACAACTTTTATCAATTCTTCAAATAACTGAGCAAATTCCTTTTCTAGGCTGAGAATTAGCCCTGTGTTGGCATTATTTTGCTGGCTATGAAATCACCAAAGGTACACAATTGAATTGAATTACCTGGTAGGTGTTATAGTAACAGATGTTGCTTTTATTTTTTGAAAGTTCAAGTTTGCTCCCTTGGTCTGTTGCAAGTAGATGAGAATTCAGCTCACAAAGCATGCTCTGGAACATTATCATTGGCCAACTTAATGACAGGAACTCTTTATCTGACACAACAACAGCATGAAACCCTTCAAATTTGGGCATCCTGGTGACCCGAGCTCTGCACTGCAGCTCAGTCCCTGAGAAATAGTTTTCAAGCCCTTTATTGAGGACCCCAGCATGTTTGCATGAGCTAAAGTGGCCTTCTTATATTGTGTTGAGCTCTAGGGCACAGGAAAAAATCACATGTGACTTAGAAACTGGGATTGGTAAAACAATTCACTCCTGAATTTATTTTAAGCCCTTGATATGTAATTTTGGAATTAGGCTGATTTTCCTATGGCAGGCACACCAATGGTATGAACAGATATATGAAGTAAGGATCTATTTTGAAAAATCTTCATATTGGAAAACGGAGGAAGTCACAGTTTTCAATTATCACAGACATTACTCCAGGAAACACTTTAGGTATTCATTGCCTAGATAAAACCCTTGGACCAAATAAATCCTGCATTGTTATCCACTGATAAGAGTTACCTCCTCTGTTTTCATTTCTTCCCAGTAGAACCACAAGAACAACAACAAAAAAATCTTTCTTCTTTCAGAGTGGAAAATAACATTCATGCATTTTGTAGCAATGCATGGTAAGATATCTTTGGGATAAATGGGTAAGACATTGGAATTCTATTATCTGTATTTATCACATTTTTAGATAGGAATATCTTTATTGATATGTAGACCTGTCAAAATGTTTGAAGTTAAAGGAAGAACTGCAGTATTTCAGATTTTATACCATCAAAGCACTGTCAGTCTATGTTCTCCTCCAGTTTGACAGTGAATAGAGGGAAAAGAGATGGGAGCTTCTCAGTGTAGAAGCATATTCCCTTGCTTGAGCAGTCATCTAATCAGTGAGCAAATGCTGCAGAGTTTTTTTCTGGATTATACTGGTGGTTATGCATGTGACTTTAAATAAGTCATTTAATTAACTTGAGCTTGTATCAGGCTCTGTATGAAGCTCAGATCACTTGGCTTCTAAAACAACTCTAGAAGGTATTTTAATATCCTTCCCACTGTATAGGTAAATAAAGAGACTCAGTCTAAACTATTTGTCTAAAGTTCATAAAACCTATTAAGTGATAAAACTAGAGACTCAACTATTGTCTTTTTGAAGCAATACATTTATTGAAAATTTATTTTCTTATATCTTACCTGTAATCTCCTTGCTTGCTGTTTGCCTCTTTTGCTATCATTTTCTCATCTTAAAATTTTATCTGAAGGCTAATTCGAGTAATTTTGGTGCATTTCCATCACCTTTTACCATTGAGATATCAGCTTGTATCTGCATGTAGTATTGCACAGTTATAATTCTAGCCCTCAGGAAGCTGAGGTATGAAGATTATCATGTACTTGAGATCAGTTTGGGAATTGCAAGTTCAAAGCCAGCCTGAGCTATGTCATGAGTCTCTGTTTCAAAACATAAAGAAAAAAAGGTAACTTTTGACACTTTAAATGTAATTATTGGTTTTTGATTCTTTTTAAAACACAAAAAGAAGGGTCAGGTATTTTCCTGTGCCTGATATTACTGGTAATCTGCACTTAATTAATACAAACTACTATTAAATAAGCAAATTAGTGACTTGTAAATTAAATAAAAAACTGATTTTCACTATAAAATCCAATTATTGTATTGTATATTTTCCTTAACAAATCTAAAATAACACAATTAGTAAAAGTACTCAGTGCACAACAATGAGAACATGAGCCTAAGTCCCCGGTATCCACATGTAAAATGCCGGGCACACTGCTGAGCACCTACAATCCCATCTCTAGGGAGGCAAAGACAGGAGGATCCTGCTGGCTTGCTCATCAACCAGTCTAGCAAAATCAGCAAGCTTCAGGTCCCAGTGACGCTGTCTCACAAAACCAGGTGCACAGATCCTGAGAACAACACCCAGTTGTTGATTTTTGGCCTCCATATGTGTACACAAACATGTGTTCCTACACATATGAACATATGCATACACAAAGTCACGAAGTGTAAGATTTCTGAGTATGTATGTTAACTTTGTTTAGTTCTCTTTTTAATATTAAATATTTGATAATGTGCATATATTGATTTTGATTATTAAACAAAATTAATACATATTTTCATCTTCATTTTTATATTCTTGTGATCAAAGCACAAGAGTCATTGCTAGTGTTATTTAGTAATGCACTTAATGTTAACTATTTATATGTATAAAGCATTATCTATTAAATGTAAAGAGCAGAAAAATCACAAGTAATATTGCCCAAAACCTGTAATTTAATAGAAGAATGAAACATCACAAAAATCAGCTCCAAATAGAATAAAGACCTCTATGTTAGACCAGAGACTGTAAAACTCCTAGAAACTAAAACTCCTAGAAAAATGGCAGGCGGAAATGCAGCGGTTCACACTTCAGGTCCTGATGGGCAGAGCCTAGGAAATCCCAGAGCAAAGCAAAAAAGAGGTGGAAGCAATCCAAGATGATTCCTGAAATCACCCTTGGTTCTCCGCAGGGACACACACACACACACAGAAACAAACAAAAACAAAAAAGCTTCTAGAAGAAAAAAATAGGGAGTATACTCAAACTGATTGGTCAGCATTTCCTTAATAGGACCTCAAATGCACAGAACTACATGAAATTAAGCAGTTCTGTTCAGCAAAAGAAAATATTAATCAAGGAAAAAGGCAACCAACCCATGGAGTGGAAGAGTATCTTTGCTAACCACATATCTGATAGAGAACAAGTATCCAGAATACACAAAGAACTCAAAATTTAAATACCAAGGAAGTAAGCAACCCTATTGAAAAATAGGCCATAGAACTAAAAAGGAACTTTTCACAAGATGAAAATCAAATGTCTGACAATATCTTATATGAATGAAGCATCCCAGATTCAGAAAGACAAATGTTGCATGTTCTCTTTTATAAGTGGATCCTACCATGAAACCTTCAGATTGATGTAATCAAACAGAGGCTTTTACAGCACTCAAAAACTACAAAGGAATTTAAGTCAGAGTGGTAGAAGAAGATCCCAGATCCCAAGAGTGGAGACAAAAGAACATAGGGAAGCAGATGAAAGAAAAGTTTTGAAAGGATAGAACACAGTAAGGATTGGGATTAGCCTTCAGGTAACCAATTACCTGCTAACTAGCTTCTAACTCCCCCTCAGTGCCAGGGAGCACATGCCCAGTATTGTAAACCTTTTTGAACAACAGTGGATGGGGAGAAAATAGACATTAGACAGGATCAAATGTCTTAGTATTTACCATAAATAATCTGATAGTAAACCATCACCTAAATACCTCTCAATATATTCTTAAATAAGAAAAGATCTCAACACCTAAATAAGACACAGTCTATTGTAATGGAAGTGTAGAGAAGTAGACAACCACAGCCAACCAGATTTCAGAATACTAGCAACCCTAAAATGTTCAGCC
Source organism: Typhlomys cinereus (assembly GCA_023101885.1). Taxonomy (NCBI): domain Eukaryota; kingdom Metazoa; phylum Chordata; class Mammalia; order Rodentia; family Platacanthomyidae; genus Typhlomys; species Typhlomys cinereus. The sequence goes on along the minus strand of JALPQD010000042.1, from coordinate 8,165,780 downwards.
TTAATCAGGCCATCCAAATATCTTCCCATCCTAAGGCCCAGAGAATCTTGTGGAATTGTAAGATTGTAAGAGCTAAAGCGGGGGAGGCACACTGCTGGCCAGGTCACACCAGTCACAACATGACTGCTGCATCCAGAAGCTCACTGCAATAAGATCTACCTCCAGCAGACCTAGACAATGGCTGCCATATTAATATTCCCCAATGGACCAGTGAGGCTCTGAGGAGAAATAACTTCACGTGGTAGGAACCAAAGGGGCAAGTACTAGACAGGTGAAGGGGATTGCCCTTATCTATGAGTTTACCCACAGAAGGGTCATTATACTACCACAGAAGCCTGGTCCCCTACTAATACAGACAGCCCAAAAAGAGCTCTGTGACCCACAGAAGGAGACAGACATGAAGGTAGGAGGGAGAGGGATGGGTTGGTGAAGGAAGTGCGGAAAGGAGAGGATCAGGGATACCCACTCGTTTTATTTGTATCAAAGGAAAACAATAAAAATTATAAATTAGTAAATGAGGTGAGAAACAATCAATTCATAAATCTCCAATCATAATTCCATTTGGAAGAAATTCACAATGTTATGAAGGTATATAATGCTATATATGAAGGTATATAATGCTATATGAAGGTATATAATGCTAACTTATTTAAGAGTTACATTCCACAACTGAATTTATAGGACTGTGTGCTGGGATTTTAATTTTTTTAGATACCTTACAAGAGTAAGATATAGAGAATTTTAAGACTATTAAAATGGACTTTGGCCATTGAGGAGTTCAACAGGCAAAGACACTTGTCACGTAAGCCACATGGTACCTGAATTCAATCCCCAGGACCCATGTACATATGTACATGGGTTTATGTATGTACATCTGTACATACATAAAACACACTAAATAAATAAATAAAACAAATTAGGGAATAAAATAAAATGTAGCCTTATGTATTCTCATACAAAAACTACAGTATATTTTAGTAATATTCTTCAGAAACTCATAACAATATTTTATAATCTTTCAATTCACCTTCTACTTACTACAACATACTGGGCATTGAACCAGGGTTTCTGGACCCTTCTATTGTTGACATTTTGGATGAGATATTTTTAATCTAAGGATTATTATACATTATTCTCTATAATGCTCAGTACCATCTCTGACCTCTATGTACTACAAGTTTTTCTAGACATCACTAAATGTCTCCTTGGGATATAATTTCTGTGGTTAAAAAACATTACTGCAGAATATTTTACAACTATTATGAAAGATAATACATAATACAGAGTTGTTAAATACAATGGAAATATATATAATATATATGATACTGTTCCAAAGACACACATGCAAGATCCAAATGGCATAAATATTAATAATTGTTACATTGTTACATTGGTTATCTGAAAGGTTAATATTTGGAATACAATTTCTTTGTATTATCTTATTAGTATGAAAAATAATATATTGTTTAATGTTCAGCTAATATTGTTTAATGGGACATAGGATAGTCTCATTTTTCATATATACAGCAATTTTTAAATTTTACTCTTATAAATTACATCAAGCTTGAGAGACTGAAGTAAATATTATACATGAAAGTTTAATGTTAATTGATCTCCATGGAACTACAATGAGACATTCAACCCACTTCCTTTGTGTAACTACCAATATTAGGAATAGAACATCCCCTAAACTTAAAGGATTATTCCAGAAAAATGGTTTATTCTACCTTCTGCCTATTGGAGTTAGAAAAAAAAATTCCTTATTTCTGAAGAGGCAGTTAAAACTACATCCTCACAGTGGATATAATAAATAAAATATTATTTCTCTGAATGACATATTGCCAACTAGCCTTATAGAAATATTTTATGTTTCAAGATTATTTCTGCTTTCTTGGAAGGTTTATTTGTTTTATGAAAATGAAAAAAAGTATCAGTTGACAACTTAGATCAAGGCTTTGGTTGTTATATTTTTGTGTTCTCACTGTAACACTAATAAAGGAGGATCTCATACATATTCTCAGGAGACTCTTCAAGTTAAACACAGTTCACATTTCTCATACTAGAATCCCCTTCCCTTAATTAAGAAAGAAAGAAAGAATATAAATGTGTACAGAGACTATAAAATAAAATAAGCTAGAAATAGGAATTTAAGAAATTAAATCTTAAAGCAAGAAGCAAAGCAAAGTTATGTCACATCTTCAAATGAATTGTTTATAAAGAAGGCCTCAGAAACCCTGTTACTGTTATTGCTTTTGGGTACCCACTAGAACCCAATGGTAAGACTACCACACTTGTTGGTCACAGGACATAAAGAAATCAAGCTGAAAGTGACCTGGAAAATTCATTTTCTCTGGATAGCTTTCATAATACTAGAAGGTATTGTTGAAGCTGCTGGGAGAGGAAAGCCATTAACAGTCTTATCCCACTATGAATGCTGTGAAATACAATAAAAAGAAGACCAACAAAATGTGACTATTGGTGTAATAGTGGCGTGGATGTTTTGAAGGTAACCAATCCTTTATAATATCATTTAAGGCCCAACCAACAGCAGGAACTCATAATTGATATTGTAATACTCATTAAGAGCTAGCAGATAGGGAGAGCCTACACTCTAGGAGAACCTACCACTATTGTTTTGCCAAGTAGCCTTAACAAAAACTGCCTTCTCAACAGCTGTGAATCCTTAGATTAGTATGATTCTTAGTTTTGATCCAAGAAACTTTCTTCTTCAATAGATAGTGGTTAAAATTGGGAATCACAACTTGTAAATTTTAGACAGTAATTGATGGTGGAGTGTTCAACTCCAAATAGAACATCTGACTCTTCCCTGTCAATCCCTCCACCAAGACTGTGGAAGAAGGGTCAGAAAGAATGTAAGAGTCAGAGGATAGGAAGGATGACGGTGAGACAGGGATTCCTAGATTTAAGGCCACTACCTGCATGAACTCACTGCAGATGTATTCATCATTACAAGACGTATATAAAACTGAAAAACAAGCAGAAAGGTGTGGAAAAAAGAAATTCCTATCACACAGATGAAGTGCAGTTGTACATATTTCAGTGTATTTGAACATATTTCAGAAGGGATTGATCCATGACATATAATCAAGAAAGAGGAAGACTGAAGAATACCTGTTGGGTCAAGTAACAGTTGTAAATGATATATTTATAGAAATAACAAAATTCAATGAAAATGTTTCTTTTGGAAGTCTTAAGGGATAATTCTTCCATATGTTTTCTTTAGCAAGATTTTCAATTTTTCAATTTCCTAGTCTATCTTCTTGAACCCGACTTTTCACATTTAAAATCTCCCTCTAAACAAATTTATTTCAAATCTACTTTATGACCTACTAATTTTCCTGATTCAATGGTCATATTCTTTTTTTAAGTCTTTTTGTACACCATTAATTTTTAAAAATCATGTGCAGTTCTCCAGAAGTAGTTTCTTGCTGGGCATAAGGGTATACGCCTATAATCCCAGCACTTGAGAGGCAGAAGTAGGAAGATGAGGAGTTCAAGATTGTGAAGGTCATATGTGACTTTGTCTCAAAAAAACAAAACAAATAAAAAAATTCTTCCAAGGATATATCTACTTATCATTTTTTCATTGATAGTTCCTACTCTAGCACACTTCATAGTTGTCGTTTCTTAAGTGTGAATTGGCTTTAGTGGAAGTTGTTTCTGTATGAATCTCAGGTATTTTGAACTGTGGATATAAGACCATGGGGCTAGTTGATGTGGAGCTTTTCTGTGATCCTGTGGATTTGACTTTCTTTAATGTGCATTGATCAGTCCAAGGTTTCTAGAGCTCTTTAGAAGTGCTTATCCAGCCTGATAATCAGAAATGGTGCAGGCTGGAGTACAGGTGTGATTCTGGAGATTTTCTGCCTTTTGTCCAAGTAGCTGATTTGTGTAACACATCCCTCACACCAACTGCCATTTTTAGTTTGCTGTTGTTACAGTTTTGATTCCAAACTTGTCTCTATTTTTCAAACCTTTCACCTGTACTTTGTTTACTTCGCACTGAAAGGGGAATTCTGTGTTGGTTAGATCCTCTGTAGTGATTGAAAATGGTAGGTATGGGCTATGTGAAAAGCTTTTCTAGCTATTTCTTAAAATATTTAATTTTTAGTGACTTGTATAGAGCTAGCATATGTTAGAAATCCAAAACTCTCCAATTTGGAATATGCATTTATGCAAATTTGAAATCATATTGTGAGAGTAGAAATATATATTTTATGACACAACAATGACATTTATAAAAATTCACTTTTCTTTGGGAACCAGACATTTAAAGTATTTTGTGATGTATTTTTAAAGTAACTTCCATATGTTGTTTTCTTACTCATTGCTATTTTCTAATAAGCACAACATTCAAGAATTTTGATGTGACAGTGTGAACTTTGAGTCAGGATTACAAAAAATACAATAGAAAAATATTTAGAGGAAAATATGCATAATTCAGTATTCTGGGGAAAGGTTAAATAATATTTAAATTTGTTCTAACATAAATTATAGTTTATAAATTATATATTTAAGAAGTATAATTTTTATTTTTAATTAAATTTTATCCAAAATTAAGTATACAAATAATATTAATGCATATTTGTTAGGTTAATTCCATTTGAAACTGTTTTTTATTAGAAATAAAATCTGAAGGATCACGTTTCCCATTCCATTAGGTCTGTGTTCTTAAATTTCTAGTGCCTTCTATGTGTCAGGTTCATTGATGACTATTTGGCCTAGCTAAGACCTGTTGAGCTACCATCATTTCACTGTATTTTCATTGCTGTACTGTCTGAAAGACTTTTACTCAGCTAGGAGTCATGGTTTATGCCTGTAATTCTAACATGCAGGAAGGTGAGGCAGATATATTGCCATGGGTTTGAGACTGGCCTGGGCTATACTGTGAGTTGCAAGACAACGTGCTCTACTATGTGAAATTGTGTCTCAAAAAATGTTTTAAAAGAGAATAATAAATGCAAAATATCTTTACTATCTACTCAGTGTCCTGCTCTGTTTCTCCCTACTTGCTCCCTAATCACCAGAGGATTCTGAGACCTTACTTTGTGTTCTGAAGATAGTACAGAGTGGATTTTTCTTGTTAATAAACTGAAACATATTCATGTCCACTTAGAACTTATGGAAGGATGATGGTCATTAGAGTGCCTCAGTCTTGTAGGTCTTCATGAGAGTAAGGGATGAAGATAGAAGAAGCAGAATGAAGATCTTCCAGATCTTCTACTTATGCTCAGAATCATAGGCCTTTGAAAAATCAAATGTCAAAAATTAATTTAAATTCCTTATTACCTCTGTATTTTCCACTAGAGTTAGTTAAACAATATATGCTTCTGCCCAAATGGAGAAGGATTGTGGCTGAACGAAACAAAGCAACAAAACATCCTGATAGATAGATAGATAGATAGATAGATAGATAGATAGATAGATAGATATAGAGATGTATATGTTTTCTGCTGCAGACACAGTAAGGAACAAGCATTAAAAAGTCCATTAGATTAAGTAGAGAAGAGATATGACCACCAATGTGATGTGGTGTGATGTGGCCTAGAAGTATCTGGATTTGATGACTCTTAGACCAGCTGACAGTCCAAGGAGTTTGCTGGAGTTGAAAAGCGTCTTTTGTATGGAGCTGTGTTCTTTCCATGTCAGAGACCAATGAGACTTCTCATGGACATGAAAATCAGAAATTCAGATCTTTGAATTTTTTTTTCTGATCTTCAGAAGATGTAGGGTAATTCAGCTCAAAATAAAGATGTAAATCCAGGAGATAGGATTATTTTTAGACTCAAAAGAAAAAAAAACAAGATTATTCATTATAAAACCGATTTTATCCTCATTTACTCAAGAGAATATCAGTTCCTGCTAATTTTGCTTTTAGAATACCTTAAATTCTTAGTTTAGCTACTTTAGTTCAGCTCCTCAGTAGTCACATCTTAATTATTGCTCTTTTGGATGTTTGGTTCTTGCATTCTTGAAATGATCTTTTCTTCATGGTTTTTTCTATTTAAAAAAAAGAAAACTAGTTCATCATTGTGGAAGAGAGAAGTGGTAAGATTGTACAAGTTGGAAGTGGGACAGGAGTGCATCCAGATACTGTCTTCTAGATACGACAGGGGTGTCGTATCCATCAATTCACTATGTACATTTCCACAAAACATGCATGGGAATTGTCCTGTCAACATCTCACTGTGGAAGAGGAGGCCCCACATCTCCCTGAGAGACTGATGAAGATTAATGCTGATGTGGGGGGGGGGGATTGAACAATGTTCCCTCAATGGTATACCCACTGATAGTGATTCGTGCTTCAAAAGTACTCAGATGCACGCCATCTAAGGAAATCCAGATGAAACCCAGTGGGCTACATATGTGAAAGGACATGAAAATAGAAGGGAATCTGGCAGAGAAGAATGGTTGCAATGTATGAAGCACTGGAAGAGTAAAGAATTAGTTCATAAATCTTACTTGCTTGGTATTTCTACTGTGATATCCCAAAGTGACATCCACTGTGATATCTGTCATGGACTCTTCACAATACTAATATATTTAAGGTCTGCACAGCTATGTAACTGTATTTAGAGATAAGGTTTTTCAAGTTAATTAAAGTTAAATGAAGGCATGACAATTCTTCCTTTTGTCACCTTATGACTATATACATATGTGCTTGCTGGATTAAAAAAACAGAAAGAGCTATGGGGATTATATTTTTATCTGTTGGATTAGGCCTTATCCACATGCTTCATGCTGTCCCTTTTTTATTTATTTTTTTCCACTCATACAAACTTAATAGGTACTCCAGTCCCCTCCCTCCCTCCACGTTTTTTCTTTGATTCTTTCCTTAGTTCCAATTTCCTTCTCTGTCTCTCTGATCAGGAATTAAGAAAGAAGTAAATAAAATAAAGATCATGTCTTTAATTGTCTTATAATAAAGAGTAGATGTGTGCATAACCAATATAGGTACCCAGTGGTGTCAAAAAATAGCAGAGCCATAAGAGAAAAATGGAAGCTTGTTTAAAGGGTAGAGTAGAAGAGAGTGATGAGCCTCACAGAGGGAGTGAAAGATGAAATACTACAACGAATGAAGCAGGAGAGAGCTGAAGATGGAGCAGGAAAGAGGGAAAACAGGTAAAATGAAAAGCTAACTCAAAGCTGAGGGACCACCATAGAAGAGGGGGTTGTAAGAATGTACGAGTCAGAGACTGGGGAAAGGTGCTGCCAGATAGTATCTTCTGGATATAACAGGACCGTTTCATCCAGGAACTCTCTTCAGCTGTGTGCACTTTAATAAGACCTGCACAAGATTTGGCCTATTAACTTTTCATAATGGAAGGGGAAAAATCTTAAGAGGTACCACATTTCCGGAGAGATTATTGAGGATTAATAGTGGGTGGGGGAAAAGCATTACTCCAGCAAGAGTCAAGGCACATTCCAATAGAGGTACTCTAGATGAAGCTCAATGGGCCACCCATAAATAAAAATACAGGTAGGATGATGACTGGTTAGGAAGAAAGCTTGCATATGGAAAAAGAGGAGGGAGATAAGCTTGAGAAATAAGTGGTAAAAAAAATAACATAACTTTGTTACATTCACATATGAAATGCCAATTAATGAAAATAAACTTTTAAAAGAAGAAAGGAAACTAAAAAATATAAAAGCATCCTACTTATGTAAAGTATCTAATTTTAAAAATAGGGGGGAATGGATCATTACATATTATAGATGTCCATGATAAACGGGAATAGAGAAAAGCGACAGTGGCATATTCACAGGCACACGTAACATTATATGTAATGCAAGCCCAGAAAAGGCAAGAAAGCCTTTCCCAGGGCTTTCTACTTGCCTCTCTCCTTCCCTTCCGGAAGGAAAAGGAAGGAGAATGGAACTGGGGATTAAGGTGACAATATCATAAATTGACTGTTTTCATTTTGAAACTCTGAAACAATGAAAAGTTATAACTAAAAACAGGAATAGTTGCCTCCAGAAGGAGTAGGGGAAGGGACAGAGCAGTTACTGTGATTTCAGTTAGAAGTAACAGAAACATGATAGATGGAAGTTTGGCAAGTCAATGTTTATTTTTCTCATGTAAGTCTGGAAATGGTTCTTGCAAACAGGAATACAAGCTCTAACTACATGTCCACCTTTCTGTTGTTCTCATAGTTTTCCTTAGGTTATAAAGCAACTAAATAGACTTAACCAGTATCAGGATGAATCATGTTCAAGCAAAGAAACTATAGCACCAGCTAGTTTTACCTTTTTCATTCAGGAAATCAATAGATTTCTGAGAAACATTCAGACAATTCTTTCTTTGGTTTTGCTACCAAAAGCTAAACCAATATCAACTGTTAGAAAGCCTAGGTGAACAAATGTTAGGCTTTATAGGTTCTATAATGAAGAAAAATTCTATAAAGGAAAGGTGATTGGGAAAATTATATTATGAGTGTTGTCTGCCACAGTGTGCTTTGTTATTAAAAATTATTTTGTTGCTTCATGTGTTTCCATAAGTATGGTTATGGTTAGAAAATACAATCCCAGTTTCAGGGAATATGCCCAGTTGTAGCATGCTTGTCTGACATGACCAAGACCCTGGGTTTCATCCCTAGTGCTGCTAAAAAGAAAAAGATTTATTTTCATCTTGTAATCAATCAACTGTCTGGCCTCTTACTTAAAAGGCAAGATGTGGTTTGGCCTACACTTGTATTGTTTTCTCATTCACCATTTGTAACCATGACTTGGTTGGTCTCTTAGTTTCATATTCTGTTGCTATAAATATATTATCCAAATAGTTTAGGAGAGCAAGAGGATTTTTATTCATGTTCACTATTGCAGGTTACAGTTGATCGTGAGGATAGGAGAGTTACCAGTAGAGGTCCAGAGACCAGACTATACCCTATTCATAGCAAGAGCAGAGGGACAACGACCAGTACTACTTTGTAGCATTCCAACTTGCCAGCTTGCCAACTATTTCCTCTGTCTTACCCACCTGCTCAGGAAATAGTCTACCTACTATACATGAGTATTCACATATCAGCGAAGCAATTAGACACTTTCCTACAAGCTTGCCAGAAGCCTTCCTCAAATAATTCCCTTAGGTATAACTAAAACCTCAGCTCTGAGCTGTCAAGTTCACTTGACCATCACACTGCTTACTTGTAAACTGATGTACATGACTTGTGAATTCTTTGCCAGAGTCTGGATGGAGTTTTTGTTGGACTGGGAAAAATGGTAAAACTTTCCCTTCCCTTTAGGAACACAGAGAACAATGTGTTCCTCCCAATTAGAAAGAGCTGTCTAGCAGCAATACAGCACATACAGAGCCCACATTCTATGAACTGTGAAGGAGACACCAAGTCTAGACATGGTTTTAAGAGCTGAACTGAGACAGTAACAATGGCAAGAGAGGGAATAAAATATGCGAGCTATATTAAACAAATGTAATGTGTATGAATTGAAGGCGGGTAAGGGATAGCAGTCACTGCAAGTGTGCAGGAATAGTTAATTGACCTTTGAGCATGCTTTCTTATGTTGTTGGCAAGTCCATGATGAGCTAGATATCTAATATATAGATGGTTTGGAGTTCCACAGAATGGTCTCAGACAAGCTAGAGATTATTGAGTTGTTAACATGATGGACAGTGGTAGAAAACAAGAATTAAAGGTAAGCTTGCTCAGATACTCCATACAAGGTAGGGCCAAGTAATCATAATAGGACTTTGCATGATCTGCTTAATGACCAACATATCATTGACCCCCCAAAGTCTAGCATGGATCACAGGTACTAGGATCCTTAGAGGCAAAGGATTAACAGCCACAATAGTGTTCCTATACCAAAGGGGAACACGAAAGAATTCTAGGCAATGCTACTGAGTCCTTACACCTCATCAGAGAGGAGGACCCAGAGGGAAGTTTGACATGCACAGTAAAGGATGCTCTAGGAATGGGGGGGGCCCCACTGGAAGAAATGGAGGGAGGGGAGAAAGGAAGAAGAAAAGGGGGGAGGGAACAAAGGGATCCAGGGAGGGGTGGAGGGAGGGAGGGGAATGGGGTACCTATCATGTTTGTGTGAGTGGAAAAAAATACACTATAAAAAAAAAAGAAATTGGTAACCTATTAGAACAACCTGAAAAAAAAAAAAAAAAAGGTAAGCTTGCTCAAGGACATGGCACACTCTTTGAAAAGAAAAGGCCCAGAGTTTTGTTCTACAGAATAAGAAAAGACAAAAAGCAGTAGGTTTAGAAATTAAAGGAAACAAGAAACATTTTTGCTTTGGCAACTTGTAATATACTGCCTAACAATATAAATTCTGCAGAAATATCAAGAACAATGAGAACTGAAAATAGCCTATTGGATGTGAAATTTGGGTGGTAGATTTTGGGGTAAAGCAGTGCTTCTTAATAATGTGTAATGGCTTGAATATGAAGGAGAGAAAATAAATTCATCTAGCTACATGGAAATATTGTATCTGAAGAGGGGTTTCTCTGGGCTTTTTGTTTGTTTTTGGTAATAGTTGTTTCAAATAGGAGAAATTCCTACACATGCACCTCACTTAGAGAGGACATTCTGAAAAAGGATAATGCTAACTTTTAAAAATTGAATGTTATATTTATAGACAGGAAACAGAAATATGTATATTGATGAATTATTAGTAATTCTGGCTTATGGGTGACTTACTTTTTCTACATTTCTTTCTGAAATGAATTCTCGTTACTCTAAAGACATTTAAGAATACCTAGTTTGCATTCTTTCTGATAAGTTAATAAAGGCTCCATCCAACCTTTTATTTCCAATACATCATTCAAAATGTAGCATCTTCTAGTGACAAGTTCTCTTTGTCATCATTCATGCAACTGATATTTATTTGATTTCTCTTGTGTGGTAGATATTCTTCAAAGTGTTCAACGTTATATCAGTAAGTAAACAAAGAAAGACTCTTGTCCTTGTAGTTCTTGCATTTTGGCAAAGCTGTAAGAAAATCAACAGTAAGCAAAGTAAGTCTTATTAGAAGCTAATAAGTATCATGGGGGAAAAGAATGTAGGAGGATGGAAAGGTTCTGTAAACATTTTATGCTGTCAAATAAGGACAGTTAAGGCAGCTCCTGCAGAGATGAGAGTTGATCACAGATTGAGAGCGAGAATCAAAGTTGCAAAAGTATTCAGAGGAAAATGCAGAGATTTTAACATAAAAGGTAGATCTAAGAGCAGAGAAGGACCAAGAGGAAAATGCATGTGGTTGGTTGAAATGTGGTGAAAGGTGGGGAGCACTGTGCATGAGGTCAGAGAAGCCAAGGGCTGTGGAGAGGGATTGTGTAGAGCTATTGTAAAGATTCTGGATTCTGCTGCTGATGTATTTGTGAGTCTTGAAAATTTGAGCAGTTTTGACAGCCCCCCTCTTCTTCATGCTAAGGATAGCATGAAGAGAGAATATGGAAGGGAAAAAGAGTGTGAAAATCACTTAGATATAGAGACACCTGTTAGGCTAATCCAGCAATCTCAGCAAGAGATTATTGTGCTTTGCACAAGTGACAATCTTTGAATGAATGAAAATATAACAAAAAGTGATAAAGTAAGAAATACGTTATTGAAGGCATGTATTAAATTTCATGGATTCAGCTTAGAGCAGTAAGTAGTATAGAGTATGACCCTGAAGTGAAAATCATGGTTCAAATGGGTAACCCTACTCCGCCACTTTGAACCTCAATTTTCTGGTCTGTGCCTTAGCAGTTATCATTCGGCTTGGATGATGACAACTAAATACCATAAACTAGGTGATTTTAAACAAATTCTCATTTCTTACAGTCTCATAGACTTTGAAGTCCAAGGTGAAGATTTCTCCACGAGCCTGCCTTTTATATGGTTACAACCCACCTTTTCTGCTGTGGATTTACTTGGTCTTTCCTCCATACTCACCCATATATGTGGCTGGAGGAATAGCTGTCTTCCTCTTCCTCTGAGGGCATCATCTTATCCCCCTGAAATGCCATGACTGCCATCATTGCCATGGAACCTTTGCAGTTATTACATATTCATGTTTAACCTTTCAACATTGACACAAACCTAGGTTTACTTGAAGTCATTACATTCCCTGGGCACTGTAGATGCCCAACCACTCTTAGGGGATGTTTAACATATGAAATCCTTTCCTAGTTGGCCTCATTAAGGCCAATATGAATCAAAATATGCATAACTCACCTTCTTTCTATGTAGGAGATAAAAGAATATATGTAGAATTTTTCATGTAATGAATAACGCCTATAAACTTGTATTCAAACATTTTGCTTTGCAGGTCGTTTAATTTGAGCAAAATAAAAAGGAAGTGCCAAGTTTGGGGACAGACATATAGTAACCTAGTTTATATTTATCCAGAGCTCATAAAATAAGGTCATTGTTTTAGAAGATTTACATATAAAGAATATAGTTCTGAATTTTGTGAATTTTCATAATCTATTCATTTAATTTCTAGTTCTCACTAAGTGTGATACATGCTATCTATGTTTTGAACAGCCATTCTGATTAAAAAGTAATATAAGATGTCCATTACATTGTAAGGATATGTATTAAATACTTCTATTACTATTTTGTTCTAAAATGAGATAACTGCTTTTACCTGAACATTTGGCAATAGAAAAAAATAGGATTTGTAAGTACATTGTTCATCCCATACACTCATTAACTAGAGAAATTTTTTATATCTACAAGAATTAGAATACTTCCAGACAAGACAGAACTTAGTTACAGATATTGTAAGACAAATTCATGAACAGAAATCAAGATTAAAAAATCTATGAAATTACTCATTTTCATAAAAATCTCAAAAGTATTAAAATATATGCAAAAATTCTCCTCACTAATTTCATTAATATTTGCGCTTAAAATTCTACCTTTGACTTCTGCTAAGCATAATTTTATATGAAATATAAAATTGGTTCATTTAATTACAAAATATACTAACTCAAGGTTATTACTTAGTTATTCTTCCATATTTTTGCAAATGGAACTGGTCAGTAAAATAAGTTAACATTGGATTATAGTTAAATGAGAGTATTAGGAAATGTTCCAATCCAGAAAGTTTTAAACCATGACATGTAGCCTCAGAAATGTAACTTATAATAATAGGATTTCATTTAGATTAAAAGTATGTACTTAGAAAAGCTTTATTTGTTTCATGTCCTAAATAACCATAACTATAAAAAAAATTACAGATTACTGTTAAGTTCACAGTTGCCACTCTATGAAATGGTTTATTTATTTATTTATTTATTAATACATTTTTATTATTATTTCAGCTCATACAAACTTAATGGGTACACCAGTTCCCTCCCTCCCTCCTCCTCCCCCCTTATCCCCTGCTCCTCCTCCCCACCCCCATCCCTTCCCATCCCCCAGTGCCTCCCGCCCCAATTCCCAGAGAGTCCTTTCTTGTGCATGCCTGATTTTCCTCTGAGCCCTCCTCTCCGATGACGTACAAGGACCCAGTGGCCTTTCCCTAAACACTTTCCCGTGTTCCCCTTAGGTATAGGAACACTGCTGTGTCTGCCAATCCCTTGCCTTCGAACATCTTGGTGCCTTTAGCAGATGCTGGACTTTGTGGGGTCAATAGTGTGTTGGACAATGCGCAGGGCATGTAAAGTCCAATTATGATTGCTTCAGCCCTAACTTGTATGGAGTAACTTACATATCATTGTTCCTCCCATCCTTTTGCTCTTACACTCTTACCGCCCCCTCTTCCGCAAATTTCCCTGAGCTTCAGGATGGGGAGAGACTAAGCTGGCCTAGTTTTAGGTGGTTGATATAGAGTCTCTGAAGTTCTGGATTGTGGTTTGTTGATTTTCTTTTGCAGTTTTGCTGCCCCTGCAATGCCCTTCACTCCATCCTGGTGGGCATTGTATGTTACCCCCTGGCCAGAGACAAAAAGCTGTTAAACTAGAGTCTTGCGATAAAAGCACATTCAAAGGTAGATGTAATAAAAGTGGGAAACCACAGTGAGGGAGGGGTCTATCACCAATTTGCACAACGGTTACTTTTTATCTGCCAGACTATATGCCCTCCTCTTCTGGTGAGATCATAACCCCTCAGTAGTAAATGATGAGGAACAAAAGTCTGTGAACTTAATCAGATGTCTCATTACTTATTTGAGTCCTTGATGGAGGCCTATTTTCTCTGCTGTAACATGGTCCCTTCTCTCCTTGTTTCTGGTGTGGCCCTCCTACCCCACCCCTCCTGTTCATAATCCTTGCAATTACTGTCTCTAGGTGGGCTGGGTGGGTTTGGTACTAGGAGCCACCGATTAGGGAGTACATGCGATGCTTAATTTTCTGGGTCTGGGATACTTCACTTAATATAATAGTTTCTAATGACATCCATTTCCCAGCAAATTCCAGTAATTCATCATTTTTGATGGCTGAGTAGTACTCCATTGTATAGATGTACCACAGTTTCCTTATCCACTCGTCAACTGTTGGACATTTGGGTTGATTCCATGACTTTGCTATTGTAAACAGTGCTGCTATGAACATGGTCATGTTTGTGCTATCGAGGTGAACCTCTGCTGTATGGGGGGTTATTCCCAAAAGTGCAATAGCAGGGTCATATGGCATTTCAATCTTTAATTTCTTTAAGAATCTCCAGACGGCTCGCCAGAGTGGCTGTATGAGCCTGCATTCCCACCAGCAATGTAGGAGAGTTCCCCTCTCTCCACATCCTCTCCAGCATTTGTTGTTGTTTGTATTGTGGATTTTTGCCATCCTGACCGGGGTGAGATGATATCTCAGGGAAGTTTTGATTTGCATTTCCCTGATGGCAAAGGAAGTGGAGCATTTTTTAAGATATTTGTTAGACATTTTAATTTCATCCCTGGTAAAGCTTCTTTTAAGTTCCAGGGCCCATTTTTTAATTGGGCCATTGGTTTCCTTGATGTTTAGTTTTATAAGTTCTTTGTGCACTCTGGACAGCAGAGTTCTATCAGATGTGTGGTTAGTGAAGATTTTCTCCCATTCTGTGGGTTGCCTTTGAGCTCGTGTGACAATCTCTTTATCTGAACAGAAGCTCTTTAATTTCAAAAGATCCCAACTGTTGATAGTTGGTAGCAGTGACTGTGCCATTGGATGTCTGTTTAGGAAATGTTGGCCTAGCCCAATCAGCTCGAGGGAGTTCCCTATCCTTTCAACTATGGTTTTAAATAGTCTCTGGCCTGATATCAAGGTCCTTGATCCATTTGGAATTAAGTCTTGTACATGGTGACAAGTATGGGTCTAGCTTTAATCTTCTGCATGTGGAGATCCAGTTTTGCCAGCACCATTTGTTGAAGATGCTGTTCTTTTTCCATTGGATTCTTTGGGCCCCTTTGTCAAAGACCAAATCGCTGTAACTTTGTGGGCTTATATCTGGGTCTTCAATCCTTATCCATTGATCTGTGTGTCTATTTTGGAGCCAGTACCGGCTGTCTTTATAACTAAGGATTTGTAGTATAGACTTAGATTTGGTATGGTAATACCTCCAGCAGTGTTTTTGTTACTCAGGATTGACTTTGCTATCCTGGGTCTTTTGTGCCTCCATATGAATTTTGAGATTGTTTGGTCAACTTCTTTGAAGAATTGCTTTGGGATTTTGATTGGTATAGCATTGAATCTGTATATTGCCTTTGGTAGGATGGTCATTTTTACAATGTTGATTCTGCCAATCCAGGAACAAGGGAGGTCTTTCCACCTTCTGGTGTCTTCTGCTATTTCTTTCTTTAGGATTTTAAAGTTTTCATTGTAAAGGTCTTTTACCTCCTTGATTAGGTTTATACCAAGGTATTTCAATTTTTAGGGGCTATAGTAAATGGGATTGTTTCTCTCAGGGCTTTTTCACTTCTTTCATTTTGGGCATATAGGAAGGCCTCTGATTTTTGCACATTTATTTTGTATCCTGCCACCCTGCTGAACTTCTCAATTAGTTCCAGAAGCTTCCTGGTGGGGTTTTTGGGATCACTCAGGTATAAGATCATGTCATCTGCAAATAGGGATAGTTTGACTTCTTCCTTGCCGATTTGAATCCCTCTTATGTCCCTTTCTTGTCTTATGGCTTCAGCTAAGACTTCAAGTACAATATTGAATAGAAGCGGTGAGAGTGGACAGCCTTGTCTAGTTCCTGATTGAAGTGGGCATGCTTCCAATTGTTCCCCATTGAACATAATCCTTGCTGTGGGCTTGTTGTATACAGCTTTTATTATATTGATAAAGATTCCTTCCATTCCTACTGTCTCTAGCGTTTTGATCATAAAAAGCTGTTGGATCTTGTCAAAAGCTTTTTCTGTATCTATCGAGAGTATCATGTGGTCTTGGACTTTGGACTGGTTTACATGATGAATTACATTTATTGATTTGCATATGTTGAACCAACCTTGTGTGCCAGGGATAAAGCCTACGTGGTCCCCATGAATGATCTTTTTAATGTTTTTGAATCCGATTCACTAAGACTTTGTTGAGAATCTTTGCGTCTGTGTTCATCAGAGAGATTGGCCTGTAGTTTTCTTTTTTAAGTGAATCTTTATTAGGTTTTGGGATTAAGACGATATTAGCTTCATAGAAGGAATTTGGTAGTGTTCCTTCCTTTGCTATTTGATGGAACAGTTTAAGGAGTATTGGTGTTATTAACTCCTTAAATGTCTGGTAGAACTCTGTGCTGAATTCATCTGGTCCAGGACATTTTTTGGTGGGAAGATTTGAGATTACTTCTTCAATTTCCTTATATGTTATAGGACTATTTAAATAATTCACAACTTCCTGATTCAATTTAGGTAAGTTGTGTTTACTTAGAAATTCATCCATCTCTTTTGTGTTGTCAAACTTCACAGAGTATAAGTTTTTGAAATATGATGTTATAATTCTCTGGATTTCTTGGGTATCAGTAGTGATAACTCCATGTTCATTTCTGATTTTGTTAATTTGGGTTTTCTCTCTCCTGCTTTTGGTTAATTTAGCTAGGGGTGTATCAATCTTATTGATTTTTCAAAGAACCAGCTTTTTGACTGGTTGATTTTTTTCTATCATTTTCTTAATCTCGATTTCAGATATTTCTCCCCTTATTTTGCTAATCTCCTCTCTTCTACTACTTTTGGGATCAGATTGCTCTAGTTTCTCTAAAGCTTTAAGCTGCATTGTTGAGTTGTTTATTTCTGATGTTTCCATTTTTTTGATGTAGGCATTAAGAGCTATGAACTTACCTCTTAGAACAGCTTTCATTGTGTCCCAGAGATTTTGGTAAGTTGTATTTTCATTATCGTTCACTTTCAGGAAATCTTGAATTTCCTTTTTAATTTCTTCCTGAATCCAGTTCTCATTCAGCATCATATTGTTAAGTTTCCAGGAGTTAGTGTATTTTCTCTTGTTTGTTGTGTTGTGGATGTCCAGCTTTAGGCCTTGGTGGTCTGACAGGGCATAGGTTAGAATTTCAACTTTCTTGTATATGTGTAGATTCATTTTGTGGCCCAGTATGTGATCTATTTTGGAGAAAGTTCCGTGTGCTGCTGAGAAAAATGTGTATTCTTTGGTGCGTGGGTGAAAAGTTCGATAGAGATCTGTAAGGTCCATTTCTTTCAGGGTTTGATTAAGGTCCAAAGTGTCTCTATTAAGCTTTTGACCTGTTGATCTATCCCATGTTGAGAGGGCGGTGTTGAAGTCCCCAAGAATTATCGTTTGGGGGTTGATTTCTTGCTTTAGACGCTGTAGGGTTTTCTTAATGAATGTGGAGGGGCCCGTATTGGGTGCATATATGTTCAGTATTGTGAAATCTTCCTGGTGAATTGTACCTGTGACTAAAATGTAGTATCCATCCGTGTCTCTTATAATTTTTTTTGGTTTGAAATCCACTTTGTCTGATAGCATAATGGCTACCCCTGCCTGTTTTCTGCTTCCATTTGCTTGTAGAATTGTTGACCAGCCTTTTATTTTTAGAACATGCCTATCTTTTGTGATGAGATGGGTTTCCTGCAGGCAACAGGTTGATGGATTGTGATTTTTAATCCAAGTTTGTAATCTGTGTCTCTTGATCGGTGAATTAAGTCCATTAACATTTAGTGTTATAATGGAGAAACTATTGTTAATTCCAGACATTTATTATGTTTAGTAGCTTTTATAAGTATATTGCTTCACTTTTAATGGTGTTATATTTGCCTTCTGTTCTCCTGGATATGCCTGTTTTTTTCTTCACGCTTGAGTATCATTTCTAGCATTTTTTGAAGGCCTGGTTTGGTGGACATGTATCCCTTAAAGTTGTCTTTGTGCTGGAAGATTTTTCTTTCTCCCTCGATCATGACTGATAGTTTTGCAGGGTAAATCAGCCTGGGTTGACATTTTTGCTCATTCAATACTTGAAGTATGTCTCTCCAAGCCCTTCTTGCTTTTACTGTTTCGACTGAGAAATCATTTGTTATTTTAATAGGTTTACCTTTAAAAGTGACTTGTTTTTTCTCCCTTGAAGCTCTCAGCACCAGTTCTTTATCTTGAATGTGGAGTGTTTTAACTATTATTTGCCGCGGCGTGCTTCTATTTTGGTCGTATCTGTTTGGGGTGCGGAATGCCTCTTGTATATGGATGGGCATCTCTTTTTTTAGATGAGGAAAGTTTTCCTTGATGATCGTTTGAAAAATTTCCTCAGGGGTGGTATTTTGAGATTCTTGCTCCGGTATTCCATGAATACGCATGTTAGGCTTCTTCAGGGTGTCCCATATCTCTTGGATATTTCTCTCAAGTATCTTTTTGGTTTAACAACCTCTTCCATTGAGCTGGTTAGTACTCCCACTTTATCTTCAAGGTCTGAAATTCTGTTTTCTGCTTAGTTAGTTCTGTTGATAAGACTCTCTGTGGCGTTCTGGGTTGAAGATAACTTGTCTTTTAGCTCAGTTTTAAACTCTGCTTGAGTTTGTTTTAACTGCTCTATGCCACTTTTTGTTTCTTGCACTGTTTTTCTCAACTCCTCCAGATGTCTGTTGTGTTCCTCTTCAAAGCGATTGATTCGATTATGTAATTCCTCCCGGATTTCCTCTGTCATAGTATTGAACATGGTAATGATCATATTTTGAAAGACCTTATCCTGGGTGAGGCTTTCTTGGCCTTTTTCCACGGGTTTGTTCTTGTTGGAGTCTAACATTATGGGATTAATTTCTTCAGTGGGAAATTTGTTTACTTGAGTGTTGCTTCTCATGGATTTGCACTTTGACTTTGGCATTGTCATTTTAACTCTTAAGATCTCTCAGTTTCACTAAACTGAATTATTTGGCCTGGGGTCCTGGTGGGCGGGGCCCGAATGGGGACTTACCTAGGGCGCGGGGTGAGGCCCGGCTGGACCGCGTGCGTGTCCTGACTGGTGGAGCGGGGTGGGGTGAAAAGGGAGGATGGGAGCGTGGGCGTGGAGCTATTTAACCCGAGGGCAGCTGGGGCGGGGCCCGGGCGCAGGGGGAGGTCCTCCTCGTCACTCGGCCCCCGCGCGGCTCCGGCTGGATGGTGGGAGTCGGAGCCGGGTCCCTGTGGGCTGACCTGGGGTCCTAGGGCGCGGGGTGAGGCCCGGCTGGACCGCGCGCGTGTCCAGACCGGCGGAACGGGGTGGGGTGAAAAGGGCTGTTTAGTAGTTTTTATAAGTATATTGCTTCGCTTTTAATGGTGTTATACTTGCCTTCTGCTCTCCTGGATATGCCTGTTTCTTTCTTCACGCTTGAGTATCATTTCTAGCATTTTTTGAAGGTCTGGTTTGGTGGACATGTATCCCTTAAAGTTGTCTTTGTGCTGGAAGATTTTTCTTTCTCCCTCGATCATGACTGATAGTTTTGCAGGGTAAATCAGCCTGGGTTGACATTTTTGCTCATTCAATACTTGAAGTATGTCTCTCCAAGCCCTTCTTGCTTTTACTGTTTCGACTGAGAAGTCATTTGTTATTTTTATAGGTTTACCTTTAAAAGTGACTTGTTTTTTCTCCCTTGAAGCTCTCAGCACCAGTTCTTTATCTTGAATGTGGAGTGTTTTGAGTATTATTTGCCGTGGCGAGCTTCTGTTTTGGTCATATCTGTTTGGGGTGCGAAATGCCTCTTGTATATGGATGGGCCTCTCTTTTTTTAGATGAGGAAAGTTTTCCTTGATGATCGTTTGGAAAATTTCCTCAGGGGTGGTATTTTGAGATTCTTGCTCTGGTATTCCATGAATATGCATTTTGGGCTTCTTCAGGGTGTCCCATATCTCCTGGATATTTCTCTCAAGCATCTTTTTGGCTTTAACAATCTCTTCCATTGAGCTGGTTAATACTCCCACTTTATCTTCAAGATCTGAAATTCTGTTTTCTGCTTTCTTAGTTCTGCTGATAAGACTCTCTGTGGAGTTCTGGGTTGAAGATAACTTGTCTTTTAGCTCAGTTTTAAACTCTGCTTGAGTCTGTTTTAACTGCTCTATGCCAGTTTTTGATTCTTGCACTGTTTTTCTCAACTCCTCCATGTGTCTGTTGTGTTCCTCCTCAAAGCGATTGATTTGATTATTTAATTCCTCCCTGATTTCCTCTTTCATAGTATTGAACATGGTAATGATCATATTTTGAAGGTCGTTATCCTGGGTCAGGCTTTCTTGGCCATTTTCCATGGGTTTGTTCTGGTTGGAGTCTAACATTATGGGATTAATTCCTTCAGTGGGAGATTTGTTTACTTGAGTGTTGTTTCTCATGGATTTGCACTTAGACTTTGGCATTGTCAGTTTAACTCTTAAGATCTTTTAAATTCTGTGCGTTTTTCACTAAACTGAATTATTTGGCCTGGGGCTCTGGGGGTGGGCGGGGACTGATCTTACCTGGGTTGCAGCGTGGTGAGGCCTGGCTGTACCGCGCCCGCGGGTCCCGGGCGGCGGAGTGGAGGGGAAGCGGGGATGGGGCGTTGGCGGGGCACTATTTAAACCGGGGCCACCCGAGGGCGGGGCCGGGCGCAGAGGGGGTGTCCTCTCCTCCTCCCAGGCCCTGCGCGCGCGCGCGGCTCCGGCTGCATGGCGGGGGGGGGGGGGGAAGCTGGGTCCACTCGGGCGGCCTGGGGCTCTGGGGGCGGGCGCGGACCGATCTTACCTGGGTCGCGGCGCGGTGAGGCCCGGCTGGACCGCGCGCGAGCGTTCCAGGCGGTGGAGTGGAGGGGAAGGCTGAAATGGTTTATTTAAAGACAAGAGTTACCAAAACATCGTAGTAGTAGTCTAATGACTTGTGTATTAGTCTTTCATGATTCATAAGCTACCAGGCAATAAAAGCAGAAGCTCTTAAGGTCATCAAATTAACCCTATAGAAAGAAATTTCATCATTATGTTATATGAAAAAAGCAAAGGGAATAGTGATGAAACAGTAGAAATAGAAGTCAAAAGGAACCAGTCGAGAATTGAAAGTTGAGTACTGAAGTTCTGAGAACTCCAAGGAAGCTGCATCTGGCTTATTCATTCGATGATCAGCCAATTCCTACCATGTGCAAAGCACTCTGTTCTAAAGGCCTAATATGAATACTAAAGAAAGCTCTGGTCCTAGTAAAGGAATTTCATATGTATCTGAGTAGCTGAATAAGAATATGGCAAAGAAACACACAGATTTTAGATGAAGAACAGAAATTCAAAAAAAAAATTAAGAGACCTAAAATAGTAGGACCTGTGACTCATGTAACAAAATATCTGTAGGTGAATAATAAAGCAATAAGTTAGAAACCATTAAATGTCAATTCTTTTAAGTCCAGATGCATTTTATATTGTTAAATTCAATAACTGAAAAATCAAGTTCTACATCAGAGACTCTATATCAACCTCCTGGAACTAGACCAGCCTAATCTCTCCCCATTCTGAAGCTCAGGGAAATTTGCGGAAAAGGGGGCAGTAAGATTGTAAAAGCCTAAAGATGTGGAAGAGCAACAATATGCAAGATACTACATACAAGTTAGGGCCGAAGCAATCGTAATAGGACTTTGCATGACCTGTGCAATGACCAACACATTATTGACCCCTCAAAGTCTAGCATGGACTAAAGGCACTAGGATCCTTAGAATCTAGGGATTAACAGCCACAATAGTGTTCCTATACTTAAGCAGAACACAAGAAAGAGTTCTAGGAAATGCCACCGAGTCCTTACACCTCATCAGAGAGGAGGACCCAGAGGACAGTTTGACATACACATTAAAGGATGCTCCAGGGATGGGGGGTGAGGAGGCACTGGGAGATAGGGGGGGGGGAGGAAGGGAAAAAGGAAGAAGGGACCAAGGAGGTCCAGGAATGGGTGAAGGGAGAGAGGGGACTGGGGTACCTTTTAAGTTTGTATGAGCGGAAATAAATAAATAAATAAATAATCAAGTTCTAGATTCAAATGAAGCAAGTGGAACCCAGTACAAAGTAGTTATTAGGTTGCTTACTAAATTTGTCTACCAATTATAATTCTTAGAATGTACTCATGTCCACTCAGTTTCTAGAATATATAGTTAACTTGTTAAATTAGTTGGGAGATTATGGCTTCTGACATATTCAATAATGCAGATGTTCTCTGGTGCATATAGCTGACTCTCTGTGTACAGTTAATTGATATGTTGAATAGTGTGGTGTGAAAAGTAATGCTGTGGAATATACACGTCCTAATTTGTAACAACCAGAATGTTATTTAACTAGTAAAGTTCTGAAATTTTATAGCATTATCAGTACATGTTAATGGTGAGCATGCAGGTGAGCATACAGCCTAACTGTCTTGCAACATAATACTGGGTCCTATTGGTTGCTGTGTTCTTTAGCTTTAAGTTATGACTTCAATAAATATCAAAGTGATTTGCCAGATAGTAAAGCTATTTACCAAAGGAATCATCAGCTACATTGAACAGGAGATAAAACTATCAGTTATATATAGTGAGTGTACATCCTCTTGATGAAACAAATTCATAATCAAAAGAAGAACAGGGTTTTTCAGGGTGAAAGGAAGTGCTAAATCTGGAGCATCACTGAGCATAACAAGATAGAGATGAACTGTTTGTCTAAAGATGTAATTGTAGGCTGTAGAAGCCAATGATGAGTCCTCAGGAAGCTGTTAGTGTTGTTTCAAGTAAGCACTTTGTATGTATTTACTTCTGCTTCAAACTTTTTTATTGTGATTCATATCAGTAGGATTTAGCTCCTACTCTTTATTTCTTGGAAATATGGAAAAATGATTTTGAATTAATAATTTTATATGAAGCATGGTTTTTGCCCACTGAATGAAATCTACCATTAAGGAAATCAGAAAATAAATGTTTTCAGTTTCAGACTACATTCTCAATAGCAAATAAAATTGGATTTTATATATTATGTTTAAATTATAATTTATTTAACTGAAATTTACCATAAGATCTTCAACAAAAATCTCACTTTTTATTTTGTACTTGGTTTCTTTTTAATATTGTATTTATTTACAAGAGAATGAAAGAGAAAAAGAGGCTGAGAGAAAAGACTGCAGGTATGTGCCTTGGCAAGCAAGTGGTATTCATTTTTATTTTATAATCATAAAGGGAAATGAGATCCCAATAGAATTCATTCTGTAATCGTTTTCACTTACTTTCCATTTACAAAGTATGTGTTTTTTAATCCCAGCTACCTGTACTGTGGAAAGCCTTGAGGACTTATTTAATTGGGAAGCACGGGCTCTTAAGCTAGAGTCCCTAGGGCTACATGTTTTTTCCCCCCTTTTTGGAAATAACATTTTTTTCTGTATTTCCTGTTCTTGCACATTAATCTTTCTTAAAGTATGGCCTTTAGTTCACTATTTTAATAGGTGTTTTTGCCCTAAAAACCAATTAAGTGCCTGTACTTCCATAGACACTCTTGACTGTACCAATTAGCCAATTTTTTTTTTATTTTAAAAATCACCATGAATGCTGTTGTGATTGGAGACTGCTTGTTTTTTTATAAGTTGGATAAAAGAGTCAACTCTTAATCTTACATATCTCTAACACGAGTCACTATGACTAAAGTTTCTGAGGTTGGCAAAAGTCTTAAGTATGCCACAGAGCTTTTGAGAACCTTTAATTCATTTATCTTAAAATTTTGAACAGCAACACAATAATCAAACCATTTGAACCCAGTCATTAATTTTTCTTTATTCTTTCCTAATTTCTCTTTGGTTCTTTTTAAAATGCCTGTCCCTGTCATCTCCTTCATATTCATATTCTCTATCATCTGTTTATTTGTTCATCTATATTCTCTTTGATCTCTTAAGATTATTTTTAATAATTTTTAAATACTTTCTTAAGTATCTCAAAGTTTTCTATCTTTGGGATCTCTTCCCATACATTGACTGTATTTTTTGAGCATATTATATTAATGAGATTCGTCATGTATTACTTGAATGAGAAAATTGGCTGTCTCTACTACTTTTGAACAGGAGCATTAAAAAAATTTACTATCTTGGTGTGTCTGTTTGTTATGCAGTGTTGCTTTTGAATCTACCTGAATAACATGTATAGACTCCCCATACATTTATTCGTTTTCTGTGTTTTATTTGAGGTAGCGAAGTGGGCATGTTGTGCATGCTCCCCAGCACACTTATGGAGGTCATAGGACAATTTTTAGAAACTTGATTCTCTGCTACCATATGGGTCCCAGTGCTCAAACTCAGGTCACCAGGTTTGTTCACAGATTCGTCAAACCATTGAGCCATCTTGTGTCACTCCTTCTAATTTTTATTTTTGATTAATGGCTTTGGGTGCCGTGTGCTCCATGCTAGCACCGGGATACTCACCATCCCTGAGGGTCATATGACAGTGCTGACAGATTGGCAGTTGAGTCAGGTGTTACATCAACATCAGTGCCAATGAAGTACTTACTGTATGGCTGCTACTCCTGCAGTGGGAATAATGTGTCTGCCAGGCATCATAGGTTTCAGCAGTGTTACTTTGCTATTAGCAAGAGCCTCTGGAGAAATACTCATTCTCCAGACAGCAATAGGGGCCAGATGTTGCTCAATTATAGAGTCAGTAGTAACTACAAAGCTCCCTGTGTGGTTTTCATACACAATCCTGACAGTAGCATCTTATCAGACCAGATTCAAGGGTGATTAGAACAAACTGCATAGTTAAGGTACCTGTGTCATCTAGTAACAGTTTCTACCAAGGACAGGATCACATCACAACTTCTTGGGCCTGTTTAGCCGAGCATTCTCAAAGAACCTGGCAGTAGCCAAGGATTTTCCCTTTGCACCATCCTATCACTCCTTCAGTTGAAGCGTCCTCCCTGAGTTAGGAATGGGTTGAACCTGAAAGCAGGCAAATGTTGCTCTGAAACACTAATAGTGACTAGAGACAGATATAGAGCTTTGCTGCATAGTTGCTCACTCCCCTTCAGCATGCCCCTTTGGGCAAGACAGAAGCAGGAACCACAAACAGCTGATTAGGCTTTGCCTTTTGGCTCAAGTCTACCTACAGCTGGCCCTCTCAGAGAAGCATTCAGATGATCTATTTTTTTTAGTACAGAACCTTCTGTTCTCTTCCACCTAGCATCATCTGAACCCTTCAGTGCAAGGAGTCCAGCAATCTTAGGTCACTCAACTAGAGTAAGCTGGGTTCATAAGGCAATAATTCTCCAAGTCAATGCAATCCCAGAATTAGAAATAGAGAGGTATTTCTGAGCAGATCAAATCTGGACAATTTACTTCTCAAGATGATTCCTAGCTATGATACCATGAGTATTTGTTGAGATAGTATGAGTTCATTTTTCCAAAAGTGCCACTAATGATCAGACTTTATTATCTAAGTAAACTTCACACTAGTAAGTATTCTCTCTCTTATTCCTAAAAATGTGAGTCCAGTTTCCCACATCAAGATGAAGAGCCTGGGTAGCAGATACTAAAGTATTTTGTTTCTTTTACTGTGCTGTTGTGGAGATCTTTGGATATGGAAACATTTCAGTTCCTTTCTTGATGACTTAATGTTTTTCCACAGTCACTCATTAAAAATGTAGTTGTATACTTACTGCTTTGGCTCTCTTTTATGGAAGAGGTTTTTGATGGATGTCTGTATTCAGCTATCTTTAAATTCCTCCCCCAAACATGATTTTGAAGCCCCACTGCCATATGTTTTTTTAAATTATATGACCTTTATTAAAAGTGGCTACATTTCATTAATTGGTGAAATGCTTTTTGTTGTTTTTTAATTCTTTTAGTGTTTCATACATGAATATAGTAAGTTCATATTTACAATCCCATTTCCCTTCCTTTACAACCCTTCTTTATCCCTGCCAGTCTCCTTCCTATTTTCTTCTTTTCTTGCATGTGTGGCACTCTTGAGTTTCATCTGTGTTTCCTGAGTGCTTGTTGGAGCATGAATCATGTATCAGTGGGAATATCATTGAGGGAAGCTTCTTTCCTTTGTCCCCATCCCCATAAGCATTAACTTCTTCATTTATTCAGGGAAGTGAAGAGACTCTTGAGATCTCTTCTATTCCATGGTGAAATGTTGATAGGATAAATCGCATGCAGTTCTTGTGGAATATACATAGCTGCAGTGAATTCATGTATTCACAGGCCCTGCAGTGTCCAGAAAATAGTGTCCAGCCATACCCTGTCCCTCCAGATTCACACAGTCTTACTGCCATCTGTTCCAGGATGTTCCCTAAGCTTTGGGATGGAATTGAGATGAGGGTGGGAGTGACTTAGATGTTATGTTTAGGGCCTACTAATTCTGTGCACTTTGGCCAGCTGTGATTTGCTGTAATAAACACCTTGCATTGCAAAAGGAAATTCTAGGTTGAGTGCTGCATCTCCTCCAGTCTATGAGAAATATTTAAAAGGAAGTTTGATATGCCTTTCTTTAGAGATAGACTTTAATGGCTTGCACCACTCAGCACTTACGTCTTCCCCTTTCATAGGTTCTTGTTCTGGTTTTAGTACCAGAAACGTGATCCCTGATTAAAAGTTGGCCTTAAATCCAATCAGAAAACTGTTGGTTTTACACTAATGGGTTTTCACTTTGCAGGGTGATATTTCTGCTTGCACTTTTCACTAACTAATGAGATTGTTCATTGTTTTCCTCCCCAGAAGCTTTCAATAGTGTCTTCTGGTACTATGTCCAGCAAGGAGAATGTTTCCAAGATCAGTTTTAGCTGGTACTGCCATCTGTTTTAAGTGAATTTCATACTGTGTCAAGAAATGTTTCATTGCTGTAGATGAATGGAACCCAAGTATCATTTTAGATTTCAAATAGTCTCAGCATATGGTAGAAGAAATCTTCACAATGTAATTGGTTAAACCTTGGTTATTATCTATTTTAGGTGTCTATGTGTTTCAGATATCATATACATGTTATTTCCAATATGCACACCTTTTTATATGTAATTATAGATTTTAAGTTTTTCACTCCTACATTATTTGATTTATTGATTTTCCATTTAGTGAATTTAAAATTAATATAGGGTTTCAAAGAATAAAGTAGTTGTATACCTGATTTGGTCTTTGACTCCAAGCCAGTCTTTGTTTCTTAAAATATTTTATGAAGAAAGGGAGACAAGGAGGAAGGAAGATAAGAGAAGGAAGGAGGGAGGGAGGAAGAGATATGTGGCCCTTGCATCCATGTGGAGGTTGGACAACTTTCAGAAGTTGATGCTTTCCTTCCAATGTGTGGGCTCCAGAAATTGAACTCAAGTCTTCAGATTTATACACAAGTTTTTTTTGTTTTTTTTTTTTTACTATCTGAGCTACCAAGTGTCCCTCAAAATATTGTTAACTAATTTTGTGAGTGAGCGTGAGCAGCCGTTGTCAGTTTAAATCCCATTAGTTTGAGAATTTCTGGCTTTTTTCCCTTCATGATGTTTGACATGAAATCTTTTTTTTTCCTGAGCTTATTTTTGTCTTTTCTCTGGCATGTCAAGTGCAGCCAACAGCAATAAAATCATGCTAGTGAATTCTTTTTCCTAAGCTTGTTTTTATTCACTATCAGGCTCCAGTGCACCTCAGGTGGTAGTTTTTTTCCCAAGTACATAATCAGTGTATAGCATGAATTCACTTTCTCAGTGCTTACAGTTTCCTCACTGAGTCAGGATCATATACTAGACTCTTTGTTATACAAATTCTGTTCCTTGAAACCACTCTCTGTTAGTCACTCTGTTGGTACAATAGTAGACTGTTAAACAGTGATCTCCCCCTTGATAGATGTCTTTCTTGAGTTACATGTTGGCCTCTGCTCTGCTTTAATGACACTTGTATACTTGTATCTATAATGATGAAGCATCCACTTTGTGTCATTTGGCATTTTTAAGGTAGAAATTCTAGCAGAATTATATAACTGGTGCCTGTTTAGATATGATTTTCATTACCTCTGCTCATATCTATTTGAAATCAATAAGTTATATGGACTAGCCTGATGTCCCTCATAGGGACTAAAGTGGATAAATGGATATAGAGAAATCTAATCTACCACAGCTGTACTACAATTCAATTCAATAATATTACATAGTTGCTGCAGTTGAAAAAACTAAACTAAACCTACTGATCCATTTCTTGAGAACAATTTCATAAGAAGCTATTCATAAAGGTCACAGGTAAGGCTCCCACCCACAAACCGGGCAATTTAAGCTCATACACAGATTGCATGGTGGAAGGAAAAAACTAACTTCTTGAAGTTGTCTCTGACATCCACCTGCATGCCATGGTATATGTGTGTGTGTGTGTGTGTGTGTGTGTGTGTGTGTGTGTGTGTATGTGTCCACTTTTTTTTCTTTCTTTCAAATAGAAATATAATAATAAAAATAGAATATTAAAAGAGAATATTTACATACAAACTAACCTCTGTTTTTCTAAGAGATTATTATATTCACAAAATTGTAGCATGTTTGTTACTCATTTTGAAAAATCAAAATGCTTATTTAAAAAATAAGTACTGCATTAATGGTTTTATCACAGTGGAAAAGCACACTCAGTAAAGAAAACCATTAATGTTAAAAATCATAACTTAAACTTTTGTTTTTAGGTGAAAAAACAAGAATGTAGTGGTATATTATTTAATTTTTAATATTTAATTTGATATTTTGTATTTTAATGAATTCACTTAATTTATTTGGCTTGAGATGCAACAATTACTGTCTGACACAGTGACCTTTTAGTAAAATTTCATTAAGTAGTATTCGAAATTAGTATTTAAGGTATTGTTATAGCATTCTGAAAGAAATTTTTATTTAGCTTTGTGGGAAGGATATTGGTAGCAGGGTATAAAAGTATATAATTTTACAATTTGACCTCTTCTGAATATAAAATGGCCCAGCACAGTCTTGACTGCAGAGATTATATATAGGAAGATTGAAAAAGAAGTGGGAAGCCAAAGAGACTCTATCCTGGAGGAACAAAATTAAATAAACAACTTAATCATCATTGATAGTCATAAATTACATATTTGTGAATTTGGCTACTCTCCTGGGATATTTTACATCCCAAAAGTAAATATTCAATGTTCCCAAAGTTGATTGTTCACATAGGTAGAACAACAGAATAGACGACCTTGATTACCTGATAATGAGTCCCAGCTAAGGTTACAGGGAACTTTCAGCCTTATTTCATCTCTCATGCTGCAGGTTATTGTTCAGTTTTGATCTGTTTAGTGTCACTTTTCCATTTAAATGATGTATTTTTAGATGGAAACACACATCTTAAAAGACTGATGTTTGGTAATAATTATAGCCACATGCTACAAGAATCTAATTCTGTATTTGCACTTGAAAAGCTATGGTCAATATTAGTCAGAATGATAACAGTGGGAATTTTTATTGAACAGAAGTGTCCTAAACTATGTACAGGACTGTTTTTGTTTTGTTTTAGACAAGGTTTCACTTTACCACCAAGACTGGCCTCAGACTCACTGTGTAGATCAGACTGTGCTCAAATTCATGGTTGTCCTCCTGCTTCAACCTCCTAAATGCTGATTATAGGCAAGAACCACTGTCTGGTTAAGTTTACGATAAATATTTAAAATCTTTGGTGACTTCCTATTTTCCATATCTTCTGGTGTTATCTATATTCTTTCTCTTAATATGTAAATAATTTCACCCAAATCACCATGCCAATAATTTGAGAATTCTAGCATTTAGCATAATAATTCTGACAATTTTTTTGTATTTGTGAATATGTATGAGTATGGGGGAGCATGTTGAGGTTAGAGTACAAACTCAGATATTGTGCCTTTCCTTTCCATCTTTTTTGGGGCACAACTGATTTCTTAATATTTGAACTCTACCATTCGTCAAATATGTGGACTGAAAAACCATAGCTGTAAAGGAACAAGTTTATAACTAAACTGGGAGGGTAAACAGTGAGCCACAGTTGTTCAGTGAATATAGTGGAAGGGGTCATAGAATAATTTAATGTTTGTAATTTAATGCTAATGTTACAAACTAGATCTTTTGTGGGTAAAAACTCTCACCAGAGTTTTACTCTATTTTTATTTTTATACATAATTTTTATTTTAAAACTTTCAAAAATATTTTATTGAATTTGTGACAGTTTCATGCATGTATATTTATTTATACATACATTACATTCTGAACTGTAACCCTCACCCTCTCTGGTTTCCCTTGCTTCCCTGTTACCCTGTCTCCTCCCCTTTCCCACATCCCTGTCTTTTTGTTTTGTTTTGAGACCCAGGTTTAACCAGGTCTCCTCCCTGCTGTGTGAGTCTGACTGGACTAGGAGTTTCTGGAGATTCCCATGTCTCCATCTCCCCTTGTCCACAGGACACACTGGGGTTGCAGGCTCTTAGGTCACTGTGTCTGCCTTTTACATGGGACCAGGTTAGCCCTATGTGGGAAGTGTTTTACCCACTGTACCATCTTCCCAGTCCAGTGTTACATGATCCTAAGGAGTGTGTGTTAAGTTGGTAGAGAGAAGTATAGTATTCCTTATCCCTTCTCATTTCCAAGCACTGTATCCCATGACCCAAGATTTTTTGCCTCTTTCACCCAGCTTTTTTTTTTTTGCCCATCTTAAGAACTATGAGAGATGTCCTTATTGCTGAATTACTGCTAGATCAAAGTTAAAACATGTAATAGCCTCCTACTAAAGTTCAAGAAGTAACTTAAGATAAAAAAAATCTCAGCATTGAATACTAGGCACTAATTTCCCTAAAACTTCTTCAGTTATTCCCCACCTTCATCTTTATTCTAGATTCATGTTTCTGCTTTCCTTCTATAGCTCAATTATCTTTTTTCTTCTGAGATCTCAATAGCCTAGTTTCATGTTTGAGATGCTTATTTCTTCATAATCCCAGAACAGTTTGCTTTTTCTTTGTCTCATCCATCCTGTTTCTCAACGCTCTTCTCACCCTGCCAGATGCTGTCTCTTTGTCTAGGAAGTGACCTAAGATCACTCCAAACATTTGGATGGAAGACAGTTTTTCAAAGTGGTTTACTTATATTACCATAATTTATATGACAATATTTAATTGCCAAGAAAATATTTTTCAAATCAAAAAGTTATTTATTCAGACTTTATTTATTTACTGGAAAATAAATACTGATTTACTGATCCCATACATATACCATTACAAATTGATTTACATGTTTTGCATCTGCAGGAACCAAAACAATGTTTCTTTTATGCTTATTCGTATAAATGTAGGAAACAGTTCATTGCCTTAAAAAGTACTATAATTAGAACTTTTCAGCAAATAGCTTTGATTAAGTTACCATTCACTAGGGTGTCATTATTGTATTAATAGTTGATACTTGTGGATCTCTTGAAAATTTAAATATTTTATTTAACCTACTAAAGTGATCTGTTTAGTATTGTAACTTACCTGAATTCTACTGGTTTATGTGCTCTTTATAAACAAATTTGGAATCTGCTATATCCAATATAGTAATATTTATATACAATGAAAGTCAACAGCAATTGAAGCCTTGCCATTAAAAAAAATTAAATTTACTCATGATGAAATCTTTTATCACAGTTGCAAACTTATGGGCTTCTGTATTACTTTTATGTTTCCATTGTTTAGTAAGAATGTTAATTAAGAAAGAAAAAGAGTGTAAAGGGCCCAAAGAATTCACAAATCTTTGTTTACCTACGTACTGCTTTTAATTTACAGTTAATGAAATCAAGGCAGATTTATTTTTTGTGGAGCCCTCCCTCGGTTGAGTATCTCTGTTTGACAGTGATAAATTCCTGTGGAAAACAGCTGCAATGTAAAAAGCAAAGCCATGTCATAAACAGATTCTGGACTGGCAGTGCCAGAGCCAAATTACAGCCATGGGCAGAGCCTGTCTGCCTCAAAGCTGGAGCAAAGATGCGACTGTAGGCACAGCCCTGTCTGCCTCATTTCCCCAGATATGGCTGTGTATGCTTGGCTTTTGAACTCCCTTCAGAATATGTCTCATGCTGTATAGAATTTACAGTCTCTTCTTTTCCGTGGCCTTACAACCTGCTGATACAGCGTTATTATTTAGTTTGTCTATAAATAAACAAGCTGGGCCAAGCTATGCTACTGAGTCTTCATCAGAATAAGTTTAACTCATTTGATCCCAGCTTTTCTACATATGTCTTGTCTTTTTCTTCATTCTTGCTTTGCCCCAATAATGCAAGTCTACACAGAACATGACAACTTCCAATACAATTCATAGCATCACTATGCATTTCATTTTATAGTCCTATAGTTGATTGATTTCCACTTTCCAATGTAAAAATAATCTATAATAAAAATATGACATAAGGATCACTTAATAGCATCAAATTCAACTATGGTAAAGAACATTTCATCAATTTAAAAATCTTCCTTGGCAGTTATCTAAATCTTAGTTATGTTTTTGAGATACCCACCCATTCTATTATTTAAGAATTTAGAAGTTGCCACTCCACCTGAACAACCTGTTATTATACCCATAGAATAGGAACTCACAGTAGAAAACTTTGGAGTGTGAAACTGGATGAGTGAAGGAAAATGCACACATCAGTGGGGTGGCCTGAAGAGAGACAACTTGTTACAACCTCCACAGGAGTAGACAAGCCAAAATGAACTCTGAGGTCCATTGAGACATGTGGGCAAAAGAGTGGGAGGGAATGAGAGGGACAGGAGAGGGAAGGGAGGGAGTGGGAGGTAGAAGAGAGGGGGAAAGCTGGGATGAATACTTAATATGCTTGTAAAAAATTAATAAAAAACATCTGAACTTGAGACTTGTGAGATACTGTGAGGTGGCTCAGTAGGAAAGGCACCCCCACACAAACCTGCCAGCCTGAGTTTGATCCCTAGAACTTACATGGTGAAAGGAGTCAACTGATTTCTGAAAGTTTCCCTCAGACCCTCCACAGGCACAGGCATGCCATGCCATGGGCTCTCTCTCTCTCTCTCTCTCCTTGCAAATAAATAAATGATAAAATGTCCTTTAAAGTGAGCAATTTGAAACTGAAAAATCAGCAATTCTGCTTACATCTATCAGAGAGGTAAATAACTGTCTCATCTCCACAATCAGGTAGATAGACATGGAGAATGCAGCTTGCCAGAACGGGAAACCTACACGAATTTCCACAGGAACCAGTGCTGAGTAGAAAGAACCTAAACATTAATTTTCAAAGTTTCAGAAGGTTCAGTATGGGCAAGTTTAAGTGTTACTAAATCCAGGAAACCTAGTAATGGGAAGAAAGGACACAATTCTGTGAGGTTTACCCCCAAGAGCACAAGTAGATTCTCACAGTAAATAATCAGGGGAAAAAATCCTCCTCCTGTGATCAGCAGAAAAAAAGTAACAATAGTTTTTCAAATACTCCAGCAGATTCTGTTCTTAGCAGTAGGAAGACTGTTTCCCATGGTGTCCTGAAAATGTAATAAGTGTCCAACAGCAGCTCTCTCTACCCATTGTGTCATACCTAAGTGGTGGGGGAGTCTGAGACACTCTGTAAATATCACAGTCCAGGCAGGTTATCAAATGTACATACACTTCCTTGTGCATCACCACTGCACCACCATCATATGTCATCGTCTCTGCAGATCTTCTTCACTCCCCTAACACCTTCAGTAAATACTTCTGCTGAAATCCTCTTCTGTGTTAAAGATTCAGTCAAAACCCCTGTTAAGGTTTTTTATTTAAATTCCCTTTACCCCAGTACATTATACTTACCTTTCAGTAAGACATTATGAAGTGTAAAACAAAAGGCAAATTGCATATTTTGAAGTAACTAAACAAAAATAACCACATCCAGAGTTGGCGGGAATGAGTCTGTGTCTTAATTTTTTGAGTTAGGACCATTTGCATTCAAGGTTGTAAGGGATCTGATGGTATCTATAATTTTGTACTTTGTTCTTCCGTTGGCTAATAGTTTGTTCTTTTCTTGCTCTCCTAGTAATATTGGATGTTTGCTTATTTACCATATTAGAATGAATTAATTCTTTCCCTTCTCTGTTCATCTGCTGCTTTCATAAACTGTCTTGTACCTGGAGCTCTTGCTTGTGAAGCTGTCTTTCTTCTTCCATGTATAATATTCCTTTAAGAATGTTCTGCAAAGTCAGCTTCGTTATCTTGAATTGTACTGACGTGTGTTTGTCCTGAAGTGCTCTCATTTCCTCATCGGTATAGCAGTCTTGACTGACAATTGTTGACGCTAGGTCTTGGAATATATTATTCTCTGATTTCCTAGCTTTTAAAGTTAATGATGACAAATCTGGTCTGTCTGCCTGTATATTTTAGTTGGCATTTTTCCCTTAGAGCTTTTAGTATTGTTTCTTTGCTTTGTGTTTTTGATATATTGACTATGATATGTCATGACAAGGCTTTTTTCTAGCCATATCTGTTGGAATTCAAAATTATTTCTTTACTTGGATGTGTCTTTCTTGCTGAAGATTCGGGAAATGCTCAGCTATAATTTCATTGAATGACAGCCTAAGTCTTGAGTTTTTAAATCTATCTTCTTCATCTCTTGAATCCTTAAATTTCTGTTGAAACCTTGTCCTTTACCCCGATACACGTTCTTCTGCTGGGTCTTGTCTCTTGATAATGCTTTCTTTTGTGATATTTATTTGATTACTTTATTTTTTTCATTTCAGAATTTCATTTGGTTCTCTTTCAGTATCTGTATTTCTTTGTTGAATGTTTCCTCCATATGTTCACATTTTTTCCTCCAAGGTTTTGATTCTTTCACCTACTTCGTTAATATTTTGTGTATGTCTTGAATTTACTTCATTAGTTTATTTGAGCCATCTATTTAATCTTCACACATTTTAAAAGCAACACGCAAATATTTTTCAAAATTTTTCTTTTTGTCTTTTTATTTTTCTCAATCTTTATTTTTAATATTGAGTTATATTAATATTTTAATATAACTCCACTTTGGTGGAGTTATAGTGGGATGTTTCATGTTTTCTGGTTTTCTTTGTTGTGTTTCCTGCTCTGTTGGGAGTATATGTGCCCTTCAGTTTGTAGGCTTTTCTCCTTTTCCCATTTTTATGTGCATTCTCCTGCTGGGATGCTTTCACTTGGATTTATGTTCTAGGGGAAAATAGTGACAACTATGAAAGTTTGACAAAAATCTCAGTGTTAGCTGGAGGGAAAATACTGTGCTTTTGATTTGTGTCTTCTACAGCAGTGGTAGACAAGATTATTTAGATCATTGGTTCTAGCAGGACTTTGTACTAGTTTTTTCCATGTATGTCTGTATGGGGTGTGTGTGTGTATATACATATATATGCATGTATAAGTATATATTTTATGTGTGGGAGGGTGTACATGTGTGAGCATGCATGTATACAATAATGCATTTAAGTGTGTGTTCCTGTGGAGGCCTAAGGGTGCCATCAGGAATTGTATTGAATTGCTCTTCCAACTTGCTGCTTTGCTCCGAACATTTCCAGACTGCCTTTCAGGGCTGGAATTGCAAGCCACTCCCATATCTACTTAGCATTTTTATGTGTGATCTGGGATCTGAATTAAGGCCTTTTTGCTTGTGAGGCAAAGCTTTACCCTGAGCCATCTCCCCAGCCCACTGTGCCAAGTTCTGTCACAGCTTTCCTGTGTTCTGCCCTGCTGCTCCTTGCTACTGCCAGAGTGTGATCTGCAGAGCATCTCTCAGCTTGACTTCTTTACGATACTTCTACTTCTGTCTCCACAGACCATGTGTCTTGGAATCATTTGTTCCAATAAGGATATTTCCCTATTTTGCCTGTGTATTTTCTATGGTTTTACAGGATCTGTCATTCCACTGGGCTCTTATGTGGATAAGGGGATGTGCACAGCAATTTTCCCAGTTTTAGAGTCCCTTGCCCTTTCCAGGGAGCTGTGGACCTGTGTCATAGAAGCTGTACACCTTTACTATAAAATGTATAGGCAGATATAGATATATATACATATTCATATATATTTTTTCCAGTACACATTTAGTACATAGAGACAAACAAACCTTGCAAAGCAACATAATGATTAAGTAGTCTAAGACTGAACAATAAGGTTGTCATTTTTTTTTTAGACATTCAGAGCAATTGTTGGTGACAAGGAAAAGACACTCTTAGAGTCATGGGTGACCTTGTCTAAAGTGTTAGCCCTTCTATTGTTATGCTGGTAGATTATAGGAGTAAATATTAAGAAGAACCCTGTAGATCGAAGTTTATTTGAAATGGTGGGAATTCAGTTTTTCTTTGCTATTGACTGGAAAGGTGTAATCTGTTCCGTTTTAAAAATGTAGTTAGTTAGTTTACGTGTGAATCAGAGAGCACTGTACGCTCTGTGCAAGACCAAGGCTGTCCTCCTTTCTGCCTGGCATTTTATTTTGTTTAATTTTTGTTTCTTATGTGGGACCTGGGATCTGAACTCAGGATCTTGTGCTTACAAGGCAGAGTCTTAACTCCTGAACCATCTGCCCAGCCCTAATTTGTTCCTTTTGTAGTTGTTAGCTACTATCACATACTTTAGACTTAAAATGCTATTTCAGTTTGGTATTTTCACTGAAAGAGGGGTGAAGAGACAGGTTCCTATTGAAGAAGAGATCTTCCAGGCCTGGAATTAACAAGCCTCAGCCATATCTGACTGGCATTTTTAATATGTGATCTGGGATCTGAATTCAGTTCCTTTTGCTTGTGAGGCAATGGTTTTAACTCCAGAGCCGTCCCCCCAGCCCTTACATAGAAGAAAAACATTTTTTAAAATATGAAATCTTACACTGAAATACATATACATATGAATAAAAAATTCATTTATAACTAGGTATAAATTTAGATTAATTAAACTTACCATCTCCTTGAAAATTAATTTTATAGTAAGAACAAAACACGATATTATATTCCTTTTAACTTACTATCTTAAAAAAGTAGAATTATAAAAAAGGGTGTGAATTTTAAAACATAGATGTATTACACCTATGGAAAACAATACAGTAATATTGTCAATTGACCTGACTTCTTAAGAAATTCCTAAAATACAGAAAGCAATTTGGTGTTCATATATTTAGAAGATGAAGCCTCCTAATTGTTTTTTGAAAGCCCAAGAAGTGATTTTGAATTGAGACCCATTCTCATCAGAGATCTAGGGTCACTTCAAGATGACAGATGAATGGTAGTGAGGCTGAGTGTGTAGTGCTCATGGAAGAGGCCAGTGTAAAAAGGGTGCACAGTGCATGATTCCAACTGTATGTCATTCTGGTAAGGAAAGTATAAGGCAGTAAAATAGGCAAGACACAGTTGAAAAGGAGGTGGTGAGTAATCAGCAAATGGAACAGAGTTATGGGATCAGGAAACTATTCTCGAGTGTCCTGCAATAGTGGATGCAGGACACGATGCACTTCTCAAATCTCATAGAATTGTACATTTCAAAGAACAAGACCTAATATAAACTGTGGACTTTAGTTACTGTAATAATCCATAATATTCATCAATTGTAGTAAATATATACAGTCAAAAGTTGCCTGGAGCACTACTTGGTGATTATTTGTATTTTCCACATATGCTTTCTGTAAATTTAAAATTTTTTGCCAAATAGAATGTCTGCTTATAAAGGTCACTTAAGTATTGAATCTTTAATCATAGGCTTATAAAACTTTTACTAAAAATGAGGATTCTGACAATATTTTGCATATTGTAAAAATTGTTTCTTTTCAAAATTAGAAACTAATCTGGGTATGGTGATTCATATCTATAATCCCAGCATTTGAGAGGCAGGATCAGGAAAATCAAGAGTTTGAGTTCCATATTTACTACATAGCAAATATGAGAACAGCTTGTACATTATGAGAACCTGCCTCAAAACCAAACAAACAAAAAGCCTAACAAAAAATTAAAAAGCAGAATAATCTGTATTTATGTAGATTGCCATTGTAATTTTGATGGGGAACTGCATATTGGTTTTGGTAAATGACCATATGTTCATGATATTAATTCTTCCAGTCCATGAGCATAAGTGGTCTTTCTTCTGTTGTCTGCTTCAATTTATTTCTTCATTGTTTGAAATTTTCACTATAGTGCTACTTTAATTCCTCGGTTAGTCTTATTCCTAGATATTTTTAAACTATTATGAGTGTGATTATATTCCAGATTTCTTTCTTCGAATGTTCATCATTGATATGAAAGTCTACTGATTTTTACACATCTTTGCTTGTATCTTGCTGCTTTACCGAAAGTGTTCATCACTTCCAAGAATTCTCTGGTGGGTCTTTAAGGTCTGTTGTGCACAGGATTGTATCATCTGTAAGTAGAGATAATATGACTTCTTTCTTTCCTATTTGTGTCTTTTTATTTTTTTCTCCTGTTTTATTGCTACCTCTAAAACTTGAAGAACAATGTTAAGTAAAAGTGGAGAAAGTGGACACCCTTGTCTTGTTCTTAATTTTAGTGGAGATGCTTTGTGTTTTTCCTCACTGAGTATAATGCCTTTATACTCTTTAGTGTATCAATTTATGTTCCTTTAATTCCTAATTACTTCAGGATTTTTAACTTGAAAATATGTTCATTTTGTCCAAGGTCTCTTCTGCCTCTCTTGAGACAGATTTAAAATTCATATGGAACCACAAAACACCTGAGATCATTAAAGCAATTTTTAATAGAAATAACAATACTAGAGTTGCTACAATGCTTGATCACAAGTCGTTTTGCAGAGCCATAATAACAAACGCAGCCTGGCACTGACACAAAAGCAGATAGTGCAATAAAATAGATGACCACGAATTAAACCCACTAATTATAGCCACTTTACTGTCTAACAAAGATGCCAAAAACATATAGTGAGAAAAGATGGCATGTTTGACAAATGGTGCTTATAAAACTTAATAGCCACGTGTCAAAAAAAATGGAGCTAGTTCCCTATCTTTCAACCTGTAAAAAAAAAAAAAATCATTTAAAGTGAACTGAAGACCTTAAAATAAGACCCAAACTTCTGAAACTATTGGAGAAAAACATGGGGGAAACACTCTGAGATAGAGGAACAGGCAAGAACTTTCTAAAAAGGATTTTAATAGTTCAGTTGATCCTAAGAATTGACAAATGAGAGTGCATGAAATTAAAGCAGGTCTGTACAACAAGGGAAACAACTGAGTGAAGAACCAACCTGTAGAATGTGAGAAAATATTATCTATATATCTAGATGATTAGCATCTAGGATTTCAAACCTAAAACCCAAAAAGCAAACAACTCATTTAATTAATGGGCTACTGAAATGAAATGAAGAGACAGTTCTTTTTTTTTTTTTTTTTTTGCAATAGCATGAGGTTTTATTTACCGACGTGCCGGGCGGCTCCAGCAACCTCTCACGCAGGAGAGACTGAAGCGGCCCCTAGTGACTGAAGCAAGGGGTTTATAAAGGGGTTTTGGGTGGGGGGGGGTCTCGTTGGTCAGCAAGAGTCCAGGCCTTCGTGATTGGTGCAGTCTACCTGCTTAACTGCAGGAAGTTTGCTCCAGATGGCAATTATGCTATTAACAGAATTTTCTTGCAAGACTTGTTTTCCCTAGGGCTAGTCACCTTGAGGTTACAGCCTGTTTTCCCATCACTAAGGGCTACAGCTCCTTTTCCTATCACCAGGGGTTTCAGGGGCAGGGAGGGAAGTAGCAAGGTGCATAGTTTTAGACAATGGCTAGCAGTAGCTACGCTTGAATAGCTATGAGCAATAGCTAACTATAGCTATGTCTGATCAGCTATGAGCAAATATCTACACTGTGGGCCTGGACTGGCCCGTTCTGTGAATTTTAGGGCGAGGGTCTCAGGGTCTCACATTCCCCCCTTTTCTATAGGCATACTCCAATCATGGAGTGTTAGTCACAGTTCAAAGAGACAGTTCTTAAAAGATACAAATGGACAATAAAACATGAAAAGCATTCAAAATCCTTAGTAATCAAAAATCAAACTAAAAGCAATCAAAATGCAAACTATCTTAATATTCTATCTCCAGTCAGAATTTCAATCACTAAGAAAACAACCATTGCTGATGAGGATATGTGGGAAAGAGAACCCTCATGTATTGTTAGTATCAATGTTAATAAGTTCTACCACTAAGGATATCACTATGGAATTTTCAAAAAACTTAAAGTAGATTACTATATGACACAACCATTCACTCTTGAGTATATGCTTGAAAGATTTCAAATCAACATACCTCAGAGACACATGCAACTCCATGTTTATTGTAGTACTAGTCACAGTAAAATTAGTCTAAATTTTTGTCAAGATATGAGACACAAAAATATGGCTTATATACAAAATAGGGTTTTATTCAGACATAAAGAAAAATAAAATTACATCATTTACTAGAAAGTGATTGCAAGTAGAGATTATCATATTTTTAAGAAAAATGTGATAGATGCAGATTGACAAATGTATATTTTCTCTCATCTAGGGATCCTAGAATTCTTTACAGACGTGAAGCTAGCTTAGTTGATGGAATGTTTGTCTAGCCTACATGAGGCTCTTAATTTGATTACCCAAATCAAATAAACCAGGCATAGTGGCAAGTACTTGTAATACCAGCATTTCAGAGGTAGAGGCTGGAGAATCAGAAGTTCAATGATCATCCCTTAACAGGTAGTAAGTTCAGATGCAGCCTAGAGTATATGAAATTCTGTTAAAATGTAAAATCATTTGTGTGTGTGTGTGTGTGTGTGTGTGTGTGTGTGTGTGTGTATGAAAAAAGAAGATAGAGAAGAGAGGAAAATGAAAGGGAGATCAGGGAAGAGAGAAAACTATTGGGAGGGAGAAAGGAAAAAACTCAACATGTGGAACTGGAAAGATGACTCAGGATTTAAATCTTGCCTCTCAGGCAGAAGGATCTGAATTCACATCTCAGATCCCACATAAAAACACTGGATGCTTGGGGATGATTGCGGAGTGTAGGAGGGAGGAAGAGGATGGGGGTACTTATTGAGCTTGTATGATTAGGAAAAAAATTAAATGTGGGAGAAAAAAAACCACACTG
Source organism: Typhlomys cinereus (assembly GCA_023101885.1). Lineage (NCBI taxonomy): Eukaryota > Metazoa > Chordata > Mammalia > Rodentia > Platacanthomyidae > Typhlomys > Typhlomys cinereus. The sequence goes on along the minus strand of JALPQD010000042.1, from coordinate 8,124,432 downwards.
GACTGAGATGAGGGCAGCCTGTACTTATGGTCCTGGAAGGTGAAAACTGGGAGCAAAGCAATAAGGAGGTTGAGCAATCCAGAATGATTCCTAAAGTCACTCTCCGGTCTCCACAGGCACACACAGTGCTCTCTTACACACACACACACACACACACACACACACACACACACACACATACATACACACACAACCACACTTACACATGCAAATAATAATAATAATAAAATTCAACATGTAGAATAATTGTATTCCATTGAAAATGGAGGAAAAAAAGAGAAATTCCTGCTGCTTAAATGTAGAAAATGCATAGTTCTGGACAGGCAAAATGCATAGTTCTGGACAGGCAAAACAATTGATTTTGTAGACATCCCCATGAAAGTCTAACATGCTTCAGATTCCTTCCGAAACTGTGTGTTGGAACCTTATATAACTGAATGCAGGACTCATAAATAATTTGACAACAGGAAAAGTTTCTGAGCATCCAGTTACCAAAACTTAATTGAGAAGCAAAAGTGTAATGATTCCAAAGTGTTTCTACCCCACTTACCCACATGGATCCAGCAACTTCACTGCAGCTTTATACCCAGCAGGTATACTTCCTGCTGTGCCAGCCAATGCATTCCATAATGCCAGTGAACACTGCCTGAAACACCTTAGTTCAGTTCAAGGATGCTATGATTGTATTTACTATACATTAAAAGTCTTCTACGATTATACAAACATAATCATCTAATTATGAAAAACAAAGGCAGTATTTTTATATTGTCCGTTCCGTGCATGTATGTTTAAATTGGTGCATCTTAGGAATGTGTCATTGTAGAGTGCATATGTGATACTTGCCTTTCTAGTTGCTTATTTGAATTTCATAAAAAGCTTCAAATAAATTTTGGCTTGGAATTTCCCACAATTTTTTAAATGACCCCCACACACACCTATGCTATTTTTCACTGTTTATTTGTGCAAAGCAACTGTCATAGTTAAAGCACAGGTATCAACTTGACTGTTGAGGGTTTGCGCTCTGGGCACAGTTGTAGAGAGTTGATGGTCGAGTTAGGCCTAGAGCAAACCCGCAGGAGATTGTATAGCTTATGGGGAAGGCCCAGCATATGGTGGGTGGGACTAGGCCCTGAACAGGTGAATAAAATACTGAGAGCTGATTGAGAAAGTTGGCATCCTTCTGTTCACTTGGCCAGACATGCTCGTCTGGCAAGTAAGGATTGTCCATCTCTCAGCTGTTATGCAGTGATGTTGTGGCCAGTTCCCTGGGCCCTGGTGTTTGTGCATGCTCTCCTGTTAAACTGGACTGAGAACTGTAACTGGGCTGTTGTAAGAAACTCCTTGTTCCCTTAAGCTGTGTGATGGTCGTTTATCAGCAACCATGCAGGTGGACTGCAACAGTAACATACTCAGTATTTGCAGTTATAAAGTTAAGATACCATTCAACTCTAAAAAGTGTACATTTTTAGAGGCTTTGTGCCCTGCAGTAACACATAACAACAAAGAATGTCAGTATTGCTTTCATATTTAATGAGCGATAAAGTGTATATAGCAAAAACTTGGTTTGTATTTTGTTTCTGCATTTTTTGATATGTTCATACATAAATCCAATGAACTTATGTGTTTTCATCCTTTACCACCAATGCCATTCTTCCACCTGTCCCACTTCATACTTTCTCCTTTCCAGCCAATCTCTTCTCCTACTTTCATGTCTTTCTGCATATGTGACAAAGAATTATTTTGAAAGAAATAGACTTTATGATTTATTGTTAGTAAACATTTGATTAGCATAAACTGATTTTATACAGTTGTATACCTGGGTCATTTAAATGATTATAAATGCTCACATCCCTACTAAATTGGTCCTGGACCTATCAATTTGTGGTTTATCCAGCATTTTAGGTGATCCTGCCAGTTATCAAGTTTTAAAATGGAATTGCAATCAGTGATTCAGATCACATTGATTACTTTGTGATCACTGATCTAAGACCACTTTGACTACTTGGTGGTCACTGATGCAATAATATCACTTTGGATGCTCGTACTACTCTTTTTTTAATTTTTTTTATTATTTATTATTTATTCAATTGTGCGTGTATATGTGTGTGTGTATATGTGTGTTTAGAACCACGGACAAATTCGGGAAACACCATGGACGCCTCCACTTCCTCCTTGGTTACTCTGCCCGGGGATTCACAGGCTCCACCCTACCAGGACCAGAAACGCAGGCCGCCCCTAATTTCAGCCCAGCGTCTATATGTGGGGTCTAGGATCCGAACTCAGGACCTTCCGCCTGCAAGGCAGAGGCTTAACCCCTGAGCCACGTCTCCAGCACCGCTCGTACTACTCTTGATGCTGCTTTTCCACCCTCCCACACAAAGAGTGCTTACCCTTGGATTGCAGATTGGGAAATGGTCCATAAATCAGTTCAAGAATATGCTAGGTTTTGAGGCTGGAGGGAGCAATAAACCAGAATCTGGAAATAGAATGATGTTCAGTATGGAAGAGCAATCTTAATGAGTGATGAACTAAGTTTACTCCACAGGAAAACATTATATCACTTGTGACCCTTGATGCTTCCCACTCATGTACTTTAAAGGCAAGGTTCATTGGCATATTTTAACCACTTAAATAGTTTGCAGTCATATCTTCAGTGATATCAGTGATCTTTTGCAAAAACAGATAAATGTGACTGAAGAAATCTGTGTTGTCCACATTAAATATATTAATAAAGTCAGGTCTTTGCTATAAGGATAAATCAAGTACCATCGTACTTCTGAGAAGCATACCTACTGTGAAAGATGAACAGAAAAACTTGTCCAAGGAGAAACATATGTAGAAAACAAAAAAGATATTACAAAACCCCAAATTATATTGAAATATTATAAAGAATATGTTTTGAGGGAAAGAATAGTTTACTATTTTAGTAAGTAATCACAAGATGAAAAAAATCATGTTCTTTGTAACTGAATATAGTATGAGGGTTGTATAACAGAGTAAAGCAAAATAGAGGGAAAGAAATTGAAAGTGAGCTTCTAGAAAAGTTCAATTTTATATTATGTTCACCACTTTTTTTACCAATAGCTATAGCCATGTCCATTCTGTCCTCGTCAGCAATGAATATTTGTTAAACAAAGAATGGTACTGCACTTTGGAAGATAAACCCAAAAAGTCTTTTGGAATGTAACACAGCCCAAATGTTTATAAAATAGAAAAACACTGAACTGTGGAAGATAGACCCAAGAGATCCAGTTTCTATGTAAAAAGTTTACAAAGTAAAATCAACACAGATAACATAGTGAAAAGTTTCAATCCAAAGCTAAAACATGAAGATTTTCAGAAGATACACAAGATCAAGAACAAACTTCTCAAATGTTGTCACACATGTTCCAATAAGCCAGTACCTTCTTAAGTTTTGATGAAATTATTTTCTTTTTTTATTATTAATACATTTTTATTATTATTTCAGCTCATACAAACTTAATAGGTACACCAGTTCCCTCCCTCCCTCCTCCTCCCCCCGTACCCCCTGCTTCCCCTCCCCACCTCCCTCCCTCCCCATCCCCCAGTGCCTCCCGCCCCAATTCCCAGAGAGTCCTTTCTTGTGCATGCCTGATTTTCCTCTGGGCCCTCCTCTCCGATGACGTACAAGGACCCAGTGGCCTTTCCCTGAACCCTTTCCCGTGGTCCCCTTAGGTATAGGAACACTGCTGTGGCTGCCAATCCTTTGCCTCCAAGGATCTTGGTGCCTTTAGCAGATGCTAAACTTTGTGAGGTCAACAGTGTGTTGGACAATGCACAGGGCATGCAAAGTCCAATTATGATTGCTTCAGCCCTAACTAGTGTGGAGTATCTTACATATCATTGTTCCTCCCATCCTTTTGCTCTTACACTCTTACTGCCCCCTCTTCCACCAATTTCCCTGAGCTTCAAGATTGGGAGAGATTAAGCTGGCCTTCTAGGTGGTTGATATAGAGTCTCTGAAGTTCTGGATTGTGGTTTGTTGATTTTCTTTTGCAGTTTTGCTGCTCCTGCAATTCCCTTCACTCCATCCTGGTGGGCATTGTATGTTACCCCTTTTTATCTGCCAGACTATATGGCCTCCTCTTCTGGTGAGATCACACCCCCTCAGTAGTAAATGATCAGGAACAAAAGTCTGTGAACTTAATCAGATGTCTCATTACTTATTTGGGTCCTTGGTGGAGGCCTATTTTCCCTGCTGTAACATGGTCCCTTCTCTCCTTGTTTCTGGTGTGGCCCTCCTACCCCATCCCTCCTGTTCATAATCCTTGCAATTACTGTCTCTAGGTGGGCTGGGTGGGTTTGGTACTAGGAGCCACCTATTAGGGAGTACATACGGCGCTTAATTTTCTGGGTCTGGGATACTTCACTCAATATAATTGTTTCTAATGACATCCATTTCCCAGCAAATTCCAGTAATTCATCATTTTGGATGGCTGAGTAGTACTCCATTGTATAGATGTACCACAGTTTCCTTATCCACTCGTCAACTGTTGGACATTTGGGCTGATTCCATGACTTTGCTATTGTAAACAGTGCTGCTATGAACATGGTCGTGCTTGTGCTATCGAGGTGAACCTCTGCTGTATGTGGGGTTATTCCCAAAAGTGGAATAGCAGGGTCATATGGCATTTCAATCTTTAATTTCTTTAAGAATCTCCAGACGGCTCGCCAGAGTGGCTGTATGAGCCTGCATTCCCACCAGCAATGTAGGAGAGTTCTCCTCTCTCCACATCCTCTCCAACATTTGTTGTTGTTTGTATTGTGGATTTTTGCCATCCTGACCGGGGTGAGATGATATCTCAGGGAAGTTTTGATTTGCATTTCCCTGATGGCTAAGGATGTGGAACATTTTTTCAGATATTTGTTAGACATTTTAATTTTGATGAAATTATTTTCAACAAAGAAATTTATACTTGAAGAGAATTTTTGTGAGACAAAATAAATTATCTTTAAACATGCAAGAATGTACAAATTCTATGACATGTAAATATTCTGAGAAAAATCGCTAGGTCATAGTAGAGAAAAAAAACAAAAGGAACTTAAAAATCATAAATGGTATAAAAACAGTTTTTAATAAGCTGAGGAACAAAAACATGCAGAAGAATAAAGTCAACAAACTAGACATGGAGTAATTCAGTTGTAGAGAGTATTATTTAGTTGTTTTCCTAGTTTTACAAGCACAATGAGTAATACTCCTTGTCCCCTCCTTTCCTCCTACCCTACTCCTTCTCTCCCTCCCTCCCCTTCTTTCATCACTCCATTCCACTCTTTCTTATCCTGTCATCTGCTCCTGTAATTTCCAGATCTGCTTGGCAGGGATTCAGGTCTGTGGCGAACCTAGTGGTCCTTCCTCGGGCAGACCCACTGATAGGGGCTCCTTCACTTGTCTCGCCCTAGCCCCTAAGGTTCCTGCTGCTTGAAATGATTTCTCCTGAGCTCTTCCATAGTCTGTGGGAACATATTGTGCAGCCATTGTGCAGCTCTGGTCAGGACCTCTATCATTGCAGTGAGATTTTGGTTGCAGCAGTCCTGCCTTGAGTGAAATGTCTTGTCCAGTAACGGACACACCCATCTGTAGGCTCTTATAGTCTTACTGCCCCCTCTTCCAAAATGTTCCCTGATCCTTCAGATGGGGATGGATTAGCTGGCCTGTCTGACGGTGAACATTGCAGGGTCACCAGTACTCTGCATTCTGGTTGGCTGTTGTCTGTCTCACTGTTCTTCCTTGTTCTTGGCTGCATTCTGTCTGAGTGAGATCCTCTCCTATCCAAAGATTAAAAGCTGTTTTTTAAAAAGTTGTTTATGTAAGAAAAGGCTTAATGGAGAGGGAAGAACAGGAATAGGACACAGTAGAGAGCGAGATTGTCATTGAGGTAATCAACCATCTGCTTAGTAACCACTAACTCCTCTCCTTCCATGAGAGGGAACACATGCAGCACTGTAAACCAATCTAAACAACAGTGGATGAGGAGGAAACGACAGTAGACAGGATCATATGTCTCAGTACTTATAGACTTTTCTTAACTGTCTTTATTTAAATAAAATTGTTTCTCTTGGGCTTCCTCACTTTTTTCATCTTTGTTATGTAAGAAAATTAGAGGGATAGGGCAGTTTTTGGACTTTGGACTTGGGAGTGACCTTCCTTTGTTTATGTTAACATTTGAAATATATTATTAGAACAATGGCACAATAGCAACTACTACTGCTACAGTGCTTTTTTTATATCTAGGTGGTGTTCTGAATGCTTCTTGTACTTTAATTCTTTTAATCCTGATAACTCTAAACTTAATACTTGTGAGCTAGGCAGTTAAATAACCTGCTTTAGGCAGCAGTGGCAGAGCCTAGAAAGACTGGTTCTCAAGTCTGTGCCCTTCCTCAGAACATTACTATTGCTTCTTGGGAAAAAAAAAAGTAGGACAAAGACTTTGCATCCTAATACTTCAGAAGTTGAAGCAGGAAGATTGCATGTTTGGGGCCAGTGTCAGTTACACAGATTCTGTGTCAAGATAGAAAAATAAAGCCAAGCATAACAGTTACCTTGGTATTTGTAAATGATACATAAGTCATTATTGCTTTATTGTTTTAATATTAATAAATAGTTAGATATTATTGATTTTTATCTTATTTGCTATATAGTATTTTTCATTTTAATACTATGCAAAAAGTATCCTGAGAGTTAAGGATATTTAGTTTATTTTGTAGGATAATTTCCATGAGGCTAAAAGTGGTCAGGCAACTGGCACCAATTATATTCAACTGCTGATTAACGATAATTATGCTTTGCTGTTTCTATCTTCTTAGTAGATCCTAATCACACCTATATCTTTTATCCTACATCATTATCATCATCAATTACTATTTAATACATGTTTGTTATTCATGAAGATTATTAGCATTAGTCTTCCTCTTATGTGTAGTTGATGTTTCAGGACCCTAATAAAGGTCTGAAACAACAAAAAGTACTGAATTCTCAATGTACTGAATATACTCTGTTCCTTTACACATATGCCTATAATAAACTTTAATTTAAAAATTAGAAACAAAAAAAGATTAGCAACAGTAATTAAAAAGAGTCAACAATTGTAGCAGTTAATCCAGTTTCTATGAGAAAATACTCTGCTTCAAGAAAAAAAAAAGGAAGGGTTTATTGTTTCACTTATGACTACAAGGTGAATATCGTCCAATTATGGCAGAATCACATAGCAGACAGTATAGTAATAGAACTAGAGGCAGGTTTCAGTCACAGCAGCCATCAAGAGACAAAGAGGGAGAAAGAAAGGAGGTGAGACAAGAGTACCAACTTAAAGGTCCATTCTGAGTAATATGTTCCTCCGTCAAGTCTCTACCTCTTAAAGGTACCACAGTGTTCTCAAACATCACCAGCTCAATCATGTATTCAAACACATGGAAGACAACTCACATTCAAATCACCACAATACTGCACTCAGCCTTCTAGTGATTGTGCAAGATGATTCAAGGCCCATAAACTGAACTAAAGCAAAGCAAGTGACATAGTCTTGTGACCAGTGTTAAGGAGTTGTGTATTGAATATTTGAACATAAGTGCTGCAGTATCAGTTTTGCTTCAGTTATGAGATTAATGGTTGTTAAGTCTCATAACCGTGATAGCTCCTAAGTAAATAACAAGTGGATAGTGTACATGGACTAGATGTTCTGGACAAAGAGATATGTTCATATCTCAAAAAGATATTGCATTTGTATACTTTTGTTCTTTCATTTTGCTCTTTGTTTTTGTTTGGAGCAAATAAAAATTAGATCCTTCCTGTATAGCACAGAACTGGCAGTCTTTCTGTCTCAGCTTCCAAAGTGGTGGAATTTCATTGTGTACCACCATAGCTGCATGAGATATGGCATGAGGTTTTATCACACTATTCAGACTGGTATGCATGTGAACACTTATAAATTGTTTATTTTGAATCTAAATTTTTATATTTATATCTAAATTTTTAGATGTTATTTGACCTAGGGGGAATTATACCATGGAGAAGGAGGGACTGATGTGTATTAACTCACTTGCATATGTGATAGAGAATGTCATTCTAGATTCTGACTGAGCTAAAATCCAAATCTCACCATTAACACTGGAAGTGATATTTTTTTACCTCACTTCCCTTTGACATGAAAACTGGTAATAATTATAGTACCTATTTCATGGGCTTTTTGTGTTGAAGAAAGACGACAATATGTACAGCTATCCCTTGCATCTGTGCTCTCTTTTTCTATAAATTCAAACAAAAAACTGATCAACATTTGAAAAATAAAATCGCATTTTCCTTGAATACATTAAGGTTTTCCTCCATCGTTGCCTAAACAGTACAGCAAAACAACTATTTACACTGCATTTATATTGCGTTAGGTACTTTAGGTAATCTGGAGATGACAAGTATAAAGTATATACAGGATATGCTTAGTTTATAAGCACGTAATCACCTATTAAACCATTAAAACATGGTCTGAACTATGTGTCACTTATCCAGAAGGGCACCTTGAATATAGCTGTCCAATTGGAGGGAACCAGTTCTGCACACGACAGGATGGAAGAGTGAAAGGGATGAATGAGGTTCCCTTCAACCCTTATATAGCTTGCTAACACAGTTCATAAGAACTCTGTCTTCGTGGTTCAGTCACTTGCTAAGCCTACTGTTAATACTGTTTCTTTACAGATTTAACTTTCAAGATGAATTCTGGAGACAATGCATTCAGGCTACATCAAAAAGGTTCACTTGTTCTTTGGCCCCCTTTGCATAATAGCTATGTGTCATATAACTTACCAATATTTCTTAAACCCAAGGTCCACTTGTTTATCAAGTGATCTTATCAAAGTGATCTCCTCATCAAAGTAGAAGAAAGGAAATAAACTCAGTAGAATTTGATTATGCCTCACTGAGCAGAAAATTGTTCTTATTGGAGAAAAACATTCTCAAGGTTTCAGGGGAAGCTACAAAGCCTGTAAGGAAGAGAAGAGGGGATGGGGAAGATGAGTAACAGGACAGCCATGATTAGCATTTAGTAAATATTTATATGCCAGATATTGAGCTAGATGCTTTAAGTGAATAGCTCCATTTAATCTTCATAATGTCAGAGAATTTAGAATTATGAGTTTAGGTAATAGGAAAGCAGGTCATCGTATCTTCTGCTGCTAATCTCTGAGTAAATGAGGGCTTATTATTTTACCATACTACAGGCCAATCCCACAATTACCTTACATTACTTTTCCATATATATGTCTTGATACTCTCTTTGTTTTGGCATGTTCTTGACTTTAAGGTATGAGAAAGGGCAACATAAAAAATAAAATATGTGCTGTGTATAGTATAAAAAAGGACTAAGACATCTACTGCCGTCACTTAAAATCATAGGTAGGTACATAAAACTCTGTGTCATAAAACAAAATCATTTTTTGGTTTATGTGGGTGGCAATTAATAACCTTGGCACTGTTACACATAATTCTTAACTAGTGACAGTTAAAGATACAGCTATACTCAATATGCTTTAATATATTTTAGTATTTTATGTGGAAATGCTAGATAGTTGATACTATATATATATATTCTCGGATATTGTATAAATTTTATTTGAAAAGCAGCAATCACTTGGAATATGTTATAGAAACAGGTACTGTATATATCTCATAAATATTTTCAACAAACTATAGTCAGTCTCTTCCAAGGAAACCAATCTTATACTTAACCAAAAATAAACTGTACGTGTTCTGTTTTGCAGACTTTGAGTGATGAGATGAGTACAGATGATGACAATGAATTCACAGAAGAGAAGGACAGCTACATCTGTGCAGTGTGTCTTGATGTCTACTTCAACCCTTACATGTGTTATCCTTGCCACCACATCTTCTGTGAGCCTTGCTTACGAACTCTGGCCAAAGACAATCCTTCAAGCACTCCCTGCCCATTGTGTCGGACAATTATTTCTAGAGTCTTTTTCCAGACAGGTAAATGTTCTCTTTCATTAGCATAATTATCTCATCTTTCCTCTTGGCTTTATCCATCCAACCTTGGGCAAACCAGTTATTCCTAAGTAATGAAACACTTGCTAAGAGATTTTTCAATGCTCCAAACCAGCAAAAAGACATTGGTAATCACAATGTGAACATAATTTCCTGAGGAAAAAAAAAAGTTTTGTTAAGTAATCTAACTTTAAAAAGACTCTCTTCTGGACCAAAGGATTAAAACAAATGACCTCAATCCTCTTTTTGTATTCTTGTGCTTACTCTTTCTACTATTCAACCATAAAATAACAGTCTTGGATCATGTACCCAAAGCAATAGTAAGTGGGACTATTGAAATCAGGCATATCCAAACGTTTTCCAGATGACTGCACATGATACTAGTAAACAATATAGTAACAGCTATTAAAGTTTTTTTCCCCCCTCACTTTTTACACTAGTGCTCACTCACTGGGAATCTGTGTCCTGATCTTGCTTATTCCTTGAAAGTGTTTCTTCCTATACACTGACCTCTGGATCCAAATAATGCCTGTGAGTAGGCATCCATAGTACTTTGAAACCTGATGGTGTTGGATCACCAATGAAAGCAAAAACTGGTCCAAATTATTTAATTCAATAAACTCTTGGAGAAACAGCCTGATTATTACTTCTATAACTTTCACAAATTTCCCTCCTTGTCAGATTGTTAGTTTGCTCTTTGCATTTCTGGAAAGAAATGAGAAATTATTTATCAAACAGCTTAAAAGTGAGAATTATGGGGAAATTTTTCCTACCTATCAGAAGTAATTAAAAATGGTTTGGTAAATATTTTAACAATGTAGATAAGATAGCTGGACACACATCTTTCATTCTTTTAAATTTAAACATAATATCATTGGGTATATTTAAATGACTACCTGCATTTATTTTTTTCAAGTTTTATTTATTTTTATTCTTATTTTTGTGTGTCTGGGTATGTTTCTGTGGGTGTGTATGTCTGTGTATATCAGAGGGCACTATGTGTGTCTATAGAGGCCCAAGGGTGACTTCAGAAATCACGCTGAATTGCACTCTCCTCTTTGCTTTGCTGGGGAATTTCAAGGCTCTACCTTGCAGGGCCAGAATTGCAGGCCTCCTCATTTCCGTCCTGGCATTTTTACATGGATCTGAGATCCAACTCAGGACCTTCTGCTTTTGAGACAAAGGCTTAACCCCTAAGCCATCTCTCCAACCCCAACTGCTTGTGTTTATAAAAATCGTATCCTGTTCTCTTTCTGATTAAGATTCTAGGGAACTATAAATTAACTCTATCAGAGCCATTACCTCATAGCATTAAGACTTGTAGGATTGAATACTTGTAATTCTATAATATTACTATACTTAGCAGAATGTTAGAAACTATTTTAACCAAATATTTGCTTAATTGTAATTGATGTTGAAATAGTTACCAGTACTTAAGAATAAACCTGAAATAAAAGTTGTGTAATATATTGATGCAATCTATATTCAAAAGTTACCCTATTACTCACCTAGTTTTCCTGTCCTTATTGCTAATGAAATGCCCATGGTGATACCCTGTGTAATAATGTAAATTCATATTACATGTGGTCTTCAGCTATGTCACAAAACAGAGAAATACTTTATCTTGCCAGACATTTACTACATATGTGTTATGGTGATTTTTTTTGTTGTTTGTGTGTGTGTGTGTGTGTGTGTATGTGTGTGTGTGTGTGTCTGTCTGTCTGTCTGTCTGTCTGTCTGTCTGTCTGTCTGTTTAAAACTCAAAGTCAGCTATACAGGCTTGTCATCAAGCCCTTGACATCCTCCTCTGCATTCCCAGCAGTGGAATTAGAGGAATATACTTCTACATCTGGCTTTTTATATAGATCCTTGGGATCAAATTCATATCCTCACGCTTATGCCGTAAGCACTTCACTGCCTGAACCATCTCCCCAGCCCTTATAATTATGTTTTTGATGATGGCATCATACAAAAATGCTGCTGTTTCCAATACTACTGCCATCACCTTAAATTAAATGTTCTATTTGAAATGAATTGGAGATAAATATCTAGCATCACTTTTTAAAATCTTTTCTAGCATGTTCAATAATATTAAGTATCAGTTACAACTAGCAAATTGTAATAAGCACTTACTCTCCAGACGGTAGTGTTAGATGAAAGTGGATATAGATGGATTCCTCTATTTTTATAGCCTTTAGATTTTTCATGATGTTTCTTACAGCTTATTTAGGAAATTTACAATATTTAGTATTACTAAATACTGTACTTTCAAGTTTAATTTCAATCTCAAATACCACTAAAATTGGACAATACAGATCTAAAGGATAATGTCATCCTTGTGTAAGATTATTACACAAATTTATGCAAGAGTAAGATATGGTTTAATATATTTAAATAATACATAATATTTAATATAAAATATAACTATTAAATAATTTAGAAAGGAAACAACTGAAGGTCAATTCATCCAGTGGCTATCATTAGTGAGTATCAATGTCAGAAGGTTAGAAGTCACAAAAATTCATAGATAACATACACAGCAGTGCTGCTTCAATATATCTGGGTATTTGTCTTTTTAGCAAGTATCTTAGGTGACTTTTTGGCACATACAAGTATTTTGAAGCATGAATCTAATAGGGTACCTTTAATTTATCTCTCTACTCTAAGTAGATTAGCAAAGTGTCAAAAGTGTCAGGCATATCAAAAATTAACAGTACACTTTGCTAGAGACAAGGAGAGAAGTGGGCACAAAAAAAGTTCAGTGCCTTGTGGATGGTTCCACAGTTGAAGGCCATTAAATCCAGCTCAAAACTGGCCAAGCAATAATTGCAGCAAGGGTTTCCATATCCTTTCTTATCCAAGGTTTTTCAGATCAATTGTAAATTAAACCATTCAAAACTATCATTCTCCTAAGATCATACAGGGGCATATAATAAGTATGTACAATTCCTATTTTACAATTTCAGTATGTTCTTTAATCATAATTTTCTTAGTTTGCTAGCCCTTCCTTAATATGTGCTTAAATATTTCATTACATTATATATATGTTATGCTGTGTACATGCTTTTTAAGTCATTGTTGATTTTATTTCTCACATTCCCTCCATAGAAAAGTTTGAGGTCATGTATCAAAACTTAAGGCCTGATCTCAAATTTTCTTTGATCTCTGTTGTATTAGATTAATTCTTATTTCCAAATAAGTTTTTAGTGCTAGAGAAAGTATTGGTTCATTCATTTAACTGTAGCAATATTTAGAGTGTGGCACCAAGATTCTCAGAAGGAAGAAGAATAGAAGGCAAGGAAAGACAGGGATAAGAGTTGTTGACTTATAAAATCTTTGTTCACATCATCCCCAACATGAAGTCTTCATTGACTCCTGATCAATTAATGAGAGCAGTTAGAATGTTGTGTCTTTTCCCCATTGTTAACAAAATATTATTTATTAGATGTTTAATTTCTCATAATATTATGGAAATTATTACCATCTGCATCTTGTTATTTTAAATGAACATACTATAAATTATTGATAACTTACTTAATCCTCTTTATTGGTCTCTATGTCACCCATAATATTGATACCTTTAAACTGGTTAATAATGCTTCGTTTTCCTAACCTAAGATGCTATTCTTGAGTAGTGGACAGAGTGGGCTTTTATAAAACACCAGCATGAAGATGTCTAATGTCAAAGCATTTGCCTTTTAAACATATAAAGTATAAAATTGCAGTAGCCATAATAAAGTAAAAAAACTAAAAATACCTTTTTTAAAGTAGCTGACTGTTGTAGACTCAGGAATGGACTTCGAGTTCCAATTTTAACATATACCTTGCTTGCCTAATCTACTTTTTACCTTGTTCCTTTTATTGTCAGTGGCAACTTGTGAACTGTTTTTTTTTTTTCCTTTGAAATTCTTAGGTAGAAAAATAAAACTAAGGCAATTATTAGGAAAAGTGAAGGCAATTTAATGTAACTAGCTTAAGCTGAAATTCAATCGCAAAAGTAGGAAGGAAGCTGAACAGGTGCAGAGGGCTGTAGGTGATTATTTTGGACAAGAGTAAGTGGGAATGATTGACAGGGGCTTGTTTGGCATCCCTCGCCAACGGAAGTTTCTGAATTGACGAATATGACCATGACTTCTCTCCACGGCTCTGTGACAATATTGTCTACTATGTGATGGAAAGACCATGTATTGTCTTTGAATATTCTTTTTCTAAATGAATATTCCCTTTTTTACTAAGAAAGCTTTCAAAATGTTGAACATTTATTCTTACATTTTCAACCCTCCAAAAGCTGCAGCCTTATACTCAGTGAATGTTTAGTCTCTCATACCCAGAATAAAATAGATTTTAAGGTAAAAAGTTCTAAAATGGATTTTACCTTTTACTATTGCCCCTAACTCCAGATGTACTCTTGCTGTCCTATTAATACACCATAACATATGATTGCTTCTGCATGCCTGATTACTCCCATTGCTTAATCTTCAATGTTCTTTAGAGCAGGGATTCTAATGGACTCATCTTTGTTAATAAGCTCCTGATATAGGAGTTATTCAGTATACACATATATTCTATGTTTCAACATATCAATGCTATATCAAATGTAAATTTGGACAATTTAAATTTGAGATTAAAAAAAATTGAATCTGCCAGTATCATAGAGCAGTGAGTATGCCACTAAGGAAAGCGTCTTCCTTTTCTTCCCTGTCATCCTTAGTCCTCATCAGCCTCTCCTGGAGACATGAGCCTCTTGAGATCTTTCCCCTTTCATGGTGAGACGTTGATAGGATAGTTCCCATGCAGTTCTTGTGAAATTAAGCATATCTGCCATGAAGTCATGGACAAGCATATGTCATGAAAGGGAAACATGATGAACTTCAGTGGGTTACACAGTGAAAATATTTGAAAATGGGAGGAAGGCTGTCAGGGGAGATAAAGAGTTGTAAGAGGAAAAGGTGAGGGAAAGGATTGGGGCTAAATGGTAAAATGTCATAAATTTACTATATTCATGTATGCAACAATAAAAATAAAATTGAATGCTTTTGTCAATACAGACTAAAAGAGAATCAAATTCATTATTAAAATGCTATAGCAATCATCTGTCATATTCTTGTCATTTTATTCAGATTAATGTTTAATATGTTATTTCATTATATTGTTTTGCTCTAGAGCTGAATAATGCCACAAAGACATTCTTTACTAAAGAATATTTGAAAATAAAACAAAGTTTTCAGAAATCCAACTCTGCAAAATGGCCCCTACCAAGCTGCAGAAAAGGATTCCATCTTTTCGGAGGTAAGGAATGAATACCAAAGACAAAAACAGGTAACTTTGTAAAAGTCTGTTATTTCTTCCAGCTAATTTCTTCCTTTCTTAAAAGTGTTAGTGTACTGGTCGATTTTAAGAATTTTAATAGATATATCTTTATTAAAAGCCATAGAGGAAGAAAAAGGAATATTATGTATTTTAAAGTAAATGTGAGAGACTTACCTGGGAAAGTGGTAGAAAGAGGTGATCATTGGGTTCTAAGTTACCATTCTTAGTTCGGGTGTGCAATGGCTCAATGGGATAGCTACAGATTAACTATACTGTACTGTATATTTCAGGAAGCTAGGGGAAATAATTTTTCATATTTATACTATGAATAAATGACAGATGTTCAATCTGGAGGTAAGTCAACTTGAATTAAACTTCATGATATATTGACTACATAGCATGGCATCTCATTAATATGTATAAGTTTATGGTTATCAGTTAAAATTAAGTTAATAAGCAAAAATAAAGATGAATCAACTTTTCCTTGCCACCAGAATTTAATACAGATATATGTTATGGTTAGTGTTAATTGACAGCCTAGGGAGTGGGCCCATCTCAGAAGGATCCTCTGTGTTAAGGATGACTTTAGTAATGCCTGTGAGAGACTGTCTTGATTGTATTAACTAATGTGGGCAGACCCCCTCCTAGAAGTGAGCAGCACCAGTTCCTTGGCCTGGAGTCCTGGACTGGATAAAATGGTGAAAACCAGCTGAGCACTATGAAGGCTTTGACTTTCACCCTCTGCTCTGGACAGTGGCTGGAATATGGCTCAAGCTCCTGGTGCTGTACTTTCCCTGCTGTGCTGAACTGTCATCCGGAATTGTGAACAGAATAAACCCTTTCGCTCTGAAGTTGCTTTTGTCAGGTTGTATCAGACCAATAGGAGAGAGAAATAATAAAATGTAATAAATATGCTATAAATAAATTAATTTAAAAATGTAATAAAAATACATCCCAATAATGTCAAATTTGACCAAAGCTATATCTGATAAAAGCACACTTCAAAAAGATTAATAGTTCATCTATTACAATAAACTAAGTTCATCTAGTCCCATACATTCCAGTTTATACCACAAGCTTAGGACAAGTAAAAAGGGACAGAACCTTGAGTAGAGTGTCAAAGAGAAGCATTAACTGTCTTGAGATAGCAATTTCTGGGTTCAGGTCTAAGTTTCTGTATGATTTCAAAGATGTCATGGAAACCTCTTGTTGCTTATTTTCAAACATGTAAAGTGGTAATAATTTGGTCTGCCATATACCTAATTAATGTAGGAATTTTAAAGGTCAGATAAGCTAATGTAAAAGCTCCTAACAAAGAATTACATATAAAGAATTACACTGTGAGAGGAATTAACAAATTTAAAAGCAAGTTGATCTCTAATATCTTCAGCTTTGAGAATGTTTATTGTGTCACTTTATAATATGCACATGAACCATTTCTTGCCAGAGCCTGGATTACTACTGTTCTATTTTTTTCAGTATTTACCTTGTGTGTGTGCGTGCGTGCGTGCGTGCGTGCGTGCGTGCGTGCGTGCGTGCGTGCGTGTGTGTGTGTGTGTGTGTTAAAATCCTGTGTCTTAACATTATTTTTTGAGACAGGTTCTCAATGAACCCAGAGGTTCATTGACTAAACTGATGGGCTGCCTTTTACACACATACTGTGTATCACAACTCGGATCCTTAATCTTGTGCAGCACTGTCTACTGGCTTAGCTCTCCAGCTTTGTATTTTCTACTACCACTTAGTATTTTAAGAGAAGTCTAGACATGAGAACTGTTATCTTCAGGGAACAGAAGGAACTTTTAGCCTAACACCAAATATACCAATACAACAGTGACAAAAACTAAAGAGCCTGTATGAGTGGGGGGGAAATAGACTTATAGACAAAGTCTCTTACTTTTGGAGTGAATAATTTAAGGACCAACTTTACGCATTAGTTTGAATGAGTAGTTTAAGTGATATATAAGCATGTATTTCTTTTTATTGTGGTTATTATCTAAAGATCATTATTAACAACTTGATAGTTTTAAACCTGTTAATCAAATATGTAAAAGGTCAGACTTACTTAATTTTATACAGAAAGGAAAAATTTACTTATGTTCTTCATAAGGTTTTCTTGCAGTCTACTTTCTGCTTGTCCAACATTTATTGGTTTTGTTTTGTTTTTCCGAATTTTTTTTTTTTTTGCATAGAGTATTCCTTTGAGCCAAGCTGGCCTTGAAAATGAGATTATTCTGACTCAGCCTTCTGAATACTGGGTTATAGGTGTGTGTCACCACACCCAGCTCTCACACCTAGCTTTTTAAAAGAATGAAGCACCTCTCCTTACTTTCCTTCATCTAATATTCCAAAGTAGCACTGTGGTAATAAACTAAATATTGCTTCTTTGTGATTTTTTTCATATTTTCCTCCCCATATGCATTTTAGTATGTTTTATGAGGCGATTCAAAGTAGCTTTATTACATTATCCAGATTAAGAAATATATTATTATAGCATGCTCAGCTGAGTGTGGAAGATCTGAGGTATTAAGTAGGCAAGCAACAAGCCAAGCACAAAAGAACTAAACTTTAACAGTTCCTACAAAAGAATGACCCAGAATCTGAAGTTTAAGGAGATGCACACTCCTCTTTCCATTGTTCCTGTAGAATGGTACCTTGGTCCAGTACCAGGTAGAGCAGAGCAGGTTGGCTGGGTGTTGAAAGAGCCTTGAGCAAGGAAGACTAGGAGGAGAAAGTACTAGGTACAGAAATATTAGAGGACAGTATCAAGATGTTTTCAGTCCCCAAAAGACAGTCTATGTAGAGGCATCTGAAGAGGACCTCTAACCAAGACCTTTTAAAAAACTTAGCAATATAAATGCTACAAAGCATGCCAACAGGATCCTGAGCCCTAACTGGCACTCCCTATGGAGACTGTTATATAGTGCTGGGTGTCAAGCATGGTGCTAGCATGGTATACAAAGGTCAGCCTTCTGCAGTGAGCTCAGCAGGTAAATTCCCTGTAATTGCCTGAGATCTGCTCTGAAAAAAGCATACACAGGTTTTCATCACAAGCTATGCTTCTCAATACCATATATCATTAAAATATTTTTTCCTCCTGCTTTCTTAGAATGTTGAATTATCAAGTTTACACAGGGACACAAACTTTATCAGTGTTATTTACTGATGTTTATTTTTAAACTTCTGAAATATTAGTAACTATATAAAATTTGTTTTGTAATTCTAAATTTGCTTTATAACTTGATACTTGGTTTCTGTGAAAAAAGCAACATTCATTTACATTTACTGCTATTTTATGCTGTTTTTTTTAATAGACCAAAATATATCCATTCTCCAGGGAATGTACAGCTGACTTCCCTACATTTTTATTGCAAACAACATTGCTGTGAGCATCTCAGTGCCTCCTGGGATGAGTCTCTCTAAAATACATGCCAGTAAAAGCTTGATGTATCACAGAGGAAGCACAAAACCACTTCCCTTCAGGCTGTCATGATTTATCATCAGCTGCCACATTTGGTGCTGTCACTTTTTGAGATTTTTCTAGTCTGGTCCCTGTAAAATGGTACCTCACTGAAGTTTTAATTTCCCATTAGTGTGATTATTAATAGGCACTGACACAGATTTATGCACATGTGGATTGAACATTGGGTTTCTTTTGTGAGATATCTATTTGAAAACTTTATTCAGTTTTCTATTGACTTTTTAGTTAACTTGTGAGGGTCTTAAAAAATTAAAATATTGGGGCTGGAGAGGTGGCTCAGGGATTAAGCCTTTTGCCTTGTAGGCGGAAGGTCCTGAGTTTGGATCCTAGACCCCACATATAGACTACCGGGCAGAAGTGGGGTCGGCCTGCGTTTCTGGTCCTGGTAGGGCGGAGCCTGTGAATCCTGGGGCAGAGTAAACAAGGAGGTGGAGGCGTCCATGGTGGTTGCCGAATTCGCCGGTGGTTCTACACACACACACACACACACACACACACACACACACACACATACATATACACACGCGCATGCATGCACAATTGAATAAATAAATAAAAATAAATTAATTAATTAAAATATTGTCAGGTGATTGCTTTTTCAGTTAATTATGTGTATGGCAGCTGTGTTCTCCCACTTGTGCTCCGCCTTTTTACTTTATGGACTCTTCATTTTCAGAATCATAAAGACTTTCTCCTTTACACTTTTCAAATAGTTTTAAAAAATCTTTAAATTTATGTTACTGCTTTGTTAGTTTATATTTTGTGGTAGCAGATAGTGATCCAATTTGACTGACTTTTTGCTATTTAGCTTTTTTTCTACCACCACTAACTGAAAATCATTCATTCATTCTTCCCTGATACATAATGCTGCTCCATCATATATAAATGTCCATGTGTACAGGTCAGTTTCTGCATTTTTATGAGGTACCATTGATCTATTTTTCTAGTTCCTATGCCAATATGATAACTTGTTTCGCTTCTGACCTTTTGTTCACTCGAGTAAATTTTAAAATCTGCTAGTAAAGTTCTGCAGAGAACTTTGTTAAATGGGGAAATGAGTTCTTCTTAAATATATGTTAGACTGGGACTAATATGGTTCAGTTCTGAGGATTTGCCCAGCATACATGACATCTTAGGGTCAATCCCCAAAACTGCCAAGTAGAGATAAGTGGGGTGAAAAAGACAACAGGGATGACAATGATGATGATGATGGTGGTGTTTGTGGTGGTGGTGACAAAGATGAGATGATGATGAAGATAGGTAGAGGGAGGGAGGAGGGAGGGAGGGAGGGAGGTAAGTAGGTAGGGAGAGAGAGAGAGAGGATAGAAATTCATTAATTTGGGGGAATTGAAAGATTATAATAACTTTTTCCTACCCATTAATGTACTTTATCTCTGTTCATTAGGATCTTTGATATAACAAAGTTTTATAATTTTCTTTATAAAGCTTACATTTTTGGCTAGATGTGCTCCTATAGTATCTGCCCTGTAATTGCCCTCTCCCCTTTGTTTTAATGTCTTGCATATAGAAAGTTGCAAGATATACTTCATCATTTGCAGCAACGGTCTTTTAATCCCCAACCTGCTTTCTGCTCTCCTTTTGTCCCATAGCCAACTATTATACCAGATTTAATATGTATCTTTAGAGTATGGTCTCAGGAAAGGTATATTATTTTCCAGAAGTATATTTTTATTATTCAGAAAAGATGTTGTATTTCATTGTTTGTTATTTTTTTATTAAGCCCTAGATTTTTAGATCCATCCTAGTGACCCCTAATTTGAGGTTTCTAGTTAATGCTTTTTTAAAGTGCTCATCTGCTACATTTCGTTTGTTCACTCGGTGGAATGAATAATGCTTCCATCTCCTTGCCACTGCAAATAAAACTGAATACTTCAGTGTAGACTCTGAGAATATATGTCAATGTTTAGATTCAGAATGAGAACATCTACAGCATAGAGTATGAGTACACTGGTCTAAATAGTACCAGTTGTCCTCCCAAGTGACTAAGCTAGCTAGTTATTGCCAGTGGATAAGAGTTTGAGAAAAATGAGGACTATGAAAAAAATGATGATTGTTGGCAGATATAGCCATCATTGTTATTTTAATTTGCATTTATCTCATCTCTAATAACTTGAGCTCTCTTCAAATGTGTGTGATTAGCTTTTGGCATGCTTGTTTTGAAGCTTCTTTCTTCATTTTTCTAAAAGGTTGTTACTGTCATTGATTTTCCAGAATTTCATAATTCCTTAGTATTTATTTGCTTTTTATTGTCAATTTTTGACACTCTGTCAGGAGTAACATTACAAATTCATTTTCCCATTTTGCTATCTATATTTTAGGCATTCTCTATTGTAAGGAATTCTTAAATTTAGGGGCTGGAGAGGTGGCTCAGGGATTAAGCCTCTGCCTTGCAGGCAGAAGGTCCTGAGTTTGGATCCTAGAACCCACGTATAGGTGCCGGGTGGAAGTGGGGGCAGCCTGCGTTTCAGGTCCTGGAAGGGCAGAGTGAATCCTGGGGCAGAGTAAACGAGGAGGTGGAGGCGTCCATGGTGGTTCCCGAATTCGTCCATGGTTCTACACACACACACATGTGTACACACACATACGTACACACATGTGCACACATGCACAATTGAATAAATAATTAAAAAAAAGAAATTCTTAAATTTAATGTAATTGAATGTGCTGGTTATTATATAATGATAATGTTTTACATAATGCGTGTTTTGAATTTCCATTTAAAAAGTTCTTCCCCATTCCCACATCACAAAGGTGATTTCCTTTAGCTATTTTTTTATTTATTGAAGTTTTACCTTTCACATTTGGGTCTTTATCAAGAGCCTACCAATGCTTTACATTGTACTTACAAAGGGTTCATTTCTCTTTTCAAATGATAGCTCACTATTTCCAAATATTTGTTATACAATATCACTGAGGTATTTTTAATTATTTATTAACTTTTGTCTTATAGAATATAATTGAATGTAGGATAATTGCTTCCTATTTAATAACCTGACTAAATTTCTAATTAAGTCATTAGGAACTTTCAATGAAGAGAATTTTATTAATATCTTAAATAACTTTTTTTAGTCTTTCAATCTACTGCATATCGTTTTCCTCTTGCTAGACTTTCTGAGTTGGAACATCTGTTTTATTGTAAACAAAATGTGATGGAAGTATCCCAGATTATTAAGGGGACATTTTTAATATTCACCATTTAGTATAATTGTTCTGTTTGATACATGTACCCATTGCTAGGAAGATTATAATCTGCCCCTACCTCACAAGTAATTTTCTTTGAAATTCAATTTTGTGAGTGTTCAGCTTTTCATGAGATCCTCACATGGCTTCATTTCCACAGTCTCTAAGTCATTGAATTGTATCAGTGCAACACATTTGCTGTTCTCATGTTAAACTAGTGTTCTATTCCTGGGCTAAACTTGGCTTGATCATGTTTATGCTGTGCTAGATTTGGCTCTCTAGCACTTTGCTTCAGAATCTTACACTGTTGTTTGTGAGACTGAATCTGCCTCTTACATCCATCTGCCTTTATTTTGTCCCTGTCTTTTTCAGTTAATTATGCATCCTTTTACTAGGAATATATTCACTTTTCTGCTTTTATCTTTTTTGATTAAATTTTTAGTAAGAATTTTTCATGTACAAACAAAATGATTTTCTGTCCTTGCCCCATTCCTCTCTCCTCCCATCTCTCTCCTGTCCCAACCTCCCCTCCCTTCATCAATCCAGCCATGTCCCTTCTGCCCTCTTCTGTAATGTACTCAGTCTCCGGGTTTACAGCATCTCCACCCGTTTTGCTAGTTATGTGTTGTCATTTTTATTATTCTTTTAAATTATAAACTTTGTTATTGATTCTGTTAGTCTAAGCTAAGTTTCTCTTTTGTTGACTTCTGCTCATCCTTAGTTTTAACTCTCTTTGGACTTTTCTGTTCTATTATGCTATATTGAGATGATTGTCTTAAGTTGTTAATTTTCATCCTTTTGCCATTTTATTTAAAAGCATAAAATTTCATCACATGTAACTTTATTACACTTAACATCTAAATATTCTTCATAATAATTCACATATAATTATGGACCATTTGAATCATCTTAATTATAAATAACATTGTACAAAATCAGATTCATATGGAAAAATTGGCATGCTGTATCATTTATGCTATATGATTCTCTAAGACTTAGGTATGAATAGGGATTTTATAGAAAAATAGAAATTTCTATGACTATAGAATATTGGTGCTTTAAATAAACATTAACAGGGGCTGGAGAGATAGCTCAGGGGTTAAGCCTCTGCCTTGCAGGTAGAAGGTCCTGAGTTCGGATCCTAAACCCCATGTATAGAAACCCGTCGGAAGCCGGGGGGGGGGCCTGCATTTCTGGTCCTGGTAGGGTGGAACCTGTGAATCCCGGGGCAGAGTAAACAAGAAGGAGGTGGAGGCGGTCCTTGGTGGTTCCTGAATTCACCTGTGGTTCTACACACACACACACACACACACACACACACACACACATACACACGTACACATGCACAATTGAATAAACAATAAAAAAGAATTGCTTTAAAAAATAAAAATAAATAAAAATAAAAAACACTAACAAAACAACAGATTTCCCAGCTAAGATTGCTTACATAAACTCTTCTTGAAAGCACATAACCACAAACTTAACCCATACTTCCTTATGCAGATTCATTCCTTTTTACCTCATGAAGTATTATTTTGGATACACTGAGGAATAAGCAGACATGTTTTAATGATATTCTTGTTACAAGTATATACTTCATGTGTTAGACATGAAAACGATATTTTCAGAAAAGGACTGGAAATATCCTGGTTAAATATTAACTAAGTTTGCATCTCTTGTCAAGCCAATCTAAGCCTGCATAGTGATCCCCCTGAGGACTCTTTCAGGCATTACCTCCCTGTCTTCAACTCACATAGTTAGTTTCCAGCCATGGTGAGTTAGTTCCCAAGAAATCATTCATGTATATATACATGTATGTATGTATATGTGTGCATATGTAAAATGAATATGTGTTTAGGCAGTATACATACATGAGCAAAACCTACCTGAGAGCCTTCATTAAAATCCTTTTGCCAGAAAAAAAATGTACAGAAGCTCCAGTTTATTTTTCTTTTCCCCTAAATACATGTATATAGAAGAAATGAAAAGCAAAAGTTATGATTTAAACTTAAATGCTTAATTTGGTTGGTTGCAATAAAAACATGAAACTGAAATAACTAGCTGAAACTAGTTATTAGTTTTTCTGAAGGCACTAGATTAGATCTGCAAGTTTTAACCTGTTCAGTATAAATCAAAGAATATCCACACAGAATATAATTTTCTCTAATAGAAAACAAAATCACCGTATCAGAAAATCAGACAAACTTTAAAACATGTAGAGACATGGTGCTACCTCTTAGCTGGAAGGTGCATTAGCATTTATATCTCTTCTGAAATGGCAACCAGTTTATTCACAGAAAAATTTTGTGAAAAAATCCTATGAATCCTGAATTGTATTTTCTTTATTTTTATTTTGAAAGAATTCAGTTCTGTTTTTACAAAATTTATTTACGAGTTAAAATTTTGTTTCAGAAGCTAATCTCATAGGGAATCCAAAATTGCAAAATAAACTACTTAAAGAGCAAAAAGTGAGATAAAATCCCACTAAAATGCAAACTTTTGATGAGCTAGAGAGAATGCATACCATGACTTCCCCAGTCATGTTATAAACACCAACAATCATGATCATCACATGCAGCATAGGCAAGATCAGTGCCTTAAAAAGCAAGCTTGTCCATTTTTACAACTGTACAAAACAAATCTCTATGTAGAACTAAAATCTGCCTCCTCATAATTTCTTCTTATTAGCTCAATTCCATTTCTGTATAATCACCATATGACTTTTCTTCACATATACAATCACACACACACACACCATAAATGTATATGTTTCCTTCATGAGTCTTTAATGACACAATAAATGCCCACATTCTTTCAGAATTTCAGTTGCCAGTTCTATAGATACAACAGAGACTACAGAATATGTGAATTAGATACTGATAAAATTAGCTTGTGATATAATGCCTGGACATGGTGGATACCTAAGGGGAAAGCATGGTGGCAGACAAGAGTGATGAGTGCAGTGGAGACCTAATAGAGATGTGACATGCTAACTCACATTTTAGCTGTTTCCCTTCCTTCACACAGTGCTCAGTAGAATGCATGGTCTGTCTTCAGGTCTAAATAGTTTGGTGAAGAACAGGAAAGATAGCTTAGCAGATGGTTTGAGTTTAATCCTGGAATCCACTTAAAAAGCCAGGTGCAGTAATTTGCATCTGTAATCCCAGCACTCCTTTACTCCTACCCTGACTCAAGAGAGTGGAAGATGAGAACTAACTCCTGAAAGTTGTTCTCTGGCCTCCACTTTTATGGGTTGGCATTCATATACCTTCCCATAGGGTGGGCAAAGTTTGCAAAGCCAGTTAGACAAAGGATTCAAAGTAAAATGATTTCTTTCTTCATATTAAGCTAACATCACAAATGAATTATAATACAAACTATATATTTCAGCCAAATATCACCACTTCATAATTGTTGTTTAAGAATCTCTACACATAGTTTTATTATCTCAGTCCTCATCTTCTTCCCTTTCTTTCTGTTTCCTGCTCTCTGTCCCCTATTCTCTCTCTCTCTCTCTCTCTCTCTCTCTCTCTCTTTCTCTCTGTCTCTCTCTCTCTTACACACACACACACACACTTGAAAGTATGTCACCGTTTGAGATTTGTAGAATTTTCTTATCCTGTGTGATATTGCATAATGGTAGGAAATATTACCTTCATTGTATATCATTTACATATGTAGTATATCTAGCAGTTACTCTTAACTATTGCTGTGAGAAGGCACCCAAAGTCAAGCGACTTAAGGGAGAAAGGAAGATTTATTCAGCTTACAGTTCCAGAGGAGAGATACAGTCTCTCATGGTGGAGGCAGCAAATTATGTTGATTTAAAAATACTTCACAAGTATTCAGGCATTGTAAAGTTTGACCAATGTACGACTTCCCTGTTGCAGCAGTAGATAATTAATTAGTCTGCTGTTTATGAATTATCTTAGGAAATCATGGTCATTCTTGGAGGAACCATTAGTCTATATAGTGAGGTGATAGAAAAACTTAACAATTTCTAGAACTTGAAATTCCTTATCCTATCTGCAACTCTGGCGAGGGGAATATTCTTCTGTGTGATAGTACGTTCTCAGCCCATGACAATAGGCAGCAGTGCAGAAATAATTTGAGGATGAGACAGGTCTGTGTGATTTCAGTAGGTTATTCTTAGTGCTGTCATAACCTTTTATATTTAGAAAATATAATGAAAAGTTATAACAGTTGTCTTGTATGCTGTAGCCCTCCTTTTCAGATATAGTGTCCAAAAGGGATGCAGAGCCATCTTCTCATATAGCACTGGAAGGGTAGCAATATCATCTGTTGGTCAGCAACGGTGATGGCATTACAGGTTAGGTTACATTAAAGGGATACACAGGACCAGATTCTGAGCATGAAAGCAAGCAAGCAAATGCAGAGCAGGAGGAGGGGTAGTAGGAACTGATGGAATTTGAATTTCTTGTTCCTGGCAATGGCAGTAGAATTTTGCTTCTGAGTGGGACATAGTAAAGGACATCAAGCCATCATTCCCAGAAGCAATTTGTGGATTAAATTGCATACATTCATATTTATAGAAAAGTCAGAGAGCTATAGAGTTCAAAAAGACTAGGTAAATTAAAATTCTGGTGCATTGAGGAACCCCCCCCTCCTTAGTAGAACTAATGTTACTGGCTTTGTGCTTCACTGGGGTATTTTCTGAGCCTAGAGAAATACCTGTCACATGCTGACAACTCTGTAGGGCATGCAAGAGAATTATTAGAGATTTTGATAAATACATGTATTGAAGTATCAGATTGGAAGAAAATTTAAAAATAGGACCAGTTCCCTAAGGCATGCTAATAAGAGCTAGGGCAGATCAAGAAACTAAACAGCCCAAATTGAAAAAAGAATCTCTTCCAGTCTCATAGTTCAAGGATCAAATCATCCTATGATAAAAGGCCTGCAACAGATACACAGTCCAGTATAATAAGAATCCTCCTTGAAGCATCTCATAATGCTAAACTTGTATTGGCTGAAGGAGTAAAGAGCTTCATTCATTTCAAAAGCAGAATTTTCAGATTAGAGAAATAGGATGACTTCAGAACACATAGAATACTACAACAAGAAAACATTGAAACTTTCTTATTGCCTCATAGCAAATTCTATGGTACCTTGGAAATAAAGTCCCATTAGCAAATAATGCAGTAAGCATAAAGCATATTGTAGATCATGTACATATTTGAAGTCACAGGCTGACTGAGTCTAATGAAGCAGTCTTACTTCATATCCAACTCTGATTTTAAATTGTAGAACCAAGGTAATGAGCGAGTGCTCTCTCTCTCTCTCTCCTTCTTTCTTTCCCCCTCTCTCTCTCCCTGTCTTTCTCTGTCTCTCTCTCGGTCTCTCTCGGTCTCTGTCTCTCTCTCCCCTCTCTCTTTTCTTTCTCTCTAATAAATTAAGGTATCACCATTATTTATTATTAAGGAAATAAAAGCAACTTCAATTTCCATGGATCCTTCATACAGTAAAGAGTAAATATGCAAAGACTTAGGGGAAGATGACTAACAAAAGAAAAAGCACAAAAGTAGAAATGGATCCCTAGATTTTCAAACTGTTGGGATTAGCCAGTCAGTACTTTACCATAACTAGTGGGAAAACAACCCTTCTTTTCAACTGGAACCACCATCTTTCAGTCCTTTGCCAAAATGATAAACCCTGAAGGAAAGGGGAAAGGTATCCAAAATATGTTTCCTGTGCCTTAAAAGAGACAGAGTTGTTCCTTACATATGTGCAAACCTAACAATTATGGCGAAATAGGAAACATTCAAAAAGAAATACCCCATAATACACCACAGCACAGTTTTATCCATCACACTGTTGACATTATCGAAAACAAACAGACTGATATCAAAATTTTTGTTAAGAACATAAATGTGTGTAGTGAGCACACGAGTCACTTGATATGAGCTAAGAAAGCTTCCATGGCCACATAACAAAAAAAAGATTAGGAAAGGAAGGAAGCTAAATAGATCCTGAAGTTCAGCTAAAGCTCTGGCCTGCTCAACTCAAGAAGTACCTCATGAGAGCCAGGGAAGGAGTCCAAGCAGTCATTTCCCATGAATTCAGAGCATGGTATGTGGTACTCAGCCTGTGAGTTATGTGAAAAGTTCCTGAAGAGAACAAGAAAGAAAATATTGTCAAGAAAACATTGTAAAGAATTTTCCAAAACTTATGAAAGACATAAACACATGGATAAATCTTAGCATGACCTACTTAGGATTATTAGAAAGAAATATATGTAAAGGAAAAAAAGTGTTTCAGACTCTTAAATTCAAAATTTTATATTTCAAAAATAAGATAAAGATTTTCAGGCATCCAGTAGATTTACACACAAGAAAACTACAGGTTGTTCTTTAGGGCAAAGGATAATATCAAATAGAAGCACAGAACTTCAATAGGGACGAACACCAAAAAAGATATAAGAGAACAGTCTCTCTAAAATCAGCAGCAGTGTTATCCAATTAGTTTAAATTTATAAAATGAACTACAAAATAGTGACACCAAAATCCTCACATTGTTTGAAAAGTGATGAAAGTATTAGTTCAGTATATGCTGTCATGAATCAGAGTTGCATGTTTGCTCACTAGAGTATTACTTAGACTTAGATAAAAACAAAAGAGTATTTTATTTTAAAAAGCAGGTAGATGATCTACTTATCTATACTTGCGCCCTCAAATCTATAAGTACAATATAATCATGGAAAAACTTACACTGAGTCACAGAAAGTGGACATCCTATAAAATATCTGAATAATGCTCTTCAGAACTTGTAAGGTAATTAAAACAAAGTCTATGAAACTTTTATAGCCAGTAAAACTAAGAAAGCATGCTGACTAAACGTACTCTACTGGAAAGGATGTTGGAGTAGAAAAGGACATTAAATATGTATTAGTGAAAACTAAAAAAAACTTTTAAAATGATATACTAATAGTGGCAAATAATACTGAGGATAAACTCTAAGGAACTCTGTGCTATCTTTTAAATCTTAAACTGTTCAAAGTTAGAAGTTTATTAAAAATGAATAATAGCATAGGGTTAAATTAAAAACTACTTCATCGATCCATAGGAAAGCAGCTATAGAGAAAGAAAGGAGTTTTGATCTAACAATAAAATAAATAAAAATAATGAAAATAAGCCTTCAAATTAAAAGAGATAGCAAAAGATAACTAAAATGTGATTTATAAGAGCCAAAATTTAGATGAAAACCCACAAGCAAGTTGAATGTAAGAGAAAAAACATGACATACATATAGATCTTTCACCTGGGGAGAATAATAACTAATCTGAAAGGTGGAGGCTTAGCAACCATGGGACATGGGTTAGTGCCTTGAGCTTCTATGTTCGAAGTCTACTTTGAAGCGTCACGTCATCTGTTTTCCCTCTGTTGTATAACCTTTCTAAACCTAAAAAGAACCTTTGTAAAGTTAACCCTCTGTCCTCATCCTTTTCTTTCTGTTAAAAATTTCAACCTCCTATCCTTCTAAATTATATTTCATCCATGCAACCAGATTAATAGGTAGGCTGAGAGTTCAGTTTATAGACTTAATTCTACCCTTACTCTGGATGTGCATTCCAAGACATAGAATTAGGAAAGAAAATGTCTCATTCTTCAAAGTAGTTTGTCATGAACCTTGTTTGTGGGCCTACCAGTTACAATTTGCCCTGAAAAGTAATGTTTGTTTCTCTTTTGGCTAGCAGACTATTCCAGAGTCTAGGAAACGTAACTCACAGGATATAGTTTATAGCTACCAAGGGACTCTGTTTGCTTCATCATAGACAGTTATCTCCCTGAGCTCTCTACCTCATTTTCAAGTTAAGAAAGCACTGAATGCCCTGATGTCAGACATGCCAACCTGCTCAGCTCCAGGGAGCAGTTGTGACAGTGTGTGAAGGTGCTGTTTGGAGTTCTGCAGGGCACAGTCTCTCTCTGTGTTCTTTTTGCTGATGAATAAGACTAGTGCTTACATATTAGCTCTTTAACAGACTGTTGTCTCCATCTTGAAAGAACTGTCCTCCACAGGGTATTTCTTGACCTCCATGCATAGTGCTATCAAAAATATCGTAATTACCTTAATACTTGTGAAAGGGAAAAATAAAATAATGGGAGATGCTCATAAACTTAAAATGTGCTTATTATAGATAGATTGAAAAAATGTAATCTATAATTTTTTCCAAAGCTCTTTCTTAGTGAAAATTTCCTCAAGACTTATGATTTGAAATTTATAATTTCATTTTTAAGCCTGGGTCACTTCCAGCCAGTACCCATAAACCTGTCACAACATGCACAAGAAGAAATATATTATAAGCCATTTGCTTTTTTTCCTTCATGAAGGCAAAGATTGGTGGATATACTTAAATCTTACAAATTTATTTTAGAACCAATAAAATATTAGTTAAAATATTTTTATAAGGGAAGGAAATAGATCAATATGGAAAAACAGCCAATGAACCTATAAGTAGGAAGACAGTACACCAAATTGCTCTGTAAATAGCTACTATTATACTCATAGATTTGAAGAGCACTTAATTCTCAGCCTAAAAATCTACAAGAGAGATAGAGAATCTCAACACCCTGACAGGATGCCATCTAGAGCAGTAGAGAAGCAGTGAAGTGGACAGAGGTGGCCAGTTACATAATGCAGAGTGCTAGCAACTCAGCAGGGTTCACCCAAAATCAGACAAACCCAATCTCCCCATCCTAAGGCTTTGGGAACCTCACAGGAGGAGGGGACAGTGAGAATATAAGAACCTAGAGATGGGAAGGTTCACCTTTTGACAAGACATTCCACTCAAGGCAGGACTGCTGCATCTAGGAACTCACTACAGTTAGATGTATCCTAACCAGACTTGTTTAATGAGTGACATACCAACATGCCCCATAGAATATCAGGAACTCAAGAGAGGTAAGAATGTTCAGTGGAAACCTTGGGGACTGAAGCAGGAATGAGTGAAGGGAAATGCTCCTATCAGTGGGGGTGGCCTGAGGAGAGGCAACTTGGTGTATCACAGAGACCAGAACCACCGCAGGAATAGATGGGCCAGGCGCAACCCTGGGATCCATAGAAGCAGACAGGAAGGAGTGTGGGATTGATGGAGGGATGAGAGGGAGAGACAATGGAGGGAAGTAGGGATAAGTGCTCAATATGCTTGTAAAAGTAGAAAATTAAAAAAAAAAAAAGAGTAGACAGGCTGGGGGAACCATGAGCCCCATGAAGGCAGATGGGTGGGAGAGTGGGATGATTGAAGAAGGGAGAGGAAGGGGATGGATAGGAGGGGGGATGGAGAGAAGCAGGGATGATGTGCTTGTAATACAATAAGCTTAAATTTTAAAAAGTGACACAATACAAGAAAAATATTAAATGAGTTATAGGTAAGGAAATCTTTAAAATATGTTGTCTATAAAATATACAGATATAATTCAATGCATATATTTTATGAATTAAAATTTTCTCTAGAATTTTTAGTGAAAAAAATTTTTATAGAAGACATAAAGTAACCAATTTCTAGGAAATCAGTTTGTAATCATTCATTCCTTAGGGGAAGAAAATGCAAAATTTTGAAACTCATTTCATTTAATGGAACTGTATTTAGCTTAGTGATGCAGATGAAGATGTGAAGAATTCCCAGGAGATTTACTATCAACCTTAAACCAAATCTCAGGAATTGGGCTTCCCCAAACAGAACAACCTCAAAATAAGACAGTTTATATAAAACAGAACTTTTATGTTCAAGAATCTCAAAATTCCTCTAGGCCCTCCTCTCAATTCAAGATATATTTCTTTTTTGATTTAATCAATTAAAAATATTTTTCAGTTCAAAAATATTTTGAATTGGGCAGGGTAGGGGTGGTCGCCATTGATTGCATGTGTGCATGTGTGTGCATTCCTGGTGTCTGTCATTCCTCAGAAGCTTTTCAACTTTTCTTTTTGTCTCTCGCTGGCACCAGGGGCTTACATATTAGCATAATCTGACTGGCCAGCAAGCCCCAGGGTTTCCCTCCCTGTCTCCCCAGCACAAGGATTGTTCCATCATGTCCCGCTTTTTATGAAGTTGCTGAAGCTTGAACTCAGGTCCTCGTGCCAGCACAGGTAGCATGTTGTCAACCAGGGCTGTTCCCCTGCTACCAAGTTTACTTTGCAGGTTTTTTGTATGTATATATGTTTGTTTGCTTGTTTGTTTGTTTGTTTGCTTGAAGATTTAAGGGTCATTTTGTTTTGTTTATTAAAATTCCAGTTATATTTCTATTCTTCTATACTTAGAACTTAAATTAATCCATCCATGATCACTTAATTCATAATATCTGGAGACGAGTCCCATCATCACTAGTATTAAAGCCGCCTGAATGATTCCAAGGGTTCAGGCATTATACCAAGGTTAGTATCCACTGCCCTAGAAGCAGGCAGGGCTCGTGATTCTAAGGAAGAAGAGCTGTAGCCTCAGAATGGAACAGGACCTTGAACAATCCTTTGTTTATTCTCTGACTTCTAAGCAGTAATATTTCAGAATTATTATGAATGAAATTTGCCAAAGGGAACACAATGCTCTAAATAACAGAGATGAACAGGTTTTGATTTTATGTGAAAATGAAGTTAATTATGTGAAAATGAAGTTAATCTTGCATAGCACAGTAACAATTAATAGTATATGATATTACTCCATTTGTTCGACCTAACAAAAATTTAATAAAACTAAACTAAATTTTTTAAAAATCTGCTAGTAATTTCACAAATTACAGTTTAGTCGTTGCATTGAAAACAGCACCATTCAGGGAAATACCATGAAATTTGAGACATTTCTATATTATATCTAAGACATTACTTTTGCTTTTTCTTCCTGTCTATAATGCATTGCATTTTAAAAATATATAAAAAGGGCTTGGGGAGCTAGCTCAGGAGTTTAAGCCTTTGGCTCATAAGCAAAAGACTGAGTTCAGAATCTGAAATCCCACATTAAAAATGTCTGTGGCCTAAAATTATGGCCCTAGAAAGTATAACCTAGGAAAACCTAGAATATAGCAACAAAGAGATAGAGCAATCCAGGATGATTCCCAGTGTCACCCTTGCGCTTCCTCAAACACACACACACACACACACACACACACACACACACACACAATTACAAGGATTGGCAAGATAGCTCAGCAGATAAAGGCACATGCTGTGTGTGATAATTAATCTCAAATGTCATCTTGACACAACCTAGAATTAGCTGGGAGAAAGGCTTACACAGTCCAGAATTGTCTTGACTGTTATGGATGTGGGTGGATATCACCATCCTCTTGTATTTGGGGCGCTAGACTAGATAAAAGGATGAGCTAAGCAAGCACACGTTAATTCATTGCTCCCTGCTCTTCAGTATGGATATAATGTAACTAGTTCTCTCAAAATTTTGCTACTGTGACCTCTCTGTTATGATGGACTGCAACTGCCAAGTAAACTCTCTTTCCTGCGTGTTGCTATTGCCAGGATAATTTGTCACAGAAACAGGAAATGAGCTCAAAACGCCACTGTACACCTGATGACCTGAGTGTGATCCCTAAAGCTTATAAAGTGCACAAAGAGAACTGAAAAGTTGTCCTTTGTTGTCCTTGTATACGTGGTATAAGCACACACAAGTACACACTCATAAATAAATGAATATATTTTACAGCTCTATAAGAAAAGAAAAAAATGGGGGCTGGAGAGGTGGCTTAGGGGTTAAGCCTCTGCCTTGCAAGCGGAAGGTCCTGAGTTTGGATCCTTAGACCCCACGTATAGACCCTGGGCGGAAGCGGGGGGGGGGGGGGGGGCAGCCTGCGTTTCCGGTCCTGGTAGGGCGGAGCCTGTGAATCCGGGGCAGAGTAAACAAGGAGGAGGTGGAGGCATCCATGGTGGTTCCTGAATTCGCCTGTGGTTCTACACACACACACATACATACACACACACACACACACACACACACACCTCACACACACAATTGTATAAATAATAAAAAATTTTAAAAAAAAGAAAAAGAAAAGAAGAAAATGGAGTAAGACAGGGATATCAGGCCAACCCCACAAAAGGGAGAGTTTCAGAAAGAAAAGTAGTAAGTACTTGGAGTGAAAGAGTGCAGCAGTCCCAGCTTCTTTCCTTTGCGGACTTGAGAAGCATGTTGACTGAAGTTAAGACAGAGTTTCAACCAGTTTCATCTAGTAGAGCTTCTAATGTGATTTACCATATGATTTTTTTTACCATATGATTTTTTACCACATGATTTTTACCATATGATTTTTTTTTACCGTGTGAATTTTACAAGAAGATATATACTCAAATTTTTCAATGGCTGCTATAAGATTAACTCATTAAAAGTTACAATAGAAAACATTTTAAAATTCATTAGTTTCCTCCTATTGAAACTTATAAATAACTAACACTTTAAAACTTGAAATCTATACCTTCAGCAATATCAAACTTGTATTATAATTAACCAAAGCAAAGTTACAGAGTTTTTTAATTTTCTAGCTTTACAAGCATGAGTAGTTGTCCCTGCCCTCTGTCCTTCCCCTCTTCTTTCTTTCCTCTCTCACACTCCCCTCCCTTCTAGAATCCATCCCACTCCCTTCCAACCTGCTGCCTGTCTGTTCTTTGGGTCCCAGGATTCCCTTTGGGTTATCTGCTCTAGTGGGGACTCAGACCTCTGTTGGAGACTAAGTGGCCTTCCTTGGGCGGATCCACAGAGAAGGATGCTCTCCCTCACCTGTCCAGCCCTAGCCCCTAAGGTTCCCATTGCATGTAACTATTTATCTTAAGAGCCTCATTAGTCTAGAGGGAAATTTTGATATGTCACCCATCGTGGTGAAGATATGTTTCATTGCAGTGGGTTCCTGAGTGCATTAGCCCTGCCTTGAGTGGAATTTCTTGGCCAGTGGTGGACCTCCTCATCTTTAGGTTCTTATAATCGTATAATCCTCCACAAGATTCCCTGAGCGTTACAATGGAAAGACATTTGGTTGTCCTGATTGCAACTGTGCATTTCAGAATTGCCAGTACTCCGCGTTCTGGTTGGTTGTCTGTTTCACTGCTCTTCCGTTGCACTAGACTGCTTCTTGTTTGGGTGTTGAGACCTTTTCTTATCTAAAGATAAAGTGAGACGTGTTTAGTCTTGGGTGTTTGTGGCTAGTATTAAAACATGTGATCCTGTCTACTGTCAGTTTTCACCCTGTTTCAGTCTACTGTTTACAGTGCTGGGCATGTGTTCCTTCTCACGGGGAAGGGGGATGACTGTGGGATAGTAAGCAGGTGGTTGGCTACCTGGAGGTGAACCCCACTCTCTGTGTCCTATTCCTGTTCTTTCCTTTTAAGATTTTTCTTACATAAAAGCCTTTTTTAACTCTTTACCCATGTTCTTTTGTTTCTGCTCTTTTGGGATCTTCTTCCCCCATACCTAGCTTGTGTGCTTTTGAATTTGTGGGTGTTGTAACAATTTCTGTTTGATATCACTTATAAGGGAGAATAAATATATCATTTTTATCTTTCAAAACAAATTACAGTTTCAACTACTCAAAAGTAAAATTTCAGAGCTATTCTAGCAATGAAGTGATTTTTTTATTAATAAAATATGTTATATGTTAACTTCTCTAACTATATTACAATAATTCATGATTTTGTTAAAAATAAGAAATACTATTTTCAGGGACAAAGTCACTATTTGGTAATACAAAACAAGTGCTACCATGCTATGTTATCAATTGAGATATCGTTTCTGATTTCTGATGTGCCAAAATATTTCATGGGTAAATTGAGCATAATCCAAGATTATACATTAATTAGAGGTTTTGTAGTATAATTTGAAAGTGTTTCAGTTCCATGTTTAACTATCCCTTTTCCTAAAAAAACAAAAAAAATCAATATAGCATAAGAACTACTATTCTTTCATTGCTTTTTTCTAATAAAGACAATATAATAATGTATCATAATGTCCCAAGAGAATTTAATTGACCTGAAATTTTGAGTCCATGTTGAAATACTTTATTAGCTGTTTTACTCTATATTTTTGATGTGGTATTGCCCTAAGAGTTCACACATATCAAAAGAATATAGAATTCATGTTTTTAGAAAATTACACAACAAAACCCAGCCACCGTATGTGAGGGTTTCAAGGTGCATGTGACTGCACTGACTCTACCAAGAGCTCTGGCAGTGCTCTGAAAAGATGAGACGTAGCTGAATTAAGAGTACTTATTTCAAACTCTCAAAAGAAAATAATTTTACATAAGAGTGTTTCTTCCTAAAGTGAGATGTCATCACATTATCAAATCTACCATTTCTGAAAACCTTCCTAACTGTAAGAGAAAATAAGAAACTTAAAAAATGTATTCCTTTTCATTTCTAATCAGCTATTAGGTTATGAAAACTAATTGCTAAGTGTCAATGCATAGGATGAATTATTTACCATTTTAATTTATATTTATAGATTCAGCATTATGGAAATCATTTTGTTTGAAATGCATATCACTACTTTAGTAATATCTCATCTGAGCTATAATTGGCAACATGCATTTATTCTACAATTAATGTTAGATTTGATTTTAATCATCCAAGGGCCATTTTCTGCTTAATTCTTCATCTGGTTTTAAAGGAATTGCTAACTAATTGATCACTGCAATGATTCCAAAGTGTACTTATTGTTCGCTTCTAACAACAATGCAATGGGGAAACCCAGCACCGTTGAATGTTAGCACATCTGATCAAACAAAAGTGCCACCATATATGTCCAGATGTCTTCACATGCATGCTTTGAAGACATTGGAATTGAAAATAGGTAAAAACATAAATGAGGATTGCTGATTCTTTAACTGCTTCAAACAGTTTTAAATTAAGATATATAGCCTCTGGGAATAAATATAATGATTTGAAAAAATAGTAGTGTTTGAAATTTGTTTACAAAATTTCATGTTACTTGATGTCGTATGTCTTTCAAGTATCTGAAATTTACAGTACTATGTCTTTCAAGTATCTGAAATTTACAGTACTATTGGAGAAATCAACAGGAACTGGCGTACTTCCATCACTTATTTCCTGTGACTTCTTAAAAGTTCAGGACCATATTTCTTGTTTTTTAATCTGTAAAATGGAGAGTTACTGAGGACTAAATTGTAATAGTTCAATAGTCTCTGTTCTACAATATAAATGAGCCTCTTTGAGGCATTTCCTGATAAGAAATATGCTGGTAATATGTTTTAAAAACAGGTCAAATTTATCCCTGCTTCCTTCCATCATCTGTTCCTCCCATCCCTCTATCAACCCCACCCTCCTGCCTGTCTGCTTGTAAAAGCAGAAAAATTAAAAAAAATAATAAGAATAAACCAAACAGAGGAAACCCTAGGGTCCATAGAAGCAGACAGGCAGGAGAGCAAGATGATTAACAAAGGGTAGGAAGGAATGGGTGGGAGAGGGAATAGAGGGAACCAAGGATAAGTACTCAATATGCTTTTAAAACTAGAAAAATAAAATAATTTTTAAAAAAGAAAAGCTTAAATTACTGTATATGAATCAAGTCAATAATATTTACTCAAAGAGCTGTTAAGTTTAATAAAAACCTAAACCAATGCAAAAAAAAAGTCAAATTTAATTTAAGCTTTTGTTGAGCCTCCTTATTAAAACTTCACTAATATACATTCAGAGGCCTTATGTTCAAGGAATCCCAATACTACAAAAATCGATTTTAAAAAAAAACATAAAACCCAAGTAAGCATATATGTAATTTTATCAAAGTTAAATAGACAGACAAAAGTTAGGAAGATTTGTCCAGATCTTAGAAAGCAGTCCACTAGGTAATACTATTCTAATTGGATGATTTCATAATTATATCAGCTTGCCTTATGAGTAGAAAAGATTATTTATGGAATTATATATTTAATCTAGAAGCTTAAATAAAAACTAAATGTAACCAATAGACAATATAAATCTAGAATGGCTATAAATACAATATATTATATAATCTAGTGGAATAAGTATTATAATACCTTAAAACAAGGAAAATGTTGAAATAGATCTACAAAATTTTTATATAGCTTAAGGTTATAATGTTAAGGGCATAGCACTGTCACAAAGCACGTATTGCTATATTTTTAAAAACTGAAATCATACTAAGTATCTTCTTTGAACTCGGTGAAAAGAAGCTAAAAAAATTAAAAAGAACCAAAGGATTGTAGAGTAGAAATAAAATTAAATCTGCTTACAAATGACGTAACAAACACATGGAAATCTCAAAGAATTTTTTTAAATTATCTGAACTACTAAATTTACAGCATTTCAAGTTAAAGATCAATACAAAAATGTCATATGTAGCTGGACATGGCAGCCTGAACCATACTGCCACACCACCTGTGTAACAGAAGTAGCAGGACTGCATAACAAGAACCTGTCTCAAAAAAGTCATAGTTTATGTACTAGTTTTTCATCTGTTAGTAATCCAAAGAGATTGTTTAACATGCAGAACAATTTATAGTGATATATAAAAAGAATAAAATACCTAAACACTAAGATTTTGAAAAAATTAAATAATATACAAAAACAGTAAGAAAACAACTCATGTTTAGTTACTGAGATATAAGTATGAAGCAAATCTACTTACAATTCCAATGCAATATCCAAATTTCAAAATATCCAGTATCAAAATTTCAACAATTCCTTTTGTAGAATCACAAGGCTAATAATTCTCTGATTCTTATAAAATTTCAAGGGAACCTGAATAAAAAGACTTGGAAATGCACACTGTTCACAATTTCAAAACTTGCCACAAAGATATTAAAAAAAAATGTGGTTTGATTATAATTATATAAAACAATGGAATATAACAACCAAAAAATACACCATATATCTGTGGACAATTGATTGTTGATATGGTGCTGATTAAGATCAATCATTGGAGAATCATAATCATTTAAAAAATAGTTCTAAGTCAAATAGATGTACACATGCAACACAAGTTAGTTGATTGTGTCATGCCATTGTGTGTGCATGTAAAATAGCACACAATATCCAATACATGTTTAAAATTGCCATGTATCCCTTAATATATTATTAAATATAGTAACTTCAAATAAATCAGTGGCCTAACAAAACATAAAACATATCTACAAAACATAAAACACTTCAAATAAACCTTAAACATAAATTTTTATGACCAGTGAATTTTTAGATATAACACCAAATGCAAGTAACAAAAAAGTAAATTGAATTTATAAAAATAAAAAATCTATACAAAGCATATAGGAATAATAAAGGTTACATGGGAAAAACATTTTAATGACATACCTGGCAAGAGGTTAATATCTGAAATATAAAAAAAAAATCTTCCAATTCAATAACAAGCAGACAAAGAAATCAGTTTTTGAAATGGGCCAAGCACTTAAATAAACATTTCTTAACAAAAGTTATACAATTGTCAAATAGTAGATTAAAAGATTACAAGAACCTGTCTCAAAAAAGTCATAGTTTATGTACTAGTTTTTCATCTGTTAGTAATCC
Source organism: Typhlomys cinereus (assembly GCA_023101885.1). Taxonomy (NCBI): domain Eukaryota; kingdom Metazoa; phylum Chordata; class Mammalia; order Rodentia; family Platacanthomyidae; genus Typhlomys; species Typhlomys cinereus. The sequence continues at coordinate 8,084,923 of JALPQD010000042.1, read as the reverse complement.
AAAGAGATTGTTTAACATGCAGAACAATTTATAGTGATATATAAAAGAATAAAATACCTAAACACTACATTTTATCTCCATGAATTTACCTATTTCAGGTATTTTATATAAATGGAAGCATATCATTAGGGAAAAGGAAATCCAAGGCACAAGATGATTTAGACATGCTAGAATGGCAGCACCAATAGTAATAGTAGAAAATAACAAGTTACAGAGAGGAGAAATTGAAATTCCTGTGCCTTACTGGTAAGAATATAAAATATTGCATTCACTGTGCAGACAGCTTGGAGGTTTATCAAGAGGTTGAATAAATCACCATAGGACTCTATCTCCTCCTGTGTATATGTTGCCCAAAGAATGGAAAACTATAACTGAAATACTTACTTGTATGACAGTGTTCACTATAATGTAATATAATATGGCAGAAACACCTCATTTCAATTATTTCAATGATAAAAATGTGATGCATATACAAAATGATTAAAAAAATGAGCTCCATAAAAGAAATTCATGTTTATATGTAATATAATACTAATATATGAATAAACCTTGACAAAATTATACTAAGAGGAATAAGATGGAAAAAGCATATTGTATGCTCCCATTTATATAAAATACCTGAAATAGGTAAATTCATAGAGATAAAATGTAGCTTAGAGATTACCAGGGTCTAGGGAAAGATCAAACAGGAAATTACTACTGAATGCTATAATTTCTGTCTAGGGATGATGGAGAAATATTGGAATATACAATGGTAGTGGTTGTGTAAACTTGTGAGTGTAGTTAAAGCCACTTACTGAATGGTACAATTAAAAAGGTTAAAATATCAAGCCTGCATTTTTTTCTTTTTTTATTTTATTTTTTTATTTCCACTCATACAAACTTAACAGATACACCGCTCCCCTCCCTCCCTCTAACCTTCCACCGCCCTGTGTCCCCCTCCCCTCCCCCTTCCCTCCCCATCCCCCAGTTCCTCCCCCTTCCATCCCCAGGACATCCTTTACTGTGCATGCCAAACTCTCCTCTGGGTCCTCCTCTCCAATGAGGTGCAAGGACCCAGTGGCATTTCCCAGAACCCTTTCCTGTGTTCCCCTTAAGCATAGGAACACTACTGTGGCTGTCAATCCCTTGCCTCCAAGGATCCTAGTGCCTTTAGCAAATGCTAGACTTTGTGGGGTCAATAGTGTGTTGGACATTGCGCAGGGCATGCAAAGTCCAATTATGATTCCTTTGGCCCTAACTTGTGTGGAGTATCTTGCATGTCATTGCTCCTCCCATCCTTGTGCTCTTACAATCTTCCAGCCCCCTCTTCCACAAATTTCCCTAAGCTTCAGGATGGGGAGAGATTAGGCTGGCCTAGTTCCAGGTGATTGATATAGAGCCTCTGAAGTTCTGGATTATGGTTTGTTGATTTTTTGTTTTCAGTTTTGCTGCTCCTGCAATGCCCTTCACTCCATCCTGATGGGTTGCAGGAGCACCTATCGATATCCAAAAGCCTGCATTTTTTTAAATTTTAAGACATGATACTTCTTAACTGGTTAAAGAACCAAACATTTTTTAAAATTTATAATTTGGTCTAATAATCTTTATACACTGAAATTTTAATAGTTGTTCTAGATTGCTAACTAGCCTGTTTTACATTTTAGCTTTTCCAGTGTGAAAGATTTTTTAAGGGTTAATGTTCTATGACATAAAATAAGAATATGACATTTGAAGTCTATTTGCACTTTTCCAGTATATTAACACAGCAAGTCTATACCTATTTGTGACTATAAATACCTTGCTCCACCTCTGCTAAGGCCTACTTATATCAATCAACTCTTGGCACAACAAAATTTTTATATAATATGAAGACTACAAAGCAGTGAAACACCATACTTTAAACATTTTGCCTTTGCCATCACATAAGAACAAGAGGACAATGTCTCCTTCAATACTGGTTGCAGGCTCTAAGTTAAACAGTAAAGAGTATTTTTCCTGATAACTACACACATTCAATTCCTGCTGAAAATACATTTGAAAAGCTTGATTTGGAATATGTTTCAAAACCATCTAATGACTTAATTCTGTTTTGTAACGTTCGTTGCAATAAACCCATTCCTTCATACAGAAAATGTGTAAGCATACAAGTACAAACTGCTGAAATTGAAAAGTCTAATAAGATAACTGATGGTAGGGATTTTTGTGTTTGTGCCTCTGAAGGAAACTTCTAAATAATGGAACTCACTTTTTATGGTCTTTCTTGGTAATAATGAAATTGAACCATAATTTGTAGGGAAACACAACACAGACTTATTTTCTGAGATGTAAGAGACAAATCATTCTGAAGGAAAATTCTTTTCACAAAATAAAACTTCACAAGAAATGGAAGTGAATTTGCATTCTGGGATCCTAATAGTTGTTATACTCTTTCTACACCTAGCAACAACTTAGAGCTTTTTTTTTTCTTTTTACAGATCTTTCTTAAGCTTTGATTTCACTACAGTTAATTTCCTCAAGAGTTTCTTTTTTATCTCATATGAGAAAACCAGTCAGATTCAATTTCCATTTATATCACCTGTCTTGAATAATTTAATAAGTTATTTCATTATTTTTAGTCAGGATTCATAGTAACATGAAAATAATCTTCCCTGAACTGCTAGGTGTTCTGCTTCATATGAAGCTATATTTCAGGACCCAAAAAGATGGAGCAGTCTCTGTCTGGCACATTGTTGTCTGTTATTATAGAGAAAGAGAGACCCCTAGAGTATCTTAGACTGATAAACGCTCCTATCTAGAAACAACAACGTTTATTATGATTATTACACAAACTCATTTTATTATTCAGGTCTCATAATTATACTTCCAATGGGCAGGGAAATACAAATAATCTGTATTCAGAAAGAAACTAAAATATTTGTGAAGGGACCCTACTATGCCTTTGAGAATTTTGTTCATTTGAAAATTTGAATATATGAGACAATGCTTAATAAAGATGATTAAGAAGGATTCAAGAGCTAAAAAATATGATTGTACTCTACTAATTAGTAAAGAAATAGCTGATATTAAAAGTTTGAGTTTGCCTCTGCACCTAAAATAAGTAAAGTCTGACATGGTTTTGACAAGGTAGATTTACTTAATGTTAAAGGATTCTACTTTTTTTTATTCAATTGTGTGTGTGTGTGTGTGTGTGTGTGTGTGTGTGTGTGTGTGTGGAACCACCATGGACATCTCCACCTCCTCCTGCCCTGGGATTCACAGGCTCTGCCCTACCAGGACCAGAAACGCTGGCCACTCCCGCTTCCGCCCAGCGTCTATACGTGGGGGTCTAGGATCCAAACTCAGGACCTTCTTCCTGCAAGGCAGAGGCTTAACCCCTGAGCCCCCTCTCCAGACCCAAAGGATTCTACTTTTATGCAAACTGTTTCTGAAACTTAAAGATATTACTAAGACTATGTTATGGTTTGAAATGTGTCCCTCACAGTCTCATGTGTTTAGGAAGGTCATGGCACCTTTGAGAGGTGGAGCCTTGCTGGAGAAAGGTGGTCACAGGGAGTGGGCCTTGAGGTGGATTAGTACTCTTCCTGCTGGAGAAGTCTGCTTTGCAGCAGGAGTCTTGCAGCTCTCAGCCTCCAAGATGTCTCCAGTGACTTCAGCCAGTCAGCCATGCCACATCCACCGTGAAAGAATGTATCTACCCCCTGGAACCATAAGCTGAATAAATCTCCTTTCCTCCTTTAAATTGCTTGACTTTGGGTGTTCTCTCACCGCAACAGCTAAAAGTAACTAATACAGAATTAAAGGGGTCATGCCCATATGAGTAGTAAGTTGAGATTCTCCAGCAGCATGCATGGTCCTTATCATTAACCATCCATCTTTTGTGCCATACCTATTCTTGGCGTTACTGTTTTCTGATTATTCCATTGTAATTATTAATAATAATTGATACTTTCCTTCTTTGGAACAAGCATATGAAAATGAATCTGAATAATCTCAGGCCTGTACATAATCCTTTGAAATAAAAAAGTCCACTCTTTTATAGCAAAAATTTCTAATAACAATTTTCCTTATAGGAAACTTATATTCAGTAAAGAGGATTTTTCTTTTACATATGTTGCAATATGTCAAAGTTTACACATATTGTTTTGTGGATTATACTATTTCGTTTTAACTAGCTTTCCAGCACAAAGGCACTCTAGCAGAATTCTTAAGAAATCAGTTTGAATAGTAGCAATGCTAACAAAGGAAACTGACATATATTCTAATTGTAGATAACTGCTCATTCCTAAATAAGACATCTAAACCACCCTCTCCCTCAAGGCCCAGGAAGCATCATGTAAGAGGGGGTGGTAAGATTATTAGAGCCTGAAGAGGACTAGGAGTGCAGCCAGACAGTACCTTGTGGACATGACTGAGCTGTTTTATCCATGAACTAACTGCAGCTATATGTATTTTTACAAGACTTGTATGTGATTGTCCTATCAACATTCTACCATGGGAGGTGGATATTCCTGAGAAACTATTAAGGATTAATGCTAGATGAAAGAGAGATGCTTTGCTCAATAAGTGGACAGAATAAAGTTCCCAAGATATAATAATGTAAGGTTAAATGCTCGTGATCAGAAGTTATAAGCAGTTGCAACAGCCATTGTGATGACTAAGGCTTAAATTTAGAAAAATGTGCAGGTGAAAATATTCTTCAGTAGTGGTCAGATGGCATAGAAGAGAAACTCCTTACACCTCATCAGAGAGGAGGACCCAGAGGGAAGTTTGAAATGCACATTAAAGGATGCTCCAGGAACAGGGGAGGGGAGGGTGCATTGGGAGAAAGGGAAGGAGGGGGGAAAGGAAGGGGAAAAGGGGGAAGGGAGCAAGGGGATCCAGAGAGGGGTGGAGGGAGGGAGTAGTACTTACCAACTTTGTATGAGTTGGAAGCAATAAAAAAAAAATTTACAGGTAGGCACTAAAAAAAAGAAGAAAAACTCCCCCAAACATGAATAAATTGATGATTTAGATGAGAAATTTCAGACCCCAAAACATGAATAAATTGACCAAGTAACAGAGCTAGGTTACTATCTCTGCCTTTAATACCCTGAACCAGATGGAACTTTACAGTTGCTTATCATTGAATAAACTCTCAAAAACACAGTATGCCACTCAGTGAAATGAAGGTGTGTTTTTGTCCTTGGCATCGTGTTAATACTACAGCTTCCTATATATGCAGATATCTGGATACAGTAAACTTAGAAGTTATTTGTTCATCTTCTAGGATTCCACAGACGTGCAGCTCCAGTTACAAGACGGCAGTTCCCGCATGGCGCACACAGGATGGACTACCTGCACTTTGAGGACGACAGCCGGGGATGGTGGTTTGACATGGATATGGTTATCATCTATATCTATTCAGTGAACTGGGTCATTGGGTTCATTGTTTTCTGCTTTCTCTGCTATTTTTTCTTTCCGTTTTAGGAATTCTCATAAGTTAGTACAACTGAACAATCATACTTTTGTAAATAACGACTGCTTAAACATTTTTAAAGTGTGCTTTGAAATTTTTATAATGTTGCATTGTAAAAATTGTTGGTGTTCAATGGAAAGACTGAGAATAATGGATTTATTTATTAATGTCTTTCATGTAACAAGCTAAAACTTCATTTAGAGCTAATCTATCCACTACTTACTAACAATGAACTATTGATTTCATAAACCTTGGTTTAGGACTGTGGCTGTAATTTTACTATTATCACTTTTATACTTTCTTTTATTGTAAAGATTGAGGTACTTCCTCCATTTACAATTATAAAAATTAAAAATGAAATAACCTGGATAGATAGTATCTTTATTAATAAGATATTTAGTCAAGTACTACTTATTTGTAGGTGAATGATGTGCATTAAAGATAAACTATGTTCTCTGAGAACTAATCAAGCAGGGTATATTGCATTTCGATTTTTAATGATCTCTACTTGTGTCCCCTTCTATTACCAAAAATCTGACTATACTTTTTGTACAGACTTAATAACTTTGGTGCAACATTTTTAATTCTTATAAGAAACAGAATAGTAAATGCAATGTGAATATTCCCTATAGATACTTTAGAGAGCCATATTAACACTTTGCAATTTCAGGAAAAATCACTTGAAAAAGCAACAAAAATCTGATCTTTCATAATCTAAAACAGCAATGCATGTCCAAAGTGTAATTAAATTAGTGATTCATTTAACTAGATTATTGTTAAACTATGCTGTCAATGTGCAATAAAGTGTCTTTTAAATTTTTTATTGTTACTAATTAACTTAATGTTTGGAATAAAGAATTGTTGGGAGTTAAGATTGTAGATTTATATAAAAAGTGGCATTTTTATTTATATTATGATTATTATAGTTAAATTTTTATTTTAATTTAATTTTTATTATTTTGGAGTTTCAAATATTAATACAATAAATTCATGATTATTTTCACAACTAAATCCCCAGTCCCATCCCCCCTCCCTTTTTTCATTACAACCTCTCTTCTTCTCTACTAGTTTCCTTTCTACTTTCATGTTTTTTTTGGACATGTGGACAAGTGTTTTTTTGTGTGTGGACAAGTGAATTACATTTGGATTGCCTTTGATGCATGTGACTGAGTATCCACTGATCCAGTAGTTTTAGGGAGGCATGTAGTCTCTTGAGATTGTTCTCTCCCATACTGAAATATTGATAGCCCAAATCCTATTCGGATCTTATGGAAGTAAACATAGCTTCACTTGCAGTTTGTCTGCTTATTACCAATAAATTAACAACCAAAGGACTGAAGGAAATAAGAGTTTTATTCTTTTTTTCTTTTCTTTTCTTTTCTTTTCTTTACTTTTATTTTTTACCTAGTTATACAAGCTTAATGCATAGGTACTTTTGACTCCCTCCTTCAGCCTTCCCTTTTGCTGTGCACCCCAATCCACTTCTTGGGTTGCCCACTGTTATGCAACTCCATTATATCTGTCTACCCCTAAGATATATCTGACTCTAAGGATCCTACTTCCTGAAGTCTTCTCCCCTGACATCTGTGCTAGTCTTTGATTGCATGTTGACATTGTACAGGTCAGGCAAGGTCAAATCACATTGTAGCAATATCCTGGATGCCACAGCCAGCTTGAGTAGAGTATCTTGTCTGTCAGTGGTCCTCCCCATCTTTAGGCTCTTATAATCTTGCTAGCCCCTGTTCTGCAAGGTTCCCTGAGCTTCAAGATGGGAGAGATTTGGCTGGACTGGTTCTGGGTGAACATTGTAGGGTGTTTGGTGTTCTGAATTATGGTTGGTTGGATGTTTTCAATTTTGCTGTTCATGCACTGCACTTGGCTGCATTCTGATTGAGTGTTGAGGTCATATCCTAACCAAAAATAAAAGACTGTTTAAATGAAGGTCTTAATGTAAGAAGAGGCTTAAAGGTAGATGAAAGAATAGAAGTAGAACCAGTATGAGTGGGGTCAGTTTTCTGTTTGCCTGTTGGATACCATCGAATTCCTAGTCCCTATCTCTTCCATGACTGGAAAGATCAAACCTATCAGTCCAAGTGAATAGGAAGAGAAGTGAGAGTTAGCTGCATCAGATGTCTTGATATTTCCACGCAGTTCATTACCATGGCCTAATTTCTTTATTGAAGTGTGTTCTTTTGTCTCTTTTCTCTTGAGGTCTTCTTTCCCTTTCCCTTCTAGTTATACTACTATGCCATTATAATGGGTGTTATAGAGATTTACCTTTGAGAATATCATTAAGTAGTTTTGGAACTAGGATCTACTTATAAGGGAGAACATATGACATCTAACTTTCTGTGCCTGGGATATGTCATTCAGTATAATTTATTCTAATTCCATCTATTTACCAGCAAATCTCATCAGTTCATTTTTATGATGACTGAGTAGTATTCCATCATATAATTGTACCATATTTTCATTATCCATTCATCAACTGTTGAGCATTTGAGTTGATTCCCATGGCTTTGCTATTGTAAATAGTGCTGCAATGAACATGGATGTACTTTTGTCACTGTAGTGAATTGATCCATTTTGGGGGTTTATTCCCAGGAGTGGTGAGGCAGGGTCATATGGCATTTTGATCCTTAACTTTTTTTTTTAAAGTTGCAAAAAGGTTTTTTTTCCTTTTTTTTATTTCCACTCATACAAACTTAACAGGTACACCGGTCCCCTCCCTCCCTCCAACCTCCCACTGCCCTATGCTCCCCTCTCCCTCCCCCCAGAGTCTGGCATGCACATTAAAGGATGCTCTGGGGATGGGAGGGGGAGGTACTGGGGGATCCTTAACATTTTTAGAAATCGCCATACTGATCTCCAGAGTGACTGTACAAGCCTGCATTACAACCAGCAATATAGGAGAGTTTCCTTCTCTCCACATCCTCTCCAGCATTTGGTGTTGTTTGTATTGTGTATTTTTGCCATCCCGACCAGGGTGAGATGATATCTCAGGGTAGTTTTGATTTGCATTTCCCTGATGGCTAGAGATGTGGAGCATTTTTTAAGATATTTGTTAGACATTTCAATTTTTGTCCTTGAAAAAAGTTTCTTTTGAGTTCCAAGGTCCATTTTCTTTTTTTTTATTTTTTATTTTTATTTATTCAATTGTGCATGTATGCATGTGTGCACATGTGTGGACATTTGTGTGTGTGTGTAGAACCACGGGCGAATTCAGGAACCACCATGGACCACCTCCACCTCTCCGGGATTCACAGGCTCTGCCCTACCAGGACCAGAAATGCAGGCCGCCCCTGCTTCCGCTCGGCGTCTATACGTGGGGTCTAGGATCCAAACTCAGGACCTTCTGCCTGCAAGGCAGAGGCTTAACTCCTGAGCTACCTCTCCAACCCCCCAAGGTCCATTTTCTAATTGGGCTATTTATCTCCTTGGTGTTTGATTCTTTACATTCTTTATGTACTCTGGATATTAGACCTCTATCAGATATGTAGTTAGTGATAATTTTTGTGTTCTATGTGTTTTCTTTTTGCGTGGTTTACAGTCTCTTTAGCTGAACAGAAGTTCTTTAATTTCATAAGATCCCATTTGTTAAGTGTTGGTTCTAGTGCCTGTGCTATTGGGGTTTTTATTTAGTATAGCCCAATGAACTCGAAGGAGTGCCCTACTCTTTTAATTAGTGCTTTTATAGTTTCTGCCCTAATATTAAGGTCCTTAATCCATTTGAAGTTAATTTTTGTGCATGGTGACAAGTACAGGTCCAGTTTCAATCTTCTGCATGTGGATATCCAGGGTTTTTCTCCCTCCACCTTTTTTTCTAATCATAAACTCAATAGTACCCCCGTCCTCCCCCTCCTTCCTCCCCTCCCGTCATACCCCATTGCACTCTCCTCTCTTCTTTTCACCCCCATCCCTCCCTCCTTCCCCCTCTACCAGTGCTTTCCCCTTCCTCCCTCCCATCCCCTGGAACATCCTTTTGTGTGAATCCCAAACCTCCTGAGTCCTCCACCCTAGTAAGGAGTAAGGACTCAGTGGCATAGCCCGGATTCTACTGCCTGGAGCCATGCTAGACTTTGGGGGAAGGGGGTTTCATTACTATGTCAGCCATTGTGCAGGTCAGGCAAAGTCCAGTTCTGGCTGCTGCAGCCCTAATTTGTGTGGAGTATCTTGCATATCACTGGTTCTCCCCATCTTTAGGCTCTTAGAATCTTGCTGCCCTACAAGGTTCCCTGGGCTTTAGGATGGGGTGAATAATGTAGGATCTTTTATGTTCTGAATTATGGTTTGCTGTTGTTTTCAGTTTTGCTTTTCCTGCAGTCCTTGTCTGCATCCTGACTGGTATCGAAGGTCACCTCCTAACCAAAGATAAAAGATTGTTTACATGAAGATCTTAATGTAAGAGAAGACTCAAAGGTAGATGGAAGAATAGGAGAAACACACAGCTGGGGGGGATCAATGTCCCATTTGCCTGATGGTTATTGTCTCTCTGCCAGTCCCTATATCCTCCCTAATTTGTGAGATAAAACCTTTTGGGTCCCAAGTGACCAGGAAGGGAAATAAAAGTGAGCTGCACCAATTGTCTCACTACTTACATGTACTGCTTGATTGTGGCCTATTTTCTCATTTGAGACCTCCTTACCTTCCCTACTGTTTATAATCATTTGAGATTACAGTGGGTATTACAGAGATTTACCTTTGAATATGTCATTAAGTAGGTTTGGAATTAGGATCTACTTATTAGGGAGTACATATAGTGTCTTAACTTTCCAGATTCATCACAGCACTATTTACAATAGCAAATTAATGGAACCAACCTGAATGTCCAGGTTGACAAATGGATAATGAAAATGTGGTATATTTATACAATGGAATGCTACTTAGCCATCAAAAAGGATAAATTAATGAAATTTGCTAAGAATTAGAAAAAAAAATATTGGGTGAAGTATCCCAGACACAGAAAATTGGATATCCAGTTTTGCTAGCACTATTTGTTGAAGATGCTGTTTCCATTGAATTTTTTGGGCCCCTTTGTCAAAGATCAGAGGACTGTAATTGTGTGGGCTTCAACCCTTTCCATTCAACTCTTATCCATTGATCTGTCTATTTTGGAGCCTGTTAACATGCTACTATTTTTATTACTATGGATTTGTAGTATAGATTAAGGTTTGGTATGGTGATAACTCTAGCAGTGTTTTTGTTACTCAGGATTGTTTTTACTATCCTAGGCCTTTTATGCTTCCATATGAATTTTGAGATTATTCAATTTCTATAAAGAATAGCTTTGAAAATTTGATTGGTATATATCATTGAATCTGTATATTGCATTTGATAGGATTGTCATTTTTATGATGATAATCTACCCATCCAGAAACAAGGGAGGTCTTTCCACCTTCTGGTGTTTTCTGTAATTTCTTTCTTTAGGGTTTTAAAGTTTTCACTGTAAAGGTCTCTCACTTCCTTGGTTAGATTTATACCAAGGTACTTCATTTCTTTAGGGGTTATGGTAAATGGGATTGTTTCTCTTAGGATTGTCTCACTTTTTTCATCCTTGGTATATAGGAAGGCCACTGATTTTTGCACATTAATTTTGTAATCTGCCACTCTGCTGAACTTATGTATTCCTTCCAGGAGTTTCCTGGTGATTTCAGGATGTCTCAGGTATATTATTATCTGCAAATAGTTATCTTGACTTCTTTTCTGATTTGAATCCCTTTTATCTCCCTCTCGTCTCATGGCTCTAGCTAAGACTTCAAGTACAGTATTGAATAGAACTGGTGAGAGTAGACAGCCTTGTCTAGTTCCTGATCATAGGGGGAATGCTTCAAGTTTTTCCCTCATTTCGTATAATTCTTGCTATTGGCTTGTTGTATATAGCTTTTATTACGTTGATATAAGTTCCTTCCATTCCGGCTGTCTCTAGGGTTTTGATCATAAAAAGAGGTTTGATCTTGTCAAAAGCTTTTTCTTCATCTATCAAGAATATCATGTGGTCTTGGTAGATTACATTTATTGATTTACAAATGTTGAATCAGCCTTTTGTGCTTGGGATTTGCTAAGATTTTGTTGAGAATTTTGTATCTGTGTTCATCAATGAGCCTGTAGTCTTTTTTAAGTGTATCTTTATTAGGTTGGGATTAGTGTGATATTAGCTTTGTAGAAAGAATTTGGAAGTGTTCCTTCCTTCGCTATTTTATGGAATAATTTAAGGAGCAGTAGTGTTTTTTCTTTAAATGTCTGGTAGAATTCTGTGCTGAATCCATCTGATCCTGGACTTTTTTTGGTGAAAAGATTCAAGATTACTTTTTTACTTTCCTCATTTGTTGTAGGACTATTTAAATAATTCAATTCATCCTGATTCAATTTAGGTAAGTTGTGCTTACTCAGAAATTCATCCCTTTCTTTCTGATTATCGAATTTTATGAAGTATATACTTTTCAAATATGACCTTTTAATTTTCTGAATTTCTTAGGTAACAGTTGTGATAACTCCATTTTCATCTTTTTCTATTTCTTTCAATTTTCGTTAATTTTTTATGGTAAAAGTCATTTTTTTTGCTAATGTTCTGTGGTTTATTTTTTATAACATTTTTTATTGTCTCTGCTCATACAAACTTAATAGGTGCACCGGTTCCCTCCCTTCCTTCTCCTCCCCCCAACCCCTCTGCTCACCCTCCTTTCACCCCTCCCTCCCCACCCTCCAGTGCCTCCCCTCCCCCAATCCCTGGAGAATCCTTTAATGTGCATGCCAAACTCTCCTCTGGATCCTCCTCCCCAGTGACATACAAGGACCCAGCGGCATTTCCCTGAACCCTTTCCTTTGTGCCCTTTAAGCATAGGAACACTATTTTGGCTGTCAATCCGTTGCCTCCAAAGATCTTGGTGCTTTTAGCAAATGCTAGACTTTGTGGGGTCAATAGTGTGTTGGACATTGCGCAGGGCATACAAAGTCCAATTATGATTGCTTCGGCCCTAACTTGTGTGGAGTATCTCGCATATCATTGCTCTTCCCATCCTTGTGCTCTTACACTCTTACCGCCCCCTCTTCTGCAAATTTCCCTGAGTTTCAGGATGGGGAGAGATGGCCTAGTTCCAGGTGGTTGATATAGAGTCTCTGAAGTTCTGGATTATAGTTTGTTGATTTTCTTTTGCGGTTTTGCTGCTCCTGCAATGTCCTTCACTCCATCCTGATGGGTATTGGATGTCACCCCTGGCCAGAGATAAAAAGCTGTTAAACTAGAGTCTTGTTATAAGTATATTCAAAGGTAGATGTAATAAAAGTAGGAAACCACAGTGAGGGAGGGGTTAATCATCCATTTGCAAAATGGTTACTTATTATTTGCCATACTATATGCCCTCCCCTTCTGGTGAGATCACACCCCCTCAGTTGTAAATGATCAGGAACAAAAAGTCTGTGAACTTAACCAAATGTCTCATTGCTTACTTGCAGTGATTTTCGTTAATTTATCTAGGGTGTATTAATCTTTTTTTCCCAAAGAACCAGCTCTTTGTCTGGTTGATTTTATGCATATTTTCATTATCTCAATTTTGGATATTTCTCCTGATTTTGTTAACCTTCTCTCTTCCAGATTTTGGGATTGGATTGTTCTTGTGTCTCTAAAGCTTTAAGCTGCATTGTTAAAATATTTGCTTGTGACATTTCCATTTTTTGATATAGCCATTGAGAGCTATAACCTTACCTCTTAGGACACCTTTCATCATGTCCCAGAGATTTTGATACATTGTATTTTCATTATCATTCACTTCTAGGAAATCTTGAATTTCCTTTTTGATTTCTTTCTGAACCCATTCCTCAGTCAGCATCATGGTATTTAATTTCCAAGAATTAGTGTATTAGTGTATTTTCTGCATTTATTTTGTTGTGGATATCAAACTTTAACCCACTGTGGTCTGATAGGGTACAGGCTATAATTTCAACTTCCCTGTATATGTGGAGATTCATTTTGTGGCCCAATATGTTGTCTATTTTGGAGAAAGTTCCTTGGGCTGCAAAGAAGAATGTGTGTTTAGATGGAAGGTCAGTAGAGATCTATTGGGTCAATTTGGGTAATGGTTTGATTCAGTTCCCGTGTGTCTCTGTTGAGTTTTTGGCTGGTTGACCTATCTACCATGTTTAGAGTAGGGTATTGAAATCCCCTACTATTATTGTTATGGGATTGATTTGTTGTTTTAGACATTGTAGCATTTGTCTAATGAATGTGAATGAGCCATATTAGGTGTGTATATGTTCAGTATTGAAGTCTTCCTGGTGAATTATCCCTTTGACTAAAATGTCCTGTGTCTCTTATCTTTGGTTTGAAGTTGGTTAAGTCAAATACCATAATTCCTACATCTGCTTGTTTTCTTGTTTTCATGGCTGTGGCATTGTGGGTTTCTTATTCTGGCATCACATGAATGCGCAGGTTCAGATTCTTCAAAGGGTCCCATAACTCTAGAATACTCCTCTCAAAAATCTTTTTAGCTTTACAACCTCTTTGAACTAGTTTATTCTTCCATTTTGTCTTCAAGATCTATTTTCTGCTTCATTAAATTCTTTTGATGAGACTGTTGTGTTCTGGGTTGAAGATAGCCTGTCTTTTAGTTGGAGTTTAATCTCTACTTGAGATTTTTTTCAACTGTTGTAAGTCTAGTTTTGTTTCTTCAACTGCTTTTCTCAACTCATCAAAATGCCTGTTGTATTCATATTGATTGATGCGGTTATTTAATTCCTCTCAGACTTCCTTTTTCATTGTTTTGATCATAGTAAAGATCAGGCTTTGAAAATCTTCTTGGATATTTTCTGTGATTTTATTCTAGTTAAATTCCATCACTATGTTAGGTTAATACTTTTTGTAGATTTGTTGTCTTGGGTTTTGTTGTCTCACGGATTTGCATTGTGACTTGCACATTTTTTGTTTTATCTCTAATGTCTTGATATGTTTTTAACTGATAAGAGGTAGACAGTATTACTATGCTCGGGCAGTTATTGCTATTTGCCTTGGTTTTTAATGTGTCTAGTCTTCTAGCACTGTTTTCTAGATGAGGCTATTATAATTTCAGAGTATCAATTAGGGTGGATTTAGTAGACAGGGATTGAAGATTAGTATGGTAGTACAACTTTTAGCTTTTAGGATGGATTTAGTAGACAGGGATTGAAGATTAGTATGGTAGTACAATTTTTAGCTTTTACTATTTGGATATGAGTGAGGGTGAATGTTTTAAGTCCCTGCAGTTGTATGGGGTTTTACGTGGGCTATATGGAAACCTTAAACCTGTTGACAGTGACAGGAAGGTAAAAAGGGTTTATTTGTCTTAGAGCTGGAAACAAAGATTCTTTCGTTTAGTTGGATGATTTTTGAAGTCTTCACTTGTATAGTGTCCACTAGCCCATTGCTTGGGTTTTCTCTGTTCTCTATTAAATTCTTGAAACCTGGCCAGGTTATTTCCATATCAGATACTCTCCTGCAGGTTTGCTTAACTACTAGTTCTTCTCAGATGTTCCCAAAGTTCAGCCTTCATTTGTCAAGTTGACACCTACCCTAACCAGCACAGTTGCAGTGAGTTCATGAATGCAACATCCTTCATATCTAGAAGATACTGACTGACCCCACCCTTCCCTTGACCTTCAGACTCTTACATTCTTTCTGTCCCCACCTGCATATTGTTTCCTGATCTATTGGGAGAAAGGGTTAGATGCCCTGTTTAAGGACAAACATTCTGCACTTATTTTTTCACACTTTGGCAATTGTGATTTGCTATACACCTTACATTGCAAAAGTTTCTAAGTCGGATCTGGTACTCCTCTAATCCATGGATACAATAATAAATATTGAGAAAGCATTTTGATATAAATTTCTTATAGCTAAGCTTTAAACAGTTTGTGCCTATGTCCCAGTTAAGTTTTTCCATATTAAAAAAAGAGAATATATTAATCACTCCAATGTAATGTGAATGGAAATTAGGAAAGTCATCCCAAAAATGAGAAGATTAAGCAAAAATCAATGTAAGTTAATTATGTGGGTGGTTTTTTGAAATCTAGAACCAGTTTAGACAATAAACTAATTAAATGTTTCTAAACTCCTGGCCTTTAATATTTACATCTGATTTTTCAAGCCCCAGTGAAAATTACATCATATATCTAATAACTGATTGAGCATAAAATAGGAGACTCCATTGGATATTACCAGTTTAGTCTTCAAAAAGTTAAAGATTGTCCTAATTACTGACTATATTTGAATGCAAGCACTTGACCTGTGATAGGTGATTTTCCAAGAAATATGAGAGTATGGTGTACATTTCTACTTTATACTATCCTATTACCTTATTTATATCTATCTACATCTATGAATAATAGTATATAAAAGCCACCATCAAATCCAGAAAGAAGAGTAAGTTTAGAACGAGATAAATTTGTTTTTATAATTGGACATTTATAATCTGTAACTTATTGCTCAAAATAAAGATAATGTGATGAAGGGAAAACATCAACTCTCCCACAATTTTATGTCTGCTTTAAACACTTAGTACACAGATGGGGAATAATATTTTAAGAATTTTTAAATAAACTGCAACCATTTCCCAGGAAACTCCTGGCATTTAATATTTATATCTGATTCATTCATAAGTTGCTTTAGGAGCTTAATTATAAGTAAATTAAAGGAAATGGGTGGTACTGTAGATATATTTCATTCACAGAAAATATATCTTGTCATTGAAACATATTAATTACACATCCGTATTTATAATCTACATACAAATATATAAAATATTTTTAAACACAGTGCCTTCAAAAAGAAATGAAAATCTGAAGGAGCATCTTAAATGAATGATTCATAACTCAATCTGAAGCATATTATGTGGCCTGTTGAAAAAAGTAAATTTATGAATTATTAATCACTAATTTCACTTCAAAGTATTTTTAAATTTTATAAAAATGCAGCTAAAACTGCTAAATATTAAGGAGGACAATATTTCTATCCAGTTACCAGTTTATGAAGAGCCAATTACAACCCAAGATGTTAGAAAAGTAACATAGCTAAGGACCACCACAGGAAGATGAGGTGAACATACTCCTGGGTCCTTAATTTGTCTTCTGCTGAAAGCATGAGGTTTGCTTACTCATATCCCAACTTGAGTATTCCAGCCTCCGCAGGAGCCTGACCACCTGAAATCCTTCAGGTAAGATGGTAGTCATCTCGGCACATCCTAGAAGATGAGTCAGCATCTGCTTTGTCTTTTGCTGAAGAGAGAGCAACCCTTTGGACAAGGCTGGTTCACTCTGATTCCGTGCAAGCCCTAGTGAAAACTACCCTATCTATATTCTCACACCTTTAATTGGGTCTCATTTATAGTGAGCCAAAGACCCCATCTATAAGAAAACCATTTTCTTCAACCATCTAATGTATTGGTATCCATTCACTAATTTCATGAGCTCTCACTATCAACAAATTCTTTCTACTGAGCATAATTATGCTGAAGTTTAATTTTAAACATGTTCAGATATTCATAAAATACTTAAATAAGATACATTTCTGAACACTTTAAGCAAGTAATTTCTTGATTTAAAAAGCTAAATTGACAAATCTAGACCAGTGTTATGCTCAGACGCTATGGGAATCTAAATTAGACATAATGGTAAAAGAATACTAAAACCATTAAAATGTGCATTGGTGACATGTATATATGCTTAAAACCTTAGTCAATATTATTTGTTCAAAGGCTGTACTACTGTAAATCATCAAATTTAAGAGTAAGAAGAAAGAAAACCACTTAATGCTTCTGTGTCTGTTGTATTATCAATGCTGGTCTAGTATTAAATTCTAAATTTAACAGCAGTGCCATTATCAATTTAATATCTGCTCTGGAGGCTTTTTCCTAATACAGAAGAGAGTATGATAGAAAAATCCAAGTTATTAAAAGTTTCACTTAAATATCTGCCATAATAATGAGTGCACTTTATTAAACTTAAATATCTGTCATAATAATAAGTACTTGCACCTTATTAATCTGATTTGAAGCTCTGCTTTTTCGAAGCGCTCTTAGCAAGTCTCAGGAAACACAACTGCCAATATCACAGATCAACAAGCTCTGTAAGGAACTGGAAAGTAATAGTTTCTTTTTTTCTACTTTTCTACTTTTAAAACTTTATTACTGGAAAAATAAGTGACCATTTGGATGTAACCTGCATACCTCTAGTTTGCTAACCACAGATTTGGTCACTGGTCCTCAAAGTAGAATCTCTTCTTTTGGGAGTTCTTAAAAATACTGACGTATATTCTATTTTGTTCCACAATATTTGATTTTACTCCCAAATAATCTGATTTTATTCATACAGTAATATGAATCCTCATGGTACTTCTAATATCTGCTAAGGTTTTAGAACTAAGAATCTCTGTCACCTTGTATCTTTTGGTACCTTTACATTAAACTTTTTCAGAATATTTGCAGGAATGAATTAACATATTAGCGCTCTCTTTTCAAATAGGTACCCAAACTGACAACCTAACTCAAAAAATAGCAGTCAAATAGATGCTTTCATTAAAATGGCCCTGCTTCCCAACTGACATCTTGAGTCAGTAAAGTAAAATGAAATTTTATGCCAAACTGAAGGCTGATGCAAAGTGGTAAGTAGGCTGCTGGAAGGTAAAAGGCAAAACCCAGCAAATATAAATATAGCAGTAAATTGTAATGTTATGAAAAATAGGAACTGTCACAAGTCCCAGCAATTCAAAATAGAGGAAAACTTTAAAAATCCACAGATAATGGAGTTCTGCTTTATGATTTATAGAAGTATGCCATTGTAGATACTAAACTATCCCCTTTCCTTTCATTTGGATAAGACTATTTTAGTTGAAATGACGATAGCAAGTAAACTGTATTTTTAAAAACATGTTTTGCATTCATTAAAAAGAAAATTTCAAACTTCTAAAAAGAAATTATTTATTATTCCATTGCTATATCATAAAGTTAAAAAGAATAGTAAGGATATATATCTATGTATCAGATACATTTCTCTATTCTGAAACACATCTGAGTCATAATACTGAAATAAATTGGTTTTAAACCAGTAATGGAAGGAAATATATTTCATTTGTACAGAAAATACTAAGCAAAGAAATATTAAGGGAAAAAGAATGACATACAAGTAAGTGCTGTGACAAGATGAGCATGGAAGTCTCTTCATCAGGAAAACTACAGACTAGTATATTGTTTTCTGAATAACATATCTGAGAGTCAAAAGTTACATGACTTGATAGAAATAACATGAAAAGACTATTTAGAGCAATATCCCTAGAGTCAGCATCAACATCAGTGCTAACAATGCTAAAATTGGTCAGATCTAGTTTGGCACTAGGAAAACATACTATTTATATTTCAATCAGAATCAGAATTGTCAGGTACATTATCACTAATAGTGGGGAAAGCTCTTAAGCCTTGTTGCCTTGCAGTTCTGAGTTGGTGCAAATGTTCTTTCATGTCTGGAGAAACGTGACAAATTCTTCCTTCTATGCCAGGTACTGCGATTATTGCTGTTGGCTTATCTGATTCCTCCACAAAAGCTAAAAATATAGTAAAATCATTAAAATGTGCATTGGTGACATGTATACATGCTTAAAACTCTAGTCAATAGTATTAAAAATGTTCATTGGACCCAAAAATAAATATTCTGAAATTATGAAGTTTTATTAGAATGCATGAATTGAAATTTACTCTGATAATAAATATTTAACCAGATTATTTGACTATCCATATCTTGATATCCAAAATCAACTGTTCAACCATGAAAAATTTTTCTAACTAGTATCAAGTTAAAATTTGAGTATCTAAATGTTAAGTATTAAAAGAGCATATACTCAAAGAAATGATACATGAAAAATAAGCTAAAATTAAGAAATAAAAAAATTATTTAAAATATGATGCATTTCTTCCCAAAGTATAAATGTAACTTTCAGAAAAATTAGATGTTTTTAGAAAGACAATTATTTTATCAAACAATTAATGAATTTTAAAATTTCATTATGAATTTAACATGTCCTGGCCTTAGATTGTTGTTAAAGTGGCTTCATAAAAATAAGAATGCTTTTGAGCTAAATCAGTAAAAGGTATTCTAAATACCAAGGTACAGTGGTTTCAAGTAAGAACAAACAACGTTTGTTTTAACAAATAAACCAATTTGACGAGTCATTATTTTTCATATAGACTATAAGAAAAAATTAAAAATGTAATTGAGGTAAGATTATAAAGCAGAACATTTTGAAAAATACACAATTGCCTAAAACCTATTTGTGCTTTTTAACTTTGACTGTCTGTTTATGCCTTTGCTATCATCGTATTTCCCTGATTTTTTTTTTTACCTTGGCAAATAAAGCTTGGTCTTTTATCTTATTCATTTCCTCAAGCATTGAAAATACAGTAAAAATTTCTAATAACAAAATCATACTAGCACCTGTTAATGATGGTGATTTGTTTGTAGTAGTAATTAAATTCATTTTATGGCCTGAAAGACACTTCTTCCTTCCTTGTAAAATTTTTATTGATTCAAAGTGATTCATGACAACTGTAGAAAGAACTTGTGCAGTTTCTGTATCAAACATCCGAGGACAACTTTTAAACATACTGTAACCATCCTTTCCCTGAAATACCAAAACATAAGTCTTTATGAAGATGTGAATGGAATTTCTCTCAGTGCTAGAGTAATTAAAATAAATTTTGATGTCTTCATATTTCTGGATTAGGAATTTGAGATTATTTCCTTGTGTACAAAATAATATACTTTAAATTTCTGTCCCACTCCATGGATCTAGAAATGACACCTCTCAATCTACTGTCCCTAGTTCTATTGCTTAGAAGTTTTAATAAGCTGCCCCAAGCTTTAATAAGCTGCCTATGGGGCTGAAGAGATGGCTTTATGAGTAAGGGAACTTGCTCAACTAGCTTAATACTCTGCGTTCAAATCTCCAGTATTCACAGTTGAGTAGTTGCACATCTGTAACTCCAAGCACTGTCAAGGACACACAGGAAGGTGGGTAAACTTCTGGCTACCAACCTAGCTCCAGGTTCAGTGATGGACGCTGTCTCCAAGACAGTGAGAGGAGACAAATGACAGTCTCCTCTGGTGCGCACACCTATGCGCGCGCGCACGCACACACACACACACACACACACACACACACACAAATATATATAGGCCACCTACAGTTTATAGGCATAGCTGTAACAATCAACTAGAGAGGATTGTAGAGTAATTTTGCTGAACCTTATATGAAAACTTCTAAATAACTCTCAGCATTAGAAAATAGATTCTGTACCTAAATACCTCTTCAAGCCTTCTGTTACCTTCACACCCCAGACTCAAATAGTGAAGAACCCAGTAATTGCATGTATAAAATTTTAAAGATTACTCAAAGAAGTTTTCTCCTACATAGGACACAAATAATTAAAATATATGTAAGACAGGGACATTAAATATTTTAGTATTTGTCAATAAAGTTAAAATAGAAAACCCATTCTGGCATTTTTTTATTACCCATTTCTAGCTATATTTACTAACCATTTATAGTACAGAATCAGCGTGAACATTAGATCTTCTGAATTTTTTTCATATTTTTAATTTTTAAACATTTGTTGGTGTGTACACATGCACATATGTATGTGTTTATATATGTGACAGCATACATGTCATGGTATACACATGGAGGTTAGAGGACAATTTGCACGAATTGTTCTCTCTCTCTACCATGGTTCTGGGAATTGAACACAGAGCATCAGAATTAGAGATAAGAACTTTTACCCACTGAGTAGTCTTGCTAGACCTCTTCTGTATGTTAAAATCTGATAGTACAAGACAATGAAATCATGTTTGTATATAATAAGAAAATAAATTTAGTTCATGAATCATAAAAACACAAGAGAAAACATCGTTTACTAAGGGTCTGAAATCATGAAAGCAAATTAAATGTGTTTATGTGAGTATTTTAATGTCAAATAACAAATTTCTGTCAAACACTTTTAAAAGAAATTAGTCTCACATTTGCAATGTACTCCTTAATGGCGAGAAGGTAAATTTTTTTTTTCCGCAAGTATTGTCCTTGAACTTTTACAGTGTCTCTTATGATTCGATGTCCTGGGTCTGCATCAGGATCAAAGCCAAATTCTATTCCGGCAACTTGAGGAAATCTTAAATGTAAAAATATACTCTCAGATAACTATGCATAGGATGAATCATAAGCCAAAGAAATCATTGGAATTTAAATGAGCACATCTTAATGTACTACTTAAGCTGACAAAATGCAAACAGGTTGGATTCTTACACAGCTGGGACAAACTTACAGAATGACCTTTTGTTTTCAAAAAGGCCTATTTATTTCTATTCTTATTTATTTCTCCTCAAAGAGGAAGTCTATTCTTATTTACTTCTCAAGAATTTCTATTTTACAGCTTTCAACTACTATGAGACTTTAATTTTCATCCTCAGTTCCTAAAGTAATGCAATGATAAAATAGACAACATATAGATCTCTTTAAAAATATTGGCTCTCTCCACATTCAAAAATATTAAAAATATTAGAAATGCCTAACTTCTATCTAGTCTTAGTTTACTGTTGGGAAATGATTAGCAGAAACTGGTGATGCAGGTCTACAATTCCCACTACTCAGGAAACTTAACCAGAAAAATGACAAATTCAAGATCAGCATGAATTGCAAAGCCAGTTTGTGTTTAGCCCAGGAAGCCTAATAAAAGTAAAGAGCTCAATAGCTGGTGTCACAAGTGTGAGGTTAGAAAGATTTTTATAAATGAATAGGTCGTTATTGTCTATAATCCAAACCATATGGCCAATATGAATTTTGCTTTAGAGATTTCCAAAGTTGAACCTTAAAAGAGTGAAGTAGAGATCCTCTAGAAAGGAAAAAAAAAAACCTGGAACCAAGGTAGAAACAGTTTATGTAACTTCAAATTATTAGACATACATACCAAGACATCTTGAACAAGAAAAATCTAATCTCAAGTAACCTATAAACTGAATGTCTTAATGGAAAATTATTTGAAATCTGAACCAAATTGTTCTCGCTTTGCACAATTTTTATAATGTGCTTAAAGTGAAAAGTAGCAAATATTTTTTAATTTTTTATTATTTATTCAATTATGCACGTGTGTATGTATGCGTGGTGTGTGTGTGTGTGGGTGTGTGTATGTGTGTGTGTGTGTGTGTGTGTGTGTAGAACCATGGGCGAATTCAAGAACCACCATGAATGCCTCCACTTCCCCCTTGTTTACTCTGCCCTGGATTCACAGGCTCCACCCTACCAGGACCAGAAAGGCAGGCTGTCCCGCTTCAGCTCTCGGCGGGTGTCTATACGTGGGGTTTAGGATCCAAACTCCGGACCTTCTGCCTGCAAGGCAGAGGCTTAACCCCTGAGCCATCTCTCCAGCCCCAAAAGTAGCAAATATTTTTAACTGATTATGACTTATTATTCTTCTAACAGATTACACCTAAGATACAGCTTCTCTTCTTAACATCTAACTCAGCCCCCACAATTAGAATACATAAACAATTTCATGCATTGCTTTTGCCTGAAATGAATTGCTATTGATTATTATTTTCCAATGTCTTTATTATGCATTAATCAATAAAATAATCACTATCTGTGTGTCAGAAACTGTGTGGTGCTAGAGGCATCCAGTGAAAAAGACAGAAATGCACCATCAGGAATACTGTCCTCTAGTTAGGAAATGGTTAAGAAAGACATGATTTGCACAAGCTGATAAGTGATGGGAAAAGTGAGTACTGGCTGGGAGCACTGAGCTATGAGCACTAGGCTATCGAGAGGTAATTAATCCTAACTGAAGGAAGCAAAGTCCTTTCTCATCTCTAAAGAGTAACTAAAACAATCCTTCATGTAACAATTTTTTATTATATTTCATTTCCTCTGTTACTTTTGGCTTTGAGTCATTTGAGGAAATGCGAAAGGACAATAAGGCCATCCTTTTAGTCTGCTCTTCATTCATCAGTCCTGGTTGCCCTGGCCTACTCCGCTTCCTCTTCCCCTCCTGCTACTTTTACCTTTCCAAGTATCATGCCTAAACAGCTGGCCTGCTCTGGTATTTAGCTCTGAATCAGGTATTGGACAGTCATTATTTCAATCAAAAATAAAACATGAATAAATTAGCAAAATTAATGCTTGATACTACTTAGCTTAGTAGTTAAAGATGAGTTATTATTAAAGACGAATCTCCAATAATCTTCCTTCTAAGCTTTGATCTGATAGAAAATTGAAAACTAAAGCATAAAGTTACTCCTACAGTTAGCAGACATCAAAAAGAAAGTTAAAAAGGTAGGTGTCAGAGGAGCTGAGGTAATAATAGAAAAACCCTGAGAACATGGAATGCAATCAGATAGGAACTTCCTGTAAGATAAATATGTCAAAAAGAATTTTAGTTTAAAAAATAAAAGAATGGACAGTCTCTGTACAGAAGAGCATAGAGAGAGGAAGATAGAACAAAACAAACAATACCCTAACTGCTCCACCTAGAATCCAAAGACAAATAAACAGTACTAGAAATAACAGGGATGTTATAGTTGCTGTTAAGTTGTCAGTCAGAGAGATCTCAAAGGCCCTCCAAACAATATGGACTTTTACCATTGCTACTGATTGCCCTCCAGAAACAGTTTGGTGTACTATCTTCATAGTTAAACTTTTTTTTTCTCCCACATTTTATTTTTCCCCCAATTACATAAATTGAATAGGTACCCCTATCCTCTCCCTCCTCCACTCCTCCCCAGTTCCCCTTTTTACCTCCACCTCCCTCCTTCCCCTTCTCCTAGTGCCTCCTCCTTCCTCCCTCCCATCCCCTGGAGCATCCTTTGTGTGAATGCCAAACCTCCCTCTGAGTCCTCTATCCTAATGAGGTGTAAGGACTCAGGGCATAGCCTGAGCTCTTTCTTAGGTTCCCTGTTAGCAAGAGAACTCTATTATGACTATTAAACCCTTGCATCTAAGGATCTTACTACCTGTGGTCCATGCTAGATTTTGGGGGATCGCTGACATGTCAGCCATGTGCAGAGATCATGCAAAGTCCAGTTATGGCTACTGCAGCCCTAACTTGTGTGGAGTGTCTTGCATATCGTTGATCTTTCCTATCTTTAGGCTCTTACAATCTTGCCACCCCCTCTTCTGTAAGGTTCCCTGAGCTTTAGGATGGGGAGAGATTTGGCTTGTCTGGTTCCAAGTGATTAATGTAGGTTCTTTGGTGTTCGAAATTATGGTTTGTTGTTGTTTTCAGTTTTGCTTTTTCCGCACCAACTACCCTTGGCTCCATTCTGATTGATATTAAAGGTCACCTCCTATCCTAAGATAAAAGGCTATTTAAATGAAGGTCTTAATATAAAGCAGACTCAGAGGTAGATTGAATAGGAGTAGGACACATCAGTAAGGGGGGTCAGTGTCCCATTTTCAGATGGTTACCATCTATCTGCCAGTCCCTATACCCTCCCTGATTGGTGAGAGTAAATTCAGTCACAAGTGACCAGAAAAGGAAGTGAGAGTGAGCTTCACCAGATGTCTCACTACTTAAATGCAATACTTGATGGTGACCTATTTTCTCTGCTGAAGCCTGATCCCCTCTCTTCTTTTTTCGGGGGGGGGGGCTCCTTCCCTTTCCCTCCTGTTTATAATCTTTGTGATTACAGTAAGTATTACAGAAATTTATCTTTGAATATGTCAGTAAGTGGGTAAACTTTCATAGTCTGCTTTTCCCCTATATCCTTCTGTTTCTTGGATTATTATTCCAGTTTACAGAAATGTGGTCCCTTCTTACAAGTGGGCCTTAAATCTGATTAGAAAGTTGTTGGTTGCCTCCTTGATATTCATAGCATTATTACACAGATGGTCACCTCTTGCTTTGTGACTGTTATTACAACTTGCAGATTTCACAGACTGATGAGACTTTTGATTGTTTTTCTCCCCTGGTAGCTTTCATAGTCTCTTTGGTACTTTATAAGCTTCCAGACTAGTTCCAGCTGGTGTTCTTTGTCCATGTCCTATGATCCACATGTGTTGTTATTTTCAGTAATATGGGTCTTATTTTAAAACTGTATTTTAAATATCTGTTATTACACCCATACTGAAGAAGCACTCAGCACTCAACCTCAAAGCTTCCTTCTGCAACAGAAGGTTTCTACTACAGAAAAACACGTCTGGCCAAATTTCAGCAAATAAGTGACTGTAGGCTGCTTGGCCCTGACTAGGGCATCTAAGTCACATCCACCCACATCCCAAGGCTTAGAGAACACTGCAGAAGAGAAGATAATAAGATTGCAAGAGATTAAAGTGTGACAAAACCATCTCCTGGACATGGCAAGAATTTCATTGGAACTGTCCTATCAATATTTCACCAGGAAAAGGGAGAGATCTCAAGAAGCTCCACACCTCCCTGACTCATGAGAATTAATACTCATGAAGGAAGAAAGGGCATGTTATCTTCAATGGCATAATGTATAATACTTGCTGGAGCATGAATCATGCCAGGCATATGACATCAAAGACAAACTAGATTAAGCACTGTGGGCCAAAGAGGGAATGTGACAGGGGAGATGCAAAAGTGGGGAAAGGAATGGGAATTAAAAGAGAAAAAAGAAAAAAATTATTTTAAAAAAGAAAGGAAAATAACAGCACTGCTTATTTTAATGTGAGGAAAACAAAACCTTAATTATTGAAAGCATTAAGCTTCCAAATCACTTACATAGTAAAAGCCCACAGAGACTCCCAAACCACAAGAGGTCCTGATTACGGAGAAACAACACAAATAGATGGAAAAGCCATCTGGTTTTCACTATAATATGTATGTTTCACACATTTAGCCCCCTTCTGAAAGAACCAACATTCTTTAAGACAGGAGCCATGGTTCAAAGACTATGTGGATGAAGAGGGATCCCATTGGTTTTTTTGGTTTTGGGTTTTTGTTGTTTGTTCTTTTGTTTTGTTTTGTTTTGTTTTGTTTGTTTTGTTTCATTCTGCTTTCCAAGTCTGCTTGATCTTTAACACAGAGCAACTGAAGAAGGTCAATTTGGAAATAAGTCTCTCAAAGTATGTGGGATCTTTTACTGCAGGTAAAAGAAATTGTTATTTAATTTCAAGGAAAGGATTAACATGAACTACTTTAGTTTTAGAAAAAAAAACTGTTGAGAGTGACAGTTTGTATGATAATGTCCTATGGAAAGGCTACTGAAAATAGACACAAGAGATATTTCTCAGGTACAATCAGCTAATCAAGCTTTATATGAAATGTGATTAGATTTCCATGCAGAGGTACTGTCAGAAATCTGATTAAAATTGTATGCAGACATATTCTCAGCTATCTTCAAATTACATTAAAAAATACAGATATTTGAGAACCAATTAAACCAAGGTCCTAATTATACATTCAGTGTGCGGAAGACTCTATTTTAAATATTAAACTGCTAATATTCATTACATTTCCTAGACCATTAATTCCATTTATAAGCCAGATTTTTTAATAATTTTTATTTTTATTTTTATTTATTCAATTGTGCGTGTGTGTGTATGTATGTGTACGCGCGTGTGTGTATGCACGTGTGTAGAACCACGGACGAATTCGGGAACCACCATGGACGCCTCCACCTCCTTCTTGTTTACTCTGCCCCGGGATTCACAGGCTCCGCCCTATCAGGGCCAGAAACGCAGGCCGCCCCCGCTTCCACCTGGCATCCATACGTGGGATCTGGGATCCGAACTCAGGACCTTCTGCCTGCAAGGCAGAGGCTTAACCCCTGAGCCACCTCTCCAGCCCTATAAGCCAGATTTTCAAGCAGGCACTTTACTTGCTGAACTGTCTCACCAATCTAGTTATCACTTTTGATAAATTAATTCATTTTATTGAATTTTGTTTATATAAAATTATTGTCTCATGACTGGATCTACACACACCCAGATAAGTTTTGGTCATGCCAATTACAACAGTGGTCACAAAGTTAAAGATAATTTTCTGAATAAACTAAATTATATCACATCAAGAAAAGAAACATTGGAAGGGGCAGGATTAGGACAAAAAAATTTAAAGTGGCATATATATAACTTTAAAATTTATTTTTTACATAAAAAGGTGAAATATGTTATTTATCATATACCTGGTAATTTTTTGTTTCTTCCTTTTAACTAAATTTATTATCTGACAATTTCACATATGTGTATAATCCATACTGACTACTCTTAACTACCAACCGTCCCCTCTCTCCCTTTCTACCTCTTCTTCCTGCCCACTTCTCTATACATCTCATTTCTCTTTTGAAGTACAGGAACACCATATGTAAATCTAGCTAACACATTCATTCCCTGAAATAATCATTGTTTTTTTTTAATGATTCATATTTTTAAACTTTATTCACTCATTTAGTGTGTGCATGCATGTATGTGTGTGTGTGTGTGTGTGTGTGTGTGTGTGTGTGTGTGTGTACCATAGAGTACATATATCCCTGTGGAGGCCCAAGGGTGACTTCTGGAATCATCCTGGATTGCTTCTACCCCCCTCTTGTTTCACTCTGGGATTTCCCAGGCTCTGCCCACCAGGGCCCAAGTGCAGGCCACTGTCATTTTCGACTGGCTTTTTTAAGTGGGGCCTGGGATCCAAACTCAGGACTTTCTGCTTGTGAGGCAGAGTCTTACTCCCGAGTCATCTCTCCAGCCCCATAATCACTTGTTTTGTGGTGAGAACACTTAACATCTAATATTTTTAAGGATATATCATCATTAGCTGTAATCACAATGACATAAAAGAAATCTCTGGGAGTTATTTCTATCTAATTGTCATTTTACTTCCTTTGACCAACTTCTTTGCACTCATTTCTGTTGACTATATTCTACTCTATTAAGCTTTTTTATGTTCTACACATGGTAAGATTATGTTGTACTTCTTTGGCTGTCTTATTTAATTTAGTATAATGCCATCTGATACATTCATATTCTCTCATATGACAGGATCCTTTCCATTTGTATGATACAAAGTATCACATCCCATAGTATTCTATCACATATATGACTTTATCTATTCATGTTATAATAGATACTTAGGTTGATCTCATGTCCTCAATGTTATAGAGTTGCTATGAACATAGATATGCATATATCTGTCTCACATTAAATTAATTCTTTCAGCTATATATGCATAATGTGATTGGTAGATTATAAAATGGTACTATTCATGTTTTTAGGAAACTCTATACTGTTTTCCATATTAACTGTAATAATTTATATTTTCCTGACAGTACATAAAGATTCCTCATTCTTCATTCATTGTCAGCACTTGCTATTTACAAACTAAATGAACGGTAATATACTCCATGTTTTTAGATTTAAAGACTTAATTGCTAAAATGGCAAAACTGCCCAAACTGCCATACAGATTCAATTTAATCCATATCAAGATCTTATGTGGTTTGTCTGAAAAAAATAAACTGATTCTAAAATTCATTCTAAAATATGAAGGAACCCAAAAAGGCAAGACAATTCTGAAAGAAACAAAGTTGGAGGAGTTTATACTTTCAAAACTATAAAGAGAACAAAAAAAGAGAATATGGTGCTGCTTGTAAAGACAGACAAATGTAGATCAATTGAATAGTGAACAGCCAGAAATAAATCTTTACACTTATGGAAAAATGATTGTGATGAGAGGAAATGAAAGGAAAACAATCTTTTTAACAGATAGTTTCAAACAACTAGATATATTGTTTGTGAAGAATTAAGTTGGGCTACCAACTTACACTATATACAAAAATTACCTCAAAATGGATCAAAGGTCTAAAGGCAAAACTAAAATTACATAATTTTTTAGAATAAACAGGTATCCATGTGATATCATATTAGACATTGGCTTCATAAATCAACAAAGGATAAACAACAAAAAATAAACAGAATCACTTAAAAATTAAAACCTATCATGCAAGAGACATCATCAACTCAGTAATAGCAAGCCAGAGCCTGGAAGAAACTATTTGCAAATCAAAAATCCGATGAAACTTATCTAAAAGCTTTAATAGAACTACATAACTCAGTAAGATCTCTTAAAAACTTTTCTAAAAGTCAGAAGATACATTTTTCAAAAAAAGGTCTACAGATAAAGAGAAGGGAGAGAAGCTGGGATGAATACCCAATATACTTGTAAAAATAGAAAAAAAAAAAAGATCTACAAATAGTAAGCCCGTAAAAAGACTCTCAGCATCAACAGCACAGAGAAATGCAAATTGATATTAAAATGAGACACCATTTAATATTAACTAGGATAGTTAACTATTATTAAGACAGGTAACAAGTCTTTGCAGGGAAGCAGAGAAATTGAACCTCCCTGAAAGAATGTAAAACAGTGCAGTCTAGATAATAGTTTACTGGTTCCTTCAACAATATGTCAGGGTTGCCATTTGACTCAGCAATTCTAATACTATGCACATACCCAAAATGTCCAAACACACATGGATGAACCTTGAAAATATGCTAAATGAAAGATTACAGTAAAGAGGTGACATAAAAGGATTTCATTTATGTAAAAATGTACAGAACAGATATGCATACAAAGAAAAAGCACATTAGCTTTTGCCTATGGGTGAGGGTTAGGAAGGAAATGGAAAGTGATTGCCAAAGCACATGGCTTTAATGTTCTCAAGTGATTAGGACAAAATTGTAAAACTGAAAAAATAGAAAACATCCAATTATAATTGGATGAATTGCTTTGTATGTGAACATTTTTACAAATTTTTTCAAACAAAATGATACATTTTATAAAAACATAAAATGTTTCTATTCTTTTCTAACATCTTTGTCGTTGTTTGAATGTCTAAAATCTGCCAGAGATTTTTGAATACTTTCTCCCCAGTTGGTAGCACTGTTTGGACAGGTTATGGTATCTTAAGGAAATAAAACCCTGTGAGACAAAGTATGTAGCTGGGAACAGTCAGCCAAGGTTTACAGCCCTGTTCTTTTTCTCTGCTTCACGAATGTGGCTGCAGTGTGAACCACCAGTCTCCCATTCCTGCCACTAGGACTTCTCCACTATGATGAACTCTATCACTCTGCAACTTTAAGCCACAATGAACCCCTTTTCCCTTAAATCACTGAAACAGAAGAGTAACTAAAATTCTCCAGATGGTTGTTCTTGCACTTTCTCAGTTTAACTAATACTTGCCACTATCATGTGTACAATATGATGATTGTACTAATTTCATTTCCAGTAACTGTGGCAAAGTACATAACAAGAAGCAAACTGATGAGAGAAAGGGTTTTTAATTGGCCCACAATTCCAGATTACATTCCATCACTGAGAGGAAATTAGGGCAGAAGAGTTTGATGCACCTAAACAGAAACATATCCGCAGTAAAAAGCAGAAAGCAACAGATGAATGAATGAATGCTTGCTTGCTTGCTTGCTTACCAATGCTCAGCCTCTCCATCTTTGCGCAGTCCCAGACCACCTGCATCAGGAATTTCCCTACTGACAATGGAATGGGTATTCATACATCAATTATGCAATCAAGGAAATCCTCACAGTCATATTCAGAGGAGAACCTAAATGCTTGTCAGATGAACCCTGAAGCTTGAAACCAAAATGTATCATCTTTTAGCCAAAATGATCCACCTCTTGTCTCCAGGGTCTCAGGTTCATCTTATAAATTCACTCAGTACAACTTCAAAAGTTCTGGGATGTCACTTTGTTTTGCAGGGATCCAAGTATACTACTTGATGACAGATTCCAGTTATTCATTATGAACAGCTGAATGTAGCATCTTCCATGCCCACAAAACCAGTACCAAGGATAATCCTTCCAAACTCTGCTGCCAGCTTAGGATGGAACCAGGCCCTCAGGTTCTGCAGCTGTATCAGCTTCTGTATTTTCCTATACAACGGGTTTGGAAGAGTATCAAACTCCTTCACCTTAATTTATCTTCCTGTAAATTAACCTCGATCACCACAAAAAGACTGGAGTTCTGTCCTCAGGACAATTCT
This sequence comes from Typhlomys cinereus, assembly GCA_023101885.1. NCBI lineage: Eukaryota > Metazoa > Chordata > Mammalia > Rodentia > Platacanthomyidae > Typhlomys > Typhlomys cinereus. The sequence continues at coordinate 8,053,480 of JALPQD010000042.1, read as the reverse complement.
CCTACCATCCCAGAGTAACACAAAACACCATTCCTTAATGGTACTAATTTCTTTAACAACCAAGGGTACCCACTCAGCATAGGGTTTGAATACTCTCTTGTGCATTATCTATAATTCCATTTCATGCAGCTTTTCAGTTCACAGGCAGGATGAAGCCAGATTCTTAGACAAAATATCACACAAACCAACCCAGTACATTCCTACAAAGTCCTTCTTCCCCTCCAAAACCTCACAAACTGGCCTCTACAATTCACATCTCTCTCAGCATTACTATCCACCACATCTCCTTCACAAAGGTTCATTAACTCTGTTTACTGTGTTCGATGGCTGTTATTGCCCAAAGTTCAAAATTCTTCTATATTCTTATCACAAAATGGTTTAAGGCTTAAAAGTTACATGGTAAAATTCATCACAGCAGTAAACCACTTCTCTGACACAAATCTCTGTATCAGTTTCATTTTCAGTTGCTATGGCAGAGTATCCAATACTAGGAAAAATCTATAGAAAAAGAGGTTTAATTGACTCATAGTTCGAGGTTACAATCTAGCAGTGTGGGGAAGTTATAGCAGAAGGAGCCTGAAGCAGAATACCATAAAATATCCACAGTCAAAAAACAGAGAGGGAATGAATGCATGTATGCCTATTTGCTGTCTCCATCTTTATAATCAGACCACTGCCCAAGGAATAGTTCTATCCACAAGGGGTTGAGTGTCCTCACTCTATTATTCAATCAAGAGAATCCCTCACAGGCATGCCAAGAGGCCAATCTTAATCTAAAGACTGCCTCTCAAGTGGGTCTAGAGGCCTGCTTCCTAGATACCAGGTTGATAATTGCTACAGACTATCAAAACTCTCCTTAGATACAATATTAAGTGACTGGATTTTCATATATTTTACTTGAGGTTTAACGAAAAGAGAAGCATACATTTAAGTCCACTACTTAAGTTTCACATATCTAATAATTCTATAATGAAACTTGAATATGAAAACAAGACAAAAAAGTAAAACTTTTTCTCAAAAAATAAAGAAAGTAAGCAACTGATTTTAGGTATTTAAATATTGAAATTTGACACCTCAAATATAATAAAAAATTTTTATAAATCAGTATTTCACTAATCCCACAGCATTTAGAAAAAATCAAAATTAAGTATTTTAAATTACCCTTATATATTAATATTTTATTGCTTTATAAATTCAAATTTTTTAAATTATATTTAAATTCAATCCATTTTCAGTTCAATATTATAAAAAACATTCAAGTACACCGTACCAGTTACTCTTTTCTGTTTCTGTGAAATACCATTCAAATTCAAGCAACTTAAGGAGAAAGGGGAGAGATTTATTTGGCTTACAGTTCCAAAAGAGAGATGCAGTCCATCTGGTAGCAGATGGCTGGTAGCAGAAGCTGGAGGCAGCTTAAATCACTGCAGACAGTATGTAAGCTGAGAGAGCTCAAACAGCCACTTCAAGAGTCAACTCCTCGAGAGAAGCAGGGCAGAGCTAACCAACCTCAAGGCCTCCTCTTCTGTGACATGCCTTCCTCCACTAAAGCTCCACCTCCCAAAGGTGCCATGACCATCCCAAACACTAAGAACAGCTAGGGATTCCAGCCCATGCACCTGGAGAATGACACATCATATTTAAAACATGAAATACACCATTTAGTAGAAATGCATGCACATACCTTCCATCTAGAGCTGGGTATTTGTAAACCCCATTTTCTAGTGCTTCAAGTAGCTGTGCACCCGTTACTCTGACAACTAAAACTGGGTCCACTATGGGAAGAATAGCCAAAAGATCATGCAAAGTGAAATTCCCTGGTGGGTGTATTCTATCAGACCTGAGAGTGCCTGCAATGATTTGAAAGAAAAAAATGCATTTCGATTTTATTTTTCCATAAAACATACTCTTAATGACTCAACATTACACTTAAAGTTAAAATTGCATATCCATTAATAAAAGTTCTTAATTTTTCAATCTCTTACATTATTTCCCTCTTAATTGTATAATTAAAATATTCATATTAGAGATTTGATTTCATGTTAATGACCAGATTCTAACTACAGAATATTGCAACTGAAAGTGACTACTTGTCTCCCTATTTTCTATCAGTATCATGTCTAAGACATTCCAAAGCAAAATCTATTTTTAAAGATCCCCTAGAATAGTAACTCCAAATCACTGTTAAGTAATTCTTAAATTTAATAAATTTCACTCAGAAAATGTTTCCTTAGACTACCCTAAAATATCCACATGTAGGATTAAAATCACTTGTATGTTTAATGAAATGGTATTATAAGAAGTTTGTCATAAAGAAGTTTAAATGACATTACGTTGTAAACTTTTAGGGATAAAAAAGGAGATGCCAGGGATTAATCCCAGAGCCTGACACATGCTAGGCAAAAGAGTTCTACCACTGAGCTGCACCTTCAACCCTACATTCTGATCCTCTGGAGCGACCAGCTATCTAGTCACTGTGACTAAGCAGTGTTTAAAACTCTTTTATTATGGCATATGGACCAAAGCTGCCTTCAAAGAGGAGATATTTTTAGGTTTTTTTTTTTTTAGAGATTCTTAATATCTTACAACCTAATGGCTAGTTTAATAGAGATTCCCCATTTACTCTACAAGATTTCTCTTACCATTTCCTCTTATTGCACAGGTAAGAAGGAAAAATTTGATTAAAAATCAGAAACTAAAGGTGACAGATTTCAATCTATTGCTTTTCACATAGTCAAAGCTTAACAGCATATCAAGTTTAAGACAGATAAATGACAAGCCATATTTTCACTCAAAATTTCATTAAAACTCAAAAGTCTAAAAATTGGATTCTGTAATTTCAAATAAACTGAATTACAGTAACATGTTAAATAAGAGGAAATACAGAACTCGTCTCATGAAATTAATGAAGTTCTAAATAGGTCTTTCCATATATTAAAACAGCCTTCCATTATTGAAAGCTGATGTTAGTATACTTATTTTGACAAATAATGAAATCACCTGAATTAAGCAGAGCTACATCAGCACGAGTAGCCTCTAACATTGCATTAGTTACCAAATTTCCAAGATTGCTCTCAGATCTTCTTACAGTAATTTCACGGCCGTCTAATTCCATATCAATTGGGCAAAGAACTTCTTCTAACATATACTAAAAAAGAAAAATATAACTATCTAAAAGTCATTTTGGAAATCAATTTAGAAACTGATAATTTGTTTTTAATTCTCCAGTTAAGTTCAGCTTACTAAAGCTATTCCTCTCCAAATAGCAGAGTACTAAAAGAATATCAGACTACTAAATATTTTGGCAATCATTTATTTTTCAGAGCCATTTAAGAGGTCAGGTTATCATACAGTTTTGAAGCATCTTACAAACTTTATTTACTGAAACCTGAACTAAAATATGTAATACTGCCAACCCAAATAATAAATTGATTGTTACTACTTCAATCAAATCAGAAAAGGAGCTCTATTCACACAGAATGAATTCATATGCCACAGGTTATATTAAATAATAGATGCAGAGATAATAGAACTTGGCTTACATTTAACATTCCTACAATTGTAACATACACATACACATACATACTTCAAAGAAATTATAGGTTATCTAATGTGTATAGGGTTCTAGGAAAAAAAGGCCAAGCCTTAAGGATTGAAAAGCATATAGAAGTTTAAATGGCCTGATTACAAATCATTCAAGATTTGCAGTGTTTAAGTAGAAGTGACAAAGTACATTTCATTACAAACTGGTAGCAAACTCATCTGTACATTTATTAACCCGTGCTTCTTAACTTTACATGGTAGAATCGTTACTATAAATGCAAATCCTTAACGAATTTGAATATAAAAATATTTTCATAATAGGAGTTCAAATAAAGCTAAATGTTACAGTGTCTAAATTTTTGTTATGTATAAAGCCAAAATAAAATACAAATGGCATAAGTAAATCAAAATCCAGCAGGACAAAATTATCATTAATTTACTGTGATTGAAGATGCTATTTTCAGCACTGATTATAGATTAATTAATTACATTTTATTATGCTATGGTACTATCTAAAAACATTTATGACATCAAACCATATTTGACTGAATACTATATGTAATACCTGTATGTTTTGAGTAAAATCTCTTACTATTGCTTTGATATACGAATCTTCTTCCAAATAACTCAAAACATCCACTTTCTCAAATACATATTGGAAAGAGGCATCAAACAGTCTTATATCTATTTTTGTCAAATTTTTAAAATCAGATCCACTTTTGACAATCCAAGTTTCATTCACTTTCCTGATTCCATATTCATGGTCATGGCCTCCTAGAATCAAATTGACCCCTTCTGCTTCTTGGGCAAGTCTTGTATCATTGCCCCACTTCATATGAGTCATTGCAATAATAAGATCTGCTCCTTCTTCTTTAAGTTCTGCTGCTATCTCATTCGCAACTTCAAGATAATCTTTATAGTCTACATTTGACTTATTAACTGTCGCCAGAGTATCTAGCCAGTCTTCTTCAACTAATCCCATTAAGCCAATTTTTATCTTGTTCCAATTAATTATTTTTTTAACAACACCATGTCCAAGAGGTTCAGAGGTAAATCTGTCATAGACGTTACTGAGAAACCACGTGAAGTGCATTTGTTTCACATATTCTTCCAAAATATCAACACCAAAATCAAACTCATGGTTTCCTAAAATAAAAAAAGTTGAATTGATAAGATTATTTTTATTTTAAATTTATTGTAGTTTTTCACATGATAGTTTCCTACACTTGTAAGACTACATATTAAGAACATACATTTATTATATATTACATTTAATTATCCCAAATTCTATTTAAAACTAATAAAATCTTCTACTCTATAGAATATCTATTTGCAATTCAGATAACACTGCATTCCCAAAGAAATTCCCAATAAGGATGTTGTAAAGGAGTCTTACAATGTGAGAAAAATGCAATGATATGATTAATGACAGGTTAATAACATGCTAATTTTAAGATTATTTTATGCATGTGAGTACATTAATCTACTTTATAAAAAGGCATATCATTATACTTAACCAAAATCTTTAAAATTCAATCACACTATGAAAAAATTAAATAAAAGTCCTAATTTAGTTCTATAATTTCAGAAATTCTTGTATTTGTTACAAGGGAAAATAATTAGTAATTATGCAATTCAAAGTCAAGCTTGGTAATGACAGCTAACATAGAGGCTAAGTCTACAGAGTAAGTATAAGCCTACCTTGGGCAATTTAGTGAGACTCTACCTCAAAATATAAAAACAAGGCTTGGGATTTAGCACAACAGTACATCACTTGTCTATGATGAATAAAGAAAATCAAAATTGATTTTAAGTCACTAATATAAATTACTATTAAAATTAATCCTGTGGTACATCCTTTTGTAAGTAAAAACATCAAGTAGGATTAATACTGTTCTGCTGATTTATATTTCAAAGCATTGGAATAATAATAATGCAAGGTATGTCAAGAGTATACCAAAATTTTTATGTGAATTTTTGTGTGATACATGAAACCAACTATTCACTGAAAAAATCATATATAAAAAGGCTTCATTCCTCTAAAAAATGTGTTGACAGATAATGCAACTTATCTGTCATTTAAAATCAAATCACACTTTTATGAATTATATCTGACTTTTTATACTTTTAGGGAATTTCACAGTTAGTTGAAAACTTTAATCACTGATAACCATTTATTGGGAAAACACTTCTCTGGCATCCGTACAGATACAGATGGTACAATCCTAATCTGATGAAATACAAAATCTAAAATCTAAAAGTTTTGAGCATCAAAATAATGCTACAAATGAATAATTTCAACCTTGCTTCATGCGACAGATCACAGACAACACGTAAGAAAAATATTTGGTTAAATTGCTTTCTATGTATTATATAAACTATACATGGAATATAAATTATTTTCATATATAGATTTGAACCTCATTTCTAAGATATATTATTATTAATATGCAAAGATAATAAAATGTTAAAAGTGTGAAACTCAAAATACTTCTGGTTGAAAATAATTTGAACATACAATCTCAAACTATACTCATTAAATAACCATTTATACTTTCCTACAGTAACACTTGTAATTTACATAAATCTGGTTGCAAACACTTTGAACATACAATACTAAAACTATACTCATTAAATAACCATTTACGCTTCCTTACAGTAACACTGTTAATTACATAAATCATAAAGTTATGACAGTGGACTTAAGCTATGACAACCAGGTGACAGGACACAAATGAATACACATATCAGTTGTTTTTTTTTTTTATAAATCATCAATAACCCCTTTCGCACCCTAAACCCGCTCCGCCGGTCGGGACGCGCGCGGTCCAGCCGGGCCTCACCCCACGACCTAGGTAAGTCTCCGCCCGCCCCGCCCACCAGGACCACAGGCCAAATAATTCAGTTTAGTGAAATTGAGAGATCTTAAGAGTTAAAATGACAATGCCAAAGTCAAAGTGCAAATCCATGAGAAGCAACAATCAAGTAAACAAATTTCCCACTGAAGAAATTAATCCCACAATGTTAGACTCCAACAAGAACAAACCCATGGAAAAAGGCCAAGAAAGCCCCACCCAGGATAAAGACTTTCAAAATATGATCATTACCATGTTCAATACTATGACAGAGGAAATCCGGGAGGAATTAAATAATCGAATCAATCGCTTTGAAGAGGAACACAACAGACATCTGGAGGAGTTGAGAAAAACAGTGCAAGAAACAAAAAGTGGCATAGAGCAGTTAAAACAAACTCAAGCAGAGTTTAAAACTGAGCTAAAAGACAAGTTATCTTCAACCCAGAACGCCACGGAGAGTCTTACCAAGAGAACTAACGAAGCAGAAAACAGAATTTCAGACCTTGAAGATAAAGTGGGAGTACTAACCAGCTCAATGGAAGAGGTTGTTAAAGCCAAAAAGATACTTGAGAGAAATATCCAAGAGATATGGGACACCCTGAAGAAGCCTAACATGCGTATTCATGGAATACCAGAGCAAGAATCTCAAAATACCACCCCTGAGGAAATTTTTCAAACGATCATCAAGGAAAACTTTCCTCATCTAAAAAAGGAGAGGCCCATCCATATACAAGAGGCATTCCGCACCCCAAACAGATACGACCAAAATAGAAGCACGCCGCGGCAAATAATAGTTAAAACACTCCACATTCAAGATAAAGAACTGGTGCTGAGAGCTTCAAGGGAGAAAAAACAAGTCACTTTTAAAGGTAAACCTATTAAAATAACAAATGACTTCTCAGTCGAAACAGTAAAAGCAAGAAGAGCTTGGAGAGACATACTTCAAGTATTGAATGAGCAAAAATGTCAACCCAGGCTGATTTACCCTGCAAAACTATCAGTCATGATCGAGGGAGAAAGAAAAATCTTCCAGCACAAAGACAACTTTAAGGGATACATGGCCACCAAACCAGGCCTTCAAAAAATGCTAGAAATGATACTCAAGCGTGAAGAAAAAAACAGGCATATCCAGGAGAACAGAAGGCAAGTATAACATTAAAAAAGAAGCAATATACTTATAAAAGCTACTAAACATAATAAATGTCTGGAATTAACAATAGTTTCTCCATTATAACACTAAATGTTAATGGAATTAATTCACCAATCAAGAGACACAGATTACAAACATGGATTAAAAATCACAATCCATCAATCTGCTGCCTGCAGGAAACCCATCTCACCACAAAAGATAGGCACGCTCTAAAAATAAAAGGCTGGTCAACAATTCTACAAGCTAATGGAAGCAGAAAACAGGCAGGGGTAGCCATTATGCTATCAGACAAAGTGGATTTCAAACCAAAGAAAATTATAAGAGACACGGATGGATACTACATTTTAGTCACAGGTACAATTCACCAGGAAAACTTCACAATACTGAACATATATGCACCCAATACGGGCCCCTCCACATTCATTAAGAAAACCCTACAGCGTCTAAAGCAAGAAATCAACCCCCAAACGATAATTCTTGGGGACTTCAAGACCACCCTCTCAACATGGGATAGATCAAAAGGTCAAAAGCTTAACAGAGACACTTTGGAACTTAATCAAACCCTGAAAGAAATGGACCTTACAGATCTCTATCGAACTTTTCACCCACACACCAAAGAATACACATTTTTCTCAGCAGCACACGGAACTTTCTCCAAAATAGATCACATATTGGGCCACAAAATGAATCTACACATATACAAGAAAGTTGAAATTCTAACCTGTGCCCTATCAGACCATCACGGCCTAAAGCTGGACATCCACAACACATCAAACAAGAGAAAATACACTAACTCCTGGAAACTTAACACTATGATGCTGAATGAGACATGGATTCAGGAAGAAATTAAAAAGGAAATTCAAGATTTCCTGAAAGTGAATGATAACGAAAATACAACTTACCAAAATCTCTGGGACACAATGAAAGCTGTTCTAAGAGGTAAGTTCATAGCTCTTAATGCCTACGTCAAAAAATGGAAACGTCAGAAATAAACAACTTAACAATGCAGCTTAAAGCTTTAGAGAAGCTAGAGCAATCTGATCCCAAAAGTAGTAGAAGAGAGGAGATTAGCAAAATAAGGGGAGAAATATCTGAAATCGAGATTAAGAAAACGATAGAAAAAATCAACCAGTCAAAAAGCTGGTTCTTTGAAAAAATCAATAAGATTGATACACCCCTAGCGAAACTAACCAAAAGCAAGAGAGAGAAAACCCAAATTAACAAAATTAGAAATGAACATGGAGTTATCACTACTGATACCCAAGAAATCCAGAGAATTATAACATCATATTTCAAAAACTTATACTCTGTGAAGTTTGACAACACAAAAGAGATGGATGAATTTCTAAGTAAACACAACTTACCTAAATTGAATCAGGAAGTTGTGAATTATTTAAATAGTCCTATAACATATAAGGAAATTGAGGAAGTAATCTCGAATCTTCCCACCAAAAAATGTCCTGGACCAGATGGATTCAGCACAGAGTTCTACCAGACATTTAAGGAGTTAATAACACCAATACTCCTTAAACTGTTCCATCAAATAGCAAAGGAAGGAACACTACCAAATTCCTTCTATGAAGCTAATATCGTTTTAATCCCAAAACCTAATAAAGATTCGCTTAAAAAAGAAAACTATAGGCCGATCTCCCTGATGAACACAGACGCAAAGATTCTCAACAAAGTCTTAGCAAATCGGATTCAAAAACATATTAAAAAGATCATTCATGGGGACCAAGTAGGCTTCATCCCCGGCACACAAGGTTGGTTCAACATACGCAAATCAATAAATGTAATTCATCATATAAACCAATCCAAAGTCCAAGACCACATGATACTCTCGATAGATGCAGAAAAAGCTTTTGACAAGATCCAACAGCCTTTTATGATCAAAACGCTAGAGACAGTAGGAATGAAAGGAACCTTTATCAATATAATAAAAGCTATATACAACAAGCCCACAGCAAGGATTATGCTCAATGGGGAACAATTGGAAGCATTCCCACTTCGATCAGGAACTAGACAAGGCTGTCCACTCTCACCACTTCTATTCAATATTGTACTTGAAGTCTTAGCTGAAGCCATAAGACAAGAAAGGGACATAAGAGGGATTCAAATCGGCAAGGAAGAAGTCAAGCTATCCCTATTTGCAGATGACATGATCTTATACCTGAGTGATCCCAAAAACTCCACCAGGAAGCTCCTGGAACTAATTGAGAAGTTCAGCAGGGTGGCAGGATACAAAATAAATGTGCAAAAATCAGAGGCCTTCCTATATGCCCAGAATGAAAGAAGTGAAAAAGCCTTGAGAGAAACAATACCATTTATTATAGCCCCTAAAAAAATGAAATACCTTGGTATAAAACTAACTAAGGAGGTAAAAGACCTTTACAATGAAAACTTTAAAACCCTAAAGAAAGAAATAGCCGAAGACACCAGAAGGTGGAAAGACCTCCCTTGTTCCTGGATTGGCAGAATCAACATCGTGAAAATGACCATCCTACCAAAGGCAATATACAGATTCAATGCTATACCAATCTAAATCCCAAAGCAATTCTTCAAAGAAGTTGACCAAACAATCTCAAAGTTCATATGGAGGCACAAAAGACCCAGGATAGCAAAAACAATCCTGAGTAACAAAAACACAGCTGGAGGTATAACCATACCAAACCTTAGTCTATACTACAAATCCATAGTTGTAAAGACAGCCTGGTATTGGCTCCAAAATAGACACACAGATCAATGGATAAGGATTGAAGACCCAGATATAAACCCACAAAGTTACAGCCATTTGGTCTTTGACAAAGGGGCCCAAAGAATCCAATGGAAAAAGAACAGCATCTTCAACAAATGGTGCTGGCAAAACTGGATCTCCACATGCAGAAGATTAAAGCTGGACCCGTACTTGTCACCATGTACAAGACTTAATTCCAAATGGATCAAGGACCTTGATATCAGGCCAGAGACTATAAAAACCATAGTTGAAAGGATAGGGAACTCCCTCGAGCTGATTGGGCTAGGTCAACAGTTCCTAAACAGACATCCAATGGCACAGTCACTGCTACCAACTCTCAACAGTTGGGATCTTGTGAAATTAAAGAGCTTCTGTTCAGATAAAGAGATTGTAACGCGAGCTCAAAGGCAACCCACAGAATGGGAGAAAATCTTCACTAACCACATATCTGATAGAGCTCTATTGTCCAGAGTGCACAAAGAACTTAGAAAACTAAACACCAAGGAAACCAATGGCCCAATTAAAAAATGGGCCCTGGAACTTAAAAGAAACTTTACCAGGGATGAAATTAAAATGTCTAACAAATATCTGAAAAAATGCTCCACTTCTTTAGCCATCAGGGAAATGCAAATCAAAACTTCCCTGAGATATCATCTCACCCCGGTCAGGATGGCAAAAATCCACAATACTAACAACGACAAATGCTGGAGAGGATGTGGAGAGAGGGGAACTCTCCTACATTGCTGGTGGGAATGCAGGCTCATACAGCCACTCTGGCGAGCCGTCTGGAGATTCTTAAAGAAATTAAAGATTGAAATGCCATATGACCCTGCTATTCCACTTTTGGGAATAACCCCCCATACAGCAGAGGTTCGCCTCGATAGCACAAGCACGACCATGTTCATAGCAGCACTGTTTACAATAGCAAAGTCATGGAATCAGCCCAAATGTCCAACAGTTGACGAGTGGATAAGGAAACTGTGGTACATCTATACAATGGAGTACTACTCAGCCATCAAAAATGATGAATTACTGGAATTTGCCGGGAAATGGATGTCATTAGAAACAATAGTATTAAGTGAAGTATCCCAGACCCAGAAAATTAAGCGCCGTATGTACTCCCTAATAGGTGGCTCCTAGTACCAAACCCACCCAGCCCACCTAGAGACAGGAATTCCAAGGATTATGAACAGGAGGGATGGGGTAGGAGGGCCACACCAGAAACAAGGAGAGAAGGGACCATGTTACAGCAGGGAAAATAGGCCTCCACCAAGGACCCAAATAAGTAATGAGACATCTGATTAAGTTCACAGACTCTTGTTCCTGATCATTTACTACTGAGGGGGAGTGATCTCACCAGAAGAGGAGGGCATATAGTCTGGCAGATAAAAAGTAACAATTTTGCAAATGGGTGATAGACCCCTCCCTCACTGTGGTTTCCCACTTTTATTACATCTACCTTGAATGTGCTTTATCACAAGACTCTAACAGCTTTTTGTCTCTGGCCAGGGGGTAACATACAATGCCCACCAGGATGGAGTGAAGGGCATTGCAGGAGCAGCAAAACTGCAAAAGAAAATCAACAAACCACAATCCAGAACTTCAGAGACTCTATATCAACCACCTAGAACTAGGCCAGCTTAGTCTCTCCCCATCTTGAAGCTCAGGGAAATTTGCGGAAGAGGGGGCGGTAAGAGTGTAAGAGCATAAGGATGGGAGGAGCAATGATATGTAAGATACTCTATACTAGTTAGGGCTGAAGCAATCATAATTGGACTTTGCATGCCCTGCGCATTGTCCAACACACTGTTGACCTCACAAAGTCTAGCACCTGCTAAAGGCACCAAGATCCTTGGAGGCAAAGAATTGGCAGCCACAGCAGTGTTCCTATACCTAAGGGGAACACGGGAAAGGGTTCGGCAAAGGCCACTGGGTCCTTGTACGTCATCGGAGAGGAGGGCCCAGAGGAAAATCAGTCATGCACAAGAAAGGACTCTCTGGGAATTGGGGTGGGAGGCACTGGGGGATGGGGAGGGAGAGGAGTGGGGAGGGGGAACAGGGGGTACGGGGGGAGGAGGAGGGAGGGAGGGAACTGGTGTACCTAATAAGTTTGTATGAGCTGAAATAAAAAAAAAAATAAATAAATCATCAATAAGCTCCTGTGATTACAAATTAAAAACATAATTACAATAGTACTCTCTATTGCCAGTGGTATAAATCTAAATATACATATGAAAATATAAAATTATTTATGAAAGAAATCAAAAAACTAGATAGAGTGATATTGCATGTCCATAGATTTAAAAATACTCAGCATTATCAATATGTGTTAGTTCCTCCAAAATTGATCTATATATTTGATGCAGTCCTAACCAAGATACCAACAAAATCAAACCATTTCCTGGATATCAGCAAATTGGTTCTAAGTTTTCATGAAAAACCAGAATATTCAATACAATACTAAAGGAAAAAAAATCAACGGACTGACACTATTTAATTTTAAAAGTTGCCACAGTGTCCAAAATAAGAGTGGAATTTGTGAAAATAATGGATAAATAGATTATACACAAATAGAATATTCTCAAAATGATTCACATAAGTACAGTGGACTAAAGAAGGCTATTTTCAACAATGGAGGATAAGTGAAAAATGAATTTAGAAATACACCCTTCACAGTACAGGGAGAAATCTAACCATTTTTATTTTAACAATTACATTTTAGATATAACATATGGCACAAAGAATGACTTGACAAGCTTGATTTCATTACAAGCAAAATTTTCTGCATTTCTGCTCTGAAGATATTGTGATGAAAATATAAAACGGGCAAAAATCTGAAAGAGTGTACTTAAAAGTGATTGGCATACTTTAACATGGAAAAAAATCATAAAAGAGATGTTGCATCATGGATATGTACAAAATGATATACTACTTACGAATCCATTAGGATGACCAAAATACAGAAGAATAACACGCCAAATGTCAATGAGCTGGAGAAAACACCAAAATCTCTTATTCACTGATGATAGGAATGCAAGTTATGGCCACTTTGGAAAATAGTTTTACTGTTTGTTTACTTAGTGGTTTATTTTATAAAGCAAAACACCATCAGTGTAATAATGGCATATATATCAAGGAGGTAATCAATTGCTTTCTAATCGGATTTAAGGCCCACTTGTCAATAGCAAACACATTCCTGTTACTGAAAACTAGAACAAGAACCTATGAATGGATAGGACATAACTCCATAGGGAAGTGCAGGCTATGAATGTTTAGCTATGAAGACACCACTTTAAACTGCTTTTTAAACATCTATTATACCCATACATTCAGCACTTGAAGTCTCCTTCTGACTACAGACTGCTTCCTAAATAAGGCATCTAAATATGTCACACTCATTCTAAGGCTCAGGAAAATCACGGAAGTTGGGGCTATAAGATCATAAGAGCCTTAAGTGGAAGAGTGTTGAGTCAGGCATTATCTCCTGGACACAATAGGACAGTGGTATTGATTTCATGGCAGAATATAAGAACTACATAGGAACTGTCCTATCGACACATCACCATGAGAGGGAATGATGTCAAGAAACTCCATGCCTTCCTGATGCTCATAGGGAAGAAAGGGTAGATGCTTTCCTCAATGGTATACCACTGAACTAGAATACTTGCTGGAGCAAGAATAATGTCAGGCATATGTCACCAAAGGCAAGTTAGATGAAACATAGAAGACCGCATAGAAGACGACACAAGTGAAGAGATTTGAAAATAGGAGCAAGTTTGATAGAGAAGTTGAACTGTTGTAAGGGAAAGGGGGGATGGGACTTGAGGTATAAGTGTCAAAAAGTCCATGTATGCAACACTGAAAAGTAAATATAAATCTTTAAAAAGACAGTCATGTAAGAACACTTACTCTTTTTTAAATTATGAAGCTGACCCTGCATACAAGACTATACGATCTATGAAACCATTTTGAGGTAATATCATGACCTTAAAAGCAATAAACACTATCCAAATCAGTATTATGATAGTTAATCTTTGTTTGAATAAAACAAAAGAGCATGGTGCAGACGTTCCTTTTCCTCTGCTTCTGGTCTGCCTGGATATGAGCAATCTACATCCTTCTCCCATTGTCACAGAGCTGCCTATCACCATGACTTCACCATTACAATGGTCTGCAAGTCTTCAAATCAAGAACTAAAATAAATCTCACCTCTTTTAACATGCCTCTTGTCAGGCCTCTTGTTGGTCACAGCTACAGGAAAGGTAACTAACACTTAGACCTTCATTTACAGCATATTTAAATACTGCTGAGCAACTCCTGTATACTAGACATTATTCTTGATATTAAGCATGGAATCCATAAAAGAGATTTATTTGCAAAATAAAAAATCCTTTTCTCTATGGAATGAGGGGAGAACATTAACTAATAAGATATATCCTCTATTAGAAAATACTTTAGAAAAAAAGGTAAAGCAAGGCAGATAAGAGTGTAGGGTAGAGAACTTAACCTGAAATGGGATCTTCAGAAGAAGCTATTCTGAACTGATAACTAAGCAAGACTATACAGCCATGTAAATATCTAGAAGCACCTCCAAGACAGAGGTTACAGTATGGGTACAGACTTCAAGTTGAAAATATATCTGGTGTGATTGATAATCACAAAGAAGACTGATGAATAAACAGTAACATTGAAATGCTGGCAGAACAGAATCTGATGACACCAAAAGTATAATATGAGGTAGGATCCTATGGTATATGGTTGGACTCTAAATACAACATTTTGTTCACCATGAATTCAGAATATATGAGGTTTCTAATAGAAAAATTACATTATGAAAGGTTTATTTGGATGTTGTGGTGAGGATAATATGTAGGAAATCAAAAGTAGAAGCGGGAACACCATTAAGTTTTTGAAAACAATCCATTAAAACAAGCAATGAGGCTTAGCAGGGGTGCAGCAGATGTGACAGACACCAAATAGTGTCTGAACCTTTTTGGAATGCATGCCCAGTGGAGTGTGCTGACAAATTGTTGTGGTGCTGTAATAGTCCAAGATGCTGGAAAGGATATTTGAAGCTTTTGACTTGAGCAGCTACAAGGATGAACATGGAGTTGTGTTAATTATGACAGGCCTAATTACCAAGGAGACTATCTTACTGGGAAATTAGGTGTAATTTCAAACCTAGTTATACACTGAAGTCAAGAAGTCAACATAGTCTAAGTTGACTAATTAGGTCTGGTTTTCAGGCAAGAGATCAGGATCTAATATAGGATGTTGGAGTAAACAAATAGGATTTTAAGCTAGAAATCTGGAAGAGAACACTAAAATAGTAAATACAGATAAAGAAATAAGAGAGAGATGACCTAACATTCCATCGTTGGAAACCTATGAAACAAAGGACAAAGAAATCAAGAAGCAGCAGCCTACAAGACTGTAAGAAAACCAGGAAAATGTGATGATCAAAGAAAAGAAAATGTTTACCAGAAACAAGAATATCACCTGTGCCAAATGCTGCTAATCAGTCACAAAATGATGATGACTTAGAGATAATATCCTGGAATTCATAGAAGAAAAAAGCATATTCGCTTCACTTTTGTTTAAATGTATTATTTTTTTCTTCATGTTGCAGTTCAGGTTCCATAACTAGTACAGAAATACATACCTTGATAAAGAAGAACTAATAAGTAAAAGTAAATGCTTGGTTTTTCTTCTAAGACAATTATGTACCAAACTGTATCTTTGATAGTTTAGGTCCTTGGGAGAAAAAATGGTTTAATTTCTATTTGCATGAGTATTAAACTGTTTTCTTTATTTATCAATTTCTCTGCATCATTAATATAACAAAACCTAGAGTACTTTATAAATTCAACTGGAAATGGAAAAAATTTTAATGTAAAACATCTAACTGTAATTTTTCTTTCTAAAAAGTTGGGAAATGCTACTCTTAACCTCATAACTAATTCCATTTTTTACCAAGTGAAAAAATAGGAAAAGAGAAGGGAAGAAATGAGGATATAGAAATTAGGAAAAAAGGAGAGAAACAACTAGAAATCTAGTCTTTTGCTGCTTTCTTTCATTATTTTAAGGTTAAGGAGAGCTGGTGAGAAGGCTCAGTGGGTAGAGGCATCTGTTCAAAACCTGACAACCTGAATTTAATTCCTAGAGACTACATGATGGAAGGAGAGAAAAGCTTCTGAAAATTGTCTTCTGAAAATTGTCCCCTGACCTCCATATGCATATGTATATGCATATTCTCTCTTTCTCCCCTCCTTCTTTCCCTCCCCTCTCTCACATAAGAAAATATTCACAATGTTAAAAAGTTAAACAAAATCACCAGTTCTTCCTTAATAAATAAGCAAAAACTTCAAATAGAAATGAAAATAATACCACAAAACACAAATACTTACAAAAACTATCATGAAGCTGCCAATATTTTGGACAATCTAGGAAAAAAAGGAAGATTTCCTAGATACACATGATCTATCAAGATTAAATCATGGAAAAACAAATTATCTGGTCAGATTCAAAATGTGTAAGGTGATTGAATCAGTAATAAAATATTCTTGCACCAAAGGATCGGATGAACTCTACAAGCATTTAAACAAAACTGCAATAGTGCTCATATCTGTAATCTCGGCTGAAGCCAGTTTGAGTTACATAGTGAATTCCAAGTCAGAATGGACTACTACGTGGGGTCCTATCTTAGAAAGAAAAACTAAATAAACAATAACTAATAAACTCAAACTCTTCCAAAAACGCTGAGGCCAGTATTTCTCCGATTACAAAGCTAGAAAAGAGTATTATAAAATAAAGAACCTATCTGTAAACCAATATCCCACAAAATTCTTTGCAACTGAACTTAACTGAACAAACCATTTTTTAAAAAAAAATCAATAACTAGGATTTACCACTGAGATGTAAGGATGTCTCAATTACATAAGTCAATAAATATAAGTTCACTGTATATACAAGAAAAATATAGTTGCATGATGCAAAAATCACATGTACCATATTATACAAAAAATCAGAGCTATTAGAAAGGGAAATCAATAAAGTAATATCACTTATAATGCAATAAAATAAATATCAATTTAACCAAGGACATGAAAGAGCCATAGAGCATATTGTAAACTATAAAGCATCAATGACAGACATTAAAGAAAAAAATAAATTGAAAAATATTTCATGTTCATGCACTGGAAAAATAATGATGAAAGTATCCATATTGTACATAGTGAACTATAGATTCAGTACAATTCCTACTGTAATTCCAATGTCAATCTTTTGTATAGGAATAGAAAAAAATTCTTAAATTTATATGAAACCAGAAATGATCCTAGATGAATGAACAGTTAGCCTGCCATGGGTGCTGATAAAATCTCCATCAAATGGCTTAAAGGAACAAGGGGTTTTTCTCTTACTATTGTCTCGTTACAGTTCTCAGTCCAGCCTGACAGGAGAGCTCACACCAACACCAGGGCCTAGAGAACTGGCCACATGATCTCTATATAACAGCTGAGAGAGGGATATTCCTTGCTTGTCAGGCCAGTAGGTCTAGCCACATGTACATAAGGATGCCCTCTTCCTCAACCAGCTGTCCGTATTTTATTTCAGGGCCTACTCTCACTCACCATAGACTGGGCACTCCCCCTCAACTAGACAATCTTGAGGTTTGCTCTAGGCTTAACTCAACCACCAATTCTCTACAAATGTGCCCAGAGCTCAAACCCTCAACTGTCAAATTGACACCTGTGCCTAATTATGACAATGACCAAAATATTCTTAAGAAAAAAAGAAAAACCATGGGCTGGAGAGGTGGCTCAGGGGTTAAGCCTCTGCCTTGCAGGCAGAAGGTCCCGAGTTCTGATCCTAGGCCCACGTATAGACGCCAGGCAGAGCGGGGGTGGCCTGCGTTTCTGGTCCTGGTAGGGCAGAGTAAACAAGGAGGTGGAGGCGTCCATGGTGGTTCCCAAATTCGTCCGTGGTTCTATATACACACACACACACACGCACACACACGCGCACACACACACACACATACACACACAATTGAATAAATAATAATAAAAAGAAAAGAAAAACCATGAAAGTGCAACTCCACTGATTTAAAAATATATTATAAAGCAGTTATAATTAAAATATATATAATATAGTATAAATAATAGGCTCAATTGACAAGATGACTCAATGGCTAAATGGCACTTGACAATCTGAGTTCGAGCTCCAGAATCTACATGGTAGAAAGATAGCAAGTTGATCTATAAGTTGTCCTCTGACCTCCACATGTGAGCATGTTAGCACACACACAGATTCACATTCAAATTAAAAAAAAAAAAAAACTTGGAGTCACCTTGCGCCGCACAGCAAGTCGTGTGCAAGTCGGATGTGGTCCAAGCCCAACCTGCTCTATACGGCTTTGGTTCTACCCCTTCACGATGCCTGAGGAAGTAGAGAGGAGGAGGTGGAGACCTTCACCTTTCAGGCAGAAATGGCTCAACATCTCTCATCATCAACACTTTCTATTCAAACAAAAAAATTTTCCTCCAGGAGTTGATCTCTAACACTTCTGATGCTTTGGACAAGATTCGCTATGAGAGCCTGACAGACCCTTCCAAGTTGGACAGTGGCAAAGAACTGAAAATTGACATCATCCCCAACCCCCAGGAACATACCCTGACTTTGGTGGACACAGGAATTGGCATGACCAAGGCTAACCTCATAAATAATTTGGGAACCATTACTAAGTCTGGCACTAAGGCCTTCATGGAAGACCTCCAGGCTGGTGCTGATATCTCCATGATTGGACAGTTTGGTGTTGAATTTCATTCTGCTTATCTGGCAGCAGAGAAGGTGGCTGTGATCATCAACACAATGATGATGAGCAGTATGCCTGGGAATCCGCTGCTGGAAAGTCCTTCACTGTGTGTGCAGACCGTGGTGAGCCCATTGACCAAAGTACCAAAGTGATCCTCCACCTCAAAGAAGACCAGACACAATACTTAGAGGAGAGGCGGGTCAAGGAAGTAGTGCAGAAGCACTCCCAGTTCACAGGCTATCCTATCACCCTCTATTTGGAGAAAGAGCGAGAAAAGGAGATCAGTGATGATGAGGCCTAAGAGAAGAAAGGTGAGAAAGAAGAGGAAGATAAGGATGATGAGGAGAAGCCCAAGATTGAAGATGTGGGATCAAATGAAGAGGATGATAGTGGTTAAGGGTAAGAAAAAGAAAACCAAGAAGATTAAGGAGAAGTACATCGATCAGGAAAAGCTGAACAAGACTAAGCCCATTTGGACAAGAAATCCTGATGACATCACTCAGGAAGAATATGGCAAATTCTATGAGTCTCACCAACGACTGGGAAGACCACTTGGCAGTCAAGCATTTCTCTGTAGAAGGTCAGCTGAATTCAGAGCACTGCTCTTCATTCCCCGCCAAGCTCCCTTTGACCTCTTTGAGAAGAAGAAGAAAAAGAACATCATCAAACTCTATGTTTGCCGAGTGCTCATCATGGACAACTGTGACAAGTTAACACCTGAGAATCTCAACTTCATCCGTGGTGTGGTTGACTTTGAGGACCTGCCCTTGAACATCTTCTGAGAAATGCTACAGCGGAGCAAACTCTTGAAAGTCATCCGCAAAAGCATCGTAAAGAAGTGCCTTGAGCACGCTGAACTGGCTGAAGACAAGAAATACAAATTCTATGAGGCATTCTCCAAGAATTTAAAGCTTGGAATCCATGAAGACTCCACTAACCAGCAGCACTTTTCAGAGCTGCTGCACTATCACACCTCTCAGTCAGGAGATGAGATGACTTCTCTGCCCGAGTATGTATCTTGGATGAAGGAACTCAGAAGTCAATCTACTACATCACTGGTGAGAGTAAAGAACAGGTGGCCAATTCTGCTTTTGTGGAGCGTGTGCAGAAGCAGGGCTTTGAGGTAGTTTACATGACCAAGCCTATTGATAAGTATTGCATGCAACAGATCAAGGAGTTTGATGGAAAGAGCCTGGTCTCTGTGACCAAAGAGGGCCTGGAGCTCACAGAGTATGAGGAGGAGGAGAAGAAAACGGAAGAGAACAAGAGAACAAGGCTAAGTTTGAGAACCTCTGCAAGCTCATGAAGGAGATCTTGGAAACGGTTGAGATGGTGACCATCTCCAATAGGCTTGTGTCTTCACCTTGCTGCATTGTGACAAGCACCTATGGCTAGACGGCCAACATGGAGCAGATCATGAAAGCTCAGACACCGCGTGACAACTCTACAATGGGCTACATGAGCGGACAAGAATGACAAAGCTGTCAAAGACCTGGTGGTACTGTTGTTTGAAACCGCACTGCTCTTATCTGGCTTCTCTCTTGAAGATCCTCAGACCCACTCCAACCACATCTACCGCATGATCAAACTAGGCCTAGGTATTGATGAAGACGAGGTGACAGCCGAGGAGCCCAGCACAGCCATTCCTGATGAGATCCCCCTACTGGAGGGTGATGAGGCTGCATCTCACATGGAAGAGTTCCCACTGGGAAGTCTGCACCCTCTGTACAGTTTCCCCATGGCTCCCACAGCAGTCCTGGTCTCTGTCCCACCTGGCTCCCTTTGCTGATGTTTAGTGGTTTTTCTTCTCTTCTGTTCTTGTGTCTTGTGGCAGGAAAATTCCCTCTCACCTGACAGCAAGGTGGGTGTCACATATTGTGGTTTTTGTTTTTGTTTATTTTGTTCTGAAGTATGCAAAATAAAGAAGATGCAGTTTTATACAAAATAAAAAATAAAAAAATCAGTGGCTCAATAATGTAAACAAATTCCAGAAACAACATTTATGATCAAATGATTTCTATTTTTTGAAATAGTAGTTTTATAAAGTCCCCTGTAGCATGAGATGGTCTCTATATAATGGAGAATGACCCATCTTCTTGCCTCCACCTCCCTTTGAACTGCTGAAATTATAGGCAGCCATACCATACCCTGGTTATGCAGTGCTGAGCACTGAATATACAGGGTTTGTCACATTCAACAAGCACTCTACCAACTGAATTGCATCCCCAGTCAAGAGTCAAATGATTTTTGTCAAAAATTCCAAGAATACACAATGGGAAAAATACAGATTGTTCAATAAATGGTGCTGGGATAGAGAGGGACAGCTGGAAAGATGGCTTAAGAATTAAAACTGTTGCCTGGCAAGCAAAAGCACCAGTTTGGATCCTAGATTCCACATAAAAACACTGGACAGGGAAATAGCCATAGCCTGCACTCCTTCCCCTGGAAGGCCTGGGAAACCCCAGAACAAAGCAATAATGAGGTAGAGGAACCCAGGGTGATTCCTGAAGTCACCCTTGGGCCCACAGGCACACACACTCAGGTGCCCTCTTCTACAAACAGCCACACCCACATATGCCGAAAATGAAAAAAAATTTAAAATGGTTCTGGTAAACAAACGAACAAAATTAGATCTTTGATTATACCACCCACAAATACCAATGCAAAAATGCATCAAATATTCAAACATGAAACCTGAAATAAAACAGCTACAAGAAAAAAAAAGCAGATGCACTCTATATCAGTATTCTAGGTGATATTTTTAAGATGTGAGCTCAAAACCTCAAGCAAAAAAGACTCAAACTCCAAATTCGAAGGTGTTGTAAAACAAAGGAAATTATCAACACCTTATAGAATAATATAAAGCATAAAAGTAATTTGAATAACTCAGTAGCAAGGAATAACACACTAAAGAGATGACCAATGAGCCTGAATGGACATTTCTCAAAAGAATGTATATAAACCATAATCTAGAACTCAGAGACTCTATATCAACCACCTGGAACTAGGTCAGCCTAATCTCTCACCATCCTGAAGCTCAGGGAAATTTGCGGAAGAGGGGGCGGTAAGATTGTAAGAGCACAAGGATGGGAGGAGTAACGATATGCAAGATACTCCACACAAGTTGGGGTCAAAGCAATCATATTTGGACGTTGCATGCCCTGCGCAATGTCCAACACACTATTGACCCCACAAAGTCTAGTGTTTGCTAAAGGCACTAGGATCCTTGGAGGCAAGGGATTGAGAGCCCCAGTAGTGTTCCTGTGCTTAAGGGGAACACAGGAAAGGGTTCTGGGAAATGCCACTGGGTCCTTGCACCTCATCAGAGAAGAGGACCCAGAGGAGAGTTTGGCATGCTCATTAAAGGATGCTCTGGGGATGGGAGGGGGAGGCACGTAGGGGATGGGGAGGGAAGGGGGAGGGGAGGGGGCACAGGAGGATGGAGGGTTGGAGGGAGGGAGGACCAGTGTACCTGTTAAGTTTGTATGAGTGGAAATAAAAAAAAAAGAATGTATATATTGCGCTTAGGGGTTAAGACTGCCTCACAAGCAGAAGGTCCTGAGTTCAGATCCGAGGACTCATGTAAAAATGCCTAGTGAAAACAGCACTTGGCAAAGCCTGGAAAATCCCAGAGCAAAGCAGAATGGAAGTAGAAACAATCCAGGATGATTCCTGAAGTTACCCTTGGTCCTCAACAGAGACACAGTGTTCCACCCTCCTCAATAAATAAATAAATAAAGTTAAAGAATATATGTGAATGGTCACCATACACATTAAAAATGTTAAAAAACATCCAAAAGTGGAAACTAACACCACATTCACATTGCCCTCACCACTACAGGAATGATTTTTATAGCACGACTGTTAATATTCGTATTTATTTATGTATACAACACAAAGAAAATCTGAAAAAAATGGAAAACTAAAAAAAGAATAATTGGAGTAAGAACCAGAGAAAAGATGACAACCATTTCGCAAATGGGTGATTGACTCCTCCCTCACCTCGGTTTCCTACTTTTATTACATCTACCTTTGAATATACTCTTATAACAAGACTCTAATTAAAAGATTTTTATCTCTGGCCCGGGGGTGATATCCAATACCCATCAGGATGGAGTGAAGGGCATTGCAGGAGCAGCAAAACTGAAAAAAAAAAAATCAACGAACCATAATCCAGAACATCAGAGATTCTATATCAACTACTTGGAACTAGGCCAGCCTAATCTCTCCCCATCCTGAAGCTCAGGGAAATTTGCGGAAGAGGGGGCGGTAAGATTGTAAGAGCACAAGGATGGGAGAAGTCATGATATGCAAGATACTCCACACAAGTTAGGGTCGAAGCAATCATATTTGGACTTTGCATGCTCTGCGCAATGTCCAACACACTATTGACTCCACAAAGTCAAGCGTTTGTAAAAGGCACTAGGATTTTTGGAGGCAAGGGATTGACAGCCCCAGTAGTGTTCCTATGCTTAAAGGGAACACAGGAAACGGTTCTGGGAAATGCCCCTGGGTCCTTGCACCTCATCGGAGAGGAGGACCCAGAGGAGAGTTTGCCATGCTCATTAAAGGATGCTCCGGGGATGGGAGGGGGAGGCACTGGGGGGTGGGGAGGGAAGAGGGGATGGGGAGGGAAGGGGGGTGAGGGGCACAAGGGGATGGGAGGTTGGAGGGAGAGGGGGACCGGTGTACCTGTTAAGTTTGTATGAGTGGAAATAAAAAATAATAATTCAGAAAAAAAGAAAGACTAAGTATAGCAACTGTATTATCTGAAAATATACATTATACATACAACAATAAATATGCACAGCAAAAATATATTGTAGGGATATACTTAAAAATTGCATGCTTAGAGTATATTCTCCCTAAAGCAAAAAATTATAGTAAGTCATACTGTGTTGTAACAATCAATTCTTTAGTTAAATATAATAAAAGGGCCAAGAAAGCTTTTCAAGTCTACTTACCCAGCCATAATTGGCAAGGGACTTATACTTTGTGTGGTTTTAGTAAAGTTATGATTTAAAAATTAAAAAATAGGGGTTGGGGATTTAGCTCAGTGGTAGAGTGCTTGCCTAGCAAGCGTGAGGCCCTGGATTCAGTCCCCAGCACCAAAAAAAAAATAAATAATTAAAATAAAAAATAAAAAATAAAAAAAAATAATCTCACTTTGAAAAAATAAAATTCCATTAAAAAGAGTTAGGTTTAAATCAATGTCTTAGAATTAAAATGATAATATAAACAAATTAAAGAAATTCAAGTAAAAGAATCATTAACTCTGTGCCTATCAGTATAGACAGAAAAAGAGTTGAATGTGAAAACATTAAGTATGGTAATAGGCAGTGTCAAAATTCTACCAATTTCCAAATTCTGGAATACACTTTATTTATTCATTCATTCATCCATTTATATATGGGATCTCGCATGTTCCACACTCTGGTCTGGAACAGATCACAGTGACCTCAAAATTAGCTCTGCCTCTCTCTGGAGTACATTTTTTAAAATTCTCTATTAGTGAATTACTTGTTGTTCCAACCAAAAACTGATATATACTAAATACAACTATACATCCTAAAAATCTCCATCTTTAAGGGTATTCATGTTTTCTCCCATGAGATGGCAACACCATACACTTCAATGATGAAATGTTTGGTTCTTAAAATCTGATAACGGGCTGGAGAGGTGGCTCAGGGGTTAAGCCTCTGCCTTGTAGGCAGGAAGGTCCTGAGTTCAGATCCTAGACCCCATGTATAGATGCTGGGCAGAAGCGGCCTGAACTTCTGGTCCTGGTGGGCGGAGCCTGTGAATCCTGGGGCAGAGTAAACGAGGAAAAGGTGGAGGCGATCCATGGTGGTTTCCGAATTCGCCTGTGGTTCTACACACACACACACACACACACACATACACCCCCACACACACACACACACATACAACACATGCATGCACATGCACAATTGAATAAATAATAAAAAAATCTTTAAAAAATCTGATAACAAAGCATTTCAATTAGGTGATCTGTGTATGTTCAGCAGGCTCATCCAGCTTCACTCTCTACTCTGTGTTCAGGTATTCCAATTTCTAAAACACCTCACAAGCTGGCTCCTTCTAGTTTCCTACTGGATTAAGCCACTTAGAATCTCAAAAAATACTTGGAAAAAAAAGAACTGGGTAAAAGCATTTAATGGCTAGATTTCCTCCTTCTTTCCAGGTCAAAGAAGATTGTACACTGCACTAAGGCCATGTGTCCTACTCACTGACCTTTGTTTGCATGGGACTCCGTCTTTCCTTATTCAGGTCTTACTATGCTGTGCACAATACTAATGATAAAAAGAATATTAGCTAAAACCCATGGGGCTGGAGAGGTGGCTCAGGGGTTAAGCCTCTGCTTTGCAGGCAGAAGGTCCTGAGTTCCGATCCTAGACCCCCCCCATAGATGCCCGGCAGAAGCGGGAGCAGGCCTGCCATTTCTGTCCCTGGTAGGGCGGAGCCTGTGAATCCCAGGGCAGAGTAAACAAGGAGGTGGTGGAGGCATCCATGGTGGTTCCGAATTCGCCGTGGTTCTACACATACACACAATTGAATAAATAAGTTAAAAAAAAGAATGTTAGCTAAAACCCATGTAATTTTAGTATTAACCACATTTAAAAAAATTATAAGCAATTTTACATTTTTCTGTTTCCATACTATCTTAAAATTCCACTGTATTTTTCAAAATATTTCTAAAGAGTAACAGCCAACTTTGCACTCTGACCCAAACTTTCTGCTTCCTGATTTGCTGGAAGTAACACGTCACACTGTGAGCTTCAATCATCACAGATGGAGCCTCAGACACCATGTCTCTCATTCCATTAAACTATGAGTGGAAATCAATCTTATTTTCCTTATTAAACTTACAACACACCTTTTAATGTAGCCACATTTTAAGCACTCAACACTATCTTATTCCTCTTCATAACTCTTTTTATTATACTATCCTTAAGTTTCTCATTTCTGCAAGAATGAAATTGGTATCAACACAGGGAAATAAAAATATTAAATAACATCCAAGAAAAAACAGTACACAAATAGATATAATCATAAGTGGCGCCGCCATCCCCAGGTGAATGAGTGAGTCAGTCCGCCCAGCCGCCCAGCCCCCCAGACCCCCGAGTTGCCGCGTGTCCCTGCCGCACGCCCCGGCCTGCCTTTGGCTTAGGCCTGGGCCGCACCCCGGGCCCCAGCCCCTTTCTTCCTCCCGCCCGCTTGTCCGACCAACTAGGACAGGACTTGCTCACATTCCTCCATCCCTGGAGCTTGGGAGGGCCACTAAGCCAAGTCCCAGGTCCCAGGTGAAGAATTCTGCCAACAACATCAGCCCCTCTGCCTCTCTGGCCCACTGGGGACCCACACAAGTGGTCTACAGAAGACACACTGCTACTCAGAATTCAATAGAGTCCAAAGAAAACTCAAGCAAAGTTCTAAGGGGCAAAAGCCATACATTTGAAAACCTCTACAATCATCCTATCACATGAGAGAGATTCTTCACATCCAGCCCAAAGGTAAGTAAACCCTTTTTTTTTCACCTTACTGTTCTTTTCTAATATTAATCACTGTAGATTAACCTTTCCATACAGCCACCCCAAAAACATATACAACTCCAGGGAATACACCACTCACTCTCACATATCACCAAAATACTACATCGTAAAAGTGCACTACCATACTAATATTCACCCCCTGTCTACTTAACCTGATTTAACTGATGTACTAACAGCCTAATAGCCTCAACTAGGAAATAACAATAACAAAAGACAGACATACCCAACCCCAAGGCAAGCACTAGTAACAACTGCCCAAGTGTAGTAATACCAACTAAATCAGTTCAGTCAAAAACACACAGAAACTGAAAAGCCCTAGAAGACAAAAAAACAATGTCCAAGTCAAAGTGCAGATACATGAGAAACAAAACCCAAGGAGACCAATCTCCCACTGAAAGAATAAACCCCTTAAGGATGGATTCCAACCAGAACAAATTCACAGAAAAAAGCCAAGAAAGCCAGACCCAAGACAACAACTTTCAAAATATGATCATTACCATGATTAATACTATGAAACAGAAAATCCAAGAGGAATTAAACAACCACATCAACCACTTTGAACAGGAACACAACAGGCATTTGGAGGAGTTGAGAAAAACAGTTCAAGAAACAAAAATAGACATAGAGCAGTTAAAACAGTCTCAGGCAGAGTTTAAAATTGAACTAAAAGACAAGTTATCTTCAACCCAAAGCTAAACAGAGAATCTTATCAGCAGAACTAACGAAGCAGTAAATAGAATTTCAGATCTTGAAGACAAAGTGGGAGAATTAACCAGCTCAATGGAAGAGGTAGTTAAAGCCAAAAAGGTACTTGAGAGGAACATTCCAGAGATATGGGACACCCTGAAGAAGCCTAACATGCGTATTCATGGAATACCAGAGCAAGAATCTCAAAATACCACACCTGAGGAAATTTTTCAAATTATCATAAATGAAAACTTCCCTCAACTGAAGAATGAGAGGCCCATCCAAATACAAGAGGCATTTCGCACTCCAAACAGATATGACCAAAATAGAAAATTGCCACGGCAAATAATAGTCAAAACACTCCACATTCAAGACAAAGAAAAGGTGCTGAGAGCTTCAAGAGAAAAAAAGCAAGTTACTTTTAAAGGCAAACCTATTAAAATAACAAATGACTTCTCAATGGAAACAGTAAAAGCAAGAAGAGCTTGGAAAGACATACTTCACGTATTAAATGAGCAAAAATGCCAACCCAGACTGATATACACGGCAAAACTATCCGTCATGATCGAGGGAGAAAGAAAAATTTTCCAGCACAAAGACAACTTGAAGGAATACATGTGTACCAAAACAGGCCTTCAAAAAAAGCTAGAAATGATACAGAAACTTGAAGAAAAAAACAACCGTATCCAGGAAGACAGAAGAATAGTATAATACCACAAAAACATAAATGTAAAATAATAAGCTTATAAAATTCACTAAACATAAAAAATGTCCAGAATTAATAATTTCTCCATTATAACATTAAATGTTAATGGAATTAATTCACTGATCAATAGATACAGATTACAAACTTTGATTAAAAATCAGAACCCATCAATCTTTGCCATCAGGGAACTCATCTCACCACAAAAGATAGGCGCATCCTAAAAATAAAAGGCTGGTCCAAAATTTTGCAAGCTAACAGATCCAGGAAACAGGAAGGGGTAGCCATTATGCTTTCAGACAAAGTGGATTTCAAACCAAAAAAAAAATCATAAGAGACACAGATGGATACTACATTTTAGTCACAGGTACAATTCACCAGGATGACTTCACAATAACTGAACATTTATGCACCCAATACGGGCCCCTCCACATTCATTAAGAAAATCCTACAGTGTCTAAAGCAAGAAATCAACCACCAAACGATAATTCTTGGGGATTTCAACATTGCCCTGTCAACATGGGATAGATCAACAGGTCAAAAGCTTAACAGAGACACTTTGGAACTTAATCAAATCCTAAAAGAAATGGACCTTACAGATCTCTATCGAACTTTTCATCCACGCACCAAAGAATACACATTTTTCTCAGCAGCACACGAACTTTCTCCAAAATAGATCACATACTGGGCCACAAAACGAATCTCCACATATACAGGAAAGTTGAAATTCTAGCCTGTGCCCTATCAGACCACCACGGCCTAAAGCTTGACATCCACAACAAAACAAACGACAGAAAAATACACAAACTCCTGGAAACTGAACACTATGATGCTGAATGAGAACTGGATTCAGGAAGAAATTACAAAGGAAATTCAAGATTTCCTGAAAGCGAACGATAATGAAAATACAACTTACCAAAATCTCTGGGACACAATGAAAGCTGTCCTAAGAGGTAAGTTCATAGCTCTTAATGCCTACATCAGAAAAATGGAAACATCAGAAATAAACAACTTAACAACTGCAGCTTAAACCTTTAGAGAAACTAGAGCAATCTGATCCCAAAGGTGTCGAAGAGAGGCGATTAGCAAAATAAGGGGAGAAATATCTGAAATCGAGATTAAGAAAATTATAGAGAAAATCAACCAGTCAAAAAGCTGGTTCTTTGAAAAAATCAGTAAGATTGATACACCCCTAGCTAAATTAATCAAAAGGAAGAGAGAGAAAACCCAAATCAACAAAATCAGAAATGAACATGGAGTTACCACTACTGATACCCAAGAAATACAGAGAATTATAACATCATATTTCAAAAACTTATACTCTGTGAAATTTGACAACACAAAAGAGATGGATGAATTCCTAAGTAAACACAACTTACGTAAATTGAATCAGGAAGATGTGAATTATTTAAATAGTCCTATAACTTATAAGGAAATTGAGGAAGTAATCTCGAAACATCCCACTAAAAAATGTCCTGGACCAGATGGATTCAGCACAGAGTTTTACCAGACATTTAAGCAGTTAATAACACCAATACTCCTTAAACTGTTCCATCAAATAGCAAAGGAAGGAACACTACCAAATTCCTTCTATGAATCTAATATTGTTTTAATCCCAAAACCTAATAAAGATTCACTTAAAAAAGAAAACTATAGGCCGATCTCTCTGATGAACACAGACGCAAAGATTCTCAACAAAGTCTTAGCAAATAGGATACAAAAACATATCAAAAAGATCATTCATGGGGACCAAGTAGGCTTTATCCCAGGTACACAAGGTTGGTTCAACATATGCAAATCAATAAAAGTAATTCATCATATAAACCAGTCCAAAGTCCAAGACCACATGATACTCTCGATAGATGCAGAAAAAGCTTTTGACAAGACACAACAACCTTTTATGATCAAAATGCTAGAGACAGTAAGAATGGAAGGAACCTTTATCATTATAATAAAAGCTGTATACAACAAGCCCACAGCAAGGATTATGCTCAATGGGGAAAAACTGGAAGCATTCCCACTTTGATCAGGAACTAGACAAGGCTGTCCACTCTCACCACTTCTATTCAATATTATACTTGAAGTCTTAGCTGAAGCCATAAGACAAGAAAGGGACATAAAAGGGATTCAAATCGGCAAGGAAGAAGTCAAACTATCCCTATTGGCAGATGACATGATCTTATACTTGAGTGATCCCAAAAACTCCACCAGGAAGCTCCTGGAACTAATTGAGAAGTTCAGCAGGGTAGCAGGATACAAAATAAACGTACAAAAATCAGTGGCTTTCCTATATGCCCAGAATGAAAGAAGTGTAAAAGCCCTGAGAGAAACAATTCCATTTACTATAGCCCCTAAAAAAATGAAATACCTTGGTATAAAAGACCTTTACAATGAAAACTTTAAAACCCTAAAGAAAGAAATAGCAGAAGACACCAGAAGATGGAAAGACCTCCCATGTTCCTGGATTGGCAGAATCAACATCGTAAAAATGACCATCCTACCAAAGGCAATATATAAATTCAATGCTATACCAATTAAAATCCCAAAGCAATTCTTTAAAGAAGTTGACCAAACAATCTCAAAATTCATATGGAGGCAGAAAAGACCCAGGATAGCAAAGACAATCCTGAGTAACAAAAACACTGCTGGAGGTATCACCATACCGAACCTTAGTCTATATTACAAATCCATTGTTGTAAAAACAGCCTGGTACTGCCTCCAAAATAGACACACAGATCAATGTATAAGGGGTGAAGACCCAGATATAAGCTCACAAAATTACAGCCATTTGGTCTTTGACAAAGGGGCCCAAAAAATCCAATGGAAAAAGAACAGCACCTTCAACAAATGGTGCTGGCAAAACTGGATCTCTACATGTAGAAGATTAAAACTGGACCTGTACTTGTCACCTTGTACAAGACTTAATTTCAAATGGATCAAGGACCTTGATTTAAGGCCAGAGACTACAAAAACCATAGTTGAAAGGGTAGGGAATTCCCTCTAGCTGATTGGGCTAGGCCAACACTTCCTAAACAGACATCCAATGGCACAGTCACTGCTACAACTATCAACAGTTGGGATCTTGTGAAATTAAAGAGCTTCTGTTCAGATAAAGAGATTGTAACACGAGCTCAAAGGCAACCCACAGAATGGGAGAAAATCTTCACTAACCACATATCTGATAGAGCTCTATTATCCAGAGTGCACAAAGAACTTAGAAAACTAAATACCAAGGAAACTAATGGCCCAATTAAAAAATGGGCCCTGGAACTTAAAAGAAATTTTACTAGGGATGAAATTAAAATGTCTAACAAATATCTTACAAAATGCTCCACTTCCTTTGCCATCAGGGAAATGCAAATCAAAACTTCCCTGAGATATCATCTCACCCCGGTCAGGATGGCAAAAGTCCATGATATGAACAACACCAAATGCTGGAGAGGATGTAGAGAGAAGGGAACTCTCCTACATTGCTGGTGGGAGTGCAGGCTCATACAGCCACTCTGGCAAGCTGTCTGGAGATTCTTAAAGAAATTAAAGATTGAAATACCATATGACCCTGCTATTCCACTTTTGGGAATAACCCCCCATGCAGCAGAGGTTCATCTCGATAGCACAAGTGTGACCATGTTCATAGCAGCACTGTTTACAATAGCAAAGACATGGAATCAACCCAAATGTCCAACAGTTGACGAGTGGATAAGGAAACTGTGGTACATCTATACAATGGAGTACTACTCAGCCATCAAAAATGATGAATTACTGGAATTTGCCGGGAAATGGATGTCATTAGAAACAATTATATTGAGTGAAGTATCCCAGACCCAATAAATTAAGAGCCGTATGTACTCCCTAATAGGTGGCTCCTAGTACCAAACCCACCCAGCCCACCTAGAGACACTCAAAGATAAATCTCTGTAATACAGTAATTGCAAGGAGTATGAACAGGAGGGATGGGGTAGGAGGGCCACACCAGAAACAAGGAAAAAAGGGACCATGTTACAGCAGAGAAAATAGGCCTCCATCAAGGACTGCAAGTAAGCAATGAGACATCTGGTTAAGTTCACAGACTTTTTGTTCCTGATCATTTACAACTGAAGGGGTGTGATCTCACCAGAAGGGGAGGGCATATAGTCTGGCACATAGTAAGTAACCATTTTGCAAATGGGTGATTGACCCCTCCCTCACTGTGGTTTCCTACTTTTATTAATCTACCTTTGAATATACTCTTATAACAAGACTCTAGTTTAACTTTTTAATCTCTGGCCAGGGGGTGACATCCAATACCCATCAGGATGGAGTGAAGGGCATTGCAGGAGCAGCAAAACTGCAAAAGAAAATCAAAAAAACATAATCCAGAACTTCAGAGACTCTATATCAACCACCTACAACTAGGCCAGCTTAATCTCTCCCCATCCTGAAGCTTGGGGAAATTTGCAGAAGAGGGGGCGGTAAGAGTATAAGAGCACAAGGATGGGAGGAACAATGATACTCCACACAAGTTAGGGCCAAAGCAATCATAATTGGACCTTGCATGCCCTGCACAATGTCCAACACACTAGCATCTGCTAAACGCACCAAGATCCTTGGAGGCAAGGGATTGACAGCCAAAATAATGTTCCTATGCTTAAGGGGAACAAAGGAAAGGGTTCAGGGAAATGCCACTGAGTCCTTGTACGTCATTGGAGAGGAGGACCCAGAGGAAAGTTTGGCATGCACATTAAAGGATTCTCCGGGAATTGGGGGAGGGGAGGCACTGGGGGTGGGGAGGGAGGGGTGAGGGGAGGGTGAGCAGAGGGGTTAGGGGGAGGAGGAGGGAGGGAGGGAACCGGTGTACCTATTAAGTTTGTATGAACGGAGATAATAAAAAATGTTTTAAAAAAATAAAATAAAATAAAGGTGGCGATAAAAAAAAACATAAGTGCATGAAAATGCACATTAAAAAATGGAATGAAATACCAGAATATGTTAACCTAAAATGACTGCACTATTATTATTTTCTATTTCTTGCTATTATATTCTCCAAATTTCATTAATTGAAACGTATTTAAAATGTCAATATAAAAATGTCAGATTTACCAAAACTGCCAAGCTGTATATAATCAACAAGTATTGACTATTTCTTTGTAATCTTAGAACCTATTAGGGGCTAGAAGTCTATAGAAAAATATTTGAAATCAACCAAACATGGATTTGTGATTAAAAATAGAATGTCAAATAAACTAAAATATCATGTGCAGCATAATTAGTTAGTATTCTCATCACTGGAATAAAATACCTGACAGAAGCAACTTAAGGAAAAGAAGATTGATTTTTAGCTCACAGTTTAATGGGAAAAGAGACATGTTGCCTGAGGCTCCAGCTGTGGTGGCAGAAGCTTGCAACGGTACATATTACCACCAGCATATCGGAAAGTAAAGAGCTTGTTTTCCTTCCTGGTCAC
Organism: Typhlomys cinereus; assembly: GCA_023101885.1. Classification (NCBI taxonomy): domain Eukaryota; kingdom Metazoa; phylum Chordata; class Mammalia; order Rodentia; family Platacanthomyidae; genus Typhlomys; species Typhlomys cinereus. The sequence continues at coordinate 8,019,976 of JALPQD010000042.1, read as the reverse complement.
TTGCAACTGATGGGGTATGATCTTACCAGAAAGGGAGGGCATAGTCTGGCAGATAGAAGGTAACCATTTTGCAATGGGAGATTGACCCACCTCTCACCACAGTCTCCTACTTTTATTACATCTACCTTTGAATATACTCTTATAACAAGACTCTAGTTTAACAGCATTTTATCTCTGGCCAGGGGGTGACCTCCAATATCCATCAGGATGGAGTCAAGGGCATTGCAGGAGCAGCAAAACTGAAAAAAAAAAAATCAACAAACCATAATTCAGAACATCAGAGACTGTGTATCAACCACCTGGAATCAGGCCTGCCTAATCTCTCCCCATCCTGAAGCTCAGGGAAATTTGCGGAAGAGGGGACGGTAAGATTGTAAGAGCACAAGGATGGGAGGAGTCAAGATATGCAAGATACTCCACACAAGTTAGGGCCGAAGGAATTGTAATAGGACTCTACATGATCTGCGCAATGACCAACTTATCATTGACCCCTCAAAGTCTAGCATGGACTAAAGGCACTAGAATCCTTAGAAGCAAGGGATTAACAGTCACAATAGTGTTCCTATATTTAAGCCTATACTTAAGGGGAACACAAGAAAGAGTTCTAGGAAATGCCACTGAGTCCTTACACCTCATCAGAGAGGAGGACCCAGAGGAAAGTTTGATATACACATTAAAGGATGATCCAGGGATGGGGGGGAGGAGGCACTGGGAGAAAGGGAGGGAGGGGGAAAGGAAGGGAAAAGGGGGGAGGGAATAGGGAAGTCCAGGGAGAGGTGGAGGGAGGGAGGGGGCAGGGGTACCTATTACGTTTGCATGAGCAGAAAAATAAATAAATTAAAAAAAAAAAAGAAAGTAAAGAGCTTGTGTCAGAGAAAGAAGCTGGCAATAACCTTTTAGTCCCACTCTGTAACCCTACATCAAAAAGGCAGACCCCATGTACAAAAGGTTTCTTAACCTCCAAATTCAGTACCAGCAGCTGGGGACCAAAAACATGAGCCTTCAAGAGCCATTTTACATCAAGTTATAATACAACCAATATACATATTACTCAGAAAATGGAGTAAAGCATTACAGAATCCAGAATTTGCTGCTAGTAAAACAGGTTTTCAGCAAACTCAGTTCACATCTCTCATAATACAAGTAATAAAAAAGATAAGGCCTTAAGGTCCCAATTCAATTTGCAAATTAAAATTAGCAACCAAATATATATTGGATTTAAATGTGGAATATGTTTAGGGTCTAACCTCTTGATCCAAAAAGCAAAATGCTCAAGAAATATTTCTTAGTTGATGGCAAACAAAACAAAAAACTAAAGAATGCTATTAGAGCTAATTTTGCTAATTTTTATACTTCTTTATATTTGTTGTTATCCAGAGGTGAAGTCTATTTAAGGGTTTAAGATGAAATGATTAATAGGCTTATTTTCAGCCACTTTGTTCTTTTACTATTTAACTATTCGACCCTACCATCAGCTTACCTGTATTACCAATCTAATATTCCCTACTAGCTACATAAAATATAAAATGCTTTTTTAAAAAAATAAAACTAATGCTTCACCCATCTGCCCATCTACCCACCCATCCCCTGTCCCAAAGCATCCCCAGACTACCTGGTAAGGCGGTGCATGCCTCAATCCCCACCCCAAAAAATCTCAGTAACAGACTAGATATCAAAGGAACCACAAAAGGGGGTAGCAGACCACCTAAACCAACAGAAGGTCACAAGATGCACAACAGAAGACAGCCATATTACACAACTATAAGATTTCTTCCAAATCTCGAAAAGCTTTCCCAGTGACTGCCAAAGTCAGACAACTTCATCTAACTTAGGAGAACCCAAAACAAATATCAAAGAAAGTAGTCGAAGACAACACAAGATGTCCAAGTCACATCATAAAACTGCAAAATACACTGGCTACCAGGAAAACATGTCTCCTACAAAAAACACCAACTCCCTTACCATAAATTCCAATCAGAATAACCTCCTGGATACCAGCCAGAATAGCAACATTCAAGATAATATTATCCAAAGGAATACATCAATACTATTAAAAAAAAAAAAACAGGAAGAAGTACAAAAGGAAAGTAATGACTGACAAAGGGAACATGAAGAATTCAGAATGGAAATGAATAAGCATATGACCTAATATGAACAGGAAAATAATAAAAAATTATCAGAGATGAAAAAGGAAATACCTAGAACAAGCAAAAAAAAAAAAAAAACCCTCCAAACTGAAATTAAACTGGGATTCAAAGCTAAGTTAACTGAAATTGAAAATCAGGCAGAGTAAGTAACTCCTCATCTTTGATGTCTGATGTAAGGAAGAGGGGCTGGGGGTGACTAATGACAAAAAAAAAAAAAAAAAAAAAGAAAATCAGGCAGAGAGTATCATGCACAGAATGGATCAAGTAGAAGACAGAATATTACATCTAGAAGATAAACTTACAGAACAGGATTGGTTAATTAAGATTAAAGAGTCTGAAATACAAAAAAAGAAAGAAAAGAATATTCAAGAACTATGGGACTCCACAAGGAAGCCAAATCTGTGTATTCATGGAATTCTAGACCAAAATACCCAATAAAGTACTACTGCTCAGATTTATCAGGCTATCATAAGAACTTCCCACACCTAAAGAGAGAGAGTCTCAACCAAGTACAATATGCTTATCACATACCATTAAATATGAACACAACAAACAGGAACACAACAAGGCAAATATTAGTAACAATATCCCAGATACAGGATGAAGAGAACATTCTGAGAGCTACAAAAGAGAAAAACCAAGTCACATTTAAAGGCAAACCTATTAGAAATAATAATTGACTTTTCAGTGAAAGCAGTAAAAGCCAGAAGAGCTTAGAAAGGTATTCCTCAAGAAAGACCACAAATGCTAACCCAGGCTGCTATATCCAGCCAAACTATTAGTTATGTTTGAAAATAAAAGACTTTTCCCAACAAAAATAAGGTCCTTCTTGTCTACCAAACCAGACCTGCAGAAGATACTAAAAAAAAATTCTCAAGACAGATGAAATTGATTAACACACTTAAGAGGATAAAAGGGAAATATAATGCGAAAACAACTTCCAAACAGAGAGCTGCCAACACAGAAAACTAAACTCAAAAAATGATAGGAATCAACAGAAACTTTTCAATTTTAACTTTAAACATAAATCAAAAGCCACAGGCTAACAGCATGGGTTAAAAGCCACAATCCATCAATTTGCTGCCTCCAAGAAACATACCTTACTTTGAAAGAAAGGATTATCTCAGAGTAAAAAGACAGTCAAAGATATATTCCAAACAAATGCAGCTAGGAAATAAGCAGGAGTAGCCATTCTGATATCCCACAAAACAGACTTCAAACCAAATCATAAGAAACACAAAAGGATGCTACCAAAGGAATGATACATCAAAAGAATTCACAATTCTAAACATATATATTCCAAACACAGACTCACCCTCATTCATTAAACAAACACTACAACCTGTAAAACGTCCCACTCTACAAATAGGTTAACAGACGAAAAACTGAACAGAGACACAGTAGAACTAAACTAAACCATAAATCAAATGGACCTTCCAGACATCTATCAAACATTCCATGCTAACACCAAGGTATATATGCATTCTCTTCAGTAGCCCATGGTCCAAAAAGAGACCACATATTAAGCCACAAAACAAGTCTCTACAAATACAAGAAAACTGAAATTATCCCTATACTATATCTGACCACCATGGAATAAAGATTGTCATCCATGACAAGGCAAAGAACAATGTGATAGTTAAGCCTGGGTGTCAATTTGACACACAGGGTATTAACTAAGCTGGGCTGAGACCATCTCTGGAAAGGATCAACTGAGACTACTTGAAAGGATAATACACGCCCTAGATCCTATCAGAACTCCAAAGCTCTCAAAGGATTCTCCCAATACTAGATGATATAAAAAGGAGCCACCAAGGAGAACGGATCCCTTCTTGCAGCTGTGCTAGAAGTTGTTCTTCCTTCTGGCCGCCCGGTTCCTTCGATCTTCCACTAGACTAAGACTCTAGGAGTTCTCCAGCCTTCAGCCATCACCTACTTGACTACCGAACTGAGCAGCTAGCTGTTGGCATCCATCGTTGGAACTACCTCGGCTACTGACAGCCTTTGCTGGACTACCTCGGCCATATCTGTAAGCCAACTCAATAAATTTCCTATATATATATTATACATATATATATATTCGTTCTGTGAATTCTGTGACTCTATTGAACCCTAACTAATACAGAAATTGGTACCAGAAGTGGGGTATAGCGCACCTCCTCATGGACCACACTTTCTATTTCACCTTTAGGAGCCTCTTTAGCCTTGAGCCTAGTTATAGGCCTGGAAGCAATCACAGGTACACGTGATGTAACTTCAGTATTTACTTGTGGCAAAGATGAAAACAGCACTTTTGTAGAGGGTGGGTGTGAGGATTCATTCTCTGCTAAGGATGGGGAGACTATTTCCTCAGGCGGAATAAATGCACCAGAAGTTCAGGGTTCAACGTCCTCATCCTCATCATCAGTTTGGTCTTCCCACACATTAGCATCCCACTTTTCAGGATCCCACTCTTTACCAATCAGCACTTTTACTTTAACCGCCGACACCTTTCGAGGCTGGATTTAATTTGTTATAACTCAGCCATTCTAATAATCAAAGTTTGGGTTTGATTTTCAGCAATTCGAGCCCTATTGCTACTAGAGAGAAGATTCTCTTCTAGGGCACACTTAGAAACTTCTAAGTTGTTTATGCGCTTTCTGAGTTGGATATTTTCCTCGCTGAGATCTTCCTTTTCCATTTGTAGTTTAATGAGAGATGCTAGGAACAACCAGCCAGCATCATCATTTTCCTTATTCTTACTCATTTTTTGTAAAGTTTCATATACGGAATCGCTGAGCTTCTCAATCCTCGGAAGAGGGGCATCAAGACTGTCCAACACACCTACTTTTACCAGTTCTAGAAACAGTTCACTCCAAACAGTGTCCTCCATGCCACTAGGGGAGTCTTTAGCCACTGGCACTGGGTCAACAAGCCAGCTCCAGAAATCACAAAACTTGCCAGTAAAATTCATTCTTATAATTCTGCTTCTCTAGAACCACTTCTGGTACCAATTTCTGTATTAGTTAGGGTTCTCCCCCTTACCACTATTGTGGAGAAACAGTACAATTTTTCCTTGGTAGTCTGGGTCAATCACCCCTCCTAATACTGTTATTCCTTTCTTAGCCTGTTGGCTCAAGGGCATCAGAAGTCCAAAATAACCAGGAGGAAGCCTTAGCTTCCAGTTCAAAGAAATAGTTGCTGTATTTCCTGTCAGAAGCATTCCCTGCTCTGGACTCAAAACTTCTAAGCCAGTAGAATACAGGCTTGCAGGAACAGGAAGCAAAAATTTTCCTAATGGGTCACTAGGAGTGATAGTAAGAGGAGCTATTCCTGTTTCCACCCCTTTATTCCTGGACCCATGAATCCTGACTATAGGAGACACAGTACCATATATTGGACGCTGGTTTAAGGCATATACTGCCTTCTGGAGAATTCTGCCCCATCCCTCCCACCACTAAGAAAGAAGCACAGCATTTGGTGGGCCTGTTTGGATTTTGGAGGCAGCATATTCCTTACTTGGGTGTGTTACTTAGGCCCATATACCAAGTAACTCAGAAAGCTGCCAGTTTTGAGTGGGGCCCAGAACAAGAGAAGGCTCTTCAGCAGGATCAAGCTGCTATACAAGCTGCCTTGCCTCTTGGAACATATGATCCAGCAGACCCAATGGTATTGGAAGTGTCTGTTGCAGATAGAAATGCTGTTTGGAGTCTCTGGCAGGCTCCCATAGGTGAATCACAGAGGAGACCCTTGGGATTTTGGACCAAGGCCCTGCCATCATCCGCAGACAATTACTCTCCTTTTGAGAAACAACTCTTGGCTTGTTATTGGGCCTTAGTGGAAACTGAACGTCTGACAATGGGTCACCAAGTTACCATGCGACCTGAGTTACCCATCATGAGTTGAGTGTTATCTGACCCAGCAAGCCATAAAGTTGGATGGGCACAGCAGCAATCTATTATCAAATGGAAATGGTGCATACGAGACAGGGCCCGAGCAGGTCCTGAAGGCACAAGTAAGCTGCATGAAGAAGTTGCCCAAATGACTATGGCCTCCTGGGGTGTGCCCTATGATCAGGTAACTGAAGAAGACAAGACTAGGGCTTGGTTCACAGATGGTTCTGCTCGCTATTCTGGTGCCACCCAGAAGTGGACAGCTGCAGCACTGCAACCCTTTTCTGCAACAACCCTAAAGGACACTGGAGAAAGGAAATCTTCACAGTGGGCAGAACTTCGGGCAGTGCACATGGCTGTACACTTTGCCTGGAAGGAAAAATGGCCAGATGTGCAACTGTATACTGATTCATGGCTGTAGCCAATGGTTTGGCAGGATGGTCGGGGACTTGGAAGGAACATAATTGGAAAATTGGCAAGAAAGACATCTAGGGAAGAAGCATGTGGATAGATCTCTCCCAATGGGCAAAGGACACAAGGATATTTGTATCTCATCTAAATGCTCATCAAAAGAGGACATTGGCAGAAGAAACATTCAATAATCAGGTGGATAAGATGACCCGTTCTGTGGATAGTCAGCCTCTTTCCCCAGCCATTCCTGTCATTGCCCAATGGGCCCATGAGCAAAGTGGACATGGTGGCAGAGATGGGGGTTATGCATGGGCTCAACAACATGGACTTCCACTCACCAAGGCTGAACTGGCTACAGCTGCTGCTGCGTGCCAAATCTGCTAGCAACAGAGACCAATGCTGAGTCCTCGATATGGAGCCATTCCTCAGGGTGACCAACCAGCAACATGGTGGCAGGTTGACTACATTGGACCACTTCCAAGATGGAAAGGGCAGCGCTTTGTTCTTACTGGGATAGATACTTATTCTGGTTATGGATTTGCCTTTCCTGCACGTCATGCTTCTGCCAAAACTACCATCCAGGGACTTACAGAATGACTTATCCACCATCATGGAATTCCACACAGCATTGCTTCTGACCAGGGAACTCATTTCACAGCTAAAGAAGTACGGCAGTGGGCTCATGACCATGGGATTCATTGGTCTTACCATGTTCCCCACCATCCTGAAGCAGCTGGCTTGACAGAACAGTGGAATGGCCTTTTAAAGGCACAATTATAGTGTTAATTAGGTGGTAATAGTCAGAGGGATGGGGCAGAATCCTCCATGAAGGCAGTATATGCCTTAAACCAGCATCCAATATATGGTACTGTGTCTCCTATAGTCAGGATTCACGGGTCCAGGAATCAAAGGGTGGAAACAGGAATAGCTCCTCTTACTATCACTCCTAGTGACGCATTAGGAAAAATTTTGCTTCCTGTTCCTGCAAGCCTGTATTCTACTGGCTTAGAAGTTTTGAGTCCAGAGCAGGGAATGCTTCTGCCAGGAGACACAGCAACTATTCCTTTGAACTGGAAGCTAAGGCTCCTCCTGGTTATTTTGGACTTCTGATGCCCTTGAGCCAACAGGCTAAGAAAGGAATAATAGTATTAGGTGGGGTGATTGACCCAGACCACCAAGGAGAAATTGGACTGGTTCTCCACAATAGTGGTAAGGAAGAGTATGTCTGGAGTGCAGAAAATCCACTAAGGCGTCTCTTGGTATTACCATGTCCTGTGATTAAGGTCAATGGGAATTTACAGCAACCCAACACAGGAAAGACAGTAAACGGTCCAGATCCTTCAGGAATGAAGGTATGGGTAACCCCTCCAGGTAAAGAGTCAAGACCTGCAGAAGTACTTGCTGAAGGTGGAGGAAATACAGTAGTAGTAGAAGAAGGTAGTTATAAATACCACCTAAGGCCACATAACCAGATACAGAAACGAGGATTATAATTGCCATGAGTTGGCCACCAAACCAGGCCTTCAAAAACTGCTAGAAATGATACTCAAGCGTGAAGAAAAAAACAGGCATATCCAGGAGAACAGAAGGCAAATATAACACCATTAAAAGCGAAGCAATATACTTATAAAAGCTACTAAACATAATAAATGTCTGGAATTAACAATAGTTTCTCCATTATAACACTAAATGTTAATGGACTTAATTCACCGATCAAGAGACACAGATTACAAACTTGGATTAAAAATCACAATCCATCAATCTGTTGCCTGCAGGAAACCCATCTCACCACAAAAGATAGGCACGCATCTAAAAATAAAAGGCTGGTCAACAATTCTACAAGCAAATGGAAGCAGAAAACAGGCAGGGGTAGCCATTATGCTATCAGACAAAGTGGATTTCAAACCAAAAAAAATTATAAGAGACACGGATGGATACTACATTTTAGTCACAGGTACAATTCACCAGGAAGATTTCACAATACTGAACATATATGCACCCAATACGGGCCCCTCCACATTCATTAAGAAAACCCTACAGCGTCTAAAGCAAGAAATCAACCCCCAAACGATAATTCTTGGGGACTTCAACACCGCCCTCTCTACATGGGATAGATCAACAGGTCAAAAGCTTAACAGAGACACTTTGGAACTTAATCAAGCCCTGAAAGAAATGGACCTCACAGATCTCTATCGAACTTTTCACCCACGCACCAAAGAATACACATTTTTCTCAGCAGCACACGGAACTTTCTCCAAAATAGATCACATATTGGGCCACAAAACTGAATCTACACATATACAAGAAAGTTGAAATTCTAACCTGTGCCCTATCAGACCACCACGGCCTAAAGCTGGACATCCACAACACATCAAACAAGAGAAAATACACTAACTCCTGGAAACTTAACACTATGATGCTGAATGAGACATGGATTCAGGAAGAAATTAAAAAGGAAATTCAAGATTTCCTGAAAGTGAACGATAATGAAAATACAACTTACCAAAATCTCTGGGACACAATGAAAGCTGTTCTAAGAGGTAAGTTCATAGCTCTTAATGCCCACGTCAAAAAAATGGAAACATCAGAAATAAACAACTTAACAATGCAGCTTAAACCTTTAGAGAAACTAGAGCAATCTGATCCCAAAAGCAGTAGAAGAGAAGAGATTAGCAAAATAAGGGGAGAAATATCTGAAATCGAGACTAAGAAAACGATAGAAAAAATCAAGCAATCAAAAAGCTGGTTCTTTGAAAAAATCAACAAGATTGATACACCCCTAGCTAAACTAACCAAAAGCAAGAGAGAGAAAACCCAAATTAACAAAATTAGAAATGAACATGGAGTTATCACTACTGATACCCAAGAAATCCAGAGAATTATAACATCATATTTCAAAAACTTATACTCTGTGAAGTTTGAAAACACAAAAGAGATGGATGAATTTCTAAGTAAACACAACTTACCTAAATTGAATCAGGAAGTTGTGAATTATTTAAATAGTCCTATAACATATAAGGAAATTGAGGAAGTAATCTCGAATCTTCCCACCAAAAAATGTCCTGGACCAGATGGATTCAGCACAGAGTTCTACCAGACATTTAAGGAGTTAATAACACCAATACTCCTTAAACTGTTCCATCAAATAGCAAAGGAAGGAACACTACCAAATTCCTTCTATGAAGCTAATATCGTTTTAATCCCAAAACCTAATAAAGATTCACTTAAAAAAGAAAACTATAGGCCGATCTCCCTGATGAACACAGACGCAAAGATTCTCATCAAAGTCTTAGCAAATCGGATTCAAAAACATATTAAAAAGATCATTCATGGGGACCAAGTAGGCTTCATCCCCGGCACACAAGGTTGGTTCAACATACGCAAATCAATAAATGTAATTCATCATGTAAACCAGTCCAAAGTCCAAGACCACATGATACTCTTGAGAGATGCAGAAAAAGCTTTTGACAAGATCCAACAGCCTTTTATGATCAAAACGCTAGAGACAGTAGGAATGGAAGGAACCTTTATCAATATAATAAAAGCTGTATACAACAAGCCCACAGCAAGGATTATGCTCAATGGGGAACAATTGGAAGCATTCCCACTTCGATCAGGAACTAGACAAGGCTGTCCACTCTCACCACTTCTATTCAATATTGTACTTGAAGTCTTAGCTGAAGCCATAAGACAAGAAAGGGACATAAGAGGGATTCAAATCGGCAAGGAAGAAGTCAAGCTATCCCTATTTGCAGATGACATGATCTTATACCTGAGTGATCCCAAAAACTCCACCAGGAAGCTCCTGGAACTAATTGAGAAGTTCAGCAGGGTGGCAGGATACAAAATAAATGTGCAAAAATCAGAGGCCTTCCTATATGCCCAGAATGAAAGAAGTGAAAAAGCCTTGAGAGAAACCATACCATTTACTATAGCCCCTAAAAAAATGAAATACCTTGGTATAAACCTAACTAAGGAGGTAAAAGACCTTTACAATGAAAACTTTAAAACCCTAAAGAAAGAAATTGCAGAAGACACCAGAAGGTGGAAAGACCTCCCTTGTTCCTGGATTGGCAGAATCAACATTGTAAAAATGACCATCCTACCAAAGGCAATATACAGATTCAATGCTATACCAATCAAAATCCCAAAGCAATTCTTCAAAGAAGTTGACCAAACAATCTCAAAGTTCATATGGAGGCACAAAAGACCCAGGATAGCAAAAACAATCCTGAGTAACAAAAACACTGCTGGAGGTATTACCATACCAAACCTAAGTCTATACTACAAATCCATAGTTATAAAGACAGCCTGGTACTGGCTCCAAAATAGACACACAGATCAATGGATAAGGATTGAAGACCCAGATATAAGCCCACAAAGTTACAGCCGATTTGGTCTTTGACAAAGGGGCCCAAAGAATCCAATGGAAAAAGAACAGCATCTTCAACAAATGGTGCTGGCAAAACTGGATCTCCACATGCAGAAGATTAAAGCTGGACCCGTACTTGTCACCATGTACAAGACTTAATTCCAAATGGATCAAGGACCTTGATATCAGGCCAGAGACTTTAAAAACCATAGTTGAAAGGATAGGGAACTCCCTCGAGCTGATTGGGCTAGGCCAACACTTCCTAAACAGACATCCAATGGCACAGTCACTGCTACCAACTCTCAACAGTTGGGATCTTGTGAAATTAAAGAGCTTCTGTTCAGATAAAGAGATTGTCACACGAGCTCAAAGGCAACCCACAGAATGGGAGAAAATCTTCACTAACCACATATCTGATAGAGCTCTACTGTCCAGAGTGCACAAAGAACTTAGAAAACTAAACTCCAAGGAAAACACTGGCCCAATTAAAAAATGGGCCCTGGAACTTCAAAGAAACTTTACCAGGGATGAAATTAAAATGTCTAACAATTATCCTAAAAAATGCTCCACTTCCTTCGCCATCAGGGAAATGCAAATCAAAACTTCCTGAGATATCATCTCACCCCGGTCAGGATGGCAAAATCCACAATACAAACAACGACAAATGCTGGAGAGGATGTGGAGAGAGGGGAATTCTCCTACATTGTTGGTGGGAATGCAGGCTCATACAGCCACTCTGGCGAGCCGTCTGGAGATTCTTAAAGAAATTAAAGATTGAAATGCCATATGACCCTGCTATCCCACTTTTGGGAATAACCCCCCATGCAGCAGAGGTTCGCCTCGATAGCACAAGCTCGACCATGTTCACAGCAGCACTGTTTACAATAGCAAAGTCATGGAATCAACCTAAATGTCCAACAGTTGACGAGTGGATAAGGAAACTGTGGTACATCTATACAATGAAGTACTACTCAGCCATCAAAAATGATGAATTACTGGAATTTGCTGGGAAATGGATGTCATTAGAAAGAATTATATTAAGTGAAGTATCCCAAACCCAGAAAATTAAGCGCCGTATGTACTCCCTAATAGGTGGCTCCTAGTACCAAACTCACCCAGCCCACATTGAGACACTCAAAAGTAAACCTATATAACACAGTAATTGCAAGGATTATGAACAAGAGAGATGGGTTAGGAGGGCCACACCAGAAACAAGGAGAGAGGGGACCATGTTACAGCAGAGAAAATAGGCCTCCATCAAGGTCTGCAAGTAAGTAATGAGAAACCTGGTTAAGTTCACAGACGTTCTTTCCTGATCTCACCAGAAGGGGAGGGCATATAGTCTAGCAGATAAAAAGTAATCATTTTGCAAATGGGTGATGGACCCCTCTCTCAGTGAGGTTTCCTACTCTTATTTCATCTACCCTTGAATGTGCTATTACAACAAGACTCCAGTTTAACAGCTTTTTGTCTCTGGCCAGGGGGTGACATACAGTGCCCAGCAGAATGGAGTGAAGGGAATTGCAGGAGCAGCAAAACTGCAAAAGAAAATCAACAAACCACAATCCAGAACTTCAGAGACTCTATATCAATCACATAGAACTAGGACAGCCTAATCTCTCCCCATCCTGGAGCTCAGGGACATTTGCGGAAGAGGGGGCGGTAAGATTGTAAGAGCAAAAGGATGAGAGGAGCAACGATTTGCAAGATTCTCAACAATAGTTGGGGCCAAAGCAATCATAATGGGACTTTGCATGCCCTGCGCAATGTCCAGCGCACTGTTGCCCTCATAAAGTCTAGCATCTGTTAAGGGACCGAGACTCCTGGAGGCAAGGGATTGACAGCCATAGTAGTGATCTTATGCTTAAGGGGAACAAGAGAAAGGGCTTATGGAAATGCCACTGGGTCCTTATATGTCATCGGAGAGGAGGACCCAGTGGAGAGTTAGGCGTACACAATAAAGGACTCTCTGGGAATTGGGGGGGAGGCACTGGGGGAAGGGGAGGGGGAGGAGGGGAGAGGGAGGGAACTGGTAAAAAATTTTAAAATGTATAATTAAATTTTTAATAAAAAAAAATCTGAAAAAAAAAATAATAATTGCCATGAGTGCTTCTGGTCTAGACTGTCAAGAATAGACTCGTGCATGTGCACATACTCTAAGAAGATATTTATATAATGTAATATAATGTTAATCTGTAGTTATGATATGAAATGCTATAATCTACATTATGATATAGTGATATGGGACACTAAGACTAAGCATTTCTTAAGGGGCATTGTCATTGATCTTGGAAAAAATAATGCATGTGTGGTTGTACGTGGATAGCTATATTATGTTAGGCAGAACTCAGAATCTTACTGTTCTTATTTGGAGAATATTTAAATATTTAATGGCCTAAGGAAATGTGATTTGGACTTGTGATAGTTAAGCCTGGGTGTCAACTTGACACACAGGGTATTAACTAAGCTGGGCTGAGACCATCTCTGGAAAGGATCAACTGAGACTACTTGAAAGGATAATACACGCCCTAGATCCTATCAGAACTCCAAAGCTCTCAAAGGATTCTCCCAATACTGGATGATATAAAAAGGAGCCACCAAGGAGAACGGATCCCTTCTTGCAGCTGTGCTAGAAATTGTTCTTCCTTCTGGCCGCCCGGTTCCTTCGGCCTTCCACTAGACTAAGACTCTAGGAGTTCTCCAGCCTTCAGCCATCACCTACTTGACTACCGAACTGAGCAGCTAGCTGTTGGCATCCATCGTTGGAACTACCTTGGCTACTGACAGCCTTCGCTGGACTACCTCGGCCATATCTGTAAGCCAACTCAATAAATTTCCTATATATATATTTTATATATATATATATATATATATATATATTTGTTCTGTGAATTCTGTGACTCTAGAGAACCCTAACTAATACAAACAAGAAGTACATAAACTCATGGAAGTTTAACACCATGCTACTGAACGAGAAATGAGTCAAAACAGAAGTAAATATGGAAATTCAAAAATTCCTAGAGCTGAATAATGTGAAAACATATCATATCAAAATTTTTGGAATATGATGAAGACAGTCCTAAAAGGAAAGGTCATAGCACTCCGTGCATAGATCAGAAAAAAAAAAAAGGAAGCATCTCAAGTGAACAATCCAACAATGAAGCTTAAAGTTTTAGAGAAACAAACCAACCCCAAAAGATGAAGACATATGGAGATTAATGGTATTCAAGAAAAAATAACTGAAATACAAAGAATCAATCAAACAAAAAAGCTGTTTCTTTGAAAAACTTTAAAAGACTGAAAACCCCTTAGCCAAATTAACAAAAAGCAAAAGAGAGAAAACTCAAATTAATAAAATTAGAAATGAAAATGGGGCTATCACAACAGATGTTAAAGAAATTCAGAGAATCATAAGGTCATAGTTTAAAAATCTATACACCACCAGTTTGACAATCACAGAGAAAGGAATGAATTTCTAAACACACACATCACACACAAGTTAAACCACGATGAACTGAATTACTTAAATAATCCTATAACAAGAGAAGAAGGTTTAGTAGTAATTATGAATCTCCTTACCAAGAAAAATCCCAGGACCAGATGGAATCAGCACAGAATTCTATCAGATATTTAAAGAACAATTAACACAACACTCTAACTTAAATTATTCCACAAAACAGAAAAGAAAGGAACACTTCCAAACTTTTTCTATGAAGTCAGCACCACACTGATCCCCAAACCAAATGTAGAAACAATCTTATTGATGAACACAAATGCAAAGATTCTCAACAAAATTTATGCTGAAAAAGCTTTTGATAAAAATCTAACAATGCTTTATGATAAAAATCTTGGAGAAAGTAGAGTTCAAAGGAATATTTATCAACATAATAAAGGCCATATATAATAAGACTATGGCAAAAAAAAATCACCCTAAATTGTGAAAAACTGGAAGCATTCCCACTCAGATTTGGAAAATCATATTTGGTAAGACTGTCCACTCTTACCACTTCTATTCAACATTGTATTTGAAATCTTAGCTAGAGCCATAAGACAAAAGAGGGAAATAAAAGGGATACAAATTGGAAAAAAAAAGTCTAATTATTCCTATTTGCAGATGACATGATCCTATAACTCAAGGACTCCAAAAAGTCTACCAGGAAACTCCTGGAACTAATCGATAAATTCAATAGAATGGCAGGATATCTGATAATAAACTTCCATCTAAACACCTCTCACTCTACCTTTAGATAAGATCTCAACCCTCAAACAAGATGCAGCCTAGTACAATGGAGAGAGCTGTGAAATAGACAACAACCAATCAGAGCACAGAGTATTGGTGACCCTAAAACTGTTCAATCCAAATCAGACCAATTAAACTCCCTCCCATCCTAAGGCTCAGGGAATTCTGTGGCAGAAAGGATGGTAAGATTGTAAGAGCCTGAATACTATTCACTGCCAGCCAGGTCACACCAGACAAGGAAGCTGCATCCAGGATCTCACTGCAAGGAGAACTACCCTCACCAGAACTACACAGTGGCAGCACGGAACCCGGGAGAAATAACTACAGGCAGTGTGACATTTAGGGGCAAGGACTAGACAGGTGAAAAGGAGCATCCCTGTCAGTGATCGACTCAAGGGAGGACTATTTAAATTGCCACAGAGGCCTAAGCGCCTACTAGAGCAGACAAACAGAAGGCAACCCAGTAGTCTACACAAAGCAAATAGGCATGAGGCTGGGAGGAACAGAGATAGATTGGCGAAGGGAGGGGGAGGAGGGACAGGAAGGGGGAAGAGAGAGAAAGGAAGAAGGGGGATATCCATTTATGTTTGTATAAAAGGAAAATTTTAATTAAAAAAATGAGAATACCTATCTAACAACAAACAATAAAACAGCATCCATTAATGGACAACTATGAAACCATCAATATTAAAAAGTATCTTTAACAATGTGAATTTTAACAATGTGAATATGCCTAATGATCCTGAACTGTGCATTTAAATTCACGATGTAGTGTTTTGTTTTTAAAGTAAAAAAAAAAAAATTACACTCAGACAAAATGATGAAAAATTACTTAAAGACCATGAGTAATAATCTCATGGGTGTGCTATGTAAAATCTGGAAAAATGTGTAGAGCAAAAGAAAAAGTATCTCTTCTATCGCCCAAACAGAATCACTATTAACTACTATATATATCGCTAAATGGGATGGTACATAGATACACAGACGGATCCCTATAAAACTCAAAATTTCCTATTATAATGAAAACTAATGTTCGAAACATTATCTCATTATCAAAAGTATAATCTCACATTTTCCCAACAGTTCAAAGATCCTGTTTCCTTGCCAGCCATCTGTCCATTCTAAGAAAACAAACAGCTAAAATATATTCTGTGCTTACACTGTCTCCTACCATCTATTGTATCATTTCTGATCTTCACAAATGTTCTGTGAAGGTATGTACATTACTTTCCTAACTAGATACGAAAAATAGAGGTTTTGAGAGTTCACTTGCTTTTTGTGGTTGTTGTTTGTTTGTTATTGCTGTGTTGTTATTCCTGGTTTGTTTTTTCAATATCATTATTGGTGATGGTGGTGGTGGTGGTAGTGGTGTTTGTTGTTTGTGAGGTAAGGGGCTACTTTCAGTCCAGGCTGCCAAGGAACTCACTGACCATGTAGCCCACACTGCCCTCCAACTTACACTGATCTTACTACCTTAGTCTTCTCAACGCTGAAATTATAGGAATGAGCCACTGTGTCTGGCAGTCACTTAATTATTAATCATTTTAACTACAACATGGTGAACCAGAATTCAGACCTAAGTCCAGCTAATTCAGAGACATGATTTTAATTACTCTGATGACACTTATCACTTGTGCATAGGTACAATTAAATCTTTCCATACTTAGTCAAATAGTGGTTTGATTAAAAATAGTCAGGTTTTCCTGATAATTGCCTATCACTGTCTAGAAACAAGATCACTGAATTCTTCTCACATCAAATAATCTAGAAGTTGTATGTAAATTACTATAAACTTCAAATAATAAGAAGGTATTGATTACAAATACTTACCAAAAACTGCAAAATGGACTCCCAATTCATTTAATATTGAAATCATATGCTTCCCTTTTGTTATTGTACTTAAAACTGAAGGATTTAAACAGTCACCACTAAAAATCAAGAGTGGATTCAGGAAACTAAACTTTTTCACAGCTGTTGCAAATCTGAAAGAATAATGTTACATGTTATAATTTTATGCTTTTATCAAACACAAAGGCATTCTAAATAGTAATATAACTTTTCTTTACCACCAGAATAAAGACTGAAGTGTGAAACCATATCACGAAATAAACTTACTATGTATTTGTACATGATTTCTAAATAAATTTAAGATCTCCAAATATTTAGTGAATTGCATTAAACAATAAAATATATAAGAAACACTACCTAAATTTAATATTTAAAATAATCTAGGAAGGGATTAAGTGAGATTTTAGTCAGATAGAGGGTCTATGTCAGACTACAAACTCACTTCAATAAACAAAAAAGATATCAAAGAACTAAAAGCAAGTTAAAAGAAGGAAATAACCTGGAATCTCAGGAAGTCTGTTCTACAATATCAAAACTCCTTAAGTCACTATTTTTTTTTTTTTTAGAAAATGGTTTCATGTAGTATTTTAAATCATAGGACTAAACTGGTTGAACTATTCATGAGAAAATGAAAAGTGAGCAGGGAATAAATATCTATTAAGATTGTAAAGAAAATAGTTGGACTATGAAGATCACAGAACAGAATTCATGACTTTCTCTAAAGCTCCCTGAATTGTGCTTTGAGAATGACCAATTGTGATATAGGTGACAGCTGAAACCTCAAAAGTAAACAAGCATTGCAGGACATGATGTATATACACTTTGTCTAATTCCTACTGATCCTTTAACCCTTAGCTTAACCACTCCCTGATACATTCCTAAAGTCCTGTCCGAATAAAAATCTATTGTTAGGCACTCATTTTCATCTATCACATTGCAACTTTACTTTTGTTTATGAGGCTTATTTTGTCTGTCTAATTCTAGTTTATATGTTCCACGAAAAACATATTTTCATAGATGAAAACACACTTTCTCTCTTCCTAAAGCATATTTTCCATATAATGGTCACAGAGATCATTTTAAAAGCTTAAGACAGTTCATGTCATAGTGAAAGCTTCAGTGGCTTCCCAGCTCATTCAAGGTAAAAGCCAAAATTGTTAGGATGGACTATACAACTTTTTATGATCTGATTCCCGCCACTTCTCTGATCCCATCTCCTACCAAAATCCCATCATTCTCAAAATATAGCCACTATTGCCTCCAGACATGCATGAAGCCTACTAAGCACATTTCCATCGCAGAATCTTTGTTCTCACACCTTCCTCAGCCAGAAACACCTTCTTGGTAGACATTCTAATGCCTCATATTCCCTCAGTTCTCTCTTATGAATACTCCTCAATAGCACCTGATAAATGAGGTTTTAAATAAACAACATCTTTTAAAAGAGCAACCATACCCTGACGCAACTCTTCACACTTGCGCTATTTTCCTCCATAGCATTTATTACCATTTGGTAATTATACATTTTCTTGCTTGCTTACTTTCTGCTTTCCCAACTAAAACACAAGGTCATATGAATGTAAGACATTTTCATACTATATATACTCACTGCTTAGAACAATGCCTATTGGCATTTATGTCAATAATTCACATATATTTATTGAACTCTATACATCACTCTATTATCTCATAAATATTTGCTGATACACATGATTATTAAGCAGATTTCTGCATAGTAGAAAAAGATGTGAACACAGAGGTTGACAAACTTCAGAGCATATCACATTTTAAGGAACAGAGAAATCATGGTATCTTAGACACCGTTAACAGTATGACCAAGTTATAATGGTTGTCACCAATCTAAACAAACACTAAATCTTTTAGTAATCTCTTAGTTGCTAGAAAAAAAATTAGAAATATTCCCAGAAATGCCAACCAGAAAGAGTAATCATCCCTCAATAAGTTAAGTTTCTTTTCATAGTAGAAATCAGAGTATTTATATTATTCTTTCAATTAGTTGCTAATGTGCTCTATTCACTAATACCTATAGACCAAGTCTCTGAGTTTAACATTTTTGATATTTCAATGGCATTAACATTCCACAATCCCTTGAGCTTTGCCCAAGAAGCTACCAGTTTGTTTATATGACCTATGTGTATATATGAATGCTTGAAAAGAAGTATCATATAAAAATCACTAAATGCTATGTTGAGCTCTGTGACCTATACAAAAACTTATTTCCCATATATCACTCTGTCATCTAACAGATTGTTTTTTATTCTTCAAAACACATGGGGACCTGGTATTTAGCTAAGCAGAGAAAATGCCTGCTAGGCAGGCAAGAGGACTGGAGTTCAGATCCCAGAACCCACATTAACATACTCTTGCAAATCAAGTTTTACATTAAATTACTCCTTTACTCTAGCAGCAGAGTGGTCTAATTTAGCATCTATTGTTATTTCTCTGTTTTCCAATATGTTTCGTCTTTGAGTCACTGAGAACAATCACATGCATGGAGCCCACTTCTTAAACTAAAAAGTAAAAAGTAAAAATAAAGCCCAGAGCCGTGGCTAAAATGATTTGCCATTTATTCCCCAAGATGGGGGGCGGGGGGAGATGGAATACACAAAACAAAAGCTAGACTTTATAAGTTTTCTCAAGGAGGAAAGTATGCTTTAAAATAATAGTTACTTGACAATTAGTAGTTATAAATACCTCGTTGACGACTTACAACTTCATAAAGCAAAAAGCGAGAAATTAAAAACGAGCATTAATTGCTTACCACAGGTTAAGCAATGATGTTATCCATGAATACCTCTCTTAACTGAGAAAGAAAAAAGAATGGACTGCATTTATAAATTATGAAACAGGGTCAAGAAGTGTTAGCAGAAAACCCGGATTTGAAATCCAGTTGTGGGTCAAATGAGAGCGTTTCAAGTCGTTCATATTGATATGAACTGTTTGATATGTGCTGATGCTAGCTGCAGGTGTTCCCCTAAAACCACCAGCTCTATCACTGAAGTCCAGCAGGGAGCAAGCGCAGAGACCCCAACCGCCCGCTTGCAGGCCTTCCGCCACCTTCCGGAAGTCACCGCCCTCCAGGATGACAGGGAAGATGGCGGCCCCCACCTAGCGGCGCCTCCTACTGGCTCCTCGGGCCTCGGGTCCACATCGTAGACGTCGTTGAAGTGAAGGATGGTCAAGTCGCAGGGGCCCACGTCCCCGGACCGGTTCTCGCACGCGGGGGAAGAGGGCTCGGCCTCTGGCTCAGCCTCGGGCTCCGCCGGGTGCGGTGGCTCCGGGACAGGTGCGTCCTCAGCGGCCTCCATGGCCGAGGCCGCAGCAGCTCCCTCCGCCCGAACCGCGCTGTGCGCACGCGCAGGAGGCAGCAGGCGCAGGCGCAGCACGTGCTGGGCGCTGCCCTCCAACTCGGGTCCCCGAAGCACAACTGCTCCGGGCTCGGTTCATCCTGACACCCCTGGTTTCCTTCAGGATAAGCGCAAAGTTGCAAGGCTGTAGGCAAAGCTCGTTGTTCTCAAATCTTGAGTAAAAAAATTTCTGCTATGCTCATTTTGACCTCTTTATATAAAAAATATTGCATGCTTATTAAAAACTTTCAATAAAACGCTTTCACCCAAATCCTTGCTTTCTGTGTGTCTGTCTGAGGGGTTCCTCCTGTTTATCCATTAATTTAAAATAAACACTTGTTTTGTGCCTGGCCACCAATTACAAGTAGAACAAAATAGATCCTCCCTTGCCTTTGAAGACTTTCTAGAGGATTCCTTGCCCGCATGTGCATTCTTTATATGTTTGGTCATAATCCTGGGTGCCTTTTTCTGCCTCTCTTATAGTCCAAATGACCTTTCTTTATTTTTTTAACTTTCATTTAAAATCTAGGCAGTTAACAATTCTTTTTCTGATTTGCCACATAATTCTTCATCTGTAGTTTTCTAAAACATGTAAGATTCTGACCCTGAAATACTGTCACGTTGGCTCTGACATTCTTTGTGAGAACAGAGCAAATGAAAAACTAAGTCTTTGAAATTACTTTTTACACCAGTTACAGTGGCCTGATGGAATCCATCCAGTCAATCAATAAGACACTCCAGAGTGTTGTAACCCCCTGGAATATTGCCAGCCAGCCATTTGCTCAATGAACTTGGATTAAATGAATACATCAAGAAGAAAACAAAGTGCCAACTTTGATAAAACAAGAAAAATAAAACCAACAAATAAGTGAAACTGCTTTATTTCAACTGATGAAATAAAACAAGTTGGCATGGTGGGTAAAGCTCTGTCATTCTAAAAAACTGTAGGTCAACAACAAGGTTGCACAATGAAAGTGGGAGTGGGAATGCTGGGAGCAGAAGATGTCAAGGATAAATGGAGATGAATGAAGGCAAGGGGATGGGAGAGAAAAGGGCTTGGGGAAACAGGATCACCCAAACTCAATAAGAAAATACCATAAGGAAACCTTCCTATTTTGTGAAGTTAGTGTAACAAGATTCCAAAGCCAGTTAAAAAAGATAAACTTGTAAACTACCATATGACCCAGCTTAACTATTCCTAAGCATACACACAAAGGACTTACATGCAACTTTGAATACTCATCCATGTTTATTGCTGCTTTATTCACAATATCTAGAAAATGGAATTATAGATGTCCATCAACTGATGAATAGTTAATGAAAATGTGGTACATATGCACAATGTAACTTTTCTCTGCCATAAGGAAAAAGGGAATTGCAGGAAAATCATTGGAATTGTAAAATATTAATGAGGGTAACCCAAGCACAGAAAAACAAATGTTTTATGTTCTCGCTCATGTGTGTTCAACTTTGTATTTAATTTATAGGGGTGTGTGTGTGTGTGTGTGTGTGTGTGTGTGTGTGTGTGTGTGTGTATGTGAAGTCCAGTAACCCAAAAAAGAGCCTGTGATAGGGGAAAGAAGACATTAATGGAGGGGGTGGGAGGGTAATAGAGCACATGTGATGTGAAGGTGGAAGGAAAAGTGGGCATGAAGATCATGGGATGGGAGAGAGGGGAGGATAAAAAAGAATATCAACCAAAACTGAGTATATTTCTCTTTCTTCATCTCTTTCTCTTGTCAGGTATTTTAAAGTTCTTTTAAAAATGAACATTCTTGATTTATGTAAATTATGGCATTTAACCACAGAACATATAAGTACAAAGTTTTTCTTTATATACAACACTTGTATGTAATTTTTTATTTTTGATAGTTTAGTAAAAATGGTATATGTGTACAAATATGTATACAATGTCATTTTTCTCTAGTTATTACCTTATCTCATCACCCCTTCTCCTACTGAGATACATTTTTCTTCCCATTTCCCACTTTCCTTCCAATTTATATGCCTTTGAGTGTTTGTGAGCTACTGAGGTTAGAAAGGATCATAATGCATTAGCACATGCCTGGACACTTGCCACAGTGTAGGTAATATATCTGTGGCAACAGCACTGAAGCAAATGGGTCACCTTCCTACAGCTAGAACTATTAGTATTACCTTCAGGAGAGGTGGACTGTTCCCCCACTATGATGAAAAGGCCTGTCATGTCCAAGAGGCACTATTTGGTGGTATTCCTCCCCCACCCTCAGGTTATTATGTTTTTTCAATCCCCACTTCTGTGACTGCTCCCTGAGCCTTGGGAAGCGGGTGATTTAGAAGTCCTATTCAGGGTCTAGCACTACACTGTCACTTATTCTCTGCATTTTGACCAGTTGTGATTCTCTATATTAATCACAATGCATTGCAAAAAAAATGAAGGCTGAAAGCTGAACTACTACATGAATTTAAAGATAAATATTTAAGATGAGTGAGGATTTCAAATGAAATAACTACACTCAGAAAGAGTCTTTGAGGGAGGTGTTGGACAAAAGAAGGGAACCTTCCTTGCCTATAGGTTTACTCACTGAAGAGCCACATATACTACCACAGAGCCTTAGTCCTTTACTAATTAACACAGGTATCTCAAAGGAAACCCTAAGGTTCATAGATGCAGAGGGTCATAAGGACAGGAGGGATGAGGTTGGTTTTAAGAAAAGAGAGAATTGGAGAGGAGAGAGGGGAGAGACAAGGAGCATGGATATACATGTATTTTGCTTGTATTGAAAAAATCTAAATAAAAAATAATCAAAATATTAAAAGGTAAGTATTTAGAAGGTAGTTTGATGCCATATTCATCTACTAAAACAATAATAACATTTTCCCCAACGCTTAAGACATTCTCATCCACAAATTCTTAGTCAGGTTTACAATTCCTAGCATGAGTTCCCTCCTGTGAGATGGGTCATGAATCCAACTGGAAAGTGGTTGGTTATCTTCATAACATTCATGTTTCTGTTTCATCAATGGGTATCTTTTGCCATTCTTGTTCTTATTGTAGCTCAAGATGTAAGAAAATGCCATAAGCAAACCTAAAACTCTATAAACTAATCAAAGAAATACAATGAAAAGCAAGGGGAGAAAAAGAAAAGGGAGAAAAAGTGTGAGAAAATAAATAGAATATATCAGATTAAGACAAAATGACAAAAACAACAAGATCAATACACAGAGAAAAGCATTTTACAAAGGTCCATTCATGATTAAACTCTTAACAAATGAGATATAGAAAGAAATCCCTACCTGATAAAGAATATCTCCACAAAATTTATAGTTAAAAGTTTTAGAATAAGACATAGGCATTCATTCTTATTACTCCTATTCAACTATAATTAGATACTCTAGTTAGTGTAATGAAAACAACAACAAAAAAATCCAGATTTTAAAAAAGAAACAAAACTCCCTTTATGCATGGTATTATTCTATATGTAGAATAGTGAGACTCTAATACAAAAAAATTAAATAATTTGGATGGGGAGAGGGCCTATTTTGTGTTCACAATAACTTTATAAATCCAAAACTTTTAAAATTAAAACTTTGGTCATTAAAATTAAATTTTAAGCAGCAAAAAGTATGTGAACTAATAAAGGAGTTAAGCAAGATCATGGGATTCAAGCCTAATTAACAATGATCAATCATACTTCTTTATACTATTAACTAGCAGTCTGAAAATAAGAGTAAGAATACTCTAGACACAATATTGTTCAGAAGAACAAAAAAAATGCTTAGAAATAATTTTGTAAGCTGGATTCTTTGTACACTGTAAAACATTGTTGACAAAAATGGAAGGCATCTTAAGTAAATGGAAAAATAGTCTGTATGCATGGATTTGAAGATTTAATATTATTAGTATACATTCTCCTCGAGTCGATGCATAAAGTCAATATAATTCCTATAAAAATCCGTGCAGACTGGAGAAAATAAGATGGGAATTGATCTCGAAGCTGCTTCTTTGCTGACCAGTTTTCATAGTACTAGATCATAATATGCAGACTGCTGGGGGAGAAGCAGTGACAACCTTTCCCAGTTGTGAACTCACCGTGACAAAAAGTCTTCATAGGTAAAATAGTGGTATGAATATTATGGGGACAACTAACTGCTTAAAGATTGGAGTTAAGAATTACCGTGGCAGGGGGGCTAGAGAGGTGGCTCAGGGATTAAGCCTCTGCCTTGCAGGCGGAAGGTCCTGAGTTCGGATCCTAGACCCCACGTATAGATGCTGGGTGAAAGTGGGGGCGGCTTGCGTTTCTGGTCCTGGTAGGGCGGAGCCTGTGAATCCCGGGGCAGAGTAAACAAGGAGGAGGTGGAGGCGTCCATGGTGGTTCCCGAATTCGCCTGTGGTTCTACACACACGCACACACACACAATTGAATAAATAATAAAAAAAAAAGAATTATCCTGGCAAGAAGTAACCTGTAGCTACCCACTGTGCCAGCAACAATTGCAGAGAACTGATATGAGTTTGACTCGCTATAACAGAGGATCTCAGATACTACTGTTCTAAAGTGCCTTCACAATGCTCTGTGACGGCTTTTATTAGAAAATGTGCATATGACATACTAGTGGACAAAATGTCATTATTTCTAGGGAACATGGGGGAAGGTAACATGTCCCCCGCGGTGACCATCAGTGTCAGCATGAAAGTCAAAAGATCAACCAACAGCTTTCTGATTAGATTTAAAGACCATTTTTTTCCTTTTTTTTCTGAGGATTAAGGCAGAGTTTATAGAGGAGAGAACAAATGGAATTCACAGACTCCAGGCATGGAATCCATGAGAGGCAAGGAGCTGGAAAAGACTCATGGACTCCAGACATGGAGTGCTATGAGGGGCAGATGCCAAAGATGGCTGCCAGGGTCAGGTATATTTACACACTTAGACAAACCCAGGAAAAATGGCTTCTCCTCATTGGTCAGCTCCAGGTTTCTGCAAACCTGATTGAAACATCTGGTCCTCCACATCTCATTAGTCTGTTCAAGAATAAACCAGTTATTCTTGAGCCCATCCTGGAGGTAGGGCTTATCTACAATGGAGAACTAATCTCCATTTCTTTTCATGAACAGAGGATTAGGGGAAGTTGGTGACCTTATCTTTATGAAGGACTAGAGTCAGAGCCTCTTCATCACTAGGGTGTGTTCCTTCAAGGGAATCCCAGCAGTGGGTGATGACCTTCTAAGATCTGCAGAGATCATCCCAACGTGGCTGCTCTAAAATTGCCTAATTCCCCCTATAATTTTTATGAGGACTAGACTGTTCAAGGGATGAGGGGTGAGAACCACTCTGGCTGCTTCCTGCTGAGTTGGGACAAAAGAAATATGAGTGATCAATGGTAAGGACTATTTTTCATTAGAGATCACATTCCTGTACTATAAACTAGAACAATAGCCTATGAAAGAGGACATAAGTTCTAGAAGGTGTGCAGGCTATGAAGGTTTAGCTATATGACATTATGTCAAACTGCCTTTTAAACAACTGTCATTATACCCGTAGCTTGAAGAAGCACTTAGCACTCAACCTAGAAGCTTCCTTCTGCAATGTTTAAAATCACAACTGGCCGAAGTGCAGAAGATGAGTGGACTACTTGGCCCTAAATATGACACCTAAACCACTCCCACCATATACTCACTACCACCCCAAGTTCAGGAGACAATGAGGAAAAGAGAGTAAGAGCCTAAAGTGGGATAGGGGTGCAGCCAGACATTATCTCCTAGACATGATAGGGCTGTTGCATCTGTGATTTCACAGCAGTAATGTATATTTCCATAAGACCTACATGGCAATTGTCCCATCAACATTTTACCATTGAGAGGGAAATACCTCAAGAGGCTCCATGCCTCCTTGAGAGACTGATGAAGGGTAATGATGGGATATGATTCATATGTACTCATATGTACATGCAAGTACTCAGGCATGTATCATCAAAGGCAAACCAGATGAAACCCAGTGACCATACATTCAAAAAGACTTGAAATGAATTTGGAGGAGAGATTTCTGGGAAGAAGGGGAGTCCAGAATGAGACTTAAATATGATCATAATGACTGTCGAAATCTTTGGGTGACAAGTTACACAGGTATCAATACCAAGTCTAGTAAATTGGTGGTATCCAGAAGCCACACACACACACACACACACACACACACACACACCACAGAGTTGTCTAACATAGGGAAGATAAACTTTGCAATTTGAATTTAAGCAAATCTGGCTTGGGAAAAAAAGGGTTGCAAGAAGAGGAAGGAAGATGGGATTGGGGATCAAGATATGAAAAAACATAATAAATTCCTATATGAAACACTTAAAGAATAAGAAAACGGAAAGAAAAAATATTGTAGCTAAGGTCCACCTTTCCGTCAGAGAACATATAGCTGGTACTGTTAATCACATCAAGAACCTATAGATGGGAAGGGCACAGGAACAAATATTGCTTTTAATCATGAGTGTATGGTATCACACTCAAACTACTATCTAAACACTTACCATCATACATATAGATCAGATCCAACTGAGAAGCTTTCTTTCACAGTGAGAGGTGTTTAATAGAAATATCCACAAGATATCAAAATACAATGTAAAAGTAACTGCACTGCTCAGAACATGTAAACACTCCCCCCCCCAAGGCTCATGGAACCTCAAGGAAGAGGGGAAGGGGAGGATGAAAGAACCAGAAGGTAAGGAGGGATGTGGCCAGACATTATCCTCTAGACGCAACAGGGCTACTGTACTCATGAACTCACCGCTGCTATATGTAGTTCCACAAAACCTGTACAAGATTTTGTCTATTAGCAGTCATCATGCAAGAGGGAAAACTGCATGCATCACAACTCCCTGACAGACTATTGAGATTATATGTCAGATGAGGGAAGGAGAGCTACTTTCCTTAATAATATGCCTATCAATAGAAGGTCCATGCTCCAACAAATGCTCAAGCACACATCAGCACAAACAACCTGGATGAAAATCAGTGGGCTCCACATTAAAAAAGACTTGTAAGCAACAAAGAGCCTGGAAGGTGGAAAACATGTTCACTGAGAGAAGCAGGTTGGGATTGGGTATTATGGGATAAAAATGACTTAAATTCATTGCATTCATGTATGAAAATGTAAAAGAATACATTTTTAAATCGATACAAGTCTTGCTTTTTTGAACCTTTGAAAAACTGGTTCCAAAATTTATATGCAACAAGAAAAAACAAAATAGCAATGACAAACAAAAAGACAAAAAAGAACATTTATTTTTAGCTCACTGAGTACTCAGTATATTTTCTCCAATACTATGAAAATATTCACAAAGGCTGTTTCAAATCTTGACTCCTATGAGACAACATCTGAACTCAGTTTGGTTGTATTATTTATGACTTCCTTTTTTTCCCTAAGAATGGATCATGCTTCCATTTCTTTGCATACCTAATAATATCTGGTTGGAACTAGACATCACTATACTATGTTATAGTGACTTAAAATTCAATATTTTTATATGGATAGTGTCTTTTTGGTTTATTGGCTAGGCCATTTGCTTAGATTCAAATTGCAAAGTTTATCTTCCCTATGTTAGACAACTCTGTGGTGTGTGTGTGTGTGTGTGTGTGTGTGTGTGTGTGTGTGTGTTCTGGATACCACCAATTTACTAGACTTGGTATTGGTACCTGTGTAACTTGTCACCCAAAGATTTGGACAGTCATTATGATCATATTTAAGTCTCATTCTGGACTCCCTTTCTTCCCAGAAATCTCTCCTCCAAATTCATTTCATTCTGTCATCCTCTAAGCGCACATGCGCAGAAAACGTACATATAAAAAAAATATAGCAAATCACACTTCCCATCCTACCTAGTTCTTCATTACATTTTTTTTTCTGTATTCCCTTGAGTTTCCACCACATATGAGAAGTTGAGAAATTTAAGTAAAGTTTACAGTCAGATTTTGGATCCTACTTTATGTTGTTACACAGAAACATTCTCTTTAAATTTTCAGCAGCTCTGAAATCATCTGGCATCTTAACTTGATGAAGCTGTATTTTATATCTATGATTTTCTTACTACATAACCTGGAGTTTGGGAATTCCATGAGGGCAATCCGCTTCCCAGGCTAAGGAACAGTCTTGAATTTCTTAGTTTGTCTTATTGGTTTTCAAGAGAAAATCTGTTTTCTATTTCACATGCTCTACAATGTCTTTAATTTATTGCATTTTAAGTTATCCAGTTATAATTACTATTTGTGGTATGAATCACATAACTCTTTCACTCCATTTACTAGAAGTTTGCCCTCCTCTTCGCTTTATTATATGGATTTCATAAATGTGAACATAGAGCAATTTCTTTCCAATACTTATACCTTATAATTTCTTCTTTTCTTATCATGCTGAGTAAAATCTCAAAGCATTGTTCAAGCAAATAGTTTTCATGGTTTTATGAATCTTAAGCATAATGTTTTCAGTGTCTCATCATTATGAATAATATTTGCTCTAAGATTCAGTAGATGGCTTTTATAAGGCTTAGTCCATATAAAGAATCCATTACCCCAGTACAAACTTAAGGCCAGCTTGATTTACATAATAAATTCTAGGTCAGTTAGTAACAGAAAACACTTTATCTAAAATAAATAAATAAAAACATACAAAAAATAAATAAACCCTACTTGATAAAAGTACATTTCTATTTTCTTACATAAATTTTCTTTTTTTTAGTTTCTTTAACATAAATTTATTAAATCAACATTTTTATATATATGCTCCTTGCCTGCCTTGTTCCCCTCTCCCTTCCTCTCTCCCTTTCCTCTCACTTACATTTCATCCCACCCTCCTTCCCATTCTTACGTGGGCCCAGTCTACTCCCTCCTATTCTCCTGTCCTTTGGTTCTATGGGTCCTGGGGTTCTCTCTGTATCTTCTGTTTTCGATTTTCTTACATAAATTTTCATTACTTATATTTTGTTTAATGCTTGGTATAGATGTTAAAGAGTGAGACCGTTCTATAGTTTAACTTTCTTGCACTTTCCTTGTCAAGATGGCAGAAATGTTAAGAATATTACTATAGAATATTTTGCTACACTGGGATTTTTCTTTTGTTTCATGTTGAATAAAACTTACCAGTAAAGCCATCAGAGTATTAAATGCTTTTTTCCTCCTTGTGAAAATAATTTTACTTTAGTTTCTTTTTTCCCATTAGATGTTTTGTTACAAATCCAGCTATGTACACTAAATATATATTAATGCATTAAAATTTAAACAACTTTGTCTTCTTGATCCTTTCTATACTCAATTTGTTTTCCATTTCATTAGTTACTATTTTATTCTTAATATTTTACTTAAGGAGTTTTGTATTTGTTGTTTTCATTTGTCCAACATCTTGACTCAGCTACTTAGTAGTGAGCCCTTTTATTCTTACATAAGCCTTTAAGGTTCCATGTATGCCAAAGTTTTATTATCATTTTTACATGCATCAAAAAAATTAAGCCATAAGTACTTTCATATGATTTGGATGTTCTCAAATTTCTATATTAGTCATTTCATATATTAGAATATGTTTTTTTAATTTTCAAAAATGTGGAATTTCATAGCTATCTTTTATTTGTCATTTCCAACCTAACTTCATTGAAGTTGAAAAATAAAATCAGTATTCTTCCAGCAGGAGTATCCAGCCTTTTGATATTGTGATATAATGTTATTATCTACAACTATTTGTGCCCACTGATAGTTATCCTAAGATAACTAGGATGTGGTCTGTGAGCAGTATTAAACTTCTGAAAGTTACTATGAATTATTTATGACCATGCACTGAGTTAATATTCCTAAGTGTATATATTCTATAGTTATAGATCCAAGAAATATATTAATATCCATTTTTGTGTGTGTCTATGACCACCCCCAAGAACACTCCACCGCATAACTCTGAAAGTCAAAAAACAACATTCTCACCTTTCACCTTGTTGCGTCTGTCTGTCTTGCTGACCCATAAGATTCCAGGCAGTTCTCCTGCCTCTGTCTGTCATCTCACTGTGGAAGTGTTTGAATTCAAATGTGAACCACCACATCTGGCTTTCTGTGTGGGCATTTAAACCAAGGTTACCAGGCTTGTATGGCAAGCACTTTTACCTGCTGAGCCATCTCTCCAGCCCCAACATTTTTAAACAATCTAGTCTATTACTTATTAAGAAAGAGCTATTAAAAAAAACTTCTACGACTGGAAAGATGGTTCAGGGGTTAAAACTCTGCCTCACAAGCAGAAGGTCCTGAGTTTAGAAGCTAGATACCATGTAAAAACACCAGGCAGAAACAGCAGAGGACTGCACTTATCCAGAACCTGGGAAATTCCAGAGCGAATCAAAAAGGGGGTAAAAGCAATCCAGGATGATTTCCAAAGTCACCCTCCACAGAGACACACAGTACACACACACACACACACACACACACACACACACACACACACACACAATGAATAAACAAAAA
Source organism: Typhlomys cinereus (assembly GCA_023101885.1). NCBI lineage: Eukaryota > Metazoa > Chordata > Mammalia > Rodentia > Platacanthomyidae > Typhlomys > Typhlomys cinereus. Next base: position 7,989,244 of record JALPQD010000042.1, on the reverse strand, counting down.
AGTCTAATTATTTGTGGATTTATCTCTTTTTCCTTTTAATTAGGTTAATTTTTACAATATGTATTTTGGGATTGCTATTAGATAACTTCCTATCTAATAAAAAACTTTAATCACCATGGAGTGACTATCATTATTTTACATTAATACCATTTATTTTATTTTTCACATGTGTGTGAACATACATGTATCATGATGTACATGTAGATGTCATAGGACAATTTACAGGAATCTACTCTCTTATCACAAGAACTTTTTCCTTTTTAGGTTAAAGTCTTATGTACAATATTATGGATCTATATAGAGAATGTGTTTGTTCATTTTTTTAATGTTCCACCTTTCTGCATCTTTATATTTAGATGTCTCATGAATATTAATGGCAGCCTATGGGTTTTTTTATTTTGAAGTATTTATGGATTCACAGGAATGGTACAGAAAGGGTCTGTGTACATTTGCCCTGTTTCCTCTAAAGGTTTGTTATGTCATACTTAATATATTATGATGCATAATATATGTATGTAATATATATGTATTAGTAGAATATCAAAATTTGCATTTCCACAATGGATATAGATTTAGATCATTTTTACCCCACATACTGTGTAGTTATTACTGCAAACAATCTACAGAATTTTCTATGAATATCTATCCAGTCAAATGAACAAGATAATGCAACTAGTAGATCTCAGGCAGCTGTTGTCATTCAGGAATATCTGCTTCTAAGGTTTCAAATAATGTCATTTGGACCATTTCTGTTCTTCCCTCCACTTTGCTGTTGGGCAGGCCTTCTGTATACTGTGGGACATTAGGTCTATGTTATCTTGGTCTGTAAAATAACAAAAGGATATTCAGTTATGTCTCTGCATTTGGACCAGTCACTGTATATAAGGGACAGAGGTTTTGATTGTTCTCATAGGACTGTAGACCTCTCTTCATGATGTGAAAAGTGAGACCCCATCATTGCAGCTTCTCCAGTTAGAATCCTACGAAAACAAAGAAAGGCAGTTCCCACTGACAAGGATTTTCCATTACCAGGAAAGGGAAGGCAGGCAAAGCAGCTGCACCGTGATAGCAATGCACCTCTTAGACTGAGGATACTGAGGAACATGAAGGACTGAAACCTTTAGTCCTACAAAGGAATTCTCAGACATTCTGTCGGAGCCCATTCTCTTTCCTGAATTTCAGAGGTGGCATATGTAATTATCTGAAGGACAATTCCCTTAAGAAGTCTTATTATCACATCAAATTAACACAACTATATACAGCAAATTATTTTCCTATCAGACAAGACTCTCCTCTGAATTATTTTATTTCAGGCAAAATTCACTTTCCTAAATATAAAATTCTAGAGGCCTTTATGCCACCTCACTTTCTCATCACCTTCTCAAGTCTTTCTTTGTACAGTCTTTCTCCTTCCTCTTTTCTGTTTCCACTCTTTTTGAATCCCAGGCTCTCTCAGACAACTCATCCTTCCTACACCAATTCTATATATACTGGTACTTAGAAAAATTGCTAGACTTTCTTTTCCAAAAATTTTTAATCAATTTTCTCTAATGTTTATGGAATGGAGTCCAAAATATTTAACTGGATATTTCAAGATCTGCTATAGTCTGGCTCCCACCCACTTTCCCAATCTTCCTGATTATTATTTGTTTATATAAAGCCTCTGATCCAGCCAAACAGATACATATATCATTCTCCATTCATACTGTGTGTGTTTGAACCCTCCTAGTATGCTCTTGTACAGACTGATTGCTCTGCCTTGAATGCCTTTGCTGTTCTTTTCTCTTTATCTTACTTAAACTCCATTCCCCAGTCACTTCAAATCTCATTGTTTCTGAAATATTTTATTCTTGTGGCTGTATTATAATTAAACTTTATTTATAAAAGCAGGTAATGGACCAGTTTTACTAATCCGTTCTCTAAGTGATTACAATTGTATCCATCAAAATCAGAAGGGTTAAATAAATTATGGAAATAATATATACCATTAAAAGTAATTAAATATGTTTATCAACTTACATAATGAGGCATTCAACAGAAATTTTTTTGCAAAATATCTTATTTTTATAATTTCATTAACATGCTAGCTCCCTCCTCTAACGTTTCATGGCACTCAATAACAAAAACGAGGCCTCCTTTTCCCACCCACCATCAAATAAATATTTTCTGTATAAATCCATTCAGCTGTTTTCCCTGATTCTTGATCATTTTTCTCTAAGGTAGGTAGTGAATGAAGAACTCCAGATTGAAAACCTGTTGAGTTGCCAAAAGCCATGAGTCTGGTATGAATAAATTTTTTCACTATTGTGATCATAGAATTGTAAGCTCTCTCTGTTTCCCCAAAGTGCTGACATAGCCCAAGTTGCTGAATTTGTGCTTCAACATTTTCTTCAATTATTTAGTTCTTTCTAGTCTTCTTTGTGGCCTCAACTCTGCTTAGTTCTTCTTTGCGTATTTCCCTGTTCCCCTGGCTCCTGAAAGATTCATTCCCAATAGACTCTTAACCCAGATGACTGTTACCCAACAGCCATTTTTATTTTGCTACTGGAACAATTCTTCAGCAGGGATCTCTTAGTTATCTCTCTTTATCTGCAACACTAACATAGCTGTGTTATGCTTTAAAAATGTTTTTTTCCTTTTATGATAGTTTTAGGGTTATGGAAATACAGCACAGGAAGCTCCTGTAAACATTTTGTCCCAATATTAACCTCTTACAGGACCACAGTGATCTTGCTAAAATGAAATACACACTATATATACGCATTATCATAATATACAATATAATATATGCATACATTAAAAATGTCCTTTTCCTCATCTAGGCTCCAACAAAAAAATACCATATTTGATCCAGTTATCATGCCTGATAGCTTCTTCTGATCTTTCATCATTTCTCACTTTCCTTGGTTTTTCAGACTGCAATTATTTTTAAGAACATCAGTAAGGTTTTATAGAACATTCCTCATTCTTAATTTTCTTTAACATTTTGTTCTTTCCCAGAATGTTTTATTAGCATGTGAATTATATGTAATTATGGGTTTCATTATAACATTTCCATATATACACATATGGAAATTTTAAATATATTCACCTCCATTTCCAAATCTTGTTCCCCTCCCACTGATCCCTTTCCTATGCTCAACTAGTTTCCCTTCTGCATTCTTTCCTCTACGTGTGTGTGTGTGTGTGTGTGTGTGTGTGTGTGTGTGTGTATCCTGATTAGTGTAATTAGAGCTGCTTACAGGAGCATGAGTGAAGATGTATATACAGGAACATGGACAACTTACTAGTAGCTACACTGCTAAAGAAAATGTCTCTGTCACAGACTACCCTTCCTGGTAACTTGCAACTGAGAGGGTTTGATCTCACCGGTCAGGAAGGGCATAGAGTCTGCCTTCCTTATCTGCCAGATGGTAACCATCCTGTAAATGAGAGACTGACCCCCGCCCCCATTGCAGTCTCCTATTCTTATTCCATCTTTCTTTGAATCTGCTCTTATAGTAAGACTTTATTTTAACAGCCTTTTATCTCTGGCTAGGAGGTGACATCCAATACCCATCAGGATGGAGCTAAGGGTGGTGCAGGAACAGCAAAACTGAAAAAAAAAAAAACAAAACATAATTCAGAACATCAGAGACCCTACATTAATCGCCTGGAACCAGGCCAGCCTAATCTCTCCCCATCCTAAAGCTCAGGGAAATTTGCGGAAGACGGGGCAGTAAGATTGTAAGAGCCTAAAGATGGGAAGAGCAATGATATGCAAGATACGCCATACAAGTTAGGGCCCAAGTAACCATAATAGGACTTTGCATGACCTGCGCAATGACCGACATATCATTGACCCCCCAAAGTCTAGCATGGATCACAGGCACTAGGATCCTTAGAGGCAAGGGATTAACAGCCACAATAGTGTTCCCATACTAAAGGTGAACACAAAAAAGTACTCTAGGCAATGCTACTGAGTTCTTATACCTCATCAGAGAAGAGGACCCAGAGGGAAGTTTGACATTCACACTAAAGAATGCTCCAGGGATGGGGAGTAGGGGAGAGGGCACTGAGAGAAAGGGAGGCGGGAGAAGGTAGGGGAAAAAGGGAGAGGGAGCAAGGGGATCACAGGAGGGGTGGAGGGAAGGAGGGGACCTAGGTACCTATTAAGTTTGTATGAGTGGAAAAAATAAATAAATAAAAAAGAAAATGTCTCTGTCTCCTATAGCAGGAAAATTACATACTACTGTCAAGTATAACAGTATTTTGAAATATGTAAACATTGTGAAATGGCTAAGCTAAGTCAATTGACATATCTATTACCTCAAATACTTATTTTGTATGGTAAAAAAGAAACACTTAAAATTTACTTTCTTTACAGTATTTCAGAATACAGTATTAATTATAGTGACTGTGTTGTATAAATGGTCCTATTAAAATTATTTATCTTAGTAAAGTAAAAATTTTCTTTACTTGACCCACCTCTGCAAATACTTAGCATCTGATAACAAATGAGACATGTTTTTGAAACCCCAAACAAAAAATCTCTAATAAGATGAGGCCTTCCTAGACATGTTACTAATATGAATCCTGCCAACTTTACCCCTTTTCTATAGAAAGATCATGGACCATTAGCTCCCCAATAATGGTAAATTCATCCCATCCTTCTCATGCTCCATGATGAGGCATGAATATATCATGTAACATTTTCATCTTAGATTGATATATTTTATGGTTCCATAGCTAGAAACTATATTGTCTAAGCCTTTGCATTTCTTTCTGTTGCATAACCTATAGTCATGAAAATAACAGACTCCATTAAGATTTGTTTATATGAGGATCTGGTTTATCATAAAAAATTAAAGTAACTTGTTAGCAATGTGATGACTTCATTATGATCTATTTTAATCTGCATTAAGAATTACCTATTAACTATTAGGTCAGAGAGATGGCTCAGGGGTTAAGCCTCTGCTTCACAAGCAGAATCTGGTCCTCAGTTCAGACCCTGGATCCCACATAGAAAACACTCCAGGCAGAAAAGGCAGTGGCAGAGTGAGGCAAATAGGACATAGAAACAATTCAGGTTTTTTTCCAAAGTCACCCTTGAGCCTCCACAGGTACATATAGTGTCCTCAGATATAGACAGACACACAGAGAGACACAGGCACATATGCAGAAAAAATTATCTGTTAAATAACAATATTAATTTGTGATTTCTCAGTTTGTTCCTGAATTGTGCCCTCCAGATATCTGGTGTCTTCCAGTCTTGTCTAAGATCTTTTGGGAAGTTTTAATTGTAATCATAGTTATTAGAATAACATGAAGTGTTAATATTTAAAGAGGATGCATTATTAGCTCTTTGAATGCACCTAAAATATAGCCAAATATTGATAAGCCAGAGGAATTCCATTTGAAACTTTTGTATTAATAAATCATTATTTCTTTTTCTATTCCATATTTCTCTGAGATCTGATCTAAAGCATATTGCTACATCTCCTCTCCTGTTAATGCTGTGGAACAAAGAATATTTTACATTTTTTTATTCAAGTTACAGAGTCAACATTGATTAGTAAAGTAACCATTTAATATTATGTGGTGTGATTAGACCACAAAGGTATAAGTTTTATATGATATGAAGTTTAAACAGAGATACCTTTACTTCAGGTTAGTATTAAAAACCTCATTATTGGTTAATTTCAAATGTTCAGAAATAAAATAAATAATTGTACCCATCTGTGAGGAAGGGCAAAGGAACAGTCATTTTTGCCTAAATCACATGAATGTTTTAAGAATGCCCAACTTACCTTCGTGAGGATATGGCCATGTGAGAAATTGATAGAGCCAATGGTAGACTGGCAGTTTTGAAAATCCAGAGACATTGCAACTATTTGCTGCCAAACTGGGAGCAGACATGCTCTAGTTGTGCCAAATTACCAGAACAGAGACATTAGATAAGTCGTTCCAACTCCCACAGAAACAGAGAACAGAAGGAGCCAAACAAAGGTATTGGATGCGGTCCTTGTGTCAGGTTGAAACCTCCATCTCTTAGAACCCCCTAGGAAGGCCCTTGTCATCTTCAATTCCCCCAGGGAGCAGAAGCCCTAAGTCTTTCCTATTACACAGTTAAGAGGTGCTTCCAACCCAATTTGTCTCCTGTCCACTGCCAGGGTTTAAAAAACAAGCTACTCTGCCATTTTGAAGTTTATATTTTAAGTCATCTGTCTTCAAGTCTGACAACAGACTATTTATATCTTACATTCATTGAGGAAATGGAATTGAATTGCTCCAGGGGGAAAATTTTTAAATATACATAAAGATGAATGTGATGACTATAAGGTCTGCTTGAGGCTAGAGCAAGTTACCAAGAAAACTTGCAGAAACTTCATGCAGAACCAGCCTTATAGAAAAGTACCAGCACAGTTATGAGCTGGTGCCACAGTGGAAGATTCTGCTGGAACTCTTTTACATCAGAATTTCAGTAATTGAATAGAAATTCAAGCATTCCAATGCCTCACTTAGTTCAGTGACAGCCGCTGGTGTTGCTTCGCATTCCTTTATTTGTTCAATGGATAATTTTTTTTGCATATTCTAAAGACCTAGACACATTTTTGAGACAGAGTTTCACTATGGAGTCCCAAACTGACCTGATATCTACTTGCTTGAGGTTTCCAAGTACTAGGATTATGCCAACACACCTGATAGAACTTAGACACATTAATTCTATAGTTAATGTTTAATAGTGAACTGAGATCCGTAACACTGAATTTCTGTAATGAACTCCTGGGAAGATTGTCCAAAACTCTTACAATTTGGAAAAAAATACCCTCAGTACATTTCCATTCATTTGTACATGAGACCATTTTATCTTTTATTTCATCTTTAATTATCTTTTTTTCTATGAGGTCTCTTAAAACCATATTTGTCCTTGTTTCTCCATTGTTTCACTCTTTTCTAACATATTAAAAAGAACAGATAAAAGTATTTGCTGTGTGGACATTAAATTTAAATCCCCATAAGCTATATAGAAAGCCAGGAGAGGTCTTTCACGCTTTTAACCCCGGTGCTATACAGGGTGGAAAGAGAGAATCTCTAGAGCTTGCCATCAACCTACCTCCAGGGCTAATGAGAGATCCTCTGTCAAGTACACAGGAGAGTGATAAAACAGGGCACCCAGCATCCTTCTCCATCTTCTGCATATGTGTGCCAGCCCAAACATGTGCATACGCATAGTGCACACTAATAATAAGGAGAAGAAGAAGGGGGGAAAGGAGAAGAAGAAAGAGAAGGAGAAGAAGGTCAACCCCACTAACTATAGGTCCATTCCTTGGCTTTGGCTCTGGCTCTCCTTACCTTCATACCTGTGTCTTTGCCTGTTTCTTCCATCTCTTCATCTCACACCTCACTTATAATTGAGGTTTTGCAACTTGCTTACATTACAAGTACACAACTTTCCACATTTTCTCAGTCCTTTTACTCTTCCATACCTCCTACGCAACATTCAGCTCCCTGCTGAAATCGTTTTGCTCTTCTTCTGAATATTGAAGCAGTCTCTCTCCACACAACTTTCTGGTGTTACACAGCCACCCCCTATTCTTCCACATTCCTGAGAGCTCACACTGCAGCCTTGCACTTTTCCTTCTCCAAACTTACTCCTTTCTGGATACATAGCCCTTCATTAGCCACTTCTAACTTCTGACTTCTAAATTTTATCTCTCTCCTAATCTACTGCTGGTCTAACATTTTAAATTGTCCAATTCCATTAGAGAATATTTAATTGTTATAGTTTCTCATATTAGAACATTCAAATTCATCTCCTTTTATATGTATGTGTTTTCCTGGGACTTGAACCTACAAGAACCTCATGCACGCAAGATTGAGCACCCTAACACTTTTTAATTTTTAAGACAAGATCACCCTAAATTTCCCAGTCTGACCCTGAACTCACTCTGTACCACAGGCTGGCTTACTTGACCTTGCAAGCCTCCCAAATCACTGGGCTTACAGGCTTGTGTCACTTAGGCCCAACTTTGAATTTATCTTTTATATTATTCTCTCTTCCATGCTTATATTGTAATCAACTCAAAAGATTATTCTTTCAGAAATGGACTGTGCTTCATGTGTGCAGGAGTCTAGGGGTTATAACAGACTACAGTGTAGTATATAGATGTGTTTGTATGATTGTGTGTCTGTGTGTGTGTGTGTTAAGATTACCACTTACCAGTCCACAGGTCCAAAGGGATTCTGTGCTAAAAGGACATCAGTGAAAGCCTGAGAAGAGAAATCTAAAGGATGAGAGGGAATAATGCAGCAGTGAAAGAGAAAAGTCAAGTTGGAACACATTTAAAAGTATAATGCTATCAAAATGGCCAGGATATGGGAAGCACTTTCATAAATAACCAGCGAGCATGTAATTTAATACAACTACTTTGGAAGGAATTTTCAATGTCTTTAAAATGTAAAAGCAGGCAGGGGATGCAGCTCCAAGGTAAGAAGCAGTGTTTGTCTTGTATATACAAGGTCCTAGATTCTGTCCTCAGTGCTGCAAAATAAATAGTAAAATGCAATTGTACATACTCTATGACCCAGTGATTTTCCTTCTTCCTACAGCCTTCTGAAGCATATATACTCTCTTATGAAGAAGGATTCTTAAAGATTGTGTTGCAACTTTATTAGTAATATTAAAACATTAGAAATAATATAAATATCCTAGCTGGGTAGATGTTTTAGGAAGCTATATCTATCTTTCTAAAATACTATGAAGAATTACAGCACGTATATGCACTGATAAAGATATCTCTTCAAAGACATAATGTTCAATATAAACTGAAAGGCATGCTGCATAATGGCATATATAATTTCTATAAAAGCATATACACAAATGTAAGCAACACCAAAGCACTCTGTGGCTTTCTCAGGAAGATGCAAGATTGAATTTCCAGCCAACTTCTTATCTGCAATATAATTGTGTGGAATATCAGAGAGAGAGAAGTAATGGCCAGAATGATCCAGGGCACACCTGGGTCAAAGAACAATTAAGGCACCAGCTCTCAGATACAGCTTGTCCCGTACGGCATTGCTCAAATGTGCATTTCAGCATACTTGGCAGGCCCCAGAAGTATCCTTAAAGGAACCACATTCTGCTGCAAAAGTAGCTTTTGCACACAGGGTTAGTGAGACCAGCAGAAGGAAACAAAGAACACAAACTAGTGTCTGGCAAGTGGCTGTTATGGTGTGTCACAGATGAGGTTCAGGGCGAAGTTGTGGTTGGCTAGGAAAAAAACTCTAGTCAAATGGACCAGAGGTTTCAATAAAACCCATAGACAAAACAGCCTGGAAAAGCTGAGTAACGGACACATGTTCTGAGTACACACCAAACAGGAAAGTCTCTGTTGAGCAGGAACTAGATGCAAATTTCAGGAATCGCAGACAGAAAATTTTGTTATTCCACTGGAGGCTAAAATATGTGTTGCCTGTTATCTTGATGTATTCATCAGGGCTCTCTAAAGGAACAGAACCAATAGAATGGATATATAGGAATTTATCTGATTACCTTACAAGATAAATAGGAGTAGCCCAACAGTAACTGCCGGTAGCTACTCAGTTCATGAACTAATTATCTTAGCAATCCCAGTCTACTTTAGACTGGGTCTTTCATATCAATTAAACAATCACCTATAATCTTATTCAAGGGCTTGCCTTAACTATCAATCAGATGTACCCCAAGCTTAACCTGCAACTGTCAAGTTGATGCCTAAATCTAACTATAACAGATGGTTCAGAGTTTTTGTTCATTTGTTGTTTTAATTTTTTTTCTGGTCAGTTCTATTATGAGACAAATCTCTGACCTTAGAACACTTAAATTTCTCTCTGGTTTCTCTTCCACTTGAGTTATTAAAATAGCTTAAGAAATGCCCTCATTATCCCTTTCTTCTTATTCATTCTACCTATCACTGCCAAATTAATTTTCTTAAAACATCACTTGCTTCTTATTAATTCATTTAGTTGGAAAATGACAATGGATTTTTTTTTTGCTCATGATTACTCTTAACCCAGTGTCAAGATCAACTTGTTCTGCTCTAAAAGCTCTAAGCAATGTGTGGCATGCCATTCTAAGCTCCCACAAACCCCCATGTATGTGTAGGTTCTTTCCACAGCATACTGGAGCTTGGTCTTCAAGACCATGTCTGCAGAAGTATGACAAGCCAATGGTTTAAGTAAGATTTGTCCTTTGGATATCTCAGTTTCCCAATGAGGCTTTATTTTTAAGAATGTTAGCATTTAATGACCTCTCCATGTGGCTTCAAGCCACCAGAACACAAGCATCCCAACACCCTTAATTTTCTCCTCAGCTTTTCTACTGAAGAACTTGGCCTTCACCATGACAGGCTGCTTAGGGAACTTTCCCTTCCCGGAACTTTGTAGTAGCCCTATCACACCCTATCAATGATGGGTCAGCCCCTGTCTTGTTTTTAGCAGCATTTACTCTTGTCTGCTCACTGACCAATGTCCACAATTTATCAAGGTTGACAGTTTGGCAGAAGCTCTGGTTCCTCTTTAGGTGTTAATGCCTCGTACCAACTTTTCCAAAATAATCTGGATGATACTTGTGGAAGTTGATCCCACGGTGGTGCATGCCACCAGCATTACTCCGACCTCCTGGGTGCTTCCGGTGCTTGCCAATGTGGCGGTGGTCGTGGCTCACATGGCCCCAAAGTTTCCGGGTCTTCCTCAATCTGGATGGCACAGTAGCGGCTGAAAGGACAGCTCAATGAGGCTTTAAATCATGTACATCTTTCGTGCATCCAAAGAAGGTCATTGTTTCCCTGTTGTTCACATGCCAACTTTTTCCTTTTCCAACTCAAAGGAGCCACCTACTTCAGGACCTTACTGACAATAACTCTTGTGTCCCTCTTCTGTGTCCTCTCTTCAGATTGCTCTTCTTGCCCTCCATTCTTTGCTGTCAGCCAACCCTTGAAAAGCTCTTCCATGCTCCATGTCTTTCCACATTCTACCTATACTTTGATAGCTTTCCCAGATCCATCTCTTGGCAGGTAGCATTTTCTAATGATTTCATCTGACAGAGATTGAGTCCTTCTCTAAATGCCTACAGCATTTATATACAGCAGAGAATAACATTATTACATGTGTACTGTTTTTCATGGTGTCATATACCTGTATTTCATCTTCCCAGTGTAAGTACTGTGGTAGCTGCTTTCTGCTTCTGTGAGACAAAATTCTAACTGAAGGGAGAAAAGATTTATTTGGCTTACAGTTCCAGAGTGGAGACACAGTCCATTATAGCGGGAAAGGCATGGCAGCTGGCATAAACTGAAGGAAGTTTAGGCTACTGTAGACATCATGGAGGTCAAGACAGCTAACTACAAACTGAAAGAGTAGACTAGCAGCAGAAAGAGGGCTAACCAACAGCAATGCCCATCTCCTGTGACATGTCTTCCTCCAGCAAGGCTCCACTTCCCAAAGGTACTATGACCTTCCCAACACCAACTAAAGATGCAAACATGTGTGTCTGTGGATGAATCACATTCAAACTATTGCAAATACTTAAAAGGAACACTCCTATGTTCTCTGTGTTTAGCATAGTCCCTTGCTTATAATGCTTATAGTGCTGAATAAGTAACTTAATTTGAAGTGGAATTTTTTTAAATTCATGTAGCAGAAAATGTAGATGTACCCCTTCCCCTCCACTCCACTGCCCGGGACGCAAGCGCGTGCGGTCCAGCCGGGCCTCACCGCACTGCGACCCAGGTAAGATCGGTCCGCGCCCGCCCCCAGAGCCCCAGGCCGCCCGAGTGGACCCAGCTCCCACTGCCTTCTAGCCGGAGCCGCGCGCACAGGGCCTGGGAGGAGGAGAGGGCACCCCCTCTGCGCCCGGCCCCGCCCTCGGGTGGCCCGGGTTTAAATAGCTCCCCGCCGACGCCCCATCCCCCCTTCCCCTCCACTCCACCGCCGGGGACACGCGCACAGTCCAGCCAGGCCTCACCACACCCAGGTAAGATTGGTCCCCGCCCACCCCCAGAGCCCCAGGCCAAATAATTCAGTTTAGTGAAAAACACACAGAAATTAAAGGATCTTAAGAGTTAAACCGACAATGCCAAAATCTAAGTGCAAATGCACGAGACACAACACTCAAGTAAACAAATCTCCCACTGAAGGAATTAATCCCATAATGTTAGACTCCAACGAACAAACCCATGGAAAATGGCCAAGAAAACCTGACCCAGGATAACGACCTTCAAAATATGATCATTACCATGTTCAATACTATGAAAGAGGAAATCAGGGAGGAATTAAATAATCGAATCAATCGCTTTGAGGAGGAACACAACAGACACATGGAGGAGTTGAGAAAAACAGTGCAAGAAACAAAAAGTGGCATAGAGCAGTTAAAGCAGACTCAAGCAGAGTTTAAAACTGAGCTAAAAGACAAGTTATCTTCAACCCAGAACGCCACAGAGAGTCTTATCAGCAGAACTAACGAAGCAGAAAACAGAATTTCAGATCTTGAAGATAAAGTGGGAGTATTAACCAGCTCAATGGAAGAGATTGTTAAAGCCAAAAAGATGCTTGAGAGAAATATCCAGGAGATATGGGACACCCTGAAGAAGCCCAACATGCGTATTCATGGAATACCAGAGCAAGAATCTCAAAATACCACCCCTGAGGAAATTTTCAAACGATCATCAAGGAAAACTTTCCTCATCTAAAAAAAGAGAGGCCCATCCATATACAAGAGGCATTCCGCACCCCAAACAGATATGACCAAAACAGAAGCTCGCCACGGCAAATAATAGTCAAAACACTCCACATTCAAGATAAAGAACTGGTGCTGAGAGCTTCAAGGGAGAAAAAACAAGTCACTTTTAAAGGTAAACCTATTAAAATAACAAATGACTTCTCAATGGAAACACTAAAAGCAAGAAGAGCTTGGAGGAGACATACTTCAAGTATTGAATGAGCAAAAATGTCAACCTAGCTGATTTACCCTGCAAAACTATCAGTCATGATCGAGGGAGAAAGAAAAATCTTCCAGCACAAAGACAACTTGAAGGGATACATGTCCACCAAACCAGGCTTTCAAAAAATGCTAGAAATGATACTCACGCTTGAAGAAAAAAAACAGGCATATCCAGGAGAGCAGAAGGCAAGTATAACACCATTAGAAGCGAAGCAATATACTTATAAAAACTACTAAACATAATAAATGTCTGGAATCAAAAATAGTTTCAGCATTATAACACTAAATGTTAATGGAATTAACTCACTGATCAAGAGACACAGATTACAAACTTGGATTAAAAATCACAATCCATCAATCTGCTGCCTGCAGGAAACCCATCTCACCACAAAAGATAGGCACGCTCTAAAAATAAAAGGCTGGTCAACAATTCTACAAGCTAATGGAAGCAGAAAACAAGCAGGTAGCCATTATGATATCACACAAAGTGGACTTCAAACCAAAGAAAATTATAAGAGACACGGATGGATACTACATTTTAGTCACAGGTACAATTCACCAGGACGACTTCACAATACTGAACATATATGCACCCAATACGGGCCCCTCCACATTCATTAAGAAAACTCTACAGGGGCTGGAGAGGTGGCTCAGGGGTTAAGCCTCTGCCTTGCAGGCAGAAGGTCCTGAGTTCGGATCCTAGACCCCACGTATAGACGCCGGGCAGAAGCAGAGATGGCCTGCGTTTCTGATCCTGGTAGGGCGGAGCCTGTGAATCCCGGGGCAGAGTAAACAAGGAGGAGGTGGAGGCGTCCATGGTGGTTCCCGAATTCGTCCATGGTTCTACACACAGACACACACACACACACACACACACACACACACACACACACACACGCATACATGCACAATTGAATAAATAATAAAAAAATAAAAACAAATAAAAAATTAAAAAAGAAATGTTTAAAAAAAAAAAAAGAAAAGAAAACTCTACAGCGTCTAAAGCAAGAAATCAACCCCCAAACGATAATTCTTGGGGACTTCAACACTGCCCTCTCAACATGGGATAGATCAACAGGTCAAAAGCTTAATAGAGACACTTTGGACCTTAATCAAACTCTTAAAGAAATGGACCTTACAGATCTCTATCGAATTTTTCACCCACATACCAAAGAATACACATTTTTCTCAGCAGCACACGGAACTTTCTCCAAAATAGATCACATACTGGGCCACAAAACGAATCTACACATGTACAAAAAAGTTGAAATTCTAACCTGTGCCCTGTCAGACCACCACGGCCTAAAGCTGGACATCCACAACACAACAAACAAGAGAAAATACACTAACTCCTGGAAACTTAACAATATGATGCTGAATAAGAACTGGATTCAGGAAGAAATTACAAAGGAAATTCAAGATTTCCTGAAAGCGAACGATAATGAAAATACAACTTACCAAAATCTCTGGGACACAATGAAAGCTGTTCTAAGAGGTAAGTTCATAGCTCTTAATGCCTACATCAGAAAAATGGAAACATCAGAAATAAACAACTTAACAATGCAGCTTAAAGCTTTACAGAAACTAGAGCAATCTGATCCCAAAAGTAGTAGAAGAGAGGAGATTAGCAAACTAAGGGGAGAAATATCTGAAATCGAGACTAAGAAAACGATAGAAAAAATCAACCAGTCAAAAAGCTGGTTCTTTGAAAAAATCAATAAGATTGATACACCCCTAGCTAAATTAACAAAAAGGAGGAGAGAGAAAACCCAAATTAACAAAATCAGAAATGAGCATGGAGTTATCACTACTGATACCCAAGAAATCCAGAGAATTATAACATCATATTTCAAAAACTTATACTCTGTGAAGTTTGAAAACACAAAAGAGATGGATGAATTTCTAAGTAAACACAACTCACCTAAATTGAATCAGGAAGTTGTGAATTATTTAAATAGTCCTATAACATATAAGGAAATTGAGGAAGTAATCTCAAATCTTCCCACCAAAAAATGTCCTGGACCAGATGGATTCAGCACAGAGTTTTACCAGACATTTAAGGAGTTAATAACACCAATACTCCTTAAACTGTTCCATCAAATAGCAAAGGAAAAAACACTACCAAATTCCTTCTATGAAGCTAATATCATCTTAATCACAAAACCTAATAAAGATTCACTTAAAAAAGAAAACTATAGGCCGATCTCTCTGATGAACACAGACACAAAGATTCTCAACAAAGTCTTAGCGAATCGGATTAAAAAACTTATTAAAAAGATCATTCATGGGGACCAAGTAGGCTTCATCCCCGGCACACAAGGTTGGTTCAACATACGCAAATCAATAAATGTAATTCATCATATAAACCAGTCCAAAGTCCAAGACCACATGATACTCTCGATAGATGCAGAAAAAGCTTTTGACAAGATCCAACAACCTTTTATGATCAAAACGCTAGAGACAGTAGGAATGGAAGGAACCTTTATCAATATAATAAAAGCTGTATACAACAAGCCCACAGCAAGGATTATGCTCAATGGGGAACAATTGGAAGCATTCCCACTTCAATCAGGAACTAGACAAGGCTGTCCATTCTCACCACTTCTATTCAATATTGTACTTGAAGTCTTAGCTGAAGCCATAAGACAAGAAAGGGACATAAGAGGGATTTAAACCGGCAAGGAAGAAGTCAAACTATCCCTATTTGCAGATGACATGATCTTATACTTGAGTGATCCCAAAAACTCCACCAGGAAGCTCCTGGAACTAATTGAGAAGTTCAGCAGGGTGGCAGGATACAAAATAAATGTGCAAAAATCAGAGGCCTTCCTATATGCCCAAAATGAAAGAAGTGAAAAAGCCTTGAGAGAAACAATCCCATTTACTATAGCCCCTAAAAAAATGAAATACCTTGGTATAAACCTAACCAAGGAGGTAAAAGACCTTTACAATGAAAACTTTAAAACCCTCAAGAAAGAAATTGCAGAAGACACCAGAAGGTGGAAAGACCTCCCTTGTTCCTGGATTGGCAGAATCTACATTGTAAAAATGACCATCCTACCAAAGGCAATATACAGATTCAATGCTATACCAATCAAAATCCCAAAGCAATTCTTCAAAGAAGTTGACCAAACAATCTCAAAGTTCATATGGAGGCACAAAAGACCCAGGATAGCAAAGACACTCCTGAGTAACAAAAACACTGCTGGAGGTATTACCATACCAAACCTAAGTCTATACTACAAATCCATAGTTATAAAGACAGCCTGGTACTGGCTCCAAAATAGACACACAGATCAATGGATAAGGGTTGAAGACCCAGATATAAACCCACAAAATTACAGCCATGTGGTCTTTGACAAAGGGGCCCAAAGAATCCAATGGAAAAAGAACAGCATCTTCAACAAATGGTGCTGGCAAAACTGGATCTCCACATGCAGAAGATTAAAGCTGGACCCGTACGTGTCACCATGTACAAGACTTAATTCCAAATGGATCAAGGATCTTGATATCAGGCCAGAGACTATAAAAACCATAGTTGAAGGATAGGGAACTCCCTCGAGCTGATTGGGCTAGGCCAGCATTTCCTAAACAGACATCCAATGGCACAGTCACTGCTACCAACTATCAACAGTTGGGATCTTGTGAAATTAAAGAGCTTCTGTTCAGATAAAGAGATTGTAACACGAGCTCAAAGGCAACCCACAGAATGGGAGAAAATCTTCACTAACCACACATCTGATAGAACTCTGCTGTCCAGAGTGCACAAAGAACTTAGAAAACTAAACACCAAGGAAACCAATGGCCCAATTAAAAAATGGGCCCTGGAACGTCAAAGAAACTTTACCAGGGATGAAATTAAAATATCTAACAAATATCTGAAAAAATGCTCTACTTCCCTAGCCATCAGGGAAATGCAAATCAAAACTTCCCTGAGATATTATCTCACCCCGGTCAGGATGGCAAAAATCCACAATACCTACAACAACAAATGCTGGAGAGAATGTGGAGAGAGGGGAACTCTCCTACATTGCTGGTGGGAATGCAGGCTCATACAGACACTCTGGCGAGCCGTCTGGAGATTCTTAAAGAAATTAAAGATTGAAATGCCATATGACCCTGCTATTCCACTTTTGGGAATAACCGCCCATACAGCAGAGGTTCACCTTGATAGCACAAGCACGACCATGTTCATAGCAGCACTGTTTACAATAGCAAAGTCATGGAATCAACCCAAATGTCCAACAGTTGAGGAGTGGATAAGGAAACTGTGGTACATCTATACAATGGAGTACTACTCAGCCATCAAAAATGATGAATTACTGGAATTTGCCGGGAAATGGATGTCATTAGAAACAATTATATTAAGTGAAGTATCCGAGACCCAGAAAATTAAGCGCCGTATGTACTCCCTAATAGGTGGCTCCTAGTACCAAACCCACCCAGCCCACCTAGAGACAGTAATTGCAAGGATTATGAACAGGAGGGATGGGGTAGGAGGGCCACACCAGAAACAAGGAGAGAAGGGACCATGTTACAGCAGAGAAAATAGGCCTCCATCAAGGACTCAAATAAGTAATGAGACATCTGATTAAGTTCACAGACTTTTGTTCCTGATCATTTACTACTGAGGGGGTATGATCTCACCAGAAGAGGAGGGCATATTGTCTGGCAGATAAAAAGTAATCGTTGTGCAAATTGGTGATAGACCCCCTCCCTCACTATCGGTTTCCCACTTTTATTACATCTACCTTTGAATGTGCTTTTATCGCAAGACTCTAGTTTAACAGCTTTTTGTCTCTGGCCAGGGGGTAACATACAATGCCCACCAGGATGGAGTGAAGGGCATTGCAGGAGCAGCAAAACTGCAAAAGAAAACCAACAAACCACAATCCAGAACTTCAGAGACTCTATATCACCCACGTAGAACTAGGCCAGCTTAATCTCTCCCCATCCTGAAGCTCAGGGAAATTTGTGGAAGAGGGGGCGGTAAGAGTGTAAGAGCAAAAGGATGGGAGGAACAATGATATGTAAGTTACTCCATACAAGTTAGGGCTGAAGCAATCATAATTGGACTTTACATGCCCTGCGCATTGTCCAACACACTATTGACCCCACAAAGTCCAGCATCTGCTAAAGGCACCAAGATGTTTGGAGGCAAGGGATTGGCAGACACAGCAGTGTTCCTAAGGGGAACACAGGAAAGTGTTTAGGGAAAGGCCACTGGGTCCTTGTAGTCATTGGAGAGGAGGGCCCAGAGGAAAATCAGGCATGCACAAGAAAGGACTCTCTGGGAATTGGGGCGGGAGGCACTGGGGGATGGGAAGGGAGGGGGGTGGGGGGAGGAGGGAGGGAGGGAACTGGTGTACCCATTAAGTTTGTATGAGCTGAAATAATAATAGAAAATGTATTAAAAATAAAGAAAAAGAAAATGTAGATGTAGTGTGACCTAAGGCAAAGCTGGATCTCCACACTTAGATAATATTACTAACAGTCAATCTTTATTCCTTTCACCATTCTAATCTTCTAGGTTAGTTCTTCTAACCATGAATGACAAAGGCTGTCACACCTGCAGCTGAATGCCTTCATTTCAGCAGCCTATCAACACAATGGAAAGAACTAGTGAGTTAAAAGAGAAAACTGTCATTTACATAAGTCAAAACTCTTTTTAAAATGGTTATTTTATATGTTTCAATCTCAGAATTCCAAAATAGGCTTCAAGGCTAACATTAATCTGTCGAACATGTGTGATGTCAATCATTAAAGCAATCACTATAGCTACTGGGATATAACACTCTTATTCTTAGTGTAAGTTATATATGCCCACTAACAGTACCATATGGACAAAATTAAGAGAAGACAGATTTCTCAATGGAAATTTAAGGTGCTATCATCGGGAAAGTAAGATCTGAATCAGTGAAATACTAGATGCTCTTCATGCAAAGGTGGAAAGCTATCACAAAATAATGACAGAAATTTCAGGGAACCTGTCTTGCATAGGCTCCTTTTAAGATCATGTATCTAATTTTGTAGTTAATTTTTGTTCAGAGAACATTATAATCCTCCCTGCTCCAGACCAACAAGACCAGCATCTGCATTATTAAAAAAAAATCTCATGAAATTAGTACATAAATGTCCCTAACACATTGTATGCTGTCATTTTTTCAGTAGTAACCACTTTTTATTTTATTACTTATGATATTATTTACTAGTTTAATAAACCACTTATTGCAAGGCTTATTCACAAATTCTTCACAATTATTTAATGTCACATCTTTGAACACTATAAAAATAACTTGATTGTTCCCTTTATATCTTTCCACATTCTAGAATGAGCACCTGAATGCATTTTCTCTGCTTTTGCCACAGAACTTCTCAGCACTTTTTCATTCTTTCACCTCCTTGACCTGTACTTCCAAGTGAAACCTCTTTTCAGTATCTCCTTCCAGGAGAGGACAAGTCAGTTTGAATCTTTGAAGGTTCTATATAGCAGAAATGTGTCAGTTATCCATATTCACTTTAAATTGATAGTCTTCGTCATTTTTTAAAAAAATCCAAATCAAAATGAATTTTCTTAAGTTATGCAGAGAGAACACGCAATACCAAGTGTATCCTGTATCATTGTGAATCCAGGATGTGACCTTTTGTCAAAGCCTTATGATTCATAGGGAACCCACTGTCAGAGAAGTACCAAAATTGGGTTTAGATAACCAAGAAAGGTGTCCTTGTTCTGAGATTTCTTGCACTTTACCCTTTTGCTTGGCAGTTTGGCAGCCCCGGGAATGCAAATGCAAGCCTGCTTGAGTGTGGGGGAAGGTGAGGGAATGAAGCCTTCCTGCTGCTATTCTGATTGCAGCATTTGTCATTGGGAGAGACAGCTCTGGAATGGATGATGTTTCTCTCCCCTCAGGAAAATGCCTTGAGCTGTTCATCAGGAAGGGAATGGGGCACCTGTAAGTGACAATTTCTGCTTAATCCCCCAGCAGGTACCCATGACCATAGTCTTCTGATATAGCATGGGATTTGACCCATTTATTCCTCATTTTCTCTCCTTTTCCACCTTCTGCATGGAAATGGGGCAGTATAATTGTGTTGCCTTTTTTTTTAATTTGTTGAAACTGTCTCTAGGCAGATGGTCATAGCCGGAGTAAAAAAGCTACTACTGAGGAACTTTGAGATGTTGAGTTGCTCAAAGCTGGTGGAGTCTCTCTCTCTCTTTTCTCACAGAGGAAGGAGTGGTGGAAAGAGCATAACAGGGTGGAAGCAAAAGATTTTCAGTAGACTGAGCTCCAATGCCCTGATCTCACCATAATATCCACACACCTTGAAAAAATAGCCCCTGTTTCATTCGTTCTACAAAGCGCATTCAACCACATACCATAAAAGATTCCGTTGAAGGTTGAGGACAGAAGGATTGATAGGGCAATCAGCTAAGTGTGACAAATAGGATTTATGTCACTGGAGTATGCATGAGTACCATCCTTTATCTCTAGAGTTCCTTAGCCACCCTGGTACCTTCCTTTTCATTTCCCCCACAGCATCACCGTTACCAAATACTGTAGCCTTTCCCCCCTGCACACATAGAAGTAGACAACAAATTAAAACTGAAAGAAAGAGGAAATGTCAGAGGTCTACCTAAAGGTTTACCTTATCTTCTTGTATTTGGAGAGAATGTGTGAAAGGAAATCCTCTTTACATTGTTCCACTAGAGAGTAGCAGTACACATAGGAGGTGAGGCAAGGCCCATGCCTCCCTCCTTCCCCTCTAGTCGCTGATAGAAAAAAAAAGCTGACTTTATTCTTCCATAGAGTGATATGCAAATGCACCTGGTTATTCATTCAGATATACATTTTGGTTTTCTGTCTCAACCAAATTCATGATGTATTTTCCAACATCATTCCATCTCAGACACCAATGAGATGTCCTACAATGCAATTTATTTCTGCCACTAACTATCTGGAATTGACTTCAGACTCAACAGATATAAGAGCTCAGTCCTACAAGATTTCCCTCACTTCAGAGACCAGTGGAAAATGCTAGGCCTCTATGTTACTCATTCTTCGGTTCAATTTGGGCTGGAGAGATGGCTCAGGGATTAAGACTCTGCCTCTGCAAGCAGAAGGTCCTGAGTTTGGATCCCAGGTCCCACTCGAAAATGCCAGGCAGAAACAGCAGCAGCCTGAACTTCTGGCTCTGGTGGGGAGAGCTTGGGAAATCCCAGAGGAAAGCAAGAAGGAGGATCCTGGATGATTCCTGAAGTCACTCTTGGCCCTCCACAGGGATACATAGTGCCCTTTAACAAACAACTACACACACACACACACACACACACACACACATACACACTAAATAAAATATTTTTTTTAAAAATTGAGCCACAAATTTAGGGTTTCCCCACAAATCTCCCTCTTGAGTTTGGTATTTTGCTACAGGGACTCACAGAAAAAAATTTATGCAGGAAAAAAATGCAGGAAAAAAATTTAGTTACTATTGCCATTTTATTTAAAAGGATACCATCCAATGACCAAATAGAAGAAATACAAGATATTAGATAGGGGACACTGCTTTTAATTTATTTTATTAAATATGCTATCCCCAAGACATGAAGACCTTCTCCAAGACTTGAAGATCCCTAAACTTGATCTTGAATAAAAGGGTTTTGAGCAAGGTTTGATGGACAAGGTTGGCACGATTAAGAAGTGATCACTTCCGGCTCTTCACTCTCTTAGCTTCTCTCCCTTTCCTGGAGGTTGAGGACTAAGGCTGAAAGTCCTAAGCTTCTAAAGACAAGTCTTTCTTACAAAAATACATTCCTGCCAATCTTATCACGCAAGATAATTTCCTAGGGTTTCAAAAGCTCCAACTCAAGAACCAGGAACAAAAGTCAAATATGTTTCTTTAGTGCGTGTATCAAAATAAAGCAGCTTTAAGAAAAAATTTCTAGAGCTATCCTCCACTTCTTAGTGTGTTGCTCTCCTAGCTCTTGCTGGCTCCCCTTCCTGTGTACTTGCCACATCATCCTAAAACGCTGGCCAGGACCCTCTCATTTGTTCTACATGGATTGCTCAGCATGCGACCAGTTCCTCTGGGACAGACTCCTTTATCTCTTCCTTCCTGGGACCAAGCATTTGGGCCATCAGGGCCTCACTACTCCATCTTCCCTCCAGGAGGATCACACAATCAGTGGTCAGGCTGAACCTTGCCCTCCTTCCTTCCTGCAAATACCTTCTTGTCTTCCCCAGGCTGCTTCCCTAGTTTCTCAGTCGCTGAGCTCCCATAAAGGAAAAAAAAAAATTGAGTATCTAAGGGAGGCGCTTTGCCTTATTTCTTCAGGTGTTTATTAGTAAACACTTACTGCTGAGTCCCTAGCCTCTGTTACACAAGACCAAGATCAGTTCTAGTCCGGTGGGATGAGGACCAACTTGAGTAAATGCTTTTCTGAATTCACTGCACAGCCCCTCCTTCCCGCTCCCCCCAAGAACAAAGACCAAGTAAAAGCAACTCAGCTTGCTTTGATGCCATCAGATCTTCCCGTTGTAGTTCGCACCTCGCTCAGTCTTCCTCTCAGGTAGTGTGGGCCTCAAAACCTCAACTGGTTTATTTGAGATCTGTGTTTAGGTCTCAGCATGTGGCAATGTGTTCCACTCTGATGACACTTTTCGTTTCTAAGAATAGAGCAGATGAAGTAATATTGCAATTGATGTTCCCGGGAATTTGATTGGATAAATGCATAAACTGTAGAGGGAGAAGGAGGTTGTATGGACAGATCACATTAGTATTCCTGTCCTATCAATGTGCGGGGCCGCAACCAACGTCAGCCGGACGGATTCTTTGCGTCTGCCAGTCCCGCCACGGATTCATTCGGGATCTTTCAACAGACCAGCCCATAGAGACCCAGGATCAAAACGGCCGATTAGAGTCAATTGCCTGCTGCGGGAACAGCTAGCCCTTGCAGGCCCGGAAGACTGTGGAAGGAGGGGGAAGCGAACTGCACCCCGCTGCTGAGGGAAGACTCCGTAGCAAGAGCGACACCCCTCCCGCCCCCCCCACCTTGCAGCGCAGGCTTTGAAAGCTGCTACCCCCATCTGAATGGAAACTCGGAACCGCCGGGCAGCGCGTTCCTTCTCGCTCCGCGTTGCAATCCATGCAGAGAGGAGGGCTGAGCGACCCCGTTCCAGCGCCCAACTCCTGGGACGGAGTCGGCAATGCTGCTGAGCAGAACTTGATCGCGCCCCTTCCTCGCTGCTAGAGGAAGCGATGCTGCAGGGTACAGCCAGCGCTTCTCCGACTCTCCTTCAAGCTGAAGGTTACCCACCCGCGCAGCCAGCCCCAACCTTGTGAGCCGCGCGCGCGCCTCGGGTCCGGGCTCCGGCTGTTCCGCGGCGGCGTGCAGGGCAACTACCGGGCCGCCCGCGCCGGGGCGCACTGCACCAGAGGCTTCGGCTTGGTGGATGTGTATGCATGAGTTCTGCACCGAATGGGCGCAAAAAGCGCCCCAGCCGGTCCACCCGCTCCTCTATCTTCCAGATCAGCAAGCCTCCGCTGCAGAGTGGAGATTGGGAGCGCAGGGGCAGTGGCTCCGAAAGCGCCCACAAAACCCAACGAGCCCTGGACGACTGCAAGATGGTGGGTGAAAACTGCTTCTTTTTTTTTTTTTTTTTTTTTTTTCCTTTTTTTTGAGAGGGGGTGGGGGAGTCGGGTATCTTAAACGTTTGCTTGAGTGCCAGCCACTCCCCACCCTCAGCTGCTCCATGCCGGTCACGTGCATACTGCACTATTTTTAAATCTGCACTCCCCCAAATGTGGAGTGACGTCCAGGTTGAAATATCCCTGCGGAGAGAAGTGTCAGGGCCCTGGTCTCGAGAGGCAGGGGCTATAGGTTATGCCTCTAGTCCGGGAAGAATGGTGGATGCTAAAGATAAGAGTGCACGGGTTCGCTCACGAAGGGAGCGGGTGTGGGAGGGGGACCGGATTTTGCTTTGTGGTACCACAGTAACAAACCCAAACAGTGTGCACGGGTCGCAGCGGAGGGGACGAAAGGTTTCAGCGCTAAGATTGTGGTCCATCTTCCCAACAGGGTCCGAACTAGAGGCTATCAGTGGCCTAGTAGGAGGCGAAAGGGTTGCCTGTTGTCTTACTAGTCTTTTTCCCGTGCCACTTCAAACCTGTGCTTTAGCACTAGCAGAAACATTTATGCAGAAGTCCCCAGCATCATTATCTAGTGGCCTGGGAGTGGCAAGATTGCTCTCCAAAGGTGCTCTTGTTCTTCGGAACCCCGGGGCAAGTAGGACTGCAAATGGAGCTTCCATGGTCAGCTTTGCCTATGGAAAACAAACATTTGCATTGGATAAAGAGACTTGTCATCTTTTGAGTTGAGCTTTAAACAGTCCAAAGGCTCCTTAGCTGGAGATTTGGGGAGCTGTCGCGGAGGTCAGTGAACTTCCCTGTTCATGTGCACAGAGGCAGGAAACTTTCTGATCCTAAGTGTTTGGTGAAAGAAACTGACTTCTTTTGCAGCTTGTCCAAGAGTTCAACACGCAAGTGGCCCTGTACCGAGAGTTGGTCATTTCTATTGGGGACGTCTCAGTCAGCTGCCCCTCGCTGCGGGCTGAAATGCACAAGACAAGAACCAAAGGCTGTGAAATGGCTCGTCAGGCACACCAAAAACTGGCTGCCATCTCAGGGTAGGAGACTTTTAACATTATGCAGCGATCCGTGTGCATGATATGTGGATGTTGACACAATGTTATGCTGAGAGGATCTCCCAGACGGTGTCTGCAAATCTACGATTTAACCAATTACTCAGAGTAACTGCAACACTTTGAGACTCAAATTGTCTAGTACCCATGAGCAAATTGTAGGCCAAACCATTAACTGAAAGCTATGGTATTGAGATGATGATAGACAGCTAGATGATAGACAGAAAATATACATATGTTTTTGGGGCCCATAAGTTTATTTTAAAAAAATAAACTTTCAGCATGTTGGTTACATATTGAAATTTAAGGCTTAAGATATTGGTGAGTGCAATTTGGCCATTAAAGTTAAATCATTACGCTGAAGATTATTTTGTCATTTACTGCTGAGCAAAAGGTCTGTGCTATAAAGAGAAAATCTTTGTTAAATCCCAGATTTACTAACCTATTTCTATCATGTGACAGAGTCCTGGGATAGTGCTTAAAATAAAATCCCTAAAGTAAAATCTTGGGTATAAATTACTGTCATTACTGTAGTGATGTAAAAGAGAAGTTTTAATCTACGTAAAGGTTTTTTTCTTTTAAACAGATCGGAGAAAGGCACAAATCTAAGTCAATCTAAATTAGGTTATCCCTTTCTCCCATGTTCTTAATTTTAGCACATTTATGCATTCTTTTGCCTAAATAAGATAATAATGTAGTGAGTGAAAACTTACTTCCCATCTACTCCATCTTGATCTCAATATTGGGAAAAAGTTAGCCAGGGATTTGGCAATAGTTGCCAAATTTATCAAAGGCATCACAGAATCCTTGAAGTGTTTGATTCAGTTGTGATACAGTCTTTACACATTCATCTGTGTGTGGCTTATCATGTTAGAAGCGCAGGTGAGTTTCCTCACCTGAGAATGTTGCTGACTTATCACTTAAGAAATAGAGGTGGTTTCCCTCTTACCCATCTTGAATGTGATGTTGCCTCTTATGATAATTGACTTATATTTGACAACAGACATTTTATATACAATGAAAAGCCTTCCTCATTTTCTTAATGTGAGGGACAAATGAAATATTTTGCAAACCAATTTCATTCAAGAGCAGCATTCATCTTTTTCTACTATGCTGTACTAAACAGGAAGTAAATTTAAAAAGTGATAGGGAAGTAAATATTTCAGGAAATTGAGATGCGATTTAAAAAAAAAAACAGATAGGAGCAGAGAAACCAATATGGAACATGAGGCAGAGTCGTGAAGAATCAAAAAGTGTGAAAAAGCAGTGACTTAGAAGCAAAGCATTTTAGGACAGGGAAATCTGATGCTCATGGCAGAGAATGAACATCTCTGTAAGCTTAGCATCTGAAGATACAGAATGGGGTCATATTTAGGATCCATGTAAGCTGAAACTCAAAATGACGACATTTTCTAATCAGAGAGGTGAACCAGGGAAATGAACAGGAGTTCAGTGGAGTTTAATTTGCTCTAATCACGACTCCAGTTCTAAAGATCCTGGAAAGTCCATAAAAGTTTTGGCTAAAAGTTGAGTTTTGAGGATATGAGAGGATTGGATTCATTCTAGACTTAGCAGGCCTTTGCTACTTGATCACATGTTAGTCTGAGGGTTGACATTAACTTGACATTAATGGTGGTAGTTTTATAAAAAATTAGAGGGAAAATATGGTGTCCTTAAATAAAACTCTGTAATGGCTTGGGATAGAATTTGACACATTTCCCTCTCAAAAATAATTAAATGCAATTTAACATTCTTTATAAAGAATTATGGTGATATAATTGGAGAAAATCCCTTTAGTTCCTCACCATCTGGCTCCATTAATGAAGGAAGTTATTCCCCTTGGTGGAGTTCCATTTCTAATATTGCTTATTATGTGGGTCTCATTTCTAGCTTGATATGAAGGCTGTTCAGAGGCTATAAGAGTCATTACATCATTTGAGCAGGAGTAAGAAAAGCTCAGATTCTTGTGTAAAGTAGAGAAGACAGAATTTGCTACCATAACACAGCTAATTCAAAGAATTGTTGTCTGTGGAAGGGACTATTATCCTTCTTCCACAAATTTATCTCAGAGGACTGAGGAATTGTGCAAAGTTGCAACTGAGAAGCGCCACAGGCTCCATTGAAGCTTACATTTCTTTTCTTCTGAAATCTATGCTGTTTTTCTCTATAGCCTGCTGCTGTTTGAAAATGTTATATAAAAAGAAATTTTTATTATTGCTAAAAGAGGGATGAAACTTAAAAAAGATAATCTAACTAAAAGATGTCACTCATGTGATTCCATTCTTTAGTATATCTATTCCCTTCAAATATAAAAGCTAAATCTGTCTCACCATGCATTCATCAAAATGCTGCCCATTAACTATCATTTAAGCATCAATGTGTCTTCTATTTGTAGGAATGGTGAGAGGGTCAAGGGAAAAGTTGAGGGACGAAGTGAGTTCACTCATTTCATATCACAAAGGCCTCCCTTTCCTTGTCCACCAGCTATATTGGGGCCAGAAATTTGAAAGCAGACAAGAGAAAAGGAAAACAAAGATTGGGAATGATACACAAGTGCTATATCACTCTCATCTATGACTTATCAGAACTCTCCAGGAGTGGGAATGGTTCTCATCACTTTCTTATATTGTGGGCCAATGGCTTTGCTTTCAAAGTAACAGGACCTTTTATATTAATCCAGCCAGGTGAATGAAAAGTCTCCTTTGACTACTGTGATACTCTGCATATGATTCTTTTACCAAACAGATCCTTTTCTAGATGGCAAACCTGAAGGAGTTTCCAACATCACTTTTGTCAGCGATTCTGAACTTCTTAAAACAGTAAATATGGGAAGCCAGTTTGTCACATAGATAAAAATAACATTGATATGTGCCGTATGCAGGTGTGTTTGTGTGATAGACTTGCATGTATATTGGGGAAGGTAGGATCTAAAAATCCTGTTTCCTTGGACATGATTTCTCAGACACTTTTTAAAAATCCCCAGGGTTCTGTGGCACTTTATATTTGAAGACTCTGAGATTCAGAAAATTAAAGTGACTTTGGAGGCAAATTGACAGAATATATAAGAAAATTTTAGAGTCCAAGAGAACTGAGATGAGATGAACTCTTTTAGGACCTTGGTAGAATTTATGCTCTGAATCTCAGTTCTGTCATGTATAAACTAGTTGCATTGCTCGCTCATGGGGCAGTTGAGATAAGTCAGTACAGAGAGCAGGGACCATGTGTCCAGGTTGATAGCATGCTGCCCATCAAAGGCTGCTCTGAGACTAGAACCTGGTCTCTTGTCCCTGCACCACTGCTGATCCCATCCACTGCACTCCTTCCAGCCCAGAAGAGAGAACACAGCACCCAGGCAGAGGTTGACTCAGAGACGTTAACTTGCCCGGCCTTTCCTGGGGCCGATGCTGTGTCTGGTGGACTACTAGTGAGGTTTCTCTTTTCAGTGTTGCTCCCTAATACAAACTTTCTGGTAATGGTTAATGAAGTGTCAAAGTAAAGAGGGGGACACACCAGATCTTAACAACATGTTCAAGTAGTAGTGTGTGAGAGGCAAGATAATATGATGGGAGAGAACACCAACTCTAAGTCAGATGAGATCTGGATAAAATCCTGCACTTTACCACTTACTAAGGACACATATTTGCATCAATAAACAAATCACTTTACAGGGTGGTAAGTGGCCACCAGGCACAATGCCAACAACATAGACTTTGGGGCCAGTCAATGCTAGTATTTGTGAAGAGTGCTACCTTGGGCAAAGTTGTTGCTCTCTGCTTCAGTTTCCTAATCAGCAAACAAGGCTAATAAATAATGGAACCAAATCATATTGCATTCTGAGGGCCAAGAACTTGGAAGGGCCTGCCTAGCATATAGTGAAGGCTGGTATTAAGTATAGATCAGTGTCTTATAATTATTAAGATACTTAGAATCAAGATTTTCAAGATACATTTATATGAGTGTATATAAATCCATTAAATATTTTTAAATAAATACTTTGGCTGGAATAAATTTTAGTTTTCTGTTTCTTACATTATGTTCTTGGGTGTTTTTGATATTGGAATTGCTCAGAGGCTTATTAAAAGACCCGTTCTTGAATACTTTGCAAGCGATAGGGAGATGTGAGGCACAAATATAAGTGTAAGAATACTATCTTTATGGGGAGAGTCCATCTAGATTATTCATAAATTATAAGATACTTACAGAATCTTTAACCTAGTTCTACTATAGCCTATATGACATCAGAAAACACTGTTGAGTTCCCTGTACCCTAATGAAAGGTTCTATGTGAGTGAATTCTCAGTCTCCTGCCTTCATTATTACAGCATTCCCCCTGATGTAAAATCACATGGATTTTTTTAAACAGAACTGAGCTATGAAACAAATACAAAGCAGAGAATCTGATGATTAAATTCTAAAAATATTTTTTGGGTCTCAACATATACTCTATTCACTAAAAGAACTTTCTTTTCTTTTTTTTCTAACATTTTTTATTATTATTTCCGCGCATGCAAACTTAATAGGTAGACTGTTTCCCTCCCTCCCTCCTCCTCCTCCCAACCCCCCTGCTCCCCCTCCCCTCACCCCTCCCTCCCCATCCCCCAGTGCTTCACCCGCCAATCCCCGGAGAATCCTTTAATGTGCATGCCAGACTCTCCTCTGTGTCCTCCTCTCCGATGAGGTACAAGGATCCAGTGGCATTTCCCTGAACCCTTTCCTGTGTTCCCCTTAAGCATAGGAACACTACTGTGGCTGTCAATCCCTTATCTCCAAGGATCTTGGTGCCTTAAGCAAATGTTAGACTTTGTGGGGTCAATAGTGTGTTGGACATTGCGTAGGGCATGCAAAGTCCAATTATGATTGCTTTGGCCCTAGCTTGTGTGGAGTATCTTGCATATCATTGCTCCTCCCATCCTTGTGCTCTTACAATCTTACCGCCCTCTCTTCCGCAAATTTCCCTGAGCTTCAGGATGGGGAGAGATTAGGCTGGCCTAGTTCTAGGTGAAGAACCTTCTTTTCTAGATGGCTTTTTGGTGCAATGCAATGACTATCCTGGAGATCAAGAATTATAGGTTTAGGGGTTTGGGGTGTCCCCTTAAGCACTGGGGGCCTGGTCAGTCAGACTCATTTCTCTTTTCCATTCCACCTTAATGTTTTGGTTTTTTTTTTTTTTTTTGGTTCAATTTTCTGCTCAATTTTTCTGGTCTCTCTTATAGCTGGTTTATTTTTCACTCCCCTCTTTTATGTAATAGGAAGTTGAAAAGAGAAATACATAGAAAATGAGAGAGACAGGAAGACAGAGAGAGAATAGTTCCATAATCAGCTGTGTATCCCTTCTAGCACCTGGCTGAGACCATATCGGTGACATGGGAAGGGACTCTGAGGAAGAGCTTTCTTTGCGCTTCATAATGAAGGGTGTCCCAAGTGGGCAGTGGCAATCTCACTTGTAGAAAAAGAGACCTGTGATTGGCAGTCATTCCAGGGTACTCACTCTGTCCTTGATTGTCCCCTCTCATACATGACCAGTGTTGTCTTTTAAAAATGTCAACTCTCACTGGTCAAATTGTAAAAGCCAAGCTATGAATATTCTATCCATTAAGGAAGTGATGGAAGTATTAGCTCTTAAGACCCAGAAGTCGTCTCACAGTTCTGAAAAGGGCAAAGTTTGGCTGCGAAGAGGCCATTCCATGATCCCTCTTAGGTTCTGCTCCATGTTTCTCTATAGTGCTTCACCAGCAGTCTTTAGGATTCCTTGGCTCACTAAAGCATCTTTGTGGCATTTCCCAGTGAATGTGTCTATTTCCAAATTTGCCCCATTTTTCAAGGACAACAGTAATATTGGATTAGAAGCCCACCCCGCTCCAATTTGTTCCACACACAAGCACATTCTGAGGTGCTCAGGGTGAGAACTTCAATGTGTAAATTAGGAAGGACATTACTCAACATATAGCTTCCTTGAATCATTAGTGGTATCCACAGGGAAGGTGAGCAGTAGCTACAATCTTTTGTCTAGGACTTTCTACATTTTTCTCAAAAAGACAAACAAGGGTGCAATACTGTATCTTGCACAATTGCAATTTACTGTAAGGTAACAATTTGTAACCATGGAATGGCACAAGATATGTTCACAGACAATAAGTGTCTAATATGGCTGATGTTTTTCTCTATCCACTTTAACTACTGGTATCTGAAGGTAAACTAAAAAAGTAACTGCAGGGTGGAGAGGATCTAGCATCAAGTGGTCCATGAGTAAGTAACACTTGATTTTCCTCTGTAGTGTGCATGGAAACATGAACAAGCTATGCTCCCTCAGTAATACTAATACTGGTGCTTAAGGACCATAAGTAAGGTCTCAGCAAATGACAAGGTACCAACTCATGCCAGGTTTGAAAGAGTGATTTTGTTTGCTTTGTTCTGCTTTTGTTTCTTTTGAGAAACAGTCTCACCCAGCATCAAACTTGCTACCCTCCCATCTCAGCCTCCCAAATACTGAAATTACAAGCCTGTATCTCTATATCCTGCTTAAAATTAGAATACAATCATCAGCATCTAAACTCAGTGTGATATGGACTCTTTCCAAATGCTTTTCTGTCACTTTCTCATCTTTCAACAGATTTAATGACATTTGCCTTGTTGGAATTTTCTTAAAATGTCCCACTTAGAAAGAAAATCAAACCTAAAGTGAACTTTAGGAAAATTCATTGCAGGTAAACAAAGTTGTGCTTCATTCATGTGTGCATCCCCAGAGGAAAATTCACTGAAGATCTGTGGGTCTGGTTCATTATCAATGTCACTTGATATTTTAAAATCTGTTCTTAAACTGTGTCTTGACTAAGAATTGCAAGAGGAGTCCAGTATTGTGCGACATTTCTACTGCAGCTGACTGTTATTTATTTTTCTGTTTAATACATTTAAAACAAACATGCTGATTTGAGGAGCACACTTAAGATCAACTTCTGACGTTATACTTTTGCAGGCATGTGTACATGCATGTGGAAACCAGACACTTGCATTGATATTGTCCTCAATTGCTGTGCACCTGGAACCTACCAATTCATCTATATTGGCTGGCCAGTGAACCCCGGGGTTCCTCTCTCTGTCTCTACTTCCCCAGTATGATAGAATTTACATATAAGCTTGGATTATAAGCATGTGTTCTCACACCTGTATCTTTCACATGGGTAATGGGAATCAAACTCAAGTTCTCATGCTTGCACAGCAAGTATTTCACACACTGAATCATCTACCTAGACTTCTTAAAAAAGGAAAGAAAACCTCATAAAAACGTTGAGTTACATACACTTAGAAATCAACCTCTTGGATGAAGCATCAAAGCATTTAAAACTGGAGTGAAAAAACAAACAAATATTTCTTGCCTGATGGGAAAGCCTAGATACAATCAGATGAGCAAAACAATCTCATTCTCAGCTGCATACTCATCCAACAAATAATCTATATCAACTTCACCAAGTTTAAGAAGAAAGGCATACGCATTTTCTCATCCAGCAAGAGCCATAACTAGTGTGTTCTTAAGTCACTAAAAATATCTTAAAGTCACCCTTTACAGCTTTTCCTATTGCCAAGTCCTGCAGTGTTTTATCTTTCACAGTGACCATGAAACCTCCTTTCTCCTCATTTCTGAAGCTACCCTATTAGTTCCAAAGTGTATTCCCCCAGGGCATCAACTACCGTAGTACTTCCCAACTGGTCTCCTGGCATTCAGAATCTTACCTCTCGTCTTCAATTTATTCACTAGATTTAAACTAATCCTCCCAAATACTCCTCTGATCTTGTAACTTTTTTTCTCTAAGACTTTCCGAAGATTCCCTGTTGCCTAAAGCGTATTTCTTCAGATGTGGTCCCTTGATTTGTCTATATGGGAATCATCTGCCTTCAGACCTAAGAACTAAAAACCGTGGGCATGCGGCCCAGAAGTCCAGGTTGTTAACAAGTATCACCATATCCCCCAGGAGAATTGAGAACATGCTACATATGAGACCTGTCAGTCTAACACAGTGATTCTCAGCTGAGGATACCCAGGAGAATCCCAGATGCAGCTTTAAATATTTGGAATGCCTAGAATTTCTGATCTAGTAGGTTCTGGGCATTAGAATTTATTTTTTAAAAGCTTCATACTTGAGCATCTGTGTCATAAGGGATTTTACTTGGCTACATTTAACAAAATATTCAAATTAACAGTTGCTTAAAGACAGGGACTTATTTTCTAACAGAAGCCTCAGCATGAGCAATTTGGAAACAGGTGTGATGACTTGAAATGATAATTCCTTCTTCCATTCCCAGTTCATGGTGTTCATCCTCAGCTCCCTTTATGATTTAAGAAGGGTCCCAGCCCTGTATTCCAGAAGAAAAGAGGAAGGACAAGTTGACAATTTTCTTTAAGAAATTATGGGCTGGAGAGAGAGCTCTGCCTCTCAAGCAGAAGGCCCTGAGTTCAGATCCCAGGTCCCACATAAAAGCACAAGGTGGAAATGGCAGCGGCCAGTACTTCTGGCCCTGGTGGGTGGATCCTGGGAAATCCCAGAGGAATGCAAGAAAGAGGGAGAAGCAATCCAGGATAATTTTCTGAAGTCATCCTTCACCCTCCACAGGGACACGTGTCATCACACACACACACACACACACACACACACACACACACACACACACTCTAAATGAATGAATGAATAAATAAAATTTAAGAGGAAAATCCGAATAGAATTTCAGAAACTGTATCCCATGGCCACTAGCTCCATAACTTGCAATAGATTCTTTTCTCAACCTTAAGTAATGTGAAGACATTATTACTATGAAAAGAGGTGGGGGACAAATGGCAGTTGAGCAATAAATGATGTCTGGAACAGTATGAAACCTCTTCCTGGGCTAGTCCTTTACCATCGTTAAATGCTTCACTTTTTAAAACCGGTCTACTTCTTATTCCTTAACTATTATATACAACAGGAAAACCTCAATCCATTAGTCTACATAAATGGTTTCTATGTTAAAAGTAAATCTCAAGGGGAGGGGGAAGAACAAGAAATGAAAAGAAAAGAAAAAAAGAGAAGAAAAGTAAGGAAAAAAAAAAGAAATTGTTCTCCTGAGAATGACCGTCTGAGTTGCTATTTTATTATGGCTGGCCAAGTTCCTCACGCTGAAAGCCAAAACTGAGGGAAGAGTCCCAGAAAGATTAAGAAGGTTATGCTGCTTTTAAACAGACCCACAGAAAAGATAAGAAGTTCAGAAACCACTCTGGAGGGCAGGAAGTCAGGCAAAGTGCCTTTGAAATGACTGAGTATAATTTTCACAAGGCAGGATGTGAAATAAGATATGGTCAGGAAGGCATACAAGTGGCGGCATTCAAGAACTCAGTTTTTAAACCTGATTGACATTGAGTGGGACTCAAAAATAAAAGTTCCAAACCTGCTTTAGTAGATCAAAGAAAAAATTTTAATTGAAAAAGTAAACTCTTAGGAGCTGATATGATTAAACAGTGGCAGTCAGCTATGCAGCTCAAGAAGCAGAGCAAACGGCAAGATGGTCAAGATCATAATGAGCTTCTTAAGGGAACTTGAACTTGAAGCTTAGCATCTCATGTAAACAATGCTTTAGAGCTAAATCATAACACATTTAACTCACGGTGCTTTAAATTATAAGCCTATCCAACATAACGGCAGTATTTCATTTAGGAAAACATTTTCATGTCTAACCCGTAAGTCTTTTTAGAAATCTTTTCATGGAGGGTGCTCCAGTACCACATGTTTTTCTAGATGTTGAAGGTATAAACCCCTTAAGGAAAAAATGAAAGACTTTTGCATTTATGGTGTTAGATGACCAAAAAGACACAAACAATAGGTAACATTTCAGATAGTGATAATGTCTACAAATGAAACAGACTCGTAGAATGAAAGTTATGGATGCAATATATATGGTTATTTTCACATGGAAGCCCTTCAGAACATGTGACAACTTGCCTTGATAACTGACCTTCAAAAGGGCCCAGTCTTGTGATAATTGGAGAGAAAAACATTTCAGGAAGAGAGAAAAGCAAATAGAATTGTACTAAGAATAACTGTTTGGACATGTCTGAAGAAAAGAGTATCAGTTCAGATTTGTCTTCAGCTGTAAGTAGCACAAGCCGGACATCAGTGGCTTGAACACAAGAATTTATTTTCATACTTATATTGTTTTTAAAAAAAAGAACCAGGGCAAGTCACTGTTTCATGATCAATGAAAACAAGTCTGAGAAATGTGGAGTATTTCAGACTTTTTCCTCCAGGTTCCAATATTGTTGTAGCTCCAGAAATTATGTCTGTGTTCCAGGAAAGTAGGAAGGACAAGAGAGCAAAGACATAAGCCAATTAAGAGAGTCCCTGCATAAAGGACTTTCTGGGAAGACTCCCACAGCAGCTTCCATGAGTAGTTCATTGGCCATGATGATGCTCTGGGGCTTCCCTGGCTGCAGTGATCATCCTCTGATTTATATGCATCTTTCCTCATACCAGCTGTCTGGTGGGAATAAATCCTTCCTAATCTGTAAGCAGAAGGGATGTTTGCCTGAAACATAGGGCAGGAACTTTAGCAAAACTGGGAGACAGGAAAATCGAGGAGCTTGTATGTGAAAAACAAGAAAGGAAAGCTCATACACCATTCCTTCCAGACACTTCTTGCTTTATTTGTTTTTTAGTTGCTCATTAAACATTGAACACCGATTATGGGCCAGACGATGTACTAGGCTCCAGAAATATGAAGATGAATTTAAACACAGACTCTGCCCTTAAGGACCAATTGCCTAGCATCCACCTAGAGACTGACTCTGAGCAAGTCATTACAAGACAGTGGCATCAGTGCTACAATAGGAATGTCCAGAGGGCACAGTTGAGGAACAAAGGGAGGTACCAGTCACCTCAGGCTCAGTAGAGGTGGCCAGAGAAAGAGACTTTAGATAGAAAATTATGCCATATGGGCTGAGCTTACTCTCTTTCACTTGTGCGACCTTGGGAGTCCTGCCACAGTGAACTCAAGAGACACTTGAACTCAGAGAAAACAGACACAAGAGTTTATTTTTATTTATTTACATTCTTGAGATGGGATCTTGTGATCTTGCCCAGGCTGACCTGGAACTCCTGGGTGGAAATGATCCCTCAGTCTCCCAAGTATGCTATAGGCACAAAGCACCATATCTAGAGAGAAATAGGAATTTAAATGTGCTAAAAGCTACAGCAGCTGTAGCTCATCTCTCAGAGATTCTCCCACTACATGTTACATGCCCTGTATACATGTTGCTTCATGAGTTGACAAGTTCAGTTAAAATAATACTTGCTTGCAATAAGTGATGGATTATTTTTTCAATGCTGGCATGCTGAATGGGAAGGGCTTTGACTTTGTGCATGATGGACCAATCAACCTGTTCACAAAGTGATTTAATCTTAGAGCCACCTCACAGTTGTTCGAGAGCTGGGCTTACTGCAGTAAGATGAAAGTGTCAGGACTGAGAGACTCCAGGTTTAATTGAGCACTTTTCCCTCTCCGTCCAAGATGCCAGTCCTATACAGAGGAGGAGGTCTGCAACTGTTTCTGCATGCTAGGTAAGGTACAGGCGAAAGTGTTTTTTATATTTCAAACCAACTGAGATTCTTGCAAATAGAGATGTTTGGTGATGGTGTCAGTTGAGGTGGGGTGGGAACACTCACTGGTCTCCACAGTGCTAGTGCCTCTGTTGTTGCCCACAGAACCTTTTTGTCTTGAGCTACTCCAGGACTGTCCCGCCAGACTATAATTTCAGAAACTCACTTCAGAACAAAGATCTCATCAACTGGCACATAGGCAATTTGAGGGTTTTTTTTTTAAAGGTTCCATCAGAAGAGGAAAGCATGACAGAAGAAGAAAAACAAACAAACAAACAAACAACTATGACCTTACTGACATCCAAAGGGATGACAACGTGCCTTGGTCCTGCATTTCTGATGGCTCAGCATTTTTCTCTGGACCCCCAATTTTTCAGATCTTTTGTCCCCCTCCCAACCATGTATATTCAAATTGTTCTTTTTATCACCTCTTCTCTTAGCCAATTGACCATGCAAATCCAAGAAATGAACCTATAGATTCAGACCTTGACCCAAGTCTGAGTAAGATAACTTCTGGATCACTCAAGAACCAGCCTACTTCTTCCCAGTATGGGACACGTTAGCAGAAGCAGGACCTCCAATCAACACAGTGACACTGGCCACTCCCCTCCCCTCCAGAGCACCAATGGACACAGAAGCACAAAGTGAAGCAGAAATGAGGGGGAGGAAAAGCACAAGGATAGGAAGGGCACAAACAAGCTAACTTCCCACTGGGTAACAGAAACCCTCACAAGAAGGACTTTCCACTCTTGCATCCTCTCACTTGAACTGAGGAAATACATGAAGTTCCTGCACTTTTCTCTTAGATGTACCTCATCAGTAAACAGATAATACTTTATTTTTCAATTTTTAGTATCCCATTCCTGTTTTTCCATTATTACCAAGCATTCTCACTTGCCTTACAAAAGGCAAATTATCCCCCTCATCCTCACCAAGATTTCCCTGCAGGAAAATTACAAGAAGAAATGAAAATTTATTCCCCAAATGGTCTGTGATGTACAGCAAGCACTTGCATGGTACATCTCAGATTTTTCTATTTTTGTGAAATAGACTCTTCTCTAGTTTGTCCTGTCCTGCTATAACAAGAAGCAGCTGAAGATGCACAGCTTAAGAAACCAATTAGTGCAAATGGAGTCAATAATTTGTCACCTTAAATATCTGGTCTTCATTCTTACTAGCACTTTACTAACTTTTATTTTTAAAAAATTCACTTGTTTTAAGGTGGTGATTATCTTCATCTGAGTCTTACTCGTAAATGGTAAACAGTATAGATAGACATTCTTCAGGAAGACCTCAAGTTCTTTATCTCCAAGTGAACTAGATAATGCAGATAAATGATTGGGATTTTGGAATATAGAGTTTGGGTGAGAACAGCTGTTGCTTTCACAAAAAAGAGAAACACTCACCATAGTGGAGGATTAGTGAAACACATCTCTCCAATTGCATATGTTTCATTTGACCACAGTAAATGGGCAAAAGTCCCAGAATGCATAAACCATAGAGCTGGCCTCTGCGAAGGTCATCTGGGACACTTAAGACACTCACTTTGTGTGCTCAGTCAGAAGGAAGAGTTGAGCTAGCTCCTTCCAGTGAGCGCTGTTGGGAGTCAGAACATAGTTCATCTCTCTCCTGGGAGTTATGAACTGCATGGGAAGGAATGGGATTAAGCAGAGATGGTTGTCTCCTCCAAACTGCGTTACTTTGGTGATCTTTTCCAAACTGTGTAACTTTGGTGAATGTCCTTCCTCCACACACAAATCCCATTTCCTCACTCTCTGATGTTTGAACTCAAATAATGATATCTATTTCAGTCTTGTGCCATTCCACAATAATAAGAAGACTTTTTCAGATTATTTTAGAACCATGATACCCACCATTGTGTGAAATCACTAGGCAATGTTCCTTTCATAAAGTAAGCCATACCAACTGTTTTTATATTCATAAATTCAGCCGTTTGTCTCCTGAGAATGAAATATGTTTTAAGCTGCCAAATCTGCTTAGACACAAATTGGCTTTCAACCCTCCCCCAGGTTTTCTTAATAGATTACCATCAGGAACCACTGCAGATCACACGTGAGTCTGAGAAGCAAGTCGAGGTAACTCGCTAGGTGTCAGATAGAAGCAGTTCATTCCGGGAGACTCTGGTGTCACACGTCAGCGTTATAAAGGCATCCTCCAGCTTCTCAGAAGAAAATTCTGTGGGATGTGAGGGGGAATGAGGCAAAGAATGATTCAGCTGAAGAGAAGAAAGAAAATGGGGAAGGAGGACTGGGTTCCCTCTCGGGGGACTGTGCTTGCCAACTAGAGGGTTGGACTGCCAAGAGAGGAAAGAATGAGGCCCAAGAGAAGTAAAAGTGATTGGCTATCAGGAGGGACCATGCTCAGTGTGCAACTTGGGGTTTTCAAACTCGGGTCCAACGTGGATTCACTTAGGTGAGGGGAAGGTGAGTTGAAAGCACATGCCATTGTATCTGCAGCAGATGGCAGTCAGCAGACTTCACTGATTTGATTTCTGTGTGAAATAGGAGTCAGGCTTTTCATTTTTGTTCTCTCTCTCTCTCTCTCTCTCTCTCTCTCTCTCTCTCTCTCTCTCACTCTCTGTCTCTCTGTCTATCTTCTCTCTGATTAAACCACAAGCCTTATATATGTTAGGCAAGGGTTATATGTCCTCAGAACCTTTTTAACATTTTATTTTGAGACAGGGTCTCAGTAAGTTACCAAGGCAATCCTGAACTCAATCAGTATTCCAGGCAGCCTTTGAACTTATGATTCTCTTGTCTTGGTTTTCTGTGCTGCTCGAGATGAAAAGGCTTGTACCACCAGGCCTGATTAATTTTCTTTTTCCTTAAAAATACTCCATAAACTCATGTATGAGTGTAAAATATCATGATTTTTATATCTTGGCTAACAGACAATGTCTTCAGACTAAGAAGCCTCAGATACCTGTTAATTAGCACCTGTTTCTTTGCCCAGAGTATGTGCAGGTCATTGGATGTTAAAATTGGAGAATTGCCTGGACATTTTGCTATTTTGTGTTTGCAGAAGTCATTCTGACCTTTACCACCTTCATTCCTTTATTGCTTTTACAATGGCACCTTTTGGAGAACTGAAACTTAACAATGCCTGTCACCTCACAAAAAATGACCAAATATAGAAAACAAACAGAATTACATTTTGACTTCGAGTTATTGGTGACTGAAGATCAAATCTATCTAACTAGTTGTAGTTACTTATTCAGCATTTCTGGAACTGAACCTATGAAAAGAAATGATGATATGTAGCTATGAGTTCTCAAGTCAAATTGCTTGTAAGACCTCTCTCTTTTACTAAGAAGAAAACTGTTTAAATGATCATATAGCCTAGACATTCTGTTGAATCGAATAGAAGCTATGAATTTTGTTAAAATAAAGATTAAGATAAGTAGCAGGTGTATGTGTCTAAGGTCCATCATTAGGCACCACCTCTCCACTGACAGACTATTAGGGTTGATGCTAATTCTAGGAAGGGGAATCATTTCTTCAGTGATATAACCACTGATGTACTGCCCATGTTCTAGCAAGTGCCCAGGCACACAATAATACAGGAAGTCTGTATTAAACTCAATGTAACACACACACACACACACACACACACACACATATTCTGTATTAAACTCAGTGTAATACACACCCCTAACTCACACAGACATGAAAGTAGGGAGACAAGTTGGGAACCAGAAGATTTCAGTAGGAAAAAGAAAATAGAAAGATGAGATTAAGCAATATATGGTAATACTAACTTACAGTCATTGTATACATTTTTGAAACTACTGAAGAATTTTTTTAAAATCTGAAGTTTGTATGCATACCAAATGCTGGGTTATACTTTTTCATTTATCTAAATAAGGCCCAAGGGGAAAATATTTTTCTCAACCTGATTTCTTGGTATTTATATATTTTAATAGCTAGTAGGATTTAATGAAAAGAGAATACTGTCTGTGAAATACTGATAAGTTTCAATCTGCACAGAAGAGTCGATGCTGTTGCTACATAGCTGTTTCTAAATCCAAAGCAGAGGTAATTCTGTGACCAACTTCTTCTTATAGACATGAGAACTACATCATACATTTTCTTTCTAGTATTCAACCTGTCCCTATACTAGGCATGAGACTTATGTCATATCTTTCCTTCCCAGTATTTAATCTGTCCCTATTCTAGACAAGAGATCCATATCAAACATTTCCTTTCCAGTATTCAATCTAACCCTATTCTAGCTAAGTGTGAGAGCTATAGCTACATTTCCTTTCCAGTATTCAATCTGTCCTTGTTCTATAATTTCAGATTAAAAAGTAGCCCAGAGGATCATCCATTCTCTTATTTCTCTTACTTTTTCCTAATAAAAAGTATTTAAATTGAATGAGGCTAAAAGCAGGGGATTATGAGGCATAGGTGCAGAAGGGAAAAAACTTAGAAAAGAAACTGATCCATTTAGAGGAAAATTATATTAAACGAATAACCTGTACATTCATGAACACTCTACTATAAAATGAGTTCTGCAGTAACTCAACTTCATCCTGATGGTTCCTTCTATTTATAGTTTCAAGATCCATGATTTAGCATCAATATTTACAGCATCATTATTGTATTGCTAATCCAAGTACACCTTCTGAGGGGGTTGTGGTCAATAAGCTCCCCAATTCCTAGGATTTCAGTGTTCCTTTCTTTTAAATTATATTTATTTTTCATATCTTCATTCTCATATATAATTCATTTTAATTATATATACCCTCCACTCTCCTTCCTGTCTCCCTCCAAAACCATCTCCATGTCCTCTTCTTCCTTTCTTTTTTAAAATAACTCACTCAATCCCTCCACATGCACATAGATGTGGAACTATCTACTGCATCATAGCCAACCAACAGTGGCCACACTGCAGAAGACAATGGCTCTTCCCTTTCCCAGAAGTGATCAGCTGAGGCATGAGGGGAGCTGCCAGTGTAAATGTAATTCTGCATCACCAAATTCTCTTGTCTTCTTCTCCAAATGACTAGAAGTCAAGCCAAGCAGTCTTTTTCTAACTTGTTGGTTCAATCCATTTGCAACTCTACCTCAACAAAGGAAGGACAATGGTTATGATGTCTAGGTTCTAGTCCAACCGAGATCTTGTGAAACAACTGAACTCTGGGGCTGCAGTGGCTTTGGACAGTTTAGAGAACAACTAATGGAAACAACTAGACCACTAATGATATTGTACAGAAACACAGCCCTTGGACCTAACGCTGAAGCTTTGTAGCTTTGGATATAATCGGGAAAGTCTGAGATACCCCATTTCCCATAAATTTCAGCTCCTCGTTTGTCTGTCCTTCAGTCTGTCCCCTGTACTAGCTCTAAAGTAAGTATTCAAAGCTTTCTAAAACCTGAGCAGTTGCAAAAATGCATGCTTCACATGTAGCTTTCTAGACTAAATTCCCCATGAAAATTGGCTAAGAAGTTATTAAAGTGGCATAATCAAATGCTGTTAGCTTAAGACAGAGTAATTGTAGAATGTTTTGAGAGATTCTGTTATCTAGTTCCCTCTTTAACATGATAAAACTAATGCTGACAGGATCCTAGGACACTTCTCTGAGAGGTCTTGATTCAGGCAGCAGCCTAGTAAAAAGCAGTGACTCTTAACCTTGCTGCATGTTATGGCTCCCAAGGGAGTGTTTGAAAGTAATGATTTCTGAGCTCCACCCCAGACCAATTTGAGTCAGAATGTCTTGGGGTGAAGTGAGGACATGATGTGAAAAATAAACTCTCTGCAGGTGAGTTGAGGGTCTGCAACAGGAAGTCTGAACCTCTAAAATCAGAGAGAGAGGGCAGAAGTGGTCATCTAAACAATCCCATCTAGAATATCTGCCAAGCTTTCAACTGCAGAACTTGGATCAATTTCCTGACCACTCTGAATAGTAGTTCTCATGTCACTTCTATCTTTCCTTTAGGTGACACAAGTCTGTATGTACTTTATAGTATTGCTTATAACTGTAAAAATGAGGAAAGGTGTAAATATCCAATAGAGGTCCAATTAAAAGATATTCCCAAAGGCTCAACTATTATGCAAACAAATAAATCGTACTAAGTAAACAGCAGTAAAAAAGCAATTTTGCTCTCTGATTACAGATTTAAAACAAAATGAAAATATAAATACACATGTATGCACTACGCGCGAGCATGCGTGCATGCACACACACATACACACGACTGCAGAGTTTTACTTCCTGCAAAGTGGCTATTATTTTCTTCTTTTGAGATGTCAGCGTTTCTAATTTTTCTCTATTCTATAGCAAGGAAGAGAAATCTGCACACACATTGAATATCAATGTTGAGGCTAAAGTTGTTGACATTTTCTGAAGTCATTATATCCATACATGCACAGCTTTAACTATGTTGGTTTTGTTTTCCCCTACTGGGGACTAACTCCAGTCTCACCCATGCTAGTCACGTGCTTCCTAACATCAGTCCCTGCATTTGGTTCTTATATGTGTTGTGCAGCTATCTTCAAAAACCTGCTGATTTGTTTCTCCTCTATGCTCCCTGCAACAATGTATTAGCCTTTGACTTGTTCCTCTTCCTGGAGACTGAAGATCAGTGGAGAGGTAGGAGGATGGAGGCCTTTCTCCTACAACATCTGAATCCTGAATCCTGGCAGATCCTCATTTCTTCAGAGAGAATAATGAGAGTGGAAATGGGAGTGAGAGAGTCAGGAGGCCAGAGAGCCTAGAGAAAAAGCCTTTGTTCTCTTTTCCTTCCCTTGAGAATCCTGTCCTATGTTTGCCTGGTGAGTTGGTAATTATGAAGATAAAATGAGAGATATCTGTGAAAGGGATTAGGACATATTTAGGTATATATTCTCTCAAAAAAATTTCTATTCACTTGTCCATGCCTCCATTACATACAAATGACAGATGACCTCAGAGAATTATCCTTTGTAAAACCTCAGTATCTGCTTCTGAATAAGTGAGAATCACAACAGCATCCACTTCATGGGGTTGCTGTGAGAGTGGCATGATGCGAGATGTAGGTCTAGCACTGAGCAAAACATTATACATGGTGCATATGTCAGTGAGTGCTACTTATGATTATTACTTAAGTATTTCATAATTAAAAGCACTTTAGACATTGCAATCCAGAAAAAAGAGAAATGTATACTAAGTAATTAAAAATTGTTTTGGGAAGTTGTATTTTGATTAAAAGGTTGTAGGGCTTTTTTAATTTTAGTGCCTTAAGAAAAAAGAGATTGTCTTGAGTATTCAAATATAGCTCCTTTGAGGTCTGACCGAAATATTCTATTCTGAATAGGATATTTCATTTCAGAAAGAATGCCTTCGAGAAATGATGAACTACTGACAAAGGCTACTATACTAGAAAATAACTTTAGATTTAAGGCAAGTGCCCTTCTGTTATGAACGCAATTAGGCAGGGCTGGGCAGATGGTGCAGTCAGCAAAGTGCATGTTGGGATGTTGTGCAAACACAGGACCTGAATCTGATATCTAGCACTCATGAAAAACAGGGTGCAACACTGCA
Source organism: Typhlomys cinereus (assembly GCA_023101885.1). NCBI lineage: Eukaryota > Metazoa > Chordata > Mammalia > Rodentia > Platacanthomyidae > Typhlomys > Typhlomys cinereus. Next base: position 7,945,423 of record JALPQD010000042.1, on the reverse strand, counting down.
TACTGTACTTCCAGCTCCAAAGAGGAAGGAACAGGAGGATCTTTGGTGCTTGCTGACTAGCAATTCCAGCCAAGTCTATGAGGTAAGGTCCAGGTTCAGCGAGAAACCCTAGTTTCCAAAATGAAGGAGGAATAATTGGGGAAGGCACCCAGTGTTAACCTCTGACCTCCGCATGTACATGCACACACATGCATGTGCACTTACATTACACATGCATTCACAAGCACATACATGATTACATATGTGTGCACACCAAACAATTAGGCCACATAAATTTTTTCAGAGTGACATAGTAAATTCACACAACACAATAACCATCTTCATTGCCATTGGTATAAAGATTCTGAAGAATGAGTGGAAAAATGAGAAAAAAAAATTCCAAGGGATGGGTGGTTTCTGTCCATGGGCTTTTACCATCTATAAACAGTTAGGAGATCATAGATCAACAATTTCCAACGTTATGGTGGCCACTGAACTCATCTGAGAAGCTTAAAAAATGTCAATGCTGAGTTCCAACTTCACAGACTGTTTTATTAGTGTGTGACATGGCCTGGCCTTCAAAGTCTTAATGTGAAGCCAAGTTTGAGAACCACTGGTAGAAACAGAGAATCCATTTGCACAAGTGTAGCCACCAAGAAGGGATTCCTCCCTTCCTCATTCCTCAAGGAGATTTTCCAGAGAGCAATGGAAAGCAACTCCACGCTGGGTACTTTTCTTTCATCCCCTGTCCTCCTCCTCTTTGCTGGAAGAATAACATCCTCCCAGGTACATTTACACTTAAATCCTCCAAAGCAATAATCACAATCCTTGCTTTACCAGAACTACGTGCCTTCTCTGCATCTCTGTTTCAGTTTTCACAGGCTTCCTGTAGCTGTGCCAACACTGTATCACCAGGAAGCTTTATCATGGCCACATAAGAACCTGAGCTGTGAGATATTTCAGCAGATAAAGGTGTTTGCCACACAGGCCTGACAACTTGAGTCCCATCCTGTTAATTCCACATAATAAAAGAAAGAACCAACTCAACAAAAGTTGACCTTTCTCACATACACACACACACACACACACACACACACACACACACACACACACACACAATGATGATGATGATAAACAAAATTTAAGATTTAAGTCTCCATAGCAAGACTTCAATTTTTATACCAAGTGACATTGGTAAACCAAAACATGTTTATATCACATAAATTTTAGTACAGCCCATGTATTTGGATGGACATGTTGAAGTATCGTCAGCCAAAGAAGCTGGAAGTTTTGCTATCCTTGTTGCTTGCTTTGGTTTGCTTGGTGCTGGGGATTAGCCCAGTTTCTTGAATACATAAAGCCTATCCCTTTTCGAGAGTTACATGCCTGGCCTCAGAAACTAAGTTTTGAATTCAACTTCTTTTGCCTATGTGTGTGTCTACCCAGTAGGAAACTAAAGCTGGGTTCAAATGTAAATTCGGCTTTTGAACTGAGAAATAAGAAGGTTTTCCTAGGCTTCATTACTTACATTGAAAGTAATGATCGGTATCCTTTTCAGTAAGTAGAGATGAAGCCAAAAACATTTTGCCTCTGGCTTATATCTGAAAAACAGGAACCATATAATGAAATGTGAAAACATTGAAAAAAAACGAGAAAGTGTAGAAGAGGGATTTTTGGTCTGGAATGAGAAAAGTAGCTTCAAGATTTAAAAGTGATTTCATGATAAAAATAATTTCACATTGTCCTTGAAACATAGCTGTGTGATATTTTTATTCTCATGCAATAGATGAAGAAAGGGATGCTCATAGTGTTTAACTGTCTTGCCTGAGGTCACACATTCTATATATGGCAGAATCAGTGTTTGAACACACGTCCTTCTAATTCAAAGGCCACGGACTTCTAACTGTGCCCTAACTGGGAGAATACAAGTAGTTTCTGTAGGTGGCTTTATTTTATTAGACAATGTATAATAGCTTTTTCTCCTTACTTTTCTCCTCACGTTCCAGGCATAGGGTTAGCTCTGCTATTGATCTATAATTGAGAATATATGTCAATTAGTTTTCTTTCAAAGCAAGGCCAGCTGACTCTATTATCAAAAGCTATTTGAGCCAGTTATTTAAGATTATGGGAGTAACATACAATTACATGGGAAGCAGAAAAGGATTTGGAAAGATACATGAGCCAAGGAAGTTGGACAGGTGACATAGCAGGGAGCTCAGGATAGTGACACAACCCAGGGGACTGGTGGATGCCGCCTTTGCTCCTGATGATCACTGACCATAACTGCACTATGAGGCTGTGATAACAATCCTTTCCTTTAGTTTCCCTCACTCAAGCTTCAAAGCTCATTAGGAATGCCCTGGTTTAGGAGAGAGGGGAGCCAGCTTATCCTAATTCTAAGGTGCACAGCATGAAATCTCAGTGCCAGCAGTTTTTGGAAGAAAGCTGAATTTTTGACAGTCAATGACCATCTGAATAACAATGCTGGTTTGAGAAGATGGATCTATATGTGTTCTTCTGTCTTTCTGCATTATTAGAGGAACTTATCAGAAAGGCTTTCCAGGAAATATACAAGCTATCATAGAAAGGAGAATAATTATTTATTCTTTTAATTAAAAAAACCTGTAGCTAATAAAGTCACTGGAGACATCAGTCAATTTGTACAATGAGCAGCAAACAGAACTCTGCCCCTCAAGAGCCCATGTGTCATCTTCCAAATGAGGGGGTCAGTGGGGTAACATTGTCATTAATTTTTCTAATGCAGCCCCATCCATCGTGTGAAGTCACTAAACACAAGAGAGTCCAAAACACACTCTATGTTCATTTGTTCAATCTCATCTACTGCACACTTTTCTGCATGTTAGACATGAGGTTTTATATATATATATATATGGGTGAGCTTATCCACATATTTTGTATTTTTTGAAATCATATACGTTATTCTGTAAGAATTAAAGATAATGAATATTTTAATTACATGAAGATTTAAGTAATTTAGAGAACCTCTTTATTAAGAACATCACAGCAACTCAGATACCAGATATTTTCACAATGCTCTCAAATTTTTTGTCCTGTTGGAAATTTACCTTGCTCTATCCTCCAGTTTCTTATCTCCTATGGTTCTTCTTTCTTTGCTCTGTGCATACATACACATGAGCAAATGGTAAAAATTGTCAGCTGCTTATGAGTAAATGCTATTTCAAAGAGAAACTTAGGCTTTAAAAAATTTATTTCACAAATCTTTTTGGTATACTTGTGATCTTCCAGAAAAGTGAAAAGAAGCAAGCTCACCAAAGGACAGCGTTATACTTAAATTTGGGCTAATTTGCTTGGCCAAAAACAGAGAAGGAACCATATTTGGAAAGGGTCGAACAACAGTTTGACACTGTTCTGGTTTAAATCTCTTCCCAAACAGTACAGGCACCACAAGGATTTGTTGAGGCATCCTTCTCCTGGGATTTGTACCTGGGTTGTATCAGCTCAGTGTCTGTTTTCATAAACCCAAACAGAAAAGCCTAGTGCAACAATGAAGTTTCACTGGGAAGAATGGATGGGTAGAAGGTACTTTATAAAGAGCATCTATTCTTTTTTTTTTTTTTATTTCCACTCATACAACTGTAACAGGTACACCGGTTCCCTCCCTCCCTCCAACCTCCCACCGCCCTATGCCCCCCTCCCCTCCCCTTCCCTCTCCATTCCCCAGTGCCTCTCCCTCCCATCCCCGGAGCATCCTTTAATGTGCATGCCAAACTCTCCTCTGGGTCCTCCTCTCTGATGAGGTGCAAGGACCCAGTGGCATTTCCCAGAACCCTTTCCTGTGTTCCCCTTAAGCATAGGAACACTACTGTGGCTGTCAATCCCTTGCCTCCAAGGATCTTAGTGCCTTTAGCAAATGCTAGAATTTGAGGAGTCAATAGTGTGTTGGACATTGCACAGGGCATGCAAAGTCCAATTATGATTGCTTCGGCCCTAACTTGTGTAGAGTATCTTGCATATCATTGAAGAGCATCTATTCTTAGGAGAAATTGTGTAAATACCTTTCCATGTGTTAAAATAATAACCTTTTGTATCTAGAAGTTGTATGTAGGAGCATCAGTGTTTGCTTTTTTAGGCATTTAGAAGGCCCTTTCCATTTACTAAACAAGTAGAAAGAGTGGTGATCTGATCTCCTGCACATAGAAAACAAAAACATCAACTGCTCAAATGCCCCTGAAAATAATGAAATAATGAGTAGTGTCTATGAACTCTTTAGTTCCTGGGAACCCCTCCACCCTATTATGGATCTCAAGAGAGAAGCTCAGGCTGATCTCAGACTCATAGCAATTCTACTCCTTGAGCCTCCCCAAGTGTTGGAGTTACATATGTTAGCCACCACACTGACCTGGAGCTACTCTCATTTGGAGAAGGTGGTTGGTGATTAAAGCCATGACTCAGCAGGTCTTCAGCATATGCTCCGCCACTAAACTGTGTCTTTAGGTACAACTCATGTTACACTCTGCATCCAAGAAAAACAATCCTCCATTGATGGAGTCTGCTGTCCCACTCACCCCTCTGTCTGGAGTATATGTGAGTAACAAGGGTCTTGTCTCATGTTATCTGTGGAATCAGTCCAGACTGCAGCTGGAAGTTCTGGCTGTACTGATCTGCGCCTTTCAATACTGCTCTTGTCACTCTATCTCTGGTCTTCTTTACTCATATCTCCATCCACTGATTGATGTATAGATCCCACCACTGTGCCCCTACTTCCCAGGGAACTACTAGCACGATGTTACTTTTGCCATTTAATCTTGCCTTCTACTCAGTATCCTCCAGGTGCTATCCTGAGAACTCTTCTATGTAGTGATATGTTTCAGGAGAAAACCATACCCATTCCTTTGTTGAACCATATTGATTCCCCCTTTATTTCTTTCATTGCAAACCGGCACTCGAGTTCTCATTCCAAACCTTCTCAACTATGAAGAGATTGATGCAGTTGGTAGTGATTTTGAAACTCAACCAGGATGAGTTTGATCTTTTTGACCCAAACTATTAATGAATAAGGAGATTTATGATGCATAGTTTTTAGACAAGTGACTCTCTTTACCAGATTCTTTGGAATTTGGGATCAGTCTCTAGAAAGACTTCTGCATTGGGAGGCAACTTTGTGGGACTGGAAGGGAAGCTGTGAGTAAAGAAATGAAGATGTATATACTGAGCAAGCTCTGGGCTCAGGGCTTAGTCACCAGGACCCTCTCCCAAGGAAGAGTAACCCCAGATGGGTATGATGGCTCATGCATGTAATCCCAATACTTGGGAGGCTAAGACAGAAGGATTGCATGACTTTGAGATCATTCTGGGGTTCAGAATGAGATAGAGATAAAGAGAGAGAGAGAGAGAGAAAAACTGAAGAGCTGCTGAAGAATTTAGAGAAACCTATATTTTCAGGAATATTTGAACATTTGAGTAGCTCCCTTCCCAAAATAAGAGTAATCACTACACTGCTGGATGTAGAGGCAAGATTCTGAAGAAAGGGAGTTTCAAGAAAGAGAAAGTTGGCAAAAATGTCAAAAGTCATAAGTAGGGTAAGGACTGCTGTTCCTATGAAAAGAATTATAGGGAACAAAGAAACAAATAGGAACATTCAATGCCTATTAGAGTCACCTGGAACACAAAGATTTTTTTGAGCACCTACTAGGTACAGTCTCTGGAAAGTTGCCCCAGGAAATAGTTGTCATAATTCAACTTGCATTTGCAATTAAAGTCCAATGATAATAAAAGAAGTAACTAAAAAGATAGCAAAAAAGTGTTATGTGTACAAAGACAATAATATAAAAAAGATTATATAAGAGTAAGTCTGCTAAGTCCTGGGGACAGAGAAAGGGCAGTAATTTAGGTAGACAGGAAAGTCCTTTTGGAGGGGTTACATCGCAGTGACACCTGAATGGAAAAGGGAGCCAGCCATGTGAGGATCTGGGGCAGAGCATGCCAGCAGACAGAAGAGCAAATACAGCATCCCTGGGGCAGGAGCAAACCTGGCGAACTCTAGAAACTGACAGACTGAAGAGATGGGAGAGCAGGACAAGACAAGGACAGAGACAGCTAGATCCTCCCAGCAGTCTTGAGAGACCAGGAAGAAGAATGAATCTATTGTAAACTGCAGTGAAAAGCCATCAGCGGATGAAATTAATGTCTCTAAGATGTGTGGGAAAAGACTATACCATTGGAGGATAAGTCAGTTGGCCAGATGACAGTGGGTTGTTTTAAGGGTCTTGTGCTGGTGTTAAAGCCAGCAGGACTTCCAGGGTTGGGGGATGAGACAATGGGAAAAACAAAGGGGGATCTTTTAAGTTGGCTTTGTGGAGATGCCATGTCACAAGCATTATGGATGATAAGAGAGTAAAAATCAAAAACTCTGCTTGAATGCAATAATGTAGCAATTCCTTTATATACCCATTAATATCCATTAGAAGTTAATGTCCATTAAGACAACCATGAAGCTCCAAGAAAATGTCAAGGCTATAAATTTAAATGTGGAAGACATTGGCATGGAGGCAGTATTTAAAACCTTAGGATTAGATGAGCTCACCTAGGAACACACTGTAGATAGAAAGTGAAAAGAACACCAAGGGCTAAGCTCAAAGGTCCTCCCAATGTTTAGGAAGAAAAGACAATCTAGTAAAGGAATGGGAGAAGGGCTAAGGACATATAGCTAGAAGGCACTGGAAAACAAGAAAAAAGCCTATCAAGATGAAGTGCATGAAGACCAAAGTACAGGAAATAAATGACTGTGGACTGCTCATTTCTACACAGAACATCTTTACCTCCCAAACCCCAAGGCTCCAGGAACCTTGAGGAAGTGGGAAGTGGGTATTGATGGGTTTAGTCACATAGAACCTTCTAGACAGGGCTTTTGCACCCATGAAGTCACTATAGTAGTGATTACTTTCACAAGACCTACACAAGATTTAGCCTACCAATAGTTCTCCATGCAAGAGAAAAGATTGCATGCAGTAGCACACCTGAAAGGTTAATGAGGGTATATACCAGATGTGGAAAGGGGAGATATTTTCATAAATGGTGTAACAATGAGATTTGTGATCCACTAAGTGCTCAGGCATGAGCCAGCACAGGAACCCACAGAGAAAACAGTGGATCACATGTGCAGAAGCCCGTGAAAGTAAGAGCACTGATAGAAAGAAGGAAGTTTTCACTGGGAGTTGGAGATGGAATTAGAGATAGTATATGTAAAAAATGACATAATAGAATTTTATTCTGCAATAGAATTTTAAAAATGAGGGGAAAAGAAAAAAGGATGGAGTGTGTGACAATAATGCCAAATGCTGCTGAAATGTGAAATGCGTAAAGACAAAGGAGAGAGTAGATTTTGTGGGGGAGGATCTTGGTGACATTAATGAAAAGCCAGCACAGCAATATAGAGAAGTCTCAATTGGACTCTAAATTGGCCTGTAAGCAAGTAGAGGCAGTGCCTACTGATACGTCTATAGAGATGTTTAGCTGTTTCCAGAAGCATGGACTCATTCCACATGCTGAGTTAAAGTTCCAACTGTATATGCACATGTTCTATTGGTCTTAAGACACCTGCTCTTCACCAAGTGTCCTATACACTCACTGTGTCTTTTTGCTTTTTGATGACCGCCAAAACTTGAATGGATACCTAAGGTAGGATTGGATCTGTGCTCACCACATGCATGAATAACTGTTGCAAAGATGCTTCCTACCAGCAGTCCCTCTCCAGCTAACCATCACAATCAAAGTAGAAAATATATATTCACCTTAAAAGAACTAAAAATAACTGTTAGGAAAGGTTTTCCAACATAGAGAGCCTTGATCTTAAGTAGTGTAAAGTAAAGCTTCCTCTCACAGCTATTCATTTGGGTTTAAAGTTTGAATAAGTTCATGTGGCTTTTAGCGAAGCTAGGCCTTCATGTTCTTCCACAGCACATGGGAAGACAGGTATCAGCCTTTATGGACGTCAAATGTGTCGCCAGCCCCTTTGAAGTGATGACCTCCAAAACAGCTCTACATTTGGCTAGATAGTGTAGAGAAAAGTACCCCTTTATAAAGCGAATATCTACTCTTTTGGAAGGAAACCTTGAGAATGCAAACAGATAATAAAGTTGCAGAGTTGTTTAAGGCTTTCACATAGACAAGCTCTTTGGATATAGTATGACTGAAATAAATTACTCTAAAGGTGTCATTTGAAGTCTCTATTTTGCAGAATAAGATACTTTTTTTCATTTTCTTGTGTGTGTGGAGGGGTATATACATGTGTATGTGTTCACATGTGTGTGGATATATGCATGTACATGTGTGCATATGTTTGTGAAGCTCAAACTTGATATCAGGAATTATCCTCAGTTGCTCTTTCATCTTTTTATTTTGAGACAGGGTCTCTAATAAAATCCAGAGCTTGCTAATAGAATGAGTCTGACTAGCTGGATTTCTCTGGGGATTCCCATTCATTGCTTTCAAGGCTGAAATTCTGGAATCAAAGACAAGCTGTCACCTACCAGGTTTTCACATGGGATCTGAGATTCTGAACTCTAGTCTTTTTGCTTCCATGGCAAGTATTTTAGCTGCTGAGCCATCTCCTCAGCCCAAGAAAGATAATTTTAGGGCCTCAAAGTCAAATGTGTCTTTTTCTTCAGGCAAGAGAACTTTTAGAACTAATCTGAAAGTGTTTTGGGAATGAAATATCTCATTAGACATCAAGCAACAGCTAAAGAGTAGCCCATGACTTTGGGGAAGAGCTGAGTCTGAAGGCAGCTGCCTGTGGCCAGGGAAGTAAAAAGAAGAAATTTCTGGATTCCGTTGGTAAGCATCACTTGAGAACAAAAAGTGGAGATCATGGTGAGCAAGCGAAGAACAGGTAAGAAACTCAGAGAGGGACCATGTGAGAAATCAGACAGTGCAGATGGGAAAAGCATGGAGAAAGGGGAAATGTGAGACTTATTGTAGCAGTCATGTTCCCTCTGGCTTTATTGCCACATACATTCACAAGGCAAATCTAATAATGCCCAGTAGAAGCAGCAGGTATTATTATGGTATCGGATAAAAATCTTGACCTGATTCACATGTGATCCTTCAGTTTAGCTTTGCAAGCATATAACACACTTGACTCTTCAAATCAAAATATATGTAAGCATCCATGCAGTCTACCCATCAGCAATAGGTACTCCAGGTATTCTTTAATGACCATCATTTACCTTGGTATTAGGTAAAGCACTTCATTCTCTCCATGAAGCCTACCGATTCATGACCATCTTAGTAAGCTCTTTCTAGACTAGCCATGAACTTCATCACCACCAGTCAATGCTTATCAAGAGTCATTTACGTTGAGTTCTAATTTTGTTTTTGCTGTAATTTTGATGAAGTAATGTGATGATGTAGAAGGACAAAAAGAAAAATGTTCCTATAAAAACACAGTACAGGATCCAGTAAGAAAAAAAATCGCTACCAAATTTGGTACAAATGAGATAACTATAAAAGCCCATGAAAATCAATATAATCAATATAGAAGTCTGAAAGGGTAGCTGTTGCTTGTAGAACTTCCCTTGTAAGACAGCCTACTTTTCTGAGTTCTAACTCAAACAGTATAGCTTTTTTATTCTCTCTCTCTCTGTATCTCTCTGTCTTTGTCTCTCTGCTTCTCTGTCTCTGTCTCTGTCTCTCTCTGTCTCTCTCTCTCCCCTTCCCCCAGCCAAAAGCCTATGCTTTCTGTCTCTGGCTTTCTTTCTGTTTCTATCTCCCTCCTCCCTGAAGCTGTTGACATCACAACTTGCCTGTCCTGCTGTTTTCCCTTCAAACTCTAATGAAATGGGCCTCAAGCTTCTTTACTGTGTACTTGAAAGAAATTCAAACTGGAAGTTGGAACTGATGTGTTATAAATGTAGTTTTTAAAGTCAAGTCGAGAATTCCAGGCAATAATCTATACTAGAAAAGACCTCAGCTCATTACTAAAAGGTACTATTCATCTACCAAGTAGCTAACTTGTTACCATCCAATTAGAATCAGGGGCAATGAATAACAATCAGAAGTATAAAGTTGCAATTGACACGTTAAACACTGAATTACCAGTCTCAGAGATTATGAGAAAGGGTTTTCACTATAAATGCTTTTATACTCCTCAAGCTGAAAATCTTTCCAAAAGCTTGGCTCAAATTATCAAGAGCAGAGAGAGTGTGTTTAGGAATACGAGTACTCTAAGCTCTATGTGATCAAGACAGAACTACAGAAAGCCATTTCACCAACTGTTTTGCTGAAGTTCATGATTAAATTCCTTCACAGAAATGAGATTTTAGTGTTAGGCTTCTGACTTTTATTAGAATCCATAAAAGAGACTGTCATATGAAGAATATTTGTGTTTGCCCTATTAAGCTGCTAGCTAAGCTTTCCATTATGCTATTCAAAACCTTGTACATGAAGAACCACACAATAAACTTCTCTCAATGTTAAAGGCTTCAGATAGTCACATGGAAACAGTGGTAAGGTGCAAGGAGAAATAGAAAGAGGAGAGAAACATAACCTTAGGGGTAACTTGTGCTTCATCCAATCATATATGAAGCTCTGCTTTGGTGTGTTTTGTTATGGATTTGAGAATTTCTAAAGTTAATAAATCTTACTATTCAGTAATTGTCCATTATCTTCTCCAGTTAGTCTAAGACAATATAGCCAATTTTAAATATTTTTGCCAAACTAAAAATTCTACCAAATTTATTTATTTTAAACAATTTAAAAGTAATTTTTTGAGAGAAGGCATGCATATGGAAGTTAGAAGACAATTTCTGGAAATAGGTTAATTAGTTCTCTCTTTTTAACTTGTGTACTCCAGGAATTGAACTCAGTTGCTAGGTTTACTCACAAAAAACTTTACAACTGAGCCATCTTTTTTTTTTAATTTTTTTTATTATTTCTTATTTATTCAATTGTGTGTGTGTGTGTGTGTGTGGTGTGTATGTAGACCCACGGACGAATTCGGGAACCACCATGGACCGCCTCCACCTCCTCCTTGTTTACTCCGCCCGGGGATCTACAGGCTCCGCCCTACCAGGATCAGACACGCAGGCCGCCCGGCTTCCACCCAGCATCTATACGTGGGGTCTAGGATCCGAACTCAGGACCTTCTGCCTTTAAGGCAGAGGCTTAACTCCTGAGCCACCTCTCCATTCCCACAACTGAGCCATCTTGCGGGTTCCATGTTTAAACTTTTTCTACTTCAACAGTTAACATTTCCCAGAGTTTTGTTTCTTAACCCCTCTATGTTAATTTCAATCTTTAAACTTTGTTTAACTAAAAGTAAAATCCTTTTCTTGTACATTTCTGAAAGTTTAGAAATAGCAGAGTTCAGGTCAGGGACAAGGCTCAGAGGTTAAAGCTTGATCTCACAATCAAAAGGACCCACATTCAGATCCCCAGATTCTGCAGAAAAATACTGACCAGGATGACATGATGGCAGCCTGCAATTCAGACCTTGGAAGGCAGAGCCTGGGAAATTCCAGAGCAATCCAGGATAATTCCTCATGTCACCCTTGATTATCCCCAGGCACATGCATGCAAATGCCCTTATGAGCACACACAACACACTCACACACACACACACATACATGCGCGCACACACGTGCGCACACACACGCACAAATGGCATAGTTGGTTGCATGGACAACATCAATACAAGTGAGTCACCCCAAAACTCTCATGCTGTCCCTTCTTAGTCAATCCTCCCCCCATCCCCAACCCTAGCAAATACTGATCTACTCTTTGTCACTGTAGTTTGCTTTTCTCAAAATGTCACTGAAAAGGACTTCTGTGGAATGCAGACTTTTGAGTTTGGTTTCCTTCAGTTGGCCTGTTAACTTTGAAGATAATTCATGTCTCTGTGTGTTTATTGATTGTAATTGTTCTGAAGCCTTCCACTAATAGGTTGTTTAGTTTGTTTATATATCCACTAAATAAAAGAGCTTAATTTTTGTGATTTTGAATAAAAATACTGCAAATGTTCACATTAGATTTGTTTGTTTGTTTGTTTGTTTGTAGTATGAATACCTATGAATAAAATTGCTGGGTCATATGACAATTACAGGTTTAAATTTATTGAAAACTGGTAAACTGTTTTCTAAAGTGAATGTACCAGTTTTTCATTCCAACTGGCAATGAATAAGCATTGTTAGTTTTGGGATGTTTTTAACATTTTTTAAGCTGCATGGAGCTACCTCATGCTTTCGCCTTTACTTAATGACTACTGATGCGGAACTACTCTTGATGTGAATATTTCCCATCCATATACCTACTTAGCGAAGTTTCCAAGTATTTAGATAATTTCTTATTGGGTTGTTTTCTCACTGACTTTTGAGAGCTCTTTATGCATTCTCAGTACAAATCTTTGTCAGTTACATAACTGACAAGTATTTTCCATTTTCACCTTTAAAAATTTTTTTTATTTCTTTAGAGTCTCATACAAAAATACAATGAATTTATATCATCTTTCATCCCTTATTACCCAATACCATCCACCCATCCTACTGCTAACCTTATTCTTTCCTAAAATTCTCCCTCGTAGTTTCATATTTTTCTACATGCGGACCCACAGAGTTTTATCTAGGATTGCCTTTAAGGCATGTGCCTGGGCGCTTGCTAGAGCACTGATGATGTATCAGTGTATTTTTACCTTCTTTATAGTGTTTTGTATAGTGTTTTTTAAATAACCATTTAATCTTCTTAATTACAAATATAATTGGTGGTTGTTCTTGCTCCCCTCCCTCCCTTCTCCTCATGTTTCCACCCTCCCTTCCCCTCACTAATCCATCCCTCTACCACCCATTCCCCCTGCCTGTCTGCTTGTATGAACCATAGAGTTCCCCTCAGGTTGTCTGTATTGGAATGGGATCAGGTCTCTGTGGCAGATTATATGTCCCTTGGGTAAACCTACTAATAGGGGTACTTTCCTTCACCTGTCTAGCCCTAACCTCTAAGGTTTCACCTGCATTATTTCTCCTGAGTTCTTCACTAGTCTATGGGGGAATGTTGATATGTCAGTCATAGTGTAGGTCTGGTGAGAATAAGTCTCATTGTAGAAAATTTCTGGATGCAGCAGCCCTATCTTTTGTGGAATGACCTAGGGGGTGTGTGGACTTCCCTATCTTTAGCTTCTCATAATCTTACTGCCCTTCCTTCACAAGATTCCCTGAGCCTTAGGATTGGAATAGGTTTGATTGGCCTGATTCTGGTTGAACTTTTTCAGGTCACTGGTATTCTGCAATCTGGTTGGTTATTGTCTATTTCACTGTTCTTCCATTGTAATAGGCTATGTCTTGTTTGGATGTTGAGATCTTTTCATTTGTTTGTGAGTGTTGTAAGTGTTTATAGAAGAAAAATTTTAAAGAATTGATAACTTGTAGTTATAAAAAATTTAAATTTGATGATTTCTATTTTACCAATTTTTGTCTATTTAAATAGTGCTTCAGCTATTTTGAAACTTCTTTGTTTAAACCAAAACTTTCTCCTGTTTCATAAGTTTAATATTTTTGCTAGATGTGTTGGCACCCAGCTGTTTTCCTAAAACCAGTAGAGACCTTGAGTCAGTTTCTGGGATATAGTTGGATATTCATAGATCTGTGTCAAAGTGATGATCTCCCTGTAGTGAGACAACCCTGGCTGTCTAAAGACAGATGTGACATCTAGAGTCAGAAATAGAGCAGGCAAAGCTCCCTGGCTATTCTGTAGTGCGATCATGTCTATGAAGAGCCACTATTCTCCAAACTGAACCACACAGCAAAGCTAGATAAAAGTAAGATATAAGAGTTGCACATAAGAAAGGAAAAAGTCAAATTATGGCTGTTTGCAGAGAATGTGATTATATGCTTATAAAACCCTATGAACCAGAAAAACCTTGAGACCTCATATACATATTTATAGTGCTTGTAAGACACAAAATCACATATAAGAATCAGTGTTTTTTCTATACACTAACTTACTGAAAAATAAATTAGGAAAAGTATCCTATCAACAGTAACTTCAAAAAAGCTAAGTAGTTAGAAATAACCAAAGAAAGTGAAAGGTTCTAAAATAAAATTATAATAAACTAAAGAAGTGAATTAAAGAAGGTACTAGACTTTGGGAAGATCTTATGTTTGCCTGTATTGGCAGAATTAATATTTTGAAAAATGTCTCTATTACTAAAATAATCTACAGATTCAACAAAATCTCCGTCAAAAACTAAATGACATCTCTTACAGAATTAAAAAAAAAAAAACCTAAAAATTTGTGTGGAAACATAAAAGACCACAGACATCCAGGCCAATCCCAAGCAGAAAGATTACCAAGGAATGGCAAAACCTGACCTTAGATTATCCTGCAGAGCCCTAATGATAAAGACAGCATGATGCTCACCCAAAATCAAACATACAGACCCAGAAATAAACTCACACAGCTATTGATGGCCTCCTAATAATTGGCAAAGATGTCAAAAACATACAGTGATAAAAGGATTGCCTAGTCAACAAATGGTGCTGATGAAACTGGATATCAACTTTTAGAGAAACGAATTTAGATGCACAGATTTCACTCTGCACAAAAATCAATTCAAAATAGATTATAAATCTTGAAACATGGAAGCTGACTTGCTAGGAGTAAACACTTCAAATCCACAATAACTTTTCTATAAGATACTAATATCACAGGAAATAGTTCCAAGAATTGACAATTGGATTTTATTAAATTAGAAAGTTTTGTACAGCAAAGGAAATTACCAGCAGAGTGAGCAGATAACCTACAGAATAGGAAAAATTCTTTGCCAACTATACTTCAAACAGAGGGTTAATACTTAGAATAAATACAGTTCTGCAAAAATTAAATACTCAAGAGGAAGCATTGCCAATCAGTAAATGAACTAAAGAACTGAACACATAGTTCTCAAAAGAAGAGGCACAAATGGCCCATAAATATTTTTCAAAGGGTTTAATATCCTTAACCATGCAGGAAATGCAAATAAAGACTACTTTAAGATTCTGCTTACTGTGCACCCCACATTCAGAATGATTACCATAAAAAATGACAATAAATGTTGGTGATGATGTGGGGCAAGAACTCTTATTCGCTGCTGGTGGGAGTGTTAACTGATATAGCCGTTATGAAAATCAGTTATTAGGTCTCTCAGAAAATTAAGAAAAGGACCACAATGTGTCCAAGCTGTACCACTCCGGGCATATACCAAAAGGACTTTTACCCTATCACTGAGATATTTGCACTTCCATGTTAATTGTTGATATTCCAGACTCAGGAACTCACACTTGAGCAGCAAATGTTTTGTCTACTAAGTCACCTCTCCTTTCCATTGAAGTACTTACCAAAGAGCTTTTCTAAAGAAGGAAATAGTTGAATAGGGAAGACAGCTGATAAACCTATAGGTAGGAAGACAGTACATCAAACTGCTCTGAAAGCAGCTATTATATCCATAGAATGGGAACTTACAGTGAAAATCTTTGGGTATAAAGCTGGATGAGTAAAGGGAAATGCACATATCAATGGGGTGGCCTGAAGAGAGGTAACTTGATATATACCATGGAGGCTTAAGGCCCCACAGGAGTAAGACAAGCCAGAGTGAACCCTGGGGAGCATAGGAGCATACAGGCAGAAGGGTGGGAGAGAGTGGGAGAGAATTGTGAAGGGAAAGGAGGGAATGAAAGGAAGGGGGAGTTGGAGAGCAACTGGAATGAATACTCAATATGCTCATAAAAGTAGAAAAAAAAAGAGCAAAGTTAGAAATTTTTTTTTGAAAAGAACTTTTCTATGTTCATTTCTACAAAATTATGCTAATTTATTTTCCGCAGTTTCACATACTCTGGGAAGTAGGCAAACAGTATGAAACTGAAAATGTAAGGATTGAAAAGAACGGCCACAGGAGCAGGATGTGAACGGCTTCTCTGGGAGGGAGAGCAAAGGAGTGATGGGCAAGAGAAGCAGGAAGTGTCCAGGGTGGCTCTGGAAATGTCTGAACTCCCAGACAGAACTTGTCTGCTAGAGTAGCCCTGAAGAAGGGGATGGCTTTGATGGGTTCACAAGTTGGGTCTGTGGCCTGAAGCTCTGACAAGCTCGTCTTTAGCAAGAGCGCTAGTCTGGGTTCCAGATGTGCAGCAACTGAAGGCAGCAAGCTCTGGAACACTAGGCTGAGCCTCTCCTTGATGACTGTCACATTCGCTTCCCAGCAGTGTGCATGAGGATGATTGCCATACAGAATCCTGCTCATCTTTGTAAATAACCTCATCATTTCTATCTGCAACCAGTGTAATACACAGAAAATCATATATCATTTTGAAACATTTATTTTGCATTCCTTTGATTAGTAAAGCACTTGTTCACATGTTCATTGACATTTTATATCAAAATTTGGCAAGTATTGTCCTGTTTTCATGATATCATTTTTACAAGAGTTTTTAATTCTCAATATATTAGTAAATATACTTCTTTCAAGTATTCTATGAATATATTTCCCCTATTGTTATTATTAGTCCTTTCTTCACTATGTTTTTTACATTTTATTTTGTTTTGTGTTCATTTTTTGTTTAGAATGATCTTCCCTTTGTGAAAGTAGCTGCATACGTTTTCCTAGTCTAGTTTAAATTATTTCCGCTTTCTGTTTTTTCAAGAATATAATCGTAAATAGGAATCCGTTAATTTCTAAATATTAAATAAATTTCACAGTACTGGTTTAAACATGTGTGTTATCTGATATGTCATATTCATTGGCTTCTTAGTTCTTTTTTAAGAATTCCACATTTTATTTATTTATTTAATGTGTGTTTGTGCAAGTATTATGGGCACACACATGTTATTGTATGCATGTGGAAGTCAGAGGACAGCTTTCAGGACTCGGTTCTCTTCTTCCACCATGTGGTTTTGGGAGTTCAAACTCAGGTCTTCAGGCTGGGAAGCAAGTGCATTTTCCAGTTGAGTTATCTCACTGGTCCATCAGCTTCTCATTTCGTATGATACTCACTATGTTGATCTAAGAGTTGAAAGTTGAACATAGGCTCCTAAGTATTATCCATCTTACTCAAACCCAGACTTTACTAATGGCATGCACTGTACTGACAAAAATCTGATACCGATGAGGTATTCCTTTCTAGAGAAGCCAAGTTCTATTATCAGTTAAAATTGTCCTTTTCTCTTGCATTAGAATTTGTTTTGCTTTCAGAGTTAACAGCTGAGTTCTGAACAATTCATATGAACATGTTGTTCCAAAAAAAATCCATTTTGGTTCTGAGGTTCCCACTTTTATACTTTTTGTAGTTAGATAGATAAAAAATGCTTACATATCTACTTCCCAGTCTCCAGCCAGTCACGGCCCATAAATCTATACACCACAGGTTTATTTACAATACACAGTCTAGACAGAACAGGTCTATGCTGCCAAAACCCATCATTTCAGATGGGAGCTCTCTGATGTCTTTCCACTAGTAAATACCATTAACATGTTTACAGGGAGCTCAGTTGAGGTCAATGTCTCTAGCCACCAAAAGGGAGTCTCAGAGCTGCTGTTAACTCTTTACTTACCATGTGGACATTGTTTGATCTACCAATAAAAGGAAATATCTGTGATTTTGTTTAGTGTATGCATTATATCTCATATGTGCACTTTATATCTCATATGTATGCATTATATCTGAATGAACTGAATGATATGAGTTCTATGTTTAGAACTCACTACCATTTTGTCATACTACATCTTCATAGCAAGAATGAATGAAAAAAATCAATTCAAGGTTTGGGGATGTAGTTCAGTGGTAGTGTTTACTTTGTCTACAATATGCCCTGGGTTCAGTCCTAATGTTATAAAAAATTTAAAAATGAATACAAAGTTATTAAACACATGATACTTATCTTTTCTGCTAATATATGTACAATCTTTATTTCACACAGCTCTATAAATGGCAGATGTTAGAGGAAAACTCTTTCACAGTATTCCAGAGCTATTCTGTGTAGAGATCAAGGCATTTCCATATTTTGTTAATGATACAGCACTGATATTCCATACTTAAGTGCAATTGCTTAGGGTGCACGTGCTATATCCAGGAAAACATACAACTCATTCAATATAGTATATCTTAAAATAAAGAGTAAACTTACAGATGGAGGAAAAAATCAGAAACAAATTTTGTCTGAAAATGCCACAATGAAAACTAATTCTTCATTTGCTAATAAGACATAAATTGCAAAAGAAAAAGGAGACCTGAAGTGTGATTACTATTCATAACTCTTTAAAAATCTAAGCAAAGCTTTCTCAATTCTCTTTGTGTAAGAAGTATTAGTACAAAAGGAATGATGTAATTACATTTGCAAAGGAATAATGCAATCAAAATAGAAAGTTTGCTTTGGCTCTACAGTACTGTGGAGAATGAGTGGGAAGCAGGGAAAAGTCAGAGGATGTTTGTGTAATTTATGTAGGTGGCAATGCTAACCTGAACACCACTGAGGACAGAAAGAAACAGAGGAAATTGAATATAATTTAGAAGATAGAATCCAAATTATTAATTGAATCTCATGAAGCTAACAGGATAATACAATAAGAATAACTCGTGACGCTTTGGCTTGGTCATCTCAGTGAATGGGATGTCATTCATTGAGGTAGGACATATACAAGAGGATGAGACAGGGGTGGAATAATACCGTTTGGGCCGTGCATGGGAAATCAAGATGGAGATTCTTAATAGGCTGCCAGGTAAATGGATATGGGCATCGATAAAGTGATCTGGACTGGAAATAAATTTTTCATGAATTAATGGAAGTTGCGGGAATGATTGGGATGAGTTAGGAAAGTGTGAATAAGAGATGAGGAGCATTAGGAAGAGCCTTAAAGACCCCTAAGATATGAAGGAGCCATCACAGATGACTGGAAAGAAATTCTCTCAGAGGTAGAAATAAAACTGGGAAAGGCAAACAGAAACAGCAAAGGGGAAGATTTCAAGGAGAAGGAAGAGGTCAAGTGTATGAAATGCTCCAGACAGGTGATAAAATAACTGAAAAGTGTTCATTAAATCTAATAGCAAGCACATTAGGGATATTGGAACAGACTGTCTCAGGGGAGGACAAAGAAAGGTATTTGAAGCAAGACTGGAAGGTTAGAAAGTGATCACAGACATCTTTGAAAGAACTTTGGAAAGGGCCAGATAGATATTGTACTAAGGGGTAAAGATTTTTTTTAACTGTAGAAAACCTTGAATATTCCAACATTCATGAAGCTAAAATCATCCATAGCAGGTTTTTATTCTTTTATGAAAGAAAGTAGATAAACAGTAAAGTGAATTCATATAATAGTTTAAGTGTATGATCATTTAATTCCTATATGGGCATACATTTGTATAACATCATCTAGACCAAGCTGTGGACACTTTGAACATCAAGAAAGTTGGCTCGTGCTTTTTTTCTGAGTCAACCTCAAACCCAAGAAGTAAATATCACTATTCTGAATTAACCAGAGATTGGTTTGCCAGGTTTTAAGCTTCATACAAATGAATTAACTTAGTATGTCTGTGAGATTCATGCTTGTATGGCATATAACAACTTTTTCTCTACTAATATACAAATTAAATGTGATTATATAATTTATCCATCTTTCTATTAAATGACATTCAAGTTATTTCCAGTTTGGGGATTTTACAAATAAAGCTTCTAGAAACTGTCTTGCATTTATCTTTCAGTTGTCTTAGGTAAATGTCTAAGAAAAATGTTGGATCATTGGGAAGATACATTCAACTTGAGTAAACACAATCTGTTTTTTAGAATTGGCGTCAGCATCACTACCAGAATCAATGGATGCAAAGTCTTCTCACTAAAGCAAAATGCTATTTCTTTTGAATTCAGACTTTCTGGTGAGTTGACATTGCAAAAGTCAGGAATACTGAGATTTAAACCATAGGCTTCCCAGTTAAATACTTAAAAATATTGAAAGCTTTCCACCTTTAAGTATTTCCCATCATTAACTATTGCTCTTTGGTAAACTAAATCTAATATTAAAAACATGTAAACAGCATTCAATACATTTATAATAAGGAGGAAATTGAGTTCTCTTTTATAGCTAGCTAAATTGTAAAACAGTAATCAGGCAAATCCTGTCAGAAAAAGTCTTAGCCTTAACTGTGAATACATAAGCAATCTTACTATCGGTGGAGGCACACGTTGCTTCTTTCAGGATGGAACTTGCCCGTTGACACATCTATTCCAATTTACATTTATACAAACAATGATAATGATGATGATGATGATGATGGTAATGATAATGAATCAGTGTCCACTTGCTATTTCCATTTTAATAGGCTGAATTTGAAATTGACATTCTCTCCAATCAGAATTGTTGTCTTTACAAAAAATTCCAATGACTCTTTTGGGGAAAATAATGAAAAATAAAAGCTGTTAAGATAAAATTGGAAGTGATTTTATAGCTCAACACACAGTCTTTCCCGGTCTTTGATGCAGTTTCTGTGTGGTGCAATAACTAAAACCTGATGAAGAAAATAAACATGTAATATTCACATAATGCTCATAGCATTTTAGGAAGGATTTATTGCATTCAATATTTAGTCATGTTAATATTGTAAACAAAGTTTCTTGTCAATATTATCAGATAATCATTTATTTCTCACCAGTCACTGTAAATATTTAGAAATCTACATATTTACTTCGCCAAAATAACATAGGTCACAGATTTAAGTGCAAATCCTGAAAAAATAAAAGTACTACAAAATAACTAGTACAGGATTAAGTGAGAAAGAACTTTCTAAAATACACTGAAACCAATGACTATAAAGAAAATACTTGGCACATTTGCCAGTATAATATTTAAAGTTTTTACATAAAACTTAAACAATACTATATTGAAACATTTGCTCAGAATTTGAAATACTGTATCGACAAACCCATCTCTTTTCTCCATAAAGTTTGTATGGTAGAGAAAGGCAAAGGGCTGTTCTACATTAAAACAGGTTGAAGTGAGTGACATAGCTTCTGTGAACCTTGACTGGTTCCTTATTTTTAAATTTTTAAAAAGACATCTAGTCATGACAGAAAATTATGGTTACATATTAAACAATAGTAAGAAATTTTTCTATATTGCATAATTAACTGCATGCATCAATTAACTTCTATAGTTTCAAGCGTTTCTGGATTAAGGTTATGGTTCAGCAAGTAAAGTGCCTGTGGCACAAACCTGATGATTTTGAGTTCAGATCACATGTAAAAGTCAATTGCAATAATGCAAATATCTGTAATTACCTGTGGACCTTATGGAAAATGGGACATAGACAATCTCCAGAATCTTACAGCCGTAAAGAGACCCAGTCTCAAATAAGTTAGAGAGACAAGAACTACCACCCAAGATTGTGCTCTAGCTCTATACACAGGCTGTGGCATTTGCATGTCATGCTCATATGAATATGCACATACACATGCACATACACATACACATACATACACATGTATGCACATCGGAATAGGAAAAGAAGGGTTGGGGCTGGAGAGATGGCTCAGTCATTAAGACTCTGTTTCACAAGCAGATCCCTAAGTAGTTCAGATCCCGGATCTCATGTGAAAATACCATGCAGAAATAGCCTCCACAGGCACATACAGTGCCCTATGATACACACACACATACACACACACACACACACACACACACACACACACACATACACACACACACACAAGAAATAAAGGAATAAAAGAAGTGCTTTTTTTAAATAACCTAATAACTTACGCTTCAGGAATAAAATAAGGAAAAAATATGAAATACTCATTTCAGTTAAAGAAAAAAGTAAAATCACTAGAAAAACTTCCACACTCACTGATAAAGAAATGCAACTAAGATTTTCAAAGAATAAAAAAATTATGGAATTTATATATTCTCAGAAGTAGCTAGTAGAGCACCTAAGTATTTTAAACTTGGTGATAATTTAGCAATGTTTATCATAAATTTAAAAACATATCTGCCATTGACTCAGCAATTCCCACTATAATGATTCATGTTAACATATAATGCTTTGTGTTACAAAGATTCATAGATGAATCTTTTTTTTAATTTTTCTCAAAATGGAATACTGTTAGTGCATTAGTATGGGACAGTGTTCTTGGTTTAGTACCATCTAAAAACTTGTTACAAAGAACTATTTATGATATTATGCCATTTATTCAAATATTATAGACTTTATATTGAAAATTCACTTGGGAAAAGATCTAAAAAAATAATAAAAAGATATTTTTACTCTTTGGAACCACAGATGACATTTTTTTACTTGTCAGGCTAAGGCTAGTTTCAAAGATTCTAGCATGAATGTGTCGTCATTTCTTGTTAAAGGAAAAACATGTTGCTCTTTAAAGTCATCCACCTGTTTGAAAGTTATACTAGTCTGTGAGAAAAATTTTCCCCATTTTTATCTTATTTTACAAACATATTGAGTATTCATCCCAGATTCCCTCCCTCATCATTCCTTTTCTCTCATCCCTTCCCTTCCCTTCAGTATTCTATCCCGCTCTCTCCCCACCTTCTGCTACCTACAGAGCAATTTGATGTATTATCTTCCTACTTATAGGTTTATTGACTATCTTCCCTATTGATCTATTTCCTTCCTGAGAAAAGTTACTTTTATACTTTCTTTTTCAGTCCAGAAAAGTGCTCAGGACCAACTCGATTATAGCAGCTACTAAATTTATATCTCATTTAAATTTGTGCTAGAAAAAGGAAATGTGTTGCCAAGAGTCTCCATAACACCTGATGAAGACATCTGAAATGACTGAACTTTTACTTTTCTAGTTAAACAAAGAGAAGACCCAAATGACGGCTAGTTCCTTTCCTTCTGTCAGAGAAAGGCATCAGTGAGGGAGGAATGACTTTTCCCAGGGTCCCTTAGGAGTTGTTTTCTCTAAGCAGTTACTTATGAAGTACATCGTGTTAGGCAAAGGTGGTTGAGATTGCTTTGTTTTCTCTGAGACCAATGTGTGAATGTAATGTGACCTTGCTGGTTATGATCATCAGCCTGAATCAAAGTTAAGCTTGGGTTTTTGTAGGTAACTTTAAAAAAAATGCTTTACATTTTTTTCTTTAGAATTTGTGTGTGTGTGTGTGTGTGTGTGTGTGTGTGTGTGTGTGTGTGTGTGTGCGTGCATCTGTCCATGTGCCTGTAGAGTGTGTGACTTTGGAAACCATCCCGGATTGCTCTACTCCCTTTTTGCTTTGCTCTGGGGTTCCTAGGCTCACCAATATTTCTACCCAGTGTTTTTACATGGAATCTTGGATCCGAACTCAGGTTCTCCTGGTTTGTGAGACAGAAGTTTACTTAACCCCTTACCCATCTCTTGAGACCCTAGAAATCACTTTTTAATTTCAAATATATTACCCAATTCTAGTGAGAAATCAATTCCCTCTACTAATATCATATTCACCTTCTGTGTTTTTCTTGCCCTATTTACATTGCATGAATATATGAGTTTATGATCATTTTCTGAATTATTTGAAAATAATTTGTGTTCATCATGACCCTTTACTACTAAATAATCTAGTTATACGTTGCAAAAAAATACAATCATTCCCCTAAATACCACAGTACAGTTAAACTGGCCTCATAAACATACTTCACTTAGTCTGATGATCCATCTTCCATTTGTCAGCTGGCTCATTAATATCTTTTACAGCATTTCCAGAACAGACTCTACTCTAGGCCAGGTATTACATTTACTTGGTGTACTCTTTTTAGTTTCCATTAATCTTTGGCATCACTACAAGCTTATCCTTGCTTATGACATAGACATTGTTAAAGAATATGATCTTCCTTTTTTGACAGAATGGTTCTGTCCGCTTCGGTTGCCTTAGTAAAGCCTTATTGTCTAGATGTGTAGGCAACTCAGCCCAAATTTATTTTATCACTGCTCAGGAAACTGGAATCAGAGTCATGATCAAGTTATTGGAAGAAGATGCTTCCTATCTTGTGGATGGTAGGCTTCTCCCTGTCTTTGCAAATCTTCTTAAAGAGCATTAATCTCATCAGGTCAAGGCTCTGGCCACTTCTGGAACCTTACAGACCCCATCAAATTGAAGATTTCAACTTGAACATGTGAATGATAGAGTGATGATTCAAATGTTTAGTCTGCAGCACAAGGCACAAAACATTCTTCACTTTGCAAAACAAAAGCATTTCAAAATACATCAATAAGGAAGTATTCTATACTACAAATAATATTTGCTAAAACTTTTGAACCAAAATAAAATCATTGTACTGATTCTTACAAATTCAAATTCATTATTGACTGAACTGATGTTTTATATTATTGAAACCCTAGGTACCAAAACCTGTTCTCTAAAGATAGCTTTCTCTTTCTCACTCTTGTTCAAGAATGTACCCCTTTTTGGGCTGGTAAGATAACTCAATGGGTTTAGATGTCTACACACAAACCTGGCAATCCTAGTTGGAGAAAACCAACTTACATTTGCACTGTAGAATACACACTGAGTAGTTTTTCTTGCTCTGTCACTGCCATCTCTCTAAATTAAAAAAAAAGTATCTCTATCTGCCAACATATTATTAAAACGGATACATTACTCTCTGCAGAAACACTTGCGATAGGGATTTTTGTAGATCCAACAAAGACTGTGCTTCAATTTAGACATATATAGAAAATATATCCTGGAACAGCTCTTGATTAATAAGACTATAATTTATACGTAAAATTGTATTTTTGTGGATGTAGCCTCTTCCCTGGTCGCTCTTGCTTATGGTTGGGCTTAGTTGATGGGGTTCTCTAGCATAACTCTGGGGTCAGGGAATTCATGTTAAAATTTCCTTCTTATGAGCTGGGTTCTACATGGTAGGTCACTGTGCTATGCAAGTGCTACCCAACTCTTTCTCCTTTCGGGTATCTGAATTTTTCTCTCCTCTCATCCCCAATGACTGAGGGATGCTGATAACACTATGTATTCAATCCTAAGAATCTTGTGGTTTCCATTTCCCACTTATACTTTTGTAATTGATCTGTAGGTCAACAAATGCTCCTTGAACCATCCATTTTTCTCCTGTTCAAATTCTGATTCAAACCAGGACCCTTAAAGAACTATATGCTTCATGAAGAAGATAGTCCAGGGAAAAATGTACCACTCACATAGGAGAGTTATCAGGTGTCTGCCTAATTCAACCTTCTCAGAAATCATGACTGAAAGCTGGATTTCATGGCATATACCTACAACCTCACCACTCAAGAGGCAAAGGAAAGAGGATTGCAATCTCAAGGCCCCAGAGAAATTGAGAGACAGGAAAAAAAAAAACAGCAGAAAGATCATAATTATAATATCTTTGTAGTTTCAGAGCAGTACATTTCAATAATCTACAAATAAAGTTTGCTAAATGTGAGATTACAAGATGAAAATTTGAAATATTAAAAGATAGACTCTAGCAAAGATAAAAATATGCAAAATGATTATGAGGATGTAACCTACTAAGATCTTTTATTAATACAATTGCTTAATAGTGGCTTAGAGGTCATATATTATTAAAGATACAAGAGATGAATTGAAATGATGAAATAGAGTAAAATTAACAAGCATACTAGGAAAAACTCACATAAACTGCAGAACTGAAAATAGTGGTAATTAAAATTAGGCCCAATGGATGAAGTATACACAGCTAGAAGTAAATTAGAAGATGGATTTAAAGAAAATGCTCAGACTACATCAAATATAAATGTATAGAAAGTAGTAAAAGGCTAAGACGGTGCAAGGAATAGAATGAGAAGGTCCAGCATACTTCTTATAGTTGAGAAGAGAAAATAGGGAATGGAATGGCACCACAGAACCCCAAGGACAAAAGATTTTTTTAAAGTAACAAGAAAGAAGATACTGCATCCACAAAAGAAATAGAATATGACATATAAATTATGTATAGGAAGCATAAATTAATAATATGGCAAAAGAAAAATGAAAACATCCAGTTCCAGGAATTCTGTGGTAAAAATTGTAGCCATATAATGCTAAAGGCATTGAAATTTGAGTTTACATAATTAAACTGGAAAGCTGAGTGTCTATTGCCGAATCCCCCACCAGGCCAGCCAGGGGAAGAGGGGAAAGGCAGGGCCTCGTGGGCTCCAGGCGAATGGGCGAGCCAGCCACAGGGTCACCACCCAGACCCCGGGAGTCAGGCAGACCCCGGGAGTCAAGGCGAGAAGCACGCAGAAGACATGTTGGCCGCAGACAGCTTTACTCAGGAAGTGTTTGGGCTTATATAGGGACACCTGATTGGACCCTTGACTCTATATAAGCCCAAGGTGTGGCCACCCCTCTGCTCGGGGGAGAGGGAGAGCAGCCACCAATCATTTAGCTGTGTATTAGGTGTCCAGGTTAGATGGCCGCTTCCCATTGGTTGTTCATTCCTCCGCCCATTGGTTGTCCATCCCTCTGCCTGTATGGTTCCTTTTCAGGCCTATCTGTAGCCAGACCTCCTGGATTTGGGAGCTCGGGCTAGGGACTCCCTGAATCGATAGTTCCACATAATGCTTCAATTATACTTGCCATTTTAAGTATTCAAGTAAGTCTCATAGTGTCTACCTGAGTTTCTGGTACAGAATGATGATTTAACTTCATAGGTTTTTACCCTGGGCTACTCTATGGACCAATGGAAGGGTAGAGCTGAATTATTGCTGTTTGTTCTTAACTCTCCTTCTGCTGGACACTTCAGAATGTCTTAAATGTATCAGCTCATTGCTCATTGTTTCGCCTCCACTTACACACTGACGTTTATGCTTTTGTTTAATCTAATGGGTTTGAGTGATATATCCCAACAACTTAAATTTGGGTTTTTCTCGTGACAAGTCAGGCTGAGAATTCTTTATGTATTAGATTTTTAGAGTTCCTCTGTGGGTTTCCTGTTTGTATTTTTCTACATTACTATGTTAAAATTACTTAAAGTAGAGAAATGCTTATGATATAGTGATGAGTAAGAGAAATCAATTTCTACTCCTCCTACCAAAACTTGGCCTACAGTGATTTTAATTTGTAAAGGAAAGTATCCAGATGTTAAATATTTGGAAAACTTGTTGTGATAGCTAAGCTTGTGGGACCTGAGGTAATTTACTTTTCATCTGAAAAATGGTTTTAATGTTGCCATTATACCATTTTCTTGTTTTTAAAGGTCAAAACGTAATTTTGCTTGAGGTTTGGGAAATTGTCCTACATCTTCTAACTCTGTTTTCTGTCTTCTTCTTGGCTCTGTTTGGACTATTTTTTATTAATCCTTGTTATTATTTTTAGTTGACATTCCTCCCTTCTGGTAGAACACTGTACACTTGACCTAAAAAAAAAAATCCCTGTGTGTCTGAGCATAAGTAAAAAGGAAGTCATAGTGGCAAGAGAAGATGTTTCAAGATTTGTATGTTTAATTAGACAGCATGTTTAAATTGCAAAGGAGACACTGTTTCATAATTCATAACAGAGAGACATGAATTTGTGCATATCACTGGAGACTGCATTCAGGTTTGGAAAGGGAGCTTCTGTGTATACTGGTGCTTGGACTTCCAAGTTGTCTATGTGAGAAAAGAAATGGCATTCTTCACAAGTGGAGCTGAACCATTAAAAAAGAAAACAGAAAGAAATTGTAGTGTTAAAATGAAATAGGAATCCTGAGTTCTTGGAAAAGAACAAGCTGTGTCTATAAGGAGTTTCACAGTGGCCCTGGCAGTCAGAGCATGTGACCTTCCCTTGGTGAACCATAGTTAAGTCACCAAGCAAACCTCTCCCCTGCTCCCTGTACTGTCAGCCAGGCTACCTGGCTACACATTCTTCCCAAACTCCCTGTGTCTCTCTGCTGAACCATGTTTCTTGCCCAGATACAAGTGCTCTTTGCAGCAGGTACAGCAAAACTGCCAGGAACTTTACCATGAACAAGAGAGACAGCAGTTATTTTAACACATTTTCATGGAGACTGCAGGCCTCAGTGACACCTGACATCCTTCAAGAATTTTCTCCAGCTGTGGATATGTTGGCTGGGATGCATCTCTGAAATGTTAGTGTGAGCTAGAGTTTCCACCTTTCCCAGTGGCTTCCAAATGAGCACCTCCAGAAATGATGTGTTCAGAGTAGGAGATGGATTGTCTCTGAGTTTACGGTTCTTGTCCTTGCCCTTGCCCTTCCCCTTGCCCTTGCCTGTAAGGGTGACATCTTCTAGTGGTCTCACTCTTCAGGCTTTGGGTTCCATACGCTAATTTATAAAGTGGGTGTTGCTGTGTATTCTTTGTTTTACAACCTGATATAAGTTCATATTAAGACAACTGCATTGACTGGAGAGTATAAGATGAGCTCAATCCTGGAGAATGTAGGTGATTTTTGGGAAGTGTACATTTGAGATTGATGGGGTTGTGGTAGGAGGGGGAAGCGGGCAGAGAATCCAGGCATGCAATGGGCAGCGAGTGCCCTCCTCCTGGGGCGCTAGTCCCAAGATTTGCCTGCAACGGAACTTTTCTCTCTGACCTGACCTGAGCCAACATATGTCCCAGAATTCTAATTACCCATGGTTCTCTGGATACAGAGCTTGGATGTATTTAAAAAAACAAACAAACAAATAAATAAATAAATATAAATAAATGACACAAACTAGCCTTGAACCCGCTGCATAGCCAAGGATGAACTCCTGATCCTTCTGCTTCGTCTTCCCCTCCCCAACCCCTCCTGCTTCGTCTTCCCAAACTCCAGAATTACAGGCCTGAGTCACTATGCCTGGCCCTAGCTGTAAATGTTTGGAAAAAAATAAGATGTAAATATTTTGTCTGGGAAAAAAAAAAAAAAAAGACAACTGCATCACAAGTCCAAGGACAAGAAATGAAAGAAAACCAGAGTGAAGCAAAAGTTTTAGAACGAGACATTTGAGAAGAAAAAAAAAGGTTAAAACTTTTCCCAGTAAAACCTGGAGGACTAACCAAATAGGATTTGCCACCTGAGCGCACACTCTCCAGGAGGTCTTGTGGTGCAATCTGCCAAGCAGTGCTCCGCTGCTCCAGGGGCTTGTCACGCAGGGTGTCATGTCAGTGTCGTATTGGAGCCTCCCATGGTCTTCCATCTGCTTAAGTTTCAGGCGAGGTATGGATTTGGATTCATTCCTAAGATTTCTTGAACGTGTATCCAGAATGGCATCTGAAAACATTTTTCTCTCCCTATGTTCACTTGGAAGTTCACTGAAGTCTCCCTGCTTAATGGGATTAGGGCTGTATTCTTTGGGACCGAGTCTGCAGGATCCTCTGCTTTAAATACCAACTTTACCACTGCATGACAACATCATCACTTCTTTCTGTGCCAGGTGCCTTCCCATTTTCAGCAATTCCCTTCTGAATAGAAATAACTCTGTCAGTATCTTGTAGTTGAGTCTACTGTCCTATCCCACTGTACTGGGTAGGAAGGAAAAAATAGAACCCAAGAATATTGGAGGGAAAGGAGAAAGAGGAGTAATGGAAGCAACCTAGGACGAAGAGGGAGAAAAGCTCCAGTGGAAGGGGTGAAATAAATTTCATCTACACAAGCATTTTCTAAAGGGCCAATCCTCTTTGCAGCAATTAAACTGTAGTTGAATGCTATGTTGTCTCATTGACATATACCTGTACTTATTTGGTATTTATATAAATCAAACACTTAAGTAGGAATTTTTCTCATGTATGTGTGTGTGTGTGCGTGCGTGCATGCATGTGTGTATATGTGTTTGTATGTGGGTTCATATGTTTGTGTGGGCATGTGTGCAAGAGTGCACTAGAGTATGTGGGCCTGTGGAGCCCCAAGGATGATATTTGGAATCATCATGAATTGCTCTTTTCCTTATTGTTTGTTCTGAGGCTTTCCAGACTTGGCTTTACAAGACTGGATCTATAGGCTGCCACCATATCACCTGGCATTGTTAATAGACATTTTAATGAGAATATTTAATACACAAACAAAATTAAATTTATGTCCTTGCCCCATTGCCCCCTCCCGGTTTACCCTCCTCCTCCCTTCACCAATCCAGCCATGTTTCTCCCTCTCTCATGTCCCTCTGTCATGTGTGGATCACAGGGCTCCCTTCTTTCTGCCTGTACTAATAAGGAACCAGGCCTCCGTGGTAGAAGAAGTGGCCTTTCAGTGGACAAACTCACTGGTGGGGAAACTCCTCTTCTTTTGATGAGAATCTGCCCCAGAAATTCTCTCTGAGTCTAGCTGTTTCTCCTGAGATCCTCCCTGTTTCTTGGGGAGTATTGGCATGTCTGCCATTGTGTACATCTGATAGGAACAGATCATATTGCTGTGAACTGGATGCAGCAGCCCAGTAATGACTGCAGTGTCTTGACTGGTGTGCAGCTCCCCAACTTGAGGCTCTTACAATCTTACTACCCCCTCTTATGCAAGGGTCCCTTAGCCTTGGGATTGGGAAAATATTTTGATGACCTACTTAGGGCTGAGTATTCCAAGGTCACCAGTACACTGCACTATGGTCAGTTGTGGTTTTCAGTGTCACTAATCTCCCATTGAAGTAAGTTCTATCTTGGTTGGGGTGCTGAGGGATTTTCTTATCTGAGGGTATAATAAAAAGTATCTAGATAGTAGTTCACTTTTATAGTTAGCACTAAGACATCCATTTCTGCCTAGTGTCTATTTTCTCCCCTTCCACTGTTATTTGAACAGGTTTACAGTACTATCACCTGACATTTTTATGTGGGATCTGGGGATTCAAACCCAGTTCCTTTTGTTTTTGACCATCTCCCCACCCCCATAGTTGGAATTTAAAAAAAAATGATTTCTCAGTCAAAAACAGATGAAAGGCCTTTTCAGAATAGAAAGATGCTCATTTTAGAGAACTAGATGGGTATTTACTAAAAGTACTTTCATGTGTCAGAAATCAGTGTTTAAGATACTTTCACTTTTATCTGTGTAAAGTAATCCCGCCATATAAGAACATTAATCACATGGTTAACCCCAATAAGAAAATCACACTTCTTACCTTGTGCAAATAATTAACAAAACACTGAGTGCTGATGAGATGTCTTAGTTGGTAAAGTTCTTACAACAAAAAAAAGGGAGAGCCTGAGTTTGGATGCCCAGCTTACAAAACTGAGCTCAGCAGCGTGCATCTGCAATTCCAGGGCTGAGGGGCTCCCTGGAGCTCCCAGACCAGTCAGCCTAGCTAATCGGTGAAGTCCAGGTTCAGAGATTCTGTCTCAGAAAATAAGGTAGAAAACAAGTGAGAAAGATACATAATATCAACCTCGGGCCTCTACACCAACACATATGTGCAAACACACCCACGCATATGTATAGACACACCAAAACATGATAAAATTCCTATTTATAAAATCATATTTTAACTATGCTATAACATGTCTGTCTGGCGTTAGACTTTGATGTATTCACCAGGAGTATGTTTGTAACAAGTTAACCCATTGATTCTCAAATGGAGGGTTCTGAATTAGCTAAGCTATTCGGCCCTCATCCCAAACCCACTTAAACTCCAGAGATAGAGCCCAGCATTCTGTGGCTTAATATACCCTCCTGCTGATTCAATTCACTTTAAAGTTTGAAAACTTTCAAGAGAAGCCTTTAGCTTCCAAGTGGCATATGCGAGATGGTCTGAAAGAAAATGTTCTAACTTCATATGTGGCATTCTTTTCTAATGTTTATTTTCGTGTGTTCAAAAATATGTTTTATAGTTAGTGAATCCATATTGTACACGAGGAATGCATGTTTATTTGGTATTGTTAAGGTTGAGTGGAAAAAAAAGGTTGAATGCCATTTTTCTAACTTTTATAAAACTCTCATCTTATAAATAACACTGATCCATTAGCCTCCAGCAATGCATATTTGCATTAATATATTTATCTCATTTCCTGCCTTAAAAACACTTTACAAATTGCTTTTAGCATTCTTTTCTCTACTTGTGCAGAGAATTCTTACATTCCCAGAAAAGTGGTAAGAAGGGATCTATGTATGCATGCTCTCCTTAGGGAAAATAGAGTGCCGAACAGCACTGATGCCCCCTATTTCCCACCCAACACATTAATGCTTGCACATGCAGAAAAGTGCAAAGAGTATGTTTGTTCTCTCATTCTTACAGCCCTACTTAGAGAAATCCATTGCAGGATGAAGCACCCTATTTTCCTAGCAACTTCTCTCACTCCTCACATACACCAGCTTGCACTAGCCTGGTAGTGCAAGTCACTGTGTTACACACTTAGGCAGAACATATTATTGCACATGTATTATAAATGCAAAAGCAAAGGAACTAAGAGTAGGGATGACTTCTAAACCAAAGTAATTTAGGAGATCAATAAAGAAAAGGGCAGAAGAAATAACTATTTTATTCCCAGTTCAATATTATGCATAATGGATGCTTCCAATAATCATGGATGAGGCAAATGAGCAATATGAGTATAGTTCAGTTCTGCATACTGTATCTTAGTAATGTTTTTTAAAAGTTAAAAGAGCAAACACTGTGTTGTCACTGTATTTGCCATTGGTGTGACCTTTAACCCTCTTAAACCTTGTTTCAACACCATCTATAATTTGAGGATAAGTATAGCAAGTACTTCTTAGACTCTTAGTGTGAATTAAGGGTATAAATGTTTAGAATGGTATCTGCATGTAGGAAGTTCCCAATAAACATTACATTGTATTTGATAATGCTGAAGATATTGCCAAGAAATTATAAATGCATGATCTGCCCCTCAAGTCATGCATCAGGGAAATTTACCATATTTTTATTTTTGTTTTAATTTCCTAGCTGGGGAGCTAATGAGCTTACATAATTTATATTGCTTTGAAAACCAAGAATAATGTCTCCAGTGGAGAGACTGGCCTAAACATTTTCTAGTTATGCTCCCCTCCTACCCCTGTGTCTGTCTGCCTGAAGAGCTATTTCTGTTTGAGGTAACCATTGGCAAAGGAGCCTAATGGCACATTAAACTTCACCATTAAGAAAGAAAGAAAAACTACATGTTGGTCTGCATAGTTTAGCCATTTAGTTGAAAACCTGCTGGCAGCAAAATGATACCGCATCGAGGAAGAAATAAAGGACCTTAAGTTTTCTATCACTGTTCAGAAAATTAATTTGCCCTAGAGGAGACTTTACATTATCATAAATGAAAACACCATAGAGTAATAATGGCAATTTTCATGAAATTTCAAGAAAATACTTTAGAAAAAGTCAAGGATTTCTTTTCCTTCTTTTTCCCCCCAAATTTACTCTTTTGTGAATAGACCAAATTGGTAAATAGTTGAATCAATAATTGTATAGGGGGAATCCTGTAATACAAGTGTAAGAATGTCTAGGCACAGAAGGCAGAAGTCGCTCCTGCATTGTGCCTCCATTCATTTGGATTTGTTATGATTTTATAGTTCCCATACACTGTGTTGCTTAAATTTTTTCAGTAATGGTATGAAATAGGGATGATTATCTGCTTCAGTATTTGTGGTACAGAGGAGTCAAGAGACTGTTTTACATCAAACTACCTATACTTCATGTGAAGGCTGGAAGGTGGTCTTTCTCGTACTATTTCTTCCTTCTTCTGAGAACCATGAATTGCTACAGTAGAATAGACTTGTCTTCCATTGTAGTCACATAACTATTGCCTTCCTTCACCAACTATCTTTGCTACTTTGAGCATACGACATGAACTAGCTGACTCAATGCATGATCCATTGCCATTTTCAACAGTGACCTTGTAAGTTAAGGAAGAAGAGGATGCAGCTCCTTTTGTCTTTCTGATGAACATCTTGATTTTCAGATTTGGAATATGATTTCTTCTCTGATGTTTCTTCATTTTATGAGTCAATAATTTTCATCTGACACAAAACAAATTTTCTTCAAATTTTATACTACATATACCACACACACACACACACACACACACACACACACACACACACACGTACACACACGCACACAGGAGAAACTCCATACAGATGAAAGCACATATTGAGGCAATGCTCGCCTATGCTAGGAAACCCCCATGAGTATCAACGAACCATCAAAAGCCAAGTGGTAGTGTTCTCCTCAAGGAACCTCAATGAACGCTCAATGCTGTGGTATCCTCTATCTTAGCCTTTTTCACTACATAACTATGAGAAAATTCATTCATGTTGTTTAAAATAACAAGTTTCTGGTCCTTGGTAACCAAACTAATGCATGCTTTCTTCCAAATGTGTTTATTCTGAGTCCACAATGAATCTTTGGAATTGCAAAAACAAGTCTTGGGTACTTCTTTGTCATCTGTCGAGAGAATATTAACTATGATAACAGGGCTTCATAGCCTCCCTCTCTGTGGTCTAAACATTCTGCCCATTTTTTGTTTGTGACTATGTGTTTATTTCCCATTTCCTCCTAAAGAGCAATCTATTCTGTACTTCACCCAAAGGACATCTGAATACCCACACTAGTGTTTTAACATTAGTATCACTCACTAACCAAGGGAGTTCATTCCCTTTCAACTTCAAAATACAGAATTAAATTAGCTGAAAATGGAGAGGTTATCTTAAAATAAGAAGTCTGGAAATAACTTCCCAATGTCATTCAGTTCATGACTCCACACTCGTCCTTAGACAGTCCCATTTACCAACTCTGTCATCTGTCATCTTCTTTCCCAGTTTATCCAAAATCATTTCAGTCACTTCAGTAACTGCCGCGATAGAAGTAGCTCCAAAACCCTATTTATAGAACTCTTGAAGAGAGGTATTCAGCTTCAAGGCTCTTTACTTATTTTCTTTAATGCATGTACTTCTCGTTTAAGTGCTAACATTGAATTTTTTTCTTCTTGGAATAACAGAAGGCTTTATTTTGTTATTTCTCATTTATAAGGCTCATTCCATGACTGAGGTTCATGATTTAACTCAAGAGCTTTTGAAGCTTTTAAATAATTACTTTGGTCGTGATTCATAATTTCTGAGGAAAACACAGATTGTCATGAAATTTTTATACATCCTTAAACAATTACCATTTCTAGATCTCCAATTTTGCTTCATGTCAAAGGAAGCATTTTCATCTAGGAAACTCTGCTCCACTAAAATTGATATAAGCATTTGCAATTGTAAACTTGCCTCCTAACATCACTAAATATTATGTTGTTGAGTTCTCTTGATGGAGTGTTTCTTACAAATGTTCCTTGACTTGCAATGGAGTGTGTTCTGACAAACTCATCATATACCGAAAAGCTTAATAATCCAAAGATGTGCTTAATATAATTAAACCAAGCAGCCTGCCTTAGTAACATAGTATGCTGTTGTGTGCTTCTTATTTGCCCTCTAGATCTTAGAATTGATTCAGAGTTTATTCCCTGAATTTCTAGCCCAGAAAAAGAAGATTCACTTTCCAAGTACAGTTTCTGTAGAATGTGTATTTTTTCCACACCAGACTAATGTGAAAGTATTGTTAAGCAGAACTACTATAAATTAAGAACTGTCTGTATCTTCAGCTATTGAACTCTATATCCTCTGTAATAGGAGCCAGCCTCACAAGGGAAATGTGAACCATCCGGGAAGCAGAAGATCCGCATTGTCATCTCCGTTTGAGAAACAGAAGGCTGACCATAGCAGACCAAACAAAGCATATTTTTAGGGAGCCTAGGACCACATATCATCAGTCCATAGCCTCTGCATCAAACTATTACACCTGAAAAGGAGTCTTGGACAAGCATCTGAAGGCATGTCCCAACCTTCGAATTCTTAAGTGTGAGCATAGTGGGATTATTGTTAACTGAGAGCTCCAAGGAAAATTTGATCTGCCACACTACAAGTTAGACATAGCTCTTCCTACTTCATGGATAAAGAAAAGTAAGCTAAGGAGAAGTTAAGTCCGAAAATTTAGGCTAGTAAGTGATGATAAATCTAATAAGTAAAGTGAAAAGTGGGCTCAAAAGTAAAGTATATGCTAAAATATACCAAAATATTAGCAATGTTTATCTCTGTTATTGGAAAAAGTTTTAGCTTGTCCTTATTTTGTTTGTATCAAGTACTCTCATAAAAACTATTTTTCGTGTGTACATAATGCTGCAGATTTTACCCAGAGTCTTAAATCCATGTTAGGCAATTCTTTACCACTGAACAAAGTCTCTAATTATAGAGGGATTTTCATTTTTTTTATTTTGAAGGCTACAAAGTAGGAAACCATCGCCAATGTTGAAATAGAGCTACCAATTCCATGACGCCAACCTTCCTCTCCTCACCTACATGGGTATTTTTGTAACTACGAGGGAATTGCAAACCTACTGTGTCCCAGACAATTTATTAAGTGCTGGGAATCATGGAAATGCATAAGTAAGCTTTCTGATCTTGATAATCTAATGTAGAAATTCATAATGGAACATGATATTTTTTACATATACAGATGCTAGCATCTTGTAAACAAATCTACCTTTTGCAGAAAATAATCCTCATGTCTGCCAAAGATGTACATTTATTGACATGTCTTTTGACAGGCCAAAAAAAAAGCTATCATTGCATGCCAAAAAATGAAAGATAGCACAAATTCTTATTAGGTGTAACTTACAAAACCTTTAGTGTAGAGTAAAGTCGGACGCTGGAAAAGAAGGACATAAAATGCAACATTGAAAAAAGACACTAATTCTTCTCTAAAGTCTTCATATAAATTAAAGCACGAATTAGAGAGCTAAGCTGGCAGAGTCTTTAGTACATAGTAGAAGCTTTATGCATCTGTTGCTATCACTATTAATATGGTAAACAAATGCCACCTTTCTGTCTTTCTTTTTTACGTAGACAAACCATGATAACTTAATATTTTGAACCCTAAAAGTCTAGTGAGCACAAACAGGAATTAACTACCTACTGCAATGAATGACCCAGACTTTGAAAATAATGGCCAGTGCAACACTTGATGATTGAATAATGATTGACCTAATGACCTAATGATCATTAGTATCAGGAGGAAACAGTAAGAGTCAGAGACTGGAGATCATAACTTTAGATGCAAAAATATTTTGTTGATTACATCAACGACCCATAATCCAGAACTTCAGAGACTCTATATCAACCACCTAGAACTAGGCCAGCCTAACCTCTCCCCATCCTGAAGCTCAGGGAAATTTGCGGAAGAGGGGGCGGTAAGATTGTAAGAGCACAAGGATGGGAGGAGTAATGATATGCAAGATACTCCACACAAGTTAGGGCCGAAGCAATCATAATTGGACTTTGCATGCCCTGCGCAATGTCCTACACACTATTGGCCCCACAAAGTCTAGCATTTGCTAAAGGCACCAAGATCCTTAGAGGCAAGGAATTGACAGCCATAGTAGTGTTCCTATGCTTAAGGGGAACACAGGAAAGGGTTCAGGGAAATGCCACTGGGTCCTTGTACATCATCGGAGAAGAGGGCTCAGAGGAGAGTCTGGCATGCACATTAAAGGATTCTCCAGGGTTTGGGAGGGGAGGCACTGGTGGATGGGGTGGAGGGGTGAGGGGAAGGGGAGCAGGGGGGTCGGGGGGAGGAGGAGGGAAGGAGGGAAACGGTGTACCTATTAAGTTTGTATGAGCGGAAATAATAATAAAAAATGTTAAAAAAAGAAAAAAATATTTTGTTGATTACAATATGGAAATGTGCATTTCACCTTTGATTTTAATATATATCTTCTAGGATATGCATGCTTGCATCTTTTAAAATAAACTTATGGGTTGGAGAGATAAGAGTCTGTCTCCCAAGCAGAAGGTCCTAAGTTCTGATCCCATGTCCTACGTAAAAACACCAGGTGGAAATGGCGGCAACCTGCACTTCCAGCCTGGTGGACAGAGCTTTGGAAATCTCAGAAAGAAGTTAGGAGGTAAAAATAATCCAAGATGATTCCCAAAATCATCCTTGTTCCTCCACAAGGATATGAAGTACCCTTTTATACACACACATACACACACACACACACGCACATGCACACATTAAATAGATAAATATAAAATAAACACCCTAATTATAAGAAATTATAATTAAATATAAATACATGCATACATTCAAATATAAAAATACATAAATATAATATACACATGCATGTATTTATATAGTTGTACATATGCATATTCATATATAATTTTATAGTTAGGATCAGTACATATGTAATTTGTAAACATATCTATAATATATATGTATATGTCTTTTTAAATAAACCAGTATAATTTTACTCAGTGGTAAAAGAGCTATGTTCTCACTTGTAGTCTATAGTGCTATATTCAGTCCAGCAGACTTAAGAATACAAGATCAGACTCCTTTTGCCACAGACCTCTGCCAAGAACCACATAACCTAGCAAAACCAGGACCTAAAGAACTATCTGCGGATTCTGTATGATTCCTAGTCAGAGACCATAAAGGGGAAAACATTAAGAAATCAGAGTGGAAGAATGGAGAGGCTGAGAGACTCTCAAGTCAAAAAGGGTGGTAGGGTAGGGAAAGAGGCCAGGACAGAATAAGAAACACATTTTATTTTGAGGACTGAAGAATGTTGCCTTGTGAATGTTAGTTTCTTGTGGCATGCAAGCCTAGCTACAGGAGAGATACTCTTTTAACAAGAACCAGAAGCTATTATGTGTAGCTTGTTAGCTCCTCCAACCTCTCTGGTCCTGGGAAATTCCCAGAAGGCCCTTGTAGAATCGCCAGAATCGCTCTCCCCAGTCTTACCATAACAGTAGCATTTAACTAAATAAAAGGTAATGCACAATTCAATAGTAATATTTTTGTCTTGCTTCATTAAAGGCATTCTAATGTCAGCAAAGTGGTGGTTTTATTGATTTTAAGTGTTTAAATTCAGGTTTCACTTTTTAAGTGGAAAAAATTAACAAGGCATTTGGAGTGTTATTCACTATTTCCTTATGAATTCCCTGTCTGTCCTATGAAGGAAAAAATCCAGGTCTTGGCAAAAGCAAAGTAAAAGAGAAGCAAAAGGCAACAGAAAGATGGAGAGAGGGAAGTTTGTGCTGAAGTTGGAAAGTCCCCTCTGAACCTCAGGGTCTTACACAAATGAATCCAAAGTAGTTTCTAAAAGATAATTCAGTTGCACTTCAGATTTCCTTTTGCTTTTAAAGGCATGTCTCATTTTTGACGTAACTCGAGTAGCTGCAGGGCAGAGTTTGATCCCAGCTCTGTTCAGTGGGGAGGAAGTCACAGAGCCTGCCATATGTTCCCTTGAAACAGCACGCTGTGAAGTGAGGGGAAATGCTGCAATTAGTGTTTCAAAGACTCCCGAGGGCTCTGAACTTGCTAAGACTTCTACGAGGAAAACGCAGGAGGTTTCCATCTAAAGTACAAGGT
The DNA here is from genome assembly GCA_023101885.1 of Typhlomys cinereus. NCBI lineage: Eukaryota > Metazoa > Chordata > Mammalia > Rodentia > Platacanthomyidae > Typhlomys > Typhlomys cinereus. The sequence goes on along the minus strand of JALPQD010000042.1, from coordinate 7,906,175 downwards.
GCATAACAGCTCACAGGAGGAAGACTGTGGCCCAAAAAGAGTCCCAGATATCCTGTGTATAGGTAACTTGAAACGTTCTTGTTTCCTGGATAACTTGCCGGCTCTCTTTAAGAAGGTAGTTATTGTATAGAAAACAGTATAGTTGTGAATAGGTAATCGGCATCTGTCCTGTGTTTGTGAACTTGTATGGACTTCTGGAATTGCCTTAAAGAATTTGATAGCTCAGTGGGTAAGGCACCTGCTTGCAAACCGGATGACCCACCCCCAGAAACCCAAGCCCAAATGGTGAAAAAAGAAGTGACCTCTGACCTCTACCCACATACCATTACATGTAATGGTATACCTCTCTCTCTCTCTCTTTCTCTCTCTCTCCCCATATTTATCTCATAAATAAACATATAAAAATAAAAATTGAAACCTAAAATAATAGCAAATAGCATTTGTGACCTCTTTGCTGCTTGACTATCTATTAAAGATGTGTACTTAAGACACCACTTTAGTAAATCTCCTTCACTAAAACCATGTGAAGGCTGGAGTTTAAGTTGGTACAGGAGTTCTGGATCCCATCTGTACTAGGTGACAGGTCCTGAGCATTTTTCTGTCATTACTGAAATCTGTGAAATTCTGAGTAGCTGTCAATAGGGTCACACCTTCCTTCATTTGTCTAAGGTCATCTCTATTTAACCAAAGTCCATATGTAGAGACTGTAAGCAAGTAAAGATTATTATATAATAGCAGATAATTTCAGTAACTAAGGAGGACCATGTAACAGTAAGGTTAAGTAAAAATAACTTTGATGTAAGATGGATTGTAGCCAACTTCTTCAATCCTTCCCATTTATGCTTGTTTTCCCATGCACTCTTTTGGTCTTTGCAGAGACTTTTAAAGGCTTGTTTAGTTGTGTCCTGATTTTACAGTGGAGAAACCAGTTTTAGAAAAATTAAAATGGCCTTCCTTGGCATGCATGCTCTCTCTACCCTCCCTCTCTCTCTCATGTAAATAAATAAAATTTAAAAAAATAAAATAGTTTTCCTAAGATCACAATTCTTAGTTTCAAAGTTATATGATTATTATAAATGTGTGTTTTCTGAGTACAAACTTGTTTTCTTGTCTTTGATATTGTGCTTTCAACTAAATGTATGAATCATTACATTAGAGACAAACCATTGAAACCACAAGCAGTTGTTGGTTTTAAAATACTATTAGCAACTTCACAAACCACTGAAGTTTGACAGCTCCAACAAAAGAACAGACAGATTAGGGGCAATGACATTAGTAACTAAAATCTTCAGTATAACTGCTGAACTTGATCTTACCAGTTGTAAAACTTCCCAGTTGTTTGGCTCAATTTATGCCATGTGATTATTTGGGGACATGTCAATTCTCAGCCACATTAATGGTGGCCACCTATTTTCCACAATTGGCATTTTATTCTATATGAATTCCCTTTATCATATGCCAGTCTACTTATCTTAATATATGCCTCTGTTTAGCTAAAATGCATAAAACTTTTTTGGAGTTGCAAATCATCACTCAGCTTTACCCTTAAACAATTCACCATGCCTTTCACAAATTGTCGTTCAATATGATAGTTAAATTTGCATATAGTCAAATGAGCAAAAAATTTTTTTTATTTTTCTGCTCACGCAAATGTAATAGGTGCCCCTGTCCCCTCCCTCCCTCCACCCCTCCCTGCACCTCCCTGCTCCCTCCTTCCTTTTCCCCTTTCTTCCCCCCCTCCCTGCCTTTATCCCAGTGCCCCCTCCCCCATCCCTGAAGCATCCTTTAATGTGTATGTCAAACTTTCCTCTGGGTCCTCCTCTCTGATGAGGTGTAAGGACTCGGTGGCATTTCCTAGAACTCTTTCTTGTGTTCCCCTTAAGTATAGGAACACTATTGTGACTGTTAATCCCTTGCTTCTAAGGATTCTAGTGCCTTTAGTCCATGCGAGATTTTGGGGGGTCAATTATATTATAATTGCTTCGGCCCTAACTTGTGTTGAGTATCTTGCATATCATGACTCCTCCCATCCTTGTGCTCTTATAATCTTACCGCCCCCTCTTCCGCAAATTTCCCAGGATGGGGAGAGATTAGGCTGGCCTAGTTCCAGGTGGTTGATATAGAGTCTCTGATGTTCTGAATTATGGTTTGTCGATTTTTTTTTTCAGTTTTGCTGCTCCTGCAATGCCCTTGGCTCCATCCTGATGAGTATTGGATGTCAGCCCCTGGCCAGAGATAAAAAGCTGTTAAAATAGTTACCATTCAGCCAATTTTTCCATGTGCATACGCCTACCTCACTTTACTTACTAAGGGTATGGTGTGTCACCCATACTCCAGACATCTCCTTGGGCAATTACTCACCAGTTTTAAAGTTTTTCACCCTTAATCAATTTTTCATTTTCTACAACTTTGTGTGAATAGAGTCTCATCTCAAGAATTTTCTCACTGAAAATACTATTTCTGGGATAGAACCTACAGCATATCTCTTTTTTTATTGTGTATGCAAGCATGTGAACCAGAGGGCACTCCAGTGTGTGTGCCTGTGGAGGTCCAACAGTAACATCTGGAATCATCTGGATTGCTTACCTTACTGCTTTGCTCTGGGGTTTCCCAGGCTTCACCTTCCAATGCTGCAGCCATATCCATCCAACATTTTTCATATGAAATCTGAGGATCTGAATGTGGGTTCTTTTGCTTACAAGGCAAAGGCTTTAACCCCTAAGCCATCTCCTCAGCCCTACCTGTTTTTGTTTTAACCAGGAAGTTCATAATGCAACGTTAGCATCAATTAACTTTTATTAAACAGATTTTATTTCTGGCAACCCTTGTTCCCACAACATTTGTGAGAAGCACAATGGTTCTCTAGCTTCAGAAAATCTCGGATGGGTTATCAAGGCACTGGGGAGATGGTGCCTTTGAAAGCAATTTAAATTAGTCATTTTATTCGCTGTTTTGACTTGCCATTTTTTCCTGAAAAACTTAGTATATTGCTTTCTCTTTCTGATTGTAAAATAGTAAGATATGATAGATTTTAAGACATGTTGACACAGTAATCATTTGTCTAAATTACACAAAATGTCATCTCTATGTGAAGTCTGCTTATTTTTGGAACTAAACTTCTTGTCACATATTTTGTTCTTCTGAAAATAAGAATAACTGATGGATTTGGAATGATGCTCTGTTGACCAACTGTCACATTCATAAATGCCCAGTACATAGTAAAGCTATGTTTCTTTTTTTTAAATCTACATTTGAGCTGCCAGGACCAATATTATGTGTAAGTGCCAGTAGGCAGCTGTGATTGATGATTAAGCAGCACAAAAAAACACCTTTCAAGTATTTCCTTTCTACTCTGCCTTTGAAATAAGACATTGCCTCCACAAGTTTCTATGGAAAGTATGATATGAGCAGTTAATAGCCCAGAATCACGTTTTTCTTTTGTTATGAGAACTGTGGTTGCCAGTATTCTTTCAGAACCTAGCATGCCATCAAGATATAAGACATAGCTAGTAGCATTTCTGAAGATTGAAGATGATTGTGTGTGTATGTGTGTGTATGTGTGTGTGCACGCAGATATGTGTACATGCATGCATGGTTAAGTGACAGTTCTTAAGACTCAAAATGATATGAAATTGTGTGTGTACATTCATGAGTGCATGTGTGCATATGTGTGGATTTTGTATATCTGTGTGTGTGTGTGTGTGTGTGTGTGTGTGTGCGCAAGATTAGAGACATTTCTTAAGACTAAAGATGATATGAAATTGTGTGTGTGCATGTGTGCCTGTGCACATGTGTGCATGGTTAGAGACATTTCTTAAAATTGAAGATAACATGAAATTACCTGTCTAAATGTGTATGTGTATTAAGACTAAAAATGATATGAAATAAGGAATGTGTGTGCATGTGCTTGCTTCTGTGTGCAGGCATGTGTGCATGACAAGAGATATTTCTTAAGATTGAAATTAAGGTATTATGTGTGTATGTGCATATGGGGAGAGCTATGTGTAGTATGCTGCATGCGTGTGCAGAGGGGTTGGAGAGGGCTAGCAAAAGCTTCTGGTAGTTCGAAGGTAGAAAATGCCTGGGGCAAGAAGTTCTAAAAGAAAATCTGAGACTTTGACAGGAGGTCCACTTGCTTAGATGCTAGTCTAGACCTGGCCCCACAATCTAAAGAAGGAAGATAGCGTTTTAACTTCCAGACAAAGCCAAATTTTGTATGTCAGCTATTGGAGGCACTTTGCTCTACCTGACCTTGATAGAACTGGGGTGACTGTGTAGGTGTCACAGTATGGAGGCAGAGAATTTGCACTTTCCTGAGTTATATAAGCCATACAGCTAAACTTTTGTTCATCATCTAAATAAGTATTGAAAATGAAAATTAATTATCATTGTCATGTTCTGAATACATTTTTAAATGTAATTCCAGAATATAGATGAAACAACCATTTTCTCCCCTCTGATAATTGCCCCCTGGCATTTTGCCACTGGCCCACTCTACAAAGTATTCAAGGCTAAATGATACATTAGTTAATCAGCTTTTATTGCATTTTAAGCGAACGAAAGAAGAGATGAAGATAACACAATATTTGACAGGTTCACTTCTAGACTTTCTTCATCTTTAATATTCTTCTTTTTTATTTATGTTGCATTATTCAACACATGCTATTTTGGTTTCTTATAAAATAGAATACAACTTTGCCAACAACTGAATTTTCTCTCGTTCAACAAAATACAAAGGTGATCATTCCATGTTTTATTGCATGTGATGAAGAAAGAATGGAGGATTTTAGAATAAATTTTCAAACATGAATTCAATGTTTGTATAGTTTTAAGTGGCTCAGAATAATTACTGGAATGGTAGTGCTTTTCTCTTTTATTATAGATATTTATTTTTAACATTAAAACATTTGGACTTCCATAAGTTAGCCACAGCAAACAATAAAGGAACATTCTTCAGACTAAGACAAAAACCTTGATAAAGCTAATTTGAAAACTGGTTCTCTATTTGTTATGCCAGGGCCCTAGATCATGCTAGTTTCCCTAAAAACAAGGGTTTTTAATCTCTCTTTTTGCAGGCAAAGAGGTTATTATTTGCAGACAAGAAATTAGAAATTTCTTCCAAGAGCAAATTTGAAAATTTCTAATGTTCTCAAGTATTTAAAACATTCATGATTTTAACCTCTCAGCAGAAGTCTGATGCTGGACGGGTGGGAGGAAGTAAGAGGTATTAGTCAGAGACTTATGTAAGAATATCACAGTGGCTACTGATTTGAAGACTGGAAACCCTGTGTCTTTAAGGAATCTTTACTGAGCCATTTCTCCCCACAAAGCAGAGACAAATGGTTAATGACTGAAATCCTGAGGCTTTTCACTGCTTTTCTCTTTCTTTGTGTTGCAGCCCGGAAGATGGCGAGATCCATCCAGAGATCTGCCGGCTTTACATCCAGCTACAGTGCTGCCTAGAGATGTACACAACGGAGATGCTGAAATCCATTTGTCTGCTGGGGTCTCTCCAGTTTCACCGAAAAGGTAAAAACATATAATAAATTGCCAGAAACACTGAGAAACAATATACAAAAACTAATCTTTTGCAAAGTGTCTTGGTATACTAATCACCCATCTCCACACAATCATATCAGATTTGAATGTTCAGGAAATGTTGGCTATATGAACTAATAAAAAAAAGTACATGTGGGGGCTGGAGAGGTGGCTCAAGGGTTAAACCTCTGCCTTGCAGGCAGAAGGTCCTGAGTTCGGATCCTAGACCCCACGGATAGACGCCAGGCGGAAGCGGGGGCGGTCTACGCTTCTGGTCCTGGTAGGGCGGAGCCTGTGAATCCTGGGGCAGAGTAAACAAGGAGGAGGTGGAGGCGTCCATGGTGGTTCCCGAATTCGTCCGTGGTTCTACACACACATACACACACACGCACACACACATGCATACACGCACAATTAATAAATAATAAAAAAATTTAAAAAAAACTTTTAAAAAAAAGTCCATGTGGTTGCTATTTAAAAGCTTAATAATCCTGTGTTTTGGGCAGAAAGTGTGGCAGAAACTATTCTTAAATTTATTATTAACACTTGTGAGCATGATTTTTATTGGACTTCACATGAACAGTAAAAATATATAATACTATTACTTAGGGAAGTAAATACTAACATTCTCGAAGTGCAGTGCTAAATGAAATAAGATGTAAGAACACAAATTGCACATTGTATTCCACTGTGACTTAAAACTAGGGGGAACTTAGGCTAAAGAGATAGATGGCTTAGGGAATAAAAGAATAAAGCCTTTGCCTCACAAGTAAAAGGACCTGCGTTTGGATCCCCAGATCACACATTTGTGCAAATGGAGGCAGCCTGTAATTCTAGCCCTGAAATGCAGAGCCTTAGAAAACCCAGATCAAAGCAATAGGGAGGTAGAACAATACAGGATCATTCCTGATATAACCCTTGGGTCTTGACAGGCACACACACAAAAGTACCCTCTTGTACGAACACATGCACATACATGTAAACACACGTACGCAGGCACAAAAAAAATGGGCAGCTCAACAAAGGAGGCATATGAATAATAGAAAATCTCAAAGGGAAGATATTGACTAGAATTGCCAGAGACTGTGGCTTCAATGTGGCTTGATCACACTGGTGATTTCTATTTCTGGGTCTTCCGGGTGTGAGCTTTGCTTTCATTACTTCGGGAGTCATCCTAGATTAATTCTATCTCTGTTTTGCTTCACTCTGGGATTTACCAGGCTCTGCCTCCCAGAGCAGAAAGTATAGGCCCTGGTATTTCAACCTGATGTTTTTATATGGGACCCAGGATCCAAACTTAGGTCCAGCCAGTGGGCTTTACTTTCAAGCTGACCTCCTCCCCCACATTAGCAAACTGATTGCAACAATCCCAGTCATCACATTTGAGCCACCACATGATCCACAGAGAGAGAATTTCCTCCGGCTATAGAACAAAACTCCAAAGCTTCATTCTGAAGGAGCCAGCCTCATTCCTGAACTAGGGGGTAGAATTCCACCAATTAGCTCAGACAAATGAAGTGTGTTCGTGGAGCTGAGGGTGGAGCCAACCTCCATTGACATACGCTTTTCCATGATGGGAGAAGGTGAGATAGAATGGATACTGAAGACAAATACTTCCATTACTGGAGGATTCAATAAACATGTTCTCTACTGGCTGCACTTGAAGAATTTCTGTCCTTGCTTGCACTGGAATTTCTTGCTAGATACCTACCTACCTGTCCTTACACTCAGGGACATCCACCCCAACTCTGTTCTAATTCCTTGGTTTCACATCTGATCACCTGCTCTCATCCACTCCTATTCTTTGTCTTTTGGCATTGACCGCCGTGTTTTGTTTTAAGATGAGATCTGCTAGAGCTCCCTATGTAGCCAAAGACGATCTTGAACTTCTGATCCTCCTTCTACCTTCTAAGCACTGGGATTACAAAAACGAAGCCCAACACATGGCTTATATGAATCTGGAGATTGAACCCAGGCTTTTGTGCATGCCAGGCAAGCAGTCTACCAACTAAATTATACTTTCAGCCCCACGGTTAACTTTTGAAAGGAAAACTCTTTGCTTCTAGCTCTAACTTTACAGCAAAGAGGGAGGAGGGTCCCTCATTAGGGTTGTTTTCTTGTACATAGTCTTGAGCACAAATAAAAAGCATATCACCTCATAAGCAATGGGATCCTTTACTCTTCATTGTCTTCGTTATCAATCCACTCCCTCTCTGCCTCTCCTTTCAAAACACAAATTATAAAGGAAGGAGTAGCCCAATAGTACAGTACTCATCTAGCTTACATGAAGACTTAGGCTCTATTGAAGCATGATAAATAATAAATACTAGCTTGAGCTGACCTTGAATTTATGGCAATCTTCCCATTCAACCTCTTGAATGATGGGATCACAGATAGGAGCCAGTCATGGTTCTTATGCAAGACAGCACTGAAAATCCAAAGCCCTACTGCAAGACAAAAAAAAAAAAAAAAAAATGCCAGTTAGAAAGAAAATGTTCTCTTATGTATAAAATCTATGTATAAAATCCTAAGAAGTATACAAAAACAGTTCTGAAACTAATGATACAAAACCATATTTCAGAAAATCGTATTTCAGAAATTCTATTTCTGTCTTAACAACAAGACGCAGGCAGCCAAAATTAAAAACATTGCCACTAAACTTATTCATTGTTCATCTATACATAAAATCTGATCAGGATTTATGTGCTGAAAATTATAATATAAATATAATATAAATCAGAATTCTGAGATTGATTCATAGGTATAATGAAATTTCTATCAAAAAACTTAGAATCATTTTTTTCTAGATATATAGACAGGCAAAGTATAGACAGGCAAAGTAACTTCAGTGACTAAACAACTTTATTAAGAAGAATAAAGTGGGAGAAATCACTGATGGACTATAGGGCTTTCCACAGTAGTCAAGGCAAAGAGACATGGAAGAAAGAGACACATGGGTCAATATACAGAATGGAGAAACCAGAAATAAACTCAGATAAGTATAGCCAAGTTATTTCTCAACAAAATACAAAAGCAGTTTTTTTAAAAAAAGAAGAAAATCCTTCTAGACAAAGGTAATAAAGTAAAATGATGGATATGGTGGTAAAGATCTGAAATACCAGCTCTCAAGAATCTGAGGCAGGAGGATTATAGAAAATCTACAGTCATGCTGGTCTGCACAGCGAGCCTCTGTTTCAAAGTAAATAAGTAAATAAAAGGTGACACAATCAGATACTAGCAAGGATGCAGAGAAAGCAGACCACTCTTTTACAATCAGGAGTTCAAGAACAGCCATACCTATATAGCAAATATGAAGCTAGCCTGGGCTACATAAGGCCCTAGAGAGAAAGAGACAGAGAAAGATAGAGATAGAGATAGAGATAAATGACCAATAAATATAAAAAATGTTCATCATCATGGTCATCAGAGAAATACAAATCAATACTACAGTGATTCTATCTCCTCACAGTCGAATGAACCAGAAAATAGAATCAGCCTCAGTGCCTGTCAACCGAAGAATAAATAATGAAAAGGTGGCATACATCAGCAATGGAATATTATTCTGTCTAAAAGAAGAATAAGATCATGTTATCTGAAGAAAAATGGATGGAATTTGAAGTTATCAGACTTAGAAGATAAACAAATTATATAAATATAAACAGATATATCCCTTTCCTCTGCTATGTTTCTGTGCACAATCCCTGTAGAGAGAATATCTGGTAGTGTCTTTTTTTTCACATACTAAGTCTCTACTTGGATTTCTACATGTAGAGTTAAGGCAATAAAAAAGGGTGATCTATTGCTGAGAAATTCTCAGTAAATCAAGGAGTGAAGAAAGTAGCAACATGTAGTGTTAAAGCCCATATTAAAGATTAGGCACTAGCAGATAGGCAACAAGGAAAATGTCATTAAATCACAGAAAATACAACATTAGAATACATGTGCATGGAAATCTGTATTAAATAAATTTCTTGGAAATTTTGTGAATGCTAATGAAACACTAGCAAATAGGTAAGGGATACAATAATTCCTTCAAAGAATATATTTTGAATTTTCCACTTCTATTTTTGCAGGATGCATCATTTCTATTTCTTTATTCCTTCTGTCAATTTCTGCATTGTACCTAAGGTGTTAAATCTTTTATTTTGGACTTCTGAGTTCATTGTACTGTGTGTAAAGTCATATGACTCACCATTAGAATAACACAGAAAATGTCAGCTGGTGTCACTAGGATCCGTTTCTTTCTTCCTCCCTCCTTCCCTTCCTTCCTTCCTTCCTTCCTTCCTTCCTTCCTTCCTTCCTTCCTTCCTTCCTTCCTTCCTTCCTTCCTTCCTTCCTTCCTTCCTTCCTTCCTTCCTTCCTTCCTTCCTTCCATGTATCCCTATGGAGAACCAAGGGGGACTTTGGGAATCATCCTGGATTGCTTCTACTTCCTTTTGACTTTGCTCTGGGATTTTTCCAGGCTCCACCCAAGCCAGCAGAGTGCAGGCCACCTCCATTTCTGCCTGCCATTTTTAAATGGGACCTGGGATCTGAACTCAGGACTTTCTGCTTTCAAGACAGAGACTTAGGCCCTGAGCCATCTCCCCAACCCCTTCTTTCATTTTTATCATTGACAACTGTGAAGAGCATGCCTGGACTCAGAAACTTCCAATCATTGCACAATATACCAGATGAAATCTACCTATGGACTCCCTAAGTGATATTGGTTGAAAACGAGTGTTTGACTCCAACAACCACAGATGCCAGAAATGAATTGAAGAAGAAATTGGTCCTCAGATGACAGGACAAGCACAATAAGCTTTAAGAGATGAATTGAGGATGTTAAGAAGCATAATGAGTGGTGTTCTGAAAACCTGGAGTTGCTACTCATGAAAGTAGACAGAGAGAGGTCAATATGTCTGAAAAAAATCTTACTGCAATATAGAAACACAGGCAAGAAAATTCCTCATCTTCATGAAAATAAGAAATGTGGAAGAGATGGGAGAAGGGGCAAACTCTACTGATGTGACTTACCAAGGCATTGATTGAGTCAAGATGTAAATGACAAATGAAGTAGAAACTGAAGTATAGATTATTACAAATTTCAGATGAGATGGGAAAAATGGCAGGGAAAAGATCAAGGGCATTCTTTCCCCAGGACAGATATATGTGCATTGTGTTATATATATATATATATATATATATATACACACACACACACACACACACACACACTCGATTCATATGCGAAATATCAGCCAGATCATTTGTGGATCTAACTGTGGAAATTTGCCATGGCAGATGAGTTTTCTAAGATAATGTATTGTTTATCCAAACAGTGATTCCTCGCATGTGACTTCAGGTTAGGAAATGAGCTTGAACAGAAGACCTCACTAAAGATTTTTAATTCTGTCTTCTCATTCTCCTCCTCCTCCTTGTTATCATCCTCTTTCTCCTCCTCCACTTTCACCTATTCCTTTTCCTCTCCTCCTTCTTCATCTTCCTTCTTACTTTTCATACTGTTCTTGAATCCAAGGTCTCATGTATGCTAGGCAAACGTTCAACTACTGAGCTATATAACACAACCATAAAAACTTCTTTTTGAGTAATCAGTTCGTCTTAAAAACCTCAGAAAATACTCGTTTTCACTCATAATCTCTGTCTGCTTGGAATCTCTGTGTTATTTCAATTTATTTCTTTTAATGTCATAATACAAGCTGAAATTCTTGTAATCTTTAGGTAAGCTCATTTTTTCCTTTCTGTGTAAGCAGCTTAAAGTTTACCATTCTCCTCTCCTTAAGCCTTTCTCTTTCCCATTAAGGAAGGGAAATTAATTATAAGTGCAATTGTGTCCAAAGTTGGTTCATATGTGAGTCTCTTTTCAGAGTTTTTCAGGGTTGGGATTGACTATTGAAACCTGATTCTTTTTCAGTATTCTGCACAATTAATTTATTTTTATGTCTATGCAGCTCCCTGGATCTCTCTAGATGTTCATACATCATTGTACATTGCTCTTAGCTTTGATGTTGTGATGAGTAGTCAAGACATGAGTTTTCTCTTGGAAGAGAAAGGACAGATAAGGTTGCTCTCTGGGAAAATAAATTCCAAAACATTTTAAAACTCCTGCAGTGAACTGGCCTTCATAAATGAAGATTGTCCTCACCTAACCAAACAAAGTGTGTGCATCCTTGGTCCTTAACAGCATTCCATTGGATTTTCTTGCTATTCCGTGCATCATGCTTATGAATGTTTGCCATCTCATAAGTCTGACTGGAGCAATATAGTTGGAAATCTTTTGCGATTTGCAAAATTATGTTCTTGCCAAAGAAATAAGGGAAAACATTTCTAAAATGACTTTTCTTCTTCATGGCCAACAAAATTAAAGTAAATTACAGTTATGTGAGGTAAAACCTGCATTTAATAAGGACGATTGGGTTATATCAGGTAGAGAGTGTCTCTGAAAAACCGTTTCTATAGGATGACAGATGGGAATAATTTTAGTCATTTTGTAGTTTCATATTCTAGCACTTGAGGTTGTAGGCTGGAACACATCCTCACACAGTCTAATTTCTGTATATAGATAAAAAATATTTGTTCTCATCTTTTTGTACTTAGTAGGATACGATATCTTTTCCCATAACTGAATCTATGTATTATGTTGAGCATTAATGCCTATTTCCTGCCACTGAGTGAAATGAGATTGCAAACTTTCTTCACTTCATTGACAGAAAGTGGAACTAAGTTTCTAAGGGAGTTGAAAGATCTATGGTTTACTCTTCTCATTTCCTTCTACATGCATTCAGTCATTTAAGCATTCAAATTCTGAAAAGCTCCTTGTTTACATGAACTTGCTATTTCCATCTTTGTTCTCATCTCATGTGGTTTTGTCCCTAGTCCCCTCTGACTCTGCTTTCCTCTCAGTTAAGCTTACAGCAGAATTGCTCCCAAGTCCTCTGAGGGTATGCCACTCTGCCTAAAATAAGACAAAATGCACCATCTTAGTAAATACAGAAATAAAACTATTCAGAGATGTAATCACAAAAGGAGAGACAGAAATGTTAAGAGTTGAAAAAAATCCTTTTTCAGAACCAGTTGTATGTTTGGGAGCTGAAAGTTCAAAATGTTGTAATAAGAATTTAATGAACTACTGTCCAGAAAAAAAAAACAGAGGATGAACTTAAGACAAGAACGGAGATATGGGCAATAAGACTCCAGTGCATTGAGCTTCATAAATGCAAGGGAAATGATCCCCACCAACAAAAGGAATGAACAACACAAAGGCAAAATTGAGCCACATGTAAATACTTTATTTCCCAATGTAAGAAGCAATTGATATTAAAATAGAACAGTGGTTCAAATGAAATGAAGCAAAAACAAGTCCTAAAATAGAAGTTATGATTGAAATTCTAAGTGGAAGCACAAATCCATTCTTTAAACAACAAATTTGTTATATGCCTATTAGTACTGAGAGCCTGAGTAATAAAAGGTTAAGACTCTGTTATTCTGGAATATATATGTGAGAAAAGAGGAGGAGCACAGGAAAGGAAAGGGGGGCTGGAGGGAGAGCAAAGAGACGAAGGGAGGGAAGGGAGGAAAGAAAAGAAAGATAGAGGGAAAAAAGAGAGACAGTAAGAAAGGACAGGAATAATCAGATTTTCCCAAAACCCAAATATGCAGAAAATTGAAGCACGATCAATAATAGAATGGACTTGGTGGTTGTTTTAGATGGGATATTCACAGTCCTTTGAAGAGATAACATTAATCCTCCAACTTGAATCTGACAAAAAGAAAAAGAGAAGAAACAATTTCAGGAACACAGGAAACCCTCAAATATGAAACATATAGTATTTGAAGAATATACATAAAACCAATTTCTATAATTCCAAGGGCAATTTAATACTATTTGTTATTCTATCTCCATGTCTTCCTTTGCCATATTAATAAGCATAATGAAACGATACAGTGAGTGGTACATGGTATTAATACCCTTCATCAAAAAAGATATTAGCTGAAGCACAAGATAATATTTTCCACTTATTGCATGCCTTTATTTACCAGATGCCTTGTTCTCATTTAATCCTTAAGGATACTTTCCCCAGTTTACAAATGAAGAACTTGAGGTACATTAGTCCCATTGCAAAACCTGTGATTGCTCCAACATTGGTCCATTCCCACTAGCTAATTGGAGAAGGGCAAGAGAACATATGAACTGGAGAAATGAACAATAATAACATGAGTAACATGGTCAGTTGAATTCTATCCACAGGCATGGCTTATGTAGTAATTAATGTGCGATCTTAAAGGCATGTCTAATGGCGGAGATCCATTGTGCACTCTATAGATCATTTAAAGTTTTTTAAAACATCTTATATTAGATGAAGAAGTCTGATTCTACTTTTAAAATCATTATGTTTAGTAAAAGCAAATAAGTAAAGTGCCGTTTTATGGGATCCAAAAGCAACAATATTGAGCCATAACACCCATTACAGAAACATTGCAGTCAGTGGATTGTATTGTAAGTGCATCTTGTAAAATGCCATGCCCTGATTTGGGGACTGGAAGTACAGTGATGCCTTATGGGGATGTCCTTTGCATGCATCTTCCAGTATCTTTTCTCCTCTTGTGTTGCTACACAAGGCTTCTGTGATGGGTGGTCTTATTACTGATGACACAGTGTCACAAGGATGACAGAGAGGATGCTGAGCATGCAGTGTATGTGGAGGCGGGGGGGAGTGGCTTTTCTTTTCCATGTTGAAAAATGTTTATTTCCTAATTCAGGGACAAGAATAGAGGTGCGTGTTTTGTACAATCATTGTTTTCAATCATGTGTTCTATGTTACAAAAATTGTCTTAATATCACATACAAAGACCTTCAAAACTATTTTGACATAGCTAAACCACTTATTGAATTAATATAACTGATATCTATTCAAATTTCATGTTTTATAAGCAGAAGCACAAAAGAATATAAGTAGATTACTTAACAAATAGCCTAAATTTCTCTAATCCTGCTCGCACTGCATCTAGTTAAAATCAGAAAGAGCACCCACCATAGCACATAGCACATGAGTGTGAGAATCACTTTGGATAAACAGCTATGCACCTGACGTAAACCATGTTCATTTTGTTCTTTACATCCAGTCAGTAAGGAAACCGTTCAGAAAATCTGTTCTGCAAAGAATATCACAGCAGCTGACATTTCAGGGACACGAAAGACGTAGGACATTTGCCCGTGCCACCAAGGAAATGACAGAGCAATGGTCTAATATTAGCTCAGAGAAAATTGATATTATTTTGATTCCTGGATAAAAGTACTCAAATGGGTAAAATTGACTTGCTGGATATTGGAGACCATACTAAGGACCTATAAAGAGACACTGTCACTGGCAGTACCTTCTATCATGACCTGTGGACTGAAGGGATAGACGCAAGAGTGAAAGAAAGAGAGAAAGGACAATAAGAAATAGGGAACAATTCAATATACCAACAATCCAGAAAAGGACATAGGGCCAAGAGATCTCTGGAGATGCTGTGATTAAAATAATTCCATGCAATACACTAGTACTTACATTGAGATTCCTGAAGCTGGGAGTGGTTTCCTTGAGAGGACTCATATCAAGATGTTGTTTTGTTTCTCCTGAAAGTCTAACCTCTTCTCAGGAATTCAAAAATAACCAATCTTCCTTTCCAATTTGTGCTTCATGGATGGTTTCTTTTGACTTTTTCTCAAACATGCCTTCAGTATTATCCATAAACAGGCTAAAAATACATTGAAATCCTAAAGGAGCTAAAAGAAAAAGGTCTTTCCAGGCTTTAAGCAGTGTGTCTAAGTTTTTGGTGGTCTAGCTCTAGACAATAATACAAGAAGCTTAGTGTGATTTCAATATTATCTATGGGTTCTCTGTTCCTCTACCATAGTTCCTTCCCCCAAGCAAATATAGGTTCACTGAGGCCTGAAATTGGTTTTTCAGAGGGCCAAGTTTTTCATTTTATAATAGGAAATTATTATAAATTCATATTCACTTTCTTGGGCAAAGCAAAACATGGGCCATTTAGAAGTCACTTTTTGAAAGCCTGTTGACTCTATTCCTAAGTAGAACAGAGATACCAAATTAGTATTCTGAGGGACAGCTAGGCAAAGGAAGGGAGCTGTTAGGGCGAGGGTGAAGATCTCAAATTGGTCAATGTCCAAGCTAACTTTATTGCTAATTCCTTTAATGTTAGCTCAGGAGAACATCTTTGAACTAACCCTGCTAACTTCTCCAGTCTGTGCAAAATCATCTGCTTTCTCACACAGCTATATGGGGCCACCATGATGACTGCTCTTGGTTACTGATAGCAATACAATACCACAAGGATAACAGCGGGGATACTGAACACGGCAGGGTGGGCTGTGCCTTTTCTCTTCCATGTTGAGAATTTTTTATGACATATCTCCTGCAATACTCCACACCCATGCCCTACATTAATACTCTCAAGGCATCTTGAATAACTTTGAGGAACTTCAGTGTGCAAGCTCTTTCCCATTTTTCCCTCTGCCTGGGAACAATGGCCCATCTTACTGAATCCCACACCCATTTCTTTGCTCTGGCCCATTCCTGAATTCTATTTGGAGAGCTTCTGCCACTCAATGTGTCCCAAACATTTCCATGTCACTGATGGCAGCCCAAAGTTCCTGGAGGAGTCCTTGCCTGGTATGCATTGTCCTCTCCAGGCTTGGTTCATTTCAGTGTGTTCACTACTGTATCACAAGCATCTAAAATGGTGCCTGGAGTAAAGGTTCAATTAGCGATTATTGAATAAGTGGCTAAATTCTTTTCATTCTCCATCTATTGTCAAAGGTGGGAATGTAATTAGAGGAAAATGTTTCTCCAGAAATACTGAACTAAATATATGTGTGTGTTTTCTTGCCTACTGAAAATCCATTGAAACAACAGAAAAGCAATGAAAATAATACATCCATATTATTTCTTATATTTTGTCAGGGAAGAATAGCCAGTTTATGAGCTAATACCGACTCTCAATGGATTAGATCAATAAGTTCATTCATTTCATAATCCAATACCAACAGTAGAGTGCAACATTACTCCATTCTCTGCATCCATCCAGTGGGAGTTGGGGTGGGCTATTCAGTGGTTAAATAGCATAGGGGATCCTAGAGGAGGATTTTTAGGGGGCTGCCAGGAATAGACATACACCAATTCTGTTTGAAATCCATTGAATACAAATCAGCCACATGGCCCTTTCAAACTGCAAAAAAAAAACAAAAAAAAAAAAAAAAAAAAAACCAGAGATTGGCAAATATATCTCCCATAATCCTGAAAAATAAAAAAGGATGACCTCAACAAGCCAAGAATCTTGAAGATTTTCTCAAACTTGATTTGACAAATACAACTTATTATCAATCAAAAACTCAATAGTAATTAGAACTGATTTTGGTAAATCAGTAGAGGAGTTCATAGTAGGTAATATACTCAAGAAGAAATAAAAATAATTCAAACTGGAAAAAAATTATCACAAGAATGAAGTCAATTCCATAAATACATCAAACCCAGCCAGTAAATGGGGGTATTTCTAGAACTGATGTCAGGTAAACTGATACTTGAAATTATACTTGGGAAGAACCGAGGGTACCCATGACCAGCAACAGAGGCTATCAATATCTATCCTGGCTGGTTAAACAGAATAGGGTGTGAAATAATTCTGGGCCTCCACAAGAAGAGACACAGGGGAAAAAAAGAAAATGAATTCAGAACTAGCATAGTTGCTACCAAGTTAACTTACTCAGCATTTCTCTCTGGAGTAAGAAATTTTACCAGGAAACCTAAATCAGAAGAGAAGCCCAAAGAACAGGAAAGGAGCACAAGAAACTTAACTTAAAGATAGGAAAGCTTTATACTCACAATAAGTGCTTTAGACACATATTGCCTAGCCATATTCATTGCTCTTCTCAATGAATGCCAGGAAGACATTGTTATGAGGATGGTAGACAACAGCAATGCTCAAATATATACCTAAAAAAGCATATAGAAATGACTAAATTTTTAAAGAAAAAAAAACAATGAAAGATAGATACAAAGTGTGACAAATAAATAATGATACTGGAAGAAATTTTAAGGTGGTAGAAAGTTTAAAATATATGTAAATTGATATATGTAAGGAGACTTGTGAGCCATATTCATAAAACAATAATTATCTATGCCACTTAGAAACAGCCAGACTTTTCACAAATATAAAATATTACCAATTGAAAAATGTTGAGAGATGATTCACCATTCATCCCTTGCATTTTGTACTTCCTGCAAAGTGAAACAATGATGGTCTTTTGTTTTACATTGCCTTAGAAATTTGAGTGCCACTCTCCAGGGCAAGTGTAGTATTAATAGTCAGTATAATGAAAATGTCCCTCTATCTCAAGCAAAGAGTCAACACATTAATAGAAGACTCATGAACCTAACATCAAGATTCTTTTCCTGTCTTAGCCTAATACACACACACACACATCATTTTCTGATCCCTGTGGACACCAGGACTTAAAAAACCAGCACATATATGAAACTGCCAAGTACTACTATTCTATGCATAATAAACAGTTTATCACTCACCCAAGAATCTCATGTCATCTTCCACTATTCATGTAACTGCATCAAGCTAACTTGCAAGTAAAGTTAAAGTCTCAGACCTTTCATAGTTATTAACAACAATGGAAATGCTGAGAACTGAAAATTGTGAAGTAAAAGATCAAGTCAAAATATTCTCATAGAATTTAACCCAAAAGATAAATTCAAACTGAAGGGGATAGTTAAGAACTGCAAAGGATGGATCTGAAAACTAAACTATGAGATAGAAATTACGAATGACAGACACAGAGAGTTGAAAAAGTACATAATAAAGAAAATTAGAAAAACTTTCTCCAAATCTGAAGAAAGGCAGAATATTTAATTAAAACAATCACACTAATTCAATGAGTTGCCTTATAGATTATAATTATGAAAAGGAAAGTGTGCTTCTACAATAGCAAAAGAGAAGACATCTTAGCCAAATTAGCACCATTAATAATGGGTCAAACTGTCCTACGTACTTTTTGATATGAAGGACTAAGGAACTAACTATAATATTCTGGCTGAAAATGTTTACTCAGAACCTAGATGGAAGATGGATTAAACATTCTCTAAAACAACTTGTTTTCATTATTTGAAGATATCCATGACACTAAAAACCAAAAAGTAAAAATAATACCTATATACAGGTTTGATCTCACCAATAAGGGAGTATATAGGGACTGGCAGAAAGACAGTTACCATCAGGCAAATGGGACACTGATCCCCCCACAGACACATACACTACTATTCTTCCATCTATCTTTGAGTCTCCTCTTATATTAAGATCTTCATTTAGACTGTTTAGTCTCTTATCTTTGGTTAGGAGGTGACCTTCGATACCAATAGGAATGCATCCAAGAGCAGGGCAGGAAAAGCAAAACTGAAAACAACAACAAAAAATCATTCAGAACACCAAAGAGCCTACATTATTCAGATCAGCCAAATCTTTCCCCATCCTAAAGCTCAGGGAACCTTGCTGAAAAGGGAGCAGCAATACTGTAAGGGCCTAAAGACGGGGAAGACCAACGATATGCAAGATACTCCACACAAGTTAGGGAGGGCTGCAGCAGCCAGGATTGGACTTTGCCTGACATGCACAATGGCTGACATGTCAACAACTCCCCCAAAGTCTAACATGGATACAGTGGAGAAGGCTTCAGGTGGTAGACCTTAGAGGTAAGGGATTATACAGTCATAATATAGTTACCATACTAACCTAGAGTCCAAGAAAGGGCTCTGGGCTACGCCACTGAATCCTGAACCCTCACTAGGGTGGAGGAGGACTCAGAAAGAGGTTTTGCTTTCACATAAAAGGATGTTCCAAGTGATGGGAGTGAGGAAGGGGGAGGCACTGGGAGAAGGAGGGGGGGGTAAAAGGAAGGGAGAAGGGGGAAGAGTGCAATGGGGGACAATTGGGGAAGGGAGAACAGAGGGAGAGGATGGAGTACCTACTAAGTTTGTATGATTAGGAAAGAAAAATGTGGGAGAAAAAAATAAAGATGCATACTAAATAACTGTTGTTTAGTCCTTAATTAGGTATTTCTATTTTTTAAATAAAATCTATAAGGGATATTAGGGTAACCATTGGACAAGTTTGAATACAGAACACACATTGAATGATAATATATCAAATTATATTAAATTATATTCAACCAATGTTTAAAATAATTGACCACCCTCAAAATTATTCAGGTCATAGCTACTGCCCTTGGCTGCCTACCAGAAATGGAGGGTAAGACCTTATTGCTGAAGATACCACAAAAGCTGTTTGCAGAATACAGGGAAACCAGGCTAAAACTGAGCTGGAAGCTTCTTCTCTGCTGGCTAGGCTTCACAATGCTACAAGTTGCTATGAAAGCAGCTGGGGCAGAGAAGTAAGCCAGGTCTGTATCATACATGACACAATATCACTTTCCAGAAAAGAATCACTTATTTATACGACAGTGGCACAACTGTTGTAGAGGTAATCAGCTGCTTTCTGATTAGATCTAAAGCTAACACTGCTGGCAAGAGTTGATGCCTGATATTGTGGGCCTGGCTAAATACCTATGACTGGGATGGTCACAGGTATTAGAGGTGAACCTACAACTTCATTTTGTTAATGGACAAATTGTCAAGCTTCCTACTAAGTAATTATGTTTATACCAATACACTAGCACCGTCCTCAGACTTTATCAAAGAATTTTCTCTTTGCAATGAATATCACTTAGAGTAGAAATTCATAACTGGTTAAGACACTGAAAACAAGTGATCATTGGGTATTCAGCCTTAAACTGAATACACAAACTATGGCCTCCCTCTAAGGCTTGGGGAACATTGTAAAAGACAAGCAGAAGGAATGTAAGAGCTAAACGATGAGACAAGAGGCTGCAAAACACTGTTATAACCATGGGAGTCATGAACTCATGGCAGCTGTAGTCGACTACACAATGTCTGTGCAACAAGAAGCACATAAACATTCAGTCATAGGTGTGAGAGGATTTCATGTGGTTCCAACCCAGCCAGGGGAGCTAATGGTTGTCAAAGACTGTCAAGAGAGAGAAATAGCTATTGCCTTCAATGGCTTAGTCATTGGTGAATTATCCAAGTGCAGTGGATAGCATCACACCTCTGTCTGTGTCAAAGGTTCTGGTTAAACCCAGTGTGTCACAAAACAGAAAGCAAAAACAAAGCACATGTGAAAATGAAATAGGTGCCTGCTGAAAGGAGGTGATGTTCTTGGTAGGTGGGGGAACGTTAACAAAAGGTAGAGTAATGAGTATAACCTGAATGCATTCTATACATGTATGAAATTTGTCAAAAAATAAATTAACAGAAAAAAGAAAACAATATTTGTTATGATAGTCATTTTGAGATTGTGAGATGAAATATCTTTAAATCCACTAGGGCACATATATATATATATTTAGGATGAAGTATTATTAATATTTACAATTTGTCCTTAAATTAGTCATCAGAAAAATACACTTTAAATTTATTTATATTACATATAAACTTATATGTAATATGTCAATGTAATAAATTGAGGAAAATAAAGGGTAAATTCTAATCAAGTGTCAAGAAAAATTATTATGAAAAGAACTCATACCTAGACAGATTTAGAAGCCATTTTAGAATTCAAAAGTTTAAAGATTATAGCCTAAAAATTTTTGAGAGCTCCATGAATAGACTGCATACAAAGCAACTCTAGGTATAAATAGAAGATGAGAGAACAATGTCACCCAAGTTCTCAGAGAAACTTCATTTGAGCATAGATTTCTGTGTCTAGTCAATAGAATTCAATGTGAGCACAAAGCAAGAGGTAACAGAGAGGAGATGTACTTTAAGGCTTGTAGAGACTAAGAAATGCTGCATTCTACAGGTCTCCTCAGAAACACTGGTTGAAGGTGTGCTCCATGTATGATTTTGGGTTACCTTACCTTCAGAGTTTGAAAAGCAGAGGGTTCTTCTGGGGAGTCCTCTTTGACCCCTTTCCAGATCACCCTGCTCTGGCTCACATCACAGGCTCTCTCTCTCCAGAGGTAGGTGGCACGTGGAGCAACTGTATTCGCTACACTCCACCAGAAGGCAAAATCCAAATGCTTTTAAGATGCCATTGCACTCTGAATGAGAAATAGTAACGTGCTAAATATAGGCTTAATTAATTTCTACCCAACAACATACCATAAAATTGGGAAGACAATACTCCTGATAAGTCCCACCCCCCCCCCAGAAAAATGTGCATGAAGTATACAACCAAGGATCAAAACGTCTCATCAGCAAACTTGTATTTGTGCTTTGGTTGAAATGTTCGGAGGTCCATTTTTGCTGTAATTTGGTGAAAAGTACAGTTCCCACTTAATTGCTCACTTGTCTCTTTCTCCTTGTGTCGTTTCCATATGGGAAAGAAACCACATTCACAGGATTTTTGCCAATTTCTAAGGGAAAACTTCTTGCTAGATTTTATCACACTCAACCGTGTCATCACAAGTTTGTCTAAAATTTTTAACAACAAAAAAAATACAGCAGAATTGGTACGACTAGGCTAAGAGGTAATAGATGTAGTTTATATCTCATGAATGTTCAATAATATATAGCAATTTCAAGTTCTCCATAATTATGTCTACATAATAAAAATAAAATAGTTTAAATAGTGTATTAGGGTTCTCTGAAGAAACAGAATCTACAGAATGTAATATATATAGATAAGTTTATTTAAAAAAAAACAATAAAAATAGTGTCCTTCAAGGTAGCCGCCCGCAGCAGCCTCTTTACTGGTTGGAATGTTCCACAAAGCCAAAAGATCCCTAGAAGGTCTCAAGCCTTTGCTCCTCTGGAGGATCGAAATGACTGGGTTCCCATGTCGGTGAAGAACAGCTGGCCTCGGAAGTTGGTGATGAACAGCAAACAGCAGCAAGGCCCAGAGACCAGGCTCCAAAGGCAGCGGGAGCAGAAGCAACGTGATGGAAAAGGTGAAGCGCCAAGTCAGCCAAGAATCGAGGCAGCAGCAGCAGCAGCAACCAAGGCTAGACGCTCTAAAGGCGAACAATGTGCACGCAGAGTGGACTCCACAGCAAGTCCACACTTGATAAGGAAAGAGCAAGTCCCTCCTCCTTACACCTCCTATTATCGGTCCGCCACTGGAAAGTACCACCCATTATGGGCTGGGTTCTCCACAGCATCAGTCAAGTACCTGCAGACTTGTTCAGGGGCCATTCTAACCATTAACCTTCCACAGCTACGCTGCAAACAGTCTGCAACTGTTAAGGTGACACCAAAATGCAACCATAACAAATAGTAAAAAAAAAAAAAAATCACCTTTTCCTCCATACTACTAATGTTACATAGCAGCTTTACAACTATTTGTATAGTTTTTGTTATTGTCAGCCTCCAGCATTTTAATGAATGGCAACTGTGGCTAAGTCTGGTGAAACTTGCCTGCAGTCTCAGTGCTCAGGAAGATGAGAGAGGAGGATAACCACAAGTCTGAGACTCTCCTGAGATACATTGTGAGTGCCAGGTCAGCCAAGGCTACAAAGTGAGGTGTTTTATGATTTTTTTCATATATAAACAGAATGAATGTATAACTTTGCCCATCACCTTTTCTCTTCCTAGCTCCTTCCCACCCTACTTCTGTTCACCAATCCAGACATGTCCCTCCCTCCTGCTCTCAGGTCTTCTCACGAGGACTATAAGCCTCTTTGGGGTATCTGTACTGACACAAGTCTAGAAATCTATGGTAGTGCAAAAATGACCCTCTGGTGGACATATCCATGGGTACGGATGTTCCCCTTCTCTTGTTCGGGGCCTTCCCCAATGATTCTTTTGGTGTAGTTGTTTCTCCTGAGATTCTACAAAGCGAAATCTTGTCTCAAACAGAAGAGAGGAGAAGAAGACTGTCTTTCCTTAACTTCTGTTATTTCTCACATTAAGTCCTGTGTTTGGCACTTAGTTGACTTCAGAAATATTTGTAAGTGAATGAATAGGTGAATATAACAAAGCAAATGTTAAGCCTAGTTCTTTGGCCTTGTAGATCATTTCCATGGTCCCAACATACTCCCCTGTAGGTGTAAAGATCTTTAAGGTAAAAATAAGAGGCTATAACTTAAACCAGAGATTGTGATCTCTCATCTAATTTCACGTAACCTTATGGCTGAATTAATTCATAGTCTTGTTTCCAGAAGGTTGTATTTATTCACTTGAGATCAGTCATGGTAAGCTCAAGTCTTAGTGAGCTGTGTATCCTTGTGGACAGCTACCCAGGAAGAGGCTTTTCTTCAGCACAATTAATGTCTCAACACAGTAAGGCTGGATCATAGGGCTGGGATCTCTCCACATGAAAAGATGAATTAATGGAGGCTGGAGAGCTAAGGAAATGGAAGGCGGGTCCACGCTGCGCTGCCAGTGTCTGGAATCACAGCAAACAGCAGGAGCTCCCTCTCCTCCTACTGAGTGTCACCTGCTCCAGGCCCTTTTGATTGACCCTGATTCTGAGACTAAAAAACAACATGCTTTCGCAGGTTCTCAAAAGGAGAACCCAACTCATAACAGGCAACAAAGCAACTCTCCATCAAAGACAGAGTCCTTAGTTTATCTTGCTCTGCAGGCTGCACTGACCTCAATTGTCATTCCCAGGATGTTGTGACAGCATAGTACACACACACACACACACACACACACACACACACACTATTGTTTACTGATTCAACAAGGTGTTAGAGCTAGCAGTGTCCAACTCAAAACATAGCTAGTCTTGGCTGTGGGATCCTGAGTATGGAATTCATACTAAAGATTTCTTATCCTCTTCTCTTACCAAATACCCACTTTCCTTAGGAAAGGAAGCTAGCGGGGGAGTAAAGAATTTGGACTGCAAAACTGAGGAGAGTGCTGACACCCCGGCCCTGGAGGACGCCTCACCACCCCCTGCAGACAACCAGCAGCACTCCTGGCAGGTTTCCACAGACATTGAGAATACTGAAAGGTATGTGGGAACTTCCCCCCAAATACGCTTCCAGTTCCTCTTCAGCCAGTGTTCTTCCAGTCACCAAATGTGGAAGGCTCTCTACTCCAAGTTTGGAAAAACAGGGCTCTCTTTGGTCTGCCAGAGCAGCTATGCTGGGAGAGCCCCGCAGGGGCTGCCTAACTTTCAGATGAGAAAACAGAAGGGAGGTTTGCATTGCTGAGACGAAAATGTTTGAGGACAACAACAACCTAAGGTGACAAGATTCACTTTGGTTCACAGTATCAGAGGTTTAAGCCAACGGTCTGCTGACTCCGTGGCTTTTAGGCCTGAAACATGCAAAAATAATCATTCCAGGGGATTATTCGGCAAAAGAGGTTGCTCGCTTCACGACAACCAAGAAGCAGAGAGAAAGCAGAAGGGGTTGGAGGCCAGATATTCCCTTCAAATTCACATCAACAGTGCCCTATGTTCCCCACCTCCCATTCTCACCATCTTTCAGCAATGCTATCAAATTATCAGTCAATCAATGCAATAATTTATAAATTAGGTCAAAGTTCTCATGATTCATCCCCTTTTAAAACAGTGACACCAGTTGGGAATCAAGTCCAACACCTATGTCTTTGAGGTCATTTTGTACCCAATCCACAATATAGGCTAAATAATCCATAACCTTGAAGGGAACAATAGCAGAATATACAGTAGGCACAGACTTCCAAACTTCTGCTTCTCCCACATAGTGCATCATATCTCCATGGAAAATGAAAGAAGCCAGGTGTGGTAGTCCACCCCTGAATCACAGCATTTGGGAGACTCATATAGGAGGATCATAAGTTCAGGGATGACCTAACCTACATAACAAGACCCTTGCAAGAAAAAAGAAAAAGAAAAGAAGGGAAGGGAAAGGCAAAGGCAAAGGGAAAGTAGCATGCTTCTGGGACAGGAGAGAGGGAAGGAAGGAAGGAAGGAAGGAAGGAAGGAAGGAAGGAAGGAAGGAAGGAAGGAAGGAAGGAAGGAAGGAAGGAAGGAAGGAAGGAAGGAAGGATGTATACACTGTCATAGTGTCACAGTTTACCCACTGGGCTTTTGCCAAAATTCTACATTTGTTTAAGGGAATGAAATCTAGAAGCTTCTAGGAAATTCTCAAATTTCGGGTATTTGTAATATCCTACTTAGCATTTTGTCCAGTTCACAGAACTTTAAACAACACCTCCCCTCTTCCTCTCTTAGAATGTAGTGATGGCTCCTTGGCGTAGTCAAGGTGAGTTAATGCCCTGACTCGAGCATCTTACTGCTTAGCAGAGTTTCTTGTCTGGAAGAAAAAAAAATCTATAGTGATTCCTTTTTTTTTCCATTTAGGAGTAAAAACAATAATAATACAATAAAAAGAACCGTGTTCTATTTTGAAGGTGAAAATGCCATTCCATGAGGCAGAAAAATGAAGCTCTTGCTTATTGACCTTCATAGTGCTATCTGTGCCCTTTGTTATGAATGTTCTCCAAGTTAGCAAAAAACAGCTGAATTAACGTAGGGCAATTCCACTGGGTGTGAGTTGAGTCACTGGCAAGATAATAAACATTTTATTTTGTATTTTTAGAAATGAAACACACAGTGTCACTTATAGCCATTGTGCTTCTACTTTCAGATTGTAATGTAATTTTAAAGCTAATTACTGAATTTCTGTGTTTATAGAAAACTGGAACATGTGGTAATTATGTACTATTAATAAAGTTCAAATTCTAGATAAGCTTAAATATCCAACAGTTTAAACAATGAAGCTTGTTTGTCTTGGCTTGATAGAGGTATGGGTACATGATGAGGGAGTGACTATTATATATTTATATTATATTATATTATATTATGTTATATTTATTATATTATATTTATTTTATTATATTTATTTTATTATATATTATATCATATCATATGTCATATCATATTGTATATTATACTTACATTAGCACTTAATTTATAAAATACAAAAGCGTTCATGCTGTTCCGAAGGCAGGGAGGTAATATACTTCTGAGAATGTCATGATTGAAGCAGAAACCATCAGAAAAGCCATTGTCCTTTGCAGATATCTTGCACAGGGCTGGAGAGATAGTTCAGTGGGTAAAGTGCTTGCTGCAAGAGTCTGATGACCTTAGTACACATCTCCAGAATCCACATAAAAGCCGGAAGCAATAGCATAACAGCAATCCCCACATCCCTAAGGGAAGATGGAAAAGTAGGCACAAGGGAATCTCAAACGCCAACTAGCTTTGCATCTGCAGTAGTCAACCACCAGAGATCCTGCCTCAAACAAGGTGGAAAAGTGAGGTCTGATGGTCAAGCTTGTCCTCTGTCCCTCATACACCTGCTGTCATGCATACACACATATACACACATACCGTAAATAAAATAAAGCAGAGACCTTGCATAGCACACTTACAGCCATGCTGCATGAGGCTGAAGAAAGCAAGCATAGATGGCACCAAGATTAGTATTGGCAATGTTACTGATCAGGCTGGAAGTCCAGATCCTGGTGGAAGGAAATGGGCAAGCTCAGGGAAGCAAGCACCGAGAGAGATCTCATGTGGGACATGCCTCACTGGTTTTCCTTTTCTTTTCTCTCTGCCCAGAGCTCAGTGAGTCTTACTGAGATGTACATTTAACTCACCAAGAGAGCGCTGTAAAGCCATTGATGCCTAAGCCCCTGCCAGAAACCAACACAGAAAGGCTTTTTTGAATGGAGATAGATAAATGATTGTCCTGTGCAACAGCCAAGGTGGCAGTTAGTTCCTCCTTCCAACAGTGCATTCCTGGTCCTTGCCCAGTCATTCAACCTGTGTGGAGATCCTATATGGAAGCAGACTTGTGTTTAGCAAGTCTGAACTTAAGCTTTTGCAGTGAAGTGCCGTGCACCAGCCTCAGCTCTTCCTCCATGGGGCATAGCTCCAGTTCTGTTCCCCCTCTCCTCTCAATGTGAGTCCAAAGCAGTGAGCTCATTACCAAGGGCTCGTCTCTGAACTCAGCCAGATCCCACTTGAGGTGGAGACCAGGCCCCTACAGAAGCCCCCACTGCAGAAACGTTTGGCATTCCTTCCACAGCCAACTCGTCTCACATGTGGTTTTTTTTTTTCCTTGTAAAAACAAAGTAAATTCAATGCTCGCCTACTGGAAACTAGAGTTAGTACAATTAGGCATAAAATCTCACCCTTCAGTTGCCTCCCAGAACAGACTGCTTGGGTTTTTGTTTGGAAAATGCATGGCTGATTTTTCTTTCTTTTTGCCAATTTTACAGAGACATGCGAGAAATGAAAAACCTTTTAAGCAAACTCAGGGAAACTATGCCTTTACCACTGAAAAATCAAGGTGAGTCCTGCGGCTGCTTTGAGGCCATTTGAGGCAGAGGATGTTCTTAGCATGATGACCTTGGGGCTTGTTCCTTAAGAAACTCAAGCAAGTGTTTTCCACTAACTGCCGAAGACACAGGACATATATTTCTTGTCTTTCTTAAAAATATGTGATGACATATCAGTGGGGTGGCCTAAAGAGAGGTAACTTGATAGAGGTCTGAGCCTTCATGAGTAGACAAGGTAGAATGAACCCTGTGGTCCATAGAAACATACAGAAAGAAGGGTGGAAGGGAGAGGGAAGGAATGACAAAGGGAAGGGAGGGGATGGAAAGGAGGGGAGGAGGGATAGTCAATGATGAATATTGGTGAATATTCAATATGTAAAAATAAAGAAAAAATAAATTAAAAAACCTATATACTGCATGGACTTGCTTTATGGACAAAAAAAAAAAAAAGAATATGTGATATGAGTCTTGAATGAACAGGTTTTTTCTGAGGGAACTACATTCCCAGCCCCTTAACTGTGAGGGAGGAGCTGGTACTGTTCTCCCAGTTTCCAGAGAACTGAGACATGAAGGTCAAGTAAGTAATCCAGAGTTATTAATATAGATTGCAAGAAGAAAAACTGGGCTGTGAATTTGAATTTAGGCGGTTCATCTCCAAAGCTACATATGAAATCACATTTACTAGACATGGAAAGGTAATATACACCAGAATATAGGAAGGGCCTTTCTGTTTTTGTTAACTCTTGTATTCCCAGTATCTACAGCCTGGAACAGGTGGCACAAAATAAATTAATAAATGCTTCTTAAATCCATGCCTAGCTTTGTACCATGGGTCTGAAGATGTGTAGCAAGGTGAAAGATGAGCAGTTTTACATTCAGCATGCATGACCAGAGCAGCAGTGGGCAAAGCATCGGCTTCAGAAAGTCGTACCCAGAGGGTAGGAGAGGCTTTTGAGAGGCAAGAAGGAAATTCCTGTTTGCACAGAGCAAAGCCTGGGTGGGAGGACAGAGTGCTGCTTGCCTGGGAGTGAGTGGAGCTGAGCAAAGAGGAGGGAGGAGGAGGAGGAGGACTTGGCAGCAGAGATGAAGCGTCTCTTGGCTCCGGGCGCAGCTCGGCAGCAGGTGGAGAGGTGGGAAGTGAGAAAACCAGACAAAGACGCTGAGGAGCGGCGTGGCCCGCTGCACAGAGAGCCCTGGGTCCCGATGTCAGCAGGGGCTGAGGCTTATCACATAGTTACTACCAAGCACCCCCGAGGAGCCCAGTCACCAAGGCCAACTGCCTCCAGCCGGTCTGTGATGGACCGTGGTAGGAGCGATGGGAGATTGCTCTGAACAAAACACGGAAGGCTGTAGCTGGAAAAAAGCGTGGGTTAGAAGGAAGGGCTCAGGGCTGGCGAGATGGGGATCTGAGTTCAATCCTGGAGTCTTCACTGTAGAAAAGAAAACTGACTTCTGGAAGTTGTCCTCTGACTTCCAAAGTCACACTTTCTCTCTTAAATAAATAAAATATTAGAGCAAAAGGCTTGGATTAATGTTAGCTTGAGTCTAGAAGCTGGCTCTGCCTTTTTTGAGCTTCTAGAAATTTCATTTGATCTTCCCTGAAACAGGGAAGAAGAGAAGAGAGTCAGGGGCAGTTCCACCTGCTTCTGAGGGTCACGGTGTGTGTTTGCCACATGTGTACTAACAAGCAAAGCTTCAAGATGCTTTATTGCTCTGTTCATTCTTACTGGTATTATTATTACTAACTTGCCCCTCCAGCTTTTCTCAGAAGAAGCCCCAGTCACCATCAAGTATGACTCGCCCTACAAAGATCAGGTGCCAGCTTTGTGTGAAATCAGTCTTGAACCTCCAGGGCAGAGCATTGGCTCAGCGAACTACAGATTTGGAAAACTTGTTCTCACTGTCAATAGATCTGGCAAATTTACCCTCTTGACAGCAGCACCTCAGTCTCTTATTGAGCCATACATTCAGCTGCCCTGGAAGATAACTCTCTAGGACACCCCAGTCTGAGTTTCATGGATACCCACAAAACCCATATTTTAAATCAAACCGTCTTTTTCCCCCATTCTTTTTTTAATGTTTCATACATGTGAATTCATGATATCTTAATCAAATCATCTTAAACAACCTCTCGGAGCAGTTTTGAGCTGCATGGTGACAGAAAAACAAAATTCATTTTAATTAGGTCATTTTTGTAATCACAGAAATAGGTCACTTTCATAATCATATTTATGTTTAAATATTTTATGATCATGGTCATATTTTAATGTTTTATTGGCATTTTACATATATTTGTAAAATGTATTGAATAGTAATAAAGGGTGGTGTTGTATCTCAGCTTCTCTTTTCGTGGAGCAATGAGAACAGTTAGCAGGTGAAGGGCCATATCTGTTCTCCACACATTTAACCTGCACTCACAGCATCCAGTAGCTCTGAGCTGGCTAATGGAGAGGAGGGTGTGAACACTGAAGGGTGCAGATAGGACCTAGACTGTGGCAGTCACGGGGGACTAGCCCTAGCCCCAGACTGGCAATTCGTGTGTTGTACAGGTCAAGGGGTAGATGCATGAGAAACAGGGAACAGTGTAGGAAAATTATTCCAGTTCTTTCCTGCAAAATTTTATTGTCAAAACCTGATTCTAACTAGTTGAAAATTGTTATAGAAAGCCATCTGCTTCCTTTCTGACTTATATCCTTTCTATTTTTATTCCATTTACATGTGTGTTGGAAAAAGAAGGGGTGGTGGGTCGGGACCCTGCTTCTGGTCTAGCTTCTATTGCTTCGACCCTTAACCAAGTGAACCTCTGCTGACTTAGATTCCCCTGTGCTCTGGCTTCTCCTTAGTCCTCCACTCAAAAATGGTTCTGGGTTTATTTCAAGACTTAATCATATCTTTGCCACTTCCTACACAGTCAAAATTTGACTCCACAAAAGTTTACTTTAAATTGATTTTCAGTGGCAAAGAAAGGAGATTAGTTAAGAGCAGGAATTTAAATGATTTGTGATGGTGCCCAAAGGTTTAGACATGGCCATTTCTTCCAGTATCCATCCAGTTTAAGATTGGAGACAGGAAGGTGCTCAGAAGAGTGAGTTACCCTTGTTCTGTGATGCCTCCGTGACAGGCTGCAGATAATGTCGGGTCTCCTGGCTCTCGGCCTACTCTTCTTTCCCCTGCTTCGGTGTCCCTCCTGTCCTCCATTCTGGGTCACTGGCAGCACTGTAGGGAGCTTCATTAATTTTGATCATCCTGCTGTGTCAAATGGATTACAAATGGAACCACCTGTGGGGAGCCCGCAAGGTGACTGACAAAGGCTGGAAGGGGACTGGAAAGTGAAGGACAAACATCTTCTAAATGCATGCTGTTATGAAACAAAACAAATTGACAGAAATAAATTAAGCCTGAAAGACAGTTTCACCTTTTCTACAATTCTGACTTAATGAATGCTGTGGGATGTGTTGGCATGTCTGCTCCTGCATAGAATTCTTTGTTGAATTCCTTCATTAGAATCAGTTGGTAGATCAGGATTGAATCTGTTTTAGAATAAGTGGCTACCTATATAGATAGTAGTAATCCAGACCAAACTGGATCTATCAACAGTTCTCCTTGACCTATTCATCCAATCTGGACCCCCAGATTTAGAATCAATTTGGTGTGTCAGACAGAAGAATTCTTGGATACCTGGCTAACACATACCGGATAATTGTGCCACCCTTTATCCTAGAAGTGAATTCTTAGGTTCTTTTCCTAAGGCCAAGAATGAAGGTTTTCTTGAAATTCATCTGGTACCTCAGGCTGTTCTGGAGACATTTTGCCAGTAGTAGCCCCATATTCTTTGTAATCTCTTTATCCTTCTAGGATTCAGTGTGGCACAGCAATCCCTGCCCTTCCTCTAATTTAATCCACCTATCAATTTCTAATGCACTATTCTTATTCTAATGAGCCACCACTCACAAACATGAAATGTCTATGCACTATCTGCTAAGTGAAGAATATACTTAATATCCATCACCCGATTAACCAACCACCATTGAGTAGCCACCTGTATATGCCAAATTCTGGGCTGTATGTTGCAGACATCTCTGAATGTAAAGACTGTTCCTCTCAGCAGGTAAGAATTAAGGGAGAGTCTTCTATGAAAACTTTCCAAGTGGCATTCACTTGCCCTCACAAGAGATCATGGGCACCCCTTCAGGATAGGCATGTGGATTCTGAAAGCAACCATCAAGGACATGGATAGTACACACATTATTGAAAAGACAGAGAAATTAGCATTTAGAACATAATAATGCCATCATATTTAGACACAGGTTGCTAGAAGAACATGTTGGATCCTTACCAATTCCATATCTGAGTTGAAAATTAGAGATTATTAGAGCTTGCTTTTTGGAAAGTATCTGAACCAAGATTTTTTAGAATGAGTAGGAGTTACTCAAAGAAAATGATAGGTAAAAAAGACAGTCTACAGAGAAGATTCTAAATGTGAACAGATATATGGAGAAATGAAAAAGCAGGGCATTTTTGTGAACTATAACACTTTAACAGGAAGGAAAGTGTGAAAGTAAAGGCACAAGAAGAATAAAAGAGGCACGTGCTCTATATCATTAAGGTTCCTATATAAGCTATATGAAAACAGTATAAGCTTATGCTGGGGTTGTTAGAAAGATTCTGTTAAACAACAGGTGCTGTATTCTAGGGGAAAAAACTATAATCTTACCTAATGCCATGAAAGTTTGGCCAATCAGGTATTGTAGATAGGGAGAAAGCAGAATAAAGATGAAACTAGTTCAGTCTTGAAATACATAGTTAATGAGACCTGACTCGACAGTGGGGAAGAGCCTGGGAGATGGTCCGTGTGCCAAATGGTCTCAGCTGTCAATTGGAATTGAGGAGGGAAGTCTTTGTGCACAACCAGGATGGATTACTTAGTTAAGGCACGCCTCTGGGCAAGCCCATAGGAGATGGCCTTGATTGCTTTCATTGAGGTGGAAGTCATATCCGCCCATAGTGGATGAGATCATTTCCTGGGCAAGTGGATAAGATGGAGACAGTTAGCACTTGGGCAAACCGGCAGGCTAGAAAGCAAGTCCACAACATTAGCCTTTGTTCCTCTTGCCTTTGAATGTGCTGTGACCAGTTTTTTTCAGTTCCTGATGTCTTTTCATGGCAGACTATGACCTAGAATAGTAATCTGGGATAAAAGACTCCTGTTCCCCTAAACTGTTTGGTTAGGTTATTTGTTACTGTTATAGAGTTATGAAACTGAGACAGGCAGTGTGTGTAAATATATGTAGATTTTCACTAAGTTTCTTAAAGAGTGGTGGGAAGACAGTATTGGAGGCAGATACTGTATCCAGGCAATCTGTGTGTGTGTGTGTGTGTGTGTACAAGTGTGTGTGTGCAAGAAGTGAGCGCTTGAGTATGTGTGCCTGTGGAAACCCAAGGATTTTAGGAATCAACCTGATTGCTCTACCTCCTCATTGGTTTGTTCTGGGTGTTTTCCAGGCTCCACCTTCCAGAGCCAGAGGTGCAAGCTGCTGTCATTTCCATCTTGCATTTATGTACCCTTTATTTTTATGTGGAATTTGATACAAATTCAGGTCCTTATGCTTGTGAGGCAAAGACTTTAGCCCTTGAGCCATCTCTTCAACTACAGGCAATTGTTTATACGAGAGATAAGAGCAAGGACTTCAGAAGCATCCAGCAATCAGAAAGATTATGGGGGCAGGAAGGGGGAGAGAAACAATGTTTCCACTATTCTTGAAAGGAATATTACTATTAGTGCCAGGAGAAATGGCTTTTCTAAGTGTGGAGGGGGGAGAAGCAAAGAAAAGTGTGGGCATACTTAAGAAGCTTTAAGTGACTCTGTTTTGTATCACGCCTTCCTTTATAAATCATTTCAGACAGACAACTGGACTGTTTATTTGAACCCAACTGGCTTCTTATCTTTGGTCATCCTGTTCCCTTTATTCAGAATGCTAACCCTCTTTGAAAAAACACTCAAGTTCTTCTCATTCCTTGTGGTCCAGAATGATTGCCAAGGCCTCTATGAGTTTGCCATGAATGGTTTTCTTCTCTAAATAGGATAATCTCCTTATCCACTCTTCTTAGGAATTCTCACAGCACTGCATTTGGTTTTCTCTTGTGGCCTTTGTTATGACACCTCATAGTATTGCAAGCAAACTTCATTGAGGCCAGGGATATGCTTCTTAAGACCCATCTTGGAAGTTACCTCAGTATTAAACAGGATGTGTTACTTTTCTCATCAGTGTGATATAATGTATCTGACTAGAAAAATGAGGAAGGAAGTTGATTTTAACTCCCAGTTCCAGGGAATATAGGTCATCATTGAAGGCAAAATTTGGCAGCAAGAGCTGGTCACATTGTGTCCAAAATCAGGAAACTAGAGAGTGATACATACATGTGTTCATCTCTCTTTCTCCTTGTTACTTAGCCTGGGATCCCAGCCCAGGGAATGGTACCATCCATATACTAGGTGGGTCTCACCTCAGTCAACCTGATCTTGATAATCTTTCATAGACTTCTCAGAGGTTTGTTTCTATGGTGTTTCTAAATTCCATCAAGTTGACAATCAAGATTAGCTGTCACCTCACAAAGTCTAGCATCTGCTAAAGGCACCAAGATCCTTGGAGGCAAGGGATTGACAGCCACAGTAGTGTTCCTATGCTTAAGGGGAACACAGGAAAGGGTTCAGGGAAATGCCACTGGGTCCTTGTACATCATCGGAGAGTAGGGCCCAGAGGAGAGTCAGGCATTCACAAGAAAGGACTCTGGGAATTGGGGCAGGAGGCACGGGGAGGACAGGGTGGGAGGGATGAGGGGAGGGGGAGCAGGGGTTCCGGGGGGGGGAGGAGGAGGGAGGGAGGGAACTGGTGTACCTATTAAGTTTGTATGAGCTGAAATAATAATTAAAAAATGTATTAATAAAAAAATATGAACAGTGGAATAAAAAAAAAAGATTAGCTGTCACATAGGGCCTTGTACTTAATAGTTCTTCCATTAATTCGTATTTCTCAACATCTGATCTCATGACCTCTAACATCAACAACTGTAGGAACTTGTAAGAAAAAAATAGCATTTTTTTCTTGGACAAGTTAACCAAAAATAGCTTTTTTAATACATGCCAGACTTTCTGATTTAAAAATACGGGAGATATGGTTAATAGTCTGTGCTTTAACAAGACCTAAAGTTTGAAAACCACTGAGTTAATAAAAATGCTCTCTCTCATTCTCTCTCTCCTCTCTCTTTCTCTCTTTTTCATGCATATACATCTGTATAGCTGTATTCATATAATATATTAATAAGTAAATATATATATAAATGTCTCTGTGTGTGTCTCAGCAGGTGTCTGCTTCCTCCTTGGAATAAAAACTTGCAACTGCAGCTTCATTGTAAGCACTTCTTTTGATTATGCTTGAGAATAGAGTTTAAACTGATTATTATTGGAAAACTTCACATTTTTATGTTCTTTTTTCTCAACATACCATGTATATAACAAATATTTTATTAGCATAGGAATTTGACTATTGTGAAATTGCATCATTGTGTCTTAGGGGATTCTGGAGACTCTGAACTTCCTGATGATTAAATTTTCTACTTTTCCTTCTTTTTCACTTTCTCTTATGTTTCCTTCTTTTTTCTTTACCACTTTTCATTATAGAACTGTTCTTGGTAATGGCTTTCTAAAATTGTGCACTTTGGAGAAAAAAAATGTGATCAAAGCCTTAATAAGCTACATCTAAACATTATTTGCAATGAAAACAATGACTTCCTAACCAGTTCAAGTGGATTTTCCTGGGAAATTCCGAATAAGTGGGAAAATGTTCCGTTTTGCTCATATTCCTTCAGCAACCCTTCTGTTCAGAGACAGGGTGCTAAAGACAGGGGACATCTTTTCTTGGAGCCAAATTCATTTCAAACCACTGCAGGCATCCTTGTTGCTTGGTGGATTTCAGCAGGTGTCTGCTTCCTGTGGTGTAGAAAGCTGCTCTGAATCTTTGCCAATGATTTTTGAACTTTTCTTTTCCTTGTCTCTAGGCAATGATCAGACAAGCTCTGGGCAAGACCAAGGTGTGAAAAAGGCTCAACAAAGATGCCCCAAACCAGCAGTCATCCTTAGCAGACAACCTGATCTTTCATGTTCTGCCACACGCATGCACATGCGTGCGTGCATGTGTGTGTGTGTGTGTGTGTGTGTGTGTGTGTGTGTTCGTGCATGCATGCATATTCCTATGCATCCATACATGTGCTACAGCATACCTGTGGAGATAGATAAGTGTCCTATAGTCATCTTTAATAGACAACCTGACCTTTCTGGTTTTATTGGTTGTATGTGTATGTGTGTGCATTCTTGTTCACCCATGCATGTGCTGTGGTACATATGTGGAGGTCAGAGGATAACTGTCAGGAGACAGTTCTCACCTTCTGCCTTCTTGAGGCAGCATTACTCTAATTGTTTCTGCTGCTACTCAGTCTATTCCAGGCTTGCTGGCCTGTGAAGTTCCTGACCAGTTCTCCTGTCTCCAATTCCCACCTTGCCATAACAGTGCTGGAATTACAGATGTACATTCTGCATCCTGTTTTTTATGTGGGTTCTGGAGATCAAACACAGATCCCCAGGCTTGTGCAGCAAGTGCTTTTACCCAGTAAGTCCTTTTCCAGCATTATTTTCTTAATGCCAGCACTATCTCATCCCATTTATTTGTGAGTGAAATATGTATACATATAAACATGTCTATGCAACACATATGCCATATATAAGGATATGCATACATCTTACATGTATATATGTACATATAAGTAAGATAGTGTGTGTTGAATGGGAAGAATTACAATACCATAAAAGGAAAAGATTTTTAACTCCCTATAATGAAAAAAATCTCATATTTATGTATAATACCTATGTGCTTTTAGCATAAAAAAGAGAATCGGTTAAGTATGTGACCTCAACTGGTCTGATGTTCTATTTTGAAGACTCTGTTCAAGAAAAGCATTGAATTGCAGGTGAGCTTGAATTTCACCATGTATAGTCAGTATCCAAAGAGATTCCAGAAGAGAATTCTTTTGCCTTCAAAGCCTGCTACATTCGTGCCCATCCAATCAGTTTGAGGTAATTGATCATTTGGCGGTCAAAATAGAGTCTTAGAAATGATTTTAAAGGTGAGTTATGATTCCTTTCTGTCCCAAAAATGTCATAATTTATTTCAGAAAGATTTTCCCTGAACAAAAAAAAAAAGATGTTCACGAATAGGACCTGACATTACTTTTGGGGGACAAGTTAACCATGAAAGAAAGAGGCTGGTTCTATTCTTAGCTCTCAAAGTGTTGGTGCCCAGGTTGTTATAAATTTTTTTCACTACTGAAGGGACAAAACAAATAGACCCTTTTTTCTCCATGTTAAAAGAATCTGAATTTTAAGAGAAGTTTTTAATCAGTGGAGATTGGTGAGGAGATGGTGTTTGAATTGTCACATGTACCCTGCTGAACGCCTGTTTCCTTCTCTGCATGGACTTGCTACTCCTGCCACATCTAATTTTATAATATGATTGTTCTATTGCCAGAGCAATGGATAATAAGTATTAAAATAAGTATGACATGTGGAAACCTTCAAGGAAGGTGAGGAGTAGCCCAGGCAATTGGATGAGATTATTTTGTAAGGAGACCAGAAACCAGAATTTATTTTTGTCCTTTGGAGTTTCCTGAACATGTATGCTCAATAATAAAGAAACACAAACTCTTGACTACAAACCAGTTCTAATTTTTTTGGGTGCATGAATGTGTATGTATGTGCATGCATGTGCACACATGCATGTGTGTGTGTGTGTGTGTGTGTGTGTGTGTATGTGTATGTGTACCAGAGGATACTAGAGAGTGTGTGTCTGTGGTGACCCATGGGTGACATTGGCATCATCCTGGATTATTCTATCTCTTATTGCTTTGCTCTGGGACAGTCCAGACTGCCTTCTAGGGCCAGAATTATAGGCTACCACAGTATTTATGGCATTTTTATGTGGACTCTGCAGATCTGAACTCAGCTTCTTTTGTTCACATGGCAAAGGCTTTATTTAATTCCTGACCATCTCCCAGCCTCTACAAGCCAGTTTTGTTAAAGTCAAGGCAACCCCTCCTTGCATCCATCTCTTCATCCAAATCTTGGCTACAGCCTTGGCAAGGTTTCTGTCTCTTTTAAGGTTAGAAGGAGAAAAGAGGAACCCCCTCAGTCCCACTCTGAAAGACACCTAACATTCACCAATGCCAAACAACTATTTTGTCCCAGGAGAGCGCTGCTTCCCTTAGAGATTTCAGTTTCTTCTCCATCATCTTTCATGACTCATCCAGGCTAATTCTGCTCCAACAGGATCTTCCTACCTCCTGATCTCTCAGACTGCAACAAGTTTTTAAACCCCAACTCATTACTTATCTACTTGTTACCACTGTAAAATTTTAGACCAAAACTTGTTGACCCAGTAGCTATAAATCTTCGCTAAATACTGTATGTGGAGAAAGTCACTGAAAGTGCTGGCGAAAAGCTCCTTTCTCAGGGAAGCCCCTACCCGTGATCGGGTGGGTGTCTTGCTTTTCTCTGGAGCACTTCTCTTAAAATCTGTACTACATTTTTTTTATTTCTTTTTTCCACTCATACAAAGGTGGTAAGTACCCCATTCTCCTCCCTCCGTCCCTCCACCCCTCCCTGGACTCTCCTGTTCCTTTCCTCCTTTTCCCCTCCCTCCCTCCCTTTCTCCCAGTGCCCACCCCCCATTTCTGGAGCGTCCTTTACTGTGCATATCAAACTTCCCTCTGGGTCCTCCTCTCTGATGAGGTGTAAGGACTCAGTTGCATTACCTAGAGCTCTTTTTTGTGTTCCCCTTTAGTATAGGAACACTATTGTGGCTGTTAATCCCTTGCCTCTAAGGATCTTATGCCTGTGATATATGCTAGACTTTGGCGGTTCAATGATATGTTGGTCATTGCGCAGGTCATGCAAAGTGTACTAAATTATTTTGAATAAGTCTCAATTCTGTATCATTAATAGAAAGAGAGAGAATGGTGGGGAAAGACTCAATTGAGAACAGCGCTTCTTCCTGAGATACAAAGGAAGCAAAATGCAGCTAGGAAAATGGTCTCATATGAAGGAAAATAGTTACTAATAGCTATTTTAACTTGGGGGCCTCCTCCAATGCCAATTACGAAGTCACTCACCAAAGTGAGATGGTTCATAGTTAATTTCATTTAATTATCTCAAAAGTTGAGTCTCATTTACTACCAATTTACAGATGAATGTGCTCAAGCTTAGCAAGGTTATGTGACAGGCTCAGTGTTATAGACCTAGTAAACAGCAGAGGCAAGTTAAGAAAAGAAACCAACTTTCCAAGCAGGGATTGTTTCTACAAAGCTTCACACTGCTTCTCCCAACTGAAAGACTGCCTCTAAGCAGTCTCAACTTGATTACAAACAGTAACTCTCAGCATTAAAATAACTTACCCTAGAGGACATTGGCACATATCTGGGAACATTTTTGATCATCCCAGCTGAAGGGGGCATCCTACTGAGCGGAGGCCAAGGACACATCTGAATGCTTGCAATGTTTGAGGCAACCTTCAACAAACAAAGCATTATCTGGTCTAAAATAGGGATAGTTGCCAACATTTAGAAACTTGATTGGAAAGGTAGTAGATTCTTCAAGCCACTCCAGGAAGAACAGGTTATTTCTGTCTGTGCCTCACTTATATATGTTCTGTCCATCACAGATGACAGCAGCCTCCTGAATCTAACCCCCTATCCGCTGGTTAGAAGACGAAAGAGAAGGTTCTTCGGGCTGTGTTGTCTTGTCTCGAGTTAGAAACCCACCACTGGCATCTCCTGGGAAACATCACAAACCTGAAGACCTCCACACAGCTGAACACCTTGATTGGTTTTTGACTATATTTTCTATTCTTCTTTATTGCTTTTATCCACTTTTCCCTACCCTTTTCAATGATTTTACACTTGAACGCAGCTGCCATCAAGGGGAAAAAAAAGAACAGATCCAAAAAACAGGCTGTTTTTAAAGGATTTTTAAAGTTAATGTTGTGCATGTCTGCTCTAAACCATGCTGTGACTGATGCAAGA
Organism: Typhlomys cinereus; assembly: GCA_023101885.1. Lineage (NCBI taxonomy): Eukaryota > Metazoa > Chordata > Mammalia > Rodentia > Platacanthomyidae > Typhlomys > Typhlomys cinereus. The sequence goes on along the minus strand of JALPQD010000042.1, from coordinate 7,866,144 downwards.
ATTATGATTTTTAAATTATTTGAAGGTTTTTTTAATACACAGAGAAAATTATTTCACATATAATACTATATCTCTAGCTCTTGCTGATCTCATGTTAACAATTTATCATATATGAAAGAAGTCTTTAAACATAGAAGTCTATTTAAAATTATAAAGCTGTTTAAAGAAATCCAGTTTGTCAGTATTGTTAGAAATAATATGTAACCAAACATTTACCGCCTCACCTACTGCTTTCTCTGCACTCATTTACACTTAGTCTTCCATTCTGTCAGAATCTAAAAGTGTCCGCATAAAAATATCTTAATTTAAAATGCAACAAAAATTATATACAAAAAGAGACTACATCTTGTAAATACACTATAATCCTAATACCTTCGTACAATGCATATGGGCAACTAATTTCCTTTTGATCCAATGGTGTCTTTTTCAGCTTATGGAGAATGAAGTTATCCAGTTAGGAAATGGTGTAGTAACATATACAATTACCCTCAGATGTAAAATTGAATATTAATCACTTTTTTGTTCTAATTGAAATCTGAAGCATGGTGTCTGCACATCAGCATAGTGTTAAACCTTATAGGGCATGCTGGAATTAGCTCAGATCATAAAAAATATTTAACATTTTACAATGTTAATAAATTATTTTAGTTAAGCTAAGCTTGTTTCATTTTAGATGACTATGCAGATATGACTTTTTCCAATGTGTACTCCGTGTCTTGTCTTACGCTTAGAATCTTGAAAGCAGGACACATTAAGCAATACTGTATATTAGAAATGAGGAAGTCACATGCTTTGTTTTTCGGCTCCCAGCTTTACTGTGGTCTTCCTCCATGAAACTTGTAAGATGATACGAATTTGTTATATTTTCTCCTATTCTTCCTCTGACCCCTTTCCCAGACAGAATGTCCAATAAGTTGAAAAATCAAGTCTTTGCACTCCTTTTTCTTATTTTCCATAGTCTGAAAATCTTCCAAGTCAAACAGGAGGCACCCGTGTCCAGTCTAAAGAAGGGTGAACTAGATTCCTACAGGTGGGTTTTCCAAGACATGGCTTTAATCTTAGGTAGGCATATTTGTGCTTTAATATCTTTGCCTAAAACTAAATATATATTAAAGCCTTTGCCTTTAGTAAAGAGTGGATAATTACTGTTAGGTGGACTTATATGAAATTGTTGATATTTGACTGTTTTGACCTGCAAACATGCCAATTTCATATCATTCAACCTAATATCTGGAGTGGAAACTGGACAGTATTTGGAACTCTCTGCTGTATTTGTATATTAAAGTGAAAGAATTAAGGGATGGAAGAGATCTGGGAAGGTTATCCTGGGCCTCCTCCACTTTAATTCTACTAATTGCTGTTGGTCTACATGGCCTCCAGCATTGAGATTCAGTGAACCAGTATTGAATGATGGCACAAAGTACCTGGCTTCACAAAAAGAGCATCACAATTTTCTAAATCATGTACTCATAAAACAATTTGGGAACATATTATTTAAAGACTCTAAGGTGAATACTCCTCACCAAGGAAGCAGCTACTCTCAACTCACCTGACTTCCATCCTTGATTTCCACAAGTGAAGTTTCTTTCATGCATATGACTCATTTATCTCATCTATAAACCACTGTTTCCAAATTGACATGTCCCCAATCCTGCCTGTGCCCCCTCATACCCTTTGACCACACTGAGCCCTTAACTTCAGTCTCATTGCTAGGAACCCATGCAGTTTCAAATTGATAAGCCAAACCATCGTGTCCAGCATGCTCTTCTAAACTCCTGACCTAAAAATCACTTCTGCTTTGTTCATTTGTGCTTGTTCTCGCCTTAGTCTCAGTGCAAAAGTAACACCTTCTGTGCAATTGTCCTTTGTATAACTGAAGACTGTTAATAAATTCAGGTCTCACCTCCATGTCTGGGAAGGCTATTGTAGCTATTCATGGAGATGGGAATTTGTCTAATTACCTAGCCAGACTTTCCATACCTAAGGTAAGATAGTCAACCACCTTATCTTTTATTCAGTGCCTGTTTTCCAGCCTTTGGTCAGTTTTATAGTTCCTGTAGACACACTCCAAGATTTATAGATACTCTTTCAGTAACAGGTCCTAAAATGACATTTAGTACTCAAAGTTAATAGCTCCATTGGCTCATGGTTGCCACGGGCAAGTCACCATGTTTTGTCACACACACCAGTGCATTCTAGAGGAGCATCCCTCCTCTCCTCTCACTTGCCAAAGGACTTTCTCAGGTGAGGTTCCATGAGATAAAACTCTGTTTTCTCTACATCCTGCTGGTAATTGTCTTTGTGGTTAATGATAACACTCAGTAAATGCTTGGGCGTAGAGACGACATTGAACGGATTATCTCTCATGTGCCCACATGTTTGAAACAGAAAAAGATGAAAGTGTTATTTGTGGCACATTCATTTTAACACCATATTTTTAACATTCTGTTAGCATTTTCTCTAATTACAAAAAATACGTGTTCTTTGTATGAAACCTGAAAATTGCTACCATGTATAAGAACATAGACATCACTTGAACTCCACTGAAATCATATTGTTTAAAAATCAATTGGGATTGGGCCCAAAGACAAGATAAAATACATGAAGGCAGTTAGAGTGCTCAGAGGGTAGAGGAGTTGGTTGCACAAGCCTGACAACCTGAGTTGGCTCTCTGGAGTTTGCATAATGAAAGGCAAGGACCAACTTTGGAAGCCCCCTGACCCCTACACTCTATACAGACAACACAGATACACACACACACACACACACACACACACACACACACACACACACACAGCACACAAGCCTAAGTGTCCCTGTAAAAGTCTGAATGTTAACTTTCCACATGCATTAGGATTCAGACTCACTGAAAACTTCTCATTGGGTTAAAAATAAAGCTTTAGAAGTAGAATTGCACAGATGCATCCTTTAATTAAATTTGGGAGAAATCCACAAATCCCTTTGTGTTCTGTGCACTCCCATGAAAAGGGCTGTGATGCTCAGTATACGGCAATACTGCCCCCTAGTGAAAGCTACACTACGGAACAAGACGACCCAAACACACAAAGCGTGAAAAGGGTTCCCTTATTGTATTTTAGACAACAGACAGACAGGCCACATCAACAATGATTCTCATCAAGACTTTCAGAACCTGAAAGTCTCAGAATCGAAAGGATTAAGAATGTCAGCCAGCCTACCTTCCCGCTCCACACACCCGTGCCTAAGCATTGTCTGCACTTGACTTTTGTTCTAGAATGTTGCCACATAAAAATGCTCACTTTCAAATAATACAGGTAAGATGTGGAAAAGCAGTGATATTATTGTTCTCAAATTGATCATTAGGACCTACAAAGTGTATATCAACCCAAGAACACAAAAGCGTTGAATACATTATGATTTCAAATCTGAGAAAAGTTTGAATACTTAAGTACGTTATAGTAGGATAGCTAATTTAACCATTCATGGGAGAAATATGAGATTGATACTTCATCAATTTTATCAAAATTAAATATAGATTAAATAAACATTTAAATGTTAATGCACATAATTGAATATACAAAATACTAGCAATCATTGTGGGTGAATGTTTAATTTTAGGGTAGGGAAAAAACAACCTCTCTAAACATAAGATCAAGGGAAGGAATGAAAAAGAAAAAATAGATGGATTGGGCTGATTAAATTCAGAATTGCTCTACAGTGAGTGCTAAACTAAGAGAAAATTTAAGGAAGAGTCCAGATTGCTAATATGACAAGAACACAAACACTTTGGGGATACTACCATAATTTACAAGCTTCCATAATTTATATTACAGTTTGTCTGTTTATCTCACTAAACTATAAGCAAAATTTTAAAAAGGTAGCAATCACTATATTTTTCCTAATATTATTTTTACAACCTCTAACATAGTTCCATGATCAAACCAAAAACTCAAAATATATTCATTGTGACTAATGAATGAATGACATTAATTTTTGTTCGAGAAGAATCAAACTTTCCTAAAGAAAAGCAAGCTAAGGGTTCAAGGTAGCTAAGCATCATAAACTAAAACAATCTGCTAATAATAAATGTGAAAGCGTTTGAATGTACTGGTAACCAAAATTGCAATAATGAGAAATTCAGAAAAGTAAGAGTAAAAAAATTAAAGCTCCCAGGCTACCAAGGCCGTATTAAAATAATGAATGTTCTCTGGTAGTCAATGGGACTATAAATACATTCAATCTTTCTGAAAAAAATTTGGGCACTATAGTTTTCCTTCATACTCAACCATTCCACATTAAGAAAATCTCCTTTTAAAAGTTCAGCAAAAACGTGAGCTAAGATGCATGTATTTGTTTTTTAAGAAAAATTATACAAGAAAAAATATTTTGTAAATAAGCCTACATTCTATGGTTAAATCTGCTACATCAATTCAATGAAGTACTGTGCACAAAATACAAATAAGCACCATATGTATAACTTAAAATGTTCAAGCTACATTGTTCAATTGAGAAAAATATAGAATATCTAGAATATGATCCTTTTTGAAAGCATATCTACACATGTATGTATTAAAGAGCCTGAAAGGATATTTGCCCAAAGGATAAGCATTTATCTCTGGGAGGTGAGATTTGGAGCAATTATTTTCTTTTTGCATATTCATAGTTTCTGACTTTTTCCACAATGAGCATGTAATATCTGTGTAATTTTTTCAGGGAATAAACAATGATGTTCACAATATATATTCAATGAAAATCATGTTATAAAATGGTATATATAGTATGATACAATATTTGTAAAAAAAAAAAAAGAAAATCACATATAAATATATCTATGTATGTATATATGCATAAGAAAGTTAGAAGGGCATATACCACAATGTTAATAGAAGTTATCTATGGGTAGTGGGATTATGGGTGATTATTTTTTTCTTTTTGCTTTTCTGTGTTTTCTAATTTTTCTACAATGAACATGTATTACTTGTGTAATAAAGGCTAATAATAAAAGTTTTAACAATACTTAAAAGTGAGAGATATTTTGAATAATTTATTTTCTGCCTCCCACAAAGGCTTGGTTTATTCCTAGATGTTAAGAATATAAGCAATAAAATGTAGAGAAGAAATGCTAGGAGAAGATAGAGGATAAAACAACAAACAAAATGCTGGGAAGGAAGGAGGGAAAGAAGAAAGAGGAAAGAGGGAAGCGAGGGAGAGAGGAAAAGAAAGAAGAGAGAAAGAAAGCTATGAAGTTACCAGAGGAAAGATTCAAAGGGGCTTTTGAAACGTTTTCACTAATAACAATTTCTACCTCTAGCTCACTTAATAGCTCCATGAACAAAAATACAGCTAAACAATTTTATTTTCTAATGTGTGAATACACACACACACACACACACACACACACACACCACAGAGCTAGAGAGATATCTAGAAATTAAATCCTGACAGGAATGGATCTCAAGAAGTTTTTCAAGAGGCAAACAGCTGGACACACAGGCTGTGGCACATAGCTAGGAGTTACACAGATCCACCAACCTTAATCTGAAACTCAGTGTTCCACCTCTGAGTATAGGATAGTGGCCCTGCTTCAATATAAGTTCTCTTCTTTCTTTAACAGTGGAATACCCAATTTCAGAGGGGCATTGGTCACCTAAAGTAAAGACTACCTTTCCCAGACTCCCTCGTTTTAGAGTGTGCTTTCCTTCATTCTGTAAAGAGCATAGGAGCTTTAGCAACCATCCTGAATCCGAAAGTCAAATCAATCAGGAACACAAAAGTTTCTTTTCTTTTCCATCTATTTATTTATTGTCATAGTTAGGCACAGCTCTGGGCACACTTGTGGAGAATTAGTGGTTGGGTTAATCCCAGAGCAAATCTGCAGGAGATTGTCTAGCTGATGGGGAAGGCCCTGCCTATGATGGGTGGGACTAGGCCATGAACAGGTGAATAAAATACTGAGAGCTGGTTGAGGAAGGTGGCATCCTTCTGTTCACTGACTAAGTGAACATGCTGGTCTGGCAAGTAAAGATTGTCCCTTTCTCAGCCATTTCGTGGTGGTGGTGTGGTCAGTTTCCTTGGCCTTAGTGATGGTGTATACTCTCCCATCAAACTGGATTGAGAACTGTAACTAGGAATCTAAGAGAGAATAAACCCTTGTTCCCTTAAGCCATTTGATGGTCATCTATCAGCAACTACGCAGATGAACTACAATAATTATTTATTTATTTAGTGGGGGAGAGGGAGGTAGGGCCTCAAAGTCTTGTCAGGTCAGCCCACTCCACTATTGATCTATATCTCTAAGCTCTCTTTTCAGTTTTTATTTTAAGGTAAAGTCTCAGTAAGTTTCACAGGCTGGTCTGAAATTAACCTTGTCTTTAATTTTATAACATGCTCATAAAATTCTTGACCCAAGCAAATCAGAAGAAAGGGTTTAATTCCAACTCATGATTCCAGGTTACAGCCAATCATTACAGGGAAGTGATAGTGTGCCCGGACCTTGAAGCAGCTGGTCACCTCACAACAGACCAATACACATGTGGTTGCTAGCTGCCTCTATCCTGACCCAGTCCTGGGTCACCTGCTTGGGGAAAGGTACAGCCCAATCTCTCCAAGACATTCCTTATCCAGGGAATTAATCACAGTCGTGCCTGGAGTCCTGCATCCTGGAATCAGGTTGACAGTTCCCACTAATCATTATACCCTGTGACCCAGGCTGACTTTGAAATTGCAATCCTTCTGCCTCAGCTTCTTAAGTAGCTTCGATTATAAATTTGAGCTGTCAGGTCCCGCTTGAGAAATTTCTTAGCAGGTTTGGACCACTTAACTCTAAACCTATGAAAATCAATCAAATCACATCCATGTTAAGACATCAATAAGTAGCTTCTAGCATTAATTCAGTTTGTTAGGCATTTGTCTAGTACATGAGGGGCAACAGATTCAATTCCTGGAATTGCCTAGATAAACAACCAGCATGCTAAGAAGCTGGCTCTGAACCGAAAACCTGTTTGCAAGTTTTAAGTCTTAACTCTCCTCAGAATAGTGTGTGGGGGGTAATAATACCAGAATCACAAGTTCAGCCATATAACATTTTAATTACTTGCTTAGAACCAAAGCTCTTTTATTAGAAAAGCTAAACAAGACATTAAATAATATTATGTTGGAGACCAGTGGCTGAGAAAACATTAACTTAATAGTTTTTTTATTTTTTAATGTTGTATGCATGAATATAGTGACTTTATATTTTTCAATCCTTAGTCCCAAATACCATCCCCCACCCCTTTCTCTTTACAATCCTTCATCTCTCCTGCCAGACTCCCTCCTATTTTCAAATCTTTTCTTGTGTTTCATCTAGTGAGCGATGACTTATGCCGGAACAAAGGAGTCAAGGTATCTATGTTTAAAGGAGGTCTATCGTATTCTGTCTTACTCTATACTAAGAAATCTCACCTCCAGGTCGAGGGATTCACAGAGAGTATTCCTTAGAGGAACACAAAAAGATACAGGAGGAGACCAAAGCGATCAAAGCCCACCAGATGGATGGGGAAACTCATGTCTCCAGCTGTGAGAACAATGTGATCTTCCCCCTTCTCCACTAGCCTTTCCAGACAACTTTATTTATACAGAAATGTAAAATAGGAGATGGAGACGCAAGCTCAATGGAAGGGCTGCGATTAGTGAAGGCGGAGGTAGGGAAAATGCCGATGGCTCCAGTTTCCAGCGCATGTTCAGACCACCAATCTGTGGCTTCAGAGTCAGCATCCCTGGGGACTTGCATTCCCTGCCTTAGAGACGGTGTGTCACGAGTCTCTCGTGCACGAAAACCCTCTCATCTCCAACTTTTGCCTAAGATCAAAGAGGGATCCAAAAAGCATGTGTTGGCCAGGCCAACGTTCAGTACTTTGCTTTTATGGAGACCTCCTAATTCCTCATCCTCATTCATTAGTGTCCTTTACAGTCCTTTGTCAAGATGAGTCCTAAGCACCACTTTCCACAGGTGGCGCTCTACAAGGATAGGAATGTGGTCTACTGACAGAAACCTTGTGTAGCATGCATAAGGTTCTGGGCTTGACCACAGTATTCAAATAATAATGATAACAATAATAACAATAATAATAAATGGAAATAGAAGGAGGGGGAATAAATAATAAGTTATAAGTTTTTGAATTCTGTATGGAACTTGACCCCTGCCCCTTATTATATGTGAAAATCAATTCCAAGTGATTATTCACAGAAAAGAAAATAATGCTTCCAAAAGATAATACAAAAGATTATCTTAATACCCCCAGAGTTGTAAGATAATTCCTACTAGTACACAACTACTTCAGAAAACTGTTTAACATCTATTCTCATATAATGTTTCTGTATTGTACAATAACAGGATAAAATGTATATAGTCAAAGATAGGTAGTTCACAATGGCATCATTTGTAATAGCCAAAACTTGCAATTACCTGAAGAATTGGTGTTATGAACTATGATACTGTCATAGTTAGGCACAGGTGTCAATTTGATAGTTGAGGGTTTGAGCTCTGGACACATTTGTATAGAATTAATGAGTGAAGACCAGAGCAAACTTGCAAGATATTATCTAGCTGATGGGGAAGGTCCAGCCCATGATGGGTTAGATTAGGCCTTGGAATAGAGCTGATTAAGAAAGTTGGCATCCTTGTGTTAGTCTGGCAAGTAAGGATTGTCCCTCTCTTAGATGCTCTGTGGTGATGGTGTGGCCAGTTCCCTCAGCCCTGGTGTTGGTGCATGCTCTCCTATCAAGATGGACTATGAACTGTAACCGGATATCGTAAGAAACTAAACTCCTTGTTCCCTTAAGCCATTTGATGGTGATTTATCAGCAATCGTGCAGGCGAACTGCAACAAATATGTTCATACAATAGGATTCTATACAGCAGGGAAGAGAGTCACAACAGATATATGCATAGGAGAATATTGTCATTATAAAACTATACCAACAAAAGCTGGACACAAAAGAATGCTTGCTGCTGTAGCAGCCACCATGCACAGAAGCTAGAGATGAGTGTAAGAGCCTAGGTCACAGATGTGAGCAAGCCTTACGGTACCTTTGTGCTTTGTCCCTTTCATGCTTATTTCCACTTTCTTTTCACAACATGCTTCGCATATCTAAGGACAACTGCTTCTGGATTCTGTTGTCATGATTCCTGGGAACATTTATAAACGAGAACATTTCTCAACTCCAACATACACTGTTGGTTCTATGATTACAGAGTTAATATTTTTTCTTTCTTTTCTGCAACACTTAGCCTAGGTTCCCTTCACCTCAGACTGACACTTCTGAGTTTTCTAGTAGGATGGCCAGGCCCTCCTCCTTGAGTGCTGCTTTCCCACTTACCATTAAACCTTGCCTGGCATCCTCAACAATTGATATTATGGGTTTTGTGCATGTCAAACATATTCTTCCATGTTCTCATTATTGTTCAGTAGCTCTCCTTCATCATGAGATATCATTATCAGATAGAGGCTGTGGCTTCAATTTTACTAGACCTCTCATTTTCTCTTCTCTAAGATCCAGAACATTTGCACCCACAAATTTAAAGGTCTATGAAGTGGACACACAGATTCCTCACTAAGTCATAGTCCTTTTCTACTTCCAGTTCTTGACATAGGAACTCATATCATCTCCTTGTTGGAGCCTCATCCTTGGTGTCAGGCACACAGAGCTTCATGATGATGACAGTCTGATGTTGCAAGGGTGCTTTCCATTTAGAGGAATGTCATTATTCCACTCGCATTGAGTAAGCTGTCGGCTAGACTATGTGGCAGGAGAAAAGGATCCCTCCATTTGTATTTTTATGATGTACCTCTTCACTGAGAGAAGGGGTCTCTGAGGCTGTGATATTCAGGATCCAATGTTAGCAGATGAGACACAGTGAGCCCATGGATAGTGGAGCTAACAGAGTCAAGTCACACTCAAAACACAGATTAATCCTAGTCAGGATAGATATTATCAAGTTATCACCAAGCACATGGTTGATGTCCTTATGTGAAAAGTACAGTGTTGATTTCTGTTTGCTTACAAAGAGACATTCTGAAGGCTGAATGGCTCCTAGTCTGGACGAGGAAAGCCTTCAATTCTAATAGAGGTTCCTATTAGCTCTCTAGCAAATCACTGTATAATTTGCGAGTTAAACTAATGCAATTTGTCAACTTGACTAAAATCAAGGGATCTAAAATCAAGGGATCAGTAGAGTCTAAAGTCTCTAGGGATAAATCTATTTACTTCACAGCTCCTAAAAGCCTTCAGTATTCCTTGGCTCATGGCCCCGTTCTCTGGGTCAGACTGTTCCCACTAACTATGAAATATACTACCTCTGAAACCTTGAAGAGGGTCATCGAGCTTCAGACTTCCTTCATACTTTTAGGAGGTTCTAGGGTACTAACTTATCTTTATCTGGGGGAGGATGTCCCATTATCCTATAGACCACTGGATAAATAATTAATGATGTAACAGATCTTTGCAAGGCTCTCATCTTCTGGAACTCACACGTCTAACCCAGGCAGAGTCCTTCATGCCCACTGAGTCTACTTAGCATAATGATATCAGTTTAATAGACAAATAAGATATTCTCTAGAAAAACATAAATTTTTATTCAGATCCCAAGGCTCCAATGGTGCTGTTATAAGGCATGGTAAATTTTTCAAGAGATGGATAATCTCTGTCCTGAAGATCATCCATGAAATTTTATGCTATAGTCAAGGTACGTAAGCAATGATTTTTCTTTACTACTATACAGTAAGAACATAGAGTACTACAGACATGTGAGGTCAGTTACAAGAAAGTAAACATGATTCCAAACAGTCACCTGAGCTCATGGAGAACTCCAGGCATATTTGTTGAGGCCAATCATGCAATGAAGACTTACAATGTTATTGCCACTGTTAGCTCAGAGCGCCTATATGGAAAGTTTGTGATAGTGCACATATGCTTAACAAGTTGTTCAACTTGGTTTGAGCTTTTAGGAGCCTTTTTCTTCCCTCTGCAAAGGACTACCAAGGAAAATTAATTTGTTGATTAATGTGTTGAGATAAAAGCAAGAATTCTTATCTGGAACCCATGACACCTCAAGAATCATGATCCTCTTTTGAATTTCTTATCTCTTTCCTAGTAGGAACTGCATTGCAGTTGCAACTAGGAAAGAGTTCAGTTTTTGGGTTACATTCTCATTACAGACATACCTTTAAGGTTGTATTAACTTGCTGTACTAAGCACCACATTGGCATAGCAGTATCATTGAGGCTTATTGGATAAGGTCATGCAACATACTTGTGGCCCTTATCATCCTCTATGGGATATGATAAAAAAAAAATCCCACAACTTTCAGGAGCTGGGAAAATGGCTAAGTTGGTGAAGTGCTTTCCATACAGCATCAGGATCTGAGCTTGACTCCAAATAGCCACATAAACCTGTAATCATGGCACTAAGAAGGCAGAGATAGGAGAATCCCTGAGGATCAGGATAGGTCCTTTCCAGCATTCCAGTCAAACCAAATCTGTGAGCTGAGATTCAAGTTCAGTGACATACCTTGTCTCAAAAAATAAGACAGAGAAGGCTGAAGAGATGGCTCAAGAGTTAAGATTCTGCCTCATAAGCAAAAGGTCCTGAGTTCAGATCCCAGGTCCCACATAAAAACACTAGGGGAAATGATGGTGGCCTGTACTTCTGGTCCTGGTGGGCAGAGCCAGAGAAATTCCAGAGCCAAGTAAAAGGAGATAGAAGCAGTCCAGGATGATTCCCAAAGTCAACCTTGATCCTGCTCAGGGATACACAGTGACTTCTGAGACACATACAGACACACAGACACATACACACACACACACACAGACACACACACACACACACACACACACACACGCACACACACATGCACTAAATAAAGTTTAAAAAAAGACAAAGAATTGAGGAAAATACTCAAAGTTGACCTCTGACTTCTATATGCATGCATACCCCCAACACACAAACATGCATATGTACCGTCAGACACACATACGTACAGATAGAAACATGCACACAGAGACACATTCGTTACTCTTGAATCTCCACCTTTATCCTCAGAGAGTAATAACGGTTTTTATCTTCTTGATGAGGATGGAAAGTATATATATTTATTTGTCTTCACCAGAACTTCATTTGTTCTTCTTTTCCCAAGTGTTAGACTGGATCAATGTCAATTCAAACATGTCTACAAAGTATTCAAAAGATACATTTTTCCCATTTTCTGGTTATCAGAATAAATGGCTAGGAAATTTGGAGAAGGACTGGAGAGCTCCTCTTCACACTGCCTTCCCACTTACCTTGCCCCAGGGAATACCGTGGTCATCATTATTAGTCACTCCAAAGATGCTGCAGATCTGCCCTTCCTAGTCATTCTAATACTGCTCTGTATTTCAGTAATTATGCTCATCTTGCTTCTGAAGGCCCTTCTTTCTGGCCTTCTCGTTTGCGAATAACCCAGAATCCTTTCATATCCATTACTTAGATAGTCTTGGGCTATGGAGGATGTATCCACAGAGCTCTTTACTGCTATTGCTATTCCCTCTATGATACTTTCTTTATACTCTTGGGAAAAAAAAAACCCACTGGGCACTAAAAAGGAATAGAGTCAGGTGAGGGCGTGTTATCCTGTGTCATGATAGAGCTCTTCCAGCATACTTATCCATCTGAATCTTTTTATCCCTGCTCCTATTTTTGCCCATGTTTGTGAAGAACTGTCTTGATTAGGTGACCAAGGCAGCAAGGCCTGCCCACTGTGGGCAGAACCTAGGCCACATGAGGAGAGAGTTGGCTCAGTACAAACATTTGTACCTGCTGTTTGAGGATGCGATGTGACCATGATAAACTGTACCTGGAGCTGGGAATCAAAATAGGCTTTTCTTTCTTCAAGTCGCTTTGGTCCAGAGTATTTTCTCACGGCAACAGGAAAAATAGTTAAGATAGCATGTTTTTCTGATCTCTACTAGGTATACATAAGTCAGGAGCCTAACAGATGCTCATCACGTCTGGTTCTATTTATTGATCATCCAGATAAAAAACTACAGAATACATTTATGAAGATCATTCTTGTCTTGTAAGGCCCCAGTCTCATTAGAAGAGTCTGCATTGCCTCTCCCCCCCCCCAAAAAAATAAAGAGGGTAGAGATTTTGTCTTCTGTGAAGTGAAGAGGGGAAGGCCTACAGAACCAAAAGGGATTAAGATCATCTGGGGGCTTAAGATGCTCAAGTAAAGTATTCAGAAGTTCCCTTTCCAGTTCCTGATCTAAGTCTAGTATTGAGAAATCAGCATGTTCTGAATTCTGCCTCTCTCATGGTTAAGTCTGGTGTCTAGTTACTGACTTAACCATGTGCCTTAATATGTGTGCCTTCTAGCTATAGAAAACAAGACTCTCTTTAAACTCTTCCCAAGAGTTCCGCTTACTTTCACATAATGATTTCCATGGCTGACTGATGATTGTTGTGGTTGTTCTTTTTCTTCAGTTTTACAGCTTCATTGCTACCTTTCCCATGCCATATCCAGTGTACCCTTTTTTGTGTCTCCTGCTCTAAATTTACCAAATGTCTTACCCATTTCTCTGCTATGTCATACCAGCATTCTGTGTTCAACTACTGTGAAGACCAGGGTCCTCATTGTAATCTGTATGGTGAATAATACCATCTTTGGAGTCATAACTTTAATCCTTCTGGTACCAAATGTGTTCAAATGAGTTTAAAGAAGCAATCATAAACTAGGGATTTGTACCAATGTGATTTTTTTAAGCAATGAGCACAAGTCTGGCACTAATAAAAGAAATGAGAGTTCAAGATACACCTGTGTGAAAGTGAGATGCCATATGTCCTCCCTAATAAGTGGATCCTAGTTCCAAACCCACTTAATGACATATGCAAAAGTAAATCTCTGTAATACTCACTGTAATCGTAAGGAATTATAAACAGGGGGGAAGCAGAAGGAGGACCTAAAAAGAAAGGAGATAGGGGGTCACACTTCAGTAGAAAAAATAGGTCACGGTCATGTATTGCAAGTAAGTAGTGTGACATCTGGTGCGGCTCACTTTCACTTCCCTTCCTGGTTACTTGGGACTAAATACCAATCATCAATCAGGGAGACTATAGGGACTGCAGACAGACAATAACCATCCAGAAAATGGGACACTGACCTCCACATACACCGCTGTGTCCTACTCCTATTCTCCCATCTATCTTTGAGTCTCCTCTCATATTCAGATCTTAGTTTAAACAGTTTTTTATCTTTGTTTAGGAGGTGGCCTTTGATACCAATCGGGATGCAGCCAAGGGCAGTGCAGGAAGAGCAAAATTGAAAGCAACAACAAACCATAATTCACAACGCCAAAAAGCCTACATTATTTACCTGGAACCAAATCAGCCAAATCTCTCCCCATCCTAAAGCTCAGAGAACCTTGAAGCAGAGGAGGCGGCAAGACTGTAAGAGCTTAAAGATGGGGAGGACCAACAATATGCAAGATATTCCACCAAGTTAGGGAGGGCTGCAGCAGCCAGGATTGGACTTTGCCTGTCCTGCACAATGGCTAACATGTCAACGAGACCCTTCTGCCAAAGTCTACACGGATCACAGACAGAGAAGAAGGCTCCAGGCAGTAGGATCCTTACAGGCAAGGGATTAAACAATCATAATAGAATTCCCATACTAATGGGGAGCCCAAGAAGGGGCTCCAGGCTATGCCACCGAGTCCTGAACCCTCACTAGGATGGAGGACTCAGAGGGAGATTAGGCGTTCACAGAAAGGGATATTCCAGGAGATAGGAGGGAGGAAGGGGGAGGCACTGGGAGAACGGGAGGAAGAGAGGGGGGTGAAAAAAAGGGAGGAAGGAGGATGATGGGGGAGAGGAGGGAAGAGGGAGAGGTGGCTATCTATTGAGCTTGTATGTGTCTGGGCCCACGAACCAGCATGAACCCGAACCTACAAACGTGGGAATCTGAAGTGAGAGCGGAAGGAATTAAAAGTTTCAGGCTTGGGTCAGAGGGGGTCTTGGATATCCCTTATCATCCAAGCCAACTTTATTGTAAAAGCACAGGGGTTTTATAATCAAGAAACAGGGCCAAATTCAGGAAAACATCAAAGAGGAGCAGAACCAAATTCTTTACAGGATTATGTAAAACATATGTATTCTAGTTAACAAAGAGAAATCAGGAGTGACACCTAGCTGCTGTGGGACCAGACATGATGTCGCCAGGTAGAGTAAACAGGCATGTCACCTTGTTGCTAGAATGTATGCCCAAAACAGAGTTACTTGGCGCGTGTATTAACCTCTCTCAGGTAAGCAGGACAGAACTGTTGAGGGAGGAACAGCCCTGCCAGTTTCTTAGAGAAACAAACGACCCAGGAGTTTTCTCAACTTCCAAGGAGGGAATTTAGCCTATCATTGTCTTGCAGACAAGAGGCAAACTCAACCACCCAAGGGAGGAGTCACTCAATGGCCTGTTCAGTTGCTAATGTATCACCCAGAGCTCAGGCTTTTGGGCCTAGCAACCCCCACATGTATGATTAGGAAAAAAAAATAAAATGTGGGAGAAAAAAAGATACACCTGTATGATCCACCCGCATAAGAAACTAGATATTACTGTGAAAAATAGTGGCTGGACAAGACTGGCAATGGGGACCGATCAACTGGGCTTTAAAGCTTGCATGCAAGAGGAGGTAGCAAAGAAGAAGTATGAGTAAGAAAAGAAAAAGTGTTAAAAAAATTGTGTTGACAATACAAACAACAACAAATGCTGGAGAGGATGTGGAGAGAGGGGAACTCTCCTACATTGCTGGTGGGAATGCAGGCTCATACAGCCACTCTGGTGAGCCATCTGGAGATTCTTAAAGAAATTAAAGATTGAAATGCCATTTGACCCTGCTATTCCACTTTTGGGAATAACCCCACATACAGCAAAAATTCACCTTGATAGCAGAAGCACGACCATGTTCACAGCAGCACTGTTTACAATAGCAAAGTCATGGAATCAACCCAAATGTCCAACAGTTGACAAGTGGATAAGGAAACTGTGGTACATCTATACAATGGAGTACTACTCAGCCATCAAAAACGATGAATTACTGGAATTTGCCGGGAAATGGATGCTATTAGAAACAATTATATTAGGTGAAGTATCCCAGACCCAGAAAATTAAGCGCCGTATGTACTCCCTAATATGTGGCTCCTAGTACCAAACCCACCCAGTCCACCTAGAGACACTCAAGGATAAATCTCTGTAATACCTACAGTAATTGCAAGGATTATGAACAGGAGGGATGGGGTAGGAGGGCCACACCAGAAACAAGGAGAGAGGGGACCATGTTACAGCAGAGAAAATAGGCCTCCATCAAGGACTTCAAGCAAGTAATGAGATATCTGGTTAAGTTCACAGACTTTCCTTCCTGATCATTTACAAGTGAGGGGGTATGATCTCACCAGAAGGGGAGGGCATATAGTCTGGCAGATAAAAAGTAACCATTTTGCAAATGGGTGATTGACCCCTCCCTCACTGGTTTCCTACTTTTATTACATCTACCTTTGAATATACTCTTATAACAAGACTCTAGTTTAACACTTTTTATCTCTGGCCAGGAAGTGACATCCAATACCCATCAGGATGGAGTGAAGGGCATTGCAGGAGCAGCAAAACTGCAAAAGAAAATCAACGAACCATAATCCAGAACTTCAGAGACTCTATATCAGCCACCTAGGATTAGGCCAGACTAATCTCTTCCCATCCAGAAGTTCAGGGAAATTTGCAGAAGAGGGGTGGTAAGATTGTAAGAGCACAAGGATGGGAGGAGCAATGATATGCGAGATACTCCACACAAGTTAGGGCCGAAGGAATCATAAGTCTTTGCATGCCCTGCGCAATGTCCCACACACTATTGATCCCATAAAGTCTAGCATTTGCTAAAGGCACCAAGATCGTCGGAGGCAAGGAATTGAGAGCCATAGTAGTGTTCCTATGCTTAAAAGGAACAAAGGAAAGGGTTCAGGGAAAAGCCACTGGGTCCTTGTACATCATCAGAGAGGAGGGCCCAGAGGAGAGTCTGGCATGCACATTAAAGGATTCTCTGGGGATTGGGGGGAAAGCACTGAGGGATGGGGAGAGAGGGGTGAGGGGAGGGGGAGTAGGGGGTAGGAGGGAGGAAGAGGGAAGAAGGGAACCGGTGTACATATTAAGTTTGTATGAGCGGAAATAATAATAAAAAATGAAAAAAATACAAATATTATTCCAGAAAAAAAATTGTGTTGAATGTTGCAAAAAGTAGTATGAGCCAAATCTTATATGGGAAATCACTGGGTTTCCAACATATAAATGGTGATGATCTCAATGTTCAATAATAGAGACAACGGTTGGCTAATGAGAAAATTTAGGACTATGAGCCAAAGTTGGTTAGTGTAGACACCTATTTGGAAGTTTTTCAGTAAATGGGGCATCTAAAAGAAAAGTGAAGTCACAGAATGGATGCTATTAAGATAATAGAGCATATTTGTACACTGACACAGGACTGCTGGTAAACTGAGAAGAGGGGAAATCACTAAAGAATAAGTTTTGAGAAGAAATCCCTTCAGGTCTGGAGATGTAGCTAAGTAGTACAGTACTTGCCAACATTTGGAAAGTCCTGACTCAGTTCCCAGCATGGGAAAATACATCATAATTTGTACAGTTTTTTTTTTAAAAGGAAGAGGAAGAAAAAAAAAAAGATGCCCCACAAGAGCTAATTCAGTCCGAATCTCGGGGGGGGGGTGCACTTTGAGCACTAGGGTTTGTTTTGTTTTCTTTATTTCTCTAGCTCAACCCTGGAACTCACTATGTACCCAGGCATGTTTCAAACTCAAACTCGCAACAATTCCCCTGCCTCAGTCTCCCACGTGCTTGGATTGCAAGTATGAGTCAACATTCCTGGCTAGTATTTTTTCATCCTGTCTATAGCCAGGACTGAGAGCTACTAATGCATTGGAATAGCAGGGGCAGATAGTGTGAATATAAATTACAGATAGTCTGATTAAACCAATGGTGGGAAGATAAGGCAATTTTCTATTTTCTCAATGAAGTAATAAGGTCTGAGTGAAAGATGCTGTGGGCTTGAAGAGAGAAAGTTGAAGTACAGAATAATCTTAGGAAGTAGGAAAGCAAATTTATCCATGAGCTATGATACAATTGCAAGGATTTGCAGAGGGCCCACTTGAGAGTAGTGGGGAGTGTAATGTGACAATAGCACAGCTGTACTTGTGCTCTGGCCACATCTATCCTGGCACAGGCAGAGTAGGTGGAGATGTTCTTTTGTGACATTTGAAATGAGTGCCACCACTTGCTCCTAAGTGACAAGGGCAGGTAGCCACCTTCAGAAATTTCCTACTTCCTGCTTGCTCCTTTAAACTAAGATATTCTGGGTTGACCTAACATCAGGTGGATGAAGAAGAAAGAGGAGGATGAAGAAGAAAGGGAGGAGGAGGAGAAGGAGGATGAGGAAGCACTAATAAACCCAAATGGGAATCTAATTGGAAGGGGTTGAGGAAGAGGGAGGGAGATTTTTAACAGTACCTTGCTGAGCTATAATTTACATGAAGTAAAATCTGCAAACATTTTATGCATTACTTAACTTCCCACACTTGTGTGCCTCTGATCACCACAGGTCATTAGATAAAACACTGAACACTGAAGGCTGGCAGGATTTCTGAGTGAGTAAAGGCACTTGCTTCATAAGCCTGTCAACTTGAATGCAATCCCCAGAGCCCACAGTGGAAGGACTGAAATGACTTGTAAAAGTTGTCCTCTGACTTCCACACAGTTGCCACGGCATGCATGTATCTATATTCATATGTGTACACACACACACACACACACACACACGCACGCACAAAGTGTATGTGTATATATGGAGAGTAAAACATTGATATCACTCTATAAAGTTGCATATATACTGAACTTTAAAATCAATACCTTAAAACAATTAATATTATGATTTCTGTACCCACTGATTTTTTACCTGTTTTTTAACTTTATATACATACAGTATGAATGCTTTCGTGTCTGCTTATTATGTGTCTGAGAGTCATCTAAGATGTTCCACATAAAGCAATTCGTTATATCATAAGAACATGCTATAAATTGCCTAGTTGGTAGATAATTGTTTTTGCTTTTACAGGGATCAAATCCAGTGCCCTGATCGTGTTAGACAAGCATTCTACTACTGAGCCACGTCATCATTTCTATGTTGTTAGTGACTTTGAAGACACATGTGCTCATTTATCTTGGATTTCAAAAGAGCTATCTGTGCAACAGTTTTACAAATGGCTGTACCATTTTACACTCCCAACAGCACTGTAAGAGCACCCCAGTTGTAACACATCCTTCTAATAACCAATATTGTCAAATTTGGGGGTTGGCAATTACAATTTAAGGGAGTATGAGAAGCAATGTTTCTGAAGAAGATTTTTAGAAGTTTCTTATCTATTTTAGACCTACCACATTAATCCATAGTTCAAAAACCTAATGCAGAGAGGTTAAGGAGCTCTTTTAGTAGTCTACTCAGCAACAACTACATCTCATCTCTTCGTTCTTAGACTAAAAAAAAGGTTTGCCTTAGAAAGATCTGTTACCATAACATCAGTTTTTAAAAAATGAATCCGTCAAAGGATTAGAGCCCTTCCCCAGATTGGAGGGCATTCTTTGTAGAGTAGACCAGAGAATGAAATTAAGTGTTTCTAATCACAAAGTCCAAGTTACATGACTAGGAGGAATACGCATTTCATTCCATAGTCAATCCTTTGAAGTAAGTTTAGTTCCAATAACAATTACCCACGGCCATGTCATTTGGTAAAGCCTCCACCCTGGCTGTAATGTGGCGATTCCCAGAACTGACCATACACTCTAACTCCCTGACCTCCCCACACTAATTGCTTTGAGAGAGGAATATCTTTTGCCTGACATTCCTTGGCTCCCAATCCTCATTGCCCTAGCAACATCTGAAGGCTATAAAAGCTAGTGCCCCTGAGAGGGGCACTCTGCAGATGTCTCCCTCACCTGTACTTTCTTCAGACTTCTTCCTGCCTTCCTGTTTTTGTCCACAGCACCTACCTCCCTTTCCTTTCCAACTTTAAGCTGTCTCTTCTGTTCTAATGCTCTCCCACCGCAAGGCTAAACAATGGTTCACTTGGCCACTAGAACTCAACTCTAATGAAACTCATACTTCTTCAGTTCCTCCTTTGTGTTAGCCTCTGTTTATAACAGACCTCTGCTTCTTCAGTCTCACATAGCATCATGGAATCACTCTATTCCTTTCTCCCACCAACTTGGCAATAACCAGCCTCCAAATCCAACTGTCATATTAGAGTTACTATCGGACCTTCTTCCATAGTGTGATAACTTGTGACTTCCCCTGTACAAAGTTTAAGCCCTAAATACAAAGCAGCTCTGCTAACTCAAACCGAGGCCTAAGAGGACAGATTTGAGAACAAGAAGTGGCTGGAACTGAGAACCTCTGTCCTGAGAGTCAAACTGTGTGTCCTGAAGGTAGATGACTATGTGAATTGAAGGCTACATGAACTGGGCAAAAGATGATAATTGCGGGGGAAGGGAAACCACATTCTCTGAGTTTGTTAAACAAAATAAGTGTTCAATGCTACTAGCTAGAGTATAGCAGGGCAGGCTTTATCTAGAATCACTGAGATGGGGCTAGGAGTATCCACAATAGGATTTTTGCATTAAGTTGGAAGATGGGACTCAATTCCTCAAACAACAAGATCAAATGGGTATTTCTAGCTAAGAAGCAGGAGTGGAAGTCAGTGGATAAAAAATTATTAATAGTAAACAACAGCGTGAAAGAAGAGTCTTTCTAATCTATCCTAATGGGATTTCTGTTGGAGACAGGTCAAGATGATCTGACATCATTGAAAGACAGTGAAAGATGAAGTACTTGGCAAGTTATTGAGACTGACCAGGTATCATCAACAAAGGGGTTTGGCTAAATTATGGTATTGGGGATCTTTGCTAAAACGGGATTTTTGAAAGGAAGTACCCTAGAAGGAAGTTCAGAAACTTGAACTTTGGCAAAGCAAAGGATCAGGATCTTAGTGCTATTGAAATAGTACAAAAAATTAAATTAACAAAACAAAGAGCACAACATATTTTTGCCTCCCAGTCTCCCCTCTTTTCTTTCGCAGCACTCAAACTCCCAACTCAGTATTCACTCAATTACTGAACCCATTCAGTAAAACATCTGCTCAGATTTCTTTGGGAGGTACAACTTACACAGCCCAAGGAAGTCAAAAACATTTTTTTTAAGTTTTCCTAAAATTCCAGTCTCCTGAGTGCTATTACCCCACCCAGAGTGCATTATTATGTAAAGAAATACTAGCCAGCAGTCACAATTCCAGGGGAGTGTAGGAGACACAAGGTTGTGTCTCTAACCCACTATAGAGATAGAACTCGGATCAGAAAGGAACAAGATCTGCTGCAAGCTTCCTGTTCTGTCCACACAGATGATATATATATATATATATGAAGAGACTGAACGTGTGCTGTTTCTCCTTTGTGCCAAAGATCAAGCATCTCACCTCTCAGTGAAGCTTCCAGAACTGAAACCTGCTACTCTTCCCATGGCTAAATCCCCAGGTTGAGTTTCCCTTAGGGGAAGCAGACAGAAAGCCATGTGCGGACAATAGCTTCTAATGTCCCTTCCAGAACCACCAGAAATCATTCCGATAGGCAGCGTCATCTGGAAGCAGAGCCCAGAGACAGGCGCTTTTCACTCAGTCACTGTGTATGGTTGACCCGGTAGCTTTGTAGTGAGACTTTACAGGTTCTAAACCAGGAGACACAATCACCATGCTCTACAGTTAAAAGGCACCCATACTGCTTTTGAAAATGGAAGAGCAGTGAAATAGACAGCAACTAACAGAGACAGAGTGCAGCGTACTGGGGACCCTAACATGCTGGGTCAGAATCAGGTCCACCAAATCTTTCTCATCCTAAAGCTCAGGGAAACTTGTAGAAGAGGGAGTAGTAAAATTCTAAGAGCCTAAAGGTAGGGGAGTTCACAGCTAGCCAGGACATTCTTCTCAAGATAGGATTGTTGCATCCAGGGACTCACTGCAGTGAGACTTATCCTCATCAGACCTGCACAATGGCTGACTATCAACATTCCCCCATAGACTACAGAGTAACTCAGGAGAGATAATATATGCCGGTAGAACCTGAGAGGCTAGGTCTAGAGAGGTGAAGGAGAGTGCCCCTATTAGTGGGTTTACCCAAGGAAGGGCCTCTTAATTTGCCACAGAGACCTGAGCCCATATCATGCAGACGGCCTGAAGGAATCCTGGGGCCCACACAGGCAGAAGGGAGGAGGGAAAAGATGGATTGGTGAAGTGGGGGAGGTGGGGAGAAGGAAAAGAGGGCAGGGAAAATCACTCATGTTTGTAAAAGTAGGGGGAATAAAGAAAGAAAAATTATTTACTGACAAGTGCAATTCCCACTTTGTCCTTATGATGGCAGTACAGTACTTTGTGCTTCATTGTATCTGGAAATATTTTTAATTCTGCTAAATAATAAAACATAATGAGGGAAAACATTACCATAACAGACGGAAAAATGGAATTTTTGGATTTTTATTATTCTAGTATTGCCACAGGAAAATGTCTGCAAATAAATATCACGGATCACATCATTCTCTAAAACAGACAGAGTATCCCCTAACTCCCATTACTTTCTGTAATAGTGATAGTTCTCATTTTATGTGATAAATTCAGAGATTAACTATACACTAATTAAAAGGATATTCAGGTAGCAAATCAGTAGAATCAGTTTTCCAAAAACTTTCCTACACACATCCGTTTATCAAAAAGAAAGTGTTCACATGTCCGATAACATAGGTCATTATGATCCAGCAGAGATTTGGGGGTGGGGAGGGTCATAGAATTTGGAGATGAGGGTTTTTTTTTTAATAAGTAAGCTGACCAGCCTATCCTGGGTTGCCAGAGACTTTGCCAGTTCTGGATCTGAACAAGCATCAGGCTGGAGAACCCCTGTGTCCCAAGTTCCCCAGGACAGAAGATGAACAGTGTCCTGCGTGACCTGGGCCTGGGTAGCCTGAAGGAACCAAAAGTCCACGAAAGCTCTGCCGTCCACTGAGCGTCATTCACTATGTGTCTATGGGATTGGAACTCGGCTTTGTGTTTCCTGCGGCTTCCGAGACAAGCCATCATTGAACTCACTGTTGTTGGTTTTAGGCTTAACAATTCCTTCCTTTGGGGCATAACTTTTCAACCTAATAGCAGCTTGGTTTAAACACTTTGGTTTCAACGGTCCTTACAGAGGCAACTTTCTGAGAGGAGGTACTGCAAGACACTGGGTTTGGAAGAGGGCCTTTCTCTATTTGCTTCTATCACAATCGCAGCCAAAGAAACCTTTTCCCGGTTCAGACTTAAGCACTTTGCCAGTGTTGGAAATACGACAGACAAGTGGCCAGCCTTTCCCTCTATTCACCCTGCAAGCTATCTTAGTTAGATACACAAAGATTAATGTGCTTCTGGGACCATAGAGACAAGGTGGGATCCCCGAGAGAGAAACTGGGTGTGTGCACACATGCTTGTATCGATGACTCGCACATCAATGTGTGGAAATGGGCCTGGATGCCATCTCTTCCACACACGATTGCAGTTCTAATTCTGTCTTATTCCAAAATACAAATCACTAAGTAAAAACAGTAACAACCCTAATGAAACTCATTGAGTCATTAAAAAACAAACAAACATGAGAGTAGAAATGAGGTTAGTTGAAAGAGTAAGGAAATAAGTGTTAACAGAACGGAAGTAGGAAGGGGAGGAGAACTGAATGGAATCAAAACACTTCATCATTTTAAGCATGTATGAAAGTGTCATCACAGAGCCGATTATATACAATCAATATATACTAATAAAAATTAAAGACCAATATAAAAACTGAATGGAAAGTACTTTGAAGGAAAAAAATAAGCTTTCTCATTTAAGTCATTTTTTGTCACCTAGATAACTAAAATTAGAAATATCTAAAAATTATTATCTTAAAAGCAACACTGAACATTGAATAGCTTCTATAAATCAATTGTTACAAACTGTTAGAGTGATTGCACACATTTACTTGAGCAATTTTTTTCTCCAATCTTTATTATTTATAGTGTGTGTGTGTGGGGGTGTAAGTGTGTGGAATGGTATATATAGTGTATATACATGAGCACATGTGTGCATGTGAAGGCCACAGGTCAATATTTATTGTCATCCACTATCATTCTCTACTATCTTGTCTTTTGAGGCAGGGTCTTTCATTGAGCCGGAGCTCACCGATTAGCTAAACTGGCTGATCAGCAAGTTCTGGGCATCTACCTATCTATTTCCCCCCACCCCTCTTCCCCTGGCAACTGGGGTTGCAGATGAGCTTGATTATGCCTGGATTTTCTTTTTTCTTTTTAACAAGGCTATTGGAGATCTGAATGCAGATCCTCATGCTTCCTTCCACACAGGCACTTCACTGGCTGAATCATCTCCCAAGTCTCACCCAAATAAATATATCTTCATCCATCTGGTTTTAACCATTTCCTGACAGTGACAACTTTCCAAGGTATATTGCCTCCTAGATTTCCAAGACAGCCTTATGACATATCTCACACACATATCCTGTGAGGAGATGGATGCATCAATTCTGACACAATCTGTGTCTTTGTCACTCATAGGCTTCTTCCCTCCTGTCTCATGGCTCATCCATCCATGGAGTCTGGCTAAAGAATGTGTGTGGGATCCTTCTGAGCTTGATGGGTCTTTGTGCTCTTCCTTCTTGATGTCCTACACTAGTCTGCCCATGTAACTTCCCGAGTCCACCTAAAATTCCTCCCTGCTCCTTGTAACAGGCGGTCAGTTCTATAGATCCAGCAGAGATGAGTTCAGAGATTAGAAAGGAAACATAATGAAACTGGAAATTTAAAATATGCTGTAAGTTTATAGACTTTTTCCTTTTTTTCCCCTAGTACATTAAAAGTCTCAGGCAGGGAGACACTTTATCATTACAGTCCTACTTAAGGATGGTGGCAAGTGAGAAAGCCCCCTCAGGATGAAGGACCAAATAGAAGAGAGGTTCTAACAAGCCCAGAAGAAGTGGCAATTGATTTCCTTCAACCTCCAGAAGATTATGGAGATGGGAAAAGAGCAGGATTGGAGAGATCACAACACTTGAGGTATTTATTGTCTGATTTCTAGTTTCTTGCTGATATCACATAAAAGACAAATGTCATAGTTAAGCACAGGTGTCAACTTGACTGTTGAGGGTTTGAGCTCTGGGCACAGTTGTAGAGAGTTGATGGTTGAGTTAAGCCCAGAGCAAACCTGAAAGAGATTGTCTGGCTGATGGGGAAGACCCAGCCCATGATGGGTGGGATTAGGTCCTGATAAATCACAGAGGCTGGTTGAGAGAGTTGGCATCCTTCTGTATACTTGGCCAGACATGCTGGTCTGGCAAGTAAGGATTGTCCATCTCTCAGCTGTTATGCAGTGATGGTGTGGCCAGTCCCCTCGGCCCTGGTGTTGGCGCATGCTCTCCTGTCAAACTGGACTGAGAACTGTAACCAGACTGTCGTAAGAAAGTAAACTCCTTGCTCCCTTAAGCCGTGTGATGGTCATTTATCAGCAACCATGCAGGTGAACTGCTACAACAAGGTATACCTGGAGGCCCTCACAACACACAGGCAATCACATGTGAACAACTCCAGGCAACTGCTTTAGAGTTCAATCACAATACAGCAATAAATCCTTACTTGCAGTTGCCCAGTACTACCCTAGAGGACAAGAAGAAGGGAGAGGAATGGTTATAGCAAAGACTGCATTAATTATTGAAAAATAGGAACTGAAGAGATGGTTCAGGGGTCAAGATGCTACCTCACAAGCAGAAGAATGGGATCCCAGGTCCCATTAAAAACCCCAAGCAAAAATGGCAGTGGCTTGCACTTGTGTCTCTGGAGGGAAGAGCCTGGAAAAATCCCAAAGTGAAGCAAAAAGGAAGTAGAAGCAATCCAAGATGATTTCCCTAGTAAACCATGGTTCTCCACAGAGACACACAGTGCTCTCTGATACACACACACACACACACACACACACACATTAAAATTTAAAATTTTTTTCAAAAATAAAGTAGCCCCATTTTATTTGCGCTTTTGTTGATAGAATGAGTATATATGTCATTTGACTACTGCAGTTCAAAGAAAGATGCTTTTAGTATATTGATAATTTAGTAAATTTTAATTAATCACTCAATCATCGAATGGCTAGCCCATGAATTACTATTTGGAAAATTGTACTCAGCAAATTTATTTTGCTGCAGTGTGGTCTTTTTTTAATATATTTTATTTATTTATTTTATGTGTATGTATGAGCATGTGTATCAGAGGGCAATGTTTCCCTGTGGAGGACCAAGGGTAACTTTTGGAATCATTCTGGATTTCTTCTACCTCCTTGCTTTACTCTGGGACTTCCTGGGCTCCATCCACCAGCATTGGAGGTACAGACCACCACCATTCTTATGTGAGACCTGGGATCAGAACTCAAGACCTTCTGCTTGCAAGACAGAATCTTAACTCCTGAGCTCTCTCTCCAGCCCGCAATGTGGTCTTTTGATAAATGACTTTTCAGTGCATGATCTGCTTTAGCCTGCTGCAGACTCTCATTTCCATCATGTTTATTTCAACTGACATTGTCGTAGCAACTCACAATTTGCACTAGTTGGGAATACTTTAAAATACATTTGTATTGCATTCATATCAGCACCTGTAGCCTTTATTCTGGCTTATGTGTGAAATCTATTGAACCATGCACAGTTTTAGTCTTTCCCAGATGCTTCTAGGCATGGCCAGAATGTAAAAGAAAGAAAAAAAGAGAAAGAAGAAAAAATAAGGAAGACTGGATCGTGGGGAAAGACAAGAGAAATGGGATATTAGAAATAAGCCTTTGGCCACCTGAACTCCTGCAGGGATTGTTCATAGGATGAGGATGAGTCTTGCTTATCTGCAGCTTGCCTGTGTTGAGCTCACTTTGAGCTACTCTATTTTAAATGACTTTGTATTTTTCCACAGCACAGAATGAGTTCTCGTGGCCCAATTTGATTGGTACATAGTATGCTTTTTTAAGTGCGCTTTATCTCATTTGAAGTTGTTGTGTGCTCAGAAACATCCATCATAATCTTTGTCATCAAAATCACCCCAGTGTCATGCTCCTCAATGTCCTCGCTTGATTAATACAATTTCGGCTCTCTCTGCTCCAATTCAATGTAGGCAAATCTCATGATCCATCCCCACCTACCCTTTGGCCAACTGCTTGTTCAAGGAGTGCTAATCTCAACCACAGTGGAACCATCCAGTAACTGTCTCAGCTTTTACAGACCTCTCCTTTTTTTGGGAATCTACCTGCTTGCCTTTATTTTGGCTCTGAACTCCATGCATCTCCTATGTTGCTTACTTTATCTCTGTGTTACTCCAAATACCACAAGTTTCTTGACTTGAGACACCCTGCTTAGTTTTGCTTATATTTCAGCACCTCCTTTCGGCAATGAGAACTTCCATATCCTGTGTAACAAAGGTTTATGGAATTGAGTGGAATTTTTCATCTGCAATTTAAACACTTTGCTCTGATGTAGGAAATAATTTGCTTGCTCATATTCTTAAAATAGACACCACACCAAACCATTTAGTGGAAAGAATGCTTTCAAAAGGATTTTTGTAATGATGGGCAAATATGGCATTCAGAAATGGAACTGAATTGGTTCTTTTCAAAACAACTTTGGAACATAATATTCTTACCAATTTGTAGACAAAGCATACAGACCTAAAGTATGTGGACATTTCTGGCAAAAATAAATGGAGTCTTCTATTATAGGATAAATTATGATCCAAATGAAACAAAAAAAGATTATCCCCTCTTAAATAAGGAAAATCTTTACAATATAAAAGGCAAGAAAATGAGATTTTCTTTATAGTATAGTAAGTCACAAATTGAATATGGGTTTTGCTTTGATTTTTAACTTGTTTTGATTTAAGAATTAATAGATAGATACATAGATACAGATATTGGTATGATGAATAAGGCATATGTACTAGTAAATGAAGGCCTAAAATCAAGATGATTCTTGACAAAAGTCCCATGTATAGATTCATCTGTTTTTGTTGTTCTTGTTTTCCAAGATAAGATCTCACTATATAGCCCAAGGTGGTTCTGAATTCAACCTCCTGACTCAGCATTGTGAGTACTAGGATTGCAGGTGTGTGACCCATATACAGCGAAGACTATCTTTTTTTTTCTCTCTCTCTGTGTGTGTGTGTGTGTGTGTGTCTCAGAGGGCATAGTGTGCCTCTGTGGAAGACCAATGGTGACTTCAGGAATCATACTGGATTGCTTTTGCTTTTTTGTTTGGCTCTGGGATTTTCCAGGCCCTGTCTACCAGGGTTGGAAATGCAGGCCGCCACCATTTCTGCCTGGCTTTTTTTGTTTTTAATATGGGACCTGGGATCTGAACTCAGAACTTCTGTTAGTGAGGCAGAGTCTTAACCCCTGAGCCATCTCTCCAGCCTGAAGACCACCTTTAAATAGCAAGTTTATTAAAGATTCCTTAGATTAAAATATCAGTTAGTGCAGTTAGTGGCCTATACTTTATGTATACTTCAAATATGTATCAAATTCATGTGATCACTAAATAAATTATTTATACTTTATTGTGATGATAAATTCTTTTTTTATTTTTTTTAGTTTATTATTTATTCAATTGTGCATGCGCGCGCGCGCGCGCGTGTGTGTGTGTGTGTGTGTGTGTGTGTGTAGAACCACAGGCGAATTTGGGAACCACCATGGACCATCTCCACCTTCTTGTTTACTCTGTCCCGGGATTCACAGGCTCAGCCCTACCAGGACCAGAAACGCAGGCTGCCCCCGCTTACGCCTGGCGTGTATACGTGGGGTCTAGGATCCGAACTCGGGACCTTCTGCTTGCAAGGCAGAGGCTTAACCCCTGTGCCACCTCTCCAGCCTCGTGATGATAAATTCTTAAAGTATTGCATTTTCATTTAGAAATCTGAGCCAAAGGTGTGAAGAAGCAGTTAAAAGAAAAAATAAATAAGGAAAAAAGAGAGGAAGAATAGACAAACTACTTTGTAAAGAATAGTTTTACCAGAGTTGGATAGAAGACTCAGGGGTTAAGCCTCTGCCTCACAAGCAGAAGGTCCTGAGTTCAGATCCAGATCCCATGCTAAAAAAAAAAAAAAAAAAAAAGCCAGGTGGAAATGCCAGTAATCTGCACTTCTGATTTTGAAGGTCAGAGCCTGGGAAACCCAGAGCAAAGCAAAAAGGAGATAGAAGCAAGCCAGGATGATTCCTGAAGCCACACAGTGCTTTCTGATAACACACACACACACACACACACACACACACACACACACAAATAAATATAATACATTTTTTTAAAAGGGCTAGAGAGATGGCTCAGGGGTTAAATCTTTGTCTCACAATCAGAAGGACCTGAGTTCAGATCCTAGTTCCTACATAAAAATTCCAGGAGGAAATAGCGGCTGTCTGTAGTTCCGACTCTGGAAGTCAGAGCCTGGGAAGGCCCAGAGCAAAGCAATAAGGAGGTATAGTAATCCAGAGTATTCCTTATGCCATCCTTGGGCCTCCATAGGCTTTGACACTCACTATACACACTACGCACATACAGGTGCACACATATACACAAACACACATATTTTGTGC
Organism: Typhlomys cinereus; assembly: GCA_023101885.1. NCBI lineage: Eukaryota > Metazoa > Chordata > Mammalia > Rodentia > Platacanthomyidae > Typhlomys > Typhlomys cinereus. The sequence goes on along the minus strand of JALPQD010000042.1, from coordinate 7,836,381 downwards.
ACGCACACAAAAGATAGTTTTATCTATATAGCTGTTCTGAATATTTTGATGTAGATATGTGAAAATATCAGCAGTTACAGATTTAGAGATGCAGAGATAAGCAGTCGGAAAAAAATGTTCAGAAGACTGAAGACTGGAAGCTGTGGGCAGAATGATGTGGACTAGGACTGAGACCAAGGACTGGTTTTTCATTGAAAGTATGGCAATACTAATTGATTTCTAAAGTAGTCATCTGTTGTTATGAAAAATGAGTTTTAGCAAATGTGTGAACTATTAATAGCTGGCTGGAGGTTCTGCTTGCTTGGCCAAGCTTCTTGGCGGATGACTCAGACTACAGGTCAAAGGTGGGATTTGCCACTGCTATTAAATGGAGGTCTTTTCTCAGGGGTTTATTTCCCACAGACAATCCTCTGAAGGAAGTTAATAGTGTCTAGAGTCACTCGACCAAAGTGTTAAGTGTAAGCATATTTTTAGAGATATGGGAATGATCTTTAAAATTGAACAGACTTGGCCTCTATGGTAGAAAAATCAGGCAAATACAGTCACTTTCTATTGAAAGTCTATTTAAACCACGCACACAAAATATTAGGAACACTTGAAAAACACAGCTTTTTTAGACTGTAAAACATTATAAGTCCTTTCCCAAGAGGTAAATAATAACTTTCCCTTAGGATCATTGCCATTTTCATATTTGTTTTTCCCACAGGACCAAGTCAGGTGCTTTGAAAAACGTCTATGATCAGTAAATATTGAATGAATAATTAAACCTTGCTCTATACATGCATTAGCCACATTGTTTCCACACATCCCTCAGGTTGCTGTCAACTTTCTGTGGTCTGTCTAGTTTAACCAATGGGAAGCCTTTCCAGGAGACTGAACTGTGAGAAAAGATCAAGGTATCTACTTCACCAGCATTCACTTCCTTTTTCCTAGTCACATTTTGGCAGTGACTATGTCAACTCCACCCTAACTCCCAAGTTCACAGCTTTTGCTAGGCTATATTACCCCCTTGAAATAATATAGTTATTGTCAGATTCACATGCCACTCTCTCTCTCCTTGTCTTTTCAGACCTAGGGGAGGGACCAGCTTCCTACTCTTACTATTAATAGCTCTGTCTTGTGTAATCAGTGGTTATTAAAAAAAGTCCCATAGAAAGGGAGGCTTTTAAATAACTGAATTTTCCCCACATAAATATGGAGGTTGAAGATCCAAAAATCGGGATTCCTCAAAGTCAGACCCAGGCTGAGAATTTTGTTCTGAGTGGAGAATGCTGTTCTTTACAGGATTACGGCAGAAGAAGGTCTCTTTCATATGACCTCGTTTGACAGCTCCATCTTTACTGCCCTAGTCACCATCCAGAGACCCAGCCAGCCTCCTTATGCAATCATTCTCTGCTTTCTCACTTTCTCAAAGTTCAAGCCTCTGTCAGTCTTGTCTTTAGATTGCTTCTAGTTGCTTTGGATTCTTCTTTTTGTCTCTTGTTCTATTTTCTGCTCAAACCTGAGCAGATGCAGCATGTACCTAATGTTCTTAGTCAAGATGATTCAATAAATCTTTACAGTACAAGGCACTGCGAAAAGCAAAGTGGGATTATGAACAGTCAGTCTTTCTAACTCCAATCTAGTAAGGAGAATGAGCAGAAGTGAATGTGTAACCACATATCCAACATGCAGATTGATTTTACTCATCATACAGAAACGTAAAATACAAAAATAAAATGATAAATTCAGAGAGAACAGACAACTTTCACATTTGTTCTTTCGTCTTTTTAACCAAAGGAGATCTTCATGGGAGAGCGACAAGGAGTTTATAGTTGCTTTTTCTTTTGTCAAAACTGAGTTAAAATAATTATCTTAATAAACATATTTTTGGATCTGGGACTCATTCCAGTACCCATGTGGTGTATATTTAAAATATTTGAAGTTTGATGTGTTGCAACAAGACATATGATGAATGCCTTAGTCTGCTGGTGTTAAAATGTGTGAACTTTTGAAAAGTAGACATAGCAAGAGAATCAGGACTGATGCAGCTAGAGATATCCCATGACCAAGGAAAAAGATATAATGATTTTGTTTTCTTTCATCTATGTTCCTTGGCTTTGCAGTGTTAAGTGCTTATGATATGTTGTTGGGGGAAGCGTGGAATTTACTGAACAGGGATTTTTAAAAGTTCCACAACAGGGGGCTGAAGAGATGGCTCAGCAGTTAAAACTCTGTCTCAAAAGCAGAAGGTCCTGAGTTCATATTCCAGGCTCCATGTTAAAACACAATGTGGAAATGATGGCAGCCTGCACTTCCGGCCGTGGTGGGTGGAGCTGGGAAATCCCTCCTGAGCAAAGCAAGAAGGAAGTAGAAGTAATCCAAGATGATTCCCGAAGTCACCCTTGGCCCTCCACAGAGGATACACAGTGCCCTCTGATACACACACCCATAAAATAAATAAAGTATTTAAAAAGTTCCACAACAGGCTATATGACTTACCAATTAAGAGTATGGGGGAGGGGAGGCTGTGCGATAACTCATAGGGTAAGGTATCTGCTTGTAAACCTGGAGACGTGAGTTTGATCCCCAGAACCCATATGGTAGAAATGGAGAACTATACTTTAAAAGGTATCCTCTGACTCCCCTCCACCTTATGTACCATGGAATGTATGAGCAATTTCTCTCTCTTTCTTTTTTTCTCCTTTTGCTTTCTGATAAATAAATAAAAAATTTTTAAATTGTCTCTAGAGAAAATAGGCTTCCATCAAGGACTGCAAGGGGTGACATACAGTGCCCAGCAGGATGGAGTGAAGGGCATTGCAGGAGCAGCAAAACTGCAAAAGAAAATCAACAAACCACAATCCAGAACTTCAGAGACTCTATATCAACCACATAGAACTAGGCCAGCCTAATCTCTCCCTATCCTGAAGCTCAGGGAAATTTGCGGAAGAGGGGGCGGTAAGAGTGTAAGAGCAAAAGGATGGGAGGAGCAATGATTTGCAAGATACTCCACATAAGTTAGGGCTGAAGCAATCATAATTGGACATTGCATGCCCTGCGCAATGTCCAACACACTATTGACCTCACAAAGTCTAGTATCTGCTAAAGGCACCAAGATCCTTGGAGGCAAGGGATTGGCAGCCACAGTAGTGTTCCTATGCTTAAGGGGAACACGGGAAAGGGTTCAGGGAAATGCCACTGGGTCCTTGTACGTCATCGGAGAGGAAGGCCCAGAGGAGAGTCAGGCATGCACATTGAAGGACTCTCTGGGAATTGGGACAGGAGGCACTGGGGGATGGGGAGGGAGGGGTGAGGGGAGGGGAAGCAGGGGGCTCGGGGGAGGAGGAGGGAGGGAGGGAACCGGTGTACCTATTAAGTTTGTATGAGTGGAAATAATAATAAAAAATGTTAAAAAACAAAAAATTTAAAAAATAAGAAACATACATGTTTGCCCCAATTTTGTAATCATATTTTTAGCACATAAAATAATTGCAGCATTCATGCTTGTCAGGGCACTTTGCTCACTGCCATCTCTTGTTTCCCCCACCCTGTTTCTAGTCCTACCCAAGAGCATGGACTTTGAATCCAAGACAGTTGCTTGGATTCATATCTTGCCCTCTGCCACTTCCTTGCAAGCTTCCCCAAGCATCTCTGGCCTCCAGTTGTGTTGCCTACAAAATGAGGATAATAGAGTCATAATAAATATTAGATGAGTTAATATAAACAAAGAATTCACATATTAGTACATGCTATATTAACTGTTGTTTGATTTGGGAGACTCAGAAAACCATTATGAAATTCTTTCTCAGAATTAGGGTTGGCCTGGCCCAAGGACTGATTTCTTTTGATGTGAAGAATTCCATGTGGTTCAGGAAATCTCTGGGAATTCTGCCAGTCAAAGTCTGTGTCTTAATATGTATTTGTTTCCCAGGATGATCTCTAATTGGACATAGCACTAAGAACCACAGCAAATTTTAATATTAAGACCTCTTTGAACAGTAAGCGCCAGAGACTAGGAGAAGAGATTGTGTCGATGGGGAAGAGGTTCACAGACCTCTTGTGAGATAAGTGTTTGTGATGGGACATGAAAAAGTCAGTCGGCTTTAGAGAACAGAGAGGAAAAGTACAGGCTTGTGCTTTTAGGAAAGTGTGTTTAGTTACCAGATTGTACTTGTCCTTTGTTTATCTCAGGGTACACTTTCTAAAAGCACTTAATCTTCCCAAGGCCAGCACTAATAGGTACTGATGTTGTCTCTTCTGAAGGAAGCAAAAAGAAAGAACAGAAAGCACAATAAAGGTTATATAACAGGGTTACAAATTTAAATGTTTTATGCCCCATTTTGTCATAAATTCATTAATGATTGTGAGGTCACGCATGAGTGTCTGTGCTTGTATGTATATGCATCTGTGTGTATGTGCACGTGTGTGTGTGTGTGTCCATATGTTAAACCTTCTCTCCCTACCTCAATTATCTTTTCCTAGTTGATTTGGGAGGAAGAGAACTTGTCAAAACTCTACCCTGAATCCATTTCATGTCATGCCTGCTTCTCAGTGACCTTGTTCCTTTGAAAGGATGCTGCAGGGTCAGCAAAGAGCTGAGAGTGGGATGGGAGCAGATTTTGCTGCTCTGACTACACTTTGCTTCCTCCATGGCCACCCTATAAGGTAATTCTGATAAATTATTAGAATCATTACAATAGCACAATTCACAGTCATTAAACACCCTTAGTTTTAAATGTCTCCTAATGATCCTCTGTAGGAAATTGTCTTGTGACTTCTTGGCAAAGTTTTTTGTTCTCCTACCTAAATCCTGTTTTGCCCCAATATAAACAGTTTGCTCATCCTTGTGCAAATCATTCTATCCATCGCTGTGTTTCATCCTCCTCTTTCTTTAATATGTGTCCCTAAACCGACTCTTTTAACCTTTAACAACTTGTAAATGTATTTGCCTACACAAAGACATTATTCACCATAAGAATTCCTAGTGCCAGGTGCTAAGTGGGCATGAGATGTGATGAGATAGAGATTCTCAGAGGAAAGCTGTAATTGACTGTGAAAAGATTGGCCAGGCAGTTATTCTTCCACTGGGGAACTAGCAAAGCTACAGATGTAGTAAAGTGGAAGACCATCTTCGTTTAGTAAGGTTAACTGTGAAACACTTTAAATTAGATCCCCCAGGCAACAGCTGAGAGATTACTGTCCAAGTGATTAACAAAGAGACTGTCCTCCAGCAAAGATAGGGAAAGCAGGATGCAGGGGATGGAAGTCAGATAGAGATGTGGGATCTATAAAAACCCAACCCTTGTCAAGTTGCACAGGGAAGTCTGGGGCAAGAATAACAGCAGAGTTACGCAAACACCAGAGCTTCCCAAACTAGAGATGAAAGAGTTAGGCTCTTGTCTGCCCACGTGAAACACTGTGGGTCTGACCAGATGAGGCAACATTTGACGACCCAGGACAGTTCCCAGGAAAGTGCCCTGTGAGCAGTTACCAACTAGCAAATGAAGGGGTTTACCAGTCTGGTGATTTGCAACAGGGACAGAGCAACAATGCATCTACTTTGATGCCCAACACCCCCTGAAGAGACCAGTGTGTCAGTGCCTGGATCTGGAGCTCTAGCTCTGGACTAACTGGGGGAAGGTTATGCATACACCACACGGCAGCCCCCAAAGTCTCTTTCTTTTGCATATATATTATATCCTTGCAAAATTCATTTCAAAATTATTATTCCTTCCCTATTTTATCATATTTTATATTTTTTGTCTCATTGTATCTCACCACACACATTTGTTATTCTCAATTTACAAGTGTTGCTTGGTTGCACAGTCAGAAGAACCAGAGTTGTGTTACCAAATTCTGATAGATACTAGAAATAGGCATATAATGATACTGACTAAAGATCTGGGCATTTCTAGGCTCTCATTGGTTGGGTTGCTTGCAGTCAGATGGAACCAAACCTCAATGGGAGAGGTGCATATCTGCAAACATTTTATTACTCTTACAGAGTAGATGCTGTATTCTCTTACTGCTACATATAGCAATTTTTTTTCTAACAAATATTTAACAATGTCCTATTCTTCTGATAATTGCAGGCAAGGTAATCCCAATGCAGAATAGTTTTCTGTAACAATAATGGAGAAGATTGAAAAAAGATGTGCACAATTAGACTGTATAGAATTAGAGCCAAGATTTGTCAGTTGCAAAGAACAGCCAAACTACTTTTATGAGAAAAAAAAAGTTAGATTTAAGGATACGAGAACTTTACAGACTCCGAGGACTGACAATGACACACAAAGCTGGAACATTACTTCTTTATTTCTTAACAATGGTGTGGTTCCCATCTTCCAGAAACTTTCTACCTCTTGTCAAATTGTCAGGTTCTCCCTGTCATGTTCTTTATTTCTGCACTTTATACATAGCTGTGACCTGCAACTTCACATTCAGCTGTTATTCCTCAAGTTCCTGCTTGAGTTCAAATCTTTGAGAAAGGGAATCTGATGGAGTGAGGTGACTACTTCTGAACCAGAGAACTCTGGACAGGGTGAGAGAAGTCCTGTCATGTAGCCAGGCCAAGATAGTAAATTTAGTTGGATACTGTGGATACACTGGTATTTATGGGATATAGTTTACCACAATGGATATGTTCATTTTCAACATCTGGGAATTCTCCTGCTGAGAGCAACTACAAGTTCATTCTACTGTAGTCTCAGGTTAGAAGCCCTTGAACAAATGAGCCTATTGTTTAATTCATTTAAGATTGACTCAGATCATTCTACACAGACTATGTGAGTGGAACAAATGGCCACAAAGAGAACAGCTGAAAGACTTTGTACCTTTGGCATATGTTTACTCAGTGATATAGATAATAGTGAAAAGTTAAGGGGTGTGGGAAGACCCACAATTTTCTCCAAAAATCCTTCAGTTTTAGGTTGAAACTCAGAAAGTAGATTCTGCTCTTCTCAGTCCTTGGTCCCCACCAGTTCTTTTGAAGATCCAAGTTGGTGTCTGACTTGCAGTCCACCACATATCTTTCAGAGATCATGTTACACTCAGTATTATATGTAATGTAGTGGAGAAGCTTTCAGAAATGCATCACTTGCAAGTAGTTGGCAGCAACGCCTGAAATTTCATCATTAAAAATACACCTGGATTCTCATGAGCTTTTAATTCCTATTCCTCATTGAAAGGAATGTCACATCATAGAGAATGGCTTATTACAGGGCAGCGACAAGGAAAGTTCAAGCTGAAACTGGGAATCATTTCCCACAAAATGGAGTCATATCCAAAGGCCCTGAGAAATACCATGTAGTGACTTTCACTGGCTAAATTTGGAATGATTTGAGCAGTAAGAAAGAGTAAAAACAGTGGATTATGACATCTAACAGTCCACAGTTATACTTCTGAGAGAAGAAAAAGATCTTTTTGAAAATGCTATTAAATGTAGATCAGATAGAAGACCGAAATCACTATTTCTAAAATAATAACTGATTGACTGTTCTGAAACAACTGAACAAAAGTATTGATTATAAAATCTGAATACTAATGTCCTCATAGATTGCTTACTAATCAAAAATAGAAGCATCAGACATTTAGTACTCTAAGTCACCAAATTATTATCAACAATGAGACAAAATTATGTCAGCTGTGATGGCTAATTTTATCAACTTGACAGGATTTAGACTCCCCATGGAAATACATCCCTGGATGTATCTATGAGGATAATTCTAGAAAAGTTTAATTGAAGAGGGAAGAATGAATCCAAATGTTGGTCGTATCATCCCATGGCCTGATTTCCCAGGCTGAATAAAAAGCAGGAAACAAGATGAGCATCAATGCTCATCTTTTTCTGTTGCCTGACTGCAGACACAATGCGTATCCTCAAACTGTGAACCAAAATAAAACCCTCCTTTTCTTGAGCTCCTTGTCAGCAGCCAGATTACAGCAATGACAAAAGTAACCAACTCCATACATGTTTATCTTGACATGATGCATTTCAACAAGAAATATTTTGTTCAAATAGCCTGAAGAGCTAACTTATGAACTACAGAAAAAATAGGGCCAAGTTAAATTGCTATGTAAAGTATTACATCACTGGTTGCAGAGACAACTTTGCTGATGGGAATTATCCACTTTCTTTTGCTACCTAAAATATTTTAATTTTGATAAAGTCCAATTTAATATGCTTTATTTTTTTAAATCCTCTCCCCCATCAAAGAGAAGTCAAAGACCCCATCCCTGTCACAGAAGTGCTTTACAACTGAGCTATATTCCAACCCATCTTTGAATTAACATTTTGCCACTGACTTAATTTATTTATTCATTTGTTCTTTAAATGATGTCTCACCATGTTCCTAGGTTTGTCTCTAACTTCTACCTCAGTATTCAGTACTGAGATGGCAGGCATGAACTTTTCATTTATTTTCAACCTTTCTGGTTTCAAATAAAAGTGTTGTAATCTATGTTTCTTTGTTTAAGTTTTCTTTTGCTTTTATCCTTCAAATATTGACACATAAGGCTTTGCTTATTGCTTAGTTCAGCATTGTTCATTCATTTTTCCTTTTAATACAAACCATACATATGCTATGGTTTCCTAGTATGCTTAAAATGTAGACATGAAAGTTCTTTGCTCATTTTTAATATATCATTTGAATAAATAGATCATTAAAACTAAGGAGATGGTTTGGAGGGTAAGGCAACAACTTCATGAATAAGCATGAAGAGCCGAGTTCTGATTTCCATGACTCTTATAAAGCTGGATATGCATGCATCTGGAATCACAGTGATCCTCCCAAGAGATGGATGCACAGACAGTAGAATCTCTGAAAGCTTGTGGGTCGCTAGCCTGGTATATGCAGCAATGAACAAGTCACTTGCCTCAAACAATGAAGGAGGTGGCATCCAAAATTGTGCTCTGAACTACATATGTGCACTGCAGCACATACGCACCTGCAATCACATAAACACACACATCCATCATATATACACATATAGTGTGCATTTGTGCATGTGTGTGTGTGTGAACAAAAGGCAAAAGAAACTATTTTGTACTGGAACGTCTTGGTTCTTCTATTACACTCTGTATTGTGAAGAAAGGTTACCAGAGATACAAACTTTTGAAATATTGTTCTTGTCATTTACTGAAGATCCTCATACAGATAAAAAAAATTAAAAGACGGACCAACCAAAGGGCTAAGAATAAGTACCTGTTGAGTAATCAGTTCTTTTTTTTATTTATTTAATACATTTTTTACTATTATTTCAGCTCACACAAACTTAATAGGTACACCAGTTCCCTCCCTCCCTCCTCCTCCCCCTGAACCCCCTGCTCCCCCTCCTCTCACCACTCCCTCCCCATCCCCCAGTGCCTCCAGCCCCAATTAGCAGAGAGTCCTTTCTTGTGCATGCTTGACTCTCCTCTGGGCCCTCCTCTCCGATGACGTACAAGGACCCAGTGGCATTTCCCTGAACCCTTTCCCGTGTTCCCCTTAAGCATAGGAACACTACTGTGGCTGCCAATCCCTTGCCTCCAAGATCTTGGTGCCTTTAGCAGATGCTAGACTTTGTGAGGTCAATAGTGTGTTCATTGCGCAGGGCATGCAAAGTCCAATTATGATTGCTTCTGCCCTAACTTGGGTGGAGTATCTTGCAAATCATTGCTCCTCCCATCCTTTTGCTCTTACACTCTTATCGCCCCCTCTTCTGAAAATGTCCCTGAGCTTCAAGATGGGGAGAGATTAGGCTGGCCTAGTTCTAGGTGGTTGATATAAAGTCTCTGAAGTTCTGGATTGTGGTTTGTTGATTTTCTTTTGCAGTTTTGCTGCTCCTGCAATGCCCTTCACTCCATCCTGCTGGGCACTGTATGTCACCCCCTGGCCAGAGACAGAAAGCTGTTAAACTGGAGTCTTATTATAAGAGCACATTCAAGGGTAGATGTAATAAAAGTAGGAAACCTCAGTGAGGGAGGGGTCAATCACCCATTTGCAAAATGGTTACTTTTTATCTGCCAGACTATATGCCCTCCCCTTCTGTTGAGATCATACCCCCTTAGTTGTAAATGATCAGGAACGAATGTCGGTGCACTTAACCAGGTGTCACATTACTTACTTGCAGTCCTTGATGGAGGCCTATTTTCTCTACTGTAACATGGTCACTTCTCTCCTTGTTTCTGGTGTGGCCCTCCAACCCTATCCCTCCTGTTCATAATCCTTGCAATTACTATAGGTAATACATAGATTTACCTATGAGTGTCTCAAGGTGGGCTGAGTGGGTTTGGTACTAGGAGCCACATATTAGGGAGTACATACGGCGCTTAATATTCTGGGTTTGGGATACTTCACTTAGTATAATTGTTTCTAATGACATCCATTTCCCGGCAAATTCCAGTAATTCATCCTTTTTGATAGCTGAATAGTACTCCATTGTATAGATGTACCACAGTTTCCTTATCCACTCGTCAACTGTTGGACATTTGGGTTGATTCCATGACTTGCTATTGTAAACAGTGCTGCTATGAACATGGTCGTGCTTGTGCTACGAGGTGAACCTCTGCTGTATGGGGGGGTTGTTCCCAAAAGTGGAATCGCAGGGTCATATGGCATTTCAATCCTTAATTTCTTTAAGACTCTCCAGACGGCTCGCCAGAGTGGCTGTATGAGCCTGCATTCCCACCAGCAATGTAGGAGAGTTCCCCTCTCTCCACATCCTCTCCAGCATTTGTTGTTGTTTGTATTGTGGATTTTTGCTATCCTGACCGGGATGAGATGATATCTCAGGGAAGTTTTGATTTGTATTTCCTGATGGCTAAGGAAGTGGAGCATTTTTTAAGATATTTGTTAGATATTTTAATTTCATCCCTGGTAAAGTTTCTTTTAAGTTCCAGGGCCCATTTTTTAATTGGGCCATTGGTTTCCTTGGTGTTTAGTTTTCTAACTTCTTTGTGTACTCTGGACAGCAGAGTTCTATCAGATGTGTGGTTAGTGAAGATTTTCTCCCATTCTGTGGGTTGCCTTTGAGCTCGTGTTACAATCTCTTTATCTGAACAGAAGCTCTTTAATTTCACAAGATCCCAACTGTTGAGAGTTGGTAGCAGTGACTGTGCCATTGGATGTCTGTTTAGGAACTGTTGGCCTAGCCCAATCAGCTTGAGGGAGTTCCCTATCCTTTCAACTATGGTTTTTATAGTCTCTGGCCTGATATCAAGGTCCTTGATCCATTTGGAATTAAGTCTTGTACATGGTGACAAGTATGGGTCCAGCTTTAATCTTCTGCATGTGGAGATCCAGTTTTGCCAGCACCATTTGTTGAAGATGCTGTTCTTTTTCCATTGGATTCTTTGGGCCCCTTTGTCAAAGACCAAATGGCTGTAATTTTGTGGGCTTATATCTGGGTCTTCAATCCTTATCCATTGATCTGTGTGCCTATTTTGGAGCCAGTACCAGGCTGTCTTTAAAACTATGGATTTGTAGTATAGACTTAGGTTTGGTATGGTGATATCTCCAGCAATGTTTTTGTTACTCAGGATTGTCTTTGCTATCCTGGGTCTTTTGTGCCTCCATATGAACTTTGAGATTGTTTGGTCAACTTCTTTGAAGAATTGCTTTGGGATTTTAATTGGTATAGCAATGAATTTGTATATTGCCTTTGGTAGGATGGTTAGTTTTACAATGTTGATTCTGCCAATCCAAGAACAAGGGAGGTCTTTCCACCTTCTGGTGTCTTCTGCTGTTTCTTTCTTTAGGGTTTTAAAGTTTTCGTTGTAAAGGTCTTTTACCTCCTTAGTTAGGTTTATACCAAGGTATTTCATTTTTTTAGGGGCTATAGTAAATGGGATTGTTTCTCTCAGGGCTTTTTCACTTCTTTCATTCTGGGCATATAGGAAGGCTTCTGATTTTTGCACATTTATTTTGTATCCTGCCACCCTGCTGAACTTCTCAATTAGTTCCAGGAGCTTCCGGGTGGAGTTTTTGTGATCACTCAGGTATAAGATCATGTCATCTGCAAATAGGGATAGCTTGACTTCTTCCTTACCGATTTGAATCCCTCTTATGTCCCTTTCTTGTCTTATGGCTTCAGCTAAGATTTTAAGTACAATATTGAATAGAAGTGGTGAGAGTGGACAGCCTTGTCTAGTTCCTGATCGAAGTGGGAATGCTTCCAATTGTTCCTCATTGAGCATAATCCTTGCTGTGAGCTTGTTGTATACAGCTTTTATTATATTGATGAAGGTTCCTTCCATTCCTACTGTCTCTAGCGTTTTGATCATAAAAGGCTGTTGGATCTTGTCAAAAGCTTTTTCTGCATCTATCGAGAGTATCATGTGGTCTTGGACTTTGGACTGGTTTACATGATGAATTACATTTATTGATTTGCGTATGTTGAACCAACCTTGTGTGCCGGGGATGAAGCCTACTTGGTCCCCGTGAATGATCTTTTTAATATGTTTTTGAATCCGATTTGCTAAGACTTTGTTGAGAATCTTTGCGTCTATGTTCATCAGAGAGATCGGCCTATAGTTTTCTTTTTTAAATGAGTCTTTATTAGGTTTTGGGATTAAAACGATATTAGCTTCATAGAAGGAATTTGGTAGTGTTCTTTCCTTTGCTATTTGATGGAACAGTTTAAGGAGTATTGGTGTTATTAACTGCTTAAATGTCTGGTAGAACTCTGTGCTGAATCCATCTGGTCCAGGACATTTTTTGGTGGGAAGATTTGAGATTACTTCTTCAATTTCCTTATATGTTACAGGACTATTTAAATAATTCACAACTTCCTGATTCAATTTAGGTAAGTTGTGTTTACTTAGAAATTCATCCATCTCTTGTGTGTTGTCAAACTTCACAGAGTATATGTTTTTGAAATATGATGTTATAATTCTCTGGATTTCTTGGGTATCAGTAGTGATAACTCCATGTTCATTTCTGATTTTGTTAATTTGGCTTTTCTCTCTCCTGCTTTTGGTTAATTTAGCTAGGGGTGTATCAATCTTACTGATTTTTTCAAAGAACCAGCTTTTTGACTGGTTGATTTTTTCTATCGTTTTCTTAATCTCAAATTCAGATATTTCTCCCCTTAGTTTGCTAATCTCCTCTCTTCTACTACTTTTGGGATCAGATTGCTCTAGTTTCTCTAAAGCTTTAAGCTGCATTGTTAAGTTGTTTATTTCTGATGTTTCCTTTTTTTTGATGTAGGCATTAAGAGCTATGAACTTACCTCTTAGACCAGCTTTCATTGTGTCCCAGAGATTTTGGTAAGTTGTATTTTCGTTATCATTCACTTTCAGGAAATCTTGAATTTCCTTTTCAATTTCTTCCTGAATCCAGTTCTCATTCAGCATCATATTGTTAAGTTTCCAGGAGTTAGTGTATTTTCTCTTGTTTGTTGTGTTGTGGATGTCCAGCTTTAGGCCATGGTGGTCTGATAGGGCACAGGTTAGAATTTCAACTTTTTTGTATATGTGTAGATTCATTTTGTGGCCCAATATGTGATCTATTTTGGAGAAAGTTCCGTGTGCTGCTGAGAAAAATGTGTATTCTTTGTTGCGTGGGTGAAAAGTTCGATAGAGATCTGTGAGGTCCATTTCTTTCAGGGTTTGATTAAGTTCCAAAGTGTCTCTGTTAAGCTTTTGACCTGTTGATCTATCCCATGTTGAGAGGGCGGTGTTGAAGTCCCCAAGAATTATCGTTTGGGGGTTGATTTCTCGCTTTAGACGCTGTAGGGTTTTCTTAATGAATGTGGAGGGGTCCATATTGGGTGCATATATGATCAGTATTGTGAAGTCTTCCTGGTGAATTGTACCTGTGACTAAAATGTAGTATCCATCCGTGTCTCTTATAATTTTCTTTGGTTTGAAGTCCACTTTGTCTGATATCATAATGGCTACCCCTGCCTGTTTTCTGCTTCCATTAGCTTGTAGAATTGTTGACCAGCCTTTTATTTTTAGGGCATGCCTATCTTTTGTGGTGAGATGGGTTTCCTGCAGGCAGCAGATTGATGGATTGTGATTTTTAATCCAAGTTTGTAATCTGTGTCTCTTGATCGGTGAGTTAATTCCATTAACGTTTAGTGTTATAATGGAGAAACTATTTTTAATTCCAGACATTTATTATGTTTAGTAGTTTTTATAAGTATATTGCTTCGCTTTCAATGGTGTTATACTTGCCTTCTGTTTTCCTGGATATGCCTGTTTTTTTCTTCAAGCATGAGTATCATTTCTAGCATTTTTTGAAGGCCTGGTTTGGTGGACATGTATCCCTTCAAGTTGTCTTTGTGCTGGAAGATTTTTCTTTCTCCCTCGATCATGACTGATAGTTTTGCAGGGTAAATCAGCCTGGGTTGACATTTTTGCTCATTCAATACTTGAAGTATGTCTCTCCAAGCTCTTCTTGCTTTTACTGTTTCAACTGAGAAGTCATTTGTTATTTTAATAGGTTTACCTTTAAAAGTGACTTGTTTTTTCTCCCTTGAAGCTCTCAGCACCAGTTCTTTATCTTGAATGTGGAGTGTTTTGACTATTATTTGCCATGGCAAGCTTCTATTTTGGTCATATCTGTTTGGGGTGCGGAATGCCTTTTGTATATGGATGGGTCTCTCTTTTTTTAGATGAGGAAAGTTTTCCTTGATGATCGTTTGAAAAATTTCCTCAGGGGTGGCATTTTGAGATTCTTGCTCTGGTATTCCATGAATACGCATGTTAGGCTTCTTCAGGGTTTCCCATATCTCCTGAATATTTCTCTCAAGTATCTTTCTGACTTTAACAACCTCTTCCATTGAGCTGGTTAATACTCCCGCTTTATTTTCAAGGTCTGAAATTCTGTTTTCTGCTTCGTTATTTCTGTTGATAACACTCTCTGTGGCATTCTGGGTTGAAGATAACTTGTCTTTAGCTCAGTTTTAAACTCTGCTTGAGTCTGCTTTAACTGCTCTATGCCAGTTTTTGTTTCTTGCATTGTTTTTCTCAACTCCTCCAAGTGTCTGTTGTGTTCCTCTTCAAAGCGATTGATTCGATTATTTAATTCCTCCCGGATTTCCTCTTTCATAGTACTGAACATGGTAATGATCATATTTTGATCCTGGGTCATGCTTTCTTGGCCATTTTCCATGGGTTTGTTCTGGTTGGAGTCTAACATTATAGGATTAATTCCTTCAGTGGGAGATTTGTTTACTTGAGTGTTGTTTCTCGTGGATTTGCACTTTGACTTTGGCATTGTCGTTTTAGCTCTTAATCTTCTTTCAATTTCTGTGCGTTTTTCACTAAACTGAATTATTTGGCCTGGGGTTTTGGGAGTGGGCGGAGACGGAGCTTACCTAGGTCGAGGGGAGTCCAGGCTGGACCCCGCGCGTCCCAGGCAGCGGAGTGGGGGAAGGGAGGATGGGGCATTGGCGGGGCGCTATTTAACCTGGGGGACCTGGGGGCGGGGCCCGGGTGCATAGGGGGCGTCCTCCTCCTCCTCCCAGGCCCTGCGCGGCGGCTCTGGCTGGATGGTGGGAGGAGCTGGGTCCCTTGGGCGGCCTGGGGTTCTGGGGGTGTGCAGGGACGGAGCTTACCTAGGTGGCGCGGTGAGGCCTGGCTGGACGGCGCGCGCGCGTTCTAGGCAGCGAAGTGGAGGGAAGGGAGTGAATAATCAGTTCCTAAGAGGACATTTGTAGAAACATCATGGAAGTGTAGGAAAAAAATGTTAACAACTGGAGGATGGGGAAAAGCACTGTGACATGTTGTCTTCTAGCTATGGCATGATTCTTGCAATTATGAACATATAGCCAATGTGGTTACCTGCACAAGATTTTGCCCTTCACCATTCCATCATGGATAAAGAAGTGGCTCATGAAGCTATATTTCACTGAGGACCTATTGGAAGCTGGGGAGAGGGGATCATTTTCTTCATGCTGAGCTCCTGCTTTGTATTACTTTGTATTCACAACTAAGTGAAGATTTCACTATGAAATTTTAAAATAAGAATAATCACAAATTGATTTGCAAAGATACATTTGCAAAGATACAATGTTGTCTAAATGATAATAGGATCGCCTTTGAAAGTCTGTCAAGGGCAATTGGCAGTTATTCAATGGGCGAAACAGGAAGAACATCTTCATTAGTTGCAGGTTAACTTTCAGAACACACAGCTCAAAATTCTAGTCTGCCTCATTTAATGTAAGATCTATTATTACAAATATCCTGAGAGTTCCTTTTATGTTTTAAATATTATATTATTATGATGTACATGCATGTGTGTATGTGTCCTTTGCATGCGAGTAAGTGCACTTGTTTATGCAGGTGCACATGCATTTGAATGTAGTTGAGTGTGGAGGCTCAAGGGTGATATCAGGAATCATTCTCTATAGCTCTTTTGCCTTACTGACTTGGCCTGGATCTCTAGCCTTAAGCACACCATTAGGGATAGTCTGCTTAGTGAGCTTGTTCCAGATATTCCCAAGCTCCTACTTCTAGGACTTAAATTATAAGTGTTTAACATTTTTCACATGGGATCTGAAAATTCATCTCTGATCTTTTTGCCTGAATGTTTTACCTGTCAAGTCATCTTTCCAGTACCATTTTGAGATTTTTTTCTTTTATAAAAGATGTATTCTCTGTGAGTTGTGGTGCCCTGAATATTTAAAAGTGTGTGAGCATTCTTCTGTGTCCTTCTTTACTTTATGACTGCCTTTTCTAAACATGTGTCACATCTGAAATAAAACTATTCATTTTCTGCTTTTCCTCTGGAGTTCTGGCAGTTATTACTCTATTTCAAATTCTAAAATTATATTGCATGATCACCTACTTGCTTTCACCAAGAAATGTAACTTTATCCTTTATAGCCTTTGACTATAGTTCTGTTCTGTATAATCACCACAAATTTCTGTTAATTCCTGTTTTTGCACGGGGAGTGCATGCGTGAATGTGTTCATGTTCACATGCTTGTGAGCATATGGGAAGTGCACATGCATAGATGTATGTGTGTGGAGGCCTGAAGTTAATGTCCAGTGTTGTCATGGTTTGAAATATGTCCCCAAAGTCTCATGTGTTTAGCAAGGTCATGGCACCTTGAGAGGTGGACCTTTGCTGGAGGAAGGTAGTCACAGGGCGGTGGGCCTTGAGGTGGATTACTCCCACCCTATCTCCAAGAGAGGTCTGCCTTTGCAGCAAGAAGTCTTACAGCTCTCAACCTCCAATGTGTCTTCAGTGACATAGCCTCTGCCAGTTTTGGCCAGCCAGCCATACCACCTCCACTTTGAAAGACTGTATCTCCCCTCTGGAACTGTAAGCTGAGTAAATCTCCCTTTCTCCCTTAAGTTGATTGACTTTGGGTGCTCTCTCACAGCAATAGTAAAGAGTAGCTGTAATAGAAATTGGTACCAAGTAATGGGGTATGCTGTGAGATTAAGAGCATCTAGTACCACAAAGTGAAGCTGTTTGTAAAGCTGGGAGAAGTTGGTACCCAGCAGCATGGCCAATGCTGTGGTATGTTTAGTGTGCCTTTGGAATTCTTCGTTGGGAGAAATATGGAAAACTTTGGGACTTTGTGCTGGGAAAGTCTTGGCAATGGGGCAAAATGGGCCTTTCTCATGAGAGCGCCAAAGAGAGCAATGCTGTAAGAGATTCAGGCAATGGAAGCCCAGCTTGTCATGATCCAGAAGGGAACAGAAACTGTGTTTGCAAATGGACAAGTGACAAATGGAGCCATGTGTTGGTGGAGAGTTTAGTGAAGTTTTGCCCTCGTCCTGAAAGTTTGCCTGAAGTTAAACTGGAGTGTTTGGCAGAGGAAATTTCAAGGCAATGTAGTCTTGATAATGTGATATGGCTACTTTTTAGTTGTCTTCAGAGTTATGAAAAAGAGCAAAGAATCAGGCAAGAAGAAGAAAAAAACTATAAGATCTAATGATGAAAAATACCATGCCAAACTTAAAGAGTTGAACAAGGAAAAAACAGAACAAAATAGCTGTTAAAGAGATTAGCTCCATTTATAAATCAAAGCCTGCTCTCATTTTGGATTATAGGATAGGGCCTAGCTTGAGGGCAAGATCCTCAGAGAAAGCTCCCATCCATAAGAATGCAAATTCTTTTGGAAGAAATGAGCTAAAGGGTGGGGTTCCAAAGCAAGGGTCCACTTCTTCCATAAAGCAACTGGCCAGGTGTGAAAGAGCTTTTTCTCATGGTCAACATAGAGAAGGGGAATCAGCTGTGATTCAAGGGGGCCAGTCTTGGCAAAGTCGTCCATGTGGTTCTGCTTTTAGAGGCATCAGTGATGCAAGAAAGAGGACATCATGGAGTCCTCCTCCAAGATTTCAAAAAATGATGGAAGCCAGGCAGCATGTAGCAGAAAATCTGCAGTTCAGAGGCCCAAGTAGGGCAGTTTGTGCTGTGGAGTTAAAGCCTGGTTTGCCATTGAGAAGTAAAGATGTTAGCGATGCCAGAGACAACATCTCTGCCAAGGAAAGCTGTATATCCTGAGAAGAGTCAGCCCAAGGGAGTGATGTGTTCTTTGGGCAGCTGCACCGGAGGGGTGGAACCAAAGCCCTTTGGAACTAAGGCTCAAGGAGAGGCTCACCTGTTGGACTTGGAGCTACAGGATTTGGAGTTTGTCCTGCTGTTTTTCAGTCTTGTTATGGACTGATCTTTTCTGGATATGCCCCCATTCCTTCCTTTTGGAATGGGAATGGTTATCCTGTACCATTGTATGTGGGAAGTATGTAACTTGTGTTTTGATTTTACAGAAGACTTTGGACTTTTGAACTATATTGGGACTACTGATGTGGTCTATGAGGACTTTTAAAGTTGGAATGAGTATGGTTTGATAATGAGAGGGCAATGAGCCTGTGAGGGCCAGAGGTGGAGTGTCATGGTTTGAAATGTGTCCCCCACAGTCTTATGTGCCTGACAAGGTCATGACACCTTGAGAAGTGGAGCCTTGTTGGAGGAAGGCAGTCACAGGGGGTGGGCCTTGAGGTGGATTAGTCCTACCCTACCTCCAGAAGTCTGCTTTGCAGCAAGCAGTCTTGCAATTCTCAGCCTCCAACGTGTCTGCAGTGACATAGCCTCCTCCAGTTTTGGTCAGCCAACCATGCTGCCTCCACCATGAGAGACTGTATCACCCCCTGGAACCGTAAGCTGAATAAATCTCCCCTTTTCCCTTAAATTGCTTGACTTTGGGTGTTCTCTCATAGCAATAGTAAAGAGTAAGTGTTACAATTGTCTTCTTCAATTGTTCTCCACTTTCATTATTAAGGCAGTATCTCTCAGTTGAACCCAGAGCTTCCCTATGATCTAGAGTAGCAAGAATCCTGGAGATTCTCTGTCTTTGTTTCCTAAATGCCTGGGATTACAGACACACGTCATACCTGCCCAGCTTTTGTGTGGGCTCTGGGGATTTAACTCCAGCCCTCTCTCTTGCGGGACAAGCACCTTATATCCACTGAGCTATATCTCCCAGCCCATTTTTAATCTATCTTACTTTTAACATACTTATAAATTTTGACTTAAATATGGCTCTTATAGATATTTCAGACTCTAAAATAAAATCCTTCATACATCTTTTAATTGATTTAACCATTTATAATATTTTTACTTGACATTTTAGAATTTGTGTCTATCATCTTAATTCGTGTATTCTGTTAAACAAAAATGATGGAAGAAAGTAGTTCTAGATGGTACTCTCCTGTGTCAGGCTGCAGAACATCAAATGAAGTAAAGAAAGAGGGTTGAGAAGATGACTTGGGATGAAGCCTTTGCTTACAAGCAAAAGTACCTGAGTTTTGATCCTAAATCCCATGTAAAAATTCTTTCTTTGGAAGGTAGGTTTCTGGAAAACCCCAGATCAACACAATAAAGTGACAAAGAAATTCAGAATGATTCTCAATGCCACCCTGGGCCTCCATAGGCACACACACAAGTGCCCTTTTGTACACACACACACACACACACACACACACACACACACACCACACCACACATACACACACATCCAATAAAAGAACAGAGCCTCTCATATGAGCTGTCACAAAATCAAACCAAAGTTTTAAGGAAGCAAAAAGATCATAAAGCTGACCAGTGTTTATGCACCCAGAGCTATTCACTCATAGAGGTGCCCTTATAGAGGAAAACTAGCCTGCTCCATCTCTTAACCTTCCTACAGTGCCAAACTCAGCTACTAGGATATAGCAGCCTCAAGAAAGAGTGGGACAACAGGATTACTTTACTAAATTACAGACTTACTTGTTACCTGGGACCTTCACTAATCTGCTAAACTCAGAGACTCCTCTCCTCTAAAGTATATAAATACAAAGAATTTCCCTTGTTGGGGTTGATGTGGATCTACTTGCAGCTGCAAGTGATTGGTGTTTTTAAAGGATGTGATTCCTGGAAATACATCTGGGTGCCTGTCTACAGGGAACCAGCACTGCATGCAGGTTTTCCTTTCTATCTAACAAGGAGATTACAGTCTATCTGAGTCAGTGTAATAAAAAGAACATTTCTGCTTTAATCTTCAAAAGAATAGAAATCTGAAGTAAGCTACTGCTAGCCATTTGGGTTTTGTATTTTTATTTTTTTCATATTTCTGCTTCCTTGTTCCCCTTCTGCCTTAGTTTGTTGGGAATGTTCATTCCATTTTTCAGTCAAGATTGCTGCATTCATGAATAATAAATAGTAAGTAACTTGATGAATAACTTAAACTATTTCTAGTTTTGTTTTTTGACACTACCATTAACTATCTTTCATTTTTGTTTCTTTTTTTTTTTGTAGTTTTCCATAAGGAAGCTTGAGTGATTTTTTTCTTCATCCAATAGTGATATCATATACATATATTTCTTTTTTCTCCCACATTTTATTTTTTGTCAATAGGTACTCCCATCCTTTCCCTCCCTCCTCTCCTCCCCAGTTCCCTTTGCACTCAACCCCCTTTTCCCCTTCCTTTCATTCCCCTCTTTCCCTCCTCTTTGCCCAGTGCCTCCCCCTTCCTCCCTCCCACCCCCTGAAGCATCTTTTTTACAATCTTGCTGCCCCCTCTTCCATAAGGTTCCCTGAACTTTAGGATGTGGAGAGATTTGGCTGGTCTGGTTCAAGGGGAATAATATAGGGTCTTTGGTGTTCTAATTATGGTTTGTTGTTGTTTTCAGTTTTGCTGTTCCTGCACCACCCTTAGCTCCATCCTGATTGGTATTGAAGGTCACCTCTTAACCAAAAACAAAAGGCTATTTAAATGAAGATCTTAATGTAAGTGGAGACCACAGGTAGATGGAATAGGAGTAGGACACAGCAGTGAGAGGGTGTCAGTGTCCCATTTGCAGTGTCCCATCTGTTACCATCTATCTGCCAGTCCCTATACCCTCCCTGATTGTTGAGATCAAACCTCATCAGTCACAGATGACCAGGAAGGGAAGTAAGAGCGAGCTTCACCAGATGTCTCGCTACTTACATGCAATACTTGATGGTGATCTACTCTCTCTACTGAAGCATAATCCCCTCTGTCCTTTTTTTCTGAGAGGGACCTTCCTTCCCCTTCCCTCCTGTTTATGGTCTTTGCTATTACAATAGATATTACAGAGATTTACCTTTGAATATGTCATTAAGTGGGTTTGGTACTAGGATCTACCTATTAGGGAGTACACAGGGTGTCTAATTTTCTGTGTTTGGGATACTTCATTCAATACAATTTTTTCTAATTCCATCCATTTCCCAGCAAATTTCATTAATTCATCTTTTTTGATGGCTGAGTAGTATTCCATTGTATAAATGTACGACACTTTCCTTATATAGCATCAACTATTGGTCATTTGGGTTGATTCCATGACTTTGCTATTGTAAATAGTGCTGCTATGAACATGGTTGTGCTTGTCATGGAGGTGAATTTTTGCTTTATGAAGATTATTCCCAGAAGTGGTTATAGCAGGGTCATATGGCATTTCAATCTTAAACTTTTTTAAAAATCGCTCGACTGATTGCCAGAGTGGTTGTTAACCCTACATTCCCACCAGCAATGTAGGAGAGTTCCCTTCTCTCCACATCCTCTCCAGCATTTGGTATTGTTTGTATTGTGGATTTTTGCCATCCTGACCAGGGGCGAGATGATATCTCAGGGAAGTTTTGATGTGCATTTCCCTGATGGCTAAGGATGTGAATCATTTTTTAAGATATTTGTTAGACATTTCAATTTCATCCCTGGAAAAATTGCTTTGGATTCCCAGGCTCATTTTTTTTTATTATTTATTCAATTGTGCGTGTATGCGTGTGTGTGTGGTGTGTGTGTGTGTGTGTGTGTGTGTGTGTGTGTGTGTGTGTATGTAGAACCACGGACGAATTCGGGAACCATCAAGGACCACCTCCACGTCCTCCTTGTTTACTCTGCCCCAGAATTCATAGGCTCCATCCTACCAGGACCAGAAACACAGGCGGTCCCCACTTCCACCCAGCGTCTATATGTGGAGTCTAGGATCCGAACTCAGGACCTTCCGCCTGCAAGGCAGAGGCTTAACCCCTGAGCCACCTCTCCAGCCCCCAGGCCCATTTTTTTGATTGGGCCATTTGTTTCTCTGGATAATAGAGCTCTATCAGATATGTGGTTAGTGAAGATTTTCTCCCATTCTGTGGGTTGCCTTTTTGCTCGGTTTACAATCTCTTTATCTGAACAGAAGCTCTTTAATTTCATAAGATCCCATCTGTTGAGTGTTGTTTATAGTGACTGTGCTATTGGATTTCCGTTTAGGAACTGTTAGCCTAGTCAAATCAGCTTGAGGGAGTTCCCTACCCTTTCAACTAGGGTTTTTATAGTCTCTGATCTAATATTAAAGTCCTTGATCCATTTGAAATTAATTTTTGTGCATGGCGACAAGTATGGTTCCAGTTTTAATCTTCTGTATGTGGAGATCCAGTTTTGCCAGCACCATTTGTTAAGGATGCTGTTCTTTTTCCATTGGATTCTTTGGGCCCCTTTGTCAAAGATCAAATGGCTGTAGTTGTGTGGACTTATATCTGGGTCTTCAATGCTTATCCATTGATCTGTGTATCTATTTTGGAGCCAGTACCAGGCTGTTTTTATTACTATGGATTTTTAATATAGATTAAGGTTTGGTATGGTGATACCACCAGCAGTATTTTTGTTGCTCGGGATTGTTTTTGCTATCCTGGGTCTTATGTGCTTCCATATGAATTTTGAGATTGTTTGGTCAACTTCTATAAAGAATTGCTTTGGGATTTTGATTGGTATAGCATTGAATCTGTATATTGCATTTGGCAGGATGGTCATTTTTACAGTGTTGATTCTGCTGACCCAGAAGCACAGCAGGTCTTTTCACCTTCTGGTGTCTTCTGTAATTTCTTTCTATAGGGTTTTAAAGTTTTCATTATAAAGGTCTCTCACTTCCTTGGCTAGATTACACCAAGGTATTTCATTTTTATAAGGGCTATAGTAAATGGGATTGTTTCTTTTTCACTTTTTTCATCCTTGATACATAGGAAGACACTGTTTATTTTATATCCTGCCTCTCTGCTGAACTTAGGTATTAGTTCCAGGAGTTTCCTGGTGGAGTTTTTGGGATCACTCAGGTATACAATCATGTCATCTGTAAATAGAGATAACTTGACTTCTTCCTTGCTGATTTGAATCCCTTTTATCTCCCTTTCTTGTCTTATGGTTCCAGCCAAGACTTCAAGTGCAATATTGAATAGAAGTGGTGAAAATGTACAACCTTGTCTAGTTCCTGATCGAAATGAGAATGCTGCAAGTTTTTCCCCACTGAGTATAATCCTTGCTGTTGGCTTATTGTATATAGCTTTTATTATGTTGATAATGGTTCCTTCCTGTCTCTAGGGTTTTGATCATAAAAGGATGCTGGATCTTGTCAAAAGTTTTTTCTGCATCTATTGAGAGTATCATGTGGTCTTGGACTTTGAATTGGTTTATGTGATGGATTACACTTATTGATTTGCTTATGTTGAACCAACTTTGTGTGTCTGGGATAAAGCTTACTTGATCACAGTGAATGTTCTTGATATGTCTTTGGATCAAATTTGCTAGTATTTTGTTGAGAATCTTCGCATCTGTGTTCATCAAAGAGATTGGCCTATAGTTTTCTTTTTAAGTGTATCTTTATTAGGTTTTGGAATTAATATGACCCCTAATAAGCTTCATAGAAAGAATTTGGAAGTGTTCCTTCCTTCGCAATTTGATGAAACAGTTTAAGGAGTATTGGTGTTATTAGCTCCTTAAAGTTCTGGTAGAACTCTGTGCTGAATCCATCTGGTCAAGGACATTTTTGGTGGGAAGATTCAAGATTACTTAATTGATTTCTTCCTATGTTATAGGACTATTTAAATAATTCAAAACTTTCTGATTCAATTTAGGTAAGTTATGCTTTCTTAGGAATTCATCCACTTCTTTTGTGTTATCAAACTTCATGGAGTATAAGTTTTTGAAATATGACTTTATAATTCTCTTAATTTTGGGGGTATCAGTTGTGTTAATTCCATTTTCATTTCTAATTTTGTTAATTTGGGTTTTCTTTCTCTTGATTTTGGTTAATTCAGTGAGGGGTGTATCAATCTTATTGATTTTTAAAGAACCAGCTTTTTGACTGGTTGATTCTTTGTATTATTTTCCTTAACTCAGTTTTGGATATTTCTCCCCTGATTTTGCTAATCTCCTCTCTTCTACTGCTTTTGGAATTGGATTGTTCTTGTCTCTCTAAAGCTTTAAGTTGCATTTTTATTTACTTGTAATATTTCTATTTTTTGATATAGACATTAAGAGCTTACCTTTTAGAATAGCTTTCAATGTATGTATTTCTCTTGAATGAGTGTCTTTGAATTATGATACCCACTCAAGTTTATTTCTTTGTTTTTTTTCTTTTTCCACTTCCATGTATATGTTGTGACAGTTGCATGAGTATATGCAGGTTCATATAGATGTGGGCACATGGGCGCACATGCTTGTAGAGGTCCAAGTTTATAATGAATCACCCGCAATCATTTTTTCACCTTATTCCCCAGAAGCATTTTCAGCAACAATCTTTCTTTTTTATTTATTTTTTTCTACTGATACAAACATAATAGAAACCCCTGTCCCCTCCCTCCCTCCACTCCTCCCTGTGCCCTCCCCACTTTGTCCCTCCCTTTCTTCCAATGCCCTCTCGTCCTCCTCTCTGAAGCATCCTTTAATGAGTATATCAAACTTTCCTCTGGGTCCTCCTCTCTGATGAGGTGTAAGGACTCAGTGGCATTTCCTAGAACTCTTTCTTGTGTTCCCCTTAAGTATAGGAACACTATTGTGACTGTTAATCCCTTGCTTCTAAGGATACTAGTGCCTTTAGTCCATGCTAGAATTTGAGGGGTCAACGATATGTTGGTCATTGCAGCAACAATCTTTCTGTGGCTTTTATGCATGAGAATATTTTTAATTATACTTAAAATTTTGACAATTGGCTATTTATAAAATTCTAGTTTTGAACTTCTTTATTTGCCACACAATTATTCTATTGCAAGTTTGAATCTTTTTAAAATTTTTTTATTATTATTTATTCAACTGTGTGCATATGCGTGTGTGTGTGTGTGTGTGTGTGTGTGTGGACGCCTCCACCTCCTTCTGCCCCGGGATTCACAGGCTCCGCCCTACCAGGACCAGAAGCGCAGGCCGCCCCCGCTTCTGCCTGGCGTCTATACGTGGGATCTGGGATCCGAACTCAGGAGCTTCCGCCTGCAAGGCGGAGGCTTAACCCCTGAGCCACCTCTCCAGCCCGCAAGTTTGAATCTTGATTATGAGAAACTTGATATGATAATGGTCTTCATTTTTTTCTTGCTCTCTCTCTCTCTCTCTCTCTCTCTTTCTCCCCCTCTCACTCTCCTGGAAAAGAACCCAGAGATTCCTGAGAGTCAGGCATGTGTCTGTTCCCCCAGCCTTTCTCAATATTTTTCTTTCATTGTTAAATATGGATATTTCTTTCTATTTTCCATCTGAAGTCTTTCATCTTAATTTATGCAAAATTGTTTCTTTAAAAACTTCCCTTTGGCCTTAGTGTTTTCTCCTCTTGGGTGTCTCTTCTCAGGATCTTTGTTTATATTTTTATCATTTTTGCTGGTCCCAGGAAAGATTTTTTTTCTTTACTGTCTTGTTCATTAGCAGTCTTTTCTGTGTTTATCCTATTCTTAAATTTTGAAAAAAATGCTTTAATTTTACTAGCAAACAATAAATACCAGCGTCTCTGTCTTTTTTTTTTCTTTTACAGTGGACATCAACAGTCATTTGGATTTTTAGCTCATGTTCTGTGGGGTTATTAGTCATCTCTGTGATCCTGTGCACACCCCCTACCCAATCTGTCCTTCCAGGCAGTATTTAAAGCCATTTGAAATGATTTAGGGCAGGGAGCCTGCAGTCACAGCAAGGCCGTGTTTCCCCCTGGAACCTTAAGGAACTGAAGCAGTAGAAACCCACTGGCCCTAAGAGTCTGAAGGACTCATGTTGCTAGGTTGATAATGACCTCTTTTCAATGAGGCCTTTCCGCAGCAGGACTTCAGTGTTGCTTTGAAAGAGCAAATGATAATTATAACCCCAAAGAGAGTCCAAGCATTGAATTTTCAGAGCTTTTTTCAGCTTCTCCTTATATCACCACAGTGGTAACTTCCACCCTGAGGCTGAACCGCTTCACCCTTTACACTATTTACCACGGCCTGCTGGCTTCCCAGGGATTTGTTTTTATCCTTGGTTATTGTGGGGGCAGAACTGAAGTCCACGCCTCCCCTCCATCTCTGACAGTTGTTCCAGAGTTGCTCAAGCGGGGAAGGAAGCCATGTACAACCCAAACTGTCATCTTTACCAAAAGCAGGAGATATTTTTAACAGCTCTCGATCTATGCTCTCATCATAGGGTCCAAAAAACAGAAGCACAGTTTGCATAAGCATCAGAATGTACAATATGCATACTTATCAAGATATATAATTATTAAATATTTTCTAGTTTAATGGAAAAAGTGCATCTTGCAGGTTGATGTGTATATATTCGTTCTCCAGTGAGGCTTAGATATTTTCTCATGTATTTTGACTTCTCATAAGAATCAATTACTCTTTGCATTTGGCTCATTAGTCATTCAGGCTTAGGACTTTTTTCTCATCTATTCTTCCTTTCATAATTTATTTTGATTTATGGTCCATTCATTTATTTTGATTGGCATCGATGATTTTTTTGGTAAAGATATCATTAAAGATCTTTTAGCATGATAACAGTAATAATAAAAGATGGGGTGACAGTAACAGTGAAAGAATCTATACTCTAAATTCTCTGGAACAAAGACTAAATCTTTGCGATTTATGGGCAAATAGTATTATTTATGTGCTTCCAAATCTCCCAATTCAACATTATTTTGCCTATTGTTTCTAAGCTTATGATGTTTAAAAATGCCTCTTTACAGTCTTTGAGCTGCTAAATTATATGTCATTCTGATGTTTAAGCTTTGATATTTTATTGGTCAATCTTAAAATATACCTGAGATGTATTTTAGAAAATGGAAGGGGGAGTTTAAGACACAAAAATTATAATTGACTTTCAAAATAGATTTTCTTTATAGCTTTTATAAAAAAAATTATTCCTAGAGTCGATGGCATGAATCCAGACATTGCAAGGAGGACAAAAACTTTGTTGTCATAGAAAAGATTGCTTGACCAAAGGAGAATAATGACAAAAGAAAGCTCATAAAATGTCCCTATCTTGAAATTCTTGGGGTTTTATTTTGCTTGTCTGATCTTTTGATTGTTGGGGAGAAAGGAGCAAAGGGAAATGGAACAGGCTAGCTTATTTTAACTCTTTATTCTTATTGCAAAATTGCCTCTGAATACGAGAGCTAACTTGAATTGCTACAGCTGAGGCAGCCGAGACTAAACCACAGAGGCTTTTGGGGTGAACTGAATCGTGATTGTTAGACTTTGCTGAGCTGATTATCCTTTTATTTCCAGAATAATGTCAGTTCCTATGATTCACTTCACTTTTTTTTCCAGCTTTTCTTTGAGTCGAATGTTAATGAATATTGCATATTGTTTGCAGATCACACTCAACTCCATTCACCTTCAGGTGACCTGTCAGTCATTTGGGATTCCTGCCTCTGGTTTCTCGGCAGTCTTTGTAAAACAAGGAAAAGAATGATGTGGTCCCTTTTTGCTAATTGTCAGAAAAAAAGAAGATGCTCAGATGACAAAAATGTTCTCAGCACCCCCGCTGAGTACTTTCTCCTTGTGGAAATAATTTGCTTTATTGAATTTATACAGTCCTTGCTTTTACCCCATGGAAGGTATTATCAGACTGCTTTCAGACTTCTCACCTCGACAATTCTGTTGCCTGAGTTCTTTTTGAACATTATTTGTCAAATAACCTGAACTAAGTGAGTTTCCTTCTGTGTGCCTTACTTATTCTTTCATTTGCACTAACATGCTGCTCCTATTTATTTGAGGATTAAATTACTGAAAATTTACAATTATAAATATTAAAGGATCACTGTTAAATTTCCTCATTGCAAAGGAGCAGTTGCATAAGTAAAAAAGAAATGACATCTGAAGCAGAAGTAATGTTGCCAAGCAGGCAACAATACTACTAATGTTTGAAGGGTTATTATCTAGTCTTCATTTTAAATGTATTTTTTTTGCTTTTGCTTTACTTTTGTTGTGTTTTCTCCAAAGACTGTAGTGCCTAGCAAACACAGGTATTCTTTAAATAAAATGAATGAGCAAGTTCCTTCATTTCAAGCTGCACACATATTTCCAAGCATAGCTAAGAATGTATGGTCATGTTCAGTCAGCTTATTACAGCAACTAATTTCAACAAAATATATAAAATTATTAAATTGATAAGTCCATGAAAAAATCGTGATCCCATTTTACAACTTTAAAAGCTAATACTGTAAGAAGGCATTTAAGAACAGCTAGGCAGCGCATTAATTTCTTTTGTCCTGTTTTCTTGTTCTATTAGAAACAGTTGATTAATATTCTTGTTAGAAGTGTACAATTCAGATGAAATGAAAACAACAGAGTTTCCTTTTACAAGTTCTTTTTGCTGTATGGTTCCCTTTTCTACTTAGTTTTAGGAAGTAGTTTTTTAGTGGCGTTTACAAAATCAGTTGCCATTCAGTCCCAGGCTCCTGAGGTGGAGTTCTTTGAGTGCTCTGGCTACATGGGTCTGACGTCCTTCACCTTCTTGAGGAAATAGGCATGATAAGGGTAAACCATCGAGCAGATGAGAAGGGGAAAGGGAGAAAAGGAAGAGCCAGGGCAGTTAGGGGGTAACAGGAGTATATGGTGTGTCTATCTGCTTGTCAGGAGGAAAGGAATAATTATTAAGGAAACCGAGGAGCAGCTAAAGGATAAAAATGGAACTTCACCCAAGAATCCATTCATTTAATGTTTATTTTTGTGAGCCAGTCAACTAACATTTATTGTGTGCTTGCAACATATTAGCCATATGCCAGATTCAGTAGCAATTGTGCCATTTTCAAAGACACATCCTCTTCCTGTCCTCAAGGACTTTATAATTTCTAGTAGGAAAAACGTGAATATATATCAATGGTGTCTTAATTATGCTGGAGTTGGTATTAAAAGTTCATGAAGCAAACAATTTAAGGGAATGTGGGGTTCATATTATAGTCCATTATGGCAGAAGAATTATATCAGCATCAGAAACCAAGGGAATTGGTCATATCATAATAGTTATTCTTAACTATTGCTGTGAGAGAGCACTCAAAGCCAAGCAACTTAAGGGAGAAAGGAGATTTATTTAGCTTAAGGTTCCAGAGGGGAGATACAGTCTTTCATGGTAGAGGCAGCAAGGCTGGCTGGCCAGCTGAAGTTGGAGACAGGCTAAGTCACACCCACCTGAGAGGCTGAGAGCTGTAAGACTGCTGCTTCAAAAGGATGACTTCTCCTGGAGGTAAAGTGGAACTAACTCACCTCAAGGCCCATCCCTTGTGACTGCCTTCCTCCAGCAAGGCTCCACCTCTCAAGATGCCAAGATCTTGCCAAACACACGAGACTGTGAGGGACACATTTCAAACCATGACACATTCCATATGCACAGGAAGAGGCGAGGGGCATATTTTGTTGTTTACCAGACTGCAAAAGACAGCCAGCTCTCTCTCCATCTTATCCGTCTGCCAGGCAATGCTTCCACCAACTATGGACGGGTCTTCCTACATCAACTATATATCTCTTACAGGATTGCTCAGAGGCTTGTCTTAACTAAATAATTCTATTATGGGATATGCTTAGAGACTCAGTTCTAAATTATCAGATTGGCATCTGTAATGCCTAGAGGTGATAACAGAAGGTAGGATGAGATAAGGGTTACAGGGCTTTCCTCTTTCGTTCTTCACCTCCTTTCCTCTCATTTTCTCTCTCAACACAGGCACTTACTTCTACCACTCCTCCAAAACTGCTTTCATAAAGGTCACCAGGGATGGATTTCTAACTCAGATGGCTAGCTCTTAGTCCTTATCTGGCTTATTAGAAGAATTTGTGACATAATCATTTTCCCCAAAATCTAGTTTTCTGATGGCTTTTTGAACAGATTATTTTGGTTTTCTTTCTCTCTGGTCTTTCTTTACATCTTTTACTGGTGCACTCGTTTCTCTTAGGAATTTATAAGTGAGAATGTTCGATCATTGGTCCTTTTCTCCTCCTTACAATCACCTTCCTAGGCGTCTTTTCTGAACTTGACACTCTTAGATCCAACTGTATTCATAACAGCTCCACTTGATTGTCTGATAAATACCTTAGATGCAACAAGGTAAGAACCGAATTTCTGAACTCCTGGAAAACCTATTTAACGTGCAATTTTCTTTTCTTAGCTTATGTAAGTCTATCCTTCCATTTGCTCAGCCTGAAAACCTTGGACTCATGTTCTTTTCCACTCATATCCCATAGTCAAGCTTCCAGGAAGTCTTGTTGACTATAACTCTTTAAGAATGCAAAACCTGAACATTTCTCTCCATCTCCACTGCTACCACTTTTGTCCAAGAAACCTGATCCTATTAGATCCTCCTGCCTTTCAGGTAATTACTCAGCTTATACCTTTACTCCTCCCCTGTAGGTATTAGAAACCTAGCTGGCAGTACCACTTCTTAAAAGTATATATCAAAGCAGTTTGCAGCTCTCAGCTTCCAAGATGTCTGCGGTGACTTAGCCTTCTCCAGCTTTGGCCAATCAGCCAGGCCACTTCTGCTTTGAGAGACTGTACTTTCTCTCTGGAACCTTATCAATCGCTATTTATTTGAAAAATATGTTAATGGGACATGGTGATTGATGGAGACCTTTCTGCCCAGAAAAGACATGACAGAGACTAACACACGTGACAAAAGTCCGAGGGACAACACAGTCAAGTTATCTGTTCAAACAGAAGAAAAGAATTTGGTGCATCCATGGTACAAAGTAACACTTGAAGAGTTGCCAGAATTTGAAAGCTTAATTAATCTCTCTGGGCATTTTCTTTTTACTTTTAATTTTTATTATTATTATTTATTATTTATTCAATTGTGCGTGTATATGTGTGTGTGCATGTATGTGTGTGTATGTAGAACCACGGGCGAATTCGCGAACCACCATGGACCGCCTCCACCTTCTCCTTGTTTACTCTGCCCCGGGATTCACAGGCTCCGCCCTACCAGGACCGGAAACGCAGGCTGCCTCCGCTTCTGCCCGGCGTCTATACGTGGGGTCTAGGATCCCAACTCAGGACCTTCTGCCTGCAAGGCAGAGACTTAACCTCTGAGCAACCTCTCCAGCCCCTCTTTTTACTTTTAAAATAAAGCCAAATATAAATATTTATTTTCAGAAATAATTTCCATGATCAATTACTCTCAGCGCCCAATACTCATTAACTCAATGAATGGCAACAAAATGTTGTAGTGTTTATTACTTTTTGAAGATTATCTGACAACTTAGCAGAAGAAGAATTCTGAAAGATGCTGCTGAAGAAAGAACTGGATAAGAGTTGATACCCAGAGCCAAAATTCTCTTCCACAAGCTGAAGAATCTTCCGGATTGTGCTTCATCTAACCAAGAGAAGAAATCATCTGCTTAAATATGATGTGAACTTTATATCGTATCTATGTCTCATCATTGGGAGTTCAAACATTTTAGCAAAACATCTGCCCAACAGATTGCTTGTATTTTTAAATAAAGATCAGTGTAGATGAAAAAAAAGTATATATCAGATCCTATTATTCTCTTGGTCAAAATGCTGAAATTGACTTTCATATTCACCCATGAAAGTCAAAATCCTCACAAAGGCCCAAAAGTTCTGGCCTTTCACAGACCTTTCTCACTTCCTCTCTTCCTTTCTCATCCTCTCAGTTCTTTGACACACTATCCTCTGTGGTTCCACTAACTCATCAATATTCTCTTTTTTTTTTTCATTGCCCTGGGGAGCTGAAACCCCAGGAGAAATCCATATTTTAATTTTTTATTACACATTTTACTTTTGCCTAATCGTACAAGATCAATAGGTACCCCTTCCCTTCTTCTCTCTTTCCCTTCCCCATTGTCCCCCATTGCATTTCCCTCCCTCTCTCCCTGTCTTCCCTTTCTCTCTCTCCCTCCCTCTCTCCTGGTGACTCCTGCTTCCTCCCTCCCATCCTCCAGAGCATCTGTTTACGTGGGCACAAAACTTCCCTTTGAGTATCTACCCAAGTGAGGGTTTAGGACTCAATGGCACAGCCCATTCTTATCTGTGGGTCTTTGCCTCAGCCCTTCTACCACCTGGGATGCTTTTTTCCCAGGTGTCTGACTGACTGACTCCTTCAACTCATTCAAGTCTTTGCTCAAAAGTCACCTACATCAAGGCTTCCATTGTCTGCTCCCACTGTTCTTTGCTGTTCCATTTCTCCAAAGCACTCTAACTTTCTAACATAGCACCTAGTATATTCATGTTTATCACCTGTGTTTCCCTGCTTGAATCTGAGCTTCATAGAAAAGGGTTTAGTTATTGATTGATTGATTGATTGATAGATCAATCGATGAATTAATTTTGAATGGAATCTTATGTAGCCTAGGCTGGCCTCAAAATACTATATAGCTAAGGATAACCTCCAAAGCTCTGTTCCTCTTAGTTCCACCTTCCAAATGCTGAGATTTCCAGTGTGTAGTGACACAGTGGTTCCATGTAGTATCAGGTCTTTGTGCATGTTACAGACACATTCTACCAACTGAGCAACATCTCCCAACCTCGGATCTCCATCTTCCTTATGCACCAATATGCCTTGAGCACCTATAACCCTGTTAGGCACAACATAAGAGTGTGATGAAGCATGTTGCACCGTAGCTCGGTTCATTCAACACAAGCTGGCAGGCAGATATTTTTCTGCATGGATTGCCTACTTGACTGCAAGGTAAAGGTTGAATGTTTAGAAGTAAATAAAGATCTGTCCTCACATTCATGGGAGTCATAAAGCAGCAGGGATTGGACGCCAAGCAAGTAATTGCAGCATGGAGACTGCTCTGACAGAGGAGTAGAGAGGACTATTGGAAAACACCTCTCAGGAATCACACAGAGATTGGGAGTTAGAAAAGGCCTCCTTAAGGATAAGATTGAAGTTCCAACCAGAATAAAATATAAATGGGCACAAGGACAGCTTTCAAGACCAAGGAAGCACAGAAGGATTGTACCAATGAAGCATGTATAGAGAAATAGTTCATTTATGACTGGGAAAGAAAGGCGGGGGGCAAGAATAAGGTCACATTTAAAGCAAATTGAATTAACCAGGTAAAGTGGTAAGGATTGATAAGAAAGCGGAGGGCGGGAGGGGGAGAGCGTTCCAGGCAAGGGGAGCACTTTAAGCTGAAAGTTATGAAGTAGGAAAACATGAGACTTAGATGATTCAGTTTGCGTGAAACTCAGTGTTGAACTCCTATTGGGACACTGAGATGAAAAGTATGTATATGAGGAACTCCTGGAAGTTTTAGCATGGAATTGAAACATTTTCATGGACTTGTAGAGACCAGGAACAATCAAAGGAAACTAGCATGGAGCCTGCTGAATCTTATTCCCTATTTAGAAGTCTCCAGACCTGTTTTCAAAAACAGGTAAATGACAAAAGCATGCTCATTAATATATGTAGGAGCTGAAATGCTCAGGTTAATAAACTTGAACTCTTCCCCCAACCTATTCTCTTTTCACATTTTATTATTATGTGTGTAGCAGCCAGAGGACAACTTGCAGGAGTTGGTTTTTTCTTCCACCAAGTGGGTTCCAGAGATTGAATTCAAATCATCAGACTTGGCAGTAAACGTCTTTAACCTGCTGAGCCAACTCCCTGGGCCTGAATTTTCCACTTTGATGCTTCCAGACATAACCAGTGGAACTGATAAGTTTTAGCTGTCAACTTGACACTTGAATCAGGGTATATCTATTAAGAAT
This sequence comes from Typhlomys cinereus, assembly GCA_023101885.1. Taxonomy (NCBI): domain Eukaryota; kingdom Metazoa; phylum Chordata; class Mammalia; order Rodentia; family Platacanthomyidae; genus Typhlomys; species Typhlomys cinereus. Next base: position 7,802,029 of record JALPQD010000042.1, on the reverse strand, counting down.
TATTTAGTTAAGATATATATATATATATATATATATATATATATATATATATATATATATCTCACAGGGCAGGATAGAAGCATGAGTATCAATAACTAAACTCTAGAAGCCCCCTTGGATAATGTAAGAGTAAATCACACATATACACAAAAGATAAGCATGAATTAAAGACTGTAACTGAAATGATTTTTGATATGGAGGCATTAAAAACTTTTGCACCTCTTGGCTTTCCTTTGTATAGGCAGGCAAGGAGATAAAAAACAATGAAACAAAATGTTTCAAATGAAACAAAATGTTTAAATGACTTCTGAAATGAGCATCTCCTACAGAGTTCTGTGTTCTTTTTTCTGAAAAGGATTCTAATAGTTTGATTTATATCAGTGCTTCTAGAGACAGAGGCCACATGTTGTTTATGAAATCTTTTCATGTGATTTCCTCTGTGTGCAAGGACACAGCACAATCAGACAGCTACCTATCTAAACAGCTGCCCTACTGAGTTCATAACAGTCAGCATACACATTACTCCCTTTTCAAAGCTTTCCCTTTCACAGTTCAGATTTAGTGACAGCTATCTAGATTACAATGTCAACCAAACTGAAAAGACTTTTTAAAAAGAAAGTGAAATATAAGGTATGGAAAATGTTGGACAGTTTAGTTTTCAAAATGGATACTTTGGAGGCCAACATGGTGGCACACAGGGCTGGGCTGGGCAGCCGCGTCTGAGTGCCCTCAGCCCAGGCTCGACTGCCCTCATCCTGGCCTGGTGGCTGTGGCCTTCGGGGGCAACAGCTCAGACGCTGCAGAGGTGGCGACTTGCTGCCTGCCAGGCCCCGGAGCCGCAGCTTTGCCGCTTGCTGGTGTGGAGCCGGGAGCCATGGAATCAGAGGAGGGGCAGCACAGGACCACGCCGCAGTGCGTGGGCTTCTTGGACCCGCCACCATCCTCAAGGCCTTGCACCTGGCCAAGAACAACATCAATGAGGCCATGGCGCTGCTCACTAACTAGCGCCCATGCCTGGACCATGGCAACTATGAGCCCAAGGCGCCCAAGGTCAGTGGCGGCCCGCAGGGCAATGGCTGTGGTGGGGATGGGGACCCTTGCGGGGGGAACACCAGGGGTGGTGGAAGCTTTGACCTGCTCCCCCGCCTACCACGAGGTGGTGGATGACAAGGGGTCACCTGCAGAGGACAATCAAAGACGGCTGCACCCATGTGATGCTGGCAACAGACATTGACCTCTTTTCCGTCTAATCACTGGGCCCTGACGGTGGCAGTCAAGAGTATGAGGACTAGGCTGGGCCAGACTCTCCAAGAAAAAAGCAACGAGAAAAGGAGGGATGCTCCAGCCATGTGGAGGTCAGCTGTGACTTAGCCTGCCTGCCAGCTCCAGCCAGCCATGCCAAACTTCTGCCTGCCTTAAAAGACTATTTCCCTCTGGAACTGGCATGGCATTAACTACCAGCAAGCTGTGCGCCCACTTGTGCCTTGCGGCGGAGAACCTCCTTTCCCGGGGAACCCCGCTGCCGTGCCTGCTGAGGAGCGACGGGACCCATGAGGCACCCAATCGAGAAGGGCAGGATGGACTCGCGCGTGAGGATGGCAGGGACGCTGGAAGCCACCCTGCGAGAGCCCTGCTGAGATTCACCTTTATGGTCTCCAACAACCTGGTCGCCACCTCTCCTACTTCTGCTGTGTGCTCCTCCCGCAGCCCCTGCATCTGCTGGACAGGAAGCTCTTCTGGCACCTCGAGGGTCTCATGTTCAAGTGACTGTTAGGACTGGTAGCTTCGTGGGGCTGATACGCAGGCTCCACAGGGAATCCTGTCTACAGTGCTGCCTAAGCAAAGATTCTTGTTCGGCGTCATGATTACAATTCAGATCACTCTGTTACTGCCTGTACTAAATTCTGTTGAATGTTGTAAAGTGGAAACCATGTGCTCCAGACAGTGGTGGAGAGGTACAACTATATCTACAGTCAGTGTCTGACCAGCGGACAGCTGAATGATCAGCCTGACATGCCACACTGCTGCAGAACCCTGAATTCCATGTGTGCTCACAATACTGATGGCCTCCCACGGGCCGGGGCTCCCTGTGCTCACACCATGAACTTAATCTCACAGAAGATGGACAAAACTGCTCTTCCTCAGCTTTATCATAAAGAAAGTGAAATATGACTACCTAAACTTTTAGAAAGCTGAACATTTGGGGAATCTTAAGCACAATACCTTGAAATTGTTGGCTTTGTATTTTTTTAAAGCATTTGTGTATTTCTGAAGGCCCTGGGGATTTCTCTGGAGAGAGACACAGCAGGCCTTGGGGACCAAAAGCTTTGGAAACACATTGTTCAACATTCATATCTCTGGGGACGAACTTCAGTCATTCTCAGAGGCATCTTGAAAAAGAGTCTTGGAAACTGTAGGCACCGTGACACAGGTTCTATCCCTGGTCTCTTCACTGACAACAGTTAACTTTCACTGAAGCAATAATGCACCTCTCCTGGCATCTCAGGGGCTTACGACAAGACATACCAACTTTCTGCTCACAAGTCTGCAGAATCACTGACGTCTTGAGACCTGTGCTCATGCCTTTCATTCTGTGCACTATGTGCTGAGAGCAGGACAAAGGGTAAGTGGGGATGTTTGCTGCTTCCTAAAGCTTCTGCTCGAAGTGCCTCTCCAGTTCTATTGCTGGAAGCAAGTCTCAGGCTAAGCCTACTGGTTGTCAAAGCCGCTCTCACAGATCCATGTGTTGAAGGTGTGGTCTTCTGTTTGTTGCTATCAGAGCTAGGTAAAACTTTAAGAGTCGAGGTCTAGCAAGAGGTCTTTAGGTCACTGAGGGTATATTCTTGAGGGGGGTGGTAGGTCCCCAGAACCTTCTTCATCCTCTTTCACTTCCCAGCCAGGAAGTGAGGGGTTTAGCTTCTACATACAGACCAAAGAAGCAACAAGTTCTGAAACGAACTTAGCTGAGTCAAAATAAATCTTTCTCTTTTTAACTTGGTTATCTCAGGCATTTGTTACAAATGACAGAAAGTTGATTGGTACAGGTCATCATGTGTCATCAGAGACACAAAAAGGCTGATTGTGAGAAACAGGGAGAGAGCGCCATTTCATTTCTCTGAAAGCTAAAACTCCATCTCCTCAGTGGTAGAGCACTAGCAGAAGTGTTTACTGGGGCTATTGGAAGATTAATCTTCCTTAATATGGGGCTGGTGAGCTAACTCACTGTTTGAAAACTTGACGACCTGAGTGCAACCTCCAGAAGCCCACACATGGCTGAAGGAGAGAAGTGACTTTTGAAAGCTGAACTCTTGACATCCAGCCATATGTCATAGAATGTATGTGCCTTCTCTCTCTCTCTCTCTCTCTCTCTTCTCTAGCAAATAAAAATATTAAAAAATAAAAAATAAATAAATAAGAACCTTTATCACAATCAGGACGTGATGTAGTGTTATCATTTGAAAATGTGAATGGCAACACAGACCCACTTTACTATGTGGAAAACTGGCTCCAAAGTGTTGCTCAATGATCCCTGCCTGCTGGGTTTTATATCCTGAGTAATTTACTCTGTTTGAGAACACACTGGGTCTAATGATTCCCTTCTATTAAATAGGCGATGGCAAAAGCAATGGGACATCACTCCTGAAATTAAGATATAAAAAGACTGCCACAGTGTTCCCTCTCTCCCCACAAAGAGAAAGCAAGTTTCTAGGGTTGTGTGAGACTGATATGCAGAAGGATAAGTGTGATTAGCCAGTGATTCCTGACAACAGCCATGTGAGTGAAATGGAAGCTCAATACAGCCCCGAGATGATCACAGTTTTGACGGAGACCTTGCCAGCAGCCTTGAATACCTCCACATCAGAAGCACCTAACCAGTCACCCAACTTTGAGATAAATACTTGTTGTCATAGGCTAAATATTGGAGTAAGTTGTCATGTATTAATAGGTAATATATCATATTAAAATACGCATGATTTATTTGGCTAGTCTTGTTGGTAATTGCCTGACTTGCAAAGATAAATGTTATTATTAAGAAGTGATACTTAAATCTAAGGAAAAATTATCTAAAATGAGTATACCTAAGGTAGATAACCAAAAACTAAACTGACTCATATAAAATTAACTTTGTATTATAATGATTTAATAAGGTAACATTATCCTATTTCATACGGGATAAGAAAATGGCATTTACTAAAGACAAAGTAACAGGCTAGCACCATAACTAAGATGTAGTATATACCTAGCATGTGTGAGACCCTAAGTTTACTCTCTTAGGAGAGGAAGAGAAAGAGAGAGAGAGAGAATAGCAAAAGTTGCTTATATTCTTACAATTTAACTAGAAAATTTTCAATTGGGATTTCATTTGTTTTTATATAAAGCTAATATGTCACATGAAACTAGATATATATACTGGCTCCAAATCTTTACAAGGCTGTTTCCAGTTTGCAAAAGTATAACCTAGTAGATCTGGCTTTATTTGTTTTAAGAATGCAGATTTGGGGACCATGAGAAAGCTCAGTGGATAAGATGTCTGCTTGCAAGCCTGGCAACTTGAATTGGATCCCTGGAAGTCCACATGGTAGGAGAAAACTGACCTTTGAAAGATGTCCTCTGACTTCCATCCATGCTCCATGGTATAGATATATCCTCTCCCCCTTTTACTTAAAAATAAGAATGCAGATTTTTTTCCTCTGGATCTCTGTATTATTTCAGGTTTGATCACTTACATAAGTAGAAAACTTCTTTACCTTCCCTTATACAGTCCTTCATTTTTCTCCACCCAATCTTGACTTCTACAGACTATGTGTGACATAGTCACTTGATGAGTGCTTATTGAGTAAATTCATGGAGGAATGAATGAAAAAGCTGGAGTTCAGAGACTTAGCAGTGTAAGACATTTTGGCAAACTATATATTAACCATCTTTTCTTTTTAGAAACATTCCCTAGCATTGCCAAAAAAAATCCTCAAGTTCCTTACTCACATAGAATTTGAAAATTGAACCAGGAATGTATAGCTTTGCACTGTGCAAGAGGTCTTAACATGTCCCTTTCTGTTCTGAAGATCACAGGCACACTGTAATATTCTTCTAATTAACTGCATTTGGTAATTATCTCCCTGGGTCATACTCTTTTCTTCCCTTTATCTATTGGTAATTTTTTTTATTAGAATAGCCTTGCATGAAAGCTGTCTTTGTAAGAAAGTTAGTTTTACTGTCTTTTTTTTTAAAGAGCTAATGTCCTTAGCAATCAAAAGACCAATAAAAGCAATGGAGGATTATAATTCTCTATTAGATACATAAGTTTTCAAGTAATATGATCATACTAATTACCTTCTTATTAAATCCAGAAAATATCAAAGATCTGTGAAGTCTTTTATTCCCTGGTCTCTTTCACTATGTCACTTTCCATTTTTCACCATACTTAAATAGTCAGGTTCCATGGGTGAAGAAATAGAATTTTCTTTGCCTAGAACACTTCTCCCAATCCCATTTACCATGTAGACACCAGCCTCTTCTTCAAGATTCCACCAACACTAGATTCTGAATTTTAATTATTCAAGAAGTCCCTCTGATCACAATATAAATCAAGAGTCCCAACCAACTGAATCTGGAGCTCTGAAGTAAATGTTACAGCGATGGTTAATTCTATGTATGGACTTCAGTAAGGCTGTGGTAAAACATCATTCTATGTAATCATATGCTTGTGATAATTCACATGCACATTAGTAAGCCTACATGCCTTTTTTTCTAATTTTTTAAACTTACATTATTTTAGATGCTTTTGTGAAAGTGATTTTTAGATGAAATTAACATTTAAATAAATAGATTTTAAAGAAAAGAAATCTACCTCCAAGAGTCTAATTAATCTTCAATTAGTTGAAGGCCTCAAGAGTAAAAGACTGGACGCTCCTCAGTCACAAGGGAATTCTGCACCTGTTTCCTGGGCCCTCCAGTATAAGCCTATTCCTCAGGTTATAAATTGGCCAAACTTCCATAATCACGTGATTTGAGTTCTTAAATCTCTCTCCCCTCCCCATCCCCCAGGTTTTCAAGCAGGTACCTTGTCTGCTGAGTATCTCGCTGGATCTGAAGAAGGATTATTAAGCAAAGAGAAACAGAGCTTGAAAATTTAGAAAATCCTCAAGCTTTCCCACTACAAAATGGAATGAGCTCTGGAGACAACACTACAGATGTGGCTGGATAACACTTCCTAAAGAGATTACAGATGGGGCTGGAGAGGTGGCTCAGTGTTTAAGCCTCTGCCTTGCAGGCGGAAGGTCCTGAGTTCGGATCCTAGACCCCACATATAGACGCCGGGTGGAAGCGGGGGCGGCCTGCATTTCTGGTCCTGGTAGGGTGGAGCCTATGAATCTCAGGGCAGAGTAAACAAGGAGGAGGTGGAGGCGGTCCATGGTGGTTCCCGAATTTGCCCGTGGTTCTACACACACACACACACACACACACGCATACACGCACAATTGAATAAATAATAAATAATAAAAAAAGAGATTACAGATGTAACTCCTACATTAAGTAAACAATCTCAGCTGCAATTCTATTGAGGAGATGTTCCATGAAACAAAAAAGGAAGTTAGCCCAGGCCAGAATCTACAACATGGGAACGAACTGAATTTCACAACAAAACCACTGCCTAGTCACAACCCAGATTAGGACGGCCTGGTGGGCAACTGTTTCCTGCTACATCCTAACAGGGAATTCTTTCCCAAAGTCATGGTCTGTTGAACTGGTAAAAACAACCTATTAATCATAGTCCAGGAGTTCTGGCTCCACTGCAATGCTTTGTATGTAAGTTCTGGGTTTTCATGAATAAAGACTCTTCTGCCACCTCAGTAAGCACTGCTCTCTAAGATCCTAAACTTGAGGAGGGGGGTCCTGGTACACCAGCCTGCTTCTTCTAATAAAAACTTTTAAACCACTCAAATTGAGCCTGAGGTCTGAAATGTGTGAGTACCAGACCCCACAACACTGTCAGCTCACTCTTTTTTTTTTTAATTATTATTAATTCAATTGTGCGTGTGTGCATATGTATGTGCGCGCGCGCACGTGTGTGTGTGTGTGTGTGTGTGTGTGTGTGTGTGTGTGTGTGTGTGTGTATGTAGAATCATGGACAAATTCGGGAACCACCATGGACGCCTCCACCTCCTTCTGCCCCAGGATTCACAGGCTCCGCCCTACCAGGACCAGAAGCGCAGGCCGCCCCCGCTTCCGCCTGGCGTCTATACGTGGGATCTGGGATCCGAACTCAGGACCTTCCGCCTGCAAGGCAGAGGCGTAACCCTTGAGCCACCTCTCCAGCCCTGTCAGCTCACTCTTAAAGGGACAGAGATGGGAAAAACAAAGGCGGGCTGATACTGTTGAGGGCCTCCAAATGATGGATTATTACAGCTGTGTACCATAAACATATGCTGTTCTTTAAGAATGCACCCGCAGGGGCTGGAGAGGTGGCTCAGGGGTTAAGCTACTCTGCCTTGCAGGCGGAAGGTCCTGAGTTCGGATCCCAGATCCCACGTATAGACGCCGGGCGGAAGCAGGGGCGGCCTGTGTTTCCGGTCCTGGTAGGGCGGAGCCTGTGAATCCCGGGGCGGAGGAAGTGGGAGGCGTCCATGGTGGTTCGCGAATTCGTCCGTGGTTCTACACACACAGACACACACACGCGCGCACACATACATACGCACACACGCACAATTGAATAAATAAAAAAAAAAAAAAAAAAAAGAATGCACCTGCAGGTGAGCCCAAAGTTTGCCCGGGCTAACATGGGCCCAGAAGATGCTGCAGCCCACGTAGAATTAAGCACTTACTGTCTCCTCTTAGATACAGAGGTCAGGACTGCCAGATGGGGCACAGGAGGCTGGGCTGCCCTCTTACAGGATCCAAAAGATAGGACCACCACTGGTGGGTCAGAAAATAAAGCATTAATCCAGAGTTTGAACTCCTTTTGGTTTCTTTGTTTTTAGATGGTGTTTCAAAAAGGTTAAACTGGCCTAAACTCCCTATGAGTTTGAAATCGTGGATGACCATAAACTTCTGTTCCTCCTTGAGACTGCCTCAATGCTAAGATGAGATACGCATCAACCTGCCTGGTTTTATTCAGTGTTGCAGGTTGGACTTAAGGGTTCATGCTAGGCAAGCACTCGTTAAATTGCTAATAGCTCCAGCTCATTCAAAGTATTATACTTGAGTCTTAGAATGTAATAGAGTTTTCTTGGTTAGATTAGAGTTTACTTGGAATCCTTGACCTTTATCTTCTTTTTGCTTTCTCTCTTTTGGGATGAGGATGTCTAGTGCCTGACCCATTATTGCATTTTGGAAGCATATAACTTACGTGCTTTTACAGGAAGAGAATTTTGCCTCAGCATGAATTATAACTCAGATCTCTCCCACCCCTGATTTTAATGATGTTTCAATCCTATACGGAGTTTGTTAATTCTGGAATGGCATTTCGAGCTAGTGTATTTTGCAAGTAAAGACAAGACATTAATTTAGGAGGAGCAGAGAGAAAACATGTCATAGGCTTACTTGATTATATTTATAAGTGGTTCTTTAAAGAGAGAATTAGATACAGTGAGATCATAGGGTTAGAACTGAATCCAGTATGATTAACATCCTTATAAAAAGAGAAGATGGCTCAGCAAGTAACCTCGCTTTGCTTCACAAGCATGAGGACCTGAGTTCAGATTCCCCAGGATCCACATTTAAAAAGTCAGATGTGGTTGAATGAGCCTGAAACTCTAGTACTACAGTGCAGATATGATAAGAGAAAGACAGAGGAGGATTACTGGAGTTTGCTGACCACCAGTTTAGCTCCAGGTTCAGTGAGAGACCCTGTCTCAAGGACATAAGGCAGAAAATGACAAAACAAACCTATGTCCTTCTCTGACTTCCTTATGTGTATGTGTGCACTCACTAGGACACATGTATGTGAGTACAAAACACACACACAATCTAAAAATTAAAAAACAAAAAAGATGAGACTAGAACACACCGCAAAAAGAAAAGACACAAGACAAAGGGAGGTGACAGCTATAAGTTGTGTCAATGGGACACTTTGACCTTTGATGTCCAGCCTCCAGAAAGAAATACATTTCAGTGTTCAAGCCACTCTCTCCACAGTTTTTGTTTTGGTAGATCTAAGAAATGAATAAACATAATAAACAGCCTCGCAGAAGCCCAGTTAGTAGAAAGGGTCAGGCCTTGGCTTGCACTGTCTTCAGTTATTAGACAAGGTCTGCCTGAAAAGAACGTGGCATCACCTTGAAGGCTAGAGTGGATCTAGAGTACCCTGCAGTTGAAAGCTTGCCATTTTTGTAGCTGAAAGCTCTTTCCACAGCTGAATGCCAAGTTCTTCTTTGAATGATAAATCAAACAGTAAACCTCCCAGCTGTTTCATGTGGGGAGAAAGAAGCAGGAATAAAAAGGTAGGAAAAGATAAGAATATGCTCTGCTTTTGCCCCCCAGACAGGCAACTTGTTGATGTTATAATTCACGATGAGTGGACTTGTGGTGGCTTGTAATGAGTCAGTTTAGTCAAAAAAAAATTTCCAAGAACTCTCTTTTCTATATAGTTCTGGATTGGTGTGTGCCACAAGGAGTGTTTTCCAGGAGATTTAGTAGAAGGTAGTGGAGTGTCAACCATGTTCTCTCAGTGTTCACAAGACCAAAAAACAGAAAGAAGGATTATTGTAGCTCACAGACATATCATCTGGCATTTTGCAGTTCACTTTAGCACTGTGAGAACTACTGATCCTTCTGTATCCTCAGATCCACTGGATTTCTCGCATCAACTTCTTCAGCTCTTCTTCCAGATACATACTTAGCTTTCCTTTCTAAGGGACTTATAGTTAACCATTGTTCTCCAGATAAACACAACCAATAGATGATTGATACATATATGAGTAGAGAGAATGTAGAACACATGATTATGAAGGCTAAATACCATGTGCTGGTTTCTGTAAAGACCCAGGGAAACTGGTCGTATTCTTCCAGTGTGAGTCTGAAGTCCTGAGAACCAGAACAACTAATGATATGCACACCAGTCTGAGGCAGAAAGCTGACACATTCAGGGTCAAGCAGTCAAGCTGAGTGCAAATTCTTCCTTCCTCTATCCTCCTGTTCTATTAGGCCTTCAATAGATTGGATGATACCCATTTGCACTAAAGAGAATAATCTGCTTTATCCAACCTACAGATTCACATGTTAATCTCATCCAGATTACATAGATACACCTAGAAATAATAGCCAAGTATCTGAGTATTTTATGACCTCCTCAAGCTGGCCCATACAGCTAACCATTACAGTTGGAACTATAGTTCGCCTACATCTATGTCTAGATCTAGATATGGCTCATTTAGCATATGTGAGTCATTAATGAATCCAGGATGCAGTACCAGAGAAAGAGACCATCTCCCATTAACTATTCATCCAATTTTTATAATTGTGAATGGTAAAGTTCTTAAATGAACCCCCCACAACCATTATAATATATATCTTTTAGTGGTTTTACTGTCTGTTCAAATTCTTACTGATACACTGATCATTATTAAAGACAGAATGAAATTAATTTATAGCCAACCTGGAAATTACTGTACAAGAATGGCTAGAGATCATTAGATTTGGGGTCTGAATGTTCTTAGCATGCTCCTTGCTACTTCTTGCTTCTTCTGATTCCCTCACCTGAAGAGTCATTGCTAGTCAATTTTTGTACTTTCCCATTGAACAGGACATCCTCAGAAATGTTTTTTGTTACAGTGTTCTAGATAAGCCTAAAACTTGTTTATGTTCAGCATCCTATTTAAATTCGTTTTCAACAGTAAACATGAAAAACACAATTAAATGTCATTTCAAAAACCCTTTAAAATTATGTAACTTCAAAGATCTTGGTAGAAATTACCATAAGTACATTTGCTGGTGTAAAAAGACGATCATGATTTATACAAGTTTCTTCTTGACCCAATGGTTAAATGTCCTTATAAAAGAAAGACAGGGTATTCTGGTATGGCTCAGTGAGTAAAGGTGCCTGTGTGCAAACCTGGAAATCTGAGTTCAATTCCCAAAGCACACATGCTGAAGGAAGGAGAGAACAGACTTCTGAAAGATGTCCTCTGATCTTCCCTCTCTCTCTCTCTCTCTCTCTCTCTCTCTCAAAATTAAGTTAATAATAAAGGTAGATGGAAACATGGAGGATACAGAAAAGGGAAAGACATTGAAAAGACCAGGGCATCAAGGAAACCCTACTGTTTTAATCTTCTCTTATTTATATTCTTGGGAAAGGTGAGTTTGCTACTCCAGGGTTATGGAAATGACTAGGATTATGGAGATGGGGATTGAGTGAGCAGGTAAGATCAACAGCAGTTTATGTATTACATATATTTGTGGCAGAGCACATTGTGGGTCTTGCAGGAGGATGTGTTGGGCTTTTTAAAATACTTCAATGAGTTAACTAAGACATGAAACACATTACTGTCTGGTCCTTTTGTCTAGAGATACTTTCTCAGGACACAAGAGGAAAGAGAACTACATTTAATCCATTCAAAGCTCTTTTCCTTTTGTCAGATCTATGTTAAGGCAGTTTGCAAAACTGAGACTCAGGTTTTGGCATTGTATCATATCTATTGCCACTAAAACAAGCACAGGCAAAGAGCTGATTCTTCATGGCACTTGAAGAGAGTATGTGGCCCTGCTGATACCCTGAGTTTGGAGTTTTGGCCTCTAGTACTACTATGAAGTAATAGTTTTCTAGTGTGTTAAGTCACCAATTTTTTGACACTTGTTACAGCAGCTGCAGGGAACTAATACAGATCTCTTGCACTTCCTCAAAATCAAGGGGATAATGATGCATGTTTTGGGCTGACAATTCTGATTTACTTATAGGAAGATGATTTGCTTGAAGAACTGTGGGCAGAAGTAGAGTGATTATTTTAAAAAAGAAGAAAAATTAAAAATTTCTGCTTATTCTTAAAATTATCAGGTTATTTCTATTTCATTCTAACTACAATTAGGATTTACTGCTGAAAGAGTCCTTAATGTGTATAAATCAATATTATTTTATGAAAAATCATATGATTTGATCTTTAAGTTATATATTCCTATTACTTAATATCTTTTCTCCATCTATCGTTTTGATCTTCCTGTTTTCCTAATTAATATTATTAAGGATTTAAGCATTTATACTTGTCAATTCTCCAATTTTTTGTAGGAAGATCTAGAAGACTTTTGTAAACTTTGTTTTACCATATATTTATAAGACATGGACTGTTTTCTCACCAAATTAACAGCAGAAGTTTTCATTATGCTGTATCTAAGATTTCATAACTTTCTACATGTTTATGTACACAGTTTTTATTACAATACTCTTTCCATGGTTATTTAAGCCACAGTTAATCAGAAGTTAAAATATGACAATATTTCTTATTTATATTGTAGAAGATGCTTCTCTCTCTCTCTCTCTGTCTCTCTCTCTGTCTCATTCTTTTTTTCTTTCTGTTTCTTTTTTGAGACTGAGTCTCATGTAGTCTAGGTTGGTCTTAAGCTCATTATGTATCTGAGAATAACTTTGGACTTTTTAAATTTAATTTATTATTTCAAATATGTGTATATGGTGTGCGTATGTGTATGTTTGTGTGTTTGTGTGTGTGTGTGTGTACATGTTGTAGAATAAATATGAAGTTCAGAGGATAACTTTTAGGTTGTCTCTTTCTCTCTGTCCATCATGGGTTCTGGGGATCAAACTTAGGTTGTCAGTCTTTCATAACAAGTGCTCTTACACACTGAGTCATCACATCTACCCTGGGAGCTTCTACCCCCAAATGCTGAGATTAGAGGCATGTGCCACTGTGCTTGGTGTATACTGTGCTGGTCATTGAACCCAGGACTCCATGCATGCTAAGCAAGCACTCTCCCAACTGAAAATTACATTCTAGCACCATAACTTTTATATATATTCTTTTACTTGTTGGGCTTTAGTTTTGTTCCATTTTGAACTAAAGTTATTTAGGAATGGTTTTTATGAAACTAAGTTCTGCAGAAAATGGAACCTTAATAGAAAATGGTTTCAATTGTTGTATATTTGATATTCATATAAAATTATTCTCATGAATTTTTATATATCAGTTATGAAGAATGTTCAAACTAGGAAGTTTCAGGCATTTATATTATTTTGTGTATTGCTCCCAGTTGAATACTCTGCTGCCTTCTCACTATTTTTTATTAGCAATATAAAAGGAAAATTTACATAATTTTACCTGCACATATAGACGTTTGCAATTAAATTCATTAGAAAAACAATGCTTACCTATTGCAAGAGGGCACTTGACTGTCTGTGACTGTGGAGGCAAAGAGTGACAACAAAGTCATCCTGGATTTCTCCACTTTCTTATTGCTTTTCTCTGGGGTTTCCCAGGCTCCACCCTATAGGGTCCCATCATATCTGGCATTTTTATGTGGGATCTGAGTATCTGAAGATTCATAATATAATTATCCATTATTATCATTAGCATGTAAAGGCAGACTAGATAAGTAGAATATAATTATATTTGGAGGGGAAGGAAGGGTGAAGGGAAATTGAAAAAGTTAAATCATTTATATTATAAGTATATGCATAGGGAACATAAGCATTTGGTAAACCAATAAATAGAAAATGCAAGTACAGACAGTCACAGCATGATGAGAATTTCATGCTGAAATTTATAAAGGAACCGAAAAATTCCTGTCACCCTAGTGTATTAGTCAGGGTTTCAGAAAGGAAGAATCAATAGAACATGTGTGTGTGTGTGCGTGTGTGTGTGTGAGTGTGTGTGTCTGTGTGCGTGTGTGTGTGCATGTGTGTGTGTGTGTGTGTGTGTGTGTGTGTGTGTGTGTATCTTTATTAAATCAATTCTCACTAAAAGCAGTGTTCTTCAAAATAACCACCGGTAACTGCTTCATTCTTGACCCAAATGTCTTACAAAATCAAAGGATCCTGAGAAAATCTGAAGCCTCAGTCACACTGGAGGATTGAAGAGGCTGGGCTCAGATGTCCAGGAGGATGGCAGCCAGGTAGAAGACGCTGGCCTCTAATGTGGTGAAAGAACAGTTGAGCTCTGACGTCAGTGATGGACTTGGTTCCAAGGGCAGTAAGAATGGCGACAAGGTGAAAAGAGCTGCTCTCTGAAGTCAGCAGCTGCAGCAGCAGTGAAGAAGGCAACAACACACTGGCAATTGGACTCAAGAACAAGTCAACACAGGATAAAGTAAGAGCAAGTGGTTCCTTTTATGTGGTCCATCACTGGAAAGCGCCATCACTATGGTCCATCTATCAATTAATCAATCACCTGCAGGATTATTCAAGGGCCTGCTCCAACCATTGATTCTTCACAACTGTGCTCTACACGGCCTGCAAATGTCAAGATGACATCTGAATCTAACCATCACACCTAGAAATGTAGGAACTATCATAATGCAATAGTTAATTCATTTCCCACATATGGAGATGCTTCTGATGTAAACAAACCTGCTGTTAGTTGTATAAAAGCACAGTACATACACTTATATATCGTGAATTATACTTGGTAATGAGGACTGTTACTGGTTTTTGTGTCTATTATACTATACTTTTTATCATTATGCTATAGGTAACTATTTCTAATTATCAAAGCAACTGTAAAACAGCAGGTTATTTTGTTGGTAGCAGCCTCACACATCTGTTTACTGTGTTTCTTCATCTATCATTTTTTTCTGGTGTTGATCTAAATTCATGCTGATTATGTCCCAAAGTATATGAACTCTACTGTTGATGTCACCAGTAAGGTCATATCAGTGATTGACTTGGAGATAAAATTAAAAGGTAAGAACTACAAAGGTAAATAATCAGAGATACTAGTTTCCAAAGAGGCATGTTTCATCCCACCACAGCTATTTACCATCTTGAAAAATAAGAATGAAATGAAGGAGTGTTAGAAAGACGCTTCATTGAAGGAAACAAAGGTAGCAAAACTGAAGATGGATCTATATCAGATCAGATGGAGTAAAAAAAATTAACGCCCTGGATGAAGACCAGAACACACACTGTTGTTATCATCATGACCAAAGTAATAAAGTTCGTCTGAGACTGTGAAAGAAAAGCCTAATCTTAGCTGTAATACTGGATTTGCTTCTAGCTCTGGGCAGCTCAAACAATTCCTGAGTCATTATCCATAGCATAATGTGAAAGTGAGGGGGTAAGTCTACAAATACGGATGTGAAGGTAGCTGAAGAACTTTTGGAGGTTTTCAAAACGTTGATTGTAGAAGGATATTATTTGCCATAGCAAATCTTCAGTGTGGAAGAAACCTCAGTATTATGAGAACAGAGGCATGTAAGGATTTCCATTCATTAAAAAACTGGCACTGGGTTTCAAAGCTGGTAAATGACAGTACCCTCATCCTTGGCAAATCCTTTGAAGTCTTCTGCCAAATGCCATTCATATACCCCTGGAGGCTCAAAATTGAAACTCTGTGTGGAAACACATAGTAGGAACTGTAGACCTTAACATGTACCAATAAGCAGACACTACCAAGGGACTTGGGAGCAGTAAATAGTCACGGGCGATCCACCTCTTCTTCTAAGATACCTTTAATTGTTATGCTAACAAAATTAAGTACTATTTGGAGAATAACATGCCTTTCAATTTTTTAAATTGTGGATGTTTTCTTTTTATAACTCATTGCTCAAAAAAAAAAAGAAATGACACAAACTTTTTAGGATATCAGTGATTTGATTCTGGCTCATAGTTCTAGGTTACAGTCCATCATGACAGGGAAGTCACAGTATTAAGAGCTGAGGGAACTGATCACACAGATAAAGAGTAGAAGGGAAGGACCAATGTAAGCCAGTTTCCCTGCTAGCTTGCCAAATGTTCAACTAGCTCCCTCCATCTTATTCTACCTGCCCAGGAATGGCATCACCAACTACTGGCTGTCTACCTACATCAATTGTGCAACCAAGACAATCTCCCATAGACTTGTCCAGAGGCATACCTTAACCAGATAATACCTCATTGGTGTGCCCAGAGGCCCGCCTTTCAGGTGTTGGGTTGGATTTCAGACGAACCTTTTTGTGGCTAATGGCCCACATGTCCACTTTTGGAGGTGATCTTTATCTCAATATGAAGGTGATGCTTTTGTTTCCAAGCACCATCATTTCAATCAATCAATGCATCAGGAGTTAGAGTAGTTTTTAAGACAAGCCACCTGTCATGGTTTTAATGTGAGTTATCCCCTACAGACTCATGTGTTTGCAACCTTCTCTGATGTTAATGTATGAACAGGTCAGGGCATCTTTAAGAATTGGAGCCTTATTGGAGGAAGGCAAGTCACAGTGGTGGGGCCTTGAGGTTGGGTAGCCCTGCTCTCTCTCCACTAGCAGTTTCTTCTAGTAGTTGCTGCTTGCTCTCACTCACGATGACGGACATGACCTAAGCCTCCTCCCGCTTCTGCCACCTTCCATGCCTTTTCTGCCATAGTGCACGATATTCCCTTTAGAAATGTAAGCCAAATAAATTTCTCCCTTAAGTTGCTTGAGTCTGAGTGTTGTCTTACAACATCAGGAAAGAGTGACTGCAATACCACCTGAAGAAAATGTTTGCTTTGGCCATAGATGACACTGAGGAAGACACTAAGAAAAGCATTAATGGGACCTCAGGAGGGATTTGGAAGAAGGTGCCGTTCCCAAGGGATGAAACAGTTCCTTGTGTTCTATTGCCACAAAGATTTTGCAATGAGACAAGAAGAATATAACAATGTTGATAACCATGACCATGTGTAGATCAAGACAACTGCTTTATCTTGGTATTCAACAATTTTTTTACATAAATCATAGATCTCTAAAAAGACATAGAGAAATAGAACATTTTTTACAGCTATATAATGTATTTTATTTTAAGCAAAATATTATTACAAAAAAGGCAAAAGTTAAAACAAATTTAAAAGGCTTATAAAGTTAGGGAAGCTAAGATTAATTCATTATTGAAGAGAGAAAATTATTTTTCCTTTTCTTTATTAATGAGTTTTGCTCTTTGACAATTTCATGCACACATATAATAATTCTGACTAGCCTCCTTGTCCACCCCATTTTTCTTCACTCTGAAATTCTTCCATCCATATTCCTGTCTTTCTACTTTGTCCCATACCCTACTGATACCTGCCCCTGCCACAATGAAATCCTGGCTTTAAGATTACCTTTTAAAATTTTATTATTTTATGTACTTTCAGGACTTTACAAATGTGTTTGCATTGTTTTCACTCCTGATTACCTCATTCCAATTTCCATTTTTCCCCCATTCAAATCTTCTCCTTCCCTATCTATCTCCCCTTTTGCTCATGCATTTATGGTTCACTTATCCCATCTTGGTTCCTGTTAATGACATGTGTCTGAGTATTTGCTGGTGTGAGGCCAATGTACTGGTTAGTGGGCATATCTCTGGGAAGAGTTGCCTCTCTTTCTCTCCCATCATTTGTAAGACTACGTTTTAGACCTCTGGGCTCCCCCATGAGTATACAATGATGTATTTTTTACTCCTTCTCAAATCTGCCACTTGCCCATTGTTCATCAACACTTTGCAGGGCCCCATGGGGCCCTCCTCAGTTCAGAGCTGACAAGTGACCAAGTAGGCTCATTGTAGGCTTAGTGTCAGCAACCACCCACGTTGTGGGTTCGTGGTGGTTATGGCTGTATCTTTTTAATAGGATATATATCCATCCACTGCTTTTCTCTATTTCTTTTTACCCTCTTCCATAAAGGTTCCTGAACCTTTAGGGATAGTATATACACTGGGCTGAGGACTGATTCCTTGAGGATACTTGTAATGGTTACTCTTAATATTCATTGAGAGACATTCAAAGTCAAAAAGCTTAAGGGAGAAAGAGAAATTTATTCAACTTACAGTTCCAGAAGGGAGATACAGTTTTTCACCATGGAAGCAGCATGGACTGGCTGGCTGGCTGAAGCTGGAGACAGGCTACATCACACCGATCTGAGAGGCTAGTGGGCTTCCTGGAGAGTCTCTAGTCACGTTGAAGACTTGGCATGTCAAAGAAATGAAGAAACCCAGTGACAGGA
This sequence comes from Typhlomys cinereus, assembly GCA_023101885.1. NCBI lineage: Eukaryota > Metazoa > Chordata > Mammalia > Rodentia > Platacanthomyidae > Typhlomys > Typhlomys cinereus. The sequence continues at coordinate 7,783,936 of JALPQD010000042.1, read as the reverse complement.
AGGAAGAGTGCTTTCTAGCACATCTTCAGAGAATCTCTCTTTCTCTATCTTCTGTTCTGTGATTCCTTCTATCTGGTCCACTATTGAGAGATTCCAGTGAGATCTAGGGAAGTTCTGATCTGATCTGTAGCTGATCTTTATATTATCCAGATAATCTCTTCAGGTGGTCTCAGCTGATTTTGCCAGGTGTGGTGTCAGCTAATCTTAGTTAATGCCAGGTGTGTCAAGTTGACACCCAGGATTAACTATCACAATACTTAAGAAAAAAAATTGAAGCAAATTCAGTATATTCAAGGGTTTAGAAAGTACATAATGGATTCAGTGATTCAGTGATCATATTTGCACTTATTGTCTTACTTTGAGCAACTCCCTAACTTATATACTCCATTCATTGTAGAAGTTATCAGGCATATCATTATTTTATCTGTGATATTACATTCTTACTTTACCTTTGCCTTGCTTAAGTATGTGTACATACACAAATGCCATTGTGTTACATTTTCCTACAGTATTTAATACAGCAACAATTCAGTTTGAAGTTTAGACTAAATATGATCTGCCATATAGCCTCTGTTATACAGAATATCATATCATGTAAGTTAAGCACACCCTGTTACAACATCTAAATTGCCTAATGAGATATTTCTCAATATATATCCCTGTCCTTAGTAATGTATGAGTACATTGTTCTAGAACATGGAAAAGTAGTTAAACAAATTACAAATGCTCTCTGTCTTTCAGTACTGTTTGAATTTTTAATTATCCATGTGTATTACTTTGATAAGGAATAAAAATTAATTTAAAGGAAAAATTCAGGTATGGGCTTTAGCTGGTGTTGCATGGTTTATTTTCTGAACTGCAGTTTAAAGGAAGTGAGCAAAAGCTTGGGGCTGATAGCTATGTAAATTGGCCAAACCTTCACAATTCCAAAAGTAAATTTGTATATCCTTAGATTACTCCTCAGAAGGGGGAGTAGATAGGGAAAGTGGAAACAGTAATTTGAGAAAACAAACTTTGAAGTTTAAAGAAGAAATCAGGTAACTGTTTCTACTATAAGGAGTAACATGGGGGTAGGGTGGTTATGACATTGACCCTTTCAGATTGGTGTCTGGATGAACTCAAGGCTGTGGAGACAGAAAGAATGCAGGCACCTCACCAGGTATTCCTCTAGAAGGGCTCCATGTCATCTTATTCCTACTCCCCAACTTTCCACTTTTCCTTCCTCCCTCCCTCCCTTCCTCCCTTCTTCCTTTATTCTCTTCCTATCTTTTCTCCTGTCCTTTCCTCTTTCTCATCTTGTAACTTTTACCAGTACCAGTCATATATGACCCCCAAACTTTCTTTAATTAGGTTATCAGTTATTTAATAGATAGGTGATGGATGAAATGACTAAGAAAAATGTTTGTAACAAACAAGCAAAAATTAAAAACACAAAAGACATCTAACAGTAAAAGAAGATTTGATAGTCATGTTTGAAAGAAAAATGAATAAACATGTTTTCCCAAAAGCCATAGCCAAGGAATGTATTCAGTGGGCTTTGCAGACACACATAGTTAGATACAGGTATCAACTTTGATGGTTGGGGTTCAAGCTCTGGGCACATTTGTAGATAATTGGTAGTGAATCTGCAGGAGATTATGTAGTAATGGAGCAGACTCAGTCCATGGTGGTAGTGGGGGGGACTTGGTCCTGGACAGAACTGGTTGAGGAGGTTGGCATCCTTGTGCATATTTGATCAGACATGCTGGTCTGGCAAATAAGACTGTCTCTCTCTCAGCTGCTCTGTGGAGATGGTGTAGCCAGTTCCCTCAGCTCTGGTGATGGTGTGAGCTCTCTTGTAAAGCTGGATGAGGACCTGTGACCAGTCTATCATAAGAGAATAAGCCATCTGATGGTAAATCAGCAACCTTGTAGGCTAACTGCAATGGAATTTAGTACCAGAAAAGTGGGGTGTTTCTGATAATCTGATTATTTGGACTTTGTGGATTTTGAACTGCTTTTTGGAGGAATATGGCAATGTTTGAAGACACTGAGATTATGTGTTCTGAAAACCATTCAGTTTGTGGGCCATTTGGAAAACAGCGGAGCTGAGAGAGTGAAGGACTCTGGTGAAGTTGAATATAAAGATGGACTGGTTTGCTTGATAGAGGTTTGTGTCGATAGCTGTGGAGCTTTGGATGTGAAAAGAGCAGGCAGCAGAACAGCTGCCATTGTTGGAAAAATGAAATATCAGTGAAAGAGAGCCTAGTGGTTTGCATTGGGACAGTGGAAGACATGAACCACTGTCATGTGTTCCCCACAGTCTCATGTGTTTGGCAAGGTCATGGTACCTTGAGAGGTGGAGCCTTGCTGGAGGAAGGTAGTCACTAGTGGGCCTTGAGGTGGATTAGTCCCACCCTACCTCTAGGAGAAGTCTGCCTTTGCAGCAAGCAGTCTGCAGCTTTCAGCTTCCAAGATGTCTGCGGTGACTTAGCCTCCTCCAGCTTTGGCCAGCCAGCCATGCCGCCTCTGGTTTGAGAGATTGTACCTTCCCTCTGGAACTGTAAGCTGAATAAAACTCCCTTTCTCCCTTAAGTTAATTGACTTTGGGTGTTCTCTCACAGCAACAGTTAAGAGTAACTGTTACGGCTACGTTATAGTGATTCCATGGTTTGAAAACCTGGATTCCTTCAGGGGTCAAAAGTCCAGGCTGAAGCCATTCTTGCCCTATGAAAGTTTTGGTTGCCTAGAAAAGGGCTTTTCCAGAGTCAGCATGCAAGGTTGGTATAACTGTGGCTCAAGTGGACCAAGCTACATTTCAACCTCATCGCAGAGTCTGTCAGCATCCCCCAGGTAGTACTCGGTTTGGTGGACAATTAGGAGTTCTTGGAGAGTAGCAAAAATTTGACACCAAGTGGCAGATCTGGAGTCTCTGAAAGGGATGGTGAAATGGCAATTTTTAGCTGCATAGGTGAACTTAGGATATTGTAGGAGATGCCCAAACAGTGGGATGTATGGTGAGGATGGCTGTGAGTGGAGAATCAGCCTGGTTCAGAGGAACTATGCTTTTACAATTTTGAGCTGCAAACAGGGATTGGGAATGCCTAGAATCTTTGAGCCACCATGACTACATGATGAGCAATAGAAGATGGTCACTGAAGTACAGGATGTGGTATTTGATTTGCTGGACTTGATTCTAATTTGGTATTTTCTTATTGTGTCAAGCTACTTCTATTTTAATGTTTTGTGTGTGCCAAAGTGTCTAACTTATTGATAAAATATTATAGTTAATATTTTTAAATGTTGGAACTGATCTTTTAATGACAGAACATTTAAAAATTGATCTATGAGAATTTTTTAATTTTAGAATTAATAAAATTAAATGTATTTATAAGATAAATTTAATATCTATGGGAACAAGGATTGAAGGTTACAGTTTACAAGTGGTATGTTCTTGTGTCAAGTTGACAAGGGGTAGAGTGTCATAATTATATACAGGCAGACCCAGCCCATGGTGGGTGGGACTTGGCCCTGGGTAGGTGAATAAAATACGAAGAGCTGGTTGAGGAAATTGGCATCCTTGTGTATACTTGCCAGACACATCTAACAAATAAAGATTGTCTCCTCACTCAGCTAATATGTGGAGATGGTGTGGACAGTTCCCTCTGCACTGGTGATGGTGTGAACTCTCCTGCAGAGCTGGACGAGGAACTGTAACCAGACAATCATAGGAGAATAAATCTCTTGTTCCCTTAAGCTGTTTGATGGTAGTTTATCAGCAACCATGCAGGCAAACTGCACCACTGTGCTATGATGCTAATCTCAATGCTGCTGGATTTGGTCCCAATTGTTGGAGGGAAAATTTTGCTCTGGGTGCTTTCCGAGGTGGAAGTAAAGTTTTTGAACATCTACCCTCAATTTCAATACTGTTTTTGATATCATGTTATCAAATTCATGACCTAGTCCTTGTTCTACCCTTCAGAGAGCAGAATTTCCTGTTTTAAACGCCAACATTTAATTACATACTGAAATTCTTAAAAATATCTGGCCAATTGTAAGAGCACAAGGATGGGAGGAGTAACGATATGCAAAAATATCCACACAAGCTAGGGCCGAAGCAATCATAATTGGAGTTTGCATGCCCTGCGCAATGTCCAACACACTATTGAACCCACAAAGTCTAACGTTTGCTAAAGGCACTAGGATCCTTTGAGGCAAGGGATTGACAGCCACAGTAGTGTTCCTATGCTTAAAGGGAACACAGGAAACGGTTCTGGGAAATGGCCCTGGGTCCTTGCACCTCATCGGAGAGGAGGACCCAGAGGAGAGTTTGGCATGCTCATTAAAGGATGCTTCCGAGATGGGAGGGGAAGGCACTGGGGGATGGGGAGGGAAGGGGGGATGGGGAGGGAAGGGGGTGGGGGGCACAAGGGGTGGGGGTTGGAGGGAGGGGGGACTGGTATACCTGTTAAGTTTGTATGAGTGGAAATAAAAAAATAAGAAAAAAATATCTGGCCATTTTAGTATAGATGACTTGGCTTTTTGAATGACAGGCTATGTGCTTTTTCATTGTGTTGGACAAATTGAAAATTTTAACACTAGAATACAAACAATAAATAAATGCTATTTTAGCATATGTTGAATGAAAGAATATCTTCTAATATCCAAAATAATTTTATCTGTCTTTTTATTCTCTCATCTAGTTCTGCTCTAACACTTACAGAATCAGTAGGATTTCTTTCTTCTTCTCTCCTATTCCACATTTAGGTTCAGCATGCAAGTGGCAAGTCAGCTTGCAATTGGTTGAACAACTAGGCCTTTGCCCTGTTCCTTATAGGACTTGTATACCTGGCTTCAGAGTAGATAACTGCAGGAAAAAAAAAAAAAAAAAAAAAACTATGACAACTTCAGTAATGAAGGAGGTGGCCGTTGCTAAGCAACAGAGAGGAAAGCAGGATGACTTGCGCTTGGGTCTTGGCAGTGTGCTAGGAATAAAGAAGGCCTGCCAATCACTCCTTGTCCTCAGGGAATTAGTTCGCCATGCAGGTGCATGAAGGGTCATGACTGAGGAGATTTAGTACTGTATCTGATTTCCTTCCCAGGTTCTAGTTTGGAGTCCTTGCTTCCCTTCTCTAATACCTTATTCTGGAGATCTTGCTCCTCAGCAAGAATCCTGTCCCTAATATGTTCTTCTTTTGAGGACATCTTTTCTTTCCTAGGCCTGGGCTTTTCCTTGGGTCATTTGAAGGTCCTGCTTTATTCTTGAGAAGCCCTCAAACTTAACATCAGCCTCAGATAGATGTGTTGATATTGTACTTCCAGCTGTTGCTTTCCCTATCACCCCAGCTGAATACCCAGGATTTCAGGGAGTCTTATACTCTTTGTGACCTAGACAGACAGTGATCATTTTCTGCCTTCTTCCTAAGTCCCAGCCCAGATTTTGCCTTGACTGATTTAGAGAGACTTATGCCAGGGACCAGCCTTCCGTCCTTCCACCTGCCATCCTCTCCCTGCATACACCATTATATACATACATACACACTATATAATCATAGTCGGTGACTAACAAGTTCTGAAGTATGATGTAAGTATCACACTCCTCAAATATGATGCCTGTCATAGTTAGGCACAGGTGTCAACTTGACAGTTGAAGGTTTGAGCTCTGGGTACATTTATGAAGAATTAGTGGTTGAATTAGGCCCAGAGCAAACCTGAAAGAGATTGTCTCGCTGGTGGGGAAGGTCTAGCCCATGGTAGGTAGGACTAGGCCCTGGAATAAAGTATCAAGAGCTAATAGAGAAAGTTGGCATCCTTTTGTACACTTGGCCAGACATGCTAGTCTGGCAAGTTAGGATTGTTACTCTTTCACCCATTATGTAGAGATGATGTGGCCAGTTCCCTTGGCCTTGGCGTTGGCGTGAGCTCTCTTATCAAGCTGGACTGAGAACTGTAATCAGATAATCGTAAAAGACAATAAACCCCTTGTTTCCTTAAGCTGTTTGATGGTCATTTATCAGTAACCATGCAGGCAAACTGCAATAATGCCATTGCTTGATCCTTGCTTCGATGTCCTTTTTTGGTCCTTTGTTCTTAGCATGATCTAAAATAAATGTGAATTATCAGGCAGTATCTGATAGATGAGTTTTGTTCCTACAGAAGAATCTATTTTTTATCCTATTGTTTAATACTATTTTTAATATTCTATTTAATGTGATGGCATGATAAATAAAAATATCTATTTTAAAGAAATTACAATTATCATTCTCAGATTACACCTGATTACTGAAAATGATTAAAAGAAACTATTAAAATACACTGTATTTTACATACATTCAACAAGGCAGCCAGTTATAAGCATATAGAGACCTAGGTAACTGCTAAGAAGAGTTTAAGGCAATCATTGAGGCTACAGGAGCATACTTCAAAACATTAATATTTTCTCTGGGAATTGGGGTGGGAGGCACTGGGGGATGGGGAGGGAGAGGGGTGGGAAGGGGGAGCAGGGGGTACGGGGGGAGGAGGAGAGAGGGAGGGAACTGGTGTACCTAATAAGTTTGTATGAGCTGAAATAAAAAAAAATAATATTTTAAATTGTAATAGGTCTCTCATGTGAGCCTACACAAAGCCCACTTGATCCAAAACATGCCAGAAGTACCATTTGCCATTATCCATTTATTTCAAATGGGTCTATAAGGAAATAGAATTTGAGCTTTAATTAGTAATGTTGAAATCAAATCCCTACCCTTTAGCAGTTAAAATTTGATTGTCCATTAGTTTCTAACAAGGGTCTGTGGAATCAGAAAGGTGCTGTTGGAAAGCTAAGAGTTTAATAAAGCTGAGGTTGGGATAGAAAGGTTGGAAGTAGGGGCTGGAGAGGTGGCTCAGGGGTTACGCCTCCGCCTTACAGGCAGAAGGTCCTGAGTTCGGTTCCCAGATCCCACGTATAGACGCCAGGCGGAAGCAGGGGCGGCCTGTGCTTCTGGTCCTGGTAGGGCGGAGCCTGTGAATCCCGGGGCAGAAGGAGGTGGAGGCGTCCATGGTGGTTCGCAAATTCGTCCGTGGTTCTACACACACACACACACACACACACACACACACACACACACACACGAGCGCGCGTGAACACACGCACATGCGCACAGTTGAATAAATAATAATAATAATAAAAAAGAAAGTTTGGAAGTAAACTAATCTGCTAGTGCCATCCAGAACACAGTGGTGCAGAAACTAGATGGTGAAGAAGGGGAGGTGGAGAAGACACTGTCTGTAGGAGTTTCATACCTGGGCTGTCACTGTGACTGATATAGGCATGCAGGTTGGAATGCAGGGAGCTTGGTGGTAGAGCAACATATGCAAGGCAATGGGTTCATGCTCGGTAAGCAAGCACAAGTTTTTGTTTTTTAAGTGTAGAAGTAACCTGAAGTGACCTAGGCTGGTTACAGAAAAACATGCTGTATCAAAGACAGGACATGACAAGCCCGAAACAGAGCTAAGACTATGAAGAGAAATGTAAGGAACAAAAGAAACCTGTGGAAGTTTCTGCCCAGAAATTCCCAACCTGTCAGCATAGCAGTGCCATGGCAGCCCAGGCCACTAAGGTAATTTGGTGATTTTTACCTGGATTAAATAGATTGAACAAAGGATGGACTTTCCTTCCTCGATGTTTACTTCTAGGATTGGAATCCTATAAAAATCCAGGGATCAGCACATTATGCCATGTGACCAGGAACGAGGGAAACACAGCTTGAAAGAGAGTGGAATGAACCCAATTGTTCATTCGTTTACTCACAAAGGGAGATGAGGAGGGAAGGCAGAGCACGGGAACTGATGTCCACCGAGTGTCTGCTGTGTGCGGCCCAGTGCACTCATCAGAGGCTGCTGAGGAAATCAGAATGTGGCTGACCAACAGATGATTCGCCAGTCAGAGGCAGATAGCCAGGGGAACTGCTTGAGTCAAAAACAAAGAGACTTTCAGCACTGCAAGCAAGGGAATTTCTCTTTCCTTGATGAATAATGCAGAACTAAGAGAACGTCCATGGATATCTCTTGAGTTCTCATAACTTGTTGTTTTCTACATCTGTATAGCCACCATCTCATCTGAATAGCCACCATGTTGTGAATGGAAAACTAAGGGTAATGTTGAGAAGAAAATAACCCTAGATGAAAGTCCAATAGTTTGCAGGATGAGTGCAGCACCTTGTATATCATTATGAATAATTGGGTGGCTCATTATTTACATACTCATGGTCAGACTTCATGGTTTAATTGATGTATTCCATCTTGCAAATTGTGGTCTCTTGTTATCGCCAAAGAAAAACTATCACCCACGCTATTTACAATAACACATTTTACTGACAAGGCAACAGAACAATAATATAATCAGGGATGAACACTTGTTATATCTCACAAAAATAAAGCCAAAGTATAATTAACAAGTGGCGACTCAAGTGGAGTATAATATTTCTAAGCTTGTGTGATTCAAAAGTACTAAAAATGCAATCATTTTTACTTCTCTAAGTTGAAAGCGCTGTGTTTATAAGAATTGCTGTCTAAATAAAAGTCCGCAGTACCATTGACTAATGTGGCAAGGTAACCCAAGAGAAAAATTAACTTTGTGTATGAATAGGGGTTCTCTAGAGAGGCAGAACATAGATAGATAGATAGATAGATAGATAGATAGATAGATAGATAGATAGATAGATAATATTCTTTTTTTTGTACTTTTTAATAGGTACTTTTTTTATTAAAAATTTAATTATACATTTTAAAATTTTTTACCAGTTCCCTCCCTCCCCCCTCCTCCCCCTCCCCTTCCCCCAGTGCCTCCCCCCCAATTCCCAGAGAGTCCTTTATTGTGTACGCCTAACTCTCCATTGGGTCCTCCTCTCCGATGACATATAAGGACCCAGTGGCATTTCCATAAGCCCTTTCTCTTGTTCCCCTTAAGCATAAGATCACTACTATGGCTGTCAATCCCTTGCCTCCAGGGGTCTCGGTGCCCTTAACAGATGCTAGACTTTATGAGGGCAACAGTGCGCTGGACATTGCGCAGGGCATGCAAAGTCCCATTACGATTGCTTTGGCCCCAACTATTGTTGAGAATCTTGCAAATCGTTGCTCCTCCCATCCTTTTGCTCTTACAATCTTACCGCCCCCTCTTCCGCAAATGTCCCTGAGCTCCAGGATGGGGAGAGATTAGGCTGTCCTAGTTCTATGTGATTGATATAGAGTCTCTGAAGTTCTGGATTGTGGTTTGTTGATTTTCTTTTGCAGTTTTGCTGCTCCAGATAATATTCTTTTAAAGTATTTTTTTTTATTTTTATTCAATTGTGCGTGCGTGCGTGTGTGTGTGTGTGTGTGTGTGTGTGTGTGTGTGTGTAGAACCACGGGCGAATTCGGGAACCACCATGGACCTTCTCTACCTCCTGTTTACCCCGGGATTCACAGGTCCCCACTTCTCTTCCGCATCTATACGTGGGGTCTAGGATTCAAACTCAGGACCTTCCATTTGCAAGGCAAAGGCTTAACCCCTGAGCCACCTCTCCAGCCCCAGATAAAGAATATTCTTTTTTTTTAAATGTTTTTTTTTCATTTATTCAATTTGTGTGTGTGCGCGTGTGTGTATGTGTGTATGTGTAGAACCACGGGCGAATTCGGGAACCACCATGGACCACTTCCATCTCCTCCTTGTTTACTCTGCCCCGGGATTCACAGGCTCCGCCCTACCAGGACCAGAAACGCAGGCCGCCCCGTTTACACCCGGCGTCTATACATGGGGTCTCGGATCCCAACTCAGGACTTTCCACCTGCAAGGCAGAGGCTTAACCCCTGAGCCACCTCTCCAGCCCCCCCAGATAAAGAATATTCTTAACGCACTTTTCTATTTCCTTCTATAGCTAAAGCTTCAAGAAAGCTGGGCCTGAGAACCAGTTTTACCAAGTCTGAATGTCCATAAATCCAGAAGCACTGGTGTTCAAAGGGAGAAAATGGATTCCCAGTTCAAGGAAAATGCAAATCCCCCTTCTTCCAGTGTTCTCTCCTAGTCTCTAGTATATGATGGATGGATATGTCCACACTGATATCTATAAAGCTAGTAAAGAAGAAGGATCTTCTTTACTAGCTTTATAGATGCAAATGTTAATCCCTTTTGCAAACACCCTCATAGACACTCCTACCAGTTTACCAACAATCCAGGCATCCCTTAGCTGTCGAATAAGAATTAATAACCATTCTATATTTTATATTTATAATCTCAAAATGAAACAATAAGCTGCATTATTTCAAATCTCCCTGTCCAACTCAGTTCCTTCTGACAATGCACAAAGGAAGCAGGAAAGTCAAGTTTGGGGCTGGTGAGATGCTCAGAAGAGAGAGGCGTCTGAACCCAGTCCCAGAGGTTGTATAGTGGAAGAGGAAAATGAATTTCTGAAAAGTTGTCTCTGACTTCCACATATATAATGTAGTACATGTGTATGTGCATGATCTCAGTCTCTCTTTCCCTTTAATAAGTAATCAAAATATTTTCTAAAGGTTAAGCTTCACCTACCTTTAGAGTTAGGCATAAAGCAGAAACGTCTACCAAGACAGAAATAGGCTGGTATGTGAATATTCAAGAGCCATGGAAATTGTCCCAGTGACTAAAACAAGTAGAACTCCACCTGCTGCCTTTTAATAGAGCATGCTGTGAATAGCTGTGGTAGCTCTAATGATCAGGACACCAGGGCAAAGCTACAGTCACGTGTATTTGACACCAAGAGATAACCATTTTCTTCATTTCTTTACTTCTTCAAGACAAAATTAAATTATAATTAATCATAAAAATGATTGGTTTCTTGATTAATTCCATTTTAATACAATTGCCAAATAGCAGTATAAAATTTCAAACTGTATTACATATATCCTGTCTAATATTTCAGATAGGAACTAAAACGTACAAATGAAACAAAAATACTATGCATTTGAGTTTGTACTCTAGTGCACAGTTTAAAATTTAAACAGAAATAAGAATTCCAAGAAACAATAGAACAGACAAATTAAGGTAACTGAAGTTGTTTGTTTGTTTGTTGTAATATCATCTATATGTCTATGTAATATATTCTATGTGATACTATTGTGTATGTGTTGTTGCTCCTTATTTTGAGTCTACTGTCTGAATGCAGGCATATATGCAGCCCAGAACTTCACTTAATTATTCCTAACTTTCAGCCATTTACTACTAAAGAAATATATAGTATTATGTTTTGGCAGGTATGAGATGGGGCCAGATGTAGGAGATAATGGAACAAATGAAGTTATTCTAATTAAGGTCCATGTAGAATAAAATATTCATTAAAGAATAATAGACATGTTAATTTTAGCTTACATATGCATCATTAAAGATTAATAATATTCATAGCAATAGTTTGACATTTAGAGCATAAAAATTTTTATTGAGAGCAGAATACTTTGTCACTGACATTGTGGTAAATGTGCATCTCAATCTCTCTTTCTCTTTAATAAGTAATCAAAATATTTTCTAAAGGTTAAGCTTTATCTTTCTTTAGAGTTAGGCATAAAGCAGAAATGTCTAGCAAGACATCAATAGGCCTTGCATTGTTTAAAATTGTAAGGTACATCTGCAATTCAAAAAATAATGTAATTTTAAAATCAACATTGTTATTATTTTTAATTACCTATAAAAATATATCCCCTTTCACTTGTTCCTGGGGAAGACTGTTACCACCAGCCCTTTTGGCACTCACAAATAGGACATTTTCACAACCCAGTGAGAGACAATGGTCTCCCCAGATATGACTGAGATTAAGGTTCTACCAGTTAATTTGTGTTTAGCATCATATTACATCTGAACTTCAATAAATGATGACATGGGTCTTTTCTTCATCTGAATGTTGTAAACTTATGTTAGTTATACAAATATTGCTACAACCTGGCTAATATATGTGATATTTACATGCATAAATGTTTGTTTTTTTCTAAATATAAAAACATTGATCCTAGTATTATTTATGGGTAAAATATGGTAAGGACTGTCAAATTTCAAAAACTTTCATCATAAATAAATAACAGGACTTTGTAACTTTTTGACAATCTTTCACCAAGGTAACCTTATATAGCTACGATAAACATTTTTCTTTCCTTCTTCAACTTGGTAGCTATTAAATGTGTTCCAGGCTTGAAAATTGCTCAGCTTATGCTTCCCTGGGCAACTGCATCCTGGGAGCAAATGGTGTTGCATAAACAGCAATTAAAAGCATTCCTTGCTTCGGTTCCACCTATTATTCCAATACCTCAGTCACTTCCCACAAACTTAATTACCTGGGTTTATTTATAGATGAATGCAGGGAGAAAGACTTACTTTGGCAAACAAGTAAACACTTTCAGCCTATTTCTGCTACCTCTGAAATCTTGCAGCCCGCTAAGGCCACTTCAGCTGCCATCTTGACCCTGTTTATGTGGAAGACTTGAGTGTCTTTGCCACAAGGTCATCAGTTTTTTGACCAGAACTGACAATAGTGGCCCAGCTTAAGTTTGAGAGAGGAAACTGCTGTGGACATTTGATATTAGCAGAAGTACTTGAGACTACAACCAAAGGTATCAATGGATACTTTTTTGACCAGAAGAGAGGGAAGGAAAGTTCCCCAGGAGACAAGAGTAATCTGGGAAAGCCAGGATCAGCAACTTCAGTTATACAGAAAACAGGATCATTTCTATTGACAATCAAACTTTCACACCAACATAGCTTTTGTCCACCCAATTCCCAGACCTGCAACCTTGAAGAAGGTCAGAATCTATAAACACATAACAGTTTAGTGTAGTTTTATTTTGCTGGCTATGCCTAATATATAGAAACTTGGAAGACTGACTATAAATTTTGTCTTGAAAACTGGATTCCATGAACCAAAAGTAATATGTAGATGTGCTAGAATATCTGTCGTAGTTTTTTTGTCTTCTTCAATGATAGAATATCTGAGACTAGATAGTATATGAAGAACAGACATTTGTTTTTCATGGTTCTGGAGGTTAGAAATAACAAGATCAAAAAAAAAAAAAAAGAAATAACAAGATCAAAGTTGACACTGCATGATGGAAGATAGGGAGCCAGAGATAAAAACAAGAGGGGGCCACTCTTATCCCTTTGTATTAAACCTGACCTATAACAATGACACTCATTCATTGTAGGGACAGAGTTCTCATAGTCTCACACCTTTTTTTTTTTTTTTTGGCTTATATTTATTTATTTATTTTTTATTTCCACTTATATAAACTTAACAGGTACACCGGTCCCCTCCCTCCCTCCAACCTCCCACTGCCCTGTGCCCTCTACCCTCCTGCCTCCCTTCCCATCCATCCCCCCAGTGCCTCCCCCTCTCATCCCCGGAGCATCTTTAATGTGCATGCCAGACTCTCCTCTGCGTCTTCCTCTCTGATGAGGTGCAAGGACCCAGTGGCATTTACCAGAACCCTTTCCTGTGTTCCCTTTAAGCATAAGAACACTACTGTGGCTGTCAATCCCTTGCCTCCATGGATCTTAGTGCCTTTAGCAAATACTAGACTTTGTGGGGTCAATAGTGTGTTGGACATTGCGCAGGGCATGCAAAGTCCAATTATGATTGCTTCGGCCCTAACTTATGTGGAGTATCTCGCATATCATTGCTCCTCCCATCCTTGTGCTCTTACAATCTTACCGTCCCCTCTACCGCAAATTTCCCTGAGCTTCAAGGATGGGGAGAGATTAGGCTGGCCTAGTTCTAGGTGGTTGATATAGAGTCTCTGAAGTTCTGGATTATGGTTTGTAGATTTTTTTTCCAGTTTTGCTGCTCTTGCAATGCCCTTCACTCCATCCTGATGGGTATTGGATGTCACTCCCTGGCCAGAGATAAAAAGCTGTTAAACTAGAGTCTTGTTATAAGAGTATATACAAAAGTAGATGTAATAAAAGTAGGCAACCACAGTGAGGGAGGGGTCAATCACCCATTTGCAAAATGGTTACTTTTTATCTGCCAGACTATATGCCCTCCCCTTCTGTTGAGATAATACCCCATCAGTTGTAAATGATCTGGAAGGAAAGCCTGCGAACTTAACCAGATGTCTCATTACTTACTTGCAGTCCTTGATGGTGGCCTATTTTCTCTGCTGTAACATGGTCCCCTCTCTCCTTGTTTCTGGTATGGCCCTCCTACCCCATTCCTCCTGTTCATAATCCTTGCAATTACTGTAGGTATTACAGAGATTTATACTTGAGTGTCTCTAAGTGGGTTTGATATTAGGAGCTACCTATTAGGGAGTAGATATGGCGCTTAATTTTCTGTGACTGGGATACTTCACTCAATATAATTGTTTCTAATTCCATTCATTTCCCGGCAAATTCCATTAATTCATCATTTTTAATGGCTGAGTAATACTCCATTGTACAGATGTACCACATTTTCCTTATCCACTCGTCAACTGTTGGACATTTGGGTTGATTCCATGACTTTGCTATTGTAAATAAACAGTGCTGCTATGAGCATGGTCATGTTTGTGCTATCAAGGTGAATTTTTGCTGTATGGGGGGTTATTCCCAAAAAGTGGAATAGCCGGGTCATATGGCATTTCAATTTTTAATTTCTTTAAGAATCTCCAGACGGCTCACCAGAGTGGCTGTATGAGCCTGCATTCCCAAGAGCAATGTAGAAGAGTTCCCCTCGCTCCACATCCTCTCCAGCATTTGTTGTTGTTTGTATTGTGGATTTTTGCCATCCTGACTGGGGTGAGATGATATCTCAGGGAAGTTTTGATTTGCATTTCCCTGATGGCTAAGGAAGTGGAGCATTTTTTCAGATATTTGTTAGACATTTTAATTTCATCCCTGGTAAAGTTTCTTTTAAGTTCCTGGGCCCATTTTTAAATTGGGCCATTTGTTTCCTTGGTGTTTAGTCTTCTAAGTTCTTTGTACATTCTGGATAATAGAGCTCTATCAGATATGTGGTTAGTGAAAATTTTCTCCGATTCTGTGGGTGGCCTTTGTGCTCCTGTTACAATCTCTTTATCTGAACAGAAGCTCTTTAATTTCACAAGATCCCATCTGTTGAGAGAGTTGGTTGCAGTGACTGCTATTGGATGTCTGTTTAGGAACTGTTGGCTTAGCCCAATCCCCTCGAGGGAGTTCCCTACCCTTTCAAATATGGTTTTTATAGTCTCTGACCTTATATCGAGGTCCTTGATCCATTTGGAATTAATTCTTGTACATGGTGACAAGTATGGGTCCAGCTTTAATCTTCTGCATGTGGACATCCAGTTTTTTTATTATTAATACATTTTTTATTATTATTTCAGCTCATACAAACTTAATAGGTACACCAGTTCCCTCCCTCCCTCCTCCTCCCCCCGTACCCCCTGCTCCCCCTTCCCACCCCCTCCCTCCCCATCCCCCAGTGCCTCCCGCCCCAATTCCCAGAGAGTCCTTTCTTGTGCATGCCTGATTTTCCTCTGGGCCCTCCTCTCCGATGATGTACAAGGACGCAGTGGCCTTTCCCTGAACCCTTTCCCATGGTCCCTTTAGGTATAGGAACACTGCTGTGGCTGCCAATCCTTTGCCTCCAAGGATCTTGGTGCCTTTAGCAGATGCTAGACTTTGTGAGGTCAATAGTGTGTTGGACAATGCGCAGGGCATGCAAAGTCCAATTATGACTGCTTCAGCCCTAACTAGTATAGAGTATCTTACATATCATTGCTCCTCCCATCCTTTTGCCTCTTACACTCTTACCGCCCCCTCTTCCGCAAATTTCCCTGAGCTTCAAGATGGGGAGAGACTAAGCTGGCCTAGTTCTAGGTGGTTGATATAGAGTCTCTGAAGTTCTGGATTGTGGTTTGTTGATTTTCTTTTGCAGTTTTGCTGCTCCTGCAATGCCCTTCACTCCATCCTGGTGGGCATTGTATGTTACCCCCTGGCCAGAGAAAAAAAGCTGTTAAACTAGAGTCTTGTGATAAAAGCACATTCAAAGGTAGATGTAATAAAAGTGGGAAACCACAGTGAGGGAGGGGTCTATCACCCATTTGCAAAATGGTTACTTTTTATCTGCCAGACTATATGCCCTCCTCTTCTGGTGAGATCATACTCCCTCAGTAGTAAATGATCAGGAACAAAAGTCTGTAAACTTAATCAGATGTCTCATTACTTATTTGGGTCCTTGATGGAGGCCTATTTTCTCTGCTGTAACATGGTCTCCTCTCTCCTTGTTTCTGGTGTGGCCTTCCTACCCCATCCCTCCTGTTCATAATCCTTGCAATTACTGTCTCTAGGTGGGCTGAGTGAGTTTGGTACTAGGAGCCACCTATTAGGGAGTACATACGGCACTTAATTTTCTGGGTCTGGGATACTTCATTTAATATAATTGTTTCTAATGACATCCATTTCCCGGCAAATTCCAGTAATTCATCATTTTTGATGGCTCAGTAGTCCTCCATTGTATAGATGTACCACAGTTTCCTTATCCACTCGTCAACTGTTGGACATTTGGGCTGATTTCATGACTTTGCTATTGTAAACAGTGCTGCTATGAACATGGTCATGCTTGTGCTATCGAGGTGAACCTCTGCTGTATGGGGGGTTATTCCCAAAAGTGGAATAGCAGGGTCATATGGCATTTCAATCTTTAATTTCTTTAAGAATCTCCAGACGGCTTGCCAGAGTGGCTGTATGAGCCTGCATTCCCACCAGCAATGTAGGAGAGTTCCCCTCTCTCTACATCCTCTCCAACATTTGTTGTTTGTATTGTGGATTTTTGCCATCCTGACCGGGGTGAGATGATATCTCAGGGAAATTTTGATTTGCATTTCCCTGATGGCTAAGGAAGTGGAGCATTTTTTCAGATATTTGTTACACATTTTAATTTCATCCCTGGTAAAGTTTCTTTTAAGTTCCAGGGCCCATTTCTTAATTGGGCCATTTGTTTCCTTGGTGTTTAGTTTTCTAAGTTCTTTGTGCACTCTGGACAGCAGAGTTCTATCAGATGTGTGATTAGTGAAGATTTTCTCCCATTCTGTGGGTTGCCTTTGAGCTCGTGTTACAATCTCTTTATCTGAACAGAAGCTCTTTAATTTCACAAGATCCCAACTGTTGAGAGTTGGTAGCAGTGACTGTGCCATTGGATGTCTGTTTAGGAAATGTTGGCCTAGCCCAATCAGCTCGAGGGAGTTCCCTATCCTTTCAACTATGGTTTTTATAGTCTCTGGCCTGATATCAAGGTCCTTGATCCATTTGGAATTAAGTCTTGTACATGGTGACCAGTATGGGTCCAGCTTTAATCTTCTGCATGTGGAGATCCAGTTTTGCCAGCACCATTTGTTGAAGATGCTGTTCTTTTTCCATTGGATTCTTTGGGCCCCTTTGTCAAAGACCAAATGGCTGTAACTTTGTGGGCTTATATCTGGGTCTTCAACCCTTATCCATTGATCTGTGTGTCTATTTTGGAGCCAGTACCAGGCTATCTTTATAATTATGGATTTGTAGTATAGACTTAGGTTTGGTATGGCAATACCTCTAGCAGTGTTTTTGTTACTCAGGATTGTTTTTGCTATCCTGGGTCTTTTGTGCCTCCATATGAACTTTGAGATTGTTTGGTCAACTTCTTTGAAGAATTGCTTTGGGATTTTGATTGGTATAGCATTGAATCTGTATATTGCCTTTGGTAGGATGGTCATTTTTACAATGTTGATTCTGCCAATCCAGGAACAAGGGAGGTCTTTCCACCTTCTGGTGTCTTCTGCTATTTCTTTCTTTAGGGTTTTAAAGTTTTCATTGTAAAGGTCTTTTACCTCCTTAGTTAGGTTTATACCAAGGTATTTCATTTTTTTAGGGGCTATAGTTAATGGGATTGTTTCTCTCAGCGCCTTTTCACTTCTTTCATTCTGGGCATATAGGAAGGCCTCTGATTTTTGCACATTTACTTTGTATCCTGCCACCCTGCTGAACTCAATTAGTTCCAGGAGCTTCCTGGTGGAGTTTTTGGGCTCACTCAGGTATAAGATCATGTCATCTGCAAATAGGGATAGCTTGACTTCTTCCCTGCCGATTTGAATCCCTCTTATGTCCCTTTCTTGTCTTATGGCTTCAGCTAAGATTTCAAGTACAATATTGAACAGAAGTGGTGAGAGTGGACAGCCTTGTCTAGTTCCTGATCGAAGTGGGAATGCTTCCAATTGTTCCCCATTGAGCATAATCCTGTGGGCTTGTTGTATACAGCTTTTATTATGTTGATAAAGGTTCTTTCCATTCCCACTGTCTCTAGCGTTTTGATCATAAAAGGCTGTTGGATCTTGTCAAAAGCTTTTTCTGCATCTATCGAGAGTATCATGTGGTCTTGGACTTTGGACTGGTTTACATGATGAATTACATTTATTGATTTGCGTATGTTGAACCAACCTTGTGTGCTGTGGATAAAGCCTACTTGGTCCCCGTGAATGAACTTTTTAATATGTTTTTGAATCCGACTTGCAAAGACTTTGTTGAGAATCTTTGCATCTGTGTTCATCAGAGAGATCGGCCTATAGTTTTCTTTTTTAAGTAAATCTTTATTAGGTTTTGGGATTAAAACGATATTAGCTTCATAGAAGGAATTTGGTAGTGTTCTTTCCTTTGCTATTTGATGGAACAGCTTAAGGAGTATTGGTATTATTAACTCCTTAAATGTCTGGTAGAACTCTGTGCTGAATCCATCTGGTCCAGGACATTTTTTGGTGGGAAGATTTGAGATTACTTCTTCAATTTCCTTATATGTTATAGTACTATTTAAATAATTCACAACTTCCTGATTCAATTTAGGTAAGTTGTGTTTACTTAGAAATTCATCCATCTCCTTTGTGTTGTCAAACTTCACAGAGTATAAGTTTTTGAAATATGATGTTATAATTCTCTGGATTTCTTGGGTATCAGTAGTGATAACTCCATGTTCATTTCTGATTTTGTTAATTTGGGTTTTCTCTCTCCTGCTTTTGGTTAATTTAGCTAGGGGTGTATCAATCTTATTGATTTTTTCAAAGAACCAGCTTTTTGACTGGTTGATTTTTTCTATCGTTTTCTTAATCTCGATTTCAGATATTTCTCCCTTTATTTTGCTAATCTCCTCTCTTCTACTACTTTTGGGATCAGATTGCTCTAGTTTCTCTAAAGCTTTAAGCTGCATTGTTAAGTTGTTTATTTCTGATGTTTCCATTTTTTTGATGTAGGCATTAAGAGCTATGAACTTACCTCTTAGAACAGCTTTCATTGTGTCCCAGAGATTTTGGTAAGTTGTATTTTCGTTATCATTCACTTTCAGGAAATCTTGAATTTCCTTTTTAATTTCTTCCTGAATCCAGTTCTCATTCAGCATCATATTGTTAAGTTTCCAGGAGTTAGTGTATTTTCTCTTGTTTGATATGTTGTGGATGTCCAGCTTTAGGCCGTGGTGGTCTGATAGGGCACAGGTTAGAATTTCAACTTTCTTGTATATGTGTAGATTCGTTTTGTGGCCCAATATGTGATCTATTTTGGAGAAAGTTCTGTGTGCTGCTGAGAAAAATGTGTATTCTTTGGTGCGTGGGTGAAAAGTTTGATAGAGATCTGTAAGGTCCATTTCTTTCAGGGTTTGATTAAGTTCCAAAGTGTCTCTGTTAAGCTTTTGACCTGTTGATCTATCCCATGTTGAGAGGGCGGTGTTGAAGTCCCCAAGAATTATCGTTTGGGGGTTGATTTCTTGCTTTAGACGTTGTAGGGTTTTCTTAATGAATGTGGAGGGGCCCATATTGGGTGCATATATGTTCAGTATTGTGAAGTCTTCCTGGTGAATTGTACCTGTGACTAAAATGTAGTATCCATCCGTGTCTCTTATAATTTTCTTTGGTTTGAAGTCCACTTTGTCTGATAGCATAATGGCTACCCCTGCCTGTTTTCTGCTTCCATTTGCTTGTAGAATTGTTGACCAGCCTTTTATTTTTAGAGCATGCCTATCTTTTGTGGTGAGATGGGTTTCCTGCAGGCAGCAGATTGATGGATTGTGATTTTTAATCCAAGTTTGTCATCTGTGTCTCTTGATTGGTGAATTAATTCCATTAACATTTAGTGTTATAATGGAGAAACCATTTTTAATTCCAGACATTTATTATGTTTAGTGGTTTTTATAAGTGTATTGCTTCGCTTTTAATGGTGTTATATTTGCCTTCTGTTCTCCTGGATATGCCTGTTTTTTTCTTCATGCTTGAGTATCATTTCTAGCATTTTTTGAAGGCCTGGTTTGGTGGACATGTATTCCTTCAAGCTGTCTTTGTGCTGGAAAATTTTTCTTTCTCCCTGGATCATGATTGATAGTTTTGCAGGGTAAATCAGCCTGGGTTGACATTTTTGCTCATTCAATACTTGAAGTATGTCTCTCCAAGCTCTTCTTGCTTTTACTGTTTCGACTGAGAAGTCATTTGTTATTTTAATAGGTTTTCCTTTAAAAATGACTTGTTTTTTCTCCCTTGAAGCTCTCAGCACCACTTCTTTATCTTGAATGTGGAGTGTTTTAACTATTATTTGCCATGGCGTGCTTCTGTTTTGGTCATATCTGTTTGGGGTGCGGAATGCCTCTTGTATATGGATGGGCATCTCTTTTTTTAGATGAGGAAAATTTTCCTTGATGATCGTTTGAAAAATTTCCTCAGGGGTGGTATTTAGAGATTCTTGCTCTGGTATTCCATGAATACGCATGTTAGCCTTCTTCAGGGTGTCCCATATCTCTTGGATATTTCTCTCAAGTATCTTTTTGGCTTTAACAACCTCTTCCATTGAGCTGGTTAGTACTCCCACTTTATCTTCAAGGTCTGAAATTCTGTTTTCTGCTTCGTTAGTTCTGTTGATAACACTCTCTGTGGCGTTCTGGGTTGAAGATAACTTGTCTTGTAGCTCAGTTTTAAACTCTGCTTGAGTCTGTTTTAACTGCTCTATGCCAGTTTTTGTTTCTTGCACTGTTTTTCTCAACTCCTCCAAATGTCTGTTGTGTTCCTCTTCAAAGCGATTGATTCGATAATGTAATTCCTCCCGGATTTCCTCTTTCATAGTATTGAACATGGGAATGATCATATTTTGAAAGTCGTTATCCTGGGTCAGGCTTTCTTGGCCTTTTTCCGCGGGTTTGTTCTGGTTGGAGTCTAACATTATGGGATTAATTTCTTCAGTGGGAAATTTGTTTACTTGAGTGTTGCTTCTAATGGATTTGCACTTTGACTTTGGCATTGTCGTTTTAACTCTTAAGATCTTTCAATTTCACTAAACTGAATTATTTGGCCTGGGGTTCTGGGGGTGGGCAGGGACAGAGCTTACCTAGGTCACGGGTGAGGCCCGGCTGGACCGCGCGCGCGTCCGGACCTGAGGAGCTGGGTGGGGAATGGGAGGATGGGGGCGTAGGCGTGGAGCTATTTAACCAGAAGGCAGCTGGGGCGGTGTCCGGGTGCAGGGGGAGGTCCTCCTCGTCCCTCCCTGGGCCCTGCCAGCGGCTACGGCTGGATGGTGGGAGTCGGAGCTGGGTCCCTTTGGGCTGACCTGGGGTCCTGGTGGGTGGGCGCAGGCGTAGACTTACCTAGGTCGCGGGGTGAGTTTCCGCTGGACCGCGGGCGCGCGTCCAGACTGGCGGAGCGGGTTGGGGTAAAGGGAGCGACATCCAGTTTTGCTAGCACCATTTGTTGAAGATACTGTTCTTTTTCCGTTGGATTCTTTGGGCCCCTTTGTCAAAAACCAAATGGCTGTAATTTTGTGGGCTTATATCTGGGTCTTCAATCCTTATCCATTGATCTGTGTGTCCATTTTGGAGCCAGTACCAGGCTGTTTTCATAACTATGCATTTGTAATATAGACTAAGGTTTGGTATGGTAATACCTCCAGCAGTGTTTTTGTTACTCAGGATTGTCTTTGCTATCCTGGGACTTTTGTGCCTCCATATGAATTTTGAGATTGTTTAGTCAACCTCTTTAAAGAATTGCTTTGGGATTTTAATTGGTATAGCATTGAATTTGTATATTGCCTTTGATAGGATGATCATTTTTACAATGTTGATTTTGCCAATCCATGAACATGGGAGGTCTTTCCACCTTCTGGTGTCTTCTGCAATTTCTTTCTTTAGGGTTTTAAAGTTTTCATTGTGAAGGTCTCTTTCTTCCTTTGTTAGGTTTATACCAAGGTATTTCATTTTTTTAGGGGCCATAGTAAATGGATTGTTTCTCTCAGGGCTTTTTCACTTCTTTCATTCTGGGCATATAGGAAGGCCACTGATTTTTGTACATTTATTTTGTACCCTGCCACCCTGCTGAACTTCTGTATTAGTTCCAGGAGCCTCCTGGTGGAGTTTTTGGGCTCACTCAGGTATAAGATCATGTCATCTGCAAATAGGGATAGCTTGACTTCTTCCTTGCCGATTTGAATCCCTTTTATGTCCCTTTCTTGTCTCATGGCTTCAGCTAAGACTTCAAGTACAATATTGAATAGAAGTGGTGAGAATGGACAGCCTTGTCTAGTTCCTGATCGAAGTGGGAATGCTTCCATTTTTTCCCCATTGAGTATAATCCTTGCTGAAGGCTTGTTGTATACAGCTTTTATTATATTGATAAAGGTTCTTTCCATTCCAACTATCTCTAGGATTTTGATCATAAAAGGCTGTTGGATCTTGTCAAAAGCTTTTTCTGCATCTATCGAGAGTATCATGTGGTCTTGGACTTTGGACTGGTTTATATGATGAATTACATTTATTGTTTGCGTATATTGAACCAACCTTGTGTGCCTGGAATAAAGCTTACTTGATCCCCGTGGATGATCTTTTAGATATGTTTTTGAATCCAATTTGCTAAGACTTTGTTGAGAATCTTGGCATCTGTGTTCATCAGAGAGATTGGCCTATAGTTTTCTTTTTTAAGTGTATCTTTATTAGGTTTTGGAATTAAGACGATATTAGCTTCATAGAAGGAATTAGGTAGTGTTCCTTCCTTTACTGTTTGATGGAACAGTTTAAGGAATATTGGTGTTATTAGCTCCTTTAAATGTCTGGTAGAACTCTGCACTGAATTCATCTGGTCCAGGACATTTTTTTGTGGGAAGATTCGAGATTACTTCCTTGATTTCTCATATGTTAAAGGACTATTTAAATAATTCACCATTTCCTGGTTCAATTTAAGTAAGTTGTGTTTACTTAGGAATTCATCCATCTCTTTTGTGTTTCATATTTCACAGAGTGTAAGTTTTTGAAATATGACATTATAATTCTCTGGATTTCTTGGGTATCAGTAGTGATAACTCCATTTTCATTTCTAATTTTATTAATTTGGGTTTCTCTCTCTTGCTTTTGGTTAATTTAGCTAGAGGTGTATCAATCTTATTGATTTTTTCAAAGAACTAGCTTTTTGACTGGTTGATTTTTCTGTATTGTTTTCCTAATCTCGATGTCGGATATTTTTCCTCTTATTTTGCTAATCTCCTCTCTTCTGCTGCTTTTGGGATCGGATTGCTCTATTTTCTCTAAAGCTTTAAGGTGCATTGTTAAGTTATTTATTTCTGATATTTCCATTTTTAGTCCCACACCTTTTAAAGTCCCATCTCTTGATACTGCTATTAGATTTTCCCAACACATATTTTTTAGGAAAACAATCAAAACATGGCACTACCCTATCATTCTTTAAGGGCTTTCCATACTCCTTGGGCTACTCCCTTAGCCAGGAGTATCTTCCCCCTTGTTTAACCAGATACTAAGAATACAAATGACAATTTACATTTAAATCTGGAAGAGGGGGAAAGGAAGAATTACTCTTTATAATAATGCATAATTCATAGTAAATGAGTGAAAATCTTTTTCTTCTCTTGAAAGAAAAGGGAAGATTATTAGTTTAGTTTATAATGAATTGTGGTTGCTGTACTTAAGAAGAGTGTCAAACAATAGGCCTTGGCAGTACACCAAACTGCTCTGTAAATACCTGGTATTATACCCATAGATTGAAAGAGTACTGATCACTCAACCTAGAAGCCTTCTTCTACAAAAGAAGGTATTTATTATTGAAAAGCACAAACAGCCAAAATGTAGAAAATAAGGGTCTGCAAGCTGTTTGTCCCTAAACAGGACATATAAGCCTCACCTACCTCCACCCCAAGTCTCCCACTCCAAGTCCCAGGGAACATGGAAGAGAGAGTGGCAATTATAAGAAGAGCCTGAAATGGGAAGATCTTGCCTTATCTCCTGAACATGACATAGTTGTGATATACAAGATTTCATGGCAGATATGTTTGCTTACTCAAGAATTGCACAGGAATAGTCTTACCAACATCTCCTCTAACATCAGAAAGATCTCAAGAAGCTCCACACCTCTCTGAGAGACTGATGAGGACTAATGCTGATGGGAAAGTAAAGGAGGATGCTTTCCACAATGGTCTATCTATTAGTCTAGGACGTTTGCTGGTATCTGAATCAAGTCAGGCTTAAGTCATCACAGATAAGATGAAAAGATTTGAAAATAGGAGGGAATTTAGCAGGGGAGACGAAGGGTCATAAAGGATAAAGAAGGAGAGATGGGATTTGGGACTAAGGGTTGAAAATATAAAGACACTAAATTCATGTATATAATATTAAAAAGATAGATAAAAAGTTTATTATAACCAATAACCTTTAGTAGAATCCAATTAGATGTTTATTTGTTTGTTTGGTGTGTGCCTTTGACCTCAAGAAAAGCTGAGAAGATATCTAATCTCAGCTTGAGTTACAAATACTTGGTGGTGTGACTTGGTTCTGATGGAGTATTTGTATCACATGTTGGTAACAGCGGTTACTTCCAAATGAAGTGCTATTTTCAGTTTCCATACTGTAATTCTGTACCACTTTAACCTTCTACAATTGAGAGCATAAACTTGTTAAGTGTCTTGGCAAGGTGGTGTTCATGACGCAGAGCAGAAGCATGTACATCCCCTGTGTCCATTGGACCATGCATAATAGACCTTTTCAACTTAGTCCTGGACCAGAACTTTTATTAGGCATGTTTCAGTCTTTGACATGGATTTTTACAGTAGACTATGAGTCCTAAGTATGATTGGGTTCCTATCTTGAATCTTCTTCAGGAGGGAAGTCTACTCTTAGCAAAGGACAAACTGAGTTTCTATAGTTCCCTCTATGAGTCTACCAGTGTGTGTGCATGCACACGTGTATGTACATTGTAAATACATATAATGCATAATTTAAAAGTATAAAGATGAATCCTCTCATGAATCATTGGAGGGACTCAGGAGCAAAAAAGGTTAAGATACTGCAATGTTCATCCTAAGAAATAAAAGTCAGAAAGCAAAGTTTAATTTCCTAGTCTTCCCCTTCCTACTTATGGCACTTTACACTTGTGTCCTTGTCTGAGATCATCAATTCCTATCTCAAAGAACATTTTAAAGTGTAAGTGCAGAGTGTTCATTGCAGCTCTTGGCACAGAGAGACTAATGATCAGCACCAGCCTTGTCTGTTTGTAGTATGAGTCAGATGGAAAGAGAAAGTCACTCTGCTTTCCTCTGGTGATGCAGAAGTAATGTAAGACAACCCATTAGAATAGTGACAATAAATGAAGAATAACCTCCCAAATAATGGCTGGTTTCCTTTAGTGATTTGAGGTTTGTGGGCATTCCTATTGCCACCTCAGCAGGATAATGATGCCATGCAGTGTGCTATCTGGTGCTGCTGCTGAAGCTGATTTATGTGTGCCAGCTACAAAAGCTAGTCACATGACTTTTAATCTAATGTGTGATATATTAATTGCACCAATGTCAATGTAGTAATTTGTAGTGGAATTTAAGCTCCCAAACATTGCTATATAACATAAGAATTATCATATCATCATATCATATCATACTGCTCAATGTCTTCTGCTCTAACCTTCTAAATTACTTAGACAGAGTACATTGGCCCAAATGGTGTAATGTTCCTCTTCATGTTGTAGTTTATCCATGAAGCAGTGTCAAAGACGCATTGTGACTGTTAAAACCATTCAGTTGTTAGTAAGAGAAAACCCAGGTTCAATGAAGTTAAAGCTATGAAGGCAACCAATTGGCCCTAAGTTTGCAACCCTTAGGGAGTTGGCTAATCCAGTTGCCCAGCTGGCAATGGGACCCATTTTTCCTTCTGCCTCTCAATAATGCCATTTGTAGGGTCTTCATCATCCCATCGGTTTCTAGCACGGCTGACTGCCAGCTCCATACCACGCTTTCCTACTCATCCAGCAGAAGTCAGATAGCTTGAGTCCTAGTATGTGAAGCAAGAATTTGAATATCACTCCTAATTTAAATGCTTGAGCACATTCCCCTGAGCCAATAACTGCAATCGAGATGGCAACTCTGATATTGGGGCAAAGATTAACATCTTTGAAGCTCAAGGTCTGTGCTGAGAAACTAATACAGGGGAAAATCTCAGAAAAGAGGAAGGAAGGGATGGATGCTTGTAGTTAGTGACGAACGTCCTTCATAGGGACTTTATAATTTGAAAGTCAAAGAGTTCATTAGGTCAATTTTTTTGTCTCTGTGACATTGTCGGGTAACTAATTCCTACAAATTGAAACATTCCCTCCCTCTGGAGGAATGAGGGAGACTCTTAGGACTCAGGAAACTCAGAAACTTATAAGATTCTTGAGGCCCCTCCCCAGGCTTTATAGGCAAAAAACAATTGCAAGAGGAAGAAGACTGTGGAGCTGCCTGCAGGTTATGCAGGAGCCCCATGAGGCAACTCCCATAGCTATTGCCCATGCTTGGGTGGACTTTTTGGTGATGCAGCTGCCCAGTGTTCACCCGATTAGTAACCCCTGACTCATGCTTTCATAAATAACCTTAATAATACATTGGTTAGTTGACTGAGTTGTACTCGAGGGGTGTTGTTTCATTGTTTGTTGTCAGTATTCTGTCTGGGTGAACAGATATTTGTTCACATCTCCCCAAGAAAGTCCATCAAACAACCATAAAATAGAGAGCTGTGTCTTTTGAGATTCTTTGATGTTAGCTGTGATATGCAAATCTTTGAAGAGAATATCACTGATGGGGCCTTTTGGAAACCAGAAATATTTGCATTCATCATTTTCTTGTTGCAGTGACAGAAGAGCTGAGATGTATAATTGAAAAGGGAGACTTATTTTACTCATGATTTCAGCTTAAGTCTATGGTTTCTTGACCCTCTGCCCCCCCCAACTTGGATAGAGCATCATGGCAATAGAAACATGGGGCAGAGATCTCTTTACCTCATGCTAGCAGGAAACAGAAAGGAGAAAAAAAAAATGATTTGTTTGTCCTGAAAGGAGAGTTAGAAGCAGAGAGGACAGTGAGTAAGCACAGCTCTTGCTATTGAGGGGTTAACTAACTCTGATCCTAAAACTGTCCTCCAGATTACCAGGTTCCATGAGAGCTAGCGTTCTGTTTTGAATATGAACCGTTTTCCTCAGCTCATGTCCCCAACCCTGCCTGTGTCTGCTGGTGCTATTATACAAGGGGTAGAAACAAAGGGAGTTGAAGCCTTTCAGAAGCAAGTGGGAAGATCTTCCTTTACAGCTCAAAGGAGGAACCAACCCCACCACATCCAGACCTCAGACCTCGACCCACTACAATAATGATAAAATCATCCTCTTTAGCTCTAGATACTTTATTGTAACGGACCCACTGAACTAATACATTACATACAATTATTTTATGAGAGAATAAAGCAAAATGTCATTTGTAGTAAAATGCACATTTCCATGTATAAATGATGAAGTACAGCTATTTCAAAAGCCATAGTGCTTCTACCAGTACTTCGGCTGGATCAGCTGTAAATCATAGCAGAGTGCAGCCTGCCACAGCTGGCAGTACTGGCAAGACAAGCACAAAACCTTGAGTGATATTACCTTTGGCATATGATTTTCCTGAAACAGTGAACGACTGTTGGTAAAGTTCCAAACGAAACAAATAACAATCTTCTCTCAATTTACAAGGTACTTGTCTTCCTGGAAAATTCAACAAGTGTGTTGAATTTATTTGAAACACAAAGATAGTTTCTAGGCATAGCTATAAATAGGCTTTTCATTTAATGAACATCTTGTATAGCATTTGGAAGTCATGGACAGTCTCTATTTTTCTACTTATTTGTATAATGTGCAAGAGTGTAGCATCCCAGGCCCACATTCCCTAGTTTCCTTGAGTACCCTGCTACCATAATACATCAAAAAAATCTTTCCAGTTCCAAAATGCTACCCAAAGAGGAAGTACTATCTTTCCATGAGATTCATGCAGAACCTAAAAAAGGCTATACTTGTGTGTTTGGCCAGCTATGCCCCACTCCCTGTCAGAATTCCACAGGTTGGGCCAGTGAAAGCTTGTTCCTTTGTTTTGTTGCTGTTAGTTGTTAGTGGTACTTGGGAATTGAACCTAAGACATCATATGCTAGACAAGAATTCCACACTCAGTTACAACTCTGCTGCCCCCCACTCTTTTCTTTTTAACGTTTTATTTTGAGACAAAAATCTTGATAAATCACCCAGACAGGCCTTAAACTTGCAGTTCTTCTGCCTTACTCTCAAGAGTAATGTGATTATAGCCTGACTTTTCTATTTGGCTTTTTCTTTCTTTCTTTCTTTCTTTCTTTCTTTCTTTCTTTCTTTCTTTCTTTCTTTCTTTCTTCCTTCCTTCCTTCCTTCCTTCCTTCCTTCCTTCCTTCCTTCCTTCCTTCCTTCCTTCCTTCCTTCCTTTCTTTCTTTCTTTCTTTCTTTCTTTCTTTCTTTCTTTCTTTCTTTCTTTTTCTTTCCTTCCTTGAGATGAGTATCAATAACACAAAGAACAAAATAACCAAGGTCTTACAGATGCTAGACATAGTGCTCTACTGCTGACCTACATCATGACCTTTTGTTGTCTGAGACATGATCTTGAAGCTGTATCTCCCAGGCTGGTCTTGAACTCATGACTCTGTCTCCACTTCCTGTGTTCTAGGATTATAGGCATCCAACACCACTATGCTGAACTAGCATTTCCAAGCTGCTTTAAAGCCATAGTTTTGACATTATCTTTAAGTCCTGTGTGTTAAAAGGCTTCTCTCAGCTACCTTAGAGTGTTCCATGCTAGATAGACTCTGGTAACTGGAAATGCCTTTCTTAGCATTTTTGTGTTCTGTATGTAGCTGGGTAATATGGTTGGATGGGCTGAGATGCTACTGTGATTGCTGGGGCAACCCAGAGAATCTCCTGGCCAATCCTACTGTTCTTTCTTCTGCTACTGTGCCTAGATGGTTGGACATTAATCGTGGATATTCCAAGGTGTGGCTTTTAATGACTGCTCCCAGCAGTACACTCCCTCCTTTAATCCTACTCTGCCTACTTCCCAGCCTGTTCCTATGGTGCTCTTTCTCCATCTTTAACATGTTCATCAAGATCCAGAGGATCTTGATCCCATCCCTTAAGGAGTGTCTTCTTCTATTCTTTCAGTCATCTCTCATTTTTTTCCCTGAACATGTCCTGTGTTTGAAACTAATATATCTTTTGATATATTAGTTACACGGAACATTGTAAGAAAATCATCATTAGTGATTTTGTCGTGTGACTATCATAGAGTGTATGCACTTATACAAACTAAGATGACTATGATATCGCTAAGCATGTACTAGTTTGAGACTCCTTCCTCTTCTATATGTAGTCTTGCATGTGGCTTTGATGGCTTCCTTCCAGGTACCCTCCAGCCAGCACTCAGTTGGCAGCTCCAGCCGGAGGCAGCACATGCACGAGCCTCTCACCCCAACTCTCTCCTCTCTGGAACTCTGTTACCTCCTGTGACTTTCCTGAACTCCCAGCTCTACCTTCTCAACTCAAGGACCCCTCTGGACTCTACCTGGTCTCTCCTTTCCTGACATCTGTTGTGCTTGCCCCTCTTCTTCATTGTTCTCTTTTCAGTTCACTAGTTTTGTTTGCTTTCATGTCCCCAGTATGGAACTGCAATTCCATGACTTGTATATATGGTTGACTGAAATGTTATGTGGTACCTGTTTGTAATAGAAAACAACTCGGAGGCTGGGAAATGTAGTTTATTTTGTAGAGCTCTTGCCTAGTATTCATGAGGCCCAGGATTCAGTACCCAGAATCAAATTAATGGGTAATAGTGAAGCACGCCTTTAATGCCAGCACTGGTGAGGCAGAAGCTGGAGGATCAAAAGTTCAAGATTATGCCACAAACCCAAGGTCAGTCTTGGGGTACATGATAAACTGGAAAGAGAGGAGTGTGTATGTGTGAAAGAGAGAGAAGAAGCTGCTAGTTAGATGTAAGTGTCAACTTGGAAACTGAAGACTGAGCTCTGGGCATGTAAGTCACAAAGTAGTAGTTGAGGCTAGCCCTAAGCAAGTCTGAAGAAGAGTACCTAATTGATGGGGGGAGGCTTAGCCCCAATGGATGGGGAAATTCCTTAGGCAGATGGAAAAGATAGAGAGAGCTGGTTCAGTACATTGGTGTACTTTGATAGACTTTTAGTCTGCCTCTGTCTCCGCAATTCCTATAGATATAGTAAGGTCAATGCCCTCAGCTTTCAGTGTTAGTATGAACTATGCTAAGTTGGACCATGAACTATAATAGAGAATCCTGAGTAAGAATAAAAATCTTTGTTCCCCTAATCAGTTTGGTCATGAATTATCGGGAACATGAAGGAAAACTGCAACAGAAACCAAACTTAGTGAACTTTCATTAGAAGTGTGTATGTCTGTGTGTATGTGCGTATGTAGCTTTTGTTTTTAGCAGGTGGGTCAAGAAAATCTTGTAGGAAGAAATGTCATGGCATAGGAAAGAACTTCAGCAAGAATGATAAGGACACCCATGTTTGAAATATTTTGTGTTTTTCCTTCTTCATTGTTCTTTTTTCTGTTTACAGTTTCATTTGCTTTTGCGTCTGCATGATGGAATTGCAATTCCATGAGAGAAAGCCCCCCCCCCATATCTGACTTGAATCAGGACCAATCCCCTGGCCAAGTCAGTGGTATCCCAGGAACCAGACAACTCTGGTTGTCTCTCCTAGACAACTAAACAAAACATATCACTCAGTGGGGTCCAGACAATGATACTGAATAGTGCAGGGGAAGGGATGTGATCCTTGAGAGGGCCGGTCATGTTCAAGGAGAAAATGCAGCTCTCTGGAGAGTTCAGAGCTGCAGTTCCGGAAAGGAGAGACCAGGTAGAGTCTAGTGGGTTCCCCGAGTCGAGAAGGTAGAGCTGGGAGTTCAGGAAAGTCACCGTAGGTAACAGAGTTCCAGAGAGGAGAGAGTTGGGGTGAGAGGATTGTGCATATGCTAGCCTCCAGCTAGAGCCACCAGCGGTGGGAACCTGGGAGGAAGCTATCAGAGCATGAAAACCAGTGGCCACTGAAATTAGCGGAGAGAACAATTCTTAGAGCTCTTACAGGGCTGAAGACACTTTGAGTTTCCACCAGTTACAGTAGTAAGCTGCTCAGACACGATGGTCTCAGTAGGGGAAAATTTAGTTCTCAAGTCTGTGCTGGTTCTGCCCACGAAGCTTACAAGCAAACCTGAAAGACGCAAACTGTTTCTAAGTAACTACACCCCAGGGCTGAACTCAGAATAGTTGGAGGATGCAAAAATATCCAGTACATGAGATAAAGTTCATGATGTCTGCTGTCCAGTTAAGGTGCTGATCAAAGAATGAAGCAGAAAAGGAAGAGGAAGGACAGAAACTGTATCCATGACTGCAGTTTCCCCTTCTCCCATCTTTAAACTATTTTTATCATACACATAGGTATTTATTAGAAGCATGTGCAATGCTTCTTAGCTCCTTCCCTTTCTGCTTCCCTTTCTAGAAGGTTCTCACTTTCTTTACTTCCATCTCTTTCCTTTTCTGCATTGTTTAGGTGAACTTGGGGTGCAACAGCAATATATTTTAAAAACATCTGTGGCTGGCTTTTTTTGAGAGATTTTGTTAGTTGGTTTTGATTCTGAAATTGATATTTTGAGACATTCCACGTGCATTTCTCGAAAACTCTCTATTCCCTCATGACTAGCTCAACTACCTTTTTTTAATCCCACCCGTTCCCCATCTGGAATCAGTGGGTAGTGCTGGCAAAGACCCTGGGGTTTTCTCCAGCCCGCCTGCCTGCCCTTAGTTGCCTGGATTTACAAACATGTCCCCCCCACCTCCACTTTTCCCTCTAGAAAGATCTTTCTGACTGGCTGAAGTGAGGGAAAGTGGAGGGGACTCAGCAGAGAAAGAGGCCAAGGGAGGGGGGAGAAGCGGCAGAAGGCTGAGCCTAGCGGAGAGAGGGACCACTGGGTCGCCAGCTCCCGGGCACCCCGCAGACGGGGGGAGGCGGAGAGAAAGCCGAGGGGTGCGCAGCCCCGCAGCCGGACTCCAGATCTCCAGCGGCAAGCGGGACGGACGCACCCGGGAATTCGGCGGGCGTGGGACGACCAGGGTCCAGGAGCACCGCGGGGCTGTGCGGACCAGCAGCCCGCGATGGGCGAGAGCGGCCGGCTGTGCTCGGGCTACTACAGCCTCAACCGCAGCTTCGTGGAGTCCTTCCAGTGTCCCCGGCGCGGCGACGGCGCCGCGCTGCTCTACTGCTGTGGCTTCGCCGACCTCAAGTACTGCTGCAGCGAGCCGGGCAGCTACTTCCCCTACAAGCACAGCTACATGTGGAGCCTCAGGTGGGCAGGGCCGGGGTGGCCAGCCAGAGGCCGGGAGGCGCTGTCCCCCACGCGCCTCGGGTCCCCGGGGACGGGCACGGGGCCTCGGGAGACTGGGGAGGACAAGCCTCGCCCGCGATAGGAACTCTGCCCGCGCGGAAGGTGCGGGCTCTGCGCCCCGGGCGCAGCGGGCTGGCCAGGTGCGGTTCCCCGCCTGCCTGGGGCCACTGTCACCTCTACTGCCAGTCCCAGGCACGCAGGTGGCTTTGCTGGCAGACAGGTCAAGCTGCCAAGTTAGAGCGGTGGCTTTCGTTGCTCTGTTGACTTGGTTCATTCAGTCATTCGAACTGAAAACTGGCAATATTGGAACCCATTTTCAGGCATTAACTAAGGACCGGAACACTAAATGTCACTAGGGCATGAAGGAAAGACCATGGTCCTTAATATGTTTAAAAATGTGTGTGTGTGTGTGTGTGTGCGCGTGCACGCGGATCTGGCACTAACCGCCCAAATAGAACTGGCAAGCTCAGAAAGAGCTGTAGTTGCTGTGATTGCACACGCACTGTAACCTTCTAAAGATCCTGAGCTGTTTGACCACAACTGGAAGTGAAGAGACTTGACTTTCGGTTGAGTGTTTCTTACTTATTTCCTCTGATGGGAATTTGTCTTATTCCCTACCAGTATCTACACATGTTCATTATGAAGTGTTTGTTCCTATTCTACTCTAAAAGACTACAAAGTTTGAACATGATTCTTTTCTTTTTTTTGGATAGTATATGAGGTTCCAAAAGTATATGAAAGAATTTTCACTCCCACCATAAAGTTGTGTGTGTGTGTGTGTGTGTGTGTGAGAGAGAGAGAGAGAGAGAGAGAGAGACAGAGAGACAGAGAGAGAGAGAGAGAGAGAGAGAGAGAGAGAGAGACAGACAGAGAAAGAGAGAGAGAGAGAGAGAGAGAGAGAGCTCAAGAATAAGAGGGAGTGTTATTATACCAATCCCTCAGCGCCATCCAGAATCTGGCTCACATGCCAAGTCTACAACTTTATTTCATGAAGCAATCATTTTTTTTTTGCAAGCTTCAAGAGTCTCAAAAGAACTTCCTTTTAGAAATTCAGTCACAGATTTATGCCCAACAAGGATAAATTACAGAAAATAATGCCAACTTATCTTTGGTCCATTATTGGGGGGGGGGGGAATCTGTATTGCACTGCCATGTCATCAGAAATCCATTTCTGAGTCTTCCAAGGTGTTAATAATGGAAGAAGTACTTCTGACAGAGACTGGCA
Organism: Typhlomys cinereus; assembly: GCA_023101885.1. Classification (NCBI taxonomy): domain Eukaryota; kingdom Metazoa; phylum Chordata; class Mammalia; order Rodentia; family Platacanthomyidae; genus Typhlomys; species Typhlomys cinereus. The sequence goes on along the minus strand of JALPQD010000042.1, from coordinate 7,750,047 downwards.
GTGCCTAAGTCCAACTCAATAAGAAGCTATACCTGAGATCCTTAGATCCCTAAATAGTTCCATAGTGAAACACAGCAGAGGACACAAAACCCTCCTAAGATTTATGAGGGCACAAAGGAGGGAACAGTCTGCTGGGTCTTCATGTAGCAGGACAAAATAGACAGTCAGTTCAGTTTCTGGGAAACAGAAAAAATCACTTTTACTGAAGACGGGTTGGCAGCATTAAACCCAGGCTTCCTGTGAATTACTGAGATCTGAGAGCACAGTCGGGAGATAAACTTATTAGAGCTTCATCCCTCTCCCATTCTGTGCGCTTTGCTCCTAATTTAAAATGGTCCAACTGCGAAAGATATTACAGAAGTCACTGCTCTGGTAGGGAGAGACAGACGTGGCTCCCGCAGGATGAGAGAAGGTGCTAAGGAAGAGAATATTTGCAGTGATGTGATAGCAGCTTCAGACACTCTGCCAGCGCTGGAAAAGCAGCTGCATGTGATGCCAAGAGAAAAGGACAATTTTCTCTTTCCTGTGTCTGCTCCATTCTCTTCTCTATGCTTCCTATGCACCTCTAGATTCCCAGAAGTGTCCTTTAGTACCTTTCTGCAGGGCTTAGGAAAACGAAGTCTATTTGACAGGGCTGTGCATATTGGATGTTGAATGAAGTATTTGTTAAAAATGAGTATTTTAGGAGATGCCGAGTGCTCCATCCTTCCTCAGAGTTCATACCTACAGTGCTGCATGCACAACACCATGTTTTGGTAATGAGGAGCTGAGACACCAAAGCTGCATTGTCAAAATCGCAACAGATGTCCTTCCTTAACGGGAGCAGAGGATGCTTTGTTGCTGGGCTTCCTTCAAGCATGTGTGGACTTTAAATGTTTTTTTTTTTTGTATATTAAAAGTTATGATAGGTATGTTGAGTTTTATTAGGTTGATATTTTCTAATTGGCTAAATGACTTTTTTATTTTTTTACTTTATTTTCAATGACCAGATTCTCATTTCAGAAATCCATCCAGGTGTCTAATCTTTTAGCAGCCTTGTGCATCAAATCATACTAAAGGGATTGCATTTGTGCATCTGTGCAGAGAATCAGCCTTACCCTCGCTAACAAAATCTACAAAGGTCTACTTTGGAGTCAGGCAAATGTAAAGAAGACACAGAAAGTCTCATCCCTTGGAGGAAAGTGCTCCCAGTGAGGAGAGGCCCAAATTTAAATATACAGGTCTGTCTGGAGCTTGCCTCAAAAATTAACCAGTCCTCACCATGTGCAGGACTCATTGTGCAGAGCTAATGGTAATAAATCAAATAGCAAAGAATTTGAAAAAAAAAAAGAATTTGGAAATCTGACTCCATGTTGTTACTTGGGAGGAATCCACTTATTTGCAGAGGTGTTTTATTTCATCAAAATCAAGGAAAGTGACATAAAGTTAGCCTTTTGTGTTCATTTCTCCTGCCTCCCAAAGGAGCTGTATTTGTACCATCCCTGGCCACACTTCTGTTTCCCCTTTGGCACATGTCAAGCTTGTCAGGAGCCTAATCCCCAAGAGAAAGCAGAACCTAAAGACAAGCCAGGAAGATAATGAAGAAAAAAAAATCATTACTTTCCAGTGATGTGTTCCAAATCACTACAGACAGATCAGTCACCAGTTAATTAGTGTATACTTTCATTTGCTCAGTATTTTCTACAAATTAAGTCGTTAAATAGTTTAAATAAGTGTGTACAACATTATGAGAACGTCAACTGAAATCTTGGGGTGTTAAAAATCCAGTTACGAATATTTATGCTCATTTTAAAATTTTATGCTGTGTGTGTGCACGTATGCGCATCTCTGTGTGTATGTGCATGTGTGTGTTTTCATGTGCTCGTGGAAAGGCCAGTGGAGGATGTTGAGTGTCTTGCTGTACTGCTTTTCTTCTTAAGTCTTTGAGACCGGGTCTCTCACTGCAACAGGAGCTAAGGCTAGCAAGTAGCAAGCCCCAGTGATTGATCTGTTTCCCCCCTCCACAACACTAGGGTTACAGGCACATGTGGCCATGCCAGGCTTTCTTTGTGGGTTCCAGGGATTTGAACTCAGTTGCAAGTACTCTTACTATTTGCTGGGTATCTCCCAAGCTCTTCATAATGAATCTTGGAGGAATTCCAGGAGTCAAAGAGATGCACTTGCAAACTTCCATTTACATTTACTAGGAAGCACGGCATTAACTATCTTACTCCTCCCCTGCTCAGACTTATAGATAACTGCATCAAAGGAAGTATTACAAAGTGAATTCAGAGAGAACATATCCAGTTTACTTTTGGAGAAAGACACATGGTTTCTTTCTTATGTTCCAGACCACTGCACAAGTATTACTCCCTTCTAGACAGGAAAAACTCAGACCATGTATGAACTTCGTATAGCAGTAACACTTTGTTAGTTAAATCTTTTTTCTTTCATGACAGTTGTGGCTTTGTACATTAACACATGGCATCTCTCATCTATCTCCAGAAGACATGTTTTATATTTCTGACAAATATTTGCTTCCTAGAGTTTTCAGAAGCAATTATTTTCCTATTTATCTTATATTTGTGACAGTAACCTTTCTTTCTAAAGCTTAATACTAATTTCATTAGTTTGTTTGATAGAGATACTTTGATGTATCTAGTGATATTTTTTGTGGCCTTTACTTATCTCATAATTTCCATATTAATTTAACATGTAATTTAAAGACCCTTAAAATAGAAAAAAATATAAAAAAGAATTTGAGAGTAAAGAAAAAGTGAGCAGCAGATGTCAGTCCTTTATTATTTGTGTTAAAATAGAAGTTGCTTGTGAATGACTGAGAGTGAGAGCGACCTTCAAACAAAGTGTTCAGTTTCTGACTTGACTTTTCTCTATTTTCTCCAGCATCGGTGCTCTGATTGGACTGGGAATTGCTGCTCTTGTTTTACTTGCCTTTGTCATCAGCGTCTGTGTCCTTTGCTATTTATTTCTGTACACAAAACCTCAAAGATTAGACAACGGTCTTAAGCTTCAGCATCTAGAGGCTTCTACTCTAGAAGGTAATGGCATTCATTATTTGTCCTCATTTACCTGAACTGTACTGTGTCCCAAAGGATAATTTGTACCTAGTGGGTAGTAAGTCATACTGTTGGTAATGGATGCTTTTTAAAATTCATATTTTTAATGTGTCCTTGTAGAAGTTTCATATTGAATCAGGTCTGAGTGATGCAGCACTTTAGGGAAATTGTGTTCAAGGAAAACTAGCAGAATGTAAATATTCTATGAGAAGCGAATCATTGGTCCAGTGAGTTCACTTTAATATATTTATATCTCTTTCATTTATCAAGGATTATCCTTTTGGAAATTTAAAAACTGGTTTTGAGTAGAACCGAAGGAAATGTCTAGTAGCAGCTTCTCAATGTTGCAGTGCTAAGTTGATGTGTTGGGGTTAGTGCCAGTGTCTATTATATATGGTGTGACCACCCTGGAGGGCACCTGCCCTGCTGGGCTACTTATTGTTTAATTAATTTGTTGAGGTTTCTTCCTCCACACAGCCTTCCTGGGGCACAGGTGGCTGGGCAGTCCACCTGTCTGTGGGAAAAAGAACTTGTACAGTGGCTAATTTAAGGGGTGGGTGATCCCGTCGCCAGGCGCTCTGCTTGGGGTGGGTTTTAAATCATTGACCTTGTACAGTCTGCTTGCGGCTCTGAAAGTTGGGGTGGGGGACAGAGTCTCAAGCCCTTAACTTATTTTCGCAGCTGTTTCTGTGACCTGGTGTGAGTGGGCATCGGGTGGGGTTGTTTCAATTCATAAGCATGAGATGTCTGGAGATCATATTTTTATTCAGGTATTTCAATTAAATTCTTTTGTATGTAAAAAATTTAACAAACAAACAAAAAAGATTTACTTGTGTGCCTACAGTGTGCAGAATTCAAAGGGCCATATTAAACAACTCAGTCATGAGAAAAACCAGAAAACAAATAGAATGCAGTTTTTTTTTTACCTCTGCTATTGAATAACCTATGAAGTAGTCAATAAATAGGTATGTCTTGTGCATATGTATACTATGAAAATAAAGTAGATTTTTTTCTTTTATATATGTGTTTATGGAATTTTGTGTGCGTGCGTGAATATGTGTGTGGTATATGTACATGAGTACATTTGAGTATGTGTTCCTGTGGAAGCACAGGAATGAATCATCCTTGATTACCCTTCCGCATCATTGTTGTGAACCTGGGCCCCTAGTTAAACCCAGGGCATGCTGTTAGTGCTAGTTTGGCTATGCAGCTTGTTCTGGGGACTCTGCTTTCCAGGGCTTACAGTTCAATTGTCACATCTGTTCAGCATTTTTATGGGACCTGAGGAGCCAAAAGTCCCTTTGTTTGCAAGGTTTTAATCACTGAGACATATCTCCAGGCTGAAAGAAATTTTTATGCATGGTTTATAGGAACCTTACGAGTCCCTCTGTTGTCTCGTAAAGTGCTATAGATGCTTCCCATTATAAAGCTATCAAAAAGAATTACTAAAACTTTGTGAAAGCAAATGTCTATCTGTATATTAGAAAGCACCAATGAGCTTTATTTTGATACGTATATACTTAGAATAAATGTATAGGAAACAACATCTAAATTCAATATATATATATTGACAAGGGTTTATTGCTTTCATTCAAAAACAAAATATTTCTAGAAATTAGAGTGAAATTTCTCCTCATAGGTTTTATTTTGAGCTGAATGCTGAAACTTGTCGTGTTTGTAAAATCCCTGTCCTAGGACCTTATTAAATATGGCACTGTCACCATTTATCTGTATTAGCCCTTGTCTCTTCTACAAAGAAAGGACATGTCGCAGAGTAGTAACCAGATCCCTCTGGAGTTCTCTTCCAGAAGCACTGGTAAAGGGATCAGATTGATAGACTGACTTCGGTGAAATAATTCAGACCCATTTTCTCCACAGTCATGTGACTGCTTATTACATAATCAGATTATGAATGATTTTTAATCTTATCGATTAGATGATTTCAAGTCACAGTTTTTACATACTTCTATGTCTAATCATCACTTAGGGACCTTGTTAAATACACAAATTCTGCTCTGCTTTTCAAGCACATAGTTTTCTTCTTGTCTCTGTCCTCGTTCTTCTTGAGCCTATTTTCATGGAGCTCAACACTAAGTCACTCCTCAACACCCAGTTTCTCCCCATCTCTTTTAATGGATACAGCTCTTCACTGTGACCTACTGGGGTCTGTCCTCTGGCACCTTATTTCTCTCATTTCATTTGTAAAGCCACAAAGGTCCCTTTGAAATTCTAGACTCAGGGTACATGCATGTTATCTATTTTTCCTGATCAAGTTTTCTTCTTAAGCGCACGTACCACTGACATACCATCTATGCATTCATTGTATGTACCTATTGTGTAGCTTTTCTCTGCTCTGACTAGAAAATACATTCCAATAAAGATTTTTTTGTCTTGTTTGTTTTGTCTTGCTATAAGCTCCAGTGCTTATAACACTTAACAAATGTTTCTTGAGTAAATTGACTGGACTAACACTACAGCTCCACTATAAGTGATTGAAGGTATTTGTTTGGAGAAACACTGCAAAGTACTGTCATCATGGTGGTCATCAAACAAGTATTGAATGCTTCTTCTTTCACAATAAATTGTACTAAGTGAAAAGTGTCCCATTCCTTCACACACTCTTGATTTAGCTCAAGGATTATTCCAAAATGTCATTACACATTGCCTCTGTGAACTCAACAAGAGAATTGTTGATTTAGTCTGGTAGGGTATTGGTATTTAGCTATGGAAGTCCACTAATATACTTCTTATAAAGTTACATGCGAATACATTCTTGTAATGAAATATCCCCACTCTGCTCCTCTCAAAAATATTGTATAACCAATGCAGCAAATTAGTTCGCTATATATTTCCTGAGTACTATCTGTTAGTTAGGCAGTATTTTATGACCAGGGCTTTCCTGTTGCTTCCAAAGGAGGTGTTTTTTGTCCCTTGTGCTGACTTTTTTTTAAATTAGATGCTGTGAAGAGCACATAATGAGTAATCCATATGCCTTTGGAATAGGAAACGAGAATGGGATCTATTTGAAGCGACAAAGATTATCCTACCCTTTGTTAAGCACATTTGTTCCATTCCAGTGTTTCTCTCACATAGCAACAGATGTGGAGAAAATAAGTTAAGGGTACTGGTGCATTAAAGGCGTGACCTAAGAGTTAGAAATATAACCGAATGTTTGCATAGTAAATGAAGCAAGTAAACAGTGTATTAGAGGAAAACTGGTTCTCTGGTTAGAGGTCTTTTCTTTTAAAACTTTCTGTTTAAGATTCAATCTAGCATTATTTAAAAATTAATTCTAATTAATTTTAAACTGTTTATTAGAGACTGTTTTCATTAGAAGCAATCTGAGTGTCCTGAGAGGAAATGTGCTCTTATACACATATTAAAACTGATGGAGGGTCCTGGACTTTTTCTTTTCCTATAAACGACAGTAGTCTAAAATAGGCTAATAATCATTGATTCCACTGCCAAAAAATTTCTTTAGTGTATCTTTATTCTGTTGTATTTGATCACCTCTTGCTGAATAACTCATGGGCTTTTAAATTGTGTCCTGTAATTATTTCCTTCTTTTTAAACTTTTTCAGTTTGGATTATGCACATTTTAAATGCCAGTGTTTAAAAAGAATGACCTGTACTACCTTGTCTTAGACATTGAATTCCTGAGCAAAAGGGGGCTACATGAAGACAGCCCCAGTATGAAGGCTCATTTCAAGTCTGTGGAAAGATACTGATAGCTAATGGAGGTGCAGCTAGTAAGAGGAATGTCTTAGCTCCTCGTTTCTCATTGTTTCCATTGGAAAATACTTAAAGGTATATCAGAAAGGAGGCCAAGTCCTAGAATTCTCAGGGTTAGAATGGCCAACTCTACTTTAATTAAAGCTTGTGAACTTTAGTCATTTGAGATTTTCTGCTTTTTGTTTCTTAAAATGGAGATTTTCAATTGACCTTAATAGGATAATAGCTGCTTAACTTAAATTAAAAAAATTATCTTCCATCTATCTTTTTATGTGCCTACCAACTTATCTATCATTTTTTGAGCGTGCATGATAGGTTCATTTGTAGAGGTCAGAGGACAACTTTCAAATATCAGTGACCTGCTTCCACCATGTGGGCTTAGGGATTAAACTCAAGTTGCCAATTTTCTGTGCAGATGCCTTTCTTTACTTGCTGAGCCATCTGCAGGTCCTTGCTTTAACAGTGATGTCTTATCTTGCTTGTATCTGAGCAAAAATGCTACTCCAGGAATACAATGCATACTCATCCGGTAGCTTTGAATACCCATTGATACATTGCTATGACAGTGATGGCGAGTGAGTGAAGAGAGGACCTTTGGAAAGGCAGATCTCAAGAGAGCTGCATGGTACAAATAATAGAAATAATAACATCCTCAAGTCCGCACTTGGTGGTCTGATAGATATGAAAAAGGGAGAGTAAATTAGCAGTAAAGTACAGCCATGTTGGAGAAAAACAAATTACACATAGTATAATGCAAAAGTAAATTGAAAAATCATGTAATCTTTTATTCTTCCTATGAACAAAATATATCTTGGACTAGCTTAGAATGGTCTGCTGTATTTCTCTTAGCAGACACCCCTGAGGAATTTTTTTTTCCTGTTCATGTTCATTGCAAGAAACCTATAAAATACAGAGAATCACACAAATGTCACTATGATTCCTCCCCAGACTAGAGAAATATTAGATATTAACACTTAGGAGAGAGCCTTTCTATAGAGACACTTTTCTATGCATCTGTTGACACATGTATGTAACAAAATGGGGGAAATGACTGGCATAGTAGTGTGCTCCTGTAATTCTGGCACCCAGTAAGTTGAGGCAGGAGCACCTCAAGTCTGAGGCCAGCCTGGCCTACACAGGGAGATCCTACCCTTACTCCCTCCACTCTGCAAAGAAAGAAAAAAAAAAATCTGAGACTTTTTCTTTTTACAATAAAAATGCTGACATCTTTCTTTGCTAATAAATGCTATCACTTAACTCATTTTATTACTTTCACAAAGTCCTGCAATTTTTAAAATTTTGATATGATTTCATACTTCTAGAATGATTTCATAATAAGTATAGGCATTCTTACAAACATTTCCTCAGTTTAACTATGATTAATATTTTACCTCCTTTGTCCCATCATTGGTATTCTCCATATTTTCTAAACTATAATATATCCTTCTTAAACTAGAATAAGTTAGCATTTCCTAAGGACAAGGATTTCCCTCTCATGCAAATGCTGTCCATAAATCAAATCCAGTAGTCATAACATCAACATAATAATATGTAATTTGGAGTTTATATTAAATATTTGCCAGTCTTAATAGCTAAATTTTATTACCAGGAATCTAGTCCAGAATTGCAGTTTGTAATTAGTTTATTTCTCATTTTCTTTGATCTTTGCCTTTTATGACCGTTTCAAAAGTAAAAGCCAGCTATTTTGTACAGTGGTTCTAAATTTATGCCTATTTTCTCATCATTGGAGAGAAATTACATATTCTGTATAGAAACACAATAACTTAGTCTAAGGTTATCATAGGAAGCACATTTGTCCCATTACTTGTGATATTAGCTTATATTAGTTAATAGAAAGGTATTTGAGATTGAAAATACAATTGAAAATATCCTACACTTTCATCAACTTTTACCTAGCCATTGATGATCCTTACTTACTATTATTATGGCATGTGTAAAATGATGGTTTCCTAATCTTATCATACCTTCTAAATTTATTAGATAGTTCACCACAAGACCTTTCCCCTGTCCTTATTTTAGTCTATGTTGCTGAAACAAAAATAGTTTAGATTACGTAATTTAGAAAGAGATAAATAAATTTTTGCAACTCCAGAGGCTAAAAAACTTAAGATGAAGATGTGTACAGATTCAGTGCTAAATGAGGGCTGTTGTCTGCTTCTGAGATGGAGCCTTAACGGCTGCGTCCTACATGGTGCAAGGAGTGGGCAGGTAGACTAAACTACAGACTTCCCTTGAGTTTTTGGTAAAGGTCTTTTTTATCTGTGAGGGCAAAGCTCTCATAGTCTAACCATTTTCTGAAGGCCACAATTCTTATCTTCTTATCTTCAATGTATACTCTTAATGCCATCCATACATTCAAATCTTATTACCTGTTCATGTATTAGTACCATGTGGATTCAGGGATTATTTATTCTATAATGCCCTATTTTTATTATTATTTTTATGCATATTCACTTTTGTTGGATCTCATGTTCTTTTGAAATTTGCCCATCATTTTGGGAGTACCATTTAGCTCCTTGTCACAAGATGTTCTGGGTACATTTTGTACTTCCTCTGAAATCTGCCTAATTCATTTTAATTGGTAATAGTATTTAGAAACCCAGTGTGGGTGTTCTATATTTCTTAAATTGTTTACTTTGTTTTGAAATATTTTCTTCTGTACGTACTCTTTAGGAGTGGAATTCCTGAATAAAGAAGGGGCACACGTTAAAAGGCTTTGGATATAGATTCCCAACTGCATTCCAGAAAAATTACTACTTCATTCTTGTTTCCCTGTCCTCTGTAACTCTGGATAATATTTTAATAAAGGTATATAAATTTTAACAATTTCATGGAGAAGTGTTTTATTTTAAATTTATCTAATTAGACATTTTCACATGTCTTTTTTGTAGTATACATTGCTTACTCTTCTGAACTCCTATTCACTCTTTTTTAAAATTTTTTATTTATTCAATTGTGCGTGTGTGCACGTGTGTATGTGTGTGTCTGTGTAGAACCACGGGTGAATTCGGGAACCACCACGGACCGCCTCTACCTCCTATTTACTCTGTCCCGGGATTCACAGGCTCCACCCACCAGGACCAGAAATGCAGGCGCCCCCCCCCTTCCGCCCGGCGTCTATGCGTGGGGTCTAGGATCCGAACCCAGGACCCTCCGCCTGCAAGGCAGAGGCTTAACCCCTGAGCCACTTCTCCAGCCCCTCGTGTTCACTCTTTATCAGACATATTACAAATGATTTTCCTAGTTGCTTTCTTTTTGATCCTTGTGTGTGACAAAATTTTCAACAGAAGTTTCTTCTTTTGGTGTCATACTTTGGAAGTTCTCTTCTCAATATGAGGTAGATTCACCTGAAACCTGTATTTTCTCCTATTATACTTATGTATGTTTGGACATTTAAACCTTCGAAGATTCTTCTGAAGTGAGGTAGAGATCTGACTTTTAAATTTTTTTACTTTTCATATGTAAGTTGTCTAAATATTTATTAATCAATTTATCTTTCTCTTGCCACTTAAATGGTCATGTCACATGTATTAGATTCTATTTTTAATCTTTCTATTCTGTAAAATTATTCAGTATTATTTTTGAGTTATAATAGTCTTTAAAATTATTGATATATTATCTTAATAATGGTATTATTTTAAAATGGATTAAGACTCCAAATCCTCATTTTCATTATGCTTCCTTTAAAAGCTTCTCATAATATTCAAAGCTACAACTGAGGTTTTGAATCACATTCTCAAATTTCAAAAAGTGGTATTTTGATAGCTTTTGATTTTACAGATAAATCTGGGAGCTTTTTCTAGTATTTTATTTATTTAAGAGACAGAGAAAAAAAGAAAGAAAAAAAAGAAAGGAAGAAAGAGAGGAAGAAAGAGGAATAAAAGAGGGAGAGAGAAAAACTAGGATTTGTATGTATGTATGAATGTATGTAGGAATATATATGTATGCATATATCTTCTGGGAATTAAATTCAGAAATTTGGATTGCCAAAATTGAGAATAAGCACCAGCCTGGGAGATACTCTGTAAATACTAATTCTTCAAGATTGTATGGAAAACTCTAAATTAAACAAGATTGTCAAATCACTTAGTACTATTTCTAATTTTGAGGTCCATGGAGGCTTCAAAGAATTTATTATTTTAGTAGAAACAGGTAATTTGGACTTTGTGGTACAAAAAAAGCACCCATGCCCACTAGGGTATGTTTTAATTTTAAATACTAAGTTAGATGATTCCTAGATGATAGAAAGTCAAATTACTCCGCAGAATTACTACATTCAGTTAGTGAGTGCCAAATGCCCTCCTGAAGGTACAGGGTCTGCTGACACCAGCTGATGTCAGAAACAGTAAGCAAAATAGAAACATGTCCACAAGTATTCATTTAAAGATGTAAGATGCTCACTGGCACAGTCACTGGTGCATGCCTGGGCAAGAGGATCCCTGCCTCTAGTTTATCTGGTAGACCCACCTACCAAAAAAAAAAAAAAAAAAAAAAAAAAAAAAAAAAATCAAAGCAAACAAGCATGACCACAAAACAAAAGCATTTCTGGGTATAGATTTGAGATTGTTTCTGAAAGTGATCCAATTGGACTAGCAGCTGGAAGCTGACTTCAGGATTGCAGCTCATCCCAGAAAAATTTTATTACAGTTCTGTTAGACAGATGGGAGCAGAGACCTGCAGGGGTCCTCAGAATTCTTTTGCTATTTTGAAATAGCTGTCAAGAGCTGAGTTCACAGAACTATAACACGAATCGATCATTGAGGAATGATTCTGAAAATAAATAAATAAATAACTGCTATCAGAAAAGTCTGTTCTTATATCTGTGAAGAGAGCAGGGAGAGAAGCCTTTTGGCAAAGGCCAAGGATTTAATTTAGATGTCAGTCTATGCTGCATAGAATTATGGGAAGCAGGACAAAACAAACAAAAAAACCAAAAAACCTGGTAATCCAGGGCAGAACTGTGACATTGGGTCTTGATTTCCATTCCACTAAACAATCAGAGAACTTGAATAAGGAAAATTCATTACACATCACAAGTCCTTGGGTATATTACAAATTTCTTAAAGTCGGTTGCATGTTGTAACTTTCTCACAAAGGCGGATGCTTATTTTTTATTCTCAGCAGAATTACTGCATTCAGTTGGTATATGTGTGGAATGTGTGCTTGTTTGCCTGCATGCTTTTTTGTATGCATATGGGCACACATGTAATATGTGTGGATATGTATGTACATGCATGTGCATGTGTGCAGAGGTCTGAGCTTTACCTCAGGAATCCTCCTCAATTGCTCTTCCATCTTACTGTTTTGAGTCAAGGTCTCTAAATAACCCTAGAGCTTGTCTTCACTGGCAAACCTGTTTGTTCTAGACTACATTCTGGGGGTGGACTTACAGGCAGATTGTTACAGCCTGGTATTTTAAGTGGGACCCGAGGATGTGAACTCTTGCCCCTCTGCTTGCAAGTGCTTTAAGTGCTCAGCCATCTCTGCAGTCCAGAAGCAGCTGCTTTTATCCCTATTTTTTTTTCTCATTAAGAAAGTAGTTTCTATTTTATTAGAGGAAAACTAGGAAAAACAGGATGAAAAAGTGGTTCTTTCTCCTTAAAAATGACCACAGAGAGATACTGGCTGGACTGTGATAACAATGGCTCCACTATTACATATTTTTTTTCCTTTGTTGTGTATCTCTGATTATTTTAAGACACTGGAGGACAATCCAATGGCTCCATTATTATTTTTTTCCCTTTTCTGTGTATCTCCAATTATTTAAAGATACCAGATGGCAATCCACTGGAAGTGCTTTTGAGGGAAAAAGAGTGAATACTAGAGTGTTTACAACAGATCTTTTCTTGTTCTCACAGGAAACTGGTTTGTTAGACGGAATTGCTTTGCCTTTAAAAGCCAATCCAGGAAATTACTTTTGTAGCTAACACTGGCTAAAAGAATCCAGTAGCCAAATGAATAATGAGGCAGGGCTGGCAAACGGGGGCCTTTACAAGTTCTAGTGGAAAGAACATCTCTAATACTGAAATGCAGTTTGAAAGCTTAAACCACTTGGGAAACAGTAGACGGTTTTGATACGTTCTTCCAGTTGCTGCCACAGATGCATGATGGAAATGGAAGCTGCCAGAATGGGGGTCAACTTGGAACCTTCAAATAAGTAGGTTAAAGAATGCCATCCTGAAGTTCTCATTCCCCACAAGACATGTATCCTGGATGTAATGAAGTAGCAAACAAACAAACAAAAATCAACACTTGAAAATCCATTTCAAATAGAATGTATGTAAAAAGTATATATGTAAAAAGCTTGGGAAACATATAGAACTCAAATGAACTAATAATAGTTTTTAATCTTTCAGGAATCCCTAAAACACATTAGGATTTTAGATATTTAAATAAATGGTTGAATAAGATACAGTTGCTGCAACAATCTGTTTCTTTGTTATAATATTTTTGGTCTAACTGGTGTTGAACAAAGACTCAGTGGGTAAAGGTGTTTGTTGTCAGGCATGGTATTCTGATTTTGAACCTTAGAATTTACAAGTCAGCAATGTGGATGGAGACAGCTGACTACAGAAAACATCCTTTGATCAAATATATACTGTGGCACACAAAGTCATGTGTGTGTGTGTGTGTGTGTGTGTGTGTGTGTGTGTGTACATGAATAAATAATTTAAAAACATTCTTACAAATTATTAAGATTGGCTTTAAGGCTATTTTTTCATTTTATGTACAGGATAGAAATTGTCACTCTTTTATTAAGTGACCCAGAAGTTGTTACCATCTTATGAAATAATATATATATAGTTTCCTTGCAGTACTAGTAGTATCTTTTCCTGTGACTGAATACTTCACTTAGCTTGTAAAAGGAATGGCTCAAAGTAACCATGAATGAACTTGGTTCTCAATCATCCATAGTATTCTGGATATCATCTTTTCAGTAATGCTACAATCATTTAGACAAAAACTTTTAAGAAAACAAATTGTATGTCATGACTTTGAATAATTTGATTTTGTTTTGTGTATTTTGCAGGGAATTTAAATAGGAAAAGCAAAGGCCTCATTTCAAATGCAGCATCAAATTCAACAAACGAAACATCCTATGAAGCTGATGATATAATTCAAGAAAAAACAATGGATACAACACAGATCAATATTGCTTATTAACTAAAATCGCCGTGTTTCAAAAGCTTACTGGAGAGATGCAATAATAAAGACTTTATTTAAACCAGTATCTAACATTGCTTTTCCAATATTCACTATTCACAAAGCAAAACCATCTGCATTTTATTAATTTTATTAAACGTTCACTAAGATTGATAGATTTTCAAGTGTACAAACTTACTTTTATTTTGTGTTACATGGAATTCATCAGAAGAAATTAAAGTTTACCAACAGCAGAGAAACAAATCTGTCTCAGTGAGGAATAATGAATTTAAATCACGTTAGTAATATTTCATACTTGCTTAATGCAGGTGATTAGTTTTTGTAAGATACATTTTGGATAGATAATCTTGAGGTGGGGGAATTATCTTATGATCTAGAGGTTCCTAATTCTTACAAGAATATGTTACCTTCATAAAAGTTTATATTCAGTAATGAAAAAATATCACAATGCAAAATCTGTCCAATAAATATTTTCTGTATTTCAAGAGATAACTTTAACAAAAGTCCTTTGCTAGGTAATTTCCCAAGCAACTTTTATAATGAAACTTACAGAAGAAATAAGTTTAAATCCTAGTACTAGGCTCAGCTGACACCTTTGACACATTCTTGCTGAGGTGGCACCTTTACTTTATCCAAGCAAAAGCCACAGTGCTTCATAAACAGACAAAGAATATTGAAAGCAAAGAACACTTACTAAATTATGGGAATCTGTCGTCTCAGTCACTCTTCAGTTATTGACGTGAACATATAACCAAACAATTTAGGGGAACAGGGAGTTGTTATTCCAGCTGACAAGTTTCTAGGCACAGTTCATTATGGCAGGAGAGTTACATGAACATCGAGAGCTGAGAGAATGGATCACACCACATCTACAAGAGATGAGAGATGCATACTTTCTACCTTGCTAGTCTGCCAAAGTTAACCAGTTTTCTATCTTTATTTCTGCCCCGTGAACAATCTTACCCACTATGGGCTGAGTTTCTATATCAATTTGATAGTATCCTACAGGTTTACTCAGAGGCCGGCCTTAATTAAGTAAGTCTTTGCAGTTGTGCTTGGAAGCTCAGTTCTCAATTGTCAAATTGACATCTAAAACTAAGTGACCCATCCTACACAAAAAAAAAACTTAAATGACTTATTTGAATTTAGCGAATATTAATACAATGGTTCCATGTAATGCAGTCACCTCAATATCATCTAGATATCTGAAAAAATTTCTGCAAGTTAAAATAATTTATACATAAATGTTATCTATAAATACAGTTTTATAATGGAATTCAATAGAAAGAAAAAGAATAGTTTTAAGCCAACTGTAGTACACACATCTACTACACTGGGCAATATTTTCATAGTTGGAAGAGTAGTCTTTTAAAATGTGCTGAATATAGTTTTTGTGGTCCAATATCAAAAAGGAATGCCTTATGGTTTTTGGGCATGCAAAGCTCAGGTTTAGAAAATTCATGCCTACCAAGAAAAACTGGTATCTTCTCAACTAGCACTGTTTAAGAAAAGTGACAGTGGGAAGTTGCATTCACAATTCAGAAAGAACATAATTTTGCCTAGGGCTTTATACTAAAATATTAGAATGCACATGAAGTTAAGATGTTTCCATTATAAAAATTACATTTTCTGAGGTCTTAAAAAAACAAAGAAATTTCACTTTTTGAGAAGGCTCAGTGCTTTCATGGGTATTTCGATATTTTACATAATTCTGGTTGAAAAACAAGCCCCCCCCATCCAATTTGCTTTTTTGACATACAGGAATTAGTAATTATATTACCATTTCACCTCAGGTGGAAATCAAGGTTAAGAAAGTTAAGACACAGGCATAGTTCTACTTTTGTTTTAAAAGGCCACAAATGACCCAAAAAGGAGAAAAGATACCAATGGGTCAGAAAACTCCACCCAATTTGTGGGACAAGCAAAGTGATGCTGGACATGGCTGGACAACTTCTGGTTGTGCCCTAGGAAACAGACCCTAATTATCTGTCAGGATGTCCATTTGTAGAGGAGTTGGGGGGGTCATAAGCGAGGTCAGACGACATCGACTGGTCTTAGCAACTGGGGTTACTGTCACCTACTATTGTAGGACACCAAGGAAACGTGAATCTCAGCACCAGGTAAGTCTGACATGCTCTCTGCTGCGGCAGTTCATCTCTAGGTGTGTGTCTCTGGAACTCTGAAGCAAACAGACTGACACAAGTATTATCAGAAAAAAAGCCTTATAAATGGTATAGTCCATCGCTGAACTATGTATTTTAAATAGTTTATTTGGGCTTCACAAATATTAACACAGTGATAAAATTCCAAGCCTATCAAAATAAAGTAAAATCAGCAAAACACATTTAAAAAAAAGTACATGCATATATAAATCTGAGAATGCATCTGATGCAGAATATGGTAGAGTTTTATTTGATTTAGGTAACATAAGACATTATGCAATTTATAAACAATAGAGCATAAAGTAATAAGCTTACTTTTTATATAGCTTCTAGTAACAGTAATTTTACCTTTTAAAAATTGTCACACAGGATTATGAGACCAAGCCCCAATAAAAGCCATTTTCCTTAAAATTCCTTTTAAAAGGAGTGCCATTGTCTACAGATTAAAATGCAAGCTCTCAACATGGAGCACAAGGCATCCTTCCCTTGATTATAGTAACCTAAATGGTAGTCTCAATTCTTACCACTTACTTCTTAAATAGGACACATAGCAATTCCAGGTCTTAATTTCTCTGGACACAAAATTCATCTTTTTCTCTCTGTGATCTTGGTTCCCAGTATGAACTGTCAAGAACTGTCAGAACTTCTACCTTCACTTGAATGAAAATGCAATTCAGCCATTACTTTCTCAAGACAGCCCCTCCTAAGTTCCAAACTAAGTCAGGTGACTTATGTGTGCTTCTTGAAACCCGTCTTCAGGTCAGCTACTGCACTTCCTGCATAGGCTGCCTCTAGTGCTTCTCTTCCTACCCGAGCTGTGAACTCCTTCAGAGCAGCAAATGTGTCTGCTTTACAGCTTCGTGAGATCATTTCTCTCAAAATCATTAGCAGCTCTTCTACCTAGTTTACTACTGGAGGTGACCTAGAGCACAACTTTAGATGAAATTGTATACATACATTAGTTGTCTTAAACTGTCATCTAATAATGCTTTGACCTCTGAGAATGTAAGTGAAGATGTAGTGAGTGTGAGGAACTAAGAATACTTCTGAAAGACTTTAGTCAACAGAGATGAGAAAAGAACTGAACAAAGTGTGAGGAGCAGGCCCGAGAACCTAAAATGGGTAACTTCAAAGTGTCACATCATCTTGTTTCAGACAGAAATCTAAATCTATCTGTATTTGGAGAAAATGACAGTGGTTGGAAATCAAATGAACCAAACATTGTCTATCTTCTTAAAGAAGTTGATTTAATGAACAATTATATTACTAAGATTAGTCTTTACTGCTTATTTAAAATAATTTCTAAAAAGATTACTAGGATTTTCCTGAAATACTGATGATCATAGATACATCATATATACATGAAGGAATAGAAGTCACCTCAGAGATAACCTAGTAGAAAATTTTGTAAGTAAACACATTGAGGCCCAGAAAAGCTAAGTAAGGGTTTCACAGGGTGCTAGAATGGCCAACACTTGCGGATGGTTACTACTAAATATAACTCTCTTTTTGCTACACATTCCCTACTAGGAAATTCCATGAATTTTCTCCTAAAATGTATCATCAAGATTGCATCTAATCCTCATAATAACAATACCATCTTACTTTAGTAAAAATAAATTACTGCATTCAGATGAGCTACTTATAAGGTATGCTAATACAGGGAAATTTACTAATAATGTTAAAATTATTTCTAGGGAAAATGACTGGTCTTTATTTTCAATAGCACATTAGTGAATGGAGGCTGATTTTATATAACTCTACTGAAAGGTTGTGTTACAGTGTAAGAAAAAAACCCTATGAGCTAATTTATAATTTTCAGCAATTTATAGAGACAAAACTTACAAGTAACTTGATTAACTTTTCAGTAAAGTCATTATCATTGTTAACTATGCTAACACACTGTTAGATGAGGTCATTTGCTTACCACTTAAAAATTGTTCTGGAAATTATTTTACTTTTTTACTTATGTTTTTTAATTTCAATAACCAAGGAACTATATTTTCAGAAAATAAATGAAGGTGAAAACAAACCCTTAAAAATCTAATGATTCTCTGCTTTTCTCCTAACAACTGATGAACTCTTTACAGGAGGAACTGAGATTTGGGGAAAGCTAGAGGTGTGCAACAGTAGAAGAGGGTGGGTACAGCTTCCTGAGACCCTTGGCATGGGGCCCCACGCCAAGAGGAATGAAAAGCTCATGACTCTTCCTCAGAGCATGCCATGAGGGAAAGCAGGACACCGTCCAGTGTATGAGGTCAAGCGCATTTACCTGATTCTGTCATCATCAATTTGCTCGCAACTATGCCTTTAGGTTGCCAAGTTGAAAATTTGTAAGTGTGCCACACAGCAAGGTATTAGAATCTTTGGTGCTGTGCTAGCTGACTGATATTAGATGCTTTTGTAACTGATTCAGCATTTAACCTAAGTATTAAGCAAATCAACACTTGGTCACTATGAAATTAAAATGTGACATTTACATTTATTTATATGTGTTTTAAAATGTTTATTCATATAAAATTTCCATTATTATATAAAGGCTTTCATGATGAACTCCCTGGTTTTTAAATTTTAAAAGGTACAGAATAAATTCTTAATCCTAAATTTTTGACACAGCTACTGTGATCTGTGACTGAAGTTAAAGAGCAAACATCTAAAATTGGCTATTTATGAAGCCAGAAGTTCATTGTGAAACTTGTTTCAAATTATAAATCACTTCAGACGAAAGAAATATATATTCTAATACTCACAAAAATTCTATTTTACTCATTCACACGAACCATAAAATTTGTATACTAAATACAATAAAAATCAGGTCTAATGAAGATTTTGCTCATTCTCTTTAAATCAAATTTTGATGCTTGAGGTATCACTTAAGACATGCCAATATGGCACATTCATAAAACAATCCAGGAGTTTATCCTAAAAAATCCTGACTAACTTGGAATGTTCTATCAGACTTTCCTAGAAGTTGAACTAGTCTCTTATAAAAGGAAGAAATATTTTAATTATTACAAAACAAAGGAGGCTGGTACAAGACACCCTGCATTTCACAAAATAGTGACACTGTTGTAAGTACTCTCACAATTATTATCTTCCTGCCAGCACCACCCATTAAAAAAGTACTACTCAAGGCCAGGCAAATAGCTTTATCTTCAATGATAGGAAAAACAAAAGGGTGGAGATTTAAAACAAGTGAGGAATTTCACTGTCTTTATACATAACATCCAAAATTAAGAGCAAATCACCACCCCTACCTAGAGTCATCCCGGGAAAATGGTCACCTCTCAATACTCTTAAGCTGTTATGTAGATTACTTGCCCTGACTGCAAAAAGCCATTTTACAAGCAATTTAGGAAGTAACAACATTATCCAAACACTCAGAAACACAAATACCAAAAGTGATGTGTTTTGTATGCATAAACATCTATTCTTGAGACATGGTTGTCACATAGCAAGACTGATTTAATACGTATGGCCATAGGGATAATGGCCCCCCACATGAAAAATGTCCATATGGAAGGGGGTAGGATTTGCTATGAAGCATACTTACATAGTGACTTCCAAGGGAGAACAAATAATTACAAAAATCAAGTCTTCCATTTTCTGACAAGCCAAAGACTCAGCTACTTTTTGGTGAATATGGAACGATTAGGAGAAGAGTGCTTTTCCTTTTTTCTCTTCTTTTTTTCCTTTTTATGATGTTTCCCTTTTTTTGATTTGCTCTTTCTTTCTTTTTTCTTTTCTTTCTTCTGAGATTTTTGTTTCTTTTGTTTTGAAGAGTCTTCTTCAGTGGAACTGGAATACGACCTATGAGAAATAACACACAGTGGCTGAAACCTGCATGGATGACTGGGTTAGGATGGGGTTAAGCTGCTCAATTCTTTTGGACAGAGGAGGGATATAAACAAAGAAATAGAACATTTCCTTTGTATTCTCTTAAAATGCTGAATTAAGACGTTTTGCTGTTTGGTCACAGAGGCTGACGAAACTACCATCTCTATTGTATTCAACTCTAGAAATGAATTTTGAATTCAGTAAGGATGAAATTATTTTTTGGTGGTTTTCGGGTTTTTATGCTGTGCTACCCTTCAGAATCTTGTAAGACAAACAAAGCAGAGTTCACCAATTGTCATTATATATACAACTCACAACTCACTTGTGTATGCAATAACTTGTTAGCATATTCTCTTAAGTCACAAAAGGATGCAATTATGCATAAGTATGAAAAGGTCTATAATTGTTCCTTAGTATGAATGGATAAGAGCGAAGAATTAACAAAATAAAAGCACTTTTTGTAATTCCTTTGATGTTTCATGTTAATGCACTTGATCCCTTTACATGCAAAGTGATACAAATGAACACTTGCATTACAAACTCATTTTTATTCATTACAGAATGGATGCTTTTTAAATGAATACTCCATAAAAATGAATGAAGATGATTTACCATTGTATATTTTCTAGTATCATTTCAATATGAACTTAGACTTTTCATAGACTTTCTTACCTGCTATTGAAAAAAAGAGTATGTAACACTCTATCATACCCAAACACTGGATGACAAGACAGGAATTAAGTTAACATGCAACAGGCATCTTAAAGAATTAGTTCAGCAATCTAAATCTTAGAAAACCCAAACTAAAAAAAGTTCAAGAAAGACACAGGAAGGTATAAAAGTGAATGTACCAGGATACCAGAGTACCTTGTGTGAATTCCCTGATTCAGTTTTCTCTCACTTTTCTCCTTTTCTCTCCTAGGTCTATTAGAGCTCTGATGACTTGTTAAGTTTATTTTTACCTCTATTTGTGTTTCCTTTTTTACTTTTGCTATTGTCAAATCTTGCTTGTTTTCTACTTTTTAAAGACTGTATTTGATCTGACCCTAAGTATTGACTAAAGTCTCTTCTCTGACTGCACATTTTTCTTCAACTTTTTGATGCTGAATTCTCATTTTTAAGGTGAACTTTAAAATGGCATATTGCATTATTTAGGTTATCTCTAAATGCATAAAGAAGTTAAACTGAGTTTCAGGTTCTAAGATTTGTGAGGTTCAACAATGACAGATCCTGAATAAATAATATCTTTCTATAAAACATCAAGAATTGGGAAAATGTATAATCTCATTCTTCCAATAAGCAATCCACCCTGTGGTATTGGCAGGAATATACAACATACTGGTCAGAAATCCTGACCTCTATACTCTTAGCAACTTGCAGGCTAAAGATAATTTAACTCCTAATACCACAAATAAGCAAACTTCTAGTTTGTAAGTTATTTATGGGGCTAAAATATATGTTATTAAGTGCTCTATATAAAAACTATACCTAAGTATATCTAAGGGCTTTAAAAACACCCACAGGTGTCTACTTATTCTAATCTGAATAAACTGAACACATTAATGAGGAAAGAATATGCCTCTTGATTCATTTCTTTAGTTAGTTAATTGTTAAGCAATTTACAGTAAAAAAATATCACAAATAGGATTCTGAAAGACCTGAAGGAATTTTTAAATTGAAAAATTCTATTAAATTCTACTAATAGGTTAATTTCTTGGTCATGGTCATGACCATGTAGTATGAGTCAATAATACCCCATGTAGTATGAGTGTGGAGCATAGAGAGCAACTTTTGGAAGTAGGTTTTGTCCTTCCATCATGTGGGCGTCTGAGGATTAAATATGGATTGTCAGGCTTGTAAAGAGTAAAAATGCCTTTACCCTTGAGCCTTCTTGCTGCCAAGAGAATTATATAAACTACATCAAACTAAATTTATATAAGCACAAAATTTTTATGTGAGTTTAGACATGTATCCAACTAAAAATTTAACTGCTACTTTAAAATTTAAGAATACAGAACTCAAAGCGAGTATTGTAATCTATTAGTACCTTGATTTGTTCCAATGAGGAACAAATTTAAGGTGGTTGATAAGTGACTTTAGATTAATGACTATATTTCTAATTTCTAACATGGAGAAACTTGCAAGTTTGCTGAAACAACTGAACATCTAATTCTCATTAAGAAAATATTATAAAATTAACTGACTCTACTTGAAAAACAAAATTGTATAATTCATCCTGGATTAATATCTTATTTTTTCTTTTCTAAACATAAATATGCTATTTTAAAAATACCTTTTCCTCTTTTTCTTCAATTTCATTTTCTCTTTGCTTTTCTCTTTTTTCTTTTCCTCTTCTTCATTTATTCCTGATTGGGAGACATCAAGCCACAATGAGTTTATGTACTAGTATACATGCACAGCTATGTGTGTGTGTGCTTTTTAGTTGTTGGTTAGACAGAGACAACAAAGGTGGGCACGGACAGTAAGCCAAACAACTCCAGAGATGATTTTTCTTTTACATCTAGAAACAACAACATGGTATCTTCAATGTACAAATATACATGTGAAAATTACCAAGAAATTAAAACCAACCGGAAGAACTCCTCTGTGTGGATTACAGGAAACCTGAGTGACAAAAAGAAAAGAGAAAGGGCAGACTGAATATAAAATGTGTCCAGAGCAAGGAAACAATGAAGTCCTAAGAACTATTTTTAATGCATTCTAGCTCTTAAGGATTCTTCGCGTGTCATCAGCTGCAGACGTCAATGACTGGCCTTGCAAACTGCAGAAAGTGACAGAAGCAGAGTGAAGAAAAACAGGGTGGGAAAAAAAAGGAAGCATTTTTGAGAAACACATCAGGGCTGAGGATGTGGCCAGTGTACAGTGCTTCCCTGAGCACCCGTGAAGCCCAGGGCTGGACATAAGCAGGAAAAAGGAAAAAAAGAAAAAGAAAAAGAAAATCATTCACAATATAATGTGGAGACCAAGAAGTTTTTTAAAAAAACTATCATAGACAATTTGCTCACTTCTATTTCTGGTACCCACGGTTCTGTCAGTTAGGCCAGCAGCTAGACATCACATGCTTTAAAAACTCCCTCCATTACGAGAGAAGGAAAAGTAAGCAAGTGACAGAACACTGGGAGAGTCAACTGTCAGCTAATGAATCTCGGTGCTGTGGTCTGAATATGAAATGTCCCCAGAAAACCATGCTGTTGAAGTCTTGGTCTCCAGCAGCCAGCGGACCATAAGAGGTGAGTGGATCAAGAGGTGGTCAGGTCATGAATGGGTCACTCCTCTGGTGAGTCATAGCCAAATGGGCTATGAGAAGGCAGGCCTCACTGGATGTGGGTTCTTCGAGATGTGCCCCTCCGTCAAGAGCCTGTCTTATTCCTAGCTCCTTCACTCTGCTCTGCCTCCTAAGCCTGAGGTGTGGCCTCCTTTGACAATTGTTCTGTTGCTATGACATACTGCCTCATGTTAGGCTCAAAGTGGGAGTGGGGGGCATGGTGTGGGGTGCTGTATGTCAACTGATCTTGCACCCAAATCTCTAAAACCTTGAACTAAAAAATCTCTTTTAGGTAGTTTTTCCACAGCATTTTGTCACAGTAATGAAAACTTTAAATGACTGAAAACTCTCTGCTCATTGACTTCTGTTAGAGATATAAAGAACTAGGAACCTGAGGGTTTTAGGAGAAAGCTGAGCTAACATGTAAGTCAAAGGCTATTGAGTCCCATCTGAAAACCACTGCTCTGCTCTTTCTACAAAGCCTTAGTTATTTTCCTGTTCTCTGAAGAAGCTTTACTCAATTCCGATTTTGCTAAAGGAGTGCTATACAGACATTCATAAAGAAAATACTGCTAATCTGTCTAAAAACTTCTTGTGTTGATCATGAGGCATAGGTTTGAAAAGCATGAGAGGCAGCAAGGCACAGAAGCTCTGGAATTAAGGCAGAAGGGTGTCTGTGCCTAGCCTCCTGACTTATTAGCTTTATGAGTGTAAACAAATTTCAATTTAAAATGAGAACAGAACATATTGATTAACTGAGTCACTGAGACGAAAGAAATGAAGATATAGAACAGTGTTCAACGTTCAGTCAGTGGCAAGTGTTTTCACTACTTTTTAAACAGCTTTACTGAGGGATTACTGTACTGAGATAGGATGCTCTTGGTATATTTAAAGTGTACAATTTGGAAATGGTAGAGAAACAACCATACCATAACTACAAACATACCCTTTGTTTTCTTATTTTTGTGTCACTTAGTAATCTTTCTAAAAATCCCTGCTGTCATTTCAGAATTATTATATGGAAATACTAGAACTTATTAATCCATGAACCTGTTGAAAACATATAGACTGATTGTAGTTTTGAAGTATTACAAGCCCAAGAACAACTCTGCTAAGGCTTGTAAAGATGCATGGATTCATTACTTTTAGGGAAATATTAAAGAGTAGAAAGACTAGGTCATAAGGTAGATGCATATTTATCTAACTTTTGAAGAAAATACCAACTGTTTGGTTGTATCATTTAAATTGCAATAGTGTCTAGGAGAATTATAGTTGCTCAGCATTCTTGTGAACTTGTGATAAAGTTTTTTTTTTTTTGTAGTATTCTCAGTTTTTTTACAAGTCTAAATTATTTTATAGAATTTTAAAAATATTTAAATTATTTAAAATTGTAATGCCATTTTTATTGTTATTCTCCCTTCTATTACCTTACTTCATCATCCCTATTCCTCCTAAGGGACTTCTTTCCTATCCCAGTGTCCTTTCCTGTATATGCTTCCTGTTCTTGCATGTCTTGCACTGCAGCATAGGCAATATTTCAGTGTAATACCACTAATGCCAGAGGGAACACTTCCTATGGCTAGCTTTGAAAATCAATGATCACTTGCAAGAGAGCTCCAGATTAAAACACACACACACACACACACACACACACACACACACACACACACACCTACCTAACAATTGCTAATGGGTATATTTATTCATTTACCTGTAAACAGTGTCTTGCCACTATGTAAACCCAGGCTGACCTGGAACTCCAAACCAACCTCTCAAGCAGTGGGATCAAGGGGATGAGCCAGTACACCTAACTGTTAAGGATGCTTTTTAAGTTGAAACAAAAAGAAAGCAACATGCAAGCACATGAACGTACGGAAGTCATTGGTTAAGGTAAATATATGAATACAGAACACTCTTAGTATCAGAATAATGCCGTACAAATCAATTTCAACACGAATGTAAAAATTAAAACATAAAAGTATTAGAACAACAACAATAATCAATGGAACACAGAATACAAAGATCTAACTGCTAACATGAATAACAAGATATATGAGAAATAGTAAAAGTATAGACTTTATACGTTAGTGAAGCAGTCAGATGTTGTAAGATGGTTTATGTTAATCCCATGGTAAACATTAATGTTAAGCATGTACAGTAGATGCACAAAGAGTAAGAGAAAGGAATCAAGAGAGATACTAAAAATAAAAAAATCACAAATGAAGAGAAGAAAAAAAGGAACAAAAGGAGTATAAGACATAGAAAAAAAAAAAGAAGATATTTCTTTTGCAATCAGTTGACTTTTTTATCTTATATAAAGCTTGCTAGGAGTGCGTCCAAAAACAGAAAGAAAACAGCTGAGATGTTACACTGACAGTACTATCCATCCTTCACTATTATTTGTATAGTTGAAATTATTAGGGCTAAAATTTGATGTCAGTCAGAATAATTTGGCAATCTGGCTGTTTGTCTCATACTGTGTAATATATATTAAATGAAAAAAAATAGAAATCAACGAAAAAGTAAAATATCCATAAAACTTTCTGGTTTTATTACAGATGAACATTTGATCTTAGGAAAATTACTTAGAAGCTAAGTCTTTTTTTGTTTAACCTGTTCAGTAGTTCTTGCATAAAAGAGAAAAGATACCTTAATGATAAGCACAATTATATAAATGACATAATACAGAACAGTTGTAATATTTTTAAGCAGAAAAGAAGACTCTTGCTTACTTTTTTCCTGTAAAGCTTGTAATTTATTTAGTTCTTCATTTTCTTCATCACTATCTTCACTGCTTGTACTACTGACATCCAAAACTATGTCTCTTTTGGGGTCTACTCGGAGAAAATTGCGGCATTCAAAAGTCAGATGACCAGCTAAACAAAGGAAACACGGCATGAGAATATAATAATATGATATAGAAGCTTTAACTTTATTTAGTTGATGGTAATTATTTTCTCTACCTTTTTTTGCTTGGAAATCCCACCCCCCGCAAAAAAAAAAAAAAAAAAAAAAAAAAAAAACAACTCCACAGAAGTCCAAGAGAACCTTTTGTCTTCTTTATTGGAACTTCTAATACAAGGTACATTTTCAGGGATACTTACAATGGAATTTAGAATATTGAATTACTATTTTTTCCTTTTTAAAAACTTGGTACTATTTTAAATTAATTAACTAAAACATACTATCATATGTCAAATTTTATATTTTATTCTTTCTCATACCCTTTCCATCTCAGCTTCAGTACTAATTCATGCAATTACACATATTTCACCTAATTAAAGTGGTCATACTAATACATAAGCATCAATTATACTATAATTACAAGACACAATATAACCGATACTTAATGTCATTCACATGCTAACATTTTGTTACATTCACAAGGGAAATGTTCACAGGTTAAGATTCTCTATCAATAATTAGCATCTCAAAATAAGTAAAACTTAAATTTATTTAAACATCTACTTTTATTTTCTGTTCCATGATCAAATGCCCAACACTTCAGTCTTTTATAGTGAGTTTTAAAAAATCACAATTTCTTGGAACTATCAGATTCAGTCTTCTACAGTGAGTTTTGGAAAAATCGCAATTTCTTAGAATTATCACAATTATCCAAGGCATTTACTTGATGAAAAAAAGTTTAGTATTTTTGAGTTTTAAAGTATTTATTCATGGCTTATCAGCTTCAGAAAAATTATTATATATAATACTTTTCCTAAAATTTCTTTAAAATTAATTATGTTGAGGAAAATTCTGCTATGAAAAAGAGATCCATGCACTTAGTAATGTATTCATTATTAACTTGAAACTTTTAATAGCAATACATCTGTTATTGAAATACACTGGCAATAAAATATTTTTATCAAGTATGTTAATTCTTGGAATTGTACAATTTAAACCATAATTACAATGCCTATAATTGAGGGCATTCTTATGGTGGCCATTCCCGTCTTTAATCTCCCCACAAGCAATGCAAGAGATGCTAGGTTTTAGAATGCTGTTTCTTTTTTTTTTATTTATTTATTTATTTATTATTTATTCAATTGTGCATGTATGCATGTGTGCGCGTGTGTGTATGTATGTGTGTGTAGAACCACGGACGAATTCGGGAACCACCACGGACCGCCTCCACCTCCTCCTTGTTTACTTTGTCCGGGGATTCACAGGCTCCGCCCTACCAGGCCCGGAAACGCAGGCCGCCCCCGCTTCAGCCCGCCCGGCGTCTATACGTGGGGTCTAGGATCCGAACTCAGGACCTTCCGCCTGCAAGGCTGAGGCTTAACACCTGAGCCACCTCTCCAGCCCTCTTAGCATGCTGTTTTTAACTCGGAGCAGAACTTCATTTTTTAATAGTCCTAGAAATATAACTTTTACAAAGGAAAAGTATTACTCAAGTTTCACACAAGAGGAAAAATCACAGTAATATGAAATTACTTAATAACTGAACCATTAACATCTATGGTTTGAGAAATAAAGCAAAAAGAACCAAACTTGGCAAGATGTCGGAAGCATTTCTGACTTCTCTTCAGTAATTCTATGTACTATATAGGTGTTTCCATTATAGTAATGAGACCAGATCTACCAGTACTTTCCAGAAATGAGTCTAATTGTTGCTTTAGAATCTTAGGCTAAAAGAAGTCCTAGTAGATAAATGGATTTCGGTAGACAGATTGTGAAACTTAGTCCAGATTTTAAGTATACACAGCATTTTTATTTACAGGAGATTTGTGTTTCTTAGATAAAGAAATAAGACATGCAAACTAGTGACTAAGTGAAAGTAAATAAAGTAGGAATAAATACAAAGAAATTTTAGAGATTTCGTTTCACATATGTCTCATATGCAAATCCCTTCTTCACTTTTTATTTATGGAGGA
Organism: Typhlomys cinereus; assembly: GCA_023101885.1. Taxonomy (NCBI): domain Eukaryota; kingdom Metazoa; phylum Chordata; class Mammalia; order Rodentia; family Platacanthomyidae; genus Typhlomys; species Typhlomys cinereus. The sequence goes on along the minus strand of JALPQD010000042.1, from coordinate 7,721,912 downwards.
TCCACAGTTTGATACAACAACTTTGCCGCTCAAGCAAGCTTCCCTTGGACACACTGGGAGCATGCGACCTGCTTTCAGTGGAATGTTTTCACTATGTTCTTCGGGTGGAGATTTGCACTCACTGTTTCTCTTCTTCTTCCTCCTTTTTAAATCACATATTATTACACAGAAATCTTTCTGTTAAATCATCTATATTTTGTTAAAAAGTAATTCTTCAGTGAATAGAGTAGTCTTAACAAACTAGTGTAATTTTCTTAGTCTCAACAACTTTGAAAATGGCAAATGATGTTTTAATAGCTTGATCAGTAAAGCCTTAAGAATTGTTACATTTAACTGTAGAAATGAAACTTATTTACAGTATAAAAATCATAAAATTATACTATTCTATGTAATTATACATACTTGGACTTACTTTTTTGATTATATTTTATTGAATAGAATTAACCATTGCTTAAATTAATTTTTTTGCCCTTAAGTAGAATGTTTGAGACAATCAAACCTTTATATAAATTTAATAATAAAAAGCACTGAAGAGAGTCTCTAAATCATTTAAACAGAAAGATTAATGATATTAACACATACATACATACACCTCTATATACTTACATACTTATTCTTTTTATGATTTAAATATACTTTTTAAAAAATCACTTTCTTTAAATCCCTAAATCTACTAGCAACATCTCTGCAATCACTAAGTACATAGCTATCTGTCACTTGGTCTACAGAAAAAGAAAAAGGAATTTCCAGATCACAGCAACCTTAGCTTAGGGTCGATGGACTATTCACAGGGCTCCTTTAGTCAGGACACCACCTCCCTCACACTGCGCAAGGAGGTGATGCTGCCCATAGCAGCAATGTAGAGAATGTTGCTCTTTAGTGTACTTACGGTAGCCACATTTTTTGCAGCCTGCTCTGACATTGTCCTTGTTGCAACCTGAAATACAATTGAATAACATTTTAGGAAACATATATAAGCGAGACCATAAAGTCTTCATCATATGAAAAAAACCCCTGAGGAAATGATTCATTGTAAAATTTCTTGAAAAAAAATTGTCTGACTCATCTCAATATCATTATCCAAATATTTAGACAATTAGATCAAGAGTCTCAAAGGAATTGGTGAAATTTTGTAAAGTTCAAACTTTGAGAATGATAAAAACCACTAGTTATGTATCTAATTCTGAAAAGTATTAACAAGTATCTACACTATTTCTGTAAAATCAGTAGATACTAAAGACATAAGTACTAAAAATGAACCAATTTTTAGAATTGTGGTAGAGAATACATTAACATAAAGTTACCACCATGTGAACCTTTATTTTTTTTCAAATTTCATGTTATATGTTTGCTATGTGCATGTGTATATGCACTTTTGCATGTGTGTGGGGGCCTGGGGTTAATATCAGAGCATCTGCTACTACTCTTTCACCTTATCTTTTGGACAAAGGGTCCCTTCTCCTCAAACCTAGAGGTCACTGACAGGCTGGAATTATAGGTGGGCTGTCATAGTCAATGACCATTTTTACATTGGATCTGGGTATCTGACTCAGGTTCTTTTGCTTTCATGTTAAATATTTAACCACTGAGCCAATTCCCCAGTCCAACCTTAACTATCTTAAATGTATCCTTTCTGCCTGGGACGCTCGTGGTCCAGGAAGGACACGCTGCTCCTCAGGTAAATTCTCCCAACCCACCACCAGACCCCAGGTCACCCGCTCATCCCAGCTCCTCTGACCAGCCAGCCTGAGCAGCACCCAGTCTGCTCTGGCTAGGGAGGGCCACTAGGCCACACCCCAAGTACCAAGTCAACTGTGTGGACATCCAGCAGCTCTCCCCTTTCCGCCTAGGATGCTCACAGTCCAGAAAGGACACACTGGTCCTTGGAATTCAACAGAACCCAAAGAAAACCCAAGCAAAGCTCTAGGGGACAAATGCCATACATCTGAAGCCCTCTAAAATCATCCTATCACATGGGAGAGATTCTTCACATCCAGCTCAAAGTAAGTAAACCGTTTTTACCATCCTGTTCCTTTCAATTATTAGTCACTGTAGATTAAATTTTCCATATAGCCACTCCCAAAACATATACAACTTCAGGGACTATACCATTCACCCTCACATATCACCAAGGTACTAAATCGTAAAAGTGCACTACCATACTAATATTCAGCCCCTGTCCACTAAACCTGACTTAATTGATGTACTAACAGTCTAATAGCCTCATCTAGGAAATAACAATAACAACAGACAAGCATACCCAACTCTAAGGCAAACACACTAGTAATAACTGCTTGAGAGTAGTAATACCAACTAATTCAGTTCAGTCAAAAACACACAGAAAATGAAAGAAGGTCTTAAGAGATTAAATAACAATGCCCAGGTCAAAGTACAAATCCATGAGAAACAAAAACCAAGACAACAAATCTCCCACCGAAAAAATTAATCCCATAATGATAGATTCCAACCAGAATGAATTCACAGAAAATAGCCAAGAAAGCCAGACTCAAGATAACGACTTTCAAAGCATGATCATTACCATGATCAATATTATGAAAGAGGGAATCCGAAAGGAGTTAAATAACCTCATCAACCACTTTAAACAGGAATACAAAAGACACTTGGAAAAATTGAGAAAAATAGTTCAAGAAACAAAACCAGGCATAGAGCAGTTAAAACAATCTCAAGCAGAGTTTAAAATTGAACTAAAAGACAAATTATCTTCAACCCAGAACTCAACAGAGAGTCTTAACAGCAGAAGCAGAAAATAGAATTTTAGAACTTGAAGACAAAGTGGAAGAATTAACCAGTACAATAGAAGAGGCTGTTAAAGCCAAAAAGATACTTGAGAGGAATATTCAAGAATTATGGGATACCTTGAAGAAGCCTAACATGCGCATTCATGGAATACCAGAGCAACGAATCCCAAAATACCACACCAGAGGAAAATTTTCAAATTATCATAAAGGAAACTTTCCTCATCTAAAGTAAGAGAGGCCCATCCAAATACAAGAGGCATTCCACACCCCAAACAGATATGACTAAAATAGAAACTCGCCACGGCAAATAATAGTTAAAACACTCCACATTCAAGACAAAGAAATAGTGCTGAGAGCTTCAAGGGGGAAAAAAAACCAAGTCACTTTTAAAGGTAAACCTATTAAAATAACAAATATTTCAAGTATTGAATGAGCAAATATGTCAACTCAGGCTTATATACCCCGCAAAACTATCTGTTATGATTGAGGGGGGAAAAAGTTTTCCAGCACAAAGAAAACTTGAAGCTTACGTGGCTACCAAACCAGGCCTTCAAAAAATGCTAGAAATGATACTCAAGCTTGAAGAAAAGAACAAGCATATCCAGGAGGACAGAAGGGAAGTATAATACCACCAAAACCTAAAAGCCAAATAACACACTTATGAAAGCCACTAAACATAAAAAGTGTCCGCAATTAAAACTAATTTCTCCATTATAACATTAAATGTCAGTGGAATTAACTCGCCAATCAAGAGACACAGATTACAAACTTGGATTAAAAATCACAACCCATCAATCTGCTGCCTTCAGGAAACTCATCTCACCACAAAAGATAGGCACATCCCAAAAATAAAAGGCTGGTCAACAATTCTACAAGCTAATGGAACCAGGAAACAGGCAGGGGTGGCTATTATGCTATCGACAAAATGGACTTCAAATCAAAAAAAAATCATAAGAGACACAGATGGATACTACATTTTAGTCACAGATACAATTCACTGGAAGACTTCACAATACTGAACATACATGGACCTAATATGGGCTCCTCCACATTCATTAAGCAAACGCTACAGTGTCTAAAGCGAGAAATCAACCCCAAAATTCTTGGGGATTTCAATACCGCCCTCTCAACATGGGACAGATCAACAGGTCAAAAACTTAACAGAGACTTAATCAAACTTGGAACTTACTGAATGGACCTTACTGATCTCTATCGAACTTTTCATCCATGCACCAAATAAACATTTTTCTCAGCAGCACATGGAACTTTCTCCAAAACAGAGCACATATTGGGCCACAAAAATCTCCACATATACAGGAAAAGTTGAAATTCTAGCCTGTACTCTACCAGACTACCATGGTCTAAAGGTTGACAACCACAACACAACAAACAGAAAATACACTAACTCCTGGAAACTAAACACTATGATGAATGAGAATTGGATTCAGGAAGAAATTACAAAGGAAATTCAAGATTTCCTGAAAGCGAATGATAATGAAAATATAACTTATCAAAATCTTTGGGACAAAATGAAAGCTGTCCTAAGAGGTAAGTTCATAGCTCTTACTGCCTACACACCAAAAAAATAGAAACATCACCAATAAATAACTTAACAATGCAGCTTAAAGCTTTAGAGACACAAGAGCAATCCAATCCCCAAAGCAGTAGACGAGAGATTAGCAAAATTAGGGGACAAATATCTGAAACCGAGATAAGGAAATGATACAGAGAATCACCAGTCAAAAAGCTGGTTTTTTGAAAAAAAAAAAAAAAATCAGTAAGATTGATACACCCCTAGCTAAATTAACCAAAAACAAGAGAGAGAAAACCCAAATTAACAAAATTAGAAATGAAAAAGGAGTTAACTCACTACTGATACCCAAGAAATTCAGAATTATAAGGTCATATTTCAAAAACTTATACTCCATGAAATTTGATAACACAAAAGAAATGGATGAATTCCTAAGTAAGCACATAAACGTACAGGGGCTGGAGAGGTGGCTGAGGGGTTAAGCCTCTGCCTTACACGCGGAAGGTCCTGAGTTCGGATCCTAGACTCCATGTATAGATGCCTGGTGGAAGCGGGGGCAGCCTGCGTTTCTAGTCCTGGTAGGGTGGAGCCTGTGAATCCCGGGGCAGAGTAAACAAGGAGGTGGAGGCGTCCATGGTGTTTCCCAAATTCGCCCCTGATTCTATACACACACACACACACACACACACACACGCACGCACGCACGCACATACACACACACGCACAATTGAATAAATAAATAAAATAAAATAAATTTAAAAGTTAACGTACAAAAATTGGTGGCCTTCCTCTATGCCCAGGATGAAAGAAGTGAAGAAGCCCTAAGAGAAACAATCCCATTTACTATAGCCCCTAAAAAAATGAAATGCCTTAGTATAAACCTAACCAAGGAAGAAAGAGACCTTCACAATGAAAACTTTAAAACTCTAAAGAAATAAATTACGGAAAACACCAGAAGGTGGAAAGATCCTCCCATGTTCCTGGATTGGCAGAATCAACATCATAAAAATGACCTTCCTACCAAAAGCAATATACAAGATTCAATACTATACCAATCAAAATTCCTATGCAAGTCTTTAAAGAAGTTGACCAAACAATCTCAAAAGTCATATGGAAGCACAAAAGGCCCAGGGTAACAAAAACAATCCTGAGTAACAGAAAGACTGCTTGAGACTGTCACCATACCAAACCTTAATTTATACTACAAATTCATAGTAATAAAACAGTCTGGTACTGGCTCCAAAATAGACATGTAGATCAATGGATAAGGGTTGAAGACCCAGATATAAGCCCACACAATTATGGCCATTTGATATTTGACAAAGGAGCCCAAAAAATTAAATGGAAAAAGACCAGCATCTTCAACAAATGGTGCTGCCAGAATTGGATGTTCACAAGGAGAAGATTAAAACTGGACCCGTACTTATCATGATGTACAAAAATTAATTCCAAATGGATCAAGGACCTCAATATAAGGCCAGAGACTAAAAAAACCCTAGTTGAAAGGGTAGGGAACTCCATCGAGCTGATTGGGGTAGGCCAATCGTTCCTAAACAGAAATCCAATAGCACATATCTGATAGAGCTCTATTATCCAGAATGCACAAAGAACTTAAAAAACTAAACACCAAGGAGATAAATGGCCCAATTAAAAAATGGGCCTGGGGAGGGGAGCTGGAGAGGTGCCTTAGGGGTTAAGCCTCTGCCTTGCAGGTGGAAGGTCCTGAATTCGGATCCTAACCCTACTTATAGACACTGGGTGGAAGCAGAGGCAGCCTGCGTTTCTGGTCCTGGTAGGGCAGAGTCTGTGAATCCCGGGGCAGAGTAAACAAGGAGGAGGTGGAGGCAGTCCATGGTGGTTCCTGAATTCGTCCACGGTTCTACACACACACACATACGTACACACACACACATACATACACACATGCGCACACACGCATACATGCACAATAATAAAAAAAAAGACAGGCCTGGGAACTCAAAAGAAACTTTTCCAGGGATGAAATTGGAATGTCTAACAAATATCTTAAATAATGTTCCACATCTCTAGCCATCAGGGAAATGTAAATCAAAACCCCCCTGACATACCATCTCATCCAGTTCAGGATGGCACAAATCCACAATACAAATAACACCAAATGCTGGAGAGGATATGGAGAGGAGTGAACTCTCCTACATTGCTGATGGGAACCACTCTGGTGATTTCTTTTTTTTTTTTTTTTCTTTTTTTTTCTTTTTTTTACTATTTATTCAATTGTGCGTGTGTATGTGTGTGTGTGCATGTATGTGCACCACCAGGACCAGAAACGTGGGCTGCCCCTGCTTCTGCCCAGTGTCTATACGTGGGGCTAGGATCCAAACTCAGGACCTTCTGCCTGCAAGACAGAGGCTTAACCCCTAAGCCACCTCTCCAGCCCCCACTCTGGCGATTTCTAAAAAAGTTAAAGATTTAAATTCCATATGATTCTGCTATACCACTTCTGGGAATAATCCCCCATAAAGCAAAAATTCACCTCAATAGCACAAGCATGGCCATGTTCATAGCAGCACTGTTTATAATAGCAAAGTCATGGAATCAACCCAAATGCCCAACAGTTGATGAGTGGGTAAGGAAAATGTGGTACATTTATACAATGGAATACTACTCAGCCATCAAAAAAGATCAATTAATGAAATTTGCCAGGAAATGGATGGAATTAAAAAAATTATACTGAGTGAAGTAGCCCACAGAAAATTAAGCGATGTACTCCCTACTAGGTGGATCCTAGTACCAAACCCACATAAGTGACATACTCAATGATAAATCTCTGTAATACCTACAGTAATTGCAAAGATTATAAACAGGAGAAAAGGGAAGGAGGGCCCCGCCAGAAACAAGGAAAGAGGGGATCATGTTACAGCAGAGAAAATAGGCCACCATCAAGTACTGCAAGTAATTAGTGAGACTCTAGTTAAGCTCACTCACTTTCCTTCCTGGTCACTTGCAATGAGGGGATTTGATCTCACCAGTCTGGGAGGGCATAGAGACTGGCAGATAGGTGGTAACCATCCTGCAAATGGGAGAGTGAACCCCCACCCCACCGCGGTCTCCTACTCTTATTTCATCTACCTTTGAATCTACTCTTATAGTAAGACTCTATTTTAACAGCCTTTCATCTCTGCTAGGAGGAGACATCCAATACCAATCAGGATGGAGCCAAGGGCGGTGCAGGAACAGCAAAACTGAAAAAACAAACAAAACAAAACAAAAAACAACAATAACAACAACAAAAACCATAATTCAGAATATCAGAGACCCTACATTAACCACCTGGAACCAGGCCAGAATAATCTCTCCACATCTTAAAGCTCAGGGAAATTTGCGGAAAGGGGGGGTGGTAAGAGTGTAAGAGCCTAAAGATGGGGAGGAGCAACAATATGTAAGATAGTCCACACAAGTTAGGACAGAAGTAACCATAATAGGACTTTGCATGACCTGTGCAATGACTGACGTATCATTGACCCTCTCCCCCCAAAGTCTAGCATGGATCACAAGTACTAGGATCCTTAAAGGCAAGGGATTAACAGCCACAGTAGTGTTCCTATACTAAAGGGGAACACAAGAAAGGGCTCTAGGGAATTCAACTGAGTCCTTACACCTCATTAGAGTGGAGGACCCAGAGGGAAGTTTGACATTCACACTAAAGGATGCTCCAGTGATGCGGGGGGTGGGGAGAGGGGGCACTGGGAGAAAGGGAAGGAGGGGGGAAGGAAGGAGAAAAGGGGGGAGAGAACAAGGGGGTCTGGGAAGGAGTAGAGGGAGGGAGGGGACCGGGACTTATTAAGCTTGTATGAGTGGAAAAAATTAATTAATTAAAGAAACTATCTTAAATGCACATTCAGCAACATTAAGAACATACATAATGTACAACCACTATGCATTTCTCAATGATTCCTCATCATAAATGGTGTCTGTACCCATTATACAACTTCACAATGCTGCTTTTCTCCAGTCCTGGGCAGTTTATTCTACTTTCTATCTCCCAAAATTTACTATATATCTGGAAAAATCACACAGTATTTGTCATTTTGCAAAGTCTAGCATAATGCTCTTAAGACTTGTCCACATTATAGCATGAGATAGAATGGTGTTTCTTTCTATGGTTTCACTACATTCCACTGCATGTGTATACAGCTTAAATTAATTCTCACCTTCAGTAGTGGTTTGAAGCAATGAGAGGCCCAGTACAATATTACTACATCTCTCTGCTGAATGGCATCTAGTCACTCAATCCTTATATGAGAATATAATATAATTTGGAGAGAAAATAGGAAACAGTGGCAATTTTAAAAGTAATTTTGAATCCATTTCTTTAATGTTGCAAAACTAAAATATTAGCTATTTTTCCAAATCCTAATTTGCTCTAAAATACTTATCAAGTTGTTCTAATAAAATAATTCTATATAATGCTTGTTTAAAAAGTAAATGTTATTCTAAAGCAACTGATATATTAGGGAACAATTTGAGCACAATGTGTTGCTCATCCATGAAAAAACAGGTGACTATAGAAAACTAAACCTGCTTATCCAGGATAGATCTAGAAATACACAAGACCCGGGGCTGGAGAGGTGGCTCAGGAGTTAAGCCAGGCAGAGGTCCTGACTTCGGATCCTAGACCCAAGGATAGACGCCAGGCGGAAGCTGGGGTGGCCTGCGTTTCTGGTCCTGGTAGGGCGGAGCCTGTGAATCCCGGGGCAGAGTAAACAAGGAGGAGGTGAAGACGTCCATGGTGGTTCCCGAATTCGCCCGCGGTTCAACACACATGCACACACACATACACACACGCACACATACTCACACATGCACAATTGAATAAATTAAAAAAAAAAAAACCTTGCAAAAAAAGAAATACACAAGACCCAAAGCACAACCTTTCCAGTGACCGCAGCTCACCTTTGAATGAGTGGCTTTTAATACATCACTGATTTCCCATCATCACATTCCTGGCAGCTCTTCACAGCAACTCACAAATTTCTGAAGCTACTTCCACTGCAAAAGACTACTTCCTCAGCAAACCCTCCATTTTTTTAAAAGGTGAAGTGTCATTTTATAGTATTTATGTATTTTAAATCAATCAACATGTATAAAACTTTGCTACTGTTTATTAGGGCCCTACGTTTTTAAAAGTATCATTGCTGAAGTGTTTGAATACTGTACCCCAACTTCTTTCTCCCTTTAGGCTTTGTAGTTCTTTCATAGTGTAAGAACGCATGCAACAACATGACAGCAGAACTGACTGCAGAATAAAATTGGATTAATAGAATCAGAGACTCTGCCATTATGAAAATAACTGCATGTTGCCAAAAAAGCTCAGAGAATATGGGTCAATGTTAAGTTTGTTTCCATAGAAACCACAGATGCTGAATAATACTGAACAAAACTGCTAAATGCACTGTTACTGTTCTTACAGCAGTGTAAAAATGTAGCAGCCAGATGTGAAATAAACTCATCTCAGCATGTATTAGAACTGAACTCATTTAACAAGAGACACTGATAAAAACTCATCATTCAAGTATTTCATATTTTAGGATGCACAAAATCTGACAGTTTGCTATTCAGGTTATCTTCTTTAACAAAGATGAAACTTTTATGACAAGAAAATATTGTAAGAATTCTAAATAAAGTTCCTCTGAGCTACTTCCTCCCTAGTTTTCGGTTAAATAATATCTTAGCTTCATCATCAGTCTTTAATTTGCATGACTACTGGACTAACTGAGAAGTTCTAGGTGGGGCCTTTAAGTTCAAACACCACAGAGCGGAGACCAGTGACATAATGACAGGGATAGCTCACTCTGTCGGCAAGGTCTAGTTTATGAAATAGGCGAGTGTGACAGCACACACCTGTGCTCTCAGCATTTGGAAGACCCAGGAAATAGGAATCATTGAACTCAAGGCCAGCCTTGGCTACACAGCAAGTTTGAGGCTAGCTTATGCTACAGGATGCCTTCCATTCAAAAATCATCTAGGGAGGCTGACTGCACTGGCAGAAGTGTTAGTATGGGTTTGTTTGGTCTTTTCTATTTTCTGAGCAACACCAACTAGGATTTTATTAGATTCAGTAAGCTCTCTAGTTCTTTCCTTTTCTGCCTAAAATAATCATCAACTTCCTGTGATTTAGAACAAGAACTCTGGTTAGTACAATAGTGCCCAAAATCCACTTCAAACTGAATGGTGAGACTGTTCTGAAGCCCTTACTTACTCAGCTAAGTAATCTACTTTTTGGTTTGAGGCTTGCTATCCTTGCTTAGTTCTTTACTGAAATAACTAAGGTTGTTCTAAGTAATATAGGCTTCCCTGGTTGGAATTTTCCTTTCTAAGCATGAACTTTGATGCCGCAGATCACCGGAAGCAAATTCAAAAGACATCTGAAAAGTCATGGCGAGAAAAGATATGGAAAGATACTCAGTTTTATTTATAATAAGTGACGTATACATTAAAAACTGTATGAGGCTTCTATTTTCACTTATCAGAACAGCAGTAAGGTTGAAAAGGTTAAGGAGAATGTTGTGGGGACATAGTCTGTAAGACTGGTAGGAGCGTAGATTAGTACTGTATCTTCTCTATGAAAAGAAGCTGACATAATTTATCAGAACTACAAATATGTACACTGCTTTAATTCAGTAGTTCTACATCTGGAAATTAATCCAATCTACTTAAACAAATGTATACTTAGTACAAGGTTATTCATGGCAACATGTGGCCCGGCGCTTATCTTTGAACATGATAGGACTGTTGTATTCATCAGCTCATCCCAACTATGCATATTCCCACAAGACCTGCATGGGACTCGTCCTATCAACATTTCATTGTGGAAGAGGAAAGATTTCACGAGACATCACATCTCCCTGAGAGACTGATAAAGGTTAATGCTGATGGGAGGAAATTTAAGATGCCTTCCTCAATGGTATATCTACTGATGTAAGATTCATACTCCACCAAGGCATGATATCCGCACATTGCACTGAAGGCAAACCAGAACCACATGGACCATCTGTGCAAAAAAACTTGAAAATAGGAAGGCGTCATGCAAGGGAGAAGGGTTGTAAAGGGAAGAAGTGGTGGATGGAATTGGGGATTAAGGTGTGAAAATATTGTTCATTATATTCATGTACAAGACACTAAACGAATATATATATGTATATATATATAACAGAATTTAAAATAGGTTGACTAAATTATGGAATTTAAGAATAAGGATAATATTTGATGAAAATATGGTTTCCTCAGACTGTACATTTTATTATTTACAGGCCTTTTAAATGTATATATTTTAGTAATATAGCTAGACCAAAAGGAAAATTTACAAAATGCAACAATAGGACAAAAAAGGAAGAGAAGGCCAAAAAAGGAAGAGAAGACCAAAAAGAAGGTACAAAGAAGTCAGGTGTGCTGGTATATACCTGTGATCCCAGCACCCAGGAAACTGAGTCAGGAGGATCACAAGTCCCAGGCCAGCTGGGCTTTATACAGACTATGTTCCAAAAACTAAGAAAAAGATGTAAATAAAAGAATAACTGAAGAGAGATGTAATACCTTGACAGTTATCTCGGGTTGTTTAGTGTCTCTAAAGAAAGGGCGAGAAAGACATCACATTGTCCTAAATACAGTTACTTGGAATGTATATTGTCTATGCTTCCAAAATCAATGATTAATGGGTTGACTAATAGGATTGATAGGATTTCATTCTACATCGGCTGACCTGCAACTTATGAAGACCAGGCTAGCCTCAATTCTGTTGCCTCTTCCTCCTGAATGCTGAGCTTATAGCCTTGTACTACAGTAATAGGCTCACAGTCAACAATATAGTTATTAAGAACTTTAACAAGAATGCTTGGAACTTGATACTCTATTTCTATTATTGTCTACCTTGCAGTTGGAGAATACACACTAAAATTTTCTCCTTATTAAAATGTTTTCTGTAATCAGTTAAATTTAAAGTTGACATGTAAATTTATTGAATAGAAATTGAAATCACCTCTGCTACAGTACATAATCTTTTCAATTTTGATTTGGTAAGATTTAATTATATTGGATTAATTTCTTTTTTGTTTCACATTATGGGTTTAGTCAACATAATTTGGGGATCTTTCAACAAAATATCAATTCGTTAGTAACTCTATACTAGTATTAACAGGTTCTGTGAATGATGAATGAAAAGTAAAACTCTCAAGCATTAAACTTTCCTACTGATTTATATTAGCAATTTGTAGATACACTCTACTTCTTTGGGATCCCACACATTGTACTGAAGTCAAAATAGAAAAAAAAAAAACCCACTAAAAATTAGGAATTTCCTCATAAATTTAAAAAATAGACGAAATGTATTTCTTGGTAGAATTTTTTTTGAAATAGCAGACATCCTAATGCTTAGCTTAAAATGTCTTTCTAATTATTACATATTGAAAAGAGGAATAAATGTAAACCAGTTAAAGAGCTGCTTAAATTACTAATATGAAAGAGCTACTATTTATGGACCTACATAAGACTCTTCCAACCATTTGTCCTACATGATAAAGGCTAAGCTGAGTGTGGTGACACATACCTGTAATTCCAGCACTCAGAAGGCTGATGTTTAGGAGGGCTTCCATGAATTTGAGACTAGCATAGGTTGGATAATTTAGTTCAAGAGTGACCTCTGTCATATACGTAGCAAGACACCAATATATGTTTAAGAGATTAGAAGTTTAATTTCTTATCTAATGAAACAGAATCAAGACTGGTTATACTATATTTTGCCCTTCCACAATTTAATTTCTATAAATATGTGCAACTTACTCAATGTATAACTCAACTCTGAAAAAAGTGAGTAACATCCTTGACTATAAGAAGCTACACTACACAAATTTATGCAAGATAACTAATACATGATAGAATGTGACAGTTACATATGAAAAAAAAAACCCATGTTTGCTAATAAGCATGAAAAAGTGGCAGGCAAATTTTCTAGCTGGATGACTGAGAAAGGTAGGCATTGAAAATAATAACAAAGACATGTGGGTAGGAAAACATTTAAAAAGTTGGAAAATAATTAGCCAAATCAGATATCTGTAATATGGGAGAATGAGAAGAGGAGAGGTGAGAAGAAAAGGTACAAAAGCACTGGGTCATGCTCAGGAGTATATACTTCATTCTTGCAGAGAAGGGGGACTTAGGTGCTATCATACCTTAGAAGCTTAAGAAATCTAAGCCAGCAACCCTTTCACTACAAAGATCAGGAAACAGCCTAGGAAAGGTTCAATAGCTTGTACAGAATTACAAAAGTCATGGATATAAGTTTAAAACTAAATGTGTCAGCTTTCCAGATCAGACAAATAATTTAGGAAAGTTATTTTAGGAGAGAGAGGGGAGTGAGCTTATACTATAGTTTAGGAATGACAAGAAATTGAATGTGGTCTAATTCTGTATTCCTATAACACTTAGATACTATAGTAGTATGTTTGAAGGATCATATTTTGATATGTGGAGACTGAAATGTTAACCTAGTCAATGATAATCCTCTACTATGACTATATAAATTTCAATGACAAAAAAAGACACTAGCTGACATCCTTTTTGACAATCCAACAGAAACATATATGGTCATTTGTGCTAACTCTTCATGGAGAAAGGTGAATCGGTGACATGATTTCGACAACTGAGCTAATTTAAACAACTGCAAATAGAGAACAATTTTCCAAAGAAAATAAACTTCACTGAAGCTTGTTCTCAAACGCCATTTTTTTTCCCTAGGAGTCCACAGTAGCTCATTGTTACCTACATAATGGTTTCAGCTAACATACAATGCTAAGGAAAATCTGTGAAAGCATGTGACCATCAAAATAGATATGGCTGGTTTTTACATGTGGTTTGTGAAAAGCAGCCTCATTACTTTATAGTTACACCTTATAATAATTGCTAGCAGAATCACCCCCAAGAAATTGCCAGGCTGAATCCATTGTACCTAAAATAAAGGAGTAAAACATAATACATGTCCTCTTTGATGATCACATCGAATGGTTTCAATGGGGCTCTATTTTTCTTTAACACATTGTCTGGATCGATCATCCAAGAAATTACCTTCACATTTTTCTGTATTTTCTAAAGGCACTTACAATGTACTTTTATACCACCTGTCATGCCAATTATCTTGATTTTTGGTAGATTTAAAACAGTTTAAGTCTTGCCGCCCAGCTTAATGGCACAATTTATTATTATACTTTGATGCATTATTTTGAATTGAAAGGTTAACATATGTTTAACATTGGTCTAAGTTTCAGAGAATTCAAATACAGGTATAAAAGTAATTATACTTTTCCCAAGTAGTACATCCCCATTTCTGAAGTTTCACAAGGGCACAGACCATCACGTTATGTCCTTCAATGTTCCATAATGCTACGGGTGAGCAGAGAGCTGTTCTAGTAGTGAAGCAAACAGCTACAAGTGAAGTTTGGGAACAGCTGAGAACTGCAGAGGTGATATGACTTATCAGGATGCTGTGCAGGCTGGTCCTTCTCTGACAGTCCCTTACATGCTGATATTCCCTAGGGCACAGGCAGATCTTCTCTTCACATACCATACCTGAACTGTAACTCTTATGGCCTTAATTTCTCTTATGTGTGTAATGGCCACCTAAACTCCTATTTTTGGCTCTGACTTCTTTCTTAAGATAAACTTATTCCCACACCAACCTTGAGATATTTCCATTCCTGTCTGACTAATCGGAACATAAGTTCCAAATGAACTCGTTAGTATCCCCTAAACCCTGCTCATTATGGGTTGTCTAACAGTAATGAGAGTTGCCCAACTAGTAAGACCCACTGTAAATTCATTTCCTGTTTTTCTGCCACATCAAATCAGTCAGCAATTCCTTCTGACATGACCACCAATATATAATCTGTCTGCTTCTCTCCCAATGAGGCCATATTACAACTAAGCTTCACTGGAACCCATGGGATTCCCAACCATTGATTGCACCTCTGAACTAATTCTCCTGCACAACCAGAATGACTTTTCAATTTGGTTAAAAACTTTTAAATGGCTTCCCATTGCTAGATAATATCCAAAGTCATCCATCTGTGCAAGGTCCTTCAACAGGAAGAAATTTCCCTTTTTAAGTTATTCTGTAGTGTGCAAAATGAATTCACACACATGGTCCAGAGAAGCAAGTCTGACTGGTCATTTACTAGCTCTTACAACAGGCAAGTTGCTTGATTTCCTGTCCCTCAGTTACTTCATCTGTGAAATGAGACTATTAATATCTACCTCACACAAATGGTTGCGAAAGTTACAGGAGATAAAGTACATTTGATAGAGTATCTTGACACATACAAGGTATCATAAATATTAGCTAATGTTCTTACCTCTTTATTTTTTCACATTTGTATACTGAATGCTAGCCATAGTGACATCTTTTATTTTCTCTCACATATTTCTTCTTCCTTTACATATTCCTGTTTCTCTCTTTGTAGTCTCCCCTCCTGTCACTTTATCCTCACATTTCTTTAGGTCTCATTTCTACGCCACATTCTCTGGAATGTCCTTCTGGCCCTGACAGCATCCAGGTGTCCTTATTATAGCACAGCACTAGTTCTACTTACTACAAATTTCTCCCTTTTCCCTGCTAGGCTGTTAGGGCTATGTGGAAAGCAATAGTGTTTATCTACCACGTTCAACTCATTACTGTGGTGCCAACACACTTAATATATGTCCTCTCTCAGCTGCAGATGTGCTCTATTTAAACTGCAGAAGATGGAAAAACAGTCTCCCTGTAGAACAAGGTTCAGAAAAAGGTGCCACAAAACAAAAAAATCTATTAAACAATACTGAGAAGAGCAGTTTTAAGCAAAGTAGGGCTTCTGAAATAATATTTTTTTGGAATAGTTAAGTACATTGCGAAGTTGCCAAGATGGGAGAAGGTATATACTCCTTAAATCACCTTCAAGCAAGATTCTGACAAAGACGACTTAGGTGATTCTTGTCTATGTCAGAACTTCCCACTATGCTGTGAGTGGCAGACAAATCTCTGGGGGCGCTTACTCCACAGTTTGCCTTTTAAGTTGGCAACGTCTGCACGCAGAAACTGAGCCCTGGAAGGAATCTTAGAAATAATTTAGCAAAGCTCCTATTTTACAAGCAATGGAAACCATAGCTCAGAAGAGCAGAGCAACTGGCCACACAACCACAAACAGGAAGAGCAAGAACGAACGCAGACGCAAGTGTGGCCCTGGCGACCTTCCAGCACCATGCCTTGGCTCATGGAGCCCGCCAAATGCTCGCTCTTAAAGATTTGTTTTTAAGCCATATGAAAGTTAAGGTCAGTTTCGAGCAGCTCGTCCTCTTGGGCCTACAGTTCACTGCACCCAACTCCTATCTCACCCCTAAAATACACTTTTCCTGTAACGACCCTGGGCTATTTGGGTTTGGCTAAGGGGCAAAGGAGATGGGCTTTTCTTTCTTTCTTCAGACTTGTACTGTGAAACTTTTTCATGTAAACCAACCAAAGCTGCACGTTTTAAGGCCTTTGCTCCATTCCCAAGGACTCCACATCGCAAGCAGCCCGGGACTATCCTCCCAGCCCCCTTCCTTGCTGGGAGACGGGGGGCCCGCCGTGGATCTTCACCTGGAACTGCCATGTCGCTGATGAGAGGGGTCGTCGGTGCCCTAGCTTTGGTTCCCGTCGGCCACGAGGATCACGCACTCGCAAAGGGGCCTCTTCCACCCGCGCCGGAGAAACTTCGACACCGAGGGAAGCGAACCGTGCAAGCGTCCACCGACGGCGGAACCAACGTGCGGCGGATGCAGTTTCCGAGAGAGGCGAGTCGCCGGAAGCACTTGGCCCGAACCATTGCTGCCAGAGTCAGGAGGGGAGCGGGACCAGCACGCGCCCCGAGTGAACGCTCCACGAGGAATCTGCCGATCGGATCCCTTTAATATTATTACAAACACTTTAGAAGTTCTACTAAGGTACAATAGTCGTACAGTCCTTTCTAATTCCCTGAAGGACGTGGGAATCCCCCCCTCTCGGGGTTAGCGGTGCTCCAGTCCGGGAGCAAGATGGCGGCGTCCATGAGGGGCTCGGCGGGGGTGTAGACAGCGTTTGGGGTGGCTGTCTCGTGGAAGATTGACGGACTGAAGCTTTTCCCAGCCACCCTAAGTGAGCAATTGTGTACCGACAGCGGGCACCTTTAGCGATCAGCTGTTCGTTGTCATCCCGGCTAAGAAGAGTTCTGAGCGCTGACCAGGATGAGCAATATCTACATTCAGGAGCCGCCCACCAATGGGAAGGTGAGACCTGGGGTCCTCAGTGGAGAGATCCAGGCTTGGGGGAGGCGGGGACTTTAGGGATCACAGGTAGGAAGAGGCCACGGGAAGTGTTCTTATCTTGCTTTTTATGGGGAGTATTGCATCCCGATCGCTCCATTTGGCACGTCTCTGCTTGTGTTTGAGAGTCTTTAAACAGTTTTTCCATCCTCCACTGATTAATCCAACTCATGCAGACACCTCCCAGAGTCTGTCGGTTTGGGAAGTCTCATGTAAAGTTTATTGTGTTTATTTATTATTTCTATTACTTGCTTAGGTCACTCTGTTCTGTCTACAAGCATTTATTGAACACACCAGGCACGGTACTAGAAGGCAGTGATAACAAAATTCGGTAATGTCTGATTTTACCCCAAAAGAGCATATAGTATAGTTAGGAGATAGGCATAGAAATTTAAACTATGATATGTTTAATTTTTATGGTTTGTGATAGCGTCTCACTATGTCGCTGAAGGCTAGCTTCTAAGTCACCAATCTCCTGCCTCAACTTCTGGAGTGGCAGTATCACTGTCATGTACTGCCACATTCAACTTTGGTAGGTTTGGGTTTTGAAGATGTGCTTGTATTGTTGTACTGGTGAAGGATGAGATTATGTTGTGTCCAGTACTGATGAGTGAATGGTGGGAAAAGCATCGTAGAAGCAACGTCTTGCAAGCTGGTCTTAAAATGAGGTAATAGAGAAAGGAGGGAGTGAGGAATATGACTACAATTAGAATGGAAAATGATTTCTATGTGTGACTTCCTGTCCAGGGTGTTTGTGTATAGTTTGAACTAAAGTTGTGGAATGTGTCATTTGAACTTTTGAACCAAGAGCTAGTCTGTATCACATATGAAATTAGTGAACCAGCATAATGGAGAAAGTAGTGGATAAATACTTAGTCAAATACTGTTTATATAATATCGTAAAATTCTTATTTTGTGTGACTCTAAAATATGTAGCCTAGAGTAATAAAGTAGTACATATATTAATATGCATATCTTGCATATATTAATTTACATATTGTTTACACATTTACATGTTAATATATGCATATAAGCTCTAGATCTTTCTTCCCTTCCATCGTCCCATCTTCTTGTCTTCAGTTGTCATCAAGTTGCCTATTTACAAAGCTGCTTGGAGGCCATTGTTTTCAGATTACAGAAAAATGTCATTTCAAATACCCAAAGGATAATGAGGCAGGTCGGGACATGATGTCCATCAGGATTTAGAGAAGATTTTTTAAAAGTGCATAGTGTAGTTCCAGATATATTCTGAGATAGGAGTATCCAGGTTTTCATTTATGCCCTAAGCATTTACCTTCCTTTCAGAGGAGTGAAAATCAAGCTGGGTTGGTTTGTCACCATCCATTATGGAATATGTTCTTCAGGCATTGTACCAGTGCAGTATGGAAAATATGGGGAACATTTTATTTCTTAAAACTCATTTTTATTCCTACAGAATTTCACATATGAATACAATGAATATATGTCATTCCCATGCCTTATTACCCAATCCCATGTCCCCTTCCTTTCCCACTGCAAACCTTCTTCCCCACCAGTCTTCCTCCGCAGTTTCGTGTTTTTCTGTGTATGTGGCCCTTTGAGTTTCCTCTGGGTTGTTTTTAGTAGCATGTGCCTGGAGCCTAGTAGCACTTGTTGGAGCATTGACAGTGTATCAGTGAGTATACTGCATTAACCTTCAATATTTCTCAGGGAAACACAGCGCCTCTTTGAGATCTTTCTCCTTTTGTGTTAAAATACTGATAGGATGGGTCTGGAGAGATGACTCAGGGGTTAAGCCTCTGCCTTGCAGGCGGAGGGTCCTGAATTCGGATCCTAGCCCCACGTATAGACGGGCGGAAGCGGGGGCGGGGGTGTGTGTGGTCTGGAGGGTTCTGAGTTCGGATCCTAGATCCCACGTGTAGATGGGTGGAAGCAGTGGGGGGCGGCGGCCTGCGCTTCTGATCCTGATGGGCGGAGCCTGTGACTCTTGGGGCAGAGTAAACAAGGAGGAGGTGGAGGCGGTCCACGGTGGTTCCCGAATTCGCCCGTGGTTCTACACATACACACACACACACGTTTGAATAAAAATAATAAAATATTGATAGGGTGAATTTTAGTAGATCCTGTGCAAGTAGACATAGCTGCAGGGAGTTCATTGATGCAGCAGTCTGTCATGCCCAGAAGATACTGTCTGGCCGTACCCTCCCCCTTACCCTCTATCTCTTACATTCTTAGCATCCCTTTTTTTGGGAGGTCTCTTGAGCTTGCATGATGATTAAGATGACCTGTTTAAGGCTGAACTGTTCACAGTGGCTTATATTCTCTGAACTTTGGTCAGTTGTGATTCTTTGTATTAAAAACTTTCTTTTGCAAAAGGAAGCTTATAGTTCGAGTGCTGAGAGCTTGGAGAACATTCTCTGAGTTTATGGTGATGATGTAAAAAAGTCATGTCAGTGCTGTCAAGCAGATGCCTTTAAAAGAGAGAGAGAGAGAGATGTTATGTCAGGCATGTGAAGGTCAGAAGATAACTCACCTTCCATATGAGCTTTAGGCGTTGAAGTCAGGTGTCAGATTTGCAAGGTGCCTTTACTTGCTAAGCGATCTCACTGACCCAAGTAGTCTCATTTAGCTCTCATTGACTGTGTTTCTTTCTGATTGAAACCGGCATAAGTGAACTATCAGGCATAGAAGCCGACACATAGAAGACATTCAGCAAGTGGCCTTTTTTCCTTCTTGTAGAAGAACTCTTAACAAATGAGAAACTCATGCACATTTGCCTTTCTGGGCTTCTTTTTAAATTATTATTTTATATTGGTTTAGATGTTAAGAAATCTATTTAAAAGTTGATCACAATGTAGACATTTTCAGTTCTCCCATTTTCATACTCCCTGAAGATTACTTACAAAAATGCCATATGAAGCTAGTGAAGGCTACAAAATTTACAATAAGTTCATTTAGATAAATTTATTATAGTAGTATTATGTGGGCTTCTGAAATAAATTGAAACTCACTTGTAGTGAAAATACACTGGATAGAGAAGGAGGAGAATGAAATTTTGTTCTTGCTTTGCTAGTTCAGCGGTAAGTTACAATTGCTAGGGCATCTGTAAAAGGCAGGAATTGCTGAGAATAGCTTTTATTCTTCTTTTATTCTTCGTTTGTGAAAACGATTTAGAAAAGAAAAAGTGTGAATATCAATGATAATCAATTTCCCCATGAGAATTAGTTTTATTTTTAGTTACTATGCAGATTTTTTTTCTTTGTGAGAATATTCTAAATGATTGCGGTGGTCACAAATTATTTACACTTAATCAAGTTTAGTACACTGGGCGCAAAAAGGAAAACCAGTACTAGGAAACAGTACTCTGTATCAGAGTATTCACACTTAGAAACTAACATTCCCCCACCCCCTTTCTTTCCCTCTTTCTTTTTTTCTGAAACAGCTTTTTATTAAACAGCAGAGCAGAGCTGGCACACAATTTTCAGTATTTGTCAATCAGGTCACAAAAGAGATGCAAAGTGTCTGCAGTGTGACTGTTACAATTTTATACAGTTAAAGTCATTCATCAAAGTCTTACATTAATACATTAGGTCATTTCATGGTTAAAAGTAGCCCAAATTTAATAACCATAAGCACATTAGCAGATCTCTTTTCTCCTATTACATTTTAATACTATGTTTAATACTATGATACTTCTGTTATCAATTCCTGTATCAAATAGAATCCACAAAGTAAATTTTAAAAATTGCTAAACAATGACTAAAAAGTCTGTAAACCAAGAAGTTTACAGAAAATTCTGGGAAACAAGTGATAAAATGCTAAGATTAACAATTGTTACAATATAAAACTCCCTTTTACTCATGATTCTGATATCAACATGCTCTCAACTAATTTGCAACAGTTGATTTGCTTGGATTCCCACCTTGAGATGAAGCTTAACATGTGGCTGGTTTAATTCACTGAGTCAACTGAATCCACTTCATGTATTGTCCCCAAAAGATCCTCCCGGGGCAGGGTTCACACATAATCTGGGATGAAAGCATCTCCCGTTGCATACTTCTGTATACCAAGTGTTCCAACCTGTTTCTACATTGCTTCAGACTTTCTGTTTCTCACACCAGTTCTCTAGCTTTTCAGATATTGAATGGGTAATTTTGTACAGAAGGAAAGCTTTAACCTCCTCAATATGTCAATTTAGTTTTAAAGAAAATTTTTCTACATTTTATAGCCTCACTCTCTCTTCATTTGGCTATGGAGAAACCAGCAAGTCTATAATTACTGAATATCACAAAGGTCAAGCCGTCGCTAAGAAAGTACCTTATTTTGGTTAAGGTTCAACAATTACAGTTTGGGAATTACTCTCCTGCATGGTTAGCTAATAAAGTCACTATTAGAGGAGGGAGATGGGCAGGGTGAGCAAATGGACGAGAGACACAAGATGGTGGACAGGGTTTAGAAAGCTGTTCATTCAGTACATGATTTTGGTCACTTTTTCACAACATGGTTATTCTGTGTATTTTATTAAGTACACCTATAATAAAAGACAGTGTTAAGCCTATATATCAAAGCAAACTTGATAAAACATTCATCTTCAAGTTTCATAAATATAAGCAATTCTAATCATATAAAGTCTCTATATTTGCACATTTTCATCAACATAATACACAAATTCATGGAAGTCTCCTGTTAAGCAGTTAATGTTACCTAGATCTAACATTATCTTCATAAAGACTCAAGGAAGCAACGAACAAAGTATGATAACATCTGGATTCTATCCACGTTTAAAGGAAGAACAAAGCAGCAACTCTACAAGAGGACACGGAGCAGCAGCTCCTCAGAGGATGAGCCCCCTTACTTTCTTTTGCTTTTTGTGTCAGTTGTGTGGAAAACACTAGAAGCAGACATGAGATTTTCTATATATTGTCCAAGAACTTGGTTTTCTGATTTTAGCTTCAGATTTTCTTCCTTAACTGCATCTACTCTTGCAGAAAGATCATCCATGTCAGCATTCATCATGTTGGGGAAGGAGTTTTTGGAGCTTGAATATAAAATTGTTGATGAATTATCTTGCATCCGAGGCCGGGAGGGAGTGGGATCGACTGGACGCCTCCAGCCGGGACTTTTTTCCCTTTTTCATCATCCCTTCTGCTCACCTCTTCCTCCTTTTTAAAATTTTTTTAAAAATTATTTATTTATTTATTTTGTGTGTGTGCGTGTGTGTGTGCGCGCACGCGTGTGTGTGTGAGAGAGGGGGCACATGTGTCCCTGTGGAGGACCAAGGGCGACTTCAGGAATCATCCTGCATCGCTCCTACCTTTCCTTCTTAATTATTAGTGAATAACTATAAAATTGCTTAGTATTAATAAAATTTAATGGATTCATCAATTTATATGTAATTTGCTGTGCCAATTTTATTAGAAACAATGCGTGAGAAACAGTTGTAAATTTGTAGTGCTGACTTTAGGTGAATGAAGTTTTCTGAAAATGATATGTTGAATCATCCACTTGTACAAAGAGCTATAATGAATACTTGACATTTTGTTAAGTATAACAAAACCCGGATAGAAATTCTAATATTTCTTTTAAAATTGAGAATTCAGTAGTGAATGCTACAAGCTTACTAGCTATATAAGTGATACTCAAACAAAATAAAAATTTATTTTTTTATAAATTTTTTTCTACAGGTTTTATTGAAAACTACTGCTGGAGATATTGACATAGAGTTGTGGTCAAAAGAAGCACCTAAAGCTTGCAGAAATTTTATTCAGCTTTGTTTGGAAGGTAAGTATTACCCCCATTATCATTCCGTGGAAACAGCTTTTATTAATTTTACCATTCTGCACACTGGGGATTTGAAACTAGCTTGGTAAAAGGGGATGGTAGAGTCAGTTGACAATGTAGGGAGACTCAGTAGCCAAAAACCAGTGTGAATGAATGAATGAATTTAAGAAAAGATAATAGAATAAACTGTGATGTATTTTTCGCTTTGATGTCAGGTGTTATACAGAGATAACAAGCAATTCTCATTGGTATAAGCAAATGGTGTTGGGCTTTGTGTCAGGAAGTAGATCTATATATATATACCCTTTTAGTAGAGAAGTTTATCTCAGCAAATGAAAACTTGATGGTTTTTAGTCTCATGTTTCATCTCCTATTTTTTTAAAAGTGGATATGCCCTCAGATGGCCTCCCAATTTCGTTATCTCCTTCATTTTTCTGATGTTATTTCCATATAAAAGACTATCACCTTCAGAAGTCCAGCCTTCTTAGCCCTCGTTTATGTTACCATGTCATTATCTTTTTATGTACATGACTACAATGACTTCTTCTAAGAGGCCCTATTCAGCCCTAATTTATCTAATTCTTCTCTTCTTTGCCCCTAATGCCTTTTCCCCTCCTTACAAGTAGATAAATTAAGTTGTATTGTGGTTATTTTGCCTGTGTAGCTTTAGTTGCTTCTTGATGCATCGATATTCTGATCTTTTAGGAAACTTGGCTTCTGAGCTTCCACCATTGTTTTCCATTGTCCTTTCCACGTGGTTTCAGTGGATGGTTATCTTCATTTCCTGAGCATTTTCTTGCTGCTTTTGCACACATCTTCATGCTAGCTCCCCTTTTTTTTCCTTGATATGTTTTCTAACCCTGTTTTTATTTAAGTTTGTCTTTTTTTTGCTTATTCAAAATTCTGTTTTATCCACAAGGCTTCTATCTATCATTTACTCATGTTTTCAATGTTTCTTCATTTTTAGATTTGAGTCATAAGGTGCTGATATTTTTCTTGTTAAGACATTTTGTAGAATTTTATTTTCACTTGAGTATTTTTGTTCCTGAATGTTCTTTAGTGCAACTAAACATTTCATATATATTTACAGTTCTTGTTAGCTTTTAGAATACATTACATATAGCTTTATATATCTCAATTGGTGGCAAATATCATTGTTCTCACATTATACTGATTATTATACATAGCCAATGTTATTCACATCATAAAACAGTATTTTGAGTCAGAAATAAGGTGTAAAGAGAAGCCACAATATTCTATTATATAGTATAGAAAAAATTCTCCAAATAGATGATTAGATACTTATAAAACTACAAGGGAGGGATTATTAAAGCAACATTAAAAAAAAACCCTCGTGTGTGTGTATGTGTGTGTGTGTGTGTGTGTAAGAGAGAGAAAGAGAAATCTGTAAAGAACATTATTAATAATTGCTGTGGCAGGCAGGAAGGAAATAAAATCAGATAGGTTGTTCAGTTAGAAAGGCCTTAAATAACTGTCAACAAAGCTAAGAAACACAGACAACACAGAAAAACTTCTTTCTGCTAAGGAGTTTTGAAGAATTGGAAGCTCAAATTTTATAGGGGAAAGAAATTACAAAAACATTAGACAGAGTGAATGGTAACTTGCAACCCACATCCAGGTGAATGGAAGAAACAGAACTATGTGGTTAGAATATGATAATGCAATAAAATGAGGATGTTAAGTTAAAGGATATTGAAGCACCATGACGTTGCAGCAACAAAAATAATCCAGTTTATTATATAAAGAGAGAAGTAAAAAAGAAAAGAATGGAAAATTTTTTAAAGTAGTCAGAGCTGTTTTCTTAATTAAACAGGCAGGAATTTGTTGGAAATATTTTTAGAAAGGCTAACAAGAAGGATGAGAATACTGATTTTAAAAAGATGATACCTGTTAGATGAACAAAGTCAAGATTTTTAAAATATAATGCAGAGAACCCATTTAATTCTCTGTATGATTATATTTTTAAAAGTTATAATATTTCTAGATCTTATAGCATCATGTTAGTACAACAACAGCAGAAATGATGGTTTCTAGAATTTAAAAAAAGTGCATAAAAGCATGGGAGTGGACCCTCAACTAAACAGTCTCAAGGTTGAAAGGGAGCTCATGTCCTTTATAAACTCAAAGATTTTTAATTACCAGGATTTCAACGTGGGTTTTAGGTTTTTGCCATACATTTAGGGAACATTTAAAATGAATGTAAAATGTTAAAAATCTTTCACTTTGAAAAGTTGGATGAGACTATTTTAAAAGAAAGGAAATTAAAACAAAAGGAAATGAATTTTCAAAACTAATTTTCAAGACAAATAGGTTTGTTAATTCTTAGTTTTTTAAAAAAGTGTTTGGGCTGGAGAGGTGGCTCAGGGGTTAAGCTTCTGCCTTGCAGGCAGAAGGTCCTGAGTTCAGGATCCCGGATCCCACGTATAGACGCCAGGCGGAAGCAGGGGCGGCCTGCGTTTCCGGTCCTGGTAGGGCGGAACCTGTGAATCCCGGGGCAGAAGGAGGTGGAGGCGTCCATGGTGGTTCCCGATTCGTCCGTGGTTCTACACACACACATACACACATACGCGCGCACATACATACACACACACGCACAATTGAATAAATAATAATAAAAAAAATTTAAAAAAGTGTTTATGAGAGAGCAAGACGGAGAGAGAGAGAGAAAGAGAGAGAGAGCTGCAACATGCATGCCATGGTGGAGTCAGAGGACGATTTTCAGGAGTCAGTTCTTTCCACCATGTGGGCTTTTGGGGATTGAGCTCATGTCTCCAGATTCTTAAACAAGAGCTATCTTTGAGCTGTCTCACCAGCTCCAAATTGTTACTTTTGATAATTTGTTAGTTTTTATAAGTATGACATAGAATACAGTTAATTGATGCAGATATAATTATCTCATCATCACTAATGTACTTCCGCCATTTTCTTTATATGGTCCATCATTTATCAGTTAAATTTTATGATCTATGTCCTTTAACACTGATTTATTGGTTCTTCACTCACATTGGACATAAACATATAGACACTTTTCAGAAGTTAAAAGAAAAATTTTAATAAACCTAAAATACTTGTTTTAAAAAAATACCAGAGAGAGCCAATAAAGTGGTTCATGCTGTAAAGACACTTGATATTAAGCCTGATGACTTGAGGTCAATGCCCAGAGACCATATGGTGGAAGGAGAGAATTGATCCCACAAGTCATCCTCATGTACAGTGGTGTGTATACATAAACACACATATATACACTCATGAAAAAATAAATAAATGTAAATAAAATAGGTACCAGAAAGATACTAAAAAGTATAATGTAATGGGCTTTAGATAAAAGTTATTAATGATAATAATAGACACAAAACAGTTGTTTCTAAGAAACATAGTTGATCATAAAGTACAAATATATACTTTATGTATGTACTTCAGTGGTGGAAATGTAATTTGTCAAAATATATCATGGTTACTAATGGGGCTGGAGAGATGGCTCAGGGGTTAAGACTGACTCTCAAGCAGAAGGTCCGGAGTTTTGGATTCCCAGATCCCACATAAAAACCGGTGTGGCCTACTCTTCAGACCCTTGTGGGTGGAGCCCACAATAAGGAAGTAGAAGCAATCCTGGATGGTTCCTGGAAGTTACCCTTGATCCTCCACAGGGACACACACACGCGCACACACACACACACACACACCACGTAAATAAATAACTAAATAAGTAAAAAAGTTAAATAGAAAAAAATGAAAATTGTAATGAGACATCCTAGAATCACTGTAGCCATAGGAACTTTGTTACATAATTTGAAACTATTCAAATTTCTTTTAAAAAAAAAGCTGAGAACATTCAGGAGGCTATTAGGAGCATGCATAATGAGATAATATGAGGATGATGTGTAACATTGTTAAAAGAAAATAAAATGAATACTGCAAGCTGTTGCAAATCTGTTATAGCACACAGTATGTTATAAAGACAACTATAGTTTGGGTGTGGTGATGCAGGCTTATAATCTCAATGGCAGGAGGATTGCCATGATTTCAAGGCCTGTGTGGTCTGTATAGTGAGTTTTATATGAGACTTTTCCACAAAACACATGCATGTGCATTCATGTATGCATTTGTACAAGTGCACACACATGCATTTTATTTTATTTTTTAGTTGTTTTTTATTTTTCTAACTTTACAAACATAATGTGTGGTTGTCCCTACCTTATCTCCTTCCCCTTCTCTCCCTTCCCTCATTCTCTTGAACCCTCCCCTCCCTTCACCAATCCATCTCTCGCCCTCCCACTCTCCAGCCTGTCTGTGTGGATCATAGAGTTCTCTTTGGGTTGTCTATATTGGTATGGACTCAGGCCTCTGTGGTAGATTTTGTGGCCCTTCCTTAGGTAGACCCACTTATAGGGGCACTCTTCTTAACCTGTCTTGCTCTAGCCCCTAAGGTTCCACCTGTGTGTAATTATTTCTCCTGAGTTCCTCGCTAGTCTATGGGGGATGTTGTTATGTCAGTCATAGTGCAGATCTGATGAGGATAAGTCTCATTGCATTGAGTTCCTGGATGCAGCAGCCCTGTCTTGAGTGGAATGTCCTGCTGGCAGTGGACCTCCTCACCTCTAGGCTCTTAAATCTTACTGACCCCTCTTCCCCAAGATTCCCTGAGCCTTAGGATGGGAAGAGATGTGGTTGGCCTGATTCTGGCTGAGTGTTTTAGGGTCACAGGTACTCTGTGTTCTGGTTGCTTGCTGTTGTCTATATCACTACTCTTCCATTACACTAGACTGTGTCTCAAAAAGATTTGAGATCTTTTCTAAAGATAGAATGAGGTGTTTAGATGGAGGTTTACTCTCAGGTGTTTGTGGTTAGTATTGAGGCATCTGATCCTGTCTGTCAGTTTTCTCCCTGTCCATTGTTGTTTAGACTTGTTTACATTGCTTGGTGTGTGTTCCTTGTCATTGGGGGAAGGAGCTAGTAAGTAGGTGGTTAGTTACTTGGAAACCAACCCCACTCCCTACTGTGTCCTATTTCTGTTTTTCCCTCCCCTTAAAGATTTTTCTTACATAAAATCTTTTTTTAAACACTGTTTACCTATGTTATTTTGTTTCTGCTTTTTTGGGGTCTTCTTCAATACCCCCCAACCTCATGTTTGTGTTCCTTTATGTTTCTGGGTGTTGTAAGAGTTTCTGTTTGATTACATCAAACTGAATGTTTAATACTAGAATTCATTTACAAGGGAGAACATATAATTTCTGTCTTTCCGCATCTGGGATATTTCACTCAGTATGTTTCTTCCAGTTCCATCTATTTGCTGGCAAATTTCATTAGTTCATCTTTCCTGACATCTGAATAGCATTCCATTGTATATGTACCACATTTTCATTAACTTTTCGTCAACTATTGAACATCTAAGTTGGTTCCATTTCTTTACTATTATGAAAAGAGCTGCTATGAACATGGTTGTACACATGACTCTGTTGTAGGATGGAGTGGTCTTTGGGAATATTCCCAGGAGTAGTATAGCTGAGTTAAATGGAATTGCAATTTTACCTTTTTTAAGGAATCTCCAAATTGATCTCCAAAGGGATTGTATGAGTTTACAATCCCACCAGCAATGTATGAGGGTCCCCTTCTCCTGCATCCATGCCAGCATTTGCTGTTGTTTGTGTTTTGAATCTTAGCCATTCTTACTAGAATGAGATGATATTTCAGGGTTGTTTTAATTTGCATTTCCCTTATGACTAGAGAGGTAGAACATTTTTTAAGTTGTTTGTTAGACATTTGAATTTTGTCTTGTGAGAAGTTTCTTTTCAGTTCTATATTCTGTTTTTTAATGGGATTGTTTACATCCTTGATATTTAATTTTCAAGTTCTTTGTATACTCTGGATATTGTACTCTTTCAGAAGTGTGGTTAGTGAAGATGCTTTTCTGTTCTATAGTTTTCCTTTGTGCGTGGTTAACAATCTTCTTTGCTGAGCAAAAGCTTTTTTTAAAAAAATTTCACATAGTCTTACTTGTTTAATGTTGGACTTATTCTCTGTGCCTTTGGAGTCCTATTGAGGAAATGCTGCCCAAAGCCAATCAATTCAAAGTTATTCCCTATTTTTTCTTTTAAAGTTTTATAGTCTCTGATGTAACATTGAGGTCTTTGATCCATTTGGAGTTAATTTTTGTGCAAGTACACAAATAAGGGCCTATTTTATTCTTCTGCATGCATATATCTAATTTTGGCAGCACCATTTGTCGAAGATTCTATCTTTTTTCCAATGGGCTTTCTTGGCACCTATGTCAAAAATCAGTTGATTACAGATGAATGTGCTTATGTTTGTGTCTTCAATTCTAATCTATTGATTTATCTCTCATTTTTGGAGCCAATACGTGCGGTTTTTATTACTTTGGGTTTGTAGTATAGCTCAAGGTTCAGTATGTTGATATCTTCTACAGGGTTTTTATCACTCAGAATTTTTCCGTTCCTGGGTCTTTTATGTTTCCATAGGAATTTAATATTGTTTTACTAATTTATATGAAGAATTGGGTTGGGATTTTGATAGGTATTACATTGAATCTGTATATTGCTTTTGGTAGAATTGTAATTTCAACAATGTTAATTCTGATGATTCAGGAACATGAGATGTCTTTCCATCTTCTGATGTCTTCTGTAATCCCTTTCTTTAGGGTTTTAAAGTTTTCATTGTATATCTTTCATATGTTCTTAGGTTTATTCCAAGGAATTTCATTTTTTTAGGGTCAGTGGTCTCTCAGGGCTTTCTTACTTTCTTCATCTTTGGTGTATAGAAAAACCACTGATTTTTGAATGTTAACTTTAAATCCTGTCACTTTACTGAACTTATTAGTTCCAGGAGTTTCCTGACAAAATCTTCAGAGTCCTTGAGCTGTGGAATCATGTCATCTGTGAAAAGGGACACTTTGATTTCTTCTTTTCCAGTTGTATCCCTTTTATCTCCCTCTTGTCTTGTGAGTCTAGCTAAGACTTCAAATACAATGTTGAATAGAAGTTGTGAAAATGGGCAGCCTTGTTTCTTTTCTAATCTGAGTGGGAATCCTTCCAGTTTTTCACTGTTTAGGATAATTTGTGCCATAGACTTGTTGTTTATGGCCTCTTATGTTAGTAAATGTTCTTTCCAGCCCTGTGTTCTCCAAGGTCTTTATCATAAAGGGGTGTTGGATTTGTCAAAAGCTTTTTCAGCATCATTTGAGAGAATCATGTGAGTTTAGTCCTTGAATTTCAAACATAGAAACTTTAAATGAAGCTGTTATTATTATTAATTATTTAGAGAAGTAGAAATAGTGCATGTAAAAATTTGCTTGGAAAATTGATATTCATACAGTATTCTGATTATTTTATACATGAAAAAATATAATTGAAACAATTAGAAAGAAGTCTTTAGAATAAAATGCTGACATCGTGAATGACTTGATGGAAAAAAGGAATAAAATAGTAAAATTTGAGTGTTTCACAACAAACTAATCAAGGTGTTTTTCATGTACCTTTCCCTCACATGTAATTCGTATCTGAGGTCTATCCATTCTGCTTCTTTAAATATACTTTACTTTGGAACAGTTAGTCTCTCACTTCTCTCTTTCCAGCTTACCCAATACGCTGAGAGATTGACTTTTTAAAATAACAAATCTGATCATCGTGTACTCAAAAATGGTTGGCCAGATATTATTTATCTAAAAAAATTTTCATTTTATGAAAATTGCCAAAGCAAGAACAAAACATGAGGGTAATTTCATTTAAATTTGAATGAGATTCAAGTGAAGATATTAAAACCTTGATTTTGCATTTGAGTGGAACTTTATGTGGTCATATTTAATGTTCAGAACAGTACTGTAAGTTAATTTATATCAGTTTTATTTTATAATGGAAAAGTTGAGTTTAAGGTTTTATAAGCAAGCAAAAGATAAGATTCGGAATTTCTGCTGTTAGATACAGCACCAGTCTAAACGATGAAATGGTTACTTAGGAATATAGAAGAAGTGTATGTGTGTGTGGGGGTATGCATGTGGGTATGGTTGTGTTCCACTGAAACTTTGAAATTCAGTTTCCATTAGATTGACTGTCTAGCGTTTCCAGGACTGTTTCTGCCAGTGCTGGGGTTTGCAGGTACCCACAGCTGTGCCTGGCTTTTATGTGGGTGCAGAGGATTCAAATGCAGGTTTTCATGTTTTCACAGAAAATGCTCCTCAGCCCTAGAAGAGATGCTTTTAGGGGTACTAGTTGTACAGTTTCTGCTTGTAACCAGAAGAATCTTGTGTGTACAAAGGAGTTATAGGAATATGACACAGAAGTTCTTCACTGGAAGAAGAGGGCAAAGCAAGAACAAAAACTAATCATCCAGTTGTGTTGTTTGAAATAGACTTTTGTACACTTTTACTTTGCAATTTCCAATTTACTTTGTGAATAATTATGATGTTGTCTTCAGGCCCACTACAATAAGTACTTTTTTAATTGAATCAGAACAGTGTAACATAAGAGATACTTGATAAATACTTTTCATTGAATAAGTTAGATTTTATTCTGTGGACAGTATTGAAGATTCAACTCAAGATGATTAAGTGATAATACTATATATTCCTGGATGGCTGCATATCTGATGTTAGTTTTGAAGCTTTGCGAAGATTTCCTGGAACTGTGCATGTGGATTTGCAGCCTTTGCACATTCAATCACTGGCTCTACTTTGCCTCTTGTCACTGCTCATAAATTATATATTTATATACTGGAGAGATGGCTCAGAGGTTAAATCTCTGCCTTACAAGCAGAAGGTCTTGAGCTCAGATCCCAGATCGCAAGTAAAAATACCAGAAGGAAAATGTAGTGGCCTTATACTTCCTATACTGGAAGGCAGAGCCTAGGAAATTACTGAACAAAGCAAAGAGGAAGTAGCTCAATCCAGGATGATTCCCAAAGTCACCCTTTTGCCATTATATAGCAATAGTTTTGATTTATTCAAAGTATGCATTTTGAATGTTTTTTCTTGTGCTTACCTATCCAATATAAGTACAAAATTAACTTCTCAGTGAGATAACTTCTTTCCTCCCATTTAATGGATTTTTAAAAACCGAGGGGAAGTTTGTATAACATAAAGCTATAAATATAAAATTTGTAAACATAAACTGGCATTTAGCACATTTACTGTGTTGCGCATCCAGCATTTCATTGTAACTCCTAAACATTTTATTACCCCGGAAGGAATCTCTTCATCCTTTAAGCAGTCATTTCAGGACCCTGGTACATACCACTTCATTTCCCACCTCTGTGGATTTATAATTCTCGATGAAAATCATGCAAGTGCAACCCTTTGCATTCGCCATGTTTTCATCTATCTGCCGATGGATATTTGAGTGGTTTCTACCCATTGGTTGTTGTGAGAAATACTTCAGTGATTATATGTGTACAAGAATTTGAGTTTGGGTGCCCAGAAGTAGAATTGCAGAATCATGGTAATTCTGCTTGACTTTGTACATCATTTTATGAACCCACCAGCAGTGTGTTCTGACTTAACCAACTGCTATAAACATTTGCTTTTTTACAGTTTTTGGATGATAGTTGTCTTAGCAGGAGTAAAGTAGTTATCTCCTTATTCCTTTGTGGTTTTGTTTTACATTTCTCTAATGATGTGGATCACCTGTTCCTTGCCTGTTGTCATCCTTTGCTGCTTCCTAATAAAAGTCAAGCCTTGAGTATTCAAATCCTGATTCTTTCCCCCCTTGAAATTCATTGCCTGTGCTTTTTTCTCACAGAGATGCCATGCTTCTATCTTTTCTCCCTAATGATTCTGGTTCCAGCTAATAAATACTATACCAGATCATATATGATCTCTGTGTATTTGTGATTATAAATTATCTATTTATGTACTGGAGAGATGGCTCAGAAATTAAGTCTCAGCCTTACAAGCAGAAGGTCCTGAGCTCAGATCCCAGATTGCAAGTAAAAATACCAGAAGGAAAATGTGGTAGCCTTATACTTCTTATATTGGAAGGCAGAGCCTGGGAAATTACTGAACAAAGCAAGAGGAAGTAGCTCAATCCAGGATGATTCCCAAAGTCACCCTTGGATCTCTGCAGGGACACACAGTGCGCTTTTTTACAAACACACACACACACACACACACACACACACACACACACACACACACACAGAGCCATTTCTGTTTCTTCAGATGTGATTGTGCCACAAAAGAAGAGTATCTCATGTAGTGTTCAGAATCAACTTTTATTTAGAATTTAAAATCATTCATGCAAACAATCTTTCAATCACTTAGCAAAATGAATGAGAATATTTCATTGGATGTGAAAATATAATGTTCTTTGTTTTATTTGTTGAAAGTTTGACTGTATTTTTAAATATATTTTTATTATTATTTCAGCTCATACAAACTTAATAGGTACACCAGTTCCCTCCCTCCCTCCTCCTCCCCCCGAACCCCGTGCTCCCCCTCCCCTCACCCCTCCCTCCCCATCCCCCCGTGCCTCCCGCCCCAATTCCCAGAGTCCTTTCTTGTGCATGCCTGACTCTCCTCTGGGCCCTCCTCTCCAATGACGTACAAGGACCCAGTGGCATTTCCCTGAACCCTTTCCTGTGTTCCCCTTAAGCATAGGAACACTACTGTGGCTGCCAATCCCTTGCCTCCAAGGATCTTGGTGCCTTTATAGATGCTAGACTTTGTGAGGTCAATAGTGTGTTGGACATTGCGCAGGGCATGCAATGTCCAATTATGATTGCTTCAGCCCTAACTTATGTGGAGTATCTTGCAAATCATTGCTCCTCCCATCCTTTTGCTCTTGCACTCTTACCGCCCCCTCTTCCGCAAATGTCCCTGAGCTTCAGGATGGGGAGAGATTAGTCTGGCCTAGTTCTAGGTGGTGGATATAGAGTCTCTGAAGTTCTGGATAGTGGTTTGTTGATTTTCTTTTGCAGTTTTGCTGCTCCTGCAATGCCCTTCACTCCATGGTGATGGGCACTGTATGTCACACCCTGGCCAGAGACAGAAAGCTGTTAAACTGGAGTCTTATTATAAGAGCACATTCAAGGGTAGATGTAATACTTATACCCAAAAGTGGAATGGCAGGGTCATATGGCATTTGGCAATGGGAGGGGTCAATCACCCATTTGCAAAATGGTTACTTTTTAATCTGCCGGACTATATGCCCTCCCCTTCTGGTGAGTTCATACCCCCTTAGTTGTAAATGATCAGGAACGAATGTCTGTGAACTTAACTAGGTGTCACATTACTTTCTTGCAGTCCTTGATGGAGGCCTATTTTCTCTACTGTAACATGGTCACTTCTCTCCTTGTTTCTGGTGTGGCCCTCCAACCCTATCCCTCCTGTTCATAATCCTTGCAATTACTGTAGGTAATACATAGATTTACCTATGAGTGTCTCAAGATGGGATGGGTGGGTTTGGTATTAGGAGCCACCTATGAGGGAGTACATACGGCGCTTAATTTTCTGGTCTGGGATATTTCACTTAATATAATTGTTTCTAATGACATCCATTTCCTGGCAAATTCCAGTAATTCATCATTTTTGATGGTTGAGTAGTACTCCATTGCATAGATGTACCACAGTTTCCTTATCCACTCGTCAACTGTTGGACATTTGGGGTTGATTCCATGTCTTTGCTATTGTAAACAGTGCTGCTATGAACATGGTTGTGCTTGTGCTATCGAGGTGAACCTCTGCTGTATGGGGGGTTATACCCAAAAGTGGAATAGCAGGGTCATATGGCATTTCAATCTTTAATTTCTTTAAGAATCTCCAGACGGCTCACCAGAGTGGTTGTATGAGCCTGCACTCCCACCAGCAATGTAGGAGAGTTCCCCTCGCTCCACATCCTCTCCAGCATTTGTTGTTGTTCGTATTGTGGACTTTTGCCATCCTGACTGGGGTGAGATGATATCTCAGGGAAGTTTTGATTTGCATTTCCCTGATGGCTAAAGAAGTGGAGCATTTTTAAAGATATTTGTTAGACATTTTAATTTCATCCCTGGTAAAGTTTCTTTTAAGTTCCAGGGCCCATTTTTTAATTGGGCCATTGGTTTCCTTGGTGTTTAGTTTTCTAAGTTCTTTGTGCACTCTGGACAGTAGAGCTCTATCAGATACGTGGTTAGTGAAGATTTTCTCCCATTCTGTGGGTTGCTTTTGAGCTCCTGTTACAATCTCTTTATCTGAACAGAAGCTCTTTAATTTCACAAGATCCCAACTGTTGAGAGTTGGTAGCAGTGACTGTGCCATTGTATGTCTGTTTACGAAATGTTGGCCTAGCCCAATCCGCTCGAGGGAGTTCCCTATCCTTTCAACTATGGTTTTTATAGTCTCTGGCCTGATATCAAGGTCCTTGATCCATTTGGAATTAAGTCTTGTACATGGTGACAAGTATGGGTCCAGCTTTAATCCTCTGCATGTGGAGATCCAGTTTTGCCAGCACCATTTGTTGAAGATGCTGTTCTTTTTCCATTGGATTCTTTGGGCCCCTTCGTCAAAGACCAAATGGCTGTAATTTTGTGGGCTTATATCTGGGTCTTCAATCCTTATCCATTGATCTGTGTGTCTATTTTGGAGCCAGTACCAGGCTGTTTTCATAACTATGCATTTGTAATATAGACTAAGGTTTGGTATGGTAATACCTCCAGCAGTGTTTTTGTTACTCAGGATTGTGTTTGCTATCCTGAGTCTTTTGTGCCTCCATATGAATTTTGAGATTGTTTGGTTAACTTCTTTAAAGAATTGCTTTGGGATTTTAATTGGTATAGCATTGAATTTGTATATTGCCTTTGGTAGGATGGTCATTTTTATGATGTTGATTTTGCCAATCCAGGAACATGGGAGGTCTTTCCACCTTCTGGTGTCTTCTGCAATTTCTTTCTTTAGGGTTTTAAAGTTTTCATTGTATAGGTCTTTTACCTCCTTGGTTAGGTTTATACCAAGGTATTTCATTTTTTTAGGGGCTATAGTAAATGGGATTGTTTCTCTCAAGGCTTTTTCACTTCTTTCATTCTGGGCATATAGGAAGGCCTCTGATTTTTGCACATTTATTTTGTATCCTGCCACCCTGCTGAACTTCTCAATTAGTTCCAGGAGCTTCCTGGTGGAGTTTTTGGGCTCACTCAGGTATAAGATCATGTCATCTACAAATAGGGATAGCTTGACTTCTTCCTTGCCGATTTGAATCCCTCTTATGTCCCTTTCTTGTCTTATGACTTCAGCTAAGACTTCAAGTACAATATTGAATAGAAGTGGTGAGAGTGGACAGCCTTGTCTAGTTCCTGATCGAAGTGGGAATGCTTCCAATTGTTCCCCATTGAGCATAATCCTTGCTGTGGGCTTGTTGTATACAGCTTTTATTATATTGATGAAGGTTCCTTCCATTCCTAGTGTCTCTAGTGTTTTGATCATAAAAGGCTGTTGGATCTTGTCAAAAGCTTTTTCTGCATCTATCGAGAGTATCATGTGGTCTTGGACTTTGGACTGGTTTACATGATGAATTACATTTATTGATTTGCATATGTTGAACCAACCTTGTGTGCCAGGGATGAAGCCTACTTGGTCCCCGTGAATGATCTTTTAGATATGTTTTTGAATCCGATTTGCTAAGACTTTGTTGAGAATCTTTGCATCTGTGTTCATCAGAAAGATCGGCCTATTGTTTTCTTTTTTAAGTGAGTCTTTATTAGGTTTTGGGATTAAAATGATATTAGCTTCATA
Source organism: Typhlomys cinereus (assembly GCA_023101885.1). Classification (NCBI taxonomy): domain Eukaryota; kingdom Metazoa; phylum Chordata; class Mammalia; order Rodentia; family Platacanthomyidae; genus Typhlomys; species Typhlomys cinereus. The sequence continues at coordinate 7,684,792 of JALPQD010000042.1, read as the reverse complement.
AAAGGAATTTGGTAGTGTTCCTTCCTTTGCTATTTCATGGAACAGTTTAAGGAGTATTGGTATTATTAACTCCTTAAATGTCTGGTAGAACTCTGTGCTGAATCCATCTTGTCCAGGACATTTTTTGGTGGGAAGATTCAAGATTACTTCCTCAATTTCCTTATATGTTATAGGACTATTTAAATAATTCACAACTTCCTGATTCAATTTAGGTAAGTTGTGTTTACTTAGAAATTCATCCATCTCTTTTGTGTTGTCAAACTTCACAGAGTATAAGTTTTTGAAATATGATGTTATAATTCTCTGGATTTCTTGGGTATCAATAGTGATAACTCCATGTTCATTTCTGATTTTGTTAATTTGGGTTTTCTCTCTCATGCTTTTGGTTAATTTAGCTAGGGGTGTATCAATCTTATTGATTTTTTTCAAAGAACCAGCTTTTTGACTGGTTGATTTTTTTCTATCGTTTTCTTAATCTCGATTTCAGATATTTCTCCCCTTATTTTGCTAATCTCCTCTCTTCTACTACTTTTGGGATCAGATTGCTCTAGTTTCTCTAAAGCTCTAAGCTGCATTGTTAAGTTGTTTATTTCTGATGTTTCCATTTTTTTGATGTAGGCATTAAGAGCTATGAACTTACCTCTTAGAACAGCTTTCATTGTGTCCCAGAGATTTTGGTAAGTTGTATTTTCGTTATCATTCACTTTCAGGAAATCTTGAATTTCCTTTTTAATTTCTTCCTGAATCCAGTTCTCAATCAGCATCATAGTGTTAAGTTTCCAGGAGTTAGTGTATTTTCTCTTGTTTATTGTGTTGTGGATGTCCAGCTTTAGGCCGTGGTGGTCTGATAGGGCACAGGTTAGAATTTCAACTTTTTTGTATATGTGTAGATTCGTTTTGTGGCCCAATATGTGATCTATTTTGGAGAAAGTTCTGTGTGCTGCTGAGAAAAATGTGTATTCTTTGGTATGTGGGTGAAAAGTTCGATAGAGATCTGTAAGGTCCATTTCTTTCAGGGTTTGATTAAGTTCCAAAGTGTCTCTGTAAAGCTTTTGACCTGTTGATCTATCCCATGTTGAGAGGGCGGTGTTGAAGTCCCCAAGAATTATCATTTGGGGGTTGATTTCTTGCTTTATACGCTGTAGGGTTTTCTTAATGAATGTGGAGGGGCCCGTATTGGGTGCATGTATGTTCAGTATTGTGAAGTCTTCCTGGTGAATTGTACCTGTGACTAAAATGTAGTATCCATCCGTGTCTCTTATAATTTTCTTTGCTTTGAAGTCCATTTTGTCTGATAGCATAATGGCTACACCTGCCTGTTTTCTGCTTCCATTAGCTTGTAGAATTGTTGACCAGCCTTTTATTTTTAGAGCGTGCCTATCTTTTGTGGTGAGATGGGTTTCCTGCAGGCAGCAGATTGATGGATTGTTATTTTTAATCCAAGTTGTAATCTGTGTCTCTTGATCGGTGAATTAATTCCATTAACATTTAGCGTTATAATGGAGAAACTATTTTTAATTGCAGACATTTATTATGTTTAGTGGTTTTTATAAGTATATTGCTTCGCTTTTAATGGTGTTATACTTGCCTTCTGTTCTCCTGGATATGCCTGTTTTTTTCTTCACGCTTGAGTATCATTTCTAGCATTTTTTGAAGGCCTGGTTTGGTGGCCATGTATCCCTTCAAGTTGTCTTTGTGCTGGAAAATTTTTCTTTCTCTCTCGATCATGACTGATAGTTTTGCAGGGTAAATCAGCCTGGGTTGACATTTTTGCTCATTCAATACTTGAAGTATGTCTCTCTAAGCTCTTCTTGCTTTTACTGTTTCGACTGAGAAGTCATTTGTTATTTTAATAGGTTTTCCTTTAAAAGTGACTTGTTTTTTCTCCCTTGAAGCTCTTAGCACCAGTTCTTTATCTTGAATGTGGAGTGTTTTAACTATTATTTGCCTTGGCGTGCTTCTGTTTTGGTCGTATCTGTTTGGGGTGCGGAATGCCTCTTGTATATGGATGGGCCTCTCTTTTTTTAGATGAGGAAAGTTTTCCTTGATGATCGTTTGAAAAATTTCCTCAGGGGTGGTATTTTGAGATTCTTGCTCTGGTATTCCATGAATACGCATGTTAGGCTTCTTCAGGGTGTCCCATATCTCTTGGATATTTCTCTCAAGTATCTTTTTGGCTTTAACAACCTCTTCCATTGAGCTGGTTAGTACTCCCACTTTATCTTCAAGGTCTGAAATTCTGTTTTCTGCTTCATTAGTTCTGTTGATAAGAGTCTCTGTGGAGTTCTGGGTTGAAGATAACTTGTCTTGTAGCTCAGTTTTAAACTCTGCTTGAATCTGTTTTAACTGCTCTATGCCAGTTTTTGTTTCTTGCACTGTTTTTCTCAACTCCTCCAAGTGTCTGTTGTGTTCCTCTTAAAAGCAATTGATTTGATTATGTAATTCCTCCCTGATTTCCTCTTTCATAGTATTGAACATGGTAATGATCATATTTTGAAAGTTGTTATCCTGGGTCAGGCTTTCTTGGCCATTTTCCGTGGGTTTGTTCTGGTTGGAGTCTAACATGGGATTAATTCCTTCAGTGGGAAATTTGTTTACTTGAGTGTTGCTTCTCATGGATTTGCACTTTGACTTTGGCATTGTCGTTTTAACTCTTAAGATCTTTCAATTTCACTAAACTGAATTATTTGGCCTGGGGTTCTGGTGGGTGGGTGCGGGCGGAGCTTACCTAGGTTGGGGATGAGGCCTGGCTGGACTGGGCCTGTGTCCTGGCTGGCGGAGCGGGGTGGGGAAAGGAGAAAAGTTTGACTGTATTGATAATGCTTGGATGTGTGATCAGTAAGTAATTTTAATGTGTGTGGATTTATATATTTTTTACATATTATTACTTTTATGTGCAGAGAAGAACAAATATGAACTGAGCTATTTCTATCTATCAGGGTTTCTCAATTCAGCACAAATGACATTTTTGGGTTTGTTGTTCTTTGTTGTGAAGACTCTTTTGGATTTTAGAATGTTTAGAAGTATTTGTGCCCTCTGCCTAAAAATTGTAGTAGTGTGCCCCAGCCACAAATATTTCAATAGCCAAAAATATTTCAATATATTGGCAGATGTCCCCTAGGGCAAAAAAATTGAGGCTTACCCCAGGGAAGAACTACTGTTATATCCCAACATCTATTTTTTATTTTGAAAACAGCAGTCCAGAATTTGAGAAATTTCTGGAGGTAGAAATAAAACAGCCATTGTTCCTGAAGAAATGTGATGTTTGAAAAATTAAGTATTTTATAAGAAGTAGAAAAGATTTTGGATTAAAAGTCATTTTAGCATTTGGGAAATTAAATCTTGTGACCTAGTTTGTGTATTAACTCTGCTCATTAAAGATATACTTAAATCTGGAAAAGGCTAAATTAATTGTTTTATTTTTCAGCCTACTATGACAACACCATTTTTCACAGAGTTGTACCTGGTTTCATTGTCCAAGGGGGTGACCCTACTGGCACAGGGACTGGTGGAGAGTCTGTCTATGGGGCACCATTCAAGGTAAGACTCAGTTGTTATGATTGTAAATCAGTCTGTTCTGTTTCTTCAGATGTGATTGTGCCACAAAAGAAAATATCTCATGTAGTGTTCAGAATCAACTTTTATTTAAAATTTAAAATCATTCATTTGTAGAAATCAGTACATTTAGAAGCATGCAGAGATAAGAGCATCTGTTGCTCAATCAAACATTCTTTCTGAGTTACCTTATTTCACACCTTTATGATGGATTGAATTAAGGTAGAGAAATACAGATTCTCCTGATCAAAAAAATGTGTTCAGAGCAAAGACCATTAAGCATATTTCCTGGTATTTGGTCATATCTGATCTCTGTCACTCTAAATGTAAAAGATTTTTCAGAACGTCACATATAAATACACTTTATTTAATGCTCTGGAGCCTGTAATATTCTGCTTGGACTGTGTGATAGTTATTGTTTATTGTTACTTTAGTTTAAAACACTTTATTTAAATGATAGCTAGGGTTGTAATATTCTTCTTGGGCAGGATGTTGGTAAGTATTAATTGCCTGATACTCTAGAAGGCTAGACTCTTAGGCATACTTGGAGTGTCATCTCCAGATTAAGGTTGACCTTTGGGCAAGCCTGTGAGGGATTGCCTTTATTGCAATAATTGGTGTGGGAAGATCCAGTTTAGAGTGGCTGGGATCATTCCTTGGGCTGGTAGTCTGGGACTGAATAAAGATGGAGAGAATTAGCTGAGCACAGGCAAGCAAGCCCTCCCCCACCACACCATTTTATCACACCATCTAAAAAGGAAAGTTAAACACTACAAATACAAATAATACAATAATGGGGCTGGAGAGACGGCTCATGAATTAAGCAGGACCTGAGTTTGAATCCCAGATTCCATATGAAAATGCTAGGTGGAAATGGCACTTCCAGCCTTAGAAGGCAGAGCCTGGGTAACCCCGGAGCAAAACAAAAAGGAAGTAGATATACTTACCTGGCAGGGAGAGACCATGTCACGAAGTGGTTTTCCCAGGGCGAGGCTTATCCATTGCACTCCGGATGTGATGACCCTGCGATTTCCCCAAATGCCGGGAACCCACTGCATAATTTGGGTAGTGGGGGACTGCGTTCGCGCTCTCCCCTGTTAAAAAAAAAAAAAAAAAAAAAAAAAAAAAAAAAACAAAAAGGAAGTAGAGCAATCCAGGATAATTTCTGAAGTCACCCTTGGGCCTTCACAGACACACACACAGTACCTTCTGATATACAAACACATACACACACACACACACACACACACACACACACACACACACACCACACACACACAATATAATACATAGACTGAGAGGCTTAAACAGAAGTTACTCATTTTTCACAGTTCTGGAGGGTGGAAAGTCCAAATCCCATTTGTGAGTTTGGTTCCTGGTGAGGACTCTCTTCTCCAACTGTAAATAGCTGCCTTGTCTGATTTCTTCAGATGGAGAAGAGTTTGCTCTGATGTCTTGTTCTTTCTCACAAGGACTTGAGCCTAAGTAGATTAGATCCAGAGTTTCAAACTCTTCTGACTTCATCTCATTTTATCATCTTTTAAACCGTTATCATCTTGTCAGATACCCAAATGCAATCACATTGGGAGAGTAGGTCTTCAACATCAAAAATTTGAGGGACACAATCTACCAGAGCAAAATTTATTGTACATTGCACACAAAAGAACACTACAGGATGTAATGCATGCCACAATAGACAATCGCAAGAACAAAGAGCCAAAAATATGTGAGTAGGTATCTTTGTCAGAAGTGGATCAGTCGGTTAACTGCCAACACAGATCTAGAAAGGAAAAGAATTAATGTACTTAAAAGATTAGGAATAATCGTAGGTTCAAATAAAGCTGAAGGTTCTATTTATTTTTAGTTAAGCTGCAAGGCTCTTTAGTAACATTACTAGGCTCTTTTCAGTGAGCGTTAATAATTCTTAAAATAAGGGAGCTTCACGTTGATTCTAATGGCACAATGTCTGGAGTGTATCTTTTCATCTTTTACTGGGTCAGTGTGAGTTTAAGTTGTTTTTATTCTTTATGGAGGATACTGGTATATTGCTCTGGCTGGCCTAGAACTTGTTTCTTAGACCAGAGTACCTCAAGCTTGTGGCAGTCCTGAGTGTTGAGATTTCAGGCATATACCGCCATTCCTTCCCACTGTGATTGTTGAGAAAAATAGTGCAATTGTTGACTTTTTTTCAGGTAGTAGTGGCTTGAAAGATAAGAAATTGTCATTTTGAAAAAATCTCAGATGTCCTGGTGAGACCATTATGTTTTACTAAAAGTAATTACCTTGTGATTTTGAGCTTCATCTCATGGATATATTCCTTTATCCTATTATTTAGCCCAATTCTAAACTTAAGATTTTTCCTTATTACTTTTAAGTGATACAGATACCCTGTTAAATTTTTTCAACTAGATAATTTTGAACATGATATACAGATACCATAGATTAGAGGGACTTAAATAACAGGAACTTTTTCACAATTTAAACTCACACTGACCCAGTAAAAGATGAAAAGAAGGCAAAGAAGTCCAAGTCCAAGGTCAAAGGGTCTGCAAGTTTGGTACCTGGTGACATACATTGAGTGCAGATCACTTAAGAGTTATTTTTAAAGAAAAATAAGTTCCTTTGTAGAGATCATTCATTATATAATATGGCTACATTTTAATGATTCTAGTTTTAGGTGTGGAGGGACATTTTAAGTAGCTATTGAAACAAGAAAATCACCTTAGAAAAACTTACATCTATTGTTTGAAATTTCTGCTAAATGGGATCAGTGCTATTTCTGACAAGATTCAACTTAGGATAATTTAGAACTTTAAAAAGATACAGTAAAAACCATTATCACAATCATGGTGGATTCTTTGTATTTAAAAGAAGAAGAAAGCATTTGTTTCATGACACTTAAAATAAGATGGGAAGGAACAATAATTGAAAGTTCACAGTGGCTCAAAGATGGATTTCTTGACAAATAAAAGGTTTTAAGAGTTTAGAAGACTTTGAAGAGGAGTAGGATGGGCTTTAGAACGCTTTCCTTTAAGCATCTTTTCTCTGTGTGTAAATAAACAGATTTCAATACAATGGGTTATGAGGCTGAGTATATTTAGAAAATACTTATAGGCTAGTGGATTCAGGTGCAAGAGTATTTAAAGAATAGTAAATTTGGATTTGATTATACTCAAAAATCAGCTAAATGGAGTTTCAGCAATTTTGATTAGAAATCGTATGGGACCTCACTGGTCTGCTGCAGAACTGATTGAAAATGAAAACTCTTATGACTGAGGACGTTCACTAAATCTTTTTTACGCACAGGATGAATTTCACTCACGATTGCGTTTTAATCGGAGAGGACTGGTTGCTATGGCAAACGCTGGCCCCCATGATAATGGAAGCCAGTTTTTCTTTACACTGGGTCGAGCAGATGAACTTAACAATAAGCATACCATCTTTGGAAAGGTTAGTGTCCAATTCTCTTAAACCTATGGTTTGGTTTTGGTTTCACATTATTCCTTAAGTTTCTATGATATGTATAATTAACTTATGTAACAGATACCTTCATAAAAATGCAGCCTGTATTTATTATATATTGCTTTAAAAAATGATGGAGTATATTCCTATTGTAAAGGACTACCTGAACTTTATTGTGTGCTTGAAGTCAATCATTTGTTGGGGTTTTATTGTGTTGTTTCTTTAAAGTCATACTAATGGAATCAGCTACTATGCCATTTAGCCAACTTCTTTTTTCATTCTTTTTTTATTATTATTATTTCCGCTCATACAAACTTAACAGGTACACCGGTCCCCTCCCTCCCTCTACCTCCCCCTGACCCTCCTGCTCCCCCTCCCCTCTGTCCTTCCTCTCCATCCCCCAGTGCCTATCCCCCTACCCCCAATGCCCAGAGCATCCTTTAATGTGCATGCCAAACTCTCCTCTGGATCCTCCTTTCCGATGAGGTGCAAGGACCCAGGGGCATTTCCCAGAACCCTTTCCTGTATTCTCCTTAAGCTTAGGAACACTACTGTAACTGTCATCATTCCCTAGCCTCCAAGGATCCTAGTGCCTTTAGCATGCTAGACTTTGTGGGATCAATAATGTGTTGGACATAGCGCAGGTCATGCAAAGTCCTATTGTGATTGCTTCGGCTTTAACTTGTGTGCAGTATCTTGCATATCATTACACCTCCCATCCTTGTGCTCTTACAATCTTACCTCCCCCTCTTCTGCAAATTTCCCTGAGCTTCAGGATGGGGAGAGATTAGGCTGGCCCAGTTCCATGTGGTTGATATAGAGTCTCTGATGTTCTGAATTATGGTTTGTTGATTTTTTTTTCCGTTTCAGCCAACTTTTTTTGTTTCTTTATTAAAGAGGCACTTAGCTTTAATTAACTTGTTAATGATGAATTTTTCAATAAATTTAAAGCAAAAGTTGGATTGCCATTGATAGTTTTTTCCTGGAAATATTTTTTGGACAATATGTATTTAATACACATTTAATGTCAAAAATAGAGAAAAGTCTTCCCTTAGAATTTTCAACAATTCAGATAAAAAAAAATTCAGGAGTGATTTTTCTCATTCAGCTCTCCTGTGTTCCTGTGTCATTTCTTATCCATATTTGACATCACTAGCTTTTTAGCCCCCTCTGCTGGCCTAGTAAGAAATGCTTCCTAATCCTAGGCAGTTGATTTTTTTTTTTTTTTTTTGATGATAAAAAGGGAGAAACAAACAATACAATTTGAAAACTGAGAAATATTGAATTAAAGGGATCACACTAAAGCCATGAAATGTAACAGCATTGTTTAATTCTTAACAACATGGGTTAGGAAATATGTACTAAGCCATTCTTAACCTAGACTTTCTGGTGATCATACAATTCTTCTACCTGTTAAATTTTTTTAAACTATGACAGCAAAATGAAGCGATACTTAAATTACTATTAGTAAGCTTTCTTTTCCAATTTACAGTGTAAAGTTTAGGCATTAGACACAACATATAACATTGTAGAAGAGTCACCTGTGGACTCTAACTTCTTTGAGTCGCTGTTTTCTACCAATAAATTCTCACATTTAGGGTATTCTATGGATTGAGTGAGATAATGATCTGCAAAGCACTTATCGTGTTGCTAATGTTCATCCTTTAAAATTTAAGTTTTGCTTATAATGTTGAGATGGAATGATTGTCATTCACTGAGGAGGTTATTTGATGCTTTACTTTTATTTTTAGTAAAAATTATCATTGTTTGTTGTAATAGTTACTCTTAACTATTGCTGTGAGAGAATACCCAAAATCAAGAAACTTAAGGGAGAAAGGGAGGTTTATTCAGCTTACGGTTTCAGAGGGAAAGTATAGTCTCTCAAAGCAGAGGTGGCGTGGCTAGTTGGCCAAAGCTGGAGGAGGCTAAGTCACCGCAGACATCTTGGAAGCTGAGAGCTACAAGACTGCTTGCAGCAAAGGCAGACTTCTCCTGGAGGTAGGGTGGGACTAATCCACCTCAAGGCCCACCCCTTGTGACTGCCTTCCTCCAGCAAGGCTCCACCTCTCAAGGTGCCATGAACTTGCCAAACACATGAGACTGTGGGGGACACATTTCAAACCATGACATTTGTACTGGCAAAATCCCCCTCAAACTTAAGAGATTGAACCCATTTCACCTTTAAAATGATCTTCCTTTGCCTTTATTATTAATTGCACATATTCTAATGAATGATATGGGTTTCCCTTTTAATTGTTTAAAAATATTTCAAAGGATGAATAAAAAGTTTTTCAGTTTTATTTTATGTTTTCATTTGATAGGTCACAGGAGATACAATATATAACATGTTGCGACTGACAGAAGTTGATATTGATGATGAAGAAAGACCTCGTAATCCACATAAAATCAAAAGCTCTGAAGTAAGCATGATTATCATCATCAGATAGCCATTTAAGAGAAAGTAATAATTCACATACTTAAACTATTAGATGAAAGCTTTATACCAAATAAACAGCTCAACTCTTTTTTATCTAGTTAGGAAAAATTTTTGATTAGAATTTTTTGAATTAAATAGAGATTTTTTTCACTCAGAAATGAAACTTTAGATGATAATCTAATGAATGAAAAGTTCAATTCATAATGGAAGGTTAAAGAAATTAATTTTGTTTGCTCAAAGAAGTGACTGTATAAGTGATTTCCAAGTTATCCTTTATTGAGGAAGCAAGATTCTTAAGCGCATTTGCTATGTAGTCAAAACATTTGAATTTGTTACCTTTTTCCCCTTTTTTGAAAAGTAGGGATGAGATAGGCTCTCCTTTACTTAGATAGCATGTGGTATTATGTTGAGGATCCAGTGAAGCCATATAAGCAGAAATATTTTATGTGTTGCTATATTGTTAATTATGCTCATGTGGGGAATTAAAAACTAAACACTAAGGTCAGTGCAGTTCGAAGTTGGTTCTAATTTTTTGTGAACTTTAAAAAGTGGAATAATACTTCAAAATATTTCTTTTCATAGGTTTTGTTTAATCCTTTTGATGACATCATTCCAAGGGAAATTAAAAAGGCCAAAATAGAGAAACCAGAGGAGGAAGTCAAGAAATTGAAACCCAAAGGCACAAAGTAATCATAGTAGATAGATTTTTCTTCAACTTTAAAGTGATACTAATTAATTCATCATACTCTACTTCTTTATGTAATATCGTTTATGAATAATGAAAGAAACATTTCAGACTAGGTTGATACTAAAATACATGTGTTTTTATGCTTAGGGTGCAGTTTTTATACTTAAGAATGCTATATAAACTCAAGACTGAACTGTATTGTCTCAGATGTCCATATAAAACATATGTTAATAAATATTTTGTTTACTGATCAATAATTTGTGTAAATGAGTTCCTGAGAAACTTTTGATACTATTTTGCCTTTAAGTTTAACATGCCCCAAATGTAAAAAAATTTGAGAACAGTATAGGGAATGTTTTTAATATGCACGTTATATGATTGAATACTTTAAAAAATCTTTTTAGAATGACAATTTTGGTGCTATTAAAAATAATCTCATTATAAACATCTTCAAACAAAGTTGATTTATTTAAATATCCTCTGTTATTTGCTGAAGGTAGTTCCCCCAAAAGCCTAGCAATTCCTTTTTAAATATATTTTATTCTGTGCCAATATTCTTTATTAATTATGTCTGTTTAATCAAAATATTGCAGAATTAGATTTTTACTTACTATTTCATGAATTATAGCATCTTTTTGATTATTATATTTATCAATATTAAGTACAGACTTCCACATGCAGTTAATAATCAAGCTTTATTAAATTTTCTGAGATTCTATTGCCTTATGGCAGATAAAGTGGACATTTTATTAAGTACAGTATCCTTAGTGTTATGAAAAATAAATGAGAAGTGTCCCCTCTACAATCGGTGTTTAGAATGTGTTAGTTTTTTTCCTTGAGTCCTACAATGGAAGTAAAGCTATTTTTATATGCTGTTAGATGTGAGCCAGGTACTTTAGCAAACAGTGGGTGTCTATGTCAAAATAATTCCCCATAGGAATCTATGTTTGATTTTTCTTTATCCTGTGTTTTTTTTTTATTCTGACTAGTTTGTCAGTGGATTAAAGATCATTTTTACCATCTTCAATTACAGTATTTCATTAACTTGATGACAAGGTTGAAAGTTCCTGTGTTTTGTATTTTCATTTATAGCATGTATGTTAGGCGTGCATATACACTACATATATACCTATGTAGAAATCATTGCTTATATGTAGATTTTGAGAAATTGCTCAGTTGATGAATCATTAATGTGCCTAATTAGAGAGAGAAAAGAGAGAAAGCAAAAGAGAAAGAGATTGAAGAACTTATTACTTCAGGGTTTTTTCTGGTTTGAAAAGTATTTTTTTCTACCCATGACTTTTTCATTGTCTGAATTATTTGTGTTTCTTAGTTTTAAAATATTAATATATATTTGCAAGATGTTAGGTTAATTATTCCCCACTTGTGTTACTCTTAAGCCTCTGTATTAATTTTTTAGAAGTTTCCATTTTATTTCTAGCTTTTATAAATGTCAAAAGCTTAATTATTTTCCTTATGCTTGACTGAGTACATTTATGGTATTACTCAGAATGAATTCTTGATCATTAGTTCAATGTAATAGATGAATCCTTGGTAATCCAAGGCTAAACCTTTTACTTAAATTTGAACATTCTAGTAGTAATACTGTATGAATGTACTTCTTTAAAATCTGTTGTATTACTTTGAAAACTTGATATTTATGAGTTTCATTTTACTTTTTTCTACTTAAGTTTTGTAATTCTTCTTTTCTTTTTTTAAACTAGAAATTTTAGTTTGCTTTCTTTTGGAGAAGAAGCTGAGGAAGAAGAAGAAGAAGTAAATCGAGTTAGTCAGGTAATCTCTAATTTGCCCTTTGATTTCAGTTTTTATATCTTCTGTCCCTGCTATCCCTGGAAGAGCACATTTTCCATACCCTGCACATAGCAGGTATGTATCAGATTGTTTTGTAGAACTATATGTACATTTTCTGATTTTTCCCTCTTACAATTATTAAGTTTACTTATTTTTAATCTTGATTTATTTTTCTATCAGTTAAAATTAGACTGAAAATTTTGTAATGTCTTGACCTGTGGTTCAGATTTTAATTGCTTTTTTTTGTAAGATAATAATGGTATTATTATAATAATAGTCACAGAGTGAAGCTCTTACATGCATTTTAATGTTCTGTGTATATATTGTGCTCATTTCAATTCTTTTCACAGTCCTTTAAGGTGTGAACCTCATTTTACTTGTGAATAAATCCAAGTATAGACAGGCTATGATTTGTTTCAAGTCGCTTGCCTAGTAAATGTCTACACCTGGGAACCTAGACATAACTGTTAATTGGACTGCATGTTGCCTCCTACCCTTTTGTAATAGTTTTCTTATGTGTTGCTGTGAGAGAACATTCAAAGTTAAGCATCTTAAGGGAGAAAGGGAGAATTATTCAGCTTATGGTTCCAGAGAGGATATAGTCTTTCATGGTGGAGCTGGCATGGCTGGCTGGCTGACAGGCTATGTCACATCCATTGGAGAGGCTGAGAGCTACCAAACTACTTGCAGCAAAGGCAGACTTCTCCTGGAGGTAGGGTGGGAGTAATCCACCTCAAGGCCCACCCCTGTGACTGCCTTCCTCCAGCAAGGCTCCACCTCTCAAAGTGCCATGACCTTGCCAAACACATGGGACTGTGAGGGACACATTTCAAACCATGACACCTTTTATTCCATCAACCCTTACCATAGACCTCTGAACATGGTTTTCACCAATTTAAATTTCATTGCAAAATGTATTACTGAAATACCTATAGTATCTTGTCATTGTTTGGAGCAGATTCTGTTATTTATAAGCCAAAAAAAATAACCTTTGGGAATTTTGGTTTAAAATATTGTTCTCTAAATTTATTTGTTGATGATTTGCTAGCACTGAAACTTAAAATATTGGGTTCAAAACCTTCATTTTAGCAAATTAGCACTTTATAACCTAGCCCTACTTTACTTGTTTAGTCACCTGTTTTTTACCAATGCTTGCAATAAGAAGGATTTAAAAGCACATTATTGTTGTCTTTGTGTTTATTTTAAATCTTTTCAATGTGTGTGAGTGTGTGTGTGTGTGTGTGTGTGTGTGTGTGTGTGTGTGTGTGTGATTTGTGTGTGTAATGTGTGGGAGGATAATCTTGGGTGTTAGTCCTTGCCTTCTACCTTGTTTGAGATTGGGTCTCTTGGTTGTTCATTGCTGCATATGTGAAGCCATTTGGCCCACAATCTTATGGAAAGTCTCTTGCATTTACCTCTGGTTTCTCCATGTGAACATTGGGATGTGCTGTTTTTATGTGAGTTCTGGGGGTTCAAACTCAGATCCTCACACTTGCAGAGCAAATTCTTTCCCCACTGATCCATCTCTCCAGCCCTGTCTTTATTTCTTTACTCATGTACCATGAGTAGTTTATGGAGATTGATACCAAGCACCTACTAAGTACTCTGGATATAGTCTGGTATTAAAGCTGAATTCAGATAAGCATGTATAAGAAATGATTTGCCTCTAATTTTTCTTGCTTTTTACAGTATCCTTAAATAATTTGTTTGATACTGTGAATTCAATTGCTTCTTACATATACACCAATATACTATAATTAGGTCGTAGACTGAGTATTTCTTCTGGATTCCTATCCCTCATTCTGTCAGTTTAGATGTTTGAAAAGTTATTCATTTTTGGAAGAAAATATTTGTTTCTTTTAAACATCCACAGTTACTCTGCTACCTAATATTTTAAGAGTTATCTTTTATACATGTCATTGTGTTAGTGTCATACACAAATTTGTACATCAAAATGAAAGAGCTAGTATACTATTAATATATCTCTATAGGTATATTTATACCTTATAAAAATGAAAGGCAGAGTGTACTGTTAATATATGTCATGAAATAAGTATATTTGTGAATAGACAAAGCTATAAATGTTAGATTTGGGAATGACCAGCATTCCTTTTTGCTGATGTTATCTACAGATATCATGTTCTCAGGGTATAGTGATGTGTCTATAATACTTGTATATCGAGGGCAGAGGCAGGATTGCAAATTTGAAGTCAGCCTGGGATTCACAGCCTTTTCACAAAACAAAACAAGCTGTTAAGTTTCCTTGCATACTCATGTCTTCCTCATTGTACACAATCTTACATTTCCTTCTCTTTTGGTATATTCTATCCTTTATTTTTTTTAATTATTAAGATTTAACTCCACTATCACCTATTGACCACTTTCCCTCCAACAAGCTTCCACTGAGGCCAAAGTAGAAACTTCCTTCTATGACAGTTTGTCTGTGACATCAAAATACAAAATGCAAAAAACACTGTAATATAATATTTATTTTCTTGTCTTATAACTATCAAATATTATTTAATATAATGATTATGATCATTTATATTGATATTTCTATTTTATTGATTAAATAAAGCATGCAATTTGAAGATGTTGGAAAAAATATTAAATGTAGGCTTTATGGCCAGGTCTCTGGTATGATTGTGGATGCTGCAGAACTGTCTCTCTCAAGCCCCAGTCATCAACTGCTGCTGCAGAATTCTACAGGTAGCACAGCATTGCTTCTTCTCAGTGCATTTGACCTGCTGTTCTTTTCTAAGTCCCTGGTGGTCCTAAAGTAGTAGCTTGGGAAGTTTCAGAGAGCAAAGTTTGGGGAATAAAGTTTTATTTTTAATATTTTGGTTACAATTGCACTTCTGAATTTATTTATTTATTGAGTCTTAAGCTGTTGGAAGTACTTGTCCGTTTTAAGAAAGGATGTAAAGAGCTAGTCAGGGCTATCTTCATGATGTCCTTTCACAGCATAATCATTTATCAGTCAAATTGAGTGATAAATTGCCTAAACAATTGTTAGACAATTTGTCTAACAAATTGACATTTGTCTAAACAAATGTATTTATTATTATTGTCAGGATCTAATCATTATTACTGCTTTGTGAATAGAATTTCAAAGTAGAAAGAATCTGAACTAGTTTAACATTCACTTAATAAACAACTTTTAAAATTATTCTTTGGCATTTTCATGCATGAATGTATGTCATTTTCATCCCTTGCTACCCAATCCCATTACCTATGCTTTCTCACTTCATAGTAACCTACTTCTGAATTTAAAATTAAGTTTTTAACGTAGTTACTTAGATGGACTTCATGAGGAAATTCATTTGAATTTTTTATTGTTAAATGTTCACTGCTTGTCTTCTTTCTGCTGCCTTTTCTATTTTATAAAATAGATAAATGACATGTTTAAATTGTATTGAATGTTGTGAGTTTATACTCCAGAAACAATTTGAGTGATATTTCTCCAATCTGATTTTTCTCAAGGAGTGTGTGTGTGTGGGGGGGAGTATGTGTAATGTTTTATGAGATAAAATTCCTTTCACACATCCGTATCTCTAGGCTAAACCTGTATACTCTACTTTTCTCCAGAAGCCTCTTGAACACTTTTCTTTGTGAATATCTCAGTAGTTACCCAAGCCATGAAAAAAGTAGAACTCCCTCTTTTTCCCCCATTCTTCACTTTGTGACTTTTACTTCTCATCGTGTGTTCTATATTGAACTTCAGTTTCAATTTTGGATTTTCTCTGTATTTTTGTTCCTTTGCATTCTTAATTGTATTACCCTACCAAAACTTGATTAAAGATTATCCTCAAATTGATTTTTTCCCCCTTTTGCTTTGGGGCCTCCTGTATTCAAGCCTCCCTTGTTCAGGCCTGGACTGCTGAGTAGTTTGCTTACTATCTCCCATCTCTTCTTTCCCCTCCACTGATGCCTATCAGAGTCACGTTCCTAAAACTTGGAAAATGCTACCGCCTGGCTTTAATGATTTCCCCTTCACCAGCTCTACCTACATATAGACTTGGAACTTCCTAGCCTTCCTCGCTGGTGAAAATCAATTCCTTTGATAGTTCTCCTGGAGTGCATACCAGGGCAACATCAGCAGTGGCACCCCTGCTGCAAATACAAATGGTTTGCTGTTTACATTTTTTCTTGCTTGCAGTGTTCCACTCCACCTCCAGATGTCAAAGACATACTGATTTTTTTGTAGATGCCTTTTTCCACTTTTCTTTGTGTAGCCTAACCTTTGTTTTTCATGATACTTTGCGTTTTGCTTTTCAGAGCATCTTTTCAGCTTCATTACACAGGAACGAAGTATCTGTGGTCTCACAGTAGATCGCTCCAACATTGCATCCTGTATTCTCTGCCTTTGCAGTAGTATCACTAGGCTGTGAACTTCCTGAAGATTTTGTTCACCTCTGAGTTTACAGAGTAGAAGGATAAAAGTAGTTTAAATTTGTGATCATACAGAGTCATTGAAACTTTGCTTTCTGTTTTATTATATGATCTAAAATCATTGTTTCTTTGTGTAGCTTCAGGATAATTTGTACCAGTTCAGATTATGAATAAACACATAAATAGTCTTTATTTGATATATTGTACACTCATTAAATAAGTGTTTGATTCCAACCTATTTTCAGCCAATAGTCTCTGTAGGCTTCACTGGAAGAGTCTGAATTATAGGTTCCCCCCAACACCAAATTACACTCCTGTATTTCTGGAAGTATGTGTTCTGCCTATTAAAGCAGAATGATCTCAAACACACTACTTCAGTTTCTAGGGCTAGTTTCTTCATCTTTTGAAATAAAAAATGCTTATAGATTAAAAGACATCTGTGTAAGTTAGATGTCTTGAAGTATTTCAATATATTGTATGTAATAGGTAATATTTTACTCCAAGATCAAAAAAAATCAAAATATCTGTGATATGATCATGACTGTTATGTATAAGCAATGCCAAGCAATCTAGAGCACTGGCTACAAACCTCAAGGCCTCTGAGATAGCAAACCAAAAGCTTGGCACACTGGGCCTGATGCTTCAGAGAGAAAAATAGAGCAACCTCAGAGAATACACTGTTCACCTGTGTATTCCAGCTGTTCGTTCTCCACACATGAGTGAGTCTTGACATATTGTAGTATCTCTGGCCCACAGAAGTAAGCTGTTCTGTTTACTTTATATCATTGAGAAGGGGGCAATTTAGTTTGAGAAAATCTAATACTGGCTTAGACCAAAGGAATTGTTCCAGAGTACATGGGATGAATTCTGGGAAAAATCCAAATAGAATTATGTTTCTGTTTATTTGGTTTATTACAGTTCCCCAGAGTATAATTTTACCCATATACATTTTACTTTTTTGATAAAATGATCTTGGTAATGAAAAAAGATAAATAATTAGGAAAGACTTTAAAATTTAGCCTTGTCACTCTAAATGTTGAAATAACTAGAGCAAATACTAAGTAATTTTCCTTAGTGAAAGAAATATTTGAAGTTTGAGTGGTTGCATGAAATTAAATATTTCTAAAGGCTTAAAAATAATCGTTTCATTATTCATGTGCTTATCAAGTTTCTTTTTTCATTGACTCCACAGTGTTAAGCTTTATTCCAGAAATTCACTGATCATAACTTAATAATCAGTATAGTCTGAACTAGGCATACTTACATGAGAGAAGAAATCAGAGTCCACTCTGGTTTATGGATTAGCAGTATGGGATTGCAGACACTCTTTCACCCATTATGTGTGACAATGTGTCTCTCCCACGTGGGTTTGCTTTCCTTTATTTCAGTATCTGTCTACTACCTGATAAAATCTCTTTGGAATCATAGAATTTTATAACACAAAGGGATCTAGTCCAACTTCCTTTCTTTATGGATGAGGAAACTGAGACTCTCGATAAGTTACTTGCCAGACTGACTTCATTTCCTTTCTGACAGGATTGCACGATTGAGGGATGCCATAATAATCATATCTTGGGTTCAGGAAAGCACATTGTCAGACTTTCTCATGATATTCTTGTGGTTAACATGGCGAAATGTGATCTGGGAGATAAAAAGTCAGTAAGTGAATACTTCTTCCCAAAGGGTGTTTTGTTGTCAGTTTATGCCTGATTTTTTGAGACATAATAAGAGTACATGTAAATTCTGCTGATGTTGAAATGCTAGTTCACTAAAGTCAGCTCTCTCTCTCTGTTGCTTAATTAGCCTTAACTTAATTGTTAAGAGTCAGTTTTTTGGAATAAGGAATTTAACATTTTTTGCATTGTTTGGATCACACTTGCAACACTTTGTTCAGTTCTGAACATATTTTAGAAAGATACTGACAAACTCCATCCATCGAGACTTGGGGAGGGTGGTCAGGGGTAGGGTGATATCAAAGCCATTTCACAGGGGAAGTGTTTGTAGAATGAAAGAAGAAGTAAAAATTAACTGAAAAACAATGATCTTGAACTTCAAATATTGGCAGAATAGGGGCATGATATGCTACTTTACAGATTTTATCAACTTGTCTTATTGTTTAGTTATAATATGCTAATGCCACATCAAGTTATATGCATTACTTGCTTTTCTAGTTACTAAATATAAAGAATTTTGAAAGCATGTTAGCATATTTTATTAGTTTTATATTACTGTTGTAATATTTCAGTGAATTTTGTAGTATGAAACAAATGTAATGTCTTATATTTTTGGAAGTGAGAAGTTTGAAATAAGCTTTACTGGGGTGAATACTTAAGGGTTGGCAAGATTGTCTTTAGGAAGCTCTGGTTAGAATGCATCCCCTTGCCTTTTCCACATCTGGAGGCTTCCTATATTCCTTGGCTTGTCTCTTTACTTTCTTTATGCCACTCTGCAACTGACTGAGTGCTCTTGTCTGTCACTTTTAAGTACATTTGTAGTTATGTTGGACCCACTTAAATAGTTCAGGACAAACTGCCCATCTTAGAATTCTTAATACATTTGTAAAGTTCCTTTTTCTATGAAAAATAACATATTCACAATTCTGGGTATTAGGACATAGACACCATTGGGGGCCATTTTTATTTTTTCCAGTCTGTATCTGAATTAAGTCCTATATATATCTAATTTGTTTGTAGTTCATTTTTGGTTTAATATGAGGTTGTTTGGATGATTGGAAATTTTCATTTTCTCCAATTAGAGAATTTTTCAATCAATAAGCCATTTAAGAAGGGGTATGTGTGTGTGTGTTCATGTGTATGTACATGTGCACCTGTGTGCATGCTCCTTTTAGATGCTAAAATATGGATTGACCAGTCATCAGCATTCCCACAAGGTTCCTGGGTTTTGGGGAGAATAGATTAAGTCCTTCTAAAATCCCATATTTTTAACTTGAGAAGATAGAGAGCAAGAGTGAGAGGAGGCAGGCAGGGTTGCAGACCTCAAGATCCGTCCCCTGTGATGTTCCTTCTTCCAGCAATGCCGTATCTTCCAAAGGCATCACAACTTCCCATACAGCACCTAAGAACTCAAGCACACGAACCTGTGGAGGCAACTTGAATTCAAGCCATGGCAGCTGATATGTTTTGTGGGAACTGTGAAGTCCAGAATATGTAGTGTAAAGACATCAAGTTAGAAATGCAGAGTGGGGATATCCGTGGATCTGAAACTAGGAACTCCACAACTGTTTCTCGTGATCTTAAGGCAGAATTTACTTCTGTTTTGGGAATCCTCGTATGCATTATATATACATATACCCAGATCTGTGCCAGCTTTCACACATATTTTCCCTTAAGGTTACTTAGATGAGGCCCACTTATATTATGGAGGGAAATCTCAAAGCTTGTCAATTTAAACGTAAATCACATTTAAAAATATTTTCACTACAGCATCTAGTGTGGTGTTGACTAACAACTGGGCACCATGGCTGGACAGGTTGAGTCATAAAACTCACTATCACACAGAGTTAGACAGTGCAGACCTTTTAGCTTCCTGACCAGTGCTGTTCTTCTGCATTGCCATATCTCCTTTTTAGTTCTTTCTCTCTCCCTCCTTCCTGCCTGCACTCAATTTCATTCCTGCTGTTTTTCAGCTTCTTTGTTCTTTATTATGAAGTTCCAAATAATATGATGATTTTCCCAAATGTCTTTGATGTTTGGTTTTACATTTGCTTGAAGGTAGTTTTGGATTTGCTGTGATGTTCCTTATGATGAAATTCACAAAGTTAGTGATTTTTTTTCAGCATCTAAACTTTTTAGCCAAATAATGACCTTAAGATAGGTCATTCAGAAAGAATAAATATTAAAGTAAAAGTCAGATTTCATTTTACCATCTTTGGGACTGTCTCCTAGTTTCTTTACTTCTTCCACAATTTGTTTTCTGTGTCTATAGAGATTAATGTACTGTAGTGTAAAGGAAGACCTAAGAATTGCTTTTTGTATTCTATTTCCATGCTAACTCATTTTAAAAAGCTAATTAAATGTGGTGATGATTTTTCAGCTTAATTTACACATTCTTCCTGTTTTCATGTCTTACTCTACTGTTAAGGAAGTTTATTCTTTTAAACAGTTTGAAGTAAGTTGAGAGATTAAGCCCTTTTCTCTCTTTCTCTCTTTTTCTCTCTTTGTATTTTCTTTCTTTCTTTCTTTCTTTCTTTCTTTCTTTCTTTCTTTCTTTCTTTCTTTCTTTCTTTCTTTCTTTCTTTCTTAATTCTGGCTGCAATATTTGTGATTGTAACTTTAGCAGAAAATTGGGTAGGGAAAATTCATGGGAAAATCTTTTTTAGAGTATACAGAGTAACCTGATGTCTAGATATGTAGGATAAAGGAATATTAAGGAAAGAAAGCATTGAGCAAAAGATGTGCAGATTCTATTACAGTTTGAGTCTTTGTATGTTCATTGTGTACTTCATCTCTACATATTTAATTTTCTTCTGTGAAACAGATAGCACTACTATTCCCATTTTGCAGGCAAGTGTTCTGAGAACTCAAACTTTAAAATTGTAGAATACTAAATTTTCAAACTCATTTGATCAAATTGCCATCTTTTTGTTGTTATTGTTTTAAGATAAGGTCATAGGATTTTGCCCACGCTGATCTCCAATTCCAGAGTCTAAGTGATCCTTCTACCTTAAGCTTTCAATTAGCTGGAACTAGAGGCATGTGTAACTATGAGTACTGCCTGTGGTGGCCTGTGTTCTTTCCACTGTATCCCCTATGGTCTTTGAAGAATGTTTTCCAGTTTTCAGAGTTGGATAAAGATAATATTGAGTATTGAGTTGACATTTACCTTTTCATTATTCATTATAAGAAAAGTTGTGGAATCCTAAGTGTTGATGTCTAATTGTATAATTCAGATTTTATGACTTTTATAAACTACATATGGTATGTTTAGAGTAACTTTTTTGTTTTGTCTTTAAAAATTGGACCATGAGTATATTTTATTTGATTAGATCTTTAAAAGGTAAAAAACTTCACATTAATAGAAAAATGTTTAAATCTATTATTTTTGTTATGAAAGTGTGTTTCTTAAGGTGTACATCTGCCTCAGAGTAAAATCTGTCAAATTTAAGGGCTTGTTCTCAAACAGTGGTGCAAGAACCCATGTCTGGAAGAGTCCCGTTATGTAGTGGGGAGGTGTGTACGATAGGGAATTATAGCTCTAACACCTGGCCATTGTTTAAGATCTTTAGGGGCTTAGAGCACATAAAAGTAGATACTCTAATTTTTTGGTATATTATTTTCAGAAAGACTTGGATTTAAATCCTTACTCCTCTTCTACTGATTAACTTTTGTGGTCCTTAGTAAATTGTTTAGTCTCTGACTATCTCTAAAATGGGGTTAATAATGCCTGCCTCATGTATTTTCATTGAGAGGAAGAATAAAGGGGCAGGAATGCTGTTGAGAGGAAGAATAAAGGGGCAGGAATGCTGTTTATAACACTGTGTCTGGCACAAAATATATAGTAATAATTAGAAATAATATTAACAATAGTATTTGTTCTTCTACTTCATGTAGTAACTTTTATAGTAAGTAAGTAGTTATGTCTGTTTCCCTGCAAAAAAGTAATTTGTAAAACAATGTAAAGTTTGAAATTTAAGCACATAATAAATATTTGGCCCCTGATTAATTTCCCCATGCTTGAGTGACTCTTCTGACTGTGTCTTCCATGTATTACATAAGTACACTTCATCTACCTGATTGCTCGGGTATGTTTAGAAAGTGATCCTATGCCACATAGGCAGTATATATGAAGAATAATAGTGTACACTTACCTCAGATTACTTTTGTGATCTATCTTCTAAATTTTAATGTATGGGTTATAAAAATTAATTAGTTGTGTCATAAAAATTTAGTCCTCAGAGTTGTCATATCAGACTCATTTTTAACTGTTTGTTACTTTATACAAGAAAAGGTTTTCTTCAGTATTTTTTTAGCTTGGAGATGTTTTCCTGTAATTCCCAAGCACTTGGGAATCTAAGGCAGGAAGACCATGAGTTCTAGCCTAGTCTGGGGTATTAATTGAGGTCAAGGAGAACTTAGGCTAGGTCTAGATGGTAAGATACCATCTTAGAAAGGAAAGGATAAATAAATAAAATTAAAATAGAAAAATTTTTAAAATTAATTGTATTTTCAATTAAGGGTAACATTCTTTTCTCTAGAACTTTAGTTTATATGGAACTTTTTGGAAACATTCCTTTTGCTAACCATATTATATCCACACCAAACCTTGTGTAAATTTGATAATTTGTTATTTTGGAAGACTTTATTTCTCTATTGATGATTGCACTGTATATTCTCTTCCAGAGCATGAAAGGAAAAAGCAAAAGCAGTCATGATCTGCTGAAAGATGACCCTCATCTGAGCTCTGTCCCAGCTGTTGAAAGGTCAGTGTAGTGTTTGGTTGGTGTGATCCTCAGTTCTTGTTTGCAGACTTCAATTTCTTTCTTTTTTTTGGTTATTGTTAGCAATTAGGCCTCACAAGTCAAATTTCTTAAAACTGGTCAACCAATCAAACAAACTAACAAAAATAACCAAGTTTGATAATGGTGATGGAGAACTTGTAGCATGATAGAAACACAGTAACTATTTTCATCATGTTAACTATCTCTATTGAACTAATTATGTGTGAACTAATTATGTTTCACCTTAGGTTAATCTGAATACTAGAAACTGTTTGTCCTAGCAGTTTTATGTTTCTTTCCATGTAATCCTGCTAAGTTGGTTCTTGAAGTATTTTTGTTCTTGCTGTTATGCAAACGATACAAGGTTATTGTTAAAGAAAAGTCATCACATTTTGGGGCAATCCACTACATGTAAATTCTTACAAATTTTCAGAGTTGACCAAAATTGTCTTATTGTTTTTTTCTATTTGAGAAAGGAACATATATTAGTGTTAAATATAATTGAATAAAGAATGCTGGGCTCAGTGTCTCAAATAGGAACAAAATACTCTCATACTGAGGCTAGCTCATCTTCAAAAATCCTCTTGCAAAGCAATCTTTTCTTAGTGTCCTTTTGTTTGTGGACTTGGTCTCTTTACCTAGAAGTCTTTAAGTTATTGTACTGAACAGAAATTGTTTTCTGTAATACAGTAGACTTGAAGGTGGTTGCTTGGATTAAAAAAAATAATTCCAGTGAATTTGTATATTTACTATTGGAGCATACCTCTTGCCTTATTTACACAAAATGATTCCCTTTGAGAATGCCTTTCTACTGTACAGTGCCATTCTGAAAGCCCTATGGTAAAACAGATTTTTGGAATGTTACTCCCAGCAAGCTATTCTAAAATTTTAGATTATTATCTATTTTTATTAGTTTCACTTTCAAACTAAAATTTATTTGCTTTCCTTATTTTTCTAGTGAAAAAGATGATGCAATAGAAGATTTAGAAGATGTGAGTATTTTAGAATAAATGTAACTTGGGCAATTTATAGAGTGGTCAAACAATTGAATTTTTCTTTAAAACGTGTATTGATATACATATATATAGTATTTAAGGATGAAAATAAAAATAATTTATTTTGATATTAGGATATTTACTTGTAAGCATTCTTTGTATAATTGGAACCTTATATATGAATTTCTACTGTTTTTTTCTTTTATATAACTTTATGTTGTATGAATTAAGCTGCTATAATTTTATTTTATTATGCTACAACTTTAAACGTTATGGGTTAGTATCTTGTGTAATATATGGGAGTGTCTGGATGAGTTAGTTTATTATAGTAGTCCTTTTTATGTACACATTTTAGAAGATTCCCTGCCATGTGTATTACTAGTTAACAACATTATATATCAGATGGAAACTTTTCTTGTAATATGTGCAAGATAAAGTTTTCAAATTATGCAAATTTAGTGCTGCTATATGTTAAAATTATCAATCTGTGCATTGTATAATTCAGAAGAAAATATGCATCTTTAATGTGTAAACCAGATTTATCTGTTACCACACTCAAAAGAGGATTCTCTGAGTATCTGCAAGACAAAGAATGAATATTAGATTTTTGTGATGAAAATTTTTTCGGCAGAGATGATGTTATGTCTTAGTGGAAATTAGATTAACTCAGTCACAGAGGAGAAAGTGGTGAAGGTAGAGTCTCTTTAGCTTAGTGGACAGCATAGGTTTAGCAAAGGAGAAATCATTTTTATTTAATTAAAGCTTCCAGGAGTTGGCTGTGTAAAGAGCTGGGAGGGTTGAAACTAAGGGGAACTAAGAGTGCCAGAGTTTCCCAAGTGGGAGAGTTTGGTATGTTCCTGAAGTGGAAAGAAGGCTAGTGGACCAGAGAGTAGTGACAAGAAGGAGATGTCGAGGGACTGACAGATATTATAGAGTGTCAAAGACTGTGGTGTGGGTTGGAAAGATGGTTCAGGGGTTAAGACTGCCTCTTTAACCCACAGAATGGGAGAAAATCTTCACTAATCTTCTGATAGAGCTCTATTATCCAGAGTGCACAAAGAACTTAGAAGACTAAACACCAAGGAAACTAATGGCCCAATTAAAAAATGGGCCTTGGAACTTAAAAGAAACTTTACCAAGGACGAAATTAAAATGTTTAACAAATATCTTAAAAAATGCTGTACATCCTTAGCCATCAGGGAAATGCAAATCAAAACCTCCCTGAGATATCGTCTCACTCCGGTCAGGATGGCAAAAATCCACAATACCAACAACACCAAATGCTGGAGAGGCTGTGGAGAGAGGGGAACTCTCCTACATTGCTGGTGGGAATGGAGACTCATACAACCACTCTGGTGAGCTGTCTGGTGATTCTTAAAGAAGTTAAAGATTTAAATGTCATTTGACCCAGCTATTCCACTTTTGGGAATAACCCCCCCCCCCATACAGCAAAAATTCACCTCGATAGCACAAGCATGACCATGTTCATAGCTGTTTACAATAGCAAAGTCATGGAACCAGCCCAAATGTCCAACAGATGACGAGTGGATAAGGAAAATATGGTACATTTATACAATGGAATATTACTCAGCCATCGAAAATGATGAATTAATGGAATTTGCCGGAAAATGGATGGAATTAGAAACAATTATATTGAGTGAAATATCCCAGACACAGAAAATTAAGCGCCGTATGTACTCCCTAATAGGTGGATCCTAGTACCAAACCCACTCAGAGTCACATTCAAAGATAAATCTCTGTAATATCTACAGTAATTGCAAAGATTATAAAGAAGAGAGAAAGGGAAGGAGGGCCCTGCCAGAAACATGGAGAGAGGAGATCATGCTACAGCAGAGATAATAGGCCACCATCAAGGACTGAAGGGGTGATATCCAATACCCATCAGGTTGGAGCCAAGGGCATTGCAGGAGCAGCAAAACTGAAAAAAAAAAAAATCCACAAACCATAATTCAGAACATCAGATACTTTATATCAACCACCTGGAATCAAGCCTGCCTAATCTCTCCCCATCCTGAAGCTCAGGGAAATTTGCGGAAGAGGGGGCGGTAAGATCGTAAAAGCACAAGGATGGGAGGAGTCATGATATTTAGGGCCGAAGCAATTATAATAGAATTCTGCAGGATCTGCGCAATGGCCAACATATCATTGACCCCTCAAAGTCTAGCATGGACTAAAGGCACTAGGATCCTTAGAAGCAAGGGATTAACAGTCACAATGGTGTTCCTATACTTAAGGGGAACACAAGAAAGAGTTCTAGGAAATGCCACCAAGTCCTTACACCTCATCAGAGAGGAGGACCCAGAGGAAAATTTGATAAACACATTAAAGGATGCTTCGGGGGGGGGCACTGGGAGAATGGGAGGGAGGGGGGAAAGTAAGAAGAAAAGGGGGAAGGGAGCAGGAAGGTCCAGGGAGGGGTGGAGGGAGAGGGGACAGAGATATCTATTCTGTTTGTATGAGCAGGAAAATAAATTAAAAAAAAAAAAAAAGACTGCCTCTTATGCAGAAGTTCCTGAGTTTGGATCCATGTCCGATGTAAAAAAATACCAGGAGGAAACCAGGAAGTCTGCATTTCTGGTGTTATGGGCAAAGTCTGGGAAATCCCAGAGCAAAACAAAAGGAGGTAGAAAAATCCAGGATGATTTCCGTTGTCACCCTTGGTCCTCCACAGGGATATAGTGCCCTCTGATATACACACACACGTGCGTGCAAAATAAATAAAAAGTAAGACCACGGTGTGGGAATTTTGAGTTTCGTCTTGAAAGTAAGGAGGAAAGTTGAAGGATGTTGGTTACAAAGATGGTCAACTTTGCATTTTAGGAAGATCTCCAATTTACAATACTTTCAAGTACAAATGAGAGGAAACAGACCAGGCTCAATGGGGAGCTCTGTGTATGACTTCAGCTGTAATACAGGAAGATGCAGGAGATGGCATCGTAAAGGATATCCACGAGCTGCTCATTTGAGTTTGGGAGGAAGATTAAAAATAATGAAGTTAATTTTGTTTGATATTGAGATAACTAAGAAATGTCTGTGTAACAATAATGTAGATCTAGAAAATATCATTTTGCTCTTAAGGTAGATTCAAATCAACTAAGGATCGTGTTTGATTCTGCCTTGTTTGTGTGTTCTTAATTATGTGAAGAATTCACAATTAAGTGCTATGGAAAATAGGAGTAAATGAAGGAAAAGGATACAAGGTACTTTTGAAATGATTTTAAATTTTTTCTTATTATTTATGTTGGAACAAAGAGAGAGAGAAAAGAAAGAGAGGAGAGATAGAAGAAAGAGAGAGAGAGAAGGAGAAGAGAAAGAGAGATGCCGTGGTACATTGAGGGAAGTCAGAAGTCATTTCTCTCCTTCCATCATATGTGCTTCTAAGGATCAAACTAAGACCACCAGATTTTTTAGCTATCTCACCATCCCCTCTGAAGTGATTTTTATCATGGGACTATCCCAGAAAAATGTACTACAACCAAATGCAAAATTTCGTGATTTTTGCAGGGGACTTGTTTAGATCTGCCGAGTCCCAAGCGTGGCAGCCTTCATCAGTGATTGTCAGTTATCAGTGTTTAAGAATTTATTAAACATCTTGTTGAACACATTTGCATTTTTGTATGTCCAGAGATTTTTGTTTAGTAAATTTGCAAGGGCTGAGATTTTACATTTTAAGCAAAACCATGTAAGAAGTCGCAGAATCATGTTTTGTTCATAGCTTTACTATTCCCGCCTCACCATGACTCACCAGTACAAAGAATCACAAGGAAAACAAAAACCTATTTGGTGTAGTTTATTTCTCTCTCTTCTCTTTCTCCTTCTAATAATTTTGGAAACTATTCGGGAAGTGAAAATATAGCATCAAGTTAAGTAGGCCAGAATTTTACCACTCATAAAGCATTCTTAATTATGCGAAGAACACACACAGGAGTAAATGAAGGAAAAGGATACAAGGTACTGGTTTTGCCAGGTTAATAGTATGGTCAAGAAAAGCATCAAGAGGACATTTGAGCTAAGAGCTGAAGGAGAAAAAAGAGCAAACATACAGATATCTAGAAAACAGTAGTATAGGCTGAAGAAAATTACTCCAAATTTGGCTCCTGTTGCTGTACTAGAATTACAGATTATATCAGGGAGAGGTCAGAAAGCCTCGCTTGTTTTTGGGGATCCTCCTCTTTCACTTCCTCCCCTCACTTCTCATCTACCTTTTCTTATTTGGAATGTGGGTAGAACAACATACTAGTTATTGACTTCAGGGCATTTCAGCCTCAATTTTGGTTCTACACCTCTTCTATTTGACTCAGTGCCTGGCTGATGTCATTATGCTGGCCAACTGCCTCCAGAACCACATACCCTCTGGAATAGGAATAGGAATGTAGATAGACTGCACTGTGGAACTGGTCACGCCATGAGCAGATAATTCTTTCCTGGGATCCCATAGTCACATAACTAGATTGGAGCAGACCCTGGGATTTCCCAGTGAGAGAACATTCTCAAGCTCTTGCTTATTCACAGGTGACCAACCTGGACTAGCATGCAATGAAAGTCTCAGATGGGTCTCTGGAATCAAAAGGGGAAATAGGTCTGGTCTGGAAAATACTCAGTTTCAATTTTTACAGGATGAAGAAGATGAAAATGTGGAGCATGATGAATATATTGATGATGATGAAAAGAACCTGATGAGAGACAGAATTGCCAAAAAGCTGAAAAAGGACACAACTGCAAATGTGAAATCAGCTGGGGAGGGGCAAGTGGAGAAGCCAGTAAACCGCAGGTGAGTCAGCTGTCCTGCCAAAGGCATTAGAATTGTTTGCCTTTTCACACTTTTCATTTTAACCATGACCAAGTTTTCTATTCATTTGTTTGTTTTAGCACCCAACTGAGCTTTTTCATGATGTACTAAACTTCTTTTATGATACCACTGACATAAAAGGGATATATGGTATTTGGCAAATCAAATTTGAAAAGGTATTTAAGACTATTTTCAGGCTCCATATTTTGTTCAATTACCTAGTTTTACTCACCTAAATTTTTGAGATCTTTCTTTCTACAAATTCCATGTTCTTATTAATATTGAGCAAACACAACACTGCACAAGTAGCCAATATATTGCTATGATAGCTATATATATATTGCTTATTTATATTATAAGCTATAATACCTCTTACATCTGAAGCTATATGTATCCTCACTTACAAAGGATCAGAGATAGAATTTGACTCACAAGATCACTAGTATACATATTTATTTTGAGAGTCATTTGTTTTCTCTTAGATTCTCAAAGGAGCTAATATGCACAGGTGTATTATTATGAAATAATTTAAAAATTTAATAATTAAACCAAATGCTAACTATGTTTAATATTTCTTAAATAGTTCTTAAATTCTGAACTCTGCCTTAATACAATGTTAAATACTTATATACTCTACAAGTCTTATTTTTCATGTATCTTTCATGAGTTAGAAATGTTTCACCAAATATAAAAATGCTAAGCAGAGTATAATTTTCAAAAAGATGTTCATTCCCACCACAAAAGACTATCCTTAGAAGATTCTCTTGGTGGTGGTGTGGGCCTGATAAGTGACCGCTAATGGCTAATGTAGTAATAGGATCTGATCAAGAGGATGGTGGGAAACCATTACAAAGTTTCTATAGGTAAAAGATGCACTGAGATTATATTTTGTGTAGAAAATGGATTGATGGATGGGGGGTTGGAGCTGCTAAGAAAACTGATAAAAGTCTGAGTAACTCAGGCTGTAGAGATGGCTCAGGAGTTAAGCTTCTGTGTGAAAAACAGAAGGTCTTGAGTCAGAATCCCAGGTTCCCTGTAAAATATGCCAGGCAGAGATTGTGGCAGCCCATACTTCATGGCCTGGAAGGTGGAGGTTAGGAAACTCCAGATCAAAGCAAAAAGGAGATTGCAACAATCTAGGGTGATTCCTGAAGTTGCTCTGGACCCTTCCACAACCACATACAGTATCTTCTGATAACACACACAGAGAAAAACACAAAATAAAAAAAAAAAGTCTGAATAACTTACAAAACAAATACCCGTTTCTTAGAGTTCTAGAAGCTGAAATCTGAGAGCAATTGTTGCAAGGTTGGTTCTGGATGAGGGCCTCCCCATGGCTTCTTACCTCCCCATGGCAGGAAGCTCTGTTGTCTTTTCTTCCTATGATGCTGTTGATTCCATCATGGAGTCTAAAGCACCTCTTCAAAGCATGACCTCCACATAGCATCACGTTGGGGTTTAGAACTTCAATGTAAGAATTTTGGGGGACACAAGCAGTGGACTTGTAATGACAGGGTAGACTGGAGGAGGTTGATGTCTGTCAGTAAATTCATATTAGAGATGGTAGTGACCTGAACAGTACTGGTTTGTCTAATGGATGTTTCACATGAGAGTGATGTTTAAATAATAAAAGGTATTGCTGATCTTATTTAAAGCTCAATTTTTATGATAAATTCTTATACAAGAACATCCTAGGTAAATAACATCCACTCATACTAACAGCTTTTCTCCTTTGTAATTGGACATAATTTGCATAATTGATAACCTTAAATTTATAAGCATTTTGAATAGCCACTGCAGAGGAAAACCTACATACAAGTGTTTTATGTCTACTGTTTGAATTTAAGAAAATAGATTTTGTAAAAGTTGTTTAAATTTGTAGGTAACTATGAACATTGTGAGCGTTATTGGATTCTACCTATTTTTAATAAAGTAGTTGGTAAAATATATGCCTAGAAAATATAATGCAAGTATTTACCTATAATTGCGTCTCTATCCACTCAGGCATTCAGTATCCATATCCTTTCTCCTGCCTTCATCCTTATAAAGGAAGTGAAAGAAAAAGAAAGGTTAAGGTAGAGAAGAAAATATAGATAGGAAAAATGCAGTTTTCATTCAATCTAAATGCTCCCATGGTTGTCTCATGCGCCCATTTAATAAAGCCAGCTTCAGAATGGCTAAAAAGAGTAAAAGTGTAATTTACTGAAAATATGTCGCTCATCAGGTCCACATCAGCATTAAGGAAATCTTTCAAGGATAAAAGATGTGTGGTGGGATGAACATGCAACCTGTTTAGCCAATTTTATATTTATATTTAGAACCATTTCTAGACACTTGTGAGACTTGGGAGTGGGTTAAGACTTTATCACTTTGGGAGTTAAATCTGTAAGAAATTTATTGAGTACTTAATATTTAAGCTGGGAATGGTACTAAATGATGTAGTTTTCAAGAAATTTACATCCAGTGGAGTCTTTCTAAAGTATTGAGTTCTCATTCATGACTCTAGTTGTCCTCTTGAAAAGTCGTTAAGTGTACAGGAAAAAAAAAAGTCCCAAATACTTCCTATCTATTGTGACTTCTCCAGGATTTCTATTTCGTCCCCTCCTCTTTTTTCTGAATATATCAGTGGTGCTCTTTTTTCTTCCTCCCACATCCCTCTGCCTGTGCCTTGACTGCAGGATGCTGCTCAGCGGAGACACAGCAATGGAACAGTTAGTCATTTGGGTTTCTACTTTCCAGCCTCAACTGTGCCACCAACGCTCCTTTATTATTCACTTTATGTTTGGGAAAATGAAGAAACGTCTTCAACTTTTATTCCTTTCTTGTTTTCATCTTATTCTTTCAGATCAATTCATACCTCCTCATCTGCTTTAAAGGGGGAAGATGCCTTCAACCATTCAAAACGATCCTTCTGTCTTTCCTTTGTCTTCAGTTTTCTCCCTTCACTGCATCTTTTCCATTAGCTTGTGAATAGGCTTAAGCCTCTTCCAGCATTCAATAGTGAGTACAAAGAAACCTCTCCATTTTACTTCCTGTCTTCACCTCTTCATGTTTCAGAGTCTAAGTCTTTCCATCCCTAAAACAGCTCTTACTCAGGCAATTAGATATTAACTTATCTAATTCACAGATCTATGACTACTTTCCAGTTTTTGTTTCTCCTAGCCTCCCTTGTGTAAAAATTTTATGCACACACTTTGCCATGTAAATTACAATCTGTAATCATGTGGGAAATTACAGAAATGCTGAGTCTTAGGTCCTCCTCCACACCTTGAGTCAAATTGGCACCTTAAAAACTTTCTTCAGGCATTTGCTATATGTAGGGGACGTTGGAGCCACAATAGTGTGCAAGCAGCAAGCATCTTAACTTCAATGTCATCAATGTAGTGTTACACTCTCCATTGCCTCTGGTCAGCTGGCAGAGCCTGTCTCACATTTCTGTGATACAAAGTATAACTTATACCTACTTCTTTTTTCTCTATGTTCTCTTATATTTCCTTGAGGATACAGATTATGTCCATTTATGTTGGTATCCTTATGATCAGACATCATAGGTACCCAAATGTTTGACTTGTATAAATGAATAAAAAACAAAACATTTTAATTGCTTTCTTCTCCAGATTTTCTAAATAATTTTCCTATATTTCACATGAGATTTATTGATTTGCTTAACCTTTGTCTAAACTAAGCTCCTTCAGATAAATTATGTCTGAATTCTCAAAGTCTAGTACAGTGAGTATATATGTATATTTATATACATATATATGTATAGTCAGAGAGAGAGAAAGAGAGAGATTGATTGGTCATTAGAGTTTGTAGACTGAGTGAATAATCAACAAGATATTGTGTTTCATTATATAAAAGGTTTTACTCCCAACTTCACAGAAGATCACTGGTAAAACTTTAAAACAATACTGAGAACCTAGAATCTTCATTTAATTATTTTCACTATTAATTTAAGTACAATATATATTCAGAATATGTATGTATCTCATAGTACATGTATGTGTGCAACTTGCTAAATTTTAATAAACTAGACATTCTCACAAATCAGTAAAGACATTTTCCATGACATATAAATTCTCTATTTCTGCCTTCTGATCACTTTCCATCTCATCCTTTAACAGTAGCAACTTTCTTAACTTCTAAGAGCAGAAATTAATTTATGGCAATCCTATCTCATAAAAGCTCTCTAAATATGCTAGTGTATATCCAGTGATTGCCTCAGAATCTTTTGCAATGTGGCAAAATAAATCATTTGCGTTAACTCAACTGTGATTTGAATCTTGAAAAATATAAAAAGCAGTATTCTGAGAATCAAATAATTTCAGAAGAAAGAAAATAGGATATTTGAAAGATGTGTTCATTTAAAGAATTGAGTCAGAACTTGTCTGTACATTTAAATCACCTGAGAACAGGTACTACCCTGATTAAGTTAATAAGAGTTCTTAATATGGATTAATAAGGAAAAAAATAGAGAGACCCATTTGTTCTAATGTATACCCAAAGTTGAATGAAATTTTGGGATAAATAGCTGCAGCTAGATTTGGTCCCGAAAGTTTAGTGTAAAGTATCCCTTTTTACCTGCAGGTGGAGCTCAGTAGCTGCAAATTAATCATTTAACTAAATTGAGTTTTATGCCTTGATTGTTTATAGCATCTGTATACTGATTCATAATAAATGACTAAGCATTAAAATCAGATGGAACACATGGACTTATCAAAAATATTTTGTTTGTTTTGATGACATAATTGTGAAGTTACTGTCTTTTGTTGTATAATTTGCTCTATTTGCCTGACATATTTAGTTGAAACAGTACTATTATTTTCCCATAAAAAACTGTTTCCTAGTAGATAAAGTTGGGTAGAATTTGTTCATATTCTCTGTTGGGTTGACTGAATATGAAATATCTCACTATAATAATAGCATCTGGAAGTTGAAGATGAATATTAAAGTTGAGGATAAAGTATATGAATCAAAATTTAAATTGTGAAAGAAGAGTTAATATAAATTCATAAGTAATGTATTCATTCCTCCCAAAGCATGGATGAGCACTTAATATGAGCTGTTTCTAACTCTGATTTTAATCCTA
The DNA here is from genome assembly GCA_023101885.1 of Typhlomys cinereus. Taxonomy (NCBI): domain Eukaryota; kingdom Metazoa; phylum Chordata; class Mammalia; order Rodentia; family Platacanthomyidae; genus Typhlomys; species Typhlomys cinereus. The sequence goes on along the minus strand of JALPQD010000042.1, from coordinate 7,651,095 downwards.
TTCATCTTTGTTGAATTTGCTAGAATGTGGCTTGTATTTCTTATCGAACTTTGAGTTATTTCACCCTTGCCCGCCCACCATCTCCAACCAAATCTTTAGACTTTCCAGAAGAAATTGTAAGCTTTCTCTCAGACTTAGAGAGTACTTGAATCCTAGCAGTTCGCCAGTGGTGCAATGGATTATGTGCCTGACTGAAAAAGACAGTGCTTGAGTCTTATCTTACTTGTGTTCTGGCTTTACTTTATATTCATACTCGATAAGTATAGAGGTTTCCATAGTTAATAAACTCAGTTTGTTTTAGCATATTCAGAAAGATAGTGCAATGCTTAAATTTTAAGTTTGAAAATTAATATGCAGTTTTTAAATGATACTACCTATTTAAAAATCTTCTAACATAAAAAAGTTCAAAATCCATAGATATTTTAATAAGCCATCTGTTAAAGTCACTGTCTTTAGGATGTCCTGCTCTTCATCTCTTCAGAATATTTATAGGCAAGGAGTAAATTTAGCCCGGAAGAATAGAATATTTCTCCTTCCTTTTGCTCCCATTTGCCTCAAGGTACTGACTGAAACACACAATAGAAAAAAGAAAGATAAATAGAAATTCAAATTTTAAATGCCTAGTAATTGGTCCATGAATGAAGAAAATTTGTAATTCTTATTTCTTTGGGATGGAGTAATAGTGGTCTATATATATTATATATATATTTTTTTAATATAATGTTTTGTTTACTCATGTTACTATATACTGTGCAAGAACTACTGTGTACTAAGTTCCAGGAACATGAAAGCACAGAAGAAATTTAAAAGAAAAATTTAACAAAATTTTACTTGCTTATGTGTGTGTGTGTGTGTGTGTGTGAGAGAGAGAGAGAGAGAGAGAGAGAGAGAGGAGAGAGAGAGAGAGAGAGAGAGAGAGAGAGGGAGGGAGGGAGGGAGGGAGGGCACATGTGCAAGGCCAAGAGCACATGTCCCGAGGTTCAAGTGTGGCATTCTGAAGACGAGGAGTCACTTATCTCTTTCTACCATGTGGATTCTGCTTGAGATCAGGTCAGCAAGTTGCACACAGGTGTCTTTACCCACTGAGCCACCACAGGAGAAATGGTTTCTATTTGCAAGTATTCATACATAATCTGTATGATTTGGATGTGTCCAAAAAAATTCATGTTAGAAAAACGTGATCTTCAGTACATCAATGAACAGTGAGTGCTGAGAGGGAGCTTCTTCAAGAGTGATTAGGTCAGGCGGGAAAGCCATACTAATTAATGTGGTTATTATAATAGCAGGTTAATTATCTTAGGAATGGGCTACTGATAAAAGTCTGTCATACACACACACACACACACATGCTCACACTCATCCTCTTGCCGTTCTGCTTTCAGTCATGGGAAGTAGCAAGAAGTTCCTAGTCAGTTTTTTGTTTTCTAACTGTGGACTTTTCAGCCATTAGAGCTAAGACATCACCCCTCTCCTTGTTGTTGTTGTTGTTTTTTTTTTAATTTTCAGTTGCAGATATTTGTTATACCCTTACAGAATACACTAAAGCATAATAATAATTGAAAAGAGTAAATTGCATTTCTGTGTGAAACTTACTCTGTAAAACATGCATGCAAAGTATCATAGCTATTAAGTAAACAATTTGGATTTGAAAAGAAATCAAAATTCCAGGTTAAAAAAAGCTAGAGAGAGCCAAATGTGGTGGCACATACTTTTAATCTCAGCACATGTATGAGGCTGAGACCAGACATGGTTACATAATAAGAACTTACCTAACATAAATAAATAAATAAATAAATAAATAAATAAATAAATAAATAAATAAATAAATAAATAAATAAATAAATAAATAAATAAATAAATAAATAAACAAACAAACAAACAAACAAATAAATGAAAGGATAGAAGTACTTCTTTTACAAGTTAAGAACATTCAAATACAGGCAATTTTACCTGATGCTAGTAAGATAAACCCTTTTTTGAACCATTATTTAAAAGCAGTACACTTTTGCATCAAGTTCAATTTTTTAAATTAATGTTGCATAATCTCCCAAAGTAGATTAGATAGTTTGTTTTACTGTCTTTACCTGTTATGGTTAAAAATTTGGAGTGGTATCAATTGTAATATAAGCTATATTATAGCTTAGTATTTCTGCCAAGCTTCCTTTTTTATTCTGTTTGGACCTTTATAGCAGGAATTTTTAATTCTCAACAAAACTGGTTCTTGGGCTGTCTGAAATAAAATACCACTTTTAAGATGCTGAGTTAGTTCATTGAGAACTGGTTAATCCATATCCAAGAGATCACCTTCAAAATGAAACCAAAAATCCTTGAACTTCAGGCACATATTCCAGAAGTACGATAGCTCTGCTGTTTTTCCAGTTAGGATCTGCATGACAGACAGGAAGCAGCGAAACACATGTGTGGAAAATCATCCTGTCAAAATGGATGAGAGGCATTTGTATGTCTTTAGAATACATTCATTTGTGTTACTCTTGAGAGTTACAATCTATTGATCCTACAGCATTATTTGTTTAAGGAGAATAAAGTTGTATGTCTGAAATATATCATTGAGATTATCTCCATTAACAATTTCAGTTTTTCCATCTTTTAATAAAGGGTTCTTTTTACTGTAATAAATGTATTCACATTGAAAAATTTTGAAATACTGGCTGCTTTCTTGATTTTCTGGACCACTCATTGTGAATTCACCTATAAATAAATATAGTTCAAGATCAAGGAATAGAAAGGCCACCCATGTTTGACATCTCTTGCTTTTTCACAAAACTAAAATCGTGAAGTTTCACAAGGGTCTGAGGAAAAATTATGGTTAGTGATTCTGTCTGTTTTTCTTCTGTCATCTGCCTTCTAACTGTTCGAGTTTGCCACTACTTGGATTTTGTACATTTGTGCCTTGTGCCAAACACTGTGCTAGGTCCCAAGATACACATATTAGTAAATCATCAGCTTTTAGTCTAGTGCAGTCACTAAGAGCTCTTACTTAGTGTCTAGTAAAGGGAGACAGTTATATAAATAAACAGTGCTGTGAAGTATTCATTCGTTCTCTAGCCAGGGAGTTGTACTGTTTTTCCACAAATACTTATTGTACTTCTGCAGTGGAGCTAGGCACTTTGCCATCCTCTTAATTTTATTCCGACAACAAAGCCACAAGGTATACTTTGTATTATTTATTATCCTGATTTTTAAAGTATAAAACAAACCATCCAGTCCAGAACACTAACTTTAAAAGGTAAAATGACTTGATTCATGTCCACGGCTCCAAGGCAGCAAAGTCAGTACTCAGACCTCTACCTAGTCTAGAGAGTGATCAATCAGGACCAAGTTTAATTTATCCAACTAAAGAGAGATTAATATAGAACGTTATTGGCGAAAGTATGACATTTTATTAGATTCATTACTCATGTAGGTGTTAGGCATAGATTAGAAGAAGGAGGTGGAAGCAGAAATTCTTATTTTGGCTTCTTTAATCCAAGGGAAAAGTCACCAGGAGCTAGACAAGGTGGTCTCTGTGGTAATGGAGGTATTTTATTAAGTTGTTATAATTATCAAGGCTTTATAACAGATTAGATATAGGATACCTGAAATAAAAGGATGTATTTGACTGACTCCTAGTTTTTTGGTTTGGGTGAATAGCCAAACAGAAAAGATAGCACTGAGAAAGAAGCAATGGACGCTAGTGCTTCCTTCAGACGTTTTTATTCTCTTAAGTCCCTCCAAGCATACCTCAATATCAGCACATGTAAAACATACATCCTGAGTTCTTCTGAATCAGTTGTTTTCCTTTATTAGTCAGCTTAGGTTATCATACAATGAAATGAAAAATGAATCTGTAGCCAAACATGATGACATCTGTAATCCCTAAGAGGTAAAGGCAGGAAGATCAGGAGTTCAAATGAAGTATAAGGCCAGCCTGGGTTTTGCAAGACTATATCTCTTACAAAACATTTTTAGAATGAGTAGATAGATAGATAGATAGATAGATAGATAGATAGATAGATAGATAGATAGATAGATAGATAGATAGATAGATAGATAGATAGATAAATGGGAAAATTGTCTTCTTGCTCTGCAACATCCTGTGAAGAATGGTAGGTCAGCTCTGCCTTGTCTTCATTCTGGGGCAGGGGATGAAGGAGCAGCTCCTTTCTGCTGCTGTCTGGGATTAACTGATGTGGCAGAAGAGCAAGAGTGATGAAAATCAGGCCACTCTCAAGGGATACATTTCACTCCGTCATCTCATCATCTCAACACATCACAGGCAGGAGCAGTGAATGGCTTGGAACAGTAATGTAGTGTGGGCTTTACTCAGTAAACGCCAGGTACTTGTGAATGAATATGTAATTCTGGCACCTTTGTTCTCTGTCAGGACAAAGAGAAGTATCAAAATTATGTAATTACCATTGCCATCATTTTAAAAGGATATAAATTTCTAGTTATTGCAATCTTTTTAAAGGCAAAAATCATAAAAGAAAATTTGTCTTGTGTAGCTTTGCATGGTGATGGATATTGAAAAGTTCAAAGGTGCTATAAAAATGCTTCACATATACATCACATTGAAAATTTTTTTATTAGTAGGTTCCTTAAGGGTCATTTCCTTGCAGGGAATAGAAATGCATTCTAAGTAGCACAAATAAAAAGAATGTCTACATAAAATAACAGGTGAATTATACAAAATCCAGATTTTTTTTTATTCAATTGTGCGCGTGTATGTGTGTATGTGCGTGTATGTGTGTGTAGAATCACAGATGAATTCCGGAACCACCACGGACCGCCTCCTCCTTGTTTACTCTGCCCCAGGATTCACAGGCTCCGCCCTACCAGGATGGGAAACTCAGGCCGCCCCCGCTTCCTCCCAGCGTCTATACGTGGGGTCTAGGATCTGAACTCAGGACCTTCTGCCTACAAGGCAGAGGCTTAACCCCTGAGCCACCTCTCCAGCCCCACAATCCAGATTTTTAAAATTGGATTTAACTCTCTGTAGAAAGCAGGTTTTTCAGAAAATTATGTCTTCTCTGCTTTTCTCTATTATTTTCTTCTTTTGTTTTCTATAAACCTGCTTAAAAAAAAAAAAAGAAAAAGAAAATGTTCTAATTTTGTCCCAATATGAACACTTAGGCACAGAATATTACTGGCCTGGCCTAGATATAATAATCATTCATTTTGAAATTGGTAGTGAAGGGAGTTGGGAAGCCATGACAGCTGTAGATGTGAGAAGGACAGCTAATTCATTGTCTAGCATTACCTTTGTACTTAGCAATTAGAACTCCAGTATTTAGCTGAACTCATGACTGCTCAACTGAAAGACACTACTATATTATATTATGATTAATGAGATAAAAGATAAGTATGTCAGATTATTATACAGTCTCTCTCTCTCTCTCTCTCTCTCTCTCTCTCTCTCTCTCCTTCCTTAATTCTTCTCTCCTGCTTCTTTCTAGAAAGGAGAAAGAGGCTAGCCCTCTTCTTGTCTTTCTCTTCCTGCTGACCTGATATATGTTGTCGGCTGGAGGAGCCCAGATCCTTGGAAGCTGTGTAAAACCACTTTCCAGCTCAAATTGCCTACTTCTGAATTTTTCAAGATGAGATAAATTAATCTTCAATTTTTTTACTTGTGGTTTCTGTTCATGCAGCAGAAACAGCCTGTGTGGTACAGTCAGACTGCTTCTTTCAGGGCAGTGAGAAAGGTAGATCCTGTAAGGTAGGACTGTGAACAGGGAGACGAGTAACTGCCTCATTATGTCTGAGAGATTCCTTCATTGATTTTCTTATTTTTCCTAGAAGATGGTCATATTTAACATTTCTACGTGCTTCTCACTTTTGAGTGATACTTTATTATTTTGTTAAGAAAACAGAAATTGTGAGAGAAAACTTCTTCATTTTCCTACCAGAAAACCTACCAATGTGTATCTGAATCCATGTTCTTCTGGCAAAAGCAACTCTATCACTCATACTCTGATTCTACAGCCCTTCACATGCTTATCTGCTTCTCTATCATTTCATACTTTTGATTTTGCACCAAGTTCCCTAAGCATTCCAAGCCTCTTTAATTTTTTTTCTTATATGATTTGTATCTGTTTGTATGTGGGTGTGTGTGTATGTGTGCACATGCACACATATCAAAAATCAGCAACGTAAAATCAGAATTCTCCTTTCATAATGTGAGATCTAGAGACTGAAGGAAAGTCACCAGGTTTAGCAGCAAGCACCTTTATCCACTGAGCCATTGTAAGGCACCTCATTCCTCTTAGACCTTTGCACCTGAGTTACCTCTGTTTGACATTGTCTTCTCTCAAATGTTCTTAATATTTTTTTCTGAGTCCATTGCTCAAAAACTGGATCAGAGAAGCTTTCTCAGACTGCAGTTTTAAAATAGTTGTCTCTGTCTTTATTCAAGTGAGTACATATCCAAGTGGCATAATGATAAATTTATAAAGTTTGCTTGACTTTTATAAAATACCCACTCCTCTCAAAGGAAGCAAGCAGGCAAGCAAACAGAGCTTCATTTTGGTATACTAGCATGTGGTGTAGAAATGTTTCAGATTGAGTGTCCTACTGCCCCAGTTCTCAAATGCAGGGATTGTAAGCACCAGCCACCACATTCAGCAAGAAAAATGTAGATTTGGATATCTGAACCTTGTGTCTCAATCTATTCAGTGTTTATATAGAAATATATTGATTTAACAGTACAGGGTTTTCTCAGTTTTTTTAAAAAAAAGACTCAATACATTTTCCATTGTTGCTGGTTCCTAATTCTGTGCTGTTAATTTAGATTAAAATGCTTTCCATTTTAGAATGTATGGTGTTGATTTTGTTGTTTCTTTAGAGTCATCCTGCTTAAAGAGTCTCAAAATTATGTGATAATAAAATTTCTCAGGCTAAAATGTACTTGTCATGGTGCAAAAGGCAGATACTAATTGACATATAAGTTAACTAGCTGAATCTTTCTTTTTAATTCATAGTCTTAATTTGTTCTGGAAATTTATTAGTTCAAAGATCTGTATGTATTCAACATATAGAGTTAGACTTGCTCTTTGCTTGCATGTTTGATTTTCTTCATTCTATATAAAAAAGAATGTTGTCTTAGCTTTCAAAGTTATGTAATACCTTCCTGCCAATTTCTTCTTCCTTTTGGATAAATGTTTAACTTTTTTCTTTTATTAATCATTACAGATTAATGGAAAATTTCCAGCTTTTTTTTTCTTATATTGACCACAACTTGAAATCTCTTAAAGACCAGCTTTGTTAGGAGAGTTACAAAGTAAAAATTTTGCCTTGGCTTCAAAGTGAAATATTTTGTGGGACAAAGACTGAAGTGTTAGAGACCCTTGTCTTTTCTATCCTGCTGCAGTTTAGTAAGAGTTTTATTAAGTGAAGCTTCTTTGTACTTGCCTAGTCATCTACAAAAAAAGCTAAGTAGTAGACCTGTGAAAGCTGAGTGAGGCTTCCTAACTTGGTGGTCCCAGAGAATGGTCTGGGATTTGAAGACCAAGGGAACCTTTTATTCATCAGCCTTAATTATTTGGGAATACATTCATTGTTATGTTCTCAGGTGGTGTTATCAATATCCCAGTGAAGTTTTAAATACATTGTAGTTTTTCTTTTATTTTTTCAGCCTATAAAGTGTAGCATGATAATATTGGAACAAAGTACACTTGTGTTGTACTAGATAAAGGTCTTTACTTACAGTTTTGAGGCTAATTAATTAATGATGAGATTTTGTATGTTGTTTAACCATTTCCTATGTATTGGGAGAATAAATGAGTAAGATAAATAAAACTAAAAAGCAAGTTGGGATGTAGATTATTTTTTCTCTCTCTCTCTTTTTTAAATGGTAGGTAAGTATAGACATTGGTAGAAGACAGTGAGCATTCTAAGTCTTCCCAGTGAAATTTTCTTGCTAAAGTAATTTTTTTTCTGTAAATTCAGTAAATTCAGTAAATTGTAACAATTTGGTGTGCTGAAAGATTATATACCTGCTAAAATATCACAATCTGAAAGAAACACCAAACACCAAGGACTTCAAACTCTGGAAGGGGATTGCAGCCTAAGCAGAGTAGTCATTCTGGATATAGATATGATAATAATATGAAAGGACATTTATATTACCTGAATTTGTTGAGTTTAAGCCTTCAGAACTTCTTTCTGTGTATTGAAAACTCTGATTAAGATGAGTGTGATACCACAGGCCTATAATCTTAGTTACTCTGGAGGCTGAGGCAGAAGGATCATTAGTTCAAGGCCTGTTTGGGATGGATAGCTAGTTCATTGCCAGTCTGGGCAAATTGTCAAGAGCCTGGCTCAAAATTAAACTTGAAAATATATAACTCAGTGGGAGAACACTTGCTTGGGTTCAATACAGAAATAATGAAAACCTATTAACTTAAAAGTCCTTTTCATTTATGTGTCCATTTGTGTGTGTGTGTGTGTGTGTGTGTGTGTGTGTGTGTGTGTGCGCGCGCCCTGTATAAGCATGTGCCCGTGCTCTTGCTGAAGGCTGAACAACACCTGAGTGAGCATGCCACGCCGCTGAAAACGGTAGCTCCTTTTCCCACAGTCAGAATTATCACTCAGCAGTCCCTCAGAAAGGTCTCCACCTTTTCATCATGAAATATTGACAAGATAAATCTTCTGAGGGTCTTCTGGGGGAAACAGCCTTATCATGTCCACTGTTTGCCCACATTCCTCTCCACTCTCTGGCCTCGCAGTCTACTGTCCCTTCTTCCAGGATGTGTCCTGAGTGTGGCGATCTGGGTGGTTGGTGGCAGGGATGCTGGCTACTGTTTCTGCCGCTGGGAGACACCACCGACTCAACTAAGGTCCATTCCTTGTGGCTTGCCTTCCTCCACAAAGGTGCCACCACCTAAAGCTGCCAAAACCTTTGCAAACATCAACTCAGAATTCTAATCCATGACCTGTAAGGGACAACCCACATTCAAACCATGACAGCAGATGATTTAGACATTCTGTGTAGGGCTGAGCACTCCACTCTCATTTATCCTCGACATCTTGCTCACTTGTGATTCTTTGTATTAAATGCCTCCCATTATATAATGATGTTTCTAAGTTCAAGACTGAGAGCTCTACTGATCTATGATAAAGATAAGTATATAGAAGATAGTTTAATTTCATATCCATATTAGCAAAACAATAGTAGTTTCTTTCACTGCAGCCTATGACTTTCCTATCTACCAGTTCTTATCCTGGTTTATAATACCTGTCACGAGTTCCCTCTTGAGAAGCAGACCTTGAATCTAATCAGAAAGCTGTCCATTACCCACATAGCAATCATTCACACTACTATTGCACCACTGGGCACATACTGCCAGGGTAGTGGTTTCTAGTCTGCAGAACTCACACCCTGATAAGATTATTGATGACATTTCTTCCCCAGCATCTTGCTGGTACTGTGAAAGCTTAGCCAGCCAGGAGGAAGCTTCCAGGTGAGTTCCAGCTTGTTTTCTCCATGTCCTGTGTACGTTGTCTTCAGCAATAGGGACTATTCACCATATGATCCTGGTGGATTTCCTGGAACAATGACAATAGCCAATATTGTTTGGACCTCTGTGTCTGGTCATTTGAGGTATGTAAGCCTTTTCATTACTCTAACCTTTTATATGCTGGTTACCCAAGTAAAAATAAAATAGAAGGCATATTTATTTGCCTGTGAAAAAAATTTGCATTTTAAAAAATTTAAATAATGTCTTGGGTGGTTTTAAAAAAATTAATAGTATGTTCCCTTTACTGTTCTTTTTATCACACAGAAATTTCTGTAGATTAGAATAGGTGAGCATCTGATACCCACACAGGTTAAAATACAATTCAAGCAAAAAAACTCATATAAACCATAAATATTGGATGTGAAAATAAATAGCACCAAGTAACTACATGAAGCAAGTAAATATATGAAAATATGTTAATGTCCTTTCTGGGATGGACCATTTTAAAGGATTGAAAATTTTTGTATACTGTTACTTCACATTTTAAGCTAGATGGAAAAAAAGTTTAAAGGTTATGTTTTAAAATTACTTGTATCTACAAGGAACCTGGAGCTTAGCTTCTAATGATGACTCTTACTTAGTTTTAGGTTCCACAGAAAATGGAAAAGGTATTACTTTACCATGGAAGCAGAGTTGTAAAGGAAGAAGTTATGGGGCTTTCCAATTTTTCACTAATTGTACTTTCATAATTCACTTTGCTCCTACAATTTCTTTAATGATGAATTTGACATTTAAACAGAAATGTTTGATTTCATCTCCATATTAGGCCTTCCCTGAGATTAAAGTCTACTGACAGCATGCTAGAATCAAGGATGTAGGTATTAAGTGCAAGAACATAGTGAGAGTTTGAGACCGGGAAAGATGCAACAATTTGTGTGTATATGGAATTTTAATAGAAAATGCTACAGTATTAGCCTGGGGCAAGATCATGATAAGACTTGCTTGGAACTTATACTCTGTCTTTTAGATACTTGAAAGCAATTTAAAGTTTTAAAGTTGAAAAACAGCATTATTAGGTGTTTTTTTAGTTTTGAGGTTTGTCTTGGGTGATGTGGAGGATGGTGACTAGAAGTTAACTAGGTAAACGTGGTAAAGTTCCTTTTTAAAAATATTTTGCATTCAACTAACACCTTTTTCATTTTGGTAGTTATAAGACACTACCTTTGTGCACACAAAAAGCTCTCAACTGAAAGCCTGCTTAGATAGCCATCTGTGTATAATGAACCCCTGTAAAACACAAGTTCAGAGAAAGTACAGTAGTTTCAGGTGGGAGGGAGAAATTCATTTTGATTTTATGGATCAGGAAGTCTGCATCTATGCAAGTAGATAGATAGCAGTAATACTAATCCATGTAGAAGTGGGGCGTGAATAAGAGGAAGTGGGTGGGGAAGGGAATTTCCAGCAGAGGAAACAAAGAAAAGTACAGGGCGTACTTGAGGGACAATCTATTGTGACTGGAAGAGTGGATGTAGTTGGAAATAGCTCTGGAAAGATAGGTTGGGACTAAATTAAAAGGGACCTTTTAAATAATAAAGTGTAACTATAACTTTGCCATATTTATCTGTTAATCAAGTGTACCAATAAATATAAATCAACCCTTTTCAAATAGGGTAGTCAATTTTAATCATTCAAACTCCAGAAGATACTGGATTTCTTTTTACATATTTTGGGAGATATAAGTAATTTGAAGAGGATTGTTTGATGAGATTACAATATTATATTATTTTACTTTCTGTAACTTGAAAATTAATACTAAATCATTGTAGTGAATATAATGATGACTCAGGGACAGGCATGAATCCACAGGTGTTATGGTGAACACAAGTTTTATTTCTATCATTATCTTCAGTATTTTTGAATATTGAATCAATCTAATAATAGTTGTGATCTGTAAGGATCCCAAGATTATAACCTGAAAATAAGATCAAAGTAAATTAATGTTTTTTTATATTCTTTCTTTATCTTTAACTGAGATTAATGCTTGTCCTTCCTATCTCATTAGGGTTTTATTGAAGTCAAATGAAATAAAGTATATGCAACAACTTTGAAAACATGTTGCCACTGATGGCTTATGCTGATTTACTCCAAAGGGCCCTTGATTTCTTACAATCCAGTTGTCTTCATTATAATTGCAGGACAGGTCACTTTCTAGTGCAGTCTTCCAGCTCTAATATATTTCAAAGTAAAGGGAAAATTAATAAAAAGTAATTGATAATAGCCACCAAGCATATACAAAACCAGAGTAGTATTTCAAGGACCTTATGTACTTAAAGAGCATAACACCAATAAAGCAGAAGAGATGAACTCAGTTTCTGGGACTGATTAGAGAGTACCCTCATTTACCTCCTAGATCCGTCTGTGTGCACTGGAGACTGCGATTGTATCAAGCACAATTATTTAAATATATAATTTATATTTATGAGCTGTATAAGAACATGAAATTACCTAAGAAAATAATATTGTAAAAAGTATCAGATGATGTGTACTGATTTGTCACTCTGAATATCTGAATACATAGGAAATTGTAGTAAAATTTAAAATCAGGCAAGTTAACTTTATCAAAAGTGTATTTGAAGGCAGGTTTATACTGCCGGTAGCCAGAATATAAAGGGACTAAAAATGTATGGATAAATTTGCTAATAAAAAGAAGAAATGTCTCTTGTTTGAAAATAGGTTGCTGATTTATGATATTTTTCTTAAATCAGTGATTCTATTTTTATTTCATTTGTTTAATTTTGTATATAAAAATAAAAGTATTATTTTGAGAATGTCTTGTTTATGAAAATCTTTATGTCAACTTCATAAAACAGGAATAATTAATATTTAGATATGATTATAGATATGTTCACTAAAGGAAACAAAAGATAATGTTCTAACTTTAACTAGCTAGTATATTCAACTGTTTTATTTTAGAAAGATAAACATCCTTGACTAGAATTCATTGACATTTATTGCTTTGGAGAACATGTTACCTAATTTTTTTCCGTACGTTTTTTAAATATAGCATTTATAGAAGCACTTCAAATCTTACTAAGTGAAACAAATGCATAATGTCACTTTTTAAAACAAAATATTGACAATAAATGTTTTCCTATTCTACTCTGATTTGGCTTGAACATTTAAAAGTTATTTCTTAAATGTAACTCATGGATAGATAATGTTATAAAATGACATGATTTTTTTACATGGACAGGAAGATAAATACTACAAGTAAGCAGAAATACTGAAGATGCTGGTGCATATGATACCCTAAAGTATGGGTTTTGTAATGGGGCTTGATTATGAGTTGAAGTCCAACTGGGACTGGAACCTCAGGTCTGCATTGCTGAGAGGCCGCATCAGCCAGAAGGGTAGATGTCCTTTTCTAGCTTTAATTCAGAGAAGGCAGTTAGTTTTGTTTGGTTGATTGATTTTGTTCTTATTTTGCTTATTTGTATTTGTTTTCTTTTTTGGTCTGTATACATGTGTGTAGAAGGGTGTACATTTTTAATTGACAGAAAGGTGGCTTGTGTGCTAGTGTATGCATGGTTTTATGAAGTAGTACAAAAGAACTGATAGCACAGTGGCCTAGATATATAGAGTTTTTTAAGCTTGAGTGCTAATTTTCTATTTATTTTTCAAAGTTCTATATATGAATACAATGATTTATATCATTTTTATCCCTTATTGCCTAATCTCAGTCCCTCCTATTTTTCCCTACTGCAAATCTTTTCCATCAGTCTCCCTCTCACTTTCATGATTTTTGCATATGTGGACTGAGTTTCATATTGGCATGTGCCTTAAACACTTGCTGGAGCATGGATGACATACACGTTGAGAAAAAGCTTCACTTTCCTTCCCTTCTGACATTAGCCCTCGATAGTCTTCATGCAAGTACAGTACCTCTTGAGATCTTTCGTCCTCCTCTATAAATTGTTGATAGTTCTTATGGAAGTATTCATAACTGCAATGAGTTTATGGCTGCAGCAGCTCCGTTATGTCCAGAAGACTGTATCTGGCAGCACGCTCCCCTCCGTCATTCAGCCTGGAATACAGCTTTTCTAGTAGCATGGGAGGCATGGGAGACTGTGTTGAAATGGAAAAGGCTCTGGGAAGAAGTTTAGAAACACAAGGTCTAGATCCTACAGATTCTGCCACCACACACATTCTCTCTCTCTCTCTCTCCCTCCCTCCCTCCCTCCTTCCCTCCCTCCCTCTCTCGCCCTCCCTCCCTCCCTCCCTCCTTCCCTCCCTCCCTCCCTCCTTCCTTCCCTCTCTCTCTCTCTCTCTCTATCTCTCTTTCTCTCTCTCTCTCTCTCTCTCACCTATCTGTTTGACCTTGAGTGTTGTCTGGAAGATGGAGGAATTGAGGGCTGGCGGGGAAGGGGAGATGGCTCAGTTAATGCTTTTAGGGCAAGCATGAGGACCTGAATTCAGATTCCCAGCACCCATATTAAAGCTGGGCATGACCATCTATACCTTTTATCCCAGTGTTGGAGAGAAAGAGACAGCAAATCCCTAGAGCTTGTTGGTCAGTCTAGGCAATAAAACTTCAGGTTCAGTGAGAAACTCTTATCCCAAAAAGTAAGGTGGATAAACAATGAAGATACCCAACATCATCATCTAGTTTCCTCACATGTGCATGTGCATCTGTAGCCACACACAAATGTTTACCACCATTCCCCACACACGGACAACAGGCATACACCACACACTGGCCCGTTTGGGCCTTTTCACTCAGCTTACTAGCTCACTCCCATTCTTCAGAGGATTTTTACCTTTAATAAACTGGAGAGAGAGAAAGAGAGAGAGAGAGAGAGAGAGAGACAGAGAGAGAGAGAGAGAGAGAGAGAGAGAGAGAGAGAAAGTTAATTTATCTGATGCATGTCCATCAGGAAGAATTTATCAAATTGGCAAATTGCATGTGCCATTAAATCTTTAAAGCTGTCAAGCCTGTAATCCCAACTATTCAGATAGGAGCATTGCAAATTCAAGGCAGCCTGGACAAATTGACTTAGATCCTGTCTCAAATAATTAAAAAGCAGTTTGGGACATAGTAAACTGGTAGAACACTTGCTTAATGTGTGAGGCCCTAGATTCCATCTATAATAATAATAATAATAATAATAATGATAATAATGATAATAATAATAATGTCTCTTAAATACATGTATATCTGCAACTTGTTGCCTTAAGATCTGTTGTTTTTTTCACTTTTTATTAAGAATTTTTTTATATACAAACAAATGAGTTTCTACCCATACTCCTTCTCCTTCCCTACCCACCCGCTCCTCTCCCAACCTTCTCTCTTTTCACATATCCCTCCCTATTTTTCCCACCCACTTGTCTCTCTGCATGTTTGGATCACAGGGCTCTTTTCTGAGTGCCTGTACTGGTAAGACAGCTGGCCTCTGTGGTAGTGCAAGTGGCCCTTCAGTGGGTAAACCTACAGTGGGGAAGCTCCCCTTCATTTGTCTGGCACCAGCCCCTAGGATTCCCACTGAGCGTAGTTGTTTTTCCTGAGATATCCTCACTGATTGGAGGCCGCTGCCATTTCTGCCTGATATTTTTATGTGGGACCTGGATCCAATCTCAGGATAGAGATAGAGTCTTAATCCTTGATTCATCTCTCCAGCCCCCTAAGGCCCATTTTTAATTTGGTTGTTTGTCTTCTTCATATTTAATTCTTTGTATACTCTGGATAAGATTTTCTCCCATTTCTTGGGTTGCCGTTTTGCTGGATTAATAATATAGTTGCTTTTTAATTTTATCACATCTCAAATTCCACCTGTTGAGTGTTGGTCTTATTTCCTGGGCATTGGGGTCCTGATTTTGGATTGTTCTTCTTTTCCAGTGTAAGCATTTAAAACTTTATATTTCCTCTAAGCACTGATTTTTCTTTATCTTCCCAATTTTAGTATGTTGTTCTGACGATCAGTTGTATGTATCAACTTGCTTGTACTACAAATGCTAGTTATTCAAACACTAATTTGGGTTTTGATGTAACCCTATTTTATGGATGTGATTAACCCATAACTGATATTCCCTAATGTAAAGCAGATAATGCAGATAATCTGGTGGTGTGATTCAATCAATTGGAAGTCTGAAAAGTAGTCTTGGGACCTTCCTGGAGAAATTCCATCTGGATCGCAACTTCAATTCATACCAAAAGTTTCTGTTTGCCCTGCTGTGAGCCTGCTTACTCTGTGGGTTTCAGACTTACTCAGAAGTACCCACAACTGCATGAATCACTTCTTTGCAATAATCCATCTATCTATGTAATCTGTCTATCACCTGTCACTCATTTTCTATTGCTTGTTAGTTGCTCCGGTTGAATCTGGGTGATAAATTGTGCTTTTATTTTCATTCAGCTAAAAATATTTTCTAAATTCCCTTCCTGTTTCTTTTTGACCTATATATTATGCAGAAGTATACTGTTTAATTTATGAATATTGGGGAATTTTTCAGGTATTTTTCAGTTACTGATGTCTAAATTAATTTCATTATGGTCAGAGGATATACTCCGTATGATTCTGGTTAATTTACACTTATTGAAACTTGTGTTTTTGGCCCAGTGTGTGGGATGTCTTGGTACATGGTCCATGTACACTTGAAAAGAATGTGAGTTCTTCTGTAGTTGTATGGAATATTCTATAAATGCTCCCAGTGTTTTTGATGACAGCTTAAGCTTGTATTTATTGTTTAACTTATACCAAAGTAACTTACAAATTTTAATCAATCAGATTTTTTATATTTAATTTTATTTTTTTCTAGTTTTACACGCAAAATGAGTGATTGTCCCTGCCCTAACTCTTTTCCCCTTCCTCCCTCCCTCCCTCAATCAGATTTTTGAAAGGGGCTCATTTTTATGAAATTGAAAGATTGTATTGTGAATTCTAACTTATTATTTCATTTCTATTTATTATTTATTTCATTATTTCAATAATTATTTTATTAATTATTCCATTTAATAAGTAAATCATAATTTTAACCTTATTTCTTGCTGCATACCCACAACATAATTTAAAAGTTGACTTCATGTCTTCTATTTTCAGCTTTACTTTGTATAATAATTAGAAATCTGAGTTTTCTTTTGGCTCTTCAAGGATAAAATTTTAGTTTGTAAATTTTCCGGAACATTTCTTATTTAATTTTCTTAAAATATGTGAGAGTGCGTGTGTGCATGTGTGTGTTATGGCAATTTTATCGTCTCATTGTAAGAATAGATAAAGTGAATATGTAATAGTTACTCTTAACTGTTTTCATGAGAGAGCATTGAAAGTCAAGAGATTTATTCAGCTTCTAGTTCCAGAGAGGAGAAACAGTTTTTCATAGTGGAGGTAATGTGGCTGGTGGCTGAAGCTGGAGGCAGGCTAAGTCACGGCAAACATCCTGAGGCTAAGAGCTGCTCAGTTCAGTAGGCCAACGGTGAAGGCTGAAGACTGGAGGATTCCTGGAAAGTCCAAGAAAGGAAGAGTCTCTCTTCTAAGTCTTCTGTTCTATGTTTCCTTTTATCTGGTCTGCTACTGGGAATTTCCAATCAAATCTAGGGCTGGTCTGTGTATTGTAAATGTATTGATCTGGATAATCTCTTCAGGTACTCTGACAGCTGATCTTACTTAACGCCAAGTGTGGCCAAGTTAATACCCAGGATTAACTATCACAGAATAGAAATGAAAAATTAAATCAGCAAATTCTTCACTACAGTACATTTTCCCATCTTTAAGAAAAATGATAGAATCCAGGGTTAGTTCAGTCTTTTGAGTCTTGGGTTGGTGTGTTTTTCTTTAAAAAAAAAAAAACAAAAAAAAAACACCGAAAATATAAGAAGTTTGATTATTTTCTGTATTTTTACCTTTGAGCAGCATACTTCCCATTTGTCGTTAATTTATAGTTGACATAATTCAAAGCTATAAATTTCTAAAGTAACTGAAAACAGATTAGTAACCTATTTAAATTTCAGTAAATTAAACATGTCATTTAAATTTGATACTTGAGAGATGCCTTAGAAACTATCTAATGCAGTGTCTAACCTTAGAACTTATTTTATTAGCATTTATTTGTGTCCTAAATTATGACATCATGTTTGTATAAAGTTTATTTTTCCATGCTGTTCCTTTCTTATTGTCATTAGTGATTAAAACCTATTCTAAAAATGGGCTCAAGCTTCCTTGCCCCTCATGGACCCATGTCTGGAGTCCACGAGTTCCTTTCCATCTTTCCCTTGCCCTCATGGATTTCTTGCCTGGAAACCATGAGTTCTTGGGGCCTCCTTTGCCCCTCATGGTACTTCATGTCTGGAATCCATGTATTCTCCAGGTCTCCCTTACCCCCTCATGGGATTCCATGCCTGGAGTCCATGAGTTCTCCAGGGCTTTCTTGCCCCTCACAGATTCATGTCTATGAGTTCTGTTATTTCTCTCCTCTAATAAATTCTGCCTTAATCCTCTAAAAAATAAAATTTAAAAAATGGACTCATCGTCAGGCATGCACAAGAAAGGACTCTCTGGGAATTGGGGCCGGAGGCACTGGGGGATGGGGAGGGAGGGATGAGGGGAGGGGGAGCAGGGGGTTCGGGGGGAGGAGGAGGGAGGGAACTGGTGTACCTATTAAGTTTGTATGAGCTGAAATAATAATAAAAAATGTATAAAAATGGACTCATCTGCAGGAATCAGAACTATTGTATGTTCTTGTACTGGTAAGAATTTTGCTTTGGAGTTAAACACACCCAGGTTAAAATACCAGCTCTTTCACTGTGTGTGTGTGTGTGTGTGTGTGTGTGTGTGTGTGTGTGTGTGTGTATCTGATGTTGATTGCTCGTATCTTCTTTGCTCACTCTTAGTTGAACATAGAGCTCCCCTGTTTGCTATAGAAGTAGTCAGCTTGTGCTGCAGACTGCTTCCTTGAAGCCGTCTTCACCAAGTTGGGACCTTGTCTTCCAACATGGTTGGTAGAGGACTTGACAAGCTTGCTCTGAGAATCCTCTTCTAGGGCTGGGGCAGGTGAAATACCTGCTTGGCTTGGGTGAGTTCTGAGGATCCAAACACCAGTCCTCACATTGGCATGGCAAACAGTTTATCTACTACTAAGTCAATTTTTATATCATCTTCGGATTAGTTATTTACTTTCCTTTTTATAGTGAGGCCAATAAATTGGTATTCAATTAATTGTTGCATTCAAATTATAGCAATTATACTATTTCTTTTCTGTTTTAGATACTGTATCCTTTATAAGGATGTTCTCCAACTCATTTTCAGCAAAATTCAAATTGTAAATACTTTTAAATTTATTGTATGGCATTTTTAATTTAAGGGAAATAGTTAATATAGAATATATTCTTTAATTTGCTAGGATGAATCACCAATAGTTTTCTCACCAAATAGTGTTTAATCTTTTGTCCCACTTAATCTTTCTTTATCAAATGTTTGCAGTTCCTTAATTATGTAAACGTGAAGTTGGAGGGCCCAAATTATTTTCTAATATCTTAGTCCATTTAGGATGGTTTAATTAAATACCATGAACAAGCTGGATTTTGTATACCGGAATCTGGGTAATTACAGATTAAGACTGTCAGATTCCCTTGTAAGAGTCCACTTCCTTGCTCACATATGGCCATCTTTGGTTGTAGCCAAGGAGGCAAGAGTTCTGTGAAGGCCCTTCATAGCATGTAAGGGTATTAGTGCTGATTGTTAGAGTTCCATATATGAAGATATAAGCATTCACAACAAGCACTCAGTTTCCATATTTTGCAGGCAAATTTTTGAGAGACTGTATGATTTACTGAAGATTATTTTGTCACTGACAATGTAGGTAGTGTGGGTCTGAATATGAATCTGTCATATTTTCTGCTGAACTGTCTTCTGAGAGCTCCCAAACCTCTCCCCAGTCTGCAATAAGGCATTATCCTCTGAAGCATCTGCTAAATACTCATCATTTTTTCTTGATCCACTAAATAGTTAATACAGTATAATGAAACAGACTAAGAAGTCACCTTTAAGAAGCTATCACAGCAGTAATTCTCTATGGTATATGCTAAATATACCATATTGACTGTGTGAGGGAATGAACAAATGAATAAAAATACTAATAATTACATGAAATTAATTAAAATTAAAAGTTGCTACTTTAAAACATTTTTGTATTTAATATATTCTGTTGCAACAGTAGGCTGTTAATGTCTTTCTTTATAAAAGGCTTTTTTCTTAAAGGTTGTCTGAAAGCAATCCTTACCTGAACCTTTATGACTTGTTTTAATCTTTTACTTGTGAGATTATTTGTTAAGTCCAGGAATTTCATCCAATTTCCAATTTTAGAATTTTTGGCTCAATGTCAGGGCACTTACTGACTCAATTTATGAGGGGATCATGATTGCAATTTTATATGTGTTATTTACAATTTAGAAAAAATTTTTCTTCTAGAAACAGGTAGCCATTGATAATTGCTTTTCTCCATTTTGAGAAGTTTAATTTGAAGCTATTGAAACTCTACTAGAAAAAAAATATTAATCCAGAATTAGACACGTAACCTATATTTGTATACAAACATGCCTGTGTGAATGTGTGGTATCCATGAAATACCATTAGAACTATGTGTATGTTTTTGATGGCTGAAATAATGGTGACAATAAATTCAATGTCAGTTATAGGAAGGAAAATCCATTTTTTGTTTATTTTTTCACTTTGCAGTTATTGAGTATCTGTCTTTTATTTGAAATACAGTTAGTTTATAACCACGTATATAATTTTTGTGTTCTTCCAAACAGGTGTTTAGCTAGTCTTTTTGGACATTCGATCCTCTGAGCATTCAAATGTATTATTACTATTTTCTGCTTAGTTAAGATACAGCACTTCTTAAGATGTTAATAATTTATTGATTTGCAATATTATAATTACTAAGAAGATATTCATGTTTACTAGTTAGTATATTTTCTCAACATAAGGGAGTCCTGATTCCTTTGTCAAATGAAGCTCTAGAAGATGAAAATAGCAATGAGCTAATGACTTCTTTTCTGGCCCCATGTTTGTATACATGTATAGAAGAGATATTGCTTAACTTATCAGCATTTTCTAAATTTTTGCTCTTGGGACTTTTCATATACTTAAAACTTATTAAGGACTTCAAAGAACATTGTTTTTTTTTGGGTTGTATCTGTTAATACTTGTTTGATAAGTTAAAACTAAGAAACTTAACGATCATGTATTAAAAGCTTTAAAAATAATAGTAGGTGGTGTGTGTGTGTGTATACAAGAGATCACGAGTATATGTACCTGTGGAGTCCAAGGAACCATCCTGGATTGTTCTCCTTTTTATTGCTTTGCTTTGGGGTTTCCCATTCTCTACCTTCAAGGACTGGACTCGTAGGCCATCACCACATCCGCCATATTGAGCGGGCATTTTTGTATAGACTCGGGGAATCTAATCTCAGGTATTTTTACTTGTAAGGCTTTAAACCCTGAGCAAATACCCCAGTCTTCTGCTACTTCTCAACATAAGTAATATCAGTTTCATTCAGGAACACAACTATTTTTTGCCCTAGACAGAAAATGTTTCATGAGGAGAATGATATTATAATTAGGTTTTTACCAAACTCCTTAATAAGTGGTTTAATAGAAGGCAGATGGATTCTTGTATTTGCTGCATTATTTAGTCTGTTGCATGCATTAGGTTGTTTTGGTTAAATCATAGTAGGAAAATTTGGTTTCACACAAATCTATATTTTTAATAGGAAGTATATTTAAGCATCTTTTCAGATAATTCAGATAATAATAATTCAAGCAATTATTCTTTGGTACTGTGCCAGAACTTTACAGGTAGTAATGTCTTATACTGCAGGCATTGTGAAATCTGAAACCAAATCAAGAAGCTCCTCATGATTTTTGAACTATTAAAGTCCATTAGTTTATTTTAGCCGTTGAATGAATCATTTGTCCATGCAAGACTTTGTAACTTGCCTTGGGCATTTGGAAAGCATTGATTCATCAAGTTATGTAGTAAATCTTCCAAATCTTGCAGCATTTTGTTACATAAAAATCATACTTGGGGCATCTGCAAATAGAGATAACTTGACTTCTTCCATGCAGATTTGAATCCCTTTTATCTCCCTCTCTTGTCTTATGGCTCCAGCTAAGACCTCAAGTACAATACTGAATAGAAGTAAGAGTGGACAGCCTTGTCTAGTTCCTGATCAAAGCAGGAATGCTTCAAGTTTTTCCCCATTGAGTATAATCATTGCTGTTGGCTTGTTGTATACAGCTTTTATTATGTTGATAAAGGTTCCTTCCATTCCAACTGTGTCTAGGATTTTGATCATAAAAGGATGTTGGATCTTGTCAAAAGCTTTTTCTGCATCTATTGAGAGTATCATGTGGTCTTAGACTTTGGATTGGTTTATATGATGGATTACATTTATTGATTTGTGTGTGTTGAACCAACCTCGTGTGCCTGGATAAACCCTACTTGATCCCCATGGATGATCTTTTTGATATGTTTTTGAATCCGGTTTGCTAAAATTTTGCTGAGAATCTTTGCATCTGTGTTCATCAAAGAGATTGGCCTATAGTTTTCTTTTTTAAGTGTATCTTTATTAGGTCTTGGGATTTGTATGATATTAGCTTCATAGAAAGAATTTGGCAGTTTTCCTTGCTTTGCAATTTGATGGAACGGTTTAAGGAGTATTGGTGCTAGTTGGTCCTTAAATGTCTGGTAAAATTCTATGCTGAATCTTTCTGATCCAGGACATTTTTTGGTGGGAAGATTCAAAGATTACTTCATTGATTTCCTCATACGTTATAGGATTATTTATATAATTCAGAACTTCCTGATTCAATTTAAGTAAATTGTGCTTACTCAGGAATTCATCCATTTCTTTTGTGTTATCAGATTTCATGGAGTATAAGTTTTTTAAATGACTTTTCAATTCTCTGAATTTCTTGGGTATCAGTAGTGATAGCTCCATTTTCATTTCTAATTTTGTTAATTTGGGTTTTCTCTCTCTTCATTTTGATTAATTTAGCTAGAGGTGTATCAATCTTATTGATTTTTTCAAAGAACCAGCCTTTTGACTGGCTGATTCTTTGTATCATTTTTCTTATCTCAATTTCAGATATTTCTTGCCTGATTTTGCTAATCTCCTCTCTTCTACTGCTTTTGGGATTGGATTGCTCCTGTACCTCTAAAGCTTTAAGCTGCATTGTTAAGTTATTTGTGATGTTTCTATTTTTTTTTTTGATATAGGCATTAAGAGCTACATCTTTCGTTGTGTCCCAGAGATTTTGATATGTTTTATGTTCATTAATGTTCACTTTTAGGAAATCTTGAATTTCCTTTATGATTTATTCCTGAACCCAGTTCTGATTCAACATCATAGTGTTTAGTTTCCAAGAGTTGGTGTATTTTCTGCTGTTTGTTTTTTGCGGATGTCAAGCTTTAGACCATGATGGTCTGATAGGGTACAGGCTAGAATTTCAACTTTCCTGTATATGTGGAGATTGGTTTTGTGACCCAATATATGGTCTATTTTGGAGAAAGTTCTGTGTGCTGCTGAGAAAAATGTGCGTTTTTTGGTGCGTTGATAGAAAGTTCAATAGAGATCTGTAAGGTTCATTTCAGTAAGAGTTTGATTAAATTCCAATGTGTCTCTGTTAAGTTCTTGACCTGTTGATCTATCTCACGTTGAGAGGGCAGTATTGAAATCCCTGAGTATTGTCGTTTTGATTCTTGCTTTAGATGTTGTAGCATTTGCTTAATGAATGTGGAGGAGCCCATATTAGGTGTGTATATGTTCACTATTGTGACATCTTCCTGATGAATTGTACCTGTGACTAAAATGTAGAATCCTTCTGTGTCTCTTATGATTTTTTTTTTTGATTGAAGTCCGCTTTGTCATATAGCATAATTGCGACTTCTGCTTGTTTCCTGGTTCTTTTAACTTGCAAAATTTTTGACCAACCTTTCACTTTCAGAATGTGCCTATCTTTTGTGATGAGATGTGTTTCCTCAAGACAGCAAATGGATGGGTTGTGATTTCTAATCCATGTTTGTAATCTGTGTCTTTTGATTGGTGAGTTAATTCTATTGACATTATAATGGAGAAATTACTTTTAATTTTTGTGTTTAGTGGCTTTCATACATGTATTACTTGGTTTGTAGGTTTTGGTGGTATTATACTTCCTTTCTGTCCTCCTTGATATGCTTGTTCTTTTTTTAAGCTTGAGTATCTTTTCTAGCATTTTCTGAAGACCTGGTTTGGTAGACAGGTAAGTCTTTATATTGGAAAATTTTTCTTTTACCTTAGATTATGACTGATAGGTTTGCTGGGTATATTAGCTTAGGTTGACATTTTTACTCATTCAATATTTGAAGTATGTCTCTCCATGCTCATCTTGCGTTTACTGTTTCCATTGAAAAATCATTTGTTATTTTAATAGGTTTACCTTTATAAGTGACTTGATTTTTTTTCCCTTGAATTTCTGAGCACATTTTTTTTTCTTGTATGTGGAGTGTTCTGACTATTTGCCGTGCCGTTTCTATTTTTGTCATATCTGTTTGGGGTGCGGAATGCCTCTTGTATTTGGATGGGCCTCTCTTTCTTTAGATGAGGAAAATTTTCCTTTATGATAATTTTAAAAATTTCCTCAGGTGTGGTATTTTGGGATTGTTCTTGTATTCCATGAATGCGCATGTTAGGCTTCTTCAAAGTGTCCCATAATTTTTGAATATTCCTCTCAAGTATCTTTTTGGCTTTAACAACCTCCTCTATTGTGCTGGTTAATTCTTCTACTTTGTCTTCAAGTTCTGAAATTCTATTTTCTGCTTTGTTAGTTCTGCTGTTAAGACTCTCTGTTGAGTTCTGGTTTGAAGATAACTTGTCTTTTAGTTCAATTTTAAACTCTGCTTGAGAATGTTTTAACTGCTCTATGCCTATTTTTGTTTCTTCAACTGTTTTTCTCATCTCCTCCAAGTGTCTGTTGTATTCCTATTCAAAGTGGTTGATGCAGTTATTTAACTTCTCCCGGATTTGTTCTTTCATAGTATTGATCATAGTAAAGATCAGGCTTTGAAAATCATTATCTTTAGTATGGCTTTCTTGGCTATTTTCTGTGAGTTTGTTCTGGTTGGAATCTGTCATTATGGGGTTAATTCTTTTGGTAGGAGATTTGTTGTCTTGGTTTTTGTTTCTCATGGATTTGCGCTGTGACTTGGGCATTTTTATTTTATCCCATAAGACCTTCCCTTTGTTTCTATGTGTTTTTGACTGAACTGAAGTAGATGGCATTACTACACTCAAGCATTTGTTAACTACTGTTTGCCTTGGAATTGAGTACGTTTGTCTGGTGTTGGTGTTATTTCCTAGATAAGGCTATTAGACTGTTAGTATATCAATTAGGTCAGGTATAGTGGACAGGGAGTGAAGATTAATATGGTAGTACACCCTTTCCGTTTACTTCCTTGGTGATATGTGAGAGTGAATGGTATAGTCCCAGAAGTTGTATGTGTTTTGGGGTGTCTATATGGAAATGTTAAACTGCAGTGACTTATAATTGAGAGGAATAAGATGGTAAAAAGGTTTTACTTATCTTTGAGTTGGATGTGTAGATTCTCTCCCATGTGATGGGATGATTTTAGATGACTTCTGATGTATGGTGTTTGTCCCCTAGAGCTTTGCTTGGGTTTTTTCTGGACTCTGTTGAATTCTGAGAAGCAGGGCTTCTGCCCTGACCTGGGTCCCGAGCATAAGTGCAGAGTGTCTAGTGTGACAGCAGATCACCTGGGACCTGCGGCTTGGCCTAGGGGCCTTCCCCAGTGCCAGAGCAGACTGGCTCCTGAGACGGAGGGAGTCCGCCCTGGTCCCGGTCCAGGGCACAAGGGCAGAGTGCCTAGTGTGGCGTGCCTCAGTTCTCATATTCTTTATAACCTGGATTTACTTGAAAATAGATATCTTTGTTGCATGCTTAAATTGTTTTGGTTCTTTTTTGCCCATGGTCCCCATCCAGAGATTTATGTTGAAGCTTATTATCATCTTTGCCAGAAAGTTTAGGAGAAGCATGCCGAGCCTCTGAAAATAATCAAAATTAACTTTTCCTTAATATAAATCTCTGGGTAGAACATTTAAGCTATCAATTGCTTTTTTATTTGAATATACCTGTCAGGATTTCCAAAAAAAAAAACCTTTCAGAGTTAGTAGCTGTTTTTTTTGTTACTGAATAATTATACAAAATCGCTATGGAAGTTAGTAAATTCAATTGCTCAGATATGTAGAACATCACTAAAAACAAGTGGAGGAGAAATCAGCTGTGATTTTTTTTTTTCATGTATGGGTATGTGTAGGTGTATGCAGAAGAAGTGGCCCAAGAGTGGGCCTTCAGAAATCATCCTAGACTGTTCTACCTCTTTATTGATTT
This sequence comes from Typhlomys cinereus, assembly GCA_023101885.1. Lineage (NCBI taxonomy): Eukaryota > Metazoa > Chordata > Mammalia > Rodentia > Platacanthomyidae > Typhlomys > Typhlomys cinereus. Next base: position 7,625,201 of record JALPQD010000042.1, on the reverse strand, counting down.
GATCCGGGGTTTCCCAAGCTCTCCTTCCAGGGCTGGAAGTACAGGCCACCAATATTTCTGCCTACTATCTTTACATGTGATCCAGGGATCAAACTCATCTCCTTCTGCATTCAAAGCATAGGCCTAATCTCTGAGCCATCTTTCCAGTCCAGCTGTGAATTTTTTAATGGAAGCAGTTTCACACTGTCTCCTTTATTTTCATGAAATGATATTGTATCTTAATATCCAAATTGTACCATTTTCAGTCAAGTAAGCCACTTAGTGTTCTGAAAGATTTCCACATTTATTGAACTATCTTTCTTTGAATAACAGGAGTGAGTACGACTCCTTTTTTGTCCTCTTTGCAGCCCAACTCTCCACTCTACTGATTCAAACCAACATGATCTCTTCTATAATGCTCCAATTTATGTTCCTTCCTGCTATCTTAGTATTCTTCTGTGTTGTAAATAAAAAGGAGCATCTTCCTTCTTTCCCTTTTTAAACCAAGAGTACTTCTATGCATTTTTTTAGGTCTGTATGAGAGACCTGGAATAATTCATATCTTGCTTTAACTCATGTTTATAATTTAGCCTTGAAGTTCTATAAAATGCCTTTCACTCTAAATTAGACTACATGGTAATCATTCTTCTCAGTCTGGCCAAAAGACAATTCTCAGTGCAGTGATACCTTTGGAATGAAAGCACAGTCTACGGAGCTTTTTTCTTTGTTTGCACTGATTTCTGTCCTTCCTTGTATTTTCTGCTGTTTCTTTTGACTGAAACAATTTAAATGGTTTCTTTGTAGACTCCAAGGACACATATGTATTCTATACCTGGACTCTAAAAAATTCCCCATTTATACTCTTAAACCATGCTATTTTTTCAGTCTTGTGTACACCTAAGCTCTTAATCCTTTCCCCTGAGCCATCTCCAAAAGTAAGGTTCATATTTGGTGAAGCAAGAATTGTTTCTAAAGATTGTCCTTGGATGCAGCTGTAGAACAGGAAAAGGGTTTGCAATTCTGAGAGTTCCCCTATGTCCCTTTGCCAAAGCTGAAGGTTTCTGGAGCCTGCACAGGTCCTCTTCTTAATAGCATAGCTAAACATCTTTTAAAATATGGATCAACCAAACAGAAATAGAGAGCATTACAGAAAATGTAGCTTTTTTGTGTGCGTGCTAGATTTATAAGTATAGTTTTATTTATTTTGCTGTATAAAAAGCTATCATTTCAGTCATATAATAGTAGGCTAAGCTTTCCAACAATGGAATATTTCTCCCCAAAGTTCTTCACTATGCTTTAGCATAGGCTCTTTAAATAGTATGACTTCAAATACTATAATTAGAAATTGTACTTTTCAAGAATTTACTGAATAACAATTTTAGATGTAAAATAAAAGTCTAAATCACATTTTTAGAGGCTTGTGGAGTAATCAAAGTTCCTCGTCTTTGTATGTATGTCCATAAAACAGATGTAATGCTGGCCATGGATGCTTTATGCATTCAAACTCCGTCGATTTCTGAACATTTGGCTAAGATAATTATATACCTTGGCTTGGGATATGGAAACAGCAAACTATTCCACTTTCCATTATGTAAATTAGCAGTGGAAATAGCTGTATATTTCTCTATGATATTATCTTGCTAAATATAGGTATGTGGACTTATTCTTGTTAGAAGGAATAGTTTGCCATGAACTGATGGTTAGTTTTTGGTATAACAAACTATTTAGTCTTTGTTGGGACATTCAGTCTCATATAATAATTCCATTTTTTCCCTTTAAATTTCTTTAGGATTATAAATTTGTCTTTTTGTAATATATGTTTTATATCTGTTAAGAGAAAAAGCACTTAATTCATGACTAAGGAAAACAATAAATCTTAGGATGTTATTGATATTGTTTGAGTACCTATTGTGGTTTTTTTTTAGCCTATTTCTGGCACTGTTGATAATTAAGATTTAAAATCATGTTATTTTTGGTGATAAAATAGACATTAAATTGCATAGTTCAAGAAAAAAATGAAGCAGTTTTTGTTTGTTTTTGGTGGTGGTGGTCATGGGGGGGTCTTTCCAGATATAATTTCACTCTACAGTCTTTCACGGTGTAGTCCAGGCTGGCCCAGAACTTTTTGTAGCTCTCCTGCCTAAGTTTCTTCAATACTGGATTACGTGAGCAACCACCACACTTAGCTAAGAAAAACAATTTAATGAAACAGTAAGCTAGTTCACATCTAGTTTTACAAATATTTGAATATTATTTAGTTGTATCAGTGGTATCACTTAGTGAATCTCCAGCAAATGGCTTACAACTAAGTTTATTGCTGAGATCTCAGTTTATTTTCTCAAAATGTTTGAAAGTGCCACACTTTTGAGGTAACATGATGTTCATAAGTGACCACAGGAGACAATAGACAGGAAAGGGAAAGAGATGACTCTTAAGGCGTTCAGACACAAATAGCACTGATTGTTTGCCTGTAGCTCAGCAGAGTATTTTATGATCTATTTTTAGGTTTCACTTTACTGTTATGTTTTTACTTTCATTCAATTGCTAATCAACAATTTCCTCTGTAAAGATGTTTTTGCCATTCTTGGAACCACATAGAATTTTTCCTTTAATAATACTACTGTTTGTAGAGGTCCCAGGAGTGTGACCTTTAAAAAAAATCATATTCCTACTTTTAGTGTGTGGTTAGAATAAGTTGGTCCATTCACATCAAGCCTAATTTGATGTGAGTTAGTATGAACCCTTGACAAAACCAGTGGTTCAAAATATAGACTGGAATGAGACAATAAATCCTACTGTTTAAATCACCCAGCAGGGTAGCAGTACTGTTTATAACATTTCTTATGTCTTCAGTCCTAATTTACTGTTCTTTGATGTAAAGCCTGGTTGCTTTTCAGGACTTTTAAATTTGTTTGCGGAAGGTGGAGCCCAGGAAATGTGCCCATCATTGAGAACTCTAAGTTTAGCTGAGGCAAGTTAGGTTGCTGTAATGTTTCTGTTTCAAAAGAGTTGCATTTTTCTGAGTTAAAGGACTGGTTTACACAAATGAAAAACTAAGATTTTCCATACACAGGGAAAAGTTTCGGAAACATGCTTCCTGCTGGCTATTTCACACCCACCAAATGTTACATACCGTCTGCAGTAGGCCATGTGTGGGTGTACGTAGTTGTGGCTCACATATCATTCAAGCTCAGGCATTTTCCAGGGACAGATGAGAAATTCTTAGGAAATGAGTGCCTTTCTGTATCTAAAGTCAGTTCAGTTTTTAAGGTTTATGTACTTATTTTCTATATCAAAGTAAATATAGTAGTGAGTCCTTTGTTTCAGGAAGGAATTCTGATACCTTTGGTGTGAAATGACAGATCTGTAGTTTTTTCTACGATTTAAAAATGATAGGATCTTTACTTGCCTACTTTGTTACTTTTTAAATAGAATCTATGTGTGCTGATTAGGTTTTTTGATATGATCTTTTGCTTACTTTGACTACAATAATATCAAATTTGATTTAAAATGCATAATAAAATTTTAATTATTTTTAGTGGAAACCCCATAAAAGATTTCATTGAAGTCATTTTATTTAGTAATTGATATTAATCTTGTCCCTATTAAAGAACAGAATGGTTGTCCTTAGAAAGGCCACCAAGAAAGAAGTTCAGGGGGGCATTGAGATGGTGAAGTCACCTGCATACTACTTCTAGTGACATGAGTTCCACAGCCCCCCAGAGCATATGGTTGAAGGAGTGAACTAGCTTCCAAAAGCTGTCCTCTGATCACTACATGCATGCTACAGTAGACATGTGTGCGTATCTCTCTTATCTCTCTTTTTCTTTTTCACACATACATACACATAAATGATATACAAAAGGATACCATTTTGAAACTCTTGAAAAGCTAGTTGCATTTAAAGAATTTCATTTTCTGCTTTTAACGTTTAAAAAAAAAACAAAACCTTCTCAATGATCTTAGAGTTTTATCACTTAGTTCAGTGTGAAATTTGTTAGATTTCTTCAAAATGTATAATATGCAATAGCTGTTGGTGTTTATAAACCCTTTTCCTTTGAAATTTTTTGAGATTGTTAACTTTTTTTTTCATCTTAAACAAGAACTTTATTTAAACAACAAGACACTTGACTTGAAGGGGAAACTATCTAGGATTCATTTTTTGAGTAATTTACCTCTACTGAAAGACAGATTGCCCTACATGTAACAGCTACGTATAAAAAAGTTATAAAATTGTCCTTGGTTTTACAATGATAAATGAAAAACATTAAAATTCTCCAATCGAACAAGGTATGCAAGAATTTTTATGTTGTTGGGGTTTTGTTTTTTGTTAAAACAATGAGCAAAATAACTTCCTGGAATATAAAGATAAGAGCTGAATGAGCATGCCACTAATGGAGAGGGGGTATTTTCACAGAACCAGTATTTTCCCCATACCATCTCCATGTGATGTCAACCAAAACATAACATTAGCCATTTAGAATTTTTTTTTAAAAAAAGCGCAATATGCTTGTGCACATACACCAGTTACTTCATGTACAATAAAGGAAGGGGAAGGGGAAATGAAAGAATAGAGAAAACTATACTGTAGTAGTCAGGATGTGGTGGAACCAAATTGCGGCTTCTAATTGAGAATGTATTCTTGGTCTATAACAAAATTCTGGAGTAAAGTAGCAGGTTCCCTTTTTTAGACACCTCCTGTTTGCTGTTGGAACACATCAATTGTGTCTTCATCCTCCATTTCCAACTGTGCCGGTGTATCTGTTTCATTGATTGGTTGCCCATCAAATCGGAATCTGATCTGCCTCATTGACAAACCCTGTCGCTCACAATAGGCTCTCATGAGTTTACTCAGTGATGTGTGCCTCTTAATCTTAAACTGTACCACAGAGCCATCCTGCCCGGCCACCTTCAAGTTAATGTGATCGTTGTTCTCAGTCTTCACTCCTTTGGGTTTCTCGTCCGCCACCGCGAGCGCCCGAGTCTCCGCAGCTGCTGCTTCACAAAAGAGGCACCGGGTCCGCACCGAAGGAGCGCACAAGCTGCGCCCGGAGCGGCAGAACGAGGTTGTTAACTTTTAATGTTTTATTGTGAGTCATTTTAATCACTCCAGTGTTCAGGGTATCTTTTCTGAAATAAAAAAGTGAACTAATCTTCAAGAAACACTTTACTAAAATTACATTTTCCCTAGATATTCTTCGAGTATGTATGTTTATGAGTTAGAGTGCTCTCCACAATTGATATTGTTTATGTGATTGATTTCTCAGTAGCTTGCGAACTTAGTTGAAGCAATCAACTTTTGCTGTCTTAGTTTTCCTGTAATTTTAGTGATGGTTTTTGGTAGGTTGTAGACAGCAGAACAAAAACTCACGCACACACTTTTAGCTTTATTTTTCCTACTTAATTAATCAACTATACATTGTTTTCTCAGGAGCAAAGTCAGGGTAGAAACAGATGCATTGTATCACAGCATAGTTTCTTTTTGCTTCCAATGACCTTAATAGGAATAAACCATTGCTAATAACAATATACAAGCAAGACAGGGTTCCTGAGTCAGGAAAGTTCATTTCTCTCTGTCACTGCCCTTTTATATTCACTATTCTGAGAGAATTAACAATCTGTGGACTATTCCCATTTCATCACTTTTCCAGAGTAACTTGAACTAACAATCTGTGAGTTTCCTTTTAAGGGAATGTTTATAATTATCAGACTTTCCTAGTTCTTGAACTAGACTCAGCATCAGTATGGACACTTTCTCATCCAGTGAGAGAAAGCAGAATTAAAACCCAGGTGTCCTCTTCCTACAGCATATGTGTTGTGAAGCATTCAGTTCTCTAGCCGTATTTTAAACTGACCTTTATATTCCTGAACCTTAGACTAACCGGTAAGCTCTTGATTGTTTGCATCAAAGAGAAAGAACAGAAATATGACAATCTAAATTTACCAAATTTGTAAACTCCATTGTGCTTGAATTGAGAATGATTTTCATATCAGGTCTGAATGTGGTCATATTTACCCAGGGAATTTATGAAAAATAATGAGTCACACTATGAGAACTTGACCACAGAGGAACTGAGAGACTGTCTGGTCTATCTCCTTTTTGATAGGAAAAGAATATCTTTCAAAACAATGGAAGATTGGACCATTTTCAATTTTTAAACTTAATCCTCTTTGTGAATTTCCAGCCTCTGTGCCTGTCATGCAAGAGGTGCTCAGGAAATGTTTATTAAATGAGAAAATAAGTGAAGTTATTGTATCTTTTGAGAACATTCATTAGACTTTAAATATAATAGGCACACAGTTTGAAGATGTGAGGAAAAAATCTTGGCTCTTGAATATCTGTTTAGGAGAAATATTCTTTAAGTGTTTATTTCCTGTCTATTAAATTATGTTGACCCTGTGAAGATTTCAAGGAGGAAGAGGAGGGCAATTAAAATGTAGTATAAAAAAGTAATGGAACTAGGCACAAACATCAGTGTATGGTGTTTGTATAGTTGCAAAAAAAGTTGACTTTGTAAACAAAGAAAATTTAATGGAATATATAGGTAGCATTTAAGTGGGGCAATAAGAACTAGGCAATAAGAACTGAAGACAGATAGAAGGAAGTTGTTCTTTTTGCAGGGGACTTGAGAAAGTATCAGAACACAGGAACAGAGGAGAAGGAAGCAAGAATGGCCCAGCTATTTCCATAAGCAAATTCTGAGACCCGAAATGCAGTGTAGAAGTCTTGAGGCAGACTGATTCACATTTCTTTGGGAGTTAATTAAGGTTTCTGAGTGCAATCTTCATTAAATGGATTGTGGTGGGGGAGAAGGAACTAGAAGTAAGAAGATCACTCAAAAATATGTGATAATCATGTAAGAAAGATTAAAGTATTTGACAAAGCATACAACATGATTGGCCATGAAAGAAACAGCAGCAACCGACTGAATAACGAAGAATGTCTACAGAGAACAGCCCCATTTCTTCTTGAGCCATCTATGGTGAAAAACTGCAAATGATAAATTCTCTTAGAACTTTTCTCTCTGAGCTCTTTAAGATACCTACTGCAAATGATCTCTCTGCCAAGGGACATAGCCCTTCCTAGCCAGATCTCTGCATCTGTGGCTTGGAAATCAGCAACAGAAATTTCAGTAACCCAGTGACAAATGAAAACAGCACCACAGATCCCAGAAACTGAGGACCAGCAGCACAACCATGCAGGGGTAGTGAGTGCTGCACCCCAAGTCCTCTGATAGTGGACAGGAGAAAACTTTTAGGCAGTTGATAGAAAAGGGAGCTGATTATTATTGTTCTTCATATGATTGATCTTCATTTTCACTGAAAAAGTAATAAGTATCATGAAGAAAATTTTAGAAAACAAATATATATACCAGTATATATAATTACTGGTATATATAAATAGATATATTTAAAAAGACTGCCATCTTTCACTATCGATAAAGAACTTTTAAGATCTTGGCTTAATGTCTCCATGTCTTTATAAACAAGTTTTTTTTTTTTTAAACCTAAAGGTAACAGTATGAACCATAAAGATGAAAAAGCTACGATGATTGCTTGTTACCTGATAGTTTAGAGCAGGTAGCTAGGGGTTAGATCTTAAAAAGACCAGGGACCCTGCTTTGTTGTGGATCCACCAGAGGAGGTTAATCAGGGGAGTGGCATGGCTGGATGTATACTTTGGTTTGTTTATTTTTGCCTTAGTAGGAATACTGGATTAGAGAGTATTGAGGCCTAAAGACTCATAGCCAATTCTGAGACTAGATCAGAAGGGGCAAAGAGAGTTGTTGATAATTGTAGGGGAGTGGGAGAATTTGACAACTTTATAAGTGTTTATAAGTGTTATGTTTATTCTCAATTGCCAATTGGACAGAATTTATCAACTAGGAGTCAAATCTCCGGACGTGACTCTGAGTTTATCTGAACTGAGAAGATGCCTTGAACGCAGGTGGTGTCATTCTATTAGCTAGGGTCCCACACTGAGAACAGGACCAAGCAGGTGAATCATTAGCATCCACTTGTCTCTGCTTCCCGACTGCGTGCAGTGTGACTGTTGTCTCATGTTCCTCTCATCATACCTTCTTCACAATGCACCATACTCTCAGATCATGAGTGAAGATAAACTCTCACAATTCTTAACTTTCTTTTGTCATGTATTTTGGCATAGCAACCCAAAGGTAATCAATGTGGTAAGGAACAGTTGGAAAAATGTGTTAATAAGTTGTGGAGACAAAAACATGTAGCTCAGTTGCAACAGGATGACACACAGGGAATTCCAGTTCAGCGTGTCTGAAACAAATTAGAATCATTCTTACCAGATTTACCCATCTTTAGATTTCTTCCCCAAGTAAATATGTTCTTACCTGTCTAGTTTGCCAACCTAGAAAATTAGAGGTCATCCTAGACACTTCCTGTCTACTTCCACATTCACTCACCAAAATCTATCAATCAGATTTGCTAATTAAATCTAAGGCTCATTCTCTACATTTTCATTGTCACACTGATATTCTGTCATGTATATATTTCTGATTTAAAAGAATCAATTTACTGCTGTTTTTAAAACAAGAATGTAATGAAAAGTAGACACCTTTTCCATTTTTTGCTTTGGTTTCTAATGCCAGATTTGTATCTATAGGAGGTTTTTTTTTGTTTGTTTGTTTGGTTGGTTGGTTTTTTTTGACTCTTAGCTGTCAGTATCATAGGAATCACTGGTGTTCCTACTTTAAGTCTCCTTTAGGTGTTATTTCCCTAAAATTCCATTCTATTTCCATTTCTCCTTGCTCCCCTTCCCATGGCTCCTATCAATAAGCAGAATTGAGTCTACAACTCCTTACAATAACAAGTAATGAATGAATTTTAGCATCATCTTTCAAATTTTAACTCATTCAAAATGCCTTTGCCAATAAACCCTTGGACTTAGTCTCCATTTCCTTTCAGAAGAATCAGATACATAAGAGCAGTTGGTCCCCTTAATGTTTTTAAGTTTATTCTTTCAAGGGACTATATAAGGTTTTCCTAGTATATCTTTTCTTTTGGAAATAAAATAATATCTTGAAAAACCCCAGCCCACCAGTTGTCCATTGGATATAACACTAAGAAGTAAGATGGAGCAGGCAAGATGACTCAGAGGGTAATGATGTCTTAAAGATGCCTGCAAGTAAACCTGAGTTTAATCCCTCTTCTAGCCCACATGGCAGAAGGCAAAAGCCAAAAACCAATTTCTGAAACTTGTCCTCTAACTCTACATGCATGCTATGCAAGGCATGCCTGTTTCTCCTCCTTCTCCTTCTCCTTCCTTCCTTCCTTCCTTCCTTCCTTCCTTCCTTCCTTCCTTCCTTCCTTCCTCTCTTTCTTTCTCTCTCTTTCTCGCTTCCCCCATAAATACATTTTTTAAAAATAAAAAAAAGGAAGTAATAAACATTGTCAAATTTTGGCTTTGCACACCATTGCTATAAACAATCAGGAATATCAGAAAGCCTTTCTTTCATATCCAAATTCACCATAATAGAAATGGTAAAGAAGATAGCAAAAGAAAATGGAATTACAGACACAATAGGGGTATTAATTTTAATATTTTAGGTGTTTTTGCTCATTGAAGCTGAAGATTTTTTTAAGTATTGTGTTAGTTTCACAGCAACACCCCCACTTCTGTGGTGCGGAATTGTCTTAGTCTCACATTTCCATTATTGTAATGAGTATATATATGATGCACACAATTTAGGGAAACAAGTGATTTATTCACACACATTATTGTAGTTCGCAGTTAGTTATCATGGCAAGAGAGTTAAACTGTCATCTAGAGATAAGGGAAGAGACAGTATCCACCACATCCACTGGAAGAACTGAGACACAAAGATCAAAGCATCTCTAACTTGACAGTCGGCAAACTTCCAATGCTATCTCTGTCTGTTTTACCTGCCCAGGAAATACCCCCCTCCCCACAATAAGCCGGGTGTTAAATGTTTGCTTAGAGGTTTGTCTTAACTAAATAATTCTTTCTTCATGGCTATGCCTGAAGGTTCAGTTCTTATTCTCAGGCTAACACAAAAAACTAAGTGCCACAAACACTAAAGGTAGAGCACTATGCTATGTGATCATTTATTTAGTGATTTATTTAAAATTTATTCGATCTGACCCATTTTCCTTTCTGTCTTCAGGTAATTTCCATCCCATTTAAAAAACTAATAAAGGAAGGGAAGGAAAAGGGGATGGGTGGGAGGGGGATGGAGGAAAACAGGGATAAGTACTCAATATGCTTGTAAAACTAGAAAAATAAAATAATAATAAAAAACTAAATGTTTCCAAAAAGTATTTGAAACTAGACTTTTTAGAACTGTTCAAAAACAATTTCAGTGCTGACCCAGTCTATCAGTATAATTTAGGAAACCTCATATTATTATCTAAATTGCTTTTATTTTTCAAAATAAACTTGTGTTAAGACATGAGATTTTCTTAGGGATGAACACATACATAAATGATTATAGTGCTTCTGTAATTTAGTATTTGTTGCTAATTAGTATCCATTATTAGTTCATGTTTATGTCTCCAATTAACCCAGGAATCACACTGAGTATAAAGATTTTGGTTCCTGTAGGCTGCATAAATGCATAGTAGATGAAATCTCTAACAGGTAAAAATGAAATAAATGGTTACTGAGTAGATATGTATCTGTCCTAACTTTTAGCCAGAAATGTTTTATTAAACAGAAATTTTAAATTCCTGAGAGCTATTTGAGGAAGAGCAAAAGACCCACATAGTGTTTTAGGGTCTAATCACTGGTGAATGAGGAGCTAAAACCTTTTATTCACTAAATCAAGAACTTTTCAGGAAGGGAGCTAATGGAAATGGAAGCGTACATGGTAAGTTTTTCCCTGAATTTTGAGTGAGACTGGTACTCTTGCTTTGCTGCTGCACACACCAGGCTAGTTTGTCCCACTATCTTCTGGGGAGTCTGCTGCCTCTGCCTCTCATCTTTCTTTGGGAGAATTGAGATTACAGACGTGATGACCTCCTGGCTTTACATGGATGCTAGAAATTTGAACTGAGCTACTTTGCTGGCCCTTTATTCGTGTGTGTGTGTGTGTGTGTGTGTGTGTGTGTGTGTGTGTGTGTGGTATATTTGGTTGTGAGCATTTTACTGCCCATGTGTGGAGTCAGAAGACAACTTTTGAGAACTGATTCTTCCCTTCTTCCTTTCCATCTTTTCCATGGGTTTAGGGGATTGAATTTAGGTTGTCAGGCTTACCCAAGAAGTGCTTTTACCCACTGGGCCTCAGCCCCAGCATTCCCTTTTCTGTTTTTTCTATTTCTATGAATTCCATTGTTCTTGATTATCATATATATGGAGGCATACAGTCTTTTGTGAATGTCTTATTTTACTTGGCATATTGTCTTCAAGGTACATCCATGTTGTAATATTATGTTTTCCTTCTCATAAATTGAATAATAATTAGTTTATACAAATGCCATATTTCTCTTATCTATTCATATGCATGGATATATAGATTGTTCTACCTCTTGTCTATTGTATATAATATTATTATGAGCATTGAAATTTGACTCCTAGGTAATAAAGTAAATCTACTTTCAAGTTTTATGAGAAGTTGCTATTCTGCTTTTATGACAGATTTACTATTTCGCATTCCCACCCGTAACATTTCATTCCTGTTTATCTCCACCTTTGAAAACACAGTTGGTTTTCAGTTTTGAGTTAGTTTGTTGGTTTTGCTGTTTGTTTTGCTTTTGCTTTCAGTAGTAGATCTCCTACTAGATATGAGAGATATTGACCTACTTTGACTTAAGTGCCTTTTGCAACTTCCTACACATAGCAGCTGCTTTATATAAGCTTATGGCTAAAAAATACTAGGACTTTCATAATCTATTACTTATTCAGTTGATCTTAGAGATTATTAATAGAGTCAATATTCTGTACTTCAGAGTAAAATAAAACATTTCTTAGAAATAATTCTTATAACCATAACTCTATTAATATTTCAGTTTTTAGCACTGGCGTTTATTTATATGTCTCATTCTCATAAATATCCATCACTAGTTTTGCTTAACACTGTAAACTATCCATGACGATTACAGTAGCTGACTTCTCTCCTTGTAAAAAGTAAGCATGCTAATTCCTCTGCAAGAAAACTACTCAGTACACCTGGGAACCAAGGCTTTTGGAGTTTTGTTAGAAAAGATTCTTGTCAGGAAAAAAGATGTATAACTTAATAAATTCAGAGTTGTGTTGTTTAGTGTTTCTCTTCTTTCCACCCTTGTAGTTGCCTACAGGCTGATATGAGATCACTGGTGCTCTGAGCCAAGTTTATAGTTAGAGTGGTCATGTTTAAACTTTTGCTATCTTGAATAAATACTTGGTAACCTCACGATTATAATGGCCTAACAATACGCATTTCTTAGCCTTTAGAACAGAAGATTTATTGTTGTCATATTTGGGGAAAATAAGTTTGAGATAAATAAAAGGACAGCAAGACATTTCTCCCAAGTAATTATTACAAAAGAATGTTGCGGGCATAGTGTTTGATTAGTGTTGAGTGAAGTTGCCATTCTCACAGACTTGTGTTTGTAACTTGGAAATATGTGCTCTGAATCTCTGAATATGTTGTCATAATAAATAGGTATTTTAGAGCTGTATTACCTTGTGTATGTAGTGTTAAGGCAGAGCAGGACTTGGCTGGTTCTCTTTAAAATTAGGATATTTCAATTAATTTGTTTCTTTGAACATAACATTAAAAACTGTGTAAAGTATAGTTATATTTTATTTATGAATGAAAACAAGTGCTAAGAGGTTGAAAAGAGGCAGAACATCTTTTAATCTTAGCCAGGTATACGTTTGTTTAGTAATGACCAAAGCACACTTACACAGTGATCAATTTGGGGTAATTTGGTGGTACTACACGTACTTAAGTAGTTACCCTTCATAACACATTTCACAGAAGACATTTCACTGAGTAAAAGAAAGTTTTTATATTTCCAAAAAACTTCTTCAGGTTTCCCATATTACCGAAAAGGACAAGACAGATGAGCATATGGAAATAATATAGAAGTACAGATAATGATCAGATTCAATATATGGACATAACCTAATTTATTTGGGCATTATTTTGACACTTGATTTTAGAGAAGGAAATACCTGATGTAATGTGGTATCAGTCTTAAGACATGAGGAAGAAATAGAGGACAAAAATGGGAGAGTTTCTAAAAAAAAAAAGCCATAATATAAGTAGAAAAAATGCAATTCTGCTTTCAAGAGGAAGTTTGTAATGATTTTATTTTCTTCAAAAACAACTATTATTTTCTTTAAAAAGCAAATTAGGGGTTAGGAAGATGCCTCAACAGTTGAAACCTTTGCTTTGTAAGCAAAAGGACTTGAGTTCAGATCCCCAGATCTCACATAAAAATGCTGGGGAGAAATGGCAGTGACATGTACTTCCAACTCTGAAAGAGCCTGGAAAACCCCAGAACAATGCAGTGTGGAGGTAAAGCAAACCAGGATGATTTCCAATGTTTCTCCTGGGCTTCCACAGGTACCCACACTCAAGTAACTTCCTGTACACACTCACACCCCATACATATATGATAGCGAAGTATAAAAAAATTAAAATAATGATTGTATTATGGGTCCATTTGAAGTTTCCTTAAAACAGTTTCCTGTGCGTTTTTGAGTTTTTGTAGCCCTTCCATATTTAATGCTCAGTAAACCTACTATATATCTAAGCAGTTCCTAGATTTTTATCTGAACTTGTTCAGTTTTTAAGATGTTGTATTGTGTTGCCCTCTGCCTTCACCCCCACCCTTTCTATCCCCCACCTTGTTGTTTGAAACGGTCTTAGGTAGCTCAGGCTTGGACTGGCTGTGTCACTTAGGCTGGCCTTGAACTGATTATCCTGCCCCCCACCCTTCAGAATTTAGGTCTGTGGTATAACCCTACCATCTGTGCTACTTGTGTAACACTACATCTGGTTCTGCGCTTTGGTTTCTGATGGTGACATTTGGGAAATTTGGGGAAGAGTGATAGTAAGACTGATGTGTTGCAAAATTTAATTTCAGAAAGAATTTTGAGATTTGGATAATTCAAGGATGCCCCACATTCATCATAAACAAAGCTCATATTCAGTAAGTTGTAAGTGCTAGAAGTTGAATTAAAAATAAATATTTTGAGAATATTTAGAGGAAATAGAAATAAACTTATTTTTAGTTGTCTTTCCACAGTCTTTTTGAATGAGAAAGTCACTTTATTATAACTCTGAAAATCAAATCTGCTTTAAATTTTGTTTTTATAAATGATCATCCTACAGTATAGTATAACTTTGTGATTAACCAGGTCCTGTTAACTAATGTAATTCACCCAGGATGGACATAGAATTATATTGATTAAAATCTATGAGCATTAAAAAACAGAATCCCTATAAAGCACAATAATATTTCAGTAGCAAGGAGTAAAACATTAGTTGACAATGTATTTTCCAGCTTATTCTTCCTCAAAAGGTACCATATTGAAAACATTGTAAGTTTGTGCTTGGTTTAAGATTTGAGTAAGTTAGCAGCTGGGCAGGGTATTGTTTTGAAGAATACAGTCTCGGCAGCAGTATTTACTGCCAGTTTAAATTTCAGCTTCCAATTTATTCATCGCTGCCTGTTAAAAACTGCTCTTCCTCTGTACCACATTTACTCACCCAATGTACTCAGTCTTTCCAAAAATCAAGACAAAGACAGATGTCTTTGTGGGCAGGGTATCTATGTACTGTCTACCAGGTTTAGCAAATTTAGCAGTTCAGAACCTATAAAACAAGATCCGTGGCAAGAACCCTACTACTGTATCATTTAAGAATAACAATCAGAAAGGACCTGTTGGTGGCTTTTGACAACCTGTGGAGTTTATTGAATTATGATTCCTTGTAGTATCTGATTTGGTTGTCTTTGAAAAGCAGGAGTTGAGAAATAGCATATTTGCATAAATATAAAATACTGGATATCTAGGGGAAAATCAAACCCTAAAAATAGAAGGGCATTCAGTCAGGTCAGATATATTAGAATGGAGGAAAGTCTAGATCAGGATTCAGTGATAGGTCTCTTAATAAGAGCTCATTTTGGGGCTTGTGTTTTCTTCTGGAAATTAATAAGCGATTATTAGGATTTTGATCATATTATTTTAGTGTCAATTATACTTTATAATAAAAGCAAAGACTTCTGAAAAATTAAAAATGTCTCCTTACAATAAGGCATTGTTAAGAAAATAAAGGGCTGCAGATTGGGAGAAAACATTTGCAAATGTGCATATTTGATAAAAGTCTTGGATCTGGAAAGTTGCTATCCAAAATGAAGAAGGAAGTTTTAAGAATGGAAAAAAGCTTGAATAGGTATTCACAGGAGGAAAATAAGTAAGTGGCCAAAAATCACATTAAAAATGTTCATCTTATTCTGCAGAAAAAAAAATCACTTTTATACTCACTGGAGTAACTTTAAAAAGAGGTAGAGGAGGTAGAGGAGGAAAAAATTTAGAGAACCAGAACTGCCATGCACAAGTTGCTAGCAGGATATAAAAAGGAACAAACTTGTGTAGCTTTTATAAAGTTAATCATGTATGCTGTGCCCTATTGCCCATCATATCTGCATATTTATTGAAGAAAAATCAAAATATTTTCCTTCCAGAAGACTTATACATGCATGTCAAAAGTGTTCTTAATAACCACTAAAACATTAAAAGCAATCAAAATGATGTCAATGAATAAACAAGTTATGAATAGAATATGCATGCAGAATACTAGCTAGCAATAAAAAACACAGTAATAATATTTACTACAATCTTCAACTATATGTTGAGCGAAGAAGCCTGACCCAAAGAGAACATACTGTGAGATTCCATTTATATGAATTGCTAAAATAAACAAATGATGCAACGATGATAGCTAAACAGTGGCTGTGACAGGATGGGTAGCAGTGGTATGAAGAGATAGCATGGATCATGTTCATGAGGGCACAAGGGAACTTTCTGAGATAAGAAACATTCTAGGGTTCTGGACTATAGTCATGTGTCTTTTGCAACTCATTGAGCTGTATACACTTATCCTACCACTTTTTGCACTATAACTAATTCATAAAAGAATAAAACCTGATTGGGATTCAGAGTAGAATGGCAAGCATAACTGAAATCATAGGAAGTGGATATTAAGATTAGTAAAGTTACTAAAGGGTTTGAGCATAGTGACACAACTCAGTCAGACCATTTATAACCATGTTTGTTTATAGACTTTTCAAGAGCCAGGACCATAATCCTAATGTTAGTAAGGATGAGGCAGATGACCTACCACAAATTGGAGGCCAAGCAGGACTGCACAATGACTTCTACACCATCCTAGGATACAGACTGAAGCCCAGTCTCAAAAGAAAAAAAAAAAACATAAAGATATGTATTATGCCGAAAGCCAGAAATCAGCACTGTGGAAGCAATACCTGATCCATCCATCCTTCCTTCCTTCCTTCCTTCCTTCCTTCCTTCCTTCCTTCCTTCCTTCCTTCCTTCCTCCCTTCCTTCCTCCCTTCCTTCCTCCCTTCCTTCCTTCCTCTCTTCCTCCCTCCCTTCCTCCCTCCCTTCGTCCCTCTCTCCCTCCTTCCCCTTCCCCCCTTTCTTTCTTTTCTTCTTTCTTTCTTTTTCTTTCTTCTTCTTTCCTTTCTTCTTCTTTCTTTCTTTCTTTCTTTCTTCTTCTTTCTTTCTTTCCTTCTTTCTTTCTTTCTCTCTCTCTCTTTCTTCTTTCTTCTCTTTCTTCCTCTCTCTTTCTCTCTTTCTTTCTCCCTCTCTTTCTTTCTTTCTCTCTTCTTCTCTTTCTTACTCTTTCTTCTTTCCTCCTTCTTTCTTTCTTTTTTTCTTTCTTTCTCTTTCTTTCTTCCCACCTTTCATATACACCATCCCCTAATATCTCCCTATCTCCCTTCCACCCCACCACCCTATATGATTTCACTTTCTTGCCAGCCAGTGTCCCTGTGACTCCCATGTTCCTCTGCAAGCGTGATCCATTGGTCCTCCTCCAGGATGTCTGTATTGCTAGTGCCAGGGCATTCACTGGGGCCTAAATGGCCCATCAGTGAGTCAACTGTAAAGAAACTCCCCTTCTGCCTTCATCAATCTCAAGCCATCTCTTCATGCTAGAGCCATACCTCCTAGGATTCTCCCTATTTCCTGATGAAATATTGATAGTCCAGCTATTGTGGTGGACTAGTGGAAGTATATATTGCTTCTTAAAGTCCCTTCCCATTAGAGTTTGGTTAATATTACGAGTCATTATTATATCTTAAAGACTATACTTCCTCCTTTGTGTTCATTTTCTCCTTCTTAGGACTTTTACAAAGGGTGTAGATATCTATATAAATTTGATATTTTTTCATTTACCACTATAATAGCAGTGTTTTATCATTGTAAGGTTAAAATCAAGTATTTTCTTGGCTTATCTATGTGTACTCTCTGCTATCTTAGCTCATTAAATCTTTTCAAACTCCCCCCCATGAAGTTGTTATGAGACCTTTTTTTGAATTGAGAAGTGGAAATCATAAGTTAAAAAGTACCAAAGCCAAAAGTTTCCACCTGTAATTTTACTTTAGATTGTCATGCATTGACCTGTTATGCCACCCAGAACCATTATGTTCTTTGTTTTTCCCATTGTATCAATATCTTTGTTCCTTGATATTTTCACATGTGTATACAAAATCTTCCATTTACTCTCGCCTCTGTTTTTCTCCATTTCTCTCTCTTCATCCCCTTCCTTCTAGTCTTCCTATCATTTTTGTTTTGTTTACACTAGGTGCAATCAAGGCACCAATGTGATTCTGTCATTAGGAATCTACTCTTGAAGTGTGGTAGGTGCCTCTGCATGCACACTACTAGATATTGTTGCCCCCAATACACTATTGAAGGTGCAGGTTTCCCAGTGTTCATCAGTACTTTTTGGGTCCATGGATTTCTCTTCAGTTCATAGCTGACCGTTGGTTATCGGTTCCCTTTATGGGATTATGATTGCCATTGTTGTACATTTTTGGCATATAATATTTTGTGACTCTTTCCCCCATTTTCTTGTTCTCATATCCTTCCCACCAACTCTTCCATGGAGATCCCTGATTCTTTAGGGCCGAATATATACCATGCTGAGGACAGAATTTCAGCATTCATTTGTTCTCAGCATCTTGCATGACCATGGCTCCCTGCATTCACCTCCAGGCATGATGATGATAGGATCCTCTGCATAAGGCTGAAAGTAGGACTTTTTCTTTATTTGTGGCTTTTAATTATTTCTGGTCCCTCTTCTGTGACGTCCTCTGGTGCTTGAGGGGAAAGGGCTGGTGTCCAGCCTGGGGTAGTGCTCTATAATCATCTATTCTCTGCCAACCTCAATTCGTTGCTAAAAGAACCTTCAGCACTAGAGTGTGCAAGCTGCAGAAATTATTTGGTTTATTTAATGTCATAACAATTGGATCATTTTCTTCATTCAATTAATATTTAAATGAGTTAAATATTAGTGGGGATAGAATTACAGTATTAAACATGTTGATATTAAATTTTAAAATGTATTTAAAACTTGTGCATGAATAAAATGTAAAAATTGTTAACATTTATACTAAGGCAACCACCAAAGGTCAACATCTGACTATGAAAGCTTTTTTCTGAACTGGTTGTTGAGTCTGACTCGGTATCACCCCATGCATCGCCCTGATTTGGTTTCACATCCCATCATTGTCTTGCAATAGATGCTATCAGATAAGATTAAAGTGTCAGCCATATTCAAAATTTCTAGTTTTACCTTTAGTTCTTGGGACTGGTTTTATAACAGGTATTTATCCAGCATGAGGATCTCATTTAAAATCATCTGCAGGTTTTTAAGTTGTTAATATAGTAGCTTCAATTTTTGTGGTATAAAATGTCATACTAAGTTTTAAGGGGGAATTTTATATATATATGGAATTATATATATTATATGTATAATAGTATTTTAAGATGTTGAAATATAGAAACTTTGAAATTTTCACATGGTTCCAGATGCTTTAGTCCAATTTGGAAACATAATTTAAAATTATAAAAGTGATGGGCTCCATCAAAGATTTATTAGCTGATAACTTGTCAGTGCTTTTGGTATGTTGTCAACACATAAATGACTGCACATCATTGTGTAATCTTTTTCAGTTATATTTCAACTCTCAAACTCAGTAGTTAAAACAAAAGCATACAATTCTGTGGTTTAAGAATTAGAGTAAGGCATATTCTGTTCTGAAATATCTGAGACCTTAGTAGAAGTTGTACAAATGGTTAGGAGCTGTCAGGCACAGCCCACGGGTATCCCCACTGGATCATATGTCTCAGGCCTGCATTTTGCTTATTGGAAGGAACATTTTTCTGTTCTTCTCTATAAGTGTGTTTTCCATGGTCTAGCTTGGTGTATCTCATGACATGGTATCAAGTTCCAAGAGGTATACTTCATAAGTACAAGCATCATTGTTCTAAAGTTTATCAAACCTCTTTTTACATCAGGTTTTTCTTTGTTCATTGTGGTTTTTCGGCCAATGATGGGTTTTATGACCAGTGTCTCTGTTATAGAGCATCTCATCGTCCTTTCTAAGGGTAGTATAGAGTCAGATTCCAATTGTCATTATGTTTTTTCATTGCACTCTACATAGTATTTGCCTCTCAGTAGGAGGAATTTTTGATGTCTTGTGATTTGACAAGTATTATGATTAATAATCGACTATTCTGTTACTATACTGTTAACCTGTGTTATCCTGTGCACCTTCGTATAAGGACTTAAATATCCATTTTTTAAAGTAAGTTTTCATGTGCAAAGAACAGCATACTAGATACCAAATAGATCTGATATAATATTGCTTCTAATTCTTGGTAGCATTAGCAGAAACCCTCTTGCTTAAAACACAAGCGAATGTGTAATAATGGTGTTAGTGAACTCAGAAAATTGATGGGAAGTTGGTGTGTAGAGGGAGAATGTAAGACCCCTCAGCCTGGGTTCCTTAAATAGACTGGCAGCATCAAGACCGTGACCTGCCTCCACATTTGCTGGTGCAGTCCCTGTGGCTGATATCCATGATATTACTAACCTCTTGTGATAAGGTACCCTTAAATAATCTTTTCAAAATTCTTATTATATAAAAAATTGGGAAGAATACTGGAAAGGTAGTGATGATAGTACCAAAATGTGTGGTGTGGGGATACCTCGAATCAGTTGCCTAGTTTTAACAATTAATAGCTTCCTTTATTTGCATTAAAATACTTGAGCACAGAAGTAATGGTAGAAATCATAATGTGTTACCAGAAAAACTTCATTGTGAATTTGTTAAAATGAACATATTGTACCATAGTAATGCTCTTTTGTAATAATAATGACTACAGAATGGTCATCCAATGTAAAGCTCATATTCAAATTTTCCATGTCTTTAAACATCTTGCAGCTGGTCTATACATGTCAGGATTCAGCTAAAGTACATGTTATGTTTTATCATTTGTCACTTCTTTCTGGTTCTCATTCATTCAGTTTACTATAACAAAGTATTTTTTTAACATTTTTTATTATCTCCGCTCATACAAACTTAATAGGTACACCAGTTCCCTCCCTCCCTCCTCCCCCCTCCCCCGACTCCTTTGCTCACCCTCCCATCATCCCTCCCTACCCACCCCCTAGTGCCTCCCCTCCCCCAATCCCCGGAGAATCCTTTAATGTGCATGCCAAACTCTCCTCTGGGTCCTCCTCTCCGATGACGTACAAGGACCCAGCGGCATTTCCCTGAACCCTTTCCTTTGTACCCCTTAAACATAGGAACACTATTTTGGCTGTCAATCCCTTGCCTCCAAGGATCTTGGTGCTTTTAGCAAATGCTAGACTTTGTGCGGTCAATAGTGTGTTGGACATTGCGCAGGGCATGCAAAGTCCAATTATGATTGCTTCGGCCCTAACTTGTGTGGAGTACCTTGCATATCATTGCTCCTCCCATCCTTGTGCTCTTACAATCTTACCACCCCCTCTTCCGCAAATTTCCCTGAGCTTCAGGATGGGGAGAGATTAGGTTGGCCTAGTTCAAGGTGGTTGATATAAAGTCTCTGAAGTTCTGGATTATGGTTTTATAACAAAGTACTTTAAAATGGGTGGCTTATACACAGCAGAAATTTCTGTCTTAGAATTATCTATCTTGAGATAAAGTCACTAGCAGCTTTGGTGTATTGTGAGGGTCTACCTTCTATTGTCCATCTTCTTTTTGTGTCCTTACATCTCTCTCTCTCCCTCTGTCTCTTCTCTCTCTCTCCCTCTCTCTTATTAAAGACATTATCTTCATTTAAGAAAGCTCTACTCTTCAGATTTAACTGCTCTCTTAAGCTCCTGCTTCCAAATACCCTAATATTGGTATTAAATTTCAACACAGAATTTTAAAGGGGACACAAATATCAAGTCTCCCTCACATTCCTTTTTTTCTTATACCATCCACTCAAAGAGTTGACATTTGTGCTACAGAATAATTCATGTTCTGGTTTGTTCAATTTTTATCCAAGAGGCAGAATAAACCTTCAGTTCTTTTCATGAATTACTGATTTATGGTAACACGTAGCAGCCATTTCTAAGCATGACAGCTAAGGCTTCGTGTTTGCTCATCTTGCCTTCTTTATAATGACTATTATTTATGACATGGACTTCCCTATATTCAATATGATTAAATAATTGCTGACACTATTCTTTTATTAGCCATCCCAACTCTGGCCCCTCCTTTGCATTCATTGTACAGTATTTCTTTAAAATTTAGGGTCTCAGGCAAGAACATCTGCTTGTCTTGCTGAAGTCTCATATACATTGCTCTAGTTGTCAGGTGGATAAGATCTTTCCAGATCGTTGACTTCTGAAGTGGAGGCAAAGTTGTACATTCCATTTATTTGGAATGCTTCCAAAATACAAGAGACTGTTGGATGTTGCCTACCTAAAGCAGTGAATGCCCCTAGCATAGCTAGTTTTGAAGCCTATGAGTTTGTACTTCTTAATGATTCCATTTCAAGTCTGAAGTTAATCTCTCAGAAGTTACCCAGTTTATGGTAGTGTGTAAATCCTAATTTTTGCTCACAGTATGTTTTTATCATTGAGCAAGTTAGCTTTATTTTTGTTATCATTGCAGATAATAGTACTGTATATATTTATAGGTTATAATGATGTTTTAATATGTGTATATATTATACAGTGATTAGATGAAGCCAATTAACATATGCATCTCCTCACATTCTTATTTTTGTTACATGTTTTGCCTAATTATAAAAGCTCAATAAGTATCCCCCTTCTTCTCCCTCTACCCTCCCTATCCTCCATTTCACTCTCCCTGCTTTCCCACCCCCCCATTCCTTTTCCTTCTTTCCTCCTCTCTTGGTATGTCCTGTTTTCTCCCTCCCCTCCTCCAGAGCATCTGTTTATGTGTGCACTGAATTTCCCTCTGAGTTGTCTACACTAGTGAGGGTTCAGGACTCATTGCCATATCTTGGAACCCCTTCTTGGGCGATCCACTAGTATAGGAACTCTATTATGTCTGTTTAACCCCTTGCCTTTTTATTTTTTGTGAGAACATTTAAAGTTTGTTTTCATTGCATTTGAAATTTATGTTATTATTTGTGTATGAGAGCACATATATTTATGTTTATACATGTGTGTGTATACACCAGAAGTCAGTGTCAGGTTTCTTCCTCAATCATTGTCCACTCTATTTTTTGAGACAGATTCTCTTGGTGAATCCAGAGCTTACTGATTCAATTAGTCCTGCTGGCCAGCATACTTTAAAGATGACCCTTTCATTTCCCCATTCCTGAAACCTAGCATGTGGTTACAGATATGTATTGCTGTCCTTTTTGTTTATGTGAATGCTGGAGTCACCAAGCTAAACATTAGCTCAAGTATTTTCTCTGCTGTGTGGGACATTGATCAGATAGAAGTAAGTTTGAAAGTTGTTTTTGAAATAGCAATATTTTACAAACATTTTTTGACCATCAAACTGTGTGTCTGACCCAAACTTTAATTTAACGTGTATAATAAATACATTAACAATATGTTTGTCTAAACACCACATATTAGAGAATATTAATATTTTGACAGAGAGGACATCACAGACAGTTGTAGTGAGGCAGAATGTGGTCATTTTTAATATTCAAAGAATAACCTCAAAGAGACTGTGACTTAATCAGACTCATACAAGTAGCAATGTAGGGAACTCAGTTAGCACTGTTCTTAGTTTCTTTTTAAGAATTGCATAGTTAGCTTTCCAAGAAATAGTTGCAAGTGCTACATTATTTACCATCAGGTGACCTGTGCTATAAATCTGTGAATGGGGAAAAGGATGTTACCATGCAGGACAACATGTCAGCCTTACCTAATTTATATAACTGATGTGATATAAACAAGGACCTTGGAGATAGATTTAATTGGAGATTGTCATATCTAATAGCAATTCAATGATTGGATCAATAGTTAATTTTGTTGTTGAGATTAACTTGAGAGTGAATTTACCTGTTTTACTTTTAGAGGTAAAAATGGCTTTATTTAGATCTAGACTTTTTAATTGACACTTTTATTTTGTAATATTGATTTTTTTCATTTGTAAGACATCTTTTTGCTGATGACTCTAGGTCCTACCAGTCAATAAATAATCAAAGAAAAATAGCAATGTTGGACATATTTTTTAGAATGTGACAAGTTTGCTCATTTATATAAACATTATCTTCTTGAAATATTATTAATATTAAGATCACAATGTGCTTTCTGAAACATTTTTTAAGGGCTCTACTTATTTTAGTCTTCCAGTTATAT
This sequence comes from Typhlomys cinereus, assembly GCA_023101885.1. NCBI lineage: Eukaryota > Metazoa > Chordata > Mammalia > Rodentia > Platacanthomyidae > Typhlomys > Typhlomys cinereus. The sequence goes on along the minus strand of JALPQD010000042.1, from coordinate 7,601,388 downwards.
CTGTCACATGTAAGAAAATGAGTCAGGATTTAAAAATGTTTGAACTCAGAATATTCATCATAACCAAAGCATATGAGAAAACCTTAGTAAAGAGGATCACAGTTAGATGACAGATCTCAAAAGTTATGGAGCATGAAACAATGCTCCCTGTCAAGGAGGATTCTAACTCAGTTTCTTCACCTGTAAAACAGATGATAAACCCATTCTTTCTTTCTCTCTCTCTCTCTCTCTCTCCATGACTGTAGTCAGATTGCATGTATTTAACTCCTAGCTGATTAAAATAATGTGTGATTCAAAAACCATGTCCATTATTTTATCTTTATCACATTAATTTTTAGGACCCCAGAAATACAATTCCCAAATAGTCATTCCATGTGATTAGACAGTATATATTGTATGATTTTAATCATTTTAAATAAGTTGAGACTTTGGGGGTGATGCATTATGAAAATGTTTTATGGGTACTTGAAGACAATGTGGATCCTTTTCTTGGTGAAGTAGTCTACAGAAAGAGCCTACACTTTGGATCACTCACCATAAAATATAAGGAAGAATGTAAGAAAAGTGTGTGTAGCTTTAGCTTTGACAGTTTGTATTGAAATGTGTGGTAAAAATTTCACAGATATGAAAATTGTGGACAAATTGAAAGACAAAAAAATTCAGTTGTGAGAGAGAGAGAGAGGACAGAAGGAAGAGAAGGGAAGGAGCTAGAAAGGCAAGGAAGTCAAACTTTGTTGTAAATTCATCACAGCTATGGATAGTCATCTTTATCACATTTTGGGAAATAGCCCCAGAGAGTTTTGTGTGAATTTTCTCTGTGTCACATAGAAACTTACAAAACTTGTGATCTTTCAGAGCAGAACTTACAAATGGGAAGATGTAAGTGATACTTTTTAATTTTTGTTGTGAATAAATATGTGTTACAATTATGAACTTACACTTTAGCAAGAATAAATTTCTATTTTATTAGCATTCTCTCATACCCACGTTAAGAGTAGATAAAAATTCCTAATAAGGTTAGTCGGTGCTTTATCTTTAACTTGCTTCTGGAAATGGGGGAATAAAGCCAATTGGAATCTAAGCTGCATGGAAGAACGTATGAGTTTATAGACTAAATCAGAGGTCTAGCAGAGAAAGCCTTGTTAGGCATTAGAGCAAAACTCTAGTGTCAATGATAAGTTACAGAGCAAATCAGGGAGACATGAGAAAATAATGCCAGTAATAACAGCCTCACACTTTTTCAGTTGATCTGACTTCACATGTGAAATTTGACCTATAGTTTACCAAATGAAAAGGCAGACTTCACCTCAAGATTCCTGTAGATGGTGAGAATTTAGGATCACTTTTAATCTTTAGAACACTGTAACACTAGCTTCCTTTCTCTAAAGATAGGGAGATAAACTCTTTACAAAAAGAACAAAACCCACTTGTAGATCTAATTTTGTTTGTTGCTTGCTAGATTATCCACTTACTAGATTTACGTTCTCTTGAATTAATAGTAAATTTTTCAAATATACATTATAAATACAGAACACAGAACCACCTGCAAAACAAAGATAATGTGTTGCAAATTTAAGAAATTATCAAATTTTAGAGAACATTTTAAAAGTTATTTTGTAAACTCTGTTAAATGCAAAAATGAAAGCACTTTCCTTTGGCTCTTGAAAAGTGACTAAGATAAAAACTTTTCCAACTCACCCCCCCAATTGCCTAGCTGCCTGCTAAGGTTTTAGTGTATTTGACCACAAATAATGATGCTTGCTCAAATTTAATGGAATTATGTTAGCTCTTTAAACATTTTTTTTCAAAATTAGGAAAATATTAATAAGATTGCATATTGTATGTGTAACATTTCTTTGAAACATTGGTTCTGAAGGTATGATCACCACCAGACCAGCAGCATCAGTTTCCCCAAGGTATTTCTTATAAACAGAAATGTCAGGCCTTACTTCAGACTTGAAGAATTAGACTCTGAAATACACAATATGTATTTTAGTAAGCCTGCAAATGATTCTGGCATTTGCTAGAATTTTAGAAATACTATTAAACTATGTTCCATTGAAAAATGCTCTCTGTTTCTATCTTTTCCTTGTGTGCTGATATTGCTTATTTATTTATCTCACATATCCAATAAAAATTTATTTTGGTGTTGATGATGTTGCATATAATATACATTAGTTTTGTTCTAATTATTTCTGTGCTGTCTTCTAATTGATTCTAGTGTTATGAATTGCCTTATTTCAGCCATGTTGTCCTTGCATACGACATCGTCACATTTCCCACACTGTTCCATTCCCACCAGTAAAAATAATATTCCTATAGATGGTATGCTTATATGTGTATGCAGTACGTGCCTGCATTCAGAGATTTGTGAAGAATGTTCATGTCTTATTTTATTTTTTGAGAGAGCACCTCTCACAGCCTAAAGGTTGCTATTTCAGCTAGGACAACTTACCAGGGAGGTATTAGTTCCATTTGTCTACTCCCCTAGATCCAGAGTTACAGACTTTCTCTGCCATGTCCAGCTTTTGTGTTAATGCTGATGATTTGACCTTGATTTCTCTTACTTTCATAGCTAGTGATCTTACATACTATGCTATCTCCCCAGCCCTATCCCTGTAGGTTTGATATGACAGTTTAGTGCCATAGTCTGTGTATATGTTTACAGAATTTAGAAGTACTTTTGAAGTGTTTTTGAATACTTTTTGAAATATTTTTTTTAAAAAGCAGCTATGTGGAATTCTAGTTATATAACTTTGTTGGTTGTACCTTTAATGAATTTATTCTATTAATTTTCTTATTCACAAAATCAATGACAAATATTGAATGTTACTTCATATCTCATGATGTTTATTGATGAATGGCTACAAGAAGATCAAATGTTCAGTTTACTTTATACAATGTAGTTTTTATTCATGAAGCACGAATCAAGCCTAAATTAAGAACTGGTAAATATAAATAAAGCATCTTTTCCATTTGGGCTGAACTACTTTGGATCTCACATTAGCTAAATGAAAAATATGTTTTTATTAGGTGCAAGTAGTTTCCAAAGTGCTTTTCCTGGCTCCCTTCTTATCCTTATTTTCTTGAAGGGCTGGTCTAACACAATCTTCAGACAAATTTTCTGATCCTGTTTGTCTGCGAGACAAACTTAACAAAGTAGGAACCTCACAGACATCTATCTAGCCTGATGGAAGAGAAGAGCTAGCACCTTCTGTAGCAGCAGCCTGTGAACGAGTCAGCTCCTATGTCATCTCATTGATGCATCTGAAATTGGAGCTTGTTTTCAGTTTAAGTCAGCCAGAGTTTTGGAAACAAAATCTACAGATTCAATTAAAGCGAATTTCTAAATTGCAATGTAAGTAAGAACTGTTACAAACATCAGGCAACTCAAAGTGGCTGAGCACCCGTTGTATCCACAAAGCTGTAGCATCCTGTGCTTGTCCTATGGCTTCAGACAGAGAAGAAAACAGGCTTAGTTTCTTTCACTTTTACAGATTTTCATTTATTGGAAAATTTCAAAAACTTTCTTCTTTTCCCCTCTGTCTTTGCTTAATTCCATCTTCTTCCCAGTGGATCTTAGGACAGGACAGAAGTTAGGAAAGTGGATGACGAGGTAATAGCATTAAATCTCTAGAAGTACCTTCTGTTATAGTTAGAGTCAGGTTAGATACTTAGGTTCTAGCTCTGGGGACATTTGTAAAGAAGTAGTGGGTGGGGTGTGCCCAAACAAACCTGCAGGAGATGGTCTAGTTGACTGGGAGACCTAGCTCATGATGATGGGGCTAGTTCCCAGGCAGGTGAATAAGATGGGGGTTGTTGGTTAGGGAAGGTGGCATCTTTTGGTATAGTTGACCAGACATGCTGATCAGCAGATCTGTGGTTATGATGTGTCCAGTTCCCTTGACCTTTGGTATTGGCATAATCTCTCCTGCCAAGCTGGAGAAGGAACTGTAACTGGACTGTAGCTGGAATAAAACCCCTCGTTCCCTTGAGCTGTTTGGTTATGAATTTATCAGCAGCATGCAGAGTAATTGCAACACCCCTCTTAGTGTCTTAGTGGTCCAAAAGATGACTTATGACCAGAACAGATGTGTATGTCAGCCTATTTCTCAAAACCTTTTAAGAAGTATGACTAAATTTTGGGTGAAATTTTTAGTGATGTAGATTTGTAATTTTATCAAATCATATAGCCAGTTTATCTGTAGTGACAGATAAAATAATGATGGAAATGTTAAGGAACCTACATTTATAGACTGTATTCTCATTGTAATAGAAAGCTTTTTACTTAGTACAATTTGGAATACATCTTGTGATCAAATTGATTTATTCCACAAATGGGACTTGCCACATTCTTCATTCTTTTCTTGATGTCATTTGAGATTGAGATTATTCTGTTAAACTACATCAGAAATCAACCAGATTCTTAATTTACATATACATAAAATATATATACATGAATTCATGCTAAACACCATAATGTGTTATTTGATTAAATTTAACTTCTTCATTATGATTTTGCACTTTAATTTTAGAGAAATATTCAGAGAGTTTTTAGAGAAAAATATCCTCCCCCAAAAGAATAAAGATATGGATGAAGCTGAGCTGACACTACGAGGAATCTTATTGTGGTGATCTTGAATGCAGTCTTAATGCAGACATGAGATCAAATTTGAGCTTTAAAAAAATTGCCATGACTCTAGTTAGAACAGGGGCTGAAAGGCAAGCTAAATCACAGATGCATGAGGGCAGAGTATGTACTAAACTTAATTCAGATGGGCAACTGAACTGAGAAAGACTAAGCTTGCCAGTTAGAGAAGGAAGATGGGAAAGACAGTTTTCAAAATCAGATGGAGAGCAACACCATTCAGACAATGATTTTATCTTCCTTTGAAAAGCAAGCAAATACTTCCTGGCAAACTGAGGAACTTCCACACACTCGATGTGTGCATCTAGAATCAAAATAACTATTGTCAGCTTCACTTAGTCATTTCCAGGAAGACTGCCATACCTTGATGGTAGACCTGAAATAGAACTACTTTTTTTTTTTTTACTTTATTCTTGAGTTGGCTCAGCAGATGCTTTGTCTTAGCTGCTTTTCCTTTTGCTGTAATGAAATACCCTGACAAAAGGAAAGATTTGTTTTGACTCATAAATCAAAGTACAGTCAGTCCATCAGATGGAGAAGTCAAGATAAAAGCAGGTTATCACCTATTGACCACCTCGAAGAATCAGGGAGCCATGAATGAATGTGCTCAACTGTTCCCTTTCTGTACAGTCCAGAATCTCAGTCCAGGGATGATGCCAACCACATGGGATGTGTCTTCCCATGTAAATTCACCCAATCAAGATAACCCCTCACAAGTTTGCCCTGAGGCTTATCTTCTGGGTGATTCTGGGTCTTGTAAAATTGAAAGTTAACACTAACTATTACAAAGTCACATCTGTCTATTGATCACAAATGAAATGGGTTGACAAGTAATGAATGGACGCGTGTCTGTTCCTGTATTGGATGAGATAGAGGGATAAAAATCCCCAGACTCAAAATACCGTCTTAATGTTTTAAGAGAAAGGATCTCTCTTTATGAAACTATTAAATTTTGTAATCCTCTAGAAGCCATTTTGTATAGTTGTAATCTGTATCGATTAATGACTAACTGGTCATCCAGAAAACCTCCTACTTCATAATTTTTCCTTGTATATTAGTATAGTACATAACATGTCCATGATATTTGCTCATAATACCATACTTGAAAACATTTGTCTCATTCTTTTACATAATGCAGAAAGCATTTTGATCTCAGTAAAGCAAAACCTAAAAAAATGGAGGATCTTAAATTTTTTACATAATGATTGCTATTGTTAAATGAGTGGACTTTATAAACAACCTAATCTTCATTTGTACACTATTTTATATAATGTTTTCTCAGTGATTTTTATTGTATGTGCTACATTTGAAATATTTTTCTTTTCACAGAATTCTTCCTCTTCCCAAGCCTCCATATTTTCCTTTGTGGTAGTTGTCAGGATCGTATATTCTGTTATCATTTTTAGTTTATGCCAATGTTTATTTAGCTCCAATTACGTATTGAGTAACAATATTAGTTAGATATTATAATAAATTCAGCTATTTAAGTGTTTTCCCAATGTCTTTAGCCTTTTTTGTAAAAAAAATTATGCATAGTCATTATAAACAATTTATAGGTCATCAGCCCTCTAAATCCAGAACTTTGGAAGCAGAAGCTGGGAGACACAGTTCTTCCCAGTCTGGAGTATACAGCAAAGTCGTAACTTCAAAAAAGAAAAAGTAAGAAAGAAATGTAGCAGAGAGAATTAGAAGGAAACTGAAAACAGCACACCAAAAGATGAAAGTATCCCGTAGTAGCTGTCATTAAAAATAAACTTTTTGCCTTGCAAGCAAAAAGCTTGGGGTCTGATTCCCAGTTCCCATGCAAAAAAGCCAACCAGACATAGCAGTGACCTGCAGTTCCAATCTGAAAGGTAGGGACTGGGAAACACAAGTCAAAATAGTGATGAGGTAACGCAATCTAGAATAATTCCCAGTGTCACCCTTGGGCTTCCACAGGCACACACTCAAGAGTGTGGAACTCTGGAACATACACACATGCACACGCACATGCATGCACACATACACAAAAGTAAGCCAATGTCTCTGGGAGCACATGAGTAAGAAAAATGAAAAATTAAACATATTTTATTAACAGAAGTTTCATTTTAAGAAAAATTTCATTTTACATGAACTTAAGAATGCAGAAACAGAAGTAAGACCTGGAAATTTCTGTTTCGTATAAATGTTTGTTCAAAGATTTTTAAGGAAATTTAGATTTACAAAAAATTAAAATATTAAGACAGAAATGATTTTTCTAAAAGAACATTATTCAGTTTTATTTTGTGCTAATAAGTTTTTGCTCTAATAATTGAGGAAATTACTATATTATAGATTTTTTTCACTTTTCCATCCTCTGTTTTCTTTTTGGGATTGTAATTGTTTTAACATCATTAATGTTCAGAGTTTTTACATGGAAATGTTCACGTATATATAGTCTCAGTTCCATATTTAAATAAATTCATTTTTCAGTACCCATAGTCTTTCATTCTAATTGTGTTTTGATTATATAGATTTCCTTTCTACATGATATTTTTAAGAAGGCCTTCCTCAGTTTTTCTTTCAATTTCTATTGCATTTGTTCTTGGACAATTCCATACATTTATATAGTGTATTTTGTTTCCTGAAACCCTCTTCCCTTTCATTTCTGCCTTGTACATCTTTCAAGTCCTTTTCTCACCTTTTCTTTTGTTGTGAAGTTCAATGAATTTAGCCAGGGTCTACTTTGTGACCATGGGTTTGGAATTATCCCATTGGAGCTTAGTGCGCTTATCAGTTAGTACACAACTAAGACAATGACTACCCTTCTCCCAGAATCTACAAGTAACTAATAGATCATCAGAAAGGAGTAAGGTGCCTTGGGCCTCTCCCTGATCCATAATTGACTATTGACAGCACTCGTCTTCTGCAGACCAATAAATACAGTCAGCTATGGCCTGCATGACAGCATTTCACAAACTGGTAGCTTCTTACTTGTTGCCTAACTTTCATAGTTCTTGAAGATGCTATACAGACTATTGGAGGTGGAGAGAAGCATCATTGGCCCTCCCCACGTGTGCACTCTTTGAACTACAGTACCAACATACCAGGCAAGATGAACTTGTACAATAGGGGGAGGGGGAACTCTTGCTGATTGGACTTAAAGTTTTCTCTACAAGATGGAATTCATGCTTGGTACTGGAGATTTGGTCAAAATCTGTGGCTGAGGAAGGCTTAGGCCCAAAGGGCAAACTTAATTCTGTAATTTGACTAAGTTGACGGGGTACCAAATGCCTTCTAAGTATTTACATTCATATCCATAGACAAATGCCACTTGATTTCTTTCGTCCTGTTTTCTTCTGTATTTGAGATTTCTTTATAATCAAATGACAACTTCCTTAATGTAACTCTCTCACCGTGATCAACCATAACCTCTAGTAACCTCTAGATGTGGACAGGGAAAAGTCTCATTTCTCTTATTTCTTTGGGTCAGGTATTAAGGAATCTCTTAAAATAGGCTTTCTTCACTCCTAGTTTATCTTCATTTCTGTGTCAGTATCTGAAATAGTACTCACAAATATTAGAAATTGTTGATAATTAGTAATCTCTATTAAGTCAGAAGATAGTAGAGATTTACTTCTTAAAAATGAATCTTGAGTTCAGGATTACTAGTTGGTTAATGCTAATGTATTCAAACTATATCAAAATTCAGATGAATTCAATATTTAGAAACACAGCTATTAGAACAAAAGTAATTTTTTAGCATTAATAGGTATAAATTTCTTTCATAAATGCAGTTTCTTTTATTCAAACAGAAACTAGTCTTTTAGGGTTGCTAAGGAGATGTTTTTGGACTCTAAAACAGGCTCATGGTTCTGCAGTACTTGACATATGTTTCAAAAGTATAATTTTCGTACTAATTTCAATAGATTTAATTATAATTCACTGCCAATGAATAGAATTATATTTCAGAGAATTTAAGATGGGTATTTCCTAAAACTGAACTGTTACCTAATAATTATTTTAAAATTTGCATTTCATTCCAGGAGTTATAAATTCCACAAGTGCTAACAAGTGGGGATATTTGGATAATCTGAAAGATTTTGACAATGTTATAGTCCTCAAACATCTGAAAAATCCAACATAGTGAAGCACTTTTTAATTATCTCTATAAATCTACACACTTCTGTTGTACTTTGTCTTTATTGAGTTTTTAGTCATTATTGTTCAATGGTGTTTCTGTATTTAAATGATGTGTCTTAGTCTTTGAATATTTAAAGGTAGAGATTTAGAAGCAAACATTATGTACTTGTTGCACTTTCAAAATCTTGTTGATCTTCTCCTTGGAGGCAAAGGATTGACAGCCAAAATAGTGTTCCTATGCTTAAGGGGAACAAAGGAAAGGGTTCAGGGAAATGCCGCTGGGTCCTTGTACGTCATTGGAGAGGAGGACCCAGAGGAGAGTTTTGCATGCACATTAAAGGATTCTCCGGGGATTGGGGGAGGGGAGGCACTGGGGGGTGGGGAACAAGGGGTGAGGGGAGGGTGAGCAGAGGGGTGGGGGGGGAAGAGGAGGGAGGGAGGGAACCGGTGTACCTATTAAGCTTGTATGAGCGGATATAATAAAAAATGTTTAAAAAAAATCTTGTTGATCTTCATGTATAAGTAGCATTCATTTATAATAAATAATATAATTAGTAAGTGTTACTATATGAATAGGTTCCTGTTCAGTAGTGCTATTTTAAATATCTGACTTACATAAAATAGGTACACTATTGAATCTACACTGTGTTCCTAATATTTTGCATACCTATATTATATAGATGAAGAAACTTGAGTTTCAAAGAACCTGTGTAATTGTTTTAAAATCATTCAGCTAATGAATCATGGGATTAAATTTTGAATCAGTACTTCCAAATCTAAATTCATTCTCTTAATTAATTATGTTCTATCACTATGCCATTGTATTTTGCATGATATAAACTTTCAAGTCTCACTCTATATCATTCAAATCATCCTCATAAACGATTTATCTGGTCAAGAAAGGCAACATTTCTATTTCAAGTTCCAAAATAATCTCTACCCTAAAGATCTTCTTCAAGACTTCATCTAAGTTACTGAATGACAATAGACTTAATGGTATGAGCACTAGCATTATAAAAGATAGGTGGTCATGATGGATAAAAGAAGCATGTGGTTGCTACTTGTTGTGCGTTGATCACAGAGTTCAACTTTTTCTCATACTAATTGAATAGGGAACTTCCAGGATTATGCCATAAAGCTACAAGATGAAGATAGTAATTGTAATTATAATGAGGACCTCCATTTAACATTGGTGATGAGTGCCAAGAAGAACTGGTTTGCATGTGACATATACTTCGAAATGGTTATACATTTAGAGTCTGTATCTTAGGAGGAAAATGATTCTACCATCAAGCACATTTATTTTAGAAGAAATAGAATTGGCTTAGAAGGAAATGACTTCCAGTTTGGATTGAGGAGTGTGTAATTATGTTGACATTTGAACTGCCTTCCACTTAAATCAGAGTCCTTGAAATGTGGCAGAGTAAATTGTGAGATGCTTTATGAGTAGAAAGCGTACCAAATTTATAAGACATAGTACAAAAAAGCAAGAATGTCAACTATGACCTGTAAGTTTTATATTGGTTCTATGATGAAATTAAAAACGTCTTGGATATAATTTAACCTTTTCTTTTTATGTTTTTACAAAATGTACCTGCTGGGTGTCTTCACATTGCTTATGTGTCTTATATTCTTTTGTACATCATTAATCTGTATGGAGATTTGTAGTAGAGGTTAGAAAAGCAAGACCAGAGTCAAGGCAAAACGTCGAGACTAGAGTAGAGAATAATCTCTATAGAACTAATAGCTGGTGTGACCGTGAGCTTAAATGAAGTGCCACCATCCATGGATTAGAGAAGGAAATGACCACACTTCTAAGAAAAGACCAAGACAAGGGGAAATGGAAAATTATGACTCCAAAATACCAAAAAGTCTACTTCACACAGAAGTTCAGGAAGGAAATAGTTAACATCACTGAATAATAGGCCATCTGGGAAGAAGAGAACTGAAAATAGGCCATTGAATTTGGTTGGTATAGAATCAGTTTCAGTAGAGAATGAGGGATAGATTGCAAGAGATTATGAAGGAGACTTACATATAAACTATTCTTTCGAGAATGGATCCCATTTTTAAAGATAATAATCACTTGATTCAAGCAGAGTCCAGAGAAATGTGAGACTGTGGGTCTGCTGAATGACAGAATCAGTGAAGTAGGAGTGCTTGAAATTATAAAAGAAAAGGATAATTTCTCTAGTGAAGTTGTAAGCATCAGATCCCACACCTGAGTGCATAATGAAGGCATCAGAGGAGTTTATTACAAGGGCAAACCCCAGGCAACATCTCACATCTAAAGTTACTCTTTCTGTGGAGATTTGTCTCTTGGAACAGGTCCCTGTGGGGTGGATGTTACAGTTTCTCCTCTGTTGATGATATGAATACAGAGCCCAAACAATTTAGGGGAACAAAGGGTTACTCTTATAAGTCTCAGTTACAGTTCATCTTCATGGCAGGAGAGTTACCAAATCAGGTGCCAAGGGAACCGGCCACATCATATTCAGAGAAAGAGCTGCGAGGGGCACTTTCTCACTTGCCTGGATGCCCACATGCCTGAGCCAGGTTTCTTCCTCTTATCCACCCGCCCAGGGAATAGTCCCATTCACTGTGGGCTGGCTAGATTTTTCCATATCAACCAATTAATTCCCATATTGCTTAGGACTAGTCTTAGCTACTAATTCTTAACAGATGTGTCCAATGGCTCATTCCCCAGTTATCAAGTTGACACCTTTATGTAACTGGAAAAGTGGGGAAGGACATAAACCATATCCACTGCCTATTCCAGGCAATTATGATGTAACCATAGGGCCTAACAAGGCAAGAAAATTAAAAATACTGATGAGAACATCAGTAAAATGACTGAACATGAAATCCAGCCTTGACACAACACTGACAAACATTTATCTGTCTGTTATCTGTCTGTTTGCTTGTTTGATTATGAGACAAGTCAGGGAGACACTCTGAAGCTCTAGCTACCCTAGAAATCAGCATGAAGTCCACACTGACCTTAAACTTGTGATAATCCTGCTTTGGCCTTACAAGGACTACAGACAGACATGAACCACCACAACACCTACTGAGTTAAAAATATAAACATGATTTATCAAGTGAATTTTAATACTGTTAGTGATACAACTAGCATATAATAATAACTTAATAAATGGTAATTACTGCTACCAGTTCTGAAATTAAACAAATTTGAAGACCTATTCTTTTGTATTTACCCAGATTTGTTGAATAGTACTTTATTAAAATCTTTATTTTGAGCTGGGTTTGTTGTCTCATTCCTGTAATCTTAGCACTGGGGAGGAGGAAGCAGGAGAATGGCAAGTTTGAGGTCAGCCGGGGCTGCATAGTTAATTCCAATGTACTTTGGTCTACTGAGCAAGATACTGTTCTTAAAAAGCTCGCTTTGATTCAGCATCCCTATTCTCTGCTCATTGATATAACACATTTAGTATGCTAGTGATTTAGACAAACGGTAGGTCATTCCTCACTTACCTTCCTGTCTTTGATATATTTGGAAGGTGAATTATTTTCTAGGTACTCATTAAAAATTGCAACATATAAATTACCTTTTACCTATGTTTCCTTACCACAATATACTATGTGTATTGAAGAATATCAGTAGATTACATTATTGATTTCTTTCACTTTGTATACCTGAAAACTAACAGTTTGGTTTTTATTAAACAGTATTATTTTGTCAGCATACTATTAACTTGCTTTATTTTTCCTTTTTTTTACAGTGAAGAGCTCAGAAAAGAAGCAAGACAATTGAAAAGGGAACTCTTAGCAGCAAAGCAAAAAAAAGAAACTGTGACAAAAACAGAGAAAGGAAATGAAGGTAAGGGCTTTTGTCAAGTTTAGAGAGAGAGACAGAGAGAGAGAGAGAGAGAGAGAGAGAGAGAGAGTGTGTAGAGTAAATGTGTGTGCATGTGACCATGTATGTACATGCATGTGCAGACCACAGGACAAACTTGGGTGATATTCTTCAGAAGCCATACAATTTATTTTTGAAGTAGGATCTGTAACAGAACCTGGAGCTCAGTTTTGTTCTTTATCTTTATGCCTTTGTCTGAAAGTACTTTTATCTGTTAGATTTTATAGCAACCACTAGACATGTATTTAAGATAAAGCCTTAAAAAATACACATTCTGATACCAAACATAATACTATACAAAGAGTGCATGATTTGAACAACATGCTATTGTTTTAAGCAGTACAGTTAATACCCCACAACGGTTTACAGTGCATAATTCTGAGATTATTTGCTTTGTATTTTCCCAGTGACAAGAATACAAGTCAATGAAGTATGTATTTAAATAAAATTTTTTAAAATTTGTTTGCCCATAATAGCACAGATTGCTACTTGAATTAAAGAGAAAAAATAAACTTTTGACTACAGCATGTAGGTAAACTATATCCCAGAAAAAAATAAGCTATACTGTCAGTACAGAGATTCAAAAGAAGCACTGAATATTATTTTAAATTTGCATATAGTTTTCCTAAGGCATTTTTTCTTCATTTAAAAGCTTTGAAAAAATTATAATAAAATAAACAAATAAAAGCTTGTTAAATAAATAAAAGTATTTCTACCAGACTAAAAAGATCTTTTACATATTCACCTTTGAATTGATAATTATGAATAGCCCCCATTTGTCAAAATCTGTGGTAGGGTTGGGATATGAAATTGGCAATAGATGGAGGGCTTTTGCTTTGTAATTTGTGGTTTATAGAAACTCAAATGTATCAACTAGTTAATAGCACAGTGTAATTAGACATATAGTATATGTTACCTGCTTTTGAGATACTAAATATAATTAGGTAAAAGGAATGCTTGACAAATTTCCTAACACAAAAATAGAAGGTTCTTTCAGAGCTTATTTTAGCATATATACGTGAAAGTAAACTTATTTAAAATCTTTGTGTCATGAAAATAAAGGAATTATATTAGTAATTTTTCTGAAATATTCCTGATATCATGTAGAAACAATAGGATTTGTCCTATAGCTGAGTGGGAGTTAAGACCAGTTTTAAATGTGTAGGGTTGTTTGATTGATTATATTGTTTTGTTTTTTAGCTTCAGGATGGTCTGTTTTATAAACTTGTGTAAAATTGGTTTATTCTGATATAATTTTATACTTACCAAGAAGTTGCAATTACAACTCTGAGTTCCCACGTAATTATAAAATTAAGATAGTTTCTAACCAAAATACAGTGGTCTAAACCAAGTGATTACTGATGGTATGGTGCTATTTACTAACTGAAGATCTCACTAGAATTGCACTGTCTGTCCTACTTGATCCTTTTCCTATTTGGCACTTTACCTAAGATTCCATATTACTTTCAGCTCTTCAGTGCCCTAACCTATGGCTGTTGCCCAGTCTTTCCTTTATCTATTATGACTTGGATACTCTGAAGAATTCTGGTTAGATAGAATATGTGTCAAGTTAAGCTTGATGACTTCTCAGGATTGGATGAATTTATGCATTTTGGGGTAGCAGCATTATTGCAGAAATTGTATTCCTTGACCATAAGTTGTTAGCAGCAACATGCTCACTCAGTTAAAGCCGTTTGTGCTGGATGCCATGTTCTGTTGATTCTGATGGTGTTTGGTGCTATCAGAGCCATGCCATTGTCACTGCAGGTGATTTCACAGGTTTCTTAAGAGCCTGTTCATGATATACATTATGGATTACCTTTTTCTTGGACTCAATCTTCTCTAAATTTATTTTATCTTTTTAAATTGCCAAGTATTGATGATTTAGCAATAAAATTGTCATGGAAGTTTTCTGAACTTAAGACAATTCTACATTATTATATTTGAAAATCAAATGTTGTTGTGCACTCTTTAAGCTTCCTGCATTTCTTTGATGAGAAATAATACCGTAAGCCTTCTCACTACATAACATCAGAGAAATAAGTCAAGCTTCAAACATCTTTCAGCCCATGTTAGAACTCAGCCTACCTTTCCAGTTGACCAAGGTTAGAACTCCATGAATTCTGGGAACACATCCAGAGGTTCTCATGTGTATTTGTATAGCAAGATCCTCACATGAAAAGAAGTTGGAAAGTGTTACCTGACCTTGGCTCTGAAAACCCATGCAATCAGTTAAGCTAAGCACTCTCCTGAACCTATTCAGAAAGAGTTTCATGATTAGACTATGTGTTGTGTTTCTGGCCTTTGTAAAACATTTTATTTTAGTCCAAGGCTAAATTATCTGAGTATTCTGGAAACTATATGATTTGATCTTTTGAGCTGTATCTAGCAACTTAATTTACCAGAGACAGGTAACTGATAAACTTAGAGACAGGTAACTGATATTTTCAAGACTCTGTATAATTTCGAATGACATATTTTTTTAATCTGCAGCTTCCTTCCATATGAATTTCAAACTAATAGATGTGCTACCCCTGCTAATATAGAGAACAAATTTAGTGAGCTTTGATATTTTTAATAGTAATTCTGATTGTAAGGCTATATTCTTTGTGTAGGTAGCACCAATGGTTACCAAAGATGTTTTGGATTATTGTATCTTCTCAAAAATCGGTGGTGAAACAGTAAAACTTCTTCTTTCAGTCCTACCTGTGAAATTACTTAAACCTTGATGACTAAATTCAGGGATAAAATGTCCTGCCCACACATTTTAATCTTCTTAGAGGAAATAAGTTAATGTGAAACTTTTAATATGCTTAGATTACTGAAGAAAATTGTTAAATTTTCTAAAAAGAAAAATAGAGTTAATACCAATCCTATTTCATTTTCTATCTAAATTTTTTATATTTGAAAAATAATTTTAATATTTTTAGCATAATTGGTGTCTACAACCAACAAGGCCATTTGTAAATATGATAAAATTAGAACTTTTAAATAGTTTCTTTTCATAGTTTTCCAAGCTACAGTTCTACATGATACACTTTGTTTAAAGGTATTTGTGATATCATATACATTCTTAAAGTAAAGCTTTGAGTGCTATCATTTCCTGTTTCTTAATTCATCTGGCAAGTCTTAACACTTGCTTACTATTGCCTCTTCATTTAGAATTTAGAGTATTATATCTGGATTAAAAACATACTTGAGAAGAAACTTGAAAGGCAGAGAAAGCCTTGTGTTCTGATACCCATGCATTAAAATATCTAGTTTGGTCTTCTTGCATGGAGGGAGGTCTCCTGTGAAGCCAGGTGCTCTAAGAGGCTGGATGCTTATTTTATGGGTTATAGTATTTTAGGAAACCACCTTTGATCAAGGGATTAATATTCCATTGCTTTTATAATCTTTATCCAATTTCTTCAGCAAAATCCTTAGCCGGATTCATATAGATAATTAAGGATTTCCATTTAGTTATAGTTCTACTTTTTTCTTAATGTTCTATTATCCTTTATTAATTATCTATAATAATTGGTTTCATTATAACTTTTTTAGCCATGTTCATATTGTATTTCAATCATATTTACCCCCCACTCCCCTCTTTTTTCCCTTCCCATTCCTGCTAATCTCCTTCATTTTCCCAACTAGCCCCTTTTTTTCCTTTGTGCTTGGACATGTGCCCATGTGTGTGTGTGTGTGTGTGTGTGTGTGTGTGTGTGTGTGTGTATGTGTGCGTATGTGTGCGCGCCTCTGTGTGTGTGTGAATCTCAATGAGGTTCACCAGGTCATTTATAGGAGAAGGGGTGAACATTTGTTATAGGCATATGATCGGCTTACCAGGGACTGCAGCACTGAAGAAAACATCTCTCCCTCCTCCCCCTATTAACTATTAACTTCATATAAGTCCGTAGGAAGGGTTGAGGTCCACCAGCCCCTTCTCCTCCACTGACAGGGTGTCAACAGGCCCAGTTTTTTTCAGTTCTTGTACAAGTAATCACAGCTACTTAAAGAGTTTAAAGGTACAATGGCCATGCTGTTCCCAGAAGTCAAAGATTTTACACTTTTCCTCCGTGCCCTTCTTCTGGTTTTTATACTATTTCTGCCCATTCTTTCACAAGTAATTTGACTAGTTATGAGTCTCTACAGTCACTGCTCATCATTGCAAAAAAGAAGCTTCTCCAACCAAAGCACCTTTCTTTGAACATTAGCATAGTTATTTGGAAGGTATCTTGACAGGCACATCATGTCCATCCAACAAATCAGCAGCAATAACTTCCCTTCTAAGGAACATTGCACCTTCACAGCCATGACTAGGTTTATAGTACCAGATATGAATTCCCTCCTGTAGAATGGGTATCACATCCCAATCTACATTTTTATATTAGACCAATTTGCTTTAAAATCTGGACTTATCTTTTTCTCTGTATATGAAGATAAATAGATCTTCTTTCCTATATCACAGGAATGTTATCGGTTAATAGATACTGAGTATACTTAGGAAGAAACATTAAATAAATGTAACCATACTTTTACTATTTGTCTTCTTTTTGCTTTTGAAAGATTTCAGATAGTACGTAAGAAAATGCTTCAGTAAATGAAAGAAATTAAATCATGAAATTATTTTAAAACAACCTGAATTTTGACCTTGCAAAAGTAAACAATTACTTTTCTTTGTTGAGTGCAGAATCTGTATTATATCTAACAAGCACTCCAACTCAGATGAACAGGGAATATAGTGTTCTACTTTAGACTCCAGCAGTGTCAAAAGAGATGTGTTGCAGGACAGTCTCGTTTGCAGCCTTGGAATCTCTTTAGTCCCATTATAAATCATCCAGGTTTGTGCATAGGATTGTTGTGGGAGGTCATAAATATTTAATAAGAGTTGCTAATTAATTGGAGATGAAGTTAATTTCCTGTGATGGCTCTGTCAGCTTCTTTAATGAACTAGATAATCCTCTTCATTAAATTATGTCTAAGTCCTTTCCAGGTTTCTTTAAGTTTCATCACATCAAAACCAGTAAGAAACCCAACATAGTCATATAGAAATACAGGTTTGGACAAATTCTCTAGTCAGTTTTGAGGTGATAAAGTGTCATATCCTCCTTCAACTTCTAAGTATACAATGCCTGCTCTGTGACTAATGCCAGAAATTAGAGCAGCAGGGCAATCTGAGCTTATAAATCAAGAAAGAATTTTAAAGCCTCTTTATGCAGTGCATCCCCTAGGTGCTTAGAACTTCTCCTCTTACACTGGGCCATTTCAAGTTTCTTCAGACTATCTTTTAATACTGGATTAAGTCAGACTAGGGCCCTCAGGCTTGATAGGTTGTGAAAGTATATAGTTTTGTAACTACTTTTCATATATATATTTCATATATATCCAATTATAATGTAAAACTAGCTTAAGCTTGTTTTTTATAAGAAACAGAAAGCCTCATAGAATTCTTACTTTCTGTTAAATCTAATAGTATATGCAGTTAATTCTCATTGAGCAAACTGATCCTTTTTTGTAAAGCTCTTAACTTTCTTCAGGTAACCTTCCATCATCATATTTTTAGCCCAGAGTATCAGAATTTGTTTTCCTTCATAGTCTTTTTTTAACTTGGGTGCCAATTTTACTTTATTTATGTGAAAAAGAGAAAGAATATTTGTACTTGATTCATAGAAAGCTTTTCAGACCTTCAGTCATTTTCAATTTCTTCTTACTTAATATGTGGTGCTAGCAAGTTGACTTCTGAGCTCACAACAGATTAAAAATAATGGAAATGAGAGAAAACATGTCTAAAAGGGTGTATATATGTGATATGTATCGCAATAAATTTTTAAAAGGAGTAAAATGGCAAAAAAGCCAATGCAGGGCTGACATGTAGGTGTTTCTAGCCCACTGTTTCTTGGGATACATGCACATCACACATATACATCACTGTTTCTTGGGATACATACACATACATACATGTTCTTTGGCTATTTTAAAAATTATATTGCTAAAAGACATACTAGATGTTCAGTATGCTTTCTAGTACTTAAAGGTAGCCCCATGTTCAATAGGGATAAAGACTTTTACGATTGTATCAAGAGTAAGAGATCCATCTTTAACTTGAGGGTTCATAAAACACTTTGTTCTTTTTGTATAATCCATATCACATAGAAAATCATTGGTTACCCATCCCTTTGCTCTACTAGAATGAATGGCTTCAGCTGTACTTATATATTTAATTTAAAGGTTGTGGGAGGTTTGTCCCATAAGATTGACTTGCTTGGAAAGAAATGAGTGAACAAGAGAT
This sequence comes from Typhlomys cinereus, assembly GCA_023101885.1. Taxonomy (NCBI): domain Eukaryota; kingdom Metazoa; phylum Chordata; class Mammalia; order Rodentia; family Platacanthomyidae; genus Typhlomys; species Typhlomys cinereus. Next base: position 7,582,491 of record JALPQD010000042.1, on the reverse strand, counting down.
TTAAACTGACAGGCTGGGTGTGGTAACTCACAGCTGCAGTGCCGGCAATCAGATCAAAGGACAAAGACCAGCTAGAGTTCCAGGACAGCCTAGGCTTCAGAGTATGGCCATGTTTAAATGTAATTAAAAAGTAATGTGTATCCTTTACAGAACATTGTCAATGTGGAAAAGTCTAAAAGATTAAAGGAAAGGTCACCTTGAAGTTCTTTGCTGAAGATAACATGGTTAACATTGAAGCATTAGTTTTCTGGACTTTGTCTTCTTGACAGAAATACCAGTGTGTAATTTCTGCCCTCATGATGAATTTTATTTTAGTTCTGTTTACATCATGCTTTTAAAAACCTTTTTTACTGAAATTGATAAGTAACTCATAAAGCATCAATTTACATTAGATATCTGTTCTGATTCTCTTGTCTAGCATGAGATACAAAACAGGATGGACATAAAGGCCATGTAAATAAAGTGAAAACTAAAAAGATTTCCCCTAATTCGGCTGTGCAGTATCGAATATGTTGAAATACCAATAGTCAGAGACTCCATTTCCATTGCTTGTGAGAATTATTTGACCCTCTTTTTAAAATGGAAGCAGTATTTTCAAAAATCCTTAATTGGTTTGGTAATCCACCAGCTCTTCATGTTTTGTGGTCACTGCTAAGTCAGTAAGGAAACTTTGGAGTCAGGTTAGCCTTTTGGACCCTAATATGAAATAATTACATATTTGTCCACTTAGAAAGTAAAAGAAATGATGAAGGAGGAATATATAGTTGTGCACTTATACAGTCTTGCTTTATTAGTATTTATATTCTCTCAAGGGAGGGACTAATATCTATATTAAAAATTCAATTATTACCAGTGTTCCCGCTTGGGAATGGAATTTTTAATTTTTCCAGACTGCCATCAAGTCCTTATTCTAAGTAAGATGTTTTTCTTTTATGTGACATTTTGTGAAGTTTTGCCAAAAGTGACATCAAACATACACAGTAATTCATTTGAGTGCTGAATTTCATTGATATCTTGCAGCACTTAATCAAACTTGAAAAAGAGATTCTTTTCACAATTTTATAGTGTAAACCTGTGAATATGTCACATTAGAAGTGATTTTGGACAGTTTAATCTGCATGGTATTAGATTGATTTTCTTACATGATTAATGCAATATGCTGACAGTATTGAATAGTTATAGTTTCAGAATTCCTCACAAACACTGGCAAGTGGTGCAATTACAACTTTTAAGTTTAGTATTTTTTCACTAAAAAAAAGGTTAAATCTTAAAGTGAATTAATAGCTACCAAGACAATTTGAAATGCCAGAAGAGAGAAGAGAATAATGGGGATCTCAGAATAAACAAGATGTTAAATATTAGAGAATCATTAAGAAAAAAATTTTGAGAAACATGAGTATTTTGTGGTTGTTATTTTTAGAAAACACCCATCATAGAATGTAAGCTTATTTCAAATGGTATGCCATGGTGCATTTAAAATATGAAAGAAACTTATCCTTAAGTAATGTATTAGTTATTAGAAATTCTGATCACAAGTGTGTTCTAGTTACAGCATGTATGTATCAGTGCAGTTGTGGTTTTGAGAGGGTCATAAGTCTCCTGATAATCACAGAAAATTTCTTCCATCACATATATAAAGAGTCAAGGGTCAGCTGACTGTGAGACTGACTGAGTGTCATGGAGCAGAGCTATAGATGGGCACTCAGGACCCTCCAGGTCAGTGTTCTTCCACTGCTCTTTACTTCACATTGACCCAATGTTGAAAAGATGCATTCCATAACATTTTAATTGATATTTGAAGACCCATGCTGGTTTTGACTACAAAATTAATTGTTTCTAAAACCCCTTAACAAACTTGAGTTTTTAAGGAGCACAGCATAATTTTGGAATGAATGACCAAAAAATATGTTACAGAAAGCATGAGTTTCTAGCAATATGGCAGACTAGAAGTCCAAATTGATCCTCCTATTAGAAAAAAAAAAACTAACAAAACCATTGTCTAGAGTGTAGGAGCAAATTTCATGCACTTTTGTGGCTTTCCAATAGTTAAAGATACTTAAGTCAGTGAGTAAACAAAAATGTGAACTGAAAGAAGTCATGAAACACTTTGTCTAGCTTAATTCTAAAGATGCATGCTAATCTAGATCATTGTTTATGGAGATCTCAAAAAATTGATGGGCATGAATGTAAAATCTGAATTCTAAAGGCAGGCAAGATCTAATAGAAGATTATCTATCATTCAATTTGGGGCTAAGAGAACCTAAACATTTGCGACAGGGAGAACTAACAAAAGCAGGTCACCTCGTGACCAACCAAAGATTGATTGTAAGGAAGACTTTGAATCTGAAACCATGGCATTCCGTGTGGGATAGGCAAGAATAAGAGTGCCTGAAGTTCTAACAAAGAAATAACCTTTCTGTTAGAAGTACAAGTTCACCTTGACAGGGTGACCTCAAAATCTTCTATCAAGGATTTAGTTACACATAGTCATGAGAACTAAGTATCTCCAGCAGTCTTCTACAAACAAATCAAAATTCTTTTAGGAGGAACTTACTTTCACTCCCAGTCTTTAAAGAAAGTGTTGAAAAAGGAAGAAAGAGAGACCTAGAATAAACACAGATGTATAGTTCGGATGCCCTGATGAAAAGCTAATAGAAACATCAAAGAACAGAATCAGATGTACAAAAACTCAAATTTTATCTATTTCAAGAGCTAACAGGCTTAAAAATATAAAGAACATGCTGACTTGAAAGAAAAGGAGATTGCCTAAAAACAAAAACTATGGTAGTTGATACTAAATATTCAAAATAGGTTTCATAACAAATTAGACACCATCAAAAAGAACATTGATAAACTGAAAGATAAAAGGGAGGAGACATGGAAAATGAAGACCTAATAAGTATTGATTTAAATTCCTAATGCAAGAGAAAATAGAAGCAGTATAATGAAAAGATGATTATTTGAGAGTTTTTTAAATAACAAATGAAAGATCTATTCATAGAATAAAGAAGTCCAGGAGCTTAAATGAGGATTAATAAAAAATAAATCTAGGTCTAGATATGTCATAAAACTTCAGAGCTTGCAAAGTGAAAAGAAATCAAATGTAACCATAGAAGAAAGAGCTTATTATCTTTAGAAAAGCAAAAACTGATTTTTCAACAAGTGAACACATTAAGCAGATTATTATCTTCAATGCTCTAAAGGAAAAATTGCTTTCAAACAAATACAAACCCTGAAACGTTGTTCCCTGCAGAACTCCTTAAAAAGAAATGTTCGTTCATACTCAGGCAACAGATAGGTAAGCTCCACTGGAAGAGCTAAAAAGAATATGAAAATCATTCTGTGGTAGAAAATTTGCAGATACACAAATTAATCTTAGAATTATGCATATTAATGGTTTTAGAAGTACTAAAAGGATAGAGAAAGGTTGTAATTTCCAAATTAGTAGATGAAAATATGGAATGAGGAAAATAGGATCAACCCAAAAGTAGGTTTAAAAGAAGAATACTGAAACATTAGATAGGTAGGACATGTAAAATGATATTACAAAATTATATAGGAAAAATAAAGTACAGCTTTATTGATAATTGTGTTGAAATAATGCAAAAGATAACCTAAAAGACCAAGTTTATTTCTGAGTCTTCTATTCCATTGGCCTGTGTGTCTTTTGGGAGCCAGTATTATTCTGTTTCTATGACCATGGCATCGTGCTCTTTGTTCAGAATTGCTTTTGCTATTTGAGATCTGTACTTTTCCTATTACTTTTTCTATTTTTGTGAATAAATTTATTGAAATTTTTGTGGAGATTGAATCAACCAATCACTTTGAGCAATATAGCCATTTTTCATATTCTAGAGCCTTCTTCAATTTCTTATTGAAGAATTTTTGAAAGTGAACAATTTAACATGATCGTATATGATTTGATATGATCAAATTTGTAAAATCACCATCACATTCAAGGTAGTGAGCACAACCTTCAATGCCCAACATGTTCTCATATCCTTTAGTAACCTTTTCCCATCTGCTGGCAACCACTTAAGTCAGCACTCTTAAAATAGATTGTATTTTCTATAATTTTTTAAATGGAATCAAGTATTTTATGAAACCTTTTTATTTTTGAAATATTTTGAAACTTATGTGTACTCAGTAAAATCGTTTCATTATCAAGTAATATTCTATTATATAAGCACATCCCAAGTTTTCATAGAGTCATATGTTTTTATTTTTCTGCAATAAAATATATAAATGGAACATGTGTATGAAGGTCAGAGGACAATGTTTTGGGAATTGGTTCTCTTCCTCCATCTTGATGAGTCAAGTCTTTCTCATTTCTGCTGCTCTGTGTACTCCAGACTACTTGGCCGTGAGCTTCTGGGGTATTCTCCTGCCTCTGCTTCCCATTGCTCTGTAGGAGTGCTGGGATTACAGATGTGTGCCGTAACATCTGGCTTTCTGTGTGATCTCTGGAGATCAAGCTCAGGTCATCAGGCTTGTACAGCGTGTGCTTTTATTCACCAAGCCATTTTGCGGCCCAAGTGCATCATTTCTGACAGTCTCTTGGGACTGACATCAGAGACTAGATCCTGGACTTAGCAAGGGGACCGTTTTGAATAGATCTTATTTGGGGACTGGATGTTTAAAGAGTGTTGATACGTATACAAGCCTGTTAACTGAGAGAAGACAGCTTCAAATCATCTTAATCCTTGAAATTGGGTTAAGGTGATCCTGACAATGAAATATAATCCTCACTTAAGGAAAATAACATCACCCTAGGCATCACATTTTTCTGTGAATAATTTGGCAACTTCAGTATCTAGTACATAATAAAAAAAAGTACAGAAAGACAGGCCAAGTTGACTAAATCTCAACACAAACAACAAATATATTGGAAGAATGTGAAGAGACCCTGGACATTGAAATTATTAGAAACAGACTTTAACATAAGTATACTGACAACTTTATCCTATGAATTCAAAGACAAGAATGGGTATCATTCTCAGGAAGTTTTAATTACTAAACAATCTGGGCATATACACAAAGAAGATGTATTATCCACCTTAATCAGATAATCTGGACTACCGTGTTCTTACAGCTTTGTTCACAATACTCAAGATATGATAATAGCTAAAATGCCTACTTGTGGATGAATGGCAAGGGGAAATGTAAGATAAACATGAATATTGTTTTACTAGCTAATAGACCCATAGAACACAATTCTACCTGAAGTAAGCCAAAGAAAAACAGTGTACCATCTCACTTGTATCCAAAGTATGTATGTATGTACCAGAAAAAAATGAAATGAATAGATTAATAATAGAATTATGTAAAATATAACACAGTGAAACAGTAGTCTTCATAATTAGAACAGAGGAACAGGGGGAAATGCCCAGGTATAGTTACACTTAGGATGAAAGATTTTTGAGATGTAGTGTACAACATGAAAAGTAAATTGAATAAATTTGTATTGGAAAAGTTTCTGATTTTCTAGTCAATTCTGTGTAGATCCTCAAACTAATGTGAATGGCAAAACAGTATAACTTTTTTTTATTATTATTTATTCAATTGTGTGTGTGTGCACGTGTGTGTGTGTGTGTGTGTGTGTGTGTGTGTGTGTGTGTGTGTGTGTAGAATCACGGGCAAATTCAGGAACCACCATGGATGCCTCCACCTCCTCCTTGTTTACTCTGTCCAGGGATTCAAAGGCTCCGCCCTACCAGGACCAGAAATGCAGGCCGCCCCCCCCACCCCCTGCTTCTGCCTGGCATCTATACGTGGGGTCTAGGATCTGAACTCAGGACCTTCCGCCTGCAAGGCAGAGGCTTAACCCCTGAGCCATTTCCAGCCCCAAAGCAGTATAACTTCTAGGAAACATTTTTAAAATGTCATTTTGATTTTGTTGTAGAGATTTAAAGACTAGAGCATAAAAAAGAGCTAATCATAAAGGAATAGTTTGCTAAACTTTTTCTTATATTAAAATTCAGAATCTCTGTTCATCATGACACCTTAATGTGAGGCAAACCATGAATGGGAAATGTGCAAGCAGCCAAGCCATCCAAAAAACTGTTGTTAGTCAATAGGAGAAAAGGGTTACTGAGATAAAAAGGAGTCAGAGATTTTGATAGATACTTGCAAAGAAATATGCATTTGTTAAGTGATCATAAGAAATGGTTCTATTTCATAACTATTCAGGCACATTGAAGTCAGACCACCTACCCTCCAGCAATAACTAAAAAGATCGGCAGTGTCTGTTGTTACTGTAAATGTGGAACATTGCAACCAACTCTCATGGTTGAACTTGGGAATATAAATTAACACAACTATATCATAAAATAGTAAATATGTTCTACATAAATTAAAGATACACATATTCCATAACTTGTTCATTCTCCTTTTATGCACTTACATAGTTATTAGAAGTATGTACATCTGTGCATGAATAACAAGAAATAGTATAAATATGTCAATAGTAGGAATGTAAAATTGTGGCACACTATGCAATAGAATATTATCAACCAAATAAAAGTAATGCACTACACACAGCAATGTGAGTGAATCCTACAGCTATCATGTTGAGCAAAAGAATCCAAGCCAAAAAAATACTGGTTCCATTCATATGATACAAAAAATGAAATAGAAAAATAGAGAAAATTAAGTATTGCAGGTTTTCTGCTATTGTTATTTATTAGAGTTTCATACATGAATACAGTGAATCTATAATATTTTTACCCCTTAATCCCCATCTACCTTTTTCCAATTGCAACTTCTTCCCTACCAGTTATTCTCCTGCTTTCCTGTCTTTTTGCTTGTGTGGCCCATTGAGTTTCATCTGGTTTGCTTTTGATGGCATGTTTCTAGTTGGCTCATGAATCATATATCAGTGGGTATACCACTGAGGAAAGCATCTTATCCCTTCCCCACCCCCTCCAATATTAACATTCTATAATCCTTAAGGGACATGTAGAGTCTTTTGGGATTTCCCCCTTTCATGGTGAAATATGATAGGCCAAATCCTGTGCAAGCCTTGTGGAAGTACACATAGTTTCAGTGAGTTCATGGATATAATAGCTCTGTCATGTCCAGAAGGTATTATTTGTCAAGCTCCCCTTTAGATGCCAAGTTCTTACCACCTTCTCCTCCATTATTTTGCCTGAACCTCAAGAGCTGGAAAGGATGTTAGATGTCCTGTTTAGGGCCTAATAATCCACATTCACGAATTTTCTGCACTTTGGCCAGTTGTGATTTTCTGTAATAAACACGTTTTATTACAAAAGGAAGCTTCTAGGTTGAGTGCTGAATGTTCCTCTTATCTATGGGTGTAATGGCAAATGTTTAGAAAATAGTTTAATATAAAGTTTTCATAACTAAACCTTAATACCTTATACCCACACACACTGGGTCTATGTGCTCCCCTTTCATAGTTTCTTATCCTGTTTTACAGTACCAGGAATATGTTTCCTCATGAAAAGTGGGCCCTGAATTCAGTCAGAAAGCTCTTGGTTGCTCTTTTCATATTCATGCCACTATTGTACTAATGATCACCTTTTGCCAGTATGGTGGTTACCCACAGTTTTTCTAGTGAATTAGAGTATCAATTGCTGTTCTCTCCCAACAGCTTGCATAGTACTTTCTAATACTGTAAAAGCTGGCTAGCAAAGAAGCTTACAGATCAGTGCCAGATTGTTTTTTCATGTACTGTGATCAGTGTGTATAATGTATTCAGCAATAGGGCTTAACTGTCAGTTTCTGGAGGGCAACCAAGAATTTATGGCAAAAAGCTTATCCTAATTTTAGGGCCTTTGAGAACTCTCTGACCAACTTCTTAGGAGGTATCATATACCTGGTACTGGAAATTATGTTTACTTGCCTATGACTTCTGGTATGAGCATCACAAGGTATAATTTTCCACTATACTCTATTTTCCTCTCTCTATGTTCCCCTGTGTAGGGTATATCTGTTAACACTCTTTTTTGAAATAAAAATATGTTTTTGATATATTACGGGAGGCTTCTGTCTTGTATCTTACAGCCTTAGTGCTATTTGTTACCTCAGTTCTTCTTGTACCCTATCCTAAGAAGGAGGGGAGAGAGATATTAATGGTGATTTTAGTATCAACAGACACATGCCTGAAAACCATCAATATTTTTGTTTTTTCTGTCTTAGAGAGTTGTAAGACTTTATCTTCTTCCTATTTACTCAAGATACTCATTTATCTGGTGCCTAAATAACTTTTATAAGGGGAATGATTTGACTTATAATTTCGCTGTTCTTTTATGCAATGCCTACCTTTAAGAAAAGCAAAAACTAAATATTTGTGTTAGTAGCATGTGTATAAGTGGCAGAACTTTGAAGAAAGAAAGATGCTTGCTTATTTAAGGTATGGAAAAGATTGCGATTGAAGCGAGCAGCATGGTTGCTTCTGCAGGACTGATAGGCTACAGCATATTTTAACTGTGGTGTTCAGTTTGTCATACATCATTTCTGCATTTGAAATATCTATAATACATTTCAAAATACATGAAAATTAAACACATACACAGAGGAAAAAAAATTAATGAAGAACTCTAGCTTCCTGTGTCCTTGGATTTCTATCTCTGATTCCCAAACTCTTCTACCAGCCATCTCCTGTTGGCTTCTAATCATTGTCATGTGACTTGGTCTACCCACCTCTATACCAGTAATGGCAACTGCCATTTCATGAATATTTACAATGTTCAGGCATATGGCACACAACTATGGAGCTAGAGGAATCTAATTGTTTGGTTCTTCCTGTTGTAATAACCTCCACTGGAAAGTAGATTTTTTTCAACCTTACCTGCTTCTCTGGAAGGGTTAATCTTTATTTTATTTGAAATTTCATACATCATACAACATATTGTGATCATTTTTATTTCCTGTTGCCCTCTATTACCCCCCTTGTTTTCCTTTTTTTCTGAACCTCATCTTCACACCTAGTCTCCCAGTGTCTCCACCATTAGAAAAAGTGGAGAAAGTGACATCTCCTCCTCCCACAACCATTAATAGTAATTAGCTCCTCATAAAAGAATGGTTCCTCATGGACTCCTCCATCCATAATGGAAAGTTGAAGGATACAGTCTTATGCATGCATCTGTGACTGCTCTGTTTGTGGTTGCTATAGCCAAGTCATCAAGTTGCTAGGATTTCATGACATTTCTCCTCATCATCTCACTTTTAAATTCTTTCTGATATCCCTGTACTTCAGTGTTCCTTGAATCTTCAGTCCATGATATAGATGTTCCATTTGGAATTGAATACTCCTCATTCATTTATCTCCTGCATTTTGATCAGGTGAAAGTTTTTGCATTAACCTTACCTTTAAAAAAAGAAACTTCTGTGCCCCTAAGTGAGAGTAGCACTAGCCTATGAACATAAACATAAATATTTAAAAGGCAGTTTGACATCATGTACATTTAGGGAAACAAGAAGAAAACTCTTGGGCTCATGATGTCCCCCAGTCTTAGGCTATCCACCAGGTTTAGTGGCAAGTATGTATTTCCTCTTGTGGAACAGGCCTCAAATCCAGTCATTGAATGGTTACCTATCCCCCACATAGCCATACCCCTGTTTTACCAGTTGGCAAAATCTCACTTTGTGCATCATGATTGTAGCTTTCATAGTCTACAATTGGATAGAGACCGTTGATAGTTTTCTCTCCAGCCACCAGCCATCTGAATAGCACCTCTTGACATTGTGAATGTTAGCAAGCAGGTAATGGCAGTAATGGTGTGGTGTGTGTGTGTGTGTGTGTGTGCATGCAAAAGCTAGAGGAAGACGTTGGGTATTTTTCTCTATCCTTCTCCAGCCTTACTCCTTAAGACAGGATCTGTTATTGAAGAAGTTCACTTTTGACTAAGCTGGCTGACCCATAGTTCCCAGGATCCAGCTGTCTCTACCCCTGCTGGGGCCACAGGCGGGCGTGACTATGCTCACCTTTGTTGCCTGAAATCTGGGGGTTCAAACTCAGTTTCTCATGGTCACACAACAAGTGCTTTTATCTATCAGCTGTCTATCTCCCCAGCACACACCGAAAGGGTTTTCAAGACCTTAATTCTTGTTTATTCTCACATATTAAGAATAAAAGAGCATAGTTTAAGTACCATCTTCTTATATCTTTGACTGTTTTAAATACAATATTCATTTAACCCAACTCAAATATGCCCACTGTCATAGTTTAAATGTGAGTCATCCCCCATAGACTCTTGCATTTGATCCTCAGCTGTTAATGTTTGGGAAAGCTGGGCACCTTTGTCAGTTGGAGCCTTTCTGAAGGAAGACAATTAATGGGAGCTAGTCAGGTGGCTTGCTCTCATGGCCCTGTTTCCTCTGTTTGTTCTTGCTCTCTCTGTCCCTATGATGACAGCTGTCACCTGAACCAGCATTCAACTTTTGCTTCCAAGCCATGCCTTCTATGAGATTCCTGCCTTATGAACTATATCTCTGGAACCGTAACCCAAATAAATCTCCCTTCTTCCTTTAACTTGTGTCTGGGCATTGTCTCACAGAAACAGAAAGAATAATTTAACATCCACTAAAGGTCTACCTTTCAACAATGACATTGTATTTTATAAGGTAATTTTAGAAGATTTTCCATGTTAGTTAACTATTAAGGAAAGAAGAAAGGATGGAAGAAAGGAGGGAGGGAGGGGGAGAGGGAGAGAGAGAGAAGAAAGAAAGAAAGAAAGAAAGAAAGAAAGAAAGAAAGAAAGAAAGAAAGAAAGAAAGAAAGAAAGAAAGAAACGAAAGAAACGAAAGAAAGAAACAAAAGAAAGAAAGAAAGAAAGACAAATAAAGAAGGGAGGGAGGGGAGCAGGAGGGAGAGAGGGAAGGAGGAAGGGAGGAAGGAAGGAGGAGGGAGGAGGGAAAGAGGGAAGGAGGAAGGAAGGAAGAGGGAGGAGGGAAAGAGGGAAGGAGGGAGGGAGGAGGGAGAGAGGGAAGGAGGGAGGCAAGGAGGGAGGGAGGAATTATTAAAGAATCACAATGGCTGACATATCAGTGACCCCTCAAAGTCTAGCATGGATCACAGGGGAGAAGGCTCCAGGCAGTGGGATCCTTAGAGGCAAGGGATTAAACAGTCATAATAGAGTTCCCATACTAATGGGGAGCCCAAGAAGGGGCTATGCCACTGAGTCCTGAACCCTCACTAGAATGGAGGACTCAGAGGGAGGTTTGGCATTCACATAAAAGGATGCTCCAGAGGATGGGAGAGAGGAAGGGGGAGGCACTGGGAGAGGGAGAGGGAGGGAGATGGTTGAAAAGAAGGGAGTAAGGGGGAAGAGTACAATGGGGGATGACTGGGGAGGGAAGGGGGAGGGAGGGCATGGGGGTACCTATTGCGCTTGTATGATTAGGAAAAAGATAAAATGTGGGAGAAAAATAAAATATGTATGTGTGTAATCAGTAAAATGATATAATTTTTTTTGTAGCTGATACCATTACAGGATATCAGATTTTAAAAAGCCGATAGGGAGTCATGGTTAAGAGCACAGCCTTTGTTTGAAGTTATAAAAATCGGGGTTTGAGTCAGCTAATGATCCTGGATAAAGTATATAATATGTCTCTCTGTTTCTTAAAGTCTCTTGTCCACAAGTAACTACATTTTAAGCCACAAAATAGGGCCTTGGAAAGCTCATCAGATGGAACAAGCACCAAGTCAGGGAGGACTCCAGGGCCTTTGCAGGAGAACATGTTTCTAGGTCTGTAATCCAGCAGTTCACTATTTCCAGCCTCCATGAGCGCCCAGTCCCAGATACTAGCTTATTGATATTGGATTACTCTGTTATCAAGATCAGGATCTGTTTTCAGAAAAAGGGGTAAAATATAACACTAACAAACAAACTAGGCAAACTTATACTTGGTTTCCTTATATGTGAAATGGATATATTTATTATAAATATGAAAAGTACTGGAGAGTATAGTAACTTTGGTAATAGCAGTGGTAAATTTATACTGACAAGTTATTACTTGTTGAAAAGTGTTCTTCATATGTAGGACCTCAAGTGGTGTTTAGGGGGTATTGATAGCTGTAGTGTCCCCTTTTTTTTACTATGAGCTATAAAATAGTCAAAGATTGTTTGTATGCTTGTAAGATTTGTGTTAGCATTCCCTCAGAAAACTGACTTTATCCCCTCTTAATATGTGACTTAGGGATGCAAGATGTTTGTTTCTTTCCATATTTCTTCTACTTCCATGCTTCTCCATCTTCTGTAGCCCCCTCCATATATTTTTTGATCAAAGAAGATTAATTGAGGCTCTGAGGTAATCTGGCATTCATTGACTGGTTTCCTTATCCAATAAGAGGTCTAGAGTTCTCTTTTTTTGCACATATGTGGGTACATGCAAAGAGTCAGCACTTGCTGTCAGGTATCTTCCTCTTTCTCTCTCTACCCTAATTTTTCAGTGACTCACTGAACCTTGACTGGGACTTGCTATTTGGGTCTACATTTGACTAGCCAGCAAATCCCTGTCCCATATTCCACCACTGCCACCACTGCACCAGCAAGTGGGTTACAGATGTCGGGCTGGTACACTTGGCTTTTTACATGATCTTGGGGATACAAACTCAAATTCTCATATTTACATAGTAAATATGTTATCCCATGCATAGTTCTCATTGTCTTTGAAGCATTGTAGCACTGACAAGAATTCTGGAAAATTATTATTTGTGGCAGAGGCAATAACAAGGTTATATAGTAAACCAAGCCTGGGAACCGGAGTTCAATTTCTAGTACATACATCTAGTACAAACAAACAAACAAACAACAGGCATGGTGGCAACATGGAGGAAAAGACAGGAGTCGCTGGCCAGACTTGGGCCACTGGCCAGCCTAAGTAGTCTACTTGGCGAGTTCTGGGTTAGTGAGAGACTCTCAAAAAGAAGATGACACCACGACAGCCAAGAATATCCTGTACCCTCCATATGCCATGTGCATATGTGTCCCACCCACTGCATGACTATGCATGCATGCACAAACACAAGCAAAGTAAGCACTTATCATTCTAAGATTTAAAAGTTAAAGGAAGGCCTATGAGCATTTGGTATTGTTCTCAAAATTTTCTAAGTATAATATTAGCTATAGCATTCCTGCTTTTGTCTTTCCCTTCTAAGAGTTGTACAGCAGTGTTCTATAGAACACTCTTGTCCTCTTCTCCATCTCTCGCTTTGTTCCTTAGTGACTGAGATGAACAAAGCCATTCTTGCAAACTTATAAAGCCTTTCAGGATTATTGAGAATGAATGGTGTTATATAAATGTCAAATTGTTTCATAGCAGTTCTTAAAACAATGAGATAATGTCTGTTAAAGGATTTTTAGCTTCCATAGAGAAATGCAGGGCATAAATACAAGTTATTTTTACTGTGTTATTTCCATATGTTTTTGTACAATTTAAAACATTATTATACCCATTAAGTATATAAATGCTTCTTTTGTTTCTGTGTATTTGCACATGTACATATGTGTGCTTAATATATAGAAACAGCAACTATATTTGTTTCATTTTCTCTCAGGCTCAATAAATTTGTCTCTTGGAAAAAATATATTTATCTCTAATTTTGAAAACCTTGTACTTTTACAAGACTGGATTTTTTTAAAAATGTTTATATATTTATCGTGCATGTGTATATGTGTGTGAGAGTGGTTATATGCCACAGCACATGTGTGGAAGTCAGAGAAGAACTTTCAGGAGTTGGTTCTCTCCTTCTACCATGTGGCTCTCAGGATCAAGCTTAGGTCATTGGCTTGGTAGAAAGCTCCTTTATCCACTGAGTCATCCAGCCAGCTCTGGATCTTTTAAACCTGAATTCTATATATGGATTTACTGGGTTTTCCAAAGACTTACAAATAATTTCCACATCCATTTTTCTATCTCAACTCAGGCTCAACTCTTTTCAAATGCTTGCTCAAAATTAATAGTGACCAAAATTCAGTATATTTTCTTCTGCACAAGGCAATTCTGATTCATAACATCTATAGTTATCAATAACAATACTGTTTTTCATAGTTAGGCACAGGCATCAACTTGATAGTTGAGGGTTTGAGCACATTTGAGGGTTGGGCATATTTGTAGAGAATTAATGGTTGAGTTAAGTCCAGAGCAAACCTGCAAGAGACTGTCTGGCTGATGCGGAAGGCCCAGCCTATGGTGGGTGGGACTAGGCCTTGAACAGATGAATAAAACACTGAGAGTTTGTTGAGGAAGTTGGCATCTTTCTGTATACTTGGCCAGACATGCTGGTCTGGCAAGTAAGGATTGTCCCTCTCTCAGTTGTTGTGTAGAGATAATGTGGCCAGTTTCCTCGGCCCTGGTGTTGGTGCATGTTCTCCCATCAAGCTAGACTGAGAATTGTCAGAAAATCATAAGAGAGAATAAACCCCTTGTTCCCTGAAGCCGTTTGATGGTCATTTATCAGCAACCCTGCAGGCGAACTGCAACACTCTTCTAGCAGCTAAGTTAAAAATCAGTAACATCTTTGGCTTCTGTTTCTTAACTTGCCATAATCTCTGCTTCCAGAAAGTCTTATGCATCTGTTTGTATCCATACACCTCTTCCTAAAACTCCTTCATAGTTGTTTCCAAATTGATTTTCTTTTCTCCAATTCCTCCACAACTCTGTGGTTAACATAAACAGATCAGGATTTTACTCCTGAGTTTATCTCATTCTTATCTCTTTAAAAATTTACTTGAGTTCTCTGAACCTGCTTTATCTTTTTTTATTATATTTTGTTTGTCTAATTGTACAAGCTCAATAGGTACCCCCCTTCTTCTCTCTCTCCCTTCTCTTCTTCCCTGTTTTCCCCATTGCATTCTCCCCCGTTACCACTCTCCCCCCTCCCTCTCACCCCTTTTCTTTCCCTCCTACTCTCTTGGTGCTTCCTCCTTTCTTCCTGCCATTCTCCAGAGCATCTGTTTATGTGGGCACTGAATTTCCCTCTGAGTTGTACACTAGTAGGGTTCAGGACTCAGTGGCATAGCTTGGGGCCCTTTCTTGGGCTGCCCGCTACTATGGAAACTCTATTATGACTGTTTAACGCCCCTTGCCTGTAAGAATCCTGTTGCCTAAGCTTTCTCCCCTGTGATCTGTGCTAGACTTTGAGGAGTTGTTGACATGCTATCCATTGTGCACGTCAGACAAGTCCAATCACATTGTGCCTATATCCTGGCTGCTGCAGCCCTGACTTGAGTGGAGTATCTTGCATATGGTTGGTTGGTCCTCCCCATCTTCAGGCTCCTAAAATAATGCCACCCCCCTCTTCCACAAGGTTCCCCAAGCTTTAGGATGGGGAGAGATTTGGCTGGTCTGGTTCCAGATGAATAATGTAGGGTCTTTGGTGCTCTGAATTATGGTTTGTTGTTATTTTCTGTTTTGCTATTCCTGCACTGCCCTTGTCTGCATCCCAATTGATTAGGTCATCTCCTAACGAAAGATAAAAGACTGTTTAAACTAAGATTTTATTATAAGAAGAGACTCAAAGGTAGATGTAAGAATAGGAGTAAGACACAGAGAGAGGGGGCAGTCTTCTGTTTGCCAGTTGGTTACCATCTAACTTCCAGTCCCTATACCTTCCCTCACTGGGGAGATCAAACCTGTTCAGTCCCAAGTGAACAGAAATGGAAGTGAGAGTGAGCGCATCAGATGTGTTGCTACTTGCATGCAGTACATGACTGTGGCCTAATTTCTCTATTGAAGAGTGTTCTTTTGTCTCCTTTCTTTTGAGGTCTTCTTTCCCCTTCTCTCCTATTTATAATCCTTTGTGATTATAGTGGGTATTACAGAGATTTAACTTTGAATATGTCATTAAAGTGGATTTGCAACTAGGACTCACTTATTAGAGAATACATACAACATTCAACTTTCTGTGTCTGGGATACTTCACTCTATATGATTTCTTCCAATTCCATCCACTTTCTGGCAAATTTCATTAATTCATCTTTTTGATGGCTGAATAGTATTCCATTATATAAATGTACCACATTTTCATTGTCTATTCTGTAACTGTTGGGCATTTGGATTGATTTCATGACTTTGCTTTTGTAAATAGTACTGCATTGAACATGGTTATACTCATGTCATTGTAGTGAATTGCTGCATTTGGGGGGATTATTCAGTAGTGTTATAGCAGGGTCATATGGCATTTCAATCCTTAACTTTTTTAGAAATCACCGTATTGATCTCCAAAGTGTGAACCTACTTAATCTTGAAAATAACTATATCATAATTCTGGTATGTTCTTTCTTGACTTATGATCAATAGTATAAGTAAAAGTTGAGGTGCTTGTTGGCATATGGTCAGTTTTCAAAGATAGAATCTAAAGAATAGAGTTATAATACGTGATCAGAATCTGAGACTTAATGACTTTTCTCTTGGCACCTCTGATTCTCTACATCTGTCCCATGTTCTTTTCAGCCAGTCTCCCCCATTATTCTCCTTTAGAATTTTGTGTAGCACCTAGTCTCTAAAATGACAGTCCCAACTCTGTATATCCCCATCATCTTGATAACACCAGCTACCTCCATTTCACCACGTGTTTAGTTTCATTATGTATTACTCCTAAAAAAGAAATGAAGAAATACCTGACCTAAGGAACTTTGAGGAGAAAGGGTTTATTTGGCTCACGATTGCAATCACCGTGAGCAGACACCAAAGGAACTGCTTAAAATATATCTACAAGAGCAGATTACAAGGGCCAAGGCTTGCTTGCTTACTCACTCTGAAGACTATAATCAAGAGAATGCTTCTCAAGTGGACTCAGAGTGCCTACTTCCTGAGTGCCAGGTTTCAATTTATACTATCACATAAAAATTATCACAAACGAACATATTTCCAATTCAGATTGGGTAAGTACTACATTTTTAAAATCAAGTCAACTTTGTGATTTTATGAGAATGATTTTTTTTTAGTCTAATAATGGAGGATATGGCAACACTTTCAGAAAAGTTAGTTACATCGTTTAGTCAATCTGGCAAGTGTTCTGTCAAAATAGGGAAAACCAAAAGGTTTACCAGTCATTGACATCACCAATTTCACTATACATAGTGCCTCTCCATGATAATACTTGCACAGCTGAAGGAATTCCAGCATAGACTGTCTTGTTTACAGTGTTGATGGTGTACATTGCCTCTCTGTGTTAGACAGTTTCATAATCGTTACATCTCCAGTGCCAACCCTGCCTTTTGCATCTGTTCTTCCCAGATGACCTCATCTTTGCCTTATTAAGTGTTCTGTGTACCATGAGCTTTCTCAGCTTCACTCCACTCAACTCTTGGGTTTTTATTTCCCTGTACTTTTCTCTAACGTGTCCTGACTTCAGATGTGACACTATTTATTTTTCATGATTAACCACACCATCCCTTTGCAGTCACCAGGCACTCTCTCTTCTCCATGTTCTTTTGCAGAAGACTCACCATGTTCACTAACCTTTCCCCTTCTTTCCCACCCTGCTCATTTCCTGTATGACCTCACAGTCTTAGAGGCCTTTATTCTCACTTCTTTTGTACTCTCTTCTAAATGTTGCTTTCTACTCTCACTACTTCTGAAAAAGATCAATTTTAAATCACTTGTTCTCAACTTCTAATCATTTCCTGAGATCTGCATTTCAAGTGTACTGAGGCTGTTCAAAAAAAAAAAAAAAAATCAATGATCAGCAATGCCAACACACTCCATTCAGGACAGGGCTGCTGTGTCCAGAAGATCACTGTGATGAGAAATTCTACCACCAGATCTATATAACGACCAACTTATTAACCTTTCTCCAAAGACTAACTAGGATCTTAGAGGAAACAACTGCTCTCAGTGAATGTCTCAGGGGCAGGTGCTGGACAGGGAAGAACCTCCCCACTTACAACTTTATTCACTGAAGAGTCACAGAAAGTTCAACAGAAATCTGACTCCCTTACCGACACAGGCACCCCAAAGGGAGTCCTGTGATACACACAAGCATAGGGACAGAAAGTCGGGAGTGGGGGGAACAGATCAGGACTGATGAAGGGAAGGGAGGGTGGGAAAAGGGTGTGTATGGGCAGGGAGGGTGAAAGAGGAGGGAGTTGAGTAGGGAGGGAGATGGGGTAAAGACATAAGCCTCGCTTTATTTTATTTTTTTAATAAAAGTCAGTGGTATTCATCTCTTCTCAGGCCTCATTAGGACTATCTGAGAAAATGTCTTTTTAGGATTTTTAATTTTTTTTATTCTTTGAAAATAAGTGGGAAAAATCTAAATACAAAGCAGTGTATGACACATACCTTCCCTCGTTTACTCTCACAGAATGAAACATGGGAAAAATAAACAAGAAAGCAATGAAGTGGAAGGAAAGAGGTCTTCTTACCACCTCAGGGATTCCTATCAAATATATCCAGGAAATCTTCAGATTCCCGGAAACAGTTGTACTACCCGCCCAAGTGGCAGTAATTCATTGTCCTGGTTGCCAAACAGGAAAAAACCTCATAACCGTGGGAAACAGAATAGCTAGCTAAGATGATAAAATGGCTGTACTCAGATAATTTGATTACTCCATCCTTTGAGAAGAACAGGACTCCTGTTACCCTCTGAAAGATCTAAGTATTCCACAGATGAACTGGAGTTAGCTTCCAAAACCAGATGCCACCTAGATCCTCGAGGATGGTGGCAGACATTTAAAGACCAATTGCTACTCCCTGAAGCCTTAAAATGGAAGGTCCTAAAAGCTTTATATTAGGTGTTTCATTTAAGACAAGAAAACAATCTCAGTCTAATCCAAAAGATATTTATAGGGCATATAGTCCAACAAATAATTCAGATTCATAAAGTATAACCCCCTCAAATAGATGCCTACACCATCCAAGAACTCATCCAACAAATAATTCAGATTCATAAAGTATAACCCCCTCAAATAGAGGCCTACATCATCCAAGAACCCAATGACACAGCTCTTACCTAGGGGAACTAGACTCTATGTGACAACCCACCTATGCCAGGGAAGGGGTCTAACTTCAAATATCTCCTTGTCCTGGTGGACACCATCACCAGATGCCTCAAAGCCTTTCCTTGCAGGACTGAGAGGCATGGAGTTACCTACCTTCAGAAGCAATCCCTAGATTTGGGCTGTCTAAAAGTCTCCAGAGTGATAACGAGATACCATTGAAGAAAGAAATTACTCAGGGATCTAATGTGCAACATATTGCTTATGGAATCAAAATTGTATAGTATCTTGTAACCCTTAAACTGTCCTTGTCTGTTTGAGGGTTCTGTTTAGGAAAAATAAAATAAAATAGGTTAAATCCACTCTGGTCCCAAGAATTTAGTTCCCAACTAGTCACATGTTTCTACATACATTAAGTTCCAATCCTCTTGCTTGCATAGCCAGTGTTTTAACTGCTGAGACATCTCCCTTGCCCATTTGTCTAGTCTTAAAATGACTCTCACTAATTGCTATTAGCTATTTGGAAAGGTTTAATTCCTTCTCTTTCCCTTCAAAATAGAGAAACAACTACCACCTTACCAGTTATTAGGATGAACATCACAGTGAGCAATATACAGAGTCTATGTGGTATTCTAGCCAGGAATGAACAGCCCAACTGTATTCACATAGGAACATCAGGCAATATAAAATGAGGGATATTTTATTAGAAAAGCATTGGGTTTATATTTTTTTAAAAAGTCCAAGTTATGAAATAGCATATTGAGAGAAGATAGTAATTATATCCAAAAAGAAATAAAATATCACTGAATGTTAATTGGTAAATCTCAATAATAAACATGCAAAAAAAATGAGGAATTTCCTTTTTTAATCCAACTTATCTTAATACATTTTATATTTGGCTTGATGTGAAAATAATTCTAAGCTTCACCTGTACTAATGCCCAATATATTCTCCAATTTCTTCCCTCACTACCAAAAGTTAAAATGTTCAGTTTAGGGGAATGAGTTTATTTCTCCCTAGGAGTGTTATAAATCTTTTAAGTGTATGTATTTTTCTGTGGCCATTAAAGGTGTGTTAATTTTACTGTGCCACTATTTAAATGATATGAAACAGTTTTTGTCTTGTGTTCTTCCACTTAGCATTACTCTTCTGTGATTGCATATTTAGCACATATTTGTTTTCAGTGAGATATAATTCTCTGAATGCACATTACTAATTTTATTCCTTTGTGCAGATTTTGAGATTCTTTCCATATGTTGCCTGTTTTTTAAGCATTTTACAGAAATTATTCCTTTTTTAATTTTAAAAGTTCAGTTTCTTAACCTTAAAAGTATATTAAATCAGAATAGAGTTAAATATTTTATTTTTTATTGTATTTTTTCCCAAGCATACAAGCTTAATAGGTACTCCAGTCTCCTCCCTCCCTCCACCCCTCCCCAGTTCCCTTGCATCCTCCCCCCTTTTTCCCTTCTTTTCACCCCCTCCCTCCCTTTCTCCCAGTGCCCTCCCTTTCCTCCCTCCCCATCCTTTAGTGTGAATATAAAACTTCCCACTGAGTCCTCCACTCTAGTGAGGTGTAAGGACTCAGTGGCATTGCCCAGAGCCCTTTCTTGGGCTCCCCTTTAGTATGGGAACACTCTTATGACTGTTAATCCCTTGCCTTTAAGGATCCTAATGCCTGTGATCCATGCTAGACTTTAGGGGGACATTAACCTGTCAGTCATTGTGCAAGTCATGCAAAGTCTGATTATGACTACTGTGCCCTAATTTGTATCTTGTGTATTGTTGCTCCTCCCCATCTTTAGGCTCTATTCTTATACATCACTTGTGTGCACATAATTGAGTTTCTCTCAGATGTGTTTTATATAACTGGTACAGGTATCAAAATTGAGAAAGTATTAACACTCATAATCAAAACGTTATCTTTTGTCTTAATAATGTCCTTCATAGCTGTTCTTGTTTTCCAGTCCAAGATCTAATTCAAGAGCATGCAGAAACTGTGTTCATAGCATGAATTGAAATTGTGTACATACCTCATTGCTTCACAATTTCATCCTTTAGTTTTAGTTTCAGTCATGGCTTTCTAATTTATTTGTATTTGCAGTTTCATCCCACCATGAGAAGAGATATATTTTCTCCTTCTTTTGCTTACTATGTCAGAACAATTTCATGGAGTCCTGTTTCATATGTTATATTTTATTTTATTACATTTGGTACAACAGAAAAATCATTTGGCCAAGAAAGTCCTTTAAACTGACTCCCATGTTCTTTTGATATATTCCTCATATTATGTAAGTAATTTGTTATTTCTGATAGCAAGGTGTTCTAGATCCATATTATACTTCCCCTTCCAAGTCTTGAAATTGCCCTGTGTTTCTAAGCATCTCTGGTTTCTACTTTGGAGAATAGTAGTATTGAGTACCTATTGCTGTTGCCTCTAGACTTTCACATTGAACACAGCAGGGAGATTTCCCAATAGTCTAATTACAGTCTCACGCCCAGATTACATTCTAGTCTTCCCTTTTTTCATTGTGTTGTCCACCAGTAAGAATCTAGTCCTTCTGGTAATTCCTTTACTGAGGTAAATACATTATTTAAAAATGAATACATGTTTAGTATAGAACATTTTATCATAAATGCAGTTACCTTTACTCATTATCACCAGTGCAATTACACTTCCATTCCTTTTTATTCTTTGATCATTGACACATAGAAATACAGAAATAATGGATGTTTGTACTTTTTTATATTGGAATTGGAAATTACATAGCTAAATGTAAAATTTTATGTTCATGAGACGCGTTCTCCCTTCTGTCACACTATAAAGAATATGTTTTCACAGTATGCTGCCATCACAGACCTCTAGATGTAGGTTTCCTTACTCTTATTTTTGACACAATGGCCTTGAGAATGTCATTTCTGTGACTTAGTTTCCTCACCTGCGAGATAAGAGTATTGACAAATAATTGAATATGTGTAATTGTTTTAGTGTAGCAGCCACTCAGCAAATTATAGCATATAACTACATGTGTGGACAGGTAATTCATTCATAAATGTTCAGTATACTGCAATATACTGTCAAAGATTATAGCACTTTTTTCTTTTGTTTTTATGGTAGTAGTTGTTGTTTCCATGTCGGGCAAGTACTGTACCCCTAAGCAATGTCCCCAACTTTAAGCACATTCAAGAGTAAGAAATGCTATTTTATGCCAGTAAAGAATTTGCAATAAGTCTGTTTAAAATAGATGAACAACATGAATACATATGCACATGTACTGTATGTAATATATTTAAGATCAAGTTGGTTATAGCCTCATTTCATTTGAATCCATAAATTAGAAATTGTGTTTTAGATGCACCAAAAGATTGTTGAATACATGTGCTATTTTCTGGCAGAATGTGCTTGGTCAGCCTGTTTTTAGCTTTTATGCTTGTAACAAGTAATGAAAACATTGGCTTTCCACAGCCAGCCAAATATTTGTTTTGCTGCTACTTACTCATTACTGTAGACTAAATAATTTTTTTTGCCTTCAGCAGCATAAATATGGTTTTAGTCCAGACTTTGGACACTTCAGCTTTCTTTTTGTCTGCATGAATATTGCCACTTGTATGTTTGCATAGTAAAATTGTAACTACTTCATATTCTGTGTATGGTGCATGAGCTCATTGAACTCAGGTATATAGAAGTAGTTCCAGAAGCAAAAGATAATGGTATTTGCTAACATGAGAAGGAAGAAGGCATGCTGGCATGAAACACAGAAATAGAACTTTTCTAAGAAAAAAATCAGATACTGAAACCTTAAATGTTTTAAAACAGGGTATCTTGCCTGCTTTTCAATAAAACTGGTGACAATGGTAAAATGTGGTAAAATGTTTCATCAGCATGATCATGCTGCTTGGTTAAAAGGGAAAATAAAGACAAAAGATGGACAATGAGAGGGAAATTAAGTTAATGAATGAAACAAATGTTACCTTAGAGCATATCTTTTATGTATGACTACAAAAAAGTAAGAACTTATGAAATATATTTGTTTTCACCTTAATTCTATAAATGAAGTTATCAGAAAATACTAATAGGAAATAAAGCATTCATAATTAACATTCAAACAGTGTCAAGCTGATTGTCATTATAGTATACCAGGAAGTACATTGAATTTCAAAATCAAACCTTCCAAAGTGCTTATTATCATGTGCTGACCCCGTCTTCCCCATTACAGCTTGGGGTAAGATCCTGTCTTTTCCTGTGGTGTATACCACTATACTGTAAGCTTATGAAAAGCATGACACACTTTGGTCACAGTTCATTTATTCAACAAATAATTATTGAATGTACACTTTGTACCAGGCACTCTTTTGCTTTCCTTGAAGACAACAGGAAGCAATGATCTCAACTGTTTCTGGGAAAGAGTAGAATTTCCTAACTAATCAGCCAGAAGAAAACTGTTGCCGTAACTACCAACTTACTTCAACACATGCTATCTGTTGGTTCCCCTCATAACTGCTGCTTGATCAGTCGTCCTAGGCCAACTCCTCCACTTGTACCTGGCCTCTTGCCCTGTTCACCTACCTATAGACATCACTCTAACAGTTCTTTCTCTTCCTTGATCATTATTTTTTCTTTACTGTATTAGTATCATTAGCATGAAAACATTCGGTAATTTCTATACACACACACGCACACGCACGCACACACACATACACACACACATACACACACCCCTCATAACCCTCATAAGCCTTATCACTTTCTTCAGTGGTGTAGCCATTGATATTGCTAATTTAGACAACCTTTATTAAACTCAGAGAGTCACATACACACATACAAAGATATAAAAACATGAAGGAGACATCATAAGCATTTTTTTTCTCTCCTGGATTCACCCGTTACTTAATGTGTGCTAACCATTCCTAAAGCCCTTACTAGGCATCTGAAACTCCCACTTAAACTCCTGATCTTCTCTTTCAATCTGCTCCTCTGAAATTATCCTTAGCTCCTTTAATTTTAGAGTTACCCTTGACTCCTTTTTATTATACCCACCCACAATCAGCAAATCCAAGATAGAGAATCTGACCATTTCCACTAATGCTACATGAAATCAATGCATTTATCTCCTAATTGAGTTCTTTGTTTCTGACAGTGTCCTCTGAAAATCAGTTTTCAAAATAACAGCTGGGATGCTCCTTTTGAAACCCATCAATGCGTGTCATTAAAAAAAAAAAAAAAAAGTCCAAAGCCCATACATCCATCTGCCACACTCCACATAATCTCTCCATGTGCTCTCCCCTCCTTTTTAACTGCTCTGATCTCATTTCCTTAGTTTCTCTTTCGGTCCCCCTAAGCTCAGCAGACTCTGCTCTCTAATTCTCAGAGCTGTCGGACGTGCTGTTGGTTTTTCTGGACTGTGGTTCCCCCACAGCCCTGCATCTTACCTCCTAAGTCCTTTCTCATGTGTCACCAGCTGACTCACTTATTCTTTTGAGTGCGCTGCCTGACATGTCCTACTCCCCCTTGCTACTTCATTCTTCCCTGCACTATCTTTTCCCATTCTATTAGGCTTTGTTTTTGTTTTTGTTTTGCCTTCTCTTCAGAATTTTTGTCTGCTTATTTCATTGACATTTTCCTGACAATATCTTACATTCTTGCAGAAAGAAAGTTTGGAAAGTTAGTTGAATAAATGAATAATAACTAAAGTAGCTATAAACAATCATAATATGTCATATGGTACTAAGCATTCAGTTTGCCTAAAAATAAGTCTATTTTTTTAGCAAAAAAAAACAAAAAATGAATGTAGATTACTTGGAAAATCAACTTTTTAACACAAGCCCATACCTGGGAAAAGCTTAATATACTTTTTTTGGTTCCTGCACTTCATTCTGTAACAAGAACACATGGGGAAGATAGGAACCTGTGGCCCAAAGACAATTGATGCCATTTCTCAATAGCAATAACAAAGCTAGTTAGGACCTAGATAGCTCAATCATGTTCTGTAATTTAATAGTCAAAATCGAGTGCAGTCTGTTGTAAAATACTAAATAATCCTTTCACATCAATAAAATAACCCTTTTCCTCAAAAAAAGATTGAACATATCATTCATTTTTCACCTTCTCCTGTCGTTTGAAAATGCAAATAAAACTAAATATTTACGTTTTTTCTGTTTTGTAGATTCTATTATAATGATTGGTAATTTTGCTGTTGATCTTATTTACTAGCAATATATACTTTTAGTGCAATCAAATACAGACTATTTTCCCCCAGATCCCTCCACATTTCAGTTATATCTTCTTCTCTTCTCAATTAGATGTTTCCTCCTTCCACAGCTATTCAAACCACAACCACAGCTAAATATTTAAAAACTTAATATATTTATTTTTAATTAATCAATATAATGATAGATGTTAATATAAAGGCAGTCATGATTGTTACTTTTTTCCTTAGGTGCTAGAGAGACAAAATATATGTACTCTTTTACCTAAAGGAAATTATTTAAAGTAATTAAGTATGTTGAAATGCTAGTACATTGGCTACATTTGTATTTTATATATATATATATATATAATCAATAAATGTGTATAAAATAAAAGTAAAGCACTACAAGATGCTATTTATTTCTTATTTAATCTTTTAAAATACTTTTCTGGAGTTTAAGTCTACTTTCACTGGATAGCAGAGACATATTTATCATTTCATGGCGTATAAGCAGATGTTCATATTCACAACATCTGTAGAGAACAGAGAAGTGGTGACCACTCCTATTCACTATTCACTGACAAAACACAGTGGCCACCCTGTGTATTTAACATGAAATCAGAGGTTGGAACAGATGAAAACGATGGGTTTTTGATCTGTGACTGGAGAATGAAGACATCTGTGTTAGAAAAGAAAGAGGTTTATTAATGATCCTGTTTCTACTTGCCCTTAGCGTTAATTTAATAAAGCTGTCTTAAATTTTACTTCTTTTCTACAATCAAACAAGCAAATTGATTTCCATCTGCTTTTTTATATTTGCAGCAGGACTTGAATGTGACTTTTGAGTGTCAGTCTCAGTAGACGAGACTACTATTTTTATCTTCACTATTCTTTTGCTTAATCTGCCTGATACAAGAAACAAATAATACCTCACATCAACTAGAACTCTTTTCAGCTGCTAGTACAAAATTTAAGTGACCATTTATTTCCTTAAGACACATTTTTTTTATTTCAGTAATTTCTTGTACACATTGGCTATTTATTTTACTTTCTATGGTCCTTTGTTTTTGAAAACATTTTTGTATCAGCAACCTGTGATAGTCTACTCCAACCATGTTTCTATGTATCATCTTACTGCCATTTCCTAAAAAGGAAGCATTCCCTCCAGCCAGCCCTGTTCCACCTTGTTTCTCGTCAGTGGGTTTGGCCCCAGTTCAAATTCTGTCAACACTGCTCCATCAGATAAATAGCTGTTGGTAACATCAAGAATGGGGGTGGTGCGTGCACACCATCCAACACCAATGAGTAGACTAACAGCATTCTTACTGCTTCCACCTTAGCCTGCCTTTCTTTGCTCCATCTAAGAGCCTAATGAATTTCAACTCTTCTAGAAGTGACACGTGCTGGTGTGCCTATCAGCATTTGTCTGATAAGTTGAAAACCTTCTGGTTTCCACTGATGGTTAAGAAGCTTTTGTACATGATTTTTATATAAACATTTCAGTGAATTATAAATCTCAATCAGAACAAAACAGTATTTCCGTGATCTGTTTTCATCCATACTGTTTCACTATTAGGTAACAACTGGATAAACTTCACCTTTAGAAGATGTTATTTATCAAAGTTAGCTCATTGACACAGTGGTGATCTAGAAAACAAGAAATAGCAAAAATACTTCCTCTAGGCTTCCTCTGTAAAAAGAAATCTGGCATTTCATACATCATTTGTGATTCTTATTTTGGAGAAAATCTTATTAAAATGTATCACCTTGTTCCAAAATCCTCCTTCAGAACATTACCAAACATCCACTGAGTTACCTTCTGTATTGTGTGATCAGTTCAGTATGTCTAATCAGAAACAATTTAGGCAAAATCTCCAATCTCTGATTTGCTGGTATTTGCTGTGGTTTTTACCAGTTTTGTTAAGCTCTCCTGGGTGCACAGTTTCTGGGTAGATCCACCATCTTAAGAACTTGCTTCATCTTTATCCTGATGCTGTAAACTAATGTGAACCTTTTAAAAACCCTTTTAATTTTGTTATGAAAGCATTAGAGGAAAGTATGGACAGTAGATTTAAGGGTAGAACTAAGTTTTTTAAGTCACACGCAGTAACACTGGTGGGACACACAGGCAATAGTTTGTTAATCAGCACTTTCTTGTGAAAAGACACAAACCAGATAACACAAGAGCATATTACATGTAGGAAAGATAAATGCTGCTTGTGAATTTTAAAAATTTTACTATGTTCATTAAATAGTATGAAATCTGTACTTTTTAAGACTTTGGAAAGAGCTTCAAGATCACAAAGAACTTTTTTCTTCTTTTTTACATTTATTTATTGGGTATGTGGGGGTGCATATGCTATGTTGCACATGAAGTGGTCAGAGAACAAATTGAGGAAGCAGTCCTCTCCTTCCACCACATGAGTTCTTGGCAGCCTGATAGCAGGTTGTTAAAATAGCCCAACAGAAATATTGTGGCTAAAATGGCCAAGGTAAGACATAACACTCAGCAAGTATCTTTATCTATTGAGTCATCTAAGTAGCCCCTGAAATTAATTTTTTGTTGTTAAAAAGGAATATAAAATGAGTAATTTTATATGTGATTTAATCTTATTTATACAGCTTTATGTATTACATAAATACCAAGCATTTAGACTTCAGGTCAAAAACTTTAAAAAATAACGCAGTTAGAATAAAGGTCTGCTAACACTGTGGTAGGGCCACAGAAATCCACCAGGTCCTTTCCCTCAGTTCTAAAGGAGCTAGCCTCTACTGGGTTAAGCAACTGATGCATAGCAAATATTTTGTGATTTATTAACTATTTAAGTCCAAAATCCTCAGTAGTATTTCTTATTAAAGAGGGTCAGAAAGCAACTTAAAAACTACCAGCTCTAATTTAGTGTCAACAAGATTTTCGGGGGGAAGAATTAAAAATCTTATCATGTTTTCTGAATGAATTAGATTTCTGCATTGAATTTAGATCACAGCTTTCTGAGAACATAGATGTTCTTTGGATTTTTCTTTTGCAAACTCTCCCTACAAATTTCTAAGTGTTATGTCCTGCCTTGGTCATTTTAGCCACAGTATTTCTGTTGGGCTATTTTAACAACCTGCTAACAGGCTGCCAGTAGATGGCCTTTGCCAATTCATTCTGTGTGTGGCTTCTCTTAAACACAAACATGATCATGTGTCAATCCCCTTCATAAAGTTATTTAATGGCATCTCATTTCCTACAGGATAAGGTTCTTCGCGTAGCTTACAAGGCCCTCCTTGCCCTGTCCTTTGCCTCCCATGCTAGCCTCTTCTTACCCTGGATATTATGCATCCTGCAAGTCAGGTTTTTCTAAGTGTAAGCCTTTTTTCACATATTGGTCTTTGGCTCATGGCTCCTTCTTTTTGGAGGGTCTCTAGAATTAATGAATTTCAGTGTTCAAGTTATTTAAGTTCATTTCTCTAAATTTCCTTTCCTGATACCTTCTTATCATGTGGTCCTGAAATGTTTTTGCATATTAGAATCACATGGAGCTCTAAAGTCCTGGCATGTGAGACTTAAGCATCAGTATTGTCATAGTTACAGAAGTCAGTTTCACAATTGAAGTTTCAAGCTCTGGGGACAATTATGAGGAATTAATAGTTGAGTGAATCCCTGAGGAAGCCTGCAGGAGACTGTCTAATTGGACTCGTTTCTCATAAACTGGATCTAAAGCATAAAGTAAAAAGAACATGGAATCTTTTATTTCATCATCTTTACTGTTTTCTTCACTAATAACTTAAGGCATAATGAGAAAATATAAGTTCTTGGAATACCTAGAAAAGACCATTGATAAAAATGTTATGCTATGTAATTCTGAAATGTTATTACTATTTGGCAGTAGAGAATAGATACAATATTACTTTCTCTTTATAAACAATTGTACATCTTAGACTCTCTTCACATTATCCAAATCAAGAATTAGTACCATTAATTTCCTTTTTTCCAATCTTTTGGCTTATTTCTGAGAATCTTAGCTGCAGTATCACTTGAGACTTAAGGAATTTGAGTCAATAATAGGAAAACACCATCAAAAATAGATTCTTTGTATTTTACCTTCTATAAAACTCATGGAGAAGTCCCTCATATTTCATTCCGTGCTATGGTAAGTTGACATACAAGGCATATATAGAAGAATAATTATGCTTATTGTCACCCATTTGGGTGTGGTTGAAGGAAAAATGATTTCAAAATCTGCTCTACTGCTGCCAAAGATTTTGCTAGTCTGTAGTATGCATTTCATAAAGACTCTGAAAGACTATTGGGAAAAAAATAAACTCAGTTTTTTAGAATTTTTAGAATATTTCTCAAAGTTGTCCTTTTTTCTATTATTCACAGTTTTTAATGTGGATAATTTAACAGTGTATTACATGAAGTAACTCACTAGCTTTCTTGAAGACAATCAGTACTGTGCTTTCAGTCTAAAAATAGAGACAAAGCATTTATAAGACAAGCCTGGAGATTCAGCCAGTGAGTGGTAGAGTTGGGACAGATGTGAACCTGCTAGGTATTCAAGCCAGTCTACTCAATGTGTCACTTAATTTAACTAAGCCAAAGATTTTTAAAAATTAATCAGCGAGAATGTGTCTATAATTATGTTCTAATCCAAAATAAGAGGGTGAGAAATACTTCACTTCACCAGGGAAAAAGTGTAAGATTGCCTTAGTGGCAATTCCATTTATGGAGCTTAACTAGCAAACTCAAATAATCCTCTACATTAAAAGGATTAGTTAATGCCATTTCAAAAGTTTTAAAATATATCCCCTTTCTCTTAATTTTCTCTCTCTCTCTCTCTCTCTCTCTCTCTCTCTCTCTCTCTCTCTCTCTCTCTCTCCCCCCCCCATTGATTATCATTAGGGTTGCTTACATGATCCTGGGTATTTATAACAGCATAGATGCATGGATGGCTACAACAATGTACAAAATAGCTCTACTTCCCTCAGTAACCATTTACTTCCTATAGATATTCAAGGAAGGATGGGGCCTTGTGAGCCTTTCCTCACTAACTATTCTTATCAATAGGTCCTGGGAATGGCAGTCTCAGGACCCTCACCCCACCTTGATAGGATGTTGTTAGGCCCAATCTTATGCCAGTAATCAGTAGCTCTGAAGACAATGTTCTACTTCATTCCATCTTAAATGATGTGCGCTGAGCCTTGGAAGGGTAATATGCAAGTCCCATTTATGCGTAAGTATCCAATAGCACCATATTCTCAGCACTTCAGTCAGTTGTGTCTATGGTTACCACTGTCCACTGCAGAAAGGTACTTTCCTGACCAAAGCTAATGGTGACACTAATCTATGATGTAAACATAATTATCTGGCAGCAAGTTGATAGGCATATCCTGCCCATTTAGTAGAACATTTGATTTCTCTGTGTCCTGAAACCTAAGTGTGAAGTGTCTTCAGCAGTCAAGTCTTACCTTCTAGTTATGCATGCCAGGCAAGCAGCAGACTTGGCATATGCCTATAATGGTTTACAGTCCTCTGTGGCTTGCTTGACCACTGAAACTCATCTCTGGTACTGACATTTCATCTAATTATCTGTTTGTTTTTTTTCTGGAAGCAGCTTTATCTATCCACAAGTATATTTCCCTGTGAACACTTCTTTGTTTTACTTTTTGATTAGCCTACCCATGTACCCTAGCTTTTTCATACATTTTTAGTTTAGGTCGATCACCTTCTTTATCTTTTCCCTCTCTCACCTGGCATTTAGAACTGTCTAAGAGATGCTCAGAGACATAAAGGATAAAAAAGAACTTGATAACAAACCACAGCCAAAGTTTAGGAGCCAGAAAGGTATTATTCAGCCTACTCCCCTTTGTCCTTACATCTTACCACTCCCCCCCCCTCACCCCTCGCCCCTTAAAGGGAGCCTGACTTTGTTGCCTAGACTGGCCTCAAAATCACGGGCTCAGACAATCCTACCAGTCTCCCAAGGAGACGGGGCTTCAAGTACCCCTCATCGTGCCTGGTTCTCTCCTTCTTGCAGTTCTTTTACCTAATTGGCACGGAACAATCATTTTTCTTTTTTAAACATTCATTCATTGAGATAGTGTTTATCAAGTGATACTGTCCTAGAGTCTGGACATCAATTGGTGAATGAGAAGTCACGTTTTGTGACTTCACTGGTTTTCTCAGTTCATATCTTCTCATTCACTCGTGCACGTTTGCAGTTTTCAGCCTTTACTGAAAGGGTAGGTTTTCCAAGTGTAAACCCTTGGTCCTCCTTGTGGCAACCACTTTGTAAAGTGAGTCATGCCCGAAGCTCCTCACATAATGCCTGACACATTGAGGGTACTGTATGTAAAGCTGCTAGCTCTAAGAAGAATAGTCCAGCAGCATGCTTTGTCAGTCAGAAAGCCAGAAAATGCTGTCGTTTATTAAATACATTCAGAATAATTGTAAGTAAACCCCATCTTAAGCAGTTCCACATTTGAGTTTCCAAATTTATAGAAAATATAAATTAAGTTTTGATTATTTCACTGAATTTTAAGCACTTCAAAGTGTTTTAGCACCTCAAAAATTTAATATAGAAACATGTTTTGCTCAAATAAGTAATTACTAAAATGAAAATATTGTATCTATTCTCTGCTTCCTAAAATGAGACTTAATTATCTGAAAGAATTTAAAACTATATAATCGCTATAGACATAAATACAGTGCTAATATTCACTGCCGTATTTATATAGCATGAACACTATATGAAGTTCTGTCATATGCTTCATTACATTTAGTTCTCTAACAGCTCTGAGAAGTAGATTGAAGACAAATTACAGTTTCCATTCTGCAAATGAAGAAGCCAAGTCATTAAAGATTCTTAGTATTTAATCCCAGCTTAAACCATAGATTTGAGGACTCAGAAATTTTGTCCAGTGTTCTTTCCACCATAAAACTGCAAAGCATTGTTTCCTTTAAAAACAAAATAAACCACAAGTAACATGACCTATTAGCTGGATGCCAGAACCAGCAGACTGAGTGTTCCCTGAAATTCATGGCTTCACAAGGGACAGTGACCATCTCCTCTCTACCCCCCACACACACTTTCCAACCCCAGGTTCCACAAAGCCCTTTGGACACAGGCGCATTCCAAAAGAGATTGCTTACTGACCCTTTTTCTGCCTTCACTCTATCTCACAACTTAATTTTTTAGTTATCACTAAACATGGAAATTGGGGAAGAAGGTGTAATATGAGCTAAAATCTGTGTGTGCCTTGGTAGAAAAACATGGTCAAAGCAGATAAACTATTCTGAGACAGTGAAACCAAACTAGAGCAACTGAACATTCTGCTTTAAAAAGTTACACACATTTTCCTGCTTAAATTACAGTATTTTGATAGATATGGAAAAGGATTTTACCAGAATATTGTTCCTTCCAAAAGTTATTATGAGAAGATCCTAAAGTTTAGGAAAATACCGTTTCTCTCTCTCTCTCTCTCTCTCTCTCTATTTTTCTCTCTCTCTCTCCCCCCATTTTTCTCTCCCCCCTTTCCTCCCTTACTCCACTTCTCCTTTGCTCTCTTTCTACTAAATTACTGAAGGATATATTGCCCATTGAAATGTATTGAATGTATTGTTCACTGGTTAACTTGGAACTTTGCCATTTTATCAACCATATCAAGCTAGTACTATAAGAAGTAAATGGCCTGTTAAAATTATTTGAAATCTATCAAAGGGTATAGCAATCTGGGGTTTATAAGTGATTCACAAACACTTGAGGATGTCTTGCTGTATAGACCCAAAGTATTAAAAAATGAAGTTTCAACACCTCAATTAGGGGACTTTTGTGATTATATTTTCATATTATATCAGTATTCCTTATCTTATTTTTTCATTCTTCATTTTGTAAGAACGGATCCCCTGCCTGTCTCTCTCCCCCACCCCCTCACTCCCTGCCTATCCCTTCACATGCACCCTGCACTGGATTATCAGGTCTCTTCTACCTGCCATGGCTAAATCTTACTTCTCCATCAAGACTCATGTGTACCACCATTTTCTTTGACTTTCACTTGCTCTTCTCTATATGAATTTCCTGAATACCTTATCAGAACCTGCATTGACATTTGCTCCATCACACAGCTAGGAGCCTATGTCTTATCCCTTGTCCATGATGCTGGGAACACTCATTTTTTCCCTTGTTCCATAAGTAGTATGATCTTCCACCACCAACTGTTAACTATTGCTGTGTAATAGGATAGAAAAGGCATAGGCTTTGAAGTCTGGCAACACTAATTTCAAATCCTTGCTGCATCATTTATTAGCCCTATGGCCTGGAGCAAGAGAGCTAACCTTTCTGAACCTCTGTTTCCCCCATGCATAAAATAGGGATGAGAAGACCCCCTTGCGCTGCTGCAGAATGATGAAAAGTGAGAAAGCACACACATACTCCAGGATGAGTCTCAGATAGTTCATGTCATAAAATGTGGTTACTGGTGGTGCTGGTAGTAGTTGTATTTATATTTTTTAGAACTCACTTTGTAGTTTCTGAAGTCATATAGGAGATACAATGAATATTCTGCCTTACCTCACTTGCAAATATGTCAGAAACTAATTTGTAATAGTTTATCAACTCTTGTAACTACTTGGAGAGAATTATCTCATGAGTTTATTACAAAGCAGTAGAGCTTTCCTTTGCATACTGTTCTAAACACACATGTTCTGTAATGTTTAATTTGTTATCTTAATCATAGCCTTGGGCAATCTTAGGTAGCTAGTTTTTTTCTTTAGTTTCCTGCCTGGTTGGCTTCATGAAATTTTTCCCTATTGCTACCACACAACATACATAATTTGTAGTTTCCATATCCAAAATAATAGGGCAACATGGAGATATTGTCAAAATAACGATCAAACTTCAGAAATTGTGGGCCCCACCATCAAGTGTGCTCTGTGGAGGGACCTGAGGGTAACATCAATTAACCTTTGTGAGAGTGGGTGAATTGGGCTGGAGTAGCAGCTGCAGCTGATGTGTAGAAAGCTGGAGTCTCCCAAAGAAAGCTATTCACATCACTCAGTAACTCTCAATAATCTCCAGCAGTCATTTGTAAATTTCAGTTTGTTCTTGGACTCATTAACAAGAATGGAGAAACATCTGGTTAAAAAAAGGCCGTTTATCAGATCATAGCTGATAAGTTTACAGAGTAAGCCTACTATTCATAATGATTAAAACCAATTTAATGTCATTTCTTAAGAATCTATCTTTGCTGATTTAAGTTTCTCCGATGCTGGGAAATTAAATCCAGGGCCTTGCATTTTCGAGTCAAGCACTCTACCATCAGGCTACAACACTGATCCTTGTATTTTTGAGACAACCTCTCCATGTATAATTGAGACTGATCTTCCATTTGTGATCCTCCTGCCTTAGTCTCTGAGGTGCTGGAATTCTGGGCATGTACCACTTCGCACAACTCTTTTTATCTTTTAATACATTAAGTAGGATGGCAAATTCGAGTTTATTTTTAGTGTATTTTGTAGTGCCCTAAATTAAATGTTTATGTGAATATGAATATCACAACAAATATGATGGTTCTTTGAAATTTTTTTTAATTATTATTTATTCAATTGTGTGTGTGCGCGTGTGTATGTATGTACGTGTATGTATGTGTGTATGTATGTGTGTGTAGAACCACCATGGACCGCCTCCACCTCCTCCTTGTTTATTCTGCCCCAGGATTCACAGGTTCCGCCCTACCAGGATCAGAAACGCAGGCTGCCCCCGCTTCAGCCTGGCGTCTATACGTGGGGTCTAGGATCCGAACTCAGAACCTTCCGCCTGCATGGCAGAGGCTTAACCCCTGAGCCACCTCTCCAGCCCCAGTTCTTTGAATTATAAACAGCAAAGTATTATATTCCTGGACAAAAACAAAATAAAGAGTTTTACATTTGAATAGATGTAGAGCTTGAAAATAATGTTTTATTTACCTAAGGAGAGAGAGAGAGATGTGCACACCAAGGAATACATGTGGAGGGCAGAAGAAACTTTAAGAAGTCCGTTTTCTCCTTCCATCATGTGGGCTCCAGGGATCAAACTTTAGTCACCAGGTGTGCATTCAGGCACCTTTACTGCCAGCCCTTAATGGAAAATAAGTATAGAAAATTGCTAGAGGAGTTTAATTAAATTAAGGTTATGCTCCATTTTATAAATGATCACACTGTGATATAAGGTATATAATTCCAAATTATTGATAGCTTGAGTGCAACACATCTTAGCATTTTATGCTCTTCTGCACTGCAGAGAAAGAGTGCACATAGGAGTACATACAGAATGGAGACACCGGCTTGATAGAAATTCTGACTTGTGGAATTCCCAGATTAGTGCTATCACTTAACCTTCAAGCCTCATTTTTTCCATTTGTAAAATTAGCAGACGTCTAAGAACTTCTGACACTAATATTTCATGTTGTAATTCTGGACAATGTCCTCCTTACACACATTCGAAAATCAAGATGGAACATCTCATAGATAATAAATGTACAAAGATCCTAGACCTGAGCTCCCACAGCTACTGTACTGAAAACATCTGATGGAAAACACACCTGGAGAGCAATGAATACTTTTGTGCTTTATATTCCAAAATGGAATATGGATAAATCTTAACCTGCATTGTTTATTCTCTGAAACAGCTTGCTACCTACCTGTTTCTCAAATTAGCTAATTGAAAAGTACAAAGAAACATATTCTGCATTATTTTATGTTAGGAATTATTTTATGCCCCAAAATAATATGAAACAATGAAACTAAGATAAAGTACAGAGAAAAAAATTAATACTTCCATTCAGCTGCAACTGAATTACACTTACTGTTCCATACTGAGGCAAACTTCCTTGTTCAGGTGTTTTTTCAGGTAGGTACTAATTTATTTAACCCTTTTTAACTGAACTTTATGAAACATCAGTGGCTTATTGACCACCAGATGGAGCCAGTATTGTTCCATTTAGGATAAAAATGTGCCGAAAATGAATTCTGGTTAAGCAGAGTGGATAAATGATGTATTTCTTATAGCCCCATAATACAAAGCTAAGTTTTCTAGCATCCTTTGATTTGTTTCTGTAAATGTGTGTGTATACAGCAAAGCACTACTCTTCATTTTTTTTATTTTTAATAAGCCTTCATTTTGTCAATTACATGGAATATATGTTTCTTATTCACTTTTTAAAGTATTTTCCAAACGCTTATTTTAAACAAAGGATTTGAATCGGATTATACAGTAAATTAATATTTTGTGCTATAATTATGAAAAATGGTTGTATAGATTGTATATATTCTGTCATTTTGATGTCACAGAATTGACAATCATTTCTAGAATGAATTTTCTTAATAAAGCAAGTCAAAAAAGGGTTATACTGACTATGACAGGAAGACGTGGCTTTTATCCCCAGTAGCTCCTTTAGTGATCAAAGAAAGATTATGAATGGTTGCAGCTCTTACAGAGATTCTACCCAGAAAGCTTGGTGCCCAAGGCCTTCATCAGGGACACCTGTTTTAAAGTTGATTTCATCAGCTCCTGTAGCCTCTATTTAATAAGGGTCAGAAATAATCTGGTTCCTTATTACTCAATTTAATTAATCAGTATATTGAAAAGTCTGTATTCAGGGCCCTAAAACCATGAAAGACCTTCATGGATTTATTTCACTTAGTAAAAGCAATATGTTAAGTCTAGACATTGTTGTAATTAAAAGCTTAAAGTGATCCATGTATTCATTTGTCTGTGTAGCTGCTATTTGTTGAGCACATAATGTGCACAAGGCCTATGCTAGGTCACAGACAGACTGTGAATTCAGACAAGGATAGTCATCAAACAGTGTCTGTTGGACTTAGGATGTGTGTGTGTGTGTGTGTGTGCGCGCGTTGTGATGTTCATGTGTGTGGCGGTGTGAACATCCTATGGTATGTGTGGAGATTCTGCAGAGGACAACCTTAACTTGGTTTGAGGCAGGATCTTTTGTTCATGCTGCATACACCAGGCTGACTGACCTTGTTGTTCTGATGATTCACTTGTTTCCACCTCCCATCTCAATGTAGAAGCACTGATATTAGGGATTCAAACTCTGGTTCTTTGGCTTACACAGAAAACAGTTTGCCTACTGAGCCATCCCCAGCTCTTCACTGTCTTTTACAGGTTCAAATGATGGGGAGCTATGAGGATCAGGAAATCCGTAAGAAATCATTTAGAGGTAGAAATTACTTGAACGAATCCATTCTGTGGCAGGTTACTTTTCTTTTATTCTTTCATTATCCATTGACCCATTTATTTGGGTCTTAAAGTGAACTTTTTTTATAGAGAATTTTATTTCAACAGGACAGGAATTCAGTATCAGTTACTCTGCATGTTGCCGATAAAAATCACCAAATGGCTTAAGGGAGCAAGGTTTATTTTCTCTCATGATTGACTGGTTATAGTTCTTAGTCAAATTTGGCAGGAGAGCATTCACCATCACCAAGGGGCCAAGGGAACTGGCCTCACCATCTCCACATGACAGCTGAGAGAGAGATGATCCTTGTCAGACAAGCATATCTTGCCAAGTATAAACAAGGATACGTACTTTCTTAACCAGCTCTCTGTATCTTATTCACCTGTTCTGGACCTAGTCCCATATACTATGAGTTGGATCTTCCCCATCAATTACACAAATTCCTGAAGTTTCACTCTGGGCTTAACTCAACAACTAATTATCTATAAATGTGCCCAGAGTTTGAACCCTCAACCATCAACTTCTATCTAAATTTTATAATCTAATCAGTTTTTCTTTTGAATTTTCTCTCCTTTTTTTTTTCTCAAACATGAAGAAATAATTAAGAGCATGTATTTTAGAGTCAGATTACACAGGTGTGTACTCTCAAAATCTGTATCCTATGAAAGAAATTATTTAATCTCTTACTAGTACTATAGTGTTCCATCAGCAAAATTTAATCAGTAACCTGCCTTCCTTAGAGGTTTTAAAGATTAAAAAAGTAATTCACTTATTAGCATTTGGCACAAAGCAAGTATATACTTAAAATGTTAGCTATTGTGACAGCTATTGCTAGATACGGTCATTTTCCTGGAATTAAGTTCTAGTGATATTAAAAATTTGGTAAAACATGCTTTGTCATCTCCTGATTCTATAATAATATACAGCTGCCCATCGGAGGCATTAATAGTTTTCCATATCAAGTAAGTTTATCCCTTTTGTTATATGATATGTTTATTAATTTTACCATATTATATTCATTTATATAAAATTTTTATTATGGAATTTTTTAAATTCTTTGACATAATGAATCCATCTGAAGCTACTTAAGATCATTCATAACCAGCCTTCTGGCATATGCAAGTCATTAAATACTTGCTTACTTTATTTGTTTGTTTGTTTGCTCGCTCGCTTGCTCGCTCCATTGGTTGGTTGCCCAGTCTGTCAGTTAGTGAATTAATTTGCAGCTGCTTTGAGTTGCTAGCTCCTTGAGTTCTGGTCCTGATGCAATAGAAGATATATATATATATATATATATATATATATATATATATATATACTCTTTTTTAATCTCTAAAATCTCTAAATTGCCATTGGTTCATTAACAAGAAAGATAAAAGATTCAAGTAGAATAAGGATTAAACTTGAGTATTTCATAAACCTAGAAAAAGGTTAAGAAAATTCTTTATAATACGTAAGGATAAAGATAATTAGTTTGTTTTCTAAACTAAGAATTAGAACAAAAACTTTTAGTTCAGTCTCTGCTGTTAACTCACATGGGACATTAGCTTTGACTTGGTTACTTCACCCATAAGCTAAGAAGTTAAATGAAAAGTTTCTAAATTTACCATCTGGCCTCTGATAGTTCTGTAGGGAGGACATGTTTTAGCGACATGGGATATTCTTCTCTCTAAAGTCTTGCATGAATATTACCTAATTTTGTCTCATAAATAGCTAATATAGTTTTACTTTTTATTCTAATGCTGGAACATAGGAAATGTTTCAACCCTCTAGAATAGCGGTATTATACCCATGAATCTGAAATTTGATACTTACGTTGTAGTTGATGTCTTTATCTCTTAACATATTCACATTTTTAAAGTGCATTTCTTAGAGTCCAAGCACAATAAGTGAATTTTCAGAATCTAAATTTTAATTGAACATAGCAAAAGAGCTTAAGCCTTTCTTATTTTACAAACTTGCAATTGTATCCTATCATTACCACATGTGTTATTTGTGGTGTTCTATCTTCTTCCTCATTTGTAAAATAGGCTTATAGGTACTTCCTTCATATAAACAAAGCACCTCATCCTGGTGCCTGACATCTAATTTAAACATTGAGTAAACATTCTTTTGTTCTACACTTGCTTCCTGTTAGTTTAATGTATATTTCATAGAAATTTAGTGATAAGTAGTTGTCATGTTGTATTAACTGTTACTTTTTAGTCATCCAGTATGAATTAAGACTTATAATAAAATTTAATGTAAAGCACTCTGGAAATTTTTTACTTTCTGTATCTCGTTAGTCAGTTTTATGTCACTAAAACCATCCAATTACTTATTCAATTTTTGTTTATTCAGAGGATTCAA
Source organism: Typhlomys cinereus (assembly GCA_023101885.1). Lineage (NCBI taxonomy): Eukaryota > Metazoa > Chordata > Mammalia > Rodentia > Platacanthomyidae > Typhlomys > Typhlomys cinereus. The sequence goes on along the minus strand of JALPQD010000042.1, from coordinate 7,542,827 downwards.
ATGCACGAGAAATTAATGTTCTGTTTCCTCTTCTGGCAGCATGAACTTTGCTGATATAGAACTCCTCTTCAAATATATGAAAGTATTAAATAAAATATTATCTAAAACCTATTTAATTATTTAGGCAATTGTATATGCCCATGTAAAGGGACAAGAGAAATAAGGGAGAGAAAGGATGGAGAAAGGCATGTGGGGAGGGAAAGAAGGGATACTAGATACTAGAAAACAAAAAGACATATAACCAGAACATTAAGTGAGCAAGCTGGTGCTAAAAACTAAGGTTGCCAGAGGAATATCACATGCAGATGTGCACTCTAATATCTAGAAGCTAGAGTTTTAATCTCACACTTGAACAGAAGATGTGGACTTAAGTTAGAGAGGGATGACATCCAAAAATCTGCTCATGTGGCCAGGACCGCCGCAGAAAAGCTTGCTCTTTTTCAGAACTACAAAAGGAAGAAAAGGAAGTCTCTTGTTTAAAAAAAAAAAAAAAAATCAAAACTCTAAACCTCTAGCAGACATAGCTATAAAGTCAAAATGTGCACCACCTGTAAAGTATAGAAATGCTAAATCAAGAAATTTCCATGGGAAAAAAAAAATGGCCCTGAACCAATAGAATCCCTTAATTGTCTTGAGGAAACAAATGTGAAACCTCTTTGAAAGAACTTTTACAAGTTTGGATGCCAAAAATTCCCGTGGAATGCAATGAAAATGTAGCCTTAACTGAAAATCAATTCACAATAGGAAAATTAGATAACTCTCAGAGAAATGGTCACTGTAGACAGCAGTTAGAGGACATCGCAGAGGGATCCCTATGACCATCTAAAAGACACAGTATAGTCAGTATGTTGTAAATAAAGAGAATAAACACCATAATAAATGACCAAGGTTATGAAAAAAAGCCAAAGGGGAACTGAGAAGATGACACAGTGGGTAAAAGCACTTGTGCAAGCTTGAATACTTCAAATCCCCAGAAGCCACATTAAAATAAGTAAGTGCCAGGCACATAGCACGAAGGTCTATAATCTTATAGGCAGAGACAGAAGAAGCCCCTGGACCAGCTAGAATAATGTATGTAACAACAACAAAAAAATAAATACATAAATAACAGCAATCTAAAACAACATGTACAGCAAGGATCAACATCTGCATACACTGTATACACATGGTATACACATACTACACACACACACACACACACACACACACACACACACACACACATACATACATACACACACACAGCCAAGTAGAATTCTCGAAATAAGAATTCAATATATTTCACCACGGAATATCTCAGGAGGCACCATGCCTCTCTGAGAGACAACTGAACAATCAAAGGTTAATGAAGGATTGCAGGGAGAAGGGAGAGGGGACTGGGGATAGTTTTCCTCCATGGTGCTGTTATATCATCTGTACTCTAGCAAGTGCTCAGGCACAGACCAGTACAGGCAACCCAGAAGAAACTCAGTGGGCCCTGTATCCACGAAGAAAAGAAAAGCAGGAGGGACAGCAGATGGGAAGAAGGAGGTCTGCAATGGAAAGTGGGGCATGTAATAAGGTTTGAAAATACAACTTCATTGTGTTGACCTATGAAACTCTAAAAGAATAAAAATAAATATTTAAAAAATAAAATTAGTGGTCAGAGCAGCTCGTACAGAAACCTGGCGGCCTAAATTCAGTCACTGAATCCATGTAAGGTGAAAGGAGAGAACGAACTCCACAAAATTGCCCTCTCACAGCCACACACTATAGAACACAAAAGTGTGTGTGTGTGTGTGTGTGTGTGTGTGTGTGTGTGTACATTCATGCACAGACAGTAATAAATGAAGTAAAGTTTAAAAATTTAGTGGTCACCATTTCTAATTTCATTAGCAAATCACTATGTCAAAAAAGAAAGTCTCATTCACTATAAAACAACTGCAAATATTAATTTTAGCAAAGAAATTGCTTTTATAAGAATTAAAGATATAGTTTGTATCTTTTTTCCCATTATGTCTTATTCTATTAATATAGCTTAGTAAGGCCAGAGAGATAGCTCAAGGTTAAGCCTCTGCAGAAGATCCTGAGTTCAAATCCCTTGTAAAAATGACAGGAATAAATAGCGGCAGACTGTCCTTCCTATCCTGGAAGGCAGAGCCTGGGAAACTCCAGAGCAAAGCAAAAATGAGGGAGAACAATCCAGAGTGAATCCTGAAGTCACCCCTGGGCCTCCACAGGCACACATAGTGCCTTCTGATACACAGTCTTTCTCTCTCTCTCTCTCTCTCTCTCTCTCTCTCTCTCTCTCTCTCTCTCTCTCTCTCTCTCTCTCTCTCTCTTCTCTCTCTCTCTCTCTCTCTCTCTCTCTCTCTCTCTCACACACACACACACACACACACAATGACAGGACAGACAGACAGACAGACAGACAGATAGATAGATAGATAGAGCTCTAAAAATCTTAGTAAAAAAACATTTTGGTGCCATTGAGGTGGTTTAGCAAGTGCAAGTCCCTATGGACAAGCTAGATAATTTGAATTGGTTCCTCAGAACCCACATGGTAGAAAGAAAGAAAGAAAGTGACATCCAAAAGTTGTCCTCTGACCTGCATGTGCACACTGTAACAGTACATTCTCTCTCTCTCTCTCTCTCTCTCTCTCATAAGGTTTTAAAATGAATATTTAATAATATATTGTTTATTACTTAGAGGGGTATAAAATCACTTAACCTGCACTCAGACTTAGGGATACAAAGCAGCATCAAGCTGTCCTTCATAAGTACTCTGAAGAACATCTGTTTATATTTTATAACTGTTAAAAAATTATCACAGGATAAAAGTCAGCCCAAGCCAAAATGCAACATATTTCACTGCTAAAATTGTCTATTCTGGAAATAAATAGTTTAGTGAAATTGCCCTTAAAAACAGTCTCCATTGCTTAGCCATTTGTTTTTCCCCAGCATCAAACAGGTAATTCATTTGTATCTTTCAACTCTTGCTAGCCAACTACAAGTCAATGGAAATTTTTTCCTTCCTCTGTTGAACACATCTTTGAAAAAACAAATCAAATTGAAATTGAGTGATTAATAATCACAGTCAATCAGGAAAAAACAACAAACTCCAGAGTGCATTCAGGTAGTCAGACCAAAGGAGAGTTACAGATAAAAAAAACATTTTTTTTAATGTAACTCCTGGCCCACTGAAGAATCTGTGGATCTTTGCAAAGCATTCTTTAAAGCAGGAGGAAGAATGGAATGTATACAGCCATGTAATGATAGGTTACAGCCTGTGATTTCCCCCATTCAACCCTGAGGCACCAGGCATTTGAATTCTTAACGTTCAATACAAAATTCCATGTGTTATATTGAGATTTAAATGGTCTCAAACATGACAAGAGGCCTGAAAGTCTAGTTTTTACAGTTTCCCTCATTGGAGGCCAAAAGCTGCAGTCAAGATAAGATTATAGTCCAAAACCTTGTCCAAAAACTCCCGAGCAAAACATTTTTGGATGGCAGTTGGTGTAACTATTAAAGAGTAGTTGGTAGTCTAAAATTCTATAGTTCTCGGTCTTATTTGTGAAAAATTGTTGAATTGGAATTTGATTAAGAACAGGTGTAATAAAGGTGAGATGGGTTCAAGGAGTATTGCAAACAAGTATTCAAACACTGTGAAAGGAGAAAGTGGTATCAGTTATTTGACTTGGAATTATTATAATAATTATGGGTGACACTATAGTAAAACCTATAGGGTGATCCTATAGTTTTACCTGTATCCTGAACAAGGGGATTGCAATCCATCAGATATATAATCTCTTTATCATTTTACTTCTTTTTTTTATTTTTTTATTTTTATTTTATTATTATTATTTATTCAATTGTGCATGTGTGCGTGTGTGCGCATGTGTGTATGTATGTGTGTGTGTAGAACCACGGACGAATTCGGGAACCACCATGGACCTCCTCCTTGTTTACTCTGCCCCCCCCCCCCCGGATTCACAGGCTCCGCCCTACCAGGACCAGAAACGCAGGCCCGCCCCTGCTTCTGCCCAGCATCTATACGTGGGGTCTAGGATCTGAACTCAGGACCTTCTGCCTGCAAGGCAGAGGCTTAACCACTGAGCCACCTCTCCAGCCCCCATTTTACTTCTTATTACCAAGGAGATTATAGCCAAGAGATCCTAAAATTCTTGAGTGAATTTGTGGAAGATAGTTCACTTTCAAACCATGACAGCACATATGCTTCAGATACTCCTTCAGTATATTATTTTAGTCTTTGAAACTTTTGTGTTCAAGAACAATGAATTTATGTATTTTTCCCTATTGCCTACCCCCAAGCTCTCCTATTCCCATGTCCATGTGATCTTTTGGGTCTTATCCAGTATGCCTGCATTAACAAGTTCCCCAGCACCCACTGGAGCATAAATGGTCCACAAATAAGAAGCCATCCCTCTCTTGACTGGCCCACTTTCTAGTCTGTCAAGGTGGGGCTGTATCTCTTGAGTTCCTCCCTCTTTCCTACCAAAGAGTTGATATGTCAGGTTTTGTGCAGGTCTGGTGGAAGTAGACATGGCTGCATTGAGCTCTTCAGTGCAGTAGTTCTGCACTGTCTGGCAGTGGAGGCTACTGTCTGGCAGTACCTTGCCCCACCCTCAGGCTCTTACATTCTTACTGCCTCTCTTTTGCAAGGTTTTCTGAGCCATTGAATGGGGGGCAGTAATTTAGATGTCCTGATTAGGGTTGAGCCTTCCATAGTCACTGTTACTTTACTTTTTGGCCTCTAGTGGTTCTCTGTCCTGCTTATCGTCCATTGCAGAAGGATATTTCTTAATTGAGTGCTGAGTGCTTCTAGTGCTAAGGGTATAATGATAAGTGTTTAGATGATAATTTACTATCAAGTATTTGCAGTTAACACTGTTTGTTCCCACTGAAGGCCTATGATCTTCCCTTCCATGGGTATCTGACTTGGTGTACAGTACAGTTCCCTGCCATGGAGTGGTCCTATATGCCAATAAGAAAGCAATTGGTTACCAAATGTGTGTTTAGATACTTTTATACTACCAGTGTTCTGTTATCTTGCCTTTCTTTTGGTTTGCCCCCATCCTTCCATCCCCCAACTTATAAGTTCCTTTCTAGATGATTGGGTCTATTATAGATTTTTTTAAGTATATCATTCTGAAAGTACAATGTTATCCACATATAAGGAAGAATATCCATTTTTATCTCTGCATCTGGGATACTTCACTAAATATTATTTCTTCTAATTCCATTTATTTACCCAATTTCTTATTTTCATTTTTCTTGATAGCTTAATTGTATTCCATGTGTACATATACTACGTTTTCATTATCGATTCCTCTGTTGATAAGCATGTACGCTAGTTTTATTTCTTTGCTATTGAAAATAGAGCTGCAATGAACATGGATGAACAAATATCTCTATAATATGATGAAGTGTCCCTTGGGAATATTCCCAGAAGTTATATAAATGATAGTTCATATGGTAGTTCGGTTTTAATTAGTTCAGTTTTAGAAACCACCATATTGGTTTCCAAACAGGCTGCATAAGTTTATACTTCCACCAACAATGAATAAGGGATCCATTTACTACACATCCTTGCCAGAATTTGTTGTTTTTGACCTTAGCCATTGTGACTGTAAGATGATATCTTAGAAAGTGGTTTTAATTTGTATTTCCCTAATGTCTAGAGAGGTTGAACCTTTTTTATGATATTTGTTAAACATTTGAATTTTGTCTTGTGAAAACTTTCTTTTTACTTCAAAGGACCATTTTTTAATTGGACTGTGTTGCAGTCAGCTTGCATAGTTGCCGATAAATGACCATCAAATGACTTAAGGGAATAAGGGTTTATTCTCTTTTACGATTCCTGGTTACAGTTCTCAGTCCAGCTTGATGGGAGAGCATGCACCAACACCAGGGCCAAGGGAACTAGCCACACCATCACCACATAACAGCTGAGAGACGGACAGTCCTTATTTGCCAAACCAGCACGTCTGGCCAAGTATACAGAAGAATGCCAACTCTGTCAACCAGTTCTCTGTGATTTATCCAGGGTCTAATCCCACCCACCATGGGCTGGGTCTTCCCCATCAGCTAGACAATCTCCTTCAGGTTTGCTCTGGGCTCAACTACTAATTCTCCACAAATGTGCCTAGAGCTCAAACCCACAACAGTCAAGTTGATATCTGTGCCTAACTATGACAGACCGTTTGCTTTCTTAATGCTTTATTTTTTATTTCTTTGTATATTCTAGATAATCCTCTATCAGATATATTGCTAGTAAGATTTTCTCACATTCTGTGGATAGTGAAAAATATTAGCATAGGCCATCCAGTTCTAGTGTTCTCCCTATTATTTGTTTTAGGAGTTTTAGTGTCTCCGGCCTAATATAAATGTTTTGATTGATTTAGTTAATTTTCATGCAGGGTGAAAGATAAGGATGCCATTTCATCCTTCTATATGTAGACATGTCCTTTCTTCAATGTGTATTTTTGGAATCTTTATCAAATATCATATAACTATAGATGCACAGGCTAATATCTGTGTTCTTAATTCTAATCCATTGATCAATGTGTCTGTTTTTATACCAGTATATGCCATTTTTATTACTATAGTTCTGTTATATAGTTTGAAATTGGGTATGGCAGTGCTATCCAGGGCCTTTTGTATTTCTATGTGAATTTTAAGTTAATTTTCTCAATTTCTGTGAAGAATTGCATTAGATTTTTTTTTTTTTTGAATTGCATTGAATCTGTTTATTGCTTTTGGTGGTATGGTCATTTTTACGATGTTAGTTCTTCCAACCCAATAGCATGGGAGATCTTTCCACCTTCTAGTATTGTCTTTAATTTCTTTCTTCAATGTTTTAAAGTTTTGATTGTATAAGTCCTTCCCTTTTTTTGTTCAGCTTATTCCAAGGTATTTCATTTTATTTTGGTGCTATGGTAAATAGTATTGCTTCTATCATTTCATCCTTGGTGTACAGGAAGGCCATTGATTTACGAATACTAATTTGTGACCTGCCACTCTATTAAACATGTTTATTAACTCTAGGAATTTCCTTGTGGACACGTTGTGGTCTCTAAGGTATAGAATCATGTTGTTGGCAAATAGAGACACCTTAATATCTTTCTTTCCTATTTATATCCCTTTTATTTCCCTTTCTTATCTTATTGTTCTAGCTAAGACTTGAAGCACAATATTAAATAGAAATGGTGAAAGTAGACTGAATTGTCTAGTTCCTTATTAAGTGGAAATGCTTCAAGTTTTTCACCATTTAGGGTGGTATTTGCTAGAGGCTTATCTTGTATATAACTTTTATTATATTGAGATATGTTTCTTCCATCCCCATTGTCTACATGGCTTTTATCATGAATGGGGTGTTGAATTTTGTCAAATGTTTTTTCTGCATCTATTCAGAGGTTCTTATCTCTGTTTCTTATCAAATGGTGAATTACATTACATATTTACAGTTACAATATATTTATTGGGATAAACCTGACTTGGTCAGGTTAAAGTGTCTTTCTGATATGTTTTTTGATTCACTTTGCAAGTATTTTGTCGAGGATTTTTGCATCTGTGTTCATTGGTGAAATTGCTTTTGTCGTTTTGTCTTTGATTGGGGATCAGAGTGATTCTGGCTTCATAAAAAGAGTTTCATAGTTTTCCATTGTTTCGTATTTTGTTTTTGACATATTGACCCGTGTATTGAGAGTGAGGTATTGAAATCACTTACTATTATCCTGTTTATATTGATTTGTGGCTTCACATCTAATAGTGTCTAGTGATTTGAGATGAGTCTGATATTGATTCCCCCACACACATTCTTTTCTGTATCTTTCTCTGTAACAGTTACTCTTTACTATTGCTGTGAGAGAACATTCAAAGTCAATCAACTTAAGGGAGAGAGGGAGATTTATTCAGCCTATGATTCCAGAGAGGAGAAACAGTCTTTCATGGTGGAGGTAACATGGCTGGTGACTAAAGCGGGAGGCAGGCTAAGTCACTGGTTGGCGGCTGAAGGCTGGAGGATTCCTGGAGAGTCTGTCTTCTTCTTAGTCTTCAGTTCTGTGGTTCCTTTTATCTGGTCCACTACTGGAAGGTTCCAATCAGATCTGGGGAGGTTCCACTTGGATCTAGGGCTGGTCTTTATATTGTAAATGTATTGATCCAGATAATCTCTTCAAGTGGTCTCAGCTGATTTTAGTTAATGCCAGGTGTGGTTAAGTTGACACCCAAGATTAACTATCACATTATCCTTTTCTTGAGTGTTGAGTATTTTTTCTATATCTTCTGTATTCCTGGTTGGGTAAGTCATACAGGCCTTCTACTTGCTTTTATTATGGGAAAATTTTCTTTCACCTTCAATTATAACTAATAGTTTTGCTGAGTATAGTGGTGTAGGTTGCCATTTGTGTTCATTCATAACTTGAAGTGTATCTCTCCAAGTTCTTCTGTCTTTTACTGTTTCTATTGAAAAAAAAGTCAGTTGTTATTTTGGTATGCTTACCATTTACATGTGATTTGGTTTTTCTCTCTTATCATTTTCAAGATTCTTTCTTTAATATGTATCTGTAGTGTTTTAATTACTATGTATCATTGAGTATTTCTATTCTGGTCTGGTCTATTTGATGCTCTGTACAGGTCTTGCATATGGATGAGCATCTCTTTCTTTAGGTGTAGAAAGTTCTCAGCCATAATGTTGTAGAATATGTGCTCAACACTTTTTTATTAAGTATCTTGATATGGGATCCCCTTGTAGCAGTTAGCCTGCAAGTTTGCTCTGGCCTTAACTCAACAACTAATTCTCTACAAATATGCCCAGAGCTCAAACCCTCAACTGTCAAGTTGACACCTGCACCTATGACATTCTACCCTTGTCAACTTGACACAAAAACATAGCACTTTTAAACTGTAACCTTCAATCCTTGTCCCCATAGGTGTTAAAAGTTATCTTATTTATAATATAAAATCCAGTTTAAAATGCCAATCATTAAAAGTTCAGTAATTAAAATGTAGGAACCCAAAGTCTTTCTTTAAATGTAGAATTATCATGACAATGAAAACAACTCAAGTTAAGATCAAAGTCCAGCAAATCAATTACTGCATCCTTTATTTCAGTGTCTATCATATACTCATGGTAACTCAAAGATTCTAGGCTCAAAGATTCCTAGTCTCTATTTGCAGCTCAAGGTTGTAGAAGCTGAGTTCCTTTGAACCAGGCTCAATCTCCACTCACAGCTGTCTTCAGTATACATCCTGAAGTTCTGTCATTTCCAACAACACCCTACGTTCGCCTCTGCAGCTATAAGCTTCACCTTTCCTTGCAGGAACTCTATACCTGCCACTTAGTGCCAAGCTTTTGCTGTTCTCCATGAACCCCTAAATCATACACAAAAACCAGTACCACCTGGGGGATGCTGGCAGATTCCGCAGTAAGTTTATAATGTAGCTTGGCCCACTAGAGCCATAGCTGTACCAACTTTAGCATGCTGACTCTGGAAAAGCCCCTTTCTAGGCAGCCAAAACTTGTAAAGGTAAAGAAATGGCTTCAGTTTGGGATTTGGCTCCTGAAGGAATCTGGGTTTTCAAACCACAAAATCGCCATGTAGTGGTGTTCATCTCCTCCATCGTCCCAATGCAAATCACTAGATTTTCCTTCACCAACGTTCATTTCTCCAATAATGGCAGCTGTTCTGCTGCCTGCCCTTTCCTCATCCAAAGCTTCATGGTCATCAATACAGCTCTCCTTTATCAAGCAAACCAGGCCATCGTCTTTAAATTCAACTTCACCAAAATCCTTGTTCCCTTCATCACAAACTGGGCCCAAACAACCTATGACTCTCTCAGCATCACTATTTTCCAAATGGCCCATTAAACTCTGTTCAAATGTTTTTGCACCCACAAAAGTCTTCAAACATTTCTGAATTTCTCCCAACAAAAAAGCTCAGAATCCACAAAAGCCACATAGCCAGATTTATCAGCAACACCCCACTTTCCAGGTACCAAATTCTGTAGCAGTTAGGCTGCAGGTTTGCTCTGTGCTTAACTCAACAACTAATTTTCTACAAATGTGCCCAGAGCTCAAACTCTCAACTGTGCCTAAGTTGACAACTGTGCCTAACTATATGACACCCTGAATAGGTAAGTTTGATTTCTTCATGGTATCCTATATTTCTTATACATCCCTTTCATGTTTTTTTTTTTATTCTTAGGCTTCTCTGATTTACCTATCTAGTTCTGTCATCTTATCTTCCAGTTCTGTTATTCTATCTGCCTCTTGATTATTCTACTGAGACTCTACTATTGTTGAGACTTTCTACTGAGATTTTTATTGTGTTTTTTCAGGTTTTGTTTTCAAGTTTTGTCTGTTTTCTTTTGCAATTCTGTTTGTTTTCATGTCCTCAATTATCTTCTTTTGTATTTAGCTCTTATTCTTTTCCTATTCATATCTGTTGATTCATGCGTCTCTCAGAGTTCCTCTTAGAATTTCTTGATCATAATAATTGATTTTTAGATTTAACTGTTTTCTTCATTATTATACAATAAATTATTTTCATTAGAATCTGCTATTATGGGATTGCTGCTTTTTGAAAGAAACATTTTCCTGGGGTTTTTTTTTGTATGTCTAATTTGTGATTTTACAATGTGATTTGAGTGTCTTGATATAGATTCTTTATTACTTTGTTTGGTAATCACTGCTGCTGTCAGGAGGGCTTCCACTGGGGTCAGGGGCTGTGGTTAGGACAGTATAATAGTTTGGATATTGTGGAAATTGCTGTTGGTATTGATTAGATTTTTATTTCTGGTGGCTCCTGTTTATTATGGTCTACAGATTTTAGAAGTTGTTAAAAATTATAAAGGTTGTAGTTATGTAGTTATATAGGTAGCAGAAAGTGGATACTATGTATCGGGAGATAAACATGTATTTGAAAGTCAGCAAAGGTGGATACATGGGGAGTGAGTGAAGTATATGACAGATTATATGTGCTGGATAGAGAAACAAAGTTAGGACTCTAAAGTCTAGTTAAACTTTTCTAGAATGAAAGTTATGTGAGTAAAAATGGGAAATTAAAGAGGTACTTAATTTGTAACTTACTGGTACACTTGTCCTGTACTGGGAAGTGAAGTTTTCAGGATCCTCTGAGGTTTTTTTTTTGTTTGTTTGTTTTTTGTTTTTTTTGTTTTTTGCTGGAATGTCAGGGGTGGTAGTCTTGCCTACAGGTCTTTATCTTTTAAGACTACTTCCTGGTACTTGCCTTTGTGGAGTGTAGTTCAATGCCTGTTGATTGGATTTACCCTGGATCCTGCTACGTTTGTTGTCATTATGGAAGTTGTCTTAATTGAAGTCACACTGCTGCTGTCCCAGCACCTCCGCTGGGAGCAGGGGCTGTGGTTAGGACAGTACAGTATTTTGTGGATTGTGGAATTATTATGTTGTTGGTATTGATTAGATTTTTTTACGAATAGGGGTGCTGAAAGAGGCTACTGGGGTGTAGGTTGTGGCATGGAGTGAGTACACATTGCTCCCAGACTCTTTACAGAAAGTCTGAGGAGAGAGGAAAGATGAACAGGTCTTGTCTCCAGGAGAATGCACACTCCTCAGGAGTTCCTGGTGGAAAACATTTTTATTTGTTTTTCTTTTTGTTTTGCAGTGCTAAATATGTAGCTTATTTTCCTAAATTCTGACTTAAAAATTTTTTTCTGCATTTGCTGTCTTATTTAATTTGGTAGATGTACTTACTTTCTGTTGCACCAATAATATGAAATTTGTTATTTTAACTAGTGAATAAAATAGAACTAATTAGAAAATCAACCTATATTTGAAATATCATGAGCTTATAAGACTGAGACCAATATAAAATAACACTGTTAAATTTTAGGGAACAAAAACCTTAATTATTTTTAAGTAAGATAGGTGATTCTACAGTCAACCTAAATATGTAAGCATTAGCAAAAAATAGTGTAGGGAAAAGATTTTGCAGGATATATTGACAAATTAGTATTAGTGGTTTTTTTAATCGAGAAAGTAATTGTAGATTTGATGGATCTTACTGATTTTACTTTGAAATTAAAGGAGAATAATCAAGCCCAATTTGACCTTCATATTTAATGACTTGAACATGTACATTAGCATGAATCCATATTGCCCTTCTACTACCTTCTCTAAATATATTTTCTATTCTTTAGAGGAAGAGGTTGCTCCCGACAGCGCTGTTGCAGAATATAGACGAGAAAAGCAAAAGTATGAAGCTTTGCGAAAACAACAACCAAAGAAGGGAACTTCACGAGAGGACCAGGTAACTGCAAAACCAACATCGAGTTGCTAGGGAGATTCCTCAGTGGTAACAAACAGAAAGACCAGGGTTCAGATCCTCAGATCCCATGTGAAAAATGCCAGGTGGGTTTAGTGGCTTTCTAGTAATTACAGCCCCAGAAGGCCAAACCTGGGCTCCGCAGAGCAGGCTGGGTTAGTCCTAAAGCACATTCTGGGTTCAATTAGAAACTCAGTTTGAAAACAGTAAGCTGGAAGAGATTGAGAATGATTCCCAGTATCACCCTCAGGCCTACACACACACATACATTCATGTGCATATGCTTATTGTGCCCACCTACATGCAAACATGCATACACACATGCATATACCCCATATCCATATACACATGAAAAGAAAAAAATCTGTATGTAGATTTTCCAGTGTTGTTGGGTAGAACCTAATTTGATTAAGTATCTAGGAAAACACCACCTTTAAATGGAAAATGGAATCAGTGAGATAGATAAGCAAGTAAAGTGCTTGCTTGCAAAACTGGTGACCTGAGTTTAACCCCCAAAAAGTCACTGGTAGAAGGAGATAACTAAGTTGTCCTCTGACTTCCACCCATTTTCTCTCTCTATCTCTGTCTCTCTTTCTCTCTCTCTCTTCCTTTTCCTTAGCTCCCTCTCTCCTTCTCTCAAATAAATAGATAAATTATTTGTTAAAAAATGAAAGTTAGTGTATTTATACAGTGTGGGATACAATGACTTTGGCCACTCATAAGGATCCAAATTTTCTGTTTCTTTCCAAACATTTAGGTGAAAATCCTGACACTTTTAGTTTTCGTGCTAGTACTTCCATGTCAAGCATAGAAATTAAGAATGTAAAAACACAGAATAAGCAGACAAGTTTGCTGAAAGATACTTAGTGTTTGATTAAACAAACTCTTTATATTGAAAAAGTAGGAGGAAGTCAAAAATAAGTTGGTGTTGCTATATGCGTATGAGCATATGATATTTTATGTATATAAATAAAACAAGCAAAATGAAAGTTAAAACTCAAAGCCTATTTGAATACTTTCTGAATAACTTCAACCATGTTTGGTCATTCATTCCTTCAACAAAAGCTAGGAAGACTAATTCCCAGCAAATTCTAGGCAGAAGTGTTCCAATATAGATGCTGTACCTTGGTAATTTTGAGATGCTTTGTTTTCTGCCCAGTATATTCTTCTAATTTAGGATACAACTAGAAAACCAAATCTCAAATCCAGGAGAAGTTAAGAATGACCTGGGGATTCATTTTGTTTTTAACAGTTTTGAGCAAATGCCAATAGCGTGTTAATTGGCTCTGAAAGCAAACTGTTTTCTCCCTTAACTCAAGGGGAAAGATCCAAGTTTAGTGTAATTTTAAAATTTCATTCCACAAAGTATTCTTTGTTTTCATTGTTCTTTATGCCTTAAAAAAATTATATTTCCTAGTTTACAAATGTTGACCATTAAAAAATGCTGGGGAGGGGAGCAGACAGATGGTTCAAAGGCTAAAAAGCACATGCTATGCAAACCAACCTCATTTCAAATCTCTGAAACTAACAAAAAATTCAATGCAGTACCTAACATCTGTAATCCCAACATTCCTATGGTGAGGTGGAAGGTGGAAAAAAAGCTTCCTAGCTATACCTGGTAGTTGTAGGACAGCTAGCCTGTGATATGTGGAGTGACATAAACAAGAGAGACTGTGACTTAACACAGTGGAAGGAGAGAGCCAATTACCAAAAGTGTCCTCTGGCCTCCATATATTCACTTTTACATGTATACATATATGCATTGTAATAGAGTTTTTAAAAAGTTATAAGAGTACTTTTAAGATGTAATTAATTAGGTATAGGGATATATATACAGAGATTCATAGAATGTAAAGACTTATAAACACATAATATATATACACAAAGTCTTGAAGGATATTCACCAAAATCGTAACAGTGACTATTTTTTTATTTTGCTTCACTCTTTTCCACAGTTTCTACAGTAATATTTTATTATAAATTAAATACAATAGAAGGGTTTTTTAATAGTAAGGTTTAAGGGGATTGGAGAAGTGGCTCAGGGATTAAGCCTCTGCCTTGCAGGTGGAAGATACTGAGTTCGGATCCTAAACCCCACGTATAGACGCTGGGCGGAAGCGGGTGAGGCCTGTGTTTCTGGGCTGGTAGGGCAGAGCCTGTGAATCCCGGGGCAGAGTACATCTGGTCAACCTGTGTAAATCGACCAGATGGGAGGGGAGGGGAGGGGAGGGGAGAGGAAAAGGAGAGAAGAGGAGAAAAAGGAGAGGGAAAGGAAAGGAAAAAAATAAAAAAATGATTTTGTTTTTTTTTTTTTTTTGCTGTCTGTCTGTGTGAATCAGAGGGCACTGTGTGTGCCTATGGAGGCCTAAGAGTAACTTCAGGAATCATCCTGATTGTTCTACCTCCTCTTTGCTTTGCTCTGGAGTTTCCCAGGCTCTACCTTCAAGGGCCGAAGGTGCAGTCCACTTCCATTTCTGACTGACATTTTTACATGATATCTGAGCTCCGAACTTAGAACCTTCTGCTTTCAAGGCAGAGACTTAACCCTTGAGCTCTCTCTCCAGCCCAAGTTTAATTCTTTAATAACATTCTAGAGGCAGATAAAGTATCCAAGTCTTAATATACCAGACAGTCCTCAGAATGCTTATGATGATGGTCTTTGGAATTTATAAATTTTACCCAAATTTATCTCATTCAGACAACATGGTAATATGTATATTCTCAGTTCTTGTCTATATAGTCCCTGTATTTTTTTTCTACTTTCACAAGCATCTTGAGTATTATTCGTGCTTCTTTCCATCTCCCTTCTCTCCCCTCCCCTCCCTTCCCTTTATCAATCCCTCTTACTTCCTCCCATCCTCTTGCCTGTATGCTTCTTTGGACTCCGGGGTTCCCTTGGCTTTTCTATTCATGTGGGGGTTCAGAACTTGCAAAAGAAACTTTTTGCTATAACTTTACAGCAGTTACTGCCTTAGTTTTTACAGATCTTGTGATACTTCTTATTTATTAAACTCATGTCTAGATTACCAAGTACTATTTTTTTTTTCATGAACTGCAGTCTTATTCTCTAAATAAATTCTGGAGCATAACTATTAATTATGACTTCTTACTCCTTTATTCACATTAGGCTATCATTTACACATCTTCTCCCTTAATAAGTAAGAGAAATTTAGTGTTGAATTTGAAAAATGTGAAATTATTATTAGGGCTTTGATTTTTCAGAAAAGTAATACTTCATACCCCTTCACAAAGAAGTACTCTTTAATACAGTAAAATAGAAAACTCTTTTTCCTAACTATGCTCTCTGCTCAAATTTTAGAGTAGGCTGTTCAATGTAGCCAGGAGAAAAAAAGATTATAAAATTGTAGACATTCGTTGTATATTACCATAAAGGACATAAGAAACAAAAAAGAATCCAAGTAATTCTCTTTTTCTTAAAAATATATCCATCATGTTCCTCGTAGTAGTCTTTCTTTTAATAACAGTTTGCACTAAGATACAATACTTACGCAATTTTTAATAAACTATATAGTAGCAGTTTATTGCTTCTTACCAAGTTTTTCAGTTTCTTTCGATAAACATCTAACTTTTTCCGTCTGTATAAATATTCCTGTGTAAGTCATTTTCTACTGTAAGTTATTTTTCTAGAATATATTCCAATATTAGAGGGAACAGTCTTAAGGTTTCTGATACATATCAACAGCTTTGTAAAATTCTCCTTTACCCATCTTCCAATAGTTAATGAGTTCATTCATTCCATCTTCCCAGTACAGCTATTTCTACATAGTTTGCTAAGTGAAGGATACCCTTTCATTTTGGTGTTAGAAAGCTTAACAGTTGAATTGTCATTTCAGACCCTTGCACTGCTGAACCAGTTTAAGTCTAAACTCACTCAGGCGATTGCCGAAACTCCTGAAAATGACATCTCTGAAGCAGAAGTGGAAGACGATGAAGGATGGTAAGGCTTCGCGGCCTCATATTCACCATAGACAAGTGGACTCAAAGGAGAGAAACCACCCACTTCCACTTCCACTACATCATCCTGTCTTTGAGACTTGACCATCTTCACTGTGGGGTCTCTGTTCCCTTTTCCTTTATTTTAGTTACAAAATGAGATAAATAAACACACCAAACATTCAGTCATTCAGCATTTTGCTAGGCAGTAGGAAATACATAAGAAAGTTTTGGCTCTCTTGAACAATTTCTAAAAGTGTAGAAAAGATTAAACTCTTATTAAACAGCTAGGAAACAACCTTAAAAGGCAACAAATCACTATTTCTTTTGCATTTTCCCACACACATTTTATAATTCAGTAATTTTTTACTAATATATTTCCTACCAACTTCCTCTTAAAATTTATCATCCACAGAATCCTAACAACAGATATATAGTTAATTTTATGTTATCTTCAGATGCATTTCAGCTTTTAAAGAAATTAAAGATATGTATATATCTTGTGCTTAGAACTTTATCCTATGTTAGAAAAAAAAAAAAAAAAGAACTGTGTTTTCCCTTATCGCACCCCTCTGTCCTCAAGTTGACTTCACATGCAGTATATTAGGCCTCCCCACACCTAACTGCCTCCACCTCCCACGATACCCTGGCTCAGGCACATTGAGGCAGGCAAGCCAGTGCAGCACCCCCCACACATGACTCACCCTCTGGAGCCTCTGAACTGTCATATATGCCATTATCCCAACCCAGAATCATGGCCCCAAGTTCTCTGCCAAGCAGCATCTCCCCTATTTCAAAACTGTTCAACACTCCCATCCTCCAGGAAACCAGTCAGCAAGATTTGTCAGGCACTCACAAATCTAGTGGGTGGAGGAAGGAGGACACACATTAAGTAAGACATAAGAACACTTATTTAAAAAACACTTAAACAAGTGAGACTCTGCAACTGTACATAGTGGGACTGAATGGATAATGATTTGAATGGAATGAAGCGTTACCTAGCCCACAACTCTGAAAACATTTGTCTACTTCTCGGTTCATTTATACTTTCTATATAATCTAGGTCAGAATGCAAGTTTTTATAAATTCTTTTATGTCTTGTAGCACATTCCTATTACTTATTTGTTTATACTTAAATTCCAAGTTGCTGGAAGGTAGAGGCTGGCTCTCCTAAAGTTCTGTATCTATTTATTGATCCATAGAGATAAAAGCACATTGCATAGGCAAACTTTCTATTTTTATATGCAAGTTTAGCCTTATTTTGGATTCTTTGATGTCTCAAAATATCTTTCAGACATTTTGGGCTCAACTACCACACACACTAACACACACACACATATTTTTGCAAAGTCTTTTTCCCCCTTATTTTTCAATCCATATGTATTTTTAAGGAACTATATAACCCATGTGTTTCTGATTCATTTACACTTAACTCATCAAGATGGTGTTTTGTAAGAGGAGTTTGATGCCCAATAATTTTTTAGCAATTTTTATAAGTCATTTAAGCACGTTTTTATTGAACCATGAAAGTCACCAACAAATTAAAACCCCAGAAGTTTCATTTGAATCTCCTAGCCCACAGGATTCAAATTTATTTTCAATTTGGCAAAACCATTAACTTTCAAGGTTCTTCCTAGCCCCTTAGTTCACTATTCTCTACTCTGAATTCCTTATTATCTTCCGATGTCAATTATATGTTTCCAAAGGTATCATTCTTTTTTTCAAGGGACTTAACCATAGAATTGGAGTTATATCTAACATCCTCATTAGAAAACTAAACAAATGGGAAAACTACATTAGACAGGTGACAAGGGACCGGGGAATCAGTGGTCAATGCCATTAGCTATTTCTCCATTGAAAGAAACTTTGAGAAAGGAGAAAAGAAAAAAGTGTTTTTGTTTTTTTCTTAAGGAAAAAAAAAAGCAGAAGTAAGTTAAAGCACTTTATGGGTTCATTTCTGCTTTCAGTTATTTCCTGAGCAGAAAATCAAATCTATGGACTATGTACCTCCAAATGTTTTTGATATTTGTTTAATGTAACATCTAACAAAAATGTCTTTAGTGATCAAGGCTGGCTGCAGAATCACATGGTGTGCACAGAGTCCTCGTGTAATGCTTTTTCTTTGCACTAAAAAACACTGGCTTTTTTTGACTTTATAAGCAACATCATTTTTGTGCACAGATAAGCCAATTCAGCTTCAAGTCTCTGGTGATTTGGATCCTCTCTTATAAAAGTGTGCTATTCCCAAGAAAGGAGTCTCATATGCAAAAGGATTTATAGCAAATATTATGAGTGCATGGCATGCGCATGTGTGTTATGCATAAATTACATGCTTCCCAGACTATTTTGTAGGTCATGGTTGCCGTGTTTCTAAGAAGTGAAAGTCAGCCAGTATGCTGTACTACACTGTCAGGGTCTGTTATCTGAGGTGAAATGATTGCTTCTAAGACATTTTTATGTGTCCGCATGAGTGGCCACACATTGAGGAATCGTTTTCAGTTTCTGTCAAGATAGAAACCATTACCAATTTGTTATGTTTTCTTTTACTTGGCAAACTATTCTATTCGCATTTTTGGCTGGCTGCTGTATTGGCATGGTATACAACAGACATTTGGGTACTATTCAACAGCATTCTATTTTTCATGCAAAAAAAAAGTAGGAGGGGGAAAAGAAAAGAAATATGATTCTACTGTAAACAGTGTGTATGGTGTTTGATAATTATTACCAGATTTCACTGTCTAACAAGGCACTTAAAGAAGTGTGATTAGTAGACTAAGCTGAAATGCATGATAGAAATTTCTCACTCACAATTACTAGAATACTTCCTTTGTTCATGTATCTGTGACAGCATTTGGTGGCAGTAATGGTACCAGATTGTAGTTTAGGAGGTAGTGTCTTTGCCACTATATTCTTTAGTCCCAGAATCAGACTTGTGCAGTTATACAGAGCCCTTCTTCAAGCATGGATTTCATAAAACAGATTAGACACATGGCAGGAGGCATCAGCCAGAGGATTCTTATGACTGTGTGGATGAAGTCCATATGCCAGTTTGGGTTTGGTTAGATTAAGCTTGATTAGCTCCAAACAAGCTTAGAGAGAGTTGTAGCAAACAAGGCAGTGGAAAGACATTTTTAAAAAGCCACCTGCTCCTTCACCAACAACAGCAAAAGTAAATTAAATCTGTGAAAACTGACTGAAATTTGTGAACATTAATTGTGCACTAACCTGTCCACCTGAAAATATGTTTCTAAATTGTTAAATCTAGGATTGTTTTAAAATTTTGCAACAAAGATACATGATAAAATGATAGTCTTATAGTCTGCTACCTTCTTTCTTTTTCCTCATCTCTTTTTTCTTCTATCACTTTCCTGTACAGTAATATAACATTCAGTTTTATAAAAATTGAAAATACCTAACATTACATGATTCTCTCAAATAAATATTGCAGGGATTATTATAGAAGTAAAAATATTCACTATAGAAAAATCAAGTGATAGGCCTTTCAGAAGTAAATGTATACTCTTCCAGACATGTTAATACACATGCATATTTCAAACAGAAATAGACTTGCATTGTACTTTAGTTTTATAACTCATTTCTTTCCCTTAGAAATATATAGTGACAATTTCTCCTTGTTATACATAATTTAATGATATAACTTTAACATTTTATATTACATAATAGTCCATTTTATGATGAACAACAAATTTACCTGACTATGGTGTATATAGACTCTTTCCAGTTCTTAGTGTTATAAATGATGTGATAAGGAACATCCTTCTGTATATGACATTGCCCATTTTCTCTAGATAAATTCCTACCACTGGAGTTGCTTCGTCAGTGAATATGCATGTTAGGCTTCTGCTAAATGTTTCCAAGTGTCATTCCAATTTATACACATAAGTAATTATCATTTAAGATTTGCCTTTAGGCAGTTAGAATCTCAAGAGTTAGTTAACCTTTTTTGCTGTATTTAATGAAAGACAATAGCATTTTAGACAAAATGCTTTGCTTTTATAAAACTTTTTAAAATAAACAGTCTGGCTTGCTTCTGTTTTTAATAAAACTATGCAGCTTTCAACAGCCTCCTCTCTCAGGAGTTTCATACCCCTGTCATCTTATTCTTGATTCTAAAGAACTCTCTTCCCATGATAGTCCTGTAGGTTAGAGCTTTAGGATCTGGATTTCTTTCCCCTCCATTTTATTATTGCACCTTGGCTTGCTTTAAAAGTCAGTTTTATCCATCAGTCATAGTTTGTTTCTGTTAGAGATTTGGCATGAGAAATTTTAAAACCTTCCTCTGTGTTAGCAGCTCAGAAGTAATGAGTACCAGTTGTCTGAGTATCCAAAACAGTGTACTTTTTAATAAAGAATATTGACTTTTAGACTCATCTAGTCAGACCTCATTATAAAATACTGTTATTGAACATGACTTCATTTCATTGCATATCCTAATAAAGTTAGAAGCATCTTTTATACATAGTATCATTTGTGTATAGCTCAGTCATGTGTTAAATGAAGGACACTGTGACAGGAAGTAAATATATTAATTATAGTCCTCACCTCATTCAGTCCTGACATTGCTATACATGGAAACAAGTTGCCATGCACTTGTAATGTAGGCTGAGAATAATGAAGGCCTAGACTAACAGGTGAGAGGTTCTTTTTACCCCTAGTGCTACATTAGTCCTAGTTGGTCAGCAGGTCTCAGATTTTGGTCATGGGACCCTTGAGATTTTTTTTTTTTTAATTATCGACAATACTGAGATCTTTGTCGTGTGGACTATTACTACCAGCATTTATTACATTAGAAATTAAAGCTAAGAAGTTTTAATTTTTTAAAAAAAAATCAAAATTTAAAACCTATTATGTGAAAACAAATAGCATTCTTATATGAAAAATAATTGTACCTGAAAAGCAAAATTTTCTTGAAAAGTGACTTTTGCTTTATATTTTCTTCTGCAATCTCTGAAGTCCCACGTGAAAGGAGCCACTAGATTCTCATGTCTGCTTCACTCATTCACATGTTCACTGGAATCCCATTTTACACTCATGAAAAGATGAGAAGTGCAAGTAATTGTCATAGCATTCGGACAAGAAAGCTTTGTTTTGCAGACATGGTAATCCCAAGTCGTGCCTCAAAGACCACTACTGACACCTCTCTGTGTGTGGTCATGATGTCCCCAAGTCTCAGTTTGTGACCCTTGTCCTCAAGTAGTGCCAGTATGACCTTTCTGGATTAATGTGCCCAGAATCATAGCACAGCTGGGAAGAGCAGAACTCCAACTGTGTCCAAGTTGTCTACAACATGCTGATTGAGTTTGTGTTTACTTTTTTTCACTTACATAATATTGTTTAAATGTGTTTCTTTTTTTTAACCTTTTCCCTTCATAGGCTTTTGCTTTTTATACCTCAGTGTTTCTTACTGATCTGAAGTATTTCATATGTTCTTCATACCATAACATGGGTATTACAACTACTTTATTACAGTCTGGCATCTCTCAGATTTTTTAAGTGTTAAGTATTTTTTATTTGATATTATAAATAAGTCACACTAAAATGCCTTTCAGTATAAAAGGCACCCATCTTTCAGTACAGAGAACTCTAATGAAACTAGCTAGGTAAGGACAATACAAACAAATGTTTCAATATCATTAACCATTACCTGTAACAGGCTAATGAATACAAATCGAACCTCAGGTGAGTCTTGCTCAGTTCTAAGACAATGGAGAGAAACTTTCCCATTGTATAAACATATTCATAGAGCATTATATAAATCTAAGTATAAATCAATCTTCAGTAGGTTTTGACATGACATCCCCCATCTCTGTGAAAAGTTGAGCATTACTAACATAAGTCCAATTGTATCATTAGAAAGAGAAAGCAGTGGTAATATTTTACTGAACTGAAATTACTACTTTCAAAAAAGTTCATACTAAGCCAATTTTGCTTAAATCAGAACTGTTCTTTTAGCTCTTTATGACCCTAATTCTGATACGTGAATTGAGTTTTGGTAAACATTAAAAGCCTTGAGACATTTGTTTTGTAATAAGGCAGTGGCCGTTACTCCTTGGTAGCCTTTATAAGATAAGTTCTCAGGTCTGCCATTTTTCGCATCTTTCTAACTGCAGTGAAGATTACCTTGCTGTAGGAATGCGCTTCTGCGATGCCGCAATTTTCTCTCAGTGTATCCTCTCCCCAGGTAACACCTTTGTTCTTGTTGGCATCTGTGTAAGAGAATCCAGCGGCCTGGCCTGTCTTTCTCCTAAACAGACCATGGAGATTTGGTCCAGTCTTGGGCTTGCCTCCCTTCTTTCTGTGTGGCACTGGACACAGTTCTCAACAGAACTCTTCTTGCCCTTCTCAGCACCACACTATTTCGAATTCACTTGTCCCATCATTATCACTGCAAGCACTGGCACTAGGCAGCTGGTCATCCTGCTTCTTCCAGGTCTGCTTTTGAGATTCAAGAATTTTGAGTTTCTTTTTAGTTGGATTTATCAACCTTTTTATGATTTGGGGGCCTTTATGTCTCATTTAAAAAGTCCTTCATGATTTGAAAGTTACAAAGGCATAAACCTATTTCCTCTTAAAGTTTTGCACATTTTCATTGCTTGTTTTGCCAGAAGCTACATTTTTTATGCTGATGAGCTATTTTTTCTAGCATACTGTGTTAGTCACTGTTCTCTTGAGGAACAGAACTGACAGAATGAACATCTATCTAAAGGAATGGATTGGCTTGCAAAAATAAGTTCTAGGTAGTTCAGCAATGGCTGTCTATAGCTGCTCAGTTCAGCAGCTGAGTATCTCAGCAGTCCTAGTCTGGTGCTGAAGAACAGAAAGTCTCTGAATTTGTATCACATTGAAGGGTTCTAATGTCAGTGAAGAATAGGTAGTAGCAGAAAAAGTAAATTTATCAACACAGCATGTAAGAAAGAGGAGAGAGAGAGTTCCTGGTTTTATCTAGTCTGTCCAGATTAAAACCACCCACATTTAGGGCTGTTCTCATTATATTTTAAACATCTTAATCCTGATAATCTCTTCAAGTTATCCTGACAAGTTGATCTGTTAATCAATCCCAATGTAGTCAAGTTGACAACCGACATTAACTATCACAAGTCTACCCTATGTCGATTTGACACCTGTATCTAACTTGTCATGCATTATTTCTGGGATTTAGGAACATTGCTAAATTTGTCTGTTGTATGGACACTTCTTTGAATCACCTTATAAACCCCAACAGTTTTCCAGGTGGTCACCTGTCTTCTGGGTGGCTGTTCCAGCGACTGTTGACACCTGTGTGTTGAGTCGGAGTTCTCTCCCAGGAATTGTCCTTCATCAGGTGTTTGTCTTCTCTTTTACCCCTCATTAACTTCTTCCCTTCATCATTTCAACACATGTAAATCCCTGATCTGACCCATTAAAAACAAGAACCCTTCCTCTTATTTCCTACCTTTTTCTTAGACAGGAAGGTTTGTTCATGAATGGCCTGTTAATTGCATACTACAACTCCAAAAGAGTTCTCTACGTGTTAGAAACACTATTTTCACTCAAAATGCACAGTGAGCTTCTCAATCCAGAGACACAATACAGTCTCAGTTTAGTATCTTCCTGAACTGGCCATACCATCTCCACATAAAGGCTGAGGGACAATCCTTACTTGCCAAACGAGCATATATAGCCAAGTGTACAGAAGGATACCAACTTCCTCAACCAGCTTTCTATTTTTATTCACCTGTTCAGGACTTAACTTCACCTACCATGGGTTGGGCTTTCCCCATCAACCTGCAGGTTCACTCTGGGCTCTGGGTGTAACTACTAAGTACCTACAAATGTGCCCAGAGCTCATATCCTCAACCATCAAGTTGACACCTGTACCTAACTAAGATACATTTATGCCTAGTGTCTCAAAATAGATTGTCACAATAAATATCTTTTCAATTCTAAGCACTACATGTATCTTAATTGATTTGCTTAGATCAAACTCTATGGGGTAGGTAAGTGAGGCAAGTTAAGTCAAATAGTCTGTGATCTTATGTAACAATGACTTACCATCTTATCTGGTGTCTGGCTTGAGCAGGCTTTCCAACACTTTTTGCTGACTTCATGAACATCTGTCCTGAAGAAAGGAGTGTTTGGATCTGTGCCACATTGTTACTACTAGATAGCTGGAACGGGGCTTGAGGTGCAGCAGGCACTGTGTACAGGCAAAGAAGATATGGCTGGCACGCTCTTTAGTACCTTTCCACTCTTCCACTGGTTTTAATAGCTAATCCAGCAGTGATTGTAATCTGTTCTCTGCTTTTGTGTCTTCTATATTGCCTTTTTGATGAAGTATCTGTTCAAGTCTTTCACCCCTTTTTAAGTTGGTTTCTACTGAATTTTTAGATCAGATACATGACATCTCCCATGATTTAAATATTTTTTAACTTTTGCTTTTCTTTTTTCATTTATTAACAGTGTCTCACAAAGTAAAATCTTTTCATATTTTAATTCCAGCTTATTAATTGTTTTATGGATTATATTGAAATGTTATATTTATAAGCTTTGTCAAATCTAAAGTCTCATATTTTTCTGCTAAGTTCTCTTCCAAATGTTTCATCATTTTATACTTAATATGTAGGTCAATTATATTGGGTTAAGCCCAAGCTTCATTTTCTTCATATGAGTGTCCTGTCTTTCCAAAGCAGTTATTAAGAAAGCTCTCTCTCCTCCCCTCCCCTCCTTTCCCCTCCTTTCCCCTCCCTTCTCCTCCCTTCTCCTCTTCCCCTTCCATTGGTGCATTGCTTCCTCTTGGTGTTCCCAAGCTTCTCGTTCCAGAGCTGGAATTTCAGGCCTCTTTACATGGGATTTGGGGATCCAACTCAGGTCCTTTTACTTGCAAAGTAAAGGCTTTAACCTCTGAGCCATCTCTACAGCCCCAAGAAGACTATCTTTTTTTTTTAATTGATCTGCTTTTGCACTCTTATCCAAGTTCAGATCACTATGTTTATGTGAGTCCTCTCCTGGGCTCTTACTCTGTTCCATTAATCTATGTGTCTATCACTAATCCCACTTCAGTTTGAATCATGTAGCTCAATAATAATTTTTGAATCAGTCTTACTCTTCTCTTTCATTCTTAAGTGGCTTTAGCTAGTCTAGTTTTTTAACCTTTCCATGTAAATTTTAGAATCAATTTTTTATCTACAATAAAATTCTGCTATAGTTTTATTTGAATTTCATTGTTTTTTTGACCAATCTGAGAAGAATTTATCTTTTCCACATTGAATTTTTTGGCTGGATATTAATTCTTCTCCTCTTCATACATAGCCAATTAATCTTTCGTATGGAATTCTTAAGTCCACCAAATTATATACATCCATAAGAAGAGCTTGAAAGCCATTCAGTGAAATGAAGCTATTGTTCGACTCTAACATGATCTTAATTTACATTTTGAGGTGGAAAACGAGTATATTCTCAGACAATTGCTAGTTTCTGTGATGAGTTTTAGACTTTTAGTATTTCCCAGGGGTTCCTCCTAGGCTTTGTTATTTTTTTTTTCTTTCAGTTCAGAATGGATGCTATCTAATGATCCGTCTTCAGATTCTCTGGCTTTTCTCTCTGTCACCCCCATTCTACAAAAGTACTAGATCCATCCAATGGATTTTCAATTCTGAATATTCTATCTCACATTTCTAAAACTTCTGTTTGTATCTGATCTTATGTTGGCCTTTCTGTCTTCCCACTCATTTCAAGAGTTGAAGCATTAATTATACTATTCTATCTTGTACTTTCTGTACTGTGCCTATACAGAGCCAAACTGCAGTGGAAAGTAAGAGCCACTGAGAGTACCAACCCTCACCTCCCAGCCCTACTTTGAAGATTCTCAAGTGTGCACTGTGCTGCTGGACCTTTCTCTTAAGATGCATGGATAAGGGCTGGAGAGGTCTCTCAGGGGTTAAGCCCCTGCCTTGCAGGCGGAAGGTCCTGAGTTCAGATCCTAGACCCCACGTATAGACGCCGGGTGGAAGCGGGGGCTGCCTGTGTTTCTGGTTCTGGTAGGGCGGAGCCTATGAATCCCAGGGCAGAGTAAACAAGGAGGTGGAGGCGGTCCATGGTGGTTCCCGAATTCCTCCGTGGTTCTACACACACACACACACACACACACACACACACACACACACACACACACGCACAATTGAATAAATAAATTTAAAAAAAAAGATGCATGGATGGGGTGGAGAGATGGCTGAGGGATTAAGATTCTTCCCTGAAAGCAAAGGACCTGAGTTCAGATCCCATGTAAAAACCAGGCAGAAATGGAGGTGCCCTGTACTTCTGGCTTTGGAAGATGGAGCCTGGGAAATCCCAGAGCAAAGCAAAAGGAGGTAGAAACAGTCCAAGATGATTCCCAAAGTCACCCTTGGTCCTTCATAGGGATACATGGTGCCCTTTAATAAACAGACACACACACACACATACACACACATAAATGAATAAATAGCATTTTAAAAAAAGATGCATGGATGATGAATAAATTGTCTCAAAACACATCATACTAAATTGTTGCACCTAGTATCTTCCATTTTTCATACCCTATGTACTACAAGGTTCATTTTTTTCTTTTTTTTTAAAGAAAATTCAGATATGGCTAAATTTTTCGTAGCATGAATAATATTCTTTGAAATTTTTTATCTAAAATTCTGTGCCTTAGCAGTCATGTAGACTGAAAAGCAATTGTTAGAAATACTTTGAAGTCAATTAAATGACCCAGACTGCTGTACAGGAGAAGAGGTAGAGAAAGCTTGAAAGGTACAATAGTGATATGATGTTGACCAAGATGTCTTAACAGCCTTCAGTCAAAGTGTGCTTATGTGACTGGTGCTGCTTAGAGACTCCAGAGAGATGAGATTCAAAGCCTTTTCCCATAGTGTAGTCCAAGAACACTAAAGTACACGAGACAAGGGAGGCCAAAGAAACATAAGATTTGCTGGCAATTAGCAGACTCTCCAGAGGGATTTGGATTTCTGTGGGGTGTAGAGAGTTACAGAGTCCCCAGATAAGAGATGGTCCGTAGTAAGATAATACCTGAGGACATAAATCAAATCAAAAAATGCATTTGGCACAGGTAATTGTCTCAGTTAATACTGGTAGTTCATAGAGTCAAAGCAAAGTGTATTTTGCTATAGAAGCTTGTTACTAAACAAGCTTTAAAGAGGTCAGTATATCTCATAGGCACTCATTGTAAAGTACTCCTCCTTGTTATTCTTGCCAAGACTAGGAAACCCTTAATTAGAATTATAACCGCGTGGTCACCTGCAAGACAGATACTTATTCATCACTTTGGGGGGAGTGATCTTTTCAGTAGTTACTGTAATTGTGTTCCATGTAAGCTTTTGTCAGAAGCTTCAGAGGTTCTGTTTGTTTGGATGCCATCTTCAATCCAAAATTCTAAACTTTCTACCATGTGGGTACCATACACGGTTTTTACATTCAGATGGCGATTGTCTTGGCTTGTTAAACTGCTGCTGTGACCCAATACTTAGGCGTGTTTATCAGTTTGACTCAAGATTTAAAAACAAAAACTCTAAATATGATTCCCCCATCCCAAAAAAATAATGTTAGAACAAATGGGGCCTGTTACAAGTTAATATAAGTCTTTCAACCTTGTGAAAATATATATTATCTAGTGAAAAAAAATTTTTAATTTTATTTGTGTGTGTGTATGTGTCTGTGTGTCTGTCTGTCACAGGGCACTTTCTGTCTCTGTGGAGGACCAAGGTTGACTTTGGGAATCGTCCTGCATTGCTTCCACTTCCTTTTTGCTTTGTTCTGGGGTTTCCCAGGATCCACGCACCAGAGCCATAAGTGCCAGCCCGCCATTTCTGCCTGGTGTTTTTACATAGGACTTGAAATCTAAACTCAGCACTTTTTGCTTGTGTTGCAGGTTGCCTGTATGGTTACCGATAAATGATCACCACACCGCTTAAGGGAACAAGGGTTTATTCTCTCTTACAATTCCTGGTTATAGTTCTTAGTCCAGCTTGACGGGAGAGCATGCACCAACACCAGGACTGAGGGATCTGGCCATACCATTACCACATAACAGCTGAGAGACAGACAATCCTTACTTGCCAAACCAGCATGTCTGGCCAAGTGAACAGAAAGATGCCGACTTTCCCAACCAGTTTCGCGTGATTTATTCCAGGGCCTAATCCCATCCACTATAGGCTGGACCTTCCCCATCAGCTAGACAATCTCCTGCAGGTTCACTCTGGGCTTAACTCAATTACTAATTCTCCATACATGTGCCCAGAGCTCAAACCCTCAACTGTTAAGTTGACACCTGTGCTTAACTATGACAACTTGTGAGACAGAGTCTTAACTCCTGAGCCATCACTCCAGCCCTCTAGCAAAATTTAAATAACTCAGTGGCATCAACATTGTTGCACAGTATTTATAACTTTGTTTTATTAATGTGGCCATATTTGATCAGATTGCACTTTGAGAAAGCTAATTGAAACAAGGGGTTGGAGAGATGACTGTCTCACAAGCAAAAGACTTGAGATCGGATCCTGGATCCCATGTAAAAATGCCAGGCAGAAATGGCGAGGTTCTGCACTTCTGGCCTTATTGAGCAGAGCCTGGGAAATCCCAGAGTGAAGCAAGAAGAAGGTAGAAGTAATCCAGGATGATTCCCCAAGTCACCCTTGGTCCTCCACAGTGCCTCTGACACACGCACACATGCACGCGCGCATGCGCGCGCACACACACACACACACACACACACACATTCTTTCATAAAATATTTAAAACTAATTAAAACAAAGCAAAGATTTAAAACAAATTTGTTCTGTCTCAGATGGCATACATATTTTTACTTGCTTTTTTGTTTGGACATTTCTGAAAAGTTACAGAATTAATAGGATCCCTTCATTTCTTTCTAAACACTAATTTATGTTTTTAGCCAGTTAGCAGATATTCAAATTAATTATTAAATTTATGCAAAGAACTTATAAATATACCTCCTTTTCCTGATCTTTCACCTAACACTTGTACCGATATCCGAAGAACAAGGTAACCCTGGGTTCCACCCGTTCATTCTTTTTGTTTTTATTTATTCAATTGTGCATGTGTGCACCTGTGTATATGTATGTATGTGTGTGCGTGTGTGTGTGTGTGTGTGTGTGTAGAAACACAGGCGAATTCAGGAACCACCATGGACGCCTCCACCTTCTCCTCGTTTACTCTGCCTGGGGATTCACAGGCTCCGCCCTACGAGGACCAGAAACGCAGACCGCCCCCACTTCCGCCCAGCGTCTATCCGTGGGATCTAGGATCTGAACTCAGGACCTTCCACCTGCAAGGCAGAGGCTTAACCCCTGAGCCACCTCTCCAGCCCCCCACCCATTCATTCTTGACGCTAGTATCAGTATATGTTGTATTTCAGGCACCCTACTAGTACCTCTATCCTATCTCACCTTTTAGCTTTCATAGGCACCTTGTTGGGCTCACAAGTTCAGGACCTATGGTAGTAGATTTCTTTTTCAGAAATCAGATAAGTAGTATTATTCTCATTCTATAGGTGAGAAATTGAAGTTCAAAGAAATTAAACTATTTACCCAATGTCAGTGGTAATGCACTGTTTTCAGAACACCAGTTTCTGCCAGCAGTGGTTCTATCATGAAGTAATGATCACTAGGACAAGAAAAAAAAGTTCAACTTGACCTTCAGAAGTGTTTAATTATAAGTAAATTGCCCATCTCTGAAGCAGGGTATAGCATGCATCCCATTCTTCACTGTGAAATACTTTTGTTCTTTCACAGAAATGAATCATTATGGAGCTCCTTTCAAACATCATTCTTTTCTTCCACTAAAAGTTTCTGAGATCAAAACATATTCTGTTAAACCACATATTGAATTGTCGTGGAACTGTACAGCGGCCGTCAAGTCAGGCTGCCTGTTTTCAGAGCCTGCTCTACAGTGGTTGCTCAGTGACCTAGTGACCAGCCTGCCTTGTCAGCCTCAGATCTACCACCTGTGGTGATAATAGTACCTACCTCATAGCTACTTTTAGAACCGAGATAACTCACATAAAGCACTCAGCACAGTGCCAACCTCAGAATCTACTTTGGAAACAGTAGATGGAAGGAGAGGGGTGCATGAAGGAGAGTTAGTGCATGGTTCCCGTGGCAGCACTGGTCAGACACGTTGCTTACAAAGCACAAATGAAGCATTCTAAATTAAATTGGCATTGCTGATGTAATCCTCTTAACCTAATCACCTGAAAGAAAAATAGTATTATGAAGACAGGACAAATGTTCATTTGCTTCAGTCATATGTTCTGACCTAGAGGGAAGGTAGACGTGTTCATTAATTTTCTGGTAGTGCCAGTGCTTCTGTTTTATGACTAATGTTCTGATAAAAGTGTAGCCTGTTGTGAAAAAAAAAATTTGCTTGTTAGCTGAATACAGATTATAAAATGCTGAGGCTGGCAGAGTTTAGCTCATATAAATTTAGCACTCAAAGAGAGAGGAGAAACATAGAAGAGATTACTTTTTCTGTGTTAGGAATAGGTAGACGTGGATTGTGGATACCTCCCAGCATCTTTTTCTTTTTCTTTTTTTTTAATTTAGCTGACAGGATTATGTTGAATAAACAAAAAAAAACTATTCACACATAGATAAATATTTCTATTAGAAGCAAGGTTTAAAGAGCAGAGATCTTTAGGATTGACATAATATGTAATTGGTTAGAAAAATGTCACTTCATAATGAATGTTATAAAGACAAAGCCAACGCAAAGTCAAAGTGCATGGGTTGGAATGCAGGCCAGTGATAGAACAGCATAGTTTACATCACATGCACAAGACCCTGGGCTGAAGCTTCAGTAACTCCTCCACCCCATCTCACCCCCAAAAAAGGAAGGGAGGCAAGGAAGAAAGGAAGGGAGAAATTTTCTATAATACACAGGAGCCAATAAATTATCAAGTATTCTGACGCTTTAACCATATCTGAAAATTAGATGTTACTTAAGGCAGGATAGAAAGGCCCAGGTAAGATTTTAGATGAAAGTTAATGAACAAAGTTGAATAATTGCTACATAGTTCTCTGCACTTCATTTGAAGATTATTTTGAACAGTGTGTTGCTTTCTTTAATAGTGATTAAATGCAAGTAATACATTCATTGTAATAACAACATCTATATTTGCCATCTATATTTTACTAAACACATGTTTAGTAAATGAACATTAAGATACTGAAGAAAAGAAAACTACTAATTCCCACCTCACAGATAATCCTTACTAGTGTTTGTACTCGTTTGATGCATTTTCCAGAATGGACCATCTTTTCCTTCTTTTCAGTATATTTCAATAATTCTCATATCATAAGTATTATTTTACAGCATCTCATTTGATGCTTATATAATATTCCATCTTGAGGATATAACTTAATATCTGTACTTTTTTGGAGATATTTATCTCATTTTCAATTACAAGCCCTTCATGAATAAATAAAACAGTATAATGAATAAATAAAAGAGAAAAAGGAAAAAAGTTAATTGATGAATAATTTCAAAATGAAAAATCATACAGTTGTTAGCTCTTCACTTTTATAAATTCTGGAAGTACATGCACCCATGTAAACCAAATGAGACAGGGAAATACCTACAGCACCCCGGAAAATTCCTTCATGCCCCCTTGTAGCTAGTGCTCTTCCCTCCACTTTCTGCTGTCTGCCAACTCCAGTATGCCCATGTTGTTTTACTAGATTGTATTCTAGAGAGTCAAATCATTTATACCTATATTGGCAACGTAGAAAGGTAATGTGTAAGCATATGTCTTGATCCATAAATCTTTTGCAAAGCTTATATTATATTTCACTGTTCTGGTAGTAGTTTAGGTGTGTGTGTGTGTGTGTGTGTGTGTGTGTGTGTGTGTGCATCTATTTGTTTTTATTTTTAGACAGTGTTTCACATAGCCCAGACTGGCCTCAAACTCACTATGTAATGAAGAGTGACCTTGAGATTTTTAATCTCTTGCCTCCACCTTCCAAGTGTTGCATTTCAGGGTTGTGCCACCATGCCCAGGGCTGCATGCATGCTAAGCAAACACTTTACCAACTGAGCTACATTCCATTCTGTCCCTGTTTATAAATTTCTAAAATCCTTTTATTATAGTACAGGTTAGTAAATCTTTATGAATAAATGTTATACCAGGAAACAAAAAAAATGAAAATAATTTTTTATATCTAAGTATATTTTCAAAGAAGGTCTATTAAAAAGCTTATTTTTTGTTATTGGGAAATATATATTAAAAGTCAAATTTTAAGAATAGTATTTTTATTTGAGATAGTTTTAGCAACTTGTCATTGACTTATAGTTTTCTTATGGAGGTTTCGTTTTATTTGGCACATTGACTTAGAAATATTTGCAGTGCCAAATCTTTTTCTGTATGTTCTCAGCCTAGTGTTAAAGTCTTCATAATCCCAAGGTTACATAAATATACATATATCTTTCTTTAGTGTCTTTAATTATTTTACTCTAATATTTAACTGGCATCAAAAGCTCTCCTGGAACCAATTTGGCATATTAGATCAATGTTACAACCCTTTTTTTTTTCTATCACAATGGAATAACCCTGTTCTTTCCACCCATCCCTCAATATTGTCACAGAGTGTGATCTTATGTGTACTTTTCAATGCATCATTATTTCGTATTGGTATTCTTTGGTCTATTTGTTTACCGTACCCCACTTTAATTATTGTCACAGTATTTGTTTAGTACTTAGAAAAGCAAATTGTACCTTTGTTGTTCTACATTTATAGTTTCACTTTCAAAGCTTGTGTGAATAATATAGTATGCTCTTATTTTCTTTTAGTTATCCACACCTGGAAAAAGCTTAGACAATAGACTATGGAATCAATTTTTTTAAAGGCCTCATTATTTAACAGGTGGCCACTACCTGAATTACACTCTTCTTGGTGCCAAGAAGGAAATAATTAGTCTTTGGAGAAACCCTTCAAAGAAATGGAAAAGATCGCATATGGAAAACAGCTAGCATGAGGAATAAAAAAGAATGAATCTAGCATTTTTAATTGCCATTTTCAGGTTCAAATATATAAGAGTTTTAGGAGACGTTTGATCAGACATTTTTCCATCTCCCCCATACACTGAAGGAAAAAAAAAACACACAAAGAATTAACAAAGTCTGAGAATACCATCTATGTTCCTTCTCTTACTTGATGTGACACATGTAGGATGGCCATGTGTAAGTTCAAAGCAAGAGCATTTTGCTTCCAAAGACACTTCATCATTCAATTACCTGACATTTTCAACTAATAGAAATGATTTCTGTCTGGTCCTAAGCAGATAATCAAGTCAAGTGTAGCAATTAATATTTTGTTCTTCATGTTTAAATAACTTATTTGACTATGATAAGTAAACTAATAGTTCACTATGTCAAAGGGTTTGGAGAGATGACTCAGAGTTTAAGCCTCTGCCTTGCAAACAAAAAGACCTGAGTTCCAATCCAAGATCCCCTGTAAAACCACCAGGCAAAAATGGTTGGCCTGACTTCCAGCCCTAGAAGGTGGAGCTTGGGAAACCCCAGAGAAAAGCAGTAAGGAGATAGAGCAATCCAGAAGGATTCCAGAAGTTACCCTTGGACTTTCACAGGGACATACTCTCAATTGTCTTTTGAAACACACACACACACACACACA
Source organism: Typhlomys cinereus (assembly GCA_023101885.1). Lineage (NCBI taxonomy): Eukaryota > Metazoa > Chordata > Mammalia > Rodentia > Platacanthomyidae > Typhlomys > Typhlomys cinereus. The sequence continues at coordinate 7,508,860 of JALPQD010000042.1, read as the reverse complement.
CACACACACACAATCATTTGCATGCACACAAAAGTGAATAATAATAAATAATAAAAGAAAAAGCAGAAAACTTTATTCAGACATGTTAGTGCATGCCTATAAAGCCTAGCACTTAGGAAGCAAAAGCTGAAGAATCAGGAGTTCAAGGCTACATAGCATGTTGGAAGTCAGTCAACAGAGATTTGTTCTAAATTTGTTCTAAACATTTACAAATCACCAATGTCTTTTAATCCTACAAGCTAGATATTATTAATATTTCTAGTATATGGAAGGAACCTGAGGCACTGAAAGATTGAAGAAGTTAAGAATGCCTATTTTTTTAAAAAAAGAATGATACAGGTTTGTTGGTTTGTTTGTTTGTTTTTAAGTTTTTGAGACACAGTATCACACACCCTAGGTTGGCTTCAAGCTCACTAAGTAGTGAAGGATGATGACCATGAACTGTGGTCCTCCTGCTTCCAATTCCCAAGGCTGGGATTCCAGGCATGCACAAGCATGCTTGGCTTTACTTTGTTTGTTTGTTTGTTTGTTTGTTTGTTTGTTTGTTTGTTTGTTTGTTTGCTTGTTTGTTTGTTTGTTTGTAGTGTGTGTGTGTATCAGAAGGCACCTGTGTGTCCCTGTGGAGGACCAAGTGTGACTTCAGGAATCATCCTGGATTGCTTCCACTTCCTTTTTGCTTTGCCCTGAGATTTCCCAGATTCTGCCCACCAGAGCCAGAAGTATCAAAATCAGACTTTCACACATGCTGTGCAGGCACTCCACTGGATTAGTAGCATTCCTAGCCCTACCTGATGGACTTTGTGCATTGGTATGGCAGTTACTCTTTCTGCTGCTATGAGACCTGCTTAAGGAAGAAAGGGGGATTTATTTGGCTTATGGCTCCAGAGCAGAGACATAGTCCATTATGGCAGGTAAGACAGGAGGCAGCTCAGGTCACATTCATCATGAAGATTCAGAGAGCAAGCTGCAAAACTGCAAATGCAAAAGTAGGACCGAGCTAACCAACCTCAAGGCCCATCTCTTGTGAGATGCCTCCCTCCAGCAAGGCTCCACCTCCTAAAGCTGCCATGACTTTCCCAAACATCAACCAAGGATTCAAACACATGAGCCTGTGAGGGATAGCATGTATTCAAACCATGGCAGTATTTCATGGCATTCTACTTCAAACTTCATCTAAGGTTCTCTTCCCCAACCAATAATTTTTTCTGCATTAGCCTGAATTGTTTTTATGTTTTCTAATATAATAGTGTTGTTATAAATATAAAGTAATATAAAAGTAACTTTAGGATTTTAGTAAATCTTAAAAAATTGTCTAGTCTCTTTTAACTCTTGGAAGATGTTCAGTTTCATACCTCTGATATCATTTGAATGATTTTTAAGAATTAAAATTCAGAAAGTTATTTATACACTTGTTTAACTTACACAAGGCAGTCCTGCCTCATTTGCCTATAATCTTCATAGGAATATAAATAGTAGAGTAGTTATGAGAGTGGAAGTTCAGGGTAGGACTTGAGCTTGAATCCCAGCATGGAAACTTACTAGCTGTGTGATCTTGGAAAAATTGCATAACCTTTTTAGCCTGCTTCTCAAAGTGTAAACTAAGGGTAATAATAGCACTTCTTTTGGTTTTCTTTTCAGTTTGTGGATTAAATTAAATACTATTTTTAAATGGTTTGGCAGCAAATAGTGCTCATTAAATAGGTCATTCTCATCTGTCGGTTGTTTTTAAGAATTTACCACTGTCAGTACAATTATCAAGATCATGACTGGAATTTATACCCTTTCTATAATATTTGATTGTTTCCATGAACTTTTCTTAGTTGACCTATAATTATTCACAGTGGCTAGCTTTAGTTAAGCTTCTACTATAATTCTTAATATTCTGAGATAAAGCAAATCTGAGATTTGATTTGTGTGCACTGCACGCACATGTTTGGATTGTAAGGTCTCATTAATGAAATGGCTTTTTCCATGAGTCTATACTTGAAGACATGGGAAGAAGAAGAAGTACATATGGAGAAATATCTATTGTAAATTCAATTCAAATATGAAACTGAAGTATATCCTCACTTTGTAGAGCACAGCATTATAAGCCCAGAGCAATGTAAACATTTTTATTCCATCTCTCTCTCTTAGCCAGGTTCTAAGGTAGTGCTAGAATGAAACGAGAAAGAATATGATTATAGACCAGGTTCCCTGGTTAGTATTCATTTTACACAGAACTATAAATAATCCTGCAAAAGACCAATGTGGTTCTTTATAAATAGGTCCTTGTCAGAGTTGCTGACCCTGGAATGGTGATTATTTTAATTCTAAGCTCTCTGGCCAGTCCTGAAGTCACCTCTTTTTCTACTGTTTTACTCTGGATAAAGAAAACTGTTCTGTTTTAACTCTGTGCTTTCATATAGTTTGCCATGAAATAATATTCTGTTTTATGAAGGAAGTTTGCCTGGATCATAGGTCTGATTGGACAGAGACAGAGAGCCGGCCATGTGCTCTAGCTGCTTTCCAGACCTTTTGCTTCAGAACTCCATCTTCTCCAAGTGGTGTTATTAGTCCAGTAGCCATAGATTACTTAGTTAAACCTTAGGGAAGGTGCAAGAAAACCCATCTCAGATTTATTCTGGAAAGCTTCTTAAGTCTTTCCACCTGTGTTCCATACAGTGTTAAGCATGAATAGGCAGGAAAGCTGTTGCTGGAGATATTTTTGAATATCTTTCCCATTTTCTCCAGCAATGCTTGATATTTGCTAATATTTCCTTTAAAAACAGAAAACATTTTTTAGAGGTGGCTTTGTAATGTGCCAGACAGAGGGGATGACAGTCCTTTACATCTTTGTCTCAGGACAAAGGAGGTTCTTCCGTGTTGGCTGCACTGAGTTCCATCTTGCTGTTGCTTCTTTTCCTCTTGGCCTGATTTTCCTAGCGTCCGCTTTTCTGTACATTCTTTTGTTTGCTTGAGTATTTTAAATTGTGTTTTTTCCCCTCCTAGAATCAGTTTTTTAATCCTTTTGTTCTGTCATTTCTGTGTGCATTTCTTTGCTTCCTGCATGTCACTGCCTAAATTTCGGTTCATCTCGCTTTTCTTCCTGGTTTCTTCCTTTCCTCTCCTCCCCACCTCTGCCTTGTGCCACTCTGCTGTGCAGCCAGAAGCAGTGCCAGTGACCACATCTCTCCAGGACGCTATTTTAATATACTTTGATCTCAGGATCCATCCATGTTTTGTCTGTCCCTGTCTCTAAGTGTGAGTTACTGTGATCGCAGCAGCTGTGTATGTTGCTTCATGTAGGAAAAAGATTTACATGTCTCTTTTTAAACATCCTGGTAATTAAACCCTAGTTTCTTAATTTATAAAGAAGCCTCTGATATTTATGAAAAGAGAACTTTTTGTAATCAATAATGGAGGAAACCCTAAAATTAAAATTCTGCAAGATTTTTATATAAAAGCTTCATTTTGACAGTTAAAAATGCAGAAATAAAACATTTAAGTGTGTTTTTAAACATATTCTAAAACTCATAAGAAAATGTCAGTGTTTCAACAAAAATGCTCATTTATATTTTAAGTAGTAGCTAAAGTGTGTTTATGGCTTTCTATTAGTTATGCCTTCTTAGCAAGTTTACAATAAGTACCGGATGTTTGTTAGCATAATTATCCAAAGAATAACTGTACTGTGGAGAAGGCTGAGGAGCACTGCCGCAGCTTGGCAGTCCTGTATCAGCAGTCACAGGTCAGGCAGTGGCTGATTAAGTGTAGCAATGTGTCATACTAATGTAAGATATTAATCACCTAGCAGGAAGCTGGTTTGGGACCAAAGAGGAACTCTATTATCTGCTCATTTTTTCTGTTCCTCTGAACCTATTCCTTAAAATGGTCTATTAAAAAATAAACTTTAAGAAAAATATTGAAAAACAAAGATATAATAATGATCCTTCTTAGTCCGATGCTGTCAAGGGTTGTATTGTGAGCCTAGCAACTGAGACAGGTCTCCAGGCCACCTGAGAGATATTCTCTACGTTAGGATTGTGCTTTAAGGTTGGTTTCTGGGAATGCCTATAAGGGATTACCTTAGCTACAGATTGAAATGGGAGTTTCCAGTCCCTGTGAGCTGGACAATTCCCTTGGCAAATATAAAGATGGACAACACTAGCAGGCAAGCAAACAGCTGTGTATACATTTGTCCTTGCCCTCTACTCTTACTGTGGATATGGTGTGACCAGTTACTAGAGCTTCTGTCACTGTGCCTCTCCTATCATGGTGGGCTGTAACCTAGAAGTGTGAACTGGAATTAAACCCATTTCCCTACATTGCATGGGCCAGATAATTTGTTACAGCAGCAAGTAATAAAACTAAAACAGATGCAAAAATGTGATGTTATAATAACTAAAACTAGGAAAGATAATTCAGATAATGAAATTGGGACAGTGAAGTAGTAATTTAGGAAAATGTTTAAACTGGAATTTTATCTCATCTGTTGTAAAAGAAATTGATTAAGGATTAACAAATGATCAAAGAGCTATGATAGTGATGAGAGAAAATACATATATTTATTTTTTCTATGTAAAAATAGATCATGTAAACCTGGATCATCACTCTCATGCCCATAGATTCAATATTTACCAATGGAAATTATTGGAATAGTTATCCAGTTTTAGTTATCCTCTATGCTGGTTTCAAGGATCAAAATCTTGAGAGCGCTAGACCAGGAAATGCGAGAAGCAAGGTGAGGAAAGGCAGGCGGGAGTTTCTGAGGTGAGCACTTAAGTCACAGAAGGTTGGCACAATGAGACCAGGGTGAGTGTGGTTTTAGTGCTTGTTCTTGGCTGCCTCCTTTGTTGCAGCCATCAGAGGAGTAGGCTAGATAGGGCCTCGGCAATCCTCAGGAACTGATGCTGCAGCAGCTCTTTAACTGAGCTTCTCTTCTCCATATCCATCTCAAGACAGCAGTTCAAAAACTCTTGAAAGATAGCCACCAGCTTTTCTGGGTTCTGATGCTCTGGGATCCAACTGGCAGCAGTGAGGTACGAGGTTCTCAGAGGGTTTTCAGTGAGGTACTGTGGCTCTCCCTCAATCATTTCCATGGCCATGATGACCAAGGACTAGAAGTCAACCTTGGGTCCACAGCCCATCGGCATCACAACCTTAGGCACCATCCAATATGGAGTTCTCATCATGGTGCCCTGTTTGCTTTGCTCTGGAGTTATCTGTGCACAGAATCCAAACTCAGTGAATTTGACAGAGCCATCCATTCCCAGTAGAACATTGTCCCTCTAAATGTCTCTGTGGATGACTTGGTCTGAATGCAGGAACTCCAGAGCACACAGCTGCAATCTGACCTTCATTCACACAAGTTTCTGTCACCACATCTGTCAATGAGCCTCCAACCAAGTATTCCATGACAGCCCATAGTTCTTCCCCCACAAGGCAATTGCCTAAATAGGTCACAATATTTGGGTTCTTGTTTTCACTCATGACCAGATCTCTCTAAGGAAGACTCGTCTGTTTAACGGCTACATCCACTGCAGTGTATACGGTGCCCGAAGCTCCCTGACCAATCTTCTCAAATCACTTATCTTTCTTCTTGGGGTCGCCCACCCTCACTATACTTCATAATTTCTCCAAGATCTCCTTCTCAGACATTTTAGGCTTCTTCTGCTTCTCAGTATTCCAGGTCACACGGCATCTGGTGGAGTGGTGTTATTCTCAATAGGTAAGATGGGAGATGTAGCCATGTGTTGGAGTAAGGAATTGGCTCAGTCACAGATCTTGTGTATATAGATTTTGTGTGCTCTGGGTATGGAGCAATCACTGGAGCTGAAGTGACATCCTCATCCTCATCTTCATCTTTTGAAACTAGTAGCACTACAGGGGTCTCTGACACAGTCTTCATATTCAACGTGTTAGAATTATAATCTTCAGCTGACTTATCTGTAAAGCTAATGTACTTCTGACTATTAGAAGTCTTCTTAGAGTTACACAATCCTAGTACATCCTGTGGTTTTTCCTTCTGCTCTGATTTAGTGATATTTGATGTTTGGAGCAAGTGGGCCTACTGCTCTGTCATTCCTGTAAACTTACCTGTGTTGTCATCAAAACCAGCATGAATTGTGCGCTCGAAATCTGTAGGAAGAGAAATCTCTGGCTGCTCCTTATTATTATTATTTGTTTTATTCCTGGGTAGGATGTATCGGTCCTTCTTCTTCTTCTCCTCTGGCTTTGGAGGAAGAAGTTTGGAACCGTGGTTCAGGGTTCCGAAGTCTTTGCTGCTAGCACTAACCATTGTGCTGGTGTTTCTCACGGAGGGGCTGGGTTTCTCTTGAATGTCCAGGCTGTTGTTTGACATTGTCACCACCACCAGCAGCAGCTATTAGTGGAGCTGTGGGTCCCGGCATCCCTGGCGACCCTGTGGGTCTACCACAGTGTCGCCTTTCTCCTGAGACAAAACCGGAGCTCCAGCAGTTCACCAAGCTGAATTACATATATTTTAGCTGATCTCGATATGAAAAAGACTCGATTATGACCAGACAGAGCTGTAAGGGAAGCAACTTTCACTATGACTGTACAACACATTATAAAGTTCTGTGGAAGGAAGAAAAGGATGGAGGAAACAAATAGAGAGGTAAAATCTACTAAAACAATCGAAGACAAATGATAAATGAGGAAAAATATTTCTAATTTATGTGCTAATAGGAATCTCTAATTCTAATACAAGAGGCAATCTGTCAATATAAAAATCTTCCACGCCATTTTCAGTAAGCAAAGGACAGATACAGAGAAGAAGTGCAATGAGATGAAAACAAAATCAATTTCACTGTGAAAAGTAAAGTGCCCTGCTCAGGAAAGTAAACAAAAGGAATGGAGAGTCTTCCAGGTAGACTGTATATATAAAGAACTTGAGGCTGGAGAGATAGCTCAGGGGTTAAGGCTCCGCCTTGCAAGCAGAAGGTCCTGAGTGGGATCCCAGATCCCACTTAAAAATGCAGGCAGAAATGACAGCAACCTGTTCTCCTCACCCCTGAAAGGTAGAGCCTTGGTACCCAGAGGAAAGCAAAGAGAAGGGCCTCCACAGGCACACACAGTACCTTCTAATACACCCAAAAACACACACAAAGAGATACACACACAAAAATGAAATAAATTTTACAAAGAGCGTCAAGGAAATGCACATATTAGTGGGGCAGCCGAAAGAGAAGTAACTTGATATACCTTGGAGCCTGAGCCCCCACAGGAGTAGACAAGCCAGGGTGAACTCTGGGGTCCATAGAAGCATACAGGTGAAAGGGTAGGAGGGAGTGGGAGGGAATGATGAATGGAAGGGAGGTGAGAGGAGGGAGGGGTGAGGGAGGGAAGCTAGGATGAATACTCATTATGTTTGTAAAAATAGAACAAAATGGGAAAAAATAAGAAGAGGAAAGTTCTTTCTGTCTCCACATGCACTAAGCTGTGTGGGGGCGCAATGGGAAGGCAGCTGTCTATAATCCAAGAAAAGAACCCCGTCCAGGGAGTCACCTGGTGTAATATGGACCTCTGATTTCAGAACTGTGAGAAAATAAAACCCTATTTTTCAAGCCACCCAGTTCCCAGTATTTAGATTTGGCAGCCTGATTCAAGCAAGACACATGAAGTACAATGTATGCTCCATCACCTTTTGCCATTTGCAAAGGCTGTGGAAGATGTCATGTTTAGACCACACTTGAGCCATGTGAGATGAAAAGAGACCGGAAAACAAGGACCCACAATCACAATTGGTGACTGAACTGTAGCTCAAACTCAGAAATTCAAAGATGGCAGCAGGTCCTGAGGCCCAGGGCAGTCAGAAAAAGTTTTAGGGCAGAGGGTATTGAACTGGTTCTTGAAAGCATCAGGGAAGGAGGCGGGCAGAACATTCCAGAGAATTGATGTGGACATTATGCTGCAGCCTATGTTTGACACAGAACAGTGTGGTCTTTTCAAAGAATCAAATGTAGGCAACACTTGAAAAATTGTTTTGTCTTGCTGAAATTTTTATTTAGAAACACAAAAGACTGTTTCTGCTTTTCAAGTACAAGCCTCTTTTCAAGTCACCTCCCCCCAAAGGAGGAAAAAAACTTAAACCAGATCGCTTTAGTCTGTGATCTGTAATCCATAGAAGGACAAATTTAAAATAATAGCCAGGAGCTATTTAGCTGGGTTTCTTAAGAATTCAAACCTAATAGGGAAATGAGATGCTGTCATCACAACACAACACATGACGTGTGTCATTGTCAGTGGGTCGCCAGCTTGAGAAAGGGAAGGCTGCCTGAGGACAGGACGCGCCCAAGCCTCAGAGCTAAGCGAATACTGGCAAAGGTTATTCTTTAAGCAGTTTAACTGGCCTGTTTGAGAAGACACGTGTTAAATGTCATAGCACAAATGTAGAAATACCTTGTTTTAGTTTTTTGACTACCAACTAGCCTTTCGTGTGTTATGAAACTTGAAGAGTGAGTTACTTGCCTTGAAAATTAGCTGTTTATAAACAGAATGACTAAAATAATTTGGAGTCGTGTATTAATACCATCAAGGTGGGATGACCAAAGCTGGAAATTGTCAGTCACCACTGTGTAGTCCTTAGTAATTTGATCACAGTGCTTGGCCAGAAGTTTTGGAGGTAACAGGCTTCTAGAGACATTTCCTTATGTGCAAGCACTTATCCATGACTTCCTCTTCCCAACCATCACTGACTGGTGCAGGGAGGGACAAAGGGCTGGAGCTCAGAGCTTCTGCTCTTCAGAGCACCGTAGCCTGGTAAGAGCAGAAGCAGTTGCTCTGCAGTGTGAGGATGGCTTCAAGGCTTCTCCAGGAGCTCAGAAGAGTATCTTACTACTGGAGAAAACATGGCAGGCCAGACAGCAACCAGGGCAGCACCTCAGCCAGGGGGGAGGAGAGAATGAAGGGGGGCAGGAAGGAGTAGGGAGGCAGCAGAGTATGGGGTTACTCCAGGAAACTGCAAATAGTTTGAGATGTCTGGAGGTAAGATGGGAGGCCTGAGGGGGGAGGGGAGGGACGGAGGACCTCGAGCTTGATGAGAGGTGCAAAAGGTAGATTATAGATGCCACATGAGAAATTTGGGGTTTCTTCTGTAGTCAACAAACCATAGACTTTAACCCAGGATATATTTATTGTGTTTTTTTGAAAATATATATATAACAGAAAAGGCCTGGAAATTATCAGTCAGCACGATGCAGTCCTCGGTAATCTGATCACACAGCCTGCCAGACACCACCCTCCGGCTCTGCCCCTCTCATATCTCCAACCGAATGTGTCTTACGCGACATGCTCATTTTACTGAGAACAAGGAAACTGGGACTGAGATGCTAGACACCAATGATTTAAGACATCAGCAGGATAAAAATTTATAGTGGGAAATATTTTTTAAAGTGACTTTTTCCCTAGGATGTGTCCACATAGCTTAAGCCATGTTTGGATCTCCTCTTTTGGAATTGTTTTAAAGGTCAGCCTGGGACTCACTCTAGTGATCATCCTACTATAGCTAGTTTTACATTTTATACCCCTCTGCTTACTAGACCTTGTACTGAATTCATTTTTGACTCCCAAAGTTAAGTCCATCATTCAGGATGAAAGTTTGTTCTCTGAAAACCTGCTCAACAGTTTAACAGCTTATATAATATAAACTTCTCCACCTTAAGTCTTAAGACTTAAGACTGCCCATGAGAGAGAACTGAACATCTGGGGATGGGTGTAGTCCGTGATAGCATGTGCAGGGCCCTGGATTCAGCCCCTGGCACTCAGGCAGGGGATAGTAATCTCTTCCCATCCATCAGCCGTGGTGTGGGTGTTGCCAGGAAGCATAGGAACACTTTCTGCAGAGCACCAGTGGATGATTCTCTGATTGTTATCACACTTCCCTGGCAATTCCAAAGTGGCATGTTTGTCACATTGTGTGTCTGTGTGTCCTCCCAATAGTCATCTTTGATTCTGAGTCATCGCTAGCTAACATTGGTCTTGTTAAAAGTCCTCAATAATTCAGTGTAGCTGATTGCCTTGTACTCAGACCATACATAAGAATTGCAAAATGTGCTTTAGAATACTGAATCTAAGTAACAGACTTGGTAGCCACCTGAGCTTCTTCAAGTGTGTTTGTCATTCAGAACCCACTGTTCTCCAGCACCAAAGGGGCAAATACAAATGGCAGTAAAATCAACCAATATGAAAGTTGGGGAAAAAATCTTCACCTTCCATTCTACTCTTTACTACGTTCTAGAAATGCAGGAAAAGTTTTTGACTACTGATGCTGGGATCCTGTCCTGGGAAAATTAAGTCAATACCTTTGGAGGAAGAAGCCTGGCATTTATGGTTTTTAAAAATACCCAAGTGATTTTTAACACACGATTCTAAACTACTCTTAGATAAACACTGTTTTTGCAGCTCAGCACTGTGCTGTGGAGGATGTCAAAAAGAGGGAGGCACTCCCCCCATCTCTCCCTTGCAGCCTACTATGGTACAGAGCAGCAGTCACAGATGATGAGTGCCAGGGATGCTGTCAGTGTGTGCTGAGCTGTGAGTAGTCATAGAAGGTGGACTAAGACTTAGTGCTGTCTCTAGGTGTTTCAGGGAGTTTATCATGCCTGCAAAAGGAGATCGAGGGTTAGCCTAGCAACCCTGCTAGCACCAGGCATCTGAAGACTCCATTCCTATCATAGATGACCATGCTCAGCAGGGGACATGCAACTCTGAGCCAGACACAAACAGTCCCTAGCAACTGGCAGTTTTCTCACAACTCAGTAAGCAATTAGAAAATCGTCTGTAACTATTGAGATAACTAAGGTTAGTAGGAAAGAAAGCAGCTAGCTTTGAGAGTCAACCTGAAGTATTTTAGTCTCCAACAGAAGAATTCAAGGAGAAGAAACAGTACCAATGTAGAATTAAAACACCTACGGCACTTTGAAATACAAATCATCAGTAAGTATTGCTTGAGCGGGGCATAGTGGCACACCTGTGACCTCAGCACACAGGAAGCTTCGGAAGGCAGGAAGGTGTAGCCCAGATCAGCCTGGGCTACAAAGTGCAACTTCGTATCAAAAAAAACAACTAAATAAATATAAGTGTCTCTTTTTTTTAATTTTTTAATTTATTATTTATTCAATTGTGTGTGTATGTATGTGTGTGCGTGTGTGTATGTAGGTGTGTGTGTGTAGAATCACGGACGAATTCAGGAACCACCATGGACGCCTCCACCTCCTCCTTGTTCACTCTGCCCAGGGGATTCACAGGCTCCGCCCTACCAGGACCAGAAACGCTGGCCGCCCCCCGCTTTCGCCTGGAGTCTATACGTGGGGTCTAGGATATGAACTCAGGACCTTCTGCCTGCAAGGCAGAGGCTTAACCCCTGAGCCATCTATCCAGCTCCTATAAGTGTCTATTTCAAGGGAGGAAATGTTCCTAAATTATGGTGAGTTGGAAATAGGAAGGATGACTTAGAGAATCTATTAATAAGAAAGCCGTTAACGTTGTATCAAAGTAAGTAATTTAGTCCTGTGAGGACATACAGGCAGACAGAGTTTACTCTGGCCTTCCTGTATACCTGTCCTCACAGGAGACATGAAGCATAGGCACGCTTTCAGTCTGCATGACTGATAGAGGCGTAAGTCAGGGGTGAATTATGCAGAAAATCCTATGACTGTTTTCTTTTCCTTTTTAAAATGAAGTGATGGAAGCATATTGAAAGATAAATGGGTGAAGCATTTTGAGTATGCTTATTACTATTAAAGATGGTGGAGTATCCAGTCATCCTAAGTATTACAGTGTAGCGTATAAGTTCATCTCTCCTACTTTCCTATGGGTTTGTTATTAATCAAAATATTGGACTTGTTTAGTGCAGTGGTGTATGAAGCAGACGGCTCCTTTAATTTACGGCTTTCTGTTTTTCACAAATTCGTAAGAAAATCTGTTTCTTCTTGTAGAGACACTGCTATTTTTTACATGCCTAGATTTCATTTCTTGCACCAGAGCCAACGAAATTTAATAGCTTCAAGTTTATCTTATGGCATAGAACAGGGGAAGGTGCCTTTTTGTGTTTTTAATTGGCAAAGTTTGATAAAGTCATTTTGAAACATGGATAATGTTTTTTAATATGGGTAATTTTACTGTAAATATGTATAAACAAAAAATATGGGGTAAAAAATTGGATCGTTTTTAAAGTAGAACAGTGAATTTTGGGAAAGGTATTAGTTGAATAGTGGGAGAAATGAAATACCATTCCACAAGTACTGAATAAAACTGTCTTAAAGGGCATGTGGTTCCAGCTACTTTCCGCTGCGGCCCTAGGAACCAACACAGTCTGAGGTCCGAGCACCTGGAAACTGCTGAGAACTTGGTGAAGTGAAGAGCAGGGCCTGAGTTCCCCATGCACCGGCTGGTCTGGTCTCTCTTGAAACTTGTTTCCCTTCAGTGGTAGTAAATTCAGATCCTCCAGAGGACACTTGGTGTGGAGCACGAGACTGTGGAAGAAGGCGCCACCTCCTCACACTGAATATATTCCTATGTGACGAGGAGCTGTTGTTACACACCGTCTCCCAGCAGAAGAGTCTGCGAGTCTTACATAAAAGTTTGGGGATCAGGAACTGTTTTGGATTAACTTCAGCCTCAGAAGCATAGTTATATGAAAAAGACTTGCTGTTTATATGACTTTCAGGAATATGAGGCTGTTGAGGGGAGTTGGTTTTCAGGACATTTACTGAAGGAAGCTGCCGTTGATCATTTATACCTAGGCACATAATTATTTGATTAAATCCAATCAACTGTGTTTCCAACTGGTTTCCAGTGGTTACTTGTTTCCATGGTTACAAAGCAACCAGCCTTTTTCAAGATGTTGAGTATTGTTTATTTTCAGAAACCAACACTAAATAAACTATAGGAAAATGAAAATGAGATCAGACACTGGGGAACCCACATGCATAATGGTTACATGATGCATTTTTTAAATGACAATATTTACTAAACTGATAGAAATATTAAAATGCGCAATTCTCCTATGTGCTACAGCATGTTCATGGATAGAGATCACATATATCACTGTTACTCATTGCTTTTGATTAGATTTCTCAGATGGAATAAAGAAATGGTAATAATGTATGTGTTATACCGTATATGTTTTGACTTGTCAGACCTGGGAACAGCAACTGTAAAACTGAGAAATGGGAGTATCACTAATATTATAATTTTATTTTCCTCCCAAAATCTCTTTAGCAAATATTCAGAATCTGGTCATATTCGTCGGTGTTTACCATACACTCACTATCACTCATGACCTTACAGTGCTATGGGAGTCTTTGCCAGCACCTACTGCCTAAATCTCCATGTACACAGTGCAAAGAAATTAGTGTCATCCTTAGAATTCATCTCAAAGTTACAATGGATATTTAAAAAGTTTATAGCTAGAGGTACTGTCTGCTGTGATGAAGAAATGTACATATAAGATACACTTAAATATTTTTGTTTCTATAACTAGTAATAAATCCTTAGTAAGTTTGTTTTATTTGTGTAAAAGCTGAACTTTTTGCAAATTCGTTCAGTTGCCTTAGCACCTGGTCTTGGACTCTCCCGCTCTTCTTGACACCTCTTGATGGAGCACAACTAATCACTTCATGTTTCCCTGCTACTAAGGATAGACAGCTTATGACCACTTAGGAATCAAACACATGTTGATACCTTAAGACCATTAAGCATTTGCTGTAGTAGGAAAGCATGATGGTTAGATTTGCTGTAATCAACAGTAAGAGGAGAAAATTACTTTGTGAAGCTACACCAGAAGTTCCTTTCATATGGGAAAAAATAACTTATTAACTCAGTACCTCCCCAGAAAAGGGCACCATGACCCCATTTGAACATGATGTTTTTTTTTTTTACTTTCATTTTATACATATATGTTTTTGTTCTGTTTATTGCTGTTTGGGTTTTTTTGTTGTTGCTGTTATTTTGTATGAAAAACTGAACCCAGAGCATGAGGCAAATGCTCTGCCACTGAACTCCATCACTTTGAATTTTTTTTTAAATATGGGCCTTGCTTCTGACCCTTTGAACTGCTCAAAGCAAAACATCAGACAGGTCTGTTATTGCCTGGCATTTCTGCTCTTCAGCCTGGCTCACTCTGGTTAAGTAAGTGTGTTCTTTAAAGAAAGGACAGAGTGTTCTGTGAGTATGGTTTGAGGAAAACTTCTGGGGAGAAACCATAACCTCCCTCCAAGGGAGGAGCCTCCTCCCTTGAAGTTGGAAATGAAGGGACTCAGTACTAGAAATGGAAAGCAGCAGAACAAATTCCAGGCATGTTTTCAAAGGTTTGTCTTGTTTTCTTTTTGTTTTGCCCTTGTGTGTGTTGGGCAGGAAGTTTACCACTGAGCTAAGTTCTGCTGCACTACATGTAAGTGTTTTCTGGGAGCATGTCCACATGGGAGAATCACCTGTAAACAGTAACCCCATTTCAATGTTCTGCACCTGCAGGACATGTTTTGCCAGTGAAAGTGGAGAGTAGAATTTCCACTTCAGTTCTCCTACCAAAACCACTGAACGCTCTCTCCTCTTCTTAGGATGTCACATGTGCTCCAATTCGAAGACAAAACCAGAAAAGTGAAAGATGCAAGCATGCAAGACTCAGATACGTTTGAAATCTATGACCCTCGAAACCCAGTGAATAAAAGAAGACGGGAAGAAAGCAAAAAACTGATGCGAGAGAAAAAAGAAAGAAGATAAAATGAGAGCTGTGATAGCTAGAACATGCTGAAACTGTAGACAGCAAATGGCCTCACAATGGCCATTGTCCCCAGCGGCTCACCTAGGGCATCAAGAGTATTTTTGAACCTGTTGTCTGGTTCGGAAAACAGTTTTCTTGCTTTGTAAATTGTGGAAATTGCAGATTGATGTAAGCAAATACTTTGGGTTTTTGATACATGCTTTTTTTTTTTCTTAATTGACCTTTTATGTTGCCAAGTCTGAAATGAAATCATTTTCCTCCCAGCTTACATGTTAACCATTTGCAGATTGCATGAGCCTATTTGTGTCCTTTTCCTCTGATATGTAAAAAAGACTTTCTTTTTAGAAAGAATATTTGAGGGAAAGCTCCCTGGCACTAACTTTGGAATAAAGTAAAATTTATGGATGGCTTTGTTTTGCATATGAATATATAAAAAAAATACCCAGATCAGTAAGACTCAGTAGTGTCATGCCTTAATTGGTGATCCTCAAGAAAACACTTGTATCTCGATCACTGGTTGGGTTGTATGGATGAATTCAAGACCTGTCTGTAGCTTCTAGCCACCATAGTGGCTGCTAGACCACCCTACCACACTCAGCCCTTCACATCTCTGCAGCTCAAGGGCAGGGGCCCAGAACTCACCAAAACATTACGAGGTATTTGTGTTGTCTATATTTAGTTAGTTCTAAAATCTGAATGCTGAGATTTTCCTCACAGGCTAATAATATCAGTCACCCAATATCAGTCACCCAATAAAACTAGTCACATCTTTTTAGATAGTGATTCATGAGGTTTGTCTTCCGCACATCTTTTTTTTTTAAGTAAGCTAATAGGCTTTCCCCCAAAGGAGTGGCTCTTAAATCTAATCCCAGGCAAGACACTAGATTAGCAGCACTTGAGAATGTATGAGTCTTACTACCATCACCACCACCACACCTTCTCCAGACTATTGAATTTGAATCTGAACCAGGAGAGCTGATTAAACAGATCAATGGGCCTTCCTGCTGGTGTTCAGTCATTTTGGAGATTGACAGAATTTGGGGACATTAAAAAAATGTGCATATCCTAGTATCCACAAGCTCTAGGTCTGTATCCAGATGAAATTTTGAACATTGTCATGAATGGGTATTAACATACCCATTGAAGTCTCATACAAAGAACAGTAAATGATTATTGTATATCCACATGATGGAATACTTTATAGAGGTAAATCAGTAAATAGGTCATGGATGTAGCTCAATGGTACAGTGTTTACCTAGTGTGCACTAGGCACTGAATTTTCCCTAGCTTGAAAAAAAACACAATTGTATGTGTTTAACATATCTTAAAGAGAAAAACAAGACAATTATATATATATAAATTTATAAAATATAGCAGCATTATACATTTTGTAGAGTACACATATGTAGCAAAATTATAAAAATATGTAAAACTAGTGATTATCTCTGAGGGGAAAAAAATAAGGGGCTTCACTTGTATTTAATCTCAATGATCATTACTCATTCTCATTCTTTACACATTCTGGTAAGCCTAAACCATTACATAACTTCTTTTCTTTTATGATCATATCTAGAACCTGAGATGATTAAGACAGAAGGACACCCAGTAGAAGAATTTTTTTTCATTTAGGAGGGAGAAAGGAATGGAGAGAGACATGACAAAAGTACTCTGGAGAAATGGCAACCAGTTCAAAATGCTGAGTGATCAGGCACAAAGCCATGCCAACAAGCCAGCATTTGGAGGTGCGCCCTGACTTCCCCTTTACCAGGCAGTCACGCTGTAGGCTTTACTTCAAGACAGGATTTGTTTTCCATATACAATCTTTGCAGTTAACTTTTATATCAGTATATGTTAATTGAACATAGTAATGGTTTTTCTCAAAGACATATTCATACAAGTGTATTGTGTACCTTGATCACCCCGAACCTCTCACTTCTCTCCTCCGAGTCTTCAAGTTTCTTATCCTATATATATGTATGATTTCATGTATCCATATAATCTAGGACCTACAAAAGAATGAAAATGTTTCTCTTCCTGAGTCTGATTTATTTTACTTACTATTTCCAGCTGCATCCATTTTCCTGCAAACGACATAATTTCATTCTTCTCAAAGGATGAATAAAGCTTCGTCATGTGTCCATTCATCTGCTGACAGCCAGACTGAGTCCAAGTGTGTTGAAATGCTGTTCCTATGTCATTCCTCCTTCGTGAGCCCCCTTTAACCAATTCAGTATTATCTCGTGAATAGACAACCCTTTAGGCCACAAGGGCACAAGTCAGAATTAATTGCAGTTTTGAAAATATGATTCAATCAAAATTAACACCTTAAGTTTAGTGAAATATTTTTCCTGATGCAATTACAGTTACAATACAAGACACAGGGGGCTGGAGAGGTGGCTCAGGGGTTAAGCCTCTGCCTCACAGGCAGAAGGTCCTGAGTTCGGATCCTAGACCCCACGTATAGACTGGGCAGAAGCAGAAGGTCCTGAGTTCGGATCCTAGACCCCACGTATAGACTGGGCAGAAGCGGGAGCGGCCTGCATTTCTGGTCCTAGTAGGGAGGAGCCTGTGAATCCCGGGGCAGAGTAAACAAGGAGGAGGTGGAGGCGGTCCATGGTGGTTCCCGAATTCATCTGTGGTTCTACACACACACACACACACACACACACACACATACAAGCACGCATGCACGCACAATTGAATAAAAAAAAATACAAGACACAGAAAGATATGAAATTCCAGAGATTAGAATACCACAAGCATTTCTCCATGTTAACAAAATTCACTCTGGCTTTAACTAGCAGGAATTAACTGTTACATATTGTGTTAAATATGTTCACCATCACGGTATGCTAGGTCAAATTAATGAATTGCAAAAAAGCATACTAAAAATGGCCTTTAACCTTCACATCAATGTTATATTTTGATTTGTCTCGCTCAGGGATGCTCTCTTGAAGCAATGCAATCTGTTAAAGTGTTCTTGTTCTTTACCTACAGCAATGCCCAGTGAGCCAAGAGAAAAGCAACTTCTGGCAATTTTTCTGATGTGATTGCAAGATATGTCTCTTACTTTGGACGAAGCTATCTGAAAGGCAAGAGCTCAATTAGCCCTTGATTTTTCCTTTCTCCAAAGGTAATTGAAGTCAGCGCAGACATGCCTGGAATTTTTAGCTAGTATAAAAATGCACATCGTCACACACCCTCAGCTTTGTCTCCTCTGAGACCCCTCAGTCAGCAACGCATCTTGCTGCGTCTAAAAATGGGGCCATCATAAAACGGGTCATTAAAAAGTGTGAGGAGATGAGTGGTTTGCTGCTGTTGTTTTTAGAACGCGTTCAGTGAGCTTTGGTGGGTGTCCCTATCAAGCTGTCACTGCCAGGTTTCTTGATAAGATCCAATGTGTGAGGTACATAAACCTGTTGGGTTGTGTCAGCTTGGCCTGTATGGTAAAGGTTAGATAGATGAAGAATATTGCCCCAACATGCTGTTTAATCTTGATGATAACAAGAAAGAAAACGGAGGGTGTGAAGTGAGTTACTACCGAGGGACCTATCAGTGTGAGCAATTTGTATGTGTGGTGTGGAAAAGTTAAGAGGGTTACATTGTTCAGCAGTGCCATTCACAAAACCAGAGCTGTCTGCTTCTCCTTGGTCATGACTCTCTCAGCAAGTGAAGAGTTTGTCACATGCCATTGCTACTTACTGGAAAGCACAAGCACACTTCATATCCTTTCTTCTTTCAGTTTTTAAAAAAGAGAAGTGATACACAAACCATATTGTAGAGAAATCCTCTCGGAGGGAATTTTGAATTCCGAGAGAAATGGTGAGACTCCAGATCTTAATAGGATGGTTGTTAGAAGTACTACATCTGTAGAAAGAATGCTCTAATTCTGTCAAATCCCCTTCATCAAAGGTCATGTTGTTTATGGATGCTATGAGTCCCTGTGGAGAGAGGTTTTTGGTGGCATATTAGTAAGCCAGCTCGGGGGTTGGGGGAGAGATTTTTCAGCATTTGCTGTAAATACCCTCATGAGCACTTTCAAGCTGCCACAGGTAGCTCTAATATTCAACCAGTTCCTTTTCCTATTTGGTTTTATTTCTTGCTAAAACCTTTATATTTCAACTATGCATCAGCATTAAACTCATGTAAGTTAAAACCGTCTGGTAGGATCATGAGTTCCATATAGTTCTATTTTGTGAGATGTTTTATTCTTAGCTTATATCACTACATTTTCCATTGATGAGATTTTCCAAAGCCTCGTGTAAATGCTTGTCTTTTATTTTTTAACCCAAGTTTGAAAAGGAACCATATCTCACAGAAAAGGGGGGAAGAGGTGAAAATAGGATAGTTTTTTGTGTTACTCCTTACATCTGATAATGTACAAATTCATCATTTAACTTAAAACAGTATTGTTCAGTGGGAAATCCTACCTGGAGAGAAAAAAAAAACAAAACCTAGGTTCTAAATGAGATGCAGACAGAAGTCTGGTCTCTTGCTTCCACATCTGCTGGGAATTATTCCCTTCAGATTAGATCATGGTATTAATTCATGTTACTTGAGCAGCAAAAACATCTTTTGGAGGCTTTCTTCACAGCACCAGTCAAGAGAAGGTGCTTTTGGTCTTTTAGGAAATAACTGTTTTCTCAACTTCATGATGTCAAAGGTGATAGCTATGATTAAAGAGCTAACACTTTCTTTAAAATAACTAGGATCATTTTGAAGGCAGGTAAGCCTTAATTAAGTGAATTTCTCATTTATTTTCTGTGCTTAATCTAGTTAAAGATTTATTATGATAGCCAAATGCATTAATTAAAAAAATGAAGGATACCACACAGAGAAAATAAATCACCACTCCCCTTACAATATATGCTCTACAATTAGTTCTCAACAGTTACAGTAAGTTTACAATTTGTGGATTTCCTTCTCTTTTCCATGTGGAAAAGAAATTGCTTAATTTGAAATTTATAGGAAAATGTTTTATCTAGGGTAAGAGGAATATTACTACTTTGCTTCTATTCTAAAATTTTGTAAGGATACTATATTATTGGCATAAATGAATAACTAAGAATGGGTACTTCTCCAAAGCACCCAGAGAATTCAAGTGAACTGGCAAATTAACTGGCAAAGGATGTATGACATTATATGATATGTGTGACATGTATGATACGTTTTCATTTCAGAAGGAAATTTCATGTCTGTCACATCTAATGCATCCAAAGTTGAAGATACCTGCCCATCCTAGCCTTGCCTTTTTTCTAACCTGCTTCCTTGACAGCTATCTCACCACCATTATCCACAATGCCAGCTTTCCAGGTGCTTAAGCCAAATAACTTGTATCCTATCCTATCTTTACCCCACACACTCAGGCTCTTACAATGTTATGTTGGTTCTACCTTCAAAATAGATCCACAATGCCACTATTAAAAATACTCCTTCCTGTTTCTACCATACCACTTAAGCCAAAGAGACCACCAAATTCCACATGAACCACTTATAATAGCACCATAATTAGCTTCATTTTGCCTGCTTCCCTATAGCTTATTAGCAATATGACAATGAAGTTTTTAAGATATAAGTCATATTACTATACTTCTGTTATAACTCCATGCTAATTTGATATAAAAGCCCAAGCCCTTGTAGTGGCCTATGAGGCTCTAGGTAATCCCTACCTGCCCCTCAGGCTCTCCAACCTTCCCAATTCCCACCGTTCCTACTCATTCTACATACACACACACACACACACACACACACACACACACACACACATACACACACATACATCTGTGTTCATCAAGTAAACTATAGTGCAATCTATCTCAGGGCCCCTGTACTAACTGTTACCCACACCTACAGCAGTAATTCCCATGAAATCCTCAAGTCCCATCCCTCAGCTACTTGAGGTCTTAGCTCAGATGACATCTTCTCAGGAAGACCCACAGTAACCCCTCCTTTAGAGGGTAAATATATAAAATTGAGACAAATGCCAAAGGGGACCAAGAGAGAGGGTTGGTGGAATTAACCAAGAACTTGCTTGATTCATGACAGAGGGAATTTGGTCCATAACTTCGATGGAAAGGAGAACATGAGGAGATAGGTTGGAATCCAGGTGGTGAGAAGGTTGTGCAGACAAGCCGTTAAGACAAATGTAAGAGACAGTGGTGTGTCTACATATTACTAAAACATCTGGTCAATTCAGTTGTTTTTTTTTTTTTTTTTTTAAAAAGCCAATCTCCATCAATGTAGTGAATTTCCTCGGTCAATCCAGATGTTTGGCGTCTTACAGACAAAACATCCAGATGATTAACTGAAGATTTGACAGAGTTGACTGGATTAGCCAGATGTTGTAGCATTGTATAGACACTGTCAGGACATTGCTTGGCTGAAGCATGGTCCAGCTGTAGGGGAGACGGATGGTGTGGGCAGAGGACCGGAGCCTGGAATGGATACAACTGGGAGCTGCTGCAAGAGGTGTGTGATGGAAATGATGTTTCAGGAAGGGGAATCTGTGTGACAGGATAAAAAAAAAAAATAACATAACAGTGAGAGGAAAAGTTGTAGACAGGAAAGAGGATATTAGGAGCATGCAGGTGCATGTGAGGTAATTAGAACCTGGACCAGAATGTTGAGAAGGCCCCGGGAAGAAGCAGATCTGAAAACCATTATGGAAAAAGAACAGGAAGTCATGATGGGCTAGACAAGGGAGTCAAACTGCACGTTGCCCTAAGGCTGGGAACCTCACGGTCTGGGAAAGCAGCTGCCGGGAGTCTCACCATGAGAGTAAACAGAAAGACCCCCTCACTGAAGGCTTCTGTGCAGAAGCCACTGTCAAACACCTCAGCTTCAAGGTCCTAATCATTTTAGAGCTACTCGCAGCGAAATGTCATGAAGGGATCAAAAATGCTAAATTTAGATTATCAAGTTGATGGGATTTCAGTTAAAAATCTGGAAGATCAGCATTAGAATAATTGTTTCTATGCAATACATAAACTAAGATGCATAGGGGACTATGTAGGTAGATTCAATGAGTTTATAAGAGATTGCAAAGTGCCTATAAAATTTGACAGTAGGCATTTAAAAAGCCTGTTTACTGGCACTCATTAAAGACTGAATCAAGCATTTATTTGGTTTTTTAAAAGCTCAAATTTATAAAACTTTGGAGTACAAGTTTTCTCTTAGAGACTTCACAGTATTTTTTAAATTTCAAATCATTTGATAAGAATCAAGCTTATCTTCTTTTTAGAAATAGTCAAAGATTCCGATTGGTTAGAATTCATCCTACGATGATTGTTTAGGAGAGTGCTATGACTTAAATCTTAAATAAAAACCCATTTGTTCATTAGCAGTTTGGTGAGTAGCCTGGTTATTGTCTTTCTCTACGAATCCCAGATTTTAGGGGGTGCTCACAGTGATGTGCTGTGTACGTACCATGGCCCAAAGTAACAATCCCACTAGTCTGGGTAGGGGTCTAAGAACCTGTAGGTTTTGTCACCCAATTCATTCTGATTTTGATGTCTGGCTTTTTTTTGTGTGTGTTTGCTTTCCTGAAGATCAGCTCCCGGTAATGCTGTCCGGAGTCAGAAAGCTGAAGAACGAAAACTGCCTAGTAGATTGAGACTCTAAGGGGTAAGACTACATCAATGTCTGTTTCTCACGCAAGCGTCGCATGGCCTTGATGATGCCAGATCGTGACATGAGCCCCAGGGTAAACTCACTGTGTTCCCTGCTAGTAGAATTATTTACAGACATTGCATGAAATCCAACACACCTATGCAACCAACCTGAGAAGGCTGGAGCCAAGTGGACCTCTACGCTCCCTCCTGAGCACCGAGATCAAATGATAAGGAATGTAATTAATGTTCTCAGTAACTCTCTCTGGTACTCCAAGGCTAAATGAGTCACTTATTTTATCAAACAGAAAACAAGTTGGGTTCACTGAAATAGTGAATGATTTATCCAGGTGTTCGCATATACACCCCCAGTCATAATATCATAAGAAATACCTCAAACTCATTTTTCAAAAAGCTAATCAGCAGGTGTCCTCCATTATAACATCAAGATTAGTATGTTTGTTATCTGCACATAATCTCATAGGTACTCCTTTTTAGGCAGAACAAACCAGACCTATAAGAAACACGAGCTGGCTTTTTTTTTCCCCTCTAATACTATGGTTCCATTTCCCTTCATCTCAATTTATTTTCCTAAAAGTCTTCTTCCCAAAGATAAGGAAAGTAGACATTGGAGAATTTTATCAGCGGTCAGCAGAGTAGCACAATGGAAATTTAAGATTGCATTTAGATTATTTTACATGTTGTGAATACATAATTCATATACAATCCAGTTTTGAGTAGCAATTATTTCTATCTGCAGCCACTTTCAAAGCCCATATGGAAACCTTGGCAAGTGGTATCATTTCCTGGTGCAGGGGGAGCAAGAGAAGATTGAGAAAAAGAGAACCCTTGGGAATTTTCACAGCATAAAGGTTTCATGTTCTATTTCCATTGACTCCTTTCTTATCTTCCACTTAGATTTATTATCCTTCACTACCTTCACTGAACCACAGTATCGATATGGGTAAGAGCTAAATAGATGGTTCTTTTATTGATTCTTCTGTCTTAAAAGTAGGATTGATTATCTCGAATGACTTTGGAGTGTTGTATTTTGTCATTTTTTTCTTCCTGGCAATTGTCAGCCCGTACGGTCACTTTATGTGGATTGGAAAAAGGTACCATTCTCCCAAGACACTTTTATTTTCAGTGTAAGAATGTACAGATTTTGCTTTAAAAGATTGTTTTCTGCATCTGCAGGAAAATTTATCAGTATAATGGCCCAACATATACTATTGAGGCTCTGAATCAAGTCCTTTTGAGAAGAGCTGCTCCTACACAGTGCTCCTCTCACGCAGTCCTATCTTCCTTCCCCTGTAATGTGAGTCTCCCCTATCCACATAGCTGCC
Organism: Typhlomys cinereus; assembly: GCA_023101885.1. NCBI lineage: Eukaryota > Metazoa > Chordata > Mammalia > Rodentia > Platacanthomyidae > Typhlomys > Typhlomys cinereus. Next base: position 7,485,185 of record JALPQD010000042.1, on the reverse strand, counting down.
CAAATACTTCTTAGACTCTTACACAACCTGTTTCTGAAAGACCACTCATAATATTCTTTCTGCCAGATGCAAATCTATCATTTTAGGTTCTCTTCTCATTCTCTTAATCCCAAATCTTGACCAATAATTCCCACTTAGATTATTACCTTGTTCTCTATAGACTCTGCTAGACTTCATTTCTCTGAAGACCCAGGACCATTGTCCTGGGATAACATGGCCCTAGAGGTACTGCTTGTTGCAGATAGCTTGTGTGTGTGCCTCTTCTGTGCTGTCCATAGCAAACATTCAAGTCAAACACTATCTGTCTGCGAAACCTTGGAACAAGAACCACCAGCAGTAGTGCCAAGAATCTGTGACATGGCCATAACTGGTTCCATCTCATCTGCAAAGGCTCAAGGTTTTTTTCATTTAAAAAAGTCCTAAGAGTTCAGACTAGATAAACCTACATGCAGTTTCCAAACGACAGCACGCGATCCCAGCCCTGTGCCTGACACCTGCATTCTGATGTGCTCTGAGGAAGACGGTTCTTCCCCAAGCCTGCAATTCAATGGCCATTCAGCAAAATGAGAAACAAAGACATTCTTCCCAGCACTATGGGGTAAATAGTGATCAGACGCTTCTGCAGGTTGGTGAGAGTGCCAGGTCTCCTTGGCAGACTAGCTGAGTGGTCATTGTATTCCTGGAGACATTATGATGTGGTCCATCTCCGAGTAGAGCACTTTCAGGAACCTTCTCCCAGTATGCAATGTGGATGATGAACTTAGTGCCTTTCTTGAAAGCAAACATTGTCTGTGTTTAATAAAAATGCTAATGATGGGCTGCAAGGCCACACTCGCCACTCTCACACTCCTTAAATACCCAAAACAGTCAGCTACTCTCAATCTTGCTGGTTGATAACATGGCTTTCTTTCCATTCTATCCAGAACCACCCAAAGAAGACATGACCATTTCAGATTCTGTACCGGCCATTTTCAAATGAATGTCTGTCCTCCTTTGCCTCTTATTCTGTATTTTCCTTACTGCAAGTAAATAATATTTTATCCCACCAATAGGAGAAGAGATGTTTTGTTTGTTTTTTCCTCTTTACTGGTGAACTTTTCTGAAAACAAAGTAACTGAATCTACAAGTTATAAAGCACCTTCAATAATTCAGTAAGTTCCCACTTCTGGGTCAACAGAATAGAGGAAAGGTTCAGCACTTAATGTCGCATTCTAAAATGGGCCAAAAAGTGACTCTGGCGGTCACAGACCTGACATGTGTCTGGTTAAGAAAGCCTCTTCCAAGACAGGACTCAGATGATCCAGAATTTGTTGGAATATGATCAGCAAAATTAAGTCAAATTTCAAATCCTGGTTGACTTGCCTGAAGAACCTCCATGAGGTGGACTTTCTGCAGGAAACAGTTCCATCTTCCAGAATGGGTATTCACGTGTTTGCTTTTCCAGCCAGGAGTCTGGAAGAAGCCAGCAGGCAGTATAGTCATTTGGTAATGTCCTTCCCTCTGCCAAGGCGGATTAATGCTGGAAGATCTTATAACTGGTGAGTAATGGGTAATGTTTGCAGATCCTCCAAGATCCCCAAGGTGTGATTATTTTCATACATAGGGTTCTGTCATCATCCCCCAAAGGGTGCTTTGTCATTTCCTTCACGCTCTTCCCTGGACTCTCAAGTCTGTACTACAAGACCAAGCGGGTTTCCTGGCCATCGCCAATCTCCTCAAACCAAATTACTGAGCATTTTACAGACACTGCTAAAATGAGAGGGTTGTTCTAACAAATTACACTGAGTTCCTCTTAAATGCTTCTGAAAAATATGATTTTAATGACACTTCTCCCCATCCACAGCCTTACTTTATTATGCCCCTACATAGCCCTCAGGGCGATGTTAAGTGTCATGGGTCCATTAAGATCTCAGGTCATGCACAATCCCAGATATGTAAGATGCTAGTCTTAAAACTAATCGCTCTTTGCATTTTTGAGTATTCTTGTCATTCATTCCTCCCGGCTGCTGTCACTGCAAACCACACCAATTCTTCCACTTGGATTAACTACTTTCTAGAATTTCACAGGCCCAAGAAGGTCTTCTGGCATCAAAGGAACCCACATTCAAGCATCAAACAGTTAGTTCAAGTTAAAGTTCTACACAGAATAAATGAATAAATTAATTAATTAAGTAAAACTATGGCTAGGAATATGGTTCAGTGGTGAAAGGTGCCTAACATGTAAAAGATCCCAGACTCAATCCCCAATACAACAGATAAAGAAATAACAAATTGATGTGATTAAAAGCAAGAAACAATCAAAACTAAATCACAAAGTTCAAGCTCAGTGTGCAATGAGCTTGGCTTGAGTCCTTAGATGGTTTACCTGAGCTCTGAGCTTCAGTCCCCCCATGTGTAAACTGGAGTGTAGTCTACCTCACAAGATGGGAGAACCCTGCTAACATGCTTAGACCGTGCTCAGTAGCAACTGACCTCGAAGCACCGGCGCTTAGTGATGGTTATTATTAGGCTTCAGTCATAGTCGAGTTCTGTTCTACTAGAAGGTAACCTCGCCACTGGCTGAGCGCAAGTCAGGAGCCCGGAGCTCTGCGGGCTGCAAGGCCAGTCCAGGTTGTTGCCCTCTCGCCCCCCGGCTTGTGGCTCTGAGCCCAAATTCTTCCTGTGCTTCCAGGAACCTGCTGAACTTTTTCTTCTTCATGACTCAGAAAATCTGGAACTGCTGTCTTTTCCCCAAATCTCTTTAGCCCTGAGTATCAAAAGAAATTTAATGTATTATCTGTTTATGAAAGAAAGACAGAGAAAGAGACTCTGAGGAAGAAGGCCACACTTGCGTGTCAGAGCACAAAGGAGGTCAGAGGACAACTAACCTTTGGAAGTCAGTTCTCTCCTTCCACTATGTGGTCTTCCAGGACTCAAACTCGGGTCACCAGGTTTGCAAGCAGGCACTTTACCATAGGCTAAAATCCACCTCAAACAGCAAAGGAAAAATTCTGGTGAACTCAGCCCAATGGTTCTCCAGAAGCTGGAAAGCTCTTCCCAACAGCTTTATCCCTAGGGACTGCTGTGGTGGCTAAGCCCAGCACTACGCCTGACAAAAGGCGATGAGGCAATGGTCCTATCTTAGCCTATGCAAAATCCTGCAGCAGCTTTGGAAAACACAGATGTGTGCCCTATGTCCACACTATTCCTAAAAGTTGCTGAGGCCATTCTGATGCTGAGCTTGGCTTCAGAACATCTGTATCCGTTCTGCCCATGTTTTGGTACTAGATTAGCTTTCCTGAGCTACGTAAACCTGCCACTTCTCCTAAACCCAGTCTGTTATTAAGACTAGTTACCACATGCTTCACACAGGTCACGGAGTCAAGATGCTGACAGGCTTGGAAGCCTCTTGGGCCTACAACCCACCCATTAGCCTGAGCAAGAACTAGAACATAGTATTTCAAATCAAAGACATACAATCAAGAGAGAACAAAGATTGTAGAATCAACTACTCGGGTAACAATGGACCTGAGTTCAAAAGATTTAAAAGGCCAAGACTCAACAGTGACCAGAAAGCAGATAAAAGGACTTCTCTCTGCCAAAGCAACCTGACACTCTATAGCACTTACTGTACTTGGAACCCTGGGAAGACTTTTGTTTTACAAGACAAAGGAAAAAGGAAAAGAAAACTAGAAAGGAAGATCAAGATATGAAAAGTCTTGTAACTGAAACAAATGAACAGGGCAGAGAGTGGGTTGAGAGGGGGGAGAGAGGAGGACTGCCTGTTCTTCCTACCTGGATAAACTCTATCCAGGACACAGATAACTTTCCTGCACTCTGGCTACTGGGGACAGAGGGCAAAGTGTTCTACAGATCACAGCATAACTTTTAAGTTAGGCAGCATAGCATGGGTAACTGGAGGGTGAGAAGCAGCACCCCATCAAGTGAGACCCCCTACAAGGCTGACCTATTCATGTAACAGTTTACTGCAAAAGGAAAGAGCCCTCAAGAAGGAGGGGTCCCTCATCTTCATGCTGAAATTCTGTCTACTTGCTCAACCTGAAACTCAGAGTGCTGAGACCATTCCTAAGAGCAAACAGATCTCTTTACTAACATCTCAGATACTTCTCCCCTCCAGGACACAGTCTGTATACAGATTACCTCTCTAGGGAAAGTGTGCTTCTAGCCTGCCATCCATCTCCCTGCAGGATAGCCGGGGACGCTTACGTTCTAAGAGATGAAATCGTTAACAGGACTTTAAATAAAAACAAAATCACGAGTAACATGTGCCTGTTCTGCGGATCTCATTAAAACTCGCAGCTGTAAAACCCTATACTTAAGAAGCGTGGCTTCTCTCTCCAAGTGTCTTCCAGAGAATCATCCAAGATCTGATTTACCCGTTTTGGCTCTGACACCCACCCAGATGCCTGCCAAACAACTGTGTCCCCACCATGATGATAGCCATCTTTAAGAGCATGCCCAGGAGATGCAACTCTCCACAGTACAGAATGACCCAGCAGGGGAGGACCCAGACCCAGCGGGGCCCCAGGCTCCGGGGGCCTGTGGAGCTGCTGCTCACAGAACCACTGGGTCTCCCTCCCACACCCCACTTGAGCCCTGACTTCAAGATTAATCAGTGCTTTCTGGCCTCAGGGTGATGTCATCTCTGCCCAGAGAAAAACTAGCCCTAGCTTCCATGGTTTCTATGGACAGGCACAGGTCTGAGCTGCGCAGCTCTTCCCGCACAAAACAGCCAGCTCAGTGCTACCTGCTTCTCTTTTTCTGTGTGACTTGGCGAACACTAAAAAATGTTCTTTATTTTTTTTCAAAATTATAAAAATAGAACATGCTTTTTTATTTTTTAATCTTTTTTGCATACATAGGTTTGGATGCAGGTGGATGTACCTAGGTGTGACAATGTGTGCATAAGAGGGCATTTGTGTGCTTGGGGAGGCCCAAGGTGACATCGGTAATCATCCTGAATTGCTCTACCTCTTCATTGTTTTGCTCTGGGGTTTCCCAGGCTCTGCCTTCCAAGGCCAGAATTGCTGGCCACCATATCCTTGACAGTTTGCTTAGGAGACAAAGACTTAACCGTTTACCTCACTGGTGTAGTACATGCTCTTTTAAAAGGTGACCAGAAAAGGGGCATAAACCTGAGGACCTAAGTTGGGCATGAAAAACCCACATAAACACGGAAGGAGAGAACCAACTCCAGAAAGCTGTCCTCTGTCTCTCATGTTTGTGCCATGGTGTGGTTCCCACCCCACATACCCACATCACACTTCTAATTTTAAAAAAACAAATAAATGAAAGCTGACAAATCAGGGCTGAGGGCGTGGCATCAGCAGAGGCTTGGTGAGCATGGGCAAGGATGGGTGTTTGACCTCAGCATAGCAAGGAAAATTAAAAAGATGGAAAATTATATAATCACCCTAACCTTCTGTTAACTTTGACGAATTTCTTTCCAGTCTTTTTTCCTTTCTTTGCAATGGATTTTCAGGCTTTTTTGTTTTGTTATCATTTTTGTTGATCACGTGTTTTAAATATTTTCATCTTTGACAATTTCTTATTTCTGTATAACATAGTTTGACCATATTAACTCCTTGCCACCACCCTCTCTTATCATCCTCCTACTCCCTTTCTTCCTCCCAACACATCTCCCACTTACTTTCATGTCTGCTTTTTTTTGGGGGGGGGTATGTGTTTACAACCCACTGAGTTCAATTATGATTCCTTACATGTACACAAGTGTGACACTTTTTACTGAATCCTGGACAACTTACCGTAGCTATAGTGATTCCCCTACTCCCAGCAACTGTCAATTGACAACAACTTCTAAGAATGGTGCAAATGCATGCAGAAGATTAAAGCTGGACCCATACTTGTCACCATGTACAAGACTTAATTCCAAATGGATCAAGGACCTTGATATCAGGCCAGAGACTATAAAAACCATAGTTGAAAGGATAGGGAACTCCCTCGAGCGGATTGGGCTAGGCCAACATTTCCTAAACAGACATACAATGGCACAGTCACTGCTACCAACTCTCAACAGCTGGGACCTTGTGAAATTAAAGAGCTTCTATTCAGATAAAGAGATTGTAACACGAGCTCAAAAGCAACCCACAGAATGGGAGAAAATCTTCACTAACCACATATCTGATAGAGCTCTACTGTCCAGAGTGCACAAAGAACTTAGAAAACTAAACACCAAGGAAACCAATGGCCCAATTAAAAAATGGGCCCTGGAACTTAAAAGAAATTTTACCAGGGATGAAATTAAAATGTCTAACAAATATCTTTAAAAATGCTCCACTTCTTTAGCCATCAGGGAAATGCAAATCAAAACTTCCCTGAGATATCATCTCACCCCAGTCAGGATGGCAAAAGTCCACAATACAAACAACAACAAATGCTAGAGAGGATGTGCAGAGAGGGGAACTCTCCTACATTGCTGGTGGGAATGCAGGCTCATACAGCCACTCTGGCGAGCCGTCTGGAGATTCTTAAAGAAATTAAAGATTGAAATGCCATATGACCCTGCGATTCCACTTTTGGGTATAAGCCCCCATACAGCAGAGGTTCACCTCGATAGCACAAGCACGACCATGTTCATAGCAGCACTGTTTACAATAGCAAAGACATGGAATCAACCCAAATGTCCAACAGTTGACGAGTGGATAAGGAAAAGGTGGTACATCTATACAATGGAGTACTACTCGGCCATCAAAAATGATGAATTACTGGAATTTGCCGGGAAATGGATGTCATTAGAAACAATTATATTAAGTGAAGTATCCCAAACCCAGAAAATTAAGTGCCATATGTACTCCCTAATAGGTGGCTCCTAGTACCAAACCCACCCAGCCCACCTTGAGACACTCATAGGTAAATCTATGTATTACCTACAGTAATTGCAAGGATTATGAACAGGAGGGATGGGGTTGGAGGGCCACACCAGAAACAAGGAGAGAAGTGACCATGTTACAGTAGAGAAAATGGGCCTCCATCAAGGACTGCAAGAAAGTAATGTGACACCTGGTTAAGTTCACAGTCATTCGTTCCTGATCATTTACAACTAAGGGGGTATGAACTCACCAGAAGGGGAGGGCATATAGTCCGGCAGATTAAAAAGTAACCATTTTGCAAATGGGTAATTGACCCCTCCCATTGCCAAATGCCATATGACCCTGCGATTCCACTTTTGGGTATAAGTATTACATCTACCCTTGAATGTGCTCTTATAATAAGACTCCAGTTTAACAGCTTTTTGTCTCTGGCCAGGGGGTGACATACAGTGCCCATCATGATGGAGTGAAGGGCATTGCAGGAGCAGCAAAACTGCAAAAGAAAATCAACAAACCACTATCCAGAACTTCAGAGACTCTATATCAACCACCTAGAACTAGGCCAGACTAATCTCTCCCCATCCTGAAGCTCAGGGACATTTGCAGAAGAGGGGGCAGTAAGAGTGTAAGAGCAAAAGGATGGGAGGAGCAATGATTTGCAAGATACTCCACACAAGTTAGGGCCGAAGCAATCATAATTGGACATTGCATGCCCAGCGCAATGTCCAACACACTATTGACCTCACAAAGTCTAGCATCTGCTAAAGGCACCAAGATCCTTGGAGGCAAGGGATTGACAGCCACAGTAGTGTTCCTATGCTTAAGGGGAACACAGGAAAGGGTTCAGGGAAATGCCACTGGGTCCTTGTACGTCATCGCAGAGGAGGGCCCAGAGGAGAGTCAGGCATGCACAAGAAAGGACTCTGGGAATTGGGACGGGAGGCATGGAGGGATGGGGAGGGAGGGGTGAGGGGAGGGGGAATAGGGGGTTCGGGGGGAGGAGGAGGGAGGGAGGGAACTGGTGTACCTATTAAGTTTGTATGAGCTGAAATAATAATAAAAAATGTATTATAAAAAAAGAATGGTGCAAATGTTCATGTCATTTTAGCATTGCTTAACTATGAGTATTTTATAAAATTTTCACTTTATTTTAGTAAAACATTCTATGAATCAGTATGAAACACTACAGTTCTTAGGGTCTTCTTAATGGGTGTGTCATCAAATACTCATTTGGGGCCACCTCCATTGCTTCCAATTTTGCAGTATAATGGGAGTAGAGGACAGAGAATTCCTTCAAGCCTTTCAAAGCCTCACCCCTATTTGCCTTTGATTGTTGGGGGCCATAGGCATCTCAACAAGAATTGAATCCGAATGTGCTATAGTTACTGTGCTCTTTCCCATATTGTTGATGGAAGAGAACCATCTACAGGACAGAGGCTAGTTCTTTGAACCTCTTTGCTTGTGGGCTAAGGAAGACCCCAGCCCTGGGATGGGAGGCAGGGGTTGGAAGGAATAATAGAATTTTGCCTTGGGGGCCCAGAGGCAAAGAGAGGCCCAGCCAATCCTAAGTGGGAACTCCCAGAGAAAAGAAATGGCTGGTGATTTTTTGGAACATCAGTGTGAAGCATTCGGTCTGGATGTTGAAACACTGGATGTTTCCTGTGTTAGGAGCTGTGAGTATCTTGTCCTAAGCTTCAACAGGAAAAGCCTATTCCTGGCATCTTCCTGTTTGTCTGGGGTGACTAGAAAGTATGACATGCAGTCTGTCTTCAGCTGAGCCAGTGTTCTCGGTGCTCATAGAGTTGTGAGTAAAGCTAGACTGACCTTCCGTCTGATGCTCTGTCTTGATTCATGAACGAGACAGACACTTTGATTTAATGGTAAACCCCTGTCAAAGTGGTGGTTCATTCTTGAGCCATCTGAAAACATCAGTCAGGCCAGTCATGAAGCAGGGACTTCCAAAGGAAGAAGTCTGGAGGGGCAGCTGGTTTTCTTCTTCCTCTGAACCCACAGAATGTGCCTGCCGCTCTCGCAGTCTCCTTGAAACGGCCCCTTCTCTTGGCAGTGCAGCCGTGCTCCTCCTAGTCCTCCTAGTCTGTGGCTTCACCTGGAAGGAAGGTCGCGGTGTCTATGGCATGGCAACCCCAGTCTTTTGAAGGCCAGTCAACAGCCAACCCAGCATCTCTGAGCTCTCCAAACCAGCTCTTTTTGCAGGCCCAGAGCTGCTTTCTGCCCCCATTTCCGAAGGACAGTTTCCTTCTTGCTGTCCAGCTCGCACAAGATTGGGAAAATAAAAGACAATTCTATTCTCATCTTGTTCAGTGAGGCCAGCCCCTCCAGTCCTGGACTCTCAGCACCCTTCCTTCAAATCACAACGTTCTCTAGAACGTTCTCTTGACCCTGCTGTGTTGTCCTGTTAAAAGGTCGCCTGCCTTTTTGAATTCTTTCCACTCTCCTCCCAGTTATTTGTGATAGCCTCTGAGAAGCTTAAAAATAACACTTATTTCCTCAGTGGTTTTGTATATTTCCATTTGGCAAAATTTATTTTGTTCCATGTGTTTCTAAGGGAACAGAACCGAAATGGTTTATGTCCTACTTCCTAGACTGGCCTGACTGATGTTGTCAGAACTGGAAATGCCCTTCCATCCAAGCTGAGCCTTTATACAGAAACTATATAAACTACCAAAACAATGGGCATTGTGTGACTGGTGGAACATCTACTGAAATGTACTTCCCCTAATCGGGCCATGAATTTTTTTAATAGATTCACATTTTGTGTGGATATAATTCCAATGTAAAAGTGGTTTGCATTATAGCCATTGTCACAATGGCTAAGTCCCGCTATTAAAGTAAAAATGAACACAGGATAATAGTCAAGATGGAAGACAGCAGTTCTTGGAAGGGGTAAATGGAGTACTTCTGAGTATAGGTCATGTTCTTTGTGAAAAACTGGGTGGAGCTTACATGTCTGTGTTCACTTTGTGAAAATATTTTGGGTTCTACATCTATAGTCCTATTTTTCTGTATGAACTTTCTGTTTTAATAATAAGTTTTCTTTAAAAAAAAAGTGAAAAAAAATATAACTGGGGACTTGGTGGATGTAAGAAGTAAAAGTGATTACTCTTCCCCCCACACGTGTTGTTCAGTGTCCATGATGAGCATAGACTTCATACATAGGACGGAACAAGCTTGAGTCTGACCTCAGGACGTTTGCAGTTTTCAGGCAGTTCTAACCTAAGTGAAATGTATACCAACATTAGACTCTTGGTTGTGTCAGAAGCAGCATAGTAAGGTGTGAACATGAGGGGAAACTAGCTTAAGGAGTATGTAGGGCATTCTCTGTGTAGGCTTGAATCTTGTGTTTTTCTGCCAATCTAGCCCCACGCTAAACTTAACATGATTTCTCCAAGTATTCAGTGTCATGAAAATGATTATCAGGGAGAATTTTCTTTTATTTTTGTTTTCCGTGTGTGTGTGTGTGTGTGTGTGTGTGTGTGTGTGTGTGTGTGCGCGCGCGCGCGCGCGCGCACGCGCACGCTACTGGAATTAGAAGTGGTGCTATAGATGAAAAGACATTTGAAGAGAGTCTTAAAGGAAGCATGAGGTAATTAACAATAGGGAGTGAAGTGGATTTCAGGGAGGGGAACAAGAAACTGTATTATGTAAAAGGATGGTGCTGAGTTCTGAGTCTGGCGAATCTGGAGTGTAAACAAAGTGCTTTGGAGTAGGACTGGATAGGTTTAGGGTTCTAAAAGCCAATCAGGTAGAGCTCTAAGTTGTATCTTACTGACTTTGTTTCATAATACCAGGAAGCAAAACTCATGTTAAGCAAATGTTCTGCCACTGAGTTTTCTCTTCAACTCACATTTTAAAAGCTAGATGCTGCACAGAAATGTTAGCTCTGTATTGCTTTTAGCATCCACTGTTTCACAATAGAAGATGTATGTGTTAATTCGAAAACAGATTAACATAGTTAGATCAGCTCCTCACATCTGTGTTCCTCTGCCACAGAGCTACAGGAATTAAACTGAAGCATTAATGGAACAACTTCTGTGCCCAGTACCTTGTGTCTATTATCTTCTCTAATCGCCCTACAAGCCTTATAAAGCAGCTGTTCTTATTTGATTTCACAGATAGAAAACCCAGAGCTTATTTGCCTCCAACAAATACAAAAGTCATAAATATAAAAAATAGATACAGCCACCTGAGATCTTGTTTCTTTCCAACAAACACAAAAATCATAAATGTCAAAAGTAGGTGTAGCACTTGGTGCCAGAATATGCTGCAGTGGTTAAAATGGGGCTCTAAGTTGGAAATAGACTTACACTTACATTTTATTTAAATTTATTTTTTAACTGAAAAGAAAATCATCTGGGACTAATTTAAGATATTCAAGACACAATGGTCTTGATAAACCCATTTATCAAGTGTGTTTTATGGAATAATTCAGAGAAGTATATTTGGCATGATGTAATTATCACGTGGAATACCAAAATCTCTTAAGTCTGGCCTGCAGAGTAGAGATGTAGTGTGGGAAGGCTCTTTCCCAATTTCGCTGGAACGCCGTCTTTATGGAGTCAAGAAAACAGAGCTATGCTACATGGCTCTGGTGCAGACAGCCCAGGTCTGAGCTGTGGATGTTTCCAAAATCGATCTGCAGAAAATGGAAAGGATTTAGCATTCCTGTCTTGGGGTTTCTAGAAGCATCACGACTTGCCTTCAAAGTCAAGTTACTGTGTAGTTTAAAGTCATAAGGCCTGGTAGTTCGTAATGTCCTTTTTCTTTCCTTTTAAATGCTTGGATAAGATACAGTAAGAAAAAAAAATTTAAATGGGTTTATGTTAGTTTTTTGTAGCTCCCCACTTGTGCGAAAATGAAAAAAGTTAATCAAAAACCCACAGTTTCCATTGGAACTTTTCTTCCCTTTGTTGTTTTCTAAGAGTCCCCTTCCCCCAAAATAAACTACAAGACAATTTCCTCCTCCTGTTTGTCGAAGGGAGTTAAATTCTTGAATGGAATTTTTGTTTTCACTTAATTCCAGACAAACTGTATCCTATACCTGGCAGTCAGGAGGTAGGCAGGCTGCTGAGTTAACAAAGAAGCATTTTGTCTTGATCTTGCCACTCAGTATCACAGGGTGTGATGAAAACTGGAACAAATATGGAAATCACAGAGGTGCCAGAACATTACATTCAAAACGTGGAATTATTTGAGTCAATCTGGAATGTCTGGTTCTTTTGGTTTAGGCCTCATGGGTAGCATTGTGCTGCAAAAAAACAACTTGAATTGGCTACCAGGATTCCAGAAGGGTAACATAAGCTTGTACCTTTGTGGGAGAGATGCTTATCTTTGTGTACTGTGAGCAGAAAGAGGCTGAATTCATCTACCTTTTCATGTTTCAAAATGAAAATTGTTCAGTTAAGTTCCAAAACTGAATGGAATTTGGAAATAAGAGTGGGTGGAGATACTTCCTCCAGTCTTTGGTCTGTGCTGGGTTTTATTTGAAATAAATGCCTTGCCATGACTCAATATCCTCCAGAGCTACAGAAATACAGGGCTGGGGAAGGTTCATCCTCACCACTTCCCCTTGTGTCATTTGGCAGTCAAAGAAAAAGTCCCAGCAAAGGTTAGCAACCTTGAACACAACACTCAGATCAGCGTGGGGACAGTGAGAATATATGATCCACATTCAACTGACAGGCGCTCAAATCCTTTTCTGAAAATCACATCCTGGGAGCGGTTGACTTCCATCTCTTGGAGCAATGCTGCTACCTGTGCAAAGGCTTCCACCAAAGGCCAAGGGCAGTCCTCATCAGCACACAAGAAGTGCAAGGTATTTTAACTTGTCACCAACACAAACATTACAGGACACTTAACAGAAGGTTGGGGGGGGGGAGATAATTACAACATTATCAGGAAAGCATTTTAAAATGTTCTCTAACAAAGAGAAAGAGAAAAAAAATCCCTTCCCTGGAGTTTAGAGACCAACCCAAACTCGTACCTAACCTTGTAGACTTGTCCTATACTGGGAGTAAATCCTTACATATCTTCAAAACTGAAGGGCCTCCTCCCTTGAGAGTTGGTCTGACTCTACCATTATTTCTCTTTTTAGTGTGGCACATGCTTTCATACCTAGTCTCTCTTGCCTAGAATGTCTGTTGGCTCCGTATGGAAGGTTTCATAGTGTCACACAAGAGTCTGGGGTCCACTGTCCTTGGAAGCTTCAGTTTCCATGTGGCTTGCACACCATGCTTCTCAGCCTTCAATGAATACATTCAAATCACTGGTTTGGAGGCTACAACTCTACCCTATAACACGATTCCAGGTGATGCTACTGTTGTTGCTGGTCCACAGCCCAAACTCTGAACAGCAGGAATCAAATATATGATCCACATTCAACATTTCCAGTTTCCCCAAAATGTCCTTTACAGTTGTTATTCCTGTCCCCTTTCCCACTCAAAATCCAGGTGTGAATGATACGTCTCTTTAGACAGAAGGTGAGAAAGCATTTCACTGGTTATTCTTTTTTTTAATGTAAAGATCCATGGAAAATGCTGAAATTCTCTTTTTGAAACAACTCCTCCCCTCTTTAACTTGGACAAGAACCACCTTTTATGGTCAAAGCAAGACAGTGACGAGATATGAGTGATGTCTTGTCTAGTTACTTCTGGAATGAAACATCCTAGGCACTGTAAAGTGCTAAAAAAAAAAAAAAAGCTATGCTAAGCTTTATTATGGTATTCTTTATTTTTTTGAAAGGAAAATCACACATACTTATCATCAGGGATGTGTAGTGCCTGGTAGTATAACAGTCAGGAGCAGCTTCAAAGAAGTCTTGCAATTTCTAGTCTCAGAATTAAAGATCTTCTCTATTCTCTTAGGAGATAATATAATCCAATGCTGCATCAAGTGTAGTGTACAGCCACTTTACTGGGTTTAGATCCAAATCAGTTTGTTTTCTTCTAGGGTAACTAGGGATCCAGGTTCTTAAGAGGGGAGTTGGGGGATCTACAATTGCTCCCAATTTTTCCTGTCTAGTGTCACCTCCATATTCCCCTCTACCACCCAGTGCTCATAGCCACCAAGTCTGCTGCTTCTTAGAAGGAAGGGTACCATGCTAATCCTCTTTCCATCTCGCTAGTGAAAGCTCTCGATGAAGACTCACAGAGAGGTGAGTTCTCAAGCTGATAGGAGGGCATATGTGGTGTGACAGAAGAGCTTTTTCATATAGGAAGCAAGGACAAACAGACCCAGATGATAAGGAAGCAAGCAGATAATAGGACTCTTGGTGAAACGGTTACTCTTTTAACTATTGCTGTGAGAGAGCACCCAAAGTCAAACACCTTAAGGGAGAAAAGAAAATTTATTCAGCTTACAGTTCCAGAGAGGAGAAACAGTCTTTCATGGTGGAGGCGACATGCTGGTGGCTGAAGCTGGAGGCAGGCTAAGTTGCTACAAACATCCTTGGTGACTCTCTCTACTTCCCAGTCTTCTGTTTGTTCTTTTTATCTGGTTCACTACTAGTAAGTTCCAATCAGATCTAGGACTGGTCTTTGTATTGTAAATGTATTGATCCAGATAATCTCTTCAGGTGGTCTCGGCTGATCATAGTTAATGCTAAGTGTGGTCAAGTTGACACCCAAGATTAACTATCACACTTGGAACTAGAATAAGCGTCTCAAGGGGATCACCTTTTGTCCTAGGATTATGTTGCCCAGGAGTAGAAGAAAAAGGATCTAAGATTAGAAGAAATACTTCCAACCGCATAAAACTTCCCCCCTACATTTTAATGGAAGTATTTTAGTCTCTTTTTCAACATTTCCTGTGAAGGATCTACAATATGCCTGCCTTCCCACATAGTACTAAAAACTAACAATTATTGACTGCTTTCAACTATAAGGCTTTGAATACATTCAATCATTCAGCCTCCACATCAACTCCCATTTACAGATGAAAACATTGAGACACTGAATGCTCTTCTAGGCCAAGGTGACTTCCTTTCTAGTGGGGACCAAAGAAGTAAGGTTTCAGTATGAGTGATCCTAACCTCCGCTCTAAACTGTTTCCTAAGGAGATACAAAACAAAACTATTATTGCCTTACAGAAGTTTAAACCATGCAGTCAATGCATGAATTTAAAACATGCAGCATACTTCATTACCCACCCACTCAACCTCTTTTTTTTTAAATTTATGATGTACTGTGATGCACTTGTCTTTAAAATTTCTTGCCTTGATTTTCTGCTTTTCCTATTTTCTATGTTTTACTCATGGTGGGCTCAGCACAGATCTCCTGGGGGAAAGGTTTGTGCCAGAGAAGGCAGATAAAGATTCCGTCTATAACTCACCCTGGACAGGAAGCTTCCCACGACTGCAGGTGGGATTGGAGAAGGGATTTATGGGGAAGGGGAAAGGCGGCAGACAGCTTGTTGGATGAAAATTGTGAGGTTTGCTGGGTGTGTTTTGCAAACACCAAAAAGTTAGATGATGGTGCTGTTTATGAAACTACCAGCATGGTACCCTTGAAGGTCTCTTCACCTCATTATTCTTACCACTGATTCACCACTACCCCCACCCACTATCAACCCCTGGCTTCAGAGAGTGCACGGAAGCCATCGACTGAGAACGTCCAACCTCCTGTTAGCACTGTTATCTACATGTCTCCCCTTTCTTAACTCTTTCCTCCCAAATCACGGAAAGTCCCCATTTCTAAGCAAATTCTTTACTCATGTTTTCAACCCCATCTCTTCTTTCCATCATCTATCACTTCTCTTTACTTTGTACATCCGCTGGCTCTTTCCTTCCAGTGTGGCTTCATGCTGAAATCCCTTCCTCCAGAAAACTAAAAACTTCCCTCAGTCCTGCCCTCTTGAAGTCATTTTTCTCTCCTTCCTTCTTAAAGACTTGTCTGAACTTCTCCTCCGCTCCTCACCTCTGATTTCTTCTTCAACATGGCGCCGCCAGGTCTTCATCTTCCCCACCACTGACATTGATCTGTGGGATTCCCAAGAATTTTTTTGCTGTTTCATTCTTTATTTTTTTCTTTTCCTCTCAAGAACTACCCAAGAGCCAACTCCACAGGTCTTCCTTCCCAACCTTACGGACAACCTCTCCTCTCTTGATTTCTTGTGCCATAATTCTTAGTTTTCCTCCTGCCCAGCTAGTCCATCTCAATCTACCTTTGGCGACTGTCTCTATGTAAAAGTTTCTGTCTTCAGCTCTCCTCATATCAATCTGTGTATTTTTTTTTCTAGGAAATCTCAACTAAGCTTACAACTGCACCTCCCAGCTATGCACTTAACCAACTGTCCCTCTTCCTCTGCTCTTCCTCCTTGGAGTGCTATAATCTCTAACTCTGCCCTCTGCTTTCTGCTCATGTTTGAATCTTCTCATATTTTCTGTCATCCCCAGTTTTCTACTTGAATAGTACTTGAAGTCCCACCTCCACCCTACCAAACCCAATGTAGTCATTTCTTACACCGTCCTTGCTCAAACTTGGAACAATATTAAAGCAATTGATCATTCTGCTCATCCACAAACAACTGCTTTTTTACTTCCATTTCAGTTCAACAGCCACTATCTTTTCTCTTCCTCACAGATAAAAGATAACCTGCTTCTCATCGGCTCAGGGACATGAACACCATCCTCAATCTGAAACGCTCTACGTGATTCCCACTTGTTCAACTGGTGATGTCACCCAATCTGTGACTCCAAATAATGTTTTTTAAATGGTGACTTCAAACTTGATAAATCCAGCCATTCTGTTTTAGTATCCAGCAAACATCTCTATAAAATTCAGACTCAAATACTTGATTCTCCAACAACATGCATTCTCCACACCTCTCCTGCTTACTCTGCTCATACCGTATCCTCTAGTTTCTCTATCTGAGAACCTGAGGGCCATTCTAGACTTCCCTTTTCTTAACAATTCCATTGACAAAGATCTGCTGCATGTATTTTCTAAAGGTGCCGAGAATTTAACGCCACTATACTTCTTTGTTCTAAGCATCGTTGTTTCCAGTATGAGTATAGTGAGAGCTTCCCAATAGTCTACCTTCTATTCTTAGTATCCTCAAGACTCTTCATGGAAGCTCTGAAAGCTCAAATCACTTCATCTCTGTCCTGCTCAAAACCCTATAATGACATCTTAACAAACTTACAATGAAATAAAAATTCTTCATTATATTCATTTAGATGGCATAATCTGTTTCCTGCCCACCTCTCTTAAATCATGTTCTATCATTTTCTTCTTGTCTGCTTTCCTCCATTCCTTAAGTATCTCAAACTTACTTTCTTCTTGGCATTGTCTTTTTCCTTTACTTATATTGCTTTCCCTTGTCCCTAAACATTTGCAGGTTTCCTTCTCTAATTCTATCCAAATACCTTTTCCTCAAAGAGTCTAAGCTATCTCAATCCTACTGCTACCTTTTTATCTCTTTATTCTGCTCTGTTTTCTTTATAACATTTATTCTCCCAAAATCATGCTTTATATTTGTTTCATTACTTATTTATGATTCATTCTGTTATAAGGATTTCAAGAACAGAGTCTCCTCTTAATAATTGTTGTTTCCTCGGTGTCTGGCACATTGTAAACACTGAATTAATAATAATTTGATAAGGAAATATATCCTGACAAATTGTAATTGTTTTTAATCCTTTTGTGCTGTTATAAAGATTCATATTTCTCACTATTTTTGGTTATATATCCCAAATTCAGCATGCTAAAAATTGAGCTCTTCAATTACTTCTATTATCTTCCCAAGATATCCTTAACTAATAGTGTTGAATGCAATTCTAAATTTCAGTCTTGTCCCCATTGATTATTAAATCCACCATTTCTACTTGTAGCAGATTGTGTTCTTAATGTCAAGCAACAAAATCTGCTCTAAGAAAATGAAAGCGGAGAGAAAATTAAATTGTTAGGCAGGACTTCTGGTCGGAGATGGAGATTTCGCACACACAAAAAGGTCCAAATCACAGTGCAAAGCTGTCCAGTGGGAATCCTGCTATGTTGCCCCAGATTGTATGTCACATAAGGGGTGAAACTAGCTGCTAGCTGCTGTTCCTCAAAACTCAGTGTACCATCATGATTCTTTCTAAGGACCAATTTCAGGTGATATCTCTTTAACATCCTTGTCTTCCAAATCAAAGTCCAGTTGGGCAAGACCTAGGTCTCATACTTATGCCTGTTGCAGGGAGTCTGGAAACGTGTTTCTAGTTTAACCCTTAAGGACTATAGACTCATGAATTAAGAAATTCACCAACATAGGAAGAGTGATCAAGAAATGCCTGGAAGTAACACATACAAAAACAATTCCAGGTTTGATCGATACTATCTTCTACATCCCGTGTCAAATCCCCTACCACAGACTCAATTCTAGTCTTTAGCTTGTGGTCTTAACAAATGCACCTCTTAACCATATTTCTTTTCTTCTTTGTCTACACCAATATGCCTCACAGAAAGCCTCAACATGGCACTTTTGTCTCATTACTGATTAAAAAAAAATGTTTTGAAAGCCCTGAATTTCCAACATAGATATACGAACGCTTTGGATGGGCAAAGCAAGCTTTTTGCAGTGTGGTCTCTGCCCATATTACAGGATTCTCTTCATGCAGGATGTTGTGCTTTGCTGTACCAGAGCATTTGCCTTTCTCCAAATCTGTTCCATCTGTTGTCTCCTGTTTTTCTTTGCACACATTCATTTCCACTCCATGAATGGTCCCTTCCCTGAAAAACATCCTAAATGTCACCTCCTGTCTGCATCTGCTGAGGCCAGAGACCCACAGTCAAGATGAGATGCTTCCAATATGCCATTATCAGCACTCATGCTTTTGAAGTCTAATTGCTTACTTCCACCTAGGCTTTCAGCTCGAGATAGTACAGTGCTGTGAGCTCTTTGCAGACATAGACCATTGCTTGTTTTTGTATTCCTAATGTAGTAGCTGGCCATAAGAAGACATGAAGTGATGTCAGATGAATAGTAAAGCACTGCTACTGTAAGTGGAACTTATCTCCATTAGTGCACATTGAGCCAGAAGCCCTCTGTACTTGCTAGGGAAGGATCACGTTAGGCCTCTGCCTTAGTCCCTTCGGGTAGTGCCAGAAAATGCCATAAACTGGGTGACTTATTAACAATAGAAATTTACTTCTTACAGTTCTGGAGGCTGAGTTGTTCCAGCCTAGGAAAGCATCAGATTATTCAGTGTCTGAGGTCTGCTCCCTGGTCTACATACAGATAACCATCTCCTTTCTGTGTCCTTACCTGACGAAAGGAATGAGGAGCTCTCTGGGGGGTCTTTTATATGAGCATTGATCTCATTCACGATGGCTCTATCTGCATGACATCCTCCTAATACTTTTACAATGAATTTTGAGAGGAGACACAAGCATTCAATCTACTACAGCCTTTCTCCTAACTTCTGGAACTTCCTTAGCTTCCATAAGTATAACTTTAATCATCTGGCATTCCTCGTTATATATTTATCTATGTCCAAATTTCCCCTTTTTATAAGAGCACCATTCATATTGCATTGGGGTTCAGCCTAAAGACTTCATCTTAATTTGACCATCTACCCTACTTCCAAATAAGATCACATTTTGTGAAGACACAATTCAACACATAGTCCCATGTCCAGCAAAGGCCTTGAGCTTACCAGATGCTCAGTTAAGATTTTTAAAAAGAGCTTGAAGGCCTCTAATTTAAAGCTGGCTTTCAGCTGGTCTATTCCAGACTTGCAGACAGAGATGATGAGGATTGTTGGGTGGCAACACTGTTCCCTGTGGAATCTCTCCCAGACTTTGTGGGTAAAAAGACAGAAGAGCGTCGTCTTTTCTTAAGCAGTCAGTATTCTAACAGTCTCACCCAGGGTGTAATGACTTGGGCTCATTTTTACATAAGAAGAAAAGGGTTCAGGCTGAGTGGTTTTATAGCAATGGTATCAGGCCAAGAGACTGTAAACATGCCATCCTCTGGAACGCATCTGCTCACTTCACTTGGCAGATTCCCCAAGAGATGGATGAGCTCCAAATGATGTCTGGGTCTCTGTATCCAGTGTGAGGGCTCATGAGAAGATGACCCTTCCCACAACCTGCTGTTCTGTTCCTTCCCATCCTAACCCCTGTACTGGGCTCACTGAAGAATTCTTTGGTTCTATGTTTTAGATTTAGACACTGAAAACTTCTAGGACACCAGGCACTTATAGGTCTTGTATCAGTCTCTGCCACAGTGTCACAAAACTCACTTTCATCTAATCAGGGAATATATTTTATATGTAATGAATGAATTTTATTTGTAGAATAAAAACAAGATTGAAAAGGCAGCATACTGATGTTATTGAGGTTTTTGTGTACTTTATTTCTCCATTACACTAAATATTTCTCACTGCTAAAAAATGTGAATTTTTAGTATAATTATGTCCCTGGGTTCTAAGAGGATTAGCTCAAGGATATTATTTTATTTTATTGTTCCCAGTTTTTTCCACTCTATGTTCCTTTGCATAGGGAGTGCTCATTCTTGTTCCTCTTTTTAAAAGACCATTTTTGACATATAACTAGCATAGGATGTTCCATAATTATACTAGAAGTAACAAGAATGTGGCACATCTTGATAAAATGTTGATCAGAGAGGTCTTAAAGACCCCCACACATTATTGGCTTTTTCCATGACTCTTTGGTTGCTCTCCAAAAACTGTCAGTAAGACCCTATTACTGAAGATGCAACACAAATTGATTATAATACATGGGCAAAGTGTGTCAGCTGGAACTGGTCTGAAGACTTTCTCCTTGCTGGATAACTTATACAGTACCAAGGAATACTGTAGAAGCTGCTGGAGGAGAGAAATAATCAAGCTCCATAAATGGCATAAGATCTGTAAGTTGCAATATAGATCACCATGCCAACAGGTGACCACCAATGGAACAATGGCATGAATATCTAGGAGACAACCAACAGCTTTTTGATTGGACTCAAGTCTACCTTGTCAGAATGGTACCCATCCCTATACTGTAAACTAGAACAAGAACCTAAAAAAGGGAAAGAAATAGATCAATAGGGAAGACAGCTAATAAACCTATAGGTAGGAAGATAGTACATCAAACTGCTCTGTAGGCAGCTGTTATTATACCCATAGAATGGGAATTCACAGTGGTAACTTGTGGGTCTAAAGCTGGATGAGTGAATGGAAATGCACACACATGGGGTGGCCTAAGAGACGTAACTTGTAACACTATGAAGCCTGAGTCCCCACAGGAGTGGACAAGCCCTAATGAACCCTGAGGTCCATAAGGAATGCAGGCAGAAGGGTGGGAGGGAGTAGAAGGGAATAGTGAAGGGAAGGGACTGAGGAGGGAGGGAGGCTGGGATGAATACTCAAAATGCTTGTAAAAGTAGAAAAAAAATTAAAAAGAAACAAAAATGTGAATTTTTTATGTATGTGTATGATGTGTACAGTGTGTATGTTCATATTCGTGTGTGTGTGTGTGTGTGTGTGTGTGTGTGTGTGTGTGCCTCACTCTGTGTGAGGAGGCCAGAGGATAACTTTTTGACCTCACCTTCCATCTTGTTCAAAGCAGGGCCTCTTGGTTCTTTACTGATGCATTGCCTACACCGGGCTGGAATCTGGGTATTATACTGATTGTGCCTCTCATCTCCATGTAGAAACAGGGTATAGATGCAGAGTACTATATCCAGCATTTATGAGGGCTCTGAATTCTAGTGGTCCAGCTCCAGTCCTCAGGCAAGCATGACAAATGTTTTATCCACTGAGCTATCTGCCCCCAGCTCCAATATAAGAATTTTGTATTAATTATTCTTTGCTCTTCTTAGCAATTTACCAAATATATCAAAGTATGAAATTGAATCGGGCCAATTTTTATCCTTTCTTTAAATAGGGTCCCAATGACAATAATCCTAGTAGTTTCTTTCTCTTGGTCATTATTATAGTTTCCGAGATCTGTTTGTGTTGATACATTAGAGTAGTCCATTCGTTTTTCTTAATGTGTAATTATATAAATATACAACAAAGTTATTCATAGACATCTGAAGCATCACAGTTGGAGTTGTCAGTGATTTTCTTGTTTATGCTCTAAGTATACATACACTGAATTTCTCAAAGCCACATACTGAGAGAGAATACAGATAAGTTTAAAATATGCACAGAATTAAGTTCACTAGATAATTCTGAAGGATTTTCACAAATGCTTATACCAAGATTCATTCTGCCAACCATGGCTAGATGTCTCACATCCTTGCTAATATTTGGAGTTATCAAACTTGAAATTTTTCCTCTCCAGGTTGTGTGAAATTATAATTTTAGCATGAATTTCCCTGACTACTAAAAATGATATACAAACTAAAGCTTAATTTCTCTTTCATTCTTGCCTGATTTTTCCATGTTTCTCAGAGTTGTACCTTTTTTATAGATTCATAGGAGCCTTTAATGTGCTCTGAAATGTGGTCTTTTTATTTTATATATTGAAATATTGTCTTTATTTATGAATTTTCTTTTCACTCTATATATAATAATCTTGTGTAAATAGATATTTAACAAAATTGAATATTCTAGTTTTTATTCTGTGGTTTATTCATTTTTGTGTACTACTTAAAGAAATTCTTTATTGTGATTACAGCATCATGAAGTTATCCTCCTGATTTGTCTTCCAACAGTTTTTATGTCTTTGCCTTTTATAGTTAAGTATTTATTCTTCTTGATCTCGAGGCTTGTGTAGAGTAGAGATCTAACTTTCTTTTATGTGGATAGCCAATTGTCTTACATTCATCTACAACTATTCTATCTATGGCTATTCCATCTTGATTAGAATTTGCATGTATACTTTGGAAACTCTACTTAAAGAAACCTTTAGTAGATATCATTGGTCTGTGTATATACTTTTGCCCTATTATCATATTAAATCCTATAGTTCTGCTTTGTTTTGATACATAGTTAAGCAAACCTCCTTGAACTTTTCTTCTATGAAAGACCATTGTCTCTTTTGGACTTCAGTTTTCCATAAAATTTTTGAAATTAATTTTTCAAGCTTATAAAAAATCTCCAAGAGAATACTGAATGGAATTATATTAAGAAAGTGCTGAATCCCAACCATTGGACTTCCAAGGGGCTGCCAGGAATTCAGCTAAGTCTTCATTGTGTATCAATGCCTAAATTATCTATCATCCTAGTGCAAAATTTGCTGTATGACTCCATTTTCTTAATCTTCAATAAATCACATTCAATTTTCTGATTGGATTTTTTACATGTATGTTCAGTATTTCCATAAATATAGCTACACTTCTAAAAAACACATTTTTACTGATTGTCAATGTTACGTTGAATGTGATTGTTCATCTATTGCTATTATATTTAGTAGTTCTGAAAAACTTATTAATTCCCAATCTTTAGATTCTATATACACACATATATAGGACTTATGATATAATTTAGTGGTAGAGAACTTGCCTAGCAATCAAGAGGTTCTATGAAAAAAGCCAAAATTGAACAAAAAAATTAGTATATAGTGATGTTTGTGTGATCCAAATACAAGGGGGGCTAATAGGGAAGGGGGATGCTGCAAATTCAAGATCAATCTAGTTTATATACCAAGACCCTGTTTCTAGCAAGAAGAACTAAAACTTGTTATTTATTTTCTTATTTCTTACTTTCTAATGTTCCTGTTTAATCTTGTGCTATTGCATTATTTATGCTTTCTAATAAAATGCTTAATATTTTGTGGGCCTTCTTTACTGCAATCTTGAATAGGATGATTTCAGTGTTACCTTATAAGTTGTGTTTTTATAAGACTTTTGTAGCTACTATTTTTCTAAGAGGTAGATCTTTTGTAACCTAGCTTTTTCTTTTCTCTTCTCTTCCTCTTCTTCCTCTCCTTCTCTACTTCTTCTTCTCCCTAAACACATGTTAAATTCCATCAAATGTTCATTCTAAATCTGTTGAGCTTGCTGATTCTGTTTTTTATTTTGTTTTATATTTTTTGCTTTAAAATACTAACCTGATTTCTTAAATGATTGCAATCTACTCATACTTTCTAACTATTGGATCAGTTTTGTTTTTCTAAAATATTTTATTTATTTGGGAGAGAGGAAGAAAAAGAAGATACATGCGTGGAACACGAATAGAGGTGAATGGACAACTTTCAGAAGTTAGTTCTCTCCTTCTCCCATGTGGGCTTCTAGGGATCAAACTCAACTCACAAGTATTTTACCCACTGAGCTATCTCAGTGGCCCTTGAGTCGGTTTTTATAAATTATAATCTTCTAAGATAATACAATCTAAGATTTTGAATTTATTGCATTAAGTTTATTCACAATGTATTCTTTATCTGTTATATTTTTCAAAATTTTAGTTTTCACACAATTGTAGTTATAATTCCCTTTTCAATTTTAATATAGTTTGTGTCCTATTTTTTGTGTTCGAATAATATCATAAATGTGTCTAGTTCTATTAATTTTTTTCAAAAAATCAGTTTGAGACTTCATTGATTTTGTCTGCTTCATTTAATCCCTTAACAACATTATTTCCTTCCATCTACATCCTTTGGGCTTGTTTCTTTCCTTCATTTCTCTCTCTCTCTCTCTCTCTCTCTCTCTCTCTCTCTCTCTCTCTCTCTATTTCTCTTTCTGCTTAGAGTGCACACTACAGCATGCTTGCAGAGGTCAGGGGTCAACTTTGGGGAGTTGGTTTTTTCCTTCCACCAAGGGGGTTCCAAAGATTGAACTTAGGTCGTCGCTAAACCATCCCTCTAGCCCTCTCTTCTGATTCTTAAGCTATATAGCTAAACTTGGAATGTGTCTTTTTTTCTGGTGTAATTACAGTCTTTCAAGTTTTAACTTTAAAGTATAGTTTTGTTTCCAGTCCACTGATTTAAATATGTATTTTGTTGTTATTTGTGTATTTTTTCATTCTCATTACTAGTTTTCCTTGAATCTCAGATTATAGAGAAGTTTTACAATTCCCCAGCCACTGCCACTCTCCTTGTCTTTTGATATCTTCATGATACTGTTTCATCCTTAATTGTACCATTTTCAGGTATTATGGTCTCTTGGTCTTTATGATCTTTAAAATTTATGTGTCAGCTCATTTTATAGCATAGGGCAATATATGTATTTCCGGGTTCTTTTTCTGTTCCATGGGTCTCTGTACCCATTTTTATGCCAGAACCATGTTGTTTGGGTTACCATACGGTGTATTTTGAGATGAGGTAGAATGCATGATGTCTCCTGATGCTTATATTCTCCACTGTAAATCCCAGCAGCTACTGGGAGGAGGAAAAAACACAGGGGGAAGAGAAAGTCAGGCATCAGCAAACAGCCATGTGACAAAGGAGGAAAAGTCTTCAGAGAAACACCAAGAAAGCCCAGAGTTCCAGGGCTTTATAAGTTCCAGGTTTACAATGTTTAAGTGTTGTAAAAAGAAAAAAAGAAAAAAAAAAAAAAAAGACATGAAAAGAAACAAAAGGAAAACTGTGTCTTTTCATCTTAAAACTCCTAAAAGGGTCGCTTTTCACAGTGAGTGCTATGCGGTGAGTGTGTGTGCCCAGGGAAGGGTTCTAGGAAAGATCAGCATATAATCTCCTGATGGGGATAATTATTCTTCCCATCTCTTTAGCATGTCTTCAGGTAAACAGTTTTTCCTGGAGATGGGAGTAAGGGTTAGACTTCTTGAGGCAGGATTAGAGCAGCTCTGCTGGGATGGGTCTCTAAGGTCTTCCAAGGTCTTTGGCATTCCGGAAGGCCATCTCCCACTGCTGGAGTCTCCCTGAAGGAACACCCATGCTAAGGAACTGACTCCAATCCTTCCAGAGATAAAATGGCCAACTTCCCTATGAAAGATTATGGACATGAGCCCTCCATGTCCAACAAACAACTCGGGGCTCTAGCCCCACCTGGGCCTAAGAGCATTGGGTTGGGCCCAATGGGGGGCTAACAATGAGAAAAAGGCAGTTTCCCGGGCTTGCCTGGCTGTACAAATATGCCTGGCCCTGGCAGCCATCTTTAGAGCCCTAGCCCCTCATGGCACTCTAGTGCATGAGTTCTTGTCTAGCTCTCCGCTTCTCATGAATTCTCCCGGGCACCTGCCCCTCATGGCACTCCACACCTAGAGTCCATGAGTTCCAGCCTTTCTCTCCTCTAATTAAACTTTATCTTAATCTTATACAGGCGTTCTGATATCGATCTTCAATTCCTGAACACAAGACCCCTGCAACATTGGGACTGTTGTTCCTGTAATATTTGGCCCCTGAACAGGGACCCTATAACATTTGGCACCTAGAAGGGACATTTGAACGGAGGGAAGACTGTTCCTGCATCATTCTGGCCAGGTGGCTAGATTAACACAAACTAATAATCCCTACCATTACAGAGTTCCTGCCTAGCTTGCATGATGCCCTGGGGTTCATCTATAACATTAGATAAGCCTGGCATAGTGGCAGATGCCTATAATAGGCAGGGGAGCTAGAGTGGAAAAATAAAATTTCAGTGTTATCCTCAACTGCAGAGTGAGTCAGATGTCAACCTGAGCCACATGAAACCCTATCTCAAAGATATAAATTAAAATTAAAACAGAACTAATGTATGCTGGGTCATCCAGTCTATTTCCATTTAGATTTTCATGTTTTCCATTTGTTTGTCTTTCTGTGCTATATTCTAATCAATTTCTCAACTTCTGTTTTCCTCTTGTGGATGTCCTCCTTAGGATTAATGTCTTCTACTTAGTTCACACATAGAAGTTCTTCTATGATTCATCTTCAAATTTGCTTTTGTTTCTTAAATATGTTTTCAGTCTTTTTTTAACTCAGTTACACATAATTCTTTGAAAGTTCTATGTCTGATTGTCCTGATAAGCTGAACATTGTGGCCTTGCTTTTGTTGTCATGTTTTTTTCTCTTGTTTTTTATTCTTAGTCTTTTTTAAAATTTTATTTTATTGTGATTTGTCCATTTTTCTTGTAACTTTATATGCAGAAATCCTTGAGGGCTGAGCTGATGTGGAGTTCTCAAAAGGAATCAAATTGCTTCTGTCAGTATCCTAGAGACACTAACTTGGCACTACTTAAGTTAAATTCTTCATTTGAAGTTTTTCAGTCAAATAGGTGGCATGAATTCAGATTGATCAATCTATAAGGACCTGTGGTTGCATAATTTTTGGGAAGGAGTTACTTGATCTCTGTACTCAAAAACTAGGCCACCGTGGCCTAGTCCTTGCCTCCAGTCTGTGTGGCAGGCCTTTAGGATTCTAGTTTTTGTTAGGGCATTTCATTCAGTCTCCATGTTGGGCAAATGCTTGGCTTTATCTTCTAATACTAGAGTTCCTTCCATTTGTCAAAGTAGCTCTAGTTTCTGGAAATGCTCACAGCGAAGATTGTCCTAGGGCTCAGCTAATTCTGGCTTCCAACTGTTACTCTTCTTTGGGGACTTGAAGATTCTTTAATTGGAAGACAGCTTGACAATGTGTTCAAAACAAACAAACAAAAATCACAACTGCTCCCCTGCTCTTTCCGTTTAGTTGCTTTGGTTGGACAGGTCATTCACGGTATCTAATCTGTTTTCCTATGAATACCTGAAACCCATGTATCTTGGCCAGAGAAGTAAAATGAGGCTTAGGACAAATGCCAGCACCTGGAAGGCCACAAGACGGCTCACCTGTCACCTAACTGTCAGCTCTGTGGCAGGTGCAGGGAGAGCTAAAGCCAAAGACACCCAAACAAAGGGCTCAGAAGAATTCTGTTTCTCTTGGAAAAGGGAATTCCTTCTTAAAAGTGGCTGCTTCTATGTCATCTCTCTTTAAAATGTCATCTTTAGCTGGACATGGTGTCAAATGCCTGTGATCCGGCCCTGAGGAAGCAGAGACAGCAGGATCATGAGTTCAAGGCTAGTCTGAACTATATGGCAAGTTCAAGGCCTGACTGAGCTACATGGGAAGATCCTGACTTTAAACAAACAAACAGCAACAAGGACTAGGCATATATATGGCTTCATGGTGGAGCACTTGCCTACCATAGGCAAAGTCCTGGGTTTGCTTGCTCTCCAGCATGAAAAAGGCAACCACAACCAAAAAGCCTAGTTATTCTGTAGGTCACATAAAGTAGGACGAGAGAGTGAAGGTATCTTCCTGGAATCCCTTTATTTCTTCATTTAGCAAATATTTGTGGATTACAGTGTTGCTCCCTGGGAGAGTCTTTGAAATGGAGACTGGAAGAGAAGGATGAAGAGTATGAAGAGACTGGAAGGGCAGATCATTGTTGCAGAGGGGTAAGTTCTAGAGGTCATGACACTATGAGCAGAGGAAGCTTCCTGGCAGACATGGCATTCCAAAGCCAGATGTGGTGCCATACATCTGTAAACACTTGGGGGTCGAGACAGGATGATCAAAAGTTCAAAGTCATCCTTGATGACATGTAGACTTTGAGCCAACCTGGACTACCTGACATTCTGTCTCAAGACTTCTCCCACCAATAAAGAAAGAGAGACAGAGAGAAGTGACATCTAAGATGAGCCCAAGGGCAAGAAGATGTCAGAGCCATGCAGAGGCAGAAAGAGACTCCAGTGTTCCATAACAGAAACCACATGCTAAGTAGCTCCAGTGACAAGAAGCAGGTGTGGATGGTAGCTAAGGGCAGACAGGACTTAAGAGGACTTGTCATTGGCCTTTAAAGTTTGGACTGTGGCTGGTGATAATAGGGAGCATGGAAGGGTATTAAAGAAAGTTCTTTTTTAAAAAATTGCTGAGAGGGGCTGGAGAGGTGGCTCAGGGGTTAAGCCTCTGCCTTGCAGGCAGAAGGTCCTGAGTTCTGATCCTAGACCCCACGTATAGACGCCGGGCGGAAGCGGGGGCGGCCTGCGTTTCTGGTCCTGGTAGGGCGGAGCCTGTGAGTCCCGCGGCAGAGTAAACAAGGAGGAGGTGGAGGCGTCCATGGTGGTTCCCGAATTCGTCCATGGTTCTACACACACACACATACACGCACACACATACATACACGCGCACAATTGAATAAATAATAATAAAAAAAAATTTTTAAAAATTGCTGAGAGACTGAGGAGATGGCTCAGGAGTTAAGGCCTTGGTCACAGAAGCAAAAAGACCTGAGTTCAGATTATCTGATACCATGTAAAAAAATGCCTACTAGCACACGGGGGATTCAGTCCTGAAAGACAGAGCCTGGGAAATCTCAGCGCAAAACGATAAGGAGATAGAACAATTCAAGGTGATTCCCGAAGTCACTCTTGAACCTCCATAAGTCACAAACACTCAAGTGTTCTTTTGCACACACACATGCGCACACACACAACTGCTGGGGCTCCATCATGGGGAAATGCATCAGGTGAGGAGGACAGCCAGCGGGAGGAGGAAAGAGCCTCTTCATAGAGCTGGAGCCAGAGAGACCTGGAGGCCCATCTGGAGCAAAGCCCGCGGGGACAGCAGTGCGGGGAACACTGGACCCAGACAGGACCTGACCATCCTGCGCATGGAACTCACTTTCCCCCTCACCTGCAGCCTGAAGTTGATTTTTCCTTTTGTTCCTCTACCTTTTCTGCAAAATACTGACTTCTTAAAACTCCCCCAGCCCACAAGATGCGCTTGCATCACCGTCTGCCCTGAACGAAGCTAGTGCACATCGGATCAATGTCATCCACGCGGTGGGTCTCACCGTGGCTTGTGGACCTGGACTCCTCTGCACTTGTGTTTCAGGCAAGCTCGCTCGCTCCGGGAGCCCAGCCGGGCTGGGCCTGGTTTCCTCTCTGTGGGACGCCCCAGGCGGGTGACAGGGTCTGCCGGCAAGCAGGACGTCTCTGCTCCTCTTCATGTGTCAAGGCGGTGGCAGAGAGCCAGCTCGCACCCGGGCTCCGCTCACTTGTCAGAGCGCCTGTCTCTCTCAGCATGATTTGTTCTTTCCGCCTTTGAGGTTTGGTAAAGCCACCCAAATTTTCAGCCAGAAATGTAGCTGCAGGCCAACGCTGACAGAACATCCTGGTGACTTTCCAACATGAGGGGCCCAGGTGTGCTCGGCTCGTCGCTCCTGCCCTGCCCCCTCACTCTGCCGAGGCCCCAGCAGGCAACCTCCCCCACCCCACCCCAGGTGGCTGCTATTCCCTCTCTGCAGGAAAACAGGGACGGCTGGAACCCCTGCAGCTGAGGCTTCCCCTGGGAACGACTTCCTCCAGGGTCCAGATGTCCTTCAAGACTGAGGAGGCAGCTGGGATAATGGAACACTGCAACTCCCAAGAGAGCCAGGCCTGGGTTCAAATCTTACCTCAGCCACTCAATGGTTACATGGCTTGAGACAAGCTGAGCCTTTATTTCCTCACCCCTAGCACACCTTGTGAAAGTGGGGGTGAGAAAGAGGACTTTGAAGTGTTGTTGAAAGGATTAGACCATTATGGAAGAAGCCTAGCATAAGATAAACATCCAGGAATTGACAGCTACCACAAAGACTAGCATTTGCAGACATTGAACCTCAGGGGAAGGCTGTATGAGTTCTGAGGCTTCAAGGCAGGTTGTGGGTAAGCAGCTTCCTGCTGGGCCAGGCAATGAGGCAGGATGGGTAGGAGGCTGAGTCCACCCTGGAATCCAGAACTAAGACTCTCAGGAAGAGAAGAGGAATCAGGGGAGGGGGAAGGAAGGAGGAGAATAAGAGCCAGCAAAAGGTTCAGTGACTGCAGTCAAAGTATCTAATGTGCATGTGTGAAAATGTCACACACGTGGGCTATTTTAAAGGATTGTTCCTCAGCTGATGGTGTTATGAGGGGAGAAGTCAATAGAATCTTCAGAAGATAGGGTCTAGCTGGTAGAAGGAGACCACTAGGGGTGGATCTTAAGGGTTAATTCTGGTCCTATCTTCACGAACCGGAACCATGAGCCAAAATAAATCTTTCCTCCCTTACACTATTTGTCACGCATTGTGGTCAAGATGATGTTTTAAAAAAAATTCAAAAACCCACCATTTTTATAAACAATGTACACACACACACACACACACACACAAGCAAAATTTGATTCTTGTCCTGTTCTTTATGGGGAGCAGGGAGATCACATGATCAAAGATTGACCTTGAAGACCTCTTCTATCCTCTCTATAAATTTCTCTGTAATTTCCCTAAAGTGAATATTTAATACATAGTTTTTAAAATGAATATTTCTCAGTTATTATCTCCAATAGCCTTGGGTGCCTTTTTTCAATGGAATCTTCGTGCACTTCTCCCTCAGCAGAGTTGGCTGAAAAGAAGGGTATGGGAGAGTGTCTCCTCTCATTGCTAGGAGGTCAGATCTGGGCATTTCCTTATATGCTTCAAGTTGGTATCTCATCTTTGTTTTGGACTCTTTCCAGACAAAGAAAGTTAGATCTGTATAATGTACATACAACTTGCTTGCAGGCCTCTGAGCTTAAAATCTCCCGTGCAATTGTGTCTGAACTTTTGGAGAAAACAGGACGTTGCAAGGCTCCCTGAGGATAATCCCTTGGGATTTGAGCAATCTTCCCGGCCAGACGTTACAATGTGCTAACACCCTTGTGAGTCATGAACTAACTCATGGTCAATTCTGTTTGGAGAACAGGATGAATAATTGAAGTAACTGGGTGTTTGCCTGAATCCAGGCATAACCCAGTACTTATTCTGTTTTCTTGTCTCTGTTTGCCTAAAACAAACATGTCTATTTTCCCCCTCTTCCTTCACCTACTCTGTCTAACCCTGCACTGGCTTTTAGAAGGAAGTTCCAAATCTTAAGCACAGGGTGCAAACTCTGTAGAGTGGCCTTGCCTACTCCCTAGGATCTCTGTGCTAAGCTCAAAGATTGGGCGTGAGGGCAGCCACATCCTTGGGGTACGAGTCTAAAAGTCATGCTGAATTTTTTTAACATCTTTTGGGAATAATTTTAGACTCATAAGCAACTGATGAAAATCAGATAGAACAATTCTCTATTTGCTTAACAAGTTTCCCCAAATACTAACATGTTACATAACCTAGTAAAATACAGCAGCACAATACTTTTAGCCAAGCTGTGGTCTGAATTTCAGTTTTAACTGTTCTCCTTCTAATACCCTTTGTCTCTTCCCAAATCTGACCCAGATTCTCACATTGCCTTTAGCTGTCACATCTCAGTTTTCTGAAAGTTGTGTCACTTAATCAATCATTCATTATTGTTTTTAAAAGAGAAAGGGTTTATTTTGGCTCACAATTTGATTCATTCTTTTTCACGATCTTGACTCTTGCAGAATACAGGTCATTTTGTGAAATTTGGATTTATACAAATTTTCCTAAATTAGACTGAAATTGCAGTCTTATTTGAGGGGGGATACCTTAGAAGTAATGTACAGCACTTCAGAGGGTTCACTATGTCACAGTGTTCTGTTACCGGTGTTGTGAACCTTGAACATCACTGACTAGAATGATATTTGTCTTTATGCTTGATTTCCCATCATTTGTTCCTCCTTTGTAATTATCCTTTGGTGAACTTGTGCTTTCCCATGAGTATCTTCTACCTATACTTCAAATATATCAAATTTTGCACCTTTTAAGCCAATGACTGATCTCCCCCTTCTAATCATGCTGGGACTTTTTTTGTTTACTTGTTATTTATTCATTTATTTTTTTAGTGTGTGTGTGTGTGTGTGTGTGTGTGTGTGTGTGTATAGGCCAGAGGGCACCTTGCAGGAGTTGGATTCTCTCCTTCTGGCCATGTGAGTTTGAGAAATCAAACTTGAGTCATCAAAACAAGTACCTTTACCTGTGGAGTCACTTCAGTAGGCCCCCAAATTTACATTTCTAATCTGGATTGTTCCTTTGAATTTTAACCATATATACAATAGACTATACAGTCTTTCTGCTTGGATATCTAACAATAATATCATACCTAACATTCAAAATCAAAAAACTGACTTTCTAGAAATCTTCTAGCATCTTAGTGACAATTCATCATTCTGGTATCTCAACTTGAAAACTCTACTGTTTTCTTTTATTGTTCTCTATTTTCTTCGGCAGCAAGTCAACCAGAAAATACTACTAATGTGCACATTCAAAATCCAATCAGAGTCTGATAGCTTCTCACCACTTTCTAAACTGCTACCCTGATCTAAGCCACGGCCACCATCTTGACCTGAATTATATAATTGTTGCCCAACTCTCTTTGATTCTACCTTTGTTCCCCCAGAATCTTTTCTATACAGAGTAGCCATAGTGATATTTCAAAAGTATAGCTCGGGGGCTGGAGAGATGACTCAGGGGTTAATCCTCTGCCTTGCAAGCAGAAGGTCCTAAATTTGGATTCCAGATTCCACGTAAAAACACCAGGCAGAAATGGCGATGATCTGTATTTCCAGCCCTGGAAAGTAGAGCCTGAGAAACTCCAGAACAAAGCAAAAAAGGAGGTATCACAATCCAGGGTGGTTCCTGAAGTCACCCTTGGGCCTCCACAGGCACTTTGTAAATCAGATCAGTAATTTTTCTGCTTGAAACTCGAGAATACCTTCCCACACTGTTCAGTTAAATGTTAAAATCCATTTCTAGTGACTTATAAGGCCCTGACTGATCTAATTATTCTCTCTCACCATCACTATCTGAGCTTATTTCCTGCCACAGGTTTATCATCCCTAATCTGAAACACTGGGGGAGAGGGAGGTAATTTGGGCATATTTTGCCTATGCAAAATGAGATGGTTTTGAAATCCAACCCAAGTCTAAACATACAATTTGTATTCATTTCAACACGTAGCATGAAGGTAATTTTAAACAATGTTTTCAGTGCATCTGCATTTTGCCTGCAACCTGTCACATGGGGCAAGTATGGAATTTTCTCCTTTGTATCATAATTTCTTCTGCACCCAGGCTTTCCCTTGGGAATCCCCCCACCCACCAAAGTTAGTCCTCTTTTGCATAGTCCCTTAACTCAATAAATGCACCATCAGTCCTGCTGCTGGGATAGACAGTTTTCAGTCAATCTTGACAGTTTCTTCTCCGTGTTCATCTCAAATCCTGTCCATCCCCATAAACAGTACTCAGACTTTACTAAACTCCACTGCCAACACCTGATTCATCATGGCCTCTCCTCCCGGATTTCTTCTTTGCTGTCAATCAAATCTTTCCAACCCAAATAGGATTTCCAAATACGAATCTGATCAAATTTTAGTCTGGTATAATACAGACCAGCGACACTATTCGATGGCCTTCACATCATCCCTTAGATGGCACCACACTTCCCCTGAGATGGCCAGTGTTCTCTCCTAATTAGAAGGGCCCCATCCTCTTTAGTCTCCACTGCCCAACCCCTCTGTTGTCTGGTTTCCCACTGAATCATAGTGGTCATTCCCTTAGAAGATCCTCTCCTGGGTCTCCCATCTTCGTTGTATGTTTCCTACCACCAAAGAATCTTGTTTTTGCCTACAGCACATTTACTCTAGCTTAAAATTGACCATCTAATGGTGTAGTCAAATATTTGTCAAGTATCTGTCTCCCAGACTAGTCTGCAAAATTTATTATAATGAGGCACAAAATAGTTGACACACAGTTTGCACTCAAAAAATATTTGTTGAATATTGGATAAATAGACTGATGAAAGTAAAATCACAATTTTGAAAGACAAATCTGCCACATCAATTAATAGAAAGAAAGGAAAGGAAAGGGAAAGAGTTCTAAATAATTAGGAGACCAGCAGAGGAACATAGGACAGGAAAGAGGAAATGAAATCCTAAATTAAAGCGTCGAAAAAGGAAATGGAAAGCAACTGTCTTTTGGGGGGACTACATTGCACCATTGATATACCAGCTCAACCACAAACATTCTAGCAATACCCAAGACTCTGTGCTCAGTGCAGCTGCTCGCCCCAAATATGGGTAGGGAAATCAACAAACTCTTGGCCAGCAGAGCAGACTCAACACTGAGGGAAGTTTTGTGGCAACACAAAGGCACTTTCTAGGACATCTTGTCTCTTAAAAAGACAAAGCCATTTAAGTAACAAAGAAATCTAAGTACTGTTCTGCCATCCTCTAGACCTCAGGAGGGGGGAAAAAAGTGCTGGTTTCTGTGTTTTTAACAACATCTGGTGTATTTGATTACATTTTCAATTCAGATGGTTCCATTACTACAAGAAGCAACTTCATTACCAGGAGGGCCCCGAGCCCAGACTATATACTAGCTCCCTGTCATATAATTTAGCCTCAGTCATACCTCAGACAATATTTATACAAGGTCACTTCTTCAAACCATGTCTAGCCTGCCCAAATGACAATATTATTTATGCCAAATGCTTCTCCTAAGGGATGGAAAACTGCCAACTTTGGTTTAATAGGTTATATGGACAAGCTAGAAAAACATCATTTGTAGCACACACAGTTTAAGTATTTAGTATATAACTATGAGTACAGACTGATCATTGGAAACATGGCTGAAAACTGGGCCTAGGAATTAAAAAAAAAAGCCACAAAAGCACTAAGGTTTGGATCTTTCCTGCCTGATATTAGTTTTGGAAGCCCTAGGTTTGGCCAGAATTATGAATGCACAAGAGAGAGCTGCCTTAGACTTTCATGGCTACCTGAATATCCAAGATGGGGGGAGGGACCTGCAAGAGGAAATAACTTGGGCGTATGTGCCCAGCAGCCGTCCTCCTGTGGTTGCAAATTAATGTGACCATCCAGTAGAACAGGCAGCCCAGGGGCCTATGGTAACAAAGAACAGTCTAACCCATTGATGTTAATTTACCAAATTATTCACATCCCACAATCTGGAATAGAAATCAGCAGCCCAAAAAATGCTTCTTCTACACCTCAGTCAAAACACCTATAAAAATCTAGATACCAGGAGGCAAAGTCTGGAACATAAACTACTTCCTCATGTTGCCAGTGAGTTATTAAAGTACAACACGATGGAGCTGCCAGGGGCGGCCAGCTAACCTCGTTCCAAGCTCGAATCATGGTGGTGTCTTTAATAAGGCATTTGGTCAAAATATATTGGTGACAACTCCTTTCTCTTAAAATCTAGCGAAGGATACAAGTCATAGATTCCAGTTAATCTTTTATGGACCATTTGGATTTTAAAATATCAAGTAGAGAATTAACCAATTTTAAAAAGGTTGAGCTTTGAAATAAAGTATAGAATATCTGTCTGACCTTGCATGACTTATTGATAAATATCACTAGTAAACAATTTTTAGTGTCTTTTTAATAGGTGCTCATAATTTTCACACAAAATGTTGTGTCCAATTTAAACTTTAGCGGACAAAAAAGTTAAATTCTAAAGAGGCTTGAAAACCCAAAAATTGTTCTGTTGGATTGTTAGATTTGAAAAGGTTCTTACTCCTTAAAGTGAAACTCTTCTCAAGGCTGCTATATTATCTTTTTGTTTTAATGGTTATCTCCAGAGAATTTGATTACCATTGGACCAATGTTTAAAAATAGTTAATACTGAGCCAGAGAGATGGCATGGGTTATGACTCTGCTTCACAAGCAGAAGCATCCTCAGGCCCCACGTCAAGTGCCAGGCGAAAATGGCAGCACCTGCACGCTGGCTCTGGAAGGTAAAGCCTGGGAAATCCTAGAACAATGCAAAAAGGAAGTATAAACAATTTGGGATGTTTTTCGATGTTACCCTTGGATAAGCACACATAATGCCCTCTGATACACAAACACACACACACACACACGCATGCGCAAAAAAATAAATTCTAAAATATATTTAATATTATTATTATCATCATTATTTATTTATAATATTAATTCTCTATAATGAGCACACCTGGCTAATTCCAGACCCAGGAATTTATTTCAGGGTAATAAATAATGCAAAGATATTTATCACAGAATTATTTATTATTGGGAGTATTCAAAAACGACAAAGAATAGGCTAAATAAACCATCTATCTGGTGGAATACTATATAACTATAGATTGCATTATAGAAAAATACCAACCCACTGGGGAAAGTTTATAGGGCATGACAAGTAAAGAATACAACAAACCAGACTATGGCATTTCGTGCCTATTCTTCAAGCACTCAGGAGGGAGAGGCAGAAGGACTGAATTTGGAGGCCAGCTTGATTACATGGCTAAATCCTGCCTCCAAATTCCAAAGAAAGCAAGAAAGGGGAAAAAAATATAATGACAAAGCAATATATACAGAAGTTATATCCAGATGAAGTGGCATCAGATCTTTAGCCCCAGGGGAGGGGACGCTGAGGACTTGGCAGCATTTGGCAGATGGATTTTAAGGAGGCCAAAGACTTGCTACTGATGGGACTCGTCTGTCTACAGGCAAGTAACCTTCAGCGAGGCTTAGGCACTGGGAAGTTTCACTTGCACTTTTATTAATGAAGTATTTGCTTCCTAGCTGTCACGAACACTCTTCTGTTCCTAGCCCAGTGGTGGCTTGGATAGGACCTGTGTACAAGCCCCTTCATTCCTTTACCCAAATACCTCCCTAAACTAAAAGCAAGAAGCCAGACACGGGTCCTCCACAGTAAGGTTCCTGTATCTTTGAAAAGCAAGCATTTCCAAATGCTTCCAACATTGTAGAGTCAGGGATAGCCTCTATGGCCACCTGCACGTCCATAGGATCTCACAGCAAAGAAACTGATCAGCATATCATAAGTAAAACTTATAAATAAATAATAAAAATATAAATAAAATTAAATTAAAAAATGAAATAAGCAGAATCATGAACTAGGAGACCCTATAAGCTCTAAGAAAAGAAAAAAGGAGACCGACTTCTCTGAGCCTCTGAAGCAAGCAGAACTGACCTATGGCCTGAAAACAGGGCTTCTCGAAGCACGATTACAGGCCAGGGAAAGGTGAATAAGACTTTTGCTGAAGACTCTCTGCACTGGGGAAATGAGTCTACTGGACTTTTTTCTTTTCCATTTTGAGACAGGGGGTCATCCCTGCTGACTCGGAGCCTGCGATCTTCCTGCTTCGGCCTGGCAAGGACTGGTATAGGCCTACACCACCACACCAGGCTTCTGCTGGACCCTTCTCCGTCTGTGGCCATCCGGTGGCTCATCGCATTTCCTGGACAGGTGAAAACAACCGGGATGGCTAAGATCTCTGAGACAGGAGCATCGAGAGGGGACAAACGCCAAGGCCATTCCCTTGGGATGCTCTCAGCTGAGAGAGAGCTATGTCAAAGGGACCAGCTAAGAAGAGTATGGATAGGCGCTCTTCGTATCAAGTCATACAAACATCGTTTTCTTTGAAAGTGGAAATTTTTGTCAAAAATAAGCTTTGAAGACAACACAGTTTCATTTTGTGTGATACTAATGGATCTTTGCCTAAGGCAAAAATAATCCAGATGTACCGGATAAAACAAAGCAAAACTATGCTTAAATCTTTCCAAGAACTCAATTATTTTGCTGTCCTGAACAGAAATTACAAAAGAAAAAAAACCAACTTTTCAAGAAGGTAAGTATATAATTAAAGACATTTAGAGAGGATACAACACATTGAATGCATCAAGAAAAATGTATAAATGGTTATAACTTGAAGTTGTCCTGCTGGCTTTGGAGACCAAGGCCTTTGTTTCTCTCTTTCTCTGTCTCTGTCTCTCTCTCTCATTCCCCTAGTAGATCTTACTTTGAAGCCCAGATTTTGCCCTTAAACTTTGTGCGTGTATGTGTGTGTGTGTATGTGTGTGTGTGTATCAGAGGGCACTGTGTGTCCCTGTAAAGGACCAAGGGTGACTTCGGGAATCATCCTGGATTGCTTCTACCTCCTTTTTGATTCACTCTGGGGTTTCCCAGTCTCTGTACCCTGCCACCATTTTATCCTGGCATTTTTACCCGGCCTGGGATTTATTTATTTATTTTTTTATTTCAGCTCATACAAACTTATTAGGTACACCAGTTCCCTCCCTCCCTCCTCCTCCCCCCGTACTCCCTGCTCCCCCTCCCCACCCCTCTCCCTCCCCATCCCCCAGTGCCTCCCACCCCAATTCCCAGAGAGTCCTTTCTTGTGCATGTCTGATTTTCCTCTGGGTCCTCCTCTCCGATGACGTACAAGGACCCAGTGGCCTTTCCCGAACCCTTTCCCATGTTCCCCTTAGGTATAGGAACACTGCTGTGGCTGCCAATCCTTTCCCGCCTGGGATTTAAACTCAATACCTTCTGCTTGTGAGGCAGAGTCGTAACCTCTGAGCCATTCTCTCCAGCCCAGGATTTTTATTCTTAAAATTTTTTTTATTAGTATTATTTATTCAACTGTGTGCATGTGCGTGTGTGTGTGTGTGTGTGTGTGTGTGTGTGTGTGTATGTGTGTCTGTATATGTGTAGAACCACGGACGAATTCACGAACCACCATGGACGCCTCCACCTCCTTCTGCCCCGGGATTCACAGGCTCCGCCCTACCAGGACCAGAAACGCAGGCCGCCGTGGGATCTGGGATCCGAACTCAGGACCTTCCGCCTGCAAGGCAGAGGCTTAACCCCTGAACCACCTCTCCAGTCCAGGATTCTTATTCTTAAAGGTTGCACTGACTTTCTATTTTCTGAACTACAGCATTAAAAAGTGGGAGCTTCCCTCTGTTCCTTAGGCCTCGGTGCTGACTGGCTCACTCTGCACTAAAATCGCCAAAGGTTTACTCACTCAGCAGCAATGCCCCAAGCCTTGAGGACTGAAAGGCTGAAAACTGTGGCCTCTGTGGTTCCCCAGGCTGGGTTCAAACGAGATCAATTGTGCAGTCAATTGGCCCATCTTGGGACTTTGGCTCTTAAATGGCAGCGACTGTTCAGACTAAACTAGAGGTTATTTTACAAGGACCATCAAAATCCTCATTTGCATGTGTGAAATTCCTGTGGACAGGCTGGCTTTTTTTGAATCACGCTGTTTGGATGACAAGTGGCATCTGCTGGAGAGAGTGACTAGCGTCAGTTAGCACACGCTCCTTCCAGTCAGCTTTTCCCTTCTCTACCCCAGATCACTAGCCAATTGTTTGGCTTTTAGCACAAATGATTCCAACCCCTACTGTGCCCCAATAGGAGGCTTCTGGTCTTCCAGCTAACAGAAAAACCTGAAGTTTTCTTTGCAAAAATGATCATCAGCAGCCATCACCCCCACAGTGGAACTCATTGAGCCTTGTGTCCTACTGAGTGCTTTGCATACATCATCCACTTAGATCCTCACAGCAAGGCTGTGGTGTTCCGTGTTAATATTGCTCTTTACTTTTCTTTTTTTTTTTCAGAGAAGGTCTCACTGTGCAGCTCAGCCCAGCCTCAAAATCATTCTGTCTCCGCCTCCCCAAGTTCTGGGATTACAGACAAGTTCTCTTATGCCCACCTGCTTTTCATTAATTTTATCAATTTCTTTTGCATTATTTATTTATCACAGTGCCGGGGATTGAATCCAGAGTCTCACACACACTCACTCACTGTGCGAGCATTCGACCACTGAGATACAGTCCCAGCCATACCATATTCCTGCTTTAAAGAAGAAACTTAACTTAGACTAAAGCCACCTGAGACTTTAACCTCAGTTAAAGTTAACACATACCAGTCATGAAGGTAGCGTTACGATTTAAATCTAAAATGACCCCCAAGAGCATGTGTTTTGAATACTTGCTCCTCAGTTAGCGGCACTATCATGGGGGGCTGTGAAACTTTTAGGAAACAGAGCCTCGCTAGCAGTAATAGTTCACTGGGGACAGACCTGCTGCCCCTTCCACTCTCTGGCTCACCATGAAATGAATAGCCTTGGCCACCTTCTCCAGCTGATATTCCCCACCACGAAGGACTGGAAACCCTCCAAAGCCATGAATCCAAATGAATCTCCCCTCTCTTGTTTCTGTTGGGTATTTGGTCACAATGACACAGAAATATTTGGGACAGGTTAGAAAGCCATGCATTTAAATAAAAGCAAATAGTGGACAAACCATAGCTATGCTCTGTGCTCTACCTGACGCCATATTGCTTCCTTATTAGCAAACTGTGCTCAGTCAGCAACCAACGGCAGCAATGGATACTGGAGCCCAAACCAAAAGCCTTTTGGCTCAATGAGATCAGAACACTAACTTCGATCAGAAGTCAGTTACTCATATCAGTTTGGTCTCAAGTGTGTGACTCACTGGGAGTCCGGCCACTTTGAATGGCATCACAGTACCTGCAAAAAGCAGGCCTTGGAGCCGGGAAGATAGCTCTGCAGTTAAAGCACTTGCCTCACAAATGAAAAGGACTAAAATTTAGATTCCCCAGATCCCACACATTATTTTGGGTAGGTATGGGGCGTGCCTATAGAATGAAGAGACTCGGAATACCCAGAGCAAGGTGTCTAGTCAGACTAGCCCTGTAGGCCAGCTGTAGGTTTGACCGAGATGCTGTTTCAAGAAATGAGATGCAAGAGCAGCCAAGGATGATGCTTGACAACAAGCTTGGGCCACCCCCATACACGTGTGTAGACATCCCGACAAGTACAACATGTACACTTGCACGCATGCAAATATTCATACACATGTACATGAATTCCACATGCATACACATGCAAATGGGAGGGGGAGGGACTTGTGGCCTGTCTCTAATCCTTTATTTCATAGTAACGTCCTTTTTCTTACTCTAGCTGCTCAGAAATTCAGAAAGTTCCCTCTCCCTCACTGCCTCTTTTCTGAGTGAAAAGGAAAGCAGCCTATAAATAAGCTTCTAAATTCGGGCCATGGAGGGCAGGTGCCTGGGGTAGGGAAAAATGGACCAAGTGTTCTTCGGTCTGGAGTCTCGGTCTGGAGTCTCGGTTGTGTCTCCTTGGGACACACTGGTCTGGAAGGTGTGCAGCACTGTCCTTTTGAGAGAAGGATGCAGCAGAATGGTTACCCGTTTCCCAGCTCTCCAGCTTTCCAGACTGTCTCGAACATGTGGAAGGGCCGTCCTGTACTCGTCAGCTGGACAGCAGTCTGGCAACCACTGGCCAAAGTGGTTTATAACATCTGGATAATTGCTCCCAGATGTGGCCTTTCCCTGAAAGGCTTGATTAAAAGTTTCACACTCGGCATCTTATAATAACTGACATATGCCGAGAGCTTCTTGGACCTGAGAGCGAAGCAGCAGAGTCTCTGCAAAGATGGGGAAAAGGACAGTTCACAGGCTCGCAACAGTGCAGCAGCACCCTGTGGCCCCTCTTGAACGTCAAGCAAATGGAGCTGACACCGTAGAGTGAGTCGGACAGAGAACAGACCAATCTAC
Organism: Typhlomys cinereus; assembly: GCA_023101885.1. Taxonomy (NCBI): domain Eukaryota; kingdom Metazoa; phylum Chordata; class Mammalia; order Rodentia; family Platacanthomyidae; genus Typhlomys; species Typhlomys cinereus. The sequence continues at coordinate 7,443,216 of JALPQD010000042.1, read as the reverse complement.
CAACCACCATCAGGGATGTTAGACACTTGTCCCCTTGGAGCCTTGCGTTTCTCCTCTGTAAGACGGGACGGGGTGACAATCGGCTCGAAGGAGGAGGCTCCCAGTCTGGCATGGGTAGGCATCCATCAATTGTTGTTCCTTTTTTTTTTTATTATTATCAGTTGAGCCTGTAAACACAATTCGCCCACATACTTACTACAAGCCGCTAGCAAAACACAGGGCTAGTAGTTCCTTTTTACTCTTTAGACAGAACAATAACATTTTAAAAGCACAAACAATAGTAGTAGATGGTTATGACCTGCCCCTTCCAGGCAATTTTCCATCAAGTTAAAAAACACAACAACCTTGAGTTTGTCTTCTAAATAGATCCAGATGAATCCTGATCCCCAGACAAGTCCTGAGGATCTTACATTTTTTGGAACAAAACATCATAATATTCCAGCAGGATTAAAGGTCGCTAGACCCAAGGTTGAAATTCTCCAAGTCCAGGAATGAGTCAGACATATGATCTTCCCCTAATAGGTGAAGGGAGGCTAAGTGACATTTTGAGTGTTGGGTTGTTTATCAAGTCTGAACGTGTAAACTCCTTCATTCAGCAGCATCCCTCCCCTTTGGTTTGAAAATCATTATTGAATTAAATAATTTCTGCTTAATTTTTGGAGCATCTACAATATACCAAGCCTGTGACAGATATTTTACTTACATGATTGCCATACTGCATAATCCTCCTTGCAGCCTGCCTGTAAAACAAGCAATGTAGTCATCCTCATCCTGGAGATGAAGAATAGCTTACCACAAAATCTCAACACATGCCCGGGGCAGATCTGCAACTCAGACACATCAGTGTGCCTCCTAAAGCGTCACAAACAGCTTCATACTATTTCACCTTAGCATTCAGTATGCAGAAAATTCATGAAAATGATCTTTCTGCTCCCCACTCTGCTACACTCCTGATAGTTACACCTGGGGCATCCCCTGTTTACTTTATCCACAGCCAAGGCTCTGTCCATTGTATCTCGGGCCCCCAAGAACACTTCAGTCTGTTGCTCCTCATGGCGGGACAGGTGTTCAGTACAATAGTTCCCTTTTCTCCCCATCTGCTTCTCCTTGAACGGTGGGTCCGGCCCGTCACGGGCGGCTGCTTCCCACATGTGTTTGCAGTCCCATTGATGAAAAATGGCAGAAGCAGGTATTAAAGGTAGAGGTTCTGGCTTATTGCTCTGAATGTATTAAAAACCATTCCCAGACTTCACATAAAGAGTTTTACACACACAGCACATATGATACAAGGGAGACAGGGAAGCAGACGTGGGGATAACCACAGTGAGACGTGTAACCACAACAGAAGTCTGGAGAGACGAGTGCAAGGGAAAGCTACTTTCACAGACTGGGTGATGGGTTGTCTCCTCAGCACACAGACAGACAGCTAGAGGTACTTAGTTTTATAAAAAGTTGACAGAAAGAACTCCAGACATCCAGGCCTGCTCTCTTCTAATTCTCCTGTCCAGAGCTGACTCAGCCCTGTCTGCTTCCCTTGCAGGAGGGTGAGTTATTCCATGCACTCGTGCTAATTATCCACAGCCCGCTTCTTTCTTTTCTCACAGGTCGTTTAAATGTCTACTTGTCTGGGTTAGAACTTGGGTGGATGCTGAATTCCCTTCTGTAGTCCTCCCCAATGATGGATTTCTCATACCTAGGGTATTGTTCGTGGGGGAAATTCTTTCACTTTAAAGGTCCTTGAGATGGCTATCCAAAGAATTTATTTTATTTGTCTCTTGAAGAAAGCATTTGCCAATTAATGGGTATATAGCAAATGCCAAATAATTTCCATAATCTATCTCTTCAATGCCCCCTAGTGATCCTAAGATAGGTACAGTAGTCCCCCTCCCCACTTGTCCATAGGGGATACATCAAAGAATCCCAAAGGACGTCAGACACTGTGGGGAGCACCAAACCTACATAGTTTTTCCTACACAAATATACCTACAGTAGTGTAATTTGCAAATTAGGCACAAGAAGATATTAATAGCGATAACTCATATAAAGTAGAATAATTATAATAATATGCTATAATAAAAGTAATTTGAAACTCATGGGTGGTTTATGACTGGAATTTTCCTTTTAATCTTATAGGTAAGTAAATCTGTGGAAAATGAAGCCTTGGGTACAGGGGTAGTGGTATGTGTGCCCCATCACACAGATCTACCACATAATAAATACAGGATAAATGGAAGAGAAGAAAAGCCAAAGCACATTGTGTCTTCCTCAGCACACATGAACCAAAGCAAAATGGTACAAGGAGCTGTCCTGGGGCCAGGAGAAAAGACTGAGAGTTTTGTCTGGGCATTTCCACCAAGAAGCTCTGAAAGCTGGGAAGGAGAGATTACCTCTGCCTTATTCTTTTCATCCTAACTAATCCATATATATCCCTTCTTGCTATGATTTCTTCCTATGATTCCATATACATATGCCTTCTATGATTTGTGTGTGTGTGTGTGTGTGTGTGTGTGTGTGTGTGTATACTTGTGTGAGTGAGTGTGTGTGTGATGCTGGGGCTCAAATTTAGAGCCTCCATGTTAGCTAAGTGTTCTACTCTGAGACATATCATCAATCCTATTCCATCTTAATAAGTTAGATTCTTTAAGAGAAAAGTCTGTCAGCACTGAATCATGTCCATCACCACCCAGTTCTGGACAACAGTACATCTGGGTCACCAGAGTTGTCTATCCCCCTTTCCATAGTGTCTGAACATGCAGTATCCTCTAAATCAAGTAAAAGACCTTCAAACCCTGTCACCTACTTGCAGATGCAGGTGGTCATGGTGATGTATATCTGTATCCCAACACATGGGAGACTGAAGATGGAGTACTGAGAGGTTGATGGTAGTCTAGGCTACATAGTGAGACCCGTATCTTGAAACACAAAAACAACAAAAAAGAGATTTGGCCTTTCAGTTATCTTCAGTTGCTGTGCCTAAAATATACAACCCAAACTCAATTGCTTTGACCAACAACTCTCATGATTCTAGAATTCAGTCAGGTGCTTCCCTTTTGGCGTTTTTCATGCAATTGAAATCGAATGGAGGCAGAGATAGGGAAACCTGTTTCCTCCAATGTTGGGGATCCATCCAGGAGCTTACACACAGCAGGCAAAACCATTCAGCCACTAAGCTACATCACCAGACCAATCACTCGTATGTGTGGTATGTGGGCTGCAATAACTAAGGACTTGCTCATATATCCGTCAACATTGTTTCTTCATGTGGTTATCTTGGGCTTCTTTGCAGCACGGCAGTATTGGATAGTCTCATTTCTTGTACTGTGATGGAGCTCCCCTTCCCCAGAGAGAACATTCTAAGAGAGCTACGAAGAAGTTGTAAACCTTCTTAGGACCTAACTTCACTCCTGGAGTCTACCGGTCATGGCACTCATACTTCAGTCCAGACCCACAGAAGTAGAGGTAGAGATTCTATGCTTTGAGAGGAGAGAATCTATATGTTCAAGCAAGATTGACACTGATGGCTGATTGAAGACAAGTTACTAAACTTGCCTATCTCAGAACAAAATGAACTATAAGAAAAGGATAATAGTCTCCCTCTCTTTCTCACTCTCTCTCTCAGCAGTTTGAAATAATGCTTGATCATAAAAGTGGACTACTTAAACATGAAATGAGACTTATAAGTTGACTCTCATGTTGGATGGTAGGTGAAAGAAAAGACTCTTTCATTTATCTGTGAGACAGCATGTTAAGCCCCAACATGGATGGATAAAGAAGGACAACTTACTTGTGGAAAATATCCTCTGAAGAAATTGTAAGGACAAGTTAGAGAGCTAGTTGAATTTGTCAGGATGGATACTGATAGTCTACTAATTTTCAGACAAATCCAGCTGTCTGTTTGTAAGCATCCCTGAATGAATGCGAAAGCTACAGAGCGGACACTGCCAAACTGTTCCAGACAGGCACACAGATAAGCAGACCTGATGTGTGGCAGTTTTGAAGGGCAGGCTTAAAAACGCTGAGAAACAAACTGAGGATCTGGACAACATCACTATCAGGAAAGCATATCATAAACCTCAGAATGTGACAGAGCCCCAAGAAAAACAGCAGCCAAGAGGCCAGCTAAACAACTGGAGAAGCCGGGGGAGCAAGGCAGAGGGAACTATGGGGAGCATGTTGGAAGCTCGCGGGGATGGCATAAACGCTGGAATTAAAGACCCCTCGAGGGCTGACATTATCTGTAAAAGAAAATATCTGCAGCTTCTGCGGGCAGGAGGATGGAGGGAGCCGTAAGGAAGCTGTACAGTGTGTCTTCAGGATGCGGATGCCAGAACAAAGCTAGAATTACTGTGGCTTGGAAGGTGAATCGCAAGGCCCCTGAAAGAAGCATTTCTTTTTCTTCATGACTCAGAGAAAGTCAGGAATGAATTCCCTAGACATGAAATTTAAGGAGGCCTCTGGCGTGTATCTGGAATGTTTAGGAGTTGTCAGCCTTGCGATCTGATGGGCCCTTGAAGGACGCTCTCTGTGAGTCCATGGGATAGGCAGATAGAACAGAGAGTTATTTTCCTCCCTGGCTCTGCCTCCAGATGGGAATATGAGGCTTGTTCTTTAAATTATATGGCTATTAAAGGCAGAAGGCGCCCAACAGGTCAATCATCATTCACCAGCCAACACAGGGCATTAACTGGATCAATCCTCCAGTTGTAGCATTTGGCCTCATCCAACCCTGTGGATACTTAATGTACTGCAGTCTCCTGAAATTCTGGCACGCAAATTTTCCAAGTCAACTTGTTTGCATAAATTAAATATAACCAAGCTATCCACAAACAGGTGAAGTAAATATTACAGCAGTGCAATATTTAAGTGGAACTCAGAACTTTTCAAATTTGGATGTGCCTGCCACAAAGATCTTTTTCAAGGACAGAATCAGTGGGCATAAGATGGGATTCGTGACTTAGCATTTGCAACAAACTCCCCTGGTGATAGCTCTGCTTCTGGTCATCTCTGAAGAAACAAAAATTTACTCAATTGTAGCTTTAAAATTAAAAAAAATCAGATATTGGTAGGATATGACTAGATATATGTCAAGAATATCATCTTGCAATAATATTGAGATGGCAGCTAAAGCAATTCTGAAGAGAACCAACAAGGAAATGTACTCCACACAAACCTTTTCTCTCCAAAAACACCATCAGTTAGTTGATAAATACTGCAGTGGCATTTAAAAAAAATTCCCTAGACATGAAATGTCTGAAGGCTACTGGTGTGGTTTTCCCTGTTAGTTCAAAATATTTGGAAAGCCAAATTGCATATCTGAAGGGAAATGCAAGCAAGTGGAGGGTCAGCAGGCTCACATACTCTTTTCTAAAGGTTCATTTAAGAGATGGCAGAAGACCTCAAAGTATATGCTTTGGAAAGTACCTGACGAAAATCACTGAAGTTGAAAATTATGAAACAATGCAATTGAGGGAGATATTTTTAAAAGCCTCTTTTTGGATATCACTTTCCAAGCCTTTTTTTCTATTGAGTACAGTAAGCTGTCTCAGAAGCACTGTCCCAAACATTTCTGATTTTTCTCCTGCTGCTGTCAATGAAATTTAAATCCATTGAATAACTTTTGAAGAAGAAAGATATTATTTAAGAGAACTTTAAAACAACAATTGAAATTAACCATGTACAGACCAAATTTATTTAAACAAATCCCTGGCCAACTTTATTGCTATGGAATTCCATGATATTAAATACTACTGTTCAGCTTGTGAATCATGACTGCAACCTGGGAAACATATTGCTAACCCAATATGTCTGTTACACTTAGCTAAAATTGAACCCGTAGGCTGGCAAGATAGCTCAGTGGGTAAGGTACACATGTGTATACCTGTCAGACTGAGTTCAGTTCCCAGAAACCCATATGGTGGCAGGAAAGTTGTCTTCTGACTCCCACTTGTACACCATGGCACGCATGTGTATACATCTCTGTCTATCTGTCTGTCTGTCTGTCTGTCTGCCTGTCAAGTAAATAAATATTAATAATAAAATAAAATTGAGTTTACAGTGTTGTTTTTTGACCCATGTCCATCGATTTTCCTTTGTTTTCCTACAAATAATATAGATATGTAGCCATGGATAGATTTTTTTTTTAATGCACACACTCTGGACACTTAAGTCTTAGCCTGACATGCTTGTGAGCCTGACAGACTTGGTGGGGAGAGGGAATTCAGAGGATAATGGAATCTCTGCTTCTTTGTTCCTCCTCACATGTATCTTATCTGCACTGAACAGATCTAAGCTTACATCCCGAAGGATATATGCTGGGTGATAATGGTGTGAGATTGTGACTTTAGAAGAGCCCTCTATGCAGAGGAAGTTGGCCACACTTTCAGAAACAAACAGAAAATAATAGGAAACCTTAAGATGAATATTAGACTTTACCTTTTAGATTTCTTTAGTAGAAAAATAAAATTTTGTGTGTGTGTGTTTATGAGAAGAGAAAGAGAGAATGAGGCAAATGAGAGAGAAAATAGCTTGACATTCCAAGGAAATAAAAAAAAGAACAAAAAATCAGTACTAAATAGTGATACTTTTTTAAAGAATACATTTTAAAAAGAAGCAAGAAAATGAAATGAAATGTGAACAAACTCAAGGAAAAGATTTTTTTTTTAATTGCTTAGGGGACAAAGAGAAAATCCTAGTTTGCTAGACTCAATGTGAAACAAGAAGATGAAAGTCTTTTTATACAATCAGCAAACAAAAGCAAGGAAATATCTATTTCAAATCCCATAGAGAGGCAAGAAGGGAAGTTCTCGAGACAATGCTGAGTGTGCAGTTGAAGGGATAAATCATTTCTTTACCTCACTTGCTACAAAAAGATAGCAGACCAGGGATGAGATGTATTTTCCAGTTTTAAGGGTAGGGGATTGCTGGAATGCTTTTCCCTTACCGCAAACTGCTAACAGAACACCCCATTCAAATGAATATTGCTCTCGGAGAGACAGTATCTGAAGAAGAGACGCGGGTACTGTAGAATAGAGGAGGAAGAGGATTGTCCCCCCCCCCCCGCCAGCAGCTTGAAAAATATCAGGTCTCTGATGAGGGAACATTGCTGAAGACATTAGAATTCTCTGGAGTCCATTCTTTCCTCTCTTGAGGAATAACCTAGGTATTTCTGGATGTTGCACAGTCTTTGAGTAACTAGGAATCTTTGAATTACTGAGATTGTAAGTTTTTCACCCGAATCACAATCATGAAAAGGAAGCTAAGACTGCTCAAAATAATCAAGTTTACTCATACCATTTATTCAAAAACAATATTTACTTACATGTCTCAGCATTTACTTAACACATGTATACACACAAGACCAGGAAGTAGGGGGCTCACTAAGGTTTTACAAACTTGAAGAAAGCATTGCCTGGCATCACTGAAGTCAAATATGCTTTAACTTAGCCCAAAAGCTCTTAAAGCTCATTCTCATGATTCTCTTACATTTGTAAGAACAAGAAGATTTTAGCGTATATATGGAATATATATAGTTTGATATTTCTTAGAAAAAATATGTAACCAAGGCTTATAATGATTATCTGCATCAACTTTCTAAGATCAAATATGCAGGTAAGTAAAAAACAATCATGAGCAGCAGGAGCAAATTAAAGGGCAGACTCACAGTTGGATTTAGAATTGCTAGAAATTCTACTTACAAAAATGTACTCTCAGTAACGATAGCCATTTTTGTTCTATGTGGGCTTTTTATTAAAAGACTTGTTTAAGAATTTTTCAAATGCTTAGAAAAATGCCCAAGTTTATCTGAGGTACATTTTGAAAACAGAAAGAAAATTAGGTGCAAATTACATGTGTGTATGTGTGTGTGTGTGTGTGTGTGTGTGCATGTGCGCACATGCGCGCATATAAGAGGAGTGTGTGTGCCTATGGAGGCCCAAGGGTGACTTTGGGAACCATCCTGTATTGTTCTATGTCCTTACTGTTTTGCTTTGGAGTTTCCAAGGCTCTGCCTTTCAAATCTGGAATTGCAGGATCCAAACTCTGGTCCATTTGCTTGTGATACAAAGGTTTTAATCACTGAGTCATCTCCCTGGCCCACAAATCTTTTTATATGAAGTTGGGCTTCCATGTTGTAAAGAGAGGAGTTGTGTTGAAATAAAATTAGTATCTTCCTAAAAGGTCTTTTCCAGTTACATGGAATTTTGACATGTTATGGAAAATCTAATGGATATCTTAATCTTCTTCTTCTTCTACTTTTTCATGATTCACACATTTTCAACTTGGAAAGGAAAGATGCACAAATTGTAGGCATAGACAAATATGGCTTGTGTTTTCCCTGGTGGGATGCAGGTGTCTCTCCTACAACCTAGCTCTTTCCCTGTAATGGGAGACAAATAGATAGTTGAGGCCTAAGTATAAGCAGCAGGTATAAAAAGGTTATTGATAGAGAATTTCCTGCTCTTTGAAACACTGTGACTAAAGAGACTTTTCCTACTTAAAAAAAGGTAGGGGCGGGGTATAATGGTTGAATTTGCCATAGTCACACATATCTTAATTGCAGTAGTTGGGAGGCTGAGACAGGAGAGAACCTCCTCCAATTTGAGACCAATCCAGATATATAATGTACTTAAGACCATCCTGTCTCATTAAGCTGAAAACATATGGCTAATAAAGTGATATTTAAAAGGGTGTGAAGCTTAGGAAAGTAATTTGCATGTAGAAGTTTACATTTCCTTAAGAATTTGTTTATGTAAACACACATCTTTTTAAAATCCTCTGCTCTTTTTCGCTCTTTCTCTCTGAAGGTGCTATTACAGCCAAAGAAATGACCTTTAATTTGTCTGCATGATCAACAGAAGGAAAGCTTCATTATTTATGTTTATAATAATTATATGAAAGTAGTTGCCCAAATGATATGCCTCTGACTGGTCAGTTGTAAATTTCAGCTGCATGTTTTGTCACTTATGTCATTAATCATAAAAAACCTTCTTGACACAAGATTAAAAATAAAACCTGGATTCTTTCAGCAGGCTAAGGAAAGGTAAGAGGCAAAACATACATTCCATGTTTTGGCCAGTAAGTGCTTATTCGTTATAGAGAGCTGCTCTTGTTTTATTGGAAATTCTGTTAGAATTCACAAGAGCAATGAACTTGTAGTTTACAGCGAACCTTCCTCTTCACAGCCATGGGAAATGAAAAATGCAAACTTTCTAATAGCCCTTATGGTTAGCTCGTATGTCCAAAAGAGTTGATTTGTAGTTCTGATCTAGGACAAATCACCCTGACTTTTTAAATGCTGCATTTTAGGTGAACCTTGGGGTTATTTGTAAGTAATTATAAGAAACAGGCTGCCTGTGGGCCAGTCCTTCTTCTCACTGCTCACCTGAAGTATTCCTGCCAATCACAGAAGGTCCTCAACCTGCTTTACCCAAGTCACGGAAATTACTCCCTTCCTTCTCTTCATCTTTATCTGGTTTTCTAATATTATCTTTGAGAAGAGGTAACAATGTCTTCCACAGACTTCTAAAAAGAAAACTTACATATTGTGTAGCATTACCTTTATAGCGTCATTTTTCAGCTGACCTTAGCTTTAAAATACAAAGCTTGGGGCCAAGAGAACTGAATAGGAAACTGGAGCAGTCAGAACAACCATTCAAAAGACACTGAGTCAGAACCAGTGAGATGGCTTGTCAGTTAAAGGCACTTGCTGTGCAAAACTGATGACCTGGTTTGTTCTCTGGCATCCACATAAATGAAGGTTAAAAGAGAGAACTGTTTTCAAAAAACTGTTCTTTGACCTCCACAGATACACTATGGCATGTGTCTTGTCCCAGTCCCCAAATCAAAATTAAGATTTAGAAACAACAGGAAAGCACTGGTTCTCATACAGTAACTCAGAACAAAATTTTTCAGCTATCCAACTCCTGCTCTATTTATGATAGTTTCATATGTGTTTCCACCAACCTTGCACATTAATTTTCCTCCTCTTTGAGAACTTAACAAATTAAACACAAGAGAATGTCAGAAGAAGATTCATATACAGAAACTACAACAAAAAATCAAATGATAAATTTTAAGGAAAGATTAGGAAAAAAAAATGTACAACTAGAATGTCTTGAAAAGTCTAAATCCGAGACATTTAATGCAGGGACATACGGTTCAATGACTTGGCAATAGCTGATAATATAAATGAATATTAGCAAGGGATGGTACCCCAAACCCTTGACAATGACTCTGAATGGTCAAGAAAAGATACATTTTATTTACAAAGGCAAAGTAAGGGAAAATATTTCAGAATTAGTTGCCTCCAAATTATTAGCATTTTAAATTTGAAAGCAAAAACTGTAAGTATCCGAAAAACATGCTTATATTAGGCAGCATGTTCCTTTAAAATGCCAGAAACATGAGGCCTCTCTATTAACCTGGACTCACTTTGAAGACAGCAGAGTAGTGACCTCTGTACCACACAGGAATGCAGTGAGAAAAGAAAGAAGCAACAGGGATACTCCAACAGTGTGACCAGGGGGGCTATCAGCTGTTTTTTCATAGTGTTGCCTGGGTTACCTTGGAAAAAGCACTGACTCTAAAGCAAGTCTGTCTGACACCTGATTCTGCCACTTGCCAGTCTGATAGCTTTGGACCAACTGCTTCAAACCTCAGTTTTTCATCTCTAATTGGGGATGGTAATACCTTCCTGCAATGAGCTGTTTAAGTGTATAGTGTCATATGTCTGTTCTGAGCCCAGTCATGCATCCTTTAAGTAGATTGCTTCACCCTCCACTCATTTAATGCTGGTCCCACAGCCTGCAATGAGCTGTTTAAGTGTATAGTGTCATATTTCTGTTCTGAGCCTAGTCATGCATCCTTCACCTGTCCTTTTGCTCTTGGTGACCAGCTTCTGCACAGTTACACAGGGGTATAGGTGGGGAGAGAAGGAATAGAGTGTAAAGGATAAAAGTAGAAATTGGCTTTTGCCAGCAAGCAGGCAAATATAGTTAAAAGATTAGCCCCTTCACCCCCTGTCATTACTGTGGCAATGTCACTCTTCAAAAGCATAAGGCAGGATTTTCTTTACTCTTCAAGCATGCTTTCAAAAATAACAATGTTGAAGCATAGGCAAACTAGGAGACATCCGGCAATGCAATGATTGTGTGCACAACATATTTGGGGACTAATAATGAACCTCATAATACAAAATGTAGCCCTAGTAGCATAAATTTATTCATTCATTCACTCATCCATCCACTAACCATTTAACTAGGACTGCACCCAATATGGGATATCCAAAGGCATAATCTTTGACCTCAGGCCTGTGACAGCTTTGTAGTCAACAAGTGTCCAAAGTCATGGTACTCAAAGTGCAGCATTTAGACCAATATCAACAATATCACCTGAGAACTTGTTAGAAATTCATGATCTTAAGTTCTACTCAAGCCCAATCTTCATTTTAATGAAATTACCAGATGGCTCATGTGTGCACTATTATTAAGAAGCATGTTCATTCCTATCCCAGCCGCCAGGATTGTGGGAGGCAACCAGAGAAAACTGGGTTGGACTTCATGTGGATCAAGAAAGTCTGGCCTTGAAAATGACTCATAGTACTTTACTACAGCTGCCATAGCAAAGTATCTTGGATTTGGTGGTTCAAACGACAGAAAGCTGTTGAAAGTTTGGAGGCTAGGAATCTTAAATCCAGGTCGGCCTCCTTCTGTGGACTATGAAGGACAACCAGTTCCATGACTCTCTCCTAGCTTCTGTCATTGCTTGACTTGCAGGTCTTCACTTTATCTTCCCTCTGCATGTGTGTGCTCAGGATTCTGTATTATAGACTTCCCAGGTGATTAGATTTTTAACTTGATCTCTGATTTGTGCTCTATGCTTTAAGTTTTCTATTAAAAAAAGACCTTCCAAAAGCAGCCCTTCAAAAATTTTTCAGTCTATCAGATATTTATTTCCAAATGAAAAATCAAATCCATAAGCACCGGAGACTAGAAGTTTGATGTACTTTGGGAAGGATATAATTCAATCCAGAACACAAACTCTGATCCTGACTGGAAAGATAGGTGAGGCACACTAGGATAAGACCAGGAAAGGACACTTTTGGCTGTGGGACCAGGATTAAATGAGTGGAGGGTGAAGCAATCTACTTAAAGAACTACATCTTCCTGGACATGATTGAGGGGTAGGTACAAAATGGGAGGCGAGATAGGGAAGTAGGGAAACCTACTAGAGAAATAGGCAGATCTCAAAGAACTGTGAGGGAGGAAACATTTATTCTATAAGTAATGGAAAATCAAGGAGGTTACACCTTGTGGTGATACCACCAGTTTTTAGTTCCCAAGAAGCAAGACATAAGGTAGATTATTACATTTGCTTTGGGCATTGGAGTCATCAAAAAAGAAGTGAAAACCTTGGTCTTAGTGAGACATCATGAGCCCAGCCATGATGAAGAAGATAGGGACAGAATATAGGGATGAAAGTGAATTGAAAATGGTGGCTGATGCTGGCTAGGGAATTGTTCAAATCCTAGGCTTTTGCTGTGTCCGTGGCTATGTGGATGTCCAACCTCAGGACCTAGAAATTATTCTACTCACATTAGCTTTATGGTGTGTTTTTCTTCCCAATGAGAATCTTTGCCCAAAAAGGAAGTCAGAGACTACTCTCCATTTCCACACCCCTCTAGCAATATCCCCTTAATCAGCCTAGAAGATATCAACAAACCAAAGACATTCAGATACCAGTAACATTCAGACCAATATACAGCTGAGAAATGCTCCTGGCTCTCCTGGGATTTCGATCAAAGAGAAAAAGAGGAAGAACCCACACTGAAAGGCAATCTCTGTCTAACTTGATACTGGAGGAATTAATTTAGAATCTTATCTTCTTAAAAACATTGGAGTTGGGCCAGCTCCTAAAGAGGGATATTGAGTGAAACCTCCCACAGTATCAAATGGCTCAAAAGATCTGATAAACATGTGTGCCGACTAAAAGGCGCTTCTAGAAACCAGTGTCCTAGACTGGGAAGTTCTAAGCCATTCATAACTCTGACTTTCCAATCAATTATCTCGTGAGCACAATGATCTACAAGGGCCTATCCAAAGTCATGCAGGAGCCCCCAAATTAACACAGTTGAGATGCAATTATTTAAGACAAAACTAAAGTCATCTGCTGGACCACTGACAATACAGATGGACTTTAGGGAAAAGACATAGGGTGGTAAACCAAAAGTAAGAAACTTACCATCACCTCACCATGGCTTAAAACTTTTTTTTCTTTCCTAGAAAAGTCAGATGATAGATAGTTTAGATTTTCAAGGCCACATACAATCTCTGATTTGTATTCTGTGTTTTGTGTTTTTTTTTAATAAAAAAAAACTTTCAAAAACAGTCCTTTCAAATTATTTTTACTTTGCTGGCCATACAAAAAGAAGCAAAAGGCCCTACTTGGACAACTTCTGGCTTGGAGAAGGTCATGATGTTGCAGACAACGTATAGTCATCATGTGAAAACTGGAGTTTTCTTCATACCTCCTCCCAGCATAGAGCCTGATTAATTGGATTCTTGCTGTTAGCTGACTGGACTGCTCCCCAAGCATTCACAAGTGAGGCTTGTATGGCAACCTCTGATGAACAAACTCTGAGGTCTCAGGGCACAAGTGATTGATGCACAGGAAGCAAATGGCCTCTTGTCTTCCACTGACTGCAATAAAACCATCGGCGCTATTTAGGAAACAGGAACCCCACCGAGAAGCAGAGGGCTGGGCTACCTCGAGGATGGCATGACTGCCTTCTCAAACAGTCAAGGGTTGTACTTCCAATTAGCTCCAACCATCACAGCGTCCTGTACAGCAACTCTTGGGGGAGTCCTCTGGCCTGTTCACACATGTCAGGTGTTATATTAGAAACACACATCACTGTATCAATACAACAGGCCCAGTGTTAGCTTTCTGCTTCAGACATAGTTTCCATGGAGGTGTGCAGCACGCACCTCCAACAATGCTCTGTCTGTTCAAGATTCTTTTAGGAGGGTCTGGTCTAAAGGAGAGTGGGAATAGGAACTAACCCAAGAATGATGAGTTTTGAAAAAAGTAGCCAGTGGTGAAGGATCTCAGTTCCAAACTCAGGTCTTTCTTCTGACACCATAAAATATAGAAGCAGCAACGTGCCTACCTAGATGTCATGGACTGAATTAGACTCTAGTGTATTTTCAAAGACAAAAAAGTACCTGAGATGTATCTGTGACCCTGGATGATGCTAGTGCTTGTTTCTGAAGGCATTGCCAAAGGAATTGAGCAGGCATGCACATGAGGAGAGCTGGGTATTTGCTTGCTGACCTGTGAAGAAATACCAGTGTGTTGCGATGAGCTGCAAGGGAGAGCAAACATCACTTGAGTCCATGGGTCATTTTCTCCTTTGCTTCTCATTCTCCATCACTGCTTAGCATCCAGGTGATTCTTGATTTATACAGAGTATCTGCTAATAACCAGAAAGAAAAATGGGCTTATCATTGACTGTGTGATTTTTTGTTTTTGTTTTTGGTCACATGGCCCAGAGAAAACTATTATCTTCATAGATGACAAAGTTGGCTATTAAGCTCAGGCTGTGTTCATACTATATAGAACAGTGGTTTTCAAACTGTGTCCTCCCTAAGAAACACCATTTTACATGTAACTTCTGACTCCGTTTTGAGCATAAAAATACAGAAGCAGGATGACTTTGCCCTTGGGTCGACATGTAAACAATATCATCACCTGTCCATCACCACCTATAAGGCACAGACTGCTAAATTCCTCAAAGTAGAAAGGATACTAACCTATAAATTAACTTATCAAAGTAAACCTGGTCCATATGAGCACATGGATCTATTAAAATCAGATCAGGATAACCAGGCGTGAGAACCTATAGGACGTTCAAGACAGGAAGGAGAATAAATTCTTCAACTAGACCCCAAGAAAAAGACGCCTAACACTGCAATGCCTATGGCTCCCCATCAACCTGCCACGTGTCTACCTGGTGTGTGTATTAAGGGACCCACCAGCAAAGAACTCCTGACTGTGTCAGTTCTTTAGCTTGGTTCAGTCCCCACTGAACCAAGAGTTCATTGTATAAAGACAGAGTTGTCTGTCTGTCTACTGGTTTGTCTGTGTAGGTCTGTCTGTCATCTGTTTCTCTGCTCATTGATTGGTTTTTGTAGATCCAGTCCTGTTCTTCACCTCTATGGTATTCACAGTCTTGCACTTCACTTCTTCAGCTTAACCCCATCCTGAGGCTGTGTTCAAAACTGTGACTCTGTCGCAACATCTAACAATTCAATAAAGTCCTTTATCTGACACCCTGTCCCCACTCCCCACACAGACACCAGAAACTATTTTGTATCCTTGCTAGCCTGAGTCAGCTTTTCAATCAAGCCTCTTTGGAATTCCTACTGTGGCCTCTTTAACTCTTTGAAGCCAGTCTATAACTTACATATATATGTATATAGATAGATTTGCTACATGTTGTGTAATGTATAACCTGAGAGTTAATATTAATAATTAACACTGGAATAAAAGAACACGGGTTTGTCTTGGCCAGATATCAAGTGAACTGGACTTGGCAAATAGCTGGCCATTAAGCCACCATTCCTTACTAACTAACTGTTACTGAGGTTCTGACATTGTATAAAGACATACTTATGTTTATGTTTGTTTCCAATGTGGCCTGCTCATGACAGATGCTTTAGCGTTGGGTATAAGGATGTGTCCTGAAGCAAGTCATAAAGTGACCTTATGTGTGTTTCATGTAAGAGGGAATCAGGTGAAAACTAAAAGCCCACTTTTTGATTTTGATATTACTGACTTCATTTACATCCAGATTATTCCAATTAATAAGGGATTTTTTTTCCAGTGCTGGAGCTTGAATCCAAAACCCTGTGCAGCACTCTATTTAAATAGAGCACTTTTGGAACATAACATAATCTGAATTTTCAATGTAAATTTCCTAGCATGAGATTTAAATATAGTTATGAACTATAATTGAATGCCAGGTTAAAGACAATCTGCAAAGAGATGAAATTGACCAAAATGATAGGAATATCACAACAGTGAAAGGTCAATTTCCCTTTAAATTCTCCTCACTTCAGTAATTGAAAACATTGTCCTGCACATAAAAGATTTTACAAGTCAGTATTTTAACTGCTGTTTCTTGATCCATCCTTCTATCTGTTCCATCTCCTTCCAAAATGCCAAAACCAAGGTTCTGTAAACATTAAGACAGGACAGATTTTGAGTTACAACACTAGGTGCTACCATAGACAGCTGCTTTCTTAGAAGAGTGCAATGGATGGCCAAAATAAATGAACAGCATCTTTTCACGGGACTTACTGTCAGAAATTCTCTAGTCTCAAGTCTGCAAGTTTGATTGGTAACAGAAGTAACCCAAGAAAAAATATGTGTTGCCTACACCCTGCTTAATGGTACTGTTTGTGCATTTGTTATTTCAGACCCAACTTTTTGTAGAAACTATCAAATATGCAAAATGAATTTTGGGATGTCAGAATTAATTAACACCAGCTCCAAGGATGGACAAGCTTTGTAAACAGTCAGGATTTTAACTTCTCTAGACTTGAATTTGGGAGCTTAACAATTTTCATCTCATGCAATTAGGAGCTTTGAATAAAATGTAATTTGACAGATGAGTTAAAGTCACACTGTTTACCAAAGGATGGAACACAGATTGGCAAAGAAGCTTGTATACCCATAAGCTACTAGATGTAGGAGATTTTAATTTTTAATGGCCAGCAATAATTCTTCATCTAAATTCAAAAAGATGCTCAGTTTTCTCTCCATGGAGAGGCAATAACATAGTTTAAATCTTGAACAGGATCTTCAGAACTCTTAGCTCGTGACTTACTTTTTATTCTGTCTTCAAAAATGCCCATCACTTTGCTGTTCCCACAGTGACCATGCAGCTGTTTGCACAGACAGAAGAGATTTTTTAAAATTTCTTCCTTACTACACATAGAGTCTTCAGTGGCACAACATCGTGTCAAAGATAAATTTTCTCCATAGTTTCCCTCTATTTTGGTTTTGCATCCACATGAATCATTCCCCCCATAAAAATCATCTACAGAAATGTCCTTCTCATACTTTCCACCTAGTATTGGAGGCTCATCACTCAGAAGTTGTCAGAACCAGGTGCATTCTAACCTCTGAGACAGTACACCTCTGTGAATTCTTGGTTTTTCCAGGGATTTGTGTGCAGGTTATCGCTCTTCCTCTGTCTTCTTGCCTTTTGGCATTGTTCTGCCCATTTTTGACTCCCAAAGAGCCTGGGCAAGAGAAGTAAATGAAGTTAAATTCAGACCTGCCAATTTCATTCTTTCTTAGATACTGCCTGGTGAAGGACTTGGCCATGAAGAACGCCAAAATGTCAAAATCATTTTAAAATATAAATGATCTGTGGATTACAGACGTTCATATTGGTGACCAGGAAAAAAATTCTAACTTTTTAGAAATGAACAACTTAGTTTGTATCCTAGGAAAAATGTCAATGAATTAGAATCCAAAGAAAACTAATCTAGAAACAGAATGTGGAGGGAACTGAACACTGTTACTGAATCTGGAAAAGGAAAGCTCAGTGCTTGGTGATTGCTTTTTGATCTGTAACATGAGAGTCATATTGGATGACAGCTACATTTTTCCCAGCCATAGCTTTCTAAGATTTTAGGATTAAATATACAATTATTATCTGTTCTGGGATGAACTCATGTAAGGAAAGACTCTACATGTCATGGGAAGTTTTTTGTTTTCAAGTATTCTTCATTTACAAAACTGTACTTTATACCAGTCAGTCTGAGTCTACCAACCTTTCCCCCAGAGCACCTCCAATATACTGTGCTAAGAAGCCAGGACACAAAGACCTAGGTTCTGACACTTAGGAACCTAAGATGTGGCAAGAGTGACAGATGTGAAAGTCATCACATCTATAATAATATTCCAGTGATAGAGACTTTTCAGGAAGTGAGTTGCACAAGGGAGAAACTCGAGGGGAAATCTGCAAAGTTTTCTCAGAACATTTTTTTTGTCAGATTGTGAGAGATAAAGCTAGGGTTTTATACTCAGAAGTAAGATAGGAAAGGCATTCCAGGAAATACAATGAGCAAGGAACACCAGGAAAAGGAGCAGTTTGTGGGGTTGACATGGGGTACAAGATGAGGAATGTAAAGTGACTGAACGCAATGCCAGAAATGCTGCTTTCAAAAGTTTGACTAACCTATATACACACTAATTAATTTTTATGTCATCTTCAAAGATGTGGGTCTTAACTGGTGATTTAGTCATTGCAAGATATCCATGAATTTACCAATTGCTGGCTACATTGAACACATTTTATGATCATGAATATACTATTGTTGGCTAAATGCATGATAGTATAAATTAAATTTAAAGTTGCTAAATCAAGAATAGTTTTTGGTTTTCATAATATCTCAACCGACCAGTATTATAACGGCATCTAACATACAGGATTGAGATCCGTTGTTGTAGATAATAGTAAATAGTCAAACATTTTAAATTAGAAATATAGAAAGATCAGGTTGGCATTTTAGAGCAATCACTCTACACAGGTATTGGCGGGTTGGTTTGAGGGAAGCAAGAAGAAAAGCAAGGACAACAGCCGGAAAGCTGATCAATAGTAACAACATGGTTTGCATGCTGGATAGTGAAGGACAGAGAGAATAAGCAACTTGGAAAATACACAGAGAGAAAAAAATAAAAGTAGCCGTGGACAAATTAGATATGCATGAGGGATTAAATACCAATCCCACATTCTAAGTTTCAACTGTGAAATGGGACTAGACATACAATGTATAGGAAATAGGGTTGTCAGAGAAGATAATCCATTTGATTTGGAACATACTCACTGAAGGCACCTGAGAGACAGAAAAGCACAGTCTTTGCTGGGAGATGAGAAGTTGAACTGGAATCTAGGAAAGAAGCAGAAAGCAAAGATAGAAGTTTAGGAACACATGGGCCTTCAAGATAGCTCAGTGGATAAGGCACACAGACCTGGGGAGCCAAGTTCATCATCGATCTCGGAAGTTTGCAGAGTGAAGGAGAGAAGTGACACCTGACAGTTGTCCTCTGACTTTCACCATGTTCTCTCTCTCTCTCTCTCTCTCTTAACTGAATAAAATAATTTGACAACTCAAGGGTGAATGGCATTACTTAGTTATTGATCGTTAGAAAGGAACTCAGAAGAGAATGCTATGATGCATCAGCCTTTAGAGACAAGCAGACAAGAACTTCCCAAAGTCACAGAAAACTCCATAGGATGGCAGGGAAGAGTGACATTAAAAAAAAAACAAAACTAAAGAAGAAAACATACAAGGCTAAGTACTGCAGAGTGAATAAACGAAAGGTTCAAAAACAAGATGACAGATTCTGCTCACTGAAAGACCACTCGCCAAAACATTTTAAGAGGATAAGTTCACTGAAGAAAGAATTAAGAAGGAGAGAAATGGAGACAGAGAGAAAGAGAAAGAGAGAAAGAGAAGGGAAAAAAAACAGAAGAAGAATCAAATAAGGACAAATAGTTCAGAACTGAAGGGATGAGTTCGTAGATTTGATCAAAAAGCAGCCAAGGGAGAAAAACGCATAAGATACTGGAAAGAGGTGACAACTGATGGAGAGAGAGAGAGAGTAAGGTCCCGCAAGCTATAGCCACTGTAACTTTTCTCAGTCGGGCTATGCCTTGCAGTTCACCCACCTCATTGCTCCACCTATACCCACTGCCAATACTTTTCCAGACTGGTAAGAAGGTTCCTTGAGCTATGCCACTGATACCGTCCAGTCAGCTACAAATGGCAACCCATACCTTCTTGTCTCTACTCACTTTGATCTTGCCTCTATGGGGACTCTGTCTCTGATTTTCTGAACCATTTCCCAAGTCTATTCACTGTCCCTACTCAAGCACAAATATACCTTATATATATACCTTGCATACCTTGGCCATGGTCCTTATTTGTAACACCACCTTTGCTCATTTGTCCATTTCCTCCAATAAAAATGTAAACTGAACAATCAAATCTTATCTTAGTTTTCCATCATATTGTAAGGACAAGAACCTGAAACTGAATACTCACTGTGGGAGGTATGGTAGGTACTTCAATTCTGGCAAAGTCTTTGTGATATATAAGACAATCTCCATGTTATAGATGATGATGATGATGATGATGATGATGAAATGCAAAAACTAAGATACTTATTGGCAATCACGCCACTAAAAATATGCTTAATATTTAATCATGCTTGAATGGCACAGGACACTGATATAAGCAGTTGACATATATTATTTTGATTCACTGTGCAACTGATAAATGAAAGAAATTCACTGATGTTAGATCATTGATTCAGTCACACACCCTTGGAGCAGTAGATCCAATGTCTCAAGACAAGTCAAATTCCACATTCCCAAGTGGCATCAAGGGGTTCATATTACCATCTCAAATCCTGAATCAAGAGATTCTTACTGAACAAAGACTTGGCTCAAAGTAACATACCAGATCTGCCCAGGAGAAAAAAATGCAGCTGGGAACTTCCAAATTTCATTGACTCCCCAATACATGCAAAGTCTATATAAGTGTGGTGGGCAAGTGTGAAGGAAAAGAGCCAATAGAGGAAAAATATAAGACATGAGTAGACCAAGATTCAGAAGTAGGAAATAGAATCTAAAAGTAATGATAAGCTTCTGTAAGTTCTGCTATCTTGAGAGAATATTGAATTTTCTACTCTACACGGGAAAGGTAGTGAACCATATTTTATGTGACTGTCAAAAGCATATTTGATATTTAGATAATATAAAGTAAGGCAGAGTCCCAATAATTCAGTTTTCTCTGTGATCCATAAACACTATGGTGACTTAATTTCCATCCCTTGCCTTCATTTAAACTCTTCGAATCTTTCTTTTGGAGTCATTTCATCCTATCTTTTCCTTTCATCTCTCCCTATCAATATATCATTGGAATTATTTAGAAGATTGTGGAAAAACTTATTTTAGAGTTATTTCTTAGGTTGTTTTAATCTTCTTGTCTTAAGTAAAGATACCATATCCACTGAGACCCCTGGACATTCTCATCTTTTGGCATTCTACTAGACTCAAATTTCTCTTCCCTTCCCAATGTCATGGTTCAGACCTTAGTCTTTGTACTGATGACTCTTTGTACTGCTGTGAGACAACACTCAGGCTCGAACAACTTAATGGGAGAAAATGGAGATTTATGTGGCTTAGAGGAAAATGCATGGCTGGCTGGCAGAAGCTGGAAGAGACTTAGGTCACATCCATCATATAGACTGTCATAGCTAGTTATAGGTGTCAGTCTGAGAGTTAACTCAAGTAGTTAAGCCCAAAGAAAACCTGCAGGAGATTGTCTAGTCAATGGGGAAGGCCCAGTTAATGGTGTGTGGGACTAGGCCCTGGACAGTTGAATAACATGCAGAGAGCTGGTTGAGGAAGCTGCCATCCTTCTGTATATTTGGCCAGACCTGTTGGTTTGGCAAGTAGGATTGTCCTATTCTCAGGTATGATTGGGAGATGGTGTGGCCAGTACCCTCGGCCCTGGTATTGGTGTGAACTCTCCTGCCAAGCTGGACAAACAACTGTAACCAGGAATTGTTAAAAAAAAAAAATCTTGTTCCCTTAAGCTGTTTGATGGTGATTTTATCAGCAACCATGTAGAGAATGAAAGAGTAAACTGCAAATGTGAAGAGCAGACTCCTCAAGGAAGCAGGGTGGACTAACCATACTCAAAACCTAATCCCTATGACTGTCTGCCTCCATCAAGTCTGTACCTCCTATAGTTACCACAACCTTTCCAAACGACAACTAAGGATTCAAACACATGAGCCTTTGGGGGACAACTTACAGTCAACTATGACAATCTCCCTTTGTAAATCTCCAGACTTAAAGCCATCCAATAGTTCACCTCTTTATTTGCTACTGTGATTAGATAGCTATGTTCCGCAACTCTATTTCTCTCAGCATATAATTACTGAGCCTGTTTCAGACATCACCTTTTCTACATGTCTGCTTATTCAACTCTGCAAAATGTCATAAGATACAGCGAATGAAAGGAACTCAGTCCAATGCATAGACACTGTCTGTTGAAAGATGGAGAGGAAGCAAGCTAGAAGCAAGATGATATGGTTGCTGAATAACTGAATCTTGAGTCTTCTACAATGAATTGCTTTTTCTCTCCAATTCAGTCTATCTTAAATTAAACTAACATTTTTTTATTTGGTATTTGTTTTTATTAAAATGATACAGCAAAAAAAAGTGGAACAAACACGTTTGAGGGACTTGCCCAACCTGGTCACACAGGGCAGCGGCAGGACCAAAACCTTCACACCCTCCTGCTAGTCTATCTTCTCTAGTTTTCAGAAGTGACAAGTTATGTCATTCACTAGGGAGACAGGACCATGGGAGACTCTTGTTGCCTTTCCTCAGGCACAATGCACCACCTGCTTCGGAAGTGCCTGCACCCACCCTAAGAGACCTTTTAAATCCTACCTAGTAGTTAAGGTGCTGGGGCTCTATATATAGCCGGGCCCACTCCAGTCTTTGTGTATCCTCATCTCTCCAAGGACCATTCCTCAGGAAGGGCAGGAGGTCAAGAAGATGGGAAAGACAATCTAGTTTTGAGAGGGTAATCCTTTCTTTCAAGTCCTCTGAAATCTCCACCAATCCTCCCAGCCCCAATTGAGCATCTACTGGTAGAAGTAGGAACTTTAGATCTCCTCTTCAAGGTCCTCCATAACTACATCTTGGGGGGCTTTGATCTTTTGCCGTTTGGGCTGTGGTTCACTGGTCCTGGCTGGTTTTGCCGGGGCTTCCACTTCCGTGGCTGCCTTTTCTCTCTGGGCAAGGCGGATCTGCTGCAGGAGCTTCCTGCGCTTCTTCCCCGACAAAGTGATGTTGGCCCGAGCACTG
Source organism: Typhlomys cinereus (assembly GCA_023101885.1). NCBI lineage: Eukaryota > Metazoa > Chordata > Mammalia > Rodentia > Platacanthomyidae > Typhlomys > Typhlomys cinereus. Next base: position 7,420,256 of record JALPQD010000042.1, on the reverse strand, counting down.
GATGCCAGCTTCTTGAGGTGGTGCAGGGTAATCAGCCCTTCGTCTATCACGGCCCCCACCACCTGGCGCTTCAGCCGCCGGTCCCTGCTCAGCACCCTCCAGCGCTTGAAAGCTTCTTCTTGAGCTGCGTTCGGGGCCGGTTGATCTTTCCCCCCGGCCTAAAATAACATTTTTTATAAGTGTGATTTCCTCCCATTCCACTTTTGCAGTGGTAATACCATTCTTTTAATCATTCAGAACAAAAAAAAATTCAAGTCAACTCTTTTTCCTTGCTTTGTCTGCTATGTCCCATAGCAGACAGGTCTGTTACATAGACCCTGTTTTCCTCCAAGAAGACCTGGTTTGTTAAGACACACTTTCCACCTACCTTAATGCTCCCGCACTATCAGGAAACTCCCTGCCTCATGCTCATACAAATGCAATCGCCAGGTTTGAATACTTCCCAAACTTCATGAAGTCACATATCTTTCTAAAGCATAAACCTCATTATCTCAACTTCTCAGAAATTATACAGAGTTTTAATTCACAATTCCTCTATGAACTAAAATATCCATGAATGGGGAAAAAAACACAAAAATCTCTTTCTAAAATCTGGGAGGAAGTGCTGCTAAGAGAAAACACATATAACTGAGTTAGGAATAGAGTGAAAGACTGGCATATTTTTGTGACTTAAAATTGGAATAAACCAAAGAGATTGCTCTTTCTTTTCCACTTCCTACTTCTTCTCAGACATTCAGGTATGTGGCTTAAAAAATAGGACAGCTCTACTGATGAGTACCATTTTGGGGAGTAACATATTACAGTCTCACTTTATGTTCTCATAAAAACTTCTGTATCCTTATAAGATTATGAGACCTAGAATATAACGAGGTGGGAAGTTTAAGAAAATGGCTGTTGAAACACACCTGTCATGATGTTGTGTGCTATGTTCCAGATGGAGACAGAGAGAACTCTGTTACTAATGTAGCAAAGATTTCAGTTTGTCTCCTGCACCTAGCATGTAGGCAGATAATGGATCTCGAGAATACAGACCAACAGACTACATTTCCCAGCTTCCTCTTCACCTAGGTAGTCCCGTGAATTAAGTTCTTTTGACCGGTGTACTGTAAGTAGAGGCCACCTAGTCCTTGTACAAAATATGTGGCTTACTCCCTTTGCCCTTGATCTCTTTTCCCATTTTATCATCCAGCATTCTTTTTTTTTATTTCCACTCATACAAACTTAACAGGTACACCGGTCTCCCCCCTCCATTCCAAACCCCCATCTCCCTGTGCCCCCCTCCCCTCCCCCCTTCTCCCCATCCCCCAGTGCCTCCCCTTCCCATCCCCGGAGCATCCTTTAATGCGCATGCCAAACTCTCCTCTGAGTCCTCCTCTCCGATGAGGTTCAAGGACCAGTGGCACTTCCCAGAACCCTTTCCTGTGTTTCCGTTAAGCATAGGAACACTACTGACAGCCACAGTAGTGTTCCCATCCAGCATTCTAATGGTTACTTTGGTCCCTGAGAATCCGTAACACATCTTATGGATACAAAGCAAGATAAAAAACCTAGGTTCCAAGGACATGTTGAAGAACTTTTATACCAGCCTTACTAAATATATCTTTGAATTGTAAGACCCTAAAGAAGGAGAGGTCCACCGATGGATAAGACACTCCACTCAAGTCTGGGCTGTGGCAGCCAAGATCTCTCTACAATGTGACTGGAACTTACCTGACCAGTACGATGGTTGCCATGTCAACAAGCTCCCATAGACTAGTGCGGATCTCAGGGGAGATGGCTTCAGACAGTAGGATCCTTAAAGGCGAGGGATTAGACAGATATAGTGAAGGTCCTACATTGTGGGCAGCCCAAGAAGAGGCCCTAAGATATGCCACAGAGTCCTGAACCCCCACTAATGTAGACGACTCGGAGGGAACTTCAGGTCCCATGTAAGCTGAAGTTCTGGAGGGTGGAAGGGAGAAGGAGGAAGACACCAAGAGGGGAGGAGGAAAAAGGGGAGGAAGAGAGGGAGGGGAGGGACAGAAAAAGAGTCGGATAGGGAGGTAGAAGGGGGAGGGAAAGAAGAAGGGAAGAGAGAAGGAATGGGGCCAGAGTACCTACCCACTGAGCTCACATAACTAGTAAAAAATAAAATTAATAAAAAAGAAAAATAAATGTCTGTCTTTTATTAGCTCCTGTAATTTTTTCTCTATATATGCTGGGCATAATTGATTCTCAGTATACACAGGGCATTATATTTTGCATATATTCTGAGTATCAAGGAATCAGAGAGTTTAAAGAGAAGGGTGTAGCAATTCAGAACTGCATTGGAAAGCATACCTTGCCATTTTCATTCCTATCATGATCCCAAGGAAGAGAACCTCTCTACCTTAGAAATAGATCAGACAAGGGATACACCTTCCCATCTTTTGATCAACACAAGATGAGGATCTATCTCTTCCTACTTCAAGATTATAGGAGAGAGGAGAGCAGAGGACAAGAGAAAAGAGAAAAACTGAAAAGGAAGCCAAAAAGAAAAGAAAAAGATAACAGAAAATTTTAAAAAAGGTGTTAAAGAAAGGAGAGGATAGAGGAGGAAAGAGTAGTGAAGGGGAAGAGAGAAGAAAAAAAAAAGACAACAGAAAACTGATCCATTTACATGGCATTCCTAGACAGGCAAGACTGAAAGATGGTGACAATGACAGAGCTGGGCAAGTGGTTACCAAAGAGGACGTAACCTGTGCAAGGTGTAACAGGTGCCTCTATGATGCTGGCAATGTTCTGTCCTGATTTGTGTGTTAGTTGCCAGTTGAGAAAACTCATGGAGCAGTCTATTAGAACTTATGTGACTTCACATAGACACAACTCACATCGCAGAAACCAAAACACACCCCAGGGTATGAGACTTCCAGATTTGAGAAGGTAAACTGGCTAGACAAAACACCTTGTATGACTTTTAGCTTGGAGAAAACACACTGGGTAGAAAAAAACCTTTATGTCACTTAACAAAATATCCTCTAAATATACATGAAATGTACAAGATTTAACACAAACTATTTTAATAATAGATATAAGGGTTCTAGCCTGGAATTAATCTCTAAATTAGTCAAGTTCTTGAAAATGGGTCCACAACAACTTTAGGAAACAGATAAATATGTATTATGAGAGATTCTCCTAATTTGAAGACATAAATTTATACTAAAGGGGAACACAAGAAAGGGCTCTAGGCAATGCTACTGAGTCCTTACACCTCATTAAATTGGAGGACACAGAGGGAAGTTTGACATTCACACTAAAGGATGCTCCAGAGATTGGGGGAAAAGGGGGGCACTGGGAGAAAGGGAGGGAGGGGATGAAAGGAAGGGAAAAGGGGGTAGGGAACAAGGGGGTCCAGGAAGGGGTGGAGGGAGGAAGGGGACCAAGGTACCTATTAAGTTTGTATGAGTGGAAAAAATGATAATTAAAAAAAGTCTCATGCTTTTCCAACTTAAATCAATAAAATGAAACCAAAACAGCTATATCTTGACAAAATTGAGAACAGGAGAAAGAAAACAGGGAGACTATCATTCAGGAGTACAAAAATAAATTTACAACAGAACAAAAAGTTGTGTGGTCTCTACTATTCTAATAAATGATAATTGGAAAATAGATACAGAATTCTGACCATGCAAGGTTGAACATGGACGTAACCCTAGTACTCTGAGGCAGAGTCAGGATTCCCAACTTGGGATAAATGGAAAGTCAGAGGCCAGTCTGTACTACATATTGAGAGCTTGTCTCAAAAAATAAAGCAACAACAGTGAAATAGTGATTACGAGAGAACTTTCCATTTTCAGCTGTGTCATCATATGTGAATCACAGTGATGGCAACACATTCCATGATGTACAGACTTGATTCCCATCATTCGTTTATCTGTCCTTTTATTCACAAATATGTATGGGGTTCTTAATACGTTAATCTGAAAGTAACTATTTGAAGGCATACATCAGCTGACGAACAAAAAAACTTGAGAACTTGAAGATCAGAGAAACTTAACTGACATGAAAGAATCGTATTAAGAACCAAGATCGGTTTAATAGAATTGAGACTACATGAGGGTTGTAAAACTGATTACACAACTGAATGCGAAATAAAACTGAGATGTTAAAGACTAGCCTGGGTCAGTGGTACCTTAAATAAATAAATTCACACGTTGAAGTGAGGATGACAATATTGACTTAAAGAATAATTAAAACAACAACAATGACAATTACAAAGAACGAGAATTGTATTTCTTTTCAAGTATCAACAATGATGAATTGCTATGCACCAAATAATACAATATCAAAGGGTATAAGATAGAAACTATTAGGTATAGAAGAAATCAGTAGACACACAACAGTGTGTAGAATCCCCTTAAAATAAATATTGAATATGCTAGTATTCTATGCTAATGCTGTCTAACTTTCTGCTCTGATGGAAATGGTCTTAGTCTGTACTGTTCCATACAGCAGCCACAAAGCTCTGATAATGAGACCAGTGCCAATGTGGACAACATAGTAGGTCATAGTGAGGCCAAAAGCCCAAGTCAAAGCCATTTCTTGCCCTTTGGACATTTCGGCTACCTAGAAAAAGACTTTTCCAGAGTCAGCACGCTAAAGTTGGTACAGCGTGGCTCCAGTGGACCAAGTTACATTTCAACCTCACTTTGGAATCTGGCAGCATCCTCCAGGTGGTACTGGTTTTGATGTATGATTGAGGGGGTCCATGAAGAGCAGCAAAAGCTTGGCACCAAGTAGCAGGCATAGAGTTCCTGTAAGAAAAGGTGAAGCTTACAGCTGCAGAGGTGAACCTAGAGTACTGTTGGAGATGACAGAACTGTGGGATGTATGCTAATGACAGCTTCAAGTGGACATTCATACTGGTTCAGAGGAACTCTGCTTCTACAACGTTGAGCTGCAAACAGGTATTGGGAATGCCTAGAATCTTTGAACCCACCATGACTACGTGATGAGCAACAGAAGATGGATACTGAAATACAGGATGCAGCATTTGATTTGCTGAACTTGACTCTAGTTTTATATTTTCTTACTGTGTCAAGATGCTTCTATTTTGATGTTTTATCTGTTTTGGAGTATTTAACTTATTTTCATTTGATAGACTCCTACAGTTAAACGATTTGGGATATTTACAGAAAGACTTTAAGTTCCAACATTTTAATAATTGAACTTTTAATGACTGACATTTTAAATTAGATTATAGAAATTTTCAATTTTGGACTTTTAGAATTAATACAATTAAATGTATTTATATTTTTAAGATAATTTTTAACACTCATGGGACAAGAATTGAAGGTTACAGTTTAAAAGTGCTATGTTTTTGTATCAAATTAACAAGGGGTGGAATGTCATAGTTAGTCACAGGTGTCTACTTGACAGTTGAAGGTTTGAGTTCTGGGCACATTTGTAGAGAATTAATGGTTGAGTTAAGGCCAGAGCAAACCTGCAAGAGATTGCCTAGCTGATGGGGAAGGCCCAGTACATGGTGGGTGGGATTAGGTCCTGGAATAAATCATGGATTGCTGGTTGAGAGAGTCAGCATCCTTCTACATGCTGGTCTGGCAAGTAAGGATTGTCCATTTTTCAGCCATTATGTGGTGATGGTGTGGTCAGTTCTCTCGGCCCTTGTGTTGGTGCGTGCTCTCCTGTCAAGGTGAACTGAGAGAATTGTAACCGGACTGTCATAAGGAAATAAATCTCTTGTTCCCTTAAGCCATTTGATGGTCATTTATCAGCAACATGCAGGCAAACTGCAACATAGTATCTTGGGTTCATTTGGCTGAATAAATTTTACTAATTTATTACTAAAATTAAATTGATATTGAAAATGATAAAATTTATCTTCTCTTTCTTTTTTATTTGTTTAATATGGCCATGAAAAAATTAAAATTACCTGTGTGGTTTTCATCAGGTCTCCACTGGGCAAGGTTATTGTAGAATGGTCAAGCAAACAAAATTCATTAAAAAAAAAGTACAAATGCTAAATAATGATGACAAATGTATTCTACCTCATTTACAATCTAGGGAACAAATTAAATGAGACAATTAAATGAGACTTTTTTTCCTACTGAATTGACATAGTTTAAGAAAAAACCATTGTTGGCAAGTTTGTTTTGTTGTGGGTTTTTTTTTTTTTTTTTGTAAATGGACACTCTCACACACTGCTGTTGGTAGGATAAATTGATTTGGTATTTCTGGAAAGCCATTTGGTAATCTGATTCAAAAACCTAACAGTCTTTGAACTGCTTCTAGGAATTCAGCCTAAACAAATAAATTTTTATAAGTGAAGTTAAAGTTTCTGTGTGAAGATATTCATAACAGCATGACTTTTAATGGTGAAAGATTCCAAAATTTTAGCCAATAGCCAATAATAGAGAAATTGATAAATATATTATTTCTACTTTGTTAATCATCTATGGTCTTAATTTTTCCCTTATTTAGTAATAAAGAAATGTTCACAAAGATTAAAAGAGGAAAATTTATTATGATATAATCATAAAGAGTATAAGTGTATGTTATGAATTCATAAGCACTAAGATCAAATATAACACATAAGAAAAAAATAAGATAATATGGAAAAGACTGGATGGGTGTCTTTGGGTTGATAGGATAATTTTATTTCCATCTTTTTATTGTCCTTTTCCCCCTCAAATATTCATGACTATTTTTCCTTTTTTAAAACCAGAACAATGACTTTTGTTAACATATTTCATACCACACCACAATCCCCTCTCATTTATGTTTTTAAAGACCTCTATAAACTGGCTCCCTATGCCTTTCCAAATTTATTCCCCACTGCTCGAATTAGTCACTTCAAGGCGCCCTCTGTGAGATGTGTGTCCTGGCCCCTCTCCCCTCCCCCAGCGTGGTCTGACTCCTACTGAGCGCCAAGCACTTTGGGAAACTTTCACAGCCGCTATCATTTATCCTGCCCAACAATCCTGAAAGGTAAGTACTATAATCTTCAAGGAGCGAGGAAGCAAGGAAACAGTGTTCTCCCACTAAATTACCTTCTTACCTTTTATACAAATGAATTTAACTCCCATTTTTCATCTTCTTGAGGTTGACTTCAGCGCTATTTCACTTTCCAAGTCTCATTTTCCTTATAAATCAAATGGAGGAAGTGTAAAGACTCTGGAGTTGGCATGCCGATGAGCACAATGTCTTACTCCGTCTCTGTGGGGTAGGGCCTGGCCCATCATTCTTATTACAATCAGATCCCCTTTATTTCCCAGCTCTACCTTGCCTGACTTCTGTTCTTGACATTCCTTGTTGCTTTGCTTGTGTTTATTCCCAATCCTCAACTGTACGATGGGCTCCCAACCAGAAGACATAGAGCTCTCATCTCCCCCATCTCCCAGAGCGGGAACATCATGGAATGTCCCACCGTCTGGAGGCAATAAATATAATTGTTTGAATAGTCAGTAGCATTGTTTCTCATGCTAACTCCTAGGCTAACTTTTCCATAAGTGCTCACATGGAGTGAAAAGTCAGCCATGTGGTTTTAATGGGGGTCTTTCAGATATGTTCTTACTTCCCCAGTGACGATTCACATGAAGCCCATCCGGTTGTTTAAGAATACCTAAACATGTTGAAACAGGACAGATATGCAACATGCATTGATTAACGGGGCTCCTGAGGAATACTGATTTTCTAGCTAATTGCTCTTTTCAGGTGTTTGTCCTCACATCACAGAGTTGATTTCAGTGTGATAGACAAGAAAACTGAGACAAGAGTCAAACTCACGTTTGGACCAGGGTTGACTCATACCTACCTTCTACGATGTCTCTCCTAGTAGGACTCACTGCTGAACAGTCACTATCCAAGGTCAGAATGATAAGTTCTGATAAGTTGCCCTACTGCAGGAAATTACTAAAGTCATACTGATGCTTGTGGTGTATAGAAAATTAGGAAAGTAAGAAATGTTAATTACCCAGAATACTTCATTCTCAAATAGATCAAATGAATTTTTCTTGTATCCGCCTTGTGTCAGCCACGGCTGCAAGCACAGGCTATGGCTGCTTTGCACTAACTCCTCCATCTCATCCTCTGTCAGCCACATCTCTCCACTTCATTCTTCCGTAAGAATCCCACATTCGCCCCCTGACCTGCCTCTCATGACAGCATGGTAAAGAGTGATGTGAGCACAGTAGGTGAGCAGTAAGTAATGATTGAAGGAATGTGTTGGAGGGACTCCAGTTCTTCAGTTTGTGCATGACACTGAAAACCAGCCACTCATGGGAACTTCTCTCTGAATGAGCAGCACACCAGCTTATGCCAGGAGCAGAGGCAGAGGGGGTTGAGGGAACCACACTTCCAAAAGGTTCTAGAATAAGGATCTAACCGAGGGAAGATCCTCCTGGAAGATTCCTGGGTAAAACAACCTATTTTCTGTTTCTCAGCACACTCCATTCAGAGCATGTTTCTATTCAAAGTGCTGTGGGGGAAATGTCACTAGAAAGGCTGAAGGAACAATGGCCATTGGGAGACAGTGTGACACAAAGGAAGGCCCTTTCACTTCTCTTGAAAACCCAGACCCATGGAGCCCACAGTGATCCAATCAGTGGGAAGTATTCTTGGTTTTATGTACCAAGAGGAATGTGTAACATTTAGAGCCCAGTAAAGCCCACACCCACATTGTTCCATGAGACTCTTCCTTACTAGGCAGTAGGCATCCTCGCCACTGTAAGCCTAGCATTATCGGGAAATAATTCAGAAATGCAAACTGAAGGAATTCTCCTACAAATGGTATTTATTACTTTAAAAGAAAGAATTGTTTTCCCTTTTATGGTATCTAAAATATCCGTTTTTTTGAAAACGTTCTCTCAGCACATTAGGAATTACTTCAGAGTTGGGAAATGCTCCTTGCTAGGAAGAGGCTGAGTGTTCTAAGGGTTTGGGTCTGAGTCCTGATCGAAACACTGTTTATTTGGGCAACTACATTCTTCTGTCAGTAAGGCCCAAGGAGTTTACTATTAATCCCAAATGTAAACCCCACTTAGAGTTGCTGCTTACAAAAGGCGATTACTATTTAACTCTAGTGTTCACAGCACATCTTGTAAATTTCTCCAATAAAGGAGAAGGGCAGCTTTTAACTAGTAACAGTATCTCACACTGGAAATTCCAAAGGCTAGTTTAGGTGATCTTACAACTATTGCACCCTGGATCTACACCTGGTCAGACTTTCCCCAGAAATCTTGAGAGGACTTCGCCAGTAGCTGACTGTGTGCCAAGTGTGGAGGAGACAGGAAATTGTGCCTGGTCTCCCTGGCATAGGAGCTCTTCCCTTTCCTGCATTAAAAGGTTGCTGTCTGGACAGGAATTGAATTAAGTCAGAAAGACTGAATTAGGGTGGCTAGATTTAGCAGTGCAAACAAAACTAGTGAATTGGATGTGCTCATGCTCAAAATTAGTTGTTGTTTATCTGATACTCAAACTGAACTGGGTGTTCTCTGGATGGGGAAAAAGGAGGCCCTCAAAATCCCAGAGAGATGCTTTCCTGAGCATCCTGAAGAACTCAGAGAGGCTGCAGCCAGAGGACAAAGATTAGACTATCATACAAGCCTGGCCGACAGCAGGAAGGCATGGGTCTATGTTGAGTAGACATGAAGAGAAAAGGAGCCAGGACTTAGTTGTGCTTCCATTTCTGTCTCAGTAACTCTTCCTCCTCTTCTTCCACTCTCTCCCCTCCTCTTTCATGTTTCCCCCTGTTCCCAGAAACTAAGTTAACAGCAAATTCTTTTCGCTGTGCTTAAGCATAGACAGAAAAGTACTGGGGCAGGAGTTGGCCACACTTAGTCCTGGAGGTAGTTTTGGGAGAGGCAGCTGGGATATGAGAAAGTGCCCTGTGGCTGATGCTTATTAAAATTTTTGCTTAAGAGGCTCCTAGAAGAGGAAAGTCCTGAAACCGATGGGTTGTGCATTGGCAACTCCCAGCAGCTCTTCCCACTTTTGCCTTTCATGGCCTTTGGAACCCTTTCTGTTCCCAGGACAGGTCCCTCCCTGTCATAGTTAGGCCCAGGTGTCAGCTCTGGGCACATTTGTAGAGAATTAATGATTGAGTTAAGCCCAGAGCAAACCTGCAAGAGATCGTCTAGCTGATGGGGAAGGCCCAGCCACGGTAGGTGGAACTAGGCTCTGGAATACACCACCAAGAGCTGGTTGAGAGAATTGGCATCCTTGTGTACACTTGGCCAGACATGCTGGTCTGACAAGTAAGTATTGTCCCTCTCTCAGCCATTATGTGGTGATGGAGTGGCCAGTTCCCTCGGCCCTGGTGTTGGCGCATGTTCTCCTGTCAGGCTGGACTACAGATTGTAACCAGACTATCAGTAAGAAAATAAACCCCTTGTTCCCTTAAGCCATTTGATGGTCATTTATCAGCAACCACGCAGGTGAACTGCAACACTCCTTTCCAAACAGTCCTACCTGCTGCTCCCTCAGCTCTGCCCCCTGCAGTGAGATTTGTCTCCCTTTTATTTCCTCCCAGGAGGCTCAAGTGGGTTTCCATGTCAACCTCTGGTAATATCCAAACATTTGTCTTTCTCAAAGGTAGTTTGGTCTCAGCCACCATACCCTTTCAGTGGCAAAAGATTTTTCTTTTTTTTTTCTTTTCTTTTTTTATTTCTTAGTTTTTTGTTTTTTTTTTCCCTCAAAGGTTTTAAAAGCAAAATTAGTGCTTGCAAAAGACCCAGGCTTCTGGGCAGTTCTAATTACAGGATGATAATACATCTTGAAACAGGATGTTTATCATTTGTTCGGTTTCCTGGTTCTCCATGGCAAGCTCAACAGTGAGGCCGAGAGCTCTGAAAGCAGATAGGTAAGAAGAAGGGCTGCAGAGGAGATAACAAGCAGAGTCGCACCTTCCCAAGGGCTGTCACAGCCCTGCAGGCCAGAAGGCTCACGGAGGCCATAGTTTCCTCAAATTCTGGGCACTGTGAACCCTCTCCCCTTCCAAGGTTGACTTTCACAAGCTTGACTGCAATTTTCCAGATACTCGGCCGGGTCCTAGGCCACTTTCCCTAGTCAGAAACCCCCACCTCCTCACCCCTGAGGTGGGAGCAACATGTGGTGAACCTGGGTTCCAAGTCATAGAGCAGGACACCTGGAAATACAGAGATAACCTGGAGAAATCAGGGATTTCACGGAGGCCGGGGGGTACTGTCAGGAGGGGGGACAGCGGTGGGGTGCGGCTGAACATGTCCAGCCTTGGGATGATGAAACTAAGAGGTAATATATGAGTCTAGTGAGACCACAGGGGGAATACTATGTTCCTCCTCGCCTCCCAAGGAAGATGCACAGAATGAGCTGGCTGCCTTTCAGAGAAGAGCAATTAAGATGATTAAGGGGCCAGAGGGAGTGACTTAGGGGGAGAGATTAAAGGTATTAAGCATGTATACCTTGGCTTCGCTCAAAGCAAAGGGAATGTGGAAAGTCCATAAGCATCCTCCGAATGTAAACACGAGGAGAAGTGGAATTGTTTCACATGGTCCCCAAGGGATGTTACTGGAAGTAATAGGATGGAAGAAAAGAAAACAACTACCTGTTGGAGACAGCTTCTGAACAGTGCCAGATACCCAAAAGTGACAGAGTGGTGCCCAGTGTTTTTAAACAAAAGGAGACGCAATGAAGTAGGAAAGAAGTAAGTTTGAGTGGCAGCGACTCATCTGATAAAGATGCTTAGAAAAGAAAAATAAATAACACCAGATACTTACCTTTTGAGCTCCCTACCTAGTGAAGTCAATTATCAGTTGTCTTTCTTTGGTATCCCAGGCTTTTCTCATCTGTCCTGAGTTTCCCGGTTGTTAATTGCTAACATAAGCACGTCTCCTGAATATTCTGGAATAGTTGCTCTTGTGTGCATGAAATCCTCCAGCCGTTCAGATCTTACCCATTTTTTTAAATCTGCTTAAATCCTTTTGTTACCTCCAGGTGCTTCCTCTCTCTTCCAGCCCCCACGTTTTGTTACCCATCATACACTATTTGCATCATTAGTGAGTGTGTTTGGTGACTAACTTATCTCTTTATCTTATGGAGCTTGTGCAGTTCTCAGACAGTGGAATCAGGGGAGAACATTCTCCCTCTTCCATTTTTCCCAGCAGTTTTGGAAGATCTTCTAACCATTGTAAGAGTTCACACAGCAGTAGGGTTCTCTTGTGATTTCTGCTTTTAGTTTTGTTTTGTCTCCATTTTGTGTTGATGCTCACCAGTGTTCTAGTTTAACTGCTCTTTTCATAGTCTGCCTTCTTCCTGGAAGATCTATTTAGTCCCTGTTAGACCTAAATGAACTGTCATCATCGATGACCACTGTTTCTTCCATGTACCAGGCCTAGTTGGGCATCCCGTGTGCTTCCAAGACTTCTCAAGTACAAATCGGAACCCACTTCTAACCTGGTAGTTTTTTTTTTTTCTTCAGGAATTGTCTTCCTATCCCCTCTATCACCAAAAGGATAGTTAATCTTAACCACCAACTGGATTATTTCTGAAATTAATCTGCTTCTGGACAGATCTGCAAGAGCATTCCAGAAGGAATAGCTGGGGGTAGAAGATCTTCCCTGAGTGGGCAGCACCTTCTGGAAGCAGCTCAGATGCAAAGAGTTTTGAAGAAAAGGCAGTGTGCAGCTTGCTTGCCTGTCTTCACTGACATCAGACTCTAGTTTCTTTGGGTTCTGATGTGAATTGAAAACACCTTGAGAGTTTTTTAGGCCTTTAGCACCAAGCCGAGACTGCTGAGGCCTTCAGCGTCATAGACTGAGCAGCTATTGGGTTGTCAGTCTCTGCAGAATATAGACAGTCATTGTTGTGCCATTGTGTAAGCCAAATCTAATAGCATGTATTCATTCTGTTGTTTCTGCTCCTCTATGAAACATGAACTAATACAATATCTAGTGTTGTCCTTTGCTGATTCCTGTCTCTGTATACTTATCAATGATCAACTAAAGTTAATTCAGCTCTGAAGCGTTTGCCTGGGTCTGCCAACAACCCCCCACGACTGATCTGGCTATAGACATAACCTTCTTGACCACTGGCAAGAGCTATCTCTTAGACAAACCACTTCCCACCTTAGAGAGTAGGGCCTAGGTGTGAGTACATGATCCAAGTTCAGTTAAATGCAGCTCTTCCTGGGTTCCTGCTTTCTCAATCTATTCCAAATTTGAGAGACAACATTTCCATTTAGTCAGAGCTACAAAGAGGTGATTTCTGAGCCATAAGCAGGTCATATATTCTAGCAGGTCTGAAAGATGAACAGCTAGCTTTCAGAAATGAGTACAAAAATAGAAGAGGGATCTGGTAACACTCTATTTCCTAGGATCATCCGTTGCAAGGCCACCACCTCCCTCTCCTTCACATGATGCAATTGCCGATGTCCAAAAGTTCATTGTGCATGTGGGCACATGTCTGTTGTGTGTGTGTCATATGCATGTTTGCATGTGCTGTATATACACACAGATGTGTGCTTGCACAAGAACATTTATACACATAAATGTGTTTAGAGGCCAGAGGTTGGCAACAGGTATTCTTCCATCACTCTTCATTTTATTTATTTATTTATTTATTTATTTATTTATTTATTTATTTATTTATTCCACTTATACAAACTTCATAGGTACCCCGTCCCCTCCCTCCCTCCACCCGTCTCTGGATCTCTTTGCTCCCTCCTCCCTTTTCCCCTTCCTTTCCCCACCTCTCTCCCTTTTTTCCAGTGCCACCCCCCCCATTCCTGGAGCATCCTTTAATATGCATGTCAAACTTTCCTCTGGGTCCTCCTCTCTGATGAGGTGTAAGGACTCAGTAGCATTGCCTAGAGCTCTTTTTTGTGTTCCCCTTTAGTATAGGAATACTATTGTGGCTATTACTCTCTTGCCTCTAAGGATCCTAGTGCCTGTGATCCATGCTAGACTTTGGGGGGGGGGTCAATGACATGTTGGTCATTGCGCAAGTCATGCAGAGTCCTATTATGATTACTTTGGTCCTAACTTGTGTGGAGTATCTTGCATATCATTGATCCTCCCCATCTTTAGGCTCTTACAATCTTACTGCCCCCTCTTCCGCAAATTTCCCTGAGCTTTAGGATGGGGAGAGATTACGATTAATGTAGGGTCTCTGATGTTCCGAAATATGGTTGGTTTTTTATTTCCAGTTTTGCTGTTCTTGCACTGCCCTTGGCTCCATCCTGATGGCAGAGATAGAAGGCTGTTAAAATAGAGTCTTATTATAAGAGTAGATTCAAAGGTAGATGGAATAAGAGTAGGAGACCTCAGTGAGGGGGACCAGTCTCCCATTTGCAGGATGGTTACCTTCTATATGCCAGTCTCTATGCCCTCCCTGTATGGTGAGATCAAGCCCCATCAGTTGCAAGTGACCAGAAAGGAAAGTCTGTGAGCTTAACCAGATGTCTCATTACTTACTTGCAGTCCTTGATGGTGGCCTATTTTCTCTGCTGTAGCATGATCTCCTCTCTCCTTGTTTCTGGTGGGGCCCTCCTTCCCCTTCCCTCCTGTTTATAATCCTTACAATTACTGTAGGTATTACAGAGATTTATCTTTGAGTGTGTCACTAAATGGATTTGGTACTAGGATCCACCTATTAGGGAGTACATACGGCGCTTAATTTTCTGTGTCTGGGATAATTCACTCAATATAATTTTTTCTAATTCCATCCATTTCCCAGCAAATTTCATTAATTCATTATTTTTTGATGGCTGAGTATATTCCATTGTATAAATGTACCACATTTTCCTTATCCACTCGTCAACTGTTGGGCATTTGGGTTGATTCCATGACTTTGCTATTGTAAACAGTGCTGCTATGAACATGGTCGTGCTTGTGCTATTGAGGTGAAATTTTTGCTGTATGGGGGTTTATTTCCAAAAGTGGAATAGCAGGGTCATATGGCATTTCAATCTTTAACTTTTTTAAGACTCACCAGAGTGGTTGTATAAGCTTGCATTCCCACCAGCAATCTTCATTTTATTTTTTGAACATGTTGACAGGATCTCTCTTTGAACCTAGAGTTCTCTAGTTTGGCAAGACAAACTGGTCGGCATACTTCTGTCTCTGCTTTTTCTGTGCTTGGAGTATAGGAATGTACCATTGCACCCAGCTTTTACATCTGTTCTGGGTTCCAAACTCAGGTCCTCAGTACTTACGTGAAAGCAATTTATTGACTGAGCCATCTTACCAGCCCAAATTTTAGCACTTTTAGATGAGCTTTTAGAGGTGTTTTATGTACTCTTAAAATAATTATGATAACTTACAGAGGCTGAAGAAGTGGCTCAGGGGTTAAGCCTCTGCCTTGCAGGTGGAAGATACTGAGTTCGGATCCTAAACCCACGTATAGACACGGGGCGGAAGCAGGGGCGGCCTGCGTTTCTGGTTCTGGTAGGGCGGAGCCTGTGAATCCCAGGGCAGAGTAAACAAGGAGGAGGTGGAGGTGGCCCATGGTGTTCCCACATTCCCGTGGTTCTACACACACACACACACACACACACACACACACACACACACACACACACACACACACACAATTGAATAAATTAAAAAAGAATGATGATAGCTAACAATAAACTGGATCTTATCTGTTCTCTGTTCATTCTGTATGTATCACCATGAATGATCATCCAGACCACCAAAGTCTCCTAGAGCAAACTCATTCCTTTCTCTATCATCTTCATGTGCCTGAAGCAGGCAAGTATAGGGACTAGTTCAGCAGCCAGGGATTGCACTTGACTTGGGCTTTATATACACCTTTCTTTTAATAATGTACCTAATGCACCTAGTTCCTTTAACTGTATATACTGTGTATACACACTTCTCTCCAGACAATGCACCTAGCAAATTGTTAGCATCCTAAGACCACCATTTGCATCACACTGCACATATACTGCTTTAAACCATGGACACATAGTACTCCTTTTTGCATTGCCTTGATAGCATCCTGGAACACAATCCAGAATTATAGGCAATGAGCTAATCTGGCATAAACTAGTTTGAGGTACAAACACAATAAGACAAACTATGACCTCAGAATGAAATTTTTTAGGGAAAATTCCTAGTTTACATTTCTTACCTACACAGTTGGATGTGCATATGACTAAAAATCAGATGTATTATCAAAAGGGACATGCGCAGAGTCAAGGGCTTATAAACCCAAGCTTGACAGTCAAAATAGAACTAAACCATGCCAAACTAACCAACAAAACTATGCCAAACTAACCATCTAAAATATAGCACTATATACTAAACCAACCATGTAGAGTATATACTAAACTGTACTAATTACATGCTGAACTAATCAACTTTTTTGTTGAATGTGAGAGAAATTCTGCCATCAAATGTAGGGTTAGTAGTGTGTTGGCCCCAGTGACTTCTTCAGCTCTAAACACTGGCAAATTGGTGAATGTGACAAGTTGCATCCAACTCTCACCTTTGCTTTCCATTTTCAAGAACCACATGTCACTACAGAAAAGAGAAGGCAAGAGAACTGAAGACTCCAGAGAAAACGCTGGACAGTGAAGGAGAGCTCACATAACACAAAAGCCGCAGAATCACAATGCCCCAGAATGTCTCCCCAGGAAGATGCTATCCATGTCTGGACTCTAAGGTATCATCTGATTAGTTTTCTCCATAATTTAAATGCATTTTCTTAACTTGAACTCTGGCAACAGACATGGGGAGATGGCTCAGTAGTTAAAGTGCTTGCTGTATAAGCATGAGACCCTGAAACCACATACGAAGCTGAGTTTATTGTTAAGTGTCTGTAGCCCCAGCACTGGGTGGGGGTCAGAGACCAGAGAACTCTCAGGGGCTCACTGGCCACCAGCCAATATAAATAAATAGTGAGATATTCAGTGAGAGACCCTTTCTCAAAAAATAAAGTGGAAAGTGATAGAGAAAAATATCCTACCATTAACTTATAGATTCCACAGGTGTCTGCACTACACACACACACACACACACACACACACACACACACACACACACACACGAATCCTGACAACATAGTTGAGTTGCTTTGTGTGAAAAATATTCATATTTATGTATGCAAGGTAACACTCAAGGTGACAAGATGCCTGCATGGTAGAATGCATACAGAAAACAAGATTAATACAATCATTGACTTGTTTCCCCCAATTGATTCTCATTCAGTGACTCATTCATGAGTAAGAAGACAAGTGGAATCACTAATTGAATGGCAAGTATAATTATGTGTATAACCATTTTGTGTTTACTACATAAAGAACCATCTTTATTTTTTTTTTAAAACACAGTTGGATAAAATTAGAGCATTTCAGGAAGTTTTAGCAGATAGAGTTTCCATCTCCTGCAGTCATCCCAGCTTAGTTTGCAGGAAAACTTTCTTTAACTTTACAAGGTCAATTTAGTAATCCATACTGACATGTGCTAAAGAACTGCCAAACTGCTTTCAATAAGCAGTTGTATCATTTTACATCCCTACTACAATGTGTGAGGGTTCCACTGTTTCTGTCTTTGTACCAATGCTTCATTTTAACCTGACTGCATTATTGTTATTCTTGTTAAAGCCATTTTAGTAAGCTTGACATGGCACCGCCTTGTGTGTTTGTGTTTTACTTCCCTAATGACTAAGGATTTTGAGCATTTTCTCATGTACATATTAATCCTTGTTATGTCTTTTTCAGAAAAGTGTCCATTCAAGTCATTTATTAGTACTTAAACTGGTTTTTTTTTTGCCTTATGATTGTTAAACTGTATTTATATATTTGAAAAAGTTTTTAAAAGGGATATAATAAGCAATTATTTTTCCCATCCTGTTATATGTTTTTCACTTTCTTGCTGCTTTGTATATATATATGTGTGTAAAATTTTCATTTGATGAGACCTCATTTGTCTAAATTTCTGCTTGTTTCCTGTATTTTTGGTGCCATACCTAAAAAAAGGAAACTGTTGCCAAACCCAGATTAGGTAAAGTTGCTGTGTTTATTCTAAAAAATGTTACTGTTTTAGTCTTCATACCAAGGTGTTTAATTCATTTGAGTTAATATTTGTATAAGATGTGAGGTAAGGGGATGATTTCATCCTTTTGCGGACGGATATTCAATCGACTTCCCACCATTTGGTGAGGAGACACTCTTGCCACAATTGGACTGAAGATCCATGGCTCTGTTTCTGCACTCCTGTTTCTTAATAGTTTACAGGTCTATGCCAAAGCCAGTACCACATTCTTTTCAATATTTTAACTTGGTAGTAAGTTTTGAAATGGGAAATCATAAGACCTTCAATTTGTTTCTCCTTTTTTAAAATTGTATTCCTTGCAATTGCCATTTCAACATTATGAAGTCTTCCAATTTATGAATGTGGAATATTTTTATTTAGCAAGCTATTCTTTAAGTTCTTTCAGTAGTTCTTGATGGTTTTCAGTGATGAAGTCTTACATCACATTAGTTTTATTTCTAAATTTTTTCCACACTATTTTTTGAGGAGACAAGGTCTTATGTAGATCCAGGCTAGCCTGAAAACTTACTGAACCAAGAAAGCTTGAACTGTATCTAGCTCACAGAGTAGTCAAAGCAAATGACCACAAATCTTTGCCACTAAGGGTGGCTCTCTGATCTTCTCTTCAGCCTTAACAACCTGTGCTGGGGATGTTGTGTTCAGTATTTCCCCATCTGAGAAATGATGACAGGCTAAAGTGAAGTGCCATGAAGATCTCTTAGCAAGAATCAGACTTTATTTATGTGTTTAATAAATAAATAAGAATTTATTTATGTGTTTCTTCTCTGAATAGTCAACCAGTTATTGTCAACTTTTTTTAAGTACAAATAAAAGTTTATATACAAAAATTACAATGATTAGAGATAGCAAAGTTCTGCTGCTGCCACAACAAAAGCCAAGAGACTTCACTTTCAAGTGAGCGCTTTTACTCTGAAACTAAATCTATATTCAGAAAACCTCTGCCTTTTTATTTTTGGAGACAGAATCTCACTCCATAGCCCAGGTGGTCTGGAACAAGCTACGTAGCCTAAGCTGGCTTTGGACTCGAAGCAATACTCCTTCCCCAGCTGCCTTGGAGCCCTTCCCCTGGAAGCCTATCAGTGACAAGTATAAGGATCATTTCCCTCAACCTTATTTCCAAAATAACTACATACAAATCCAGCACAATCAGAATAGAACGATGTAAACAGCACTGGACTGCTTACTGAATAATTCTGTTTTCAACAATAAATTTTAACTACTCCACAAACATTTTGCATCCTGGATTAGAAATAAATCCATGAGTTTTAGTTTTAAAAAGAGAGTCCACTTTAATTTTTAATGGGCTACACAATTCCACCATCACCAATGTTTATGTAGCAGTTTTTTTGGGGATGCAGTTTCTATTCTCCCATTGCTAACAGAATTCTACAGGATTTGGTTCTCTATATTGTCTCACATGTGCTTCAGTCAGTCACTACTACTGCTTGAAGAGTCTGCTCACATGACCTTGACATTATCTTTATTTTCTTTATTACACTTAGGAGATTCTAACAAAAAGTCATTGTGGTGATTTGGTGGTGTCATAGTTACATACAGGTGACAATTTGACAGTTGAGGGTTTGGGGCACATTTGTGGAGATTAGTAGTTAAGCCCAGAGTGAACCTGTAGGAGATAGCGAATAGGAAAGAACCAGCCCAAGGTAGGTGGGACTAGGTCCTGGATGGGTGAGTAAATTACAGAGAGCTGGTTGAGGAAGTGGGTATCCTTTGTCTACTTGGTCAGACTTGCTGGTCCCTCTCTCAGCCATTATGTGGATATGAAGTGGCCAGTTCCCTCAGCCCTTGGTGTTGGTGTGGGCTCACCTGCCAACTTGTTCCCTAAGCTGTTTGTCGTGGTTTTATCAACAACCACAACTACAACAGGTGGTAACACATTCACTGACTTATCATTTGGATAATATTTGTTTCATGGATACTATGGATCAGGGACATCTGGCAGTCTACCTACTGCAGAGGTAAGGGACTACCGCAGTTATTCTTCCTGCTCTTAAGTTGCTGCTCAAGGGAGATTTATTTGACTTATGCTTCCAGAGGGGAGATGCAGTCCATTATGGTGGAAAAGGCATGATTGGCTGGCAGAAGCTGGAGAGGGCTTAGGTCACTGCAGATATCATGGATCCCCAGAGGGCTAGCTGCAAGCTGCAAGAGCAGACTGCTGGTAGAAGCAGGGGAGGGCTAACAATCCTCAAGTCCCGCCCCCTGTGACTTGCCTTCCTCCAGCAAGGCTGCACCCACCACTTTCCCAACACTGACATCAACTAAGGATTCGAGCATATAAGCCGTGGGAGACAATTTACATTCAAACGATGACAGTGACCATTTACAACATTCATGGAAGGATTGTTAATCTGACCCAATAATCCACTTCTCCCTAAATCAGTTGGGTATGATCTCTGTGGGTCAGTGAAGGCTCATGTGGCATTGTTTAAACTGATCCTAGGTGCATATATCATTATTTCTGCAGGGGAGATAGCATCTTGCTTTCCTTATTGACTTGAGTTTTTCCTTTGCTTGGTAAAAAGCTGTTGCCAGTATTTGCTCTGCCTCTTTCAGCTGTTTCCATAACTGCTGAATATCACTGTCTCTCTTCTCCACTTCTTTCTCTGAAACTTGCATTTTATGATGGATTTTTCTTTGATTAAGTGTCAATTTCATTAATTCTTGAAATTCTCAACCTTGGTAAATTAACAATTATTCTGGTTTTTCTCTTCAGGTTGTAATAATAACTTCTGATTTCCTGAAATCTTTAACATTTCTGTGAGTTCCCTAGACAAGATCTCCAGGTCTTCTGGGCGCCATCACCTGCTCCTCCCAGTCCCTCCTTTTTCTTCTCCCCACTCGAAGTACCACCATAGTCACACAACTCACCAGCTGACCTGGTGTCAACTTTTGAAAAATTAATAATATTTACCATGTGTGTGGGAGTCAGAGGACAAGTACAGGAGCTGCTGCTTGTTTTCTACCACGTGGCTTCCAGGGATCAAATTCAAGTCAATAGATTTGGCAGCAAGCGCCCTTACCCACTGGCCAGCTCACTGACTCTCTTGTCCTTTTAATTTATTTCCAGAGTCACAATAAAATTAGTTTTGATACTGTTTGCCAGCTTATTTAGGGAGGAAGAAAACTTTGGCATTTGTCTGTGCTGCCATTTTCACTGATCCTGTTTCCTTAGCTTACTTTTAACTAGCTGATTTCACGGACATTAGATGCACAGTGATGATGCGACAGCAGTGCACTAAATGCATCTCAAAGCACTGGGGGGGGGCGTGTACCAAGTTCTTTTGGAAAGTGCCTGAGTGATACTAAATAACTGCTTAAATGTTGACAGCATGCGGTAGTACAGTAAGGGAACAGCTACATGAGAGGTAGTTAGTTGTAGGTTTAGAGGGATAGGTTGTGTGAAAAGTTGCCAAGTACTACATGCAAAGAGGGAAGTAAGATCTACCTGCTTATCCTCAGGGAATCTCTCCAGGGATCATAGTCTCTGGCTGCCACATTGGGTTATCCTTAAGTATGCATACAAGGAGGCCAGAAAAACTTGAGAAAACATGGGCCTATCTTTTTCTTCTACCCTCCTTCCTTCTTCCTCCTCTTGAGGCTTTTTTTGGAAGAATAGATTAGTATAGGAAATCAAAAGAGAGAACGAACAGAGAGAAGGAAGAAGAAACGAGGGTAGAAAAAGATGGGCCACAAGGACCTTTCGTCCAATTTGATTTTGAAACAGGAACACTACAGCTTCCCAAATATTACCATGTCAGAAGTGTTCTGGCATTTGCCTAAAACACAGAGGCTGTGTTGGCCGATGCCTCGCTGCTCCGAGGATTAGGGAAACAGCCTAAGCTGTGAATGCTGGAGCTTGTGCTCGAATCATCCGTGTCTGCTGATTCACATGAAGAAAACTAGATACAGCCAGAAAAGGTGTGAAGAGTCTTTCTGCAGATTTCTATTGACTGAGATGCTGGGTAAGAATTTTAGAAGGATTTGGGAACAGAATTTTTTAAAAAATCTTTTCTACTGTTTTATGATTCCGACTGCGCAGAATAAGCACTCGGCTTTGCCAATGGTGTCAAGAAGTAGTGTAGTTTCCTGGACTGTAAACCAGAAAGCGAGGGACAGATAATGCCATAAAAAGTCCTGCAGGAATGTGTTTGGCAGAAGACCCGCCAAGGAAATCAAGAGGGGTATAAATCAAATTTTAAGAGCAAATCATTTTAATAGCAGCTAATTTGTATTAAGCTCTGACTCTGTACACTGATCTCAGCATTTGAAATGTATTTATTCTTTAAATGCTTACAACAACCCTTTGAAATAGGTAATAATATTACTCGCTTTTTATAGATGAGGAAACCTGAACAGAAAGGTTAAGTATTTGCTAAAAAAAAGAAAAAAAGAAAAAAAGAAAAAGCTCTTAAATAACAGAGTCAGCATTAAAAAAATAGAACCTTAAAGTATCTAATGAAAACTACTTATAAAAGTGTGATCCCTGGGAAAACACTATGGATTCTCAGGAGGACAGAACATAATAAAGAAGGTACACCAAAATTCTGTTTAAAAGAAAATGAAATAAAGCTCAGAAATAATGTTTAGCTTTGTCATTAGTATGACAATGGATGAAAGGGGCATACCAAATATTAAAGAAAAGACTCTAGAAATATGCTATTTAGGAATTACTTAAAAAGCACAATGAGCTTGTGTTGCAGTCCGCCAGCATGGTTGCTGATAAATGACCAGAACACAGCTTAAGGGAACAAGGAGTTTACTTTCTTACGACAGTCCGGTTACAGTTCATAGTCCAGCTTGACGGGAGAGCATGCACCAACACCAGGGCTGAGGGAACTGGCCACCATAACAGCTGAGAGATGGACAATCCTTACTTGCCAGACCAGCATGTCTGGCCAAGTATACAGAAGGATGCCAACCCTCTCAACCAGCTCTCTCTGATTTATCCAGGGCCTAATCCCACCCACCATAGGCTGGGTCTTCCCCAGCAGCTAGACAATCTCCTTCAGGTTTGCTCTGGGCTTAACTCAACCATCAACTCTCTACAACTATGCCCAGAGCTCAAACCTCAAGAATCAAGTTGACAACTGTGCTTAACTATGACAGCTTGTTTTAGTTATATTATACATTATTGCAACAAAGTACCTGAACTAAGCAATTTAAGGGGAGAAAGGATTTATTGGCTCACAATTCCAGGTTACAGTGCTTCATGGAAGGGGAGTCACTACAGCAGACTAGGGAACTGGTCACACCACTTCTCTCCATCTGTATATATTCCCAGACCACTGGTCTAAGAATGGTCCCACCCACAATGGGTTGGGCCTTCCCACATCAATTATGCAACCAAGACAATGCCTCACAGGTATCTACAGGCCAAGTTTAAGGTAAAGTCTTTATCAAATATGCCTGGAGAACTGCCTCCTACACGTCAGGTAGACAATTACTGCAACTAATACTAACCATCACATGAGGAAATGGAATTCTACAGAATTAAGCACTTTGAAATACAAGATAGATAAGGGGAACAAGAGAAAGGGCTTATGGAAATGCCACTGGGTCCTTATATGTCATCGGAGAGGAGGACCCAGTGGAGAGTTAGGCGTACACAATAAAGGACTCTCTGGGAATTGGGGGGGAGGCACTGGGGGAAGAGGAGGGGGAGGAGGGGGGAGGGAGGGAACAGGTAAAAAATTTTAAAATGTATAATTAAATTTTTAATAAAAAAAAAAAAAAGAAAATCTTGAAGGTGATTTCTGCTGACTAAGAAGATACTGTGTTTGCAGGTGCAGCATTCTTTGTCCTGAAATTTCTAGTATAAAAGTTGTCACAAAGTTTCAATAAAGTGGGTTCAGATTCACTCAGCCTAGAAAAAAAAAAAAAAAAGAAATACAAGATAGGGAAGGCAGTAGGATTAAGAGAAGATACAAGTCTTGAAGGCATTAACCTGGATAGGAACCTATAAAATGGAGAATAAAAGCAAATCAAAGAATATCTGCATGAAAATAATTAAAAATAATAGAAGCAGAGGTAATAATGTCATAGGAGCATGTTGCAGACCACCTGGCCAGACTGAGCATGTGAGAAGTATTTCATTTTTGAATAATATTTTCTTAATACAAATATTAAACTTATGTAATGAGCAACAAAATATTTTAACCATGTAGACATGTGTTAGAAATATTATCCATTGGAAAGAAGGACATTTGATAACATTGCAGCCTTCCTTTATGTACAATTTATCTTTTAAAAGAATGAATAAACAACAGGGCCACAATTATTCCAGAATTTGATGGGTGATAGGGAAGTAATTACAAAAAACTTGAGCAATGTCATTGTGTCTCATATTTCTCTTAGATGCTAGGAAATCCATATTTTGCACATGTATGCATGTTGGGTGCATATGTGTATGCAGGTGCATGCACAAATGCCTGTATGCACATTGAGACATTACATATTGAGACAGGATCTCTTACTTAAACCCCAAACTTACCCATTCAGCTAATTTAGCTATCCAGCTTACTCTGGGAATCCCGTCTCAATCTTGAAGGCATTTGCCTTCATGGGAACCTATAAAATGGAGAATAGAAGCAAATCAAAGAATATCTGCATGAAAAAAATGTAAAAATACAAAAATAGAGGCTGGGATTTCAAGGGGACTGCCAAGAAAGAATTGCACCTTCATTTAGGTGGATGCTGGGGATCTAATCTCTGGTCCTCAGACAAGCACTTTGCCAGCTGAGCCAGATCCCTACCCACCCATCCCCAGGAAATCAAACCTCCAGATTCTGTTTAGTGTCTATGTGTGTGTACATGCACATGCCATAATCCATGTGTGGATGGTCAGAGAACAACTTGCAAGAGTCAGTTCTCTCCTTTTATCTTTACATGGATTCTAGGGATAACACCATAGTCGTCAGGCTTGGTAGCAAACTTTTTAATCTATTGAACCATCTCTCACTCCCAGGAAATCAGATTTTAAGTAATTATTTCTAATTTTATTGAAATATGGTAAGAGAATGGGTTCAGTGTTATGTCAATCATTCTGCATTTGTTGGGATTTACGTTGGGACTGAATTCTAAATATTTCCTTTACTCAAGATAGTAAACATCTCTATCATTTACCCACAACACTTAAAGTATATCATTCAATTAGGTTTACTAATTGATTGGTTAAAATATTCCTTATTCTGATTTTGCTCCATTTGGTCATATCAGTTTCTAAGCAGTGAGTTTCTCACCAATTTCTTCTTCTTATTGAGGTTTGCTTGCTGTTAGACACACTGTTATTAGATGTGTATGCAAAAATCAGGTTAGTTCATTCTTTCTAGAAAATATTGCATAATGTCATAAAGCAAAATTTTCATTTTATTGGTTAAACTATGTTATACTTAGTAATTTCATATTATACTAAAGTGAGAAAATTCCTCATATTATTATAATCATGTACATTTAAAAAAATCTATTTTTCAGATATAACTATCACCTTAGTTTTATTTACAATTTTCACCTTTCTTTACTTCCAAACTTCTCATATGTTTATGTTTTAGTCAATTACTTGAAAAGTCAAATTGCTTGATTTTGTTTCTGTAAACCATTCTGAGAATTAACTTTCAATAACTAATTTAATCTACTTAGTTTTGCTGGGAATACCAGTATATTTAAATTTACCTTAATCTTTTAAGTTTACATCAACTTTTTTTTTAAACGCATCACTGGGGTTTTATTTGGACTAACTGCACCAGAATTATCAAAAGTGATCAAAGTCAGATAAGGAAAATTAGGTCTAAAACACACATATGCTGAGACAAATGTTTTCAAATTAGAGAAAGTGAGCAATGAATTCCATTTCTTTCAGCACAGTCATTGTTTCTTTCCCTTGTGGCCTCCCATTTCCTGCCCTCTTTGGGATTCATAGTTTTTTTTTGTTTTGTTTTCGTTTTCATTTATCACTTATTGATTTGGAAGTTGTAAACTTTTTATTGTTTGTTTTTTTTAGTGGTTACCTTGAATTTTTTGTAAATCAACATTTTTGAGGCTTGTTAGTTTCTATTAAAAAAGTCTGCTGAGATTTTAAGAGCCTAAAGATGGGGAGGACCAATGATATGCAAGATACTCCACACAAGTTAGGGCTGTAGTAGCCATAATCCGACTTTGCATGACCTGCACAATGTTAATGACCCCACAAAGTCTAGCATGGATCACAGGCAGTAGGATCCTTAGAGGCAAGGGTGTAAAGTCATAATAGTGTTCCCATACTAAAGGGGAGCCTAAGAATGGGCTCTGGGCAATGCCACTAAGTCCTTACATCTCACTAGAGTGGAGGACTCAGAGGGAGGTTTAGCATTCACACAAAAGGATGCTCCAGGGGTGGGAGGGGAGAAGGGGAAGGCACTGGGAGAAAGGGAGGGAAGGAGATAAAAGGAAGGAGAAAGGGGGGGAAGGGTGCAAGGGGGACTGCAGATGGTGGAGGGAGGGAGAAGATGGGTACCTATTGAGCTTATATGATTGGGGGGGGAGGCTGAAGATCTGAAAAAAAAAGTCTGCTGTGAAAGTGCCCAAGCACATGCCATTAAAGGCAACCCATATAAAACTCAATGGTACACACAGGCAGAAAGACATGAAAGTAGGAGGAAGACTGGTAGAGATGAAGAACGTATGCTGTGGGAGATGAGATTTGGTAATAAGTGAAAATGTCATAAATTCATTGTATTCATACATGAAATTCTGAAAGAATGAAAATAAAATTAAAGAGTTCAGCTGAAATTTTGACCAAGCTTATGTTGAATTCAGGGATTAATTTTTGGAGATTTGACAGCAATATTTAATCTGTAGATTTATATATGGCATAGTTTCCATGTACTTAAAATTTTAATTTAATTATTAATTTCACATTAAGTAGATTGCACATATATTTTGATAAATTTATTGCTAAATATTTTCTTTTTATGTCATATAAATAGCACTTTTTTTTACTTACAATTCTGATATCTATTTTTTTAACATTTTTTATTATTATTTCCGCTCATACAAACTTAGTAGGTACATCGGTTCCCTCCCTCCCCCCCCCCCGCCCCTCCTGCTCCCCTCCCTTCACCCCTCCCTCCCCATCCCCTAGTGCCTCCCCCCCTCAATCCCCAGAAAATCCTTTAATGTGCATGTCAGACTCTCCTCTGGGCCCTCCTCTCCGATGACGTACAAGGACCCACTGGCATTTCCCTGAACCCTTTCCTGTGTTCCCTTTAAGCATAGGACACTACTGTGGCTGTCAATCCCTTGCCTCCAAGGATCTTGGTGCCTTTAGCAAATGTTAGACTTTGTGGGGTCAATAGTGTGTGGGACATTGCGCAGGGCATGCAAAGTCCAATTATGATTGCTTCGGTCCTAACTTGTGTGGAGTATCTTGCATATCATTGCTCCTCCCATCCTTGTGCTCTTACAATCTTACTGCCCCCTCTTCCGCAAATTTCCCCAAGCTTCAGGATGGGGAGAGATTAGGTTGGCCTAGTTCTAGGTGGTTGATACAGAGTCTCTGAAGTTCTGGATTATGGTTTGTTGATTTTCTTTTGCGGTTTTGCTGCTCCTGCAATGCCCTTCACTCCATCCTGATGGGCATTGTATGTCACCCCCTAGCCAGAGACAAAAAGCTGTCAAACTGGAATGTTGTTATAAGAGCACATTCAAAGGTAGATGTAATAAAAGTAGGTAACCACAGTGAGGGAGGGGTCAATCACCCATTTGCAAAATGGTTACTTTTTATCTGCCAGACTATATGCCCTCCCCTTCTGTTGAGATCATACCCCCTCAGTTGTAAATGATCAGGAACAAAAGTCTGTGAACTTAACCAGATGTCTCATTACTTACTTGCAGTCCTTGATGGAGGTCTATTTTTCTGCTGTAACATGGTCCCCTCTCTCCTTGTTTCTGGTGTGGCCCTCCTACCCCATCCCTCCTGTTCATAATCCTTGCAATTACTGTAGGTATTACAGAGATTTATCTTTGAGTGTCTCTAGGTGGGCTGGGTGGGTTTGGTACTAGGAGCCACCTATTAGGGAGTACATACGGTACTTAATTTTCTGAGTCTGGGATACTTCACTTAATATAATTGTTTCTAATGACATCCAATAAATAGCACTTTTTATCATTCCAATTTCCCACGGTCTTGTTAAATGTAGAAGCATAAGTAATTTTAGTACTGAGACCTTATATTTTGAAACATTGCTAATATTAGCATTTTACTGATTGTTTGTATATGCAATCTTGCTTTCTCTTTTTGATTTATATCACTTTCTTTATTCTTACCTTGCAAGATAGGTTTCTTGTCTAATTATTGTACATGACCTCCAGTTTTATGTGCAAGAAGATTAGGATGGTGTCTAGTTAATGGTGGGGGATCATTTAGTCTTTCACTACTAAATGTGATATTAACTCTGAGTTTTTCTACTCTGGCTTCATCAGTTTGAGGAAGTTCCCCTTGTTTGCAGTTTTTATTCTGGATGAATAGAGATTTTTATTACGTGCTTTTTCTGTATCTATTGAAATGCCCATATAATTTTTAGTGGTTTACTAATATGATAACATGGATTACATTTACTTTAAAATATTTAACCTGCAATTTTTGTATGAAGTGTATGTGATCTGAATGTTTTGTCTCCCTAACATATAGCTGGATTCCACTTAATATGTTTTTCTTCATGATATTTTTTTCTATATCCATAAAGGATACCAATCTGTAGTTCCTACTAATGTCTTTGTTTAGTTTACTATCATAAAACAAATTCAGAAGCATTGTGTCAAATTCTCATTTTTCCTGATCTATTGCAGCAGGCCTTAAGCTTTGATCACTGCACAAAAGGAAACAATCTAGTTGCATATTTTATATGACTAAGGTCCTGTATCCTGCTACCATTTGGTGATTAGAATGCTGCCTTACATGACAAAGACTCCCTTGGTGCGCGCCATTGTCTATCCACATATCAACTGTCAATTACTGCTCTGTCGCTTTGGGTTATTTTATTTTCAATCCTGTATTAGAAGGAATCTAGCAAAGGTGAACTCATTCTGCCATTCTGTCTAAGGGTAAAACAAACATTTTTCAAAAAGACTAGAGGAGGCGACCTCCAGCACCAATCAGGATGGAGCCAAAGGCGGTGCAGGAAAAGCAAAACTGAAAACAACAACAAACCATTATTCAGAACACCAGAGACCCTACATTAATCACCTGGAACCAGACCAGCCAATTTCTCCCCATCCTAAAGCTCAGGGAAACTTATGGATGAAGGGGTGGTAAGATTGTAAGAGCTTAAAGATGGGGAGGAACAACGATATGCAAGATACTCCACACAAGTTAGGGCCCCAGTAACCTGCACAATGACTGACATGTCAATGACCTCCCAAAGTCTAATATGGATCACAGGCACTTGGACCCTTAGAGGCAAGGAATTAACAGTCGTAATAGTGTTCCCATACTAAAGGGGAGCCCAAGAAAGGGCTCTGGGCAATGCCACTGAGTCCTTGTACCTCACTAGAGTGGAGGACTCAGAGGGAAGTTTGTCATTCATACGAAAGGATGCTCCAGGGAATGGGGGGGGGGAGAAGGAGGGAAAAGAGGAAGGAGAGGAGGTTAAAGGTAGAGGAAAAGGGGGGGAGGGTGCAAGGGGGACTAGGGAAGGGTAGAGGGAGGGAAGGGACCAGGGTACTTATTAAATTTGGGGAAGAAGATTGGGGAAAAATAAATAAATTTTAAAAAATAAATAAATAAATAAAAAAGACTTGAGGAAAAATACAGTATTTCCTAAGTTAGGCATGAGAAGTTCTTAAAAATTAATTGTATCATTTGTATGATTACAAAATCTGTACTCTGATCACTGACAAGGAAATCCCAACTGCTGAGTGAGTGATCATTGGAAGATTTTAGGAAAGACCTTTATCCATTGATTAAGAATGGTTATAAAGGCCTGGTCATCTCTGCTAACTATGGAAGAATTCTCATTCTCATAGGTGACTTTAATTCTGGTGATATCGATGGGGTCAACTGTCATTCTCATCAGGTCTATGTTGTTGCTCATCTCTGTCTTCACTTGATTTTGCTTCACTACCTTCCTTTATGACCAGATTCCAAAGGTGTTCTCTAGGAAATATACATGATCAGCTCTGTCTCCGGCCTCCTCATTCTGGAGAAGCTGAATGCTCTGGAGGCAAAGATGGTAAGTTTGAATTCTAGAACTGGATCATTTATCATAGCTGGCGGTTGGTGAAACACAGTGGAATAAGGCACAAGGTGGAAGCCCCACTGTTCACACCTCTACAGTTGGAGACCTGGCATGTTATGCAATCAGAAAGAAATCTAATAACCAAGAAAAATACCAGTATTTTGAGGTGTATGTACAAATAGTAACTATAAAAACAATGGAATCAGATGATTATCACTAAGTTCTGTGGTTACTAGGAAGAAATATGAAGAGACAACAAATAAAAGAAAGGTAAGAGTACAGGATGGGGATGAGAAAGATGGCTTAGTAGGTAAAGGCACTTGCCACACAAGCCTTTCAAACTCAGTGCATACTTGGAACACAGTAGGAGGAAACCGACTCACAAAAGTTGTCCTCTGACCTGCACATCTTCTGCAGAAGGGTCATAGAACATTATCCAAATTTCATGCACTGAAATCTTTACCCGCCCTGCTCCCCACTCAACTCAACATGATGATAGCATTAAGGAGCAGGGTCTTCAGAAGACAATCAAGTCATGAAAGAGGAGCCCTAGATGGAGCCTGCAAGTGAGATCAATGTGCTTTTAAGAGGCTAAGAGAGCTTGTTTGTCCCTTTCTCCAAGTGAAGACACAGTGAAAAACTTGCCATCTAGGATAGGCCCACACCAAAGCAGAACCTGCCAATCTTGATCTTGGACCATTATCCCAGAACTGTGAGAAATAAATTTCTGCTGTTTATAAGCTACCTAGTTTATGATTTTGCTAGAGCAGCCCCAAAGGACTAACATAATCCTTTCCCAAGGCCAAAAGGAACACACTATTGAGATGAACACCCTGTCATTAAGATGTTTCACAGTGGCTGGTCTCTGTCCAGGCCTGATGGTAAAAGAGGCCATTAAAGAACCGGCTTTGTTGACAGCCATGGCAGTATTACAGTCGGGATGGCAGCATGTAACCCTCAGAAGTCAGTTATAGTAATGAGTGGTAACACTGAGCAGCAGCCAAAGGGGGCCTAACTCTCCAAGGGTTCAAGAGATTAGTGATGAAAAGCAGGGAATAAGGAGCCCCCAGAGAAGAAGAAACAGGATGCATATACAGACAGAAAAAGATTTCTTCTAAGGGATGTTTTCCCATGCTTCAAACTCTAGAATCTGCAGGTTAAGTCAGCAAGCTGGAGGCCTGAAAAGAGTTACCATTTGAGTTTACAGCTGAAAGAATTTCTTCCTGCTCTGGAGAAGTCAATCTTGATTCTTTTACAGCCTCCAATGAATTGGACGTGGGTCAATGGCATTATGGAGGGAAAACGTCTTTATTGATGATCCATCAATTTCATTGTTACTCTCATCCCAAAACAATCTCCGCAGAACCCACCATAGCGTTTAATCAAATACCTGAGCAGTTGATTTGACATCCATCCAGTTGATTTGACAACGAAAATAATTGCTCATCACAATGGGGCAAAGCAGAGGGAGAGCCAGTGAACGTCCATCTTCATTCACATTATCAGAACCAAAAGTGGATGATTAACTGCCTGGAGGAAGCTTCCCAGTAAGAAACCATGACCTCATCTAATTTCTAACCCAAATCAGTTTTCAGATCTGAAATCTTTGAAATGATGCACTTCCCAAGAGAACTGCAGGCATAAATTTGGTAGCTTCATTCTAGGAAAAGGGAAATCAAAATTTTGAGGACCATTGACCCCAAGATCTGAGTCCCAAAATATCACAAAGTCTCCATTATTGTAGTAGTATAGAAGTGTCTGTCCAGTCATGATACTACAACAAAGTATTACAACACGAGTTACTTATAAAGAGCAGAAATTTGATTTTTATAGTCTGAAAATTGAGAAATCCAAGATTAAGTTGCTGACAGATTTGAAGTCTGATAAGGTTCCATGTTTTGACATTTTCTTCTAGGGCCTCATTTGCCAGAGTGACATATAAGCTTCCTCAGGCCTCTTCAGAAAAGGAACTAACTCCTCTCATGAGAATTTTTCCCCATGGCCTAATCACCTCTCAAAGGCCCCACATCTTAATTCTACCACTTAGGGATTTGGGTTCCAACATATGAATTATAGAGGCACACAAACATTCGGACCATAGCAATAGAGGAAGTCATAAATGGAGCATCGGCCAAGATCCAGATCATGGGCCCACAGGCTCCATAGTCATTTCCTCTGTCCCTGAATGTGTAATTTTAGGAAAGATATAGTTGGTGGTTGGCGCAACCTCACATTAGCATGTGGGATAAGGACTATCATTATAAAGAAGGCAAAATAAAAAATCTCTGAAACTGCCCCCGAATAGTGAATCAAAGTCAATATTGAATCCCAAGAGGATAAGAGAATTTGTGCTAGCCTTAAAGATGTAACCACATTTAATTCTCCAGTATGGCCTCTGCAGAAACCAGACCTAGCCTAGAAGAGACAGTGAGTTATTGCAAACTCAACCAAGTAGTAGCTCTCTCTTGCAGCCAGGGCAGCAGAGTGGATTTCTAAGCCATATTAACATGACGGTCTCATAATACGGAATTAGGCTGATGATTTGGGAATGTCATGTTTTCTAACTCTATTAACAAAAGAGGATCAGAAATGCTCTTTCAAGAGAATAAATAATAGAATGGCAAGTTTGATGCAGGGTTATGTGAATACTCCACTTTTATCATAATATAGTCTAAAGATATCTGTGCTATCTGGACAATCTCTGCAGGATCATTATGATTTACTATATCATTCATGATAATCCTGCATAGGCAAGACCTGGCCATGTATGTGGGAGATGAGCCCTACAATGATTTTGGAAACTCTAATATCGGTAACTTTCAGGATCAAATAGTAGGGGGATGATGAGCCATTCATCCCGAAGAATAATTGTAACATGAAGAAGGAAGCACAATGCCTGGTAAGCCTGTCAGGTGATAGTATATTCTGTGCCTCAGAATAATGCTCGAGCCCATGTACTGTGTTGTGTGGTCATGCAATGTTGTGTTGTGTTTGTTGTGTTACTTTGTGTTGTGCTTTGTTTGAGTCAGAGTCTCATTTATCAAGGCTGGTCTCAAATATACTATGTATCCAAAGATAACTTTGAACTTCTGGTTTTCCTTCCTCTATCACACAAGTGCTGGGATTATAGGCATGAGTCATCACACTTAGTTTTATGCATTATTGGGGATTGTACCCAGAGTTTTGTGCATGCTAGGCAAGTACTCTACTGAACCACATTGAACCCAAGTCCTATCCCATGTATTACATAAAAGAAGGACTACTTCATTCTTAATGTGGTGTCTTCCTCAGACAAGGCAAGGGTTGTAAATAATGCAAGTCATTGGTGCTTAAGCCATTTAACTTAACAGAACCTATAGTATCATACCCTGTGATAGCCGTGGTGGGAAATGATATTATGGAATTTATGGTAAACTCTACAAGGAAAATCAAAGGTAAATTTCTGGAATTCTGGTGCAAGGTTATCCTGTCCCCAGTGAAACATTCCATCTCTCTTGATTATTACTTCTAGAATGTTACTGGGCCCCAAGAGAGTATCTAAGCATGAAACACCACCTGTCCAGAATTGCTCATCTTAAGTGGAAGCATTACAAGTTGACAGGTCAGATTGGCTAAGTAGCAGTCCACCAGGATTGTATAAAGCCAGAGAATACTAGCAGATTAGAGAATTAGGTATCCCAGGCTCATGAGTCACCCACTTCTGCTGTATTTTTCCCTCCCCCTCAGTTCACATGTGTGTCTTCATGGGATAGCCCTTATACTCATTCCCGAAGGAGGGAATAAAACAAACTTGGTTCACAGATACATCAAATCAGATTGATATATGAATGAAAGCAGAAAACGGATGCACATGTACTTCTACCTACCTCAAAGAGAGAGAAAATCCTTCCAATAAGCAGGACTTTGAGTTAACGCATCTGATAATCTACTTTGTGCTGACACTGGAGTGGCCTCAAGTTAGACTATAACTGGACTCATGGGCAGTGCTAAGTGGCCAGACCGGCTTGTCAAAAACCTGAAAGAAAGATTGAACTGCAGAGAACAAGGAGTTCTGGGACAGAAACTGTGATGTTTAATGTTGTCATCTACTTGATGGGATCTAGAATCATCAAAGAGACAAGCCTCTGGGCATGCGAAAGGATTATCCAGATTAGGTTGACTGAGGTGGAAAAACCACTTCAGTCTTGGACTAAAGAAAAAAGAGATAGTTGGTTGAGCTCAGGCATTCATTATTTTCTGCTTCCTAACAGTAGATGCAAAGCAACTAGCTGGTCTGCTATTTCTGGTACTATACGTTCCCTGTCACAGTAGAATATATTCCCTCAAACCGTCAGCCAGAACAGCACACTCTCCCTCACTTTGCTTTTGTTAGATATATTTATCATGGCAACAAGAAAATTAACACAGAAACATGGATGGATATGGATAAGTGAGTGCAAAATGTAAAGATGCTTTTCTTTTCTTTCGTTTATATTCTTTTAAGACTTTGCACGTGAATTTGTGTTGTTCTTATCCTATGTAATCTAACCCAACTTCCCTACTTCTCTTTTTCTTCTCCATCAATCTTTCTTCCATTCTCATGTCCTTCTCTGTGTGTGTGACTTACTAAATCCCATCTGGGTTACTGTTAATGGTACATTTCTGGTTGCTTGCTGGCACAAGGACAATCAATATACCAGTGGGCATATCATTGAGGAGAATAGCTCCCCTGTTCTCTTATCTGACATTTAACTTTCCTAGTCTTTGGAAGAGGTTTGGTGCCTCTTGAAATCTTTCCCCTTTCATGTGTAATGTTTATATGCCAAATATTGTGCATGTTTCACAACATAGAAATGGCTGCAGTGGATGCTGTAGTCCTGTCACAGTAAAGATACTTATATAACATATTTATGCGCGCCAAAGGACATCTGCAAAAAAGAAGAGACACTAAAACAAGTAGGCACTCAGCCAGTGTCATAAATGTGATAGTGAACAAATGAACCAAGTAATCTTAGTATCAGGGATGTGGACTCTGAATTGGTCCCATGACACGGAGAACTACTTGTGAAGGTTGATCTAGCTTCACTGCTGCTATTCAACGTCCAACCTGCCAGCAGTGACAACCTACTTTCAGATGCTGGTGTGCTGACCCTCACAAAGACAAGTGATTTACTAGTATAACTACACTGATAACTTTTTAAAGACCTTTAGGAGTGCTTGCTTGCTGACCAGAAATCCATAGTATCACTCTGGACTTTATAGCATAAAAGATACAGGGATGGTTCCATGACATGAATTCTGCTGATCACGGCATCTATAAATCATTCAGATGCTTCCCACTAAATAAAGACTGCACTTGAGCCATATTCCATGATGCAGTATGGGACTATGCTCCTAGGAGGAATAATCATAAGGATCTTGGAATCAAATGATGAAGCCTTGGATCCTCAATAGATTACTGCTTATATGGTACCTAGATCAAATGTAGTATTCCAGATGTTTGATGGAACACAGAGTCTGTGACCCAGTAATTTGGATCCAACTATTGGATCCAATAGTTTGGAATACACTGGTACTTGCAATATTATACTCAGTTCCAGGCACCACATTTGAAACTATTGACCACTGCAGTGGGTTTAGGTGAATGTGGTTAGGGGATGAGGGACATAGGACCACATCAGGTAAAGAAAGCTTGAAGGAATTGGATCCAGGACCTAGACAGTAGAGGACTAAGCAGAAACATGATGGTTATCTTTACATATTTGAAGTTTTTTACATTAAGAAAGAATAATGTGTAGTCAAATAACAGAATTAAAAACAAGCAACACAACTGCCCTTAGAGGCACTGCACACGTGGCCACTGTGTCCAATGTGTGTCAGAGGATGGCAGAGAGGAGATGAGACAATTTCTACATTCAGTGTTCTGACCTGTGGACAGCTGAGTGATCAGTAGCCTGACATAACCCAGTGCCTGGTGAAACCCTGAACTCCATATCCGTGTACTCACAACCTGAAGACTACATGGGGTGGGCTCCATGTGCTCACAAGGTGGATGGCGTCCCTGGCTCGGGGCTCTGTGTGCTCACAAGGTGGACGGCCTCCTGTGTGCTCACAAGTAGGATGCTCTCCTGAGGGCTGGGGCTCCATTGCCCACACCAGGAACTTAGTCTCATAGAAGACGGACAAAACTGCTATCCTTCAGCTTTATCGTGTGTTCTTAACCATGTGGAACCGGGGGCTCAATTATAACTTTCTACATCCTTGTCCAATTTAAAAAGTCTTGATCAAAATGCATTGTCTACATATATGAGATTGCAAAAAAGTTAAAATAAAAACAAAATTAATTAAAAAAGAACAAGCACTGCTTCATGGTAGAATTTGCTGGAGTTGACAGGATTCTATCTTCATATATGGCCGCATAGCATATTGAGTAGTTTAATGTGAAGTACAATAAGAAACACAATAAGCAGAAAGTCTTACAGACCTTCCCCCACCCCCTTTTACGTGATAAGTGTCCTGCCTGATACCCAGGGGAAAGGTAGGCTACACACAGAAGCCAAACAGAATCTGAACTGGTTTGCCTGGCTGTTTCCCCAGTTGCTCCCACTGGGTCCACTCTCTGTGCCTAATTATACTTCCACTTGACTGCCTGCTTTTCTTCAAACCTAAGCATGAAAGTAGTTTTCCTTGGTTCTTTTGGGTCTTTATTTTTGAAGCTTCCTGTGCCCTATAAAACTGGTTAAATAATTTTCCTATGCTTTTCTCTTACTTATTTGCTGTGTGTGTGTGTGTGTGTGTGTGTGTGTGTGTGTTGAGGCACCAGCTATGAGCCGCATGAAGGATGAAGAAAAGATTATCTCCCCCCCCAAAAAAAGCCTGCCATAGAGCTATTTCATAGACTGACAGTGTCACTAAAGGGCCACTAGGAGAGTGTAAGACAAAATTAGAAAGTCAAGTTTGTTATTCTCTAGGGATTCTTTCAACTCTTTTTGGCTCCTTCCTGTCAAGATCTGCTCTTACATCTTTCAGACTCAGGCATAAATGATGACAATAAATTTACAGCTTTTGCACTGTGCACTTGAATAGAGTGGGTATCAGAAAGAGTTAATTTGCTAGTTTGTGGCAGCATGGGGCATTTCCACTTGGTTGCAGGGCCTGAAGCCCTTTTGGCTGCTTGAGTTCCCATGGGCACAGAGCTTTCTGTCCCCTGCGAAGCAGGCTCACTTGGCTTTCCTGGCACAAGGAAAATTCTGCAAGAATAACGTGTTTGTTGTTAAATCCGCTCTTCCGGCAAACGCTGTTATTGCTTCCCAGGAAACATCTTTACATCACAAAAGCATCGGTCTCCTTTTAAAATGAATGAATGAATGAACCAAAATGTTAAGGCTTTCATTTCCTTGAATCAAAAGCCTTGCTTACAGTAATAAAGACAAACCAGAGCAACCCAGGACAGATGAAAGAGGGAGGAAGTACCTAGTAAAGCTCACAGGATAAAAGTGCCTTTGGCTGACAGATAGGCCTGTCTGGATACGAAATTGGCATTTCAGAGCCATGTAATTTATGCAAAAGGTAGCCTGTAAGGTATTTTATCTTGGTCATGTACATAATCTGAAAAAAAAAAAAAAAACACTTCAAGGTCTTCCCTGAGGATAACTTCTTGCTGGAATTCTCTAGATTATGTATCAAGGGACTGGATGTAAGGTCACCTTTTCAAGTGCTGGACACTCAAGACTGTATGATTCTGCTCATTATCAGAGCTCAGAGATTGGGCTCAGAACCGCTACCTAGCTCCTGATACACCAGTGGTAGCTGACCACTCGTAGTCTCACTAGAAATGGTTTGTGCTCTCTCTCTCTCTCTCTCTCTCTCCCTGTCAGACAGCTTCTGTGTGCCTGGCACTGCCTTTGCTGTCCTACATGTCTGGGAGTCTGGCGGCCCGTTCAGTGGGAGGGAGAGGTGGGGGTGGGGACGTCTGACTTGGTATAATTCCATGCAGGGGCAAGAACACAGGTGAAGAGATGGAGTTGGTCGGAGACGTTAAGCAGAAAAGGGTTCAGCAGTGAGTGAGTGAGCTGGTGCCCAGGAGTGAGTGAGTGAGCTGGTGCCCAGGCTCCAGTTTCTCTGGTCTGAAGTCACTCGGGGGAGATTCATAACCTGAACGACTAATGCAGGACCCTTTTAGGGCCAGCTTCATTGTCATTACCTCAAGCCTCTTGACAGTTTCAAAACCAGTTGCCAAGTAAAGTTCATCACCAAGGCAAAGATCCAGGTAGCAGGGAGCAAGTCACCCATGCAGTGCTGAATCAGAAGGCAGGCCCCTAAGCCGCAGGGCCGCAGCACTGAACACAGGTTGGACATGGCTGCTGTGAAAGCCGGAAGGTACTTTCACATTAATTAAGGGTATTTCTTTCTCTTTCACTTTTATCCCTGAGTGGCGAGTGTGGGATGTTTGCTGGGGATCTGTTTGAGCATCTCTAGCATGCTAAGCTGTGTTCTACCCCTGAGTTATACTTCCAGCCCCAATCATGGGCATTTCTACTTGACAGATTATTGTTTTAAGTTTCGAGATCATTTTTTGACAAGTCCATATTTCTAGCTCCCAGAGATATCCAAAAAAGCACTTGTCTGCTCGGAAATTCTGTTTAGCAGCTCTACGTCATTCTAATGGCTCTCCCTGACACTGGGAGGGAGCGTTAACCATACAGTCTCAGAAAGCATCCCAGAAAAATAAATGAGACATAAATCGGGAGGGAGAAAAAAAACTTGGGCGTAAGCTGTCCCATTAAGAAACTGATATACTCTGAGAAGCTTAAGTCCCTCATGACTTGCAAGGCCACTTGGACATTTACTTGTTGAGTTCAAAATAGTATCTTTGGTACTGAATAGGATTCTATTTTTCTTCTTGAAACACAGAGCCCTTAACTGTTAGGAACTTATTTTTAAGTGACATTCACAGTGCTTCCTTTTAATTGGTACAAAATAATCTCTTGCATCATGAAGGATGACTCACTCCAGGACCCAGACATTCTCTGGGGATCGGATTTCTTCCACAAGTGCTTAGGTATGACCCTGGGTCAGAAGATCCCCACCGCCCCAGTTCATAGTCTTTCTTTCTAGTTTAATTCAACATGGCTTTGTACTTATAAGGAATTGTTACGCTAATCATCTTTTTGCCAAATTGGCTAATATAATGTACCTACCACTGACCAACTACAGAAGAAAAGTTAAATAAGTTTTGCTGTTGTTATCCTTTTTTCTTCCCTCCCCACTGGGGGTTGAGCTTCTGAAGCCAGGAGGCCACTCGGATTATGTATACAACTTGGGTAATTGCATTCCTAGATTCTACAAAATGCCATGGCACTCTCCGGAGTCCAAAATAGCTGTTGCAAACAATGACAATTACTGCCCAGACATTTTCAAACACAGCAGGTTACTGGCTGAGGCTGTGATGGAAACCCTAAAAAATATATAAATATTTTGAAATAATCCGTAAATCAAATTGATGCCCAGACATAGAGCGGGTTGTCTCAAAGCAGCTGAAGTCATTTGGAGGCTGAGAGGCCTTTGTGGAAGGGGGTTGGAAAACTTCTGAGCTTGTTAATATGAAGCCCAAATGTCATAATTAAATGATTTTTAAGTCTCTCTCTCTCTCTCTCTCTCTCTTCAGGAATACAGAACACAATTCTGTCTGGTCACTCTCTCCCTGTAAAGGCCTCTACTCTATAAAAACCAGATGGCAAGCCTTCAATTCCCCCACTGTTTCCATCTGTTCGGTTATTCCAGCATTGGGTGAGTGCTGTTGGGTAGCTGCTGTGACCACTGTTTATGCAGAGAGATCTGAGGTGCTGCCCGCGGCCATCCACAAGATTTTGAGACTGACCACTCAAGAGTTAAGAGTGGCAATGGCTGCCAAAGGGGCCAAAGCCTTAAGAAATCACACATGAAAGTTTCCAGAAGTTTTTAGTTGCCCCAGTCCAGCCAGTGGAGATTCAGCTTGCAGAGTTTAGGCGTTTGTTATTTGGGGTTTACAGGGATTGATTTTCTCATAATGTACTTCTTCCAGGAGGTCTCTGTGTCTTGTCAGGGTCCCACATTAAAAACAATCCAACTATAGTAGGACCATCTGCATAGGGGCCAATGCCACCCTATACTACAAAAGAGTCTTCTTAGGTTCTGCATGTGCAAGCTGTCCTCTGCCCCGGGGAAATAGGAAATTATAGTGAAACCAGCTTACTGGGTACTGCACTCTGCTTCTCATCTATGGCCATGCCCCATGATGGACATGCACTGCTTAACTCTGTGTGTGTGTGTGTGTGTGTGTGTGTGTGTGTGTGTGTGTGTACACATGTGTGCACACACATGTGCGTGAGTGCATGCGTGTGTGTACCAGAAAGGCACTTGAGTGTGTGTGCCTATAGAGACCCAAGGGTGACTTTGGGAATCATCATAAATTTCTCCTCCTCCTCATTATTGTTTTGCTTAGGGTTTCCCAGGCTGTGCTTTCTAGGGTCTGAAATGCATGTCTTCCCAGAGTGTGGGATCTGGGGATCCAAACTCAGTTCCTTTTGCTTGTGAGGCAAAGGCTTTAACCCCTGGATCATTTTCCCAGCCTCTCTGCTTAACTATTGCCTGCCTCTTGTGTAGGTCCTGAGCAAGACTCTTCCAATTGCTTGCAATGTGAGAATCCAGCATTCAACAAAAAGATAATAATTCACAGCTCATGTACAGGTTAAGTCTCCTTAATCTGAAAATACAAAACACAAAATGCTTCAAAACTAGCGTTGATAATATAGCTCAGTTGTGGTGTGCTTATATAGCATGCATGAAGTTGTGGAATTGCACAAACCAGGCATAGTGGTCCATACTTGTAATCCCAACATTTAGGAGGTAGAAGCAGGAGGATTTGGATTTCCAGGATATCCTTGGCTAAAACCAGCCTGGGCTACATGAGACTCTGCCTCAAAACAACCAAATCCCAAATAAAACAAAATGCTTCCCAGTCAAAAACTTTATGAAACCTGATATGAATTCCTGGAAGTTTTCAAAATTTGGATTTTCACATCAGGGGTACTCAACCTTAATGTTTCCAAA
The DNA here is from genome assembly GCA_023101885.1 of Typhlomys cinereus. Classification (NCBI taxonomy): domain Eukaryota; kingdom Metazoa; phylum Chordata; class Mammalia; order Rodentia; family Platacanthomyidae; genus Typhlomys; species Typhlomys cinereus. The sequence goes on along the minus strand of JALPQD010000042.1, from coordinate 7,378,945 downwards.
TCCGAAAAAGTTCAAGAGAAGAAAAATCTAAAGCCCTTTCCGTCCAAAGCATTTCAGAGAAGGGATAATTAAGCTATTATGAATGACGGGAAAGACCAAGGCACAAGTTCAGGACAGACCTGGCTATGTGAGTCATGGACCCATTGCATGGGGCTGGCAATAAAAGGGGCAGAGAACCACAGAGACTGTGTGGTGTTGACAGAACACACACTGGGCAGCTTACAAGCAATGTACAGTTATTTATGGGTTTGGAAGCTTGGAAATCCAAAATCAAACATCATCAGCTGGTGGATGAACATCCACACCCTATATGGCAATCTTCTTCTTCACATAATGTTACTTCCCCTCTTTATGAGGTAGTAACACCATTCATGAAGGCTCCACTCTCAAGGCCTAGTCATTTCTTCCACAGGCCCATCTTCATGGACTGTCACACTAGGGATCAAGCATCCACACAGATGTGGAGGTGGATGACTAAACACCCAGGCTGTAGCAAAGTTCTCACCATGCCAAATAGTGTCTGGTCCAAGAGCTCATATGTTAATGACGTTTCTTTGTCATCGTGTTCCTATGTGTTCATTCTCTACTTGAGAACGTGTCCATTACTCTGTACTTCTGAACCCAGACTCCAAATATGGAACAATAAGGAAGACTTGAGAAGTGTTACATTGCTTAAAAGGAAATACCAAAGAACCTCACCCACCATCTTTTGTGTGTATGTATGTGTGTGTGTCCTTGAAGTGTTGCAAAGTATAATTATCAGGCATTAAAAAAAGACTATTAAATTTCCTTTTTGTACCGTCTAAACCATATCATATGCTATACATACACATTCTGAAAAATATACCACATATATGAAAAATATACTTCAAAATACACCATTTGGCTTTTAGAAAATGTTGCAAAAGATATCAATGGTTTGTTCTCACAGTTCTCTTTGATTGAGTTTCAGGGTGGTGTCCCACAGATGAGCTAAGTCTTGACAATATCTCAGCAACTTGGCAGTCCAAAGCAGGAGGATTTCATGTTCAAGGACAGCATAGGCAACCTGAGAGGTCTCCATCTCAAAAAAAATAAAAATTTATCTATTGAATTAACTGAATGGCTGTCACATGTAAGGATTTACCTGAGATGCTTCTTGTACTTACATTTTTTCCTGCTGCTGTGAGACAATATTTATATACAACTTAAAGGAGAAAGGGAGATCATTATGGCAGAAAGGTCATGGATGGCAGCAGAGGCCGCTGGTGGTTCAGATCACAGCTACCAGGAAGGCAGAGAGAGCAAGAGACAAACTGGAAGGAAATAGGACTAGGTTACCAAAACCTCAAGGTCTGCCCCTTTGTGATCCTCCTCCTTCCAGCAAGGCTCCACCTCCTGAAGGCTCCAAGACCTTTACAAACATGAACAGCTAAGATTTTGAGCACATGAGTTTATGGGGAACAGCTCACATTCAAACCATGACAGATACACTTCACAAGTTCTGTTAGTGGCCTGAGAAATTTCTGCTTTACTGGCTGTGTACACTGTCCCTACTCCAGAAGGAACGATGTCTAGGCTTTTTCATTTGTTCTGGAAGGTTCTTGATTAGCAAATATTACTGGAAGTGCATAAGGAATAAATTGAGTAAAGTGAAGTGAAGAAAAGAGGATGTGGCCTAGGCGTGCAGAAGATCTCATGGAATAATAATGGAAGAGCCAAGTTTCAAAAGGTGCCAGAACCAGATGCCACAACACTGTCTGGAATTGAGGCAGCTGCTCTGCCTGTGCAGCCAGACAAGTTCTCTGCTCGGGTATCTCTGCAAGTCTGGCTTTTTTTTTTCTTTTCTGCTGGAGCAGATTTCTCTGCATTTCCAATGCACTGTGGTAGAAGACACAGCATAGATGTCCCTCAGAGTCAGTCTAAGTCACAGACTGCCTACTTCCAGTTCTATATACCCTGGGTGGTTACATTACCATTGATACCATGAATTCAACCTGATCAGTTGTCATCAAGCAAGCAAGGCTGCATGGCACAAACCTCGTGCAAGGTTTTATACACATCACCTCACTACCTCCATGTGTTATCTTACGCATATACTGCGGTCATTTCAAGCTCTTTGTCTTATAAAATCCCACATTTCATTTTGGTGGCTGGGACACAAGGGGCCACAGATGTGGGACTTACATGCTGTACTTTAGACTCTGTTCTAGCCCAGATCTCTCTGCATTTGATCCTCAGAGATGTAAACAAGCAGCTTTACTTTCCCACTGCCATAGATATGAACCACCATGAGCTTCATTGTGGCTTCCCTGCCAAGATGGACTGTATCTTCTCAAACCATAAGCCAAAATAATCCTTTCCTTCCTTAAGCTGATTTTTGTCAGCTACTTGGTCACTGAGAAAGAAAAATAACTAACATAAGTTTTCAGTGCTGGCCCACTTGGTACATTATTCGTTCTCCTTGTACTGAGATTTCAATTTTTTTTTCTTTAGCTTTTCTATCTTCCCATTTAATTATCTTATATCTAGCTCCTAGTCACTGAATCAACAGCTTTAGAGCAAAGCATTCATGGAGAATTTTCATCTATTTCATGAATTTTGTTCCCTCATCTATCTCCACTCTTAATAGACTTTCCCCAAGTGCTAAGGGCCTTGCTTATGCCAAACGAGTGCTTCATCCCTCAGCTGCATCCTTGCTTGGATTCCTTGCCTGTCATTTTTCTGACTGTATCCTGCTACACCCAAGTGCGCTCCTATGGTTTGCATACTTTCTATGCCATTTATTTATCTGTGTGATTCTTGATTCTGGCAGCCCACTGGACTTGCCATGGTGGGCCCCTTTGTGTGCATCGCAGTATATTTGTATATAGGTGGTTTAAACTTGATCTCTTTCCGCCTTGTCAAGACTTCCTTGAAATTTTCAGATCTAGCAGGACTGGATGCACTTTGCTTGCTTTTCAATGACGGAATAAGGGAGGTAGCTATGAAACCGATGGTCTAAAGTCTTAATCCAAGAACCTGGGCTTTGGAGTTCTTTGAAGATTTAAAAAATGATGTGTGAGAGCTTATTCCCCCTTTGCTGCGGCAGATGCCCCTGGGGGTGCAGCTGTTGACATTGCTCATTATGGGTCCGGGATCTATCCGTCTCTGCCAACATGAACTGTCCTTATTCACTTGCTCAGTTTACATCTCTCCACTAACATGGAGACAAAAGTGCCAATTCTCAGCATTTTGCCAAATGAATTTCTATAGAATTTGTTGGGGATACACCCAGGGTCTGACTGTAGTTTTCAGTATCTTAGCTCAGAATAGAACAAATATTATATTCTAGTAAGCACGTTTCAGGAATAAGATACACACACTTGAGTACAGATGCAGTGATAGCTGATATTTATCCAAGGGAAGCAACAATCTACCCACAGGACTATCCCAAAATGTAGCACACTCACAGGCCTTGAGAATGGAGAGTGAAGAAGCTGACATGTGTCTCAGTGATAGACTATTTGCCCAGGGTGTGTGAGGTCCTGAGTTCAATACTGAGTACTTTGGGGGGATGTGGAAGGAAAGAAAGAAGCAAGGAAAATAGGAAGGAGGATACAAGAAAAAGAGAAAAGGATGGAAGAAGGATGGAGAATATCATAGAAAGACAAGGCCGTATCTGTGATTTAGATGGCAGAACAAGGCTACCTGGAGACCTCCCACCAACCAGTGCAATGGTAGAATATCCCTGGGCACTAGGAGCTCCTACAATTCACACACAATGTATCACCTTAATACTGCACACGTGGAGGTACTTACAGTGGAGTACAGAGGGAACTGAAGCTGTTCATGACACAGACAGGTAGGGATAGGAAACCATTCTTCCCCTGGTCCCTTTTCCAAGCAGTGACACCTTATGCCTTTTGGGTGACCTGGGCTGGGAGGATTCTTCTAGAATTAGGAAATCTATGCTTCCGAGTGAACCACAGATAGGTTTTTGAAGCATGGGGCTTGGGACATGGAATTGTTTTAGTATTCCAGAAGTAAACATCTGTGATCAGGCTACAGCAACAGCCCAGCTCCCTAAAAGCCTTCACCCATCAACAGCAGCCACATCATCCTGGAGAGCTGCCCTGAAAACCCCTCTACCCCTGCCACCAGTGCCATGTCCCCGAGACTGGCGCGCGCGCGCGCACACACACACACACACACACACACACACACACACACACACACACACACACACCGGCTTTGGGTTTTGGTCTCTTTGGTGACTTCCAGTTAAGCTTGAGAATACTTACAGCCCTTGTGGGCTAATTTCCCCTCTTTCTGCTGCTTCCTGTTTGCTCTCTATGTTGCTGCTGTTGTTTTGTTTCTTAGGATAACTGAGCATTCCGTCTTCTCCCTTTGCTGATAAGCTCCTTGGCAGTCATGCCTGGGGGGAAGTTGTCAGTTTTCTGGCAGTTTTCAGTCAGTCTAGGCATTTTACACTGTCCCAGACTTGTTGAAAGCAGGCATCGGGTCCTGGACCACTTGTGGGGTTCAAACCCTGAGATCATTTTCAGAGCCAGTCACAGCAGAGCAGGTGTGGCTGTGTTGCCACCCTCGCTGGCAACGTCTGGATGGAGAGAGGGCCCCAGGGGTGAGCGTCCCCACACCAGTCAGGGAGGGCACAAGTGACTAGTGTCTGGTGCCCTCCAGCAGAGGAGGCTGATGGGGGCAGGGGGAGGGGGAACCCACACATCCCTCTTGGCTGCTTTCCTGCCCCCTTTTGGGCTGGTCTCCATTTCACGTCACTAAATGGTTTGCCAACTTAAATTCAAAGCCAGAGCCATGCCGGGCCTTGGAATTTTTTGAATGTTTTGTGGGTGACACTTGTATCAGAAGGGGGCTGTGAAGACAAGAGGCCTGGAAATACCCCTCGGGAGGGAGGGAAATGGCTGGGAGGCAGGAAGCTTAACTTCGGGCCTGTTGGTGTCACACGTTGTGGAAACGCTGACGCCTGGTTCCATAACTTAACTTCTCCTCCTCAAAAACCAGATGACGCTGTCAATCAAAGCTTCCGAGACCACCGGCAAGTTTGGAAAGTCTGTTCAAAGGCACCCGGGCCCTTGGTGCACCAAACCTCCTACTCTAAAGCAATGCGATTATTTATCCTCTTGTCACAACATTTCCACCGCCCCAGACGCTCACTACTGATCCAGCTCTTTCCTCTCCTCTCGGACCCAGGGCTCAAGCCTCCCAGAGAGCCAGCCTGCGGGTCCAGCAGGGACGTTTACCGCGAGGACTGGTGCACAGGGCAGAGCGCCGGCTGCAGACGGCAACTGCTCAGAGCCGACGGTGTCTAAGTCTGCCTTTACTAGAGGAACTACAAATTTGTAATCAGACAAATGAGTCCAGTTATTTTCTGTCTGGCAAGCGTGTGCATGGAGGATTCTGCTACAAGCCCTTTAGGGAAACCAGCCCCTTCCTTGTGTGTGCTCCCCGCGGTGGGGGCCAACAGCCCTCCACTGACTTGGCAGCAGCAACTCCTCTGACCTAGGGGGCAGGTGAGAATAACTGCGGCGGCAAAACCAGAGAAGGAAGGCTGTGCCCCAGATTTTAGTGGGAAGAGAACATCTCTGACAACTAGACTAGCAGAACCAGGGACAAGCCGCCAGACGTGTGTGTGTGGGCAAAGGACAAAAAGCTTAGGGATCAGGTGTGGTGAGCGATGCCCCTTCCGTTTGGGGTGGACGCCTTCTGAAGCAATGGTCTTTCCTCTCTGGTCACAAGAATGTCAGGGATTTTTCTGAAGCGCCTGAGGAGGGGCTCTTCACATCTCCAGACACATTCAGATTTCTCAGTGGTGGTTTGGCATAGTCGCCCTCAGCTAGAACCTGCTCTCGAAAGTAGTCAATGCCTTCTGGATCTCACCAGAAGGGGAGGTCATATAGTCTGGAAGAAAAAAAGTAACCATTTTGCAAATGGGTGATTGACCCCCTCCCTCACTGTGGTTTCCTACTTTTATTACATCTACCTTTGAATATACTCTTATGACAAGACTCTAGTTTAACAGTTTTTTTATCTCTGGCCAGGGGGTGACATCCAATACCCATCAGGATGGAGTGAAGGGCATTGCAGGAGCAGCAAAACCGCAAAAGAAAATCAACAAACCATAATCCAGAACTTCAGAGACTCTATATCAACCACCTAGAACTAGGCCAGCCTAATCTCTCCCCATCCTGAAGCTTGGGGAAATTTGCGGAAGAGGGGGCGGTAAGTTTGTAAGAGCACAAGGATGGGAGGAGCAATGATATGCAAGATACTCCACACAAGTTAGGGCAGAAGCAATCATATTTGGACTTTGCATGCCCCGTGCAATGTCCAACACACTATTGACCCCACAAAGTCTAGCATCTGCTAAAGGCACCAAGATCCTTGGAGGCAAGGGATTGACAGCCACAATAGTGTTCCTATGCTTAAGGGGAACACAGGAAAAGGTTCAGGGAAATGCCAGTGGGTCCTTGTACGTCATCTGAGAGGAGGGCCCAGAGGAGAGTCTGGCATGCACATTAAAGGATTCTCCGGGGATTGAGGAGGAGGCACTGGGGGATGGGGAGGGAGGGGTGAGGGGAAGGGAAGCAGGGAGGTCAGGGGGAGGAGGAGGGAGGAGGGAACTGGTGTACCTTTTAAGTTTGTATGAGCGGAAATAATAATAAAAAATGTTAAAAAAAAAAAAAAAAAAAGAAAGTAGTCAATGCCAGTGAAAGCATTCTGGGGGAGGGGGCTGTTTTCAGGAGGCATCCTATGGGGAAGCAGTACCCGGCAGCTGCTAAATGGAACACAAGGCCTTTGAAGACATAATATCAGCGTGCTACCGTTTTTTGTTTGGATGTACCTAACAAAAAACCTCCCTGCAGCTGCCCTATCTGGGACAAACCAATCTTATCGCCACAGAGGCTGCAAAAGAAAAGATCGATTGCCCATGGCCAGGAGGCTGAACCTAGCACATTTGCTCACATCCCATTGGCTAAACTAAGTGAATTATATGACAATGTAGCAGGTACCACTTATTCCACCTAACTACCCATAGAGGCTGGGGAGGGAGTTACTGGAGTAGCCGTGAATTCTGCTCCATCCAAAACTCTGACCCATAGGTAGCTAGTGGCTTGAGGTCAGTGATGGGCGGCATTCCCTGTCAGCCTGCCGCCTTGGTGAGACTCCCAGCACATCCGAGAGGGGCTCTCTAGATTAAGGAGGGCCTTTGGGCATGTCTGTGAGGGACTGTCAAGATTCTGCTAATTAGTGTGGGGAGACTGAACCCATGGTGGGCGGAACCTTTACCTAGGAAGGATTTGGAATAAAAATAAAGCTGAGCACTGACACAAAAGCCAGCACGCACTGATGTATTGTTCTCTGTTCTTACTGTGAATGCGTTGATGTGACAAGCTGCTTAAAGTGCCTTTCTTCCTCACAGTGATGGACGTAATCTGAAATCGTGAGCCAAGTAAACCTTTCCTTCCTAAGGTTCTTGAATCAGGTATTTTGCTGCACTGATATGTAATGAAACTAAAACAGGATCCTTACTCAAATCTACACAGGGCCATTAGGGATGTCCTTATAACCAACCAACCTTCCTTCCTTCTCTTCTTTCCTGTGGCACAACATACATACATAGTATAAAACTTGCCATGTTAACTATTGTTTTTTTTTTGTACTGAGGTTCGAACTCAAGACTGGCTGCATATAGGGGAACACGGGAAAGGGTTCAGGGAAAGGCCACTGGGTCCTTGTACGTCATCGGAGAGGAGGGCCCAGAGGAAAATCAGGCATGCACAAGAAAGGACTCTCTGGGAATTGGGGCGGGAGGCACTGGGGGATGGGGAGGGAGGAAGGTGGGGAGGTGGGGCAGGGGGTACGGGGGGAGGATGAGGGAGGGAGGGAACTGGTGTACCTATTAAGTTTGTATGAGCTGAAATAATAATAAAAATGTATTAATAAAAAAAGAAAAAAAAAAGACTGGCTGCATATTAGAAAAGCTGCTTACACTGAGTTGTACTACCAGCTCTTTTTTTTTTTTTTTTTGGAGGGGGGGATGCGTCTTGCTATGCCCAGGCTGGACTTGAATTTATGATCCTCACTCTTCAGTCTCCTAAAAAGATGTGATTACAAATCATTTTTTCTTTTCCAGTCTCTTTTTACTTTCCCTCCCTCTCTCCCTCCCTTCCTCCTTCCCTTCTTTCCTCCCTTCCTCCCTTTTTTCCTCCCTTCCTCCCTTCTTTCTTCCCTTCCTCCCTTTTTTCCTCCCTTTCTCCCTTCCTCTCTCCCTTACTTTCTTCTTTCCTCCTTCCTTCCTATATTGAGATTGGGTCTCCTTTTATAATTCAAGCCTCCTGAGTGTTGGAATGGCAAGTACGCACACCATACCTGGCCGTTTTAATCATGTGTAATCATCTAGTTCAGCACCATTAAGTATATTCTCATGTTTCTGTAACCACCATTGTCGTTGATCTCTAAAACCTTTCCATTTCCATCTTCCCAAATAGAAACTCTGCACTTGCTACATCCACCATTCCTCCTACCCCTCTGTCCTGGCAATTGCCTCTTTATTTTCTATGTATTAATTTGACTTCTGCAGAGGGCTCACACGAGTGGCATCATATCATATTGGCTCTGTGTCTGGCTTCTTTCATTTAGTATAATGTCTTCAAATGTTGCAACATGTGTCAGAATTCCATTCCTTTTAAAGGCCGAATGAGGGCGTATATACATTTGCCACATCATGTTTACTCACGCATCTGCTGATGGACACTTGGGTTGTTTCCACTGCTTGGTTGCTGTGTGCAATGGTGCAGAGAGCATTGGAGTGAAAATGTCTCTTCTAATCTCTTCTCGTGGGTAAATTACCAGAGGTGGGATCTCTGGAACATCCGTGAGCTCTGTGTTTATTGAAGAATTCCCATGGTGCCTCTCACAGTTCTGGGCCACTCTTGCTTTGCAGTGCTGTGGGCAAAGGCTTCTGTTGCTGCTGGTTGACCATTTCATCCAGCACTACCTGCTTGAACCCTCAATAGGTTTCCTCCCACATTTGCAGGAACTAGGAATTTTAAACTCCTCAACATTATCCTAAAAATCTATTCCTTTGCATTTTGCTTAAAATTCAAATTTATCTTCTATACAATTTCAGTCATGGTGTTTTCATGAAGGAGGTCACTGCAGGCTAAAATGCTGGTTTAAAGTATTTGTGGGTTAAGTCCTTTTCTGCAACTCCTCAGGATAGGTACAAAGGTCATTTTGATTACACTAGCAACACTCACCTGGAGCTGTTAGAATGTTCTTCAGGTAGCAAAGGAAGGCCAATTTTTTTGTACCTTTGTTTTTGCAGATACTTCTGTAAGGCAGTTAATAAAGTTGAGTAATTGTTAATATTAGGTAGGAGTGAAATGACAGAGAGCACTCAGACTATTCTTGACAAAGCAATGATATCACTTGGCCGCCTCGTTCAAGCTCCCTTGCGAAGCTCGGAGACTTCGATATTAGTTACACACATCTCTTCTCTAGACTTGGCTGAAACCCCATGAGGCATTTCTTAGCCTGTGAAGATGTGCTTAGCAGCCAGCATAGGCCTCGGCCAGGAGTGCAGTCACTTAGCTCTCAAGGATTGGGCTGTGGACTCGGCCCAGCTGACCCCATGTGGCCTCTTGGTCCCTACTGACTGTCATGCCTGGGTCTTTGTAACAGAGGTGGGAACAGTGTGGATCATCCCAGCCTCCCCCGGGCTCAGCCCAGATGTGTGACTGAGTCCTGCTACTGTGTCTGGAGGTAAGCTTTCTGGGGTTCCTGAAACTCTTCTGTTTGCTAGCCACTGCCTTCCTGCACTTTTGCATTGTTGCTGCTACTCATAGGCACATTGGGGATAGACAGAAAATGATGGAAGAAGAACACCTGCGACCCATGGAGAATCCTCCCTGTCTTAATATACTGGCCACTCATTTAGCCTTTCATACTTGCAACTAAAAGTGCTTATGTTAAAAAAAAAGAAGGCAGGGGATATGGATGGCTCCATGGGCCAGAGCCCTTGTCGCAAGCTTGATGATGTGATTTCGACCCCTAGAACTCACATGGTGGAAGGAGAGAACTGAGTCCTGCAAGTCGTTTTCTGATCTCCACACTTCTGCCATGGTGTGTGCACATGCATGTGTATGCGCACATGTGTGCGCGCGCACACATACACACTCAAAAGGCAAATGTAAATAATGAAATTCAATAGAAAAATAATGTAATAACTTCCAATATAAAATGATCACTTCTTGATGTTAAAGTGTACTTCCTTATGTAATAGTAAATGACAGAATTTTCAAAAATAGGACTTTACTTGGCAAAGAAAACAGTAGCAACACTGTATCAGTCTCTAGTCTTTTTGAAAGTTTAGTGGTCCATGGAATCTGAAAGTCTGGGAGCCACTGTTCCAACAAGAGAAAAACTGATTATTAAACTAGGGTTCACAATCGCTTTTCTGGGCTGTTGCTCTCCTGATTGGTTACCTTATGTGAGTGATGGGCCTCTGACTGATGAGCATCCTTTGCTTGCGTCCTCGGGAAGGAGAAAGAAGTAAAAGGAAAGAACACCAGTTCGCTGAACTCTATTATGTGTTTATTTCTATTGAATTTCTATTACTTCTATTGAATTTCATTATTTCTATTGTGTGTACATGCATGTGCGCATACGCATGTATATATGTTTATGTGTATGCACATGTATGTGTGTGAATGTGCACACATGTGAGCACTTGCATGCATGTCCACATCCACATGTACACACGTGTATGGGGGTGCACACATACGCATGTGTATGTATGTGCACCTGTGTGTACACTTGTACGAGTGTGGATACACGTGTTCATATGTGTGTAGTTCACTGAACTTTAAGCTTTCCAATGGGATGTCTCTGTGTTTAAACTCTCTGTGTCTCTTTCTGTCTGCACGCGTGCACACACACACACACACACACACACAGACTTTTTATGGGAATGAACTTTCTTCCCATGTACTCATCACTGATATGTACCAATTTGACACATTTGCTTTCTTGCTGCCTTTCTTGCTACCTTCTGGACATTTAAAATAAATAAACTCCTTGAAAGCTGCTTGAAGATATCATAACTTGCCACTGCAGAGATAACTTTTAATTATACATTTTCTTCCCTAAGAAGTCTGCTGACAATGAATTAATTACTAATGGTTACAGCTGGAAATTTTGCAGTGAGGTCGGGACCCTGAGGGGAGGTCGGAGAGGAATTTCAACAACCAAAGCATCTTTCCATGCTGGTTGCAAAGCAATACGAGCTGAAATCACACCAAGGTTTGTGGTCACATGACTGAAGCTCAGTGTGGCCATGTTTTAGCATGTGTTACTTAACTTCGTGGACTTCTCTGAGTGGAACAGCATAGCTGATGGAGAATGTCCAGCTTCCTGGGTACGATGCCCATCAGAGAAGTGGACAGGCAATGATGGGCGATAGTTTTTTTCTGTAATTCCCGTTTTTATGTGATCCTACTAGGCTTGGACTTACCTGTGTGTCTCTCTGTAGTGCATATTGCTCAGGACTCATAACTCTCCCTCCTCCACCTCTTTAGGGCTGGGTGACGTCTTAAAAAGTATTTTCAAAATATAATCCCCATTTGAATTATCCGGGTTAGAAGACCACAGGTGGAATCAAGATGGTGCATGTTCTGGTAATTGTGGGCATTAGAATTCCGTAGAGACTCCACCACTCTAATCAACTGTTAGCAGCTGAATTATGAAGTTGATGGGAAAGCTCAGTCTTGTGAGACTCCAACCTCAAGAGCTAACCTTAGGCTAGCCTAGAAATCATTATCTAGTCCAGGCTAGCTTCACTTTCTGCCCCTTTTGCCCCACCTCAAGTGTTGGGATTATGGGAGTGGCCCACCATGCCACACTAACCTTTTAGATTCAGACAGAAAATGATCTCCAGCTGGGCCCACAATCATGGCTAACATTACTGACTTTGAGAAAGAAAATTCCAGGCTGTTCAGGGACCTTTGAAGGACTGTTTAAACAGAAAGGATGTAATTTAAAATGAGTTCTTTATTCTCTCAATGGATAAAGACATAAGCCACATGAATTTTTAGGTAAAATGTTTGGAACAAGTGTGCAGTTCGCTTTCACAATATGTGTACATCCTTTATTTAAAACCTGAGCTGAAAATCCCAAGTCAGATAAAAGAGTCCTTAGCCTCTTCAAAAGACTCTCTTTTGGAATTCCTCACAAAAATAGCATCCTCTCCCATGGGCTTAAGTATTTGTTTATAATCATTAAAGCCAAGGGAAGGACCCTCATTGCTAGTTAACCCTGCTAGTTTGGGGCTCATTTGTTAACCCCAGAAGTGAACAGGACATGATTGAAGCTGCAGCATGGATCACACCCACTTTGTGTGCTAGGACGCATCTGCATGGGGCCATCTCTCCAACTCAGGGGCAAGGAAGCAGTCTTCATTAGTGTTGCTGACAGATCTGGCTTAATTGGCCTTTCCAAGACTTTTTTTCCTCCAGCCCCTCTGCAAAGGTGAAATTAGCTCTTTGCTAATTTCCAGAGGGCTGGGGAAGTGGTTTGGCTTCCTGAATTTAAAGGTTACTTAATCCTTAGTGTGGCCAGAGATCTTTCATCCCCCACCTGGAGAGATAACAAGCCCTTTAGGTGGTCCAGGTTTCCGCTTGTGTTAGAAATGGAAAGAGCAAGACATTGCAGCATATGAATTTTACGTTGAATAATGAAGCAATGCCAGCAAATTTCCAGACAAAAACACTGACACTTTTGTATCTAAACGAGTGTAAGAATCCCTCCAAAGCAGTCACTTGTTCAACACCTTCAAGGAGTCAGTGTGCTGACTCAGCAGATAAGGCTCCTCTACCCAGATCTGAAGACCGGAGTTGGAGCTCACATAGTGGAAGGAGGAAGTGGATTTCTAGAAGATGTCTTCTGACCTCCACACAAGCACTTTGGTGCTGTCTCTCTCTCTCTTTTTTCTTTCTCAAAGAAGTAAAAAAAAATTCTGAAACCAAAACACATTGGAAGTCCCCTTTGCAGCTTCAATCTGTGTGACGCAAAAACTATTTTGGCCCCAAAATATTACTCATCAGATTTAGGTTTGATTGAGTTGGGGTTTTTCAAAAAGCAATTCCATCCTGTTAAAATGAGTGCAGAGCGATCTTGGGGTGACATGGCTGGGAACAGCAGACATTTGGAGAGTTTAGTTCCAACAGGGTGATTTTACAAGACAGACACTGGGAATAATTTGTTCAAACGTTTTCTGCCATTGAGATTAAGACAGTGGGTCCCTCCACTTCCCTTCAGTGGGACTGCCAGTACTTCGGGGGATGCAGGCCTTAGCTCCTCAAGTGATGGCATCTTCCTGGCCCAACGTGCACTGCAGCTTTGTATGTACTGGCTGTCCAGCTGTGACCTGACATATTTCAACACATGGTCTCTATTTTCTGATAAGTATACGAGATGTTTATTTCATTTTTCTTGCTCTGTATAAGCAGAAAGCGTCTATCTTTGTTAGATGTGATTATGCACATCTACCATAGAACAAGTGTGGAAGTCTGAGGACAACTTTTGTGAACTTGATTCTTCTCTCCATCTGCCTTTATGTGAGCCAGGGATCTAATTCAGGTTATTAGTCTTAAATTTTTTTTTTTATTATTATTATTATTTATTCAACTGTGCGTATGTGCGCGCGCGCGTCTGTGTGTGTGTGTCTGTGTATGTGTGTGTGTGTGTGTGTAGAACCACGGACGAATTCGCGAACCACCTGGACGCCTCCACCTCCTTCTGCCCAGGGATTCACAGGCTCCGCCCTACCAGGACCAGAAGCGCAGGCCGCCCCCGCTTCTGCCTGGCGTCTTCAGGTTATTAGTCTTGTATAGCAGGCACCTTTATCTGCTGAGCCATCTTGCTAGCCCTCTATATTTCTATATTGTCTTTTTCTTTTATTATTTACTTATTTGGGTTTTATTTATTTATTTATGAGAGAGAGAATGAGAAAGAGAGAGAGAGAGAGAGAGAGAGAGAGAGAGAGAGAGAGAGAGAGAGAGAGAGAGAGAGAGAGAACATGCCTACCAGAGGGAACATGCATTTGATGGAGGTCAGAGCACAAGTTTTAGAAGTCAGTTCTTTTCTTTCCTCATATGAGCTCCAGGACCAAACTTGGATCACCAGATTTTCATGAAGCACCTTTACCCACTGAGTCATTTATCACCCTCCTTCATACTTTATTCCATCATGTCTTAAGACATGGGTGTTTTTTAAATCTCAAAATAATTACCGGATTGTGCTGTTTTAAGTTCTTAGTTTTATAACTAGGAATCAGGTTGTTTCTCATGCCCATTGGTCTGGCTGTGATTACTTTTTCTACCCATCTCTATCCAACAGGCTCTTGTATGCTTTATCTAGAGACACAGGATGGTCTTCCAGAGGCCATGTTTTGAAGTTGGGACTATCATTTTCCTTTGGCTTCATAGTAACTATAGATACACAGTACCAGGAAACAGCTTTTTTGTTCTTTCAACAATACATACAAAAAACAGGAACTGAAGTTCTATTCGCTGATCTCAGATTCATTTTAATGATTTTTTTAAAAAAAAATGACCAGTTCTGATGGTATTGGAGGAGCAGGAGAGCACACACAGTGCGTGCATTGCTGATTGCGTTTAGACCACAGAACAGTTTTATGAGTTCATTTAATTAAGTTTTGGCTTGCTTTCTCCCTATTCCCTTGAGTAATCTGGCTCAGGGAGAAACCGGGGCAGAGGAGCAGAGGCAAACATCTTGCCAGGCTGAGTCAGGCCAGTGCAGCTGCTGGCTGGGCAGGAGCGTGGGCAGCCACCTGTGGCTCCCAGGACAGCTGTTTGGTAGAGAGCCAGCCAAAGCCCATTGTGGAGTAGACTCAAGAGGCTGGCTGGGCGGCGAGTACATTCTGGCACCGGCTGAAAGAACACCTGGTTCCACTCTGTGGACCCACCACAGAAGGTCAAAGAATGTTCTTACTGGCGGCGACCGATGGCCTAAGTTTTCAAGTCCCAATGGTGTTGCTCTGACTGAAATAGAGGAAAAAACCCCTTTCTTCTTCAAAACTTATCCCGCAGCCAACCTGGGAGTCGCCTCTCCAGCGATGTTGAAATAGGTCAGCTGGGCCATTTGGTATGTCTGGAAATGGTGTGTGGGGTGGTCAGGCCGGGAGGGATGGGCTGTATGATTCACAGCCAGACGTTTCAAGGGAGATGAACTTGCCCGACATGTAAGGGTCAGGCTGCAGGCTGCTGTGCCAGACAGCTCTCATCCTAGACTGGCTCTGACCTTTCTTTCTTCTTCCCACTAAATCTAACTACATGCTCAGAAACCACTCTGGGTTCTCACCAGTAATTTTGTCATCAGACACCGGAATCTCCATTCCAAACACCGGTACCCCTGTAATATCAAGAAGAAGCCTAAAGCTTACCCTTCTTTGACCTTGATGCCCTTCTCCAAGATCTCAGGCCCATGGTTTTCCAGAAATAAAGACCCCATTTCTTCTGGCCTGGTGAATCAGTTTTTCTTTTGACCAATAGGTGTTTTTTCCAATTTCTGTCTCAGATGTAGACCAGACAAAGAAGTGATGATCCTCTCACTGGTTCTGGGACCTTAAGCAGTGACAGTTGGGACTAACTGGTTGGCTGATAGTATTGTCTTCCTGCATACACTGTGACCCACTCAATGCTAAGTACCTAGTCCAAGATATGCATGTCACTGGCATCCAGCAAATTCTTGTCAGTTGGAGGAATGACTGGCTGCTGTTACTCTTCACACACACAGACCAACCCCTGACCTGAAGTGGCTCTGGACTGGCACTTTCAACAAACTGGCACTTTCAACAATTACTCTGCTTGGGCTTTGAATGGTTCCACTTCATAGCTCCTTCTCAGGATGCAGGAATTCCCTGTCAGCACAGTGGTGTGAGCTCATAAAGTTATCTGCTACCTTCCACTAACTACCCTCCTGGGTGCACAGATCAGGCCTCTCCCAGGAATGCATTAGCTCTGACTTGGTAGGAACCATCCTGTGTGGACCTGGGGAAGGCACTCTGGCTTCTGGGAGGCCTGGCATTGGCAGGTTAGCCTGTCTCCTTCCCCCCCATCCCCTCACTATTGAAAAACCTCTCTATAAAGCACTTATGCATTAGATATGAAGTATCCCCCCTCCAAAAAAGGTTCAAATGTCAAAGGCTTGGGATACCATGGGAGTGGATCTAGTCATTGAAAGGTAATTGAATTATGAGGATTCTGACCTACTCAATGGAATAATCTGACATAGTGCTCTGAAGAGGGAAAGAAAATGTTATAGGAGACAGGCACAATAATGTTCCTATACTTAAGGGGAACACAAGAAAGAGATCTAGGAAATGCCACTGAGTTCTTACACCTCATCAGAGAGGAGGATCCAGAGGGAAGTTTGACATGCACATTAAAGGATGTTTCAGAGATGGGGGGAGGGGGCACTGGGAGAAAGGGAGGGAGGGGGGAAAGGAAAGGGTAAAGGGGGGAAGGAGCAGGGAGGTACAGGGAGGGGTGGAGGGAGGGAGGGGACAGGGGTACCTATTACGTTTGTATGAGCAGTAAAATAAATAAAAAAAAAAAGAAAATGTTATAGGAGAGAGCCTAGCTGAAGGCTGTCTTTGGAGGCAATGTCTTGTCCCAGGATCTCTCTCTCTCTCTCTCTTTCTCTCCAGGATGTCTTAAGGTAATTAGTTCTTTCTTCCACCATCCCCTTTCACCATGGTGTTCTCCCCCACCAAAGCTGTGAAACCAGAGAAGCTGATCATTTGTGAACTGAATCTTTGAAATTATGAGCCAAACAAGTATACTTCCTTTAAGTTGACTATTGGCAGCAATCCCAAGCTAGCAACAAGAAGAAACCTCTTGCTGATTTTCACAAGTTATCAGACCAGGAATGATGTTCCAGACCCTTGATGAATGGCCATATCTGCATTCCACAATACCTAGAGGCAGAGACACCAGGTAGCACTGGGCTTACATCATTCTGGCACAGGACACATGTGGAAATTGCCTCATCACCTGCATAGTTCAAGGCTTCCAGGAGGCTGAGAATAGTCATTCCCCGAAAACTAACACAGGTAGAATAGTGGATCCCTCTCAGAGTAGCATCTCCCAAGCTCTGGCTCCATTTATGGCTTCAGATATTGTTTATGGGAGAAATGAGACCAGAATCTTTAAATAGTCCTTTGAGAAAGAAAGAGAAGGGAGACAAGACCATTTTCCTATTAAGTCTGAGCTTAGGGCTTTAACATTGGAAGCACAAACATATAAGAAGCAGTTCTTCTAAGGACCTACTTTTTTCCCATGCATTCTAATGATTTGACTTGGAATTCCACACAGAATATCTGAATTCCACACACAAAAATAAACGTCCCTATACAGTGACTGATCCTTCTCTGTCCTGTGACCATATTTCTTTTTTTAAGACTTTCTAGTCCTCCTGAGGTAAAACATTTCCTTCCCTCTGAATCACATTTATTTTCCTTCTTTTAAAAGAAATGAATCTTATGCCAGTCGTGGAAATTCATTTGTTTTTGTTGCTCATATCAATATAAAGCCTATAATGGCTTGGAGCTGATATTAGTGATCCCTAGAGAGTACCAGATCTGCTTGGAGTCAGTCAGTTCTTCACCAGGATAGTGTCATTTCAAAATGTTAAGGGGAAAAATATTTCATTGGAAACTTAAAACCAACATAGAAGAAAAGGTAGACTTCAGTTAGAGGGATGTGCTCTAATATAAGCCTTATTTCTTGCTATTCCCTTTTCCACAACCCCCAACAGACTCATCCTTTGCAAATGCACTACAAAAGGTTAAAGGTTGGTACCCATAATCCTCACATGAACTGAGTGCTCATAATACTTCCATCATGTTTGAATCTAAGGAGGACCTCAAGAACATGTTCTCCCAAGACTATATAGTCATAGATTTGCTATACTTACTGACTGGTCAGTTTTATGAGCAGGGTCTTGCTATATAATAAGGGCTGACTTCCTGTATCAGCCTACCAAGTGTCGGGCTTATAGCCACGTGCTATCAAGCCTAGCCCAAACAGGTTTACTTTTCTGTATAATACTGAGTGCGCATGCATGGGGGGATGGGATGGCTGACTAAATTGTGGACACCATGCCTTCACAGTTACAGAGAAAGTTGTTGTTATGAACAATAGGTAGCTGAGCTTAGAGGAGAGTAAAAGGACTTCTGAGTCATCTTTCTGCTTTACAGCATTCTTCCAGTCAGGAAAGACAGATCCTCAGACCAAAGAAACATCTGAAGGTAAAAGAATGTATTCATCTTTCCATACACTTGATTGAATCATATAGAAAAGTCCTTCGAATGTGGGTTCATCATTCAGTATCCTTCCGCAATGAAATATCTTGCATCTTCAATGGCAATAATCAATTTTCAGGGGAGGCAAAGCCCTCCCCCCCAAAACCCAAAACAACCAAATAAACAAACATGTGCACTGGCCACTCTGCATTGCTTTCTATCCTCAAAATAACTGGGATGGGCAGCTGGTATTCTGGAGGTGCAGCCCCCACAGGAAATCTTGAAGCCATTGCATTTATTTAAGTCCACTACACTTAGAGAAGTGTAGTCCCTGGGGAAGGTAATAAGATTATGATGGGTCAATCCTGGGCACTATCCAGGTGTGTTAGTTTCATCTTCCTGTTGTTGAATGAAGTACCAAAATGATTTAGGTGAACAAAGTGTTGATTTCAGTTTCTGATTCTTGGTTATAGTTTATCAGCATAGGAGGAGAGTTCATATCAACATCAGGAGGCAAGTGGATCAGTCACAGAAGAACTGAGAGTTGCATACTTTATACTTGTTAGTATGCTTGTAAGCTCATTTCCAAACAGCACACTCTAGGTTATCCACTTTCCTAGAGAATGATCCACCCGCCAGGGTTTGGGTCTTCCCACATAAAACAGATGGTCTCCACAGGTTTGCTTAGGGCTTGCCTTACCTAAATAACTCTCCACATATATGCCTAAAGTCTCAGCCTTCTCTTGTCAAGTTGGCACTTGCAATTAACTGCCACAACAGATATGGCATCCCACAGTAGACTCTTTCTATGCAAGTCTGACATGAACTTTTCAGGGAACACACAACTTCCATCTGAATTATTCTTACAAGTTGAAATCTTATTTATTTTTTACTAAATTATCTATGTTAAAAAAATCTGTGCCTGGTATGAAATTTCACTCCATCAAGTGTTACAATAACTTTTTCATTTTCATTACAAGCAGAATGAACATAGGATAGGTGTTAGGAAACATGGCAATAAATTAGAATATAATTTACAAAAGCAAAAAAAGGAACAGTGTACCACATTAATACTGAATATAAAATAATAAGCAAACTAATCACAATAGTACAAAGGTAATTTCATTCTGTATTATTAAGGATACCTATGTGACATTCACTCAAAGAATTTCCTAATGAAGTGGACTGTTTGGAGTCATACGTGTCTCTGGGGTGCATTCACCTTTCCTTTTTTTGGCAGGTCTTTACACCATTGGCAGATACTCTGCTCCAAGCCATGGGTACCCTTGTGCCCTAAAGTAGTCAAAATAGCTCATGACCTTTGGAGTACTGCCAGGGTAACCCAGATTACTTGTGATGCTACTGCTACTATGCAGAATAGAGCCATCCATGCTGCCATAGGTGGCTACAGTAGCAGTGGTATTATAATGTGCTATGAAATACTCGCTGTCTGAAAACGTTTAATCTTGTCACACATATGTTTGCTTCCCTCTTGAAAGGAGCATCCTATCTACCCTCAGTGTCTACACACTCCTGGAGGGAACATAGGCTTCCCTCATGCTCTGACACCAGCCAGGGCAGATGCTGCACAGAACGGGGAGACAGCCCACCCTTGTACATGTGCTGTAAGAAATCTTCTTGAAATCAAAGAGTGAGTTGATATTTGTGTTAGTGAAATCAGATCTGGGTAGCACACTTATGCCTAGACTGCCTCAGAAACCATGCAGTCTTCATTTCACCAGGCACATTAGCACCAAGTTAACTGCCCTTTGAGAAGGACCAAGAGAATTCAAGTTTGGGACGTGCTGTCCACGGCTGCCTTCCCCTCACAGAATGGCTAAGATGGCTTTGGCCCTGTCTTTCAAGGGTGTTTGGACAGGGGTCTCGGCAATCTTTCTTGGGTCATCAATAGCTCTCTCTGTAAAACTCAGGGATGGGAGTGATGAGAGAGAAACAAGGAATAAGATGTGGCTGGTCATGAAGAATCTGCTTAGCTGTTTTTCAGTGTTGTAGTCTTTGTTCTTAGGTCATAGCATACATTACACATCAGTGTATAGTTTCAGAGCATAGGGATACACACACACACACACACACACACACACACACACACACACATATATGCTCTTTTAGGGAAAACATTATCTTTGTAACAAAGTAGCCATTTAGTTTTGAGTTTTAGGCGATGGTGTATGCACGGCGTACATGTGTGAACATCAAAGGAGTCGTGCTAGACACAAAGCACATCCATCAAAAACCTGCAATAAGCTGCAAGTGTTCAAGTACAAAGTATTAGTATAAACAAGTACCCTTTTAAAAAACATCGAGATGTTGAGTCTTTTGAGGGCATGATACAAAGCTTGAAGAGGGGAAGGTGTAAGCTGATCATTTTAACTTAGAAGAATGTGATTTCAGAATATGACTTGCCCAAGAAAATGGGTTTCACATTTTTTTTTGCCATTCAGAATATCCATAAAAATACAAAATACTTGATTGAGTGAGTATTAAAATTGTCCTTTAAGATGTCTGGTCTTCATAAACTTTCCTTCTTTGGTTGTTATCCCTTGCCTACTTTAACACTCACAGGAATAGCACAGTTATGTGCAAGCACATTCATCTATCCACACATTCAAAAGTGCCTGCACACACACATACACACGTACACACTTGCTCTCATATAAATAAAGGCTCTTCTACCATATCAAAGAAGGACATCTGGAACCCATCGTATTGTCAGCAAATAGCAAAAGGGCCTGCCTGGCTGTTGCCGAGCCAGCCTATCTTCTGCATGGCATCATCTCAATAAGCCCAATACGCATGCAGCAGTCCAACAGGGCAGAAGCTGATCTGTGGCCAGTGGGGATGTAAACACAAAGGAGGTGGGGTACATCCTGTGATGGCTACAAAGGGTCTGCTACTCAGTCTCCACCACACCCGAGGTCTGGCTCCTGCATGAAATGTTTTTCTCTTAAAGTTTTAATGGAAATCTCAGCTTCACTTGCACAATGGCAAGTTGGCCACAGTCTCTTAGCACTGAATTTATAGACTTGCACAGCTGCAGTAACTGATGCACTGCTTTAAGTGAAGTCCCTCATTGTTCGATTTAATATAGTTTTATGTATGGCTCACAGCAGTGTTTAGAACAAGGGGATTGTTCCTAAGGAAATTAAGTGGAATGATGAAAAATCATACAAACTTTCATTGCTTTTGATTTATAATTGTTCCTGAAATTACAGTTCAAAACCCATCTTATAACTTAAATTGTGGTGCTGTTGTGATGAGATATGGTAACTATTTTTAAGCCATGACAAGAATTCTGAATCTTCTTTACTTCCATGGTTGACCAAGTCATAACAAATATATTTTAAACAGTTTTAAATACGAATGGATTCAGTGTCATTGCTAAGTCCATAATAAAAATTATCTTAATGGTCCAAGGAGGTAAACAGGCTGTTGGATTTACTCGAAAGAACACAAACGTTCCACAGTAAGCAAGTCTCCCTGTGTTGTTCGGGTCTCTCCAATCTGGCATTCCCTCCTAATACTGTGTCCAGCACTTTGGATCAATAAATCCCACTTCACAGAAGTTAAAATAATATTGAAATCCTGTCAGCTAGGGCTGAGCAGTGGTTACGTTTTCCACAGGGTAATGCTTTCATAAGGACTAATGTCCTCTTCCTCCTGGGGGCTCTTGGATGGATGCATTTCCACAATGAAATGACACTGACTCTCCTGGCCTTCTGTGCGTCAGTGTCCTTGGCAGGTTTTACAACACATCTGTCTGAAGTACGCGCGACTGCAGAACTTGAACTTCAGCACCAGTGGGCAATAAGCCACTTTGTTCACATCTTTGCACTCTAACAAATGAGGGCAGAAAATGGAAAACAATTAGATGCACATAAACAAGTACATAAACATGCCAGCGTGCTGGCTAATGCAGCAAGGATACTCTCTGGCCCAATCCACCTTCACTTTCATATCAATGTAGTGTTTCTTTTGTTTTGTTTTTAAGCACACTGTCTGGGGCAGCCTACCAGAAACATTCTTCTGATACATTTTAACACAATTTTTTTTTAAATTCAAGACTTTTATACCAGACTTTTATAAGTATGGTGCATTCCCACTGTGTCTTGAAAGAATTACCATTTGTTGGGATAAGTGATCACTTTAGACAGTTTGGAAACATGAGTCATTTTTCTTACAGTGCTTTTATTGCTTCTTTCTCAAGGGTTATTTTATTCAACAGTGCAAGGTTATCCAAAATCAAACATGAGTTGCATTGTTTGATACCGAAGCACACATGCATCTGCATCTGGAGACACGGAGATCGCCTGCATGAATGAGGAGGGTGCTGACAGTGGCCTAGATTCAACAGCTACACTATTCAAAAAAGAAAGCTTCGAGGGGTTGGCCTCAAATGGCAGCAGTCTGTGGGTTATGGAAACATGTAGAAATGTCTTTTTTTAATTTGGAAGTGAGACATGGCCTCCTTTTTTCCTATGTGTATTTTCTCCTCAGTGCTAGAATTGCCACAGATGCAGTCTGCAGTACTTACAGGCAGAAGGTGATATATGACTCTCCATTTCTCCTGGAGTGGGTGGCAGAGGCAGAGGTGGAATCCAGGGGCCAGTGCAAACAAAGGGACACAGGCCTTTGATTGACAGCAACCACCCCTTACCCCCACCACCATTAAAATTCACTGTTGCAAATAGTGATATTGCTCTCCAGAATTCTGGTTACTTTTCTCTGGGGATATTCTGTAGGACTATATTAAATTTTCATATATCTTTCAGATTCAAAGGTCTATTCTCATTTCTCCAAGTGATTATACTGAAGCATCCTATGTAAATTGTTTAAGGTAATTCAGACTCATGTAAACCTAAGGAAAGTTCAGCATGACAATAACTTTTGTTGGTTTATTGTTTGTTTTTGCCTGGTTTCAGATATGCATTAACATCTAAGCGCTCTAACACATGGTATACAAGTAACAGTGTTACTGATCTCAGTTTTCAGGTTCCCCAAGCAAAAGTCTTAGTGTTTTGAAATACTGCATCTTCACTGAGAAGTATAGAATGTAACTTCTTTCTTCCTTTCTAACATCAGCCCATGAGAGATACTTACCATTAATGACTATATTAGCAATTTAGTCTCTTATACTTACTATTTTCCAAGCCTCTTGGTAATTAGGCATTAAAGACAGTGATGTTTTATCAACAGGAATGTTTTCCTAATTACATTATCTTGACAATGTATCTCAACTCAGAAAATAGTGTCTTATAGACAGAAATCATTTTGGAGGCCAAACAGAGAGGAATATTCTCCAGGTCACTTTATTAGGAGCACCATTGCTCCATTTTTGGAAGAACTGCTACCAGAACAATATGTGATTATATGTGGAGCCGAATGCAGACAAAATGACAGATTTAGACTTTGGGATCTGATTTAATAGATGCGTATGGATATCCATGAATTTCTCTCATCCTATCTACCCATTCAGTCATATGAATACAAATAGTGTAGGATTTGTTCCCTTAGCTGGTGCTGGAATCTGGACA
Source organism: Typhlomys cinereus (assembly GCA_023101885.1). Lineage (NCBI taxonomy): Eukaryota > Metazoa > Chordata > Mammalia > Rodentia > Platacanthomyidae > Typhlomys > Typhlomys cinereus. The sequence goes on along the minus strand of JALPQD010000042.1, from coordinate 7,355,068 downwards.
ACCTCTGCATGTAAAGGCCATGCACTGTAACTCTTGAAGTAGGCTGGGGAGTAGCCCAGAGCCTCAGGCCTCAGTCTCTCTCTCTCTCAATACCTTAAATTAGTAACTAATTTGTTTCGAAACAAAAAGTCATTCAGTTTTAGGAGCAGCATCAAACTTAGGGAGAAAAGGGATGATTATGAGTGCTCTAACCTGTGATGGAAACACAGTATAGCTAAGGACTAGGAGGCCTGGAATCAGTGGGTCAACAATGAATGCTACAAGAAGCCTTGAATCAGGGAGTCTACATTACTCTATCTTTTCTAATGTTCATTTCTCTTTTTTTTATTATTATTATTATTATTTATTCAACTGTGTGCATATGCGTGTGTATGTGCGCGCGTGTGTCTGTGTGTGTGTGTGTCTGTGTATGTGTAGAACCACGGACGAATTCGCGAACCACCACGGACGCCTCCACCTCCTTCTGCCCAGGGATTCACAGGCTCCGCCCTACCAGGACCAGAAGCGCAGGCCGCCCCCGCTTCCGCCTGGCGGCTATACGTGGGATCTGGGATCCGAACTCAGGACCTTCCGCCTGCAAGGCGGAGGCTTAACCACTGAGCCACCTCACCAGCCCTAATGTTCATTTCTCTTGTCAAGATGTTTCACTGCTCTAAATCTTTGATTTTTCACCTGTAAAATGAAGATGATAATAAGACCTACTCATATGATAGAATGAATAAGTGAATTCAATAGGAAACACATGTTGTGGTACCTGATCCAGAGTGAGCACTTATCTTACTAGGTCTCATTATTTAATATCAAACATCTGCCTCTGACAATAGCCATCATATGTTATTACTCTGTGATCCCCATAAAAATCAACACAGACTGCCAAGAAGGGTTACACACTTACCCAGATGCAAATTAACAGAGAGCTATTAAACAGAGCAGGTAGAATGCAACGACACAAGAGTGAGGAAAGAGCTGGAGGAGATTCAGGGATTGTCAAGACGCAGACAGTAGACCTTGATGAGGCACCACCAAGGGGACCCCCTTGCTATGTGCAAGCTGTTGAGTCATAATGCAGCGTGGGGTATGTGTGTGTGTGTGTGTGTGTGTGTGAGAGAGAGAGAGAGAGAGAGAGAGAGAGAGAGAGAGAGAGAGATACATTTCCTACTTTTTGATTTGCCCTCTAGGCACTGCTATGTCTAGAAAATCAGCTTATCACAAATCTTTGGATTGATGAAATTTTTTTTTCACCAAAAGTCAATCATGACTAGTCTTTTATTATAACTTTCAATCTTAAATTAGTAACAGTATTAAAAGTGAAATTTATCAAGCAAAAATATATATCAGGCAAAAATATATCAGGCAAAAAAATAAGCTTTTTATGTTTAATCTATTAAAATATATAAAATTTCAGCTTTACATAAACAACAAAACATAATCTCAGAAGCTTCTGAACCCAACGGTGGGTGACACGGCTGGTTTGTCTAAATGTTGGGATCCTACCTCAGGATATCAGACGGCAAAGCCATTCTTACTCTGACAGTATTCTTGGTGTCTAAATGCTGTTTCTGCCCATCTATGATTCCATTTCCATTTAGTATACTGATAAGTCAACTCTGAGGGTAACATAGCAAAATCTTCAGCTTTTTGGGTTTGTTCTGCCTTCTTAGAAATGGAGGAGAAATGTTTGGGGAGAGAAGGAAGTTTCCAAATTATAGACTGAGTAACCTGAAATGCCTGTTCCTTCCTACTTTCTTGACAAGATTTACATAAGTGAAAGGCAATATTAGATATGTCAAGACATCTTTTTTATTATTTATTCAATTGTGCGTGTATGCTGCGCGTGTGTGTATGTATGTGTGTGTGTGTGTGTGTGTAGAACCACGGGTGAACCATGGACCGCCTCCACCTCCTCCTTGTTTACTCTGCCCCAGGATTCCCAGGCTCCACCCTACCAGGACCAGAAACGCAGGCTGCCACCCCTCCCCCCGCCCCCCCGCTTCCGCCCTGTGTGTCAAGACATCTTAAAACTCCATTATTTTAGAAATCCAAGTAATCTTTCAAAAATCAGAACAAAGGTTAAAATATGTTGATACATTCAACCTTGGACTGATATCTTGGTTGACTTCTGACACAATGCTGATCTAAGTTGAGAGGTCTCAATTATAAAGCTTATCCTTTTATTGGCTTGTACTATCTCAAAATTCACTGAAATTATGAAATCCCTCTTCTACTTTCAAGTTAATACATAATACTATTTGATTTTCTAATAGGAATTTTAAAAATTTCACCACATGTATTCACTGAACACAGTATTACGTTCAGTGAATATATATGGTGAAATTTTACATGAAGATCTTCTCATACAGATATGGATTGTGTGTTAAGCATCTCCCTCCATATCCATTCCCTGTCCTCTGTCACCTCTACTTCTGTTGGTCACCTTTGTTCCCCTTGACAGTCTCACTTCTATTTTTATGCCATAACACTTACATATTTAGAATCACAAATGAGAGAAATTTGTCTTTTTAAGGATGACTTAATTTGCTTAATTATCTACTTGCCTCCATTTTTTTCTGCATAGACATAACTTTATTCTTCCGCATAGCTTAAAAAATTGGTCTTTACTATTCCATTACACACACACACACACACACACACACACACACACACAGACAGAGATTTTCATTATTCTGTTGAGCACCTATTGTGTGTGAACAGTGCTGTAATAAACACTGACGTGCAAGTATCACTGTAATATGTTGACTTGGAATCCTTTAGTTAAGCACAAAAGTGAAATAGTTGGGAATTTAAACTAGTTTAGCTACCATAGAAATCAGTATAGAGGTTCCTCAAAAAAAAAAAAAATCTAGCAAATGGCCCACTATGTTATAATACGGTTCTGGAAAGCAAAACATTTTAGAAAATTCTACATAGATTAAATTGCATTTTCCATTGGAATAAAACAATATGAGAAATATTATATTTTAATTTCTCAGTGATCTTCAGTTACCACCTAAAAGTATATTTGCATTGAGTACATAATATGCAAGTTGATATTGCTAGGAGAGGTATCAAAGTGAATTTCTGGGTGAGGGAAATGGTCCTTTGGGTAAAAGTGCTTGCCACGTAAGTGTAAGTACAAATCCAGGACTTAAGTCCAAATCCCCAGAAAAGCCAGATGAATAGTATAAGCATCCCTCATTCCAATTCTCCTATGGGGAGATTGGAGATAGAAGCAGGAGAATCCTTGCATGCCAGTTCGGTTACTGTATGCGATGGGTAAGCAAAGTGAAGCAAGGTGGAAGGGGAGGACTGACACTTCAGGTTGTTTTGTGACTTCTACACATGTGCCATGAGACGTGCATATTCACATTTATACACACAAACATGCATGTGTACACACACCTATTGTGTGTGTGTATGTATAATTATGGTAAGGGTAACATCTTCTGCAGTTGATCTGTTTTAAAGATCTGGTCTTTACTATAATATGTGCTCCATTCTCACCATGTGCTCTCCTGAGTCTGGATTTTTAAACAGCAAAATCTGAGTTAAAAGCCCATGAATTTTAAGATAAAGGAGTCTGATTATTTTTCCTATATTATTATATACCAGTTAAGTACTTTTTCATGAGGAAAAATGAAGATATGCAGGTATTCATTCTAGTGTTTTTTTCCTTAGGATACTAGAAAGATGAGAGGAACTCAAGAGTATGGATTTTAGGAAACACTGTCTGTACCCCATTTATTTTCTATCCTATCTCTGAAACGAAGAGTCACTTTAACCATTCGACAGTTGTTTTAGCTGTCTACTTTACATGTGAGGTGGACCTGGGCACACCTATGAAGAATTATTTAATTAAGGCAGTTTCTGAGCAAGCATGTAGGAGACTGTCTTAGTGGAAAGAAAGCTGTGGGAAGACCCAGCCCATAGAGGTGGGACTATTCCCTGGGGAAGTGGATAAGATGGAGAGAGCTGGTTAGCATTTTGGCAAAGTTGGCAGCAACTGAGTGTACTGTCCTTGTCTTCTGTTTTTGCTGTAGATATGGTTGTTTCTGTTGGCTCTTGATATAATTCTTTTGCCATACTCAACTGTCACCTGGAATCATGAGCATGAATAAAATTCCCTTGCTCCCCTAAGTTATTTGGATCATATATTATTAAAGCAACAGAGTTTTGAAACTAAGACAATGCTTAAGATCAAATTATTCTGCTGGGATTAAATTGGATCATATTCTTCATTCTTCTAAGGGAGACTTGTGAACAAACTAAGGCTTATAGTCAAGCCCTATCTCTCTGTTATAAACTGGGTAGATTATTAGAATCGTAAGTAACCTGCCACACGTATATGTGGTTCTTGCTGGAAATCTCAGCTGTGGTACCATCAAATGCCAAAATTAGACATTCTGTCTCATATGAAATACACGAATGTACTTATCATTGATGTGTGAATGAGCTTTCTCCCAGGTGCTTTACATTAATCTTTCAAAACATTGACCAACAAGACGCTTTCAAAATAAATAGAGGCTATGAATTTAAGAAGCACTTGGATTCAGATTAATTTTAACTTCGAAGCTTGATTTTATCCTTCTAAAATAGAATGTTCATATATTCAATTCAAATATTGCAAAGCTCATCCTCATGAACTGAGTTAGGATACTGAGGGACATATCTATCCATGACCCAATTGAACCATTTGGCATCTTTCTTGTAAACAGAATATATACTCCCTGCACCTGTAAACTCTGTGAGATTCAAAAGAAAAGAATAAGTGGAATTATAAATTAAGTACCTAATCTTTTGAATTATAAACAAAGTATTTTAATCTTTTGGACTAAACTAAACAAATTATACTGGCAGCTTGTCCATGAAAATAGAAACTCCAGTAAGAAAAGGAAAGCAAAGAATGTATATATACATTTGGGAGGTAAAACTTTACACTCTTCCAGATAGAACTGTATTGGAGTCTTGACATTATGCACATTTAGGCTAGCAAGGGATGAAATAAGAAGTCCTTGATACAAGGTGATATCGACCATCAGTCTTTGCTTTGGTTTCTTATTGCTATAAACTATTCGTCTTCCCCTTTGCTCTTCTCTGCTCTCCTCTCTGCTTCCCTTCTCTTTTTTTCTCTTTTCTCTTTCTATTCTTTCATGTTCCCTCTACTTCTTTCTCTTTCCCCCTAACTTCCTCGTTTTATTCTCTGTATGCCACCCACTTTTAACCTCAAGATGGTATAATCCCAACTCAAATCCAGGTTTCCTCCAAACTTGATAGCCAGGAACGTGAATCTGAATGCTAAATGGATTGTGACCTTTTCAAAGTGGCAAAGAAGAAGAAGAAAAAAAAAAAAAAACACCCTGGTCTTCTGCTCTTCAAATGACCTTTCTCACTCTTTTCTCTTATTTTAATACATTAGATTCCACGTTATGAACTAAATTCTATAGCTATATTGTTCTAGGGATCTTTGTATGGGACTCGTGAAGCTGCCTAGACTTTTTCAGAGGTGTGTATTTGAGGGAGACTAGATCACCAAAGCTACCATGAGATACAAGGCTAGTAGGCTAATGTAAAATAAACACAGCTTTCCTGGATTGGTTACCAATTCATGACACACCATGAATCATTACTCGACAGCAATAAATACTGGATGACAGAGCGCCTTGTGTTATCAATAAGCTGAAAAGATTTGCCATATAAACTATAAAAAAACTGGAAACTGTATGAACAATGTATTTGGGGCATTTGGGGATAGACTTCAGGTGAGCTTGAATGGACTAGACTTAGAAAAATTACGCTTAGTATTTGAAGTGTAGCAGTGATACCTAGTGTGTCTGTAATTCACTCAGAAACAATAAGTATACCATCAACAGAGGCAGTCTGTTAAGCTATCAAGATCATGCATGCCTACAATATTTTAACCTTTCACCAAGGGCATTTAGGAAGAAAATTCTAAAGCAGATGCTGAACACAGAAAAGTGCATGGACCCTTCTCTTTCCTATTTTTCTCATTATTATTTTATTTTGTTTTTCCCACATTTTATTTTTTTCCTCATCATACAAGCTCAATAGGTACCCTGTCCTCTCCCTCCCCCCTTCCATCCCCCATCATCCCCCATTGCACTCTTCCCCCTTTTCCCCTTCCTTTCACCTCTTCCCTCCCTTCCTCCCTCCCATCCCCTGGAGCATCCATTTACATGAACTCCAAACCTCCCTGAGTCCTTCATCCTAGTGAGGGTTTAGGACTCAGTGGCATAACCCGGAGCCCCTCCCTGGGCTTTCCATTAGTATGGGAACTCTATTATGACTGTTTGATCTCTTGCCTCTAAGGATCTTACTCCCTGGAGCCTTCTCTCCTGTGATCCATGCTACACTTTGGGGGTTCGTTAACACGTTAGCCATTATGTAGGTCTCTCTCTCTCATTATCTTAACTCTTCCCCCACTTCTGATTCTCTTTCTCTTACTATCTTTAGTTGACTTAACCTCTCTCCATTTCTTCATCCTTTCTTTTATTTTATAAATATCTTACTTAAATTACATTATGACTGCACGCATTTGTCCTCTGCCAGGAACATCCTTCACTCCAGTGTTTCCTTGGTGAACCTTCCAGGGCCCAGTGCTAGTTCACCTCTTAGTGATGCCTCTATCCATTACATCCTACTCCCCCATGTATGCATATGCTTCTTTTATCTTTGTTAAAATATTGCTCATCTTGTGAAAATTATTTATTTGCACGTTGCTTCCTCTATAAAGCTGTTTCCTTTGTGGCATTGTCTCAATGCCTAGCAAAAGAAATTAATTAATGATAGGATGTTTGGAGACTGTTGTTTAAAAACCAACATCTGGAAGGATGGACTTTATCTGTGATAAGCAAGTTTAGTGGAACACACTCTAGATGGTGGGTGGTCATTGTAAAATTCTTCCAGCTTTGCTGTGTGTTTCAAAATTTTCATTGTTGTCATAAATATTAAGTCAATAAAGGATCATTACCTAAATTTTGGCAGTTAATTCTCAAAATTTTATCTGCATATCATTTTGTCCATAGAAATCCAACTGAAAAGACCATATATTAGATCCTAAAGGATCTCCTCAAACTCTGCCTTGGAAATAGAATTAAACTGGCCTTTCAGTAGCCTGATACTGAGTCAACAGAACCTGCTTTTCCTGGGAATAGAACATGATAACTAGACTTTCCTCCTAATGACTAAGAAGCACATCTTATCTCTCTGATTTGATCTGATCTGATCCTCAAAGCCATTTCATTATTTTCAAGCAAAAAAGTCTTCTCTTTTGAGATCCATGTTATCTGCCCATTTCATTTCTCTGTGGATGATGACATAATTCAGGGAAAATGTTTTAATATATTTTTCTGGATGTACCTGCATTTTGCTAAATGCATATCACAGCTGGTTCATGGATTGTTTAGCTTATGTAACCTTCATTGGTTCAAAAGGTTAAGGTCATTGATCTTTCATTGGAGTCTTTATACATAACATTTATACAAATGGCATATTCTTTCTCTCCCAATGTGGGAGGCTAAGGCAGAGGATCACTAGATTAAGGACAACTATATAGGAAAATCTTTTCTCAGTTAAAAAAAAAAGCATGAAAATATAGTGCAAACTGGAATGCTCTTTTTTGTTCTGTCAAATCCTGCCATCTACTACTACTTCTGCTTGTGTCTATTACCTCCAAGATTTGTAATCTGGGCAAGTCTCCATCCTTTTCTATGCTTCAGTTTCCTTGCCAGCAATAACAAATTTCTAAAGATTGGTATCAGAATTATGTAAGGTGTTACATAGATGTATACATGCAAAGAAATATATTTATATATTTGGTATAAATACAGTAAAATATACAGCCCAATATAGCTTAGTCTAATAGGATAATTACATCCTCTCTCCCACTTAACCTTGCATCTTCTGATTCTGAAAGACTTCTAAACCTAAGACACTGTTTGCTAATAATATAATGAATAAGGTTATTGCCATAGCTTCATGAAAGAGAAATACTTTTATTTACATAATTTAAGAGATGTTTTGGTTCTAGAAAATTACTTCTGTTTGCAAAGAATTTTGAACTCTTCTCAAGACAGGGATACTAAGTGAGACAAAAAGGAGAGCTCAATGACTTTCACCCAGGCTGGCCTTGAACTTTTGGCAATTCACTTGTGCCAGCCTTCCAAGTGTTAGGATTACAGGCATGTGTCATCATACCAAGCAAAAAGCTTCCACTTTGGGGGCTGGAGAGGTGGCTCAGGGGTTAAGCCTCTGCCTTGCAGGTGGAAGGTCCTGAGTTTGGATCTTAGACCCCACATATAGACGCCGGGCAGAAGCGGGGGCGGCCTGCACTTCTGGTCCTGGTAGGGCGGAGCCTGTGAATCCCGGGGCAGAGTAAACAAGGAAGAAGTGGAGGTGGTCCATGGTGGTTCCCGAATTCGTCCGTGGTTCTACACACACACACACATACACACACACACATACATACACACACGCGCACACACACATACACACACAATTGAATACATAATAAATAATAAATTAAAAAAATTAAAAATAAATTTAAAAAAAACTTCCACTTTTCAGAGTGACTCATTAGAAATTATTTCTAGAGTTTTAGTATGTATCAAATATACCACTAAATGGGACATGCCCTTAGAAATTATCTACCTTTAATTTCTCATTTTATAGATATATAAATTTAGCCATAGTGACCAATGATGTTAAATAGTTAGTGAAAGAATTAGGATAAAACTTAGGTTTCTTGGTTACAGGCTGGTATATCTACAGCTTTCTTAACTTAGTTACTTACTTACTTTATTTATGTATGTGTGCGTGCGTGCATGTATACACTGTGTGTAACCGTGGAGGACCAAGGGTGATATTGGGAATCATTCTCGATTGTGTCTACCTTCTTTTGCTTTGCTCTGGGATTTCCCAGGCATTACCCACCAGGGCCTGAAGGGCAGACCTCCACCATTTCTGCCTGGTGTTTTTACGTGGGACCTGGAATCAGAACTCAGGACCTTCTGCTTGTGAGGCAGAGTCTTAATGCCTGAGCCATCTCTCCAGTCCTATATACAGTTTTCTTAAATGCTCTAAATGAACCATTCTTTAACTATGGATTTCTGGGGCTCTTCAGGCGCTAGGAAAAGTCGAAGTGAGTCACAGAAACCACAGGCCATTTTTCCAGAAGGAACTTACCTTCAGTACTTGAGATGGGAGTACTGTCACATTTGCTTTCACACTGCTGCATTGATGGGGGACGAACAGTTTCTGGACAGTCACTAGACGCCTGGCCAGTATAGGAGAGACACTGCACAGTTCGCATCTGCTGTCCAAGGCCACACTGAGCAGAGCACTAAGTTTAAAGATAGAGAGAAAACTGTTCATCAAGTAGAAAAGCTACTATTTTAAGTATTGTATGAATTGCCTTTAAAGACCATATGTGGTCTTTTGACCACTATTGAATGGTCTATGACACTAGGATTGGTTCAAAATTTAAAAAATTGATTGCCCTAGAAATCAGAACCAATCTAGTACTCAAAAGACAAGATATGGTGATGTTTTGGGCTTGCTAATGATCCCAAGCAAGGTTGGTGAGTTAGCAGAAAAGTAATGAGGAAATAAGTAAACTAATCAGAGATTCTAGGGCTGCAAGATCACCTTTAATCCTGATTGTTACCAGTGTGCAGGTAAACAATCTGCCTGTTGGAACAACCTGCCAGAATTTTAGTTAAATGTAGCTGCATTTGAGGCTTGCACCATAAAGTGGCCTGTGCCATAAACAGGCCTGCATACACACCTGAGAGTATCAGCCACATATACACCTGAGAAGTGGTCTTTGTTAGCCACTTAGTAATTTTCCCATCATCTCAGGTTGAAGTTAATCTCAGAGTGTCTGAATTTTAACTTGGATTGATTAGCTTTTCACAGTGATGAAAGGAGCTGGGGCTGCTCTTTTGTGCCTGGTGCTCAGAATACCAGAAAGTTTATGAGAGTTGGACTTAAAGGAATGAGGAACTAACATGTGCAAAGACAGGATGGAATATGTACAAGGGGTATGTACAATGTACAATATGTACATTGAACCCTTATTGGATTTGTTTGCAGAAATGTTGAGAATACTTACAGGAATCCCCCCCCCAAAAAAAAGATACTCAGATGGACATTTCAAAAATTCCCTAAGATACCATGACAAAAAGTACCATAAATGTATAAAATAATACTTAAGTTATGTTTTCACTGTTTATTCAAATTTTAGGACATTGGGTTAAAATATAGGTAGAGAGAAAAAACTTCTCAAGATTTAAAGAAATGATCTCAATTTAAAACATTTATGAAATTACTAATATAAAAATGTTCAAATGACCTTTGTACAATAGTACACTGCAACATATAGTACAAAGGTAATTTAAAATGAAAACGACAGCATGACTGTATTGATTCTTTTATATTATAATAACAATTATGCCTTATGATACAATTATGATTCAACAATTATACTTTGAAAATCACATATAATGGTTAACTTCTCAAGTATATTACATTTGAGAAATTTATTAATTAAACTCTGTAGTTATATGTGATGATACTTATTCCCATATGGCTGAGTATACGGCAAGCATATTTATTTACCTTAATGGTTACTGAAAATGTTTGCCGTCTTCCAAATGAAATGAAAAGGTGTGTAGATATTGCTATGCTCCAGCTATACTGAGTTTTGATCAGAGGTTTAATAAATGAAGGAAGGACTGAGGGCAGAAACAAAATTATACTGTCATAATTGCATGCTATTATAATTTATTTGAGTCTTGGGTATTAGAAAATGACTAGCTATAAGACCAGTTGTGAATCCACAATCTAAGCACATTTTTGCTTTTTCATGTGTTTCATGTGTGTACATGCTCATGTATGTGTATACACATGTGTGTGCAGGTGTGTGTGTGTGTGTGTGTGTGTGTGCGTGCTTGAGGAAGACAGGTTGATACTGAATTTCTTGCTCAGACACTCCCAGCAAGACTCAGAATCCTTTTGTCTCTATCTCCTTCAGCAGTGGGTATATTGCCGGGCTTTTTTATGTGGGTGCTAGGGATGCAAACTTAGATCCTCATGCTTATGCAGCCAGTACCTTACCATGCCCATAGAAATTTACTTTCATGGTCTTCCTTTCCAGTCTAGGCTGGCCTTAAATGAAGAAGTCTCCTCAGTCTCCTAAGTGCTGCAATTGCAGGCATGTGTAACAGCTGTGCATTATTTTAAAATGTAATTTAATAAGACCCAGTCTTTGGCATTTAAAAGAAAACACTTAGATTTCCTTCTATGCAAACTATACCAATTTGTTTCTCTTTTAAATATATTTTTTACTTGATAGAAAAATTGTATTCATTTATCATAAAGAATCTGACATTTTGAATTATATACACATAGAATGATGACTAAATCTAGATAATTAACACAGGCATTATTACACATAGTTCTGGTAAGAACTAATCAGTTTTATAGAATTTAACATGGCCTATAGCGAGATAACACAAATTAACAGTAGAAAGAAAGATCTATGGGAAAGTCAGTAGGAGACTGTCTTTCGTGATTGATAGGGAAGGCTGAGCCATATGGATAGGACCATCTCAGAGCAGGTTGATAAAGATGGAGAAAACGAGCTGACCACTGGGAAAGCTGGCAGGCAAGCATGTGAGCAGCAGAGGTCCACGGTCTTGGTTCTTTCTGTGGTTGTGATGACCTGTTCCCTAGACTCCTGCTGTTATGACTCTCCTTGCTATGATGGATTGTAATCTAGAATTGGGAGCTGGAATAAAACCTTTTGCTCCTCTAATTTGTTTGGACCATGTATTTATTGCAACCTTGACTTGTGAAAATGAAACCGAGACTATCTCTTTTACTTTGAATTAAAATGATGGGATCCAAAGATCAAGCAAAACTGGGATGCGTGAGGCTTGGCATTATATGGTGCTTGCCTGCTATCTCAGGTTGAGGCAGAAAGATTATGAGTTTAGAGAAAGCCTATTTATCAAAACACTGTCTCAAAACCCCAAATAATAGCCATAAGAATAACAACAATAGTAATAATCAAATGGGCTGGAGAAACCCAACTATGTACTTGTCCACATATGGCAACAGTGTCTTACACAGTTTCACAGGTAAATCTCTTACTTAAGATTTTCATGTGCTGTTTCTTAGTTCTGTTTCAAGCCTTAAGCAAATAAAAAGTTCAGGCTTGCATCTCAAGGATTAGCAGGAGCCCACAGTCCAGCGGCCTTACCTGGCCCCAATCTCCTGTTACCCAGCGAGGGGGAGGGCATCGGCCTAAACTGCAGCGGATGCGAGCGGGGGGCTTGCTTTCTTCTGGACATTGTGCAGCTGGGAATGTTTTAGAAAGGTCACTGCTCTTGCAAAGAACAATTCGATGCTTGAATCCAGGACCACATTTTGGAGTACACTGGAAATGAAACAAATATTAGTGAACAATGACAGTCTAAAGACAGGAGAATTTGAGGAAAGTTTTTTTTTTTTTTTTTTGCAGTAAATGTGCACATGCATATGATATACACACAAAATTCTAAAGAAAATCTCTCAAATATGAGAAAATCTCTTGGGATCCTTAAAAACTTTTAAGTTGAATTGTTTTTATGTTTTCCCCTAAGGTCCTTAAGAGTAAAATTTAATGTCTGCTTTCTTGACTAACTTATTTTCTTCTTTAATTAGGGATGGGTTTAATTCCTCTATTCTTCATTATCCTTGGACTCATTCTGCTATGATAAGATTTTGTTAATTTTTGGAAAGTACAACCCTATTTGCTGGATATATTCTTCTAATGTGAATTTTTTATGTCATTAATAGATCCCAAGAATGTGTCTTTTTGAAGCAAATTGTAGAGGAGCTGAACAGTTTTTTTATAATGTGGCCAAAGGTGAAGGTTTTTTTTTTTTTCACAGATCACCTCTGGAACTCTCCTTGTTCATAAGCTACATTTATGCATTAAAAATTGGTGTTTGGGGGCTCAGGGGCAAAAACCTTTGCCTTCAAGCAGATGGGATCATAGATGCCATGTGAAAAAAAATGCTGGGTATAAATGGTGGCCTGTACTTCTGGACCTGGAAAGTGGAGTCTGGGAAACCCACAGCAAAGCAATAAGGAAGTAGAGCAATCCAGAATGATTTCCAGTGTCACTCTTGGGCCTCCCCAGGTACATACAAGCGCCTTCTGGTACACACCCACTCTCACACATACAAAGACACACAAAGAACAACCTCCACACACATGTACACATTCATCTCCACACATGCAAAAAAAAAAAAATCAGGTGTGTGCTCTTTATAGAAGGAACAGGTAAAGTCAGGTAAAGTCCTTATCCACATTCATAACCTATATTTGTATCTTTCATGCAAAACACAGTTCCTGATCTATAGGAACTATGTGAAATTGGGAGACATGAGAGAAAACGAGAATCCTCATTCTCAAAATGTCTATTGTTTTATTTAGTAGATAGACACATGAAAACCAGGTTAATCTCACATAAGAGTGGATATTGAACATATTTTATCATCATTGGTCTGTTTGATAATATTTATTTACATGTCTTCTCATCTTTACAACATTATAAATTCCTGAGAATTACTTCTCTTTTATCTTTGTACATGTATACATGCAAAATACACAATATATACTCTTATGAACTTCAGATCCAGCTGTAAGGCTTGAGTAAGTGCCTAAAAAATGCATCTGTCCTTATCTGAAAAGATAATGGCTTTGATTTACCTGATGATTGGAATAGCTTAGAAAACACAATATATCAATCAGTCTCCCCTCTCTGTTCCTTCCTTTTGTCCTCCCTCCATCCCTTCGTTCCTTTCTTCCTTCGTTCCTTTCCCTTCCTTCCTTCCTTCCTCCCTCCCTCCCTCCTTCCTTCCTTCCCTCCTTCCTTCCTCCCTTCTTCCTTCTCTCCTTCCTTCCTCCCTCCTTTCCCTTCCTGCCTCCTTTCCCTCCTTCCTTCCTTCCCTCTTTCCCATCCTCCCTTCCTTCCTCCCTCCTCTCTCTCTCTCTCTCTCTCTCTCTCTCTCTCTCGGAATCAAACCCTAGACTCTGCCCACAATATGCTCTATCACTCTTATCATTGAATTAGATCCCCAACCTTCATACATATGTTACTGGCTTATTTGTGGTGAACTGTGAGAGATTGCCTAATTGATGAGGGTAGATATAATAGTTAATCTTGGTTGTCAACTTGACTACACTAGGAATAACTTGCAGATTAGCTGTCAGACCACCTACAGATTATCTGGATAAGGGTATTAACAGGAGAAAGCCTAATTCTAAATCTGGTTGGAACTTCTCAGTTGCAGATCAAATAAAAGGAATCACAAGACTGAAGAGATAAAAGGACTTTCTTGCCCTGTGCTGGCAAACTCATCTTCCCTTCTCATCAGAATCCAGCTTTTTCAACCCTCCACAATGGATGTGACTTAGGTCACCTCCAGGTTCTGCTGTGTGTCTGCCCTCTGTGCCATAATGGACCGCATCTCCTCTCTGGAACCATAAACCAAATAAATCTGTTTCTCCTCTTGAGTTGGTTGTGTGAGTATTGTCTCAGGCACAGAAAGTGTAACTGTGACAGTAGACTCAGCCCATACTGGGTTATATCACCCCCTGGACAGGTGGATAAGATGAAGGGAGCAGGTTTAGCGGTTTGCCATACTTTGGCAGACTTACAACTGGCAAGTAAAGTTTGTCCCTCTCTCAGCAACTCCTGTAGATTTGCTGTTGCCACTTTCCTCTGCTCCTCATATTGGTGTGAACTCTGCTGACAAGCAGGCTTATGGATTATAACAAAAACTGGAAGCAAGAAAAAATACCTATTTCCCCTGAGTTGTCTGGTCATGAATTTATGAGCAACATGCAGACTGACTGCAACAACAGTGTATTTCTTCCAACTTAGAAAAAAGTTTATTAAGATATATTTTTCCATTTTTGTATTTATGTAGTATGGGTGTGCATGTGCATATAAATGCATGCTTGCTATGCATAGGAGTGTATGTGGGTGTGCATTCACATTTTTTTCACATGTGTGTAGAAACCTGAGGTTGATGATAGAAATCACCCTCAATCACTCTTCTGCTTCTTCCATTGTGGCAAGCTCTCTCATTCAAGCCCAGAGCTCGCCCATGCTGCTGGTCTAGCTACTTAGCTGGCTTCTGAGACAAGACTAGAATAACAGGTGGACTGCCATGGCCACCTGGAATTTAATTCTCATGGGTTCTGGGATTCAAACTCCAGTTCTGTTTGCACAACAAATGCTTTAAACAGTGAGTCAATTCCCAGCCTCAAAGATACATTTTTGAAAGAGGATAACATGCAATTTGCTTTAAGCTAGAAGCAATGAAAGTTAGGGGGTTAAATTCAAGGAAAAAATTCAAGGTCTTTATTATTACTTTTCACAGGAAAATCAACCATTACGTCCTGTTGCTGCCTCACTGTACCTATAAATCTAACTCCTAAATCTGTCTCATTTCTTTGGTTTCTCTTCAGTTCCACAACCTCAGATAGTATTTTCCACGTGAAATTTGACACTACTTCCTAATGTTTCTCCTGTTTTTTGTTGTTGTCTCACAATATGCTTTCTGAACTTCAAAAGGAACTGTCTAGCCACAAATCTGATAATAATTGCCTTTGGTATTAAAAATCCTTAATGGCTTACTACTGCCTCCAAGATAAAAATTTGAACTCTTTAAATATGTTTATTACACCACGATAGCAAAGTTCTATTTACTTCTTCAGATTCATTTCTCTTTGTTCCCAGCCAAGCTAAATATTTATAGTATTCTCTGGTGTTATCCTCATGCCAAGCACAAAGCTAACACTGTTGCTGCTATTGTTGCTTCAGCTACTATGGATTAAAAGTCACTGTCATTTAATAAACACTGTGTATACCAAAGGTTGTGAGTCCTATGCAAAACTCTTGAGAGCTGGCAATCATCATCCTATTTGTACAATATGAAAAGACTGTAAAAAAGTGTATTGCTAAAAATGAAGGACTATTTTGATATTAACTCTTACTATTTATTCCCTGAGTGTTGGAAACTTATACTGTGTACGTTATGTATATGTTTATATTGTCTATAATTTAGTCCCTATAATAACCTTATCATTATATATTTCAAGAGCCCATGGCATGCAATAATTTCAGTAGTGAATAAAGCCATGATTCAATTCCCTTGAGTTTGTTTCATTTGTGTCTAGCCTGTTAACATCAAATCTGTCATCAAAGCCAAAACCTTATAAGATTTCTGTCACCCTTGTAATGCTTAATATTATTATCAGTAAAAATTGCACATAATAACCTTATGCTCCATTAGAGCCTCATAGTTCACAAAACATTTTCAAATAATGAAAATTTTGAGAATTATTACAGATAAGTGACTTAGTGAATAAAAAGCAGCCAAGGGAAGAATTAGATCCAATTCTAGACCTTTTTATTCATTCTTTAGGGACTACTCACTGTTCTTTCCTCCATAATTACTGCATTTACAACTTACTCTTAGGACTGTTAGAAACAAATTCAACGGACAAATAAAAATGCTAATTATTATGAAAAAATTAATTGAGACAGAGTATAAAGGATGGAAAGTCATTCGCACTTAAAAGAGACAGACAGGAGCACAGGATGTATAGGGATTCAGTCTTAGGGTTTTCAGGTTTCAATTAGATCTGATGTAGGAGCAAAACTAAAAAAAAATTACCTGTCTCTTGACCCCTTCACAGTTTAAAATTGCAGAATCTATATCCATATCTATCTATCTACCTATTTATCTATCTGTCTGTCTGTCTGTTTATCTCTATCTATCTATCTATCTATCTATCTATCTATCTATCTATCTATCTATCTATCTAGTCTGTCTGTCTGTCTGTCTGTCTGTCTGTCTGTCTGTCTATCCATCCATCCATCCAGCTATCTGTTATGTTTATGATTGAGATATGATTTTTGCTTATTCAATATCTTTTTCCAGTAGCAAGAAGCTTCTGCTATTATTTTTTAAATGTCGTAATATCTAACACTCTTTCTTAAGAGCATCTGCCAAGTTCTGCTTACAATTAAAAGGGAGGCAGACAATGCAGACAGATCATTCATCTTTGTCTGAGAGGTCTCCTAGAAACTAAAAGCAAACCAAAACAAATAAGATTGATAAAAAAAGAAAGTAGCACCAATATTTATTAAGTTCAGACAGTGTTCTAAGCATATAATGACCTACTTAATTCACAAAGAAATCTCGTGAAATAAGGATTATTATTCTTCTTATTTTACAGGCAAGGAAAGGGAAAAACACAGATAAATCTTGAGGGTAGCTTCCCACTACAATAAATCTCTGAAAGACAAATGTCAAAAGACACAAACCATCTGTAGGAAAGTGTGCATTTATTTCCAGAGCTAATCATACAATGATGTCTTCTACTCAGGCAAGAAATCATTTTAGAAAATTATACCCCCCCTTCCCAAAGCCAAGGATATTTTGAACTGTAGAAATAAAGGCAGAGACGGAATTCCCAAAATAGGGAATTCAATTGAACAATTGAATTCCCAAAATAGGGATTGTCTGAAAGCTAAAACAGCTTCCTCTTTATTTGTGATTTTGCTTTTCACTGTTTTGTCTTATAATATTATGTGGAAATTTACAGAAATAAAAATATCGTAAGTTTTCAAGTGCACACTATTCTGAGCAGTACCAGTTGGGGGCATGAGTCAGCTCTAGCACAGCAGAAGCACAGCAGATTCGCGCTGTATGCACTACACCTCTAAATGCTGTCACTTAATAGTCCTCTTGCTTATCAGATTATCTGTCCCCACAATGCAGTGTCCAAGTAACCTTTAGTTTACCCAATAATGCCTTTGATAGTAGTGATGCTAGCTAGCCATTTGAATCACCGAAGAGAAGTAAAATATTTGCTTTAACAAAAAACAAAAGTTTTCAATTTAAAATGTAAGTAAAATCATATCCTGATGTTGCTAGGATCTACAAGAGCCTATCTTCTATCTGTGATTCTGTGAAGAAGGAAAAAGAAATTCATGTTAGTTTTCCTGTTGCATTTCAAAAGAAAAAATTATGGCCATTACTAAATACTTAGGATGAAAAGACTATTGTATGGCATTTTCTCTCTGGCATCCATTTTGAATAACAAACAAGCAAACAACTCCTAAGGTTCCTGAAATGAACAAGTTTGGGGGAGGGGCTCCCTCCAGGATGAAAAGAACAGCTGAAGGAGGAGCCTGACCTGCCAGTCAAGTAGATAAAAGGGAGACTGTTGAATGTTTTCTAGCAGTCTGAAGGACCCAAGCAGTGAAGAAGGCTAGAAGAAATATAAACAGCCATATAGTCTGAAAGCAGTCAGCAAATAACCAAGAAGATTCCTGAGCACTTAGTGTGAAAAAGACTCTGGAACAGTCAGATCGAAGAAGACTATAGAGAAGTCAAGTCTGGAAAAGACTGCTGATCAGGCAAGCCAAGAGGTTGAGATGGGGGGGGGACACGACCAGCATACAGTCCAGCATCAGAAAGACATTGTGGGGCAGTCCTTAAGCCTGGAGGAAATCTCCTAGCAAGTCATACAGTCAAGAGCTCCAGGGGTGTAACTTCCATGTATCTCACACATGCTGGGGGGAGGTTTTCTGGTGATGTAGCTGTCTTTGAGTCATGTTTGAACCTATAAGTAGCTTCGTCCTTAGTCCTGTAAGTAACCCAAATAAACGTGTTGGTTTGTCAAGTTGAACCTTAGCATAATCGTTACTTGGGGCTGTTGTCAAACTTCTATCTGAGATAGATGGTTATTTATGTGGGGTCTCCCCATAGAAAAGTGTTCACACAACAAAGATGAACAGAAGACATGTTCTGATAGAGCACAAAGCTTTGATTCATACAAAGACATCAGCCAGAGACTTTGAAATGAGGGACACCAAGTAAGAGATGGCTATACAGACTCAAGAATAAGTTTGGATCAAAAGCACAAAAATGTAGCTGGAGATGCTACATCTGTTGATAAATAAGCTGTTGGTACATTTCTGGCAGAGGAGTTTGATTAGGCAAAGAGGATTATTATTCAATGCAAGTCTTCAACTGTGATGAAGTTGTACTCTTCTGGAAGAAAACATCCAATAGAACCTATTCATAAAAGTTCAAAAGAGGCACCAAGGCATACATGGAATGACAGGATAACTGTGGTGACATATGACAACACTGTTAGGCATATGGTAAAGTTAGATGCAGTGTATAAAACCCCTATGTTCTGAAAAATAAAAATAACATTTGAAGGATATATAATGAGATCCCTTTAAAATCAAGAATTCAAAGAAGTTTGAACAGAATTTCATCTGATTCTGAGTCATTGTCCTGTTATTTTTCCACAGGAGTTTCTTATAGAAAATTCCCTTATAGAGAGACCAAAAGTTGAAATGAAAACTTCTTCCAAAGTCCAGGTCCCCATGCAAAATGCAACAGAATCAAAACAAGCAGAATTATAGCATTTCTTTCTGCTCAAGTAGACCTACAGCCTGGCTCAGTTTACATATATATATATATTTCTTGGTTATTTTCTATATGTATGGCTGCTATTTACTTGTAACCTTTTTGTGGTTTCCAGGAAGGCAGATTGGTTGCCTTTCTGGTTTGTCTAAGCTGGAAAAAGGTTTTTCTTTGTTTATAAATATCACTTTTATTTTATACGCAGAAGGATGGGCAACCAAATCGAGGCAGTTGAGATCCCAAGAGTCAAGTCTTTGAATTTGACCCCATAACAGATATAACATGCATATAACTTATTACAATGTATTGTTAAATTTTTATTTTTCAGTATTAGTTATTAGACTCTTAACAGGCCTTTTTATAAACTAAACATTAACATAGGCATACATGCTTAGGATAAAGCATAATCTATATTTATAATCTATAAATCTATTTATAATCTATATTTATAAAGCATAGCTGAATTTGATTTAAAGCCTACATAGAATATGCTTTATCCTAAACATGTATGCCTATGTTAATGTTTAGTTTACAAATTAAGCATAGTAGGAGTCTTATTCTAAGACTTGATTCTTGGGGGTCTCAACTAACTAAACCAAATTCTCATAATAGAGGTAAGCCAGATATAGGACCAGAATAACAACTAAGAATACACATTGTGATAACATAATTGTCTTCTCAAACAAGACATAATAATACTTCATAGGCTCTTTCCATGTTCTTCTTAAGTAATGTTATCTAAAGGCCCTATAAAATCAGTTGATGTAGTTTTCGGTTTGTCCAAGAGAAGTGTAAGAAGTGGACTCTTTTCTGTGGGGTCTGATGCATTCTCATGCATCAGTAAAATGCATTAGGACTATTGGCTTTCATTCACGATATGCTGCTTTTAAGAGTTATTTGCCAAAAAATGGTAACGAAGGCAAAGCACTTAAAAGTCCAGTTTGGCATGGGCGACTCCCAGGCTGAGTGTAGATTATGAGAAATGGGAAAGGTGTGGCTTCACTAATATTACTGGGAAGGTTTAACTAATGGGAAATGACTGCTGGCTTTACAACAATGGAAATGTCATGTCACGTAAGACAGCAAAAAAATGGAAAAGGTCAAAAGGCAAATCCTCCTACAGCAACGTATTTTTATCACTTGAACTCACCACTGTGAGTAGTGGACCTGAAAGACCTGATTGCTAAAATTGAGGAGAATAGAAAAAAGAGGAGAGTCTTTTATGAGTGTATCAAATGAAAAACCAGATAAATTTCTGCAAAGGGGTAATTTAAAAAGAAATTGAATAAAAAAAAAAAAAGAAATTGAATATTCCCTGCAGAGAACACCTCTTTTTAAAAAAAAAAAAAAACAAAACTTCATTGATTAATGTAGGAGGAAGCATATATGCTGTGGCACACACGTGGAGAAAGCTCTTTCCTCCCACTGTTGCCAAGGCTCTGGGTCCTCAGGCTTGGATGCAAGTGTCTAACTGTTGGGCCATCTCACCAGCCCACGACTACCCATTCTTACAGAAGGAAACATACCATCTAGCAAAAACAAGTTCTTGTACTTTGTACTCCATATATACTCAAAAATTTACTTAATTTAGTATCCATTTAGGGAAGACATGAGCTGCCTGATAAGAAAAAAAAAAAAGGAAGAAGAAGAAGAAGCCTGAGAATGTAAACCATTATTTGAAACCTAACTAGTAGAGAGTTTATGGGACTAAAATCGGCTCCCTCATCTTGAACAAAAAATTTATAGTGATGCCGAACTAGAAGGTAATGCCAGCATTTTCTGAGTTATGCTCCCTCATCCTCATTGTTTCCTATATAATCCATGGAGTGATAACAGCAGCTACTAATGCTTTATCCAAAGTGGTGGTTCTAATATGTACATTTCATTTTCCTAGCACTTTCTTACCCTAATCTTTCCATTCAACTATTTTAAACAAAATAGCAGAAATGTGATTAAAAGTGTCTACAAGGTTACCTAGGAGTTTTTCCAAAGTCAATTAGGCAAGTAACTCAAAGACTGGCTAGTTAAGAATAAACATTCAAGGGCTGGAGAGATGGCTCAGAGGTTAAGCTTCTGCCTTGCAAGCAGAAGGTCCAGATCTCATGTAAAAACATGGGCAGAAATGGTGGTGGCCTATACTTCCTGTCATAGTTAAATACAGGTGTCAACTTGATGGTTGAGGGTTCGAGATCTGGGCACATTTATGGGTAATTGGTAGTTTAATTAAGCCCAGAGCAAACTTGCAGGACATTGTCTAGCTGATAGATGGATGTCCAATCTATGGTGGGTGGAATCAGGTCCTAGACAGGTGAAAACAATACAGAGAGCTGGTTGAGGAAGTTGGCATCCTTCTGTATACTTGGCCAAACATACTGGTCTGGCAAGTAAGAATCGTCCCTCTCTCAGCCATTATGTAGATATGGTGTGGCCAGTTCCCTTGGTCCTGGTATTATGTGAGCTCTCCTGTCAAGCTGGACTAAGAACTGTAATCAGACAATTGTAAGAGAATAAACCCCTTGATGCCTTAAGCTGTTTGGTAGTAATTTATCAGCAGCAATGCAGGCAAACTGTAACACTTCCAGTGAGAAGTGTTCCTTCCTCCTGGGAAGGAGGAGCTTGGGGAACTTCACAGCAAAGTCCAGAAGAGGTAGAGAAATCCAGGATGATTCCCAAAGACCACCAATCACCCTTGGGCCTTCATGGACACATGCAGTGTCCTCTGACACACACGCACACACACACACACACACACCCTCAATATTAAAAAAGGATAAAAATTCTAAAGAATACAAGCAGTGTGATATTAAATTCAGAAACAAACCTAAAGTGTATTTTTGATGTTATTCTACTTCAAATGCGATTTTAAGGTTTCTTTCTTCAAGGAAATTATATTTGTGCATTTTATTTAAAACAAAAATGCAACAACAGAGGAGTACAGGTCAGATAACCAATATGAAATAAGTTTATATGTAAGAAGCTTTCTTCTTTTAATGGTTGGCAAAAGTTTCTTCTCATTTCTTTTTTGAAGGATGATTTGGTTTCAGAATTTTATATTTCCTCTTATTATCTATCACAACTTTATTCAATTTTATACTCTTTTTCAAAATTTTAAGGTCAGTTTATTAAATTCAGGGATGATTGCTATCAGAAGAATAATCTGAAAATTTTTTTTTCTTAAAAAAAAAGAAAGGACAATCAGGGTCTGGAGAGGTGGCTCAGGGTTAAGCCTCTGCCTTGCAGGCAGAAGGTCCTGAGTTTGGATCCTAGGCCCCATGTATAGACGCTGGGCAGAAGCGGGGGCGGCCTGCCTTTCTGGTCCTGGTAGGGTGGAGCCTGTGAATCCCAGGGCAGAGTAAACAAGGAGGAGGTGGAAGCGTCCATGGTGGTTCCCAAATTCGCCCATGGTTCTACACACAACACACACACACACGCGCGCACACGCACACTCACACGCACACACACAATTGAATAAATAATAAAAAATTTTTAAAAAAAGAAAAGACAATCAAAACCCTCTCAGCATAGTCACAGATGCTGTGAAAGCCAGGCCTCTCTGGAGACAGCATGGAATAATCTCTTTTCTGCTGCTTCTGCTTCCTTTTCTTTTTGTTTCTTTTCTTTCTCTCTTCTAGTTTTTTCTGATCTACTCTTTCATTTAATTTTTCCTGCACAGTTGTTACTACAGTGAAGATTATCACCATGCTGAGATTCTCTTCGGCCTGTAATGCCAATAATTTTAAAATGTCTGAAACATCATTATCTCCTAGATTTTCCTGGAGAATATTTCATAAAGGGGAGCTTCATCTGGGTATTTTTTACTGTATCAAACTTGAGAGTAGTCTGAACAGTTTCATCATTTTCTCCAGGCTTGGATGTCACAGTAATGGTGAAGTGGGGTAGATTTTCTGATAACACTATGAAGGAATCAAGGAGTCGGGGTAAATGGACTTCAGAGCCTCCAGCTGGTTGTGCTGGTCCTTGAGGTAATCTGTCATGTTGCTGCCCACGCATGGGCACTACACCCTGGTGGGCTGCAGTGGACCTGTGGCCGCCAGCTGCCAGATGAGCACAGGCAAAATCTTATATTCTTATTCTTTAAAGACTTTTCTCCTACCTTACTTTCATTGTACAATCTTTGTATTCCCAGCCGTCTGACAGGGTCTCACTCTGCAACCTAATGTGAGTTGGAGCTCACTATGTAGTCCAGGTTGGCCTGAGACTCATGGAAATCCTCCTGCCTCAGCCTCCCGAGTTCAGTAATTACAGGAATTCAGCATCACATCCATTTTTGCAATCTCTATGTTTCTGTTCAGTCATTTTTTTTTAATCAGGAGTACTCTCCCTCGCTTCTCTATTCCCATTAAAGTCTATTATCCTCAGCATTCAATTCAATTCCAATCAACTGAAAAGCCTTTTGATCCTATTCCAGGTTACTTTTGAGGCAGAGAGTAGGGCCAGGTGAGTGAGATAAGGCAGTTTTTACATCTACAGTGTAAGCTTAGGATATGAGACAACCTGTTGACAAAAAGACTGACCCACTCCAACCTCAACTGAAACCAGTTAAAACTGGCTGGAGCCACTTGAACACAGGCACTCCAAAGTGACTAAAAGGAAACTAGTTTATTATGTTAAAAACATACACTCCTTAGTGGAGATTTCAGATGCTAATGAGACATGCAATGTATGAAGCTGTATGTAGAACTACATGTAGAAGACAGAACACATACAAGAAAGTCTGCACTATACATATAGCCAAACTCCCCAAAACGCTGTGTAAACCTTCATCTTTTATGCTTCATTGCATTGAGTTTCTAAACTTTCCATCTGTTCTGGCCTGCTCTCTCTCTTCAAAGTGTGGTCTTCCTTAAATTCTCTTGCTTTTATTGTTACTGTCCAGTTCCTTATTCTAAGAAAAACCTGGAATTCCTTTGAAAATGCTCACCAAACCCTGATATTTACCAATGTCCCTCTGACTGTTTCAGCTAGAATTTTTATTAGTTATGCATTTATACCTCACAATTCAGTTTATTAGATACATTCATAGCATTCTTTAGTTATTGCATGTTACTCCTCATTTTCCCAAGTCTATGAAATAATTTTCACTTTCTCCATAATTTCCATCCAAGAAATCACTCAATTATTACACTTATGGACTTGATATGATACCCTAAAAACAACCATGTGATCTCTATGATTTTTATCATAACACATTTGTCATCACTAGCAATCAATTTTTTTATAATTTTATTATTATTTATTCAACTGTGCGCATGTGCGTGTGTATGTGCATGTGTGTGTATGTCTGTGTGTGTGTGTGTGTAGAACCACGGACGAATTCGCGCACCACCATGGACCCTTCCACCTCCTTCTGCCCCGGGATTCACAGGCTCCGCCCTACCAGGACCAGAAGCGCAGGCCGCCCCCGCTTCCACCTGGCGTCTATACGTGGGATCTGGGACCCGAACTCAGGACCTTCCGCCTGCAAAGCGGAGGCTTAACCCCTGAGCCACCTCTCCAGCCCCAGCAATCAATTTCTAAGGAGTCATAGAAGAATTCTGGGCATGGATATTCTTTTTTTTTATTTATTCACTTGTGTGTGTGTGTGTGTGTGCGTGCGTGTGTGTGTGTGTGTATGTGTGTGTGTGTGTGTGTGTGTGTGTGTGTAGAACCACGGACGAAATTGGGAACCACCATGGACGCCCTCCACCTCCTCCTTATTTACTCTGCCCAGGATTCACAGGCTCCACCCTACCAGGACCAGAAGCGCAGGCCGCCCCTGCTTCCACTCGGTGTCTATACATGGGGTCCAGGATCCAAACTCGGGACCTTCCGCCTGCAAGGCAGAGGCTTAACCCCTGAGCCACCTCTCCAGCCCCAGGGATATTCTTAACAATGCAGAATGTCTACTTTTATCAACAGATTTCATTTGTCAAATGAATTTAGAAGCTAATATACCACTTTCAAGAAAAGAAATCTATCTTGTTTCCTATAACCACAGACTAGGACATACCAGTGTCTTCATATTTGACTGAAATTAGGAATAAAAGTTATGTAGGGAAGATGTAATGATTAAAACCTTAGCACAGCCAGGAAACTTAAAAGAACACTCCTAATTCCTGCCAAAGATTCCATGAACAACCAACCACAAACACTCAGAATCTTCACTTTCATGTACCATCTTTAATAAAGTTCTTTCACTCTGCAGCAAATAAAGCCACTAAAGTATTAAGATTCACCAGGGGAACATTCAGAGATTACTAAAGAAAAATATTTAATTTTAAAACCATTTTTAAAAAAACTACAAGGTCTAAAGGAATATCCAAAACAAGTACTATAATGTTCCCAACAGTATAAGTTAGCATATAGTCTGCTGTGCTTTCTGTTTTGTTCATTGGAAAGAATTCCCTTAAACACTAACCAATACTACAGAAGGATTCAGCTCTTCTTTGGGAAATGTTAAACAAGTGTGCACACGCACATGTATGTGTGTGTATGTGTATGTGTGTGTAAGATGCATATTGACACACTGCCTTTTACATTATTCTTCATAAGTGCCACTGTCCTATATTATTTTGTACAAGGTATATCCACAAATAGTTTTAGTCAGAATTTATATGATAATGCAAATTAAGACAATGGTAAATTTTGAATCTGACTTTTTGATATGCTATATCCTTCAACTTTATGTGTCTTCCCCAGAAGCAAATAGAAGCAATAGCTACACATATATCACAAGTTATAATGAATTGGCAAAGATTTTTATCTAAAATTTTATATAACTATACTATTATATAACTTGAAAAATTAAAATGTGAAAACTAGCTTCCAAACAAAATATTAGAAAAGGTCTCCAATATGTTTTAGAGTAAGAAAAGTTTTTGACTTTCTTTTGAACTTCAGGTTTTAAACTTATATCACTAATTTTGAGCTTATGACATTAATACATAGTAAGGAGACTAATTCCTAAAAGGTTCCACTATAATGATTTTTCAAACTCACTTTAGACTGAGTTCTCTGACTTAAAAAACTCTTATTTCCAGACAAGTATGATAAAATATAACATGACTAGATTTACTTGAGTTCTTAATTTTAAATGCTTTGGTATTGATAATTAGGACATCTCAAAACATACAGTCTCAGATTTTCTTACTTCAGACCAATCCAAAGCCACCCACTGAGGAGGACATGACTGGTTGTTGCAGGACTCTTTCTCAATAGGTCGGTGTGTGAAACAGCCACTGTAGTCCAGTGTCTCCTCTTCAGATGGCCCAATCTTCCTGATGCAGAGCACTGCCCTTGTGCGCATTCCACCATCACAAGTCTTGCTACACTCTAGCCAATCCCCAATGAACCACCTGCAGCAAGAAATGGAAGAAATACAGAAAGACACATCTTTAGTGCATCCAGAGACATTCAGCTGGCTGTGAGAAAGCCTGGATTTCATGTTCTCCCTTATAAAAGTTGACAGTTTTAGCATTGGTTGATATAACAATGCCAATGTGAATGGCGTTAAGGAAAATTCACTGAGTTGTCTTCCAAAGTGTAGTACATGAATTTTTGGAGCAGGAAGAACTTAAGTTCAAAGTGTTTTTCAACCACTGATTTTTCTCCCTTTTAAAATTAACTTCTAAAGAGAATATAATAATTGTCTAACCTCATAAGATTGTCATGAGGATTAAATAAAAGTTATAGTAGATGCTGGGAAATGTTTAACAACTGGCTATCCATGAAAGAGACAGAGATCTGATTTGTGGCATTTGTCATTTTTTTTTGAATTGTCAATACCCCACTAAGACAAATTTCAAGCTACCAGTTTGGCATTCTGAACATGAACTAGAGAACATATGCTAATGACAAGATCTCATGAACAGGAAGCAGATGACTTAAAACATACCAATGAGTACACACGGCACATTACAATCAAAAAGCAGTGATGGCGAGTTCTCCCATGATTGAGGTTATATGGAAAAATCATTCCAGAGGAGTTGGGGATTTGTTTATTGATTTCCATAAGTAAACTTTCATGAAAACAATAGTACTTTATAGTATTTACAGGGACAGAGAAGACCCAGGTATCTATACCAACAACATGTGTAAAAGTGGAGTCCTAAGTCAATTCTAAAAAAATACGAAGATATTTGTTTTCACTCAAACAAGACAAAACAAAACGAAAAATTTCTCCAATGTGGGAAGAAACTCAAATATTTTAAGTGCATCCCACATTCATAATTAACCATTCCTTTTCTTTAAAACCATCAGTGTTTCCCACAATGATGCCCATGGCAGTTCTCTTATATCTCTGACTTTAAGCTAGCTCTTCTGTTTATTAGACCCTCAGCTCTAATAAAACTTATATTTCTTAAGTTTCAAAAAAAAATAAAGCCATCAGTGAACTTTCAAATATACCTAACTTCCAGAGAATTTTGACAACACTTCTGTGGGGAATTCCACACTCTTCCGGACATCATTAATTAGCACAGTAGGTATGACTTATGATCCAGTTCCAGCTAAATCTCACTGAAACCAGAAGACAATAATCTTTGTTTCACAGAGGTACTTGAGGACACATGTCTAGAGTTACTGGTGGCCACATCACCCCTCAAATAAAATTACCTAATTTGAAAGAATGCTGAGAAGCTGGAAAGTCCTGATGGCATTTGAGTCCATGATTCAAACAATTTCTAGCATTTAGAACTACCACTTGTAGTTACACACTGTGTGTAACTCCTGTGCTCTGTTATATACAGAGCTTCATATACAGAAACTAGCTCAAATTGAAGTTTTGTTATTTGCCACCAGATGCTTCACTGACATAATACTGGAATTCCTTTACTAAGCAATTGCTGTCTACTATGTTCACAGTGCTGTGCTTTATTTTATTGAAGAAATAATGTCCTGTGTCAGGAAAATAGTTCTCTGAAGTCATGAAAAGCACAGTGATATAACCAGGACTGTATCTTCCATCCTCCATATTTCAACTGAATTTCATCTTTATACATTATAGAATATAGAATTTAGATCATAGGATATTTTCTTCAGTCCATTATTATAAATCATACAACTATAATTAGTGACCAGGCTTATTCTCTTGGGAAGAGACTATGCTGAAAGAGGGGACTGAAAAGAAGCTTGAGAACAAATTCCTCATTACCTCAATGAGCATAATTTCACTGTTTAGGCTTTCTATATGAAAGTAACATCTTAGACACATCAGAGTACTATCATCCAAAATCTGAACCTACATTTAGCAAACTGAGCCACAACAGTTTTTGCTTATTACTTATTCTATCACTTTTTCAAAAAGAAATAGCATTTAGAAATATAGTTAACTAGTTTTTCAAACTTAGGATATATTTCTTAAAAAATCAACTCAGGGTGGGAAAGATAGCTCAGGGGTTAAGACTATGTCTTGAAAGCAAAAGGTCCTGAGTTTGGATCCCAAATTCCATGTAAAAATGTCAGGAGGAAATGACAGCAGTCTGCACTTCTGATCCTGTAAGATTGAGCCTGGGAAATTCTAGAGCAAAGCAAAGAGGAGGTAGAGCAATCCAAGGTGATTCCCAAAATCACCCCTGGGCTTCCATAGGCATACATAGTGCCCTCTGATACACATTCACACACACACACACACACACACACACACACACACACACACAATAAAGAAAGAAAGAAAGAAAGAAAGAAAGAAAGAAAGAAAGAAAGAAAGAAAGAAAGAAAGAAAGAAAGAAAGAAAGAAAAAAGAAAGAAAGAAAGATGGTTTTTTAAAAAAGGGAACCTTGCAGAAGAGGGGGCGGCAAGATTGTAAGAGCCTAAAGATGGAGAGGACCAATGATATGCAAGATACTTCACAGAAGTTAGGGCTGCAGCAGCCAGGATTGGACTTTGCCTGACCTGCACAATGGCTGACATGTCAATGACCCCCCAAAGTCTAGCACGGATCACAGGGGAGGCTTCAGGCAGCAGGACCCTTAGAGGAAGGGATTAAATAGTCACAATAGAGTTCCCATGCTAACAGGGAGCCCAAGAAGGGGTTATGGACTATGCCACTGAGTCCTGAACCTTCACTAGGGTGGAGGACTCAGGGAGGTTCTGTACCCATATAAAGGGATGCTCCAGGGAATGGGAGGGAGAAAGGGAGAGGCACCAGGAGAGGGGGAGATGGAGAAGAGGGTCAAGGGAAGAGGGATGATGGGGGAAGGGGGGTGATAAGAGGATGGGGGATACCTATTAAGCTTTTATGATTAGGAAAAAAATAAAATGTGGGGAAAATTGTTTACTGCATCAAATAAGATTATCAGGTGGTTTCTTTTTCCATCTTTATGTTTATTTTAGTGTTGAATTATACTTACTGAGTTGAACATGTTTGGACCAAAGAATGAAAATTCAATCCAAAATTCATGTAAATCCTAAATTTAAAAAATAATCTGACACTTCTTTTTTTTAATTATTATTATTATTATTATTTATTCAACTGTGTGCATATGCGTGTGTATGCGCGTGCGCGCGTGTCTGTGTGTGTGTGTGTCTGTGTATGTGTAGAACCACGGACGAATTCGCGAACCACCATGGACGCCTCCAGCTCCTTCTGCCCCAGGATTCACAGGCTCCGCCCTACCAGGACCAGAAGCGCAGGCCGCCCCCGCTTCATCCTGGCGTCTATACGTGGGGTCTAAGATCCAAACTCAGGACCTTCCGCCTGCAAGGCGGAGGCTTAACCCCTGAGCCACCTCTCCAGCCCCTCTTTTTTTTTTTCTTAAACCATTATCCAAAGGAGATTTAAAGTGCTTTTCTTTTTTCCTTCCATAAGACATTCAGCTAAAGTGCTTTTCTTATTCTTTCCTTTCTGTTTTCCTCTGATGAACATGATCCCAACTTGTTACTACCATTTTTGGTAAGGAGAAAAATGTGCACTGAGAATCATCACTTGCATGCCAGCCATAGTGAAGCTCTGATTCAATTTGCAACAATGATTCCATCACCAAGATTAGGGGATAAAACAGAAATGTGTATAACTCAGCCACAAAAAGCTCAGTCATACCACTTTCAACCATGATCTCATTAAGTCTCATAATGTAAGAAGGATGGAGACCTTCAAATTAAACACAGGTGTTCACAGTCAGCAGTGATTCAGGAGATGCTGCTGTTCTTTAGAGTGCAGGACCATTTTTTTTTTCTAATTCTTTTTCTCTTTTATTGCCACCATTTCTCAGAAGAATCTTAGCTTGGATGTATCATTACTCTTCGATTTGGATTATATGAAAATAAATGCATTAACTCCTCTCCCAATTTCCTTCCTGACTTTAATTTCAGACTTTGTGTTCAGTCCCTGTTATCTTTATTGCTCATCATATTATCCCTTTTCATGTTTGTCTGAAAGATTAGATCACACCCTAGTTATTCAAATAGTTATGCAATTTTACCATTGCATCTGTTTCCCTATCTTTCCTTGTAATTAGGATACACTGTTTCCTTCACCTTCCTTCTCTACATACTGGTGGGATGTTCTTTTATTTTCTTCCTTTGTGCTTTAGGCTCAGTAATAAAATATGAGCACAGAATTATCTCTTGAAATATCAACTGCTGAATCTTTATAGACCAAACCATCCCAAATCACTTAGTGATCAAGTTGTCTTCACGCACATCTATTAAATGTTAACAATTAGTAGGATTCATGTGTGAAATTTTCCACTTGTTTCTTCAAATAGAGTCATAGTCTTAAGCTCGGGCTGGCTAGGACCCCACTATGCAACTCTGACTGGCCTTGAATTCTTTGTGATCCTTCTTCTTCAGCCTCCACATTGCTCAGATTACAGACATACAACCATCAGGCCAGATTTGTGTTTCAACATGTGAAATAAGATTAATTTACCGTACAATATGATAACTATTCTAATTTGTTTATTATTAAAAATAATATTATATTAAGCTAGGAAGAAAGCTAAATAATTATGTCTCTTATCATACAAGCGAAAGGACCACAGTTCAGATCCTAGGTCCCATATGAAATGCTGGGCAACTGTGGTTGGCCCATCTAGAATTCCAGGGCCAGAAAGAATTCCAGCCCCTTCAGGGATAGCCAAACTAATAGGCAAGCTCTGGGTTTAACTAGAGACTCAGCCTTTAAAGAGTAAGGTGGAAGGGTGATTGAGGATGAGTGATTCCTGTTATCATCCTCAATCCTCAGAATGCATGTGCACTCCAATATATATTCACCTGCACACACAAATGCATCCACATGCAAAAATATGGAACAAACGTGTGCGTAATCCATACCCACATATATATGAAAAATTGGGGAAAAGAATAATATTATATGGAAAAAAGGAAAAAAGACAGGTCATGTAAAATTTTTCCCAATCTTGATTAAACCAGAATATTTTCAAAGAATTCATCATAAAACAGAATATTTTTGCATTGTAATTTAAAGGAAAATGTCACAGCATATGAAAATAAATCATTCTTAAATAGTTAGATTCAGAGAAAAAGATTAGGTTCAATCCCTAGTGAGAAAGAGAGAGAAAGAGAGAGAGAGAGAGAGCTTTCAGATTTATCTCAGAGTCAAGAAACTAACCAACAACCCCCCCTTTTTTAAAAAAATAAACACAACATCACACAATAAAAAATATTTAGGATTTGGCAGTTTCAGCTTTAATCCATGGGGACAATTATGCAACCTATTGATTGCTTACAAAAATTAAAACTTTCTTAGGTTTTAAGATGATTTTTAGAAAGATTTCAAAACAAAACAAAATTGGGTTAAAAAAGCACAATCATTCCTCAATTGGAAAGTGAAGCCAGTATTAAATAGAACTCTATGTCCTAAACAAGGCTCTCCTCAGTATTATGTAAATAATATAAAATCAATACAATAAACATCTTTTAAAATGTGGCAATTGGGAATGTGTCAATGAAGCTAGAGAAATTAGATGTAATAAAGAGGCACTACACATTTGGTTTGTTACTTAGAATGCTTGATGTCTGGTATAATGGGAAAAACATCACTGGAGATTAGCATACCCTCATCTGTGAAATGATGAGAGCTGGCCAAGATGATTTCTATGATTCTTCCTAGTCTTAAATTTTGGAGTTTTATAGAGGACTCTGATGGATCTATTTCTAAACTTAAAATAACAAATTATAGTTGTCCATGGGTGAGGTTCAATGACTCAAAATAATTGTTAAACATTAAATCATAAGAGATATCATTAAATAAAACTTAGTTGCTGGATAAAAATAAATTTCTTAGGAGGGCTTCACAGCAAAGGCCTATAATCTCAGCTAGTTGGGACACTGGGGCCAGAGCCTGCTGAGCCTACAGAGTAAGTTCAAACTGAGGCTATGCAACTTAGCGAGATCCTATCTAAAAACAGTGGATTTTTTTTTAAAGCAAAGAACATAACTTTGTGGTAGAACACTTACCTGGAATGTGAGGATCTTGGGCTCATTTCCTAATATCACCCTACCTTCTCCTTCCCCTTACAAAAAAGTTAAAATTTCTTTCTATACTGGGCTTCCTTTAATGCCTTTCCTTATAGTTCTTTTATTGTACTTAATATGTTTTGTCCTGTACTAAGTTATTTTTATATGTATTTGTCCAGTTAGAAGACCTTTACTAAACTATCACCCCACTTTTCACATAATAGCTGATTAATCAATGCTTTCAAATGCTTGGTCTTATTATTACAATTCTTAGTTTAATTTTTTACATAATCAAGTTTTTCAAAAATTTAAAAAGTTTAATATTTTAAGGGAATAATGTTTGTAGCTGAAGAGTCTTTGCATTATGTCACATGCAGAAAATTTCTTGCTATAAAAATGCAGCATGGTAAAAACTGAACTTTTGGCCTTTCTTTGAATTTCAACTTGGCATTGCTTCATTTCCTTACAGAGGGACATTAGCTTCCTATCAGTCATAGCTTTTAATATTGACTCCTTTACCTCCTTTTTTCCCAATCATTTAGGCATAAGTATGGATTGTATTTTCACACAGTCCATTGCCTTAATTACTATACTTGTTCTTCTTAAGAAGAACTGCTGCATGGTGATTCTTCCCAGCAAGATACCTGATGGCCTTTTAAAGTCACCCAAATCAACATTACTTTGCTTTACTAATGTTTCATTTTTTTCTATGCTTCCTGATTGCTACTAATTTTTATAATACAATAACAAATCCTACAGTGCTCTATTTTTCTATATTGTATTAAAAATATAAGATATAAATGTTTCACTATTTGAAAATATATTTCTGATTAAAATATATCATTTAGAGTTTTAATGCTATTAGGAAAATGATCATATTTGAAAATATAAATCCCCAAATCAGGCAAATACATTTCAAATAGATTAATGCTTTCATTAAAGAAAAAACTATGATAGTATTATATTAAGTTAGGTGATACTTTTCTAAATATTTTGCTAAAGAAAGAAATAGAAATTTTGGAACTTACATACATGATATTTTTGAATTTCATTTTATTTCATTTTTTTGAGAACAAGAAAGAAAAAGAGAGGAGTGAGTACATGCTATAGTACACATGGGGAAGGAAGAAGACAACTTTCAGAAGTCAGTTCTCCTTTCCACCGTGTGACCCCAGGGATCAAACTCAGATTGTGCACAAATGATTTTATCCATTGAGCCATCTCACTACTGGTCCCTCTCCTATATATATTTAAAACAACTCATGAAACCCGGGGCCTGTCTTGAATTCCCTATGAAGCTAAGGTTAGCCTTGAATTCTTGGACCTGCTCTCTCCACCAAGTGCTCAGATTATAGCTATTCAGCACCATGTCTGGTCTATTTTTTAATTTTATAAATAAAAAGACATGAATGCATCATAAGTAATATGGAAGACACATAAAAAACTAGGGGAGGCTAGGGAGATGGCTATATGGGACCTGAGTTCATATCCCCAGATCCTGCTTAAAAAATACTGGGCAGATATAGTGGTGGCCTGTAATTCCAGCCCTGTAAAGTGGAGCCTGGAAAATTCCAAAGCAAAGCATAAGGAACTAGAGCAACCCATGGTGATTATCAATGCTACCCTTGGGCTTCCACAGGCACACACACATAAATGCCCTCTTGTGCACAAATACACACACGCATATACCCATTCATATGTGAAGCACACACACACACAAACTAGGAAAAGTATTTGGAACATAAGACTTAATCCCCTTAATATACAATGAATTCATTTAAACAAGCAGTGAATGATAAATAACTTTCATAGAAAATACTTTCTATGAAAAGCCAAGAAGAATTGGCACAAATAGTTACTAAACATATTTTTAAAATTTTGAACCTAATTAGAAATCAAAGCAATTTGACATCACATTCTTTTTTTCCTCCACTAAAAAAAAAAAAAAAAAAAAAAAAAAAAAAGATTGTTCAGAAATAAGATGCCCTAACCATTTTCCAAATGGGTGATTGACCTCTCTCTCACTGCGGTCTCCTACTTTTATTCTATCTACCTTTGAATATACTCTTACAACAAGACTCTAATTTAACAGCTTTTTATCTCTGGCCAGGGGGTGACATCCAATATCCATCAGGATAGAGCCAAGGGCATTGCAGGAGCAGCAAAACCGAAAAAAAAAAATCAACAAACCATAATTCTGAACATCTATATCAGAGACTCTATATCAACCACCTGGAACTGGGCCAGCTTAATCTCTCCCCATCTGGAAGCTCAGGGAAATTTGTGGAAGAGGGGGCGGTAAGATTGTAAGAGCACAAGAATGGGAGGAGTAATGATATGCAAGATACTCCACACAAGTTAGGGCTGAAACAATCATAATAGGACTTTGCATGACCTGCGCTATGTCCAACACATTATTGACCCCACAAAGTCTAGCATGGACTAAAGGCACTAGGATCCTTGGGGGCTAGGGACTGACAGTCACAGTAGTGTTCCTAAGCTTAAGGGGAACACAGGAAAGAG
Organism: Typhlomys cinereus; assembly: GCA_023101885.1. Taxonomy (NCBI): domain Eukaryota; kingdom Metazoa; phylum Chordata; class Mammalia; order Rodentia; family Platacanthomyidae; genus Typhlomys; species Typhlomys cinereus. Next base: position 7,319,603 of record JALPQD010000042.1, on the reverse strand, counting down.
TTCTGGGAAATGGCCCTGGGTCCTTGTACCTCATTGGAGAGGAGGACCCAGAGGAGAGTTTGGCATGCACATTAAAGGATGCTCTGGGGATTGGGGGAGAGGCACTGGGGGATGGGGAGGGAGAGGGTAGAGGAAGGGGGAGCAAAGGGGTTGGTGGGAGGTGGAGGAAGGAGGGGACCAGTGTACCTGTTAAGTTTGTATGAGCGGAAATAATAATAATTAAAAAAATCAAGTTTAAAAAAAAAAAAAAGAAGTAAGATGCCCTGTATTCAATATAGGGAATGGGATTCTTGTAACATTGATAGTGGGAGTGTACATTCTTAAAACATTTCTGAGGAGAATATGACAGTGCAATACAATTACATAGTAGGTATCACAGTAAAAATTTTAAAGAGACAAGGAGTGTTTGCAGATATGAATATATGATTTTTTCCCTCCTTCTGGCTGAAGAAAATAGTTATCACTTCTCTTCCTTACTTACTCAGGTGGGCAGGGCTCAGCGTTGCAAGTTCTTTGATTTTCAGGTGGTTTACTATCAGGATCGCAGAAATTGTTCTGGACAATGGAGTTGTCATCTAATCTTTTACAAACCACTTCTTGTCTTTGAACACCTTGAAAAAAAGGAGGACATCATTAATTGTAAAGCATTTTGCCTTGAAGTAAGCTAGGTGTGCATAGCTTTCCTCTGTGGGAAATCAATTTCACTGGATCGCTGTTCTCTGATGTGTTCAGAAACACTTGGCTACTTCTCTAAAAAGGAGAGAAGTGCTGGTCATCATACTGAAATTTTAGGCGAAATTAGCGTTTTCATATTTAGAAACATGACTTTTAAAATCTAGAAAATAAATTATTGACAACTTTAAGCAATTACTTCTATGTTTATATTCATACTTTCCTTAAAATTTTGAATTTCCCAAAATGAGATAAAATGCATTAATACACATTTCAGTAAAAGCAATGAATGTACTCAAAAACCAATGAAAGTACATTTTTTTAAAAAGAAGACAATAGAGATCAATTTGCTTTCCGACATTTTGTAGAGCATAATGCAACAATATAATTTTCATTAGGAGCATATCACATCAACATATTTCACTTTTTTTCTTCCATTGATGGTGCACCTCTCTAAAAGTTGTGAAATTTACAATTCAAAGATTGCGATAGACTTTCAGACTATAAGCAACTAATCTGATTACCCAAGTCAGACACTTAGTTATTTCACTGTCAGATTTAAGTACATGCTATGATTTATTGGAATATGTAGTTCATTCTAATATTAATTTAAAAAAACACTTATTCTTACAAAATAGTCCATGTGGAGTTTAAAGGGTTGGCTCAGTGGTTAATGCCTCTGCCTTGAAAGCAAAAGGACCTGAGTTTCGATCCTCAGATGCCATGAAGAATGTCAACCTAGTATGATGGTCCACCTATAATTCTAGTTCTGGAAGACAGATTCTAGGAACCTCCAGAGTAAGCTGGCTGTCGGGATCCCTTTATTGGTGTGCTCTGGGCTTAACAGAGACTCAGGCCAACAACAACAAGGTAACGAAATTGAAGATGAATCCCAATTTCCCCCTTGGGCATCCATAAGCACATGCACTCAAGCGCATTTGTTTACATGCGTCCTCACATACATATACACCTAGCCATGTGTAAACACATACATACATGGGTGCATGTACCCCATACACATATGCATATGCCCCATATATATCTACATAAAGGAAAAAATAGTACATGTGGCCTGTTGGGCACAACTAAAAGTATTTTCATTATACAACTTGCAAAAATTTAAATACATGCTATGATTTATTGGCAAATATATCCCCTGTAATTGCTCACATTTTACAAAGTGCAATGACATACCACAGACTCTCATTGTAACATTTATATTAAGACATTGAAGAGAGATAAGCATAAGTATAAGAAAATGTTTAATGTTTCAGACCATAGACAGGACATATTAGTCCTGGAAATGAACGTAAGAGGACGAGTGAAGCTGTTCCACTGAATGACCAATCCCGTCCTTGTAAACACATAGGCTAAGCTGTGCAGAGTTGTAAAAGCAGTATTAACAGAATTCAGGTAACCATAACCTAGTTAAATTATATATAATTCTTCAATTGTTTTTAGAAATGATATCCATTAAAGAAGGGGTTTTGATCACAAATTCAGGAAATCCATGTTCATCATTCAATGAAGGAAACTTCCACCTAAAGAAAGAGGAGCCAAATGCTTCTCCCAAGACCCTTTAAGAGTTGTGGGTAGATTTGAATCTACTCTTATAGTAAGACTCTATTTTAACAGCCTTTTGTCTCTAGCTAGGAGGTGACATCCAAAACCCATCAGGATGGAGCAAAAAGCAGTGCAGGAACAGCAAAACTGAAAAAAAAAACTATAATTCAGAACATCAGAGACCCTACATTAATCACCTGGAACCAGGCCAGCCTAATCTCTCCCCATCCTAAAGCTCAGGGAAATTTGTGAAAGAGGGGGCAGTAAGGTTGTAAGAGCCTAAAGATGGGAAGAGCAATGATATGCAAGATACGCCATACAAGTTAGGGCCCAAGTAACCATAATAGGACTTTGCATGACCTGCACAATGACCGACATATCATTGACCCCCCAAAGTCTAGCATGGATCACAGGCACTAGGATCCTTAGAGGCAAGGGATTAACAGCCACAATAGTGTTCCTATACTAAAGGGGAACACAAGAAAGGGCTCTAGGCAATGCTACTGAGTCCTTACACCTCATCAGAGAGGAGGACCCAGAGGGAAGTTTGACATGCACACTAAAGGATTCTCCAGGGATGGGGGAGAGGAAGCACTGGGAAAAAGGGAGGAGGGGAAAGAAAGGGGAAAAGGGGGAGGGAGGAAGGGGATTAGGGGAGGGGTGGAGGGAGGGAGGGATCGGGGTACCTATTAAGTTTGTATGAGTGGAAAAAAAAAGAGTTGTGGGTGGAGTGCTTCAATTATGGTCACATTAAAGTACACTCTTTAAATTTAAAAAACTGTCAGCAAAGAATATTAAGTCTACTAAGTTCAGGATACTTAAGTCTTGTAGCCTCCGTGACAAGGCCAAGTATTGAAAATATGTCTTATTGACTGCAGTAATTCAAAGTTCCTATTGATAATCTTCAGCAACAGGTTTCTAGAGCTCTAAATTATAGCCAAACAATTATGGGCAAATATCTTGAAGTATTCATTCCCTTCTAAATCCTAGAATAGGCCAAATGACTCAGCTTATACGATGACAACAGTTTGGAATTTTTTAACTATTAAACTTTAGATTTTTGAGGAAAAACTGAGTCATATAGCCATGATCCATGTACCATGATATTTGTCAGAATACTTCACCACTGTATCATTCCACTGAGCATTTAACCAAGTCCATGTGGTCCACCTAAACAGATAACTATACCATTAGTCACAGAACTCAGCTACCAACTGCAATAGTGGCTCATCTGCTCTATTTACTGTGGTTCAAATTTTTGGTTATAATGAAGAGTAAAAGATTTCTTTCATAGATTTAGCATGGATTTGAAAAAAAAAGTCTTCAAATGTAACTATACATGAAACAAGTCGGTTTCTACAAGTAAAAATATGTTAGCTTCTTTACATTAATATTAGAAATGTTTTACCATAATTATATTTGTTCAAAAGGAGTCTTTAGTGCACAAGTAGGTCTCTTGAAATTTTAATTACAGATTAGATACAGGTATAATTAATAAGCAGATTTATATTTAATATTAAGATAAAGTTAAGTTATGTATCTTGAAAATATTCCCTATATATTTATTCTTGAAAACTTAGAACATATACAAATCCACAAGGAACAAAATAAAATTAAGTCCTGTGTCTTCATTCTGGAATTTAGTCCTTTATATTTCAGAGTTATTTTGCTAGTTAGCATCAATTTTCAAATTATATGCATTTACAAACTAAAATTGCCAACTCAATGAGGTTGCAAGATATTCATTACTTATTCACTCATTCAACAAATTACAAGACATTGTGTTCCTTATAAGATGTTGTACTATATGCTAAGAATCACGAAGTAATTTAATGTTGACCATACCTTCCACATTTACAAAAAAACTAGGAATTAAGGTATTCTTGGGGTCCATTTCAGTTTTATCATCTTATAGTGTTTTTTGTGAAGTGAGAAATAGCTAAAATCGCTCTGTATTTTATGAAGATATGCTTCGTCTTACATTCATTTTTCTTTATTGTTCTTCTAAAATGTTGTATCAGATAGTATGCTATTTCACACTCAAGTACACCAGTAACTATTCCAAATTTTCCTACAACACTATACTTTTTCCTCTAACGGCATACAGATTTCCTTACAACTTTCACCCCATCATAGCAAGCTTACAGGCTTTTTTCTTGCTTTGAGATAAGTAGCAACAGAGTGATTATGAAAGGATGCACTTAAATGGATATCTTTTTAAATGCAACATTTAAAATGAGATAAATGTAGCCTTTAGTTTTACAGATCAAAAAAAAAATAATCCAAGTGAATAAGGGAATGGAGTTTAGAATCTTTTTATATGGTTCCACCTCTTGTACATATGACTTCTTTTAAAGTGGTCTGTAAAACATTGCTAAGTTGATTTTAGATCCTGTTGGGAATATTAATAGCCAATTATACAAACCCACTATGCTTTAAAGTTCCATATTCATAACCAGAAAGTAGAAAACATCCACACAACTAGTCAGTACATAGCTGGAAAATAAAATTCTAATATCTCATTGTCCTCATCCCATGAAGATAGGAAGGAAGATGCTCTCTAAACAAATTAAAATTGCACTGACTCGTTTTGTTCTTAAATACCTTAAGTTACTGGCATGAAAACTTTCAACTGCTTTAAAAAAATGCAGCTCTTCTATGCCTGAAAAATATAATAGCTTCAAAATATTATAAATGCATATAAATGATTTTTTTACTAATTCATACTTTAAACCCTCTAAAATGATGTATTCTATTTATAGCCTTTCAATTTGCTTATCTTTTGGTTTTTTGATATTTAAGAATCAAATATGATGGAATTTTTAAAGATTTCAGATTGTACATTTAATAATTTTTTGTAATCAGATTTGGATAAAAAAATGCAAAACTCTCTTAAATGTAACGAAATTCTTGTCAACTTGTGCAGTCCAAACAGAATAATGATTTTTAATATAAAAATGGCGGTAAGAGTGTAAGAGCAAAAGGATGGGAGGAGCAATGATATGCAAGATACTCCACACAAGTTAGGGCCGAAGCAATCATAATTGGACATTACATGCCCGGCGCAATGTCCAACACACTATTGACCTCACAAAGTCTAGCATCTGCTAAAGGCACCAAGATCCTTGGAGGCAAGGGATTGACAGCCACAGTAGTGTTCCTATGCTTAAGGGGAACACAGGAAGGGGTTCAGGGAAATGCCACTGGGTCCTTGTACGTCATCAGAGAGGAGGGCCCAGAGGAGAGTTAGGCATGAACAAGAAAGGACTCTGGAAATCGAGGCGGGAGGCACGGGGGGATGGGGCGGGAGGGGTGAGGGGAGAGGGAGCAGGGGTAGGGAGCTGGGGGGGGGAGGAGGGAGGGAGGGAACTGTTGTACCTATTAAGTTTGTATGAGCTGAAATAATAATAAAAAATGTATTATATAAAAAAATGTAACTGTGGCTACAAACTGTAGCTCAGTATTACAGTACTTGCTTAACTTGTACAAGATACTGGTCTCAATTCTCAACAATGAAAGAAAAATAACCCTCTTTTTTTAATCTGTAAGTTTGTTTATCAGATCCTCTTTTTAATTTCTACCAGTAACTAAAAGTTAAGCTCCATTTCCCTTTTCCCTCTTATACAATGGAAGGGCCCAACATGAATGACTGCTCTAGCTACACATCAACAAATGATTTTTTTCTTTTTGTTCTTCTATTTAAGAGAATTTTTTACTTCATTATGCCCTTGCCTCCTCCACCCCAACTCCTCTTCCACCATCCCCTCCATTTAAAGGCATTTCTGTAGTAGTAGTAGTATAGAGGATAGGATAAAAAAGAATTTCACCAAAGGGTAAGCGAATACTGAATGAAATCTTCATTTTGTTCTTACTAGAGGGGGTGGTGGTGGATAGTTCACATGTGGAAATGTCTCAGTTCAGGGCCAATCCTGAATGAAGACTTCAGAAGACATCATTCCTCATTTCTAGCCTCTTTCCAGTCTATTCCCTTCTCCCAGCACGAGTCACAAAGCTGCCAATGTAATGGTCTCATCCACTCTTCTTTCAGATAATCAAATAATTTTTAAAACTCATTTGTAACATAAAATGACTTCCCACTTCTTGCAGAATAGTTAACATTTTAAAACATTAAAGTAGAAACTTAATGCACATAAGCTAGTGCTTGAAGATTTAACCTGACAGGGTGACATATGTTAAACTAAGAAGTATGGAGGTGAGAGTGGTTAAGGGCAAGAGAAAAAAAATCTTTTACCTCTTTTCATAAGACTAACATTTTACTCCTAAATGGGCACTAAAAGTATGTATGAGTGAGTCAATATGGAAAAAAGAGGTATAAAAGTGTATTTGGATTGATGGGCTAACTGATCTCTAGATAATTGAATATTGTGGCACAACCTACCCAAAAAAAGGTTTTTCTGAAGAAGCAGATCTTACACTAAAAATGTTACTGGTGACTAAGGCAATAATTTGCTTAACCACAGTATCCAAAGTAGTTAGCAACCAAGACAACACTATATAACCACAGTATATACAGCATATGGCCAGTAATATTAATTTAATCTAAATCTTCAACACAGATAGAATCCAAAGAGTGACAAGTGCCAGGAAAAAAACATGTCTCTTTGCTCTGCCTTTCGCTGCTGGAATCTGGCTGTTGTGTTGTGTGATTGTTGGCCAGACATAAGTATTTTCAGGGCAGAGTAAAGCCCATCTGCCTTGGATCTAACAGCTGGCATCCAGGGTACCAATCAACTCCACCCATATGGCTTCCTTCTGAAACTCCTTCTTATTTTTTAAATCTTTCAAAGGCTTCCCTTCTTTGCCTTTCCCTTCTGCTCAAGGCCAAAGTAGATGTTCTCAGGGAACAGGACTATCAAAAGTAAGGTTACATTAAACAGATTGCATTTTCTAGAGCAATTGTGCTTAGTGAAGGTAAGACAGTATGGGGTATACATATAATAGGTTTACCTGAAATCACGGTCTACTTAGATTTTCTAAAACTTGTCAGATATTAATAGTACTATCATCCATGTACTACGTTAATGTAACCAAGTATCTACGTTAATGTAATCCATTGAGTTTCATCTACATGTCAGGTAGCACAATCTTGACTTCAATGTGATCACTTTAAAATGGGGGAAAGATAAGACAAGCATCCATCATTCTATTATATACCTTACCTAATAATACATTGCATTTTTCAGGCCTGAAATTTTTAATGCCACAACCCTCCCTAGTTTTATAATATTGAGTGATTTCATTTTTTTCTGATCTTCATCGATCGTAAGAAATCATAACTAAATGACCAAGATGTCATTTACTTTCAGTCTATCTTGTTATGTGTTTTTTTCCTCTCACCCAAAACTCTTTTTGAGTTCTAGGCAGTAAGTGAACTTTCCCATTGTAAAATGAGATAATCAAATAGATGATTTCTAATGTTTCTTTCAGATTCCAAAAGTCTATAATTTGTCTTTTTCTTCTCTCCAAATTTTGTTGGTTCAACATTTTTTCACTACATCTCCCTCCCTTCTAGTCTGTTTTCCCCTATTACTCTATAGAATGAGGCTAGAAAACAAGCACCTGTTATTTTGCATTTGTTTTTGTAGTTTAGTTTCAGACTCTGAACTTTTACCAGGTCTTTTCACAAATCAAAGGGTCTAGATGTGTCAAGAGACAGAACACTAACTATGGACAAATTTTTGAAGCTGGAAATGGAGAACCATGTGTATAATCCCAGCCCTCTGGGAAGGAGGAGGTATGAGGATCAAATGTTCAAGGTCACCTTTGACTATATACAGAGTTCAAGTCTAGATTGAGCCACGTGAGACCCTGTCAAAACGAACAAAATAAAACAATTAATCTGTATTAGTAATGTTTAATCTCCATGATTCTTAATAAGACCTTATTTACTTCTCAAATTTAAAATGTTAAAGGAAGGCCTTGACTTGTTTCTTCCATAGTTATGATATATTTATTACCAATAATAGTAATATTATATAATATATAATAATATTATATTATTACCAATACAGAAGCATTTATTTTAATCATATGTAAAAGTAGAACAAAAGAGACAATATTACAGACTTGGTTTAATAAATATAAAAACAAGTTACATGACTTTTAAACCAAACTCTTCATTGTCTTCAAGAAAAAAATGGAAAGAAGGTTATATATTTCCAAGTGTAGTTGATATATACTACCTCATGAGGATGTATGTTATTGCTAAGACATTGCCTATTTCATGCGGATTGCCTTTCTTATGATTTTTGATGAATTAATCTGCATTTAAACACTTCTCATGTTAGTGAAATATGATCACTAAGTCAATGTAAATTAAATGATGAAGAGAAAGAAGAGAAGCCTTAGGGAGGATGCTTTGGGTTAACAGAGATTTCTGGCCTTTGGTAACAAATCAAATGTTATCAAACGCAAGCTTTAAGTTACAGAGTCAAATTGTTAAAGATGCCAAAATTATCAAACTAAATTTTCATACATAAGACTTTTTATAAGGAATTGTAAAATTTAAAGTATAATGAAAAATAGTAGAAAACTTCAATAATTTAAAAAAATTGTATTTGTGTGTATGCGTGTGTGTGTGTGTGTCAGAGGGCACTATGTGTGCCTGTGGAGGACCAAGGGGGGATTTTGGGATTCACTTTTTTGCTTTGCTCTGAGATTTCCCAGGCTCCATCTTCTAGAGTTGGAGTGCAGGCCTCTGCCAATTCTTACTGGTGTTTTTACCTGAACTCAGGTCCTTTTTGCTAACAAAACAGCATCTTAACCCCTAAGCTATCTCTCTAGTCCATTTAAAGGATTTTAAAAATGTAGATGCTATAGGGAGAGTGCTATGCTCAAAGAAATAGATGAATGCAAATAAATATTATGGAAAAATAAATGAACAAACACCTTATCTTCCAGAGGTGTAAAGCAATTGTAAGCAGGAGTCTGAATTGAGTAGTTACTCTTTCCTCTTAGGGAGCATGTTACATGAGCACTCAGACAAGCTATGTAAAAATGATGGCTCTACAGTCAGAATTCAGTAGCTATAATGGTCATAGAAGTTCTGCTATAAAACCTGGCACAACTACTTCTGTATGTTAAGTGTTAGTTAATTTCCAGCACTTCTTCTCAAAAGTGAGAATTACTTAAAATAGGTGGGATAACAATGGACAACACAGTATTAGACTTTTGTCTAGTCTTCTAAATAAACTTCTTTTTTATCCCATTAGGGATAATGAACAAATGTGAATACAAACTTCTATTCTCTATAAACTCAAGACACTGGAAGCTCTGGGTTTGTCTTATTAAAAATATCAATGATCCAGGGCTGCCTTGCAAGCAGAAGGTCCTGAGTTCAGATCCTGAATCCCACATAAACACACCTGGCAGAAATGACAGTGGCCTGTACTTAGGGCCCTGGAAGGTGGAGCCTAGGAAACTCCAGAGCAAAGCAAAGAGGAGGTAGAAGCAATCCACCGTGATTCCTGAAATTACCCTTGGGATTCTGTAGACACACACAGTGCCCTCTGATACACACAGATGTACACACATGCAAAAAAAATTGTGATCTATTTTATGTCTGTGTTTGTTATATACAGAAATAAATTGTAAGAAAACACTTTTACAATTTTAAACAATAGTACATTATACAATTTCATACCAAAACTACCTTTCCTGGAGAGTTTGTCTTAAAAACAAATTATATAACTATAATTTGTTTCTTTAAAGGGAAATAATGACAATGAGTAAAGTCCTTTTAACTACTAGAACCAAATTTTTCACTTGTAATCTTTTACTCAACTCTGAAGATAACATTCTAATAGTAATTTCATAAGTTAGACAAAAGTAATTTTAGTGATAAGTGTCAACCTTTTGTCTTTTAGGCTTAATTTTAATCAATTTTACTTTGAACCTCAAAAGAACGACTAGATTTTGTTTTCCTCTGTTTCCTGTAGTTTGGATTTCTCTGATTTTACTTTTTATGAAAGTTTCAGTTTATATGTGTAAGCTACCATAAAAGTATGCTATTTTTGTTATTATGCCTATAAAAGTCAAGTCAAAACTCTTACTTTTGTGAAATAACCTCTTAATTATATTTAATGTGTTAGACAGACATTTTAGAACTGGAAGAGAAATTAGATTGACAATTGTAAAATATAAAGCATTTTTTGTGCTTTTTCTTGAACTTTAAGAGTTTTATCCTGTTAGGGATTAATTCTGACCTAGAGATTGTATTGTGTTTTTTTCTTTTCTGTTTTGCTCTCTCTCTCTCTCTCTCTCTCTCCCCCCCCCACACACACACGTTTTGAGACCAAGTCTTACTTTGAATCACATGTTGACCTCAAATTCTCGATGTAACTCACACGTGTATATATATGTTGATTCACATGTATGCAGGTTTGCACACATTTGAACAGCATGTGGAGGTTCAAATTTGATATCAAGAATCATCATCCTTGATTACCCTTCTCTTTATTCTATCTATCTATCTATCTATCTATCTATCTATCTATCTATCTATCTATCTATCTATCTATCTATCTATCTATCTATCTATCTATCTATCTATCTATCTATCTATCTATCTTTTTGAAATAGTCTTTAATCAAACTCTGAGTTGACTGATAGAATAGTGTAGCTTGCCAGCTTATTCATGGAGATTCCCTATTTCTGCCTTCTGAGACGAGAATTATAGGTGAGCTGCTACAGCATCTAGCATTTTATGTGAAATCTGGGAATCCAAACTAGGCAGGGAAAAAGTCCGAGTCTTGTCTATTTAATAGGTCAAGTAATTAAATTAAAATTAGTTGTCTGGCATGCAATTAATGTTGAATGTTTCCATTGAGAAAGTACAATATTTTGAAATTTTCTGTGAGGATGTTATGTTGTCCTTGGTTTCTTTAATATCTTTTGAGAAACGTAGTCCAGAATCAGGAAAACCCAACATAGTAACTGAAAACCATTTAGGAGACATCTTAAAAAGCTCAAGTAGTAAAAACAGCTTCTATATGTGTAAAAATCTAAAGGAATTATGCATAAAGTAAAGGAAATTTTCTTAGCCATAAAGAAGAAATATATAAAGTAACCTTTGTGTGGTTCCTTCTCTTTGTTTTTTATACACACACACATCACACGCACACACACACATCACACACACACACACACACACACACACAATTAGGTTGGTTGAGTTTGCTTGTAGTATAACAAACTATAAACCTATCCACATAATAGTGGAAGGGGAGAACATAGACACTAGACAGGAACAGATGTCTTAATTCATTATAAATGTTGATAATAAACTACCATCTAAACACTTTTTTATTCTACTTTTTCTTTCTCCCACATTTTTTTCCTAATCATACAAGTTCAATAGATTAAGAAAAACTCTCAGCATTCAACCAAGATGTATCCTATTGCAGTGGAAGATTTGTGATGCAGAGAACCACAACTGGTCGGAGTGCAGAGTATAAGTGACCCTATAATGTTCATCCCTAATTAGACCATCAAAATCCCTCTGCATCCCAAGGCTCAGGGAACCTTGCAGAAGCAGGAGCAGTAAGACTGTAAGAGCCTAAATGTGGGAAGGTGTACTGCTTGTGACATCCAGGAGCTCACTGCATTGAGAACTATTTCCACCAGATCTGTGCAATGGCTGACATATCAACATTCACTCGTGGCCAGGATATTAGGAGAAACAACTACACTCAAAGACAATATTTGGGAGCAGGAGCTGGACAACAGAAGGGCAGCTTCCTCACCTGTAGGTTTGCCCACTGGATGGCCACTTATACGACCTTTACTGGCCTTTACTGCCCAGGTCTTTACTGGCACAGTCGCCCCTGAAGTTCACACATGCAGAGGGACATGAGAGTGGGAGGAACATGGGAAGACACTAAAGGAGGGTGTGAGAGAAGAAGGGTAGGAAAGGAGGGGGTGAGGGCAAGGACATTAACTCATTTTGTTGTACATGAAAATTTTAGGCCAAAGAGAAAGAGAAAAAAAGAAGGCTTACAATGACATCCAGGAAAGAAACAGAATAATAAAGCGATACATAAGAATAATTTAAGCTCTATAAGTGTAAAGAAAGATCAAGGATGGCACTTTTGAAAGTCAATGACAGTTGATCAGAAAACTTTAATAACCATATGAATAATGCTAGTCTTTTTTAAAAAGCTGTGCTGCTTGATTTTCAGATAAAATAAAATGGTTTCTGGTCCTCTTCACCTAAGCATAGTGTAAACTTATTTTTCTTTTTGACCTGAGCTGTAAAGTAATGTTTAGCAGAGATATTTTTTTATTTATGAGACATCTAGGCAATTTTTTCCACTGGTTCTTTTGCTCATATGGCAAGTGCTTTCACAAAGAGGAAGAAAGGAATTTATAGAAAAAGCAATGTGACAAAGATCAGAAGTGTTAAATGAGCCAATAGAAAGACAAAGACTATATTTTTTAGTATAAATACAAGACTACAGCAAAAATAAACTATCATATGCATTTCTCTCTTTCTTTGCACTTCAAATAAAGTATTTTAAAGATTCTTTTGCAGCAAAGCTTTACTCTAAATGTGTAAGGATTGTGTGAAATCAAAGGAGGTTGGACAAGTCATAGGAAGGGGAAGTGAATGGTTTGAATGGTAGGAAATTGTTAGCTATTTTAACCTTTAAAAGTTGCAGAGCACATATATTCTGGCATCGATTACTACTCAAAAAGAAAAAACTCTAAAGTTTTATATTTTCAGAACAATACAATTTTCATTACTCACCAAAGCTTTATCAATTAACACATCATTAGAGTCATCAATCCTATGATACTACATAAATTTGAGTCAGAAAAATTACATAGTATATAATAGTTTGGGTAAGGAATAAAGAAGCAAACTGTAGTGGGAGCAACTAAAGTCTAATAATAGGCAAATTTTCATTTACCCAGTTTTCTTATAGAGGAAGAATTACAGCTGTGTCTTAAAAGTCATAGTCATCCCAAAGACAACACCCTATAGCATTTCAGTGTTCCCAATCAGCCTAAGGAAGTGCTTCATCACTGACTCAGAGAAAAAGACCATTACTTAGACTGAATCACCACCAATGTTTCCTGTCTATTAGATGTGTCACTAGGTCTGCTAAACAACAGAACAGTAGTCTCAAAACTTCTTATCTTAAAAAATGTTATCAAAGAACACCAGTATTATTCTAACTCAAAATTCAAAACTCTTGACATTAATAAAGTTTATGCAGGTACAAACCTGTAAGAACCTTATGAAACTACCATTAAAAATTCTTGTTTTCTCTTTTTTCATTAAAAAACTTTTTGCGAAGGATTATGAACAGGAGGGATGGGGTAGGAGGGCCACACTAGAAACAAGGAGAGAAGGGATCATGTTACAGCAGGGAAAATAGGCCTCCACCAAGGACCCAAATAAGTAATGAGACATCTGATTAAGGTCACAGACTTTTGTTCCTGATCATTTACTACTGAGGGGGTGTGATCTCACCAGAAGAGGAGGGCATATTGTCTGGCAGATAAAAAGTAACCATTTTGCAAATGGGTGATAGACCCCTCCCTTACTGTGGTTTTCCACTTTTATTACATCTACCTTTGAATGTGCTTTTATCACAAGACTAACAGCTTTTTGTCTCTGGCCAGGGGGTAATATACAATGCCCACCAGGATGGAGTGAAGGGCATTGCAGGAGCAGCAAAACTACAAAAGAAAATCAACAAACCACAATCCAGAACTTCAGAGACTCTATATCAACCACTTAGAACTAGGCCAGCTTAGTCTCTCCCCATCTTGAAGCTCAGGGAAATTTGCGGAAGAGGGGGCGGTAAGAGTGTAAGAGCAAAAGGATGGGAGGAGCAATGATATGTAAGATACTCTATACTAGTTAGGGCTGAAGCAATCATAATTGGACTTTGCATGCCCTGCGCATTGTCCAACACACTGTTGACCTCACAAAGTCTAGCATCTGCTAAAGGCACCAAGATCCTTGGAGGCAAAGGATTGGCAGTCACAGCAGTGTTCCTATACCTAAAGGGAACACGGGAAAGGGTTCAGGGAAAGGCCACTGGGTCCTTGTACATCATCGGAGAGGAGGGCCCAGAGGAAAATCAGACATGCACAAGAAAGGACTCTCTGGGAATTGGGGTGGGAGGCACTGGGGGATGGGGAGGGAGACGGGTGGGGAAGGGGAAAAGGGGGTACAGGGGGAGGAGGAGGGAGGGAGGGAACTGGTGTACCTAAAAAGTTTGTATGAGCTGAAATAAAAAAAATATATATATATATAAAACTTTTTGCGAGATCAAGATACCCAGTACTTCCCTGGGAAATAAAAGTGTAATATTATAATTAAGGTAACTTTAGAATACATCTTTAGTTTCTGAGTAGAACCACTTTTTCTTGAAAAGTTCCTTGATTGTGAGTAAGTTTCTTTTCATTATCAGATAAATGATTCTGGATGCTCTCTTTGATTAACATTCCTGAGTCTAAGGGACTTCGACATAAGCTTCTTTCAAACACAAGCTTCCAGTATTTAAAGAACATGAGGTTGGTTGTTGGGCTGAAGAGATGGATCAGGAATTAAGCCTCTACTTCTCAAAATATGAGGTTGAAATTGGAGTACGTATAGGAAGAGCAAATTTAATATTTGATAGCTACACTATGATATCTAATATCCTGTACCTGTCATACTCTTGGAGATTCTACTTAGTTAAAGCAGAGAAAAAAGAAATTTGGTCTTGTTTATTCATGCTACATAAAAGTGCATTGTTTCTCCTTGCCAATCACTTTGCTATATTCCATAAATAATAAACAATTCTGAATTCATTTTATACAGTAGAAACAAATATATATCTGCAAATACTTGTGTGTATAGACTGTTCCAGACATTGTTTTAGTAGTTAAATGATTCTACAATGGTGTATGGGCTTCAAAGATCAGACCTTGTACTCTATGTGCCTACATGCTGGGCTTCAGTTTGTCTAAAAGTCAAGAACAGTAGTGCACACTTTTCATGAGTAAGCACAGAATCCTCAAGAGAGCTTATTAAACCACAGATTCCCCACTCTAAGAGTATTCTTCAGTACATCTGAAATTCTTCCTACCAAAGTACCATATCTAATCACTTTCTAGTTGATAGTGAGGATTCTCATCCTTTGAGAATCATTTACCAAGACAATGATAGCTCTTCACACCATTCCTGCCAACTTTCAATCATCATACTTCCCTTTCTCAAAAAGAGCAATGGTCTCAAGAATGCTCATAATCACTCACACTCAAGCAGAATTTGGGCACCCAGAACCACCAGATCAGTAGCTCCAGAATCAAAGTAGTACATAATATGGAAGAGAAAACTCTCCCTTTAAGGGCTTTTCTCTCTTTTTTTTTTTTTGTCTTAATCCGCAATCAAGACAAATAATTCTATTTCTTAAATAATAACTCATTTTGATTTTTCATACTTTTTACTTCAATAAAATCATTTTCTTTTAAATCAAGTAGTCATGGCACCCCACACCCCAACTTTTGTTGGAATCTGTACTCTCTGAACAACAGAATCATAGGGTTGGAGGAACACTGGGAATTCACTTAATCCCTCCTTGGCTTCAGACAAAACTGTGTCTAAGCAATCTCCAAATATAGCAATTTCAGCAAAAGAACAGGTCTTAAGACTTCCCCATTCAACATTCTGTTCACATACTTGAAGACACTAACATGTTTCTCCTCTACCTTTACTCTTCTAAGCCAGTCAACCTCAATTTTAGAATTTCATATTAGACTTCCTAAACCTCAGAATTATTTGGACTCTTGTTAAATATATTTATCTCATTTTACTCAGGGTCTAAATTAAACATTATTTTAATGAAGATTGTTTTGTTGGTATGTACAATGGGAAAGGTTGATTTACAGAGTGACTAAAAGGATTTAATTGGCATAAAGAAAAGTATATGTATAAAATATGTATTAAATATAGTGCAATGAACTCAGTTGAACATATATAGAATTAGTTGAGGAAAATCAACAGTGATACTAGCTGGAAATACTTTTTTATTCATTAAAATAAGAAGTAATGCATTTTGGCTTTAAAAACTTTATATTATAAAACATCAGCCACATTGACATAAAATGGGTAGGTATTAGAAAATTTTTAAAATATGTTGCAAGTTCTCTATAACCACATTTTATATCTCACTCATAAGAGAATGTCGATATACTATTTTTCATTTTTTCATGTTTTATAGTCTCTTTTTTTGAAATTGCAATTGTAACAATCAATGACCTTATTCATAGGAGTCAAAAACATGGATTCTTCTATTAGTAATCATTTCTCTGAAAATATTTTTTCCTATTTAATTCTTGAAAACTAGGGGTTTTCTGAGATTGAGGACAAGAAAGGATAATGTCCATGTGAAATCATATACTTCTGTATAGTTTAGAATGGAAATGACTCACTTATTTCAATTTCAACCATTCAAAATAATATTATTTTAAATATGATTTGGTTTTGGAATGGTGAAGTGCTCTAGACTAGTCTGGGCCTGAAATACTGGCTTAATTCCTTGCCTACTGGGGAAAATGTGTTTAGTGGAGGCGATGCATTTAGTCTCCAGAGAGAAGGAAGATGCTGCTTGCACAGCACTTCTACTCACCAGTCCATGCAGCAGCAAGGGTGTTGGCTTTGAAGGAAGCCAACTGTCCTGCTCTCCCAGCCAGAGGTAAAGAATTGCATTGGTGGCCACTAGAGGGAGGAGGATTAGGAATAGAGTAAATTGTGGGGAAAAGGCACCCATGAAAAACGCACATGGGACAACCAACACATCACCAACCACTACCTAGCCAGCTACCTCTACTCTGAAAGATTATAATGGAGCCACTATGTACCATTAGCCCAGAGACCCAGATACCAATATCATCCCAGTATATTGCTCATTAACTTTGATGGCTGGAGAAGGGAATTTAAGTAGGATTGTGGGAAGCGCACAATCATACCAGCACAAACACACAAGCACACATATATTCTCATGCCCCATTACAAGAAGTTGCCTCTGGGACATCTGATTCTTGCTCATTTTCTTATATAAAACTCTTGATGTTCTTTACCAAGAATGTGTTCATGAAAAGCAAAGCCAACCTTCAAGATAGTCTTGGGAGAAGCACCAGCAGTGATACTCTTTTGCCAAGAAGTATTTTACCAACAGATCTGTGTAAATTACATGAGGTTGAAAGAAACAAAATACAATGTAATCGAAGCAAAGTTTCTTTTGCTAAATTACAGCTTGAAGTAAACCTGCAAAAAATGTTTCCAATTAGCTTCTTTAATTAGCAAACACAAAGCTCAGAGTATGCTTTGCTTTACATCCTGCCCACTGGGTGGGCTGCTTAGTGGATGTCTTACCTCCAGCACATGTAGCAGAGCACTCTGACCAAGGCTGATGATTCCACATAAAGCCAACTTCATTATCTCCACTGCCAGTGCGAGTGATGGGAACATTGAATTTATATCTAATTCCCAAATTCTGTTCTTGGAGGAGAACCTGCCATTGAAAATAACTGGTGAAGATAATTAAAATATAATGAGCCTTCATTCCAATAATTAATAGTTCTTTTGAAGAAGAAAATATTATAGGGTAAGTTTTAGAGGAAATTTAAGACATTTATTATTTATTTCATTTTTTTGAGATGGAGTCTCATTATGTAGCTAAGGTTGATTTCAAACTCAAGACAACTTTTCAAAAACACATGATTTTATACAAACTTTCTTTCTTTCATGATTATGGGTAGTTTGGGATAATTTCTCTCATCTGTCTTGCTTGACTATAAAAATAGTCACCACACTGAAGAGGTAAGTCATATTAAAGTGTCATTATATCCTGATTCTTTGGGCAAATCACTTTACCTTTATTCACTTTAATTTCATCACTGTAAAGCAGAGATAATAAATCCTGACCTCTTTCTACTTCACAAGGCTGAAACTGTATTAGAAACAAAATGATAAAGACACATTTACCATTACAATGAGATTTTCAGAGGTGGGTCCTAGAGCTTCTAAAGATTCTGGTTCATCAGTTGGTCTCTTGTAGTGGAAAGCTGTCCCAGCAACATCAAATTTCCTGGGCCAGTCAATAGTCCAGGCACCATTAATATAATAATCATCACCTTCTGATTTTAAAGCTGGAAGAGAGAAGCAAAATCCATCTGAAATTTCATTTACCAAATTATCATGGATTGATTACTGCACTGAAGATTAAAACAAATACCCATTTTCATTCACTGATGATGATCATAACCTCCCTTCTTCCCTTCCTTTCAGCCTTTGGTGTTTGGAGACAAAGTCTCATTGTATACCCTATGCTGGCTTTAAATATGTAAGCCTTCTGCTTCATTCTTTCAAGATTAGGATTGCAAGTATGTGAGTCACCACTTCTTATTGACTATTTTCTTTTTTTTTAATTATTTATTCAATTGTGCGTGTGTGTGTGTGTGTGTGTGTGTGTGTGTGTGTGTGTGTGTAGAACCACGGGCGAATTCGGGAACCACCAAGGACCCCCTCCACCTCCTCCTTGTTTACTCTGCTCTAGGATTCACAGGCTTCGCCCTACTAGGACCAGAAACGCAGGCAGCCCCCGCTTTCACCTGATGTCTATACATGGGGTCTAGTATCTGAACTTAGGACCCTCCGCCTGCAAGGCAGAGGCTTAATCCTTAAGCCATGTCTCCAGCCCCACTTATTGACTATTTCCTTAAATGCAAGTTAAAACAATAATTTGTCATGTGACTGTCAAGATGGTATTATTTAAGCATTTATAATGCAATCAGTGAAAAAGAATTAAAGATTTGCATGGAATAACAAACATGGAATCCCGGGCAGAGTAAACAAGGAGTAGGTGGAGGTGTCCATAGTGGTTCCTGAATTCGTCCGTGGTTCTACACACACACATATACATATACACACGTGCACACACGCATACACGCACAATCGAATAAATAATAAACAAACAAACAAACAAACATGGAATTAGTAAAAACATATTAGAAGAAAAACTGGGGATGAGGTAGAAGTTGCAGGCAGACTTTTTTTTAACATTAAAAGGCTATGATGGGGAAAATTCTGTGATTATGGCAAACAGACTGAGAACTGAACAAATTATGAGCTAAAAATTAGGATTAGAATTAGGAATGTAATATACAGCAAAGTGAGAGGAAGATGGTAAGAAATGGGATCAAGAAAAAAGACTAGATGTTCAGAAAAAAATTTAAACATTTGCATATATTATGTTGACATATTTTTCAAGACAAAAATGGAAGCAACTCAAATGTCTATCAACAAGTGAATGAATTAATTGTGGTACTGACAACAAAATGTAATATTATTGATCCACGAAAAAAATGTAGTATTGATACCTGCTATAATAAAGTAAATGTCAAAAACATTATTCCAGGTCAGATTTATTGCATGCTTCCATTTGCATGAAATAAAACAGAATCCACAGAACAGAGAGCAAATTAGAGGCAAAGATGTCAGGGATAATCACAAGGGAGGGAGACTGCTAAATGTACACAATTTCATCTCTTTAGTGTGACAAAAATAATTGGAATGAACCAAATAGCACTGAATTATTTACTTTTATGTTTAATCTTACAAAATATGAATTTCCCCTCAATAAAAAAGTTAAAAGAAATAGAATACAAGTCAAAACAATAAACATTTATCCATAAATATATTTCTATTAACAAATGCCAAAAGAAAGTATGAGACAACTTAGTGTCTTATAACATTAGGGTCTGAGAAACTTTTCTCTCTTTTTATCAAATTTCTTTTGTTTATTGATTGTTTCATGTGTATATCAGAGGGTACTGCATGCCCCTATTGAGGCCCAAGGGTGACTTTGGGAATCATCTTGGATTGCTTCTACCTCCTTTTTGCATAATTCTATGATTTCCTAGGTTCTGCCCATCAGGGCTGGAAGTGCAAGGTGCCACCAGTTCATCCCAGTTACATGGGACCTGGGATTTGAATTCAGGACTTCTGCTTGGGAGGTAGAGACTTAGTTAACCCCTGAACCATCTCATCAGCCCCTGAGAAACTTTTCTAACCATGACAAGAAAATCAGAACCTATGAAAGAAGGACCTCAAGATGTAGTTCAACAGGAGAACTGCTTTGATGTCATTCTATTACCCTCCTACCAAGACCCAAGGTAATTAACCACCCTTCTAGTCTCCATTTCTAAGAGTCTAACTTTTTTAGATTCTACATATGAGTGAGATCACAGAATACATGATTTTTCTGTGTCTGGCTTATGTTGTTTTTTGTAAAACCCTTCCAGTTCATCTATATTGTTATAAATGGCAGGTTTACTTGTTCTTTGTTTTTTGAGGCTGAAAAAATTCCACTGTATCAATATAACAACATTTTAATATCTTTTAATCTCTTAATATACACTTAGGTTGTGTCCATATCTTGGCTGCTTTGAATAATGTTGTAATGAACTAAGTACTCAGTACAATTTAATATTTCAGATAATGATTTTACTTCTTTTGATATGTATTCAGAAGTGCAATTGTTGAAAAATATGGTAGCTCTTTTTTTAACTTTCTGAAGAATAGCCATTCTGTTTTCTATAACAATGTCAGTTTAGCTATTTATTTACTGACAGAGTCTATATAATCCAAGTTGACCTGAAACTTTCTATACCACTGAGGGTAGTTTTGAACTCCTAATCTTACTGTCTCTGTTTCCAGATGATGGGCTTACATGCAAACACCACCATGCTTGGCATGATAATTTATGTCAACGTGTTTACCATAAAACTCAATTCACTTCTAGGAATTTATCCAGGAAAGAGAAAAATACACATCAACATAAAAGTTGGTTATAATATTCAAAAATTCTTTATTTGGGACTGGGTAGGCAGTTCTGTCAAAAAAATGAGTGTCTAACAAGCAAAAAAACCTGAGTTTGATCCTTAGAACCTATGCAAAAAAAAAAAAGCAGCTACATAAGGGTGGCAACCACTTAGAAACCAGTGATGGGCAGGTACAGAGAGAGAGAAATACTGGAGATCGGCTGGTCAGCTAGCCTAGTCTAATTGTCAAGTCCTAGGTACCAGTGAAAAACACTGTATCAAAAAACAAGATGGGAACTTACAGTGGAAACCTTTGGGTCTAAAACTGGAAGAGTGAAGGGAAATATACATATCACTGTGGTGGTCTAAAGAGAGGGAACTTGATATTCCATGGAGGCCTGAGGCCCACAGACGTAGACAAGCCAGAATGAACCCTGGGGTCCACAGAACATACAGGCAGAAGAGTGGGAGAGAGAGGGAGGGAATGATGAAGGGAAAGGAGGTGATGGATAGAAGGGAAGAGGAAGGGAAGCTGGGATGAATACTCAATGTTTGTAAGAAACCAAGATGGATGGCTCTTGAGGAATAATACCTTAAGTTACTAATACCTTAAGTTCTGGCCTCCACATGCCAACACACAAATGAATGCACACACACAGACACACACTCAAAGAAGCTAAATGAAAAACTAAATATGTCTTAAATATCCATGAGTAAATGAACAAATAAACAAGTTATGGATTACTCACACTGAAGAATATTGCTGAGCACTAAAAATTAATACACTTTGGATATACTCAACAATACAGTAGAATCTCAAAAAAATCTGCTGAATGAAAAGAGCTAGATGTAAATATGCATATTATATGATCTTGTTTATGTGAAAATCTAGAATAAATGTATATAATAGGCATAATATAAAAACAGATCAATTTAATGCAAAGGGGAATGGAAGAGCTATGCAATCACTAAATGTTCTATACCTTAGTTGTGATAGGTATATAATCATTAATAGTATATAAGTTTTATATATCACTATCATGATATATCTTGTTATATGCAAGCTATACAAATAACATTAAAATAGAAATAAACTGATTCAGTAAAGTATAAGTTATGACTTTAATTTTTCTGCTTATCATTTTATATGTGACTCCACATAACTTTCTATATTTTAATACAATGTCTTTCACATCATTAGTTTTCAAAATCTAGCAAAATGACTTACCAATATAGTTCTTTGACATGGCAACTTCTCTTACTTCAATATGAACTGAGCCTCTTGGTATTTGCACCACTTCCATGTAGCCTGTAACATATATACATAAGTAGCTCAGCTAAAAAATGAGTGTTTAGCAACTACCCAATGTCAACATTTTCCTTAATTCTTTCAATTTTTCTTTGAGTTTGTAGTTTATTAATTATGAAAGATGGGCAGATTCCTCATTGGGCCCATAAACAAACTTTAGAGAGAAAGTATTTGATTTTATTCTCTAAAATTATTGAAATACATTTTAAAGCCTTAATGTATATGATATTGGTCCATTTATCTTTTCTCATGTGATCCTCACACCAATGTTCTTTTGGTTTTTAAAGAAACATGGAAAACTGGGACTGATGGCATGAACTTATAGTCCCAGCTGCTTGGGAGACTTATACCTGGGAATTCAAAGCTAGACAGGGAAGACTTAGTGAGACTTTTACTAAAGAGAAGAAAAAACAAAAACAAAAAACCAATAACTAGACTGTGGGTATAGCTCAATGATAGAACACATGTCCAGCATGAGGAAAGGCCTATTTCCAAGCCTCAGGAATCCCTCTCTCAAAGCAACCCCTCCCTGAGAGAAGTCAAGAAAGGAGAAAATAATGTTTCCTTCAAATATATTTCATGAAGTCATCATTGTTAAATACATTTATATAAACAGTTGTATGCTAATACAAACACCCAAATAGCACACCCACAAGCAGGCATAAAACATATAACTATATGTACATGCACACACACATACATACACATTGGATTATGATCCAGAAGAAAGTTAAGAATTTGTTTATTGTCTTCCTACATATAGAAAATTTGAAATATGGAGGGAAGTGCTTAGTTATTCCATGTACATGGGAAGAAGAGTTCTCTCTACACACTCACCTCCTCTGGGCAGTGAATCATTGAAGAACCCTTCAATAGCATCACATGTGCTTCCATCCCCTCCACAGACTCGGCATCTGTCTTCCCTAGCATCAGATCCCAAAATATTATCACAACCTACATGCTGAAAGTAGAGAATATTCAGTATGTCAGAACATTAAATTTTTGGAATTATAACTAATAAATACTTTAAATCATAACTAATAAATTCTTTAAAATAATGTAATTTAAGAACTCACTCATACTTTTCTCCCAAACCAGGAAATTCAAGAACTAAAGTCTCTGAAAGGTTCTAATAGCAATAGACAGACAAGAACATTTGCCCTTGATAAATCACTGCCTCTTTTTGGATATTTAATTGCCAATACTGGATATTAGCTATAGGATTTACACCTGAGTAAATAAAAAACAAACAAGGAGATATAAGCAGGAAATTTGAGAAGTTAAAATTTCATCTTTCAATTTTGCATTTAATTATGAAAATATATATTTAGTACATGTTTTGGCAAATGTCTTGTATCAAATCGATATCTTGAATTTGTACACTTGAACTTTAGCCATCGACATTAAGCATTTAATCCTGGAATGAATAAAATTGTTGGTTAGATCTTGTTTTCTGAAAAAGTTGCCATAAAAATCAGTTTTTCCTTATAAAGATAAAGTAACATTGTACACTTATATAAACACACCCAAACAGCACACCTGCAAGCATGCTCACAAACACATATCCATACACACACACACACACACACACACACACACACACACACACACACACACAGGATTATAATCCAGAGGAAAGTTAAGAAAGAATTTGTTCAAGAAATTATGAAACTAAGTAAAAATCACACTGTTATCTTGACTTTCTCAATTTCTACAAATTATGTGCTTCTTGTCAAACTAAAATAGCACCAAACAAGGAAAAAAGGTTAATAAAAACAGTGTTTTTTGTGTCTTTTTTTATTTTGATAACATTCATGTAGGGGCTTAAAGATTGTGTAAATTTGAGTATACACTTCTCAGTAATATAATTTATGAAGTAAGTACTTTAATAAGATGAAGGCCAACTGTGTAAAGAAAACCATCATAAATGTTTCTAAAATGGTAGAAAAATTTCTGTTTCACACTTTGACTAAAATTATAATATGAAATATATAAAAATCTTCCAATAAGAACATATGGTAGCAATATGGATGAGAGTTGAACCCTTTTCCCTCTCTTCTTCTATGTTAATGTTTATAAACAGAGAAGAAAAACAAAATGTAAATTAAAGTCCAAAGTATTTTCATAACCCTGTCAATCGCTATAAATATAGCTAGAAATACAGAATAAATCACCTTTTCATGGTGCAAGAAAAAAAATGAATCACTCTGCTTTAACTGCATATATTTTTCCTTATTAAAAAATAAATTTCTCTAAAAAGCTGCTGTTATTTATAAAAAACCAAAGAATTCAATAACAGCCATTATCTGGGAAAACAAAGCTTTCAAAACCCCTAAGAAAGAGAAGTAAAATATAAACAACCTTGCATTCTCCATTGATGCAGATATCCAGTGAATCTGTATTGCACTGGGTCCCGTCTATCACTGCAGGGGCTCTCTCAGTGTAGAAATTATAACCTTCTGCCAGGCAGTTTAATGCACAAGGTTTTACTCCACCTGCACAAATAAAGAAGAAGACAAAAACATGAAATGGTTCTCTTAAGAAATGATGATTCAATTTTATTCATAGCAAATTCATAATTCATATGCACAACGTTCCTTGTCTTACATGTATATGTTTCTTTTCTTTTTAAAATTCACATTTATTTAAATTTTTATGTAACATAAAGAGAGATCTGCTGAACAGTTTTAAGTTTTAAAATTTTCATATAGTTCTACTGTATTTTTATAAAACATTTTGGGTCAAAGAAGTAACTTTGGAGGATCTGAATGTTAAAAAATGTATAAGACAAGTTTTAAACATTAACTAAAGAAATAAAGTTTTCAGAGAAATGAAACAATAACATTGTATGGAAATAGAATCCCGAAACATATTTTACTGAAGCCAATACAAAAAAATCTGCTGCATCAATCAAGCAAATACATGTAATTTAAAAACAAAATTATGATTGTATCTATCTGATTTTGCATGGAGACAGTGTTGTAGGAAGTTAGCAAATCAATAATAAATAAATATTAGCATTATATTTAGATAATTCTTAGGAGATTAATAAAAAGATAAGTATACAATACAATATTATATTTGAATACTTAAAACAACATATAATAATGTTTTGTGAAAAAACAAATGAAGTAACAAGCATTTTAATGTCATAGATATGTGTATTTTCAAGATTAAAGTAAAAAATGAGCAAAAATGAGAAACATTAACAAACAAGGCAACATGACAAATCTAGAAAATCATAAATCTCCAACTACTAAATCTAAAGATACTGAAATAATCAAAATGCCAGCACAAAATCTCAAAATCTACTTCTAAAAATAATTATGGACTTCAAGAAATCAAATGAAGGAAATCAGTTCAGGACATAAACAAAGAGTTAACGATGTAGAAGAGAAATCAGAACACAAATGAGAATTTCAGCAAGGAAGCTGAGATCTCGGGAAAAAAACGCCAAACAAATGTTAGAAATGAAAAACCCAACAACCAATTAAAAACACAACATCATCATTAGACTAAAACAAGCAGAAGAAATACCATGGATAGAAGACAAGGTGAAAATGTAAAAATTAAAATAAGTAAGTAAGTAAGTAAGTAAGTAAGTAAGTAAGTAAATAAATAAAAGAAGACAAGGCGAAAGAAATACTATATTCCTACATCAAGAAAGAAAAAGCAGAATAATAAGCAAATATGATCATGTATGAGAGCTCTGTTATATGGTCAAGACCCCAAATCTAAGAATTTATGTGGTTAAAAAAAGTCAAGATAAAATCTGAAGCATAGCAAGAGTGTTCAATGAAGTTACAGACAAAAATCTCCAAATTTAGGGAATGAATATCTAAGCACACATTGCATTTAGACCCTAAATAGTCATGTCCAGACACAGAACCTCTTCATAACATGTTAGTCAAAATGCTAAAAATAATAAGATAAAGAAACTATCAAAAGCCATGAGCGAAAGATGCCAACTCAATGACAAAGACCCATCAGAATAACAGCAGACATCCGCAAAAACTTAAAAGCCAGGAAAACATGGTGTGATATACTTCAAGCCTGAAACTAAGTAACTTGCAACCAAAATTACTATATTTTTAAATAAAGTAAGAAATAAAGATATTTTCAGGCCAGTGAGATGGTTCAGCGAGTGGACTGCTTGCTATCAAATCCTATGACCTGAATTTAATTCCCCCATTCCACTCTTAAGGAGAAAACCACTCCTGTAAATTGTCTTCTGGCATCCACATGCATTCATGAAAGCAGAAAGGGATTGTTTGAAAGGATCAAGGAAACCAGCAGGAATGGAAAGAGGAAACAGAGGAGGGTAATCAGGGATAAATATGAGCAAAGTACATTATGCATGAAAATGTGATAATGAAACATATTATTCTGTATGCTTCTAGAAAACTTAAGAAAATAAGATCAACATTATTTCACCATCTTAGCAATGCTTGCTTTCACTGAGCACTAGGTTTAGGTATAAATTTGAAATGATGCAAAAAGGATATGCACTAATAAAGTAATCTCTGTTTTTTTGTTGTTGTTGATATTTAAATAAAACTCACAATAAAGGGGGAAAAAGCCTGGTCTATAAGCTAACAGTTCACAGTATAAGGCTTGAATATTTTTTTTTACACTTTCACAGTTTTTGCATAATTTGTAAGGCTTTTTTAATTTAGACTTAGGTTAGTGTTGTTTGCTCACTGTCTTTTATCTTATTTTCCTTGTTAGAGGAATCATGGGCTGAGGTGGTGTCCCTCCATTTGTTGGTCTGTTTTACTGTGAGGAAGGTGTGATCCAGGTAAGGTGAACTGTTCTTAAACCACTTCATGCATCTATTCTTGTTGCAGTGTTGGCATGGAACTTTTAAATATAAAAGTGAAATAAATTATGAAATAAAAAGACAGGGAGAAGTTGAATGGGTTCAAAAAATAAAAACGACTCAAGTCTAATCATTGCTTATACAAGCAAGCAACTTCAGATTTAGAAACACATAACTTGAAAGTGAAAATACAATAAAACATATTCCATACAAATAAAAATAATAGAAAGCAGCAGGAGCTATATTTATATTAGAAGAAAGCAAACTTTAAGTAAAAAAATAAAATTAGACAAAGAAGATCATTATAAAATAATAAAGAAGTCAATTTAACAATTGCAGTTTACATTTTCAAATATGCATACATTCACCATTGGAGCACCGACACACATAAAGAAAACATTAATAGATCTTATAGGAAAAATAAGTAGTAATTCAACATTAGGGGATTTCAATATTTCGCTTTCAATAATGGACATATCATCTAGACAGATCAACAGGAAAACATCAGAGTGTATCTTTCTGTAGACAAAGCAGACACAATAGACACACAGTATATACTGCTCAACAGTATTCGAATGTGCACTTTTCTCAGATGCATGCAAACATTCTCTAGGGTAAGTAAATCTTAACAAATTTGCTACAACGATATCAGACAATTTTTATTGCATGATCATCAAGACCAAATTGGATTTATCCAGGGATTAAAGTATTGTCAAAGCTGTTAGTCAACCAGGAGAAAACAAAGGGATAAAACTCTATGTCACTGTTTTTCGCAATGTCTTTTTGCATATGATCCCTATAACAGAGGCAATAAAAGCAGAAATTAGCAAGCAGGACTGTATCAAATGAAAATATTTTAAAAATAAAAGAAATCAAAATGAAAACAACATACTGTGAGATGGAAAAATAGCTGTAAAGCATATATTCAAAAAGGATAAATTACCAAAACATATAAAGAAAAAAGTGCAATAATAAAAAAGAAATAATCCAACTTTAAAAGTTCAGTAAGACCAAATAGACATTTTTCCAAGGGAGGAATACTTACGGCCAAAAGGTGCACTAAAAGATGCAAATGTTCCCCTAATCACCAGGGAAATGCAGGTAAAATCACAGTGACATATTAGCTCATATCTATTAGGATTCCTATAAGTTAAGAGCCACAAGGTAATCAACAGACAATGACTTTTGAGAAAAGGGAGTCTGTACACACTGTTGGCAAGAATTTAAGTTGGTGCTGTCATAATGGAAAACAGTATAGGGGTTGATTAAAATAAATAATAAAAACAAAACTAACAATATGGGCAACAATTCTGGATATATACCCACAAGAAATATAAGCACTCTCAAAGATATTAAATTTTTATGTTCACTGTGGCATTACTTTACAAAATCCAAGATACGACAACCTAAGTAAGAGTCTTGCCAAAGAGAGAATTCAGAAATTGTGGGAAAGGGGCTGGAGAGGTGGCTCAGGGGTTAAGCCTCTGCCTTGCAGGCAGAAGGTCCTGAGTTCGGATCCTAGACCCCACATATAGACGCCAGGCGGAACGGGGGCAGCCTGTGTTTCTGGCCCTGGTAGGGCGGAGCCTGTGAATCCGGGGGCAGAGTAAACAAGGAGGTGGTGGAGGCGTCCATGGTGGTTCCCGAATTTGTCCGTGGTTCTACACACACATACACACACACACACATACACACATACATACACACACACACATGCACGCACAATTGAATAAATAAAAAAAATTAAAAAAAAAGAAATTGTGGGAGAGACACACAC
The DNA here is from genome assembly GCA_023101885.1 of Typhlomys cinereus. Taxonomy (NCBI): domain Eukaryota; kingdom Metazoa; phylum Chordata; class Mammalia; order Rodentia; family Platacanthomyidae; genus Typhlomys; species Typhlomys cinereus. The sequence goes on along the minus strand of JALPQD010000042.1, from coordinate 7,290,620 downwards.
ATGCATACATGCATATATTCTCATGCACATACAAGTCAGTCTTCTTAAAGAAATAACTTTTAATGAGAAAAACTGATGATCTTATAAGATACTATACTAAGTTAAAGAAGCCATACAGAGAAAGACAAATAATGCATGTATCATCTATATATAGAATCTTAAAAAGTGCAAATTTCTAAAAACAAAAAGTAGAAATGTAGACACTAGGGACTGATCAAGGTGGGAAAATAGGAAAATTTTGGTCAGAGAGTTAAAAACTTTCAGTTATAAAAGGAATACATTCTGGGAGTCTAATATACTGTAGCTAAAAATAATATATGACTACTTGAAATTTGCTATCTCACTTGCAATCATTTTATATCATGTTATCCAATATATCTGTAACATCTCAGTGGAGGTGAGGGACAGGGAAGCTTGATAATTCAATTAAACAGGGATTGAACATGATTCTCTAAATAAAAGGGCTCAATTAACTAATAGATTGCTATAATTTACTACAAGTTTAAAGTTAATTTACTATGCAGGCAATTACATAGATAGTAATAATTAAATCTTTGAGTTAGTGCAGATATTTCATCCTATCACAAAATTACATACACATAAAACACAAAGATATGATACTGAAATACATGAAACAAATAATAGAGAAAGCAAAGTTACATAATAATTACAGATGTTTTTCTTTTTATAAAGTTTCTTCGGTGACAGTTTCACATACGAACATAAGGTATATGAATTATTCTTACCTTACCCTTTTTTCTTTTCCTATTATTTGTTTCTCTATCCTCTTCCCTATAAATCTGTTCTCATATTAATGTATATTTTTTGTTTTGTTATGTTTTACTGTGTTTTGTTTGGAACTCACTGATCTCGACCAGGGTCAACTGTATAACCATGCATTTGAAGATATCTGTTGAAACCTGGTTTGATTAGCAGTGTGCAGTAATTAGACACTATAAACAACTGTCTCAACAGTTGATAGGCAAACTAGAGCAGAAAAAAACAGAAAGAATAGGGAAGATAATAAAGATCTCAGCCCTTTTATCTCCTGGATATTTGTAGAGAATTATATCAATAACTTTAAAAACACATCATTTTCACTATATACAGAACACTCACAAAGGATGTCCTAATGCAAATAAATAGAAGAAAAATTAATAAAATTCTGAATGTTGAAGGAAAAATGATAACTATCATCATGAGAAGATGTGGAAAAATAAAAATCACTGATAGAGTAAATATACAAATAAAAAAGAAAAAAAAATCAAACTTTATCACTACAAAACCACCAAACCACTAAAATAAATAGGAAGAGAAGCAGAAAGAAATGAAAATACACAAAGTAATCATAAAACAGTTGACGAAATGGCTTAAGTAAATTCTTATCAAGAATAACCTTCATTGTAAATGAACTAAACTACCTAATCAAAAGATGTGATACAGTTGCCTAGACTGTTTTAAAAGAGTATGTTGCTTATAAGAAACTCACTGGTAAGGATACACATAGGCACATATAGAAAATGAAGGGATGAAGAGAGATATTCCACACAAATGAAAACCAAAAAATGAGCAGGACTAGTCATATTTTCATTTAACAACTTAGATAAAATTATAAAGAGACAAAGTCACCACATAATCATAAATACATCAACTGACTAAGACAAAACAATAGTAATACATGCATACATGCACTTAATACTGGAGTACTCAATTACATTGTGCAATGAATGGGCCTAATACACATTTATTGAGCACTTTAAACAACAACCATTGAAGAAACACTTTTATCAGTATAGTAAACATTATCCAGACTACATCATAATCTAGGTTACCAAAAGAAATCTCCATATATTTCTTAAAAGCCCAAATCACATTATGTATCTTCTCAGTGAAATAAAATTAGAAATCAGTATTAAGAGATATTTTGGAAATGATATAAATACATGGAAAAATATGCATCATGTCCAGAAAGGCCAGTGAATCAAAGAAAAACTTCAATATGAGAGAGAGGTAGAGAAAATGGGAGGGAGAAAAAGACAGAGAAATTCAAAATAAACAATTTAATGGCACAATTAAAGTAGATAAAAAAGTGAGAACAAACAAGACTGAAATTTAGTAGAAGAAACAACAAATGGCAGGGAAAAAACAATATGAAAGTAAGAAAACAGAGTTGATGTGACTCTGTTAGTACTCTATTTGCATTCATGAAGTCCTGGGTTTGATCTTTAGCACTAGATTAACTGGGTATAGTGATGCATACTTGTAATTCCAGAACTTGGGAGGTGGAGGCAGAAAGATCAGAAGTTTAAGGTCATCTTCAACTATACAATGAGTTCAAAGTCAGCCTAGGGTACATGATATTCTTGCCGCAAAAAAAAGTAACGAAAGCATTTTTCAAATATAAAGAAAAATAGCAAAATCACCAAGAAAGAAAACACTCAAATAAATAAAAATATATGGAAAATTAGACATTGTAGTTGTTACCACTGAAATACAAAGAATCATTTAGTATTATAAACAACTATAAACCAACAAATCTGAAAATATAGAAGACAAAACACCAAATATAAACCATGATGACAAAAAATGAACAGATCAAAAATGAATAAAGAAACTGAACTAAAAATAAAGTCTCCTAAAGGAAAAGCCAAGACTATATGGCTTCACTACTAAATATATAAGACACTTAAAGAACTGACATCGATTCATTTCAAACTGTTAGAGATAATAAAAAAGAAGAAACTCAACCAAACTCATTCTAAGAGGAAAATACTATCAAGTTACCAAAAACATCACTGCAAAAGGAAAACTGCAGGCTAATACTATAGTAAAAAGAAATAGTTACAAACTTTCTCAATAAAATAACAGAAAGTTAATCCAACATCATATAGAAAGTATACACTATGATTAAGGTGTAGTTGGAGATAGAAAGGTGATTCAACATACACAAACAAGTGTAATACAGCACAAATAAACAAGTATAATGCATCATGTTAGAAAACTGAAGATTTAAAAAAAAACAGCTGATAAAATTTAACATAAATTGCCACGGTTAGATACAGGTGTCAACCTGACAGTTGAGGGATTGAATTCTGGGCACATTTGTAGAGAATTAGTGGTTGAGTTAAACACGGACAGAACCTGAGAGAGGTTGTCTAGTTGATAGGGAAGGTCCACCCCAGGGTGGGTGAAACAAGCCCTGGATAGGTGAATAATACAGAGAGCTGGTTGAGGAGGTTGGAATCTTCTGTATACTTGGCCAGCCAGAAAGGATTGTCCCTTTCTCAGCTGTTATGTGGATATGGTGTGGCCAGTTCCCTATGCCCCTTGGTGATGTGCATACTTTCCTGCCAAGCTAGACAAGAAACTATAACCAGACTATTGTAAGAGAAAATAAAGTCTCTTGTTCCATTAAGCTGTCTTGTCATGATTTTATCAGCAACATTGCAGGTTAACCGCAATACATAACTTCAAGATAAAAACTCTCAACAAACTATGTAGAAAATATGTGACAAATTCACAACCAATATTGTATTATATTTAATTAAGAAAAGCTGAATGTGGAACAAAACAATTTTACCACTCTTGTTCAGGAGAGTACCGGATGGTTAAATCAATCAGCCAAGAGAAAGAAATGTAAGCCATCCATATTAGAAAGAAGAAAATCAGTTTATACAGACTTTTAGATAATATACCTGTGTGTGTGTGTGTGTGTGTGTGTGTGTGTGTGTGTGTGTGTGTGTTGTGTACTAAAGATTTTCCCAACAAAACTGTTAAAATTGTTGGACAAATTCAGCCATATTGTAATTGCAAAAATCAATATGGTGTTTTATCATACCAGTAATATATCTGATAAAACATCACATTCATAAGAATTTCTCTCAGTCTCTCTGCATTTCTCAATCTGTCTCTCTACATCTTTATTTCTATCACATTTCTATTTTCATATACACAAATACATGTATACACACGTGCACACATAAAATCAAGGGAAAATTTTAATCAAAAAGCAAAAGAGCTCTATGATGAGAATAATATGGTGCATATCTGTGAATTACACAGCAAAATCCTGTCTCCAAAAAAAACCACAAAAGAAAATAAATTAAAATTAATCACTGAACACTGCGACTCACGGTGAGAATCCCAGTACTCATGAGTTTTAGACATGTGAACTGTAAATTTGAGGTCAGCTTGTAACAAATAGTGAGATTACATTTTAAACAGAACAAAAAAGCAACAACCAAGTAATCTTATTTTAAAAAGGGCAAAATATAGGTATTTCCCCAAACAAGACATAAATGTCTAGCAGGTTTAGTAAAACTATTAAATATTATTGATCATTATTGCTGATCATTAGGGAAATGCAAGTGAAAACCACGTAGCTTTCATCTCACCTCAGTTAGAATGGTTATCTTTAAAAAGACAAAAAGTAAGAATGCTGGTGATGATGTGGAGAAAAGAGAACACCTAGACACTATTGGCAGGAATGTAAATTAGCATAGTTATTATGGTAAACAGAATAAAAGCTCTTCAAATGAAGAAATAGAACTATGATAGGAAGTCAACATTACTGTACTGAATATATAGTCAAATGTAATTATAGCAAAGATATACCAGTATACACATACTTGTTGCAGCACTATTCTCTAGCTATAATAAAAACTTGACCAAGATACTCACCAATGGCACATACTGGAATATAATTCAATTATAAAAGAATGAATTCATGTAGTTTGAGGTAACAATGACATGGCTAGAGTACATTATATATTAGGTGAAATAAGTCAGGTAGACAAAGACAAATGTCCCATATCCTATTTTGTGAAAGAAAATAATATTAGTCATATTGAACAAGTAGTCAATATGAACTAGGAAGGGGAGGAGACAAAGGAAACAGAAAAGTTGACAACAGATACCAAAATATGATTAGATGAGAGTAATTACATCTCACATTATATAACATAGTAGGATAACTGTAGGCTGCAACAATGTTATGTTGTTCTTCAAACTAATTAATTCTAACACATCAGAAATAAGATTAGAGTGATAGTAATTACCCCAATTTGATCATTACTATGGTAAAATATCATATTGTACCACAGAAATACAAAATATAATAATGAATAAATAGCAAGTTAAATTTTTGTTTAAGAAAGGTAAAAAGATTTGAAAAAAGGGCATATAAGAAGATATATAAATGGCTATCAAATATATAGAAATAATCGCACACACTTGTCAGAAAAATGCAAATTAAATTGCCATTGAAAGAGATACCACTGTATCCCAGTGAGAAAACAGAAAATACCCAAAACTAGTAAGGATGTTAGAATAAATAGAGCACTTGTCGGGATTGTGATATAACAATTTAAGAAAATTGTGATTTACGAAAAACATCTGGTAATTTCTTTTAAAACTAAACCTAAATCTATGCAATTGCTAGCATTTCATCCCTGCTTAAACAAGCAAGAGAAATAGACACATAAACTCACTAAAGACTTGAACATAAATTTTTCAGATGCTTATTCATGTAGGACAACTAAAAACTAAAAGAAACTCCAGTGGCTTTCAATGACAGGAAGAAAAAAAGTCGTTGCCATAGTGGAAAACACAGGAATACAAAATAATGAAGTATTACATAAAACAATATGGGTAGATATCAAAAACATTGATTTAAGGAAGTGTTAAGTGAAAGAGTTGAATATGGAACATTCATATTGAGTTCTGGTAGAAGGATAGCCAAACTATGCTGAGAAAAAAAAATAACAATGATTGCCTCAGGAGCTGGGAGAAAGAGTTATTGGCAGCAAAGAAGTATGAAGACTATTTTGGACTGAATGTTTGTGTCCTTTCAAAACTTGAATGCTGGAAGCCTAACTTCTGATGTGATATTATCTAAGAGTGAGGCCTTTGTAAGAAATACGGTCATGGGGACAGAATGAATGGAATTAGTGCCCTTTAGCATCCTTACATGGAGATTGGAATCCTTAGGAATGAGATTAGCGTCTATAGAGCCTTTCCCTGTTCTTTATAGGATACAATGAGAAGTTGGTATGAGCTATCTGGAAAAGGACCCTTAGAAGATTTCGTGTCTGCTGGTACCCTGCCTGATCTTGCATCTCCAGAACTGTGAGAAATTAATGTTACTTGTCACCCTTAATCTATGATTAGTGATTACAGAAGTCTGAAGTAACAAGGACAATGGTGATTTTGAAGGTAATATGAGATTCTGTATCTCAGTAGAACTTTGGAGGAATAGGCATTTGTCAAAATTCAGGGAAAATTCAGGTAAAACCTGTGCATTTCATTGTACAAATTCTTACTCAAAAGAAAAAGAAAGATTCAATTAAGGATAATAGTATGCATGCCAAATTTAAAAGAAATAGCTATCTTAGTTAAAAATACATAAAAAACCCAGGATAATTAAAAAGTGTATGAGCAGATGAATACAGTTACCTGTATATAATACAATCATAAGAGTAAAATATTGGTGAGTAAATAATTTTCATGATAAAATTCTTTTAATATTGCTCTGTTATATAATTTTCAGAACAATGTGGCTGAAAAATAAATAGTAATTTTTAAGTACAAGTTAAAGTCTAAAGAGATGGTTCAGTAGTTGAAGCACTTGCCAGTTGGGCGTGGCAACTTGCCTGCAATCTGACTTTGGGAGGCAGAGATCAAGAATTCCCAGAGCAAGCTAGTTAGCAAGATTAGAACTATCAATGAATTCTGGATTTGATTTGCGAGAAGTCTCAAAAGAATGCAGCCAATGAGCAATCAAGAATGATTCCCGACTTCAGTCTCAGGCCTCCACATGCTCTCATGAACACACATGCACAGCACACACATGCACATGTAGCTATAGTCACATGTGAACATATACAACCCCCCCAATATAGATATACATAAGAATGGAAATTTTTCATGCTAAAAATTTTCCCAACAAAATTCGGTCCATATTTTGAGAATGAAAACACTCATGTTTCTTTCATACATATCCAAATTAAAAAGGAAAATGTTTTAGAGATAATCTGGCCAGGTATAGAGGCACACATTTGTAATCCTGGCACTCAGGAAGAAAAGTCAGAAGGATAGTAAGTTTAAAGGGAAAATGTTGTAAGAACCTATCTCAAAAAATTATTATGAAAATATCCTAGGCCTTTTGCTAAGAAGAAACTCAGATTTCCTTTATTTGTTGAACTGATTAATTTGATTTAATTTGGCATACTTTGCTTCAAGGGAATAACTGCAAATAATAAGTGATTACAGTGTAATTTACATTTACTCCAAGAAAGTCTCAAAGAGAGCTCACAAATATTACATATTTTTAATGTGGAATTAAGTTAAATATGATTTTTGATAATTTGTAGACTATTGCATATAAACTATCACATGGGAACTAAAATATGAAACCTATAAAATAAATACTAATTAAAATATGAAACTTATAAAATAATATAAGCATTTTCTAATTTTGATTTGCCAATACTGATTTTTAACTAGTATGTGCATGGATGAATGTTTGTGTATATTTATAAACTCTTTCATATTTGTAAAGCTCTCAAACATGAATGCTTTGCCAGGTTATACATTACCTCCAGTATAGGGTTTCCAGTTATAATACTTTCCCCGGAAAGGCATATTGTCAAAGTCTGCACACTGTTTTTCTCGAAAATCTCGGGAACCCAAAGGGCATGGCTAAAATAAAATAAAATCATAAATGGTACAATTGTTGTAAAATACCAAAGCCAAGGAATAAAGACCCTAAAATTCAAATTTCCTTTACTTCACCTTGTTTACTAGTGTAATTCTTCTTCACCTAAGCTACCATAATTCTGGCACTTGTTTTTACCATTTTATAATAAAGATTCAGATTTCAATGTTTCAGTTGTAATCTTAGCTATTGAAAAAATAATTTAAACAAGGTAAAGGGTTAGACAGTTGCCATGTAATTCTTTAAACATGTCATAGTGTCATATATATGTCAAGCGCAGGAGGTATATTCTTACAAACACACAGAAACTGGATAAGAATCTAAAAATTAAAAATTAAATCCTTGACCTTTGTGGAATTCAGCCTATTGTCTGTGGAAATTAAAGCAGAGACTACACTCAGTAACATCACATTTGTTGTTTTATGCTATGGGGATTAGCATTCAAGTTTGCAAGGATATGTATTCAAAGAAGTTTACAATCGCTTTGTTTACCATAGCAAAAACCTAAAAAGAATTTGCATTTTATGAGGAAGTATTGGAACAAATTATAGTTCATTTATAACAAAAATAAAATCCTTGGTAGCAATCTTTGAATCCAGGTGCAATAGGTAACTCTGGGAAGCAAATGTAGGATTTTACCATGACATTCTACACTACAAACTGTGATTGGCTCATACAACTCTAGCTGTCTACTGACTCAAAAACATCAACAAAACAAAACAAAATTAAAAAAAAAAACTTTTAAGTGTGGATTGAAAAATCTTGTGAATCTAAATACCTTCAGAGTCAATGGATTTACACTTATAAAACCTACATTTCCTCTTTTAACATCATAGAAAATAAAATACTAAATTGTTACAAAAATCTATATATGTAAAATCTATATATGTCCTTAAAGGTAAAGGAAGATGTTGGATGGGGAGAGGGGCAGACTTGATTATTGGCTTATACAAATTTGGAATGCTTCTTCTACCTGAACAGTTGAAAGAGAAAAATAAGGCCAACTAGCTAGATCTAAATTCCAAATATTACAGAGTCACTCTAAACATAACTTCTAAGTACATAAAGAACTGAAAGTATAAAAATCTCAGAGTTTTACTCTACATCAACCATCTGGAACCAGGTCAGCCTAATCTCTCCCCATCCTAAAGCTCAGGGAAATTTGCGGAAGAGGGGGCGGTAAGATTGTAAGAGCCTAAAGATGGGGAGGAGCAACGATATGCAAAATGCTCCATACGAGTTAGGGCCAAAGTAATCAAAATAGGACTTTGCATTACCTGCAGAATGACCAACATATCATTGAACCCCCAAAGTTAGTATGGATCACAGCCACTAGGATCCTTAGAGGCAAGGATCTTTGCATTACCTGCAGAATGACCAACATATCATTGAACCCCCAAAGTTAGTATGGATCACAGCCACAATAGTGTTCCTATACTAAAGAGGAAGACAAAAAGAGCTCTAGGTAATGCAACTGAGTCCTTACACCTCATCAGAGAGGAGGACCCAGAGGGAAGTTTTGACAGATGCACTAAAGAATGCTCCAGGAACGGGGGAGAGGGGGACACTAGGAGAAGGGGAAGAAAGAGGGAAAGGAAGGGGAAGGGGGGAAGGAGAGGATGGTCCAGGGAGGGGAGGAGGGAGGAAGGGGAATGGGCTACTTATCAAATTTGTCTGAGTGGAAAAAATAAAAAATAAAAAAAATCTCAGAGTTTTGGAGATATAACAGTCTCGTGGATCTTTGAGAGGTCTGTAATATTTAAAAACAAATTTATTAATTCTGAAACAATGAAAAAATATTCCTTTAAAATAGAACAGAAATATCATTTAACAAAATCCTCCCACTTCTCCCCTCCCCAAGTGTTGGTGAGTAAACCCAGGGCCTTGCATTTGCTAGATAAAAATCCTCTACCAATGAATTATATCCCTGGGGCCCTAAAATTCTTTTAAAAATTCTGAATAAATAATGAGTATTTGAAAATAAGTTATTGGTGTCCTCAGAACTCATCTTGGGGGCTGGAGAGGTAGCTGAGGGATTAAGCCTCTGCCTTGCAGGCGGAAGGTCCTGAGTTCGGATCCTAGACCCCACGTATAGACCAGGCAGAAGCAGGGGCGGCCTGCGTTTCTGGTCCTGGTAGGACAGAGCCTGTGAATCGCAGGGCAGAGTAAACAAGGAGGAGGTGGAGGCGTCCATGGTGGTTCCCGAATGCACCCGTGGTTCTACACACACACACACACACACACACGCACACACACACACACACACACACACGTGCACGCGCACACATGCACAATTGAATAAATAATAATTAAAAAAGTTTTAAAAAAGAACTCATCTTGAGGACATTTACAATATCTTTTGGCTGTTTACCTTTGCTTTTCTCCTTTTAAGATCAGGAATAGAAATATGTTGGTATGAAACGTATAGTAATAATAGACCACAACATCCAAATACTTGTATGGTTTAAAGTTAAACAATGTTAAGCCCAAAGCCTCAAAGTAAAAAATTAGTGACAGCAGATCAAGAGTCTTAAATTTTAAAATGTGTTCAGTACATTCATGTATTACAATTCCAATTCTAACTTGTCAAACACCCTTTAAAATGGAAAATAACTATCATAAGTTATATAATGTATAATGCTAGGCTTACAAAGTTATCTTTTCATGCTCTGACAATATTTAGATCTTTAGACTACTTCAGCTATGTTCAGCCTCTTAGTATTGCTACATAACGATGTAATTTATAAAGTTCACAATCAAAACTATGCAATCAAGCTATAAAGTAAATTAATTAATGGTTAAAACTAAAATTTTAAGTAACTTTTTGATCATTTGTGGCCACATTTATAGCCATTCTTGACCATAGATGGCCCATGGGTCACTGGTCAGACTCACAAAGGAATATTTTCTTTTCTGAGCTATTTTTAAAGAATCTCATAAGAGCTAGAGTTGACAGTGGCTTTACCATACACTAAGGCTACTTTTAAAAGAAATGTCAATTTCAAAAATATTCAAATTCAAAAAAATTGCAGACATAAGGTTTTATATAATCCCTAAATATCTTTAGAGCATAATACTTCTGAAAGTTCATCTAGGCACAGCTTTCAATATAGCTGAAGAAATAAGATTCAAGTAGAAAAACTAGAAATTATTTCTGGAACTATAAACAGTAAATGATAGTATCCTATAAATTGCTTATAGCTACTGTGTATATAATACGCTATGTGATAAGTTAAGGATAAAAGGTAAAACTTTAAGTATGTTCTAAGATATCATTATAACTGAAATAGGTAAGAATGAAAAAGGACTTGGGGAGATTACTAAAAAGGAAAACAAAAGAATAAGTGGGGAGGGTAGAAACAAGCCCCTAGATTAAAGAGGAACTATATAGAAGCATAAGAGGAAATGACACTTCTCATACAAACACTGATATATAGTCAATATACTGTATTAACTATATTTGAATTAACAAACTAAGGTATTCACTAAAAGAAACGTGTGTGTGTATGTGTATGTGTACTCTGAGTTTCATCATTTTCTAAATATTTTCCAAAATAATAATAAAAGGTTAATAAAAAGATATTACTGTTTAGTGGAATATTTTTATAGTGTTCCATAAAATTTCTAATCTATTTCTTCCTTATGATAGCCATTCTTAGGGTCAAGTATAATAAAAATTAAGATTATTATTATTAATAAAGACAATAACAGACAGTACTAAGTACTTACTATGTGCCACACTCCTGAAATATTCAATGCTAACTATATAGATCCTAATACTTTTGCAAACTAGTCATAATTAATAAGTTTTTATATATATATAAAAACCTATTTTATATGATATGTATAATATTAAAACTTATTATATATATTAAACTTATTAAACTTATTATATATAATATATTATAATATATTATATATATATAAAAACTTATTTATTCCGGTACAGGAAAGTTGATTCCCTAAAGTGGTCACAGAATTGTAGAATCATCTAAAAAAAGATCAGATGATTTTCAGAGAGTTGTAATTGTTACCAACTCCTCTCTCCTCCCTTTCAATCAAAATCTGCCTTCTTATAGTCAAGTGGTTTTTAATCTTTCTTTTAATTCCAAACTGAAGAAATCTCCCTAAAGTTAAACATATGTAAGTCTTAATTAGCTTTCCTTAAGCACATTCAAATTTTTCATCCATTTTTATAAATCAGGGGACTAAGAACTAGCTTAGGTTCACTTATTTATGAATTGTTCATTGTATGTCAGAAATAATCTACACTCTGGGTTACATGAAAAAATAAAACAACTAGTTATCTGCTTTCATGGAACTTATTCTAGTTGGAAACAAGAAAGAAGAATCAAGCAAAGTAAGACTGATATTAAGGGAGAAGGTAAGTTGTCTGAAGTAGCATAGTCAGAGAAATTCTCTCTAAGATGGCACTGAAATAGAGTCCAAAAACACTCACAGAATGATTTATAGTTGAGAAAATTGCAAATGCAAAGATCCTGAGGCATTATTTTAGTTTTATTACAAGTTGCTGCAACAAAATATCTGACTCAAGCAGCTCTGTGATAAAGGGTTTAATTCCAGCTCACAATTTGAGATTACAGTCCATCATGACCAGGAAGTCACAGTATCTGGAGCTGGGGAAATAGGTCATAACACATCCAGAGTCAAGAGCAGAAAACAATAAAGGAATCAATACATAAGTGATGGCTAGCTTGTTAATCTTCAATTAGCTCTCTTTATCTTTATACAGTTGCGGACAACCTGCCTAAGAAATGGTCTCTCACACAATGGACTGGGTGATCCTACATCAATTATGCAATCATGACAGTCATCATAGGCATGCCCAGTGCAATCTTAACCTAGACAAATACTTCTCAAGTTTCAGTCTCAAGACTGAAATCTGTCCCTTAGATGTCAAGTTGACAAGTTAATCATCCTAACCCTGTTTGCAAAATAGTGTATAGAATGGAATGTGTTTTTGGTTCTAGAATGAATAATGACTGTATTGGACTCTTGACTTTATTGAACACTGACTTCATCAATGAATGATCTGAATTTATACTGATTAAAAATAAACTGAGCAGAAATAACATTTGTTCATTTGGAAGGATGAAAGTGACAAAAGGAAATTTCTGAAGGAAAATTAAATAAAATAATTTTTTTTGGTTTAAGAATAGGATACTTAAGGCTCATAAATGTTAACACCACCCCAAAGCTATAACAGAACAAGCATCCTTTCCTAAAAACCAACCAACAGGGCTCCATAACCTAAGAACAAAATTGTAGGTAGGCTTCAGCTTCTACAGCATCTAAGCATTTTCATAAAATAAAAAGTAACATATTTATTACAGTTTCCCTGGAGTTCTGTGGACATTAACAGAGTCTATAAACATACTGTAGCTTCTAGTTGTGCTGCTAGTTTAAATGCATCTCCTTTTGACAGAATAATACTTTTTATTAGTAGATACAGCTACAGAAAGAATAATTGATGCATGTCATTGAGACATAAATGCTTATACAGAAAGAATATTCAGCTTCTTCTATAAACTTTGTAATGGTATTTCTATTACTAGAATCTAATCCTGGTTTTGTCACAAGGAACAGCGTGATATTAGTGGATCCCTACACCCTTTGTGTCTTTTTTGTTCTTTGTAAAATATAACCCAAGCGCCCTCAACTTGAAAAGAAATACATTCTTAATTCATGTCTTATAGAAAATACAGAATGAGAAATGAACTCAGAATGAAATCCTTTTCCTCTCCAGCCTTTGAAGGCAACTGGAAAGCTGGGAATACAAAGATTTCATTAGCAGGGAAAAAGATGTTCTACTTCATTGTTGCATGTAAATCTTTTTCTGATGTCTACACTAAATACACAATTGTTTCACTAAGCCATCTTTCATCATTCCCATTTTTTTAAACTTTCCCAAAATTTAATTTTCTTTTTCCTTTACAGGAAAACCGCATACTCTTAGCAGGCAACTCCCTGAGAGCTGAGGGTGTTTCAAATCCCAATGATGCTCTACTTAGTGAGTCACACATTTGACAAAACAGTGTGAAAAAGGGATACATTTTTATCTGTCTACTCAAACATATTTTTCTAGATTATAGAGGTATGAAATGGGCTAATGGAGGTCATGGCTTATACTGGGTTTTACAAGATTGAACAAGAACTCTGACTCCTATTTATCAGAAACTATTTAACTGTTCATTTAAAGTAATACACATAAAGCATTTCCAAATGAGGTAAATACATGTAGCAAATCATCTCAATCCTCATTTTAATTCAACTTTCTCATCTTTTTCTCCAACATAATTTCTGCCTTTTAAAAGTAGTTTCAATATTTGCTCATCCATTCATTTTGGTTGCTTGGACCTGGATGGAGGAATATGGGACCTTGTTATATTAGACAAGTGCTCTGCCACTGACAACATTTGTTTAGTTTTTTTTAAATAAAACAATCAAACAAGTAAGCAAAGGGTTTTATAGCCTAGATTTTCTAAACTTAAATCCAATCTTTATGTTTGATGTAGTAATTATTTATGAAAGCTTTTCAAATTAAAATTACACATATAGTATATAAACTGAATTGAAAATGCCATCTATTCCTAGCATAACTTTCCTCTAATCCTATAAAAAAAGTTAAGAAACAAACATACTTTGCAATACTTGCAAGAACAAAATAAACCAACAAGCTCCACTTGGTACTTTAAAAGGCAGACCTTACTTCTGAAAACATAATACACACTATAAAAATTAGTAATGACCTGAGAGATTAGAATTACTGCTATTTTTCACACACACACACACACACACACACACACACACACACACACACACACACACACACACACACACACACACACACACACACACACACACATACACCCAACACACATTTTAAATATATTTCCAAAAACAAAGTGGTTGACACATGTTTGTTTTCTAAATGAATTTGGTAATGTGGAGTAAGATTGTAGCACCATCATTTAATGTATCAACTCGGTGTCTCATCATCACTTATCCTATGCCTCTCTCTTTCTCTCTCTCTGAAGAGCAAGATATGTAATTTCAGAATTTTTTCAGCTATCTGGTTCTGCTGTAGAGTAAGGTTATATTGGAAGCAAGACATTGTCAGTGGTGAACAAAGGCTTAAAGAATTTGCTTTACTATACCCACCTCTTAAGGGCTCAGCACTATCAGTTATCAATTCTGTGCTTTACAAAACATTTGCAATGCATCAACTCACTGCTGAGCTAGTTTCCTCACTTAAAAATATTTTTTTGGCTGGATAGATGGCTCGGGGATTAAGACTTTGTCTTGCTTGAATACCAGGCCCCATGTAAACATGCAGGCAGAAATGGTGATGGCCTGCACTTACAGCCCTGGCTGTAAGTTTGGGAAATCCCATAGCAAAGGAAAATGGAGGTAGAAGCAATCCAGAATGATTTCCAAAGTTATCTTGATCCTCTACAGGGACACTCAGCTCTTCCTGATCAATCACAAACACACACACACACACACACACACACACACACACACACACACACACAAATAATTAAATAAAGAAAGAAATATTTGTCCTTCCTTTTTACAAAAGTGATTGGAAGACTTAATGAAGTTATTGATATATGAAAGTAAATTATAACCCATAAGTCACCGATACAATAATAGCTTTACTGAAGTAAAGGCCAGTTCAGTACTACGAGTAGCACAATACATTTTACACATGATACTTTTTTAATTCTCCAACAATCCAGAGAGTGTGGTATAATTATACTCTATTTATTTAGGAACTGACAGAAGTTTGGTTAGGTTGCATGACTTGCCAAGGTCAAATAGCAGTAAAAGGATTCAAGCTCAAATCAATTTAATTCCTAAGTGAATGCTTTCTGTTTCCACAATACTAGCTCCAGATATATGCTATAATTTTCCTGTCTACACAACCAAGACAATAACACTATTTAAGATTTAAGCAAAGGACTGAAAAAAAAGAACATATAAGGCTGACTGAAAACACAATCGAGTACTATGTAATTAGTACTTAAATTTTCAGACAGATCATGGATAACCTGAAAATTCCTTTTACTCCACAAGTTTTTTTGCATCAGATATAGAAACAAGGCAGAGAAACATTTAAGAAAGGAGGAAACTATGACTTTCCATTTTAGGAAAGAGAAACCCTGGAACTTCACAAAATGTTCTATTCTAGTCTTGTGACAATAAGTGTGGCAATAAGTCATAAATAACATATTGTAAGACAAAACAAAGATTACCTCGATTTTGAAAAGCAAACAGTGTAGCTGGAGAGATGGCTCAGGGGTTAAACCTCTGCCTCACAGGCAGAAGAGCTTGAGTTCAGATCCCAGATCCTATGCAAAAAGGCCAGGCAGAAATAGTGGCAGCCTGTATTTATAATATACAGGAAGGTGGGGCCTAGGAACTCCAGAGCAAAGCATAAGAGGAAGGCAATCCAGGGTGATTCCTAAGTCACATACACTATGTAGGCTTCTGGGGACTGAACTCAGGTCTCCAGATTTGCCAGCTGAGTTATTTCACCAGGCCATAAATACATTATTAATATTATATAATGTTATATTATTATATGCCTACCTCTGTAATTATATAATAATGGAAGCAAATGGGAATCAGAAGGTTGGGGTTTCATTTCTCTCTCCTCCCCAACAATCTAATACTTATCAGATTTTCATTTCTGTTCTTACATAAAATCTATTCTTCTGACATTTGGTCCATTGATCTAAGTCATAATTAGGCTTAATAAATGAGGGCCGCTTCCCCTCATAAAGGAGTTTGAGGAGTATAATTTTAATTTATAGACTCAATTGACACACCGGATTTTAATATCATCTTGTATGTCTTCAAAATCCACATGAAAGACTCCTCCAATCTCACTAACGTTGAAAATTCTGAACTCGTTTATTAAACAGGTATGCATTCCTAGAACTAAACTTCAGATTTGTCATCACTAAGAATGTGTTTATTTGTTAAAGATACATTCTTTTCTGATATTCCCAACTTCAAACTACCTCATTCTGTTTTTTATCATGTTTTTTACTTTTATGGTTTTTGGAAGTCAGGTCATTAATTTTCTCTCAAATAACCATCTTTAGACTCAAACTTTATCCTTTATATATGGATGTATCTCAATACCTGAGTCATTGTCTTTTTTTTAAGTCTTTTTTAATTAAAGTTTTCTTGAATTATTTATTTTCTGTTGCATTCTTATTCGCCTTACATTCTTATTTATAGCATGAATCTACAGCTCTTACAATTTCTTAATACCTCAAAATAAAGACTGTACTCTTTAATATACTGGCCTTACACTTCATTTTGCTTCTATCTAGGATAATTTTATGTTTTTTTTTCTGATCAGTTCCCCTTTGTCTTTTGGGTTTTTATCTATGGGGAAGAATTCCTAAAGCACTAACTAGCTCATGCACCAATTCTATGTGCTTTTATGTCAAATTACTTACTTCAATATCTCATCATTATTGTGATTTTTCTGCACTTTAGTGATTTACCATAAATTCACAAGGTTTTTATGAACAAAAATTCCTTCTATCACTATAGAATAATCTAATATATAAAAGACACTCAATTTGAATGAAAAATAGTGCTGATCATTTGAAAGAATCCCTATAATTGAGGGCATATATAATACTTTAGGCTCCAATTTAATAGAAAAAAGTATGATAAACTCAACTGTATTAGAGTGGGCAGAAAGATATAAATTTTGGAATCAAGTGGCATAATACTATTACAAACACTAAAACTGGATGCGATTGACAAAGAAACAAGCAGAAAAGTCACTTTGTATTTGTGCTCTAAAAGAAAAGAACGGGAACCAGTAAATGAGAAGGAGAAGCAGTAATATAAAAGAATAACCAAAAAGCTAGAAGACAAGAAATATGAAGATAAGAAATCAGTTACTGGGTTTAGCCACATTTAGGATATCTGTGACTTGGTAAGAGTATTTCAACATTGCAATGGAGGAAAAACATAACAAGAGCAATTTTGGACACAAAATCAGAAGACTTGTGTTAGATTTTCATATGTACAAACAACTCTTTTGAGAAACTCTTTCAAAGAGAAGTGAAGATGTGGGGAAAAAACTGGCAAGAGGCTTTCTCTTTCTTTTTAAATAGGAGCATGTTTATATGCATACTGAACAATCATCTACATACATAGCAAATTGTAAAAAAACTAAGACAGGAGTAGAACCGGAGTATATGAATGAAATACAGTAGATTTATAGAATGATATTATAAAATGAAAAGCTGTACTTTTGATGCAGAAAGGAAGAGGAATAGAGAGATAGTCTACCTCCTGACCTAGTCATCAAAGACTAAGGGAAAAAGTAAAAACTTTACTTGAAAACTATAGTAGATTCAAATAAGGGCCAGTTTCTCTTCTTTGAAGTAAAGAGAAAGAGTATTCAGAGAAGTCAGTCAGAGTATATTTTGCTGATAATGGGTCATAAATTCCTGAGGACCCAAAAAGCATTTTAGTAGTTGGTAGGGATAGAAATGAAACAGAGGAGGTTATATGCAGAGCCTTACAGGATGAGGGATGGTATAGAGGGTTTGAGGATTTTCATAGTGATAGACAGAAAATAAACTACAATAAGATTGATTCTTATGGACTCAAAAAACTTAGTGGCAATAGATCTGTGAATTAAGAGACTGGTCAATATGGGGTGTCTGTGGGATGTGCCCATACATGGTGGGGAGAATGTACCTGCCCCTAGTCTTAGTATATCTTCTTGGCCATTATTGATTAAATTGATACAGTTGAGGATTTTTTAGAAAATTCATATGATCCTTACTTGTGGATTCTGATTAAAAAGCTTACAAGGTAAATTTTTTCCCTGCTCTCAGGGAGTAAACTAACATTTTACAGTAGATTTTGGTTTTACTTACATCTGTGTTGCAGGAACGATATCGTTTCCTTTCCCCAAGACAATATTTTCCACCTCCTGAAGGTCTGAAAAAAAGTTTTGTTTAGCATGTAACTATAATACATCTATCCACACACAGAGTACATATATTGCTTGATGAAGATATATCAAAGTTTACTATAAAATATAAAAATATGATCTTATTATTCAAATAGTGATAGAACTTTAATAATGTTTACTATTATTCAACATAACATTATAGTAATTTATATGAATAACTTATAAGACTTAATGATTACTCTTTACACTGTTAAAATACATTATATTAATGCCTTTAATTATCACAATATAGTATTCAGTCAATACAGTGAATTTAATAACCACTTATTACAATGAAACTTCATTTAGATCATGTTCAACAAAAGCCATAATATTTCTTACAGATGGAAGCAAATAACTTTCTAGAAATGAAATCATTTGAGAACAAATACTATAGAAATGGATTCTCATGTCATTTCAAATATTACATGAAGTTAACAAGTTAAATTAATAAAATAAGATGGTTTTGCTTTATATAATTTTGTATCAAATCCAAATTAATGAAAAATAAAATGCCAGTTATTAGCAAAAATCAACCTTTAAAAGACTTAGGATTAGGAATATCATATGATATTATATGAATGTTAAATTGAACAAAAAAATCATCAAATTCCCTCTTTTAAAAGAGGTCCAGTTATTCCCTTACATATTTAAATATATTTTATTTATCATAGCAGTTCATACTTTTAATTATTATTTATAGCAATGTATAGTTGAATTTAGTTTAAAATTCTTGTTCTTACTCAAAAACGATCAAATTCATCAGTATCAATGAGATAATTAAAGGTACATTTATAAAGTATTTGAAAGCCAGTAAATGTTGACTCTAATGAAAAAAAGGAAATTGCTCAGCTTGAACCAACTGAGACAAATGGGCTAGTCGACTAAAAACAAGAAAGTGAAAATGTTGGTAGCAATAAGGAGTTTATGAATGAGTAACAGGAAGCTCTGTTTAAAAGGAGGGTAATAACTATTAGAAAGTAGGAGAATGGGAAAACAGAATTGTTAGGGAAACAATTTTAAGCTAAAAAGAAAAGAAATGAGATATTTAGATATAGAAAGGCAAGAGAAGAATCCTGTGTTAAAATCAGAACATATAAATATTAAAATACATCATCCTTAATTCCAGAGGAAGAGAGAAGAATTGTACTATAAGATATTCGGCCAAGTACTAGTCTACAAAGAAGGTCCTCAACTTCCATATTGACAAAAATGGATAGATGACATGAGATAATTAAGGAGCAGTTTGGTCTCAGGCAGAACAGAAAAAGTATGACCAGTCCACCTGCGCTCTGCATTTGGCGGGAAGCAAAAGCAACAGATCTGGCAAGGAATACTGATGGGCCTGCCTTGCCCCCGGGGTCTCTCAGAGCAGAACAAAGGAGAAAAGTGAGGAGTGGTCTGACCTGCATGAAACAGTCATTGGGAAAAAAGTGGTGGCAGCTCTGGCAGATGATTAATGGGGGCATGAGAATGGAAACTATTTTAACACATGGGCAGTATTCTTTTTCATTGTGATTTGTGATGCGAATCAAGGCATTTCAACTCTTGAAGTGCTCTCATTGGTCCTTTTAATACTAATGTAGCAGTAATAATTTTATGTGACATGTGAAAAGACCTTAGTTTCCTGGGAATAATGATAATGTAGCAAAAACCAGACCTGGATGCATCGATATTTCAGTAGTTTTCAGAGGAGGAAATCTATCTGATTATTTCCAGTTTATGTGGGACAGACAGACAATACCGTTGTATTCGAGTTTTTTTTTTTTAATTTTTACTTACACAATAAAGGGAAAGGAAAAATAAAACGTCTAAGAAAGCACCTCCACTTTCCAGTGCCTATTGCTTATTCTGAAGACAAGCATTTGGCTCACTAGAGAAACGTTTTTACAGATAACATGTGAAACCACAGCTTTGAATCATTTCCAACTGTGTCTTTTTGTTGGCTCAGGCTTACTTTAGCTACTTACGCTGGACTGTCACAGTGTCTTAGGGATGAGGAGACGCCTCCCCCGCAGGTTCTGCTGCACTCGCCCCACAGCGACCAGGGACCCCAGCCCCCATCTATGCTCTGGGGCCAAGTGCCAAAAGGAACACAGTCTCCCTGATAGCACCACTGCAAGATTTCACAGAAAACACAGAATTAGCTCTTGGGCAGATAGACCTATCCAGAAAGAAATATACAAAGGTCAGGTGATGACTAATTATAAGCATCAGCATTCTCAAAAACGGATTAGTTTTTAAAACCATTTTAGACAATGGTGAAGGTGAATGACTTGCAAGCTATCTTTAGCTAGGCCATGATTTATAATTTCCAACATGTACCAGGCGTTCTATAAAGCCTAACTTGGTCTGCTTTTTCTGGTTTCTCCTCCTCCAGACTTTTAGTGTTTCTCATTATAGAGTTAGCAACAGACCTCAAAATCATTTCTAGATATTTAAGTAATTTCTAAAAAAATTCTTTATATTCTACTATTATTAGACCAGTGGAATGATAACAGAATATGGAAAGTTCCTCAGTAAGGAATTTTTATGATGGTAATTGCTCTTTCTTTAAAAGAAAAAAATTGGTTGAGGCTACAACGATAAAAGAATGTTTTGTGGCATTTCATCTACACGAGCACTGCAGACATAATAAAAGTAATGCCAAAACACTAGGGACTGGGTACAAAAAAACCCTTATATACACTGACTAGCCATGTGTAAGGCCCCTACACGAACATGTGTACTGGAATTCTGTTCAGCTTTCCTCTATGCAATAAACCACACATACTGCACTTAAGGAGAAAGCCAGGAATAATTCATCAGTATACAGACATTGCTTAATCAGTTCATAATGCTAGCATGATAAATCTTATTGTAATATGTGCAAAAGTAATTTTCTTTTTTAAAAAGACAAGCATTTGTAGGCCTTTTTGGTGCTTTTTTAAATTATCAAACTTTAACAAACTAAACTGTTATGAAAATCATTTGTTTCTATGTATAACCATGGTTATTTGAGTTGAATAAGTATGGACAATGTTAGAATATTAAGAAAAATTCAAACTTACATTAAAATATAAAGAGACTATGATGTGTGAACTTAATCAGTTCACTATACTAATTCTATCATCAAATTTCTTTTGTTTATTTCCAAGGTACATCTGGAAATATTTCCATTTCCCCTTTTCACTGCTATTACCATAGACCAAAAACTATTAAGGAGAGTTGCTTGATGCTTGGCTATTCTGTCCCTTCTTTTCTACTAGAATTCAAAAACATCTTTTTTTAAAGACATATTATCATATAAGTTACCTTTTTCTCACTTAGAAGACCTTAGTAGTTTTCCTAGTTCCCTTAACTCTAGTTAACAGTGAGCTTACTTACTGATGGCCTCCCTGTGCCTTTCTTCATCCTTACTCTAGCCTTTCCATTGAATGATGCAGACACATTGTTGCTCTTTTTGTTAAAACAGCTTGTTCCCTCTTTAGCAAATTTTCTGATCTTTCTGTGAATATTCTCCTAACTAATCTGCCACATAGTTGTGGAGATCAAAATTAGGGCCTCACATACACTAGACTATCACAGAGCAATATACCTAGTTCTGCCTATTTATTTAGTTATTTATTTAAGACATATTATTGCCATATAGCCCAAGCTGATAAAGAATCCGTGATTATCCTGCCTTGGCCTCCTGGATGTTGGGATTACATGGGATGCACTGCCACACCCACCTTTTAATTTTCCATATTGCCCTATTATCATCATTTGGTCTCAAAAGTTAAGGATCATATTAACAGAGCTCTTTCTTTTTTTTAATTTATTTTTTCTACTCATACAAACTTGATAAGTACCCCGGTCCCCTCCCTCCCTCCATCCCTCCCTGGATCCCCTTGCTCCCTCCTCCCTTTTCCCCTTCCTTTCCCCTTCTCCTTCCCTTTCTTCCAGCTCCCCCCACCCCCATTCCTGGAGTATCCTTTAATGTGCATGTCAAACTTCCCTCTGGGTCCTCCTCTCTGATGAGGTGTAAGGACCCAGTAGCATTGCCTAGAGCTCTTTTTTGTGTTCCCCTTTAGTACAGGAACACATTGTGGCTGTTAATCCCTTGCCTCTAAGGATCCTAATGCCTGTGATCCATGCTAGACATTGGGGAGTCAATGACATGTTAGTCATTGCACAGGTCATGCAAAGACCTATTATGATTACTTCGGCCCTAACGTGTGTGGAGTATCTTGCATATCGTTGAACAGAGCTCTTTCTTGAACCATTGAAGTGGCACCTTACCATTCTTTCCTGCTTCAGTACTATACTTTTTGGGATCCAATAGTAATTATATCATCCATGTCAATATTCTGTTACCATTTAAAGCTACTTTAAATTATTTTTCAAATTAGTTCTTTGATTATTTCCCCTTTAGAAAGTAATAACTCTGAAATTGATATATGGCTAGTGACAATTTAATTAAAATTCAGTTCCTCAGACCCACTAGCCACATTTTAAGGATGTGAAGACCACCCGTTAGAGCAGGTAAAAATAGGTCCATCAACAGATACATTATTGAAAATGATAAATGCCTAGAATATGCTTGGTATTTAGTAGGAATATAAAACAAATTCATTACATGAATGTGTAGGTAGTTAAATTATAGAATTCTATGTCATATTTTGGTGACTACATTGTCTCAAAGGACAGACAGACAAGTTCATATTTGTTTTCCTGTCATTTCAGACTTCCTTGATTATGTCTATTTATAGAAGAAAATTTTTAATTTTTTCCATTTTTCAGGAGATAAAGGAATTGTAAAGGCTACAATAATACTGAAATATCTAAGTTGAAAGTATTTGATAATATACATGCTCACAAAATATACAACAGTGAAAAAGTCACATAATTCTCTTATTTTCTTTTTAAACATAATATTTGGGCTAGGTAAAACAGCATCAGTGATAAAACAGATGCTTAGCAAGCATAAGGTCCTAGGGTTCAATATTCAGCACATGTGGGTGCACGCGCACAAATGTTTTATTACCTTTTTAGTTAGCATAAAAAGATTTGTTTCATTGTGATATTTTCATATATATGTGTGTGTGTCAAAATATGGCTATATATGGATATAATTACATTTTGTTTTTACTCAAACCCCACGTTCTCTGTCTCCTCCTTCTCTTACTAATCTCTTCCTCACGATAAATATTTCCCCATTCATAAAATGTTTATTTCATTTCACTTCATTCATTTTTTGTTTTTCCAATTTTAACATAATTGAATTCCTAAACTAAAAGATAAATACACTATTTAGTCTGTAAAATGCTTTGGATCAGTTTTCATAAATGATTTTTTTTAAAATAGTATCTTATGTAGTCTAAGTTAGCACTGAACTTGCTGTGTAGCCAAGACTGACCTTGAACTCTTGAATTTCTGCCTACATTTCCCAAGGGCTAGGAATATAGACATGTTTAAGCACACTTGACTTTCATACTTATTATTATCTTCACAGACACAGTATTTCATAAATGGTTTCCTAGAAGATGTTTTAGTGCATAATTATATGTTTTCTTTATATCTCTTCCACAAAGCTGTAATAAATAACTATATTAAGAAGTTAACTAACAAAAATCAATGAGTAAAAAATTAATAGTAATAGCATAAATATCAATTATCTAGCAGTTTCCAAGACTAATTCAAAATTTAATAACTGGTTAACAATTTAGTTAACTAGTGTACAATTTAACAACTTTAATTAATGTAGGAAACTTTATATTACAACTCTCAGTTCTCATTCTTGCAGTATTTTAAAGCTGAAAAACAAGTTGCTTATTTTTCTTATTTCTTATTGACACAAATGTGGCTTATATAAGGGAAATTTTATAAATTAGTTCAATGAAAACATTTTCAAGGAAGTTAACTATTAAAAAACTTGCTTGATTTTTATCTCTGGCAGAAGTGTTCTTCTACATTTTTGTTTTATTTTCTACTTTTTGTACTTACAGAAAGGAATGCTTTTTGAAATTTTTGCTATTTCTCTACATTTGTAGTAAGTATATTGATTCGATATATGACTGTCAGGGAAGGAAGTTATTTAACTGAATAAGAAGGGCTTTAAAACTCTCATATGAGCTTTTACATGGTTAAAGTGATATTTGAATTAATCAATATATTTGAAGATTATAAAATATATGATCATAAACAGAATGATTACATTATTCAAATAAAAATAACTTGATGTAATTCCAAGAAGAATATAAGGTGAAGCTTTTGAGTATTATATCATTAAATGGTCCATTAAATGGTCACATCTATTAAAAGTTCTTTCAGAAGTACAAAATTTTACCTCATTTAAAGAAAAACTATTTAATTGTAAGATACAATTAAGTTTACATTCTTTACCCTTAAAGATTACATCTATGTTAGCAGCTTTGGAGAGTTCTAATAGTCTTGTTACTACTTTCTAATTATCTAGAAAAGTTGTGTTTTCAATAAGATTCAAAAAAGTTAGAGACATTAAACCATCACATATTCTAGGATAAAATATCCTGGTACTTATTCTTTCTTTTCACACTCCTAAGTTAAAACTTTAATCATTATTGATAGATAATGTATTCCAAAGAAATTTTAAATACCTTCTCAAGATATCATTCGTTATTAAATGATTTCACTTGCTATGAGATTCCTAGATTTCAGAATTTCATAAATGAAAATTTCAAGATGAGTATTCTCAGTATCCACAAATAATATCTTAATGTGTCTATTTTTATTGAGACAAGGTCTCCTTTCATAGTTGGGTTGGCTTGGGACTTGTGGAACTCTTTCTGCCTCAGATTCTTACATGCTGGAATATTTGGTGTGAACTAACATAACTGCATTTTTAAATTTTTAATTAGAACTTTTTAGGATGCAATTATAATGTATCTTATAAGAAAAAGAACTAGATCTAGTCAGCATTTGGAATAAAATAATTCTAAAGGACTCTTAAGATTTTAAAGGAAGTGATAATGGCAATTTAATATAGAATGGTCTTTTCAAACCAGAAGAGAGAAGATCAGGGTATAACAATAAAAAGTTTTATCTTTCCACTCTCAGGTGTGGGCCTGTTCAGAGTACATTTCAGCCTAAATTCCAGATCAGAACTTGTCATCTACATCATTTAAATCCCCAGAGCAACCGAAAGAACCATGCTTTCTTTACTTCCTATGCTTATTTGAGATCCAGTCAAAACTTATATTCTACCCTTAGTGAATTCAGAACTAAAGCTGCAATGCACTACTACATATACATTGCTTAGGAGTGAATATAATAATTCTACTGTAATCCAACCCTGTTTTTCCATGCAAGGATATTAGGGATCAATGTCACTTATGTGTAAGCCCAAATGCCAACCTATATCTCTAATTGTGTCTTATAGAATCATTAAATCAATCTTTTGGCAATAAACCAATATTTGGAAACTTCCTTGTGGTCACCACCATGGATTATAAGGATTGAGGTTTGATTATCCTCAATATCCTGTTCAGTTACAATGCCAACATGAATACTAAATTTTTTACTGTCTAAATCCTTATTTACC
Organism: Typhlomys cinereus; assembly: GCA_023101885.1. Taxonomy (NCBI): domain Eukaryota; kingdom Metazoa; phylum Chordata; class Mammalia; order Rodentia; family Platacanthomyidae; genus Typhlomys; species Typhlomys cinereus. Next base: position 7,264,343 of record JALPQD010000042.1, on the reverse strand, counting down.
ATTTCATCAAATACAGCATCTCTCAGATTCCTGCCCAAAAGGTTATTGTTGGTGCCATATCCAAGAAAAATTCTTTAGCTGAAAGTTATATTGATTGATTTGTAGGAGACTGACCCATGGACACACAGTACTAGCACACCGTCTGTGTTCATCAAATTTCCTCTTTTGGATAATGCTACTGTCCCTGAGTACATCCATTCCAACCATATGGTTCTTATTCAGTCCTTGAATGGCTTATTCAGGCAAACATCCAATGGCTGCAATATCGATGTCAGACCCCCCAGGACTCACACAAAGATCAGTTTTTAATTTTTTGGCCATATTTCTTACTCCATCTGCTAAATGTGCATGGAACAGTTCCCATACTTACATGGAACATTTGTGGAACTGTGCCCTGGGCAGGGATCCCATATCTTTTGCAGCCAGAATTTGACAAGATCATCATGAATCCAAATCTCTGGATGTCTATGCTATCACTCAAACAATATTTCTAACTCCTCCCTTTTTTTAAAAAAGGATTTATTTAGAAAACTATAAACAGTTTTATTTGTTTTTGTTTTTTGTTAGCTAGATAAAGAGCAGATTCTTTCTTGTTTTTTTCTGAAGAAGGCAATTTTGACGCTCAAGGATAAGATCAGTTAAGGCAAGAGGGTTTGTATATATTCCATTCATGCCTCTCAGATACACATACAAACTTAATTTCTTATTCTCCGAAAGTTATGCTGCCAGTTAAGATAGTATGACAAAGAATTCTCTAACCAACATCAGTTATGCTTGGCAAATATTAATACCAAGTGATGATACTAAAACCCACTATGATATTTATCACAATGAAACAGAGAAACTGGTTTTCTTTCATATAAACATTATATTATTTTATCAATTTTACATTATCTTAAGTTATAGCTCAGTGCTTTACTCACAGACTTAACTGTGGTTTCTTGGTTAACAACTGACTGCTACAGACTGATCAATGAAGAATTCATTTAGATGAATAAAATATGTTGACATTGCCTATCTCATGCTTAGGGATTTACTTCTATAACAACTTCTATAACAATAAAAAAACTGCTTTATCCTATGCAAAATTCCTCATTATAAAATAAAATCAAATAAGAAGCCACATACAGGAGCAAAAATTTCGACTGTGTAATCAGAAAATCCTGAAGTCTCAGCCATGACATTAAGCTTCTTCATGTTTAATTCTTCAGTTTATTTTTTACTTTCAAGATGAAGTGAAAACAGTACCCCACTTCACCGAATTTTTGTTAACATCACACAGAAAAATGTCAACATGTCCCTGGAAAAATATAAGTACTTTTAAAATATTATTATTGCCATCAGTGTTACTGTCAATCAACAATTTTTAGCTGGCAAATTTAGACTAACCACAAAGATGATCATATCAGCGAAATTTCTACTTTAATTTTCTACTAACATTCTGCACGATTTTTTGCCTTCTGTCAAATTTATGAATTTTTATTTAGTTTCCAAATAAATATTGCTCTAAGAATAGAATCTGTGTTTAGCAACAGAAAATATCCATCTCTCTTAAAAATAAATATTCATAAGAGACAAGTAATAAATATAGCTCACACATAATGTTGTATTTAGAACTTAAGTATAGTGCTTGCTTTTTGTTTTGCTTTAAAATGAAGTTTGATTTAATTTCCTGAAACTTTTTACATAAATTCAAGGAACTTTTTTTGTAGAACTGGGGCCTTACACATGCTAGATAAGTGCTTTATCAATGAGCAATGTCCACAGACACTCCCTACCCCTATTTCAAATTTTATATTATATTGAGATGTAGTCCCACTAAATTACCTGGAATCATCTAGAACCTATGATCCCCCTGTCTTAGCCTACCAAATACCAGAAATCACTGCCACATGTCACCAAACCCAAAATTTTAATGTTTTGATTAATGCTTTAAGGATCTCTTTAAATTTTGCCTTTTAAGATAATCCTTTTTATGCAGTTCCTAAAACTATTTATATTCCTTGTGTCTAGGAAAATAGCTAAGCTTTGTTTTATAAATTAATTTTAGATAACAATACTCAACCTCGTCACCTTATGATAGTACGCTCTTGTGTTGTCAATGAAAATGGTGTCCTGACTCACAAACACTGCTATGCATGCAAAGTAAGGTACTTAAGTTCTGTGGAGGTGTAAGAAGCTGGCAATAGTCCAAAAACAGAATAAGAACAAGGAAAAGGCTTTTTAAGTCAGAGAATTTCTATCTTTTTAAAATGAATGCATTAAAATTGTGTAGTTTCATCTGGAAAAAAGAGTTTAGGGACTTCGATTTCAATAATATTAACCTAGAGTAAGAAAGCTAAATTTTTAGCAATCAAACATATGCATACATATTTTATTTAATGTGTCTTATTATTGCTTATTTTTATTTATGCTTAGGAAAATCATGTTTTCCCCCTCTTTTAGTATCTAAATTTAACATCAACTTTGTAGCTGTATATTGAGAATATTGTTTGAATATTCTTCCAAAGTTATAGTTTCCAAGAGGTATGTAATCTCTTATCACATATATGCATATAGTTTAAGATAGGTATTTAAAGACCTTATATTAAACAGAAACGAGAAGATATTAAATTGTGTTTGCTACATAAATGATTTATGAGGTTGAACCATGTTATCAGATGGCAACAACTCATATATAGTTATTTGAAATGATCGTACAATTTACAGAAATGCTTTTAGGAAAACTGAGATATTTGTATTATTTCTCCCTTCTCCATCTTCCACAGGATTTTGTAATGTTAAGTTTAAATCAAAGGCCTTATGCATGCTAGGCAAGTGTTCTACTATTTAGTTCCATCTCTAACCTTTCAAGAATTTAAAGAAAGAATTATTTCAGTTTTTACTTTTAAAAAAGGTAAAATAGTCAAAGGTCTAATAAGTCTAGGAAAAATAGAACTTGACTTGGGACTAGATAACAATCAATAATTGACAAATAAAGCAACATATTCTCAATGAAACTTTGACCCTTCAGTAATACATTTCTTTCCAGATTTATGTAAACTGCTAGTTGTTACTGACAAGATTTGGTGGTTCCAAAACAAACCTAAACTGTTGTTTCAAGAATGGGAACACAAAAAAGAGCTCTAGGCAATGCTACTGAGTCTTTACACCTCATCAGAGAGGAGGACCCAGGGGTGGGGGTGGGGGCACTGGGAGAAAGTGGGGGGGGGGAGGGGAAACGGGGAGAGGGAACAAGGGGGTCCAGGGAGAGTGGAGGAAGGGAGGGGAATGAGGTACTTATCAACTTTATATGAATGGAAGAAATTTAAAAAAAAAAGGATGTGGTTTCAATATTTTCTTTTAAAACTTTATTTACTTATTTATTTATTTGTTCATTTATTTATTTATTTATTTATGCATCAGAGTGCACTATCCCTCAAGGGTGACTTCAGGAATCATCCTGGAGGTTTCTATCTTTTTGCTCCACTCTGGGATTTCCCAGACTCCACCCACCAGTGCTAGAAGGGCAGGCTGCCACTGTTTCTGCCTGGTGTTTTATATGGAATTTGGGAGCTGAACTAAGGACCTTCTGCTTGGAAGGCAGAGTCTTAACCTGTGAGCCATCTTTCTAGCATGGTTCCGATATTTTCTATTACTTCATAAAAGAAAAAAAAAGGGAGCTTTGATAGTGCAGAAAGTTTTCTGTATTTTTATTGGCTACTTGCAAAATCTAAAAAACAAACAAACAAACAAAAAAACCAAAAAAACTTAATCCTTTAAAACTGACCTCATCAATTGTAGGTGGCAAAATTTACCAACATTTCCAAACCCAGTGTGGAAAAGTCATCAGCATGCACTAGGTCATGCATGGTTCATGAACGAAGCCATCAGCAACTATGACAGCTTCCCAAAAACTCTGATTCTGTTTATTTAAATATCCCATTGCAAACTTAAATTCAGTGTAAATTTTGCTGAAAGTACCTAGCTTACATACAGAAAGTCAAGACCAAGCAAAGATTACAGGTATTATTGTATATTCAGCTCATGTAACAAATTCTAGAATTTACCTATGCAACAATTCACAGAGAATTTCAGTAGAAATATACAACTATTTTTATCTCTTTGAACAAGTCCTGTTTTCCCCACCCATTGGCCCTATCCTCTCTGGTGCTGAGGATTGAATCCAGAGATGCTTGTGTATTAGGAAAATGATCTACCATTAAGCTACCTTCCAAACCATGTTTGAACAATTCTTAAAGAGTATATTTTGGAAAATTTGACCAATAAAAACTAAAATTATCTAGATCAAATTTCCATGTTCAATAAATCATTTCATTTTTCTTCTATGATTGCTCTTTTAGATTATAATTTTAAAATGAATTGTTAGATTATAAAATTTATTTGGCATTTCATAATTTTTCCCAGGAATTATTTATCACAAAAACTAGTCTATGTGACTAAACAGACTATATTATACAACTATAATTATATTGACATTTCCAATAAAACTCATACATATACCATGAAATTGATAGAATAAATACTCCTTGTAATTTCATAAATAATGTGTAACTGCAGACATAAAGACATGACAATTAACCACTGAGTTAGAAATACATTATCTTTAAATATATTTTAAATTATTATAAAAGATCTCCAATGGTTGAACATCAACACTTAAAATTGATCAGTTCAATCTACATGTCAAATAACTAGTAAATCACTTGAGCTTACCCCCTTCTCAATATTCCCAGTCTGACATAGTGTCCCCTCAGCTGCTGGAATACTGTTAGTGACACAGCGGTTGCTTTTGCTGAGGCACCAGAGCTCTCTACAAACTTCCTAGGAAAAAAGGCAAAAGCAAGTTGATCAGGAATAGAGACTAAAATCACATCTAATTCTTGTATAAAGCACAGATAGTCATTTGGAATTACTTGTTGAAGCATTAGAAATATGGTATATGAAGCATAAGAGATATGGCATATGGAGAAAATTCTTATTGAAGGTACATTATTCATTTTACAGAATCATTCAAGAATTTGTTTATTAATTCTTATTTTAATGGATAAATATGTCTTAGCAGTTAATACTGATTAGGATCTTTTCATGATAGTATACAAAAGTTTCATTAGTATAGAAGAATGCACAAAAAGTAATATATAGAATATGGATCAGGGTATGTAACAGCATTACCTAATTATGACTAATAAATATTGTGAGGGAAATGCTTCCTTAGGCAATATTCAAAAACATTAATTTAAAAAAATATATGGGGCTAACAAGATGGCTCAGCAGGTTAATACACCTGTGTGCAAATCTGGAGTCTTGAGTTCAATTCCTAAAAGGAGAGAACTGATTTCTAAGCGTTGTTCTCTGACCTCTAAACATACACTGTGGAAAATATTCTTGCTTCTCATCCATCTTCTTTCTCTTTTTCCTTCTTTCTCACACAGACAAATAAATACGTTTAAAAAATTGGGGAGAAAAAAGAGATGAACCAAGACCATGAAAAATATGAATCTAATATATGAATTTAAAGAAATGTGAATCTTGGAGTAATTTCTAAAGTTTACATGTGTTTAAGAACGACCTAGAAATGTTATTTTCAATCTTGTTCATGAAGGCTGCCTCCATGACAGGTAAGATTTGTTTTGATAAAATACCATTATCTATGGCATTTCCAGGTGTTTACAGGTATGTTATCGTCTTCATTATGATCTGTCCTAACAGAATATAAACAACTAACTAAACGACTAAAGCTTTATTTTAAAAAGATTAGTATTATGTCTTCTATAATAATAGTTTATTGAGTGCATGTTGGGTTTCCCTCCACAATCTTTTTGTAGTATGTGTGGGTGGGCATGCAAGTTCAGAGGACACCTTGGGAAAATCAGTCCTCTCCTTCCACCATGTGGTATCCAGGGATTGATTGCAAGTCATCAGACTTGATGGTAAATACCTTTATCCTTTGAACCATCATCTCAGGTCCCTTCTATGATCTAAAATTTCATTTTGAGAAGTCTATTTAGAGGAAATTTGGTGTTGTGGTTGCCACTGGGTTTAAGAAAGGAAGGAGAAATTATATTACCTCCACTTTCTGTTATATTACAATGAAAGAGACTAACAATTTAAAATGCAGTTTTTTCATGGGGCCAATCTTCCAAATAAGGTAGAAGACTGATAACAGAAAAGTAACAGCAACATACCCTATTCATATTAAAATATTTACTGAGAATCTACTATATACCAGACATAATGCTAGTGTAAAAAACCAAGAAATGTTGCCCATAAGGAGCCAGGAAAATTAGGGAATAGTAAGAAATACAACAATGGATTGGTATTGCTCTGAAAGTTTTTAATTTTTAATTTCTTAGCAAAATTAGAAGAATGCTATCAATATGGCAACAATATTTTAAAAATTATTTTGATGTCATAATAATTTAAGTACTTCTGTTTATTTTTTCATGTTAACAAGAGACTACAAGAGTCAAAATGGCAGAATACAATTCTAATATGACATTTTCTTGTTTCAGCATTTGAAGTTACTAAGATCACTTGTAATCTTTTGAAATAGTCATGTATTTGCTTTAAAGGGATTAAGAATTTAGTGTTGTTTCACTGCTATATCTATTCTCTGTTTTCTTTTTTCAATCTATTTAGAATTAACGCTCTGTATTTGTGCCTTTCTTTGATTCTGAATCTTTTAACTTGCCATTTTCCTATTCTTCCCATTGCCCCTCTCCAAGTTTGAAATCCTATTCGACTTACACTGAATCTTCTTTACTTAGTTCATGTCGCTCATCTCTTTGCTTTCCTATGTTTGTTTTCTTGGGACAGTTTCAGCTTTCCTTATAAAGTTTATAATTTTGAATGAACACTTTGATTTATCTTTCAGCATGCTATACCTCCTTAGTAGCAACAGTATAATCAAGTGCATTTGTTCCTATCATGCATTCAAAGGTTTCACTCAGCAAATTTTTATGTTGATTTATTTACCCAACACCACGTAAATGGTAAGCAATTTTGTAATGTTCTCCTGTGAGGTACAAGAAAGGGATCTCATTTTTTATGGGACCTATTTTCAACTAAATCTCTGCTAGTTCAGCATCCTGATCAGCTAATCTTTTACAGCCTAATCCTGCAGTTTATATTGCAATTTGTGGTGCTTCTTTTTTTTTATAATACATTTTTTATTATTATTTCAGCTCATACAAACTTAATAGGTACAACAGTTTCCTCCATCCCTCCTCCTCCCCCTGAACCCCCTGCTCCCCCTCTCCTCACCCCTCCGTCCCCATCCCCCTGTGCCTCCCTCCCCAATTCCCAGAGTCCTTTCTTGTGCATGCCTGACTCTCCTCTGGGCCCTCCTCTCAGATGACATACAAGGACCCAGTGGCATTTCCTCGAACCCTTTCCTGTGTTCCCCTTAAGCATAGGAACACTACTGTGGCTGTCAATCCCTTGCCTCCAAGGATCTTGGTGCCTTTAGCAGATGCTAGACTTTGTGAGGTCAATAGTGTGTTGGACATTGCACCGGGCATGCAATTTCCAATTATGATTGCTTCGACCCTAACTTGTGTGGAGTATCTTGGTGGTGCTTCTTTCTTGCAAGAGTAAGCTTTGAGGACATTAGCATCCAACGAACACAACTTCCATAAAAGTCAAAATTTAGCCAAAACCTGAAATGTCTTTACCAATCAGATTTAAAAATTTAACACGAGGTAGGAGGTACTCTACCCTCTCGTAGAGTACATTCTATAATATTCTTCCAAATAATCCATATTAAAGTATGCCTTTGTTGTGCTTGTTTACCTGTTTTCATGACATAAGTAGAGTCTAGTGTTTTAAAATGAAGCCATCTATTATTTCCAATGAGCAAACCCTCTAATTACACAAAGAAAAAATTGAAAATCAACATAGGTAAATTTATGGCTCAGTTCCAGGTATTTAGTAACCATTTCAACAAAAAGGATAATGTGCCCTTACTTCTGCCTTAAATAGCTTACACTTGTTAGTAAATGACTGAACTGAAAGAGATTCTTAAAAAGCAATAACAAATTGTGACTTAGAAATTCAGGTTAAAAAATCGCTAACATAAATGAATTTAAAAATATAATTAAATGTATGACAAAAAAGGAAAAGAAAACCTTGAAGATGCATACTCAGAATGTATACAATTTTATTTTGGAATTTAGGGAAAGCGAAAACTAAAGACACATTTGACATGTATTATCCATGTATGTTTGGATTTCAAAAATTATTGAGCTGCTATAAATATTGCCATGTCCTTTATCCCTAATTTCATATCAAATTACACTATAGAATATTTATACCACCTTAAAATATTTTAGAAAATTATTCTATTTCTTCAATACTCCAATATTTACCAAGATAATTTTTCTAAAACTTAAACTATAATATTTCAGCTATAAAAATTAAAGAGTATTGAGGTTTTTTGAATGTTCTAAGTATGGGGAAAAAGCATTTATTAGCATTAATCAAGCTATGATAATTTCAAAATCTGGAGATGGTTGCAAAGTCTGAATTTAGTTTTAAAAAATAAAACAAAGTTTGTAATCAAACTCATTTCCAGAAAACTTTCCTTATATATATTTTTCAATATATATTGCTTCTCAATATATCACTAGCATCATCTTCCAATTTATCTGCACCTCTTTTAAAAAACTGTTCAGGGAGCAAACAGTATAATAAAAATACTAATAAAGTCTACATTCAGTATGTGAATGATCCTCACAAAATTGATGACAATACGAAAAGCAAAAAGAAGTAGCTACGAAGGTTTAAAAACTAGTCTGGGGCTGGGAATATAGTTCAGTGGATAAAGTATTTCCAATGCAAATGCAAAAACCAGAGTTCGGATCTCCAGAACCTAAAAAATGCTTAGCAATCACCAGCAACATCAACCCATGCGAGGCAGAGAAAGGATATGCCCTAGGGCAAGCTGTATAGTTAGACTAGTTGATCAGCAAGCTGTTTTTGATGGCAATAGATTTCCATAGACAATGAGACTAGAGAGGGAGACCAGAGGAAATTAAGAAAGACCACAAGCCTGCGTAAGAATCAGCATGTGCTCCCTTTACCCCACCCCGCTCCACCAGTCAGGACGCACGCGCGCGCGGTCCAGCCAGGCCTCACCCCGCGACCTAGGTAAACTCCGCCCGCGCCCGCCCACCAGAACCCCAGGTCAGCCCAAAGGGACCCGGCTCTGACCCCACCATCCAGCCAGAGCCGCGCACAGGGCCAAGGGACGAGGAGGACCTCCCCCTGCGCCCGGGCCCCGCCCCAGCTCCCCTCGCATTAAATAGCTCCACAACGACGCCCCCATCCTCCCATTCCCCATCCCGCTCCACTGGTCTGAATGCGCGCGCGGTCCAGCTGGGCCTCACCCGCGACCTAGGTAAGCTCTGTCCCTGCTCACCCCCAGAACCCCAGGCCAAATAATTCAGTTTAGTGAAATTGAAAGATCTTAAGAGTTAAAACGACAATGCCAAAGTCAAAGTGCAAATCCATGAGAAGCAACACACAAGTAAACAAATTTCCCACTGAAGAAATTAATCCCATGTTACACTCCAGCCAGAACAAACCCACGGAAAAGGGCCAAGAAAGCCTGACCCAGGATAACGACTTTCAAAATATGATCATTACCATGTTCAATACTATGAAAGAGGAAATCCGGGAGGAATTACATAATCGAATCAATCGCTTTGAAGAGGAACACAACAGACATTTGGAGGAGTTGAGAAAAACAGTGCAAGAAACAAAAACTGGCATAGAGCAGTTAAAACAGACTCAAGCAGAGTTTAAAACTGAGCTACAAGACAAGTTATCTTCAACCCAGAACTCCACAGAGAGTCTTATCAACAGAACTAACGAAGCAGAAAACAGAATTTCAGACCTTGAAGATAAAGTGGGAGTACTAACCAGCTCAATGGAAGAGGTTGTTAAAGCCAAAAAGATACTTGAGAGAAATATCCAAGAGATACGGGACACCCTGAAGAAGCCTAACATGCGTATTCATGGAATACCAGAGCAAGAATCTCAAAATACCACCCCTGAAGAAATTTTTCAAACGATCATCAAGGAAAACTTTCCTCATCTAAAAAAGGAGAGGCCCATCCATATACAAGAGGCATTCCGCACCCCAAACAGATACGACCAAAACAGAAGCACGCCGGCAAATAATAGTTAAAACACTCCACATTCAAGATAAGAGAGCTTCAAGTGCTGAGAGCTTCAAGGGAGAAAAAACAAGTCACTTTTAAAGGTAAACCTAGGGCTGGAAAGGTGGCTCAGGGGTTAAGCCTCTGCCTTGCAGGCGGAAGGTCCTGAGTTCGGATCCTAGACCCCACGTATAGACGCCAGGTGGAAGCGGGGGCGGCCTTCGTTTCTGGTCCTGGTAGGACGGAGCCTGTGAATCCCGGGGCAGAGTAAACAAGGAGGAGGTGGAGGCGTCCATGGTGGTTCCCTAGTTCGTCCGTGGTTCTACACACACACACACACATACGTGCACCCACATGCATCCATCCGCAGTTGAATAAATAATAAACAATAAAAAAAAACTTTTAAAGGTAAACCTATTAAAATAACAAATGACTTCTCAGTCGAAACAGTAAAAGCAAGAAGAGCTTGGAGAGACATACTTCAAGTATTGAATGAGCAAAAATGTCAACCCAGGCTGATTTACCCTGCAAAACTATCAGTCATGATCCAGGGAGAAAGAAAAATCTTCCAGCACAAAGACAACTTGAAGGGATACATGTCCATCAAACCAGGCCTTCAAAAAATGCTAGAAATGATACTCACGCCTGAAGAAAAAAACAGGCATATCCAGGAGACCAGAAGGCAAGTATAACACCATTGAAAGCGAAGCAATATACTTATAAAAACTACTAAACATAATAAATTTCTGGAATTAACAATAGTTTCTCCATTATAACACTAAATGTTAATGGAATTAATTCACCGATCAAGAGACACAGATTACAAACTTGGATTAAAAATCACAATCCATCAATCTGCTGCCTGCAGGAAACCCATCTCACCAAAAAAGATAGGCACACTCTAAAAATAAAAGGCTGGTCAACAATTCTACAAGTAAATGGAAGCAGAAAACAGGCAGGGGTAGCCATTATGCAATCAGACAAAGTGGACTTCAAACCAAAGAAAATTATAAGAGACACGGATGGATACTACATTTTAGTCACAGGTACAATTCACCAGGAAGATTCACAATACTGAACATATATGCACCCAATACGGCTCCTCCACATTCATTAAGAAAACCCTACAGTGCCTGAAGCAAGAAATCAACCCCCAAACGATAATCCTTGGGGACTTCAACACCGCCCTCTCAACATGGGATAGATCAACAGGTCAAAAGCTTAACAGAGACACTGGAACTTAATCAAACCCTGAAAGAAATGGATCTTACAGATCTCTATCGAACTTTTCACCCTTGTACCAAAGAATACACTTTTTTCTCAGCAGCACACGGAACGTTTGGGCCACAAAACGAATCTACACATATACAAAAAAGTTGAAATTCTAACCTGTGCCCTATCAGACCACCACGGCCTAAAGCTGGACATCCACAACACATCAAACAAGAGAAAATACACTAACTCCTGGAAACTTAGCAATATGATGCTGAATGAGAACTGGATTCAGGAAGAAATTAAAAAGGAAATTCAAGATTTCCTGAAAGTGAACAATAATGAAAATACAACTTACCAAAATCTCTGGAACACAATAAAGCTGTTCTAAGAGGTAAGTTCATAGCTCTTACTGCCTACATCAAAAAAATGGAAACATCAGAAATAAACAACTTAACAATGCAGTTTAAAGCTTTAGAAAAACTAGAGCAATCTGATCCCAAAAGTAGTAGAAGAGAGGAGATTTGCAAAATAAGGGGAGAAATATCTGAAATCAAGATTAAGAAAACGATAGAAAAAAATCAACCAGTCAAAAAGCTGGTTCTTTGAAAAAATCAATAAGATTGATACATCCCTAGCTAAATTAACCAAAAGCAGGAGAGAGAAAACCCAAATTAACAAAATCAGAAATGAACATGGAGTTATCACTACTGATACCCAAGAAATCCAGAGTATTATAACATCATATTTCAAAAACTTATACTCTATGAAGTTTGACAACACAAAAGAGATGGACGAATTTCTAAGTAAACACAACTTACCTAAATTGAATCAGGAAGTTTTGAATTATTTAAATAGTCCTATAACATATAAGGAAATTGAGGAAGTAATCTCAAATCTTCCAACCAAAAAATGTCCTGGACCAGATGGATTCAGCACAGAGTTCTACCAGACATTTAAGGTGTTAATAACACCAATACTCCTTAAACTGTTCCATCAAATAGCAAAGGAAGGAACACTACCAAATTCCTTCTATGAAGCTAATATTGTTTTAATCCCAAAACCTAATAAAGACTCACTTAAAAAAGAAAACTATAGGCCGATCTCTCTGATGAACACAGACGCAAAGATTCTCAACAAAGTTTTAGCAAATCGGATTCAAAAACATATTAAAAAGATCATTCACGGGGCCAAGTAGGCTTCATCCCCAGCACACAAGGTTGGTTCAACATACGCAAATCAATAAAAGTAATTCATCATGTAAACCAATCCAAAGTCCAAGACCACATAATACTCTCGATAAATGCAGAAAAAGCCTTTGACAAGATCCAACAGCCTTTTATGATCAAAACGCTAGAGACAGTAGGAATGGAAGGAACCTTTATCAATATAATAAAAGCTGTACACAACAAGCCCACAGCAAGGATTATGCTCAATGGGGAACAATTGGAAGCATTCCCACTTCGATCAGGAACTAGACAAGGCTATCCACTCTCACCACTTCTATTCAATATTGTACTTGAAGTGTTAGCTGAAGTCATAAGACAAGAAAGGGACATAAGAGGGATTCAAATCGGCAAGGAAGAAGTCAAACTATCCCTATTTGCAGATGACATGATCTTATACCTGAGGGATCCCAAAAACTCCACCAGGAAGCTCCTGGAACTAATTGAGAAGTTCAGCAGGGTGGCAGGATACAAAATAAATGTACAAAAATCAGAGGCCTTCCTATAGGCCCAGAATGAAAGAAGTGAAAAAGCCTTGAGAGAAACAATACCATTTACTATAGCCCCTAAAAAAATGAAATACCTTGGTATAAACTTAACCAAGGAGGTAAAAGACCTTTACAACGAAAACTTTAAAACCCTAAAGAAAGAAATTGCAGAAGACACCAGAAGGTGGAAAGACCTCCCATGTTCCTGGATTGGCAGAATCAACATCGTAAAAATGACCATCCTACCAAAGGCAATATACAAATTCAATGCTATACCAATTAAAATCCCAAAGCAATTCTTTAAAGAAGTTGACCAAATAATCTCAAAATTCATATGGAGGCACAAAAGACCCAGGATAGCAAAGACAATCCTGAGTAACAAAAACACTGCTGGAGGTATTACCATACCAAACCTTAGTCTATATTACAAATCCATAGTTATAATAACAGCCTGGTACTGGCTCCAAAATAGACACACAAATCAATGGATAAGGATTGAAGATCCAGATATAAGCCCACAAAATTACAGCCATTTGGTCTTTGACAAAGGGGCCCAAAGAATCCAATGGAAAAAGAACAGCATCTTCAACAAATGGTGCTGGCAAAACTGGATCTCCACATGCAGAAGATTAAAGCTGGACCCGTACTTGTCACCATGTACAAGACTTAATTCCAAATGGATCAAGGACCTTGATATCAGGCCAGAGACTATAAAAACCATAACTGAACGGATAGGGAACTCCCTCGAGCTGATTGGGCTAGGCCAACATTTCCTAAACAGACATCCAATGGCACAGTCACTGCTACCAACTCTCAACAGTTGGGATCTTGTGAAATTAAAGAGCTTCTGTTCAGATAAAGAGATTGTCACACGAGCTCAAAGGCAACCCACAGAATGGGAGAAAATCTTCACTAACCACATATCTGATAGAGCTCTACTGTCCAGAGTGCACAAAGAACTTAGAAAACTAAACATCAAGGAAACTAATGGCCCAATTAAAAAATGGGCCCTGGAACTTAAAAGAAATTTTACCAGGGATGAAATTAAAATGTCTAACAAATATCTTAAAAAATGCTCCACTTCTTTAGCCATCAGGGAAATGCAAATCAAAACTTCCCTGAGATATCATCTCACCCCGGTCAGGATGGCAAAAATCCACAACACAAACAACAACAAATGCTGGAGAGGATGTGGAGAGAGGGGAACTCTCCTACATTGCTGGTGGGAGTGCAGGCTCATACAGCCACTCTGGCAAGTCGTCTGGATATTCTTAAAGAAATTAAAAATTGAAATGCCATATGACCCTGCGATTCCACTTTTGGGTATAACCCCCCATACAGCAGAGGTTCACCTCGAGAGCACAAGCACGACCATGTTCATAGCAGCACTGTTTACAATAGCAAAGTCATGGAATCAACCCAAATGTCCAACAGTTGACGAGTGGATAAGGAAACTGTGGTACATCTATACAATGGAGTACTACTCAGCCATCAAAAATGATGAATTACTGGAATTTGCCGGGAAATGGATGTCATTAGAAACAATTATATTGAGTGAAGTATCCCAGACCCAGAAAATTAAGCGCCATATGTACTCCCTAATAGGTGGCTCCTAGTACCAAACCCACCCAGCCCACCTTGATACACTCATAGGTAAATCTATGTATTACTTATAGTAATTGCAAGGATTATGAACAGGAGGGATGGGGTTGGAGGGCCACACCAGAAATAAGGAGAGAAGTGACCATGTTACAGTAGAAAAAATAGGCCTCCATCAAGGACTGCAAGAAAATAATGTGACACCTAGTTAAGTTCACAATTCGTTCCTGATCATTTACAACTAAGGGGGTATGAACTCACCAGAAGGGGAGGACATATAGTCTGGCAGATTAAAAAGTAACCATTTTGCAAATGGGTGATTGACCCCTCCCATTGCCTAATGCCATATGACCCTGCGATTCCACTTTTGGGTATAAATATTACATCTACCCTTGAATGTGCTCTTATAATAAGACTCCAGTTTAACAGCTTTCTGTCTCTGGCCAGGGGGTGACATACAGTACCCATCACGATGGAGTGAAGGACATTACAGGAGCAACAAAACTGCAAAAGAAAATCAACGAACCACTATCCAGAACTTCAGAGACTCTATATCAACCACCTAGAACTAGGCCAGACTAATCTCTCCCCATCCTGAAGCTCAGGGACATTTGCGGAAGAGGGGGTGGTAAGAGTGTAAGAGCAAAAGGATGGGAGGAGCAATGATTTGCAAGATACTCCAACAAGTTAGGGCCGAAGCAATCATAATTGGACATTGCATGCCCGGCGTAATGTCCAACACACTATTGACCTCATAAAGTGTAGCATCTGCTAAAGGCACCAAGATCCTTGGAGGCAAGGGATTGACAGCCACACTAGTGTTCCTATGCTTAAGGAGAACACAGGAAAAGGTTCAGGGTCCTTGTACGTCATCGGAGAGTAGAGCCCAGAGGAGAGTCAGGCATGCACAAGAAAGGACTCTGGGAATCGGGGTGGGAGGCACGGGGCGATGGGGCGGGAGGGGTGAGGGGAGGAGGAGCAGGGGTACGGGGTTCGGGGGGGGGGGAGGAGGAGGGAGGGAGGGAACTATTGTACCTATTAAGTTTGTATGAGCTGAAATAATAATAAAAAAAATATATATATAAAAAAAAGAATCAGCACGTACTCTGAGGAGCTGGCCTTACCAGCTCCAGATTTAGAAAGACTGATAACAGCCCTGTGACAGAGCAGATTCCTAGGGATCAGTGAAGCCTACACTGCATCCCACAGTCACAAAACTCCCTGGGAGCCCACCACAAAGTCTGCGGATAGGATTTTCAAGCCTACCCCGCTAAGGACTGCTAATCAAAGGTCTGAGAGGAAACCAATGGAAAGAGCTTCCATTTTAGATCTCCTAAAATTCATAAGAGGCACCAGGGTCACCAGTCTTTGGAACAAGATTTGGAGTGGTGTTTGCTTCCCTCTGTTTCTCTAGAACATTCAGAATGTCTTGGTTCCCCGATTGTCCTGAACAATAAAGGTGATTCCCCTTTCCCTTGTTTCTCAATAAATCTTACTTTAACATGTCCAGTTGTGGTTTGACTTCAGTTTTGGAATTGAGCATACAAGAGAATGAACTAAATCCAATAGCATTTTCAAGTGAGAGACCCAAATGCAATACATAAGATGGAAAAATATTGAAGACAACTGATGTCAATCTCTATCTCCACATATATGGACATATGTGAACATACTTACACAGTCATAAACACACACACACACACACACACACAAATTTCTTGTACTCTCAGAGGTAATATGTCAGTTTTCATGACTTATCATCTGAGTGAGATATCCTGATAACAAAACACTACTTCGACTGCAAAGAACTACACTGTGGAAGACAACAGCTTGATCATTATTATTATAGTTAATAACTAATGTGATAATGAAGTAACAGATATTCTCTCATAGTTTAAGGCTTACCAAACAAATTTTTTAATAACCATATAGGTTTTAATACCATATAGGTTTCATTAGTTGAGAACATGTTTAGATTCTAGTATGTTTGGTTGAATATAAATTACATAGCTATATTTCCTACTAGAAATTCACATGGTCAGTTAGATATGTATATGTTCATATTAAATTTTAAACTATCATCACTTAAAATATGAAACGAACATGGTATCTAACTCTTTGTAGAATATAGTGCCATTGGTTATATAATTGGAGAGTATAGAGGTAAAAACTTTCAATCTGGATTAATTGTAACTAATAAAATCCATGACACAAGTACATTTGTCTTGGAAAGACTAAAAAGTAATGACATTTTAAGGTTTACAAAGTCATGTCACTTTCATTTTCATGTGTCCTTTTATTTTCCCATCACCAGACTCTGGGATTTCACATTCATAAAGTCAAAATTATTGAACCAACACACCTTTCACATAAAAAGCGGTATTTATCTCATCTTGGAATTATGATCTGTTGAGCTCTCCAGTTTAAAAAGAAAGAATTTTCATTTACCTAGAAAAGCAAGGATGTTGTTATAAGCGTTTCCAAAGAGTCAGGAAACTTCTAGATGTTAATAATATAGCAATGAATGTAACAAATAAATGTCTGTTTCCAAGAAAAATGGATTATAGTACGGTAAGATCAATAAACAAGATGAAATTATACACTTTTTAAACAAAGTAATAAATGTTAATGAGAAAAACAACTCAAGGAAAAAAATGAAAGATTTATGTTGAGCATGCACACACATGTGAAATTGTTAGTTGTCGAGGAAGGTGTCATTTTTACTAGGTAATTAAGTACATCAGCGCTATACATTATAATGTAAGAGTGAGTAATGGAGAGAAATCTTTTTATAGAGAACAATCAAACAGAAAGCTTTTATGAAGAAATATTCCACTTAGTTCAAAGTAATAAGAGACATAGAACATATGCTCTCAAAACCATAGAAAATTCTATTCCAGCAGTACTACTAGAGCAGTTATTCATTAATAATATCATGAATGATAGACATTCACAAAAGAAATGGAAACAGATGTGTAAGTGAATGAAAAGTACAGTAATTTTGTCATATGTTCTTGCCATCTGAAGGTGCCAAGGACAGTTAGACTGCTTTTCAATGAAAAAAGTTTCAAGAGTGACTAAAATTTATAGATACCAATTTCATTTCTGGTAACAATGAATGGTAAATAGATCTTTCAGATTTAAAACAGTCTTTACAATAAATAGTCTATTTTAAAAACCATCTATTACATAATGTATTATCATTTATGGATCAGAATATTTGATCTATTGCTACCATTCAGTAGAACATTAAAATAATAGTAATAATGAACAACATAATATTTTGCATTTATCTGACAAGTAAAATCTAGATGAACAGCAGCAATCTCCACATATAAAGCTCATAAATTAGACAAAGGTATAATATCTACAAAATATATATGATTTAAATCTAACTATAAATGAATGATCATCCATTCATGGTTAACATTATACTACATATCATTAACCTACAATAAGTATAATATATGTTTTAGAAAATGATGTTTAATGCATCAATTTAAAGTGACAAAATGAAGAAATAAAAAACAGTCTGAAAAATGTCTAATCTATGCTTTTGGAAAGCAGCCAAAATATTACCCATCACTCCAATAAAGTCATAAATGAATTTCTTTTTATATTTAAATTTATTATTACTACAACATGCTTTCTGATAACAGTTCTTACAATTCTAATAAGAAAGAAATGATGAAATGCGGAATAAGAGTGACTCATGAAAGTCTAGAGAATTCACAGAACCTTCTTGCTCAAATGGACAAAGAAGCATAGCATTTCCTGGAGAAAATGATTCTGTTATCTTATTTGCAATGTATTTTCTTCTAGGAAGCATATAACACACCTGCTAATATAGCTGCAGGTATTTTTGAATGGTGTAGTAAAGATCTAACTTCAGATGCTGCTTTCTAGTACTTGTATCTTGCCTTAAAGAAGTTCTAACTTAAAAAAAAAAAAGTTGGTCCATAGCTCAGTTAATAGAGGATCTGCCTAGGATGCAAATGGCCCTGATTTCAATTCTGACACCACATAAACTGGGCACAGTGACATGTAATTGCTGCATTTAAGAAGTAGAGGTAGAATGATCAGGAATTCAAAGTCATCCTTAACTATATAAGAAGTTCAAGGTCCACCCAGGCTACATGAGAGCTGTCTCAAAAAATAAAAACAAGAAGTTTAAAAAAAGAAAAGAAATTCATTCATTTGAAGCCTCCACATCTTGGTAGTTTGGACATCTAGATTTTTTAACCCCAAAGAGTAAATTCAAAGATTACTTTTCTCCCAAAAGAGACCAAGGTAGATATGCAATTTTAAGATTTTTAATAATTAGGAATTAGATATTACCTGATAAAAAGTAAATAAGTATTCTCTGAATCAAAACATACCTGGCCTTTAATGAGTATTCTTAGAAAAAGCATAACTAAAAGATTAAGATCTTTGCAATTTTTAACCAAGGAGTGAAAAAATTACATTCTGTAATTTTCCTATTTATTAACTATTATAAGGTAATTATGAATTGTCCCATAATTTGTTTTGTGATGTTCTGTTCTTTGTATTTATAACTATAATAATTTCATTACTATCCAAATATAACTTAATAAATGTAGATAATATGCAAAATTGTCAAAAATGCTGCTCCAAATAAAATAAAAATTAAAAACATGAAATATACAAATATACTTAAATGTATATAAATTAAACTACTCATTTGGGATTCACTAAGAATTAAAGCAAGAAATATTCAAAACTATGGAAACAAGTAAGCTCTTAATGTCTATGTAATCATCAAATGGGAAAGAGATGGAAAGTTGATCACTGCTGTAGTGTGGATCATTTTACAATTGTTTGAAACATTCCCTTACATCACTAAAAAATAGCTTTCAAAATGGCAATTATTTCATGATTCTTCAACATTCTCAAAAAGAACACACTGTTTATCCTAGTTTTACATCAATTGTGTATAACATCTATCTCAGAGTTATTTAAATCTGTACAAATTTGTCTTCACCTTCAGCTACTGTGTGAAGCATCAAATGCTTACTTGACTGTATTCGCACTTTTAAAGCTTGTGAATTGTTTAGGATATTAGGGAATCACTTGAAAAAAGTCAAAGAAAATTGGATACTGTCATATATTAAATGTGAGTTGTCTCCTATAGGCTCATGTGTTTGACTCTTTAGTCGATGTGTTGGGAAGGTTGTGACAACTTTAGGAGGTAGACCCTTGCTGGAGGAAGGCTCATTATAGGAGAAAGACCTGAAGATTGGTTTTCCTTGCCCTGTTTCTGCTAGCAGTCTGTTCTTGCAGTCTGCAGCTTGCTCTTTTAGCTTCCATGATATATGAAGTGACGTGAGTCACCTCCAGCTACTGTCAGACTACTATGCATTTCCACCCTAAAGATTCCCTTGCGAAACCATAACCCAAATAAATCTCCCTTTCTCCCGTTAAGTTGTAATTGAGTGTTGTCTCACAGTATCAGAGAATAACTGTGTCACAAATTGGTACCAAGAACTGGGGGTGCTGCTGTGAGACAAAGAGAATCTGGTACCAGCAAGTAAAGGGTGGTGAAGCTCAAGCAAATTGGTTCCAGGAAGTGTAGCCATTGTTGAGATGTGGCTACAGTAGCTTAGGAACTGGTTATTGGGAGAATATGAAGAACTTTGGAAAATTAAGCTGTGAAAGCCCTTGAGTTTTCGAGATGGGGCCTAAAGGGCCTCTTGTGAGAACTTGGAAGAGTTGTTGAGAAGTTGTAAGAGTAGCCCACCTTTGGGTGGTCCAAAGGGGAAAAGAAACTGTTTTGGGATTAGGACAAATGGCAGGTTGCTTTGGTTGAGGGTTCGGCCAAGTTTTGCCCAAGTTCTGAAAACTTGCCTAAAGTTAAATTCAAGTGCTTGGAAGTAGAAATTTCAAGACAAGATAGTCATGACAGTGTGACATTGCTACTTTTTAGTGCTCTTATTCAGAGTTATGATGAAAAAGAATAAGGAATCAGGCAGAAAGAGATGAAAACAGAGATTTAATGGAGAAAAATGGGAGGGTAAGTTTAAAGAGAATGCAGACAGCAAAATGGCAGCTATTGTTAAAGAGCTAACAGAACAGTAGTTAAATTAGTGATAAGCCTGCTCTCTATTTGGATAATAGAAGAGGCCACACTCTGAAGGCAATATCTTCAGGAAAGGCTCCCACCCATAAACATACAAATTCTTTTGGAAGTAAAGAGATGAAGGTCAGAGTTCCAAAGAAATGTTCTACTTCTGATTCTCTAAAATAACTGCCTAGGAAAGACTCTTCCCAGTGGAAGCACAAAGAACCAAAACTAGCTGTGATCCAAGGAGACCAGTCTCCACTTGGAAGTTACAGCTGAATCTGGCAATGTTGTTCATGTGGTACTGACTTTAAAGGTATTAAAGATGAAAGAATGAGGAGAGTGAAGAAGATGTAGATTCCTCCTCCAAGGCTTCAGAGAGCTACTGAAGCTAGGAAGTGAGCATCAGAATTGGAAATCCAGCAAAGAGACTCAAGAAGGACACTAAGGTAGAGTTGAAGCTTGGATTTTCATTGATGTGAAGATGTTAGAGATTCCAGAGTGAATATGGGCTATCTGCCAAAGAGAACAGTATACCATGGAAGGAATTAATCCAAGAAGGTGATATTCTACAGATAGCTGCACTGGAGGGGTAGAAATGAAGTCCTTTGAAACTGAGATGATTTCAATACAAAGTTCATATGCTTGAATTGGAGTTACAGAATTTGGAGTTTGCCCTGTTGGTTGCCAATGTTTGTAATGGACTGATTTTCCTGAATATGCCCATGTGCTTCCCTTTGGGAATGGAAATGCTTTTTCTGTGCCATTGTATATTAGAAATATATAATTGTCTTTTGATTTTAAAGGAGGCTTTGGACTTTTGAAATGTTTTGGGGATTGATGTAGTCAATAGATTCTTTTAAAGCTGGACTGAATGTGATTCTAGTGACCATGAGCCTACTGTGGCCAGGGGTGGAGTGACATGGTTTGAATGTAAGTTGTCCCCTACAGGTTCATGTGTTTGAATTCTTAGTTGGTTTTTGGGAAAGTTGTAGCAACTCTAGGAGGAGGAGGCTTGTTAGAAGAAGGTACATCACAGAGGGTGGACCTGGAAGTTGGTTAGTCTGCCTAGTTTCTATTAATTGTCTGATCTTGCAGTCTTCAGCTTGCTTTCTCAGCCTCCATGATGTCTGCAGTGACTTAAACCATCTCCAGCTTCTACCAGCCAGTCAGATTTTTTCTGCCATAATGGACTTTATCTCCCCTCTGGAATTATAAGCCAAATAAATTCCCTTTGCCCCCTTAAGTTGTGATTGAGTGTTGACTCACAGCAGCAGAGAAGAGTAACTTGACAGATACTATCAACTGTGCAAACCAAAGTTCAAAAGGTAGGAGTGATTTTAAAGAATCTATTACAACTTAAAAGGCCTAATTGGTAATATATAGCAATGTACACAAATAACAAAACTTTATTCCATATATGTATCTAAAGAAACCAGCATTTTCCTAAAAAAAACATAAATTTTACTTAATAAAGAAGCTGGCATGTAGAGTTAAAAATCCAATAAGAAGCACCCCGGAACCCCACGCGTCCCGGCGGCGAGCACCCAGGCTGACTCCGGCTTGGCCTGCGCCCCGGCCCGGACGACCCCAGCCCCCTCCGCGCCGCCCTCGTCCGCCACCCGCCGCCCAAGACCCTCTGCCTCACTGGCCCACCAGGGACCTACGCACGTAGTCCACAGAAGACACACTGCTACTCAGAATTCAATAGAGCCCAAAGGAAACTCAAGCAAAATTCTAAGGAACAAAGGGAACAAAGGCCATACATCTGGACTCCACTACAATCATTATATCACGTGGGCAAGTTTCTTCTCATCCAGCCCAAAGATAAGTAAACTTTTTCTTTTCACCTTACTGATCCTTTAAAGCATCAATGCTGTAGATCAACTTTCTCATACAGCCACCCCACAACATACAACTCCAGGGAGTACACCACTCACCCCCACATTTCACCAAGATACTAAATCGTTAAAGTGCACTACCAAACTAATATTCACCCCCTGGTAACATAACCTTAATACTTAGTACTTAGTACTTAACTGACGTACTAACAGCCTAGTAGCCTCATCTAGAATATAACAGTAACAATACACAAACATACCCAATCCAACGCAAGCAGTAGTAATAACTGGCAAGCATAACAATATCAACTACATCGATTCAGTGAAAAACACACAGAAACTGAAAGGTCCTAAAAAACAAAACAACAATGTACAAGTCAAAGTGCAGATCCATGAGAAACAAAACCCAAGAAGACCAATCTCCTGCCAAAAGAATCCATCCCATAATGAGGGATTCTGACCACAACAAATCCACAGAAAATAGCCATGAAAGCCAGACCCAACATAACGACTTTCAGAGTATGATCATTACCATGATTAATACTATGAAAGAGGAAATCCGAGAAGAATTAAACAACCGTATCAACCACTTTGAACAGGAACACAACAGGCACTTGGAGGAGTTGAGAAAAACAGTTAAAGAAACAAAAATAGGTATGGAGCAATTAAAACAGTCTCAGGCAGAGTTTAAAATTGAACTAAAAGACAAGTTATCTTCAACCCAAAACTCAACAGAGAGTTTTATCAGCAGAACAAATGAGGTAGAAAATAGAATTTCAGATCTTGAAGACAAAGTGGGAGAATTAACCAGCTCAATGGAAGAGATTGTTAAAGCCAAAAAGATACTGGAGAGGAACATTCAAGAGATATGGGACACCCTGAAGAAGCCTAACATGCGCATTCATGGAATACCAGAATAAGAATCCCAAAATACCACACCGGAGGAAATATTTCAATTCATCATAAATGAAAACTTCCCACAACTAAAGAATGAGAGGCCTATCCAAATACAAGAGGCATTTCGCACTCCAAACAGATATGACCAAAATAGAAAATCGCCACGGCAAATAATAGTCAAAACACTCCACATTCAAGACAAAGAAAAGGTGCTGAGAGCTTCAAGAGAAAAAAAGCAACTCACTTTTAAAGGTAAACCTATTAGAATAACAAATGACTACTCAATGGAAACAGTAAAAGCAAGAAGAGCTTGGAGAGACATACTTCAAGTATTAAATGAGCAAAAATGCCAACCCAGACTGATATACCTGGCAAAACTATCTGTCATGATTGAGGGAGAAAGAAAAGTTTTCCAGCACAAAGACAACTTGAAGGGATACATGTCTACCAAACCAGGCCTCCAAAAAATCCTAGAAATGATACTCAAGCTTGAAGAAATGAACAAGCGTATACAGGAGGACAGAAGGGAAGTATAATACCACCAAAACATAAATATCAAACAACATACTTACAAAATCTACTAAACATAAAAAATGTCCAGAATTAAAAATAATTTCTCCATTATAACATTAAATGTCAATGGTATTAACTCGCCGATTAAGAGACACAGATTACAAACTTGGATTAAAAACCACAATCCAACAATCTGCTGCCTTCAGGAAACTCATCCCACCACAGAAGATAGGCACATCCTAAGAATGAAAGGCTAGTCCAAAATCTTGCAAGCTAATGGAACCAGGAAACAGGCAGGGGTAGCAATTATGCTTTCAGACAAAGTGGACTTCAAACCAAAGAAAATCATAAGAGACACAGATGGATACTACATTTTAGTCACAGGTACAATTCACCAGGAAGACTTCACAATACTGAACAGTTATGCACCCAATACGGGCCCCTCCACATTCATTGAGAAAACCCTTCAGCACCTAAAGCAAGAAATCAACTCCCAAACGATAATTCTTGAGGACTTCAACACCGCCCTCTCTACATGGGATAGATCAACAGGTCAAAAGCTTAACAGAGACACTTTGGAACTTAATCAAACCCTGAAAGAAATGGACCTTACAGATCTCTATCGAAATTTTCACCCACGCACAAAAGAATACACATTTTTCTCAGCAGCACACGGAACTTTCTCCAAAATGGATCACATATTGGGCCACAAAACGAATCTACACATATATAAAAAAGTTGAAATTCTAACCTGTGCCCTATCAGACCACCACGGCCTAAAGCTGGACATCCACAACACATCAAACAAGAGAAAATACACCAACTCCTGGAAACTTAGAAATATGATGCTGAATGAGAACTGGATTCAGGAAGAAATTAAAAAGGAAATTCAAAATTTCCTGAAAGTGAACGATAATGAAATACAACTTACCAAAATCTCTGGGACACAATAAAAGCTGTCCTAAGAGGTAAGTTCATAGTTCTTAATGCCTACATCAAAAAAATGGAAACATCAGAAATAAACAACTTAACGATGCAGCTTAAGGCTTTAGAGAAACTTGAGCAATCTGATCCCAAAAGTAGTAGAAGAGAGGAGATTAGCAAAATAAGGGGAGAAATATCTGAAATCGAGATTAAGAAAACGATAGAAAAAAATCAACCAGTCAAAAAGCTGGTTCTTTGAAAAAAATCAATAAGATAGATACACCCCTAGCTAAATTAACCAAAAGCAAGAGAGAGAAAACCCAAATTAACAAAAGCAGAAATGAACATGGAGTAATCACTACTGATACCCAAGAAATCCAGAGAATTATAACATCATATTTCAAAAACTTATACTCAGTGAAGTTTGACAACACACAAGAGATGGATGAATTTCTAAGTAAACACATCTTACCTAAATTGGATCAGGAAGTTATGAATTACTTAAATGGTCCTATAACATATAAGGAAATTGAAGAAGTAATCTCAAATCTTCCCACCAAAAAATGTCCTGGACCAGATGGATACAGCACAGAATTCTACCAGACATTTAAGGAGTCAATAACACCAATACTCCTTAAACTGTTCCATCAAATAGCAAAGGAAGGAACACTACCAAATTCCTTCTATGAAGCTAATATCGTCTTAATCCCAAAACCTAATAAAGATTCACTTAAAAAAGAAAACTATAGGTGGGTCTCTCTGATGAACACAGACGCAAAGATTCTCAACAAAGTCTTAGCAAATCGGATTAAAAAACATATCAAAAAGATTATTCACAGGGACCAAGTAGGCTTCATCCCCGGCACACAAGATTGGTTCAACATACGAAAATCAATAAATGTAATTCATCATGTAAACCAGTCCAAAGTCCAAGACCACATGATACTCTCGATAGATGCAGAAAAAGCTTTTGACAAGATCCAACAGCCTTTTATGATCAAAACGCTAGAGACAGTAGGAATGGAATGAACCTTTATCAATATAATAAAAGCTGTATACAACAAGACCACAGCAAGGATTATGCTCAATGGGGAACAATTGGAAGCATTCCCACTTCGATCAGGAACTAGACAAGGCTGTCCACTCTCACCACTTCTATTCAATATTGTACTTGAAGTGTTAGCTGAAGCCATAAGACAAGAAAGGGACATAAGAGGGATTCAAATCGGCAAGGAAGAAGTCAAACTATCCCTATTTGCAGATGACATGATCTTATAACTGAGGGATCCGAAAAACTCCACCAAGAAGCTCCTGGAACTAATTGAGAAGTTCAGCAGGGTGGCAGGATACAAAATAAATGTGCAAAAATCAGAGGCCTTCCTATATGCCCAGAATGAAAGAAGTGAAAAAGCCCTGAGAGAAACAATACCATTTACTGTAGCCCCTAAAAAAATGAAATACCTTGGTATAAACCTAACCAAGGAAGTAAAAGACCTTTACAATGAAAACTTTAAAACCCTAAAGAAAGAAATTGCAAAAGACACCACAAGGTGGAAAGACCTCCCATGCTCCTGGATTGGCAGAATCAACATTGTAAAAATGACCATCCTACCAAAGGCAATATACAAATTTAATGCTATACCAATTAAAATCCCAAAGCAATTCTTTAAAGAAGTTGACCAAATAAGCTCAAAATTCATATGGAAGCACAAAAGACCCAGGATAGCAAAGACAATCCTGAATAACAAAAACACTGCTGGAGGTATTACCATACCAAACCTTAGTCTATACCACAAATCCATGGTTATAAAAACAGCATGGTACTGGCTCCAAAATAGACACACAGATCAATGGATAAGGGTTGAAGACCCAGATATAAGCCCACAAAAATACAGCCATTTGATCTTTGACAAAGGGGCCCAAAGAATCCAATGGAAAAAGAACAGCATCTTCAACAAATGGTGCTGGCAAAACTGGATCTCCACATGCAGAAGATTAAAGCTGGACCCGTACTTGTCACCATGTACAAGACTTAATTCCAAATGGATCAAGGACCTTGATATCAGGCCAGAGACTATAAAAACCATAACTGAACGGATAGGGAACTCCCTCGAGCTGATTGGGCTAGGCCAACATTTCCTAAACAGACATCCAATGGCACAGTCACTGCTACCAACTCTCAACAGTTGGGATCTTGTGAAATTAAAGAGCTTCTGTTCAGATAAAGAGATTGTCACACGAGCTCAAAGGCAACCCACAGAATGGGAGAAAATCTTCACTAACCACATATCTGATAGAGCTCTACTGTCCAGAGTGCACAAAGAACTTAGAAAACTAAACATCAAGGAAACCAATGGCCCAATTAAAAAATGGGCCCTGGAACTTAAAAGAAATTTTACCAGGGATGAAATTAAAATGTCTAACAAATATCTTAAAAAAATGCTCCACTTCTTTAGCCATCAGGGAAATGCAAATCAAAACTTCCTTGAGATATCATCTCACCCCGGTCAGGATGGCAAATTCCACAATACAAACAACAACGAGTGCTGGAGAGGATGTGGAGAGAGGGGAACTCTTCTACATTGCTGGTGGGAATGCAGGCTCATACAGCCACTCTGGCGAGCCGTCTGGAGATTCTTAAAGAAATTAAAGATTGAAATGCCATATGACCCTGCTATTCCACTTTTGGGAATAACCCCCCATGCAGCAGAGGTTTGTCTCGATAGCACAAGCACGACCATGTTCATAGCAGCACTTGTTTACAATAGCAAAGTCATGGAATCAACCCAAATGTCCAACAGTTGACGAGTGGATAAGGAAACTGTGGTACATCTATACAATGGAGTACTACTCAGCCATCAAAAATGATGAATTACTGGAATTTGCTGGGAAATGGATGTCATTAGAAACAATTATATTAAGCGAAGTATCCCAAACCCAGAAAGTTAAGCGCCGTATGTACTCCCTAATAGGTGGCTCCTAGTACCAAACTCACCCAGCCCACATTGAGACACTCAAGGGTAAACCTATGTAATACGGTAATTGCAAGGATTGTGAACAGGAGGGATGGGGTTGGAGGGCCACACCAGAAACAAGGAGAGAGGGGACCATGTTACAGCAGAGAAAATCGGCCTCCAAGGAATGCAAGTAAGTAATGTGACACCTGGTTAAGTTCACAGATGTTTGTTCCTGATCATGTACAACTGAGAGGGTATGATCTCACCAGAAGGGGAGGGCATATAGTCTGGCAGATGAAAAGTGATCATTTTGCAAATGGGTGACTGACCCCTCCCTCACCGAGGTTTCCTGCTTTTATTACATCTACCCTTGAATGTGCTATTATAACAAGACTCCAGTTTAACAGTTTTTTGTCTCTGACCAGGGGGTGACATACAGTGCCCATCACGATGGAGTGAAGGGCATTGCAGGAGCAGCAAAACTGCAAAAGAACATCAACAAACCACAATCCAGAACTTCAGAGACTCTATATCATCCACATAGAACTAAGCCAGCCTAATCTCCCCCCATCCTGAAGCTCAGGGACATTTGCGGAAGAGGGGGCAGTAAGATTGTAAGAGCCAAAGGATGGGGGCAGCAATGATTTGAAGAGTCTCCACACTAGTTAGGGCTGAAGCAATCATAATTGGACTTTGCATGCCCTGCGCCATGTCCATCACACTATTGACCTCACAAAGTCTAACATCGGCTAAAGGCACCAAGATCCTTGGAGGCAAGGGATTGACAGCCACAGTAGTGTTCCTATGCTTAAGAGGAACACGAGAAAGGGTTCAGGGAAATGCCACTGGGTCCTTGTACGTCATCGGAAAGGAGGACCAAGAGGAGAGTTAGGCATACTCAATAATGGACTCTCTGGGAATTGGGGGGGAGGCACTGGGAGATGGGGAGGGAGGGAGGGGGAGCAGGGGGTTCAGGGGGAGGAGGAGGGGGGGAGGGAACTGGTCTACCTATTAAGTTTGCATGAGCGGAAATAATAATAAAAATGTAAAAAAAATCCAATAAGAAAAGTAAAATGCAAATTAACTATTTTCTCTTGCTATCAAAGAAACACGAGATATTGAGAAGAAGAATTATCAAAATATTTCCAATCTCATTTGTCAACAAGTTCAAACTATTAAGGTATACCTATATACTATTACTGTGGTTGATGCTTGAGTAATTTTGTTGAGGGCAAAACAATTTATAGACCAGAAAAAACTAGAATTATTCAGAAATAAAAATAGAAGTTTCTTCATAGAAGTATATGAAAGATCAAAGTTTCACACAAGACTATACAAATTCAGATTATTACAAACAATCCTAAAAAAAAAACTAGAGCACAAAAGGTGACTTCAACACCTACCAGGAATAACATTGTATTTGTCATTCAAGAGTTTTTTTTTAATATTTCCCTTTGTGTTTTTCCCTAAAGGAGTAATCATTAAAGTACAACTACAGACAGTTTATTATCACCCATAAAAAATTTAATTCTTTATATTGTAACATTTTAAAGGAACTTTAGTCTATTTGTATCACATTAGGAACCAAGTCTTTATTCTGTGTGTGTGTGTGTGTGTATGTGTGTGTGTGTGTGTGTGTGTGTGTGCGTACGTGTGTGTGTGTAAACCTAAGAGTGACATTGGGGTTTATTCTAGATTGCTCTATCTCCTTGTTGCTTTCCTCTGCATTTTCCTGACTCAGTCTTCCAAGGCTAGAGGTGCAGGCTGCTACCATTTATTCCCAGCATTTTCACATGTGATCTGGGATCTGAACTCAGGATCTTTTGCTTTCAAGACAAAGACTTTAACCCTGAGCCATTTCTCCAGTCCTAGACTTGTTTAAGACTAACTGTGTTTTGGAAAATAGCTTGAAGTTTTAAAATACTAGTGTTTCATTCAATATGCTTTACAGCTGCTTGTGAATGTTTCCTACATTAAACACTGAGATGGCTATGATATTTAACAAAGACTTTCTTACACATTTTCTAATAAAGTTGCAAGGACTAGTTAGTCAGATATGAAGAAAAAAAATATAATGCCTATAACTGTTTTCCAGAGCAATTCCCATGTTCCACTATTGGGTTTAATATCATCTTGTCCCTGTTTGTTATTTTGGAAGGTAAGCAGTCAGTGGGTGTAGCTACTTAAAATGTTTCAGTTCTAGCAAGCAGGAGGTAAAGGCATACTACCAGTGAAAAATGGCCATTGGCCAGATTATAAGAGCGCTGGAAAAGGGAGATCAGAGTCCTTTAAAACTAAAACATTTAGAAAGACAAAATAATCAATATAATATTAACATCATAAGCTCCAAATTTTAATAAGAATAACATTAGATTTTACTTAAAGAATGTCTGCATCTCTGATAAGAAAGCGGAAATGTGTTCTTCAGGATTACTCAAATAATGGAACCTCCTCATGGCGCAACAGTGGAGTGAGTGTCTGACTTCAGGATTACTCGAATATTTACAAACAAGTATTCTATAGACAGTATCAGAAAAAGTGTAATGTCAAAGCTGTTTAATTGGAGACAAACTAAGTTCATCACAATTCCATCTAAACATTTGTGTCAAAAAATATATGAATGATTGAATATAAGAATTATTAAGACCTCTTACCCCATATTTACATTGGCGGGACGTTGCTCCATATTGGAAACGACATTGCTCATCAGCATCATACACCTGACCTGGGGCCACAGCTGGATAAAGAAAGTCACGCTTGGGAGGCTCATTATCAAGGCAAGTACCACGGCCTGAACTGTTCAACATAAAGGATCAAAGGAAATTAGGTACTCTATGGACCATATCAATCACAATTATGAAACCACCTATTGACATTTTATTTTAATAAGCTGATGCATTAAAAAACAGTACATTTTATCAATAAATAATCACACAGTGAAACAGAATAGCTTTAGAGAAACTTGAATATTATTCAAAATATTTTTTCTCCAGTTTCAAAACCAATAAAACAACAATAAAATGTCATTTCTGCCTTTAAAACATTGATTTAAACTCATTTCCAGAATTTAAGATTACCCTAAGTTCTTGTTTATTTTTATTCAAAATATAACTTTATCTGGTAGAAAAATTAAAAACATGAAATGTGGAAAATTAAGCAAAAGCAATTATAGATGTAATCATTAAAGACTTAATTTATATATTTTATGTTGGTCAGAACAATAGATATTTATAGCCTCTTAAAGTAGCTCACTAATTAATGGGCTGAATGACAGATGAGGCTAAGATCCAAAGTTTCCTCTCAAATATATTAGAAATGTTTAGTCTTTCAAAGAGTTCATATTTCATCTAAGGTCATCAGAATTAGAAAAAGAGAATGTTCTCTCTATAATTTCTGCTTTGCAAAGTATTCCTGCACTAAAACATAATATTTTAATTCAGTGGAACAAATAACATAAAGGTTGCCAAAAACCAGACAGCATACCTTAGTTTAAATAACTTTAAATTTTGCTAAATATAATCACGCATTTTTATTTATTCAGTGTGCATAAAATACGACAGATGCTTTTTTGCTTTCATTTCACATATGAGTGACTTAGAATTTTTAAAGAATTCTTATGCCAACACTTAAAAATTTTTTCCAACATTCTTGTCCATTGTGCCAGCACTTGAGCTTTTTTTTCCCAAAATCTTTTCCATACAGTTTGCCAAAGGAAAATCATTTCACAAGTTGAAGTTCTCAACTTCTATTTAGAAGAGTAAAAATTTTCATTTATAGATAGGTAAAGAAAGAGCCACAAATAGCAATGAATTTCATGTTCACTTAAAAGTTTTTCATATTCATAAAATGCAAAACTTAATTTGGTATATAAAAGTGTATAAATGACATCAGTAAATTACTATATTTTAAAAATCGAATTATACTATTCTTGAAGTAAGCATCAAAAGGATACAATGTTGTCTTTTTAATTTAAACCTTTCTCAATTTACTTAATAAAAGCAATTGAGTTGAATAATAAATACTATACTGATATGGCTAGGTTTTACAGCTACCTGTTATAATCATTTCATTATCACTGTTCAATGTACTTAACAAAACAAACCATCTTTTTAAATCAGCTTTCAAGGAAGAACCCTTGCTTCCATCTTACTATATTTTTAGATATTGGCATGTATCTCATCAAGAATGTTTATTTGGATGGATTTTAATAATAGCACTCTTGATATATAATGCAAAAACTTTAGACAAGTATAATTACACTAGTAAGTTTGAAAGTAAATATTAAAATTAATGCCAAGGAGATCATATCTTAATAGCATAATATGAAAATAGATATCAATAATATTTATAGAATTATTGATATATAAATTAATTCCTACATTTTCTTCCCAAATGTCAGTTTTATCCCCACGTACAATAAAACTATATATCTTTATGAAAGGAATTTAATGTATGATAGAAACAAAGAGTATTACTATAAATCAATAAAAAAGTTAAATTAAATGAAACAACTTAAATACAGGACCTTATCAGCTATAAATATTTGTCAACTGTGCAACAAAAAAGGACATATTCAACTAAATGATACCACCATGGAATTTATCAAAAATAATTTCATACAATGACTTTCTAGAATACAGAAAATAGAGTAAATAATTTTGCCTCAGCTGCTGATATGTGCACATGACCCAAACAATTTAGGTGACCAAGGGATCTATTCATATCCACAGGTATAAGTTACAGTTCATTATGATGGCAGAAAAGCTCACATTAACATCATGAGTTGAGGAAACTGATTACAATATATTGACAGGAAGAATTGAGAGAGAAGCATACTTTCTAGCTTGCCAATTTGACAAAGTCTATCAACATTCTTTCCATCTAATACACATGCCCATGGAATGGTTCCACCAAGTATGGACTGGGTTTTCCCACATCATTAGTCTCCTGCAGAATTGCTCAGAGACTTGCCAAGTTAACAATACTTCATAGGTATCCCTAAAGGCTCAGCTCTCAAATGTCAAGTTGATAACTGCAAGTAACTGCTGTAATTGGAGGTGGAGCTACGTGAACCACAAAGGAGAATTTAAGAATAGATACACCAAGGAAATAATTCTTTTTGCATTCAAAATTCACTTAAGAAACAGGAAGAATAATTGCTTCATTTAATTTTTGTTCCAAGGTATTATGATCTTCCAATCAAGAGCTTATTTTCTTCAATAATGCCATATCAGATGAATATTGCAAAGGCCTTCAAACAGCTAATGAGGTCATGCAATGTGGGAAACTGCAACAAAACTCTTCTAAGAAAGTTTTCCAAAAATATATTTTCATTTCAGTTCCCTAGAAGTACCTAATTCTATATTAATGCAGTCTAATTAACTACGCAAGTCTTGTTCTCTTTTTATAGAACAATATACAAAATAATAAAACATATAATATAATATAATATAATATAATATAATATAATATAATATAGTATAATATAATATAATATAAAACATAAAAGAAAACTACATGGATTCTATACAAATGAATCTGTATTTAGGAACATCATACTAGAAATGGCCTTTTGAAATGTATTTGACTATATTTGTAGATAGTAAGACTTACAAGTAAAGTGCTTTGAATTAAAGCAAATATGGGAATATTTGACAGCTGAATAAAATTTTCTATATTTTTACATGTAATAGTATCCTCCTAACAATCACATCTAGTAATATGATAAATCCTTGATTAATGAAATGAAGGAATGGGTCATTTTCATATTTTAATTCTTAGCTGATGTTAAGCAACAAAAATACATCTGTTGCTTTCCTGGTGTTTCTTCAACTACTTAGTTAACAAATACTATTAACTTGTAAAAACATTAATTTTGGATAGTTCCATATTTCTAAGTTATCACCATTATGAGCCAGTACAAGTATGAATCAGTACAAAAGATAGAGAACATGGATCTGAGAAATGTGAATTTAACTCCAAAGAAC
The DNA here is from genome assembly GCA_023101885.1 of Typhlomys cinereus. Classification (NCBI taxonomy): domain Eukaryota; kingdom Metazoa; phylum Chordata; class Mammalia; order Rodentia; family Platacanthomyidae; genus Typhlomys; species Typhlomys cinereus. The sequence continues at coordinate 7,230,457 of JALPQD010000042.1, read as the reverse complement.
TTTTTTATATTCTCCAAAGAAAATTTCAGAGCATTCAATTCCAATAATTTTCCCTTTAGGGTAGTTCCTTTTCTGATTTTTGAATTTTCATCAGCTAATGTTTGATTTCTCCCTTTATACAAGTTATTTTTACTATCCATCTTTAAGATACAATTAATAAAAATATTATAAATTAATGGATATCACTATGACATTTTCAAAACATATGTCATTATAATTTCTCATACTTGTCCCCCCCCTCTTCATTCTCCTTTTTCTCTTTTGCTGATTTCTTTCCTTCCCCCAAGTGAAAGTTACACTAGCAAATTTCTTTACTTTTATTTTACTCTAATAACTTGTTTTTTGTTTGTTTGCGATGAGGCTCTCTGTAAGTAAACCAAGCTGGACTTGATATTGTGATCTCAGCCATATAATCATGGGAACAGAAACATATGCTTCTATGGCCAGAACTCTTAGCTTGTCTTAATCATTACACACCTCAGCTATTCCTCTGCCTATTTTTTATCTAAAAAGAGACGTTCTTAAGATTTCCTTGAGGATCATATCTTCTGATCAATATTATAGATTATGTATATAATTACAAACCATTCATTTTATTGTTCATTTATAATCCATTTAACACTATTTACCTGTTCTTTTAATTGTTTCTGATACTCTCAATTTCTAAAAATTTCAAATTACACTGATGAATGCTTTTGCAAAAATCTCCTTGTATTGAAGCACAAACATTTTTTACTTTCAAAAAATGCTTCACATCTTATACTTTGCATTTTTCTCATTCTAACAAAGAAGCTATGAGAAATTTTTATTTAATCTAGAGATTTAGTTCACTGAAATACAAATGAACAATTTTAACTGTATAAAATCTAGTGTTATTCATGTTACTACCTAAATAATGAAACAGTAATATTATATATGATTTTCCTTGAGTATTCTCGTAAACAAAACTTGAATAGAAGTGATTTTTATCTTTAAGGTGACATGAAAAGTTTCTACTTGAAAATAAACCTTACTCATTAATAAATGTGCAGTACCATTAGTGTATGGGATATTACAACTTACTTTATTAAACATATATATAATCTAGTAAAAATTATGAATATAGTAAATCTGTGATCATTTTCCTAAAGTATATATTTCACAACAAAAAACTATAGCATATTCACAGAAATATGGCTAATTATGAAATTCCTAGGTTCTATATTACTAAGAAAAATTAAAATAAATATTAACTTAAGAATATACATTTTATTAAAAAAATTCATAGTAAATAAGAGTACATTGATATATCCAGAAATCTTTTCAGTGCAATGGGAAAATCATGTTATTGTCCAACTTTTATTTTCATAGTCCAAAATTAACCTTGAAAATAAGATAATGAGCCAGAATTCAGTCTTCAATGAAAATTTAAAGATCTTTTGTAAAATGAGTCCTCTTCTCTTTATTTTCAGAATACACAAGGACATAGTCCTGATTGAGATTTTTTTGTTTATATTCAGCAAGCAGTTACAGATCTTTAGTTTATAAAGCAACAGGTCAATCTGGAACAAAGTATTACCATGTAACTCCATACATATATTAACAGTGCCTTAACAACAACAATAAAAAGTTAAAATTTAATGTCACCCATTTTTTCCACAAAGTTATGTCAACATAACTTAAGCATAAATATGGTTGATATCATCTAGAGCAAGTTAAATGCCTTTTATCCACTATGCTCTCACAAGTTGTTTTATGAATCTTCATGAAATGTTTTTCATAAATATAATAGTGCAATAATATATTTAAGTATATACAAACTAAATGTACTGTCTAAAAATTAAGCCTTTTTTCTCTCACCCACTATACGATATGGATATTCAAATATAAGTGACCTTGAAGCTTCCACAAACAAAAATTATGTGCTGAAAAAGTATATCTATACCTAATCCATACATAATTATGACTTCTCAAAGGTATTTATGGCTTGAGCAAAAGAAACCTGTTCTGCCAAACTGCTTCCTGGACACTATTTTTGTTAAGAAAGGTTTCATCTTTAATTTTGTTAAGAAAGGTTTCGTTTCCATTTAATAAAATGATGCTTTTCCTTTTAAAGGATATATGAATTCTTTCTTATCATGTCCAATTTATGTCACTCCTCTCACCCCTCCTCCTAATTCCCTTGCAGTGATAACACGCCTCCCAGTGCATTTATTCAGGTGCCACCCTTGTGTGAAAACAGCTATTCAGTATGTATTTAACCTAGAGATGCAGGGAATTTTGTTGTAGACCACTGATAGCTCACACAATTTAACAGACTTTAAACAGGGTTAAGAGTTGATTTACGAAGCCCCCATATCTTTTAGAAATGATAGTCCTACTTCTGAGTGGTGGAGAATGAATGGAAAACTGACCTGAATTATAGCTGGCTGCCTTTCACTGCCTGGTAAATGAGCCCAAAGTCATCAATGAGTGTGAGCCTTAATACCAGGTTCATCTTTCTGTTTTCTAAATAAGTAAATAAATGAGTCCCGCAGGCAGATAGGAAAGACACTACCTGCAAAGCCGTCTTCGGAAAACATCAGAAGCTGGCATAACACGTCCATTTTAACGGAAATGGGTTCTTTATTATTTAATCAGGACGGCTTCTGGGCGATTCAAGAACCACTTATTGAATCACCGAGTTTAAGAAATCTGAAAAAAAATATTGGGAGTTGGTAAACACCATCTCCTGACTGATTAATAGCACTTTGTGTTGCAGAATGACATGAGAGACTTTGTATTGTAGTGGCATTTTAAGGCCATGGAAAATATTTTTTCCAGTTAAACAATGAATAGTGAATCTCCACAAATTATATAAAGCTCATTGTCAAATCTACCATCATCTTTGGCCTATACAGTCACTAAGTAGAGAAAGGTATGCATTTTGTTGGCTGGGCCACATTTCCTAGGCAATTCATCTTTCAAGATTTCTTTTTCTTGAAAAGAGAAGTTAAAATAAATTGTTATGAATGTTTTTGAGCCAAATACGAAACATAAATGTAACCTCAATCCATAATCCCATAAAATATCTCTAAATTTTAAAAATATCATCCAGTCAACGTAATTAAGTTCATTGCACAGTAAAATGGAGAAAAGAAATTCAAGAAACTACCATTATGTCTTTGTACTCCAGTGAACTGACGATGTTAAAGAGCCTGCATTTAGAAACATTTCGCTGTTTGGGCAAATTCTAATCAGCTTTGTTTGGTTTACTACTAAAGAGGTGAAAAAGGTCACTTTCCTCCCAGGTCTCTTACAATTTATCTTTTACCTACTGGTTTTAATGTCAAGTATTTCCATGAGCATACACAAGAGAAATATTTTTTATAAAATGCAGGATAAATAATCCCATTAGAATCATATCAACACCAATTACATTTATACATACAAATGATAGGGAAGCTATGATTAAATAATGCCTTTCGATTATTAAATATTTGGAAGACTTTATTACAAGTAATAATTCTATGTATGTCACCAAAGCAGTGGTGATTTATTAACTGCATCCTACCAGCAATTTAAAGATTTCCCTTCACAATATCTTAACAGTGATAATATGATTCCAACTAGATAATACTTGTCACAAGTTCAAATTTGATGTGTGTGTGTGTGTGTGTGTGTGTGTGTGTGTGTGTGTGTGTGTGTGTGTTTGCATGTATATTTGGCAGGGAAAAGAACATAAACAATTTACGGCATGCTTAAGATTGAGGAGTAGTAGATTCTGGTCCTAGGATTTAGTGCACAGAGTTGACACTAGCTAATAAGCTATGTAAAGGTCAATAAGACAGAAACAGCATACAGGAGAAAAGGAAGTTATACTCTTAAGAAACAACAGAATGCACAGGATCATTGACCATATTACATAACTCATCTTTATCATGACAGGGACTAAGATTCCATTTTAAAACATGAACCAAATAAGTAGAGAAATTTTAGATATGTCTTCAACAGTGTTTAAAATTTTGGTTGAACTATTTCATTATAAAACATCTTGAAAAATGATTTCACCAATGATTTGTATTAAAAAATTACCAAAATATGTCAAACAAGTTTACTGTGGTCTTTTTTATATCATTTCCCTCAGTTTGGCAATAGACAAACAAATCATCATAAAATTCTATTACTAAGATCAGAAATTGCCAGTTTATAATATAGTTACTTAGAACCACCCTCTGAAATTCAAATTCCTTCACTTTCTTATCGCACTAATAACATTTAAAGAACCTATTTTTCAATATTTGTCTTTTCATTTTTGAGTAAAGTACTATACTGGATATTTTAAATTACTTGAGTTCTTTGAAAACTATAATTTTCATAAAGAATTTTACAAATATATACTTACATAAATTTTATAAAAGAATTATAGTTTTCAGAATATGTGATCTGGTTACTAATAGATAAGAAGAAAAATATATAATGCAAAGTTTTAGTCCATATAGCTAACATATATAAATTATTAAAAATTTACAATACAATTATGTTAATGTGAACTTTATAACATAGGCCAATTTCTAAAAATGAATTTCCATTGTCAATATAGGTCCTTTACGTATACTTTAATTTTTTCAGAATACTGAATTTATCCAAGATTAAAAAATATTGCACAAATCAATTAAATGATAACCTCTGCAACTTTTATATTACTTAGAATAGTAATGTTTATCATTTAATGAAAATAAAATTAAACAATTTTTAAATTATACCATGATACATAATTTTATACATGACATATAATGATACAAGTATGATGAATTGGACTCACTGAACAACCCTGAATATTTAAATGTCAAAAAGTAGTATATGAATCTCCTTGTTCCTGAGGTCCAGTCTGGAAACCCTTGTGGGCAAAATGTGAGAAAATCTCACAAAATCATAACATTTGAGTATGAAAAAGAATTCATAAAATAAAGAAAATGTAGATCACTTAAATCCTTTCTTCAAAGTATTCATCTTCCAGCTGTTTATCTTTTGTTGTTGTTTGCAACTATTAGATACTTTGGCACTCCTACAGAACTCAGCCTTTTCACCAACACATGAAATTATGTTTTGCTATTCTGTATTAAATTATATGAGTGTAAGTAATTTCTCAAATTGCTTTATACTTACTGAAAAATTCTAATTATTCATAATATCAATCACACTTGCAGCCTGGCTCCACTTACTCTAGTTTATTTTAAAACCTCTTTTGTGTATAACCTAAAAAAATTGTCATAACATTACATTAAATATATAGGAGCAGCTTGAAACACAATTGAGCCTCATAAAAGTTACTACTCATAGAAAATTTAAAGTGCTACATATTATTCCCCTAGTAATGAGTTACTTTTGGAGCAATTTATCATCACTCTCAAGAGATTACTTACTCTAGAAAGCTGGTGATATAGTCTCGGCTACAGGCAGACCAGGAAAAAGGATTGGTATTTGCAGTAATATGAGCTGCCATAAGTTTTGCTGCTTCATGACCTTTTGTCCCACAAGAATTTCCAATTCCATCATGGTTCATACCAAAACTGTTTTAATGAGGAAGAAACCAAAAAAAGAAATAAGAAAACATTAAAGCAAACAAATCTACACTTCCATGATTGCCTTTTGAATTATTTACTGGATTCATTAGCATACATCTTTAGTCAAGATAGCCAGATCTCTAAAACAAGTACTATTACTGTTAAATAGAAGACTAAAGGATAATTTAATAACATACTATTATCTAACTTTTTATCAGTTATCATATATTCCAAAATTATGTTTCACATAATCCAATCTCTCCTCAAGCACAAAAAAAAACATATGTATCAATCCTCACTTTACAGTTGAGAAAACTTAGATTTAGCAAATATAAGTGACGATTAATGATACTTTATGAATGTTAAAGGGAACCCACATTTAACATGCTAGTAATGTTCATCCTACCTTGCGGTGATAAATTCCTAAGAGAACTACGGAAAAAAAGAAAAAATCTACAATTGACTGGGATCTGAGTATAAGCTAAATTTACAAGTCCCTTTTCTTCCTAACATTGATAAAGAAAAATTAATACATAATTTAATATATTAATTAAGAAAATTATGTATTAAGAAAAATTAATACATAATAATACATAATTTATGTCTGTGTGGGCAAAACAGCTCATGAAAACTCCCTTGACATATTTAAAGATTATGGTTTTCTCTGCCATGGCCTCCATTTTTCAAAGCTTTTCTTTCTCATTGTTTTTTATATGTCCTATAGCCATTCTCAGTGCTATAATTGTGATCTTAAAGCATACTTGAATAACTTTAAAAATCTAAGAATATGCTCATCATATGAATATATTTTAGCCTTTTTTCAAAAGTATCTACAAGATTAGCTTGAATATATTTAAATTTTTTATTATTTTTATTCAACTGTGCGTGTGTGCACGTGTGTATATGTGTGTGTGTGTGTGTGTGTGTAGAACCACGGGTGAATTCGGGAACCACCATGGATCGCCTCCACCTCCTCCAGGGATCCACAGGCTCCACCCTACCAGGACCAGAAACGCAAACCGCCTCCTTCCAAACCCCACATTTATACATGGGATCTGGGATCCGAACTCAGGACCTTCCACCTACAAGGCAGAGGCTTAACCTCTGAGCCACTTCTCTAGTCCTTGAGCCCCTGAGCATAAATATATTTAAAAATATTTCTGTTTCCATATGATATTCTGATAACTGCACTATGATGTGTGTTCAAGGAAATTTCATGAAACATAAAACAGATGAAGAAAGTTGCTATGGGAAAGTCTGGAAAGAGTAGAGAACAAGTAATTAATAAAATTCAATATTAATACCTACTTGCTTGACAGTGTAGACATACAAGATCTTGTTCTGAAGTATGTCATGACATAAATGTGAGGAATCAGATCAAAGACATATTTAGAAAGCAAAACAGGTTGCCCCTCATAAGTTCACTATGAAAGGATTATATAAAGTCTTATGAAATACATACATACATATATATATGGGATAAGAAAAAAGAGCTGGTAATTCAAGTCTAGGAACTAATATAAGCAAAGATAAGAAATGTATGTGAGTATCCAAAACTCTAGAATAAAACAAGTAACTGATATTAAAAAACTAAAATTTAGTATTCTAATTTTATGACAACACACTGGAGTCTATCTCATTGAATGGTCTTCTAAGAATATAAAGAGAGGGGCTGGAGAGGTGGCTCAGGAGTTAAGCCTCTGCCTTGCAGGCGGAAGGTCCTGAGTTCGGATCCTAGACCCCATAGACGCCAGGCCAGGCAGAAGCGCGTTTCTGGTCCTGGCAGGGCAGAGCCTGTGAATCCCGGGGCAGAGTAAACAAGGAGGAGGTGAAGGCGGTCCATGGTGGTTCCCGAATTCGCTCGTGTTTCTACACACACACATATACACATACATACACACACGCACACACACACAATTGAATAAAATAATTAAAAAAAGAATATGAAGACAAACGAATAATATTGTATCAAAATAATCAATTACAAATTTACATAAGGAACTCAAAAGTATAAATGTTCAATTTAATAAAATGCAATATTCCTTCTTCAAAGATTGATACTACTACAATATTGCTACTTTGAGTCTTACAAATGAATTAAGTTAAATAACTTCCATTTAGCAGCAGCCTTATACGTGTACAATGAAAAGATGAAAACAGGCATGTGACAAGAAAGCCTGAATTTCACTTTTCATTCTTTTTATGAATAAAAATCAAGCTTCGACTTTCAAAAATAATGCCTAGCTCTTACTGCATATTTTCATGTGTCTCAACATATTAAAACATTATCTAACCATTGAAATTACATTAAAATTTCTTGTGGGTATAAAGAAAATATAAGTTTTCTTCAGTTCTGAATATTCATTACATCATTACAAATTTTTATGTTTACTGTTAGTTGCTCAGAAGAACATATACATAATACATATTGATATGAAATTAGTTTACAATTTTTAGGTATGATTGCACATGTCTGAAAATTTTAGCATTAGGAAAGTAGAGACAGGAAGAATTTAGTTCCAGGTCCATTTAAGCTACATAATGAGACCCAGTTTCAACATAAACATAGTATGACACAACAAAATATGCACATTTGATGGAATTACATTTCTGTAATTCCAGCACTTGGGAAACTGAGTCAGGAGAATCATGGGTTCAAGGCCTTCACTATACAACAAGTTCAAAGCCTGTTAAGGATGCATGAGTCCCTATCTCAATTAACTACCAAAAAGTTAAGATGAGGAGACATCAACCAGCAAAGTACTTGCCCCCAGGCACATATATATGAGTTCAAACCCAGAACCCACATAAAAAGTCAGGTATGAAGGATCCTGCTTGTAATCCCACTGCTGGGAAGGCAGGGGCAGGTGAATCCCTGGGGTTCAGGAGCCAGTTTGCTTACTCTAATGGGCAAGTGGCAAGCCAATAAGAGATCCAGTGTCATAAAAAAAAGTAGTGTTCCTAAGAAATGATACCCAATGTTTACTGGCCTCCCATGCATGTGCCTGAATGTGTATACACATGTGCACACATGTGCATGTGTACACACTCATCTCACACACACACGCACACTGCAAATAAAAATTAAGACAATTGAAATTTCTAATTTGACAACTGTATTCTTGTTATACAAAAGAATATTCCTTGTTCTTATGCTTAAATATTTGAGAATAAGGGTGATATATTTACAACTTAGTCTCAAAGAGTTCAGAAAAATATGTATATACATATGTAGAAAGAGAAAGGAAAGCAAAAGTTACATGATGTTAACTTTTTAAAATCTAAGTAAAGAATTAAAATATTTCTACTATAGTAAATTTATTATAAATACAAGATGACCTCAAACTTGAAAAGTTAAAAGGAGAGTGTTGCACATTCTTTGCCTGGCACCATAGCTCTGGCAGGTAGTTTGAGGAGCTGGCGCAAAGATCCAATCCCACTTCCTGCTCTGATTCCCTTTCTCTCAGTGTGGCATGTTCTCCAGGCCTGGCACCTGCCACTGCAACTCAGGCAGGTAACATGGATAGTCAGGGTCAGAACACCAGCCCACACATTGGAAGACATCAGCAGCCTTCAGTCCTCTCCCTACCCTTACCCTCAACTGATCATTAAAAACACACTTGGAAATAAATGAAGCGGTAAACCAAATGAACCGACCCACATCTACTAAATCTTCCATGCTAACACCAAGAATACACATTCTTTTCAGCAGCTCATGCATTTGTCCTCCAAAATAGACCACACAACAGGCCACAAAGCAAGCCTACACAAATAAAGGGCAGTTGAAATAACCTACTGTTCTCTAGCTGATTACCACAGAATAAAGGAATATATCCATAAACAAGTGAAGAGCAGAAAGTACACAAACTCTTGGAAATTAACATGTTACTGAACCAGGAATGGATCTAGGCACAAATCAAAATGGAAATCCAAAATTTTCAAGAATTTAATAAAAACATGATATCTAAGTCTGAGGGATACAATTAGGTGATCCTAAGACTAAAGTTTATAGAAATGAATACCTACATCAAAAAAAAATCCAAAACATCCCAAGTAAAAAATATAACATGCAGCTTAAAGCCTTAGAGAAACAAGAAAAAAAAAAAAACAACCTCCAAAATCAGTAGCAGAGTGGAGATGAGCAAGATCAGAGGAGAAATAAATAAAATTGAGACAAAGAAAACAATATTAAAAATCAATCAAGGAGCTGGGTTTTTTTTGAAAAAAATAAACAAGATCAACAAACTCTTAGCCAAATTTAACCATAACCAAGAGAGAAACCCAAACAAATAAAACTAGAGATGAAAATGGAGCTATCACAACTGATATTAAGGCAATTCAAAGAATTATGAGGATATATTATAAAGATTCATACTCTACCAGTAGTGCCAGACTATGAAAGATTAAATAGCACTAGCAGTTTTGTACTTAATACATTAATAGTTTAAAATTTTAAACATATGTCTGTATCATTAATAAACCCCTACTTACAAAAGCTGAGTGTGTTGGTAATATTCTATTATCTTAGTATTCATGAAGTGAAGGCAAGATGATCAAGACCTCAAGGCTACCCTCAGCTATGTAGGAAATACAATGTCAGCTTAGGCAATGTACACTTGGCCTGTTCAATTAAAAAAAAATTGTCTACATATTGAGAAAGAAGCTCTGGCCCCAACCAACATAAATGTTCAACAAATAGTTTGTCTAAAAAAAGTTAAACTAGCTTAGAGATTTGTAATTCAAGTAATTCAAAACAAAAAAGGGGATTGAAGATCTATAAATATACAGATGGTAGATATCATATAGACAGATGCCAGATAGATCTTATAGATGAATTTTTTTTCAAGATGGATTTATTCTGTAACCATAGTTAAGTGTCATAGTTGGGCACAGGTGTCAACTTGACAATTAAAGGTTTGCACTTTGGGCACATTTGTAGAGAATTAGTGGTTGAATTAGGCCCAGAGCAAACCTGCAGGAGATTGTCTAGCTGATGGGGAAGACCCAGCCCATAGTGGATGGGATTAGGCCCTGGAATAAAATACAGAGAGCTGGTTGAGTGAGTCAACATCCTTTTGTACACTTGGCCAGACATCGTCCCTCTCTCAGCCAGTTCCCTCAGCCCTGATGTTGGTGCATGTTCTCCTGTCAAGCTGAACTACAAACTGTAACCAGACTATTCTAAGAAAGTAAACAAACTCCTTGTTCCTTTAAGCTGTTTGATGGTGATTTATCAGCAACCGTGCAGGTGAACTGCAACAGAATTTGGTACTGGAGAAGTGGGGTGTTGCTGATAAATCTGGCTACATGGCATTTGTGGATTTTGAACATTTTTGTTAGAGAAATTTGGACTTTTTGTGGATTCAAAAATGTTTGACCAGAGTATGGTGGGCCATTTGGAAATTAGTGATGCTGAGAGAGTCATGAATTGTTTGGGCCCAGTTTGTGATGAAGGGAACAAAGACTTTGGTGAAGATGAATTTAAAGACAATGGACTGGTTTGCTTGATAGAGGAGAGCTGTGTGGATGGCTGTGAAACTGGATGTGGAAAGGGCAGGCAGCACAAGAGCTGCCATTGGAGAAATGAACATCAGTGAAAGAAAACCTATGGCTTAACACTGGGATGGTGGAAGACGTGAAAACTACTGTATGATGATTCCATGGGTTGAAAACCCAGATTCCTTGAGGGGCCGAAAGCCTAAGTTGAAGCTGTTTCTTGCCCTTTGGAAGTTTTGGCTGCCTAGAAAGGGGCTTTTCCAGAATCAGCACACTAAAGTTGGCACAGCTATGGCTCCAGTGGACCAAGCTATGACTCAATGTCGCTGTGGAATCTGGCAGCATCCCCCAGGTAGTACTAGTTTTGATATAAGACTGAAGGGTTCATGGAGAGCAGCAAATGCTTGGCACCAAGTGGCAGGCATAGAGTTCCTGCAAGAAAAGGTGAAGCTTATAGCTGCAGAGGCGAATCCAGAGTACTGTTGGAGATACTAGAACCTTGGAATGTATGCTGAGGATGGCTATGAGTGGAGATTCTGCCTGATTCAGAGGAACTCTGATTCTACAACGTTGAGCTACAAACAGGGACTGGGAATGCCTAGAATCTTTTAGCCACCTTGACCATGTGATGAACAACAGAAGATGGACATTGGTAAAGGATGCGGTATTTGATTTGCCGTACTCTGATCTTAATTTAGTGTTTTATTACATCAAGATACTTCTGTTTTAATGTTTTATTGTTTTAAAGTATTTAACTTATTCTGATTTAATATACTCTTAAGTTTAAGAAACTTTGACCTTTTAAAATGTTGGAGTTGAAGTTTTAATGAGAGAACACTTTAAATTTGTTTATGGAAGTTTAAGATAACTTTTAACACCCATGGGGACAAGGATTGAAGGTTACAATTTAAAGTGCTATGTTTTTGTGTCAAGTTGAAAGGGGTATCGTGTCATCATTAGGCACAGGTGGCAACTCGATAGGTTTGCACTCTGGGCACATTAGTAGAGAATTAGTAGTTGAGTTAAGCCAGAGCAAACCCGCCGAAGATTGTCTAGCTGATGGGGAAGGCCCAGTCCATGGTGGGTGAGATTAGGCCCTGGAATAAAATACAGAGAGCTGGTTGAAAGAGTCAGCATCCTTTTTTATACTTGGCCAGATATGCTGGTCTGGCAAGTACGGATCGTCCCTTTCTCAGCCAGTTCCCTCAGCCCTGGTGTTGGTGCATGTTATCCTGTCAAGCTGGACTACAAACTGTAACCGGACTATTTTAAGAAAATAAACTCCTTGTTCCGTTAAGCCTTTTGATGGTGATTTATCAGCAACCATGCAGACGAACTGCAACACTAGACTAGACTGGACTTACTATATAGCCTAGGAATAAACTCTGGTAATCTGTTTTAGCCCTTCAATGTTGAATTTATAGGGATAAATTGAGTTTCTTTTTCTAGAGTATAGAAAAATAAAAATGGATGAAGCATTCTTGACAGGAAAAAAATGCTACATAAACTCAAAAAAGAGAAATCTTGTAATGAATGTCAAAAGATTTAGCAAAGTACCATTTTATTTTTAAAAAGTATTCTACCACCAAATTATCCTATGGCTCTCCAGTTTGCTTTTCCAAAAAAGGTTCATTAATTTTTTAATGTGTATTGATTTCACAATATGAGTTTTATAATGATTTTTTGAAACTTTATTTTATTTATTTATTAGTGTGTGTATGTGGGTATGTAAAACAGGGGGTGTATCCCTGTGGAGGACCAGTGGTGACTCTGGAAATTATCCTTGATTGCTTCTACCTCCTTCTTGCTTCATTCCAGGGTTTCCTACACTCCTCCCACCAGGGCTGGAAATTCAGGCTGCCACCATTTCTGCCTGGTGTTTTTATGTGGGACCTGGAATCTAAACTCAGGACCTTCTGCTTGTGAGACAGAGTCTTAAACATTGAGCCATCTCTCCAGCCCTACTATGAAGGTTTTACAATGTGTGAAGTATACCTTAATACATTCATCCTTTCGGTTTTCCTATCCACCATTCTCTTGCTCTCATTGCCACTTCTATGCCCATAGTAATCCTCCCTTTACCTTCATGTTCCCCTTCTAAGTTCAAAATATGAGAGAAAGCATGTGATACTTGTGTTTGTGATTCTGGCTAATATTACTTGACAGAATGATCTCCAGTTCTATCTGTTTTCCTTCAAATGACTCATTTCATTCTACTCAACTGTGTACACATACATTTTCCTCATCTACTCATCCACTGATGAATCTGTGACTTGTGTATTGTATGTAGCAGGTATTATATACTATAGAGTAGCAATTTGACTTTGATTCTTTTGTGTGTATACTTAGAAATGTTATAGTTGGTTCATATAGTAAGTCAGTCTTTACTTTTTTTTAAATTTTATTATTATTATTATTATTTATTCAACTGTGTGCATGTGTGTGTGTATGTGCGCGCGCGTGTGTGTGTCTGTGTGTGTGTGTGTGTGTGTGTATGTGTATGTGTAGAACTACGGGTGAATTCGCTAACCACCATGGACGCCTCCACCTCCTTCTGCCCTGGGATTCACAGGCTCCGCCCTACCAGGACCAGAAGCGCAGGCCGCCCCCCCTCCGCCTGGCGTCTATACGTGGGATCTGGGATCCGAACTCAGGACCTTCCACCTGCAAGGCGAAGGCTTAACCCCTGAGCCACCTCTCCAGCCCCAAGTCTTTACTTTTTAAAGAAACTCTATAATAATTTCCATATTCAAAGGACTAGTTTATATCCCCATTAATTGTGGATGGGTTCCTATCCCCATGCAACATTGCCAACATTTGCTAATTACTTTTTCTTGAAAACAGTCATTCTGAATGGGTTAAGAAGGAATCTCAATGTATTCTGAGTTGTATTTCCCCAATGATAAAGATGTTAACATATTTTTGTGTACTGAGTGGCTATACTTCTTTTGATACATACTTGTTCATTTTCCTATGAATAGATTTGATTACTTTCCTTTTGTGTTTACTTTTTTACATCATTTCATATTCTGGATATTATTAATAATTTCCTGTTAATAAATAGCTGAAAATGACTAATTCTTATCCTGTAACTATCTCTTTGCTGTTACTGTTTGATTTATTCTGTAGTATTTTTTGAGGCAACTCCATTCATTAATTTTTGTCATTATTCTTCAGTTATCTGAGTCTTACTCAAAGCATTCATCCTTTTCAAGCAAATCCATGGCAACTGTTCCTAGTTTCATGATTATTCTTGCAAATAAAATTTGAGTTCCATTATGTTAAAGTGTGATTCACTGATATAGTTCATTCTTACTAAGCTATATGACATTTATTGCTATCGATCACACTAAAACTGTCTTTAGAACTTGACTTTTTTCCCTAGGATTGACTATGAACTTGTGCTACTTTATAAATATTCATGGACATGTAGTTGATAAATATACATATAAGCAGTTTTGTAAAGTGTATACATAGAACTCTGTGTCACAAAATGTAGTTTAATTAGCTTCAATGAATACAATGACTTGTCAAAAAAAAAAAAAGGACTAGAGTTCCATAAGAAGCAAGTAGTTCCTTTTAGCTAAATAAAAATTGAATATAAAATATTCAAAAGGCATGCACTTAGGACTGTGAGTTAATAAAAGTATTAATTTTATTGTCTTCAAGATATTCTTAATTAAATTAGAGAAATAATTGTATTTCTCCACATTATAAGGCAATGAGTATGGTTCCCTTAATTCATGTTTATAGTGTAAGCACTGACATACACTCTCATTTCTAGACAATGAGTTTAAACATCAGTATAGTTTATTAAAAGGGCAAATTAAATCTTAGTATTATGAAAATTAATTTAATGTGAAAATGCATTAGACCCATGATGTGATCCAATTAGAGCTACAATTTCAGAATCACACTTTATTGGTAACAGTTATTGAAACTGGGTTGTGTCTAGTTAAGTATGTTGTACCTTTTTCTCCATTGAATCTTTCATTTCATAATGTCTTTTATAATGTTGCTTAATTGATCAATCATATATTTCATCTTTATGCCTCCATTTTAAAATAGAAATCCTTTTAAAGTCATTAAAATTTGCTTGTATGCTATCCTCTGAAACCTTTAATAGTTTGATTTCCATGTTCAGTATTGCTTTATCTTCTGCTAAGACCATGCTTAGTTTTGTAAGAGACCATGACGATTGTCTTCCAAACTGGCATTTAAAAGTAAAAAACTTCAGGGACTGGGGAGATGGTTAGAAGCATTTGTCATGCATGCAACAAAAAGGACAAAAGTCTGCATCTGTAAATCTGGTGAACTGGTTGATCTACCTGTAATTCCATTGCTGAAACATAGACACTAGAAATTCTAGAGCAAACTGACTGGTCAGAATTGCTCTATATGTTGTTTCTGGCTTTAATTAGAGACTCAGTCTCAAAATGATAAGGTGAAAGAGTGATTAAGGATGATTCCTGATATCTTGGGTTATCACATTCACAATCACTCACATGCATATATACCTACATACAAAAGATGAGTCCACACACATGCAAAATACACACACACACACATACACACACACACACGCATGAAAAATGGGAAAATAGGAAAATTTAAGCCAACATATTAACTGAAAATGGAGTACATGTTTTTCTAGGGTGAATTGTAAAATATAAGCAGAAAGTGTGCCTAGCACATTATCTGTTTAGTAGTTAGTGATTAATGCTTAGAAGTCTAGTGAAGTGGACCAAAAATTCACTACCTGAGATTTAATTTTGATAAGATGAGGGAGCTCGCAAGATTAAAATCTAGATATAAGAAATATTCTCTTGTAGTATGGCATGCACATTAAGGGATGCTCTGGGGATGGGGGGTACTGGGGGATGGGGAGAGGGGTGGGGGGTTGGAGGGAGGGAGGGGACCGCTGTACCTGTTAAGTTTGTATGAGCAGAAATAAAAAAAAATAAAATAAAAAAGTGAATGTACAGCTATCACAGATCATCCTTTATTCAGAACATATAGAAAAATGTCAAGCACTTTTCATGTAGATTTGTGAAAGTAAGTGTCAGATGCTTAGATTATTACACATTCATTTGACATCTAAAATTTTCTGTAAGTTTTGTGATATATGTAAATATATAAAGTGTTTTAGATGTGAAAAAAGAAACATTCTCTTGTAAAGATGAGATCTACAGAATCTGAAGCAAATTTCATATTCATTTTGATAAACTGACTTTTCCTAATCTTTCTCTTTCCTGGATATGCCTCTATTCCTCTATTTTGGAATAGAAATGTTTACTCTGTGCCATTGTTGACTGTAAACATGTAACTTGTTTCTATTTTAGTTTGCTTCTGCTGTTTCTGCCTCCATGATGATAGCTATTATATGAACTGGCATCCTCCAGCTTCTGCTGTCATCCATACCTTTTCCTCTGTAGTGTACTATGTTACTGCTGTGGATGCAGCAGCAATATAAATCTCTTTCTCCCCTTAAGTTATATATGAATATTATTTCACAACAGTAGAAAGAACTTCACTATAACAATATTTATTAAAAGTCCTAATTTTACTTCAATTTTTAAATTTTTTACAGCATATACATGCATGCCTACATGTACACATGCACACACATGCATACACACACACACACACACACACACACAGAATTTGATCAGAAATCTCTACCACTCATGGACTAGAACATTCAAAACTACTAGAAAAATAAACTTTTCCTCTTCAAAAGTTATTTCAAGTATTCTGCTATTCTGACAGAAGCTAATATTCCAGGGAAGCTATATTAATTTTATACAATAACACTTCAAGAAAAGGAAAATTTTCAAAGAGCAACAAACACTACATAAAGGGATCAATTCTCAAAGAAGAAAACATGCACCTAACAACCAAATTCAACAAATTTGTATCTATTTGATAGACTTCCAAAAAGAAATATGCAAAATAAATTGGACATTTGAATTTTTGATGCCCCTTTTCAATAACAGACACATTAGTCAGAATTTAAAGTAGTGATCTGACACACTAATCAACTTAATTCAAATGACATTTTCAGGAAAATCAGCCAAACAATTACAACATACACATTCTAAACAAAGTATTTTTTAAATATTTAACTAGTTGAGAGTGAAAATGAGGCTATAACATTTTGTGGAAAAGAAAATTAAACACCCTAACAACATATCAGTTATATGAGATGAACACTATCTATCAGCAAAAGAAATGATTCAATTAGAAGAGAGAAATTACTGAACTGGATAAAAATAAAACAACTGTAAACTGCCTAAAAATAGTCCACTTTAAATATAAATTGATAAGTAAGTTCAAAGTAAGAGGATCAAAAAGAAAAAAGATATTACATATAAATAGCATAGAGGAACTACATGTGTTAAAATAGCAAAGCAGATTTCAAAAGAGGCAATATTGAGGCTGAAAAAAGGCTTATCCTCTTGTTACTTCCAGAAAAGAGAACACTTTCTAATTGCCTTCATAACATTTATTTTATTAATATCATAACTAGACTTTCAGAAGAATAATGCAAACCAACGAATTATTTTTAACCAATTATGCCAAACCTCCCAGAAAGTAAAGGTGATTGAATAAAACTTCCAGTACCAGGTGGGGAATAGCTCCATATGAGTTGTTAACCAGGACCTCTCAAGGTCCCCTAAATCAATATAAGCTACTGCTATCATTCTTGGTTGCCAACCAGAACCTGATGGTGAAATCCTATTGCTGAAGATATTACACATCTTTATCAAAAGACATAATAAATCAAGTTGGAATTATGGATGCATAGATAGTGGAAATGTGATAAACATATGTACTAGAATGCTATTCAACTATCAAGAAAATAAAATTATGGGGGCTGGAGAGGTGGATCAGGGTTAAGCCTTTGCATTTCAGGCAGAAAGTCCTGAATTTGGATCCTAGACCCCACATATAAATGCCAGGCAGAAGCGAGGACGGCCTGCATTTCTGTTCCTGGTAGGGTGGACCCTGTGAACCCCAGGTCAGAGTGAAGAAGAAGGAGGTGAAGGTGGTCCATGGTGGTTCCCGAATTCACCCGTGGTTCTACATACACACACACACACACACACACACACACACACACACACACACACACGCACACACTCACAATTGAATAAATAAATAAATAAAAGAAAATTATGAATTTTGCTCATAAATAAAACTGGATAAAACTGGAGATTATTATGTTGAGTGAAATATCCCAAATACAAAAAAGACAAATGCTACATGTTCTTCTTATATGCGGATGCTGGCATTGAACCTTTGGATTTGTGTACTTAACAAAGAATACCTAAGATATTTGTTAGACATCTTAATTTCGTCCCTGGTAAAGCTTCTTTTAAGTTCCAAGGCCCACTTTTTAATTGGCCCATTTGTTTCCTTGGTGTTTAGTTTTCTAAGTTTTTTGTGCACTCTGGATAATAGAGCTCTATCAGATATGGGTTGCCTTTGTGCTCAGGTTCATTATCTGTTCTTTATCTGAACAGAAGCTCTTTAATTTCACAAGATCCCATCTGTTGAGTGTTGGTTATAGTGATCGTGCTATTGGATGTCTGTTTAGGAACTGTTGGCATAGCCCAATCAGCTCGAGGAAGTTCCCTACCCTTTCAACTAAGGTTTTTATAGTCTCTGGCCTTATATCGAGGTCCTTGATCCATTTGGAATTAATTCTTGTGCATGGTGACAAGTACGGGTCCAGTTTTAAGTTCTGCATGTGGAGATCCAGTTTTGCCAGCACCATTTGTTGAAGATGCTGTTCTTTTTCCGTTGGATTTTTTGAGCCCCTTTGTCAAAGACCAAATGGCTGTAGTTTTGTGGGCTTATATCTGGGTCTTCAACCCTTATCACACTGACCTGTCACCTGGTCAGGATGGCAAAAATCCACAATACAAACAACACCAAATGCTGGAGAGGATGTGGAACGAGGGGAACTCTCCTACATTGCTGGTGGGAATGCAGGCCCATACAACCACTCTGGCCAGCCGTCTGGCGATTCTTAAAGAAGTTAAAGATTGAAATGCCATATGACCCTGCTATTTCACTTTTGGGAATAACACCCCATACAGCAAAAATTCATCTCAACAGCACAAGCACGACCATGTTCATAGCAGCACTGTTTACAATAGCAAAGTCATGGAATCAACCCAAATGTTCAACAGTTGACCAGTGGATAAGGTAAATGTGGTACATTTATACAATAGAATACTACTCAACCATCAAAAAAGATGAATTAATGAAATTTGATGGGAAATCGATGGAATTAGAAACAATTAAATTGAGTGAAGTATCCCAGACACAGAATATTAAGCGACGTATATACTCCCTAATAGGTGGATCCTAGTACCAAACCCACTTAGAGATACTCAAAGATAAATCTCTGTAACACCTACAGTAATTGCAAAGATTATAAACAGGAGGGAATGGGGAAGGAGGGCTCCACCAGAAACAAGGAGAGAGGGGATCATGTTACAGCAGAGAAAACAGGCCACCATCAAGGACTGCAAGTAATGAGACATCTGGTTAAGTTCACAGACTTTTGTTCCTGATCATATGCAGCTGATGGTATGATCTCACCAGAAGGGGAGGGCATATAGTCTGGCAGATAGAAAGTAACCATTGTGCAATGGGAGATTCGCCCCCCCCTCACCGCCGTCTCCTACTTTTATTTCATCTACCTTTGAATATACTCTTATAATAAGACTCTAATTTAACAGCTTTTAATCTCTGGCCAGTGGGTGACATCCAATACCCAACAGGATGGAGCCAAGGGCATTGCAGGAGCAGCAAAACTGAAAAAAAATCAACAAACCATAATTCAGAACATCAGAGACTCTATATCAACCACCTGGAATTAGGCCAGCCTAATTTCTCCCCATCCTGAAGCTCAGAGAAATTTGCGGAAGAGGGGGCGGTAAGATTGTAAGTGCCTAAAGATGGGGAGGAGCAACGATATGCAAGATACTACACACAAGTTAGGACCAAAGCAATCCTGATAGGACTTTGCATTGACCTGTGCAATGACCAACACATTATTGACCCTTCCAAGTCTAGTATGGACTAAAGGCACTAGGATCCTTAGAACCTAGGGATTAACAGCCACAATAGTGTTCCTATACTTAAGGGGAACACAAGAAAGAGTTCTAGGAAATGCCACTGAGTCCTTACACCTCATCAGAGAGGAAGACCCAGAGGAAAGTTTGACATACACATTAAAGAATGTTCCAGGGATGGGGATGAGGAGGCACTGGGAGATAGGGAGGGAAGGGGGGAAGGAAGGGGAAAAGGGGGAAGGAAACAAGGGGATCCAGGAAGGGGTGGAGGGAGGGAGGGGACCGGGAGGGAGGGGACCGGGGTACCTATTAAGTTTGTAGGAGCAGAAAAAAAAAGAATATCTGTAACATCCAGAAAAGTTGAAAGGGACTGTTAAACAGTGGATGGGAGGAAGACTTTATAGAAGGAAATGTAAAGACTATAGATGTCAAGAAGGTGGTGGGAGGGTGATAATGAGAAGAAAATTTTAAGTACTAGGGAGGGAGAGAAGGAGATAGGGTGCAAGAAAAGTTTGGAGAGTATGAAGTAGCACCAAGGTTGACAATAAATCCTTACTAGTTGTTGGTTGGAGAGGTCTCCAATAGCCCCCACCCAAAATTTAAACTTTTGTCATTACTATTGGTCGCCTTCTAGAAATTCACAATAACGTCCTGTTGCAGACAGCCTGCATGTTGCCGATAAATGACCATCAAACAGCTAAAGGGAACAAGGGGTTTATTTCTTTACGACAGTCCAGTTACAGTTCTCAGGAGAGCATACACCAACACCAGGGCCAAGGAAACTGGCCACACCATCATCGCATAACAGACAAGAGATAGACAATCCTTACTTGCCAGACTAGCATGTCGGGCCAAGTGTACAGAAGGATGCCGACTTTCTCAACCAGCCCTCTGTGATTTATTCCAGGGCTTAATCCCGCCCACCATGGGCTGGGCCTTCCCCATCAGCTAGACAATCTCCTGCAGGTTTGCTGTGGGCCTAACTCAACCATTAATTCTCTACAAATGTGCCCAGAGCTCAAATCCTCAACAGTCAAGTTGACACCTGTGCCTAACTATGACAGGTCCTATTGCTAAAGATACTGAAAACACTATACAAGTTGATCACAGGACATGTTTAAAACATATCTGAAAGTCTCCTCTGTGATGGCTAGCTTTCAAGGTAACATAAAGTACAAAGCAAGATATTGGGGATCTCTCATCACATCTCATCAAATTTGAAAGCTGAAAGCTACAATAACAACCACCCATGCACTATTATTGTGTTTGTTGTTTTAAATGTAATGCGATTTTAATGAACGTGGCTGAGCCTATATTAGGTGTGTACATATTCAGTATTGTGAAGTCTTCCTGATGAATTGTTCCTTTGACTAATATGTTGTATCCTTCTGTGTTTCTTATGATTTTTTGTATGAAATCTATTTTGTCAGATATCAAATTGCTACTCCTGCTTGTTTCCTTTTTCCATTAGCTTGCAGTACCTTGAACAGCCTTTGGCTCTGAGAATGTGCCTATCTTTCATGGTGAGATGTGTTTCCTGAGGAAGGCAAGGAACTGTATATGAAAATGTAAATTTAATAATCTTATTTTAAAAAGAATATAAAAGGAAGGTAGCTAATTGCTTTCCATGCTTTTTACTGTAAGCCAGATGGTAATACCATTGTTATATGACTCATGATCCAGCAAGTGCTCAGGTACTTGTCATTAAAGACAACCCAAATTAAATTCAGTGGCTGATAAGGAAGATGAAGGTTGTAAAGGGATTGGGAACTAAGGGGTGAAAATCATATAAACTTATTGTATTCATGTATGAAATGCTAAAAGCATAAATTTTAATTTAAAAAACCAAAAAGAAAAGATGGAGGAAGAAACAATTAGAATGTATATATGTATAAAAATTTATTTATTTATTTATTTATTTATTTATTTATTTTTCCACTCATAGAAACGTAATAAGTACCTCGTCCCCTTCCTCCCTCCACCCCTCCCTGAACCTCCCTGCTCCTTCCCCCCTTTTCCTCTTCCTTTCCCCTCTCCTGCCCGTTCTCCCAGTGCCCCCTCCCCCATCTCTGAAGCATCCTTTAATGTGTATATTAAACTTTCCTCTGGGTCCTCCTCTCTGATGAGGTGTAAGGACTCAGTGTCATTTCCTAGAACTCTTTCTTGTGTTCCACTTAAGTATAGGAACATTATTGTGACTGTTAATGTATAAGAAATTCTTAAAAGGCATAATTCAAAAATAAAGTGGGAACAAAACAAAATTATATTGAAATAATAGGATAGCCATATGAAATAAAATTTAGTATCTACTTTACCCCACACTAAGTACAAAAGTGAACTCAAAATGAAACATAACCCTAAATACATAAGCATAGAATTCCTAGAGGAAAACATAAGAGAGTATCTTCATAAGTTTTGAAGTAAACAAAAATTTCTGAGACAGTTCACAAAAAGTGCAACATATAAAAGAAAAAATTTAAAACTAGGCTATTGAAGTTTAAAATTCTGTTGTTCTAAAGATACAATTTAAAAATGTACAGCAGAAGACAAGAATGGAATATTCACATTATATATTTAATGAAAACTGATACCTAGAATAAAAATAGATAAAAATAAAACATAATTGCGCTTCTGGTCCTGGTAGGGCGGAGCCTGTGAATCCCGGGGCAGAAGGAGGTGAAGGCGGCCATGGTGGTTCCTGATTCGTCCGTGGTTATACACACACACATACACGCATGCACATACATACGCACACACACACAATTGAATAAATAATAAAAATTTAAAAAAAATGGTCCATGGAACTAAAAAGAGACTTTTCACAAAAAGAAATTTAAAAAAATCTTAAATTCCCGATTCGTCCATGGTTATACACACACACATACACGCATGCACATACATATGCACACACACACAATTGAATAAATAATAAAAATTAAAAAAAAATGGTCCATGGAACTAAAAAGAGACTTTTCACAAAAAGAAATTTAAAAAAATCTTAAAAAGTGTTCAACCTCCAAATGCAAATTAAAATTACTTTGAGATATCACCTTACCCAACCATAATGGCTAAGATCAAAAACACAAGCAACAATGAATGTTGGTGATAATGTGGCAAAAAGGTAACACTTATTCATTGTTGGCAGGAGTGTAAGCAGGTACATCCATTTTGGAAATCAATGCAGAGGTTCCTCAGAAAACTAAAAATGGAGCTGCCATATAACCCAGCTATAGCACTTCTGAGAATATTCCCAAAGAACTCTACATCTTACTCAAAGAAACACACATATATATTCATTGCAGCTCTGTTCTCAATAGCAAGGAAATGGAATCAGTCTACATGCCTATTAACAGAAGAATGGATAATGAAAATGTGGTACACATACATAATGGAACTCTATTCAGTCATCAAGAAACATGAAATTATGACACTTGTTAGTGAATAGATGGAACCAGAAAATAGTATTAAGTGAGGTTTCTTAGACGCAGAAAGAAAAATGCCTCATTCTCTCTCTTATATGTAGATGCCAGCATTAAAATTCTGACTGATGTAAATTTGAATTTTATAACAGAAAGAAAACTTGAAAGGAACCAATAAGTGAGAAGGAAGGGAGGGAGGTAGGGTGAATACATTAAGGAGAAAATACAAAATACCATGGGCAAAAAGGTAAAAAGAAGTATAATGGGAGAAATGCTTAAAGGGAGAGAAAAGAGGAGATAGGGTATAGGAAGAACTTGATGGAGTAGCAGAAACAAAAGATTGGAACTTCTTATAATATGTCAAAAAAATTTTAGTGTTTTAAAAGAACAAGAACAGGCATTCCCTGTACAAGGGAACACAGAGAGAGGGAGATAGAATGAAACAACAACAACAAAAAAGCCTTATGATGCTCCAATCAGAAACCAGAGATAATTGAACAATACTAGAAGTAACAGGAATATTTTACTTCCTGATAAGATATTAGTCATAGAGGTCTCAAAGGCTCCCTCAAAACAGAATAGGCTTTTTCCATTGCTTTTGCCCCCAGAAACTGGCAGTAAGACCCTATTACTGAAGATACAACACATGGATCAAAGAGCATGGACCTAAAAATGCAAGTTGGAACTAGTGTGGAAGTGTCCCCTTTACTGGACAGTTTTCATAGTATCACAAAGTAGTATGCAAGCTACTGAGAGAAATAGCAATCAACAGTCTCATGAGTCTGCAAAACCACAAGCTATTATCACAATCACCCTGGCAAGAGTAATAGTGGCATGAATATCAAGAGGGTACGCAACAGATTTATGACTGGATTTTAGGCCCACTTTTCAGCAGGGTTCACATTCCTGGGACTGTACACTGGGACTATAACCTATGAAAGGGAAGGACATAGACTCTAGTAGGAAGGCAAGCTATGAAGATTTAGCTATAAAGACACTATATCAAACTGCCATTATATCCATAAACCCGAGAGCACTCAGCATTCTATCCAGCAGCTTCCTTCTGCAATGGAAATCACAACTGGCCAAAGTACAGAAAAATACTGTGTGCTCAGCCCTTAAATAGAACAACTAAGCCACTCCCGTTCCTACTCCAAGGTTCAGGGAACATTGTGAAAGAGGGAGTAGTAAGATTCCAAGAGACTAAAAGGATCAGGGGTATGACAAGACACTATCTTCTGGACATGACAGTGCTATTGTACTCATGAACTCACTATGGTTATACCTATATTGACAAGACCTGCATGAGAATTGGCCTATCAACATTTATGGAAGGAGAAAGATCAAGAGGTTCCATACCTCCTTTTGAAATTAAAGAAGGTTAATGCTGATGGGGAAGGATTGCAAGATGCCTTCCTTGATGATATATCTACTGATGATATATGTTCTGATACATCACTGTCATGCACCAGCAAGTGCTTAGGTACATGTCGTCTAAGGTAAACCAAAAGGCCCTAGTTGGTCTTACATATGAAAAGATTTGAAAATATAAGGGAGTCTGATAATGGAGAAGAAAGATTGTAATGGGAAGAAGGGAATTATAAAGAAAGACTATAATGGGAAATGGGATTGGGATTAAGGTGGCAAAACATAATTCACTACATTCATGTATAAAACACTAAAAGAATAAAAAGGAGAGAAAAAATAAAGTTCAAAAGTCTAGTTGGCTTTCTGCTCCATACCCACTGGGACCAGGGTGGACTCCCTGCTCCTCAAGTAAGGCCCCTAGACAATGCCCCAGACCCCAGGTCACTTGTGCACCCCACCAGCAGTTAGTCTGCCTTTCCCAAACTGTGGAAGGCCCCCAGGTCCAGGTGATCTACCCCCCCACTAGCCAATCTGCCTTTCTCCCCCAGCCCACCTGGACCAGGGCAGACTCTCTGCTCCTCACAAATCAAAAGAGTCCAGAGAAAACCGAAGCAAAGCTCTAGGACAAACACCATTCATCTGAAGTTATCTAAGATCATCCCATCAAATAGGAGAGAATCTTTACATCCAACTCAAAGATAAGTAAAGCCTTCTTACCATCCTGTTCCTCTCAATTAAGTCACTGTAGTATAAAATTTTCCATACAACCACCCAAAAACCCATACAACTCCAGGAACTGTATCATTCACCCTCACATATCACCAAGGAAGTAAACCTAAAAAGTATACTGCCATGCTAATCTTCATTCCCTGTCTACTAAACCTGACTTAATAGATGTACGAACAGTCTAATAGCCTCATCTAGGAAATAAAACCAATACCAGACAAACATACCCAACTCCAAGGCAAACACTATCAATAACTACCCAAGTGTAGTAACACTATTCAGTTCAGCCAAAAATACACAGAAACAAAAAGAAGAACATAAGAGATAAAACAAAACTGCCCAGGTCACAGCGCAAATCCATGAGAAACAAGAACCAAGACAACAACTCTCCTACCAAAAGAATTAACTCCATAATGATAGATGCCAATCAGAACAAACTCACAGAAAATAGCCAAGAAAGCTACATCCAAGATAATGATTTTCAAAGCCTGATCTTTACTATGATCAAAACCATGAAAGAGGAAATCCGGGAGGAGTTAAATAACCACATCAACTAGTTTGAACAGGAACACAACAGGCATTTGAAGACGAGAAAAGCAGTTGAAGAAACAAAAATAGGCATAGAGCAGTAAAAACAATCTCAAACAGAGTTTAAAATTGAACTAAAAGACAAGTTTTTTTTCACTCATACAAACTTCTTTTTTTAAACTTTCAGAAGTTATTCTTGTATTTCTACCATATAAGAGTCCAGGGACTGCACTCAGATTACAAGATTTGTGTGCAGGCATATTACCAGATAAGCTATCTCTTCAGTTCCTGATTCTAACAGATGATTTTTTAGTTAAATAAATAAATAAATAAATAAATAAATAAATAAATAAATAAATAAATAAATAAAAACATAGATATCAAGAAGTTTTAGTACTATTGGCAAACTATTGTCATTTCAGCTCAAAATTATTATTTTTTTTTCCACTCATACAAACATAATAGGTACCCCACCCTGCCTCCACCCCTCCCTGGATCTTCTTGCTCCTCTCCTTTTCCCTTTCCTTTCCCCCCTTCCCTCCCTTTCGCCCAGTGCCCCCCCCTCCGCATCCCTGGAGCATCCTTTAGTATGCATGTCAAACTTGCCTCTGGATCCTATTCTCTGATGAGGTGTAAGGACTCAGTAGCATTGCCTAGAGCTCTTTCTTGTGTTCCCCTTTAGTATAGCAACACTATTGTGGCTGTTAATCCCTTGCCTCTAAGAATCATAGTGCCTGTGACCCATGTTAGATTTTGAGGGGTCAATGATATGTTGGACATTGCACAGGTCACGCAAAGTCCTATTATGGTTACATCAGCCCTAACTTGTATGTAGTAGCTTGCATATCATTGTTCCTCCTCATCTTTTAGCTCTTACAATCTTACTGCCCCCTCTTTGGCAAATTTCCATGAACTTCAGGATGGGGAGAAATTAGGCTGGCCTGGTTCCAGGTGATTAATGAAGGGTCTCTGATGTTTTGAATTATGGTTTGCTGTTTTTTCCAGTTTTGCTGTTCCTGCACTGCCTTGGCTCCATTCTGTTGGGTATTGGATGTCACCTCTTGCAGTACTTGATGGTGGCCTATTTTCTCTGCTGTAGCATGTTCCCCTTCCTCTCTCCTTGTTGCTAGTGGAGCCGTCCTTCCCCTTCCCTCCTGTTTATAATCTCTGCAATTACTGTAGGTATTACAGAGATTTATCCTTGAGTGTCTCTAAGTGGATTTGGTACTAGGATCCACCTATTAGGGAGTACATATATCGCTTAATATTCTGTGTCTGGGATACTTCACTCAATTTAATTGTTTCTAATTCCATCCATTTCCTGGCAAATTTCATTAATTCATCATTTTTGATGGATGAGTAGTATTTCATTGTATAAATGTACCACATTTACCTTATCCACTCATCAACTGTTGGGCATTTGGGTTGATTCCATGACTTTGATATTGTAAACAGTGTTTATGAACATGGTCTTGATTGTGCTGTTGAGATGAATTTTTGCTGTATGGGGGATTATTCCCAAAAGTGGAAGAGCAGGTCATATGGCATTTCCATCTTTAACTTTTTTAAGAATCGCCAGACTGCTTCCCAAAGTAGTGGTGTAAGCCTGCATTCCCACCAGCAATGTAGGAGAGTTCCCTTCTGGCCACATCCTCTCCAGCATTTGGTGTTGTTTGTATTGTGGATTTTTGCCATCCTAACCAGGGTGAGATGATATCTCAGAGAGGTTTTGATTGCATTTCCCTGATGGCTAAGGATGTGGAGCATTTTTTAAGGTATTTGTTAGACATTTCAATTTTGTCCCTGGTAAAGATTCTTTTGAGTTCCAAGGCCCATTTTTTAATTTGGCCATTTGTTTCCTTGGTGTTTAGTTTTCTAAGTTCTTTGTGCACTCTGGATAATAGAGCTCTATCAGATATATGGTTAGTGAAGATTTTCTCCCATTCTGTGCTCAAGTTCTTTATCTGTTCTTTATCTGAACAGAAGCTCTTTAATGTCACAAGATCCCATCTGTTGAGTGTTGGTTGTAGTGACTATGCTATTGGATTTCCATTTAGGAACTGTTGGCCTAGTCTAGTCAATTAGAGGGAGTTCCCGACCCTTTCACCTAAGGTTTTTATAGTCTCTGGCCTTATGTTGAGGTCCTTGATCCATTTGTTATTAATTTTTGTATATGGTAACAAGTACAGGTCAAGTTTTAATCTTCTGCATGTGGAGATCCAGTTTTGCCAGCACCATTTGTTGAAGATGCTGTTCTTTTTCCATTGGATTCTTTGGGCCCCTTTGTCAAAGATCAAATGGCTTTAATTGTCTGGGCTTATATCTGGGTCTTCAATCCTTATCCATTGATTTGTGTGTCTATTTTGGAGCCAGTACCAGGCTGTTTTTATAACTATGGATTTGTAGTATAGATTAAGGTTTGGTATGGTGATACCTCCAGCAGTGTTTTTGTTACTCAGGATTGTCTTTGCTATCCTGGGTCTTTTGTGCTTCCATATGAATTTTGAGATTATTTGGTCAACTTCTTTAAAGAATTGCTTTAGGATTTTGATTGGTATAGCATTGAA
The DNA here is from genome assembly GCA_023101885.1 of Typhlomys cinereus. Lineage (NCBI taxonomy): Eukaryota > Metazoa > Chordata > Mammalia > Rodentia > Platacanthomyidae > Typhlomys > Typhlomys cinereus. The sequence continues at coordinate 7,201,739 of JALPQD010000042.1, read as the reverse complement.
TCTGTATATTGCCTTTGGTAGGATGGTCATTTTTATGATATTGATTCTGCCAATCCAGGAACGGGAGGTCTTTCCACCTTCAGCTGTCTTCTGTAATTTCTTTCTTTAGGGTTTTAACGTTCTCATTGTAAAGGTCTCTTACATCCTTGATTAGGTTTATACCAAGGTATTTCATTTTCTTAAGGGCTATAGTAAATGGGATTGTTTCTCTTAGGGCTTTTTCACTTCTTTCATCCTGGGTTTACAGGAATGCCACTGATTTTTGTACATTTATTTTTTATCCTGCCACTCTGCTGAACTTCTGTATTAGTTTCAGAAGTTTTTGGGATCACTTAGGTATAAGATCACGTCATCTGCAAATAGAAATGACATGCCGATTTGAATCCCTTTTATTTCCCTTTCTTGTCTAAAAGACAATCCATCTTCAACCTAGAACTCAACAGAGTTTTATAAGCAGAACTAATGAAGCAGAAAATAGAATATCGGATCTTGAAGATAAAGTAGAAGAACTAACCAGTTCAATTGAAGAGGTTGTTAAAGCCAAAAAGATACTTGACAGGAATATTCAAGAATTATGGGACACCTCGAAGAAGCCTAACATGCACATTTATGGAATATCAGAACAAGAATCGTAAAATACCACACCTGAGGAAATTCTTCAATTATCATAAAGGAAAACTTTACGCATCTAAAGAAAGTGAGGCCCATCCAAATACAAGAGGCATTCCACACCCCAAACAGATATGACTAAAATAGAAACTTGCCATGGCAAATAATAGTCAAAGCACTATATATACTCAAGACAAAGAGAATGTGCTGAGAGCTTCAAGAGAAAAAACCAAATCACTTTTAAAGGTAAACCTTTTTTTTTTCAGTGGAAACAGTAAAAGCCAGAAGAGCCTGGAGAGACATACTTCAAGTATTGAATAAGCACAAATGTCAACTCACGCTGATATCCCCAGCAAACTATCAGTCATGATCAAGGGTGACAGTTAGGTCTGTAGTAGCTATAATAGGACTTTGCATGACCTGCACAATGACTGACATGTCAACTACCCCCCAAAGTCTAACATGGATCCTTAGCATGGCAGTGGGATCCTTAGAGGCAAGGGATTAACAGTCATAGTAGTGTTCCCATACTAACAGGGAGCCCAAGAAAGGGCTTCTGGCTATGCTACTGAGTCCTTATACCTCACTAGGGAGGAGGATTCAAAGGGAGTTTTGACAGTCACACAAAAGGATGCTCCAGAGGATGGAAGAGGGACTGGGGAGGCACTGGGAAAAGGGGAGAGAGGGGGTGAAAGGAACTGGAAAAGGGGGGGAGAATGCAAGGGGGGAGTGGGGAGGGGTGGAGGGAGGGAGAGCAGCTGGGGTACCTATTGAGTTTAGTTGCTTAAAAGTGTCTGAGGAGATGGCTCAGTAGTTAAAGCCTTTGCTTTACATTATAAGCAAAAGGATGCCAGTTAGGATTCGCAGATCCCATGTAAAAAAATTCAAGATGGATATGGCAGTAGTTTATAACTCAGGTCCTGAAAGCAGAGTATAGGAAATCCCAAAGCAATAACATGGAAGAGCAATCCAGGAAGATCCCCAAATTAATTCTTGAGCCTCCACAGGCACACACACACTCATGTGTACTTTTGTGTAAATGCCTGCGCACGCATGTACACGCATGAATGTGCTATTACAACAAGACTCCAGTTTAACAGCTTTTTGTCTCTGGCCAGGGGGTGACATACAGTGCCCAGCAGAATGGAGTGAAGGGAATTGCAGGAGCAGCAAAACTGCAAAAGAAAATCAACAAACCACAATCCAGAACTTCAGAGACTCTATATCAATCACATAGAACTAGGACAGCCTAATCTCTCCCCATCCTGGAGCTCAGGGACATTTGCGGAAGAGGGGGCAGTAAGATTGTAAGAGCAAAAGGATGGGAGGAGCAACGATTTGCAAGATTCTCAACAATAGTTGGGGCCAAAGCAATCGTAATGGGACTTTGCATGCCCTGCGCAATGTCCAGCGCACTGTTGCCCTCATAAAGTCTAGCATCTGTTAAGGGCACCGAGACCCCTGGAGGCAAGGGATTGACAGCCATAGTAGTGATCTTATGCTTAAGGGGAACAAGAGAAAGGGCTTATGGAAATGCCACTGGGTCCTTATATGTCATTGGAGAGGAGGACCCAGTGGAGAGTTAGGCGTACACAGTGAAGGACTCTCTGGGAACTGGGGGGGAGGCACTGGGGGATGGGGAGGGGGAGGAGGGGGTTGGGGGGAGGAGGGGGGAGGGAGGGAACTGGTAAAAATTTTTTTAAATGTATAATTAAATTTTTAATAAAAAAAACATGAAAAAAAAGCCAGAAGTGGTACTTGTATGCTAGCACTGAGTAGAGAGAGAAAAATTCCTGAAATTCACTGCCCAGTCCAGTGTACCCTTCTTTTATGAGCTCACCAAGTGACCCTGTTTTAAAATACATAAACCAGTAACTCAATAAAGGTGGGTGGTACTTAAAAAAATAGTACTCAAGGTTGATTTGGAACCTATACAAATGCACACATATAAGAGAGATAAATAAAACTGTTCACTAAAGCCTAACCAAAGAAAACATTATCCTACATATAACTAAAATTGATACTGTATTCCTCCAAAAGTTCACATGAGTCACAAATTATATTCCAAATGAATTTTTTAAAAGTGAAAAATATTCGCACAATCTGGCAACTCAATATAGACCTCCAACAATAGATTATGGTCAAGTATTCTCAAGATATATCATAAAATCATTCAATAGTCATTCCATTAAGTGAAACCCCCAATCCCCAAGAGGTGGTATACTAGATCTGGAAAATAAACATTATATATTTCCCTATGGCCGCTTCTTTGTTTAAGGAAGAATAACTACTGGGGTGATTTGTTTGGTTTAACTTTGGGTATTATACAATGATAAAGATAAAACATTTGAACTTCAGAGTTGAACTACTGAGTTACTGAAAATCATATATCAAAATCATAAAAGTAAACAACGAGATCATCACGAGAAAGATTTTTCCTGGCTGGCCAAATAATAATTTGACATTAAAACAACAGTGAATTAAGCACATCCTGCTTCACTGTCTAAGGAAAGAGGGATAAAGGAGACATAATGATCAACCGAATATGGGACTACAGGTTTGGATTACTTTGAAGGGCTTGTTAGTATTTTGGGTTCTATTTTAATTTTTCTAGTCTAATAATACTCTGTGACTATAACAAGGATTAACTATGAACGAAAAGTTATTCCAAGGTACAAATTTGAAAAGTGTATCCAAATTTCTGAGAATTATTTCATATAAATATAAACCACTAATCTAAGAAAGAATTCCAAAGATTAGCACATAGACCAAACACAGAAATTAAATATAGGAAGCTTGAGAGATAGCCCAGTTAATATCTTAATAAACAATATATAGAGAGATAAATCCTCACCAGAACTACGTAAGTATAAGCAGGAATAAGACTTGAAATGCACGTGATGACATTGACTAACTTGTAATTATGGGATATAAGGTATTTTCAAATGCACATCCACTGTACGACATTTGTCTGAACCTTTCACTATAATTGAATCTAGAATTATTAAATTTGATATGGATACATAAAATGACTGTCATTAATGAACCAGATTTTTATGTGATTTAAAAACTAACTGACTTATTATAAAATATTTTATTTTTGGTTCCCTATTGTTGACTTCATGGAAATTGAAAAATCAATTGTTTTTAATTTTCAATTTTTATTCCTTGCCACTTTCATATATAAATATAAAAATAAATAAATGTTTGAATTTATACTCAAATTAGTTCCAAAATATTAAAATTTACCCATTTCCATTCCTTACTACCCTACCCCGTTGCTCCTCCTGTCCCACTTCATATTTTCACCTTTCCTTCTCCTACTTTCACATCTTTGCATGCATGGCCCACTGGGTTTCACCTGGTATGCCTGTACTAGTAAGTGTCTAAGCTTTCATTGGGATATGGATGACCTATCAGTATTACCTGAGGAAAGCAGCTCTCTTTCTCTTGTTTGGCATAAGTTCCCACTTATTTCTCAGGGAGTATAGTGTCTGTTGAAATCTTTCCCTTTCCATGGTAAAATGCTGATATAACAAATATTGTACACATTTTGCTGTGGAAGTAGCATTGTTGTGGTGAATTCTTTGTTACAGAAGCCCTGTAATCACTAATGGATACTGTCTGGCAGCACCCTCAGAATATCAATATTTTTAACACCTCATTAAAAATAATATTGATGACTTCTGTGTCTGAATCACATCAGGTTTGAAATTTGCTGAATGCTTGAATTTATACCCACATTAGTTCCAAAATGTTAAAAAAAGATAAGACAACAAAATGATACAATTTTATGTAGGAATTTAAATGCATATAAAAATGACATGAACTAATATACATAACACTGGATATTAATGGTCTTAACTCCCAAATAAATTGATACAAACAGAATGGATTAGAAAATAGTACCTAACACTTTTGCCAATATGCGCATCACCAGAAAAGAGATAAATTCCAAGTAAACGAAACTAGGAAACAAGCAGATGTAGCCATCTTTATGCCTGACAAAAGAGACTTCAAACTAATACTAGCCAGAAAAGATAGAGGAGGTCATCTCAAGCTCACAAGGAAGCGTTTATCAAGAAGGTATCACAATCCTAAACATAGGTGCACTGAACGCAGGTGCATCTAGGTTTATAAATGAACAATACCAGATGTAAAGATGCAGGAAACCCCCCCACATAGCAATAGTAGGGGACTTCAACATCCCACTATCACCAATAGATAATCTGGATGAAAAATATAGAAATAATGGAGCTGAATGAAGCTATAAACCTAACAGACATCTATAAAACATTCCATCCAAGCACAGAACAAAATACATTCTTTTCAGCTGCCCATGGACCCTTCTCTAAAATGAATTATTTACCAAGACACAAAGCATGGCTTGACAAATGCAGAGAATTAAACAACACCCAATATTTTATCAGACCACAAAGGAAAAAAGCTTAAAATAAACAGGAGAGAAAATGGAAGCTTAATGAAACACTATTTAATGATGTTGAGTTATTGAGAAAATCAAGAAAATTTTTAAAAATTGGAAATAAAGGCACGACATACTGAAACCTACAGGACACAAGGAAAATAGTCTAAAAAGTAAGCATATAGCTCTAAGGATTTATATCAAATTATCAGAGATGTCTCAAATAAATAACCTAGTGGGAAATCTTGAGTCACCAGAAAAACAAAAAAATCCAAAAAGCAGTAGATGAGAAGAAATAATCAAGATTAGCCCAGAAATCAATTAAACAAATTTTAAAAAAATACAAAGAATCAATGAAGAAATGACTTGGTTGCTTCTTTGCGAAAAAATAAGCAAGATACTCAAACTCTTATCAAATTAACCTAAAATAAAAGAAATCCAAAATAATAAAGCTAGAGATAAAAAGGCATGTAACGGGCTGGAGAGGTGGATCAGGGGTTAAGCCTCCGTCTTCCAGGCGGAAGGTCCTGAGTTCGGATCCCAGATCCCACGTATAGACGCCAGGCGGAAGCGGGGACGCCCTGCGTTTCAGGTCCTGGTAGGGTGGAGCTTGTGAATCCCGGGGCAGAAGGAGGTGGAGGGTCCATGGTGGTTCACGAATTCGTCCGTGGTTCTACACGCACACAGACACGCGCACGCACACAGACACGCACATGCACACAGTTGAATAAAAAAAAAAAAAGGCATGTAACACACAACAGATACCACAGACATACAGAAAATCATAAGGACTTAATTCAAAAACTTATACTTAACTGGATAATCTAAAAGAAATGGATGAATTCATAAAAACATGTGTGACTCACCAAAGCCAAATCAAGGTGCTATGAGCTACTTAAACAGACCTATAAAAAGCAACAAAACTGAAAACACAATTATGAACCTCCCAACTTAAAAAAAGAAAGTCCACAACTAGATGAATTCAGTTCAAATTCTCCCAGAGATTCTAGGAAGAACTAATACCAATATTCTTCACATCATAAACAGAAAAGAAATTCTTCTGAAATCCCTCTCTTAAGCCAATATTACTCTGATTACAAAACTAAATAAAGGTTCATCAAAAAAGAGAAATATAAACCAAAATCTCTGGTGAACACAGATGCCAAAAATAAAAACCTCACCAAAATACTTGCAACCTAAATCCAAAACACATCAAAAAGATTATTGACTATGATAATGTTGGATTCATTCCAGACATGCAAGAATAGTTTAATATGTGCAAGTTAATAAACGTAATTCATCACATAAAGGAATTAAAAGACAGAAATCACACAACTTTCTCAAAATTAAGATTAAGAAAAGGCTTTTGACAAAATCCAACATACCATCTCCTGGGCAAGAAGGCAGCATAGTAGCAGTCTTGGAATTAGAAGCAGATCATAATTAGGGAAATAAGGCAACTGAAATATTCTGTGAATTAGTCACCTGCCTCTATAACCCACATAAGTCACTTAATTGGGGAAGCACTTATGACTCAAAAAAGGAGTCCTTCTGCATAGCAAAGTGTTTATCAAAGAAAATTTAAACTGGACAAAATCCAGAAAATACGTCACTATGCACTGCTCCATCCCGAACAGGACATCTAATTCACCCCTATTCCTACAACAAGGCTCAGGAGTGGAAGAGGAAGTGGTAAGACTATCAAGAAGTACTCAACCAAGTATTCAACCAAGATCTATGCGCAATGGAAGATATGTAATACAGAGAACCACAAGTGCCATAATTCAAAGCAAAAGTGTCTGTGGATGTTCAGCCTCATTTAAGTCAACTAAACTACCTCCCATCCCAAGGTTCAAGGAATCTTGCAGAAGAAGGGGGTAAAAAGAATATAAGAGCAGAAAGACAAGGAGAGGTCATGTCAGACAGTAGTCACAGTTCATGTCAGGGCTATAATACCCAAGAACTCCAAGCAACATTGTCTACTTCTACTAGACATCTACAATAGCTGGCCCAATTTCACTTTGCAATGAAACAAAGAAGATCCCATCAGACATGACATTATCCTGTAAGACTGTATAGGACTGGTATTAGACAAAATAGAATGCAGCCTCTAAATTCTATTTACCACTGGTAAGTCATTTGTGCCCTGAGGGGTGCCCAAGAACTAACTAATGCAAGCATCCTAGAGATAACCCAGTTGTATGTAGGGAGATGTGGGAAAGGAAAGAAAAACAGGAGAAGAGATGAGGAAATGTAGGCAGGAATACAGAGGAAAGGTAACAGGTGATGAAAACACAAATTCATGGCTAATATAATTTAAAAATAATTAAAATAAATATACAAAAGAATAATAAAAGAGAAAAAAATCCAGCATACCTTCATGATTGAAAAAAAACTGGAAAAAAAAGGGATGAAAGGCTACATGTGGCAAACATTCAAAATGATGAAAAATTGAATACTTCCACTAAGATGAGGAACAAGGCAAGATTGTCATCACTCTTATTCAATACTGTGCATATATTCTTACATAGAACAGTAAGATAAGAGACAGAGAAAAAGACAGAGAGATAAAAAGAATAAAAATAGGAAAAGAAGAAGTTATAATACATCTATTTTCAGGTGATATGATTATATAGGTGAGAGACCCCAAGATTTCACCAGAAGACTTCCATTAATGAGACCCTGAAAGAAAACTTTGGACTAAACATAACCAAGGAAATGAAAAATCTGCATGACAAAAACTTTGAAACAATGCAGAAAGAAATTAAACATGACACAAGAAGGTGGAAAAATCTCCTATGCTCATGGATTACCATCCTACCAAAAGCAATACACAGATTTAAAGTATTACCACCAATAAAATTCTTCAAAGAAATAGAAAAAACTTAAAATACATACGGAAGCACAAAATACTCAGGTTTTCCAAGCAACCCTGAACAATAAGAACTATATATTACAATATATTACTATATCTTCAAGTCAGGGCACAGAGACACAGTAATTAAAAACAGCATGGTACTGGCACAATAACAGATATGTTAATCAATGAGTATTCAGGTGTAAGTAACACAATTTTTAACAAAGGTGCCAAAGATACATATCAAAAAAGGAAATCTTCAGCAAATAGATATCTACATGAAAGAAAATTAACTTTAATCTTTACCTCTTACTCTTCATGAAAATCAAGTCAAAATAGATCAATGTTAAACCAGAAACTCTGGAACTTCTAGAAGAAAGAATAGGGAATACCCTTGAAGTGATAGGCCTAGGTAAGGACTTTCTAAATAGAACCACATTTACTCAGGATATAAGGCCAATAATCAAGAAATGGGCATTCATGAAATTAAAAGGCTTCTCTTATGCCAAAGGAACAGCTAACTGAGTCATAAGCCAACCCACAGAATGAGAGGAAATATTTGCTTGCTGTGTATTTGGAAGAATATTTGTGTTCAAAGCATATAAAGAGCTCAAAAAAGAGCTCATAGACTTTTCACCAGAAGAAATTCAAATGTCTAGGAAATGTCTTTAAAAGTGTTCAAAAGCATGGTCATCAGGGGAATGAAAATTAAAATTATTATACAGAATAAATAAACTCAAGAAAATGAGCAACAGTAAATGTTTGTAAGGATATGGAGAAAGGTTAATCCTTTTTCAATGATGGTGGGAATCCATCATCCACTCTGGGAAACAATCTGAGAGCTCCTCAGAAGGCTGAAAATTGATCTACCATATCCAGATGATTACAATTCTTACTACAGAGACATGTGCACAGTCATTGCAGCTTAATTCACAATAGAAAGGACAAGGGATCAGTCTAGATGTCCACCAATGATGAAAATATGACAAAAATATCATCATATATACAATCTAATACTATTCATCTAGCAAGAAAAATGAAATTGTGAAATTTGCTCAAAATTGGATGGAACTAGATAACATACTAGGTGAAGGATCCCAGACACAGAAAGCTAAATACCACATATTCTCTCTTATAGGAGGGTAGCATTTAACTTCCAGATTTGGTCCTTACCTAGGAATTACTGAAACAACTAGAAACTAGAAAGGCACCAAAGACAGGGGAGGGGAAAGAAGGGCCCCAAAGGAAGGGATGTAGGAGAATAAAGTGGTATGTAGGTTGAAAGAAGAATAGAGAAGAGAAAGACTTAGGGAGAAACATGATGTGGTAAAGTACAGAAAGAGTGGAGTAGGATTTAGCAACCATGAAGATATAAAGATAACACTAGAGAGAAACCTTCTGTATAACAAATTTATATTAATATATTTTTAAGTTTTTTAAAAATGTAAACAGGGGATAGTGAGATATCTCAGTAGGTAAGATGCCTGCTCAAAAACTTAGTGGAAGAAGAGAATTTACTTCTGAAAGTCATCCTCTGACCTTCACCTGTGTACCATAAAATGCATTCTCTCTCTCTCTTTCTCTCTCTCTCTGTCTCATTGTCTTTCTTTCTCTCTGTCTCTTTGTCTCTGTTTCTCTCTTAATCTCTCTCTTTCTTCCCCCGTCTCATACACAAATAGTAAATAAAGCATTTGAAAAATAACAATAAAAACATTTTTAAAAATTAATCACTTGGTCTCATATATATAAAAATAAAGTGTGAACAGAGGTACCCTACATAGGTGCATACAAGGGAAGAAAAGAAATAAGAGTAAGAGGAGCTACCCTGATATGCTTCTCTCAAAAGCAGTAAAAAAATTAAAACTCCATTACCAGATATGTAATACCTCCTAATAAGCTGCTAGTCAGTGGTCCAAAAGGAATATAGAATTTTTCCATTGTTCTTGTTTGTCCAGAACATGATAATAAAACCTTATTGATGAAGATTCCACACACATCACAGGACATAGAAAAAAGCCAGAATTAATCTAGAAACTTCTACCATACTGGCCAGTTTTCATAGTATCAGAAACTAACTTGCAATGTGCTTGAGGAGAAAACCAGCAGCAATCTATACAGCTGTGAATTCTGCAAGGTACAATAGCAACCACCCTGGCAAAAAGTCCTCATTGGTGCAAAAGTGGCATAAAGGGTATGAGAATATTGTAGTTACGACCCACATTTCAGCAGGGAACAAAAACTTGATAATGCAAACCACACCAAAAACTTGTAGATGGGGTTGACATCAGTCCTAGAAGGAAACACAAACTACTATTGTTCAATTAAAACTGTATGATAATAAGCTGACAACTAAACACTTATCAACATACTCAATAGAAACAAACAACTCTCACTTTTCAATCAAGTAGTTCCCCACCACAATGGAACAAGTTCAATAAAGAGAACAACTGCCCAAAATATAGAGAATCAATCAAATATAGAGAATGACTGTGGGCTGCCTATCTTTAAATAGTATATTTAAGCTTCTCCACTACCCACCTCAAGGCTCAAGAACATTACAGAAGAAGAAGCAGTGTGAACAAAAGAATCAGATAGTAGTAATTAGTGAGAATAGCACCCATAAACACAGAATTGCTACTTATGAATTTTCTGAGCTATGTCCTTTCACAAGACATAAGAAAGAATTAACCCATCAACAGCTCATTATGCAAGAGAGTTGAACACATGAGGCATCACACCTTCTTGAAAGATTACTGAGGAGAGACTATTGAAGAGAGACTACAGAGGGTTTGTTTGATGACGGAAGGACAGCTACTTCCCTCAATTAGTATGTCCACTACTATAAGGTTTATACTCCAGCAAGGGCTCAGGAACACTCCAATGTATGCAATTCAAATGAAATTCAGTGGTCCATATAGGCACATAAAAGGCATGTAATCAAGGAGACTAATTAGGAAAAAATGTTATTAGGAGAATAATGAGGTATAAAATTTGGTATGAAATAAAAATTACTTAAATTGATAGTTTTCATGTATGAAGCTGTCATAAAATAAAATAAGAAATTGTCAAAATAAAAAAAAGAAAATTAACAGAGCTTTTTCCAAAGTGATTTAGAAAAAGTCAAAACCAATAATAATCAGAAAATACCTATCAGACATGTCATAATTAGATACAGGTGTCACCTTCATGGTTGATAGTTCAAGCTCTGGACACTTTTGTAGAGAATTAGTAGTTAAGTCCAGAGCAAACCTATAGAGACTATCTAGTTAATAAGGAAGGCCCAGCCCACTGTTGGCAGGATCAGTCAGAAGGCAGGTGAATAAAATGTAGGGACCTATTGGAGAAAGTTGGCATCCTTCTGTATACTTGGCCAGACATGTTGGTCTGGCAAGTAAGGAATGTCCCTCTCTCAACCATTATGTGGAGATGTGGCCAGTTCCCTTGGTTCTTGGTGTTTTGGCAATAGACTCTCCCAAGATGGACAAAGAACTGTAACCAGATTGTCATAAGAAAAAACAACTCCCCTTGTTCCCTTAAGCTATTTTGTCATAATTTTATCAGCAGCATGCAGAACAACTGCCACAAGACACTAGCAAGATGGCTCAGCAGGTGCCTATAGACAAATCTGACAAACTCAGTTCAATCCCCAGATCACACATGGTAGAAGCAGAAAAATGACTTCTGAAAGTTATTTTATGACTCCACATGTATTCCCTGGCATTCATGACCACTCCCCCTTATTTTAAATAAGTATATATTTTTAAACACCAAATGTCACTTGAGAAAAAAAGAGACAACCTAAATAATTGACCACTGTGAATAACCAAGTATGGAGCAGACAACTAAAAACTAACTTATTTTTAGCCTCTGCAACAGTAACCATGGTATATTTACCAACGAAATCACTGATCACAAAAGGTATTTAGCAAGTCTCCACTTCATATGATGATTTATCACAGTGCTCCAAATAATAACATTCTCCATTGAAATCAGGCAAAAGGACTGTGAAATATAGTCCAGCACAGGCTTTCCACACAGTAGTTACAAGTGGCTCAAAGAGTAGAGTTCTAAATTTATTTTGATTTTCTTAAACTTACTCACTTGTGACCAATCTCATGTGCAATGGTAAAAGCTGAACCCAGGCCAATGTCTTCATTAATGCTGCAGCTCCTCTCAGGCTCACACATTCCAGCCACAGAGGCTAAGCCTGAACAAACAGAAAGAGACACAAAGGGTCAAGCCAAGGTGTTTCAGTCTTTAAAAGCCCATACTTATAAATGCCTGGATTCTTTTTAATAACCTCCATGCACAGAAGGAGCAGTTGGCAAAGGTTAACTTTCTAGTCATTTGCAAAATCACTGGGGGGAATTTCACTTTGCCGGCTAGACATTAATATTTTTTGAACTGAAGTCAGTGCTGGAAAATGTCTAGACTAGGGGTTAGATTTATAAATTTTACTTCTGGTAACATGGGACCACCTAGTAACTTGAGCCAGAAGAGGGAATTCAAGAAAGCATTTCTATTTTAACATTCTTTAGGCTGCAGAAAGCAAAATATATCCACTTATTTTTCTAAAGAGATCTGTTTAAGTTTAGTAGGTTCATAAAAATATACAAGCAAAATTTTAGTTAACAAAAAGGGGAATCCCAAATGGTTTTTAAAATGATATTTTTATAAAATCAAAACGAATTACACAAAATAGAAAAAAGATCTATGAAAGATGAGAAATTTTTATACTTTTTAAATATTCTGAAATGAGTTCTGATCTTTTTTTAAAAAAAACATTTTTTATTATCTCCGCTCATACAAGCTTAATAGGTACACCGGTTCCCTCCCTCCTTCCTCCTCCCCCCCCCCGACCCCTCTGCTCACCCTCCCCTCACCCCTCCCTCCTCACCCCCCAGTGCCTCCCCTCCCCCAATCCCCGGAGAATCCTTTAATGTGCATGCCAAACTCTCCTTTGGGTCCTCCTCTCCGATGAAATGAGTTCTGATCTTGATGCAGTGATTTTCTTCTTTTTTTTTATAATGGGAACAAAATCATTCATATATTCAGTATGTCTATCTTTTTTTCTAATCCCTTTCCATGATATAGAATTTTATTACTAAAGCAAATTATGGAATTAATGCATTAATTTCTAGAGAAATGTTGAGTTATTTATGGTATATCTTCTTGAAAATTTAGTATGTAAAACATTTAGTACTTACTTCCAAATGAATATCATGTTCTGCAGCTTAGTATATAACACTAAATCAGGGGAAAAATAACTTTATACAATATGAAAAAGGTCATCTGTTATAAGGAAGCAGATGCCAAATCATATACGTGGAACAAAAAAAGAAGGAAGAATATTTTATGTTAGTAGTTGTGTCACTCGAATGATAAGAATTACCTACCTACCAAAAATTTTAATCAATTCAATGAGTATTTACTGAGTACAATAAGCAAATGCTTTGTGTTAGGAACAATTTCCAAGTTGCACGAGTTGGGAATAGAAAACATTATTCAATTCCTTTTTTTATTATTATTATTATTATTTATTCAACTGTGTGTATGTGCGCGCGTGTGTCTGTGTGTGTGTGTATGTGTGTGTAGAACCACGGACGAATTCGCGAACCACCATGGACGCCTCCACCTCCTTCTGCCCCGGGATTCACAGGCTCCACCCTACCAGGACCAGAAGCGCAGGCCGCCCCCGCTTCCGTCTGGCGTCTATACGTGGGATCTGGGATCCGAACTCGGGACCTTCCGCCTGCAAGGCGGAGGCTTAACCCCTGAGCCACCTCTCCAGCCCCTCAATTCCTTTTTTTACTAACAAAGTTCTGGAAATTTTCTCTGTATTTTCTGATTAAAATATTTAATAACAAGCACATTAAAACAGAGTTGAAGTTGCTATTAGATGTGTTAATTTTGCTGTACCTATTGCTGTATAAGGAATTTGCAGGAGATAGGGAAGTAGTTCATATCTGCCTGACTTGTTATAATTAAATAATTAATATACTTGAGTTTCCTGTCATTTTTCACTTTAAAGTTTTAGGACCTGAAAAGAAAGACACTGTAATGAGGGACCAGTTAGGAAAAATGAATTCATTTTGGGAGTAATCAAATATATCTAATGAATGTCACTTCTAGTTTTTGCTGCCAGAAGGAGAGAGAGAGAAAGAGAGAGGAGAGAGAAAATACAAGAAATTTGTACTAAAATGTCTGACTTCAAACCATTGGTTTCAATGAAACCAGGTGAGAAGAAAAATGAAGAGTTTCTATTTTGAGCTATTTTAAAAGAAAAATTGTTATTAATAATTATTGTTAAATTAAGATTTCTTGTATTTTCAGGGAGTGCTTTATGGGTTTTGGTAGTGGCTTTACAGTGGGGTTTCTTGTTGTTCAGTGACTTTTCTTTTAGGCATATGGCTATATTCCAATTAACAATTCTCAACGGTACTCAAAGGTGTGTTTACAAATATAGATTTACTTGACATCTGAGATAAAATTATTAACTACAAACAATTTAAGAGAAGACGTATTTGGAAAATTACTAGTTTGCTACAAAATAAAGGTAAATCTTAACTATTAATAATATAAAAAACTAGTGTATTTGGTAAATTCCACCAGTTGCTAGTTCCCTAACACCTGAAGCTGCCAAAATTCTTATGTGTGATAGTGTTAATGGGGATTTCATTACTGTTTAGGTCATTTAGATTTCCTCAATTTGATGACCACAGTTTGCACCTTTAAGCCTACTTATCCTTATTAAAACTAGCTTTCAGAATTATTAAGGAAGAGGATATGCAAAAAAGTATAAAACTCTATGTAATATTACTAAAATCATAAACTCATTAAAATTAATTTAAAAAGAAATAGTATGATTGATTTTATACTGATAATATATTTTCTACAAATGAAAACAAATACATGATATATGCAGTTCATTCAGTTATGATAGTAATTGAAGAGACATTACAGAAAGTAAAATATAATTATATAATTTGGAAAACTTTTATTGAACTGGAAAATGTGTTCATATGTACCTAATAATCAATGTATTGATTATATATTTTAATGAATTATCATATTAATACATTATTTTGAAAAAAATGAAATAATAGAATGATAAGATACCTCAAATCTTTGGTAGTAATGATAACAAAGGTACTAGGTAGTGGCATTACTAATGTTAAAATCCAGAGTATGTACTGTAAAAAAGCAGAATGATACATATATATATATATTTGTATAAAATATATATGTAAAAAATGCAGTGATAGAAAAACATAAGCTCTGGATTTCATGTGCACTTACTTGACATTGAGTGTTTATTATATCTAAAATGTATTAAGTATTTGTTAGATGCCTACAGAATTTAATCAATAAATAGAAAATGAAATAATTTACTATAGGAGACTTATAAACTAAATACTGACACTTGTTTGTTTATACTACTACTTTGCTACATACATTTATTTGTATTTCCTTTTCAAAGTGATTTTAATAATATCCCTATACTCAAAGGCACATATTACCTCTACTATATAAACAAGAAAATTGATAAACAGAGTTTAAGTAATAAATACACTGAAAATGTCAAAATTAGTTTAATGTGAGTCCTTTCTGTAAAATTATTTTAACTAACAAATTTCTTCATGGTTAATACTATACATTGGCTGAGACTTCTTTTCTAGTCATAAATCCTGAGGAAAATGGAGCAAGAGACACCAGGCAAAAAGTCTAGATTCCTCACTTAACCATTCTGAAAGTTGGATAGTACTCTTATTTCTAAATCAACTATGATTGGAAATTCCCAAATGCTTAAATTATACGTAAGAATTCATTTCCTACTTATGCCTTTACAGATAAGAAAAATGAGACTTGTCATGGAAAGTCAGAGAATTCATCTTCATTTGCTTAATTTCTAAGTCTTTAAAATGCTTTTAAAGCACTAAAATATAAATCATAGAAATAAATATCTTGCATTTTGAAATAATAATTGCTTAGCTATTTGGTCAATGACAAGCTACATAATTCTCTATTTATATTGTCATTTACTTTCAACCAATACAAAACAATGTTCTATAATATAATTCCTCATGTTCTAGAGTACTTACAGAAGTGCTCCTAAAGTGCAAATGAGAAACAACAACAAAAAATCTTATTTTCTCTCTCTACCTATGCTATTTTACATGACGATATTTTCAAGTACTAAAAATTTTTGATAATATCTAATTCATGTGCAATATATTTTCCCAAAGAAATATGTTAAAAGAAGTATTATTTTTGATGCTTCCTTTTCACATATTCTTGATTTTTTTTCTGTCTCTCATTAATTTGGTATCACATGAATTTCCCACATGAATCCAGTTGCATTCTTGTGATTTCAAATACCTTGAATTTTTTTTTTACAAACTACATTACAAAGATGGAATACATGACAATAACGACAAATTTGTTTTAATTGTTACTTGTTTTTAAAACTTCTTTAAGTTGTTTTTAATTCATCATTTCATTTGCCAGAGGAAAAAAAACCAATGGAAATTTTAATTAAATATTTATCACAGAAGGAAATAATTGTTTCTAGAAAATGACATATGTACAAAGTAATATTCAACAATTTTAGGGATAATTTCCCATGTAGCAAAAAGGAAAATGACTAAGTTAATAATAACCATGAGCAATCAACCTGAGCTATCCTTTTTTTGCTTAGGAAAAAGCAAAGACACTTACCCAGTGTTCCACAGGGCTTATTTTTATATGTGCAGATATCATATCTATGGAGGAGAAAAAATAGAGTTAAAATTTGTAGACTACTCCAATTTGCAAAATAATGTCTGCATATTCATGGCATTTCTTTTCTTGGAGCTGCTTGTCAAAACATAGAAAATTATGAGGAGCCAACTGGAGCATCAGCATTGTTAGCACTCTGGGGAATGAGGGAAGCTGTATTGTACCCACAGCTCTGCCTATAAGCCAACAGCATACCTACCGATAAGAAAGAAAAGTAGGATTTTATAGACAATTTACATGTTACTTTTATTTAAATGTACATTTTAAGTATTTCCATAATGCTATCCTGATTACCAAATCATTAAATCTAAAGATATAATTTATGATGAATTAAAATCAAATTTTAAATATCAAAGTTTTTATTTGAATGTATTATACCTGAAGTTAAAATATTTCTAGGTTAAAAAAATAAAGTTTTGTCAATCACTAGGAAAAGCAAGTTTTGAAAGCTCTTTTTCATTCTACATAAATAATGCTCACTTAAAATTACCGCAACAGAAGTCAGTAATTAGTTGCAGTCTTACTCATCAGGCAACAGACTAGAATATAACTTCAAAGAACAAAAATAATCTAGTTATCTCTGCAGTATTGCTGAACTCATTAAATCCCCGGAGAATCCTCCTGTTTATGAAAATTTCTAATTCTTCATTATGTTCATTTTATCTGAGGATAGGAGTTTTCTTTTGTTAGTTTCTCTTGTAACCATTCACATATTCTTCCATTGGACATGGGAAGTATGGGATCCAAACGTTTAGCATACTCTTGAATGTAAAGACATAGGGGGTACTCATGTAATCACAAAAACACTAGAAAGTATATTCTCGGTGTGGATTTACCTTGTAATAAATATGTGTTAGCCTATTATGTTACATAGACACAATCCATACCAATAATCTTTGAAAAATGCAAGCAAAGACATTTCATGGATAATGCAAATACAGCTGTTTAAGGATTATTTCAAAATCCTTAAGTACCATACATATCTATCATAAAACTGATCTGCCAAAGAATATACTTGTAACCCACCAGTTTTCCTTTTGTTTTTCCTCTCTCACTAAGGAAAAAAGCACACCATTCCTACCCATCCTAATTCTTATAGTACATTGCCCCACGTGTAGAATTCTCCAGAACATAAAGTAAATGGGCAATGAAAGAAAGCATTGACCTTGGAAAATGCTTTAAGGAGCAGCAACAAACATCAAAAGGAAAAGACTCTGCACTTTCATTTCAGTTTTCCTATTATAAATTAATCTGTATCTATCTCATAATTGGAATTCAGAAGTTGAATAACTTTCAGTGAGGGAATTAACATGCTCATTGAATTTAATAAAACAATTAAGTCAAATTCATGGAAAGGATAATTGACTTATACAGCTGAAATACATAAAAAATGCTTTTCATAAATGAATGAACAAAGCTATATTAATATGTTATTTTAAATTCATTTAGATCAACTGAATGCAAAACTTATGTTAACTGTACATTTTAAATTGCTAATCTAAAATACATATCATAAGCTTAAAGAGCAACAAAAACCATGTTAAAATGTTATATACTGTATAATGAATTGTATCAAAACTTGCAAGCTGCACATTTGGCTCATTTAAGCTCTGAGCATAGAGTTCAGGAGTTGCTACAATATGAATTAAATAAATGAGAGACTGAGGGAAAAATAGTTTTCACTAACCACTCTCAGAACCCTTTACACAAATTAATCACTACAAAATCTTAACTAACATGATGTCGCAGGAACCCTAAATTTAAGACAAATTTGAAGTTTCAAAGTACACCAAGAAGTATACTGAAAAGGCAAGAACTAATACAAAAGTTAGATGAAATAAGAACTGTAATTAGAAAAGGTCTTTTAAAGAGGGAGTTCAGTAAGTAAAATGCAAATATGAGGATAGAGTTCAAATACCCAGCATCTATGTAAAAAGCCCAGCATGATAGTGTGCATCTTTAATTCCAGCACTGGGGAAGCAGAAACAGGAGGATCCCTGGGTTTTGCTGGCCAGCCATTCTAGCCAAATCAGTGAGCTCCACGTTCAGTGAAAGGCACTGTCTCTAAACAAATAAGATGAAGAGAAATTGAGGAAGATAATTGGCATCAACATCTGGCACAGACACACACATGTGTACTCACAAATACATATGTACCCTACAAACATATACATGCAAATAACACACACATGTGCACACACATGCATCATACACATACACACATAAAACACACACACACACATACATGTACAGAGAGAGAGACAGAGACAGAGAAATGGTCTTTGCTGTTGAATATCTAAAAAGCCAGGTTTATTAATATATACCTGTAATCCCAAGTCTGAGAAAAGGCAGACAGGAGGATATCTGGATTTTGTTAGACAACCAGTCTAACTTACTATAAAAATACAGTAAAATTTATCTATTTTTTGGATGGAATGTTCATATATGTGCATACATGTACATGGTGGGCATATATAAACACACGTGTGTGGAGGCCAAAGATCAATGCCAAGCATCTTCCTCAATCACTCTCCACTACATTTTTTGAGACAGGCTCTCACTGAACCCAAACCTCATCAACTCAGGTAGGGTGGATGGCCAGAGAGCTCCGGGGATCCACCTGTCTATAAATCTACAGTGCTGGAATATAGAGCATACCACCATAGCTGACTTTCACTAACTAAATTTGTGCTTTACTCTTCTTAATCTATCATTTGGTGTAGAAGAATTAGTCATGAAACTAGGATGAATAGAAGAAAAAATATTTTCTTCCATTGTAATAGTGAAAAATTCAAGTAAGTGGCATAACTCTTTCCTGCATTATGCATGTATACAAGGGGTCAGCATTATAAAACTAAACTTAATTATAAATAACTTTAATAAAGTAACAAAAAATTAAAAAATATTTTAGCCCAGTGTGGGTCTCTGGGGAATTTTTTGTTTGTTTGTCTTTCTTTCTACTTGAGACATAGTCTCCCTATGTATCCAAGGATGTTCTTGAACTTAAAATTCACTCACCTCTATCTCCTGGACATATTGGTCTTATAATTTTAAAAAATTTTTAAAAATCTGTATTATGACATAAAATAATTAATTTGATTCAATTTAACACAGGTCCCAAGTTACATAATTGATATTAATTATTTATTTAAATGGCATTTATTCAGCTGAGGAAAATTACATGCTGATATTTTTGAATGCCTAACACATCAGACCCACCATGTATAGACTAATAAACAGGAATGTATTACAATAATGTGAACTTCTTGTTACAAAGTGTCAAGACACTTTGTAAGACACATTGTTAAGACAATATTAGATATGTTTAGGTACTAATTCCTACAATATTTAGACTTTCCACAGTTTCCCTATGGTGCGAATTTAAGAAAATTACTATTAGGCTATAAAACAATTCCCTTGGCTACTTACATGCTAATATAAGTTTTCCACTCATTGTAGAAAAGTGTTTCTATTCAAAGCAAGCCCAACTGCAAGCCCTAGAATATTGTAAAACATTGATTGATCTAACTGACCAGAAATACTTTTATATCTAAGTTGTAAAGTAATCTTTGTTTTCCTAGAAACTAATAGGTTGTCCTTGGCTTAGAAAAGATGTAATCTTCTATAATAAAGAAATATAATATTCGCTATAGACATTAAAAATGATGCCACAGAAAACAAGCATCATGAGATTACTGTCAACATGTTTATGCTAACATATTATATTACCATTATGCTGGTTCCACAGGATAAATCCCTAGAAAGATAAATCTATTATTGAATCATGAAGAAACAAAAAAATCTGAAAATACCAGTAACAAATGGAAGGCTGAATCACCAATCAAGATATCTTTAGAAGTTAAAAGCCCAGAACATTACATTCTTATTAGGAAATCATATCGCATATTTAAAGATATCGCACGAATTCTCAAACTGCTCCAAATACTTGAAAAAGACAAAAAAATTCCCAAATAATTCCAGTATTATCAAGATACTAAACCAGAAGCTAAAGAACCAAAGAAATTAAAGAAAAATATTTAGGCCAATATCACCAATGAACATAGGTGCAGAAATCCTCACACCATAAATTCAACTTCTAAAAAAATCACACAACATGACCAAGTGGATACATCCAAGACTCCAAGATCAGCTCAGAACATGCATGAATAAGTATGATGGATCACAGAGAAGGTAAAGGTCAAAAGTCATATGTTCACTTAATAGTTGTAGAAAAGATATTTAGTGAGATCCAGAAAATATTTACCATAAAAACTCTCAAAAGGGATCAGTCGGCACTATATAAGCATGAGGACCTAAGTTCAGATCGCAGCACCCAAATAAAAGCCAACAATTGCAGCATGCATCTATAACTCGGGATGAAATACAAAGGCAAAAGAGTTGTGCAGGTGACTAATGGTATCATATAAATAGATCAATATTATATTTGTTATTTAAAATTATAATGTTCTTTCTTTATACACAGTGTTTACACTATGTGTTTTACACATAGCACAAACATAGTCCAGAGATATAAAATACTCAAACCGTGAGTACTTGAAATACAAAATAGAGTATTTGTTTCAATCAGCTCCGGAAACTATCTCCTTCAGCTAACTTGCTAAAAAAAAAAAAAAAAAAAAAAAAAAACCTATAAATCTTTGATAATTTTGTTCACATTTTAATAATTCGTCATGGTAGTCTTATGCTTCTTTCTAATTGGCCTTTGAAAATGTTTTTGTTAATTCAATCATTTGAGCTCTCCTGATAACAAATTCTATGGATTCTTAATAATTATTTATAAATAGGCATTCCAATTTAAACTAGGAGAGTAGAATAAAATTTTCTTCAGATTTTGCTAATTCATTCAGTATGTATTCCCCAATAAAAATTGGAATGTTAGCTCTAAACACAAAACTTCAGGTTATAAAAAAAATTAGAAAGAATAAGATAGCTTTAAATGCTATGAGACATGAAATGAGCTTCATTTAGATTCTAAATTTGCAATGAATATATATTCCATTCTGCTCCAAAATTCATTATGACGAATGTATTAGTTTCCAAAAGCATTCAAACAGCCCCAACTACTTTTAGTAGTTTTCAAGACTTACGAAAATATGGTACTCCAAGTCCAATACCACTTCATAGAACCAGGCACCTCAATTTCAATCTACAACTCCCAAATTGTTTCCATCACTATACCACTGCAACTAACAATCCTGCCAGACTATATGAAACCATTCAGAAGTTTTTGTCTCATGTGGAAGGAAAAAAAAAAAAAAAAAAACTCCATAAGGGACTAGGAGTTGTCCAAATTCATGCCAGGATAAAACCTAAATTGCTTGTACTATAAATTAGCACCTTAACCTAATATATCACCTTATTTGAATTCTCAACCTTTGAGTTTAAAATATTTTAAATAGTTATTTTAAAATATATAAGAAAAAGAAGAAGAAAAATAAAAAGAGAGGAACAAAAGAGGAAGGGAGAGCTATTTTGGATGAAGAAACTATAATATATATGAAGGAATCAAGACAGAATTTTTAAAAAGCCAATCTATATAACATTAAAACTTGAACTGAATAGTGAATGCTAAGCTGTAAAATGAGACTGTACATAACTGAAAAAAACATGAAATTACCCTGTCAGAAAATTTTGAGTCTTAGTATTACCAATAAATAGCTATAAACTCTTTGACAAATCATCTCATTGTATCAAACTTTTCTATCCCAATTTTCAACTCCAAACCATTATTATGAAGCCATATGAAATATCTTACATGAATTTAATGAAATTTCATTATTGTTTTAACCAAGAATTCTGATGACACTTTTTGTCTAAAAAAAATTTACCCAAAGGTACTTCTTCAGAACAGTTTCCTAAAAATATATTTAAGTTCAAAGCCATATTCTATAGACAAAATTTATATTTCATTTCACTAACAGAGGATAGATTGAAGATTATTCCACATGTTCAAGTTGAAAGTTATCATAAGATCAATAGGGAAAAACAGCCAATGAACCTATAGATAGGAAGACAGTACACTAAACTGATCTGTAAATACCTGCTATTATACCCATAGATTTGAAGAACACTTAACACTCAGCCTAGAAGTCTTCTACAACAAAGACAGAAGATCTCAACACCCTGAGAAGGAGAATAAGACAGTAGAAGAGCAGAAGTGGACAGCAATGGCCAGCCATAATTTAGAGCAGCAGTGCTCACCCAGTATCAAGCCAAGATAATCTCTCCTTATCATAAGGCCTTGGGAACCTCAAGGAAAAGAGGGCATTGAGATTTTAAGAGTCTAAAGATGGGAAGGTTCACTGTTGGACAAGATATTCCATTCAAGGCAGGACTATTGCATCTAGAAACTCACTGCAATGAGACTTGTCCTTACCAGACCTGCATAATGACTGACAACCAACATGCCCCCATAGATTATAAAGTAACTTGAAAGACATAAGAACATCCAGTGGAAACTTTAGGGACTAAAACTGGATGAGTGAATGGAAACACCCCTATCAGAAATGCCTGAACAGAGGCAGCTCTGTATGCCACAAAAGGCCTGAACCTCCACAGGAGGATTCAGAGAAGCCAGAGGGAACCCTGGGGTCCATAGAAGCAGATAGGCAGAGAGGGTGGGAAGGAGTGAGATGGATTGATGAAAGGAAGGGAGCAGCATGGGAGGGCAGAGGACAGAGGGAAGCAAGGATGATTACTCAATATGTTTGTAAAATTAGAAAAAAAGTCAAAACAAAAAAAACAAATAAATTTTAAAACATTTTAAAGCAGAAAAAATATGAATATAAGAAAAATAAGGCTGACAGACAAACACTGAAAGACCTCATCTATATGTGGTCTATAAAAAGGGCAACTTAGAAAAGCAGACAGTAGAATATGAAAAGGCTTGATGCTGTTGGACTATTCCAAAGAAGAGGGCTACCTCTGCAAAATTCCCATTCTAGAAAATATAGACATTTAAGAAATGTTTGTTCTAAGAAAATAGAGAGTAAGAGATCTCTTAAATCTGTGACACACTGTGTCTTCAGAAAGTTTGGATAATTGAAAACCTAGAGATTTTACATTCTGAATTGAACATGTAAAATTCCAGTAAATGTAAAATATGGAATATGCATTGCTCTTACCTTGAGCATAATGACTTAG
Source organism: Typhlomys cinereus (assembly GCA_023101885.1). Classification (NCBI taxonomy): domain Eukaryota; kingdom Metazoa; phylum Chordata; class Mammalia; order Rodentia; family Platacanthomyidae; genus Typhlomys; species Typhlomys cinereus. The sequence goes on along the minus strand of JALPQD010000042.1, from coordinate 7,177,908 downwards.
AGATATTTGTATTAGTTATGCCAATAAGACTGAGGACCTCATGACTGTTGAGCTACTGGGTCAAAACTCAAGTAATGTAAACTTTGCCTTCACAGGGTTTACTTGCTAAAAATCAATTTAAATAATTTTGACACAATCAAATAACTGATACCAGTACCAATAGCTGATATAATTAACCAGTTAGCTCTGTGTTACATAACAAACCCTTAAATCAATGTGTTTTTTATCAATTATTTTTTCTTTGAATGGTTGCAGAACTGTAGATAATAGGAGGAATGTATGGTATCCTGAAGGTGTAGTATCAAACTTTAGGTTTAAAATGCTTGAAGCATTACTAACATTCATTTCACAATTAGACTGTATAAGGATATTGGTTGTGATTAGACTCTGTCTTTTTTTTTCTTTAGTAAACCCTCATTACATTTATCAGGCACATTAAATAGCCTTGTCATTGGTGTTAATGAGGGAATGTGTTCCTTCATTGTATTTGAGCCTTTTGTATTGCAGTCTTGATATTAAATTAAATGTGCCTTGAAGAAAAAAATAAAGGGTTCAGATTTAAAGAAAAAAGAAAGTAATCATAAGAATAGAAAAGATAGGGGCTGGAGAGGCGACTCGGGGGTTAAGCCTCTGCCTTGCAGGCGGAAAGTCCTGAGTTTGGATCCTAGATCCCACGTATAGACGCAGAGCGGAAGCGGGGGTGGCCTGTGTTTCTGGTCCTGGCAGGGCGGAGCCTGTGAATCCCTGGGCAGAGTAAACAAGGAGGAGATGGAGGTGGTCCATGGTGGTTCCCGAATTCATCCGTGGTTGTACACACACACACATACGTACGCACACATACATACACACGCACACACTCGCATACACGCATAATTGATTAAATAATAAAAATATTTTTAAAAGTCTATAAAAAAGAGTAGAAAAGATAGTGCTTAATTGTTTTCATTACATATTTTCTTTTTTCTTGCTAACTTTTTATTTCTTTCAAAATAGACTATTGCTCCCAATGAGGTGACAGTCAATAACTCGGCCTACTATTTTTAGTCAAGTAAAGAAGTCACTCATAAATGGAATTTTAAAAAGTAGTAATTCATCAATGTAATTTTAAAAAGCAAGTGAACTATCTCCAAACTCTATCAATAAATTCTTAAAAACTGTTTTTATTTTATTTCATTTTTAAAATTATTTTATTTTTCTAGTTTTATAAGCATACTGAGTAATCATTTCTGCTTCCCATCCCATTCCCCTCCCTTCATCAACCCATCCCACTCCCTCCAACCCTTCCTGCCTATCTGCTTCTATGAACCCCAGGGCTCCCTCTGGCATGTCTACTTCTGCTGGGGTTCAGGCCTTCTGTGGCATACAAAGTTGCCTCTGTTCAGTCATTTCCTGATAGGGGCATTTCCATTCACTCATCCAGTTTTAGTCCCTAAGGTTTCCACTGGATGTTCTTGTCTTTCAAGTTACTTTATAATCTATGAGGGATAGTTGGTTGTCAGTCATTATGCAGGTCTGGTAAGGACAAGTCTCATTGCAGTGAGTTTCTAGATGCAGTAGTCCTGCCTTGAATGGAATAACTTGTCCAACAGTGAACCTTCCTATCTTTAGATTCTTACAATCTCAATGTCCTCTCTTCCTCGAGGATCCCAAGGCTTTTGGATGGGGATAGATTAAGTTGACCTGATTTTGGGTGAACCTTGCTAGGTCACCCTGCATTATGGCTGGCCATTGCTGTCCACTTCACTTCACTACTCTTCTGCTGCCTTAGGTTGCATCCTCTCAGGTTTGTTGTAGAAGACTTCTAGGCTGACTGTTCTAGTTAACAGTAACAGGAATGTGTTCCATTTTGACAAATGTGTCGAGTCTAATCAGAAAGCTATTTGGTTATTCCTTGATACTAATGCCACTATTACACTAGTGGTCACCTGTTGCTATGGTGATTTTTTTTTATTGTAACTTGCAGATCTCATACCATTGAGGCCTATGATTATTTCTCTCCCACAGTAGCTTCTATAGTATTCCTTGGTATTGTGTAAGCTATCCAGCAGGGAGAAAGTTTTCAAACCAAAAACTACATTTTAAATATCACTGAAGTACTAGATTATTTGCTAAAATTTGGCAGAGAACACAAAAAGGATTATACTTTTTGAAGTTTCTCCAAAATTTCCCTCCAAATATTAAAATTCTAGCATTTTTATATTATGCAGAATATATTATATTTTTAAATATGCAGAATTCATGGTTATTCCCAAGACAATGTAAGAGTCTATCATTATTTGCAATTCATTATATATTAAATTAGAGTCAAAATACCTTTATATTTATGAATGATTATAGTCTAATTATGTGAATACATATTAATCCATAGATAAAAATACAATTCTTCTGTAAATTAGTAATACCTATATTTTTAGAAAAATAATTTTAAAATATTGTAATATATTACTGATATAATTTCAAAATAGATCATTTTAAATTCTGACTCTTCTTATGATGCTACTTTTAAGTCAATATATTAACAAACTAAATTGGTTTACTCTTTATGCAAAAAATTTATAACAATAACTTCACCACTTTTAAGCTTGGAAATTTGTACATCTCTTATGTTCAAGATGAAAGTAATGTTATTTTTGAAAATTTTCAAAGTTAACATTAAAGAAGCAAAGGAAATATTTGAGAAGTCCTCACCATTTTTCTTCCAGAATTATGCTTTCTTCTATAAGATAGAAAGTTTATTGGAACTTTATTTCAACTCAATGCATGTTCTATTTGGCAATGATCATTTCAACATCTTGAAAACACATTTGTTATTAGCTTCTTTCATCAACTTTAAAATGGAATTATGCATAATATATTAAATACAAATAACTTCAGAACTTTACTTAGTGGACTGCCATGCTATATAACATTCAATTAATAAGAGATTTTAAAATAATCTTTAGGGAAAACTTCCTGCCAAACAAAACAATGTTCACGGTAAGAATATTATCCAAGGGATTTTAAATTTCAGACCAAAATAAATCACCAATTTTTTAAAAGTTTCCTGTGTCAACGGAAATGGTAACAATATGAAAAGTTCTACCTATAAATTACTTTAAGATCGTTCCACGTTATTTCAACTTGATCTAAGCCACATCTTTCAATTCTCAGAGCATTTAATCATTCACATCTATTTTAAATTTGAATTTATAAAGCTGAAATACAAAAAAAAAAAAAAAACAAACACATAAGGATAACAAGAACCTTGTTATCCTCAACTTCTAACAGGTTGTTAAGCATATCTTTTCCATCTAGGAAGCCAACACATCTTTGTTTAAAAATGGCAAAAATATTCACAAATTTCATTGCAACATATGGCTTTCCTCAAATATTGATGTAAAAGACTTTGGCTAAATACAGGACTATTTTTCTTTGGAGAAACTGTAGCAGTATGGTTGGTCTATGCCTTTTGCAACGAAAACATGCTAATTGGAAAAATGACTTGCTGACTATTATTATCCAAAATAAAAGACCCCAGTTTTCAGAAGGTCTTCACTAAACAATATTCTCTTTTATTTATCAATATATCATGGAACATCCTGATATTACACAACTCCAGAGGACAAACATGGGAAAGGCAATGTGAAAATGACCTCTGCAGCCCTAGATCTCATTCTGGTACTATCATCATTAACAAATGATGCCTTGTTTAGTTGCTGATTATGGAGTCTTGAATTAATTTAATTAATGCATTTGCTGAAAATATGCATAAATCAGAACAACTGATCAAGCTATAATACTCAACAGACTGATGGGGACCTAAATCTACTTAAATATTGAATAATCTATAACAAAGTTTTCCATCCTTTTAAAAAAATTGTTTAATCAAGGCAGAAAGAAACATCATTTGCAGGCAAACAAGGTGAAATTCAATGAATCATACATGCAAAAAGGCATGGAAGTAGGAGGGGGGACTAACTGAAAAGAAGAGTGTTTTCAATGGGACAAATAGGATGGACAAAATTTGATAATATGGGATGATTATGCTTTACATTCATTGTATTCACCTATAAAACTGTCAAAGAATCAACAAACACAAGAAGAAAAATAGGTCTTAATTGCCCGAGGAAGAACTTAGACTAAACCTAAATATTCTAACTGTGTTGTTAATCAGTAAAATGATATTCAAAAGGTAGAAAAATTATGTCTAAGAAAATCTATAAAATTATAGAAGACATTACATTACAAATTTTCAAAAATCATGAGGTCTTTTGAATTTTCAGTTTACTATGAAATTTATATGGTTGTACCCATTTTCCAATATCATTCTTATAATTTTCAAAATTATCCCTCTAAATTATTTCCAAAGTATTAGACTACTATTACCCAACATAGTAAAATGCCTTTGAAAATGTACCAAAAATCCAAGCAAACAAACAAACAAAAAAATCCCAGTACTTGTTAGTATTGAAACCAGAACAATAGTGCAATGTGGTAGGAAGACCATTGGAGTTAGGAGATTTACTATGTATTACAAATAATTTTATATTTAATATGTTAGGGACAATTCTAAAAATCCATTGCAGCGACTTGTTCTAAGGACCGCGTTTAAAGAATCTGTTATAAAGAGACATATTTTATATAAAGTTAGTTGCACTTGAAATTAGAGAAACATTACATAAGTGTATGTGTTAACTTTTGATAAGGTAAAATAAAGGCTACTACATGAGTGCACATCAGTATCTTTTCATAATAATTGCTTCAGCTGGATGCAGGCATTTCAAAATATTAGAATTTAATGTGTATTTTAGAAATCATTAGAAATCACATTAGAAATACACATTAGAAATCACATGTATTTTAAGAAAATGAGCATTTCAACATAATCAAATGTTAACAAATAGGCTACTGACTATTTCTGCCTTACAATTATCAAATGGAAATTTTTAATATTTAAAATATTCATATTGAATGCCAAAAATTAAAATGCTTCACTGAACTAAAAAAATACAAAATTTAATTGTTGTGTTTAAATTAGATAATTCCTTAAGAATTCAGAAAAACTTGCTTCAAAAAAACTACCTTAAGAAAATGCAAGACCGGGGGGAGGGAGGGAACTGGTAAAAAATTTTAAAATGTATAATTAAATTTTTAATAAAAAAAAAGAATAAAAATATTCCAAGCAGAAAAAAAAAAAAAAAAGAAAATGCAAGACCAAGAAAATAGGGGGTTGGGAAATACAATAGCTTTAGTGTCATATAAATACAAATTATTTTTCCATTACTTAGATCAATTGCCTTAAAAATATTGGTATTAAAAATAACATTTTATTTCATTCTGATTTTTTTAAGGCTCAAAAACAAAGAAGGAAAAAGTGAGAAAGTCAGAGGGAGATTCAATATAGAAATTCTGTCTATGGTCATATTCTTTGAAGTACCCATTTTCAGAAGATAATCAGGGTTGGGGTTGTTCAGTGCTTGAATGAGATAAATTCTAACAAAAGCTATAGGTAACATTTCATTCCAACCAATGTCAGGAACACACAGGTCAAGAAGCAAGTTACAACTTTCAGCTGAATCAAAGGACGTTTTGACCAGTACATTTTTCAATTTTGTGGATTTACACTCAAAATTTTTCTACTCTGCATAAATATATAAATTCTCATATATTATTCATACTCTGGCTTCATCAAAATAAATATTCCTAACACTATCATTCTACTGACCCCATATTCTCACAAACTTGTAATAGAGCTAAAATTCAGATTATGCTAAGTGCTTTGAAGTCTAAATTCAATCCATTTGACTGCTGCTTTATGGTCAATACAAACTCCAGAAAATACCATCCACCTCTCACCTTCTGCCATTTTCAGTAGTAGAGCTGCTACGCTTTTGTATACATATTGTTGATCCTGGATGACATTCAGGGAAAAACCAAAAGAAAATAAATTATAGCAGTCAATCCAAGATACAAGAAGGCCTGAATAACAACCAAGACAGATTCTCTCCTTTCTGAGCAACTCTTCCAAGAAAAAGAATAAGGGTAGAAATTCTTTTAATATTGGCCAGTTATTTCAAGAGACATAACAATGGGATAGAGAGTTATGCATTGCATCAGGATTCCTCAAAACATTATAAAAATAAACACTGAGCTGTATTAAAATAAACATTTCCAAGCAGATTTAATTAAAAACTAAAAAAGAACCTGCACAAGATTGAAACTCTCAGCATTTCATCATAGAAGAGAGAAGACCTCATAAGGCACCATAACTTCCTGCGCGACTATTGAGGGTGTGGATAGAAGAGTTACTTTCTTCAGCAGGATATTCATTGATGAATTGCCTATCCTCCAGTAAGTGTCCAGGCATATACAAATGCAGAAAAGGATTGGGTAACATGGGATGAAATGACTTGAAATCATTGTATACAAATTTTAAACTATCAAAGAATAAAAATAAATTATAAAAATGATTTATAGAACTGAACATAACTGAAATAAACTAAAAGAGTTAAATAAAAATTCATTGTTATCAAGTGCTGTTACAAATAAATTACTTAAACAAAATGAACTTATAACTTGTGGAGATAAAGAGAATCTCAAGTGAAATATCCAAATAAATCTTAAAAATGCATTGTTTATTTTTAGTTGGGATTGTTTATTTTTAGTTGGAAAAAGTCTTTGTCTAAGTTTTCATATTGTTTGTAATAAATACATGGCCCAAACTATTTTGGGAAACAAAGATATTTTTATTCATGCTCTATATCACAAATTCCAGTTAATCATAATGGCAAAAGACTTAATAACAGAAGCCAAGAGAACCATTCCTATCATATCCACAGTAGAGTACAGAAGCAAGGACAAAGGGTACATTGTAGTTTGTCAGAGGTCTTTCTTAACTAAACAATTCAACAAAGGTGTGCCCAAAGACGCCTATCTTTAATCAACTTGACAGGAGAAACTAACTGCCACATTCATCTTCAGTAATAGTCATAACACAGGGACTTATTGAGAATGTATATGTGTATAGTTTACATTTATGAGCAAAGTCTAAAATGTTTAGTATAAAAGTAGAAGTTATCATTTAAATTTGATTTTTATATAAACATGATAAGTTTCGCAATTGTTCTCAGTACTCATCTGTCAGTACTAGCTAGAAATTACCTTCCATGATAGTATATTTGACTCTACCCAAGATTGAAACAACTTATGAAGCAAATTCCATCAAGGTACAAAGACTAAGCCTTCTTATTTTAACTTGGAACAACTTCAAAGCATCTTATCATATAGTTGATTGAGACCTGTGTTGATTGTTCAATAGACCAGTTTCTTCTTAAATTTCTGTCCTTACCTTTGACTAAGGTTGTAAATTCAAGTGTTCTCATTAACAAAGAATTGCATATTAATCTTTTGTTTATAGTAAGCTGTGTACATAAATCAAATAGAACTACAGATAGGAACAATCACATAAAATTCCATTTAAGGTAAGATCAGGGATCATGTTACAGGCTAAATATACTTATCCAAACTGCTGGAGAGCAGAAACATTTTGGATTTATGTGTTTTTTTTAGATTTTGGAATATTTGCATGTGTAAAATGAAACATTTTCAAGATGAAGGACAAGTCTAAACATAAAACTCATCTTTTACATACAAATTAAACACAGAGCTAGTGGTAATCATTTTATATTACAATTAAATATATGTTGAAGACATTCAGCTGCTTACAGTAATGGACTTTATAGTCTAAAACCATGACTCAATGTGTCTATAACCTCTCAGAGAATACCTGGGTACTAGTGAAGGGTGTAATAACTTACATAAAGTCTTATCCATTTGTGGACTATGCCAAGATTCACTGCAGTTATACAAAATCCTGAAAAAAATTGTGTATGAAACATATACAAACTATCCACAGTTAGGGAAGCTGTGTTAAATGGCTTTGTGACCACAGAAGTGAGAATGTGGTTAATGTCAGAAATGTTATAAGCAATCATGGCATCACTGGCTAAAACCTTTGAAGAACAAGCTCTAAACTCTATTTTTGATTTATTATAGGTGTACTTAGACCTCTACACTGTGCATCATGTCACAGACACATATATACAAAATAAGTACATAAATGCAAAAAAATTAAAATAATCCAAGGAAGCATATATTGGTAAAGCAATTTAAAATATATTTAATTTTATATTTTAATTTTATTTCATATTTTATTATATTCAACCTTTCTTGTCTATCATAATACCATTGATCTCCTTCTTCCCAGACAATCCCACTTCTTAGAGAAAATATGTAGTAATTATCTGAAGTTAGTTTGTTACTTTGAGAGTGGTCAAATAACAAGGATAAATGTTATACCTGCAATCAGAAATGAAAAAGAAATATTATTATATTAGGCATTAAATTTAAGTATAAGATCCCAGCTATAAAAGACAAAATGGAAAATATGAAAGATATGTAGCTGATATATCAATCCATTGAAAGATACAAACTTTTCCTATAAAAACTTTTTACAACAAGAAGTTAAAAAGGTATAGAGAGCATCATTCTGGAAAGAGACGCTATCATTGACAACAATTTTAATGGTACAGAGTAAAAGATCAGGAGGAAGGCTATTGTATAAAGAAGTAAAGCTATTTTTCAAGTTATTATTTATTGAGTATCAAAGAAATAAACAATAAGTAATGTAAAAGAGGAACTCTTGAATTTACTTAAAATTGAATATTTATATTTTGATCTAATTACGTTATCAATTATTTTTTTCATCACTGCAGCCAAAGATCTGACATAAGAAAATTATTTGCTTCAGTTTCCATCCATCATAATGGGAAAGGTATGTCAGTATTCATGTGACTTAGGAGTGTGTGGTGGAAGCTTTTTATGTCTTAGCACCTCAAGAAACAGATTATTAAACTAGAAGCACCACTCACTGGGATAAGATGTCCAAAAACATTAGTCTCTGGGGAATACTTTAGACTCAAAATATAACATTCCGCCTTTGTCCCCTAACAAGCTCATCGTCATCTATTATGCAAAATTCTTTCATTAAGATTTCAAGAGTTTATATTGTTCAAAAGTCCACAGTATGTTTAGTGTGTTACTGTGAGCTTCAGTGAAATTTTAAAAAACAAAAACAAAGATTATTCCTGCACACAATGGCACAAATAAACATCACCTTCCAAAAGTAAGAAAAACAAGGAAATATTGAATAAAAGTGTGACAGTTGGTGTCAGATGTCAATTTGATAATTGAGAACTGATCCTTTAGGCACACCTGTGAATAGTTATCTAGGTAAGGCAAATCTGTAGGAGATTATCTAACTGATGTGGGAAGAACTGGCTCATAGTGAATAGGACCATTCTCCAGGCAGATGGATAAGAGAGGGCTTGTAATTTGCAGACTGACAAGTTGGCACATTTCAAAAATAAGAATAAAAATTCCCCTTTTTCTAGGGTACAAGAGAGACTTTTATTCTACCTTACAGTTTTCAAATTATAACCCATTATGACAGGAGAGAATTGGTCACATGTCATCTACAGCAAGACCAGAGCAGGCAAACATTACTGTATACTATAGCCTGCAAGCCAGTCATAAAAATGTTAATTAGCTCTATCCATCTTATCTAACTACTAGGTCAATACACATACTCATGATAGGGTATCTTCCCAAAATTCTCTGAAGCCTTACTTACATCAATTATGTAAATAAGACAACCACCTTACAAACTTCCCTTAACTGTATAACTTCTCATACAAGTGTACCTAATAACTTGGTTATCAACTGTCATGTTGAGAACTGAAGCTGACTGTCATAAACTCCTTGGTCCATGACTATGTAGCCTCTAAATGCCCACATAAAAGAACCTAGGCCAACATTTCTCTAGGTCATTTTCTAGGAGGGAACTACTTCTCTATATTTTAAGACATTCTATTTCTATCTATCTTTCTATCTATCTATCTATCTATCCATCTATCTATTGTTGCCTCTCTGTGTGTGTGTGTGTGTGTGTGTGTGTGTGTGTGTGTGTGTGTGTCAGAGGGCACTGTGTGTGCCTGTGGAAGCCCAAGGGTGACTTTGGGAATCACACTGAATGTGCTTCCCCCTCTTTGCTTTGTTCTAGAGTTTCCCACCTTCCAGGACTGAAGTACAAGCTGCCACCATTTTTACCTGGCATTTTTGTGGGATCTGGAATTTGAACTCAGGGCCTTCTGCTTGTGAGGCAGAGGCTAAACCACTAAACAATCTCTCTAGTCATGACATTCTGTTTTTTTTAAAGTAAGCCATTACACGTAATTATATATTTATAACCTGGAACATTACATGGGAAGGATTTTGCCTTAAAAGTGCTTTAACAATTGCCCCACTCTAAACTACCAAGTTTTCTTTAATGGTGCTAGTGTCTTTCAAAGCTATTTTCCCCTCATCTTAATCTGCTTTGTTTGTTTCTTTCCTTGGCAAATTTTAGGAGATTGCCTAATTAATGGGAAAGACCCAGCCCACGGTGGACGGGACTGGTCGCTGGGCAGGTGAATAAGATGGATAGAATTGTCAAAGAAGTTGGCAGGCTTTGGTATACATGGAAATACATGCTGATCTGGCAAGTAAGGATTATCTTTCTTAGCACTCCTGTGGATGTATGGATATGGTGTGGCCAATTTCCTTGGGCCCTGGTGTTGGTGTGGTCTCTCCTGCAACAAGGAAGAATCGTAACCAAACTAAAACCCCTTATTTCCCTATAAGCTATTTGGGAATGGATTTATTTTATTTTATTAATTAATTAATTTATTTATTATTTTATTGCCATGTGGAAATGATAATGATCATACTTCTGGCTCTAAATACTAGAACCTGGAAAACCCAAAAGTCAAGCAAAATGGAGGTAGGGTAATCCACAATGATTCCCAAAATTACCTTTGAGCCTCCATAGACATACACAGTACCTTTGGATACACACAGATACACAAACACACACACACACACACACACACACACACACGCACACATGTACACACAAACAAAATACGCGAAAGAAATAAACAAGAATAGTGGAGCACAATTGAGAAGTCATACTCATACTCATTCTCTGATTCAAAGAGGATCAGAGCAACTCAAGAAAAAACTTGTAAGCACATTTTATATCATATTACTCCTTGGAGCTAATAAAAAGATTCAGTATAGTGGCAAGTGACAAAATTAATATTCAAATATCAGTGGCCCTCCTATATACCAAGGAAAAAAAAGAAGAGAAAAAGTAGTGAAAGAAATGATCCCATTTATCACAGCTCACAACAAGCAAACAAAAGAAACCTGAAAAACCTTGGAATAAACTTAACCAAGGAAATGAAGGACCTACACAATGAAATTTCTGAAGCACTAAAGAAAAAAATAAAAAGAAAATACCAGAAGGTGGAAAGATCTCCCATGCTCATGGATCAGAAGGATTAGCCTTGTGAAAATGGCCATCTTTTCAAAGGCAATAAACAGATTCAATGGAATTCCAATCAAAATCCCAATGCAATTCTTCACAGAAACTGAAACCAGTATCTTAAAATTCATATGGAAGCAGAAAGAGCTCGCGGGGGGGGGGGAGTCAAAAGAATACTGATCAACAAAAAAGTTGTGGAAGGCATTATTATACCCCATTTTGATAAAAACAGCATGGTACTGGCACAAAAAACACAGTGATAGATAAATTAGAATTGAGCACCCAGATATAAGCATGTATATCTATAGTCATTTGATGGTTAACAAGGATGTGAAAGGCATATATTCAAGAAAGGACAGCATCTTTGACAAATGTTTCTGGGAAAATTGGATCTCTATATATAGAAGAATGAAGCTGGATCTATATCTCTCTCAAAATGCATGAAAATTAACTCCAAATTGGTCAAGGACCTTGATATTAGACCAGAGGTGCTGAAACTGTTAAGTGAAATAATAAGGTATATATGAAAACTGATAGGCCCTAAGTAAAAATTTTTTTGATAAAACTCCATTAGCACAGGAAACAAGACTAACAATCAGCAAGTGGAATCTCATAAAATTAAAAAGCTTTTGTTTGGCAAAAGAACTCTTCAAACATGCAAAAAGGCAACCCACATAAAGGAAGAAAATTTTTGCTAGCCATATATATATAATCATAGATGATTCGTTTCCAAAATATGTAAACAACTAAAAAGTTAAACACCAAAAACCAAACCACATAATTTAATTAATGGACCTCACAACTTACGAGAAACTTTTCACATAAAGAAATTAAAATGTGTAACAAATAACTTAAAAAGTGTTTAACACCTCTAGCCACCAGGGAAATACAACTTAAACCACTCTGAGATATCATCTTACTTTAGTCAGAATGACTAAAATAAACAAACACAAATCACAACAAATGTTGGAGGAAATGTAAGGAACAGAGATCTCTTATACATTATTGGTAGGAGTACAGACTTTTACAAACTCTTTGGAATTGCTTATACATTGTTGGTGAGAGTATAGACCTGTACGAATTCTTTAGAAATCACTATATATGTTCCTCTAAAAGCTAAAAGTGAAATTACTATATGATCAGCTATACCGCTTTGGTGAATATTTCCAAAGGATACTACATCTTATTCAGAGACACTTGTATATTCATGTTTGTTGCAGCTCTATTCACAATAGTAAAGAAATGGAATCAGTCTACATGTCTATCAACAGAGGACTAGACAATGAAAATGTGGTACATATATACAATAGAATACTATTTGGCTATAAAGAAAATGAAATTTATTGGTAAATGGATAGAACTGGAAGATATAACATTGAGTGAAGTATCATAGATACAGAAAAACAAATGTTTCATGTTCTCCCTTAAATGCTAACATTGAATCTTCACAATGATACTCTTAACTAAAAGCTCCTATAATATCCATAAACTAGAAAAATATAAGTTGGAGGGTGGATAGGCAATGACCCTAAAAGAGAGCCATAACAAAACACAGGAGTTAAAAAGGTAGAAGGTAAAATGGTAGAAGGGTCAATAACTGGACAAATGTTTTAAGGTAGAAGGGAAGTAAAGGAATAGGAGTTAAGAGGGGGGAGTAAATAACATAAAGCATTTAAATTATACCCAGACAGAAACCTCTGGTCTCACAAATTCTTCTTTAAAAATGGGTCAACTAATATATCCTATGCAGGCAACACACAGAGAGGGGAAGAAAAGAAAAAACAGAAATTGACCTGGGTTGCACTTGACAGAAGCTATGGGCAATTAAACAAATTTCCTAGTACCAGGAAAGCAAAACCTCCTAAAGAACTCTTAGACAGAGAGACCTCAAAGACCCTCCAAATAAAATAGGCAGTGTTCAGTTCTATGGGTTGCCCTCTAGAACCTGATAGTAAAACACTATTGCTAAAGATACCACACACAACAATCATGGGATATGGGGTGAAAAACAAGCTGGAGAGGAAAGTTTTCTCCATGCTCAATAGCCTTATAGAGTCAGAAGGTAAGATGTGCATACAACTAGCAAAAATAGCAATCAATTCCCTGCAAGTTACAATGACAATAAATCTGTGAAGAGAAGTCCAGTAGTTCAATAGTAATTTGTAGGATATGAAGGCAACCAATTGTTTTCTGATTGGCATTGGGGTCCATCTCATTGCAGAAGACATGTGCCTGATTCTGTAAACCAAACCAAATACCTGTGGAAAGGCCCTAGGTGGGAAAAAACTTCATAGTGTTAACTATAAATACTTGGTATTCAAATTACAGTCTTAATGCTTATCACTATCTCTATAGATCAGAGAAGCACTCATCACTCAACCAAAAGTAGCCCTATACAATGAAGATGTGTGATGCAAAGAACAATTGGTCCAAATACAAAGTAAAAGCAACTGTAGATGGCTCGGCCCTAGTGAAAATACCTAAATCACTTTTCATTTCAGGGCCCAAGAAACCTTGTGGGAAAGGGGGATGTAAGAATGTAAGAGCCAGAGGATGTAAGAGGTAATGTCAGGCAGTATTCGCTCATATGAGGGCTGCCATACCCAAGAAAATGCAATGAAGTCTGCTTTCACTAAACCTCCACAATGGGTGGTTTCTTAAGATTTTGCCATGTTGGAGGGAAGATCTCACAAAATAGGACACTACCCTGTAATACTGTATGGAACTGGGATCGGACAGAAGGGAGAGAGAATCTCTCTGTAGTTTACCCATTGATGGGCCATTTGTGCTCTTGCAGGTGTCTAGACACTTGTTAAGACAGGCATCATAGACAGGAACCAGTGCACATGCAAGGCAATGTGGGAGAGGGAGGAAAACTGGCTGTACAGGAGAATAAGTAAGGTAGGATGAAATGGGAGATGGTAGGTAGTGAGTGATTAAAACACATTATTAATAAAATTTAAAATATATCAAAAACTGTTTAAATGTAAGAGCTTGAGGGTGTGGAAGAGCACAACCAGACAGTATCTTCTGGGAGATTTCCGGACCCGTAAAAAAATTAGGAGGGAGATTGGTAAGCAAAAAGAATATTTGTAGGAGGCAAGTAGGGAGGATGGTGTTGGGAAATAATGCATATAAATTATATTAATGCATAGTACTGATAAATGAAACTCTACAGGAATAAAAGTAAATGCTAAAAAGAAAAGAAAAATGTAGCAATATCACAAATAAGTAACTCAATCATATACACAAGGACTTTAGAAAACAGAAATAAACCAATCCCAAAGTAAGTAATGAAAAGAAATAATAAACATGAGCAAAAATTGTAAAACGGAGAGTAAAAAATCAATACAAGAAATCGGTGAAGCAAAGATTTGGTCCTTTGAGAAGACTAAGATTGCTGTATCATTAGCCAAACTAACCAAGACATAACTCACAGTTACTATACCTACTTACACAAGACCTGCACAAACATTTCAACACTATTGAGGGTTAATGCTGGATGCTGGAGAGGAAGGCGTGATACTTTCTTCAATGGTATACCCAGTGATATACGGTCAATGCCTATCAGGTGCATGCCATTAAGGGCAATCTAGATGAAACTCAGTGGGCCACACATGCAGCAAGACAAAAAATTAGGAGGGAGATTGGTAAAGAAAAAGGTTTGTAGGAGACAAGTAGGGAGGATGGTGTTGGGAAATAATGCATACAAATTATATTAATGCATGGTATTGATAAATGAAACTCTACAAGAATATAAGTAAATGCTAAAAGGAAAAAAATGTAGCAATATTGCAAATAAGTAACTCAATCATATACACAAGGATTTTAGGAAACAGAAATAAACCAATCCCAAAGTAGGTAACAAAAAGAAATAATAAACATGAGCAAAAATTATAAAACGGAGAGTAAAAAAATCAATACAAGAAATCGGTGAAGGCAGTAAAGGATGCTTGGGGATTGGGGGGGAGAGGCACTGGGAGATGGGGAGGGAGGGGAGAGAGGAGGGGGGAGCAGGAGGATCGGGGGGGGGGAGATAGAGGGAGGGAGGGGACCGGTGTACATGTTAAGTTTGTATGAGCGGAAATAATAATAATAAAAAAAATTATCCACAATGTTGAAAAAAAAAAGAAGGCTGCAAGGGAGTGTGAAAAGACTGTTATCCCCTTTTGCACCCCAACCCGCTCCGCCGGTCGGGACGCGCGCGCGTGGTCCAGCCGGGCCTCAACCCCGCGCCCTAGCTGGTGAATACCCCCCCCCCGTGCACCGCCCACCAGGACCCCAGGTCGGCCCACAGGGACCCGACTCCGACTCCCACCATCCAGCCGGAGCCCCGCACGCGGGGCCAAGGGACAAAGGAGGACCTCCCCCTGCGCCCGGGCCCCGCCCCAGCTGCCCTCGGGTTAAATAGCTCCACATCGTCGCCCCCATCCCCCCTTTGCACCCCACCCCGCTCCACCTGTCTGGACACGCGCGTGGTCCAGCCGGGCCTCACCCCACGACCTAGGTAAGTCTCCGCCCGCCCCGCCCACCAGGACCCCAGGCCACATAATTCAGTTTAGTGAAATTGAGAGATCTTAAGAGTTAAAATGACAATGCCAAAGTCAAAGTGCAAATCCATGAGAAGCAACACTCAAGTAAACAAATTTCCCACTGAAGAAATTAATCCCATAATGTTAGATTCCAACAAGAACAAACCCGCAGAAAAAGGCCAAGAAAGCCTGACCCAGGATAACGACTTTCAAAATATGATCATTACCATGTTCAATACTATGAAAGAGGAAATCCGGGAGGAATTACATAATCGAATCAATCGCTTTGAAGAGGAACACAACAGACATCTGGAGGAGTTGAGAAAAACAGTGCAAGAAACAAAAAGTGGCATAGAGCAGTTAAAACAAACTCAAGCAGAGTTTAAAACTGAGCTAAAAGACAAGTTATCTTCAACCCAGAACGCCACAGAGAGTCTTATCAACAGAACTAATGAAGCAGAAAACAGAATTTCAGACCTTGAAGATAAAGTGGGAGTACTAACCAGCTCAATGGAAGAGGTTGTTAAAGCCAAAAAGATACTTGAGAGAAATATCCAAGAGATATGGGACACCCTGAAGAAGCCTAACATGCGTATTCATGGAATACCAGAGCAAGAATCTCAAAATACCACCCCTGAGGAAATTTTTCAAACGATCATCAAGGAAAACTTTCCTCATCTAAAAAAAGAGAGGCCCATTCATATACAAGAGGCATTCCGCACCCCAAACAGATACGACCAAAATAGAAGCACACCACAGCAAATAATAGTTAAAACACTCCACATTCAAGATAAAGAACTGGTGCTGAGAGCTTCAAGGGAGAAAAAAACAAGTCACTTTTAAAGGCAAACCTATTAATATAACAAATGACTTCTCAGTCGAAACAGTAAAAGCAAGAAGAGCTTGGAGAGACATACTTCAAGTATTGAATGAGCAAAAATGTCAACCCAGGCTGATTTACCCTGCAAAACTATCAGTCATGATCCAGGGAGAAAGAAAAATTTTCCAGCACAAAGACAACTTTAAGGGATACATGGCCACCAAACCAGGCCTTCAAAAACTGCTAGAAATGATACTCAAGCGTGAAGAAAAAAACAGGCATATCCAGGAGAACAGAAGGCAAGTATAACACCATTAAAAGCGAAGCAATATACTTATAAAAGCTACTAAACATAATAAATGTCTGGAATTAACAATAGTTTCTCCATTATAACACTAAATGTTAATGGACTTAATTCACCGATCAAGAGACACAGATTACAAACTTGGATTAAAAATCACAATCCATCAATCTGTTGCCTGCAGGAAACCCATCTCACCACAAAAGATAGGCACGCTCTAAAAATAAAAGGCTGGTCAACAATTCTACAAGCAAATGGAAGCAGAAAACAGGCAGGGGTAGCCATTATGCTATCAGACAAAGTGGATTTCAAACCAAAAAAAATTATAAGAGACACGGATGGATACTACATTTTAGTCACAGGTACAATTCACCAGGAAGATTTCACAATACTGAACATATATGCACCCAATACGGGCCCCTCCACATTCATTAAGAAAACCCTACAGCGTCTAAAGCATGAAATCAACCCCAAACGATAATCTTGGGGACTTCAACACCGCCCTCTCTACATGGGATAGATCAACAGGTCAAAAGCTTAACAGAGACACTTTGGAACTTAATCAAACCCTGAAAGAAATGGACCTCACAGATCTCTATCGAACTTTTCACCCACGCACCAAAGAATACACATTTTTCTCAGCAGCACACGGAACTTTCTCCAAAATAGATCACATACTGGGCCACAAAATGAATCTACACATATACAAGAAAGTTGAAATTCTAACCTGTGCCCTATCAGACCACCACGGCCTAAAGCTGGACATCCACAACACATCAAACAAGAGAAATACACTACTCCTGGAAACTTAACACTATGATGCTGAATGAGAACTGGATTCAGGAAGAAATTAAAAAGGAAATTCAAGATTTCCTGAAGTGGGCTGGAGAGGTGGCTCAGGGGTTAAGCCTCCGCCTTGCAGGCGGAAGGTCCTGAGTTCGGATCCCAGATCCCACGTATAGACGCCGGGCAGAAGCGGGGGCGGCCTGCGCTTCTGGTCCTGGTAGGGCGGAGCTTGTGAATCCCGGGGCAGAAGGAGGTGGAGGCGTCCATGGTGGTTCGCAAATTCGTCCGTGGTTCTACACATACACAGACACACACGCGCGCGCGCGCATGCGCACATACACACACACATACACCAGTTGAAAGATTCCTGAAAGTGAATGATAACGAAAATACAACTTACCAAAATCTCTGGGACACAATGAAAGCTGTTCTAAGAGGTAAGTTCATAGCTCTTAATGCCCACGTCAAAAAAATGGAAACATCAGAAATAAACAACTTAACAATGCAGCTTAAAGCTTTAGAGAAACTAGAGCAATCTGATCCCAAAAGCAGTAGAAGAGAAGAGATTAGCAAAATAAGGGGAGAAATATCTGAAATCGAGACTAAGAAAACGATAGAAAAAATCAACCAATCAAAAAGCTGGTTCTTTGAAAAAATCAACAAGATTGATACACCCCTAGCTAAACTAACCAAAAGCAAGAGAGAGAAAACCCAAATTAACAAAATTAGAAATGAACATGGAGTTATCACTACTGATACCCAAGAAATCCAGAGAATTATAACATCATATTTCAAAAACTTTTGACAACACAAAAGAGATGGATGAATTTCTAAGTAAACACAACTTACCTAAATTGAATCAGGAAGTTGTGAATTATTTAAATAGTCCTATAACATATAAGGAAATTGAGGAAGTAATCTCGAATCTTCCCACCAAAAAATGTCCTGCACCAGATGGATTCAGCACAGAGTTCTACCAGACATTTAAGGAGTTAATAACACCAATACTCCTTAAACTGTTCCATCAAATAGCAAAGGAAGGAACACTACCAAATTCCTTCTATGAAGCTAATATCGTTTTAATCCCAAAACCTAATGAAGATTCACTTAAAAAAGAAAACTATAGGCCGATCTCCCTGATGAACACAGACACAAAGATTCTCAACAAAGTCTTAGCAAATCGGATTCAAAAACATATTAAAAAGATCATTCATGGGGACCAAGTAGGCTTCATCACCGGCACACAAGGTTGGTTCAACATACGCAAATCAATAAATATAATTCATCATGTAAACCAGTCCAAAGTCCAAGACCACATGATACTCTAGATGCAGAAAAAGCTTTTGACAAGATCCAACAGCCTTTTATGATCAAAACGCTAGAGACAGTAGGAATGGAAGGAACCTTTATCAATATAATAAAAGCTGTATACAACAAGCCCACAGCAAGGATTATGCTCAATGGGGAACAATTGGAAGCATTCCCACTTCGATCAGGAACTAGACAAGGCTGTCCACTCTCACCACTTCTATTCAATATTGTACTTGAAGTCTTAGCTGAAGCCATAAGACAAGAAAGGGACATAAGAGGGATTCAAATCGGCAAGGAAGAAGTCAAGCTATCCCTATTTGCAGATGACATGATCTTATACCTGAGTGATCCCAAAAACTCCACCAGGAAGCTCCTGGAACTAATTGAGAAGTTCAGCAGGGTGGCAGGATACAAAATAAATGTGCAAAAATCAGAGGCCTTCCTATATGCCCAGAATGAAAGAAGTGAAAAAGCCTTGAGAGAAACAATCCCATTTACTATAGCCCTAAAAAAATGAAATACCTTGGTATAAACCTAACTAAGGAGGTAAAAGACCTTTACAATGAAAACTTTAAAACCCTAAAGAAAGAAATTGCAGAAGACACCAGAAGGTAGAAAGACCTCCCTTGTTCCTGGATTGGCAGAATCAACATTGTAAAAATGACCATCCTACCAAAGGCAATATACAGATTCAATGCTATACCAATCAAAATCCCAAAGCAATTCTTCAAAGAAGTTGACCAAATAATCTCAAAGTTCATATGGAGACACAAAAGACCCAGGATAGCAAAAACAATCCTGAGTAACAAAAACACAGCTGGAGGTATTACCATACCAAACCTAAGTCTATACTATAAATCCATAGTTATAAAGACAGCCTGGTACTGGCTCCAAAATAGACACACAGATCAATGGATAAGGATTGAAGACCCAGATATAAGCCCACAAAGTTACAGCCATTTGGTCTTTGACAAAGGGGCCCAAAGAATCCAATGGAAAAAGAACAGCATCTTCAACAAATGGTGCTGGCAAAACTGGATCTCCACATGCAGAAGATTAAAGCTGGACCCTGTACTTGTCACCATGTACAAGACTTAATTCCAAATGGATCAAGGACCTTGATATCAGGCCAGAGAGTATAAAAACCATAGTTGAAAGGATAGGGAACTCCCTCGAGCTGATTGGGCTAGGCCAACACTTCCTAAACAGACATCCAATGGCACAATCACTGCTACCAACTCTCAACAGTTGGGATCTTGTGAAATTAAAGAGCTTCTGTTCAGATAAAGAGATTGTCACACGAGCTCAAAGGCAACCCACAGAATGGGAGAAAATCTTCACTAACCACATATCTGACAGAGCTCTACTGTCCAGAGTGCACAAAGAACTTAGAAAATTAAACTCCAAGGAAAACACTGGCCCAATTAAAAAATGGGCCCTGGAACTTCAAAGAAACTTTACCAGGGATGAAATTAAAATGTCTAACAATTATCTTAAAAAATGCTCCACTTCCTTCGCCATCAGGGAAATGCAAATCAAAACTTCCCTGAGATATCATCTCACCCCGGTCAGGATGGCAAAAATCCACAATACAAACAACGACAAATGCTGGAGAGGATGTGGAGAGAGGGGAACTCTCCTACATTGTTGGTGGGAATGCAGGCTCATACAGCCACTCTGGCGAGCCGTCTGGAGATTCTTAAAGAAATTAAAGATTGAAATGCCATATGACCCTGCTATCCCACTTTTGGGAATAACCCCCCATGCAGCAGAGGTTCGCCTCGATAGCACAAGCTCGACCATGTTCATAGCAGCACTGTTTACAATATCAAAGTCATGGAATCAACCTAAATGTCCAACAGTTGACGAGTGGATAAGGAAACAGTGGTACATCTATACAATGGAGTACTACTCAGCCATCAAAAATGATAAATTACTGGAATTTGCTGGGAAATGGATGTCATTAGAAAGAATTATATTAAGTGAAGTATCCCCAACCCAGAAAATTAAGCGCCGTATGTACTCCCTAATAGGTGGCTCCTAGTACCAAACTCACCCAGCCCACATTGAGACACTCAAAAGTAAACCTATGTAACACAGTAATTGCAAGGATTATGAACAAGAGAGATGGGTTAGGAGGGCCACACCAGAAACAAGGAGAGAGGAGACCATGTTACAGCAGAGAAAATAGGCCTCCATCAAGGTCTGCAAGTAAGTAATGAGAAACCTGGTTAAGTTCACAGACGTTCTTTCCTGATCTCACCAGAAGGGGAGGGCATATAGTCTAGCAGATAAAAAGTAATCATTTTGCAAATGGGTGGTGGACCCCTCCCTCAGTGAGGTTTCCTACTCTTATTACATCTACCCTTGCATGTGCTATTACAACAAGACTCCAGTTTAACAGCTTTTTGTCTCTGGCCAGGGGGTGACATACAGTGCCCAGCAGAATGGAGTGAAGGGAATTGCAGGAGCAGCAAAACTGCAAAAGAAAATCAACAAACCACAATCCAAAACTTCAGAGACTCTATATCAATCACATAGAACTAGGACAGCCTAATCTCTCTCCCCATCCTGGAGCTCAGGGACATTTGCGGAAGAGGGGGCGGTAAGATTGTAAGAGCAAAAGGATGGGAGGAGCAACGATTTGCAAGATTCTCAAAAATAGTTGGGGCCAAAGCAATCGTAATGGGACTTTGCATGCCCTGCGCAATGTCCAGCGCACTGTTGCCCTCATAAAGTCTAGCATCTGTTAAGGGCACCGAGACCCCTGGAGGCAAGGGATTGACAGCCATAGTAGTGATCTTATGCTTAAGGGGAACAAGAGAAATGGCTTATGGAAATGCCACTGGGTCCTTATATGTCATCGGAGAGGAGGACCCAGTGGAGAGTTAGGCGTACACAATAAAGGACTCTCTGGGAATTGGGGGGGAGGCACTGGGGGAAGGGGAGGGGGAGGAGAGGGGAGGGAGGGAACTGGTAAAAAATTTTAAAATGTATAATTAAATTTTTAATAAAAAAAAACTGAAAAAAAAAGAGTTAAAATGACAATGCCAAAGTCAAAGTGCAAATCCATGAGAAGCAACAATCAAGTAAACAAATTTCCCACTGAAGAAATTAATCCCATAATGTTAGACTCCAACAAGAACAAACCCACGGAAAAAGGCCAAGAAAGCCCCACCCAGGATAAAGACTTTCAAAATATGATCATTACCATGTTCAATACTATGAAAGAAGAAATCAGGGAGGAATTACATAATCGAATCAATCGCTTTGAAGAGGAACACAACAGACATCTGGAGGAGTTGAGAAAAACAGTGCAAGAAACAAAAAGTGGCATAGAGCAGTTAAAACAAACTCAAGCAGAGTTTAAAACTGAGCTAAAAGACAAGTTCTCTTCAACCCAGAACGCCACAGAGAGTCTTATCAACAGAACTAACGAAGCAGAAAACAGAATTTCAGACCTTGAAGATAAAGTGGGAGTACTAACCAGCTCAATGGAAGAGGTTGTTAAAGCCAAAAAGATACTTGAGAGAAATATCCAAGAGATATGGGACACCCTGAAAAAGCCTAACATGCGTATTCATGGAATACCAGAGCAAGAATCTCAAAATACCACCCCTGAGGAAATTTTTCAAATGAACATCAAGGAAAACTTTCCTCATCTAAAAAAAGAGAGGCCCATCCATATATAAGAGGCATTCCGCACCCCAAACAGATACGACCAAAATAGAAGCACGCCGCGGCAAAGTCTTTGCAAGTCGGATTCAAAAACATATTAAAAAGATCATTCATGGGGACCAAGTAGGCTTTATCCACAGCACACAAGGTTGGTTCAACATACGCAAATCAATAAATGTAATTCATCATGTAAACCAGTCCAAAATCCAAGACCACATGATACTCTCGATAGATGCAGAAAAAGCTTTTGACAAGATCCAACAGCCTTTTATGATCAAAACGCTAGAGACAGTAGGAATGGAAGAAACCTTTATCAATATAATAAAAGCTATATACAACAAGCCCACAGCAAGGATTATGCTCAATGGGAAACAATGGGAAGCATTCCCACTTCGATCAGGAACTAGAGACAAGGCTGTCCACTCTCACCACTTCTATTCAATATTGTACTTGAAGTCTTAGCTGAAGCCATAAGACAAGAAAGGGACATAAGAGGCATTCAAATCGGCAAGGAAGAAGTCAAGCTATCCCTATTTGCAGATGACATGATCTTATACCTGAGTGATCCCAAAAACTCCACCAGGAAGCTCCTGGAACTAATTGAGAAGTTCAGCAGGGTGACAGGATACAAAATAAATGTGCAAAAATCAGAGGCCTTCCTATATGCCCAGAATGAAAGAAGTGAAAAAGCCTTGAGAGAAACAATACCATTTATTATAGCCCCTAAAAAAATGAAATACCTTGGTATAAACCTAACTAAGGAGGTAAAAGACCTTTACAATGAAAACTTTAAAACCCTAAAGAAAGAAATTGCAGAAGACACCAGAAGGTAGAAAGACCTCCCTTGTTCCTGGATTGGCAGAATCAACATTGTAAAAATGACCATCCTACCAAAGGCAATATACAGATTCAATGCTATACCAATCAAAATCCCAAAGCAATTCTTCAAAGAAGTTGACCAAATAATCTCAAAGTTCATATGGAGACACAAAAGACCCAGGATAGCAAAAACAATCCTGAGTAACAAAAACACAGCTGGAGGTATTACCATACCAAACCTAAGTCTATACTACAAATCCATAGTTGTAAAGACAGCCTGGTACTGGCTCCAAAATAGACACACAGATCAATGGATAAGGATTGAAGACCCAGATATAAGCCCACAAAGTTACAGCCATTTGGTCTTTGACAAAGGGGCCCAAAGAATCCAATAGAAAAAGAACAGCATCTTCAACAAATGGTGCTGGCAAAACTGGATCTCCACATGCAGAAGATTTAAGTTGGACCCGTACTTGTCACCATGTACAAGACTTAATTCCAAATGGATCAAGGACCTTGATATCACGCCAGAGAGTATAAAAAGCATAGTTGAAAGGATAGGGAACTCCCTCGAGCTGATTGGGCTAGGCCAACAGTTCCTAAACAGACATCCAATGGCACAGTCACTGCTACCAACTCTCAACAGTTGGGATCTTGTGAAATTAAAGAGCTTCTGTTCAGATAAAGAGATTGTAACGCGAGCTCAAAGGCAACCCACAGAATGGGAGAAAATCTTCATTAACCACATATCTGATAGAGCTCTATTGTCCAGAGTGCACAAAGAACTTAGAAAACTAAACACCAAGGAAACCAATGGCCCAATTAAAAAATGGGCCCTGGAACTTAAAAGAAATTTTACCAGGGATGAAATTAAAATGTCTAACAAATATCTTAAAAAATGCTCCACTTCTTTAGCCATCAGGGAAATGCAAATCAAAACTTCCCTGAGATATCATCTCACCCCGGTCAGGATGGCAAAAATCCACAATACTAACAACAACAAATGCTGGAGAGGATGTGGAGAGAGGGGAACTCTCCTACATTGCTGGTGGGAATGCAGGCTCATACAGCCACTCTGGCGAGCCGTCTGGAGATTCTTAAAGAAATTAAAGATTGAAATGCCATATGATCCTGCTATTCCACTTTTGGGAATAACCCCCCATACAGCAGAGGTTCACCTCGATAGCACAAGCACGACCATGTTCATAGCAGCACTGTTTACAATAGCAAAGTCATGGAATCAGCCCAAATGTCCAACAGTTGACGAGTGGATAAAGAAACATGTGGTACATCTATACTAATGGAGTACTACTCAGCCATCAAAAATGATGAATTACTGGAATTTGCCGGGAAATGGATGTCATTAGAAACAATTATATTAAGTGAAGTATCCCAGACCCAGAAAATTAAGTGCCGTATGTACTCCCTAATAGGTGGCTCCTAGTACCAAACCCACCCAGCCCACCTAGAGACAGTAATTCGAAGGATTATGAACAGGAGGGATGGGGTAGGAGGGCCACACCAGAAAGAAGGAGAGAAGGGACCATGTTACAGCAGGGAAAATAGGCCTCCACCAAGGACCCAAATAAGTAATGAGACATCCGATTAAGTTCACAGACTTTTGTTCCTGATCATTTATTACTGAGGGGGAGTGATCTCACCAGAAGAGGAGGGCATATAGTCTGGCAGATAAAAAGTAACAATTTTGCAAATGGGTGATAGACCCCTCCCTCACTGTGGTTTCCCACTTTTATTACATCTACCTTTGAATGTGCTTTTATCACAAGACTCTAACAGCTTTTTGTCTCTGGCCAGGGGGTAACATACAATGCCCACCAGGATGGAGTGAAGGGCATTGCAGGAGCAGCAAAACTGCAAAAGAAAATCAACAAACCACAATCCAGAACTTCAGAGACTCTATATCAACCACCTAGAACTAGGCCAGCTTAGTCTCTCCCCATCTTGAAGCTCAGGGAAATTTGCGGAAGAGGGGCGGTAAGAGTGTAAGAGCATAAGGATGGGAGGAGCAATGATATGTAAGATACTCTATACTAGTTAGGGCTGAAGCAATCATAATTGGACTTTGCATGCCCTGCGCATTGTCCAACACACTGTTGACCTCACAAAGTCTAGCATCTGCTAAAGGCACCAAGATCCTTGGAGGCAAAGGATTGGCAGCCACAGCAGTGTTCCTATACCTAAGGGGAACATGGGAAAGGGTTCGGGAAAGGCCACTGGGTCCTTGTACATCATCGGAGAGGAGGGCCCAGAGGAAAATCAGACATGCACAAGAAAGGACTCTCTAGGAATTGGGGTGGGAGGCACTGGGGGATGGGGAGGGAGAGGGGTGGGGAGGGGGAGCAGGGGGTACGGGGGGAGGAGGAGGGAGGGAGGGAACTGGTGTACCTAATAAGTTTGTATGAGCTGAAATAAAAAAAAATGTCAAAAAAAAAACTGTTATAATAAACCAACATCCACGTTAAAAAAAGAAAAGAAAAGAAAAGAAAAGAAAAGAAAAGAAAAGAAAAGAAAAGAAAAGAAAAGAAA
The DNA here is from genome assembly GCA_023101885.1 of Typhlomys cinereus. Taxonomy (NCBI): domain Eukaryota; kingdom Metazoa; phylum Chordata; class Mammalia; order Rodentia; family Platacanthomyidae; genus Typhlomys; species Typhlomys cinereus. The sequence continues at coordinate 7,151,710 of JALPQD010000042.1, read as the reverse complement.
AGAAAAGAAAAGAAAAGAAAAGAAAAAAGAAACCGGTGAAGAGGCTGGAGAGGTGGCTCAGGGGTTAAGCCTCTGCCTTGCAGGTGGAAGGTCCTAAGACCCCACCTACAGAAGCTGGGCAGAAGCAGGGGCGGCCTGCCTTTCTGGTCCTGGTAGGACGGAGCCTGTGAATCCTGGGGCAAAGTAAACAAGGAGGAGGTGGAGGCGTCCATGGTTGTTCCCGAATTCGCCCATGGTTCTACACACAGACACAGACAGACACAGACACAGACACAGACACACACATACACACACACAGACACACACACACACACACACACACACACACACAATTGAATAAATTAAAAAAAATCGATGAAGCAAAGACTTGGTCCTTTGAGAAGAATAAGATTGCTGTATCATTAACCAAACTAACCAAAGGAAAAAGACAGATGACCCAAATGAATTATAATAAATAACAATGAAATCTAAATATATTTATGGAATAGTTCAAAAGCTTTTCTTGCAAAAGTCTGGTAAATCTAGAATAAATGGATAAACTCTAGATATACATGATCTTAGATAATTAAATCAAGAGGATACAAACAACTTAAAAAATCTATGAAAAAAAGAATAAAATAGAGGTTATAATAATGAATCACTCAACAAAAAGCCCAGGACTGAAAGTATTCACTGTCAAATTCTACCATTTTAAGAAAACAGCTAAAACCATTTCTGCTCAGACTATTCGATAAAATTGAATGAAAGAATGCTAATAAACTTTTTGCGAAGATATATTCCTCTGATAAAACAACAACAGAAAAATATGCAACAGTTTCCCTGTTATACATAATCACAAAAATTCTACAAAATTACATGCAAATGGAATTCAGCAACACATTTAAAAAACCATATACCATGAGAAAGTTGGTTATCCTTCTAGGATCTGCAAGAATATGTCAACTTACTCAAATCAATAAATGTAATGTGATAAATACAGACTCAAGATCAAAAGTCAAATGATAATCACAAAAGATATAAAAAAAGTCTTTGACAAAGTTCACCATCCATCAATGATAAAAGCCTTGACCAGGAATAGAGGAACATAGTTATACTAGGCAGATGGCTCAGTGTGCACATGATCCCCAGCATGCACATAAAAGTCAAGCTGGTGGCATGCACTTTGTAATCCCAGCACTTTGTAGTCTCTGGAAAGAAAAGACAAGATAATTTCAGGGGCCATTTTGTTGTTTAGTCCAGTCAATCAGTGAGTTGCAGGTCCATTGATAGACACTCTCAAAAAATAAAGTTGAGAAAAGAAATCCACTGACCATAATAAATGCAACACACCTATTTAAAGCATACACAATGGGGAAAAATTAAAAGTATTTCCTCTAAATTCAGTAAAAAAAGAAGGGTATCCAGTCTCTACATTTTATTTGATATAGTACTCAAAGTGCTAGATAAAACAATAATGAAACAAAAAATAAAAGGGATACAAACAGGAAAGGAAGAAATCAAATTGCACATATTTGCAGATAATATAATACTATATTTAAAAGACCTTCATGGCAACATTAAAATCTTAGATCTAATAAAAAAATAACTTCAGAAAAGTGAAAAATATAGCTTCATTTCCATTCCAGCATATAGCATACTTCCATTATGCAATCAAGATAAACTCTTCACACCTTTGGAAGCATGCCCAGGGGTTATCTTTAATCTAGGGAATACTTCTCAAATAGAATCTAAAGCCTGCTTCTTAGGGCTCAGGTTGAAAACTAAAACTACCAGTCACAGATATAAAATCCATCTAATACAACTAGATTTTCTATATGTGAACAACAAAACAGCTAAGAAGGAAACCAAGAAAACAATTCCACAAACAATACCCTCAAAAGAATTTAAATGTCTAGAAATCAGCCTAAACATTAAAGTGAAAACCTTTGCGATGAAACTTTAAAACACTGATAAAAGAATAAACAATACTGGGAGACAAAAAAAGATTTCCCATACTTTTGTAGTGGAAAAAGTAAAATTAGGAAATAATTTCCGAAAGTAGTTTAAGGATTCAACACAGCCTGCATTAAAATTCCAATTATGGGCTGGAGAGATGGCTCAGTGGAAAAAGTGTTTGCCACACAACTACATAGACTACAGTCCATATTGCCAGTTAAAAGTCAGGCAGACACAAACTTATTTTGCTTGTATAAATTCTTAATAAAAAAGAAACCAGGCAGATATTGTGTCTGTTTGTAATCTAAGAACTCACAAGGCAGAGTCAGGGGAGGGGATCTCCAGGAAAAGAGGACTAGCTTATCTGGTTGCTTAGCAAGTTCTGGATCAAATTGAGAAATCCTGACTAAATACATAAAGTAAGGAAGGATGGAGGACAACCTCTCCACATGCCTCTGCATAATGCACACATCCATGGTTGATGAATGTTTATACACAAAAAAGTGAAAATCAATACAAAAATTCCAATGACACAGAAAGCGAAAAAAAAATCCTAAAATTCATATGGAAGGGTAAATTATCTCAAATACGCAAATTACACTGCACAGAACAAGTGCCAAAAACAGGCGGATAATGGCACAAAACAGGTACAAACTATTGAAATAGAATAAAGACATAGGAATAATTTCAAACAGCTATAACCACTTGATTTTTAGGCAAATGACCAAAACATAAATAGGAGGAAAGAGCCTCTTCAGCAAAGGGTGCTAGAAGTACTGGACAACCACATATTAAAAAAAAATGATACCAGACATGGAAAATTAAGCGCCGTATGTACTCCCTAATAGGTGGATCCTAGTACCAAAACCACTTAGAGACACTCTATGTAATACCTACAAATCTCTATAATACCTACAGTAATTGTAAAGATTATAAACAGGAGGGATGGGGAAGGAGGGCCCCACCAGAAACAAGGAGAAAGGGGACCATGTTACAGCAGAGAAAATAGGCCACCATCAAGGACTGCAAGTAAGTAATGAGACATCTGGTTAAGTTCACAGACTTTCCTTCTTGATCATTTGCAACTAATGGGATATGATCTCACCAGCTGCCTGACAGAAAGTAACCATTTTACAAATGGGTGATTGACCCCTCTCTCACCGTGGTCTTCTATTTTTATTCCATCTACCTTTGAATATACTCTTATATCAAGACTCTAACTTAACAGGTTTTTATCTCTGGCCAGGGGGTGACATCCAATACCCATCAGGATGGAGCCACGGGCATTCCAGGAGCAGCAAAACCGAAAAAAAAAAAAATCAACAAACCATAATTCAGAACATCAGAGATTCTATATCATCTGGAACTGGGCCAGCCTAATCTGTCCCCATCCTGAAGCTCAAGGAAATTTGCGGAAGAGGAGGCAGTAAGATTGTAAGAGCACAAGGATGGGAAGGAGGAATGATATGCAAGATACTCCACACAAGTTAGGGCCGAAGCAATCACAATAGGACTTTGCATGACCTGCGCTATGTCCAACACATTATTGACCCCACAAAGTCTAGCATGGACTAAAGGCACTAGGATCCTTGGAGGCTAGGGACTGACAGTCACAGTAGTGTTCCTAAGCTTAAGGAGAACACAGGAAAGGGTTCTAGGGCATTTCCTAGAGCAGCAAAACCGAAAAAAAAAAAAAATCAACAAACCATAATTCAGAACATCAGAGATTCTATATCATCTGGAACTGGGCCAGCCTAATCTGTCCCCATCCTGAAGCTCAAGGAAATTTGCGGAAGAGGAGGCAGTAAGATTGTAAGAGCACAAGGATGGGAAGGAGGAATGATATGCAAGATACTCCACACAAGTTAGGGCCGAAGCAATCACAATAGGACTTTGCATGACCTGCGCTATGTCCAACACATTATTGACCCCACAAAGTCTAGCATGGACTAAAGGCACTAAGATCCTTGGAGGCTAGGGACTGACAGTCACAGTAGTGTTCCTAAGCTTAAGGAGAACACAGGAAAGGGTTCTAGGAAATGCCCCTGGGTCCTTGCACCTCATCGGAGAGGAGGACCCAGAGGAGAGTTTGGCATGCACATTAAAGGATGCTCCGGGGATTGGGGGGGGGCACTGGAGGATGGGGAGAAAAGGGAGGGAGGAGCGGGGGGGGGGGTTAGAGGGAAGTGGAGGGAGGGATGGGACCGGTGTACCTGTTAAGTTTGTATGAGCAGAAATAATAATAATAAAAAATGTTAAAAAAAATGAAACTAGATGCTATCTCTCTTCATACACAAAAATCAATTCAAAATAGATTAAAGACTTTAATATATGAAGTCTGAAACTTGAAAAGCGCCAGAGAAAATGCGGGAGAAAGGGCCAGAAAGATGGCTCAGTCAGTAAATTGCTGCGGTGCAAACAGAGAACCTGAGATTAATCCTACAATCCACATATGAAGCCAGTGTGGTGGTACAATCTCATGGTCTGTGTGTTGGGGAGGCAGGAAGGGAAAAAACCCTTGATCTCATTGACGAGCTGAGCTTGCTGATCCAGCATCACCTAACTGGAAGCCTCAAGACTCAATAAGAGACCATGTCTCAAAAAACAATGTGGACGAATGCTATGGAACACCATCCAAAGTTGAGCTCACGCATGTGCACGCACACACTTACACTTGCATATACACCAGCATGCATGAAGAGAAAACTCTTTAAAATATAGATTTAGGAAAGAACTTCCTGACTGAAACTTCTTTAGAAATGCAGGAAATAATAGCAAAACAGTTACATACTGGATTGCATTAAATTAATGAGATTCTACATATCAAAAGAAACAATCAACCAAGAGACAGACAACAAAATGGGAAAGAATCCTGACAGTCATAACTCTGACAGAGGATTAATACACTATAAAAAGAACTCAAAAAATTAAAATCAACCTCTATAAATAATCTAATTCAGAAATGGACAAATGAATTGAGCTCTCAAAAGAAGTCAAATAGTTTCTCAAAAGAAATACAGTTGATAAATGTTTGATAAAATAATCAACATCCTTAGTCACATGAGAAATTCAAATCAAAACTACAAGACAATTTCACCTCGCTTTAGTGAGTATTAATATTATGAAGAAAACAAATAACAACACATGCTAGAGAAGATTCAAGGGAAAAAATGATACATGCTGCTCAAAAAGCCTGGTTACATAATCAACCTATACTACATCAACAGAAGAATTGATAAAGTGTGGCACATACAGACAGTGGAGTTTTATTCAGCCATAAAGAAAAACATGATTACTTCATTTTCAGGAAAATGTATACAACTGGGATCATTTGGAACAATAAATATACACTATTTATAACATCATTTTACTATTAAATATAATTATTTATATTTCTTATATTCCTTACATTTGCCTCATTCTATATGAAAGCCAACCAGTTTTAAATCTTAGTAAATTTTAAAAGCATCAGGATAGAATGTTTGCTATTCCTTCAATTACCAAATTATTTTCTCAAATTAATGAATGTTTTACAAAGGCACAAATAAGTCCATTGTATAACACTTGAGAAAGAGCAGTCGTAAGAAAATTTAAACTTGTCAAAACAAATAATGAATGTGAGAAGTATATCATATAGTATAAATCTCAATGAGATTATTACAATCTACCAAAATGTATTTGGCTAAATTTTGGAGAAAGGATGTAGAATCAACATATGATGATGTTCATGCCAATTCAATATTAGTTATCAGAATTTCTATACTCTTAAGTTGGCATTTTAATAATGTGAATTATGTGATTGTCAGAGCTGTAATTATACTGGATTACAAGCCCTCTATAAAGAATCACTCTAATGGTCTTATGTGTATGTCTTAAATATATTTTTTCTCCTCTCTACTAAATAAATAATTTGGAAAAGAATATTATTGAACATAAAACTTTGATAGCACACTTTTGATCTTAAAAGAAATTTTACAAGTAGACAATGAAACAAAAGGTTACAAATGTTCAAGACTATTCATTCAAATTAATAGAGACTTTAAAGAATGTTATACTAATATCCAAGCAAAAGTAATATGAGGACCTATGTATGATACAATACCTTAACAAGCATTAGCTATTAACTCTTCAGCCCATACCTTGACAAGCATTAATTGTGAAGTCTCTGGCCATGGTGAAACAATATGATTTTGTGGAAACTGAAAGTTTTATAAGATGGATTCATTATAGATAGAAGAACAATAATGCTGGACACATATTTTGAAATTGTATAATTATGCACTTCAAAGTTATCTCAAGTTGAACTTACATATCACCTGAATTCCTTCAAGAGGAAGTTATTCCTTGCTTTAAAATATGGACCAAAAAATAAAATTGAAATCAGCATTTAATTTAAATATTTATTTTAATAAAAATATTTAGTGAAATTATCCAAAAGAAAACATTCAATATAAAAAATTACATTATCAGATCTAGTCTTGACATCATCTTTAGTGGTTCAAGACTATTTTATTATTTTAGAATTAATTGGGGTTTAGAAATATTTAGTAACTGGCTTTTAATTATAATGACAGGGATAATCTCAGATTTTTCTTGCTCCAAAATACATATTCCTTCTGCTAAAAAATATTGCCTAAATTATGCTTAGGAACTTAATTTCATCTAGACCTAGGCTTCAGGATAAAATAATAGGGATAATTTCATCCCTTATATCTTATTTAAACCCTCAGTGGGTGTTCAAACATAGTAGTTGGAGATATAAGGTTGTATTTCACAACATATTTTAACAATAATACAATATCTACTATTGTTTCATGAATTCAGCTTCTCCTCTGGTCTCACCATAGATGATGGATATTCCAAAGCACAGGAATGCTGTAGTATTTAAGTTTATCATTGTTCCATTTCACTGTATATTCTTTGTACATGACAGTGTTTAACAGCATCCCACTCCCCAGATTAATCAAGCTACCTTTCAAACAAAACTTCAGGTTAATACACTCTGATTTTTTAAGACTAAATTTTTACCCTTTTTGAAATTTATATTTTATCTATTTATTCTGACTCCACTGGAGATTGAATCTGAGGTCTCTTAGGGTCTAAACAAGCACTCTGACACTAAGCTACAGTCCCAATTCTGTGCTTTCTTCAGCCTCTATTTACTATTATCTCTTTAATATAAAATACATAATAAAGATTTCATGAAGCCATCAATGGTAAAACTAAGTACTGAAAAGCATTAACAGTATTAAGCAGAGCTACATTTTCAATATTTGGACCTATCTATAGCATTACAGAATCTTAGCTCCTGACTTATCTTTCCTAATCTAAAAACACCATATATACTAACTTTATCACTTGATAACTTATAAAATTCATTCAAGAGCATGATTTCATTTAATAATTCTATTAAATAGCAGAGTCTCATAAAAAGAAAACTGAATCTAAGAACAGTTATATAAATTTGCTCAGGAATTAAATACTTGATTAAAAAGGACTTACTCCAACCAAGGCTTGACTTGCTACCCTGACAGGAAAACCAAGATTTAACAATGTATAAAGAAGGGATGATATATTCTAATTGTTACTGAGCATACAATACACAGTACAAGTACACCATTCTTCAAGAAACTAAGAATTATATATATAACAAATATTATGATCCAAAGGGTTATATATATTGTTTTTTTAAATACCTTCCTTGGAAAAATCTTGCATTTTATTATACACTGTATAATCACTAAAGGCTATTCAAATAAGTAATCCCAAGAGTATTATAATATTTTAAATTCTAAACAAAGTAGGTGTTATTTTAAAGTCCTTTAAGGTTTGATTTAATGAATGCCAAGCATCTCAAATCCACGGGAAAAAAAAGAAAACACTGGCAGCTATCTTCTGAAAGGTTAACATATGTACCAAATGGAGTTCTTGTTGAGCTATAAATATTGCTTGATAGCATAGATAAATTATGTTGCTTTCACTTATACAACCATGAATCATAAATATATCCATATATACATATGAAAAACAAACTTTTTGAAATGTTCTGTCCCATACTTTGCCACTAGGCATGACTCCCCAAACACTGGAATAGTTCCATCTCCTTTTAACAACTTCCCATTAAACCTCATGAACCATATCCTGTACTTAATGGGCTGTTAATATTTTAAAACTTTTGTAGTTATACTGTAAATCCCTAGTCCTTATTGCAACATTTAAAATATAATTTAAAAATCACCCAGTTGATAATGCAATGAAACAATATAACATCTTTTGATTAATAAACAGTAGTTGTACAATTTCAATAGGTACCATTATAACAGTATATGACAGTATGACAGCTATATAATAAAAAATATTAAGTGTGGTTGGGAGCAGGCAGAAATTTCACTGGCTTTAAACCACATACTTGTCACATTAGCCTAGCATAAGCCACAATGTACTTGTTTAATCACTAACACGGCACTTTAGTGTTTAAAAAACTGCCAATAAAATAAAATTAAGGTAACATGTTAAGAGACTTTAAACTGATTATTAAATAAATGTATCCAGATAAAAATAATGAGGCTCACTTACTAATTTATTATTTCAAAAAGCAAATAAGAACTCTAAAAACATTTTTAATAACTTACGTTGGGTTAACAGCCTGGATGATATTACTTGTTTTACATAGGTAACACATTTAAGTTCAGAAAGAGAAACACTATGATAAAATTTTACAGGACTTACAATGTCTTGAAAAGAAGATAAATATCTTGGTGATGAAAAAGAAAGCTATACCCTATCTGCTATGTTTATCTGCTTGAAACAGGTATTTCCTATTCATGTCATTACTCACCTAATCCTTCTCATCCTTGCTCCTGTCTTATTGATTGCTTTTTCTATCTCCTTTCTCAACACATACACACACACACACACACACACACACACACACACACACACACACACACACACCTTTAAACACATAAGAAATCCAGATTTAATTTTCAGAATACTTCTCTACAAACACCTTATTTCTAATTCATTGGCACTTAATTCCAACTATGCTATAATATATTGATGTCTTCAAGCATGTTTCCCCTTTTAGAAAGTAACACTGAGCTAGAGAGATGACTCAAGGGTTAAAGCCTTTGTCTTAAAAACAAAAGAACTTAAGTTTGGATCCCTGGTCCTGCATAAAAATGCTGGGTGGATATGAGGATGTTATGCAACCAGCCCTGGAAGGAGGGACCTGGGAAACCCCAGAACAAACTAATAAGGAGGTAGAACAATCCAGGGTGATTCCTGATAGTCACCCCAAGGCCTCCAGACACAAGTACCCTCTTTTGTGCACACGCGCACGCGTGCGCGCGCACACATACACACACACACACACACACACACACACACGTCAAATAAAGTAGCTCCATGGGAAAAACGTACCAGTATAAAAGAGCTTTGGGATTTTCATTTAGTTTGTTTCCTCCCTCATGCAATTTAATATGCTGTCAAAACTCTGTTGCCTCTGCCTTCCAAGTATGTATTTAGAATGTAATGAATTAATCAACTTCATTGTCACTTCATCAATATTAGCTCCTGCTGCTTCTGAATGAAAATACTGAATACCTTTTAACTGATAGCTGTATTTTGACCTTTGACCATCTATATTATGCAGTCAGAAGCCAAAATGACTGCTGCCTTTCTCTCATTGATATAAAGTGCAAGCATAGTCTCCAATGCCATGAATAATCTGGTCCTTGAACTTCCTTATCTTCTGTCATGTTTCCCCATCATTTGGCCAACCTCTGAGTTATCCCTTGAATGTGAAATGAATGAAAGTTTTTGTGGTTCTGTTCCCATTAACTAGAATGTCTTTTTCTACATGGCTTAGTTATTCTATTATTTTAATTCAAATGCTAATTAAGTGGCACGTTCAGAAAGGTCTTTTTGGTCACACTATATAAAATAGCAATTCCCAAACTCATACATAAACACTTAGCATAATTGTAGATTCCATTACTTCATTCACTTCCTATAACCTGCTTTATTCAATATATATCTTGGTTTATTATGTCTGAAACCAGTACTAAAAAAATGTCAGCTCTTCAAATGGGAGCAAGAATTTCTTTCACTACCATATTTCAGTACTTAGAAGGAGTACTCAATAAAAATAAATAACTTTAAAGATACAACATTCTCCCAATTTTAAATCACTGCTTTAGAATCTTTATATGGAATGTTAATTATATACATAGATTACATGTCAAATTTGAAAATATTTTCAATTAACATTCACAAAGTATAAATATTGGATGTCATTAAATCCTCATTGAATTATAAAGATATATTTGATTTAGCTTGTATTATATGCAGTATAAGGTATTCAAAGATTTTGATCTGTATTAGAAATAATAGTTTAGAAAAGGAAAACAGATTAACACTTGTGGTTTCATAAGGATGATACGATTAAAATTTCATTAAATTAAGCATATTCTTTCCTAAAAACACATACCATTTAAGACAAAGGAAGACAGGAAGTACTGTTAGCAGAAAAAAAAGGTGAGAAGCAATATAAAAAAATAAAAAGGTGAGATTCCAAGTGACAAATGTAGCTCATGCACAAATGTTCAAGCTCTAGACCCTAAAAAAACATATTTGTCAACTATGCAAAATATTAATGAGCTATGAAAAATAGTATTTTCCTTATAAAAATTATTGTATATTAAATTGGACATACAATAGTTATTGTATGCTAAGGTATTAATAAACCATAAACTCGAATAAACTGATTATAGTTTATAATTTATAATAAATTATAATTATAATTTATAATTATAATTAGCTTTCTTTTCAATGAATTAAGATAAATGTATATATTTATTATGTAAAACACATTTTAATACATATATATAGTAGAAGAGCTATATCAACCTATTTAGCGTGCTCATGTCTTGTATAGTCATTTCTGTGTGGAAAAAAATTTGAATCTACTCTCAGAAACTTACAAATTTGCAATATAATGTTATTAAGCATAGTCCCCAGGTATTCATTAGATCTCTTAAGTTTATTCTTTTCATCTAACTGAAATTTTGTGCTTTTTGATTAAAATCTTTAAAAATATTTTCAAACTATCTCTGGAAACTAACACTGCACTCTTTATAAGTCTGATAAAATTCATCTTTGGAACATAATTTGGATAATTCTTTTAACTTTTTTTACATTCAGAATAGCAAAATTATTGGTATTTATCATCCTCTGCCTGACTTATTTCATTTAGCATTATGTTCTTGAGATTCATCCATGTTATTACAGATAACAAGATTTCCTTCTTTCTTGAAGTTAAATATTTTGTTGCTTATGTCATATTTTCTTTTTATATCTGCTGATAGACACTTAGGTCAATTCCATGCTTTAATGAGCATGAGAATGCAGATAACTCTTCAGCATACTGATTGGATATTTTCTAGGTATATACTTTGTAGTGAGATTTCTGCTTCCTAAAGAAGTTCTATTTTTAAATTTTTTCCATAGTGATGATATTTTTCTTAATAATTTTTCAATAAGAAGTTTCTAATTAGAAACTATTTAAAATGAAAATGTCTATACAAATTTCTAATCTATCTTATCACATCAGTATATTTTTTATACCAGTTGCATCCAATATTTTGCTACCAATGTATCCTGTAATCTAACTAGTTCATATGCTTCTCAAATTGAAGTACAAATGACTAGGAGAGCATGATAGCTTTTCAGAAGAAACTGGTTCAAAATATTCAAATAAAAATTCAATAGTAATGAGAAAGACAAAAATAATTTAACTGGTAACTAAGAATATTTTTATATACTTAAATAAATATCAATTTCTGGAACATTTTCACAAGCTAAACAGGTATAATAGGGAAGTAGAAATGTGCCCTCTGTTGTGTCTCAGAAAGTGTTCAACTTCTCAGGAAGCTGATTTGGTATTTAGCTATAATTGGCTAAATACCAAATCGAGCCAGGTACTATTCAAGCAACTGTATATTTATTATTTAATCTCCAAACCATTTTATGAAAAAGATGATGTTAATATAGTCTTACCAGTAAAAAAAATTAAAACAGAAATGAATAGCATGCTCAGAATCACACAGAAAAGTGATAAAAGCAAGGGAGACTTGTTGTGCATGATTCATATTGAAGGTACAATATGATGATGACATACGCAAAACTTTTCACCGAAAACAAAAAACTTATGAAAAGATTATTTTATATCATGCAATAACTAAAACTAACTGCTGAAACTACATATAATTTAAAAATTGAAGTCACTTAAAACTATAACTAATGTAGTGATTTCCTGAAAATTTTATTATCAGTTCAAAATGTTTACTATTTGTTTACAATTCCCTTCCTATATGAACTATTATATTCCCTATGACATTGTATGAATATTATTCAGCAAACCATTGTTATTCAGTAGTTATTAATAAACAGCTCTAAACTACATGGCAAAAATCAAAGTTCATTGTTATGGAACTGCATTTATTTATCTGCTGTACCAAAGAAAGAACTTGTCTTTTTAATCTGTTTCTAGCCTCTCCTAATGACCTTAAACACCTAGCCACAGGCATCCATATCTTAAAGAATCCCTGGCTAAAACTATAGGCAAGCTCAGCTGGATTTTTTCTCGCAAGACAATGGTTTCTCTAAGGGAACTCTGTGGTAAGCCTATATTTTTCTAAGTCTCCTTATAGTTTCAAGAAAGTGAATAAATGAAAACTTAGCATGATACTCATTCAAGATAGCAAGCTTTAACATAAGCTGCCAATCATAGTTTTCTGAGGCATACATTACTCAGGTTCTTAAGAACATTTCCAATAACAAGCACAGCAGGGACTTTTTAAAGTAAACATTTCAACATTATCTACCAATACTTGATTATAAAAAGATAATATTCACTTGTCCTTACCAGACCTGCATAATGACTGAAATACCAACATGCCCCCATAGACTGAATATGAGGAACTAAAGAAAGATAAGAACATACAGTGGAAACCTTAAAGCTGGATGAATGAAGGGAAACGCCCCTATCAGAGGGGTGGCCTGAGGAGAGGCAACTTGGTATGGCAAAGAGGCCTGAAGCCCCAAGACAAGCCAGAGGAAACCCTGGGGTCCATAGAAGAGGTCAGGCAGGGAGGGTGGGAGGAAGTAGAATGGATTGATGAGTGAAAAGGAGGGAGATAGGAGAGAGGAGGAATTAAGGGATCAATACTCAATATGCTTGTAAAAGTAAAAAATAAATTTAAAAATATTCAAAATATAAGGTTATTAAATATTCCTAAATGTATGATTATTATAAAATAAAGTATTGCCCTTTATCCCAAAGAATGTTTTCATCTAGTGTCTCCAATTTTAATCCCATTAAAAGACTGCATTTTTGTTTGATGCCATTATGTGAAATTCATTTTATAATAAAAGTGTGCACTGTTTTTACACATGAAAATAATTATTATTAACAAAGGAACAATAAAAATACATATTCTCTGATTTCACAGTGGTTGTTGAAAATTGATATTTCTATCAGTGTTTTCGATTAAACATATTTCTTCTATAAAAAAATTGTAATTTCTTCTGGCTCTAATAAAATACGATTCTATTGTTATAATTCAACCAAAAGACAGACAAAAAATTACAATCATGTGGTTCAGAAAAAAAGTATCCCAAATATAGGACTTTGATGTACACGACTATGTTAAATTGAAGGAATTGAGAAGCTGATGGTAAAGAAAAGACTCCTGAATACCACTAAAGAACTACATAATTGAAGAAGAGAGCATCCTCTTTTCTGAAGACAGGTCAAGATTTGCTGTCAGCAGTCTGAATGAACAGGACTTGGTGGTTTTCTGACTGTTTACAACTTTTATCTCATACTCTCATGCCCTATTATATTTTTCTATGACTTTGTACTTTTCATCAAACTGAGTATAAAAACTGTCATACTTAATAGTTTCTACATGTCTTTATTTCCTAGTGGAGACTCTTATGTAAAATTTATGTTAAAGAAATTGGTATATTTCTTTTGCTAATCTGTCCTTCTCAGCATAAATTTTTGATTCATCTGGGGACTCTCATAAAGTCAAGGGAAAATTTTTCATTCACTATGCTAAACTAGAGAAAAATAAATGAAATTATGAACTTTTTCTTAGTTTCTTGTGGGCAAAAGACAGAATTTTAGTAGAAGTATTGGGGACATGAAAGGAATCAGAGTTTTGTGATGATCTGGAATGGAATAAAATTAACCGAAGTTCAGAAACATGTTTAATTAAAGGCAAAAATTATGAAAATATGCTCTGTATATAAAGATAGAAAGCATACTTTGTCCAATTTCATATCACATACATAAGTTAACTCAAAATGGATCAAAGACATATAAGTAAAATACAAAGCCAAATTGCTACAAAATTCTTAGTAGTTGATCTTTAAAACTTTCCACTATTTCTTAGCTATATCTACAAGCATAAACAATGAAAGAAAAATTGATAGTAAAAATGCTTGTGTTTCAAATAGTATTAACAATAAAGTTAAAAGGCACTGGAGGAATATTTCAGTGGTAGAATACTTGTCTGGCTTGGAAGAGACCCTGGGTTCAATTGCTAATACCATGCACATATACATACACACACACATACACATACACATACACATACACATACACATACACATACACATACACATACACACACACACACACACAAAGACAATAAAGAAAATGGAAAATATTTGCAAATCACATATTTGCTATCTATTACAGAGAATCATAAAACTGCTCAGGGACATTTGCGGAAGAGGGGGCGGTAAGATCGTAAGAGCAAAAGGATGGGAGGAGCAATGATTTGCAAGATTCTCCACACTAGTTAGGGCCGAAGCAATCATAATAGGACTTTGCATGCCCTGCGCAATGTCCAACAAACTATTGACCTCACAAAGTCTAGCATCTGCTAAAGGCACCAAGATCCTTGGAGGCAAGGGATTGACAGCCACAATAGTGTTCCTATGCTTAAGGGGAACACGGGAAAGGGTTCAGGGAAATGCCGCTGGGTTGTACGTCATCGGAGAGGAGGACCCAGAAGAGATTCAGGCATACACAATAAAGGACTCTCTGGGAAGGCACTGGGGGATGGAGAAGGAGGGGTAAGGGGAGGGGGAGCACGGGGTTCGGGGGGGGGGGAGGAGGAGGGAGGGAGGGAACTGGTCTACCTATTAAGTTTGTATGAGCGGAAATAATAAAAAATGTATAAAAAAATAAATCAAGCAATAAAAATAGAAATAAGTTTAATAATAATTTAAAAACAGATGATGAAAGGATCTGAATAGATACCTCTCTTATGTGAGTGTGTATGTGTGTGTGTACACCAATAGCCAATAAGCCCATAAAAATGCAGTCAAAATAATTAGTCATTACAAAAAAAGAAACAAATATCACAATAAGATACTACTCCACAACTACTAGGTAGTTATAATGAAAAAACAAAAACAATAAGCATAGGCAGTGTTAATGAGGATGCAGAGAAACTGAAATCCTAAATTGAAATACTATAAATAAAATAAAATGACAAAGCAATTTTTGGAAAATAACTTAGCAGTTCTTCAAAAGATTTAATACAAAATTACCATATGACCTAGAAAATCCATTCTTAGGTCCATACTCAAAGGAATTAAAACCATAAATCAACAAAAAATGTGCATGAATATTAATAGCACTATTATATATAATAGCCAAAAATAGCTTCAAAACTTCAAGTGAAGAATATACATAGCCATGATAAAAGAATTAAGTACTGATTCATACGGCTACATGAATGAACTTTAAAAATAATTATGCTGCAAGAAATAGGCCAACGTGGGGGGGGGGTCCTGCTACTGTTGTTTGCCAAATGATATGCTGTAATACTGTTTTTCAAATACTTATGTCGAATTCTATAGATTAGTATAGCTTGGCCATTGTCAGAGAAGTTTCTTTTTATAGTGAGTGACACTTAATGCAGAGAACCATAAGTTATCAATATGCCAAAAGTAAGTGACTCGATATAGAGTAGTCATCTACATCACACAAATTATGGCTCAATAAACACTACAGAAGAGGGGGCAGAAAGAATTTGAAAGTCAAAGGATGGGAGGAATGCTGTCTTCTGGACATGACTTGTGTTGAACTCATAAGCTAACAGCAACTGTGGTTACTTGCACAAGCCTGCAAAGATGAGGCTTTCAGCATTGACAGAAGGACTACTAAGGTCCACCACTTACTATGTCAATAGTTAATAGCTGTTAGGGATGGGAGAACCATTTTTTCGTCACTGGTATAGTCATTGTTAAGTTGACCATGCTCCAGTAAATAATCACACCCACACTCATAAAAGCAGCCCTAAATTCAGGGGTCATTAAAGGAAATAAATATCCATGTTATCTGTCCCTCTCAAGTCTCAGAGAACATGGTGAAGAGGAATGAGAAGAATAGAAGAGCCAAAGCATTGAGGAGTGGTACCTGTGTCTTCTACAAGTGTCAGGCCTTTGTATCCATTATCTTACTGCACCTGTGTTTATCTATAGAAGATGTGTACAGGATTGGTCCTATCAACAATTTGTCCTGTGAGAGAGAACTCATGAGGCCTTACTTCTTCTTGAAGGACTACTGATGGCTAAAGCTGGATGTGCAAATAAGAGCCACTTTTTTCAGTGGTATAGCCACTGATATATCACCCATGTCGCATGAAGTGATCACAAGAATTCTAATGAAGGAAACCCTTATCAAACGCTGTATGTCATACACATATATAAAGACAAAGAGAGAAGAGAGAAAGTTGTTGGGGAATAAAATGTTTTCAATGGGAGAAACAGGGAGGAGATAGAGTAATATGAAGTGAAAATGACTTAAATTCATTGTATACATGTATTTCAGCTACTCTTTGATTGCTGTGATAAAATACTCTGATCCATGAATCTTAGCGAGAAAGTGTTTCACACCTCCCTGAAAAACTGATAAAGGGCAACCCCAATGGGGTAGAGAGATGGAGGATGCTTTCCTCAGTGGTATACCAACAATATGGTATACACACTCCAGCAAGTGTTTAGCAACATGATATCCAAGACAACCCAGTTGAAACGTAGTGGGCCACTCATGCAAACAAAAAAAAGATAAGAGGAGAGAGACTGGAAGGGAAGAAAGATTATAGTGGGAAGGGGAGAGAAGGAAGATAGGACAGGACATTAAAGCATGAAACTATTATAAATTGATCGTATTCAGGTATGAAGCAATAAAAAATAATCAAAAACAAATAAATTTCAAAAGAAAGAGTAATTATTTTGCTTTACAGTTCAAAGGGAAGATATAGTCCATTATGGTGAAGAATATGTGGTGGCACACATGACAGGAGATCACTTCATAGTACATAGGGGGAGGAGGGCAGCAACAGCGGGAGGATTGGACCCTAAGACGTTTCCTAACCTTCCCAAACAGCATCACCAGCTAAGAACCAAGTATTCAAACACATGAACCCATGGGTGACAATTACCATTTAACCATGATAACATGTTAGAAACTGTCAAAGAATAAAACAGAAATGAAAAGATAAACAAAAAAGGTAAAGAAAGAAAGAAAAAAAAATCAGTGACATAACTCAATGGTAAAGCACCTATACACAAACCTGGTGACCTGAGTTCAATACTTAGAAGCCCACATTGTGAAAGGCAAGAACTGACTTCAGAAAAGTTGTCCTCTGATTCCACCCATGTGCCATGGCATACATGTCCACCTCACTTCTCTCTCTCTCTCTCTCTCTCTCTCTCTTTCTCTCTTTTTCTCTCTTTCTTTCTCTCTCTCCCTCTCAAATATATGAAAACATTTTGAAATAAAGGAAGGCACGAAAGTAGGGAGACTTGAAAAGAAGGGATTCAAAACAAGTGAAAGGGTGATAACAGGAGGTAATAAAGTGAATATGCAGGGAAATGCCACTGGGTCCTTGTACATCATTGGAGAGAAGGGCCCAGAGAAGAGAATGGCAGGCATATTAAAGGATTCTCTGGGGATTGGGGGGGAGGCACTGGGGGATGGGGAGAGAAGGGTGAGGGGAAGGGGAGCAGGGGGTTCGGGGGGAGGAGGAGGGAGGGAGGGAACCGGTGTACCTACTAAGTTTGTATAAGCGGAAATAATAATAAAAAATGTTTAAAAAAAAAAGAATGAGTTAAGGAGATGCCAGTTTTCATGAATGTCTTAAATCATCAAGAATTTTGAATGATTTATTTCTTCTAATAAATTTGCAAGTGTAAAAAAAAATAAAGTGAATATAATCAAAATAATTTTATATACATGAAATCGTCAAAGAATAAATTTAAAAAATTAATGAAATAGGCCAAGCACACAAGGCCACATATTATATGTTTCTACTTATATTAAATGTCAAGAAAAAGCAATTCTCTAAAGAAATGTTGATAAATGGTAATCTAATACTGGGAACAAGAGAGAATGATAGTTTATTGGTTTCTTTCTGGAGTTCTTGAGTTGCTGAGAAATTATATGGTAGTCCAAATGTTAGGTATCAAGCTGTCCAGCTTAAAGAATATGTCAGTGAAGATATTTCCAGAGGAAAGTGCCATATTAAAAATGGATTGCAGGGAGAATAGCACAAAATCTCCACAGGGCAGAGTTCATCATTCCCACCATTCCATTGCAAAGCACTAGATTTTTCTTTAATGATGTTAATTTCTCTGATAGTCACAGTTGCTCTGCTGTCTACCCTTTACTCATCCAAAACATAAAAGCTACCAACACAAAACAAACCTGTTCATTATCTTTAAATTCAACTTCACTGAAGTTCTTAGTCCCATCATCACAATGGGCCTAAACAACTCATAACTCTTTCAGCATTACTATTTTCCAAATGACCCTATAAGTTCTGCCCAGCAGATTTAGCAGCACAGTCTCATAATCTTCAAATGTTTCTACATTTCTCCAACAAAACTATTAAAAAAAAATCCAAAAATGTCACATAACCAAATTTACCAGCAACCCCCCACTTCATGTACCAAATCTGTTGCAGTTTGCCTGCCTGGTGTCTATAAATTCATGGCCAAAGAGCCTAGGAGAACAAGGGAATTTTATTCTGGCTCATAATTCTCTATTATAGTTCATAATCCAGCTTGGTACTGGTCATATCCTATTCACAAGGATTTCTGAGAAAGGAGAAAACCACACTTATTCAGACATTAAGTCTGCCCAAGAATGCCAAATTACCAAACCGGCTCCCTCCATCTTATCCATTTGCCCAGGGACTGGGTCTTTCTACATCAGATACTCTCTTGCAGGCTTATTTAAGACTTGTCTTAACCACCAACTCTTCACAGAGGTGCCTAGATCTGAATCTTCAACAGTCAAGCTGGCACTTAAATATCTAGGTAATAGATCTGAACAGAACAACAACAAAGAAAACCATTTGATATTTCTCCTGGTACTGGGATACATTGTTTCTTCTGCCTTAGACATCAAAACTTTGTGCCTTTTAAATAGCAGTACTTACACAATCAGGCACACAAGATGTCTGATTTTCAAACTCACAGTGAAAATTATACCATCAGCTTCTCCAGTTCTGAACCCATAGGTGATATCCCAGAAAGTTCACTTGTAGAAGGCCTCTCTTGGAATTTCTCAGCTTTCATAAGCATGTGAGTGTTTCCATTAATAAACCTTCTCACCCATTTCTTTATAGGCTTTGTCTCTCTGCAGGCTATAATATAGTGATGATTTTGTATCTTTATGAATATATGAAACCCATGTACTTGTTTGTATACACACATCAGTATGATCGAAAGTGAGTATCAAATCAGAAGTTTTATTATTTCCTGAAGTATTTGCTACTATACATCCTTCTTTAATTATTTAAAGACGACTTCTGCAAATAAGACTGTTTTTTAGTCAGGTTGTATACAAGATAATTACATTAAGTTGCACATACTTAGTCAATGCTCAGCACTGAGGAAAAAGTATCTTTCAAATTCCATTTTTAGTTGAAACATCACAAACATATAATTACTACATTCCTGTTTGTCAGGCCCTTAACAAGCATAAGGTTGTTTCCTAGGCCTGGGAAGGGAAGACACCAACTGTCACTATTTAAAAAATGTTCTCATTTAAGAGTAGTTGGGAGGAAGGAGATCTTTAATGAGAGAAGAAGAGAATGGGATTAGGTAACATGGTGAGAAAATGATATAAATTTATTTTATCCAAGCATAAAATTCAGAAGAATAAAAAAATTAGTGTCCCCATTTACATAAGAACTTATGATCACTCCAGTTTGACATACTCCTAGATTGGAAAGGAAACTGAATTAGATAAATAGTAAAAAAAAAAAAAAAATCATTGAGGTAGAGACAAAGGAAAAAGATACAAAAGACAGTAAAGGGTGAGCAATGAGAACAAGTAAGAATATTGGAACCACAGTAAACCAAGCTTTTATTTTAAATTTTTATTTCAATTTTTTTTTCAAATTGTAAGCTTTATTTCTAAGTAACTATTAATTTTGGTTTGCTAACACAAGGCATAATAAATATGTAAGAGAGTACATGTAAACTAATGCTTGCTTTAAACATTCCCCGACTTATACATTCATTGAAATACCATGAAGTACAATTACAAATGCATATGAATTTGGTAACTTTAAGAATCACTAATTTGGCTGGGAAGACAGCTCAGTGATTAGTACCTGCTTCACAAACAAGAAGACTAAGTTTGGAAAACCAGAATCGATATAAAATATTCCCTGCCTGTAATTCCAACATCAGAAGGCAAAGACAGGGGGGATCCCCAGAGAAAGATAGTTAGCGAGACTAGTTGTTAATGAGACTAGTCCAATGTAGCATGCTCTAGGTTTGATAAGGGGTAATGCCTCTGAAAAATATGGTAGAAGAGCCATAAGGGATGATTCCTGGTGACAACCTCAGGTCTCCACACAAAAGTGCACACATATGAACACCATACACACATACATGTCTTCCACAATACATATGAAAATAGAACAAGTAAATAAAGCTAATTTATAAAAAATACAAAACAATAAAAATTATTTGAAGATTTTGTAGCAACCAAACATAACTTTTTATATACAAAACCATATTTTTAACTTCTTAAAAGTGTGTTTCAAGAGTTTCTGGTACAAGGTGTAAGTCATTTGTTGACTTAAATATACAGTGTTTCATTTTACTACTTAAAGAGTTAGCAAATGTCAAACACTTAAGTGAAAATAATAATTGTAATAGATGTAGTCAATGGAAACAACATGTTACCAAAATTGATATCTTAAATAAAAACAATTCAAAAATGAAAGAACAGCTTCATTAGTCTACAAGTAACATTTATGTAATTCAGAATATGTAGAATATAAACCATGAAAATATTGGTATTATTTCCACAAATTCATACATTAAAGTAACTTTAGAATTAAGAGTTAATAAGTCATATCGCTATTGCATCATCTAGAAGTGACATGAGTTACATAAACTGTCTAGGTTTGATAAACCTAGAAGGTGATAAAATATGTTCACTATATTATGTAGTACTAATTATTATAAACAAAGCTCAGGGAAATTTGCGGAAGAGGGGGCAGTAAGATTGTAAGAGCACAAGGATGGAAGGAGCAATGATATGCAAGATACTCCACACAAGTTAGGGCTGAAGCAATCATAATTGGATTGTGCATGCCCTGCGCAATATCCAACACACTATTGACCCCTCAAATTCTAGCATTAGCTAAAGGCACTAAGATCCTTGGAGGCAAGGGATTGACAGCCACAATAGTGTTCCTATGCTTAAGGGGAAACAGGAAAGGGTTCTGGGAAATGCCACTGGGTCCTTGCACCTCATCAGAGAGGAGGACCCAGAGGAGAGTCTGGCATGCACATTAAAGGATGCTTCAGGGATGGGAGGGGGAGGCACTAGGGGATGGGAAGGGGGGAGAGAAGGGGGCATAGGGCGGTGGGAGGTTGGAGGGAGGGAGGGAACTGGTGTACCTGTTAAAGTTGTATGAGTGGAAATAAAAAAAAAAAATAAAAATAAAAAATAAAAATAAAAAAGATGTGCACTATATTATATAGTACTAATTATTATTAACAATATCTATAAGATAGCATAATAGAATTACATGATCATATATGCATAAAAATGCATGTTTATATGAATAATTGAGGTAGGTTTATTAGTATTACTTCAATATTACTTAGGTTGGATAAAACAATTACATATTAAACTTACAGGCATTGTCAACACACAAATTATAAGCAGCAAAGATTAATTGTCAGTGTAGCTCAACATAAAACTCTAAACCTATTTAGAATATTTTGAAATTATTTGTGTATGATTATTTTGTAAGTCGTGTATGATTATTTTTTAACTTGTAAATTGACCAATTCTCAAGCACAAGCTTTATAGATAACAATGTCATGTTACAGTGATTAGATACAATTATTTTCTTAGTTTTCTGTCTAGTCAGTTACCTTTGCAAAACACTTCAAATGTGAATCAATAAAATAAAAATATATAATTTCTAACATTTTGAGCTAACAAAAGTAATGTTATTTATGTGACTTCAATTCCAGACCACTTTTTGTTTAAAATACTTAAGTTCTGAGACAAACTTGGTCTGGTAAAGATAAAATTATTAATTAGTTTTCATTTTTAATTCTTGACATATATTCTCCATAAGATGACATTTTAAGTAAACATATATCATAGTATTACCAGTAAATAGTGAGGTTGCAACCTCAGCAACCTGGAGCTAAAAAGAGTCATATGAAGCAAGCTTCAATCTTAATATAAAATCATTTACAGAATTTTCACATTGTTCTTACAAAAAGTAAACAAACTCAGTTTCACAAATAACATTATATAATTTATATATAATTTGTTATATATTGTTATATGTTATATAATTTCATTTGTGAAATTGAACAGATTTGATAGATCTATTCAATAGATCTATCCTTCAAAAATAACTGTAACTGAATAATAAAGATGACAGTCATCATCTCATCTAGATTAGTCATTCTGCGTGGTACAAGTAGACTAGAAATCAATTTGTGACTTTAATAGCAATTTAAAACATATACTTCGATAAAAAGACATTTCTCTGTGTGTGAATTTACATGTTTATATGTGTGCACGTAGAGACAAGAGGCTGAGGTCAGGTGTCTTCTTCTATTACCCCTCCATCTTATTTTTGAAACAGGGTCTCTCACTGAACCTGGAGCTAACCAATCCTCTAGGATCCTCTAGGATCTTCTTGGGCTCCCTCCTTAGTAGGCATGCATTACTAGATCCAGCTTTTTACATGGGTGCTAGAGACCTGAACTCAGATCTTTATGCTGGCCCAGCAAATACTTTACTAACTGCGTCATCTGCTTAAACCCAAGGAAACACTCTAAATATTATATTTATTCTCATAAAAATATGTGTATGCATATATATTGTAATTTGATATTATATATAACATATTTTGATCATGTGCACCCACCCGTTCCATCACACACACCCAATCCCTTCTCCTCCAACATGTCTCTCCTAACTTCTGTCCTGTTTTTATGTGTTGCTTTTTTTAAATACTCATCTGAATTCAATTAGTGCTACACATATATTCATTGTTTCAAGGCCTTCTTTGGAACAACCTAACAAGAGTCTTTCCCTAACCTCACAACCATCTACAGGTAATAGTTCTTTGGCTAAGAGTGGGGTTTCAGGAACCATGCAAAGAAGACTTTATTTATATAATCTGTATTATATCATTCAATTATATAATCTCTATTATAGCACTCAATACAAACTGCTGTGAGATCTAGATTCTGAACTGTTGCATTAAATCACAAAATCATTCCTAGGAGAGTCTAATACCAATAGAAACAAATGAAGAAGAAAATGCAAAAATTGGAATATAAGACACTAAAATTTAACTCAAAGCAATTTACAAATGCAAAGAGTTCTGTATAAAATTAGAAAAAATATTTATACCTATTTAAAATAATAAACTGATAGTTGAACGTTGAAGTTAATGCAAAGAAAAGATGCTGAACAATCCTAATCTATTTCATTACTTGAATTTTTATAAATGTGTACCTTTGATGAAACATCCTTTAGTTAGTTTAAAAGCTAAAAATATTATATTGTACATTTAGGACAGGAGATGATACAGATGTTATGTAAATGATCATTATCTTAACCATATATATGTTTAACTCTGGTACTTTTATTAGCACTAATCATATTTGCAAATTTCAGTCAAAGTTTCTACATTAACATGATTCCTAGCATATTCTTAATTCCTTAAATAATTTGGGAATATTTCATACCACAAAGATATGAACTGTAGAACCGATCATACTGCTATAACAAAGCAAGTGAATATAGAACTATACGATGATGTTTTATTCAGCAAGTATGTCATAAACAAAATTTTCTGGTTTATTATACCAGGAAGATGTATGCACAGTTTATGATATCAGGAAAATGAAGTCAATTAATACAAGTATAGTACTCAGAACTCTTACAGTTCAGTTATCAGAGTTTTTCTATAAGTTAAATTTACATTACCTAGCTGAGTTTTAAGATGAATTACCTTATATTCCCTCCATATACTTTAATGTCTATGATCATACCACAAATGTCTATGCTAATATCACCTTTCAAATGAAAAAAGTAATCAAAATTTTTAAAAAAGCTACTCCACTCAGCTAAGACAAAATGGTTCCATTTTGCTTACTGTTTGTTACTGTTACTTATTTTGTTTTTATTTTTAAGTACAGATAACTGTTTAAAAAACACTTATCTTAAAATTATTATGGTGCTGGAGAGATGGCTTGGGGATTAAGATTCTGCCTCACAAGCAGAAGAACCTGAGTTAAGAACTATCACACATAAAAACACCTAGTGCAAGGCTGAAGAGATGGCTCGGGGGTTAAGACTCTATCCCAAGCAGAAAGCCCTGAGTTCAGATCCCAGACCCTATGTAAAAATGCCAGGAGGAAACAGCAATGGCCTGCACTTCCAGACCTGGTGAGCAGAACCTGGGAAATCCCAGAGCAAATCAAAAAGGAGGTGGAAACAATCCAGCATGATTCCCGAAGTCACCCTTGGTCCTTTCTAGGGACACACAGTGCCCTCTGATACACACACACACACACACACACACACACACACACACACACACACACACGAATAGATAAATAAAATTAAAAAAAAACATCTAATGAAAATAGTGGCAGCCTGCACTTCTGGTTCTGGAAGGCAGAACCTGAGAAATCTCAGAGGAAGCAAATAGGAGGTAGAAAAATCCAGGATGATTCCCCAAATGACCCTTGGGCCTCCAGGCACACACAGAACCCTCCGATACACACACACACTACACACAGAAATATATTTTTGTTCTACCCAAAGGTAATTGCAGCATCAATAAACTGAAACATAATCTTGCAAGGAGGCACACAAATGTAGAATCTACTACCTAAAAGTCTAAGACAGTAGGACTTCAAGAAATTCAGGAGTTTGATATCAGCCTGAACAGCAGAGCAAGCAAAATCCCATCTCCAAAAAATGAAAAGGAATTCAGACAGGAAGAAAATTACAATAAAGACAAGACCATGAAGGTTTAAGTCCTAAACTTACATTTATTCAGAAAGTGACATTAAGAAGCTTTTTTAAACTATTTTCTCCTACTTATAACATGAGAAAAATCATAACACTGTACTTTATAGTTGTTGAAAAATAAGGAATACAAATAGTTTTGTAAACTTGGACAGCAATATATTAATTCATTGGGTTACTATGCTTAATACCATATATATGTATGTAATATGCACTTGCTTATTTTTTATTATTTGCATATGTATATGCTTATTTATATTTATATATCTCAATTTTAAAATTTATTTAAATAGGCATTTAATTACACTGCATCAAAACTGATCTTCTCCCTTTTACTAAAGTAAAAAAAACCACACAAACCAAAAATATTAATGAAAATGACATACAAATAGTTACTATATTAGGAAACAAAGAGTGACAACATATTTTCCCATACTTTGAAATCTTACATTTAGCACTTGTTCAGTTAAAAAATCATACCTGTGCTTCCAATTCAACATGAATAGGACGTATAAGGAAAAAAAATCATTAAATTTCTGAATTAAATTATAATCTTTTTCTTATTTAATTCATTTATACAAGCACAGTAATAGACTATATTATTTCCACATAATAAAAAAATTATTGTTTTGCTCTTTAAATACCAATTATCTGAATGAGGCTTTAGATAGAACCAAATATAATTATAATATCAAGCAAACACAACAAGCAAAGGAAAAATACTTGCAACAAACCATACCTAGTAATAAGAACTGCATTATCGTGGTGGGCAATCCCATTTTCTGGAATGGTGTTTCCATCACTTTGGTGGGAGAGAATGGATTTCTGCCATTTACAGAAGCTATCGAGGGACTTGTCTGCATGGTGGTTTATCTCCAAGTTTGGCTGCAATACAACATGCATACCAGAAATGTTCCAAACAAATTACTAAGGTTAGTTGTAAAAACTTTTGAAAACTAAAGTGGGACTATAATTAGAAGTAGTGGTTTCTAGGAATAATCTCTTGCCAATTTTTATCTCCACAATATCTGACCTAGAGTTCATTTGGTTCATTGAATGGCTTTCCCTCCAGTTCCAATTTCAATAATAATATAAACATATGAAATAATCAGCATACAAAACACAAAATTAAAAAAGAATCATTATTATCAAATAGGTCATGTGAATGTTCATCATTACTACAGTAACATATATCAACTATGCCCATATGGAGAGAGAGCTTTAACAAGATATAAAACATATATTACTGCAATGTTTAAAATTTGCTTAAAACATTAAAGTTAGACAGAGTGGGGTCACTTTGTATTTCTGTTTTTATGTACTGTGCAATATTCTGTGATGTTGCCTTTATGTTTATGGTTTGGGAATTTTGTTTCCTACACAATGTTGTGAAGTCTACTCTTACTTTTAAGCCTTTCTTTGAAATAATAAAATTTTTTTTAAAAAATTAACGTTTAGAGCTACAAAAATCATATTCAATTAGAACTTCCCAAGAAAAGTGACAAAGAACTGTGTTCTTTTACAATGAACAACTTCATTAGTCTAAGGGTTTAAATTCTAAACTAGTTCATCTTACCTGATCTTCTGTGAGAACAATCAAGCGAGCCACTACAATATTCACAACGTTTCCTAGGCTGGAATCACGGTAAAGTTTGGCAACCTGACCTCCAGAAAATAAGAAAAGACACAAAGTCAGACAAAAATAATATTGTGATAATTTAATTTTCTAAAATAGTGGAACACTTGCACAATTTATTGTGTATATTAAAAGGTTTTCTTTTACCCTAAATCACATAGGACTCTACTTTTAAGATGCTTTGGTTAAAGGTTTTTACACAAATTTACAAGAAATATTTTCTAGAGATAGACTACATCATACTAACTGGAAAGGAGAGCTACTGATTCAAGTTCAACTTCCTTGAAAAATTCAATAACCCATTTATTAACTCATATTAACTCAAAATGAGCAAGAAAGTTGTCTGAAAATGTGTTTTCTATGCAGCTTAAATATTACTTGATCACTACTTAGTCTGGGGGTGATGGAAGGTGCAGTTCAATGGTAGATCATGTATTTACTATGTATGAGGCCTCCGTTATATACAGTAAAAAAAAATGACTTTAATACAAAATACAACTATCTAAGTAAAATAGCATGTAGAAGGATAAAACTTACAATATTCATCACACTCAAAATGTAGTGTTCAATGTCTTTTCGGCCATGGTAGCCCACCATCATTTTGTCTGCCACTACTAATGTCTCCACAAATCGCTCAGTGCTCACTGATCTTTTCTGTCTGTTGTGGACCTGTGTGTCATTAATTGGCAATAAAGAAGGGAAAGCAGATGATGTCTCATTCAGCCACGAAGGTTTGCCATTTCTTGTAATATCTACAACAAAAACAAATAATTTAGATTCAATAATTAATTATTTATAGTAGGTATGTTTTCCAAAAATTCTCTAATTAACTAATGTTTTTCAAAATAAAGGATAAAGCATTGTCGTAATAAGAAAAAACCTTTAATTATCACATATGAAAGAAATTAAACTTAATATTCAACTGCTTATGAAAATAAATGTATCTATTAAACAGAAAAATAAATGTATCTATTATATAAATTAGCTAATAATGGGGCTGGAGAGGTGGCTCAGGAGTTAAGCCTCTGCCTTGCAGGCAGAAGGTCCTGAGTTGGGATCCTAGACCCCACGTATAGACGCCAGGCGGAAAAGGGGGCGGCCTGCATTTCTGGTCCTTGTAGGGCGGAGCCTGTGAATCCCCGGGCAGAGTAAACGAGGAGGTGGAGGCGTCCAAGGTAGTTCCCAAATTCGCCTGTGGTTCTACACACACACACACACATACACACACACACACACACACACACACACGCACAATTGAATAAATAAAAAAAAATTTTGCTTAAAAATTAGCTAATAAAATTTGTAAAAAATCATTTCATATTATTTCAGTGAGTAACTATATCAGAATACCTCTATGCCTGGGATATATAAACCAAGAAAATCATTTAAAGTTTAAAAGGCAACAGGGCCTAAGCTTCTGCAATAGACATTAAGAATTCAGAAGGAAAAAAATAATGTAGCAAAATTTAAACCTAACATGCTAAGAACATTATTTTAAATAAGATGGTTTATTAAACTCTCTTAATTAGAATCAATTCTATTTTTCTATAAGTCTCAAGTCTATGCATTGAGTTTTCTAGAGAATTTTGCATGTTGGTGTGATAACAGCAGAGATGGCCAAGAATTTGGTGGAGGATGACATTTCACATAGTTAGTTGAGTATTGCCTACTATGTTGGAAGTTTTATGTGGTACTGTGGTCCTCATAAATCAGGAATTGTGGGTTTGGTTTAGTTTTTGGATGGTGTAGGATCCCTTTGTATTTCTGTCTCTATGTGTTGTAGAATGCTCTGTGGTGTTGCATTTCTGCTTATGGTTTAGGAATTTTGTTTCCTACACAATTTTGTAATGTCTACTCTTATTCAAATCTCTTTGAAGTAATAAACTTTTAAAAAGAGAATTTTTTTAGACTGCAACTATTTATACTGACAAATACACTTTTCCCAAGTCAAGAGGTAAGGGACAAATGAGAGTTAAAACACAGATTACTATGACCTCTGCCTTCTGTTCACATTCTTCTTTGACTGTGGGCAGAACCTGCAAGTTGCATTCCATAGAAAACAGAGGTTTTGGAATCAAAGTAATTAAACACATATAAATACATGACAATGCTAGATAATATTGTAGCATTATTTCATTTAGAATTTTCCTTGCTGGCCTTGAGAAAGCAAGCAACTATGTTAGCAAACCCAGGCAACTGTCTAAAACCTAAAACAACCTACAACCACAAAGAACTAAGTGCTAAGAAGAACCAAGGTAGTGGCGAAGTGGACTCTTCCCTAGTCAATATTGCAAATGAGAATCCATGTTAGGAGAAGACCCATAAACCCACAAAAAATGTCACATGTTCTTTCACCTATGCAGATCCTGGCTTCCAATGCTTACAGCAATGTAGTCATGTGGGAAAGAGGGTTGATCATGAAACTACAAAGAAAGGAGATTATGAAATGTGGGGAGCAGTTTTAAGGAGGTTGGGTAGGAGGGTAAGAGAACACAGTAACAAAGAAATGAAAAGGGAAATACTCAGTGAGGGAGATGTGATGCTCATTCGTAGCCAGGGATATATGAAAAATCTATAAAGAAACCCACTACCTTGTAGATTAATTAAAAAATAAAATTCTCAAAGGCAAAAAAAGAAACTGCCAAGATCTTTTCAGAATTAATATAACTTAAGTTTCTCCTGCTTAAGTTAATCCTTCTATGATTACAAAAAGCTTATTAATATGTTTTAAGTCATGACTGAATTTTTTTCATTCTGTCTCAACAGCTTAGATATCTAATACGGGATTTGATTTCTAGTCCTTGGATGACTTTTACTTCTCCAATCCATTCAAATTCTCTCTCTCTTAACTCAAAGTATTGAAAGATGAAGTAGACATGACTGGGCACTAAACACTTTGCTTATTTCTCAATGCTACTTATTAACACCATTTTGATTGAGTCTGAAAATTATGATAACCAGAATAATATACTTTTTAATTGGAAACACTTCTCTCTCACTCTAAGCAGATGATAAATTCTTTGAATATAAGGCATATATGTTTTTATTTATATCTCTAAACAAGAAATCATTACAATCATATATTTATTATATAAAGAATAAATATATCCAAAATAAAATTAATTCAGCAAAATTAGTTCACTAGAAACCTACATGAACATTTATAAATTTTCAAATGACTGCCTAATGCTAAAAGTATATAAACATGTAACTAACATA